>OY757247.1:20304581-22804581 GCA_963583935.1 Diaperis boleti | reverse complement strand
ATACTAAAACGTGTAAAACCGTCTGAATTATTATTGTCGTGAAATAACAACTACACAAAATGTACTAATAAATAATAATGTATAATAATTTGTGAATCTTTGAAATTTTTAAATATATATTTTTTTGTATCATAAAGAAAACTGAAATTTTCATAGTTTCAATTTCCACATAGTTATTTATTTACCTGTTTTGATCTTATCTTATCTATCATTTTTCTTCCCATTATCGTTCACGTAATTTCATTGAATTCAACCTGAAAAGTTGACGTAAGATACTTACTGTTTTGATAGAGATAAACTTGGTAGTTCAAATACACTAACCCAGTTTTATTTAAGCGTAATTTAAGAAACTAGGTCTAGCTTTAAATGTTGGTGACCATTATGATTTAAATTTACAGATTTTACTATAACTAAGCAGTCCGTCTTTTAAATCTACATTTTAATAGAAAATGTTCCATTACAAACCTGACTTGACCTGAACTGACCTGTGAAACTAACAGGAAGCCCTAAATTCCATTGATTTAGCGCCTACTTTTGACAGAGTATAGACACACAACTAAAGCGAAGTAACCAAGTGGATAGAAAAGTTACCATACATAAAGTACATATACTCAAACATGTCACAGTGGCACGAGAGCTTATGTAATGGATTATAAATCAGTTTTTGAGTAGGTAATATGTATCCATTCTTCTTCTGGATTTGAAGGTTATGCGTTATGTTCGGATTAAAAACAGATGTGTCCGGATTACTGAATGTCCGTGGTAAAGAGGTTATACTGTATGAAAAAAGAATCTACTGTATTCAGACCCCTGCACTGGAATGGTACACCAGTCATTTTGACCAATTAGTTCACACCAAAAAACGTAATTTCTAGGATGTTACAGTTGGAGACACTCAGCATTGGACATCATTTGTGACATTGGCATTTAAGATGTAAAGCAGTCTATATATTATAACCTTATTTTTAGCTATTGTCAGTGTGTCAGTCACAAATTAATCTTAAATGACACGTAACGTCATCAGCATCAGTTGACAATAAAGTATCGATTACAACGATTTTTTGAAAGAATGTCAAAAAATGATGTCCAGTTTTGGGTGTCCCCAATGGTACATGGCCGTTTGCACCGAAGATGTCAGGTGGTTGGAACCCCCTCGTGCAAAACCACGGGCCCCCATTGGTACAAATGGAAACTATAGAGGTCATCATGACCGATGTGAGGTTAGAGGGTTACCATAACATTGACGACCGATACTTTTTGCTGGAAAAGATGTTGGATAAAAATCAAAATAACAACAGATTTTGACACTACCCAGTGATGTTTACTTCTCAAGGAAATGTTTTGTAACAACCTCAAAAACATAGTAAGAATGTCTTAAAAAAACAGGCAGTATTAACTTTGGGAGGTTTTGACAATATCATGTTATTTTAACGTGATTTTGACATTTTGTTGACATCTGTATATTGTGTCGACAGTGCATTTATGTACAAGGTGTAAAATGATTTTCATCAAGTCGCCTGTGCATTTTCCATGTAAAATAAAAAATGCTTTATGAAAATAGTTATACTTTTAACGAGGAACAATCCGACGAAGAATTCTCTGTAGCCGTGTTTTCCGTTCCTGGTCAGGTTTACCATGACAATGAAGTGTACTCATTCCGATTACGGGGCCTAGGATGAGTCCCGTATCTTCCTTGAATTAATTTAATGAAATGACGTTTATCATTTGACAACCAATGCGTTATTGACAGAATTAGCAAATGCAAAAACAATAGAGCGGCATAGAAAAAATTCCAAAGTTGAAAAATGAAAATCATTTTGTAACACCCTGTATATTAAACTGACTGGTTTCTGAAGCCACAAAAACAAATCTGCAAAAAAATAAAAGTCGTATTTACTGGGTAAACAAACGGACAAATAAGTTGGTGTCCAGTGACACGTCATGGTTTATCAAAAGCCGTAGTAATAAGATTTTAACGATTGATTGTAAGCGAAGCTAGGAACTCGCTGCTGGCCACCCGCTAAGAAGACGAATATTAATAAATTGTAAATTAAAACAGTGTACATCTCAGTGTACAACTATTAACTTAGGAACTGTAACACTAAATTCTTTGGATTTGTGGTTATTTAATTTATACTTTTGACAAAACTATGATTTTAAGTACGTTTTCCTGCAACCAATAATGCTTTTTCTAATTTAACTCTAATGCCGAATTAAAAGAACAGCTTTTATTGTCGTGTCTTCCACAGAAAAGATCAACATACTCGTATGGTAACCAAAACAAAAAATACTAGCAAGTAACATTGACGAGACCCAAAATTAATTTTGTAGCGGACTCATAGGACCATTTACTTTATCAAAAAAAGAACATATTTACTCCCAGATTACATAAAGGGGTAACGGAAAACAGAAATATCCACAATTTTCGGTATGATGGATTTAAGCTCAGGGCGCCGTGTTTATAAAACTGAGAACATCGACACCCTCCTCCCAAGGACATAAAGCGAAACTGTCATTTAAACCACTTACCTAAAATGAGGTTATTCCTTAAGACACAGAAGCTGTAACTGATTACAGGCCAGTTGGCACCCACTACAAACTAATTGCTGCCTCATTTTCAGTTTTAGAAATGCATTTTAGGTTAATATCAACAAACAATACACTGTGTATTAATTTAGCACAAGGCAGGGCATCATCGTCAAAGTTCACATACGCGCAGTGTTAACAGACGATACTGGTTCGTGCTGTACGGAAATGCACGACCTTGCAAGCATGCGCTTTATTTGGGCTCCAGCTGATCGTTGTCTTATCTATCAATATCAATTAACACGTTTGGGAAATTTGAACTTCAAAAATCCAGCCGTTTTTATAATATTTTTTTTTTATAATAATTATAGAAATTATGATTTACCCAGCATCAAATTCCATTTTTGCTCCTCGATCCACTTTTGAATTTATTTTAAAATTTAATTTGATAATACCCTACGGGTATCCAAGTAGGCGACCAAGCAGTTGATGAAATGTTCAATGGTTGTCATACAGTTCAAAAAGTCTAATTCTAATAATGAATAATGAAAAGACCGGAATACACCAGCTAGTATGTTTCTGTAGACACTTTCAGTTTTCTAGCACTGTGATTCAGACTTGTCGGAAACTACCTAAAAGATGCTGTCAACTCTAGTGAGATTGTGAAAAGCTCTTGTTATTCATACACAATATAACTGTCGTTTTTGACAATTGATCTAAACTCATCCAAATTGGCAAAAGAATTAACTAATCTGCTTACAAATTTCACATAAATAATTTAGTGTGAATCAGACTTGTGGACAGTTGTTAGATTGTCAAATCCTGAGTTATACAGAAAGAATAATTATGACTTTTGACCGTGGATAAAAAAATTATTAAAATTTTGCTGTTGGATTATTTTCCGTTCTCGATGGTACATACATAATTTAGGTCGGTTGAAGGGTCGTGGGTATATTAGTATTTCATCAATTTGATATTTTGCCATTTTGCTCATTTCGTTCATATTTCGTCGAGTTAATTTTATATTTGGATATTTCATCAATTTGGTATTTTGTCATTTCGTTAATTTTACGTTTTGCTATTTCGCTGTATTATTTTGAAGGTTTGATATTTTGTTGTTTGGATATTTTCATGTTATTTCATTGTTAAATTTAATATTTCATTAACTTGATATTTTGCTATTACATTAACTTTAATAATATAATTTTTTGTTTCGTTAATTTTGGCTTTTTTGTTAATGTAATACATATTCGGCTATTTCGTTAATTCGCGTTTTACTCGTTAATCTTATTAATCTTATATCGCTCACCGGCATCTAGTGGCACAAATCAAAAATTGTATCGGAGTAAACTGACTTTTTAATTTTGTAATCATTAAGTATTATAAAGTTTATAAGTTTATATATAAAATATTTGGTTTCAATTTTTTTAACGTTGAATGCAACAGGTTCGATTTTTTCAATTTTTGGGATGTGCTATTTATTGTCTCCATTGCTTTGTTGGTTCCGCGTCAACTTGATATTTTGCCAATTTGTTGTTCTGAGATTTCGTGAATGTGAAATTTTTATAACTCAGTCATTTGGTATTTTAATATTCGTTAATCTGATATTTCGCATAACGTTAAATTTAACTTTTAATTTTTTTTGTAAAGTTAGTATCATCTCATTTCGTTAACTTGACATTTAGGTATTTCGTTAATTTTGTTATTTGATTTAATATGTTGTTGATATTTTGTCATTTCATCTGAAAATTTATAGGTGTACAAAGCAAGGTTCATAAACTTGCTTTGTACGTACAGCACTGAAAGATTTAAAACTATTGAGAACCCTGAAATTATTATTGCATTTGCCCGAAGAATAGCTGTTGGGTCCTACCAATTACTGCAAACTGTGAGCCGAAAACTATGTATAAACTCAACAACAAAACTTAAACCAAATGGTTTTACTACAATATTTCACAATGATTTCCTTCATTCGAAGCTTATAAAATCTAACACCAGAGGTCAGCCACTTTGCTGATTTTCGCCAATAAGATACTAATGCGCATGAGGCCTCATAGATAATTCCGAAACCGGTTTATGGTTTTCGAATTATGACTTAAACGACTTAAATTTTGGACTAATGTGAATTCCAATCAAACTTTAATTAAACAATTAATAAACCTTTCCATAAAGATTGTTTTGTCCTTTTCTGGGTTCTTTATTATACCATGTTATATGTAGATATAATCGGTATAATATAAGTTAATTGTTTTATGAGTACCGTTTATGATTATGACACAGCGGGCACTAACGACTTTGTGCTAACGACCATCTAACGACGTCAGGCCGGTACAGCCTAGGATGTGGTTATGGTTCCATGAATTTTCAAATTTCCAATTAAACTAAAGTGACCCACTTGGACATTGTCACTACTGTGTACTTTTCCTGGTATACCCAACATTTTAAAGTATTGTGTATTGTCTATAAATTATTTCACTATAGTATTATTTCGGAATGCATCTGGAATGCATGTGACAATTCGAGGAAGTAGGGTTATGGTGCATTCTTGGTTAATCGTTACAAGTTATTCACCACTAGCGGGAAGATTTTTGTTTGTTGACTGTTTAGTGTAAAACTATGTGTGAATAAGTGTTCCCTTTGAGGGGTTTCAAATTTGAATAATTTTAAGACTGGAGATATTTTCAAATTGCAGGTATGAACTTTGTGCTAGGTAACATTATTTGACTTCTTTAGAACTTGTCAGATGATATTGGAATATTAGTTATAAAATTAAAATTTGGGTGTTTATTTCATTTTCCAGGCAGTTTGGACAAAGACTTAAGATATCTAACTTTAACAGAACCTATAATACAACTAAATTTGGATGTCATGGATCGAACATCTTCACCTTCAACTCCCAGACACGGGCATAACTCTTCATTTATATCACCAACTTCAAAGAATAGGGGAGTTGTAACTCCTATGAGATTGGGTATTAGAAGGTAACATTTATCTACATTGTGATAGTTATATTGTCATTTTCTGTTTTTTTTTGTAGATATTCCTTAGCTGAGACATTGCCAACACCAAGTTTTGCTAAGCAGAAAGGACCTGCCGACACATTTCTAAGGTGTAAGACCTTTCTTGTGTTATTTAAGATTACTAATGATTGACTTTTAGCACTAAAATCGATAGCAACAGTCCAGGCTTTTCTTCAAGGATAATCCAATATAATGATGAACAAGAAAAATCTTTATCAAGCTCTCCACGTCATCACTCTAAATATGATAAATTGGGTGTTTTCCCAATTGTACACTTCTTTAAGAAAGATCTACCTCATCTTAAAAGGAAAGCCGATGATACAAGTAGTCATTTGAATTCATCTGACCTATCAAAATACAATTCTCCAGAGCATAATCGAATGCTATTGGAAAAAATTATTAAGACTAGTCCAGGGAATCAAGATTTATCTTCTTCAAGTGAAGTTAGTGGTAAAAGTGTCCTAGATGCTTTGAAAGAAATTTCTAGAAAAAGGATTCATCCAAATAATGTAAGGCATGTTTTATGAGTACAGTTGTTAATAACATTTGTGTTGAAATGTTTTTATTTATTTTCTCATTGTTTCAGGAGGAATTCATTTTAAATGAAGATGGTAAAAGAATGTATGTAGACAGTGAAAATGACAATGCAAGAAAGAGACAAAGACAAAACTCACTGCTAGAAGATCACTCTATAACTACTCTTCCAAACAAAATAACATTAATGGACGAGGTAATGGCTTCCCATTCTTCAATGGAAGGCTACTTTATGACCGAACCAAAGGAGGTCCAAATTGGTAATGTTTTTCACCACACATTAAGTTACTAAAATTAATATATAAATTATATTGACATGTGTGCATACAGTGGGGATAATTTCTCTTAATTTCAACAAATATTTTGCTATAAAATTCAAAAGTACTTCCAAATTACCAAATTGTTATTTATATTATTATTTGTTTTTTTTTTTTTTCAGAAAAATCACCAAAACCTAGAAAACCTACCACAGTTGCAGTAAAATGTGTGGATGTAGAAACTCAAACAATAGCACCACCACCTGCTGTTACACCTCAAGTACCTGTTCCTGAATCAAGCAAAGAAGAAGACAACATTAAAAAATATACAAAAGTTAAGAGGACTTCTCCAATAAAAGTTTTTGATGAAACACCTTTAGAAGCAATGAGGAAGAATAGACTAACTGCTTTAATGGGCACAATGACCCCAAAAAAGAAACCAAGTGATACAATGAAAGCCAGTGACTCTACAGTTGATAAACCACTTGTATCCATACTCTCAGCCAATTCAAAAAGTCCTCATAAAGGTAACAAACACGTTACTTTTGATATTCCAGAACCTGGGAAATCAAGTGGTGAAAATAATTTACCAATTCCAAGTAGTACTATTACATTTAATTCTGAACCACCTGGTATAACTAAAACCTCATCAGCGGTGGTTCATCCCATTGTCTCAGCTAGTATTGTTGAATCAGCTTCTCCTCAAAAAACAGTTGGAAGTACTACTTCCTCTGGTATGTCTTTCTTATCAAAAGATGACACAAACAATTCTCTGCCACCAGGTCCTTCTTCTAATCCACCCCAATTTATGTTTGGAGACAAAGCAATCAGCCCAATACTTCCAGTTTCTTCATCAAATGTAATTAATTCAACTTCAACATTCAAAAAGGATGATGTGAACATACCTAAAGAAAATCCACAACAATTAGTAGTTAGTAAGACAGACAAGCCAACCGGTGTCGTAAATGTAGACTTAAAAGGGGGCTTCAAGTTTGAATTAAAAAGCCCTCCCACAACAACAGTAACCAAACCGTCTGCCCCATTTTCTTTTATGGGTCTCACCACAGTGGCAAATGCATCCACTTCTTTACCATCACAAACCACTTCGTCTAGTGTAACTGGTGCTTTGCCAAATTTACTGCAATTACCAATACAAAACACTCCAATAACTTCTAATACAACTAACAATTTATCATCAATTAGTTCACCTTCACAAATGTTTGGTCAAGGAAACATGACATTTCAACAAACTAATGCTAAAAATTTCCATATGAATTCTTCTACACCTTTTTCTGTTAGTAAAAATCCGTTAGGAGCTTTAGAGACAACCAGCTCTGCAACTAGTTCCCGAAACGCCACTGTCAGTTTGTCAAATACCACGTCTTCGGCTTCTAATCCAACATTTACTCCAAGTTTTGGCAAAAATGTTGCCACATCTAATTTTATGTCTGGTCCATCTTCAACTAAAGCATCGACTGTGGCACCGATGTTCGGTTTAGGAACAAGTTCATCATCTGCAACCAACACTGTCAATCCTTCAGTTAGATCACATAGCTCAACAATGTTTGGTTTTCCCTCAACAAACACATCAACCACCTCTATGCCATTTGGTACACGATCGAATGTGACTACTGTGAGTTCCTCATTCAATGCCGCAACAAATCCGTCGACGGTGATTTCACCATTCAATGCCGCAACAAATCCGTCGACGGTGATTTCACCATTCAATGCCGCAACAAATCCGTCGACGGTGATTTCACCATTCAATGCCGCAACAAATCCGTCGACGGTGATTTCACCATTCAATGTCGCGACAAACGTGTCTGCAGTGAGTTCTCCATTCAATGCCCCAACAAATTTTTCCACAGTGGCTTCACCATTTAATGCCGCAACATTGACGGTGACGACAGTGACTTCACCATTTAATGGAGCGAATACTTTTGTTACATCTACTGCACCGACTACCAACGCTTTTTCTGCAACGCAAACTAAAACCACAGCTGCGAATGCCTTCTTTTTTGGGACAACAAACACTTTTAACCAACCTAAACCTAGTAGCACTTCTAATTTTGGTATGGATTCTACTACGAAACCTACGTTTGGGCAGAATGTTGTTCCTTCTTTTAATACCACCACTGTTGCGAGTTTTGGCAATAATAACAACGCTTTGACATCGACGACCAGTCCGTTTGGAAGTGCTACTCCGGTAACAACACAAAGTAGTGGTTTTGGTGGCACCTTTGGCACATCTACTGAAACCACTCCCTTTGGTGGACAAACGAACACGAATTTTGGCGGTACTAGTTTTGGTTTTAATCAGAAGCCTGGTTTTGGCAGTAACACAGCTACTGACAATAAGAACAGCTTCACAGCACCATTTGCTTTTGGTGCGACTACTACAGCGTCTGACTTTAATACCAACGTCAACACTTTTAACACAACAAGTTCTTCTTTTGGTTCTACACAACCTTTTGGTCAAACCAGTAGTAACAGTACTTTGCCTTCTGGTTTTGACAAGCCAATTGCTGCTGCCAATCCATTTGGGAATACTAGTACCTCATCTTTTGGCTCTGGCGGGTTTTCTACAAATCCTCAAAGTTCTCAAGCCAATGTGTTTAGTTTTGGTAACAACACACCTGCAAAACCTAGTGTTTTTTCATTTGGTTCAAATGAAACTCCTAAGCCATTTAATTTCCAACCAGAAAATACCGCAAACGCATTTGGATCTCCTAATAGTGGTTTTAATGCTAATAGTACTCCAGCCGCATTTAATAATCCCATGTCAACACCACAGTTTAATGTCTCAGGTGTACCTGGTATGTTTAATATTGGCACTGGGGGATCATCTACACCTAACCGGTCGAGAACACAACATAAAGCACGACGACGAGTGTAATTTTAGTGTTGTAATTTTAGAGTAATCTTAACATATATTGTATTATGTCGCCTAAATAAAGAATACATATTGTTTACACTTTTTTTCAAATATGTACTGTATAAGAAGTATTTATATAGGTACAACATGTACTGGGTTTTTCACCAATTATAGTGAATCCTAAGCTTAGTTCAGACACAGCTACTTTTGTTGCAGGTGGGTGGCAGTTTTCATTCTACAGTTGGTACTCTTCTTGTGTAGGTACATATAGTTCGTTCTGTTATCCGTATTTGATGACTTTCCCGTTTTTTACTCTTATGGCGGCTTTAATTCCCCCATTTTATCTATATATCTAAAATCGATTTGGACCAAATAAAACAGTGTGTACTACGCCGACTTTTATCTTTTTTTTTTAATGAAGGATATTGATAAGATATAGGCCTAGATTACTTTTCATTTTACAAAGTTTCACGGGTTCATTGATTATTATTTGCATTTTATTTTTGCCGAAAAGCAGTCCATTACAGTCACCGATTTAAATGAGCGTGAATCGTTTTGAGTAAGAAACTGGCGAACTACACCTAAATATAACTTGGTTCCTCCCTTGAGGTTTGGGTGCGCAAGTGGCGTAGGGAACTCACTCATCTTATGACATTTACCTCGGGATGTTTTAAACGTTTGTGGAGAATGTTGCGACTGGAGTTATTACTTCAAAGAACGAGATTACGTGCCGCACAGAAAACTGCGCGGTATAGAGAACGTTTACAGCAGTTGTGACTCTGTTTTATGTAAGCACCGCACAATAATGAACAAATGTTTACGCAAAACATTGTACGTAAAGAAATTATTCCGTCTTATTTTTTTTTATTATTCAGTCTTTTTTTATTCAAAATTACATTTCAACTAAACAAATTAAAAATTGTAATATACAATATGGTAACCAGTCCTTATTCAACACTTTTTTTTTATTTTTGCATTGATTCAAATCACTATACGCACAGCAAAACTAAAATTAACAATAACACCAATATAACATACCACAACACTAACTTGTCTCCTGTAAGAGTGTTAAAGTTTTGATTTAAATACGACCCTGCAAACTCAGACGCGTGCTCGACAAAAAAAAAACCGGTCTTGCAACAGGAAAATGAAACCGGTTAGAATCCACAAATGGTATCGTCTACCACTTACTTGTCCCACAATGTCCCGATTTCTACAAAAAATATACCCTCCGGGAAGTAAATTTTCGTTTACTTTACTCTAACTATACCACTCGAATTTCGTGTGACGGGCGATCACTACTATTTTATTAATGTCTTAATATTCAACTTTATGTACTCCATCCATCTCACTATAATCATTTTCTATTCTTTAATGAATACCTATGCGATAGATACTGTGGCCAAATTAATACTTAATTTATGATGTCTCATTATCATTTATGCTGTATGCCTTATCAGCAAATCATCCTCTTATTTTTTAATATTGCGTTTCTCACTTCTTTTAATTTCTTTGTTTATTGTCCTGTAATTTTCCTCTAAGTTCTACCGTATCGTGTTATTATTGCTTATGTTAAATTTTGTATATTCTATTTTCCCCAAAAGTCGTAGACGTTACTTAGGTTCTCAAATTCAGAAACTCCTCTTAAATCCATCAGGTTGTTCAATTTCTCAGGCTTCTCAAATTTTTCAAAACGTTCAGTCTGAGCGTGGCGACAAGTGTGTGTTATAAAATAAAAAACATTTTGTGGAGTTCCTGATGGCGTATGACTGAGCTGGACCCTCCATGGACTTCTTTACGATTCCGGCGCGAATATTCAAGATGAAAGAAAGCCGTCTCCTTGTAGGAGTGATTGCAATAATGTATTTAGTTTTTTTTTTTCACAAATGGTATTTTTATTGCTAAATTACTGTAAATTACATAGTGGCGCATAAATATGTCATCAGCATTAGGATACAATTTCAGTGCTCAGTGCACGTGGTCGATATATTATACTCCATGAGCAACAAAATTCGTGATCGCAGTTGGCTAAACGTATATCGGTTCTTTTACTTTACTGTTTACATTAATCGTCAATTCACATTACTCGATGACTTTTTACACAATCGTATCGATCAAGAATCGACTCAAAATTTTGGATTCAGAGGCTCCTACGATCACGAATTTTGTTGCTCACTCGTTTTTATATGACCCTAAATTTTATAGAAACTGGTCCATTATTGAAGTGCCCTAAATGTATTTGGCAAACGTTAATTTTTGTCTTAGCGCTAGGGCAACAACATGTTAATTCTCAAATTTCTCAGAATACCCAACTTCTTCGATTGCTCCAATTTTCAGAATAGGTTCTTAAGTTCGCAGGTAACTTAAATTTTTCAATTTTTCAAGTTTCTCAAGTGTCTCATCATTATCTCAGTTTCTTTAAGTTCGTCAATTTGTCAGATTTTTTTAGTTCTCAACTTCTCAGGTTCTTCGTTCTCAAGGTCCCTAAGTTCTCAGATTTTCCAAAATTTCAGATCCCTCCAGTTCTCAAGTTAGGTATACCAAGTTTTCAGCTTTTAGGTTCCTCAGTGTTTCAAGTTATTCCCTAAGATCTAAAGAGTGTTTTTCGCAGGATTATATTTTGACCGACTAGTAAATACCAGCACAGATTTTCCCTGAAAAAATACCTATCTACCTTTATTCCTTCAGAAAAAGATTGTCTTTTTAAAACCATTGGGTTAGTCATTGTGGAGAACTTTGACTTTTTTGACCGCTGACAGAACAGTCAGTTTATCCTTCAGCTCTTTTAGTTTGTCGACTGGATCGTCCGCAACGGCATTCCTGAGGATTTTCTCCAGTTTTCTCATCGACCATAATTTTCTTTCCGTGGTGTTGTCATTTGAAGCGTCCAAAAACTCACTTCCGGAATTGAATCCGCGAACCAGGGGCAAAACCCAGCTACTCGATGCGGACCGCAGACAAAACCCCGCACGCAACTTTTGGCTCAGAAAGCCGGGAAATTAAATTTGCAATTTCACGCGGCAAGACGGTATACATTGAGCGCGGTTGACGCGCGAGCCAGTGTTTACACGGCTTTAAATTCTTCAAAATATGTGCTGACTGCTGTCGTTGAATGTACACCCTTTGTTATCCAAATTTATTATTTAAAATTGAATCCGTGGGAATAAACTGACAGATGACATTGCTGTCAAGCTGTGATAATGACAGCTGTTGTCTTGCTGTCAGCTTGCTGTCTGTGCTGTCATCGTGACAGCGTGGTGCGTGTAGCTTTTTTAAAGTTATAGTTATTACTTTCTGTGGTAAGTGTTTTTTTTTTGTAGTTAATAACATGTAGAAATATTGTGAATTTAGAAGGAAAATGAATGCATTTTACACGACAGCAAAATTGATAAACTTACCATAACCTAACTCCGTTGGTCAGTCATGTCTTGATTTTAAAACGACGACACTCATCAGTACAAAAAGATACTTTTTATTGTTGTTTGAACAATGAAACCCAAGAAGTTTACATATTTTTTACATATATTTTTTTTTATGGTGAAAAAGTTGCATCATCCGTAGCCATATGGGGTTGATAATGTTCATCATAACAATATCAATTTGTTAACAAAATTTTGAATACTAGAGACGAAGTTAAATCTTTAGTTTCGGCTCTCGTAGGTTTTTCTATACCTAGTCAAACAGTGCGAGGTAAACATCCCTAAGTTTCTTTCAACATTCTAATTAGTAATTAGTCACCGTTACTAATTGAAAACGCGGTTAAGTCTATAAAAATTCGGGAAAGGGAAACGCAACTTCAGGGTCTTTATAAATCATTTATTAATTGAGCAGGCTTTGAACGTAAAATTTCCTTAACACTGCCCTGCAAGAATTAACCTTTTCATTGATAAATCTCAAAATTGTAGCATTGGATTACTGGGATTGCACCCAGGGTTTGTTTCGTCTAAAAAAATGTGCCACTAAAGAGTCATTATTTATTTGTCTTCACTACTCCTACCTCCTTTGCAACATTTTGTATCCTCTTAATTAATAAACGATTTTTAAATGCTTTATCAGATTTTTTTCTATTCAGATGAACATTTAAATTATTCCTTATTGCAAGGGCACTAGCAATAGCAATAGTTTCTGTTAATATGTTACATTTGTATAATGACAAAGATTTTTAACAGCTCCTTCATCAAAGCAGGCTTTCATCTAATCTCTAATCCGTGACTTGTGTCGAAAACGTCTGCAGGTAAAAATGTGGGAGGTTTTATTATCACAGTCGTCCCAGTTTAAGATTTTTTGATTACGTGTCGATTTTGAAAAATTTGACATTTGTATTTACAAAAAGTATTTACCTCCCGACCACGGCTTCCTAGATTAGAAAGGAACGGTGTACCTTTCTAATCTAGGAAGCCGTGCTCCAGACATAGTGGATTTTGTAAATAAACATTCTTCTCAACACACACGCAGTTGGATGCGCCGACAGGCCCAAGTGATTGGAAATGTTGTAAAGTAAAATATGTATACCCAAAAATTAAGTGTCCATTTAAATGGACGTCAACAGTTTCATCTCATTTATGACTTGTGAATTAGACTTTTGTATTTTTTAGATACGCAATGGGTGAAGCAACGGGTTTGTCTCCAAGTGAGAAATATGACTTAATTTCCCGTAATTTGCAAGAAGTGCTAGGCGAAGACAAGATAAAATCCATACTGAAACAACGAGACATCAAAATATACTGGGGAACAGCGACTACCGGAAAGCCCCACGTGGCGTACTTTGTTGCAATGTCGAAAATTGCAGACTTTTTACGAGCTGGTGCAGAAGTTACAATACTTTTTGCAGATTTACATGCTTATTTAGACAACATGAAAGCCCCGTGGGAATTGCTTGCTTTACGCGTACAATACTATGAACACATCATCAAAGCTATGCTTCAGTCCATTGGAGTGTCGCTGGAAAAACTTCGTTTTGAAAAAGGAACTAATTATCAGTTGTCCAGGGAGTATACACTTGATGTGTACAAATTAAGTTCTATTATTACTGAACATGATGCAAAGAAAGCAGGTGCAGAAGTAGTGAAGCAGGTTGATCATCCACTTGTTAGTGGCCTACTCTATCCAGGTATAATACAAGTATGTTTTTGCACTTTTTTAATTGTATATTTTAGGTCTGCAAGCTTTGGATGAAGAATATTTAAAAGTTGATGCTCAGTTTGGGGGAATAGACCAACGAAAAATCTTCACTTTTGCTGAAAAATATCTACCTCAACTAGGATATCAAAAGAGAGCACATTTAATGAATCCAATGGGTGTGTAGTTTAATATCTGTTAATTAAAAAATACACATTTTTCTTCAGTTCCAGGCTTAACTGGTGCAAAAATGTCATCATCAGAAATTGAGAGCAAAATTGATTTATTGGATAGTCCGTCGGAAGTTAAGCAAAAATTAAAGAGGGCTTTTTGTGAGCCTGGAAACATTCAGAATAATGGACTCCTATCGTTTTCTAAACACGTAATTTTCCCATTACTCAACACTGATGAGCAATTTACAGTGCCACGAAAAGAAGCTTATGGTGGTGATATCAAGTTTGCATCTTTTCAGGAATTGGAAGATGCATTTGCCTCTCAAGCAGTACATCCTGGAGACTTGAAAGCTAGTGTAGAAATTTATATAAACAGACTGCTAGCACCAGTACGAAAAGCTTTTGAAGATGCTGCATTGAAAGAGTTAGCTCTAAAGGCCTACCCTGTTGAAAAGAAAAATGATGACAACATCGGACCGCATTGCTTAGATATTAGGATAGGTAAAATAGTGGAAGTAGAAAAGCATCCAAATGCTGATTCACTGTATGTTAGCAAAATTGATCTTGGAGAAGAAAAACCCAGGACAGTAGTTAGTGGTCTTGTTAATTTTTATCCAATTGAAGACATGCAAAATCGAATGGTCGTTGTACTTTGCAACTTGAAGGCTTCAAAAATGAGGGGCATTGAATCTGCAGGCATGATTTTATGTGCTTCAACGTAAGTTTTGTTTTTCTTTCAAGGAACTTATGATTCATTTTCTCTTTGCCTTTTCTCTATAGAATATAGATATACAGGTGTTTCAGAAGTAAGTGCAACAATTAAAACCAGTTGTAGAACTCAACAGAAGCAACAACTTCCGGAAACTCTTAGCATTTCCTCCCCTACAAATTCACGAGCTCGTTTTTGTCTGTTTGCTTATCAACATTTTAAATTTTTTGTTCCGTGCGGATTATACCTGAAGTCAGTTTGTGTCCGCCGGTAATTTGTTATTGTATTCCACTTTCGTTTTTAAAGTTATTCATCATAAAAGATGTGCAACGCTTCCCAAATCACCGTGTGTCTAATTTGTGCCTTGTGATTGTGTTTTGCAAAGTGGTGAAAACCGCCCACCGATGATTGTAAGCAACAGTTGTATCCTACCATATAAAGAAAGTCCCATTTTTACAACCTAAGGATTTACCAACAACTTAAATAATACGCACGTATGGGCAGACGAAAATCCGCATGCTATTAGGTCCCGCAATTTTTATTTGTTATCAATAATAGCCATGGATGTTGAAGTAAGACGTGTAATATGTAGGTCAGTGTTTTTTTTTTAGTTTATTTATGTCGGGCGGTTTAGATTGCTTCCCAACGTTTTTTGTCGTGTTATCATCATCGTCCAGTGGTTCAGTGGCGGGTAACTAAATTAACGTCAAAACTTCCACTAATTTTAACGATAACTACGGGGTTTAGGGCAAAATTTTATTAAGAAAATTTGTTGACTGATGAGTTCTATTACTGCTTAAATCTATTGTACTTATTTCTGAAACATCCTGTATATCATCTATTGTAGTAAAAACTGCATTTTTAATTTGACCTATTCAAGAATACAATTTAACTTTATATAAAGGTGTCTGTTCTGTCTACTTTTAAATCCACAACTTTCAAATATTACAGTAAATAAAATAACTACTGTAAAATGGCACAGGATAGATAGTGGAGTCATAATTTACTAAATTTTTATGTTTTGCTACTTTGAGGTTTTAGTATTCACCTGTTTTAAATTGAATGTGAATTTCTTGCAGGGATGAGCCCAAGAAAGTTGAAATCTTAATACCTCCAGAAAATTCCAGTCCAGGAGAAAAGTTGCATTTTGAAGGTCATGAAGGTACTCCTGAAGGGGTTCTAAATCCAAAGAAAAAAATTTGGGAAAAGTTACAAGTGGATTTTAAAACCAGTGATGATTGTATCGCGCAATGGAATAATTTCAACTTGGTTACAAAATCTGGAGGCAGTATCCAAAGTACTGCGTTGGCGAATGCTCCCATCAGATAAAAAGTACTAAACTATGTTTTTATTAATTTATGGCTTTTAATAAAATGTCAATTATATGTGTTTTGGGATGTTAGAACCGCGAACTTTTATGCCCTAATCAGTTTCAATATTTTTTGTAGACGTCGAGATTTTATTTGTTCTTTTTCGATTTTCTTCCAATATGTACACTCTATAGTGGAATAGTACAAGGTGTTACAAAGTGATTTTCATCTAGTCGCCTGTGCATTCTCCATGAAAAATAAAAATGCCGCTTTATGAGAATAGTCATATTTACGTTTGACGAGGAACAATTCGACGAAAAAACTTCTACAGCCGTATTATCCGGTCAGGTCAGGTCAGGCCCGTATCTTTCTTGAATTAATTTAATTAAATGACGTTTATCATTTGACAACCAATGCGTTATTGACAGAATTAGCAACTGCAAAAAGAATAGGGCGGCATAGAAAAATTTTCATGGAAAAAAATTCCAAAGTTAACTTAAAATCATTTTGTAACAACCCGTGTATACTAAGTGCTGAAAAACGGATATTTCAAACGAGTCGTGACAGTTGAGCCAATAGAGTGGTGAGTCATGCTAGTTTGAAATATTCTTCAGCACGTGTTGTATACTATGCTTTTCTCCTTCGATTACCACTCAAAGTACATACATGTATGAATTTTATTGTAATCATAATTCATTCTGTCTGTTACAGTTTTTGAGATATCCGGAGTAAACTGGAACCTTTTTTTTAAATCTTCATGTTTTGCAATTTTTAATGGACAAGTTTTATTTTTCTGCAACTTGTACTGTACAATACTAAAATCAATACTATCAGACGTTTATTTAATTATATTACATTTACAAAATAAACAGACTAGCTGTTTCTGTAAGACACCTGCAACCGCACCCCGAAGGACACACGTCCCTCTTTTCAAACCATTGCTTTAAATGTTTAGTGTGCCCTCCATGGCCGCAAACCATACAACAGTTTGCTGATCCTCTTACAGACAAATGACATATAATACACTGTAGAGAAAATATTTTACAAATGCGACAAGTACAATGTTTTGTGGGTAATGAACATTTTTTGCATTCTGTAGAAAATTCAACGCCACTATGACTTTCCGGAGGTCCGCACATAAATTTCAAGACTTCGGCACGATTGTACAGAAGACCCCATCGATGAAGCACTTCTGCATATGATAACTTATAATATTCATATAATGGTGTGGATCCACTTCTTTCCACAGAAAACCGTCCATTGGGGTTTGATTGTAGATTGTCTAGTGATGCTGATCGTGTCGTTTTTAGCGAGGCAAAAATCCATCCGTCCATTTGAATTTCTGCTGGAGATATGGTGTGGTATGGGGAAGCGCCGTTCTAAAATAATAATGTATACAGGTGTCCTACAATATCATCACAGGAACTATTTATGCTAGTAGCTTTCATTCAACCAAATTAATTTGTAGACAGTAAGGCAACACAAAATTTTTGTAAAATATAGAAGTTTTAATGAGGAGGGCAAGGGGGTTTTAAGATTTGGAGAACGCGGTAGGATATGTATTCATCTTATCAAATTTCACCAAGGGGGAGGGGGGTCAGAAATAGTAAAAAAACGTCTCACGTAATTAATGGATTAATGGTAATTATTTCGCATTCAATAAAACGTAAAAACACGTAGGGTATTCTGCGGCGTTTGAGTTTTTTAAGGCCAAATGAAAAATATTTTTGGATTTTTTAAAACTGTTGAATTCGACTTATGGTCAAGGCAGTCAAATTACAAAAAATTGCATAAAATACTCGTTTCATAACACCTTCAAGTAGTCATTCTTTACAATACGCCACTCGTTTTGTAAACTTGAATTCCTGCTTTAAGAATGGTCTTATGAAACTTTTAATATACAGTAGAATCGCGATTACGTGAACTCTCGAACACCTCATTATGTGAAAAGGTGAAACTTCACATTGGCCAACATATTATGTGAACAGTGGTGGTTTGCTTATGTGAACTTGGGCAAAAACGTACTTTCCCACTATGTACTTGAAGTTTACAGTTCGTTTTATAGACACGCTTTGTTTTGACTGCAGTTCTTTTATTCTCGTTTTTCAACGAAACAAGCAAATATAATGGGTAACAGAGGACAAAGTTTTACAATAAAATCAAAAAATCAAATTAATGTATCTAGCGAAACTAAGTCCTACAAATTAAAATATAGGAAACACGTAGACAGACGTGAATTACAGATTTTTTGGACCTGTATAAGTATTTACTCCTACTATTTAAGTATAAAAGAAAGAAGCTTTTAATTTTTTACTCATTGTAATTACGAATGTACCAGGAGCTGCTCCACACCGTTGAATATTGTGGGATTGGCTGCGAAGGTTACAGACTCACTTACGGAGTAGAAGAATTATAATTAATTGTACCGAACACTTTATCATTGCAATTATTACGTGGGTTTATATCAACAAAGCTGTTATAGTTAAATTTATTTTTTATACTTCTTTTGAGTTGGTCGACCGAAAAGCATAGTGTACAACACGTGCTAAAGGATATTTCAAACTCGTGTCACGTCTGAAATATCGGGTTTTCAGCACTTGTACTCTTAATTTTGAACTTATTTGATGCTTTTCCATTATGTGAACAATTCGCCTATGTGAATAGCCTTGGTTCACATAATCGCGAGTCTACTGAATTATTTAGTCACTAGTGAATAAAATTTAATTTTAGTCATTAAAAACTAACGTAAAAAACACCTAAAATATGTTAACTGTTGGGCAAAACAATTTTACGATATTGACTGCATAAAACAAAATCATAACGGACATTTTAAACTTACCAAGTTCATAAGATTCTTTTTTGCTGACCTAGATCCATATGTGACCTGACTTTTTCCAAAAATACAGGCCAACATAGCAGCCATCTGAATATCAGAATGGGAAGCATAGTGCGAAATTCTGCAAATTTACACAGTTAATTATATTCATTAGCCCATTCGGAGAGTGACACTTACAATGCTTCTGACAACGAGTTGCCAAAGGGATGACTACACCAATATTCCCCTTTGTCTTTATTCAACGCAATGAGTTCCGCCAAACTCCAAGCTTGAACTAAATCCCATCGACCAACAATCGCTGCAGTTGCCGCATTATGTTTACAAATGGTTGTCGTATCTCCATCTAAAATATACTCTTCAGCCAACTGTCTATTGGTTAGCATTAATCCAGATACATCATACACATGCACAACAGCTTTTGACGGATTTTTTGAATGTTTCATCCTATATCGTGGCTTTTGATGGTAGTAAGAAGAGACTGTAACATGATCCGAAGATCGCTTAGAGAATATAGTTTCCAAAGCAGATAATGCCCTCGGAGTGGTCGCCTCAACTTTTCCTGAAAACCTCCTGGTATGAGGAGCACGACCAAAACAAACCAAAATTCCCACTGAACAAAACTTTGCACCAGAAGTACGGGGGAACGGAATATATGCGTCGTTATAACCACCGAATACGTTTCCCGGTTCTGAATATGCAGCATCGAATATTCTATCATTTTCAGAATCTGCAACTAACTGTTCCAATGTTGTAACCATTTGCCTCAAACATGATTCCAGGCAAGTGCGATTTTTTGATACTCTTTGTTGAGCTAAGTGATTGAGAGTTTGCAAAAGCTGCGTTCCGACAGTGTCAGTCACTGTTGAATCCGGTAGGATTTGGAAGACCGGGGGAACACCATGGGGATATGCAGTTGGAAACGATACTTGCAAATTTACTGAAAAGCTATTCACATTTGCGTAAACTGTGCATGTCCGATTAACTGGATCCATTGCCGTGACTTCCAAATTAGGGATATGTACATTAAGGAGGGAAAATTCTTGTTGTAGTAATTGGATTTTAGGTGAAGTTTTCTTTTTAATTTTCTTTGCCTCTAAAGAGTCAGCATTCACGTGAGATTCTTCTTTAGGTTCGTCGGGTTCATGACCACATAATTTTTGCAGAAATGGTTCAATTTTCCATACAAGCAGAGTTTGGTCTTTGGACCACGTAATTAGTTGAAAATCTGAAGAACCTGGTGCTTGTTTTCGCCATTCAAACTCTAAAACAACGTCTCTATGTCCAACAAACGTATGCATAGGAGTAGATCGATTTGCTGTGTTCCACAATAACAAACTGTTTTCACCCCGTCTCAGTTGTGGCACCACCACTGTTACCAATCCATTACCAAATGGTGTAAATCTGGCCCTCCAAACCGGCGCATTTGTAGTTAGTACATATTCTGCTCGACGTGGATTCGTCATGTCGAAAAATTTAACAGTATTATCTTGACTAGAGGTCGCCAATTGCGTTTCTATATTCGGATTCCAGTCTAAACCGTGAATTTTCGATAAATGTGCCGCTACATATTGCACAGGGGAGGTCCCTTTTCTCTGATCCCAAATTTTTATGTCCCCATCATGTGCAGTTGCCAGTAAGTGAGACGATACTTTGTTCCATCGCACTTGTGAGGCCTCGGCTATTGCAGATAACGATAGTGAAGGTCGACGTGCATCCCTTAAATCCCAAATATGTATAAAAGTATCAACTGAACATGATGCTAATATGTTTGGATCAGAACGGTGCCAATTAAGATCGGTAATGACACGAGTATGTGCTCTCAAAGAATGTGTTTGAATTAATTCATGTTGTCGCCATGTTAATACTTCTAACCGTTGATTACTCTAAAATAGAATTAGGAGCATACTTAAATCCGCTTTGTCTTAAGAGACTTACTGATATAACACAGAGGTCGCGTTTATGATGAGTTGGATTCCACTCGGCTGCTCCAACGTCGTATTTGCTTTGTCGGGGGAATTTTTGAACAACTTCCAATTCTTCGTCCAAGTTTCTTATGGCAATATATCTTCGGCTGTGGGCATGAAATAAAGATCACGTTGTTACTTTTTGAAGAAACCAGTAAAATATGTAACAGGAGTGGCAATACTACTACTAATATTACTTTTATCAAAAATTTAATTGAGTTCCGACATCACTTTGTAATTGTCCCGAATTTTATTTTCCTGAAAACTTAATAAAATAAAAAATTTGGATTATGTATTACAAAAAAAAAAAAAAAACAGCCTAATCGTTCCGTTCTCAAGTGATGCGCTTACCAACGAACAGCATTTCACTTTTATTATGATTACATGCTGTCTCAACGAAAATATATTTACCCTTGACTGAAAAGCTACGTATGGAAAAATATGGCATCATTGGTAGGTGTTTGTCCCCACAAAAGTGCCATTTATCCGGTAAATTTGAGCAAAATTAATATTTCCAACATCTTCAAGAAAATTTTTTTTGTCTGTCGCTCAATTGAAAAAACGTGTGCTTTGATTTGCAATTTTTGGCGTTTAAAGAAAAAATAGAATGTTTTATTCGGAGAAAAGTGGCTTTTCGTGGCTCGGCCGTCAAACCTACAGACTTGCCACGAAAAGTCTCACTTTACTCCTAATGAAACAATCTATGTATTATTATTCCACAGGAAGCAAAAAATACACTTTCTCTATTCAAAATTTAGGGGTGGGAGTCAGTGTGGAAGTTAGTTAGAAGTTTGAAACGTACCTCAAAAGTTGGCCTCCTACAGATAAAAATTGATAAAATATTAATTTGTAACTCGAATAAATTCAAGTGGATAATTTTTGTTAAAGACAGCCTGTATAAACTTAGGCTGGAATGCGTTTTTCCACATTTTTTTTTCTCAATAAATAGAAAATAATAATGTTCAATAATAATCAGCAAAATGAGCGTCAGTTGAAGTTGTTAAAAAAAATGGTTTTAGTACATATTTTATTATATTCATACCGTACAAAAACTCATGAGATGGTTTCTCAGATCATTTTTAACTAAAAAATAATACTCGGCTGTATTGAAGATTATACGTCAGTTACGTGTTATGAAGCATATTAAAGTTATCTTAAATTAATATAATACTGATTGAAATTAAAATATATGTATTTTTATGGTTAACAAAAATAGAAATCACCGTCAGCTGAATGTTTGTTGGTGTAAAGATCGTTAGTTCATTTGCCAAAGTGACTATGCAACGCTTGGATGCACTGAGGGCGCAGCATGTTTATGACAATGACTGACGCTCTTACCACTGTTAAGAATACGACTGACAATTTTCTTTATTATATTAAAAGTATAAAAATCATGCTGCATCAATTTTATAATGTATAAAATGACTTTATTCTTAAAAAAATATATATGGTTCATATACGTGACTATTTTCAATATAGCTGATTAAAATTTTTTAAACAAGAAGAATGGTCTTAAATCCAAGTGGAGTAAATTTAAATTAAAAAATTTAAATATATCTAAGTCGAACTCCACAAACTTTAATCAGCGTAAAATTATAAATGGTACATGTTTCGGCAGAACACTTCTGCCATCATCAGCCCTTAAAGAATATATATATTTTTTTATATTCTTTAAGGGCTGATGATGGCGGAAGTGTTCTGCCGAAACATGTACCATTTATAATTTTACGCTGATTAAAGTTTGTGGAGTTCGACTTAGATATATTTAAATTTTTTAATTTAAAATTTTTTAGTTAAAAATGACCTGAAAAACCATCTCATGAATTTTTGTGCGGTATGAATATAGCGAGCGATCAAGTTAATTTGTAATCGAGTCATCCATGAATTCGAATCCGTGTGTCTTTCGCTATTGATATGCTTAATTGTGGCATCTAAAGTTACGTCACACAAGAAGTTTAAAAAATAATTTTAAGATTTCAAAAAATTTAGGAAATAAATTTTTAAACAGATGCGAAAAAAGTGTAGCCTCCCCAACCTATTTTTTTATTGTTAATTTCAATTTTTCGCCAGATCTGTGGTGTGACTTGAACCACTGCCATCAAAAGTCATTAACCTCAAATTTCAGTATCTTGCGTTGTTGATCCCTCTTGTGTTATTTTTGTCTAGTGAAACAGTCTCTCTACTCTATAAAATCAATTGTTTTAAGAACTTCATTTGTTGGCATGGCATTTTCATTAGAAGACAAAGCGTTTATGGTTGAGTCGTATTTTCGAAATGGACAAGGATAAGATGCATGGATAGAATTTCGTGAGCAGTCTCCCAATGATATCGTCGATTATGCTAATTTCTCCAATACATTAAATCGTTGTGTTACCCAGTTTCGACAAACATCCACTTTAGAAAGAAAACCAGGAAGTGATTGATCAAAGGATAAAAGAACGCCAGAAAACGTTGAGATTGTCCAGCACGTAATGGAAAAAGCCCCTAGAACATCCATTCGGGAATTGGCACAGCAAGTGGACTTATCATAGTCATAGGCACATGTCAAGCAATACTTAAAAAAGATTTACTTTTGTCTCCGTATGGATTAACATGTGTACAAGAACTGCATCAAGATGATTTTCCATTAAGGGCTGCATATTGTCAATGGTTATTGAACACGTTTGACGATGATTTGTTGGAGAAAACGTTCTTTTCAGATGAAGCATGGTTTCATCTAAGTGGATACATTAATGCACAAAATATGAGAATTTGGAGCAGTGAAAAACCACATGTTTATGTGAGGCCCCAGTACATCCACAAAAAATTGGTGTTTCAGAAGTAATTTGCCGATGACGTATAATAGGACCAGTATTTTTTGAAGGTAAATCATTCATTATTCGTTATTTAAACCTAAACATTTTTTAATCCTCCAGGTAACCTAACTGCACTCGCCTAACAAGTGATTTTGGAAACTTTTATTAACGAACTTCATGAAGACGAATTGGCACTTGGCTATTTTCAACACCTGCGGACTTTTTTGTGGCCTTATTTAAAAAATTCCATTTACCGAACACCTCTTCATAATTTACTCAAGGTTAAGTTATTCAATGTGTTAGACAAAGGCCTCATTTGTGCTTACACCAAAATGGAGAACATTTTCAGCATTTATTATAACAGTTGAATGAAATAAATGTATTTTCCTTAAAATGTTTCGTCTTGTTGGCAATAAAATCCTGTTTGAGAATTTCCACCATTTTATCTTTCAATTGACACATTATTTGAAATTCATAAGTGCAGTTTAAGTGCACGACATACGTTTTCGGATTCATGGATAACTTGATTACAAATTATCTTGATCGCTCGATACTAAAACCATTTTTTTATTAACAACTTTTACATGCTGTCACTTCTAGCTATTAGAGTAGATGAGGTTCTTAAGTATTAGGGGAAAACTATTATTGTTATCATTTTCAGTCGGTATCAAATGACTTGTTCAAATGCAACACTACCTCCCGGACTAAATCCCATAGAAAAAAGTACTTTCAGTTTTTCCCCAATTTTCCGGACAACTTTTCCAATTTTTCGGTCCATAAGAACCTTAGTTGGAATATGACGAATATGTAAAAAAAATTTGCCAAATCGGTACAGCCGTTCTCAAGTGATGTTCTTACCGACGCATTTTCAACATGTTTGTACGCACGGGCCTTAAGTTTTTCCCAGATTTTCCAATTTTCCGGGCAACTTTTCCAATTTTTCATTCCGTAAGAACGTTATCTGGACTACAGTAGAAACTCGATTACCCGGAATAATGGGGGGCAAACCCATTCTGGTTAGTCGAAATTCCGGATAATCCGAAGGGTTTCAAAAAATATCTGTATATTGTATGAATTCTTCTTTGTCTAATAGCCTTACAGCTTTCAATTTATTCTCTAAGGAAATCACTGTTTTCTTACTTTTTATGTTCTCGTCTGCAATGTTCATTGTGATCTAGTTATGTATTTGGTACTCAGAGTATGATATGCACTGTACACAACATAAAATCCAATATCTGAACCTGACAAATTTTATTCTCCTAATACATAGACGATTAGTTTCCAATAAAAACAACAGCTTTATTATTTCGATTAATGTTTTATTATTGCGAGGAATTATATATATTTGCCCCTCAACTGCAATGTTCCGGATAAAACGGAGGGCAAAAACCAACAGTTCCGGATAAAACGGCAAAATTAGAAAACGCGTTTGTTCCGGATAAAACGGAGTTCCGGATAAGCGGGTTCCGGATAATCGAGTTTCTACTGTATTACGAATATGATGAAAAAAAATAACGAAAAGTTGCCCGGAAAACAGTTTCTTCGGAATTTCCCAATTTTCCGGAAAACTTTTCCAATTATTCTTTCCGTAAGACCCTGACCTGGACCATTACGGATATTATAAAAAATAGCCAAATCGGTCCAGCCGTTCTCAAGTTATGCGCTTACCAACGTATAGCATGATACCTCTGAAAAACAAAATTTACATGCACATAGTTAGATAGAGAATTTTGACGCTCAAAATCTACTGGATGTATAAATCATTTATGCAGACCCTGTATAATATTAATAAAATTATGAGCTTTTTTTTAATTCGTTTGGGGCAAAACCGCCTAGAACGTTCTAACAAACGCCGCTTCTGAACGACTCGGAGCACGGGGTGCATGAGAAGTGTGTAAAAAAAATCTATGATGGTTTGGTTTGTTTAAAAACAGAGAAATTTCAATAAAGCAAGTACTTACCCATTACAATACAATAGAATACATGGACAATTAAATTTTCGTTCTTAAATATCCAACTCTTTTCAAAATTGTGATTAAGCCACTGAGTCACTTTTGTGATATTTACAGAAATACCATTTCTCTATTTTCAAATATATGCGTTGTTTTTTTCTACATGAATGAGTCACCTTATTTTTCTATATTACCCCCTAAAGTTATTGCAGTATATCCATGACAACCTCTATACATATGATCGAAGTGCGCCCTGTATATGATAAATGATTTTTTATCAAGTTAACTATGAAGCTGCAAATGGTCGTTAAAAATACGTTGTGACACATTTTCCACGGCCAACTTGATGGAAAATAATTTATAATCACCCTGCATAATTTAGCAAAGAAAAAAAAATTACGCAGTAAACATCAAACAATGAAGGATCGAACACCTTCGCTTATTTCAAGAAATACGCATTGAAGATAAACGAAGCAGAAATAAGATACTTAAGGAGGATAGCTGGGGGTAACCAAATTAAAATAAATCCAAGCTGCGTTAAGGAACATCGGTCTAAAAATTATTTCCTTTCTTTTCATAAATGTTTTATGTTGCAATTACAATTTTAAAACCGTTATAGAAGTGATGACATTAAAGCCTATCTTGAATAGAAGTCAGAAGCAAGAAAGCAGAATGATAAAGAAGATAATAAATTAATGACAGGTCTTCTGAAAAAATAATGAAAGAGGAAGGCCATAGAAAAATTGGTTGGATCAGATACAAATGAGAGATGAAGGAAAATGACAGATCTGTAACATAGAAAAAGAAGAATGTAAGTGAGGAATATTAACAAATTAATAAATAGAAAAGAATGGAAAAAATAGATATGAGGGAGCAGGACTCCCAAGTGCGACGCCCTTGAAGGGCATAAGGATATTGAGAAAAAAGAAATAATTTTGTAAATGTGTTGTAAAGTGCACTTGAACACAATGAGAACACTTCATCACAAATATCATGTAACTTCACAGTAAACATTTCAAAGGAGATTTATTTAATTTTAATACCTTCCTCTATTAATACTACTAACCCTGCTAATAGAACATAGGTTCCTGAACTATCCACAGCCATTGCATTGGCTTGTAGATCTCTCCCTTCAAGGGCAATGTAGTATTCATTGTTCCAGGTTACAGCCATAGTACTTGATTCTTAATTTCTTTTTAGACACTTTTCTAAAAAAAATAAACCATTTTAATAAATACATTATTTACAAAGATTTACTTATGCCAACCTCTGGTATTTGTTGTAAGTTTTTGTAGTCACTCAATTCGTGGTAGCCGCAACTGTGAAGACAACACTAAACATCAACAATCAACATTGGCCATCAGCTGATATTCTTAATTTGTTTACATACTGTCTTTGGAAACTATCTTGGTCCATTATAAACGAGGGCAAAGACCATTATAAATACGTAAATCATCATTTAGGCGAAATATAAGGATTTTAATAAATTGAATGTGTAAAGAAACGTCATTGGAGAAGGTTAGAATTTAGCCTACAAAACATTTGACATAACCCAACATAACCTGACATAAAGACAGGTTCCTTGCGGTTCCTTGTCTCCGCTTCTAAATATAATGAATATTAAAACTGTTACACGCTTAGGAAGTACTGGAGTAGCAACCTTGAATTCTATTACAAAGAGAAATAATGCTTCTGTGTCAACAGCTGATTATTGTATGAACTTGGTCAAGTATGAAGACATATTTGTAAGTCTAGGTTGTGATAGCTAATGTTATTTTGTAGAAATCATGATTATGAAAATTTTGTGAGCACACTTCTGTTGAAACAAGAAGCTAGAGCTGCTGCGTTTGCTGTAAGAAGTTTTAATGTTGAATTAGCTCGAATAGCTGAACAAGTCACTCAAAAGGACACTGGTTTAATGAGGATTCAATTTTGGGAAGATGCCTTGAATACTTGTTTTCGTAATGAAGAGAGTAAGGTTCCTCAACATCCAGTGGCGCTAGAACTATATAAGGTACAGCCATATTTGCAAAAAATTGAAACTTTTTTTGGATATCAGAATGTAAATAGTATGAGCAATGAAATTAATAGCTTTTCAAATGAGAAAGTAGCTGCAGATACTTCCTTAAAATTTAATTGTTGTAATTAGTCAGTTGGGAAATATCATATAAATCCTTATTGGAGAATTATGGGATTTAAATGTTAATGCCATTTCATCTTGAAAAAGGTCACAGAATTATGTGAGCTTCATTGCAAAATAATAAATTTACTTCTAATATTTTGTACATAACTGGCCATGGACAAAAAGAAATGGATAAGATGGTGCAAATATAGTTTTGAGTATCACAATATTAAGTAATTGGTGCATGTATAATAATTCTTTTGTTTTTATAGCCAAGGATAACATTGACAAACTATATTTTGCTCATTGAATGTTTTTGTAAAGACACAATATTTTTTAGTTTTTCTATTTTAGGCTGTTCAGAATAATAAATTAACAAAACGAAATTTAAAAAATTTAATTAATTCTAGAAAAAATCAAATTGGTAAAACCAGTTTTGTTAGTTTAGATGAAATGGAAACCTACATGGAGCAGTCAGTGTCTAGTGTTTATTATTTAATATTGGAAGGATGTAATATTAGAAATGTAAATGCAGATCATGCTGCCTCTCATCTAGGAAAGGCTCAAGGAATAGTTCAACAACTTCGGTAAGTTTTGTTAGTTAAATTTTAGTTCTGAACATGTGTAGCCCCTTCAAACCTCAAATGGTCTGAAAAATAGAGAAAATTTGATGAATAGTTCGAAT
The DNA here is from genome assembly GCA_963583935.1 of Diaperis boleti. Lineage (NCBI taxonomy): Eukaryota > Metazoa > Arthropoda > Insecta > Coleoptera > Tenebrionidae > Diaperis > Diaperis boleti. The sequence goes on along the minus strand of OY757247.1, from coordinate 22,775,705 downwards.
TTCGGAAAGAAGACTGCACGCCAATGGACTAACTTTAATTATGAGTCTATGGCCATTTGCTGTGAATCAATTAGAGATTAACCTTTGCTTTTTAGTTTTTTTAAATGTTGTCCAACTTATTGTCATTTTGACGTTTCAAGTTTACAAAATTTGTCAACCACCTTAAATGACAAAACTAAACAAATAAGGGTACAATTCGTAAAGGGTAGTTTACACTTTGTGACAGTGAGATGACATTCATTGGCGTCCAAGATTTTTTGTTTGGGACTGTAGATCTTTGTTGAGAGCGCGAATTTAGGTAGATTTTATATTGTCACTTGATGTTAGCTTGTGTGTTCTCATCAAGAACTGGGAAATAAATATTTTCGAAGTTTTTCGCATGATTTCATATGACACGGGGCACATAACTAATTTTGTAATAGTTTTTTGTAACATTTCGTTTAATATTAAATAAACAAAAATTAAAAAATCCAATTGAAAAACAACATTAGAGGAATGCCACATGTTCAAAATCACCCTGTATTTATTTTCGCATAAAATTCTCTTTACGACTGTAATTGATAATGAGTTTCTATTTCAGGAACGTACCTTTGAGTAAACGCTTAAATTTTATACCACTACCCCAATCAGTGCTAGTCAAGAATAAAATAAGTCATGAAGATCTTCTCAGATGCAGATCAAGCAAAGCGTTAAGTGATTGTGTGTATGAAGTGGCATCTAGAGCTCATCAGCATTTAATGAAAGCGCGAAGTCTTCGTGAAGATGTACCAAGCGAAGGTCGGCGCGCTTTTTTACCAGCTGTTGCAACTTCCGGATATTTAGACAGACTCCAGAAAGTTGATTATGATGTTTTCCATCCAACTTTGAAACATAGGCAATGGAATTTGCTATTTCAAGTGTGGCTCAGTAATTTTAAAAATAAGTATTGACAAATTAGGCTCAGTGATTGTGATAGATTTCATTAAACATAAGTATTACTGAATTTGTTTTAACTTTTTTCTGATGATAGCTGAAGGTACAATGGTCTCTCATTCACAACGTTGACGTTTGCAACACGAGCTATCTTGTAAATGAACCGACTGTATAAGAACCAAACATACGATGCCATAATGCAATACTATGCTTTATCTACAACTGATAATGGGGTCGTCGCTCTCAAATGAATTTGACGAATTCAACTATAGCATCTCGTAGACTATATAACATGAAGATCTAAAACGTGTTGTGTTGTTTAATACAGTTGTTTTGTAAGATAATAGAGCGTATCAAAAATCGTAATTTTGGCTATGATTTTCAAACGTTGTACATTTACCGCCCTTTGTGACGTCATTTCGGGGGAACATTCTCATTGGTTCGCGCGTCTAGTAACTTTGAATTCTGTCTGGTGAATTTTGTCCCGTGCTGACGTCACAAAAAGGCGCGCGTTTCAAATAGGACATGTTTCGATTTTTTTTTACGTAGAAAACGCATGATTTCGAATAAACAAAAAAATAGGGGTTTAATACTTTTCCGTCTAGTTCATAAAAAATCTGTTTTTGAAAATTGTGGGACGACCCCATTGAGTACGTTTGGTATATTTATATTTTGTAGAGCCAGAATAAATCATTGATACTGGAATATTATACTATACTATTTGGTTTTTATAAATCAATATCAGGTTGAATTAATTATTTATTTTTATAATTTAAGTATCTTTCATTGAGTCAGAAAGTAAGTTTCACTTTATTTTTTAAATGTGGAGTACTTATTCACTGATCCTGCTATAAATTGGCCATAAATGACTAGCATATTAAGCATAATTTACCGAAATTTCTTACAAACCTGTATGTTAAAAAAATGTATTTTTTTAAATGCTGCTCCATGAATACTAGAACTCCGTTATAATAGCGAACTTGTGTGAGTCCTGAAGATTTCCAAAAGTATCCTAAAGATTCCTAAAAATATTGATAATCCTAAGAATATTACATTCGTATAACGGGGGCCCGAACGAATGTAAAAAGATGAATTTGAATGAAGTCTTAAAATCCTCGCATGTTCCGAAGAATCCTGAAAACTGAGTAATCCTAAAAATTCCTGGAGGGCTTTGAAGCTTTCTGAAACGTCCTGTGAAATATTGAGGAATTCTTAGTAATCCTAACAATTTCTGAGTAATCCTTGTAGTATTCTGAAAAGTCCTTAAGTTTTGAGAAGAGCCGTGAAATGTACTGAAAAATATCAGTTCTGAAGCCCCCTAAAGAACTTAAGAAGTACTGAGTAATCTTCAGAAATCCAAATTGGACAAGTTTTTAAAAATCAGTCTTCACTAGAGTGGCAACGTGGGTACATCATTGTATTAGAATTTAATTGTTACAGAAAACACTTTCAGAATCGCTTAAAATAGAACTGACGGACGACTTGATGAGAACTTACCTTGCCAAGCAAATAGGTGTAAATTTTTATTAGAGCAGTTCCAATTTTTTTAAAACTAAAGCTCTTCTCATTAAATTAGTTTCATCTGAAGTAACGCTACTCTTTTACAAAATATAATTCAAAATAATTACATTTTCTTGTCACAGTTATATACGTCGTATTACTAGTATAAACTTTGTCAATGAAATTCATGATGGGGTAAAAAATAGTGTAGGCCTGTTTATAAACATATATATTTAACAAATGATTAATAATTTATATTAGACATTACTATACTTTCAGGCATTACGAAAATCAAACAAACAACGTGACCGCAATTTGAAATAATTATAAAGATGCAGTCTTATTTGGTCCATAAATCACTTATTCTAGGATAATAATATAAAACGGACGACCCAGGTAACTGCCAGTTGGACGCATGAAGTTCAATTAATTGTAACAATGTACGCCTCACGGCAGGAGAACCGGCACTTGCTAAAAATCCATCCCTCACACTGTTTAAAAGCTGTTCTAGTTGTTGTGGCAGTTCCGTCTCCAAATCTCGTCCAATTGAAGTAAGGACGAAGAACAGACATTCGGTTTCAGAAAGACATTTTATAGGTAAACTAACACATGCTTGACAACATTTAGCTAAAACAGAAAGTAAAACTAAATCCGGTTGAAGCGCCTCGTATTGTTCCTTCATTTGGTGCCGCTTTAGTAGGCCGCACATTTCTGTAAGGAACCACATGAAGGCGGTAAATCTGGTTCCATCGCCTGCTTTGATGCCTCGTAAAATTTTATCCCGTTCCTGGTACCACTGCTGGCACATGTTTAGCAACGATTCGAGGAAAGTTTGATTTTTCTCTTTTTCTATGATGGAGATGCACAATTTTGCCCCGTTTTCGCAGTTTCGAATTCCTTCAACAACCTGCTCCATGATTATTTTCACCAAATCCATCATGGTACGTGAAGACAATTGACTGGGGTCGTCCATAGCTAATTTCAAATTCGGTTGGTGTTCTGGTGGGAACATTGCCACGTCAATTTCTTCTTTAGCCATGGATTTAAGTCTTGCTGCCAAGTTTTGAGAATCAGAAGAGCCTAAACTCTTGGAGCGTTTTAAGTTTTGCGTGTTGTTCGAGTGGTTGTAATTGTTCCAATTGTTGTGGTGCAGTGGTTGATTCTGCCCTGTAAAAATATGAGTGGGCATTATTTCACTTCCAAACTGATAAGCAATTCTTGGCACGTGATTTAATATGTGAGAAGAAGACGTTGAATGCAGCAGGGGCAGTGGAAGAGGTGTTGAAATTATTGGAATTAATGTAGGATTGACATGTCGTAAAATATTTCCACTTGATTTCGAATGTTGTAAAGGAACTGATTCGAAGTGCGTTGTTATGTTTCCGCTAGACTTAGATGGTTGTAGCTCGTGACTCATTGTGAATTCTTTGGCGTGCACATTTAGTTTTCCCGAGTGGGAAACGATGTCAGTTCTTACATTCGGAGGTCTATAAATTTCCATTGTCGGTTTTCCTTTAATTGTCGCCATAGTTTGACTTCTTCGCTTTTGCGGATCTTTGTTTGGTCTGATAAAACTTCTTTCACGTGTTACCACGGGGGTAGAAGAAAAGTCAGTTTTTTGACTACGTTTCAATGATGTACCGTGTGACATAGTGTCTTGACATAAACACGCACAAACACTAATACTGTAAATAACTTTTATAATGTTTGAGTAACACCGACCACGCAGTCACCAATTTTGGTAACACAAGGTTGAAACATACGTTGAAGTTTTCGACGACTATTTCTGCATACCACTTTCATAATTTATTAAATTTAACTTAACTGACATGTGATTAGAACGATGGTATGTAATCATTATGTATGCTGTATAACGTTTAGTAACTTTACTCTGAACGTGCCTTTGCTCATACTTCAGCGAGAAGAGCAAATAGGTGTAAGCGGGGCTGGCTTCGTAAATTTAGAATGTATATTTATATCAGAGATGCATGCAGGACTATGCTATGCTTATAAATAGTTATTATTAACGTATAGTAATAGTATGGAACGATGTACTGACATGAAGTGATCCGACAAAAATGCAGCACTTTTTTTAGCACTCTTTCACGTAATGACTTCTGTATGAAGACTAAGTACCTATATATTGAAAGAAAACAGCAGTCAACGCCAGCTGCCTAATAAATTAAGGAAGTGATCTCATGTCATTAAATGATGATGCATTATGTACACATTTACGACTAGGTGTGTTTTATTGTACATATGTTTAACATTATTATATCTGCATAGCTATTGAATGCAAGTATTAAGATTTGTTTATAGCGGGTGTCTCTGGGAGGTGTGGACCATCATTTACGCCCTTATTTTGAAAGATATCAAAGCGAGGTTTTCGGGAGACGATAGCCACACGATACCTTTACAATTTAAAATTATTGGAAATCATATACAGTGTTCTAATACAGGGTGTCCCAACTAAAATTTGTACCCCCCAAAAATTCCAATTTCGAAAGACTCAGAAGAAAACGCTCGAACAGGTCAATTTTGTTATCAAGGGGGACTAAATTGTACCAAACTTTCATGTTTTAGATCTCACCCCCTTAGCCAGGGGAGCCACACCCTTAAAAAATTTAAATAGCATGGGGGTCGTGTGATACATCATTTTAAAGCTTATTTAATTCTCTGTCCAGACCTACATTTATCGATTTTTTTCTACTAAAAAAGTCATAATCATATACAGAGTGTCCTAGTATTAGTAATACACCAAAGTTATGTTTTTTTAAATGGAATGCCCTGTATATTAGTGGGTAAATTGAAAGAGCAGTTAATGCTGAGCAAAATGATATAAGGTACTACAGGTTTATTATGGATGGTTCTTGAGTTATGAAGAATCTTAGGTCAAAATTAGTGCTTTTTTAAAAAATTGCGGAGGCCAGTCCAACAGAGATAACTGAATACTTTTCTGTCAATTATTTTTTATAGATCCAAACTTGAATACATACCGATTGAAAGTCATCTAAATTGATATTTCTATACAGGGTGTACGATTTCGCAAAATGTATAATAACTTTTTTTTTTCAAATGGAACACTCTATATTCCATTATACCACCAAATAGCATTTTTAATAAGCTTTCTGTCAATATATAGTTTGCCTCGGCAAATGTTAGTACTTTAGGTAATTTTTACAAAAAACCTATAAAGTTTCCCGAAATTGCTAAAATCGCCTATTAAGATCAGATCGCCTTGGACTTGTTGCCATGGAGATAGTCGTTTATTGTCTAATTTATTAAATTACTTCAGAAATGACACCGAGAGGTAGACAGGCTTAGGTTTACGTAAGAATTCGATAGACCATATCCTTTACATAACCACAAACAAAAAAATCTGGTTAAATCTGGTGATCTTGCGGGCCATTTGAGAGGGCTGCCCTTACCAATCCAACGTCTCGGCAACCAGTCATTTAAATATCTTCTTAGATTTCTAGAGAAATGTACAGGAGCTCCATCCTGTTGCAACCACATTAAGGACCACTGATTCTAATAATAATCAGTCGTCCGCATCCAGTGGGGATTTTCAGTGGCATAATAGTGCATGTTATGCCTCTTGACATACCCATTGCTCTTAAACGTCGCCTCATCAGTGAACAAAACTCTGTTTACAATATTTCTATTCCTTTCTAGAAGATTGTCCATTATTTCGTAGAATTCCACTCTTTTTGCAAAATAAGCTTCTTGCAATTTTTGATGGAGTTCATTGTAGTATGGATGAAACCGATATTTTTTGATCACACGGTTTACTAAAGATTTCGAAATATCAGATTGGGCAGCAATTTCTTTTGTACTGGAGTGAAGATTTTCTTCTAAGATTAGTAAAACTTCTAGCTCAGTGTTTTCACTTACTCTTCTACTAATTATTTGTTTTTTGTTGTAGGCCCCGTTTCCAGTGTTTTCAAAACGTTTTAAATTTTTCTGGAAAAAAGGAGTTTCTTTCGGCTTCTCCTAACGCATTGTACCATAATTATTCATTATTACTTCTTTCGTAAAATTCATTTTGTAAAAAAATCACAAAAGTAAAACTATTTGTTACAGGATAACTTACTGTCAACAAGAACAAACGGCTCCATGGTAACCAGTCTAAAATGATATCTCCATGGCAACAAGTCCAAGGCGATCTGATTTCATCAATTTGGGAAAGTTTTCTACGTTTTTTATAAAAATTATCTAAAGTACTAACATTTGCCGAGGCAAACTATATATTGACAGAAAGCTTATTAAAAATGCTATTTGGTCGTATAATGGAATATAGGGTGTTCCATTTGAAAAAAAAAGTTATTATACATTTTGCGAAATCGTACACCCTGTATAGAAATATCAATTTAGATGACTTTCAATCAGTGTGTATTAAAGTTTGGGTCTATAAAAAATAATTGACAGAAAAGTATTCAGTTATCTCTGTTGGAATGGCCTCCGCAATTTTTTAAAAAAGCACTAATTTTGACCTAAAATTCTTCATAACTCAAGAACCATCCATAATAAACCTGTAATTCCTTATATCATTTTGCTCAGCATTAACTGCTTTTTTAATTCACCAACTAATATACAGGGCATTACATTTAAAAAAGACATAACTTTGGTGTATTACTAATACTAGGACACTCTGTATATGATTTCTAATAATTTTAAATTGTGAAGGTATCGTGTGGCTATCGTCCCCCAAAAACCCCGTTTTGATATCTTTTAAAATAATTGATGGTCCACACACCTCTGGGACACCCGGTATGTATCAAAGTTGTTTTTTCTTTAATGGAATGTCCTGTATATTAGTGGGTGAATTGAAAGAGCAATTAATGCTGAGCAAAATGGTATAAGGTACTACAGGTTTATTATGGATGGTTCTTGAATTATGAAGAATTTTAGGTCATAATTTGTGCTTTTTTTTAATTTGCAGATATCATTCCAACAGAGATAACTGAATAATTTTCTGTCAACAATTTTTTATAGACCCAAACTTTAATACACACTGATTGAAGGTCATCTAAATGGATATTTCTATACAGGGTGTACGGTTACGCAAAATGTATATACTTTTTTTCAAATGGAAGATCCTATATTCCATTATACCAAATAGCATTTTTAAGAAGTTTTCTACCAATATATGGTTTGCCTCGGCAAACCCCAAATTGCTGAAATCGTGTATTGAGATCACATCATCTTAGACCGATCACCATGGAGCCGTTTGTTCTTGTTCGCAGTTAACTATATCCGCAGAAGAAATGATTATATATGGTGTATCAGTTAGGGGAAGCAGAAAGAATTTTTTTTTGACCACATGGAATTTACAAAGCTCGAAATTCTAACTCATGGCGACCACGAGTTGAGGCAATGCAAAATTTAAAACAATGTATGTAAATGGATTATTTATTGGTAATGATAATTGTAAATATTTACCACAGAACGGTTTCAGCAGTTCCAACCAATCCTCTCGGCTTTTCTGAATTTGCACAAATAATTTCCTTGCGTTAGCCCAGTAACAACAGGAACAAAACGAAACAACAAGAGACAGCGAGAATTACAAAATTTAGAAAATCGAGTGGATCGAACTAGTGAGTGAGACATAAACGTACTAAATTTATTTACTTTTCGCGGGTTTTGTTACATGTTATAAATAACAGATGTCGCTTTCTGGCAGCTGCGTCCAAGGTCAGTACTCGCCTGACTTGACCTTAGCTGCTTCTATGGCCTATACACCTACGTTATGGTACCGACATCGTGGCCTAAACAGAACATTTAAAAAGTAAATAGCAGTGTATAGTTGGTTGCATATATATGCATTAAAAAATAATTATGGCCCTACAATTATGCGGGGAACACATTTCTCTGACGTGTTGTGTTGTGTCGTGATGTGTTGTGATGTGTCGTCAGAACGCCATGAACACATTTGTCTGACGCCTTGTGTTGTGATGCGCCGTCAGAACGCTATGAACACACTTGTCTGACGCGATGTGTCGTGTCCTCGAATGTTAATCTCGTTCTTGTTGCCAGTCTTAGCGTTTTTCTTGCGCGTTTTAAGTGACGTATAATTTGATTTATTATATTCATCCAACTAGTGATTTTGTTAATTATTTTGTTAATTTGAATATTTATTTTTTATATAGATTTAGAAGCGAAATTAGTGAATATCAAGATGTTTCGTCCTTGGGAACCTGTGCCGAGTACAAGCGAACAAGCTGAAGAGATTAATAATTCCGATGACGTTAATTCTCCTCCTGTTAAAAGAAAAACACTACATTTAAATGAACAGGCAAAACAAATGTACTTAAATTTGTACAATAATTTATTGCTGAAATCGAGAGACCCTACCATATCGCATAAATGCTGGTTTCAATAATATTCGAATTTGGTATTAAATAGACTCATTCATGCTCTCTAATTTTTTCGATTAAAGTAGCTTCATCCATTGTAAATGTGTCGCAACCTGCAATGGCACTGTTTCGGTGGTAACTGACGCTATCTGATGCAGTGTTATGACGTTCTGACCCGGAATCGAGGGATTGCATAGCGTCACGACACAACACATCACAACGCGTCAGAAGCCATCAGAACAGTGTGCACGGGCCTCATTTGATTACATGCTAAAACTTCTGTCTGATCCATGCAACGTTGCGTTGCATCACAACACAACACATCAGAGAAGTCTGTTTCTAACTTTAGGCTGTAATTGCCTTTTCAAATCTCTAATTTGATTCTTTATATTCTTATTAATATTGTCAAAATTATTTGCTACTTTTTCATGCAAGTACTTTTTGACCATTATCTGTGGGACGTTCGGCTCAGCATTTTCAAAATTTGTCAAAACGTATTACAAAATCTAACGATGTACTTATATTATGTCATTTACAGACATAAGCTTGCATAATTAAAACTTAAGTTGTTTCTTAAAAGATCTGGAAATGCATCACATCTAAGCAATTTCGCACTTGCCGATTGAAATTGCTCTCCAGAAAAACGTATCTATGACTAATTTGAAATTATCATTTTCTTAGAATATTCTTTTGAACACTTATTGAACACATATATTATTATTTTCTTATGTAAGTTCCTTGCGTGGTCTTAGGAATTGTCGGGATTCTGTATAAGGTAAATCCTTTTTCATTTCTGTTTTGACAAAGTGTCTTCAGCGCTACCAACCATATTCTGGGCCAGCCAGAGTTAGAATTTTATTCCCTTTGAACATGTAACCCCAGACATTCTTAATAACGTCAGAGCTTTATTTAGAGGCAGGTTAAACACTTGTCGCCAAGAAAATTGCCACAGAAAAGTATTCAGTTATATCTGTTGAAATGGTCTCTGCACATAAAAAAAAGCACTAATTTTGACATAAAATTCTTCATAACTCAAGAACCATCCCTAATAAACCTGTAGTACCTGATATCATTTTGCTCAGCATTAATTTCTCTTTCAATTCACCCACTAATATACAGGGCATTCTAATAAAAAAAAAACAGCTTTGGTATATGTATTACTATTAGAACACTGAATATTGAGACGACGGCGCGACGGCACCGGAAGCGAATGATGTCATGATAATGTCACCACGTATGGTAACGTGATTAACAGTCCACATGAGAACGTCTGGGAATAATTGTTCACATAGGATGCTCTCATGAGCCTAGAAGATTCTGTGGCGGTGATCTCATACTATACCACGCTCGTACAAGAGAATGATCTCATTCTTTGGGAATAATCGATTGCGCCGAAAGCATGATCTCATGATTCCCGGAATGAAAGGAATCGAGAACGACAGGAGAGGTATAAGAAGGGATCAAACGACGGAGCAAGTCAGTCTACTGGTAGCATCGTGAACAAGTGGTCAGCGTGGTATCGTGGAAGTTTGTTCATTGTGAAAAGTTAGTATTTTTAATAAAAGTTAGTAGCTACGGTGTGCACCAGAATTTTCTTTAAATCCTCGAACCCGCCCGGCTCAGGCTACGTTACAATATCTATATATTTAATCGTTGAACATGAATCAATTTGAACCAAATAAAACAGTCTGTACTGCACCGTTTTTGATAATTGTTTTTTTAAATGAAAGACATTGACAAGTTCTATGTGAACATTAAATACCCACAATAAAACTTATGATCAATAAAGAAGAAGTCATAAGCTACATTTTGGGTAACATTTGAAGCAAATAAAAGCAGTCATAAGATGGAAAATAATCATTTTTCAAATTTCTGGGGCATTTTCAAGGTCAAAATATTGGTTGAGGTCAAAATCGCATTGTTCCTCTATTACCGTTATTAAATTGGAAATAATGTCAGTTGGAACTGTGTAAAACACATTTAAGTTTACTCATGTCATATCTTAACATTTATAATTCACCCCCATGCATATCAAAAATAAGCAGCCTAAAAAATTTCAGATGGCGCTTGGGAGTTGCTATTTACAAGTACTATTAATATGCCAAATTTGAACAAAATTTAAATTTTGGGTAGCTCACTTGGTATGGAATGTCCTATATATAAAAGGGAAAGTTTGTCCGGAAAAGAAAACCAACTTCTAGATGAAATTTTGACTTGAAATTTGATATGTTATGTTGCTATCGGTATTGTGGAAAAAATTCGAAATTACCAAAAAAGTCATTTACCTTTTTTTTTAATGGTAAAAAATTAGAAAACATCTCGATAATGCCGTTCCCGCGTTCGTAAATTGAAGCGCCATCTACGAAAACGCCCTGGCCACGTTTGGAATTAAAATACTCTATAGCACGGCTTCCTAGATTGGAAAGGGAGTGTCCCTTTTTAATCTAGGAAGCCGTGCTCTATAGTATAGACAATTAGACAAGTAGACAATTCGAAGCAGCATTTTGCAGCTCTGCTTTGCTCTCCGCCGCGTTCCTTACATGTAAATAAACTTTAAGTGCAGAAAATGACAAAAATGACAAACAGTTGTCAACGTTTATTGTTGAAATTACCATAAATTTTCATTAAATTTAACAAGAACTGATCTGGTCTGTTTTGCCAGTGCTAATAAATTTATCTCTAGAAATAGAGGCGTATTATTCTGTAACTGCTCCTCTAAACTTTAAAGGCCGTTAAATTAAGTTGTCATAGCAATGACCAATCAGGGTGAGCACCCTATTATATAGTGCCTACAAATTTTGCTCATCCGTACTTCGTTCCCTGCTTAGACGATAACAGGAAGGTATCAAACTACCTAGAGCTGGAAAGTCAACCGTCATATATTCTACCCTTAGACAATTACTGGAAAAGTCAAGGGAATAGAACACACCATATATTTGTTGACTTTAAAGCCGCATAACAGAAAAAAGCTGCCTGAGGCAATGGAAAAACTGAGTATTCCAAAACATCTTATAAAACATAAGCCTGACAGAACAACTTGGGGATTGAGGCATGGAGATGTCCTCTCTTATACAGTGTGGAAATTAAGTAAGGAATAAATTCAGTAACTCCGTTAGTATTTGCACTAGAAATATCACTTAAAAAGCATGTGATAGGGCTAATTATAGCGCATCCGAGGAACGTATACAATTTTTTTTTACAAGTCCTGTAAAAAATACAACCAACAAATCAAACTGTTGCCATAGATACGCAATTCATGGATGTTTAAATTCTGAATTCCAATTTAATTTTTGAAAATGAAGACAATTATTTAGTATCTGTAGCATGAAATAAAACGCATTACGACATACGTCCGGAAACTTTTACAGTAACTTGTCTCAAAATTCCGGTGTCCCTTTTTAATCTAGGAAGCCATGCTCTATAGTATAGACAATTAGACAAGTAGACAATTCGAAGCAGCATTTTGCAGCTCTGCTTTGCTCTCCGCCGCGTTCCTTACATGTAAATAGACTTTAAGTGCAGAAAATGACAAAAATGACAAACCTTTTCACTTCTCCCTGTTTTTCAAACAGTTGTCAACGTTTATTGTTGAAATTACCATAAATTTTCATTAAATTTTTTCAAGGCCTAACAAACTAAAATTGAAGAGTATCGAAAATGGCTTAGCAAATAGCACCCCTATCGTTTTCCTCGGTGCGACTATCACGATAATCGCTTAACGATAATCGTTGAGCACTATTTCTTTGTATTTCTTATGGAGCGTTTTCCTCCGAGCGACTACCGGTAGAGTCGTTAACGACTATCGTACGTCTTGAATAGTCGTTCAGGAGAAAGATGAATATAATCGTCAGTCGTCAACGACTATTGTTGTTGAGAAGAGTTCGTGCATCATGACTATATAGATTCAGCTTGGGGATGAAGTCCATCAATAAAATTTTCCATGTACATATTTACTATTTGTATTTTATTAACTTTTTAATAAATTTATTTGATATAAATTGCGTTTTACTAGCTGTTTTTTTATTAAATACTAGCTGACCCGACAGACGCTGTCCTGTCCAAATATGAATAAATTAGTTTTTGGATAGATCGCAAAGCAACAAAAAATTAAAAACAAACGTAATTCAAGCCCCCCCTCGGAACAGGGGGGGCGTAGCTACAATCGGGAGCAATCTTAAAACTGATACACTGCTCAAAACTCTAAAGCTTCACAGGATCACCTGCTGGGCTAATGTGAAGATTGCCTGAAAATTTTATCAAAATCAGTCCAGCCGGTTTGGAGTCCATACAGAACATACATACATACATACACATCACATCGATTTTTATATACAGAGTGTGGAAATTAAGTAAGGAATAAATTCAGTAACTCCGTTAGTATTTGCGCTAGAAATAGCACTTAAAAAGCATGTGGTAGGGCTAATTATAGCGCATCCGAAGAACGTATACTATTTTTTTTTATCACTTTTCTTGACAGTTATGACGTCATCAATATATTATTTTAATGGCAACCTATGTTTTTGATTTTACATTCGCATAGAGTTTTTATTCTCATTTCAACGTTATCAAATACTCAATAATAGGTTACATAAGGAAAAAATAAATAAAAACGGCATTAAATTTCAAATTAGTAAAATTTCAAAAAATTAACAGAGCTGTCTAATTTTATCAGAATTTAAGGAAAAAACCATACAAATCCAAACAAAACAAAGATCCCAAAAGCAATCAATGAGAAAAAATAAGAAAACAACCTTAAATTTCAAAGTAGGGCTAACAAATTAACAAAATTAACAAAAAGACTATTGATGTGGGAGTTATAAATTAAAGATATTACACTTTAAATTTTACTAATTTGAACTTTAGCGCCGTTTTAATTCATTTTTTCCTTATCTAACCTATTAAGTATTTGACAACGTTGAAAACAGAATAAAAAACTCTATTCAAATGTAAAATAAAAAACATAGGTTGTCATTAAAAAATATATTGATGACGTCATAACTGTAAAAAAAAGTAATTATTTTTTTTTATACGTTCCTTGGATGCGCTATAATTAGCCCTATCACATGCTTTTTAAGTGATATTTCTAGTGCAAATACTAACGGAGTTACTGAATTTATTCCTTACTTAATTTCCACACTGTATAAGAGAGGACATCTCCATGCCTCAATCCCCAAGTAGTTCTGTCAGGCTTATGTTTTATAAGATGTTTTGGAATACTCAGTTTTTCCATTGCCTCAGGCAGCTTTTTTCTGTTATGCGGCTTTAAAGTCAACAAATATATGGTGTGTTCTATTCCCTTGACTTTTCCAGTATTTGTCTAAGGGTAGAATATATGACGGTTGACTTTCCAGCTCTAGCTAGTTTGATACCGGCCTGTTATCGTCTAAGCAGGGAACAAAGTACGGATGAGCAAAATTTGTAGGCACTATTTAATAGGGTGGTCACCCTGATTGGTCATTGCTATGACAACTTAATTTAACGGCCTTTAAAGTTTAGAGGAGCAGTTACAGAATACTACGCCTCTATTTCTAGAGATAAATTTATTAGCACTGGCAAAACAGACCAGATCAGTTCTTGCATTTTAAGATCATTTCTTTCACGTTTGTGAATTTTTTAACAAATTGACCTAAAAAGCTGATATTTATCTATTTTACATAAAAACCTTGCAAAAAATGATACAAGGGTTAGGGGTCTATTCTGTATCATTTCCGTTAAAATTTAAAGCCCGTTAAAAATTTAGAGGTCTCTAAAATCGTTTTGCTATTCGGTAATGTAAATTTCTATTAAATTTTTAGAGGGATCAAAAATATCAAATCAATCATCAAAAATATAAAAACTGTTATGGAGAATTTTTATCTTCGAGGAGACGAATCATTGCTTATAGGAGATTCTGGATATCCTCTTCAACCTTTTTTAATAACACCGTTTGACAATCCTGAAGAATATAGCCCAGAAATTCGTTATAATAAAATTATACAGTGTGTCCCGGGATGGGGTGCCCATGAAGTGATTTTCTCTATTAAGTTGTTTGGAGAGGAATATTTTTGGTCTAGACTGGTTTTGCTTATCTTACAACTGTGGAAAATTAAAACAGTCAAACATTTTAATCAACCTGTTTTTTCTTTAATTTTGAAGATTTTTTTCTAAGTCCATCAACCGAAGGCAAAGTTGCTTAGCAACCTGAACACAGTGGCAGTCACGGCTGATACCTTATTTCGAGTAAAATAATTAACAAAACAATTTGAACAATCCATTGCGGCTCAAATGAACCCCAGGAATTTTTTCTTGAAATTCTTGGATTACTTGTTGATATGATAGGTCGCCAAGACCGTAACACAATTTAAAAAATTCTTTGCTGAAGACTTAGTATTCCGTTTTTTTTTTTTGACAACAATAAAGTTTCATAAAGTTTCAATGGTATTTTTTAGGCGTTGATAGGCAGTGTTCGGCTTTAAATACTAGATTTATAAAAAATATTGGGACTTAGACAAAAATTCGATCCTATTCGAAGAAAAAAGCCCCCAATTAAAACATATCAACTATGCTTTGCAATGTTTTATCTTTTTTTGTAATTTTATAACAAGCAAAACCAGTCAAGACCAAAAATATTCTTCTCCAAACAACTTACTAGAAAAAATCACCTCATGGGCACCCCACCCCATCCAGGGACACATTGTAGCTTTGTTGCCTCTTGAAACACCGGGTCTTGAACTAAAAGCATATAACTGCAGGAAAAAATGTCTACAGTTGCGGTGTACTATTTCCAAACTTTTTGACGATAATAATTTACGTGAAGAAGAAATAAATCGGAAACGAAGAAAATGACAACAATGAAATTGCAATAAGAGATGGGAATTGGCATTGAAGAGGTGAACAAGAACGAAATCAAATAAACAGCAAAAAAAGTTAAGGATATTTGTAATTTTAGATAAAATTGAAGCAAATCAGATCCAAAAAAAATTATATTGTGAAGAATAACGAAACATAACAAATAATTGATGTTGCAATCAACAACAGGGCAAGAAATCAAAGTTAAAGCCAAATTTTTTAAAATAAATTTGAAAATTAGAATAACGGACGTGCTAATATATATACACTGCACGGATTCTCCGTGGCATACTTCTAATTGAGTTATCAATATCATTTTGAGGAATTTGTTGCCATAATACTGGTAGAACAACTCTTAGATCTTCTATGCTATGTGGGGGCGGTAAATGATTTGGAAGAGCATTTCCAAGATAATTTTCGATTCTTCGATTATCCCTGTGGAGCCCAAACCGCGATTCATGTCCAAACAGAACACAGAACAGATGTTAACTTAAGTCACGTCTTTTTTCCATCGTGAATAATTAATGCGTCTTTTACCTCCAAAACAGGGGAAATACTGTTTTGGTCAACATCCAATTTCTTTTAAAAGATACAAAAGGACCTTTAGGTAACTGATAAGTAGTAGCCCTCTAAAATACGGCCGTATAGAATACCGACATCCGCTAATTTTTGTAGGGAACCTCTATAAATTCAAATTTTAACGGCCTCTAAATTCTAACAGATAAGTTACAGAATAAGCCACTTAATATGTCTCATTTACAAAGCCCTAAGTCTGAATTTAAACAATATCCCTAACTTTTTTGATAAGTTTATATCCCCGTAAGGAAGTACATCAAGAAAGTAACTGTGTTGTCATTCATTCAATAAAAATCTGTCAGTCATTAGTGTTCTATGTCACATTTTTTCAAAATTTTTAGTAGTTGATTCAATTTAAAATAATCTATATCATCTTTTTATATAGTAAATCCTCTATGGAGACATCAGGAACATCAGAAATAATAGAATGTCAAAAAATTCCTTTTATTCCTCCTCCTTATTGCAGAAAGGCAGAAAATAGATCTACTGGAATTGAATCAAAACATTTGCATTTAGAACTTTTAGTTTCAAATCCTTCTAAACTTTTATTGTTAAGTAAAACACTTACAGATTGTTGTAGCAAAGCTCTCGAAGTCAAATTGAACACTTACGTAAGTACATGTCGACACTGAGACTTTTTATGCATCAAACTATTTGAAGCTGTAAATATTTTACAGTTAATGAAAGAAGCTGACTGTAAATGTGTATTTCTCTTGCATTTCTTTTCATCTTTTCAAGAAGCTGTTGTGCAGACACTAGGCAAAGATGAATTGGAAACCTCATTGCGTTTTCCAATATCTGAAGAGATTATTAACCTGTTGATCAAAAATAAAGACGGTGCCGAAATTGCCGAAAGAGGTTCGTAGATAGTTGTAAAGTAAAGTATATCCTGTTGGAGTTTACGGCGCTGTATTTCAGTGGTTATTGTAACGGACGTGGACCCGAGATGACTCTAGCGGCTTGAGATTATGACGATCATCAATTACTAGAATGTGCTGGACTTACTACTACAACGTACTCGTGATAGTATGTATGACAACATCTTTTGGAATATCCGGTACACATCGAGAGCGCGATGGAACTATCTGGATTTAGGTATATTTATTGGAGGACGTTCCAGCGGGAGTCAGTCAGTCTAGTCGTATCATCGAGTCTAATCAGTTGAACCAGTCGCATCGAAATCGAAGATCAGTGGGTCGAGTCGGACAGTTGCTTTTATCTATCCGGAGTGCCGCGCGATGCGTAAATAAATAATACGAGACGTGCCGGTGAAGTAGTAATTTGTAAATAGTGTAAATATTGTAATATAATAAGTTTAAATAAATTGTACATAGTGTTCAAATAAATAAATGGAACCCAAAAACGCAAATTATGTTGTTTTCTGTGTTTACCACTGATCCTGAAGTATGTGAACTTGTCAACAGACAATATTTTAGTCTATTGTAGAAATCCATGGTTTCTCGAAGTGGAGGGAACGTAGATGAAGACAGGAAATGTGAATTTTGAACAAATTTTATCTCCACTGTTTACTATTGTTTATTGGGTGCAGATGGATTTATATTGGTCTGAAACATGTCCCAATAAAGAATAGTAAACAGTGGAAGTTGACCTGCTGGTCTGTTAACTCTTGCAAGATTTGACAATCTTCTCTAGGACTAGCTTAAACAATATGCAAGAGAGGACATCTCCCTGCCTCAATCTCCAAGTAGTTCTGTCAGGCTTATGCTTATAAGATGTTAGATGTTTTGGAATACTCAGTTCTTCCATTGTCTCATACAGCTTTTTTCTGTTAATGGATTCGTATGCGGCTTTAAAAATATGTATTGTATATGGTGTGTTCTATGTTATATTCCCTTGTCTTCTCCAGTATTTGTCTAAAGGTAGAATATATGACGGTTGACTTTCCAGCTCTAAAGGCAGTTTGATAGCGTCCTGTTATCGTCTAAGTAGGGAATAAAGTACGGATGAGAAAAATTTGTAGGCACTGTTTAATAGGGTGATTCCCCTATAGTTGGAGCCTTCCAGGACGTTTCCTTTTTATCTATAGCACAAATTATACCCACATTCGATTCGGTGAGTAGTGCTTTTGGAGGTTATAAGGTATCCATTTTTACTTCTGCACTGTGTTCTAAGTTTGAAGCCTCTTTTTATGACATTGACTTCTTTTAGAATTATCTAATGTCACTTATCTTTAATATCTTGTATGAATGCTCCCTTTGTCGCTTTGTGGATTCGTTTTTCAATTCTTCTCCTTCCTTGGTATTCCTATATTTGCTCTAGTTCCTCGTACCTGTATTTTCTTGTACGCCTCGTTTATCATTGTTGTTGCTTTTGCGCACTCTTCGTCATACGAGGGGCATCAGAAAAGAAATCTAACTAGCCATGAAAAAAACAATTGAAACGCACAAGCATAATTTGTCAAAAAGTGGCATGTATTCTAACCTTACCTGCAAAATTTGAGCTAATAATAATTGTGATAATTAGTTTCCAATTTATAAAGTGAAAATTGCTCAAGTTGAAAATTTCGGAAAGTCATTAAAAACTTTGACCATTCTGACGTTTTGGCATAAATTGTGACGGGCGACGACACTTGGGTGCACCAT
Source organism: Diaperis boleti (assembly GCA_963583935.1). Classification (NCBI taxonomy): domain Eukaryota; kingdom Metazoa; phylum Arthropoda; class Insecta; order Coleoptera; family Tenebrionidae; genus Diaperis; species Diaperis boleti. Next base: position 22,756,930 of record OY757247.1, on the reverse strand, counting down.
TGGGATCCTGAGTCAAAAACACAATCCAAGCAGTGGGTTCATAAAGGGTCTCCACCCCCAGAAAGGCACGAACGCAACCCTCTGCTGGAAAATTGATGGCAACAGTTTTTTGGGACACCAGGGGCATCCTTTCTTATTGAATATATGCCAAAAGGGACAACAATAAATGCGGACGTGTTTGCGAACATCTTGAAAAATTTCCGAATCGCAATTAACCAGAAAAGGCTCAATTTGTCCAATCGAGAAGTGTTTCTGCTGCATGACCATGCATAAGGCTGCCAAAATTAGGTCAATTGTGAAGGAATGCAGCTTCGTTAAGATACAGCATCCTCTCTATAGTCCGGACTTGGCTCAGTCTGAGTTTTATCTCTTTCGATTGCTAAAAAAAATCTTCGAGGACGCCGTTTTGACCCTGAGGATTAAAGGCAGCCGTCGACGACTTTACCCTCGTACCACTCGTTTTTCTTAGCCTTTTGTTTCTTGCAAATAATTTGTTCTGTTACATTCTGTAATGGTCCGAATCGACATTAGCTTCTCTATAACTGCGGTAGTCCATGACATCTAATCCGTTTCTGGAATCAATCAGAAAGTGGTCGATTTGGTCCTTATTGTGACCGTTTGGTGATGTCCATGTTGCTTGACGGATATTTCTATATGGAAAGAATCTGCTGGATACAGTCATATTGAGTGATGCCACAAATAGTACATTATTATACGAGTTTAACAAGAGGGTTTATTGTGACATGAATGTTCCAATAGCATGAATGTCACAATGCCTCGTTAAACGAGTGTAATACTCTATTTTTTCAACTTTGAAGCTCTTCGTTTTATGAAAATTTAAAAATTTTGCTTTTTAAATATTCTAGGGATTTTTAGAATTAGGTAGTACTGGTTGTGTTTGTGGTTATGTTTTTTATCTGAAAAGTTGACACTTGGCTTGACCTCGACAGGAGTTGGCTAGAAATACCAGACGTCGGCTCAGTACCAACGTAATACGTATCAAAAAAAAAAAAAAAAACAGTTTCACAGTAAGTTCCATTGTTACACTACTTTTAGTGTCACAATGAACAATTTGTGACACCAAAGTAGAAAAAGTTTATTAGCCGGAGCCTATTATCATTACTTTCAGTATTTTTCCCAATTATTGTAGGACGTCTAGTCCTATCTACCGTTCTTCTTGCAGTGCCGTTATCTAGCATTTCGGTAAGGGCTCTAGCGCCGGTTTTGTCGGAACGGACCAGATCAGTTCTTGCATTTTAAGATCATTTCTTTCACTGTCTTTGAACTTTTTAACAGATTGTCCGAAAAAGCTGATATTTATCTATTTTACATAAAAACCTTACAAAAAATGATAGGAGGGTTAATGTCTCATTTACAAAGCCCTAAGTGTGAACATTATCCCTAACTTTTTTCGATAAGTTTATATCCCCGTAAGGAAGTACATCAAGAAAGTAACTGTGTTGTCATTCATTCAATAAAAATCTGTCAGTCATTAGTGTTCTATGTCACATTTTTTCAAAATTTTTAGTAGTTTATTCAATTTAAAATAATCTATATCATCTTTTTAAGTAGTAAATCCTCTATGGAGACATCAGGAACATCAGAAATAATAGAATGTCAAAAAATTCCTTTTATTCCTCCTCCTTATTGCAGAAAGGCAGAAAATAGATCTACTGGAATTGAATCAAAACATTTGCATTTAGAACTTTTAGTTTCAAATCCTTCTAAACTTTTATTGTTAAGTAAAACACTTACAGATTGTTGTAGCAAAGCTCTCGAAGTCAAATTGAACACTTACGTAAGTACATGTCGACACTGAGACTTTTTATGCATCAAACTATTTGAAGCTGTAAATATTTTACAGTTAATGAAAGAAGCTGACTGTAAATGTGTATTTCTCTTGCATTTCTTTCCATCTTTTCAAGAAGCTGTTGTGCAGACACTAGGCAAAGATGAATTGGAAACCTCATTGCGTTTTCCAATATCTGAAGAGATTATTAACCTGTTGATCAAAAATAACGACAGTGTTTTCAAATGTGATGAAAATTTAACTCCTCAAATTCGTGATATATTCAACAAAATGTTTAAAGATTTATCCTACAGAATAATTGCAGTTCCTATTATAGTAAACCAAGAATGTAAGTAACTTTAATATAGATTTATTATTTCATAATACTAGCTAATTGTAGATTATCCATGTTCATTTCAACCCATACAACCTCTTTTTTTGACTTGCTTTGTTGATAGTGCCAAAGTTGAAGATCACTTAGTGGCACTATCAAATGAATTGTTTAAATATTGCTTGCCAATACTATTAAACACTATGGCACTGGAGGAAGAAGCTCGACAAAAACAGCAGTATCAACTTTTACTAACGGTAATTAGAAACCTGCTGGGATCATTGGAAGATATTAATGGATTGGCTACGATTATAACAGAGGAGTCAAGGAAAATTACAAATGCCGGCAAATGCTCTCTGTTTTTAAGTGATCCAAATCAGGTGTATTCAATTAAAGAGATATTCAACATTTTTGCGGTCGACAAAAAAACTCCAACAATTAAAACTTTAAATGATCGTTTCATTCCAAGTGAGTATTAAAAAAATTTCATATTTTAGCGCAGTAGTGGTAGTAGTAGTAGTCCAATCCCCTTCAGTTGAATTTGACGAATTAGACTATAGCATCTCGCAAACTATATAACATGAAGCCCTCAAACTTGTTCTGTTGTTTAATAAAGTTATTTTTTGAGATAACAGAGCGTATCAAGAATCGCAATTTCGGCTAGCATTTTCAAACGCTGTACATTTGCCGCCTCTTGTGACGTCATTTCGGGTTAGCATTCTCATTGGTTCGTGCGTTTCTAATTAGTCCGCGCGTCTAGTAACTTTGAATTTTGTGTTGACGTCACAGAAAGGCGCGCGTTTCAAATAAGATAAATGTTTCGGATTTTTGTTTTACCTAGTAAACGCATGATTTTGAATAAAACAAAAAAATATGAGTATAATATTTTTTCGTGTAGTTTCTAGAAAAGCTGTTTTTGAAAATTGGGACGACCCTATTTTTCTTGACGAACATATCCCCTTGTACAAGAATATAATTTGATGAATAGATTTAATTCTAATTTTACCCCCTATACACACATGAATGATACTATACTGGACTTAACTAAATGAGTTTAACAAATTTTCATGCCTCTGATTCAGTATAGAACAGGTAGCAAGGGTGTAACAGAAATAGGTATTAATTTTTTTATCCAACACCTGTTTATAATGAAGTCATAATAATGCCGATTTTGAATATATTATGACGTCTATAAGACACATGTGGCTTACGAATTCATAATTCAACGGTTTTTTATTTTGTCATAGCAACCAGTTCATAAGACAACAGTTTTGAACGTCAAATGAACGTCAAAATCTTTTGGGTTTTGATAAATGTTTTAAGAACCGTTACAGAAGGAGGTGTTGGATAAAACTATGTATTACACACGTGTCTTAGCAGCAATAAGTCACTCAAGAAAAATTAGCCACGAGAGCTGGCTCGACATTTCTTTCGTGACTTATTTGCCTTATAAGACACTTGTATAATAAATAGCTATAATCGGTAATAGAACTCATCGTTGTCAACAATTTTTCGTAATAAATTTTTGCCCTAAATCCCGTAGTAATCGAGTTAAAATTAGTGGAAGTTTTGACGTTAATTTAGTTACCCGCTACTGAACGATGATGATAATAATCACAACAAAAGACTTTAGAAAACAATCTAAACCGCCCGAAGAAAATAAACTAAAAATAGAAAACTTACCTACTAAACGTCTTTACTTCAACATACAGTCACGACCATGGAATTTTAGCCGTCACTTTAATGTCAATTAAAATAAAATGGATGTAGTCCATGCTTTATTGTCATTATGATTGACTTTTTGAAATTGAAATCTAAACATTTGTCACTGTTAGTGTTTTCATGCGAGTGAGTCAGTGTCAAAATGACAAGTCTTTGAAATAGTAGAAAGTTAGGTTACGAATACGTAAGGGTCGCCTTACATCTTATGACAATAAATGATAAGTGACGGCCAAAATTCCGTGGCCGTAACTGTACAATGCTATTATTGATTGATGAAAAATGAAAATTGTGGGGCTAATACAAAGCATGCGGATTTTCACCTGCCCATACGTGCGTATTGTTTAAGTTGAAAATACCTGCCTCGTCAGTTGATAAAAGAAGAAATAGAAAATTTGGCTCCTAGTTTATTTTGGCCAGGGCCTTTTCACAATCTACAAAGATAAATTATTTAAAGTAAATTTCTAAACAGGTAACTGCACCCGAGTGTGCAAAAAATTTAGAAACTGAACGCTGACTTTTCCGGACAAAAACAATTAATTCTCAGTAGATCAAATAACAATAAATGTCCATATGCGGCTCGTAAATTTGTAGGGGGGGAAAATGCTAAAAAAATTTAGTTCTGTTACTGGTTAAAATTTTGATACCTATTACTGTTACAGCCTGCATACTAAACAGTCTACTGTGTACTGTATAAACGAGTAAGTTTTTTGATAGTTTTATCAAAATGCAAGTGTTTTTTTTGTGGAAAATACAAAAAATTAAATATACGATGTTCAATTTTTAGATTACGCAACTACCACAGGAAACATCTTGAATATTCAAATGGACAAAAGATGCGAGTGGATGAACAAAAGTTTATCTGAATACACGGGTTTTGAAACTAAAAATATATTATGTTTTCCAATTAAAAATGACAATGATATAATTGGTGCCGTTCAAGTGTGTAACAAAAGACATGGGAACTTCACTTGCTTTGATGAAGAAATTACGAGTTTATTAAGTAATTTTTGTGGCACTTTGATAACACATGGTATAAAATATGCAGAGCTGGAAAACTATAAATTTCGAAGTAATTTGTCAAATGAACTAATGATCTATCAATGTCAAGTAAGTAATCTATTATAAACCTAATGTTATGTAATATTCACAATAATTATGAACTGAAATTAATTTAACTAAATACGAGGGGCTGTTAACTTGTAAAAAAATTGTACAACTAATTCCACATGGAATTAATTCAAGGTAATCACGAACAATTCCGGTAATTCCGATTCGAGGAATTAATTCGCATGTAATCGTGGTAATCGCAGTAATTCGTAGGTAATTCCAATAATCAGGAAATAATTCCCACAAAAAGTAACTAATTCCGGTAATCAACAGGTAATTCCGGTAATTCCAACAAAAGATGAAGCACTTCATTCAATGGAGTAGTATACAAAATTTTGAAACTTTTTTTATAAATAAAACTGCTTAAAATAAAGTACTCCTATTTTTTGGTTTTGCTCAAATCATAACCGTTTTCATGAAATAAATGTACAACGTATACAAACGTTTTCTACAAGATAATTCAGCCTACCAAAGTGTCATTTGTGCAACATCATTAAATATTGGAAAACTGTTAAGGCCACGTGCTCGGAACCAAGAAGACCCACTTATCCATTTTCCAAAATTATCAATAAAATAGCGACCCATCTCTTTAGAAAATATGGCAATGTATCTCTATCCCGTTGGGTTAAATGATCTGGAATTACAAATGCTTTAACTTTACGTTAATGACAAAAATTTTTCTTAATGTTAATGTAAAGTGGAGATAGTAAAAACAGTTCAAACTAATTTGTTTTGGTACAACGTATACAAGCGTTTTCTACAAGATAATTCAGCCAACCAAAGTGTCATTTGTGCAACATCATTAAATATTGGAAAACTGTTAAGGCCACGTGTTCGGAACCAAGAACACCCACTCATCCATTTTCCAAAATTATCAATGAAATATCGACCCATCTCTTTATACAAGCGTTTTCTACAAGATAATTCAGCCAACCAAAGTGTCATTTGTGCAACATCATTAAATATTGGAAAACTGTTAAGGCCACGTGTTTGAAAACAAGAAGACGCACTCATCCAATTTCCAAAAACTGTTTGGTGTTTAGCTGGCGGTCTCTCGAAGACGTATAGTTGGACCTGTTTTTTTTTTGTTTTTTTGAAGGAACGGTAAATGCCGAGAGATATCGCAATAATTTACTCGAACCTTTTTTCCAAAACCTTCATGATGGCGAACCTCTACATGGGTACTTCCAGCAGGATAATGCACCAGCTTACAGGACAAGGGAAACTATGGACTGAATTCACGAGTTTTATGCTGATCGAGTCATTCAATTTCCGCTTCGAAGTCCGGACCTGGCAGTTCTAAATTATTTTATATTCTCGTATCTCAAAAACACCGTATTGTATATAGTTGTACTATCAGATGTTGGAAACTGCATTTGAAAATATGAAACTGAGAGTTAACACCTGCATTGAAGCTGGGGGATAACACCTTGAACATTTGCTGTAATTGACTGGGCAAGTGTGAGGTTGCGGCGGAAGGTGGGTCATAGTGCTTGAATTATTATTTTATATGAGTAGCCTACCCATACGTAGAAATAAACGCTAACATTCATTGCTTTTATTTGAAGAAAACATGATCCAAAGTTTAGACCTTGAGTCCTATATATTTTTTATTAATTTTCTTCTTACTTCTGGGATGATGCGCTACAACGTTCCGAACTCGGAATACGCTAATTTTGCGACACTGTGTATAATGTATTTAATATGTGTTACAAATACATTAAATAATAAATAGTCTGTGGTCAAACAATCGCACAGAGCACTGAATGAGTTTCGAGTTGTGAATGTTGTGTGATTTCAAATGTTCCTTTTTCATATGTATTGCAGGGAATTAGGGCAAACAGCACACGTTAATGACATTTAGACACGCTCACAGCTGACGTAATAAAACAAAATTTGCTTTAAAAAAAAAAGAGAACCGACTTCAAAAAGTGAAAAATAATTGAATACATGTATTATTACATGTACTACCCAATGATCTGTCTGAAGTCGGTGCCAAGCCAAATAGGTTACAAATTTGTAACATATTGTAATTATACAAAAATATCAACAACGTTATAACGCATACAAAATTCAATATCATTCGAGACGACCGTCAACGAAGTCTGCCGTTTGGGATGTTTTGCTCAGCACGAGCCGCCCACCCACACTTACGCATTCCGGTGCGTTCGCCGGGAGACCTTCGATGTGGCTGGAGCAGGCAGCATATCTATCTACTACCTATTTGGCTTAGCACCGACTTCAGACAGATCATTGGGTAGTACATGTAATAATACATGTATTCAATTATTTTTCACTTTTTGAAGTCGGTTCTCTTTTTTCTAAAAGCAATTTTTTTTACAATTTTAAGTGATAAGTTAGTGATACCTAGTAAAGACGCTTCTCCAATATTGAGGTCCTCAGTAAAGTTGACGAAGAAATCGGTATGAACATAATTATATACATAAAATGAAGAAAAAATGTGGGGATTTTTCTCGATTTCCATGGGATTCCCTGATCAGATCCTGATTTTTTGACAATGGAACCACGTCAAGAGTATACCCTTTCAAATAAAAGAAGAATTTTGTAAATCGGTCCACAACTGACAAAGAAATCGGTGAACATACATGATAAGTCGATTAAAAAGGGAGCGAGAATTTGAGGATTTTTCTCGATTTCCATGGGATTCCCTGATCAGATCCTGATTTTTTAAAAATGTAATCATCTTTAGAGTATACCCTTTCAAATAAAAGAAGAATTTTGTAAATCGGTCCACAATTGACGAAGAAATCGGTGAACATACATGAAGTCGATTAATGAAAGGGAGCGAAAATTTGGGGATTTTTCTCGATTTCCATGAGGGTGGGACCAATCTGTAAGTATACTCTTTCAAATAAAAGAAGAATTTTACAAATCGGTTTATAAATGACGGAGTTCTGCGGTAACAAACATAAAAAAAAACATACAACCGAATTGATAACCTCCTCCTTTTTTGAAGTCGGTTAAAAAATTAAAAAAATATAATTATTTGCCATGATTATAAATGTGTCTACTATTTAAAAAAAGAACCCCAATTACGTTCAGGCTTACAAATTTAATTGATTACGGTCGGATTCTGACCACTGGACGACCAGTAGTAGAAATAAAACCTGGATGTAATTCAAGTAATTCCAGAATAATTCCATATTATTTGAAGGTAATTCTGGTAATTCTAGAGTAATTCCGGTAATTCCAGTAATTCACGAGTACTTCCTGTAATCACCAGTACTTCCATAATTTTCAGTACTTGAAATAATTCCATGTAATTCCAAACTAATTCCGGCAATTCCGATAGTACTAGAATTAATTCTAGCAAGATGTACAACTAATTCCATAGTTAACAGCCCCTCGACTAAATATGATGGTTGTAACAGTCAAAGATATCGAGAAAAATAGGATTATTTCAGTTTTTGGGAGTTATAAAATGATGCTACTTTGAAATAAACGGGTTCAAACAGACTGTCATGATTTAAATAGACTGTCACGATTCAAACATAAATATACACTGTGACTGACAAAAAATGTTTGACGATGTATCTTATTTATTGTTAACCTGATTTGCAGAAATGATACTTCAATAAAATCATTTTAAAATGAATGTGTTCGATATTTTTTTCTGCTAATTTTTGACAAATTGCACTTTCTGGCAAAAATTGTTTCAAAGCAGATATGTAGTGTTGTATGTATTCCTAAACCGATTTTATTTGATGTATCATTCATTAATGTTATGATGTTATCAATGGAACTATCTGGAGGCGCCTAGGAGTCGCATCCGCAGTTGGTGACAGTTAAAGATCAGTGAGTCGTGTCGGATAGTTGCCTTTATCTATCCAGAGTGCTGCGCGATGTGCAAATAAATAATACCAGACGTGCCGGTGAAATAGTAACTTATAAATAATGTAAATATTGTAATAATGATATTGTAATAAATAATGAAACTCAGAAATGCAACAATATAATCGCACATTATACAGCTAGTAGTGAAAAAAAAAAAAGAACTGTGCCTGGAGTCCACGCGCGACAGAAGTGACACGCCAACTTTTTATTGAAAACTATATAACATCATCAGAATCAAATTGGTACACCATCCATGCACTCAAACACCCATTACATTACACTGATCACAATCAATTTATAAGGAACAAGAGTGTGAGTATACTTTGCGGGAATAGCCGTCAAAATCAACACAAAATGCGTTTAGAGCCGATATGAGAATATAGTATATAACTGGGCCCTCTTGGTCAGGGTCAGGGGTGCTTTGGGGAGGAGTCCCACTGGGACTCGTCAGGCAGGGGCCTACTTGGGAGGGGGGCCCCTTGGCCCTAGCTGCCACTTGCGCTCCCCTCCCGGTCTAAAATATCCCCACTTAAAATGTTACCGTGGGATAAGAAGTTTCACTTCAAAAAAATGCAATGATTATTATGGAAGTGTAGGCGTTCAGACTTAAAAAATTTAATGAATTACTCTCGAATTTGGACCACTGGGAGACCACTATAGTTACAGTAAAATGTAAGGGTCTATTACTCCAATAAAGCAGTTGCCGTTTACCTGTTACAACCTGAAATAAGAAAATTACATAGATATTTTTAATTATATAACAAATCAAGCAAATGTCAGTATAAAACGTACATATTATAATATAGGGTCTTCATAAATTTTGGTTATTGAGAAAAACGATTGGAGTTCATTCTCTTTAGTTACCGACAGCGTTCATGAAAACATTAAAGTAAGATATTATTCTCAACTGGTTGAAGATATGTTAAATAATTTTTGATAACTTGCACAATAAATTTGATGTCTTTACTCAAATGGGTATGACGACTCAATCCCATTCAATCTCAAGCAAAAATTTATACGGCGTTCGCCTAAAGAAGTTTTCACTTCAATCATATACAATGACCCAGCACAACTTTGTCACTTTGACTTTCATATTTTTATTTCACAGGTGGATGAAGACAGTGACGTTATGGACAAAGTTACATGCCCACTTATACATTCGTACCCAGACTTTGACCTCTTCAGCTTTTCTCCAAGAATAATCGTCGAATCGGAGTCCGTTTGTTTTGTCCTACAAATGTTTGAAAAACTGGAGTTCTTCAACAAATTTAAAATCGATAGAACAACGTTTACTCGCTTTGTTGCACATATTAAAAATGGTTCTCGGAAGGCAAATTATCACAACTGGATGCATCTATTTGCTACTTCCCACTTTGCATATTTATGTTTAAAAAATTTAAATTTGCTTCATGATAATTATATTACGTAAGATTTTGCTTTATATTTTTATTTATTATAAATATTGTAACAGTGCTTAGAGAGAAAGTTTATATTTTAGGGACTTGGAAGGACTAGCGTATTTTATGACATGTCTTTGTCATGATGTTGACTATAGGGGTACTTCGAATCCATTTGAAGAAACAACCATAAAAGGCGCTATGGCTAGTTTATACTCCAGTTTTGATTCTGTTATGGAAAGGCATCGACTTTCGCAAGTTTTTCGAATTTTTCAAAACGAGGCATGTATTTTCAATTAACAGACACGAATGCAAATTTTCTTTTTTCAAAAGTAGAAATTTTTAGTAGAACAAAGTAAAATTTGTAATTAGTAGTAAAACTCACGTATCTATCTAGACTGTAGTGTTCCACAAGTAACAATTTCAATTCTGTAAAAAAAATGAGCTTATGAGCTCAGTTTACAATTACAGAATAACTTAATGGAAGTTCTTAAAGGTCTGGATTGAGTAATTTATTTATAAAAATGTATTTTAGAGCTGCAACTTCTTGCAAAACTTTGATAATGAAACATATGGTCTTTTTCTAAATTTGATGAAGGATTTTGTTTTGGCTACAGATCAAGGTGCAAGTGTAAAGCTTTATAAACGACAATACGATATGGTCAAGGTAAGTAGTCTTCCTTATTATTAGAACTAGTGATCGCCAGTCACTCGAAATTCGAGTGGTATGTATTGGATTGGTAGTCGACTCAATGTAAAAATTAAAAGTCCCGAAATGAAATGAAATATTAAAAGAATGATGCATTTTTAGCATTCTAATCCGAATGTGCTTTTTGCCTACATTGTTTCACTTGTCCGCTTGTTAATTATTTGTAGTTATTTGGGAGCGGTGAGTGATCAATTATTATACATTTCTTTACAACAGTCAGTCGCCAGTTTATTATACAGAGAACCCACGCTCGTTCAAGTCGGTGACTGTATGCAAATAATGAATGAACCTGTGAAATTTTTGAAAATGAAAAATAATCTAACCCTGTCTCTTTTCAATGTCTTTCAATTAAAAAAATATATATAAAAATCGGTGCAGTACACAATGTTTTATTAGTTACTAATCGATTCATGTACAACGATTAAATATATAGATTTTAGAAGGAAACTTCAGTTAAATCCTCGTGTGCTAATACTGTTGTTTAACTAAAAGAAACAATAAGGCAGAAACTTGAGTTTGGGAAGTTCTATTTCAAAAATAATTACTTATGTAAAAAATGGTTATTAGGACACAAAAATTAAATTTGTACCCTGATATGTGACTACACAATTTTTTATGAATTGTTTTAGGGTGGTTATATTAAAAACAACCCCGAACATCGATACAACTTGATGACTCTTATGGTAACTGCTGCAGATTTATCAGATTTCACGAAGGTAAGTTCATAATTAACATAAAAAAAATGTGGTTCAATAGGCAATTAAAATACAAACAAAAAAAAATCTGTGGTTGACAATAATTATTATTAAAGTAGCGCTCGAAGTAGCGTCCACGTAGGGTAACTTCTTTATATTGCATGTATGTATTTTTAAGAAAAAACAAGTTATTTTTTAAAATATTTAAAACACTTAGAGTGTGGTCTATATTTCTGTAATTGTTATACTTTTTAAATTTTTTAACATTACAATGTGCACATACCCAATTTTTATAAATTTAATAACAATATGTAACTAAAATTAAACTTATTAATATTATTTTAGGAGTGGTCTGTCGTCAGAGAACAATCAGTGAAGATGTTCCAGGAATATTTTAATCACAATATTTTTCACCAAGAGGATTTAAAAACCATTATGCTCCCAAACCTGCAGATAGAATTTTTGAGAAAACATTGCTTGACACCTTTTATGTAAAGTTTTGAACAATTTTACTTTTGAAACCACAACATTATTTTTTAGGCTTTTAGGAACTTTGTTTGAAGAATTCAAGACATTTGTCAATATTATTAAAGGACATATTTTCTACTGGGAAGTGTCCAAATTCTTATTTCAGAAAGGAATTGACGAAGGAACGCCTCCAATGAAGATATTGACGAAGCATGGTTTCGATGAAACCATTGAAGCTACGATACGTTTATTAGAACCAAAGGAAAATGAATGAATTAAAACAAAATATATATTTACAATATGTAATAAATACGTATAAAGTGGACTTTTTTATAGGGAATATACAATTATTGTTATTTATAATTACCAATAGGGAGAAAATGCAATCAAAGTACTATCATATTTAGCGTTGACTAACATTGTTACTTTTTACATTTTAACGAAATAAAAACCAAATGATATGTTCCTTTAGTCGCTATAAACTGACATGTAAATGGTTTCTATTTCGTTCAAATCAAAACCATTAATAACGAAAGTACAACTCTGTCCATTTTTGAAACACCATTTTCAGGCTCCCCACCAAAGCCGTTATAGCAACACCGGGAAGAAAATTGTGCAATAGAAATCATGATGTAATTATAAAGAATATGTTCCATGTTGATTTGCAAACATTGAAATTGTATTCGTATAAATCAAAGCCCAAACTACCATACTTTCCATATTAAATCATTTGACGGGTCTTTGTAGCTCCATTATAGATATTGTGTATACCGTAAAGGATAACTAATTTTAAAAGGTCGCAGAGACGTATGTAAATGTCAACTACTCAACAGAGAAGACATTCTTATGTAAGCTAAGAATTAAAGTATAAACGTTGAGGTACCATTAAATAGTTGCACCATACTACCATCTTTTAATTAATTCGTACATTCTACAGCTAGTAGTAAAAAAAATATTTTTTTCACTACTAGCTGTAGAATGAACGATTATATAGTTTGTAGAAGATGTGTGAAATTGCTTTTCTTTCCTAGTAGTTAATAATAATTGAAGAGACCGGATTTGATGCAAAATCCATATCCTGTATTTTAACTACCAACTTAACAACAGCGCCCTTGGATTTTTACAAATTGCACCAGTTGTAAATATTTAGCATTAATTACTGCAATTCATGTAAAAAAACAAACAACGAAGTGTTAAACTATTACAAAATGCATTGTGTAATTTTGCATGAAAATTCGGTTAATAAATTAAATTAATTTGACATCTGAACCTATATCTATCCTCATTTTTAATTTAATTAATCGACAGTTGCAACACATTAATGCGGCGGTTAAAAGCATTAATTTCCTACCTTTTCGGGGTGCCTCTTCAATAAAATTAGGTGTTTCTGAACTCCACATTCGAATTCACAAAATTGTCTGAATGAAACGAGGCAAAAAATTGTTCATAATCACCGCCAACTATGACGCCATCAAATTTAAAAAATCACCCGTTATAACATTTGGCACTTTTTTCCTTCCTATTTTTATTAGAATAATTCCAATTTTCTCGAAGTAAATTACGTGTGATCCTAGATAAAATTTTAATAATCAACACAATTATACGTCGTATTAGTTAGCAATAATGAACTTTGTCAATGAAACTCGTGATAGGGTAAAAATAATGTGTACGCCTCTTTATAAAAATATTTATTTACAAAATGATTATAATTTATACTCGACATTAGTGTGTAAAGAAACAAAACATACCCGAAATTTGAAATACAGTCTTATGTGGTCATTTATTCGCCAATTCAGGTAAGGCCCAGTTAGACGCATAAATTTCAATCAATTCCAAGAATGTCCGCCTCACTGCAACAGGGCCTGTTAAAAATCTATCCCTCACGCAATTCATTAGCTGCTCCAGTTGTAGTGGCAGTTCCGATTCCAAATCTCTTCCAATTGTAGTCAGAATCAAGAGGAGATTTTCCGTTTCAGAAAGACTTGTTAAACATGTTATACATGCTTGACAACATTTAGCCAAAACGGAAAGTAAAACTAAATTCTCTAGCTTCTTTATTTGGTGCTGCTTTAGTTGAGCACACATTTCTGTAAGGAACAACATGAAGGCGGTAAATCGGGTTTCAGGGCCGGCTTTGATTCCACGTAAAATTTTGTCCCTTTTTCGGTACCACTGCTCACATTTGTTTATCAACGATTCGATGAAAACCTGTTTTTTGTCTTTTTCTATGATAGCGATGCACAATTCTGCTCCTGTCTTGAAATATCTAGTAACTGCTACCAAAGCTCTTCTTGCTCGAATAATTAAATTTTAGTATCCTTATCTGTTTTGTATTGTGCCATAATATTTGTAAGTGTCATCAAAGCTATTTTTGTTCAAAATAAATCGATTTTGGTACCTACGTAAGACTAAACTTATATATTTCTTGTATTTTACCGACATTACCCCTAAATATGCATAATAAAATTTAAATTGTTGTTATGTCTACTAAATACGAAGTGGTATAGGAAATATGCATAATGACTAAAATGTTTAAGGTAAAACTGACAGTTTTAGTAATTATGCGTAATTCCTAAAATGCTCAGTTATAATGCGCTGCTTTCGGATATTAGCGGTAATATAAATACAAAACTGGTGGTTACATCTTATTTGTGAATGGTTACAATTCACAATGAATTATTTCTTAAAGAATAAAGCAAAAATCGTATATTTATGTAGTTCTAATATGATATTCAGTTTCAAATCCAGTCGAACTTTTACACACAAGATAATTTTTAAGTTTTATTTATTGTCACTTATGTATACAGACTGTCCGATTGAAAACTCCCCAGTCCAGGTTTCTCTGAATTGATTATTGTGATTGAAAAATCCTCGAACAGGTCGATTTTGTTCTCTATAACTAACTGCTTACTTTTCAATCTCTTGCAGTTTTGACCGTAAAAACGAGAATCCCATGACGTGTATATGAATTAATGGACACAATGGGATTAGACGTTTCCGTGGTAACCGCGAGATTATTCCGGTAATATTTTTTCCTTACCCAAACTAACTGAAATTAGTAAGTGGTATTTTTTGCGACAATTAAAATCTACATTTGAACGTGAAATTATTTAATTTTAAAAAGCCTTCAATTTACAATAAATAAGTAACAAATCATTTATTAACCAGAAGAATGTCGATAAATCCAAGTGGAGTAAATTTAAATTAAAAATTAAATATATTTAAGTCAAACTCCACAAACTTTAATGACCCTCGGAAGCGTCATGGGATTTTCTACCCGAATATCATTCGTGCATAGATTATTTCCTTGAACGTTTTCTCGTGCATTTCAAAAACGGCATATTATTATTATAATTAATACGTTTTTGAAATGCACTCGAAAAAATTACCGGAAATAATCTATGCACTAATGATATTCCGGATAAATCCGGATCGGGATCCAATCCAAAGATCAACTGTGAGTAACATACAGCGAAAATGTTTAGAAGTGGACTACGCGAGAAATCTGCCTGAAAGTGGACGCCCAAGACTCAAAGAAGAAATTCAGTACAATGTTCTATTAGAAGTTTAAGAATATGTCAAACTTCCGTCGTGAAATATCTGAAAACATACAAATGGCATCCTTATAAAGAATTGAACGAAGATGATCCGGACCGCAGCCTACAATTTTGCGAAAACATGATGCAATGACTGGATACTGACATTGATTTTCTAAATAACATAGTTTTTTTTCTGACGAAGCCTATGGTATCAACAAAATGGAGCGCCAACCCATTATGCAGTTATAGTTAAAAATTATTTAAACGAAGTATTTGCTAACCAGTGGATAAAATCGAGAATAATATCGAAAATTGCAGTTTTTTTAAATTTTAATTCTTGTTTTTGTTTTGCACCAATTATCTCGGCAACTATTAATTTTAAGGTTAAAGATGTTTATATCCCAGTATTCACAATGATATACTGTATCTAATTCCATACAAAAAAATATGGGTTGCCATTTAAAAAAAGTGTGCATGACGTCATAGCTCAAAAACAAAACACCATCTAAAAATTAAAATTATTGGAAAAAGTGGCAATTTAAAAACAAAAGTTGACCAGTTCAAGGAATTCTTGCTGAAAGTTGCCTCAATTTTTTTATCGAATTGGGTCCATCCTTTACGTTCGCACTGTATAAAAATGAATCGCCGTTCGTATGTCACGCTAAAACTCAAAAACGGCTTTACCAATTTGAATATATTTTTTTGTTTTGTTCGTCATAATACAGGGATGGTTTAAAACTATTTTTCACATGGACATGTGGGCCCAGGAAGGCCCTCTTTGGTTTATAACTCGCAAAGGGCTTTGATGATATTTGATTTGTTTGATTTGTCTCCGCCCCCAATAGCAGAATAATTATTAAAACATGGACATGGAGGGCAGGGGCGCCCTCTTGGGTTTCAACCCTAAAGTTTAGCTGAAAAATCGAGTAATTAAAAATAAGTCATTTTAAATGGGAATCGCTACTTCAGATTACTTTTAATGGATGGCGTGCGTGGTGGAACTATCAGACGATATACTAAACTGTCATTTCTTTTTGTATTGCTACTTCGGATTACTTTTAATAGAACGCGATAGTAGGTGATACGAAGTTCACCGTGTCAGCTAGTCGTATATGAAAGTAAACACCTATTCCAATTATTTTTATTTTTGTAGGTATTATCCGTTTACCAAAATTTTTCCGATTTTTATAATCCAGACATTTTACTTCCCACAGGCATGGCGTACTGTGAATGTCTTCAATTAAAGAAAGGGTTTTTTCTTGGTTCCATATAATCAGATGTTCTAATAAATTATCCAGCCGTTGTCACTGCCACTTTGAAACAAAAGCATAAATATTTAGACGCGTCCAGGCTTGCCTGTTTTGCTGTATAAAATATACTAAGTGACATAGAAAAAAGAACACCCAGTAATAATGAATATTTTGCGGCAATTTTTGGTATACATGTGCATCAATATTTGAGAAAAATCAAACAGATAGATCAAGAGAAAACTGAATAATGTGTTGTGCCTCCACGATGTCTTATGCGCTCATCAACACGTTTGGGAATACTCTTAATGAGATGATCAATTTTCTCCTGAGATACCTTATCCCAGGCTACCTGTAACTCATGCCAAAGTGCCGCTAAAGATTGTGGAGGATGGGGTAAGCGGACTAATATTCTTCCCATAATATTTCAGACTTGTGTAATGGGTGAAAGCTCGGGAGATCTTGGTGGCCAAGACAACAAATCGACTTAATTGTCTTCAAAATGATTCAACGTAACTCTGGCTACATGTGGTCGACCATTATCTTGTCGGAAAAGGCGGTTGGGGAGCGTCCGAATGTAGGGTAGAACATGTCGTTCTACCACCCCCTGGATGTAACGCACGGCGGTCATATTGCCTCTGATGAAGATCAAAGGTGACCTACTTCCATAGGCAATAGCTCTCCATGCAACAATGCAAACGCTGTGGTGCACATGCCGTTCCACAGAAAATTGAGAATCTCGTCTTTCACCGCTTAGCCTCTTCACCCTTAAGCAGGCTGCACACTATCGCGGAACGGAACGGAACGGAACGGAACGGAACGGAACGGAATGGAACGGAACGGAATTTTTGAAAAGCATACACCATACGACCCATTCCGCGCTGTTCCGATCCGCAGTAGTGTGCGGACTTTCATTTAAATGTATGCTTTTAAAAAGTTCCGTTCCGTTCCATTCCATTCCGTTCCGTTCCGTTCCGCGAGAGTGCAGCCTGCTTAATAAGGCGGCGATAATCACGTTGTGTAGTTCTTCTGACACGTCCTGTACCTTTCGCTCTTCGTATAGGGCCTTCCTGGTTCCATGCCCGACAACAAACTGCCACCATGTGTAAACTTCTTTGCGTCCTAGTGGCTATTTCTCTAAAGTCGTCTTCTAGCTCTAGGCATAATGAACAAAATAAAGAAGCTCCTCAAAATGTACTGCACAACGCCTAAATGAGAAATGTAGCTAGAAAAGACCATTAGCGTCTATTGGATTTCTTTTGGAAAAATACGATACCACAAAAACCAGTGGATCAATATGACTGAAAAATTGATCGTTTGTCATCTTAACTTAAACAAACATGTTGCTAGAAAATTGCCGCAAAATATTCATTATTACTGGGTGTTCTTTTTTCTATGTCACTTAGTATACATTCCATCCTCGACGAAAAAACATAGGTGCATTTGTATAAATGTTTTTATACAGCTTTTAAATAGTTTTTATACAGTTTTTATGTTTGCGGGCAAATGTATATGTATTCGCGATTCCAGCTAAGGGCGGACCGCCCTCTGGTGGCGAGTTTGTAAACGGTCAAAGGCGGATAGTGCTGGATTGCGCGCATTGAGTTAAACGGTTGCGGTGAGTTTAATTGTTTATATACCGTGTTAAATATGCCTCGATTAAAATCAAACAATCGAAACTATTACTTTTGAAAAGCCGGTAAGAACAGGGACCTTATTTTTCAGTTTTTCTCTGCCAAACAAAAAAAAACTTTTGATCGTCAACAAGTTCGGGAGTCAAGAGTTCATCGACAGATGAAGAGCTTGGGAAAAAGCCATAAAATGAAATAAAAAAATCACACAATACATGAGAGTCTGCTCCCTGCATTTCAAAGCAGATGATTTATTCACAGATCTTCCAGATAATAAGTTTCCCAATTTTAAGCTGACCAAACGTACTCCTTTTGGGAGTTTTGTACTTATATTTTATGAGTTGTACTCCGGAGGATAGTTCTACTGCAAATGTACTCCCTTTTTATTCAAATGTACTACCTGTACTTCTTTTCCTTTTTATCTTAATTTTTCGGTAGACATAATCGATTTGTTTCGTTTCTGTGAGCGCGTTTCTATACGTAGATGGTAGGTAACATGGGATACTCATTCGTTTCTAGAAATGCAGAGTACTGAGTAATCATACTATGTTTGTTGAGGTCTTTCTTAGTTTCGCCTTTATATTCGATACGAGAGTTTAACAAGAATTTATTGAAAAGTTATCCTTCAGTAAATAAGGTAATTATGAATCAATACATAAAAAATTACTTCAGTTTTCATATACATACGTATTTAGAGGAAAAAAAATGGTAAGGTAAGCTCAGAAGGGCAGACGTCGAAAAAATCATTTTAAAGATAACTTACCTACAGAAAGAATTTCCTTTTATACATACATATTCAATGGAAAAATACAATTTTGTTAATTAACAGCCCCCCGGGCGATACCTACTATGTACTCCTTTCTCGTCAACAATAAATGGTCAGCTTAAATTTCTAAGTTAACCCTTGTGAGTGACTAGTTTTTATTAGATGAAATAATTTGTTCTGTGCGGAAATGGCGGTTCGGTGCGGAAATGAGAACAGGTGGATGATGTGCCACTGTTGGAAATAGCTGAAGAAGATGTACATGAACAAGTGCGTTTTTTACTCCTGTAAATATCTAGGCAAGATGTACATGAACAAGTTTCAGCTTAATACAGAACATACTCAAGCTGAGAGGTCGACGAAAGATGTAACAATGCAAGATGATGTGAATATTCCTTCACAGAACCAATCGTTATTACACCGTTGGCGTCGACTTCCATTTGTCACTTTATTGTTTATTGCTTATTACTTAATAAATTGGTTAATAACACACAAATCGGAAGGTTTAACTACTATAAACGTAAAATTAAGATGTAACCAAAAAGCAAGGTTATGTTACCATCCGCCTTTGGCGGCCATGTTTGTGGCGGGAATCTTAACTTGAATCGCGAATAGGTCTGGACTAGGCTTTAGTTGATATGTTTTAATTGGAGACTTTTTTCTTTGAATAGAATCGAATTTTTGTCTAAATCCAAAATATTTTTGATCAAACTAGTATTCAAAGCCACGCTGCCTAGCAACGCTTAAAAATACCAATGAAACTTTATTAAACTTCATTGTTGTCAAAAAAAAATCGGAATGCCAAGTCTTGAGCAAAGATTTTTTAAATTCAGTGTAAAGGTCTTGGCGACGTATCATATCGACATGTACCTAATCCAAGAATTTCAAGAAAAAATTCCTGGGGTTCATTTGAGCCGCAATAATAGGTTGTTCAAATTGTTTTGTTAATTATTTTACTAGAAATAAGATATCAGCCGTGACTGCCACTGTGTTAAGGTTGCTAGGCAACTTTCCCTTCAGTTTATGGACTTATGGAAAAAATCGCTTTAATTTCAAACTGGTTGATTAAAATGTTTGACTTTTTTAGTTTTCTACAGTTGTAAGATAAGTAAAACCAGTCTAGACCAAAAATATTCTTCTCCAAACAACTCAGAAAATCACCTCATGGGCACCCCATCCAGGAACACAGTGTATATAGATATGTCGCAGCCAACTAGCCACACAACTAACTGCCTAGCCACGGCGCCGTTGAACTAACGCCCTGAATGATATTCAGTCAGTTAATTAATAATTTTGGAGTATGTTTCTTTAAGGGGTCGAGCGCAAAGCGCGAGGCACGTATCTAAACGAATATCATTTAGGCCGTTAGTTGAACAGCGCCGTGGCTAGGCAGTTACCTGAGTCGCTAATTAAGCTAGTTGGCTGCGACACATATATAGATACGATTGGTAGCCGACTCGACGAAAAACGCTGAGGAATTTCTTTAATTTCTTAAACCCGAAGAGTGCAAATGGTTTATTGTATTACCTGATGCACCCTATCATTAGTGCTGAAAATACATTGTTGCACTATAACTTCAAAGACTTGCATGTATTAGACCTACCTACCTGTGTATGTTAATTTACATACCTGCTTTACCTTTGAATTTAACTGCACTCTAAGTAATGTTTATTTTTGACTTTGTTTCTTTGCCTTGATATCGGTCAAATATATGACCGAAACGTCAACCAAATATAATCTGTAACACAACTTTTGTTAGATTGTTCATTTTCCCGATACAAACCTCGATACAAACTTATACTATTGGAAATACTTTTATTTCATACTTGATATAGCAATATTTTTTTGAATTCTGAACAATTTAAAAATAGTGACTATTTCACTCGTATATATTTTAACCAATCATATGTGATCATTCAACAATGGAATCAAAACTTAAATTGAAAAAATCAACTTGTCAAAATTTTATCGGGGGTTACGGACCAATGAACAGTCGCACAACGTACCTCATTTTTCAGCGAAAAAATAACAATTACTGCAGTCACTGTGGCAGCATACTGCATGTCAAATACCTCAATTACCTTTCACCTTCTACCACATTATCAATAATTTGTGCGTTTTCGTGAAATAGTCTGACGAATATTCGAGTTGAGATTTCGCTGGAAAAATTTACCAATTGTGGACTCGAGTTCTACAATTTTGCTCATGACATTGATCAAAGATCACTCAACTGCGTTTCGTAATTTTTATGTCAATGTCATTCGCAAAATTGCGAGGCGAACTCGTAACAATCGGTAAATTTTTCCGACAAAATCTCAACTCTTATTATATTATAACTGATTATACACCAAGGTTGAGAATACATTTTTCTTAGCCACGGTAATTTATGCTTTGCATCTTGGACAATAATAGTGCGAGGCTAAGAAAAGGCTTTTCGACCGTGGTTTATATATATATACTATTTTTTCACTACAAACACATTTGTTTTCTTCAAATGATAATCAGGATAATGCGGAAGGTTGGAACGAACTTAACTAAGATATCCATGAAAAACAAGTAGCAAATGAAATTATATCAATATCTGTCATTTTATTTTTTGTTGCGATGTTGCGAGGTGGTCCAGGCGACAAAGCTAAGATTTCGCAAGAAATTCCAGCTCCCCATTTCTACATTGTTGACTTATCTGCTATCATTAATAATGTGTAAAAAATGACAGCAAATGTGAAGTCAACACATCAACTACGGCAGTAACCAAGCCAACATTGTCAATTGTTTTTATTATCTACTAGTAGGAGAGAAAAATACGTTATTGGGTAAGATGCAGAAAATCAATTTCTCAAGCATCAAACACGATAATAATAATATTATAATGTTTCTGAAGCTATTAGTGAAAAAAAATATTTTTTGTAATATTTAATTATTATTAAAGGCCACGAAAACACGTACATTACACGGGACGGGACAATAAAAAAACCCTCAAGCGTAATTAGCCCCCCCTCGTCTGGGGCCAAACAACGTTTTCGGGTTATAATGTTGTTTCGTCCCATTTGCACTTTTTTTCCTTCTTATTTTTATTAGACTAATTACGTGTATCTGATCCTAGATAGAGTTTTAATAATTAACACAATTATACGTCCTATTAATCAGCAATAATGAACTTTGTCAATGAAACTCGTGATAGGATAAAAATAATGTGTAGGCCTCTTTATAAAAATATTTATTTACAAAATGATTATAATTTATACTAGACATTAGTGTGTAAAGAAACAAAACATAACCGAAATTTGATATACAGTCTTATGTGGTCAATAACTCATTTATTCAGGTAAGGCCCAGTTAGACGCATAAATTTCAATCAATTCCAAGAATGTCCGCCTCACTGCAACAGGGCCTGTTAAAAATCTATCCCTCACGCAATTCATTAGCTGCTCCAGTTGTAGTGGCAGTTCAGATTCCAATTCTCTTCCAATTGTAGTCAGAATCAAGAGCAGATTTTCCGTTTCAGAAAGACTTGTTAAACACATTTCTGTAAGGAACAACATGAAGGCGGTAAATCGAGTTTCATTGCCTGCTCTGAATCCACGTAAAATTTTGTCCCTTTTTCGGTACCACTTCTGACATATGTTTATCAACGATTCGAGGAAATCCTGTTTTTTATCTTTTTCTATAATGGCGATGCACAATTTTGCTCCTGTCTTGCTATTTCGAATGTCTTCAACAACATGCTCCATGATGATGTGTACCAAATTCGTTATAGTCCATAGGGATAATTGATTGGGGTCGTCTACAGCTAGTTGCAAATTCGGTTGGTGTTCTGGTGGGAACATTGCCAAGTCAATTCCTTTCTTATCCATGGTTTGATCCCTTGCTGCCATCAAATACACGAACCCAAAAAAACTACAAAAAAAGTAAACACTAAATAATAATCGTTTCATTCTAAGGAGTATTAAAGATGTTTCATGTTTTAACGTCAGTAGGTAAGTTGTTTATAGTTTTATCAAAATGCAAGTGTATGTGCGGAAAAGAAAAAAATAAACTAACCATATAATAATTTTCAGAATAATATATGCAATACAAAAAACACCATGAATGTTCAAACACACAAAAGATATGAGTAGATGAACAAAAGCTTAATAAATAATTGAATACATAGATTCTTGAACTAAAAATATTCGATGTTTTCCAATTAAAAATGACAATGATATAATATGTGCCGTTCAAGTGTCTATAACAAAAGACTTGGGAATTTGATAAAGAAATTATGAGTTTACTAAGCACTTTTTGTGGCTCTTCGTTAAAATACGCAGAACCGTTAAACTTCGAAGTAATTTGTCAAACTATCAAAGAGCATCTAATATTAATTTATTAACTTTGATCGTGGTAAGGGGACTAGAATAGTCCATGAATATAAGAAAAATTGGGCACTTACATTTAAAATTAAGTAAAGGATGTAAACGGACACTGTTACGGTTTAAACATTAATGTATAATGTATTTGCCAGCACTTACTGATTTATAGCCAGGTATAAGAAAGGTAGGGGTGGCTTTACCCTCACATTAGGGTTATCTTTACCCCACTCTTGAGCAAAGTGGTACCTGCCTTCAAGCAGCTTTGTCCCAAAAATAAATTAGGCTGTAATGAGCAAAAATTAAGTAAATTGACAAATAATGTGAATATAATTACATTGTGAAAATACGTACGTAGAGCTATCAACTGGTAAGATTGTATTGTATAAATGTTACCGCTAATATCCGAAAGCAGGTAATACGCATAATAACTCAGCATTTTAGGAATTACGCATAATCACTTATGAATAATAACTAAACATAACAGGAATTATCCATAATATCGGCGACACTCCGTTAATATTGATAAATAATAGCTAAAAATTTGAGTACTGTTCTAAATGTAACAACTGCAAGAAAAGCAGCTGCAATTGCTTCTGATACTATGCACGGTTACCAAAGATGCAACTGTACTAAATTTTGCAAAAACAGTACTTGGCGTTGTCAAAAATAACAGACTATGAAATATCTAGTAACTGCCACCAAAGCTCTTCTTGCTCGAATAATTAAATTTTAGTATCCCTATCTGTTTTGTATTGTGCCATAATATTTGTGTCATCAAAGCTATTTTTGTTCAAAATAAATAGATTTTGGTACCTACGTAAGACTCAACTTATATATTTCTTGTGTTTTACCTACATTACCACTAAATATGCATAATGAAATTTAAATTGTTGTTATGACTATGCATAATGACTAAAATGTTTAAGGTAAAACTGACAGTTTTAGTAATTATTATTACTCCTAAAATGCTCAGTTATAATGCGTTTTAACTGCTTTCGGATATTAGCGGTAACATAAATACAAAACTGGTGGTTACATCTTATTTGTGAATGGTTACAATTCACAATGAATTATTTCTTAAAGAATAAAGCAAAAATCGTATATTTATGTAGTTCTAATATGATATTCAGTTTCAGATCCAGCCGAACTTTTACACACAAGATAATTTTTAATTTTTATTTATTGTCACTTATGTATACAGACTTTCCGATTTAAAACTCCCCAGTCCAGGTTTCTCTGAATTGATTATTGTGAAAAATCCTCGAACCGGTCGATTTTGTTCTCTATAACTAACTGCTTACTTTTCAATCTCTTGCAGTTTTGATCGTAAAAACGATAATTTTCTATTTTCAAGATAATCCACATTTTGTTTTGTTCGTCATAATACAGGGATGGTTTAAAACTATTTTTCACATGGGCTTGTGGGCCCAGGAAGGCCCCTTGGGCTGGACCGATTTTTCGGCTTGACTGATTTTTATGTTTTTTTTTTGCATATTTGGTAGGTATGAGAATAGATGGTAAACTATTTTTCACATGGACATGGGGGCCCAGGAGGCCCTCTTGGGTTTATAACTCGAGAAGGGGTTTTATGATATTTGATTTGATCGATTTGTCTCCGCCCGGAATAGCAGAATAATTATTAAAACATGGACATGGAGGACAGGGGCGCCCTCTTGGGTTTTAACCCTAAAGTTCAGCTGAAAAATCGAGTAATTAAAAATAGGTCATTTTAAATGGGAATCGCTACTTCAGATTACTTTTAATGGATGGCGTGCGTGGTGGAACTATCACATAGAAAACATAAAACATGTTTTATGTTTCCTATGAACTATCAGACGACTTACAAAACATCATTTCTTTTTGAATTGCTACTTCGGATTACTTTTAATAGATGGCGTTCGTGATGAACTTATCAGACGATATATAAAACTGTCATTACTTCTTGAATTGCTACTTCGGATTACTTTTAATAGAACGCGATAGTAGGTGATACGAAGTTCACCGAGTCAGCTAGTCGTATATAAAAGTAAACACCTATTCCTATTATTTTTATTTTTGTAGGTAGTATTCGTTTACCAAAATTTTTTATTCCGATTTTTGTAATCCAGGCGTACTGTGAATGTCTTCAATTAAAGAAAGGTTTTTTTCTTGTTTCCATATAATTAGATGTTCTAATAAATTATCCAGCCGTTGTCACTGCCACTTTGAAACAAAAGCATAAATATTGGCCCTAGACGCGTCCAGGCTTGCCTGTTTTTCTGCATAAAACACGTGCTGCATTTGTATAAATGTTTTTATACAGCTTTTAAATAGTTTTTATACAGTTTTTATGTTTGCGGGCAAATGTATACATATAGGTCTGGACTAGGCTTTAGTTGATATGTTTTAATTGGGGACTTTTTTCTTTGAATAGAATCGAATTTTTGTCTAAGTAAATCCAAAATATTTTTGATCAAACTAGTATTCAAAGCCACGCTGCCTAGCAACGCTTAAAAAATACCAATGAAACTTTATTAAACTTCATTGTTGTCAAAAAAAATCGGAATGCCAAGTCTTCAGCAAAGATTTTTTTAATTCAGTGTAACGGTCTTGGCGACGTATCATATCGACATGTAATCCAAGAATTTTAAGATAAAATTCCTGGGGTTTATTTGAGCCGCAATGGTTTGTTTTGTTAATTATTTTACTAGAGATAAAATATCAGCCGTGACTGCCACTGTGTTAACGTTGCTAGGCAACTTTCCCTTTAGTTTATGGACTTCAAAATTAAATTAAAGAAAAAACCGCTTAATTTCAAACTGGTTGATTAAAATGTTTGATTGTTTTAGTTTTCTACAGTTGTAAGATAAGCAAAACCAGTCTAGACCAAAAATATTTTTCTCCAAACAAC
The DNA here is from genome assembly GCA_963583935.1 of Diaperis boleti. NCBI lineage: Eukaryota > Metazoa > Arthropoda > Insecta > Coleoptera > Tenebrionidae > Diaperis > Diaperis boleti. The sequence continues at coordinate 22,730,438 of OY757247.1, read as the reverse complement.
TTACTAGAGAAATTCACCTCATTTGCACCCCATCCAGGGACACAGTGTATATATGTAGATATGTCGCAGCCAACTAGCTTAATTAGCGACTCAGGTAACTGCCTAGCCACGGCGCTGTTCAACTAACGGCCTGAATGATATTCAGTCTATTAATCCACATTTCGAGTTTAACGTACAGGCAAATATGACCTTTTTGGAGTATGTTTCTTTAAGGAGTCGAGCGCGAAGCGCGAGGCACGTATTTAAATGATTATCATTCAGACCGTTAGTTGAACCGCCGTGGCTAGGCAGTTACCTGAGTCGCTAATTAAGCTAGTTGGCTGCGACACATATATAGATACGATTGGTAGCCGATTCGACGAAAAACGCTGAGGAATTAAACCCGAAGAGTGCAAATGGTTTATTGTATTACCTGATGCACCCTATCATTAGTGCTAAAAATACATTGTTGCACTATAACTTCAAAGACTTGCATGTAGACCTACCTACCTGTGTATGTTAATTTACCTACCTGCTTTACCTTTGAATTTAACTGCACTCCAAATAATGTTTATTTTTGACTTTGTTTCTTTGCCTTGATATCGGTCAAATATATGACCGAAACGTCAACTAAATATAGTCTGTAACACAACTTTTGTTAGATTGTTCATTTTCCCGATACAAACTTATAGTATTGGAAATACATACTTTTATTTCATACTTGATATATTTAGCAATATTTTTTAGAATTCTGAACAATTTAATAATAGTGACTATTATTTCACTCGTATATATTTTAACCAATCATATGTGATCATTCAACAATGGAATCAAAACTTAAATTGAAAAAAATCAACTTGTCAAAATTTTATCGGGGGTTACGGACCAATGAACAGTCGCACAACCTTATCATTTTTCAGCGAAAAAATAACAATTGCTGCAGTCACTGTGGCAGCATACTGCATGTCAAATACCTCAATTACCTGTCACCTTCTATCACATTATCAATAATTTGTGCGTTTTCGTGAAATAGTCTGGCGAATATACACTAGCGGAAAAAATTAACGCATCACTTTTAAAAGTTTAGTTTAAAGTATTTTTATTTTGTTATTTGGACCAAACATTTGATATGTTCTAGGTGTAACTGAACATTTATCACCTAAAGAAAAGTAAAAAAAAAAACAAAAATCAATAACACTACAAAAGAAAAAAAACAGACCCATTACAACAAAACTTAAGATGGTGTTAAAAATAACTTAGTATTTAGTATTTTCTCCTTTTGTACGAATTACTGCTTCGCAGCGAGGACCCATACTAGAAATTAAGGTTCTAATTTCAGCCTGGTTAATACCATCCCAAAATTCTTGAAGATTTTGACCAAGTTCTTGTTGGTTAATAGGAGGACGAGAAAGTGTTTTAAGTTGCCTATGTTGTCCCAGAAGTATTCAATTGGGTTGAGATCGGAACTTCTGGCTGTCGTGCGTACATTGACTTCTGCAAGATACCCTTGCACAATTCGAGTAGTGTGTGGTTTAGTATTCTAAAATGTTCTCACTATAAGATGCTGCATCTGGGTATTACCACCAATCCTGTGCGAGCCTCCAAAGTGATACCTCCCCAGACCATAACAGAGCCTCCGCCAAAAATAACAGTGGGAACAATGTTGCAAAGGGATAACGCTCACCTGGCCGCGTCTACACACGCAGTCACCTGTTACTTTTATCTGCATTTGTCACTAAACATAACATTAGCCCAATCGGCTTCTAACCAATCAACGTATTTTCGAGCAAATGTTAACTGAGCTTTACGATGCTCTGCCCTTAACTTTGGGCCTCTTGCAGGTACTCTGGGAGGTAAATTCAAACCACGGAGTCGTTTTCTAAAGGTAACACAACTTACTCGAACATTGTGAGTCTTTGCAAGCATATTTTACAGCGTTGGAGTTGTAATGAACCTCTCTCTTAAGGTTTGCATCATCAAAAAACACTGGGTCTTGGACACCATTTGTAGCTTGCTGTCTTCCTTGCCCTGGTCTTCTGGAATATGCCTGAGTCTCTTGATATCGATTTTATACCCGGGAGTCAGTGGATTGATTAATACCAAGACGTTGAGCAATACAACGCTGACTTCTTTATTTTGTATTTTATGTATAGAACTAACGCGAAAGAAGTTTCAAAAAGCAATTATTGAAAACCTGTACTCAAATCCAAATAATGTTAAGTGCGTTTTTATTGTTATTGAGGGAAAACCATGGGAACGACAAGAAAATTATTGGTATAAAAACACCATACTTGTTAAGCTTTTTAGATAGATACACAAGTTTCTATAAAACAAGAACTTAATTTTGTGATATCGAATAAATCAGAAGTGATGCGTTAATTTGTTACGTAAGTGTAATTCGAGTTGAGATTTCGCTGGAAAAATTTACCAATTGTGGACTCGAGTTCTACAATTTTGCCCATGACATTGATCAAAGATCACTCAACTGCGTTTCGTGATTTTTATGTCAATGTCATTCGCAAAATTGCGAGGCGAACTCTCGTAACAATCGGTAAATTTTTCCGACGAAACTTCAACTCTTATTATATTATAACTGATTATACACCAAGGTTGAGAATACATTTTTCTTAGCCACGGTAATTTATGCTTTGCATCTTGGACAGTAATAGTGCGAGGCTAAGAAAAGGCTTCTCGTCCGTGGTTTATATACCATTTTTTTACAATACCTGTCATTTTATTTTTTGTTGCGATGTTGCGAGGTGGTCCAGGCGACAAAGCTAAGATTTCGATTTCAAAATAAGAGACTATAACATTTGCGCTTTTTTTCCTTCCTATTTTTATTAGAATAATTACGTGTATCTGATCCTAGATAAAGTTTTAATAATAATTAACACAATTATTATACGTCGTATTAATTAGCAATAATGAACTTTGTCAATGAAACTCGTGATAGGGTAAAAATATTGTGTAGGCCTCTTTATAAAAATATTTATTTACAAAATGATTATAATTTATAATAGCCATTAGTGTGTAACTAAACAAAACATAACAGAAATTTGAAATACAGTCTTATGTGGTCAATAACTCATTTATTCGCCGATTCAGGTAAGGCCCAGTTAGACGCATAAATTTCAATCAATTCCAAGAATGTCCGCCTCACTGCAACAGGGCCTGTTAAAAATCTATCCCTCACGCAATTCATTAGCTGCTCCAGTTGTAGTGGCAGTTCAGATTCCAAATCTCTTCCAATTGTAGTCAGAATCAAGAGCAGATTTTCCGTTTCAGAAAGACTTGTTAAACATGTTATACATGCTTGACAACATTTAGCCAAAACGGAAAGTAAAACCAAATTCTCTAGCTTCTTCATTTGGTGCTGCTTTAGTTGAGCACACATTTCTGTAAGGAACAACATGAAGGCGGTAAATCGAGTTTCATTGCCTGCTCTGAATCCACGTAAAATTTTGTCCCTTTTTCGGTACCACTTCTGACATATGTTTATCAACGATTCGAGGAAATCCTGTTTTTTATCTTTTTCTATAATGGCGATGCACAATTTTGCTCCTGTCTTGCTATTTCGAATGTCTTCAACAACATGCTCCATGATGATGTGTACCAAATTCGTTAAAGTCCATAGGGATAATTGATTGGGGTCGTCTACAGCTAGTTGCAAATTCGGTTGGTGTTCTGGTGGGAACATTGCCAAGTCAATTCCTTTCTTATCCATGGTTTGATCCCTTGCTGCCATCAAATACACGAACCCAAAATAACTACAAAAAAAGTAAACACTAAATAATAATCGTTTCATTCTAAGGAGTATTAAAGATGTTTCATATTTTAACGTCAGTAGGTAAGTTGTTTATAGTTTTATCAAAATGCAAGTGTATGTGCGGAAAAGAAAAAATTAAACTAACCATATAATAATATTTTCAGAATAATATATGCAATACAAAAAACATGTTGAATGTTCAAACACACAAAAGATATGAGTAGATGAACAAAAGCTTAATAAATAATTGAATACATAGATTCTTGAACTAAAAATATTTGATGTTTTCCAATTAAAAATGACAATGATATAATATAATTTATTTATATTTATGATATATTTATAATTTGATAAAGAAATTATGAGTTTACTAAGCACTTTTTGTGGTCCTTTGTTAAAATATGCAGAACTGTTAAACAATAAACTTCGAAGTAATTTGTCAAACTATCAAAGAGCATCTAAAATTAATTTATTAACTTTGATCGTGGTAAGGGGACTTGAATAGTCAATGAAAATAAGAAAAATTGGGTACTTACATTTAAAATAAAGTGAAAGATGTAAACAGACACTCTTACGGTTCAAAACATGAATGTATAATGTATTTGCCAGCACTTACTGATTTATAGGTAGATATAAGAAAGGTAGGGGTGGCTTTACCCTCACATTAGGGGTGTTTTTACCCCACTCTTGAGCAAAATGGTACCTGGCTTCAAACAGCTTTGCCCAGCAAATATTTTCGGCTGTAATGAACAAATATTAAGAAAATTGACAAATAATGTCAATATTATTACATTCTTACTGGTATGATTGTATTGTGTAAATGTTACCGCTAATATCCGAAAGCAGTTAATACGCATAATAACTGAGCGTTTTAGGAATTACGCATAATTACTAAAACTGTCAGTTATTATGCTAAATAACTGACCACATTAGGAATTATGCATAAATACTAAAGTCGTCAGTGATTATGCATAATAACTGAGCATATCAGGAATTATCCATAATATCAGGGTCCAACTGAATTTCACTTAGCTAAAGCTTCATAAAAGCAACAAGACACTTTAGATCTACACCAAATTTGGGCATAATAGCAAAAAGTAGCGATCGTTTCTTGTTTTCTTCATGGCTGTTACTTAGGTAGGCATGGCGACTCTTGAAGCATGTAATCCAATTCATATTTGGATGGATGGATAGTATAAATATTGACATCACATTCCCTGGGGCACAGGTATATAATATATTATATTTTTGCTTCAATTTCTTAATCCCGAAGAGTGCAAATGGTTTATTGCATTACCTGGTGCACCCATCATTAGCCTCTGAAAACATATTGGTGCACTATAACTTCAAAGGCTTGCATGTAGATCTACCTACCTGTGTATGTTAATTTCCCTACCTGCTTTACCTTTGAATTTAACAGCACTTCAAGTAATGTTTGTTTTTGACTTTGCGTCTCAAAATTAATTATGGTGTTATTGAAGTTAATGGTATTTATAGGTACCACGTATTTGTGATTTAATTACCATTTTGATAATCCCAATTTAATACCACAATTTGGGCTATAATGTTTTAGTTAGTGACCAGTCAATTGGTGGTTCATATTCAGTAACTCTGTCTTTATCTAATTAGATTATCTATTAATTATTTGTTACGGCCAGTGTTTATATAATTATGTAGATCTGGGATCTTTATCGCCGTATTTCTGTCCAACATAACGTACAAAGAAATCCACGAAAATTTTCATAAAAAAACAAAAACATTTCATAAATAATTCAAAGCAGCGGGTTTTCGGTTTTCGTGCATGGTCACCTTTGACCAATTTAGTTTTCGATCTCTCTGTTATACCAAGTGTAAACTCTCGGGTGTCTAAATAAAAAAACTGGTCAAGATTGCTATAAAACAAAAGCGGTTCACATTCGGCACGTCGCGTCGTAGCTAATCTCAATGTTAAAGTGTAAAAAATTTACGTTTGAGTCATGACTCGGAAGTTTAGGCAACCCTTGAAACCGGGGGATCGAGGTGGCTTCCTTGAAACAGGGGGGCCCGAGGAGCCCCCGTCGAAACATAGGGCTCAAAGTGCCCCCGTCGAAGCATGGGTGCCCGAGGGGGCCCACTTGAAACAGGGGACCCGAGGGGGGCATTTAGAATAGGGGGCCCAAGTGGGCCCACTTGAAACATGGGGACCCAAGGGGGGCCACTTGAAACATGAAACATGTCCCTTCGGTTATCGACATCCAGAAATTTGTTTTAGTTTAGTTCTAAAGTTAGTTTAGTTTTAGTTCTAAAGTAGAAATTATATATCAAAGAGTCAAATTTAAAGCCCCTATGAGACATCCCTGGGACAGGGGGGCGTAAATACTATCTGAACCGCCGTAATACACGTTCTGTACACCTTATTTAATAAAAGTTCTTTGTGTGTGTATCATTTTTGAGGTTTTATTTGTTATCTCTAGGACACACGTTCAGTGTCACCCGATATTATATACATATGTACTCTGATAGTCCGGGAGATAACTGCAAGAAACTAGCCCATTAAGGTAACATAAAAAACTACTAGTAAGGCCCATTCAACACACAACACTTTTTTAAGCCTTTGTCCCGTTTTTAATTTTAATAAAAATAATTTTATACTTAAAAATTAACATTTTCAAAGATTTTGTCCTGTTTGAGTTTTTAAATCCATTATCTCCCACTGGATTGCCTCCACATAAATTGGCGTTGAAAGAAGATGCAATTGTTTTGCTAATACGAAATTTAAATACGGGCAACGCATTAGTGAATGCTACAAGAATGCGTGTTAATCGATTGCATCAAAATACAATAATTGATTGCTAAAATTTAACCCAGAATTCATTTGACATATTCTTGTACATTATTGCCATTTTCGAACCCAATTTTCAATCATGTTGGCATTCGCTATGACCATTAATAAATCGCAAAGGGCAAACCTTTGATAAGGTTAGGATTTTATTACCACAACCTGTCTTCGAACATGGTCAACTGTATGTGGCTGCAAGTAGAGTTCGTACATTCGATGGTCTCCGTTTCTACATTGCCGAGCAATTTAATCAGCGCCTTATACCGCATAATAATAATGAACAAGTGTTTACGCAAAACATTGTATACAAAGAAATTATTCCGTTTTATTTTTTTATTATACAGAGCTTTTTTTATTCAAAATGACAGTTAAAACAAATTAAAAATTATAATATGTAAGATGGTAATCTTCTCTGTCTGTATTCAACACTATTTACGTAAGTATTCACTTTTTTACATTGATTCACTTAGCAATCCAATACATACCACTCAAATTTTTATTTCTAATCGACTTCAAAAAAGGAGGAGGCTTTCTATTCGATTGTATAATTATAACAACTGTGATTCTATATAACAACCAACAAAACTACTGCGGTTCTCATTATCATAAAAATGGAGTTATACATAATGAAGTTGGTGGACAGCGTCGTTAAAGACAAACATTTTCAAAAATGGTGGATGCGCAGAATTATGTATACATTCCCAGAAAATTCATGAGACATTCTACTATTACTTTAATGCTATTTTTGTGATTTTTAATGTAGAATAATTAAATCAACACGGAGCGCGAACAGCGTCGTAAAGACAGCAGAATATCTTCAAAAATTATAGTGAATTATACAGGATGACTTCAGGAGTGTGGTAGATATTTAAACCTCAAATTATATGGCCCCTAAACGTAGTTAAAAACGTTTAATGTAAAGTTAAAAAATTAATGGGAACCAGCGATACACTCAAAACATTTTGATAGTCGCTGTATTTATTTTGTTCAAAAAACTTACTACTTACGGTACAAATGATTGAAATATTTTGGTTTTTATTAATTAACCTTTTCCGACTGACAAAAACCACGCTTGCTTTTAATTGAAAAAGATAAAGACTCGCCTAGGCCAACGTAAAGTTGACCATTGTGGTGCAGACACAAAATTCACACTTTATTCTCGTTTCCATAATAACATTTCGCGGATGCATGCTCCACTATCTTTTGCGTAATTATTGCACAGTGTTGACGGGATTCGCATAAACAAGCTATTTCATGTGGCCTCACAAGAAAAAAATCGCTAATAATCAAATAATCCAATTTTAAAGCGTGATTGCACTGCCCTCGAATCAGTACAAAGAAGAATATCCAGGATTCCTTATGGCAGAAGACGACCCAGCTACGAAACCAGACTCAAACGGATGAACCTGACAACTTTAGCTGACAGACGTTCTAGAGGAGACGCTATCACTACATTCACGGCGATTACCAATGCTAACTCTCCCATCCGTCACTTATTCCAAACAGCCGAATACAGCCAAACAAGGGGTCACAATCTTAAGTTACACAAAGAAAGATTCCACACTAGGGCCCGGGAAAATTTTCTCTCCAATAGAGTATTTAAACAGTGGAATTCACTCTCTGAAGCAGCAATCAATTCGAAAGATGTCTTAGCCTTTAAAATCAGTTATGACAAGCTTCAGGCCCACTAACCTCTAACCTGATCATGTATGATTCTACCCGAGCGACTCCCTAATGGGACTGGCGTAGGCATCTTAGCGTCTGCTTAACTGTCGCTCTCTACTCGCTTGCTGCCGCGCGGGCATATCAGGCTTGGAGCCTCTGCCCGGCCGCGATTGATAATAATAATAATAATAATAACCTTGATCTTGTATGCTCATGAGAAGGCATATGGATAAGTCAATGCATAGTGTTTTCTTCAAGGACATTGAAAACCTTGGCTTATCCAAAAGGCATACATTTGCCTTTCTGAGATCAAGTGGACTGAAGTCTGAGACTGAGGGATTCATTTGCGCTGCACAAGATGGTGTAATTAACACCTTGGTCTATCGCAGCCGCGTGATGGGTATAGAGGTGCCGAATGTGAGCTGTAGGGCTTGTCACAGGGCCCCTGAAACAGCAATGCATATATTGGCGGCACGCCCGGTGTATGCAGCTTCGGCCTCTCAATGCGGCATTGAGAGTGTTATACTTTCAATTAAGACACCATTATGCGATAGACCAGACACCAGTGCTGCCCTATGTCCCGAACGATATTGAGTCCGTTGTGGAGAACGAAAGGTGCCGAATCTATTGGAACTTCTCGTTCTCCACCGTCAGGCAGATAACAGCGAACAAGCCTGACGTGGTTCTATTGGACCACTCCTCCAAGCAGATGTTTGTTATTGAATTTTCGGCGCCTGCTGAAAATAACATCTGCGTCAAGGAGGAGGAAAAGCGGACAAAATATCAAGACCTGCTCTTTGAACTTAGGAGGCTGTACTCAAGTTACTCAGTGAAGCTCGTCGTTTTGGTAATTGGGTGCATGGGAGGCATCAAGGACTCGCTCGTCTCCAATCTCAAAATCATTCCTGCCTGCCGTAAACCGGCAGAGACCCTTGCGGCTGGAATGCAGAAAGCGGTCATCTTGGGGTCGTTGCGTCTGCTCAGGGCACATGATTCACGGGATTCATAGCTACTTACCTCATGGTTTTGAGGAGTGGCTATGATGTACGAATAGGACCTGACCAGCAAGGAACCCCGTGAAGGTCGGAATCACGGGGAGCTCCCTCTGGTCAATACGCAAAAAAAAAAAATAGAAAACCTTGATCTTGTATTAATGGACTATGTCAAAGCTATAGGTAGTATAGTAAGTCCGAAGAACGTCATTTTTGCATCGAGAATTTCTAAGGAACGTGTTTGTATATATTTGAGTGAAAAGTCTTGTGTGGAAGAAATCGTGTCTAACCATCCGGAGGTCACAATTAAAGACAAGGTGGTTGCTGTACGCCGTTTAATAAATCCGGCACGGCGTATATTATTTTATCTAACGTTTGCCCATCCATCCCCCACAATGTCTTTGAGAACCAAATAAAAGCCTTCGGATTCAACGCTGTTTCACAAATGTCATTCATCAAGACTGGTATACAAAGTGACGAATATTCTCATGTGTTTAGTTTTCGTAGGCAGATATATGTCCAACCAGATGATTCGCTCGAGCTACCCTCTTCTATCGTTTTAAAGTATGACAATACCAATTATCGTATCTTTATGACTTTTGATGACATTTGTTTTAAATGTAAAATTTGGATACTACGCCAGTGATTGTCCTAAAACTGAGACTGCCCTTTCTCAAACACAAACGTCCAAAGTCATAAATACACTAGCGGGGAAAAGACTTGCAACCGAAGAAGATGATAACAGCGAGACCAGTCCAATTGACCTTACAAGTAGATCATGTGACGAAGATGTTAGCCCAAAAAAAATTAAAAAAATGCGAATCCACGGAAAGCTTGACTCCAACGCTTGACTTGTTAGTGCCTGCGAAGAGTTTGATCGATGGCACCAGTCAGTACCCTTTAAATTTTGATCAAACGGTTGAGTTTATGGAGGAATCGAATGTGGGCAAATAATATACTGACACTATTACGTACTTACACTGACGATTAATTCATACTGACAAAGTTTTGTGCAGATACAATCTGTCTTGTTGTTTTTATTAAGGTGTAGCTAACAAAAAAATATTGAAATTCAGTTGGAACATAATATAGAAGCGTGATCAAGATCTTGACAAAAGAAGGAAGTTTACGGTTAAATTTTAGAGTAGACCCAAGATACGGAAGACCTGTTGAAGGAAAACGTCAAGAAAGTTGAGGAATTGGTCTCAACCGATAGAAGAATAAAGATTTCAAAAATTGTCGCTGAAGTGGGGATATCAGAAGCCACAGTGTTAAAAATGAAGATTTAGGAATGAATAAGGTCTAGTCCATTAAGCTCGCCAAGTCCGAGAAGTAATCAACGAGTGCAACTCTATATAGAGATGGATCATCCACCTTACAGTCCGTGTGACTATTATCTCTTTCCTAAATTAAAAAAGCAGCGGACGTTCTTTTTCTTTGGATGAATGCCTGAAAGAAGCGGTGGAGGTAATTTTTTAAGATCTTCCGAATTTTTATTTTTTTTTGAAGGTATAGCCTTATTGGAAAAACGTTGGAATAAGTGTGTGACCGTTAGTGGATCTTATATCGAAAAATAAAATATTACTTTTCTTCTACTTCCTTAATGGCCAGGTAGATAATATAAAAATCTCCCCTCGTATAATATATGTAAAGACAAAGTTCTGAAAGTCAAATTTAAGGAGCAGATACATTGCCTGAGAACTAAATGTGTAACTGGCCGCAAGGACCGACTAATTCATAGCTGTAGTTACGTTTGTGGTGTTACAAGAAAAATAATTGGACAATGTAGGAGAAATAACAGTGCGCAGTAAACACATTGTTGTTCTGTACTTACGTTTATCTCTACTATGATTTCATAATTAGAAATAATTAATATAAAAATAGAACTACTTTCGACTCCGACCCTAGTTGTATGTCAGATTAAATAATAGGAGTAAATCGTAACGTGCTGTTTCATTCCATTAATTTGTGCTTATTATAACGAAATAGATGGATAAACCTCTAAATTATACAAGTAGTTATCTCAACGTCGCCACTCTCAGTTGTAAACCCGTCCTGTTGCGAACACAACATGGTATTACTCTTGGAAATTTTTGTCCTAATAGTACTGGGTCTCTTCGGTGTTGTTTTTTATTTAAGTAGGAAGAACAAAGAATTCTATGACAAGTTGCCGGGGCCGCCACCGCTTCCATTTTTCGGCAACATGCTCGATTTCAAGAATACGACAGGTATGTTACATACACCTTTTTATTTACTGTAACGTGTTCATCAACAGACATTCTGGATGTGATGCTGAAACAAGCTAAAACCTACGGGGGAATGTATAAAGTTCACGGGGGTCCAATCGAAAAAGCTGTTTTTGTAACCGATTATAAGTTCCTTGAAGGTCTGTTAAGTTCCACCCGTGTGTTGAACAAGAGTGACGACTATCGATTTTTGCATTCTTGGTTGGGAACTGGACTGTTGACCAGTGACGGTGCGTTAATTAAATCTTGTAGTAATTGAAACAACATCACTTCTAAATAGGTCCTAAGTGGAAGAAACATCGTCGCATGTTGACTCCAGCTTTCCACTTCCAGATCTTGGAACAGTTTATTGAAGTGTTTGAAGCTCAAGGCTCGATAATGGTTGAGAAATTGGAAAGGGAAGTGGGTAAAGACAGTGTTGATATCTATCCGTTTGTCACACTTTGCATGCTGGATGTCATCTCTGGTAATCAGTAATGTTGTCGTGGATAAAACATAGTAATTAACACCGTATTGTAGAGACTGCGATGGGTACTAAAATTGCCGCGCAGGAACAAAGTGACTCCGATTACGTGAGAAGTGTTAAGACCATGTGCAAGATATTAATCGAGAGAACGTTTTCGTTACTGCAAATGTGGGAGTTGACATATCCGTTGTCGAGAAATTACAACATAGAGAAAGAGGCTTTAAAAATATTACATCGCCAAACTAATCACGTCATCGGTCAGAGAATTAGAGAGCTAGAGAATCAAGTTGATGGTGGCAAAGAGAAAAGCAATCGGAAATTGGCCTTTTTGGACCTAATTTTGCAAGCTACGGTTGATGGAAGACATCTTACACAAGAAGAGATCAGGGAAGAGGTTGATACCTTCATGTTTGAGGTGAGTGAATAACACAGTTTTAGCAGTTGCTACAATACTAGTTTTTACGGTTTGTTTTCAGGGACACGACACAACAGCTTCTGCCATCAGTTTTGCTCTTTTTTGTTTGGCGAACAACCCAGAAGTTCAGGTAAGCAGCACCTCCTCTTTGTGACGCTTATAGGAGTACCAACAGTTTCTATTTAGAACAAAGTGTTTGAAGAACAAAAAGCCTTATTCGGTGGAGACAGAAATCCTAGTCCGACCTATGCAGACCTTCAAAGCATGAAGTACCTAGAACTGGTAATCAAAGAAACCCTCCGACTGTACCCGTCCGTGCCCATGTATGGTCGCAAAACTAACGAGCCTGTGGAAATCAGTATATCATCATCTAATTCATCCTCCAACATAAATTGAATTGTTATTTTAGACGGCATTATTGTTCCCAAAGATGTTACGATATCGGTCTTCACTTTCGCCCTCCATAGAGTGGCCGAGTACTACCCAGATCCGGAAAAGTTTGATCCCTGCAGATTCGAGAATGTAAATGGGACTAAACCTTTCGCTTACTTACCGTTTAGTGCGGGACCACGAAACTGTATCGGTACAGCGCCAAATTCTTTTTGTTGCCCAAAAGATAGTTGTTGATTTTAGGCCAAAAATTTGCCATGCTTGAGATGAAGAGTACCATTTCCAAAGTCGTGAGAAGGTTTGAGCTTGGTCCGGCCAAGCCTGAGCATGAGTTGCGGCTTGCTTTTGAAACGGTGCTAAAATAGACTACTGGAATCAAGATTAGTTTGAAATTAAGAAGTTAAGGTACTTTTATTTACGATATTTGTGATGATACATATAAACATGTACAGATTTTAATAAATTTTTTTGTTGATTGCATTTTAAGTCATCTTTAAGGCATAGCAACGTGTTTTACAATTTTAAAACACGATTTGAATCAGTAACAACTTTTAAAACGATTAAGACGTCATGTTATTTATTAATCATATTATGAAAGTGAAATTTACATTTATGAAAGTATTGGTCACTGTCATGATTGCTGGATGATGACGCGGTCCTCGCAGAGAACTCGGTAACATTGGTAGAACTAGAAGAGGCATTGCTTGTAGTGTTGTTGTAGATGTAGTTCCCCCAAACACCGATTGTAATGAAATTTTGCACTTACTTATTTTACCACGTAGGCGCTCACTAAGAAACCGTTTTTCAAAATTCAATTCCTAAGGGGGGTAACGGGATGGGGGAGTTAATCTCTAGATCCACTGAACCGATTGCAATGAAATTTTGCACACTTACTAATTTTACCATGTAGTCGCTCACTAAAAAACGGTTTTTCAAAGTTCAATTCCTAAGGGGGGTAACAGGGTGGGGGGTTAATCTTTGGATCCACTGAACCAATCTATATACAAGGTTTTCAAAAAGTATGGAACCGGCTTAATATCTTCAAAACCATTTACCGGAATAACTTGCAATTTGGGATATGAATTCAACTAATTAATATCTATTAGACCTAATTTTTTCAAGTGTTTTACATTGTTACGTTATGAGATACACAGCCAACTAGATTTTTTTTTAAATAGCAATAGTGGTCAAATTTGACATGATTCTAAAGCCTATTTTTTTCTGAATATCATCATGTAATGCTGGTGTCGAAACATTTTGACAACAACCGTCAAAAAATTAAAAATCAACCAAAGATGTTTTGTCGTTAAAATGACAAAACTAACTGTACTTTAACACTTACAGGTCTAGCTGAATGAAAATTGAATCAGCAATGGCCCTAAACATTTAATTCTTGACGATGATTAATGCAAGAATAAAAATAGCAAAACATAAGCAAACTTAAAAAATAAATTCGGAAGCATTCGATCTTCAAAGTGTCGTTGGACAAAATTTTGCCTAGTCTTCTGTAAAATTTAATTTAAAGGCCGTTAAATTAAGTTGTCATAGCAATGACCAATCAGGGCTTGAGATTTTAAATTTTTAAAGGACGCTATAGTTAATAAGATACCAAGGGTGTTATAAGGTTGATAACGCCCCAAGGTCGGCAGTGTACTTCCCTTTGGCCCGAGGGAAGTACGCCGACCGAGGGCGTATCATTATAACACCAGGGGTGTCTTCAACGTTTTATTTTGCACCCCTTTTAAACTAAAAAATGACTTTAATTTGCATGTTTTTTTTTTAGTATTTATTGAATAGTGAGCTTCTATGCAGATGCTACGGAAAATTTAAGAGGTTGCTAAGGGTTGTTTATTTTAGGAAACGACAACGCTGCATTTTTGTGTGAATTGACGTGACTGTTGGTGCTGTAAATTTAAAACGGTTGTGTTTACAATAATTATTGTGGAGATTTCACAAAATGTGTTACTACAGGCTGACCAATCCAAAGAAAATTTACTGCCGGTGAAGTCCAAACACGATGATGAATTATTGACACAATGATAGTCCATTCCGAAAAAGAAAATGCGTCCGTTATCGTTCCGAATGAAAACGAATGCAACACATTAAGGAGTTCATCATCGGTCAACTCACAGAACTTCAAACTTGGAACTATCTCATCTTTTTCAGGCTCATAACAAAATTGTGATTTTGACTGAAGAGAAAAGAATTAATTAATTTGTATGTATTATACTAATAAATAAATATTTTCTAAATAACTAATTTATTTAAACAACAACAAAATAGTTTTTTTTAATTAGCGGGCATTATAATCCATAATGACCTCGGGAATTATGAAGCTGCTAATAGCTACCGTTGCCAAGGTATTATAAAGCAATAATGGACAGGTGCAAAATAAAAATTTTAACGCCCCTCTAAAAATTACAGAATGGGCCCCACTTTGTTTTATGTGACCACATAGAAAAACACATAAAAAAAAATCCATGGGTGTTATATCCTGGACAGTTGTCGGACCTGACGAGCAAAATAAGGCGGTGCTCCGTCTTGTTGCAACGAAATAGTGTTGCGTATTAGTTCTGGATTCTGGTGATTTGGAAATTCCCTTAATCTGGGAAGAATATTTTGTTAGAAAAGTTCAAGATACATGTCAGTATTGAGATTGCCCTCAATAACAAATGGCCCCACAATTTTCTCGCCAATAATACCTGCCTAAACGTTAACTTTTTGTGGAAGTTGGGTATGTACCTCTTCCATGCAATGTGGATTAGTGTCTGATCAGTACCTGTAGTTATGTCAATAAACCTGCTCATTTAAGCAAAATGTAGATTCATCCGACAACATAATTGAAGACAAAAGATTACCATTCCACTCTTCGATCGAAATCGTTTTCGCTAAGTTCCTGTAGTAGGTAAATGAATTTTGAAGGGATGGAATTTTTGTTGTTTTAAAATTGAATGTAAAGACCCTATATACTTGATTTATGAGCTATGATTTAAAGCGATCTGACGTAATGATGTTTTAGGATTTTCCACAAGATCCAATATGAGATTTAAAGGTTGTTCATCATTTGTTGCAGTTTTTGGATGCCCAATTCTTCTACGTTCGAGATGTTTTCATTTTTAGTTTATTTAACACTTCTGGTGGCAATGTTTAGGCAAGAGTAACATGGTCTTGGATTTAGAAAAAAAAGCTTTCGAATGATGTGAAGTTTGACCCCTATTGCTATTTAAAAAAAATCTAGTTGGCTGTGTATCTCGTAAACTAACAATGTAAAACAGTTTAAAAAATCAGGAAAAATATGTTTTGACTAGTAGAATTCATATCGTAAATATCAAGGTATTCCGCTTAATGGTTTTGAAGATATTAAGCCGGTTCCATACTTTTTGAAAAACCTGTATATAAAAATGAAACGCCGTTCGTATGTCACGCTAAAACTCAAAAACAGCTTTACCGATTTGATTTTTTTTTATTTGTTACAATATAGGGATGGTTTAAAACTATTTTTCACATGGATATGGGGGCCCCCTTGGGCTGGACCAATTTTTCGGGTCGACCGATTCCTATGAAATTTTTTTTGTATATTCGGTAGGTATGAGAATAGCTGGTAAGCTGTTTTTCACCTGGACATGGGGACGTGGACAGGGGCTGGACCAATTTTTCGGGTTGACAGATTTTTATGATTTTTTTTTTTGTATATCTGGTAGGTATGAGAATAGGTAGTGAACTATTTTTCACATGTACATGGGAGCCCAGGGGAGCCCCTTGGGCTGGACCGATGTTTTATGATTTTTTTTTGTATATTTGGTAAGTATGAGAATAGGTCGTAAAGTATTTTTCACATGACGTTTGATTTATTGGATTTGTCTCCGCTCCGAATAGCAAAATAACTATTAAAACATGGACATGGGGGCCCAGGGGCACCCTCTTGGGTTTCAACCCTATTAAAGATTAGCTGAAAAATCGAAAAATTAAAAATAGGTAATTTTGTATGGGAATCGCTACTGCAGATTACTTTTAATTGATGGCGTTCGTGGTGGAACTATCAGACGATATACAAAACTGTCATTTCTTCTTGAATCGCTACTTCGGATTACTTTTAATAGAACCCGATAGTAGGTGACACGAAGTTCATCGGGTCAGCTTGTATATTTGGCAGGTATGAGAATAGGTGGTAAACAATTTTTCACATGGATATGGGGGCCCAGGAGGCCTCCTTAGCCTGGACCAATATTTTGGCTCGACCGATTTTTATGATTTTTTTTGTATATTTGGTAGGTATGAGAATAGATGGTGAACCATTTTTTACATGGACATGGGGGCCCAGGGATCCCCTTGGGTGTATAACTCAAGAAGGGGTTTCATGATATTTGATTTGTTGGATTTGTCTCCACCTCGAATAGCAGAGAAAAGATGGCAATTTGAAAACAAAAAATCGACCTGTTCGAGCGTTTTTCGCAAAAACATTCAGGGGTGCATTTTGGCCGCCCACTACCTGCGAAAGATAGCTCCGCAGTCCGGTTCTACCCTATCTTCCTTACCTGCTATATCGGATTAAAGGGTATCGCCCGGCGCAATACGCAGTACTTCCCGTTTTATTACCAGCCAAGCTATTCATCAAGTACTTTACAACGAAATAAAACCCATGAGCTATGAAGCATTAGAAGGAAAATTAATAAACATGTATCCGAGAGACGAGAGAGAACTCTCAAGAAAACTCCTGAAGACATTGTATATAACGAGAAGTGTCAAGAGACTTGAAATAATTATAAATGTTGAGAACAATACTCAATGTCATACTTTATGCACGCTAATTAAAAAGGAGGCACTGTCTGTCGTTTATTGCTATCAAATCTATCTACGGGGTGATTATAAAAGATGTTCCGTCAAGTTGGCTTTGGAAAATATGTCAACGTATTTTTAACCATTTACCGCTTCATTGAAATGCACAATATTCACTGTGATGCACAATGATCAAGGAGTCAATTGTTGCTTGCCTACTAATTAATTAAAATAAGCGCAAATGGTAGTTAAAAATACGTTGACATGTTTTACAAAGCCAACTTGATGGAACATCATTCATAATCACTCTTTATACTTGTTGCATTGTACGAAAGGTCCTAATAAAAATGTCAATAAAAATGTTGTGTAAATATGAAGCGTTCAATCCGAAAATTAAATTTTCATTCGAGAAACTCAGTTATAACAATTTACACACACATGATCAGTAGCTGTTTTCCACTACATCCCATATAGCACACGATATCCTAGGGATATCCAGTATATAGTCAGTCAATCGATGGATCGCCCGTCCATGCCACGGACGTCCGTGGGATATCCAGCATAGTATATCCAGACGATATACCGTACAAGATGTCTCAAGGATATCCAATGTAGGGACTGATGGTCCATCTATGCAACGGATGTCCGTGAGATATCCAGCATAGTATATCCACACGATATACCGTACAAGATGTCTCGAGGATATCCAACATAGAGATTGATGGTCCGTCCAAGCAGTGGACGTCCGTGGGATATCCAATGTAATATATCCAAACGATATATTAGATAAGATGTTTTGAGGATATCCAACATACAGATAGATGGTCCGTCCAAGCAATAGACATCCTTGGGATATCCAATATAGTATATCCAAACAATATACTATACAAGATGTCCTGAGTTAATATAATAATAAAATATAACAAAAAAAAAACATATTCTATTTTCTTTATATAATATATAATATATACTATTAATTTACAATGTAAAACACTGTACATATTTTATGCACACAAATGTAGCAAAATAAGCTCCAATTCATGCACACAATTCTAGTAAAATATGCACCATATTTTTAATGTTTGAAACAAGAAATAAACGTATCAATGTATTGCAGGTACAGTAAATATTAATAACATTACCTCTTTCTCTAAATTAATACTGGCTTCACCATCGTATTATCGTTCAATAAATCGAATTGTATTTGCAGATGATGTACAGCTTTGGACACATAAATCTCGTACAAAACAAATTATAACATAACATTAATTTAATTAATACTATAATATTAATGCTTTTTAATCATTACAAATTTCATCTAAATAAAATTTGATCGTATGATTTACGCAAATTCATGTTTTTTTTGTCAAAGTTTGTTCTACAACAGACATTATTGGAAAGATTTGTTGAGATATCAAAATGAGGTTGTACGAGATTTACGTGGCCAAAACTGTACATGCATATGTGTAAAGTACATTATTTTGATTCCTTTATTAGATATTATGACATTTGTTGTACATTAAACAAAGTAGAAACCTTATTTGATTTTTAATTTATTAATTTTGATTCATACCGTCTTTATCAACCCCTATCAAGTTATTAATAGGTACCTACGTGAAATCATTCTAATGCCGCGCCAAATGAGTTCTCTTGATGCTAGAAAATTCGAGAGGTTCGACAGGTAGTGTCACGGTCTTTGCGACCATCTGGCACTTATATGCTGCCCGGTCTGGAGACCCTCATATAAGATCGTTTCTACCCCTGAATTTGTTTTGGTTGTAAATACTTACTACATAAAAACAAAGCTTTATACTATACATCTCTAAATTCTCTCAGGAACAATAATTAATATTAGTATAATCATAATATGTATCTATATAAGGCAGTTATTCTTATAAATATGTAGTTTTATAATCAATAGTATTACTTAGTGTAATTATGTAGATAGATTGGTATAATTTCAGTTCCATAGATATAAGGCAAATTTGACTGATTTGATAAATCAGTCATTGAGCTTAACCATATGGGTTGATAGCGAGATTGATAGTTTTCACAAGATTCTTACAATTTTATTGTAGGTCCACCCCACATCTGGAAGCAATTTTCTTTGTTGACGCGACATAGCCTGCCACTAAAAACTTGTTCGAACCCAAAAACGTTTGAAATTTTGTCGGTCTTAACCATGGAAGAAAGAGATAGTGGAGAAAGCGCGTTATCTGTTATCTCTTTCGTCCATGGTCTCAACCAATGGCAAGTTACAAAATGCGACGGCAACATTTTTGGTTTTATTTTTCAATCACTTTGAAGCTGAGCTTCGATTTGAAGAACACGGATCTATTGCGCTCTCGAATTATTAATTATTTAGTCAGATTATTATCTTCAGTTTGCTGGTGATTGTTATTAAAGTGTTAAATTTTTATCTACCATCAACCTACATATTGAAAAAGTATTTGGTAAGTATTATTATACTTAAGTATAATTTATGGTTAAACTGTAGGTTTGATACAGAAATCCTACCTTTATTAACTAATTTTAAATTTTAGATACATGAAGTGGCAAAATTTGGGGGAAACACTCCATACGAAGTGGTGAAAAGGGCTCTTCCTCGCTTTATCGGCGACGAAATTTTAAAGGAGTATAACTGGCTGGGAAAAAAAATTGCCGCAGTTTTATTAAGTAATTTTAATTTATAGTGAAAAAAACTATATTTTTATATTGTTCTAGATGTTTTGGATAGGAATCTGAAACTAACAGAAAAAGATGCTGAGAAACCGATTCAGCAATATTTGAAGGGGGGCGAAAGAACTTTTCGACCGGAGACATCAATAATAATTATAGTATTTTAATTTATTTTTTTAATAATAATTGTAATATGTATTGTAATTATTTTAGGGTTTACTATGTGTTATTAATTTTATTTTTATTAATTTGTATTTTTGTATTTTTGTATTATTTGTTATTATTGTATTTAATATTTACATTATATATTATTTTATTATTATTTTTTTCATTTCATTTAATTTCATTCAGACCTAATTAATAAATCGGCTCTTAAATATTATAGATAAACATGAAAAAAAATTATATTAGTATTAATTAATTAATATATGCAAATATAAAGCATAGATTACCGATATACGTAATGGATATCTTACGGATATACGTGATGGATATCCTACGGATAACCTAGAATAGATGTCCCAAGGATATGTTGTGATACATATTCCAAGGATATCAGTGATCAGATGTCCTAGGGATATCCTGAAGTGGACATCGTGAGGATCTCCACTTTAGTCCCATTTTACCATCCCACGGATGTCCCTAGGATATCAGTTTACTTTCCGTAGGACATCCACCGGATATTCTAAAGCTAAACTGGGATATCCTCAGGACATCCAGCGGATATTCTGGTGCTGTGTGGGATGTAACCTTAAATAATAGTAGATTATTATACGAGTTCCTGTGTAAATTGGACGCTTTAAGCCACAAGTGGTTTATAAAAGCACGAGTGAAACGAGTGCTTTTGTGAACCACGAGTGGCGGAAAGCCTTTAAATTGCTTAAAATCCATAAAAATAGTGTGACGTTTATCTGTCATTTTCATTATTTCATGACAGAGAGTGTTTACACAAGAGAAAATTTGAAAATTCTGACAGTGTCGAACGATAAAAAACTTTTATGCCCGACCAACGTCTAGATGACACTTATTATTATGCCACGCAAATGGAAGGTATAATGGAGCATTTTACTCACAAGTGATATAATGTTAAAAGGGGTGAATTACTATTATGGCTACATAATGGTAAGACATTATTTATTTTTTTAAACGTCATTTTGACAATTTCATGAGTTTTTCATTTTTAACGTTTTACAAGAAATTACATATCGGGCATAAACCGTCATATCTCACACGCGACCTAAATGCCATTGTAAACTAGTGAGACGTGTATCACTCGCTGACAATGAAGCAGTTGTGATATAATTTAGCTCTTAAAAAGTTCGATTTGATAGATTACAAAGTCATGACCAAAACCAATTGTGTAGTAGAATCAAACAAAGCTAAGTTGGAGCTATGCAGTTTTCCTTCTCATGTACAGAATGAGTGAAAGTAAATTTTATGTTTGAAAATTGGAAAACTGAAATAACAAAGTTCAGACTCATAAATTATTATTGACCTATGGTTCGGCATTGACCTCTTTTTTATTGATGCGTTTCCCTAAACAGGGGACAAAAGAAATATTCGCAGGCTGCATCGTTCATCTTACAAAATAATTTGGTGTTTGGTAATGAGACATTGGAGGAGTCATTTCATTTTCAAGGACGTCAGTTTGATTTAGATAAAATAGATGATATAGGTATAATTTTAAAACACTGGTACGAGAAACTTTAATAAAAATAAAGATAAAAATTCTTGGTTTAATGTCGAATTGCATAAAATATTTCCGTTTACAATATTTAGAATTATACCGGGTGTCCCAACTAAAATTTGTACTCCCCAACAATGCCAATTTCGAAAGACTATATTTTATGTAGATTTGGAAAATAACAAATTCATGCTTTTTTTTTTAGAAACGAATCGATAAAAGTAGGTTTGGATATAGAATTGAATAAGCTTTAAAATTAAAATTTAAATATCTATCAGTCGAAATGCACAAACTTTAATGAGCGTAAAATTACAAATGGAACATGTTTCGGCAGAACACTATTAAACACTACTAAACATGTTCCATTTGTAATTTTACGCTCATTAAAGTTTGTGGAGTTCGACCCCAATGTGTCACCCCTTTTTCGTATAAACATATTTTACATATTTTACGAAAATGTTAATACTCTGTCAGATAAAAATATCACAGTGACCCGGTCAAATCAGATGAGATGATCTAGTTGGACCTTTTCTTGTCTAATTTCTCGTATACCTATAAATTATTCATTAAACTGATCGAGGTTACATGTATCAATAATCTCAGCCTTGCCCTCGTACGTTTGTTCTAAATATTCTTCTAAATAAAATGCAGATTTTTCATTTTCTGTCATATGGTGTTTGTTTCCTATATTCCAGTTTTTTATTTATTTTATAACTGCATTTTAAGCAATGGACAAGCTCTTCAAAACAAAAATTTACAGTTTAAGGGGGTAAAAAATATGCGAATTTCATATAGAGATCGAAAACTAATCGAAGTTGGCTATGCACAAGTTGACTGGGTTAAATTTGACATTTCATTAGGACAAACAATTTTTTGTGCATGGTCAACTTCGATTGATTCACTTTTAGATCTCCATACACAAATACCATCTTTTTTTCTTTATTTTTGTGTTTTGAAATATCTAAGTCAAAATTATGCTGACAAGGCCTATATAATTATTATATTAAGTGTTTATAAATGTTTCAAGTTCATTTCTGGGTATTTATATGAGAATTTTTACGTTCGAATCATGTTACTTAATGTATGAATTATTTATAAACACTTGTATATACATGATTATAATCAATAATTTCTAATTCTAATAAATTTATCATAATATAAATAATAATATGTCAAATTTAAACATGTATAAAATAATATTTTTAAGGTATAAAGCAACTTTTGTATATAAATATATAAAAAATATTTACTTCTAAAGCTATACTGAGTGACATATAAATTGCACCTTAAACTAATAGAAAAAAATCTGTGGTATGGAGAGCTGGAAAGACGACCAGTTTACGAACTTATCAGGTCTCTCGATCTATTCTCCTCCGGTCATTTCTAGTGGTAAAACTCTCTATTGAGAGAAGCACGTTGACATCACTGTTGGAGTTATGGTATGAGGCTCTATCAGTCATAGTAGTCGGTTACTTCTTGTGTTCATTCGGGGTAACATGGCTGCTGAATGGTATATTCAAGAGATCGTAGGGCCAGTTTTGATCCCTACCTACAAACACCTAAGAATCCACTTTTTCAACAAGACTGTGCTAGGTCTCAAATACCATTTCTTACTTCAGACCATATAAACCTTTTTGATGTTAAGATCGACTGACAAGACGAATTAATAATAGCTTTTTTTTTTTGTTAGAATATCTTAATATTCTTCTTCGGAATTTTCATTTGACTTACTCATTAAGTATTGTAATGCAATAAACAAAATCAGAAAATTTTGATCAATTAGGGGTATTGCAATTTATATGTCACTTAGATATTATACTCGCTCATTTTATTTTGCTACATTAGGTATTTACAATAAGTATTTATATCCGTATACAAAAAGAGTATCTGTTATGTACAAACGAAAAATAGGACAACTACATATTATATAAACAAAGACCTAGGACATGTATATAATACCATTACTATTACTTCTTCTATACATAGTATAGATTTATGGGTAAATACCATGTTTGTAGACACACACATTATGTATAATATTAGCAATAAATTAAACAAAATTTTGACTTATCGAATATTTCTTAAAGTAGCTACCTTTATTTGTTTGCCATATAATATGTATACCTAAATAGATAATTGTACAGCCAAGTGTACATAATATGTATGTGTATTGATGCGAATATGAAACTAAAGTTATAATTTTAATAGGAAAAAATACGAAATATGTATTATTCAATCAAATAAAATTTTCGTTAAATTTCGTTAAATACACATACGCATATTACATCACACCGTCGTATTCACCTATTTTTTATATGGAGTAATTAGAAATTAAATGGAATTTTTGGCTTTGGATAAGAGTACCCTTGGCTGTTGGGAGGTAGATAATCTAATTTTGGCGGTGTTGTAGATGGGAATGTGTAAACCCTAGGAGGAGGAGGAGAAGTGGAAGGTGATGGTGGTATGTATACTGGAGGTTTAGGAGTAGATATTCGGGGAGGTGGAGGTGGATATGTTATTGGCTTAGGTGGCGTAGTGTAAACGAAAGGAGGAATAGAAGGTGATGGTGGTATATAAACTGGTGGTTTTGGTGGTACGGGCTTAGGAGGTGGTGGAGGTCGAGTCGGGGGTGGTGGTGGTATATAGGTTGATGGTCTAAACGGGGTTGGCGACGGTGGTTTGTAAACAGGGGGAGGTCCAGAAGGTGACGCTGGTATACGTACTGGTGGTTTGGGTGGTGCTGGCGGAGGTGGTGAATATACAGGCGGTTTAGGAGTTGAAGGTGGTGGAGGAGGTCGAGTCGGAGGTGGTGGTGGTAGATAGGTTGATGGTTTAAATGGTGGCGACGGTGTCTTGTAAACGTTGGGAGGACTAGAAGGCGATGGTGGTATATATACAGGTCGTTTAGGTGGTACCGGTGGAGGTGGTGGTGGTGAATATACAGGCGGTTTAGGAGTGGAAGGTGGTGGAGGAGGTCGAGTCGGAGGTGGTGGTGGTGGATAGGTTGATGGTTTAAATGGTGGCGACGGTGTCCTGTAAACGTTGGGAGGACTAGAAGGCGATGGTGGTATATATACAGGTCGTTTAGGTGGTACCGGTGGAGGTGGTGGTGGTGGTAAATATACAGGCGGTTTAGGAGTTGAAGGTGGTCGAGGAGGTCGAGTCGGAGATGGTGGTGGTAGATAGGTTGATGGTTTAAAAGGTGGCGACGGTGGCCTGTAAACGTAGGGAGGACTAGAAGGCGATGGTGGTATATGTACAGGTGGTTTAGGTGGTACTGGTGGAGGAGGTCGAGTTGGGGGTGGTGGTGGTAGATAGGTGGATGGTTTAAGTGGTGGGGACGGTGTCCTGTAAACGTTGGGAGGACTAGAAGGTGATGGTGGTATATATACAGATGGTGGCTTATATACAGGTGGTTTAGGTGGTGGTGGTGAATATACAGGCGGTTTAGGAGTTGAAGGTGCTGGAGGAGGTCGAGTCGGAGGTGGTGGTGGTAGATAGGTGGATGGTTTAAGTGGTGGGGACGGGGTCCTGTAAACGTTGGGAGGACTAGAAGGCGATGGTGGTATATATACAGATGGTGGCTTATATACAGGTGGTTTAGGTGGCGGTGGTGAATATACAGGCGGTTTAGGAGTTGAAGGTGGTGGAGGAGGTCGAGTCGGGGGTGGTGGTGGTAGATAGGTTGATGGTTTAAAAGCTGGTGGGGACGGTGGCCTGTAAACAGGGGGAGGAATAGAAGGTGATGCTGGTATACGTGCTGGGGGTTTGGGTGGTGCTGGAGGAGGTGGTGGTGGAAAATATGCTGGTGGTTTAGGAGGTGAAGGCGGTGGAGGAGGGCGAGTTGGGGGTGGTGGTGGTAGATAGGTGGATGGTTTAAGTGGTGGGGACGGTGGTCTGTAAACGTAGGAAGGACCAGAAGGCGATGGTGGTATATTTACTGGTGGTAGTGTATATACTGGACGTTGAGTTGTGGGTGGTGGTGGAGACGGTGGGCCGTAAATCTTTGGAGGACTAGAAGGAGAAGGTGATGGATACCTATATATTGGTGGTTTAGTTCGAGGTGGTGGCGTAACTGGTGGACGATAGATAGGCGGTTGAGTCGGAGGTGGCGGAGGTAAATATGATGACGGTTTAGGTGGTTGCGGTGGAGTAGTTGGTGGGCGGTAAACTGGAGGTAAAGTCGATGTTGGAGTGTAAACCCTGGGAGGAATAGTTGGCTTAGGGGCGGGATAAATTTCAAAAGGTTTAGAAGGTCTTGGATAAACATATCCACCCTGTGACGGTGGTACCACTGGAGGCGGATTGTAGGGTTTTGGTGTAATTGGTGGGCTGTAAGGTCTCAATGTTGTAGAAATTTGGGGAGAAATCGGCTTAGGAGCTGGAGGTTTATAAATTTCAATAGGTGTAGATGGTCTTGGGTAAACATATCCACCTTGTGACGGTGGAGCCATTGAAGGTGGAATTGGTTTAGGTGGCGGCGGCGGAGTGTAGGGTTTTGGTGTAATCGGTGGGCTGTAAGGTCTCAATGTTGTAGAAATTTGGGGAGGAATAGGCTTAGGAGCTGGAGGTTTATAAATTTCAATAGGAGTAGACGGTCTTGGGTAAATATATCCACCTTGTGACGGTGGAGCCACTGAAGGTGGAATTGGTTTAGGTGGCGGCGGCGGAGTGTAGGGTTTTGGTGTAATTGGTGGGCTGTAAGGTCTCAATGTTGTAGAAATTTGGGGAGAAATCGGCTTAGGAGCTGGAGGTTTATAAATTTCAATAGGTGTAGACGGTTTTGGGTAAGTATATCCACCTTGTGACGGTGGAATTGGTTTAGGTGGCGGTGTGTATGGTTTTGGTGTAGTTGGTCTCACTGTAGTAGTTGTAAATCGGCTATATGGTGGCTGGCTTGCTGATGGTCTATACACTGGTTCAAAAGGAATGGAGGGACTTGGATAATTATATCCATTTTGAGCTGGAGGAGCAATAGATACTGGAGTTCTAGCTGGTGAAGCCGTATATGGTTTTGGAGTAGTTGACGGCTTATATATTACTTGTTGTGGTGGAGTAGAAGATGGTCGTGGATAGTAATACTCGTTTTGCGATGGTGGACTTACAGTAGGTCTTTGGGTGGGTGGTGGCCTGTAAGACGTAACAGTCGTGCTTTGTTGAATTGGTGGTGATGGCGTATAGACTATTACTGCCGGCGAAAAAGAAGGTGGTCGTTGAGTCGGTGTATAGAAAATTGTCGATGGTTTTGCAGTTGAAATCCCGTCTTCAAACGAAATAGAAGGTTTCGGGTATTGATAGCCTTGACGACGGATTCTTGTGACAGGGTTGTTTGCGTCCGATTGGGTTTCATTTGCATACAAGCTTGTGGAACTCACGCATGCCGCTAATGTTAGCACAGGAAGTGCCAACAATAACAAGTTAACTAAACCCTGCAAAGAAAAATAAATATATTTAAAAAAAGTTTGGTATCTAATTCACAAAAAAACTCGTCAAAATCGAATTATATAAAAACTAAAAATTATATAAGAACTTATTGCGTTTGTTTACAAAAACACGTAAATTGATTTATTTAATTGCCATTCTTCTGTTAATACATAATGTACTTTTTTGTTTTATTATTATTATTTAAACATCTCATTTCGTATTTGCAATTGACACATCATATAGCTTAAGGGGCATTTCGCAAGAACGAGCAACTACTGGGTGAGAGTGATCAAAAAGTTCGAAGTGTGACATAAGTAGTAGGACGTAAACAAAAATCCACGCGAGACACAGAAAAAGTACATTCTCTTCAGAAATATTTGCAGCGGCCAGTTGTGAAACCCAAAGCACAGCCAAAGCGTCATAAACCTCTAACCTCTAACCTGTCTAACGACCCAAATGCTAGCACAATACAAATACAATATTCTAAATTCAACCACCACTCTAGACGACATTTGGGATTATAAAAGTATTATTGACCGGAGTACATAAAATTACTATAAGTCTGGGTCGTACTTTACTTCTGAGAACGTGACATCGTAATGGGAGAAACAGTTCAACTATTTTTTAGTATTTCACGGGCCATTACAGTTAAATATATATATATATATTTTTTTTCTCCCAAAAGAACATAATTATCTTTTTCAATCTGTAAAAGAACATACAAAATAAAATTGCTATGGAATAAATTTTTTGTACTTTCCAATAGATACAATCCATACAACAAAGTAGCAATAATTGTTAGCACCAGTAATTGCTAATTGCCCCTGAACCTGAAAGTAATAATTATATTTTTGCTTTAGTTTAACGTCCCCATTTTGGTCTATTTTTAAGTAATAAATTTTTTCTTCATTGACTGCTTGTTGGGGATTTAAGTCTCGAATGGACCAAGGGCATTTTATTTCCACAATATGATCTTGATCAATAATTCCATCCGGACTAGCACCGAGAAAACAATTTTCCTTGTCAATAAACAGTCCGCACTCACGCACAAGTACCCCATAGTCTTTTTCAAAGTGCTTTTGCTTCATGTTCTCTTCCCCACATCGTTATAACTGCGGTCTTTCGAAATTCAGAAGAGACAATATTTCGAGCTAGCTTTGACGTATTCCTAATAAATTCGTTTTCATCTAGATGATTTTCTGTCAGACCATAATTTTCATCAGCAAGTCTTTCTTTTTTTAATTCGTAGAAATAACTCTGCCAGTTTTATTATAATCGGTTTTCTTTTTCCTGGACTACAAAATTTTCCTGTGCAATAGGACAAAATATTCTTCCTTTTTATTATATGAAATTGTCCCCTATAAATTTACAGACGATAGAATTATAAGTTCCTGCTGCATTATTTTTCATATTCAAAATTAAACTATGCACATTTTGAACAAGTCTTTTTCCACACGACTCAATGTCGTCAAAAAGGTCAGACTCGAGCATGTCTGGAACTGTGTTGATTTCGCCTTCCTTGCTTCCTTGACAAAAATAGACTCTCAATTTACTACAGTAGTTACGTTTTAAGTTTTTTTAACACACTGCTTGCTGCTTCTTTTGCCAGCGAAGTTTTGTTGCCCTGTTATTAGTGATGCAATTATCTATGTTAATTAAATCGAAAAGAATAGATTCCTCACATTGCAAAATTTTATAAAAATATCAATCAACGAATCAAGTAAGATACCAACCGATCTGTTAAAAAAATTGGTGTAATTGAAAGCGTAATACTAGGTAGGAATGAATATTTCGGGTTTGGAACATTTTCAATGCTCATTTCTAGTTTTGAGCATTTTATTCGGACACTGTCCAAATTCGTATATTGAGTATACACTGTATTGTAATATTGTGATCATCGCCTAAAAAACGTCGCGTTCACCTCGACTCACGCCTCGGCCACAAACAGCAGATGCGTCCAAAAAAGCTAACTTTTCCGGCCGCGAAGTTCTAAGATAACAGGGGCTCTCAGTCCCGCATAATTTTGTTTAGGTATAGGTCTAAAATTTTACTCGGACTGTACACGGCGAATTTGTAGCATGGCTGTATAAGTGGAGATACTTTCTTGAGATCAACAGAACAGGGTTTTATTTAAAACATTATTACATAGTTGTATGGTGACAAAAGTTACGTATGTTCAGTTCGACCTTTTTGCATATTTAGCAAAACAATTTTGAAAAAAAATTACACGGTAATTAAAGAATCGTGTCGAACGTATTCTAAAAAAAAATATTTACGAACACAACTACGGGTGCACTCAGGCAATTACAGAATAATAATTATTATTATGATTACAAAGAATACTTATATAACTAATAAAAGCACGACTAAGCATGAGGAAGTCGCGGGCGGAAAGTGCAGGTGTCGGAGCTTCTTATCACCGAGGCCTTGGAGATGGATTACATAACTCGGTTTACTGAATTTCTTTTGTACTGGAGTAAAGATTTTCTTCTAACATTAGTAAAACATCTAACTCAGTGTTTTCAAGTGCTCTTCTACCAATTAATTGTTTTCAAAACGTTGTAAATTCTTGTGGCCAAAAAGGAATTTCTTTCGGGTTCTCCTAATGCATTATACCATATTCATCATTTCTTCTTTCGTAAAATTCATTTTGTAATACAATTACAAAAGTGAAAACATGATAATAATAATTATGATCTCAATACACAATAATTGCATCAATTTGGGAATGTTTTTTACTATTTTTGTAAAAATTATCTAAAATACTAACATTTGCCAAGGCAAATCATATGTTAACAGAAAGCTTATTAGAAACGCTATTTGATGGTATAATCAATATAGGATGTTCCACTTGAAAAAAAAAGTTCTTATACATTTTGCGAAACCGTACACCCTGTGACTTCTAATCAGCGTGTATTAAAGTTTGGGTGTGTAAAAAATTATTTACAGAAAAATATTCAGTTATCTTTGTTAGAATGGTCTCTGCACATTTTTAAAAAACCTAGAATTCTTGATAACTCAAGAACCATCCATCATAAACCTGTAGTACCTTATATCATTTTGCTCAACATTACTTACTCTTTCAATTCACTCAAATATACAGATCATTCCATTAAAAAAAAAAAAACATAACTTTGGTATATGAATTACTAATATTAGGACACTGTATACGATTTCTAATAACTTTAAATTGTGAAGGTCATCCTCCGAAAACCAATAAGGGCGTAAATGATGGTCCACACACCTCTAGGACACCCGGTATTTGAGCAAAAACACGTAAATAAATTCATAATTGTCAATCTGTTTTGTTGGTTTCAGCTTTAAAAAAAAAAGATAAATGTTCTGCGTTCTGCTGCAATTTTAGAGAACAACCTTGCAGGCTTATCTCCACGCGTAAATCACCTATATCTTTTTATTACATTGTACCACGCATCACTTTATTATTAGACGTTTAAAACGGTGTAACTCTATAATATCACACAATGTTGACATATTTTATAATACCTTTCATACCTATAAATATAAAGCTGTTTCAACATCATACTTGCTTTTTGGTTCAATGTTTTGTATTTAATTTTTTTGTTTACATAGTATTGAGTATGTTTGTTCAAATTGTGTATTATAGAATTTTTTTAATTTAAATATTCTTAACATAATAACCCACCGCATTTTTTTGCAAGTCTCAATTTTCTGTAGTGATCTATTTGTGAGAGAATCTACATCAAGGTAGTACCACATCGTTATGTGTAAATGTCGGAAAAATTTCTTCTTGACTTAGAATAATATTTATTTGTAATAGTTGTTTACTCCTCACTAAAATATTTGACCGGTCTGGTAGCTCAACCATTATCTTATGAATAATCGTGAATACCATAATGAAGACACTAATTTCAAAAGGTCACAGACGCATAAATAAATGCCAACTATTTAATAGATAAGAAATTCTTATGTAAGCTAAAAATGAAAGAACAAACGTTAAGGTGCCAATAAATACTTACACCATACTTATCACCTTACCACAAGTTAAACAATGAAACACTATTTTCTCTTTTGTCTAAAATCATTAATTCCTCAACCATTAACATGACATTTTCATTTTGAGTATAAAGAAAAGTGAGATTAAGGAAGTAGGTAATATCTATTATATAATTCCGTACGAAATGCATTTGCATTATAACTAATCTACTCAATACTACTACATATAAGTTATGAAATCATTAGAAACCATTAGAAAAAAAAGTACAATTACAATATTAAAACTAAATTAAAAATTACTTATAAAGTATAGTAATTGTATTGTATCATAACTAAAATTTATATTTTCAGATAGTTAATGAACAGGATTTGTAATCTTCACAAACCTGATATTTAATAATGTGACACTTATTATTTAAATTCTTAAGGTTAAGGTAAGGTACATCAGTTTCAACATTAACAATATAGCGGTCAACATAATTTATTACTAATCCAAACAATTATGTTAATATTTATTTTTGGTATCTCGTCATCTTAAGGTTTCGGAAGAATTTCATAAAGTCCAATTCTCGATGTACATAATTCTCTTATAATTTAGCATTGAGGATATATTCTTTATTTATTTAAGTGCATTTTGAACATAATGACCTATTTGCAGTCGAAAATTGTGTCGTTGCACCATTTTTTTTATGGGTATTCCTACATCGCAACATTACGTATCTAATTAATTCTTTTCAATTCATTCATGATTATTCATACTACATAAAATTAAAATATAAATTAAATAAATAACTGAATTTTTATGAGCGGCACTAAAGAAGTTGAAGCTTTAGTAATTTCACAAGACAGTATCGGGATTACCTCATTTGGAAAACATTCTTATTAATAATAAGCATTACTTTAAGTACTAATGGCATTAATATTTATTCATTTTTATTTGGTTAATAAAAATATAAAATTAAATTTTCATTTTTTATGTATACACAATGTAAATGTCAAGGCTCATCATTGTCTCATTAGAAAAAATCTATTGATACATTGTATAATCTACAAAACGCATTTTATTAAACAAATTTAATTAAAAATTTATTTAAATAGTCACTTATTGCAACAGTTGGTAAACGAAAAATATGTTTTCTTCGATGCTAATCACGCATGCAAAAGTGATGAAAGACATCTTCTTCTCTTATACCGTATACGGACTGTTTCTTAATCTCTCCAAGAATTTATGTTATCTTTGTTTACAATTGTGTAATAAAATTTAAATTTAGTTTTTGATTAATCAATCTGTATTTGATTAAAATGTTAGTATGTATATAAAAACTGGTCGTGGATATAACGCTAGGATCAGCCAGTTAATAGGTCAATATGCAAAATAGACCATCGAAATATTTTCATACGGTATTTTAAAAGTTTTTGTAAAAATGAGAGGTAAAGACGAGTAAAAGAAGCACGGTTTGGGAAAATGTGAACAATTGAATAAGTTTTACGACCATTGGAAACAAACACATTTAACAATTACATATTTTACTTCTAAAAAAGTGACATGAAGCTAAATTTTTTGAAAAAAAAAAAATGTTTAAAATATTATTTTGTTAGGTAAATAAAAAGAATTGTATTCTGTCTGACTTAAATTAAAAATAATCCATAATCTTTAATTTAAAATTTTAATAAAACAAGAAACAAAAAAAGGTTTTTAGTTTCGTTATTAAATTTAATATTAATATTAAAAATAAAGCAAAACTATATTATGTAGTGTTAAAGTCTATTTTTTTCTTATCGAACGAGCAAATTGTTTAATTTTTGGAACGAATTTCAGTGCACTATTTAAAAGCCAGAAAATGGAAAGTTCGACCTACCATTGTTATTTCATTTCTTATCTCATGGTAAAGATGCTGCACTGAGCACTAAACAATAATAAATATAAATTGTAAAAGAGGGGTTTTTATATTATCAAAACGAAGGTAATCAAGTTGCAAAACTCTTCCTACGTGAAGACACCTCTTCAGTGAAGTGATGTTACCACCACCCATGTCGTCAAACTTGCTGCCGTACATTTTCCTCATTATGTGTGTGATAATACTTCATCAATGACAAAGAATTATTACTATGACGTGTAGAAGCATTGATTGCAAAGATCATCTTTCCTAACTCTTTTGTCATGGCAAAATACGGACCCATTTAAATACTCTAAGCTGTCATAAACGTGTTAATGTCTTCTAAATTTACTCTGAAACAAATAATCGTAAATTCAAACTGGCCGATAAATATGATATGTGTTTATGATTTTTAATACCCATTGTCTAGTATTTAAGAAATAAAAAAAATATTTAAAAGTATGGCTATTAGCTCTACACTCTGCCGCGTTCACTTACTAAGTTCCTAGTGGTGATGTATTTTGTGACCTTAAATATGTAGGTAATACGTCGCTCATGTAACATCTTTTATAATTTAGAGAATATTGGAGCTAAAACTAAATGGTATTTTTTAATATTAACATACTTTTTATATTTGTTAATAGGTATATTTTGTCACACTGTTTTCTCTAGTTTTAAGTCTTTTAGTTATATGTAGTAGTGTATACAATCTAATTTATTCTAAACTGAAAGCTTTTAATTATGGCTCAGTTTTTATAGTGGGTTTCAGATTTATGAAACTACTACTACAAACAAAATAATTCAGATCCAATTTGTCCGCATAATTATATTATTAGAAACAGTTTGTCAAAAAAACGTGTCAGTGAAACTATGTATATAGCCCCGGCTTCTTCTCTTTTTATTACGTCAACAGTTGGAATTCCTATCGTTTTTTTTTTTTAAATATTTTGCCATATTTCATATTCCTGATTATTATTTTTAACTTTTTACAACATTCAAATGTCTTTCAGTTTCCAATAGCTTTATACAATTATTCCTTAGTTTTTGTTGCTCTAACCTTTTCGTCTGGCATGTTACCGTAGCTAACCTTTTCTCGTGTTTCCTTTCTGTCAACAGGTGGTCTATTTAATTGATCGTTTTGTCGTTGGGAGATACCTATGCTCGTTTATGAATTTATTTTCGTTATTTTTACGTGCTCTTAATCACTTTTTTTTTTTTCACTGCTGAATCCATCTTTGTCTAGTTTCTCTATATACAGCTACTTCTATATAGGTATACATATTTCTCCTTTTCTTCTTTTGGATTTACAATAATTATTATGATTATATCATATTGTTGCCTTTCTGGGTTCCATTATTTATTTAAACACTATATACAATTTATTTACCCTTCTTATATGACAATATTTACATTATTTACACTATATATATACATTACGTAAACGGGTCGTCTATTTATTTATACATTACTCCGACTGTGACTGATGTAACTGGTGCGACTGGTTGCTAACTGGTTGACCGACTGGTTCCCAATAAATATATCGGCTACATATTTCTAGGCCAAATAATTCCAATGATGACATCATCGAGACATTCTCAACAATTAGTCCAGAACATCATGGACGACGTCATGTATACGGAATACTCCAGAAGGTGACGTCACACTATCTCGAACACGCCGCAGCAACGAATCATTGAAAGTTCACGTTTTCTTTCGTCCCTTCCTTCACTTTTCAAAAGCTGAATTTCTTTATTTGTATTGTTCCTTCTACTAATTGCTTTGTTTTTTTGGACAGCCGTGACGTTAATTTTATATATTTTTATTTCACTTCCTTTAAAAAGTTTTCCTCAATTTTTTAAGAAATGGCGAATCCTATTACAATTTTGAATACGGAGTTGAATAGAAAAGGGTAATCTGCAGGGAGCTAGTTTTTCATATTTTGGTTATTAATAAAAGAGAAAAAATACTGCAAGAAAAGCACTTTTTACAAATTAAAAAACCGATAAAGGAATTTCTTTTAAAACACGAAAACTTTTGGTCTGTTTGGCCCGCCATTTATTGATTTTAAATCATATTAAAGTGTCGTAGGATTAAAAGGCCCTCTACACTATTGCTGAGACAGTCCGAGACAGGGCGAGAACGAGAGTGTGGACTCCGTTCTGAGATATTCCTCGGGGTATTCACCTTGTTCCCCAAATTTTGCCGGTCTCCACGACAAAGAATATTTCCGAGACAAATTTAATATACAGTTATGTTCATTAATGTGTTGTACAGCTAATTTAGATGCACGTGCGTCGAATCTAAAAAATAAAACCTCAGCATCTTTAAAAAAATATATGTCAAACTGACACACTGCTTGACCCATTAAGTAATTTCGAAATATCGGCAATGGATTTAATTGAAAGAGCACATATGATTGCATATTTAGTTAGTAGCAAACATTATGTACCCAAGTCCACACACAACAAACACTTTTTTGAACATAACTGTACCTAGATGAATATACCGGCTTTTCTGTAGGATAGACAAAGATATACTTTTCAAACCCAAAACAAACCGTGAATAATATGTTCTAAGGATAGTGTAGATGGTCATTTATGAAGGATATTTGGCTTCAATATTTTTAGAGGTAATCGTGCTATCGTTTGTGGGCGAATTTTCTCGCCAATAGTGTGGAGCCGCAGTAATACCTTTTTTTTATGATTCGGTTGGCACCGTCTGTTTTTGTTATCTGTTTTAAGCTGCTCGTCAACGGAAGCTGCCGCCGGTGATCTTTTACCAACAGATCTTGGCGTTGGTAAGGTTTTCTGAAAAGAGGAACAGCTGTTGTTCGTATACGATTCGAGAACGCACTTTCGAGAAAGTTAAACTAATAGTTTCGAAGAATAAGAACGACAGAGAAACTTACAAAATACCAAACAGAATGGAAGAGATCAGATCACAATGAACAAGGAGGAAAACAAGGTACATATTTTATATAAGGTTTATAGGTTAGGGGAAATTTGAATACTGCATTCTATAGGCGATTCCAAGAGATACACAATTGACAGAGCTTTTTTTCTTCGCAACTGACTTTTTCAAAACTTTATTTTAGAATAGTGGTGAGTCTAATTTTACCAAATTTCTCTTTACCCCTAAAATACAGGGTCTACATAAATGATTCATACATCATGTTGTCTGAATGAATGTATGAATCATATATGAGGACCCGATAGATGTTTATTACACACAGACAATAGGTTTGTTCCTACACACATAAAGTGAACGGTCCCGAATCGGTTCCAATTCGATTTAGGATTGAGTAGTACGCATGCGTGATAATGAACGGTTCAAAATTATGGAAATGTGTTGGAACGCCTTTTTCATCAGAAATAACAGTAGTTGTGTAGTGTGTTGTATATGTTACAAAAGTTAACCTAAAAATTAAAAATGTCATTGCCAAACACAACGATGTCTTTTGAAGGAAATGAAAGTAAGTTGGAAGAACGAGGATTTGCAATTATTTATAACTTGATTTTATTATTAAAAGGCTCAAGAACAGCTACTGCTACATCCCAAATAATGTTTTTGTCTAATGAACTCGTTACGCCCGCAACATCACCGGCACCAGTGTTTGTATGGGGTGCAAATACTACGAAGATATTGTTAGACAAATACAGCAAATATAGAAGGAAAGTAGGAACTTTGCAAATTAAGACATTGAAGCAGTTGTGGCAATTAATTGCTGCAGAGTTAAGTTCCGACTTAGGTGTCGTTATAAATCCAAACCATTGTGAAAATAGGTGGAAAGTTTTGGAAAGGAATTATAAGAAACACGTTGATGATCAAAATGCTACAGGTCGAGGCAGAAAATGTTTTGATTTTTCAGAAGAAATGGAAACGATTTTGGGTAAGAAAAAAGCCATCCACCCACAACTGCTTCTAAGCAATAACTCTGTCTCTGGTGAACAAGAAATTCTTAATAATGCCAATGATTCAAACTGTGTAGAACAACCAAGACCTAGCACCCCAATCAAAAAAAAAACCTGAAAGTAGATTACAAATTCAGAGGCGAAGGACTACTAAAAACAGATCCAGTGTATTGGAAAATATTAGAATGGATAAGTTAAAGTACCAAGAAAAGAAGCTTGAACTTGAAAAAGCAAAGTTAGAACAATTAATTAAAAGAAATGAATTAATTGAAGAGAGAAATAGAATTCTCAAGGACCATAAATGCTCGTGCGAATATAAACATGCCTAACCTAAAATTAAGATTTATTTTCATCACAAAGAAATATGTTTTGTTTTATTATTTATTTTTGTTTCATTGTTAAAATAAAATGTGTTTAACTTTTTAAATAAATGTTTAAATTTCACATTTGTAATAACATTGTTATTCCATCCCGGAATCTTCTCGCATCATCATCTTCTTCTATCTCTTCTTCATCTTGTTGATTCGGAATTTCGTTTTCGATAACATTCTCTTCGTTAAAAATAAAATCATCAGTCAAAGCCATGTTATGTAACACACAACATGCTCTTATAAAATGAACAATTAGCGGTACGTCTTTCAACTTTAAGTGATACAATTGTCGAAACTTTTGTTTTAGGATGCCAAAACAGTGTTCAATTTTATAGCGGTTTGCTGCCAGTTTTCTATTGTAGTTTGTTTGACGTGGAGTCAGATTTCCTCTATCTTTAAATGGTGTTAATAAGTGACGTTTCAAAGGATAGCCACTATCCCCAAGCAGATAACTGTGTCTACATTTTTGTTGTAGTGAGTTGTAGAGAGGAGAATTTCGAAAAACTCTACTATCATGAACTGAACCGGGGTATCCAATAAATACATCGCAAATTTTTTTGTTGGAGTCGCATACAACTTGCATCTACAAATTAAAAGTTTACTTAGTATCTGGCCATTGTCTATTATGCATTCTGTTAAAACATACTTGTATTGAATGATATCCTTTTCTATTCAAATAAGAATCAGCATCTTCTGCTGGTTTATCAATTTTAACATGAGACCCATCAATTACGCCAATCACACCCGGAAAACCATTACCTGCAAAGTCTTGTTCGATGTTTCGTCTTTCCTCGTCTGTAGGCCATTGAATAAATTCTGGAGCCAAATTACTCAAAAACAAAGTTAATTTTACTATTATTCGATGCATTGAGCTAATTGTGATATTGAACCTATCAGCCACATCTCTGAAGCTGGCTGTCTCATGCCCTACATACCACAGATAAATCAAAATCTACAAAAAATATTAATTATTACATAACTCTTATAATATTAAGCATATTAACTTGGTCCTCTGCCGACAATTTACCATACTGACCAAAATGTCTTTTAAACTGGTTGCTTTGAGCAAATGTGGCTTGGAGATTATTAACAATTTCCCTGCTAACACGAAAATGTTCAAAAAATTCTTGGTCCGAATATAAACCCACAGTTTGTTCTAGAAACAAAAACAAGAAATGCTTAAAAATCAATTTGCTTTTTTTAACACTACCGACACTCACCTAGGTAATTTTCATTTTTAACTTTGATATTGTTCAAGTATACTACTAATTCATCGTCACTAGAGTCACTTCCGGCTTCAAAACCATCACTGTCACCTTCTAAATCGCTCATTCTACCCTAAATTACCACCTAATTTAATTTATTTGCAGACAACAAAGATAAAAATTAGTTAGGTTCAACGAGATTTAAACAACTACGCATGTGCGAACTTTTAGTTCTACCTCTCGAGCAAGAACTGTTTTCACCGTTCAGAATCGGTGCGAGAACCATTTAAAATCGTCTTGGAACACAACACAGAACGATGAGTAAAACGGTTCATTGTTAGTTGGAACGATAATTTTCTTTCGCGCAAACGCAGTACAGTTCTGAACTGATTCTGACTGTAGTAGGAACAAACCTAATGTATTCCGCTTTTTTTTCCACACAAGTGGGGGAAACTGCCTATGATGGCATACTTAACTTTTACGCCTTACCATAACCTCATCTATTTTTTGTGGACAATTTAAATAAACAATAATTATATTGATACTGATAGTAATTCATCATATTTTTAATACTTTCAAATACTTTATAAAAAAAATTGGAACCAAAAACCAAGAAGTGTAGCATCATAGGCAGTTATGATGGCACACCGTAAACTTTAAAGTAATTGATTCAATTAATTTTCTACTTTGCGTTCGTACTGAGGCTATTACGATACACTTTTCGTGTCATAATAGACAAAAGCGGTGTTATAATGATTACACTGATAATTATGTATGCAGCTTCGGCCTATATCCAACGCCACAATGTGGCGTTGAGAGTGTTATACTTTCATTTAAGGCGAAACGCTCAGTCGCCTCAACTTTGGAACTGAATTACGGCCTTCATTTTTATCTTAACGTATTGGGCATCAAAATTAGTAAAAAAACAACCTTTATCACGGCAAAACGTTGTTTGTTAAAAAAAAAATTATTGCCAAAATGAAAAGGTAATTTTTTTTTTAACAAACGTGTTAGTGCTTGATTTTTACTGATCTCTGTATTCGGTAAATGCAAGGTGTTTTTATAAATATTGAAAAATAAATTTGCAAATTGTCCCCAAAGTTCGCTAGTTTCAAGCAATGTTGGCGTGGCTCAATGTAACACAGACCCCGGCCCTCATCGGCAGGCAGACGTGTCGACGGCTGACCGTATTATATTTCATGTTCCAAAAGCGTTTGCCGGTAAATGGATTCAATATAGAGTGATATGATTTTATTTTCAACAATTAACAATTTTTATCACTCTAATGGTGTACACTAATTTCTGTACATCCTCTAATTTACTATGTGGTCTTGCATATCTGTAATTTTACGTTAATATTATTATTCAAATATAAAATTGTACCAACTAAAATTTGTACCCCAACAATTCTAATTTCGGAAGACTCAGAAGAAAACCCTCGAACAGGTCAATTCTGTTATTAACGGGGACCAAATTGTACCAAACTTTCAAGTCTTAGATGTCACCCTTTTAGCAAAGGCAGCCACCCCCTAACAAAATTCAAATAGCATGGGAAGTCATGTGATACACCATTTTAAAGCTTATTGAATTCTCTCTCCAGACCTACTATTATCTATTTGTTTTTACAAAAAAAAAAAAAAAATTAATTTGCAGGAGTTTTGCTCTGACCACCTACTTGTGGCTTCTTTTCATTCACTTGAATACTATTTGATTTAAAAAATTGAACATGTTTGCTTAATTCGCGTAGCGACACGACCTGCCCAAGGGGGGCCCTACCCAAGGGGACCCCAGTCCAATAGGGCTCCTACCCAAGGGGGCTCCTAAACACAGGGGCCCCATCCCGAGGGGGCCTTGCCCGAGGGTAGTTATAAAACAACATACAACGGCCTAATACCGTCTATTAATAGTATACATGTATTTTACTACAAGGCCAGAAATTGTCATTTTGCAAGTGTAAGCACAGTTTGTGGAGGAGAAGCGTTAGCAGTTGCAAAACAGTTTCGGGCCGTGTGATAACAAAACGTTTTCGGCCAACAATTTTTTTTTATTTATTATTCACTGTTGCAGAGAGGCTCTCATTCTCCATGGTGGCCCCCGTGTCTCAAAGAACCCCCTTGGGCCCCCCTGTCGCAAAGAACCCTACATGTCTAGAGGGCCCCTTTTGTCTTTTTGTCCTTTTGTACCAGGGGTTTTTGTTATTGTCGTTGCCCTATACCAAGCCCCCCCCCCTCCCTGTAATTTCCCCGATGTTTTTATAGTTATTCTGCTATTCGGGGCGGAGACAAATCCAACGAACATAAAAGCAAAAAAACTAATTTGAGGGAGGCCGAAATCTCTATATTTAATCGTTGAACATGAATCGTTTGAAGCAAATAAAACAGTGGGTACTGCACAGATTTTAATAATAGTTTTTTTTTTAAATGAAAGACATTGATAAGATAGACCGGTACACTACTTTTTATTTTCAAAAATTTCACAGGTTCATTGATTATTTGCATGTAATTTTTCCACGGATGCCCGTCCATTTCAGTCACAAACTTCAATGAGCGAGAATCGTTTTAAGTAAGTGGTGCGTAAGTGGGACGCTCGGGGTGTTATAAACGTTCGTGGAAAAATTATCATAAAAATAAATTACCGAAAAAAAGATTTATAACTTTACGGGCATTATGTCTTCAGAAATTTTACGGTGTGTTAGCTGGGCTCCCAAAAATGAAGATTTCGCATTTATTAAAAAAAAATCTTCTACAAATAACCGGTATACAGCACGTTTACAGCAGTTGTGATTCGGTTTCCGATTTTGTTTTTAAATCCATTGCATTGCTTCCAACTAAATTGGTGTTGAAAGAAAATGCAATTGTTTAGCTAATACGAAATTTAAATACTGGCACATTAGTGAATGATACAAGAATGTGTGTTAAACGATTTCTTCAAAATACAATTGATTGCGAAATTTGAACCGGACGATCAACTGGGAAACGTATTTTAATACCCAGGATTCAAATTCTGGTACATGCCATTTTCCTTAAGGCGAACCTAATTTCCAATCATGTTAGCATTCGCTATGCATTAATAATTCACAAGGGCAAACCTTTAATAAGGTTGGGATTTTGTTATCACAACCTGTCTTCGGACATTGTTTCTACATTGCCGAGCAATTTAATCAGGGGCATCTTAGACCGCACAATAATGAACAAGTACTGTATGCAAAATATTTTATATAAAGAAATTATTCCGTCTTATTTTTTTTATTAATCACACCTTTTTTTATTCAAAACAAATTAAAAATGTGTAATATGGTAACCAGTCTTTATTCAACACTATTTACGTAAGTATTCATTTTTTTACATTGTTTCGCTTACCAATCCAATAGATACCACTCGAATTTCGAGTGACTGGAGATCACTAGTACATACTTATTTATTATACGAGTTTCTGTGTAAATTGGGTGCTTTCCGACACTAGGGTTTAAAGCACGAGCGAAACGGGTGCTTTTTAAGCCCAGAGTGCCGGAAAGCTCCCAATCTACACAGGATAAAATTCATAAAACTTTTGTTGTTTATCTGACATTTTATTATTACATGACAGAGAGTGTTTACACTAGCGAAAATTTGAACATTCCAACAGCGTCGAACTGTAAAAATAATTTGTACACTTATCGGACGAATTTTGAATTATTTCATATCGGCTCTAAACGCATTTTGAACTGATTTTGACAGGTATTTTCGCAAAGTAGAGTCGGACTTTGATTGTGATCTAAATCAGGTATAGGTAGATTCAGACTGTAAATGACAAATGGCTTAAGTAATTTTTCTGTGGCGAGAATTGTACAATTGAGTGGATTGTGATTTTTGAATAAATTGCACAAGTAATTCAAAAAGTGCTATGCCTAAAACACCGCGGCAGAACGGACGAAAGAGGAACCCATGGAAATTACAAAATAAATCTAATCGTTACTACTCATTCTTCTATTTACTTAATATTACCCCTTCTCGACCTATCATCAGCTAAAGAAGTTTCATTTCTAACTTGCTTGACGACCACACACTCTTCTTGAAACAATATTTTCGAAATAGCTACTCTGCAGTGCCTAAAATTACTACTTGGGGTAGTCTAAAAAGGATATTTGAATAAAATACAAAAAATTGATAATAAACTGTTCTAAATGCTACAACTGCATATCTTTTTTCTAAATTTGGAATACAACAGGTTTCCAAGTCATTAATTTTCTTTGTGAATATTTTCGAAAAGTCGTGATCTTTTAGAATTCTGTATCAGCATTATTATTAAATATTGAAGATTGAAATTTGACATGTCGATAAACAGGTCTTTCGCGCACTGCTATAATACAATTGGATGTTATTTGTAGCATTTAGAATTTAAAATATGAAAAAATATATAAATATCGCAGAAAATAATTTTAGTCGATGCAGCTTTGATGATAATCCATAACATTATTTTTATTTTTTTTAGTAGGTACCTAAAGTCACTATCAACGTCCTCGCACTATTGACGCACCCTGTAGACAACAGCTACCTACTTATAATTATAATTATTGTACATAATAGTACTATACTAATTGTAATCTCTATTCATTATTTAATATATTTATTACTTTCATTTTTCCGATTTCCCAAAAAACTATCAAACTTAAATTTTTAATTCATGATAAATCATCATTTTATTCTTTCCCCTGGTACGTCATGAATTAAAAATTTGAGTTTGATATTTATTACTAATATTTATTTAATATCTGTATATTAATATTTCACCTTTTACACTCATAATATCAAACAAAAACCATGGGATCTGTTTACTGTCGGCATTCGAAAGTCGGCAGCGATAACAGTTCCAGGAAGCTTTCATTCTCAATTTCGAGGCGGCAGTTTCTAGACTAGTCCACGTGGACTTGAAATGTGCACGTCAAAGTAATCAGCCAATTGTAAGTCGTTTGAGGTAATAAATTGCCGACACATGCAACGCCCCATATGGTGTCACCGATTCGCTTTTTGTTTACACGCTGAACGGGCCAGTCGCCTTAAGACACCATTATGCGATAGACCAGACACCAGTGCTGCCCTATGTCCGTTGTGGAGAACGAAAGGTGCTGAATCTATTGGAACTTCTCGTTCTCCACCGTCAGATAACAGAGAACAAGTCTGACGTGATTGTATTCGACCACTCCTCCAAGCAGATGTTTGTTATTGAATTTTTGGTTACTACTGAAAATAACATCTGCGTCAAGGAGGAGGAAAAGCGGACAAAATATTAAGACCTGCTCTTTGAACTTAGGAGGCTA
This sequence comes from Diaperis boleti, assembly GCA_963583935.1. NCBI lineage: Eukaryota > Metazoa > Arthropoda > Insecta > Coleoptera > Tenebrionidae > Diaperis > Diaperis boleti. The sequence goes on along the minus strand of OY757247.1, from coordinate 22,686,503 downwards.
TACTCAAGTTACTCAGTGAAGCTCGTCGTTTTGGTAATTGGGTGCATGGAAGGCCTCCAATCTGAAAATCATTCCTTCCTGCCGTAAACCGGCAGAGACCCTTCTTGCTGCTGGAATGCAGAAAGCGGTCATTTTGGGGTCGTTGCGTCTGCTTAGGGCACATGATTTACGGAATTTCATAGCTACTGACCTCATGTTTTGAAATGATCTGACCTGACCTGACCAGCAAGAAACCTCGTGAAGGTCGGAATCAAGGGAAGCTCCTTCTGGTCAATACGAAAAAGAACTGATAATAGTATAATTTATTCTTTTAATATTGGCAATTTTAACCTATACTTCGCTGTGTCACGTCCAAGTGGCTTTGGGTAACACTTGGCGCATTGGAGTGGAACGGCTGGCGGTTTGAATAGGTCGCGCTGATGGTGCGGCCACTTGTTGGTGCGACTGAATTTTATTCTCCACATTTTGTGGATGGGGATGGGGATATTGAAATTTGGCAGGTGCAGAAGGATATCGCGTTCCTCGATGTCAAGGTCCACACCGCGGATCACAAAGGAAAAGAATGGTTGTTTGGTTTGGTTTGAGGGCGTTCGTAATGGAGGTTATTGTGAGGTTCCAGCCGTGGCTGACAGACGTTTTTGGAGGTCGTTAGAGATGGGTTTGGTGGTAACCATCAGGAGCGCCGTTCTATTAAAATTCACTATCACGTTTTTGATACATGTAAAAAGGATATTATATATATGTGTTATGAAGTGGGGACCGTGTATAATGACTTTTGTGTGTGGATGCCATCAGGAAGGTTTTTAATAGTACATACAGCGGTACTTCGCCATCGTGGCGTTGCAGCTCAAAATACACTGGTAAAATGTTTTCGAAGATTCTAGTAGAGATCTTGTTCTCCTTCTGCCATCGTTTTTCTGGAGGTATAGATTGAAGAACTTCAGAACTTATTTTTGGAAGGACCAAAATACGAGAACTGACGTTTCAAATGAATTCTTTTTATAGCCGCCGTTAGTGCATCTGGCAAACGTGGGCAACCACCGCGAAATTCCTAAGATTGATTATTTTGTATAAAAATTGGCAAAGTAGAAAAAATACTGTATGATAACTCGTAAGCCGTACGTGCGACAAAATACTTTCTATAAAACTCGTATCATAATATACTATTTTGTTAGTATTGGCGGGTTATTATAATAAGCTAATAATAATAATAAGCTTTATTTCCAACAGGCAAGCCCAAATACAGGAAATTATTAAGTTAGGTACATTTAAAATGTACTTTATACAATTGTGTGAAATTATATTATGAAAGTAATAAAATATATTTAAGATAAGGAACTACAACTTGTGGCAAAACAAATCTATAAACGAATAAACACAATGGAGATCATCAAATAACGAAACATCAAGACAAAACCATGCAAAACTAAACAAAAAGAGTTATTTAAAAAGTTCGCAGATGAATTGCTTGATTCTTTTTTCAACACCCGCTGTCTCACCAGGAACGACACTAACATGAAATCCACATTCCTCTTGTTTTCGATCTAGAGAACACATCATTGCATTATAAACATGCAGTATCAGCTTCATCGTCATCAATGTCTTTAACCTGTTCATCATCACTAACATCGTCCTTTTCTTCTTAAACCAACATCTTCTTCTTTATTTTTCTTGATGACTTTTCCCTTTCCTTTCTTATATATCCTTTTTGCTATAGGTTTTCTTAATCGTTTCTTTGAAGTTCCAGGTGGCAATGCAGATAGTTCTTGAATTGTACTATATGTCTCCTGGGTGAAGGAAATCTTTCTGTCGTGGATTTAGCTTTAGGAAATCCTGATGTTGAAGAACGTCTACGTCTCCTTGTTGTGGTTTAAAGAGCATTGTTGTTGTTGTTGAAGGCTTGTGCCCGAGCAAGCAATTTATAGTTGAAAATTCAAAACATATCCTTTATACCAAATGTTCCAAAATTAACGGAAAAAAAGTGAAACGTAACACAATATGCAAGAAAAAAAAATAGATAAATGTTTTTGTTGCAGTTTTGAAAATACAAAGGGTACTTTTCAAGCAAATTTGGCAACATGCACAACATTGTGCTGCAGGTAAGCAATTATGTAATTCAATGATTATTGTTAAATCTTGGCAATAATAAAAACATTAGAATCAAAGGATACAAATTATGACAAATTAATGTTCAAAATTGTTTGTATGTCTGAGAGCATGAACTTGCTGCAGCGTTGTTTATTCTTAAAATAATTTAAGCGGTACTTTTTCCACTAAATTTTAAAAACATTTATGAACCTACATGATTCAATATTGGACAAAATAACAGGACAATGCAAATGCCGGTCGAGAATAGCGCACCGAAAAGCGATTTTGGCAGTTTTCTGAACGGAGAACATGAGGAATTTTTCCGTGCCCAGTAATCCAGTAATGATAATTATGGGCATTATTATTATTATTAATCGTTCTTGTAAAATTTAAGTTATTTTCTACCTGTTCTTGCAACCAGTTGCAAAAATTTACTCTTGGAGCATAGTTTTGATCAGCAATGACTTAAAATCACACTAAATGAAATATTTATGACTCAAGAGTTTGACACTTGCAAAGTGTTCTAAATAACCATAACAACAAAATAAATAATAAAATAAATAAAAAAAGACAATAATTTCTTCATTACGTTAAACGGGACAACAAATATTTAAGTATTTATTAAATTGTTGTACATACACAAAATTTTATTTTTTATTTTTTAATTAACTTATGTTACTTTTATTAAACTTTAGATATATTCAAGACAAACTCCCCAAACTTTAATAAACTTAAATTACTCCCATCTTCAGCCCTAATTTTACAAGAGATTAATCATACAATTGAAGAATTACAGCGGGGTTCTTACCTTAAAGAGTGTTTAAATTATGACGTTCTGAAAGGATATTAACCCTTTATTGGTTCCGGTCACCATATGGTCACAATGATTTTAGAAACCTTTAAGGGGATGTTAAGGGATTTTTGTATAGTTATGATACTTCCGCAGCTAATGTAAAAACCATTACAGACTTCATTATGAATATTAGTATATTCATATTCCGAGTAGTTATCTAATTACAGATTGTGACCGTATGGTTACAAAGGCCATTAAAACTATCATAATTATGCAATGATGTTTTTATTTGAAAAACTAAACACAAAATTTTATTTCTTTTTGTTTAAGTGAAAAGCCTTAAAACAATTTTTATTTTCAGTGAGGCATAATCGAGAATCACATTTCTCACATTTTATACGGCTAGTACCCTTCACACAGTACCTACCTCTTCCTTTCGTATGTACTGGCCAATGGGCATAACAATCAGCTCTTGATGTAGAATACGGTCTTTCAACAACCGGGTGCTGAATTGTTGGCACGTCACCACAACTACTTGGTCGTCCTCTTCTAGATTCCTTTCCACATCGAGACAAACTTGTCGCGATTTGTAGTCTAAATTGTTTTAGAGGCATACCTTTGTCTCATCTATAGAGTATTGATTTTCGGTGTGAAATTTTCGGAAGTTTTGTCGCAATTTTTCAATGAAGGGACGGATTTTGAAATATCTAACTTTGGTATCTTCAGTTATTTCTTCGTTATTGTTAAAATGAATATGGCGTCTCAAACTTTTGAAACGTTTGACTGACATCAAACATCCTATTTGCTCAATTCTTGTGCCGTTAGCCCAATAATCTAAATAAGAAGGAAGATCGATTATTCCCATGAACAGTAAAATAGCAATGAAGTCTGTCATTTCTTTGGCGTTGGTGGCCATGCATGTACCCGTTACTTGAGTACTGTACAAATTAGTTTGCTTTATTTCAAGAGAAAAAAGTTTTGTGAAATATTCAATGGGAGCTAGTATCTCCTCATTAGTTTCTGGAATGAAAACTGTATTTCTATTAATTTCTTCTATGTCCTCCTTGGTCCAATTGAAACTTATATTAGGGGCTTTCTTTGATCGTTTTGGGGCGGGTACACCCGGACCGTCAGCATCAGCTATCTCTAGTGTGTTCTCCTCAATGTCGCTTATGATGTAATCTGATTCGTCCTCTACTAAAAAACACAAAATATAGTTCAGGAACTATTTTTTATGATTTTACCTAAAGTTAGATTACGAGTTTGCAACATTTTGTTTCTAATTTGCTGTAACGTCATATTTTCCTCGTCGTCGAAAGTCTCAGAATCATCCGAAACTTGGGGAAGAGGTGGTAAACTGCATTTCTCTTTTCCATAAAACGAACAGGAAGAAATTGTTTTGAATGGGTCCATATCTGGAACAAATTATAACCGATTTCTAAAAAAAAAACAAGCGCTAATAGGGGCAATGTAACCAAATGGTATAGCATAATTTCAACATCAAACTTCTCCTAAATTACGCCAATCAGCTAAAAAAGAAGTAAAGCAATATATTACCTGATGTTTCCTGTAAGCAACAATAAGTCAAAAACAATCCATCACAATTTGCACTAATTAAATTGTTCACTTTTTGGACCACTGTCTTACAAGTTGCAATAAACACGTTGAATCAAGAGTTAACACTTGACCACGCAGGCGCAGGAATCTCGGAATCAAGTTGCTGACAATGTTTCCCGCCAATAGAAGGCTGAGACCATACGGTAGCATTGCCTGATACATATATAAACTACGGGTAACTCGAAAAATTGACTTTTGAAATCAATGTAACCATATGGTTACATTGTCCAATAAACAGCCAATAATTTTTTTGTTAGAGGACCAATAAAGGGTTAAATTTGACGTTTTGAAAAGGTTACATGATTTTTTAAAAATTTTGAAAAAAACTACGTCTTAAAATTGTAAAAATTAAAAATGGATCGAGGAGAACCTGGTAAGTTTGTTGAAACTATATTTGAGTGGTATAAAGGTGATAAATAATGAAATCATTATTAGTGAAAGAAGTGACATTTGAGGTTAAAATAATGTTGGATGGAAAAAATTAATTGAAAAATTAAAACAGTGAATTGATAATGGGATGATTGAAATTATTCTGTTCATTTAAACAAGATACGTTTTCCAGTTCCAAATCTAATTTCCGGCTTTTTTGCATTTGTGAATCAATTTGGAATTGGATGGTGAAGAACTATATGTTTCGTTATGAAAATATGATTTGCGAAGGCCGAAGGTGTTGAAGGACTAGGGTCTAGATCTGTTGTTATAGATGTGTCTGAAATGTTCTTTAATACGGTCTGAAATTTTGCGCCATGTCTGATCTATATAGAATGACTCACAAGAAGAGTAGTTCAATTTGTATACACCGGATGACGTTTTACAATCTAAAGGATCTTGTAATTTACGCTTATTAAAGTTTGTAGAGTTTGACTTGAATATATTTAAATCTATTCTATTAAAAGCTGCATTCAACAATTCAATTCAGCATGTTCAATAGCGTGCCAAGTGCGATCGCTTTATGAAGCATTCTATGAGATAGATGAGTTAAAACGTATATTGTGGAACAACTTTGTTTTCAGCGTCAAGTTGCCGACTGACAGCTTCATCGTCACTACTACTCAAATCCGATTTCGTAACTGTAATATTTTCCAATATTTCATTGTAACTTCTAGTTTCTGCACTAGTGCTTGCTGAAGAACACCGTGCTTAGTTTAACTTAGTTTAATTCACAAGTGACTGGCAAACGAGAGAGATGAACGTGCTTATTGGCTTAGTCAAATCTGTGAGTGATTGTCGTATAAATAAATTTTATTTCTTGGGAGGAATTGCATTGTCTGATTTAGGATTTATTGAGTCGTCGAAAGAGCATTGTCAGAGATGGTACTATTGGGAAGTTTAACTTAATTTTCTAATTGACATTATACAGGGTTAAATAGAAATACATGCATTAAAAACATCCGGTAATACCTTGAGGGGAATTCAGTACAACCCTCTTGGTTTGCGTTTTCAACTTGGCCCATGTATCGAGATATAATTATTTACAGTTTTTCTATGAAATCGAGGTACACCACTGGAAATGAACATATTTCGGTGCAATGAAATCAAGGAGTTTTTACGACTTTTCTTTGAATTGATAAATAGTAGACAAAAAAAAATCGATTTGGAAACTATCGACCTCAATTATTATTGTGATCGTGAAATCAAACGGTATGTTTGTAATGGTGCATGCGTTATTACTACGGGACCTTTCGCCCTCAACGTCAAGATCGAGGTCGCAATCGCACCGATTGTGTCCAGCAGGCGGAAGAGCAAATTCTCGAGGGCGTAGAACAAAATCCGGGGATTATGTAGTACTAAATTATTATTTCTTATTTTCAATTAACAATAGGTATATCAAATAATTTACTGCATTTACCGAATCTTCTGCTAATTTCACTCACAGAATGACCACTCCGATAGAGCCCTATAATGACACCTCTATCGTCAAGTGTGGATTCGTGCTGACCTAAATAACGTGGCATTTTGTATCAGATCTAAATCTACGGCAGTCAATGAAGAGTTCACACTAAATACTAACAAATAGTGCCAAAGCACATGGATGGATTAAGTTTACCTTTGGAGGCAATAAAATTTACTTTTAAGACCAATGAATGAACGAAAAAATCATAATATAAACAATATAATTTTGCAGTTTGCTATAATTATGCTCAACGAAATAATGTCCAATGCGTGTTTTCCAAATTTATTTTAAGCAATATAAGAAAATCGAGAGCCTTTTAACTAGAAGATGTGTAGTTAAAATATACTTCACTTTTTCTTATTAATTTTAATACGGTCGGAATAGTTGAATGTAAAAGTAGCGCACCCTGCGTCGCTTTTTGAACCAATAGTACCAGGAGATACATACACCAGGTGTTTTGCGCGAATTCGGCAGAACCTGCTTCGCAATGTTCAAAAACCGAGTGGCGTAATTTTGAACATCTTTTGTAATGTAAGGTAAGAGATGTAAACAGTTTTTGTGGGTTTATTTCAGTAGGTCACTTGCTTCAGGGACAAGTTCATGTTTATCTTCAGTTTTAGTGCGGGCGGATTTTTTACCTTTTACCTGCATTTTAAATTATTCTCTCATAGACGTCATGATTTAAGGGGGTTGTGCCCCCATTTAAAACCGTCTGAAAATCGAGAAATGGATACTATACGATCTCATAGTGTACCCGTTTAAATATACGCATGTATTTCGATTTCACTCTGGATATACTAATCAAATTATGCTTATTCTTTATAATGTACAATTCGCACACAATAAATCAATTTATTCACTGTATTTATGATGCCACCCAGCACGTCCTTGACCACAGTATTGAACAGCGTTTTTTATATTCGTTCACGCAAAATGAGAAAAAATATATTACGACACTCTGCTAGTAGACGTGATACAAAAATAGTATATTACATACTAAGGCGGAAAGTATTCCATTCCTGTCGAGAGAACTATAGTTTACCGAGAGGCGTAGCCTCGAGGTGAACTAGTTCTCGAGACATAGGAATGATACTTTTGCCGAAGTTTGTATACTATTTTATTCACAATTAGGTATTCGAAATTTAATAATTAAATTTCATTAACTCATTAATAACTATTATTGCAACGTTTAATTTAAGTCAAATGTTTGCACTTAGAAAGCACTGCAACAATTGATGTTATGTATTTGTCAGATAAATGGATTTTTTGGAATTTGTACTATTACACAAATTAGTAAATTACACCAAGGGTATTTGTATTTGTCAACTGCTCACGAGTTGCCTCGAGGCTGCAGCTACAGTTGTGTGATATAAATTCGGGTTGCCTGGCAACATCAGGTGAGTAATGGAATTGGTCACTTTCCAACCTCTTTTGCAGTTGGAACGCAGTATATTACTAACCGATTGTGAATAAAATTCTATTCCAAGTTAAGTCACTGAAAAGTAAAAAAATGTGGTTGCTTGGAAATAATGAGATAACCATAATTTGATCCTGAATTGAATGTGTAGATTGTACTGAAAACAGTTCTTTCAAAATAAAATCTGCATGAACCGTAGGTATGTGCTAAATACGGAATAAACCTTGTTTTATTGTGCTGTGTTGTGTTATGTATATAATCGACAACTGTGTAGATTAATAGGCCTGAATGATTGATTTACTTATATGTCCACTGATTGTATGTACATCCAAAGTGATCATCCTTATTTTATTCTTATTAGTATTTTATTCATTCTTATGTTCACTTTGGATGTAGTCAAAGTGAAAGGCAGGTAAACCTGACCAGGCCCAGAAAACACGGCTGCAGTATAACTATTTTCATAAAACGGCATATTTTATTTTAGGTGGAAAATGCACAGGCGACTAGATAAAAACTACGAGCGTCTTGTAAGTCTATCGAATTCTTACGTAAACCTAAGCCTGTATACCTCTCGGTGTCATTTCTGAAGTAATTTAATAAATTAGACAATAAACGACTATCTCCATAGCAACAAGTCCAAGGCGATCTGATCTTATACGATTTCATCAATTTGGGAAAGTTTTTTACGTTTATTGTAAAAATTATCTAAAATACTAAAATTTTATAAGCTTATTAAAAATGCTATTTGGTGGTATAATGGAATATAGGGTGTTTCATTTGAGAATAAAAAGTTATTATACATTTTGCGAAACCGTACACCCTGTATAGAAATATCAATTTAGATGACTTTCAATCAGTGTGTATTAAAGTTTGGGTCTATAGAAAGTTATTTACAAAAAATATTCAGTTATCTCCGTTGGAATGGTCTCTGCAATTTTTTTAAAAAGTGCTAATTTTGACCTAAAATTCGTCATAACTAAAGAACCATCCATAATAAACCTGTAGTACCTTATATCATTTTGCTCAGCATTAACTGCTCTTTCAATTCACCTACTAATATACAGGGCATTCCATTAAAAAAAAAACATAACTTTGGTATATTACTAATATTAGAATACTCTGTATATAATTTATAATAATTTTAAATTGTGGAGGTATCGTGTACCTATCGTCCCCCGAAAACCCCGTTTTGATATGTTTCAAAATAAGGGCGTAAATGATGGTCCACACACCTTTGGGACACCCGGTATGTAGTAAATGTTTGTTATGAAGTAGAGTAAGAAGTCCATATGTATGGAAGAATACTTCTTTAACATTTTTCTTCGTTATTTATCAAAAAATTATTATTATTTTATCCCACCAATATGCAGGAAATTAATATATAAAAAATAAATAAATTATAAGAAGGCAAAAAGTGCTAAAAAGCAAATAGAGATTGTCAAGAAAAAAGCTACCGTGATAGATGTAATGTCTCGGTCAAATGAGTTCTACAAAAATTCCTGTTCTGTAAATTAATACATTTTCATCAAAGCTGGAACAAAAAAAAAGTTGACTGAAAAGTCGGTTAATCGACAATAATACTACATAAATTGATAGAAAATTTCAATCTTTTACGAAACTTCGGATAAAATTCAGTAAACCGTCAACAACAACTTTGGGAATTACTCAATATTGAAGAATCTTGTGTTGAGATCACAGTTCCTATAACAATTAGGCAATCCTACAAGTGTCTACAACTGGCACATAAAAAACCAACACCTTGACCCTGTTGAATAGTGGAAATGCAATAAAATCCTGCCCTTCCTCGTCCTCACTTCGTTAGTAAAATGGTGAAACACCTGAATGTGTGTTGTTGTGGCTACAGTTGCAATTAAAATCTGAAAATTAATTCTAATAATTTAAACTGCCATAGTTCAGTTGGTTCGTCATCGTCTGGCTTATCATCGTCTGGTATTGCAAACGACCTTTTTATAATATATTTATGAGATGTAATCTAGTTGTTTTCTTTTGCTAATTCTAGAGAATCAAAAGGTCTCACCAAATCCCTGTATATGGGTGTAAAGTTATTTAAAACACAAATGTTCTTATTTATTTATTTACATAACAGTTTTTAACATAAGTGAGTGATTAATTACTTAGAACTCAAATGCCACTAGCAAGAATAATATTGCAACTATAAAATATGCTTATTATCTAGCACTTCTATTGACGGAATGAAAATACAGTTATAGACAATTAATATACCTCTCCTGTAGTACTATCAATATGCATTATGTACAATCTTACTTTGGTAATTAAAATAAAGAACATTAAAACAATAATTGCGTAAATCACATGTCCCTGACTGTCATCACTCCACTCGTCCCGTAAGTTATTAAAACTTTCTCGATCGTTCTCCACTCTCCAGAAATGAAATATATTAGGACGAGAGCCAGCAACGTTTTCGAGAAAGAATTTTAGTTCTGGTGGTTTTTGATATTTCCTTTCTTATCGAAGTTGGGTAGGGATGGGGTAAATCTGGCACCTGGGAGCGGTTGCGTTTACCTGTCTTCTTATTTACTCTTTACTTATTTACTAAAGTAAGAACATTTTTTACAGTTTGTTAAAGGTAATCGATGCGTTTACGGGATCACGCTATTTATTTACACACTATATATACAATTATTTATGGACTATTTCCAATAACTACATATTTACATTATACACTTATCTAGATTTTCGCTTCTCGTACATTTTGTATCATTAATAAAGGCCCTCATATGTACTTCATGTTCGCTGATTCCAAGGGTAATTTATCAGCTAGGGAAGAAACAAACGTGTTATTGTGATAACCCTATGTGTAAACCGTAACCTGGGAAGAATCTTACAAAGCGAGGGAAAGTTAAGTAAAGTAAAGTAAAAAACAAGTTTAGTAAAAAACAAATTTTGCAAAAAAAAATCCCTGCCCATTTAACGTAGCAATAACTAAAATACCAACTCCCGAAATATCGATAATAAAAGTTTAGTTGTCAGTTACTGTAAAAAATATCCTAGTCGACTAGACAAATTGGAATAAGTTTTCAATATGTTTGTTATCTATCACAAAATTATTGTGAACTACCTTTGGATCAGCACTATTGTATTGTATTGTATTGTACTCTGGGGTCGTAAGTCATAAGTCTATTCAGCATCTCAGAACCTCGATCATCTTTTGTTCAAAACCTTACTCGCATCTATGTTCTTAGGAATCCCACCTTCTTTGCAAAGTTCAGGGTGTCACTAAGAGGCTTTTTCTAAAGGGCCAAGCCAGCCCGGTCTTTCGTGGAACTGGTGAAAACGAGGCTTTATTGCAGCCTCATCCTTCCCCTTTTCCACAATATTGTCCAGAATCGCCTCCTGAATGGTTTCTAATTGCTCCATTGTCAGAAGTGAGTCTTGACCGTTTGAGGGTATTATTCCAACCCCTACCTACTCCAGCTAGAAATCGTCATCACCTTTTTGGCCTGGCTGTGCAGCCAGCTCCATAGGCTCTTGACGGTCTCCCGTGGTTGAGAGGCTTTATTCGACCCTGTTAATGGCGAGTCAACCTTTCCTTTCACGTTGTCCATAAAAATATCTAACGAGAAGCAAGGGAGAGAAAGATCACCTGCAGCAGAGCCCCGCATGCCACAGGAAGGCTAATTAAACCGGAGGTCGCCTGGTATCCGGAGTTCGCATATTTAATGACTAAGATCACCCTCTTGGCCATCCAGTCTTCGGCATATGCTGTTCCACCTTGACTTTGGGGTTATTTTATAGAGGTTTACTCGTCACGGAACAGGCAGTTAAGCCAGTTCCCCCGAGGTGTTTGACAGCAGTGTACCACCACTACGGCTTGTGGTGGTTTCTGTTGCAGCCAACCACATTACGGTTTTAATCAGGTGAGCGGTGGCTTGGCACCTCGGGTTTGCCCCACCCGTACTCCGGCTATGCAGCCTGAGTCTCTGAGGAGTTCAGCTCGGCTAGGTGGTGTCGCTACTCACCAGTAGTAATAGAGTGACTTTTTTAGCCTCGGGCACTTCTTTCGCGGGCACTTTTGTCGCGGGCACTTTTGTCGCGGGCACTTTTGTCGCGGGCACTTTTGCCGCGGGCACTTTTGCATCGGGCACTTTTGTCGAGGGTACTTTTAGAAGCATTCGTAGTTTCTCCAATCAAGTTGTAACCTTTTGGTTTTATAAAATTCAACACAAATTTAAAAATATCAAAGTAAATTTATTGTAAAATAAAATCTATACAGAAAAATCACAGTTATCTGAGATGCTTTTGTTTGAGTGTGCGTTTTAAGGTACACAAATTCAACAAAAATTTAAAAATATCAAAACAAATTTATTGTAAAATATAAACTATTCAGAAAAATCACTGTGGACACATTGCAAACTTTAAACGTCTTAACAATAGGTGAAAAATAGAAAAAGATACAAAAAAGATAAGATAAGGATGTTCGGATGGTTGAATAATTCATCTGTAAATCCATTGTTAACATTTTAAGTAATAATAATAACAATTAAATGTGACGGGGTTTTATAAAGAGTTTTAAGCTACACAACATTCAAGAGAAATTTGAAAATATCAAAGTAAATTTATTGTAAAATAAAAACTATTGATAAAATAGCATAATTCATCTGTAAGTTAATTGGTACATAAATATCTATAATGCCTGTGTAACTATTCGTCTCAAGTTCTTAGCTTTTACTTTTTAGGTTCTAAATTTTCTCAACATATCAATTTCTCAATTTACAAGTTTAAAGTTTCACAGATTCTTGTTTACTGAAGTCCTGAAGATCTTATTACGGTATGTAACTTTTCGTCAAAAGTTCTTATAGTTTTCACTTTTAGGTTTTAACTTTTCTCAACACTTCAATTTCTCAATTTATAGGTTTAAAGTTTCATAGGTTCTTGTTTTACGCGTGTCATGAATATCTTTATGCCTGTGTAACTAAGCGTCTCAAGTTCTTTGTTTTTCACCTTTAGGTTCTAACTTCTCTCAAAATTTCATTTTCTCTCAATTTTACAGGTTCTAAGATTCATAGATTTTAGTTTACTCAGTTTCTGAATGTCTTAATGCCAGTGTGTAACTATTCGTCTCAAGTTCTTAGTTTTTCATTTTTAGGTTCTAACTTTTCTCAACATTTCAGTTTCTCAATTTACATTTTCATAGATTCTTGTTTACTCAGGTAAGTTCGTCTTTTTTAATCCACAGTAACAAATTTTCATTGACATTATTAATTTATTTTATTTCGTTTTGATATTACTAGGGCAACTTGAGAAGTAGCTTAAAATTCCTCACAGATAAATAGTATTACCAAGTCGTGGTTTTTTCAAATTTGTTCTATAACTCAAGCAATTTTTTGTAAGTTATACTTCAAATTGCAATACGTATTTCATAAAAAATATATTTATTGTTTCAATTAAAATTAAATCTAAATACAGAAAATGTAATAATTAACGAAAATAAAGATGACATTATAAACTGAAAAAATATATTTTAATTGAAATCGGTGAAGATACATAAAAGGAAGGAAAAATTTTAGGATTTCCCTCAATTTCCATGGGATTCCCTGATCAGATCCTGACTTGGTGACAATGGAACCACCTCAAGAGTATACCCTTTCCAATAAAAGAAGAATTTTCAAAATCGGTCCACAATTGACGAAAAATCGGTGAACATACGTGAAATCGGTTAATAAAAGGGAGTAAAATTTTTAGGATTTTTCTCGATTTCCATGGGATCCTCTCACCAGATCCTGACCTGGTGACAATGGGACCAATCTGGAAGTATACTATTTCAAATAAAAAAGAATTTTAAACAATTTGGTAACAAAAAAAAAATACAACCGAATTGATAACCTCCTCCTTTTTTGAAGTCGGTTAAAAACAATAAAGCAACTAACCTGTCTCCAGTTGTTACGATTTGTTGGTGAAAATCTTGATTAGTGAGTTGGGTCGTTGATGTGTTGGTTCGTTCCCGCTGATCAACTGGCGTTGATGAAATGGCAGTTGGCGATTTGACCGTTGATGAGTTGGGTGCGACCCCAAATTTCAACCCGAGTACCTACTGTACCGACGGAACGTTTTTGAAGTGGGCCGCTAGAGGGAAATGTTTCTGTTGGGCAACTATTGGGTCCAGGGGGGGGGGGGAAGGACGGAACTCTGTGTTCAGCTTCTTTTGAAGTTACACCGAATTGTTTTGTTTTGCTATTTTTCACTATTGTAACCATTGGGTTTTTTTTTGTTAAAAGTTTGTACGCGTCCAGTACAAACCACCATCTATTTATATCCCCGGAGATAAGGTAACCTTTTTATTATTATTAGTACACGCAAATGTAATATTCTGTTCATACACGAAATTCTTGTTTTTACCGTTTGTTCGGCCATTTTTTGTTTTACTCTTAGCGTCATTTCGTAAAAGATCGCCATTTTGTATCGGACGCGATCCAACCGCCTTGTTTATTTATACCTTGGTCAATTACTAGACTTTGTTTAAATAATGCCAACTATTACCATTCGTGAAGAGATGACCGTTTATTGTAAATTGCGTATATCGTGAAATTTCTTAAATAGTTTGACGGCACCTGCGTCGTCGACTAATAAAAGTGGAGACGGGGTGGCGCCGACAATTTCATCCAATAGTCTGTGGACACAAACAGCCTCTTTGGGGGGCTCGCTCGCAGCCACATATTCAGCTTCCGTCGTTGAAAGGACGACAATCCTTTTTTTAGGCTTCTCAGCGTAGTCGGCATCACGTTTATTGTCGCACCCATTTTTTTGCATGCCGTGATTCCAAAACCATCTTCCCCTTCAGGTAGCGAAAGATCCTTTTGACCGCTTGCCGGTGGCCAGTTGTGAGACTTTCCACAGCTTCAGAGTCGACATTGACCGCGTAGGCAATGTCGGGTCGACTTCCGCTGGCCAGGTATAGGCACCGATAGCTTCTCGATAGGGGATGTTTTCTAAACATTTTTCAAAGTCTTTACATTTTCACGCCGAATCGTTCCAGGGTCCTTTAATGTATGTCTCTTGATGAATGATTTGCTCTATTTCGAGCACTCCCGGCTACGCCGTCGTGCTCGAAAACTCGCGCGTGTTTTAAAGACCTTTTTATCCAATCATACTTTAATATACCATTATAATATATTCTGTACAACGAAAAAACAAACATTTTTTCGACAAATTGCTAATTGTCCTTGAATCTGAAAATTTACATAATCAGTTTACAATATAATAAATTAAGGTATTAATTTTAATTTACTTGTATACACTGTGTCAATGGAGTCCATGAGGTGATTTCCTCTAGTAAGTTGTTTGGAGAAGAATATTTTTGGTCTAGACTGGTTTTGCTTATTTTAAAACTGTACAAAACTAAAGCAGTCAAACATTTTAATCAACCTGTTTTAAATTAAGCAGTTTTTTCTTTAATTTTGAAGATTTTTTTTTTTAAATCAGTCCATAAACTGAAGGTAAAGTTGCCTAGCAATCTTGTTTAAAAAAAATTTCAACCCATTGCGGCTCAAAGGAACGCCAGGAAATTATTCTTGAAATTCTTGGATTACGTGTCGATATGATACGTCGCTAAGAAGTTTAATAAAGTTTCATTGGTATTTTTTTAGGCGTTCGGTTTGAATTGAATTGAAACATTGCAATTTTTTATCTTTTTTTTTATAATTTTATAACAAGCAAAACCAGTCCAGACCAAAAATATTCTTCTCCAAACAACTTACTAGAAAAAATAACCTCATGGGCACCCCATCCAAGGACACATTGTATATGATAATCATGTTTATTTGTATTTGCATGTCTCATCGTTTATACAGGGACAAGCAACTTTTTTTGATAAATACTGCAAAGTATTTTTACTTATAACTGGTCTTGGTCCATATTTTGAGAGTTTCCGAATTTCGGTATTCCGGAAGCTCGAAAGCATCATAAAAAAACCTGCTGTATTTGTGTTCGCCCAATTTTATCATTGATCATGATAGGTTTTGTAGAGAGCATCTAGAAGATCCTACCTGACCTCGATAGCCGATGGTCGATGGCCCACTGTAAAATCTTCCGTCCCAAAGCTAAAGCAAATTTTAAATTTTCTACCCATGTTTCTACCTAAACATTTCTACGACAAACATTACTGAATTTTATTCACGAACAACAACGCCTAAGCACGCGAGTTTTTTACTAACAAAAGTTTAATAATTCTTGCTACAGGGTAACGTCTATTTGAAATTTACCATTTGTGCATTGTTTTTCAGAAAAAAAA
Source organism: Diaperis boleti (assembly GCA_963583935.1). Taxonomy (NCBI): domain Eukaryota; kingdom Metazoa; phylum Arthropoda; class Insecta; order Coleoptera; family Tenebrionidae; genus Diaperis; species Diaperis boleti. Next base: position 22,670,425 of record OY757247.1, on the reverse strand, counting down.
ATCCTGGGACCCACTTAAACACACACACAAAAAAAAAAGAGTTTTTGACTCGACGGACCAAGTTTCAATAAATTTTTGCAAAAAAAACAAAAAAAAACTGCTGAAGAAATTATTCCAAAATCTAACTTTAATCCATAAATAATTTCTGCATAAATGAATTATTATCCGTTTAACCTAACTGTCGCATTCGTACGGCGTTTCCGGGATCTTGGACTATTAGTCAATTTACCAGAGATAAATATTGTCAATCGGTCTCTGTGATATGCATCCATCATTAAATAACTGACCTGACCTGACCTGACCTGTCCGAGGAATATTGTTAACACATAAGAATAAACATATAATGAATTTTATTCCATACTCTGTATATTAATACGGGAGGAGAAAATTTTGTACCCATTTTTAACCACATTGCGCGCAGGGAGGAGTGAGATTTAGCATAGTTAAAGTTTATATATGGAGGAGAGCAGAAAGCTAAAATCTATATAATGTAATATGTATTACAAATACATTAAATAATAAATAGTGTGTGGTCAAATAGTCGCACAGGGCACTGAATGAGTCTCGAGCTGTGAATTTTGTGATTTCAAATGTTCCTTTTTCATAGGCATTGCAAGGATTTAGGGCAAATAAACATTTAAAATCATAACTTTGTGGGGTGATCTCTGGTAAACCTTTTAAATTTCGCGGTTTGTTTCAAATCATCGAATTTGATGTTTATTGACGTCATTTACATTTCATTTCATGTTCATGTTCAAAAAGTGCCGGGAATCTAGCGGGGGTTTATAACAGAATGTGTGCCTAGTAACCAGGATACATGCAGCCACGAGCGTCTTGTTGGAGCGTAAATTGTTTGGTTTGGAGAAATACTTTAGTTATTTTTCGAAGGTAGAACCGTTAACTGCACGAAAAAAAAAATGGACAAGCGAAGGCGCCTCGCCAAATTGATGAAGAAAAGGGGAGAAATGGATTGGGAGATCACGGTCCTTCAGGGAGTAAGGGCGTCGACCTCTGGACCAGCTAATCCAGTACCGAAGCCCAAGAGGAAGAGGACGGTATCGAAACAGGAGAAGCGGAAGAAGCAACTCTGTCGCAAGTCAGCCAACGAGGCAGAGAATACGGATGTTGAAGAGGTGAGTCCTTTCGTGGGTACAGAAAATTGGAGGGAGAGCGGTGTACGGTTAAGGGGGGAACAACCTGGGCCGGCACTCCAGGTGACAATAGAGCGGCCATCATTTTCCGGGGCACATCGCGAGAACCCAATTTTTTTTCTCAACAAGTTTGAGATCTACTTCAAGAGAATTCAGGGTAGGAGCAGCGAAAAGCTGGAGGAGGCGTTACAGTGCCTCACAAGAAGGGCAGAGGTTTGGGCAACCGTGAACCGGAGACATTTGGAGAATTTTGAACAGTTCCGGAAGGATTTCTTGGGCACATTCTGGTCGATGGCCCAGCAACACAAAGTGCTAGTGGACGTATTGTCGAAGTCATACGATGCGAGCTTTGGACTCCCCATGCTGGACTTCTTCCTGAAAAGGTTCAACGTCCTCAACACCCTGGACTTCCCGATGAACGAGGATGACATCGTCGCCGCCATAATGAGGCTGATGCCTCCTGATATCCAGTGGTGGTGGATCCTGATCCCGGAGGCGAGCAGGACGTTTAATAAGGTCCAAGAGTTCCTTGTCGAACAACAGTTTACAGCGAACACATTCCCGGAAGCTTCCTCGGGCACATTTTGGTCGATAGCCCAGCAACAGCAAATGCAAGTGGAAGCATTGTCCAAGCCGTACGATGCCAGGTTTGGACTCCCCATGTTGGACTTCTTCCTCAACAGGTTCAACGTCCTCAATACCCTGGGGCTCCCGATGAACGAGGATGCCATCGTCGCCGCCATAATGAGGCTGATGCCTTCTAAAATCCAGACATGGTGGATCCTGATCCCGGCGGCGAGCAGGACGCTTAAGAAGGCCCAGGAGTTCCTTGCCAAACTACAGTCTATAGTTACAGTTTCCTGGGAAGAGCAGGGTCCGATATCAGCTGCAGCAGTCACCCCCGCACCGCCGTTCAACCCTTTCTCGATACCGCCTCCTGCGCTTTCGGAAAGCTTCCACAGGACATGTTAGGGAAGCAAACATGTACCACGTCAAAGGATGAGTCTTCGAAATTGCCTGTACAGCTAGTCAGAGAGGAGGCACTTGCTAACTAAAACAAGTTATTTTTACAATTTTGTATTTTTATTTCATTCAGAATTGTTACATTGTTACACTTTTTTTCATAATTATAAACTGAAGTGAAAGAAATTGATTTATTTCTGTTCTTCTGGAATATCTATATATTTAATCGTTGATTATGAATCGATTGGTACCAAATAAAACCGTGTGTACAGCACCGATTTTTTTTTACCTATTACTTCTGATTTTCAAACAATTGAGATTCATTGATTATTTGCATTTTAGTTTCTGCTGAAAATAAATGCCTAATAAAAATATCACCCGCTCCGAAATTGAAACGATTCACACGTACGAAATTTTCAAAACTCACTTTATTACCACTCGAATTTCGAGTGACTGGCGATCACTAGTTCATTATTATTCCGCAACCAAAGCTGACAACGTCTGACGTCAGTTTTGGTTTGAGATGTTCGCCTCAACCATCACCATGCATCCCATCGTTGATGCATCCTATGCTTTTTTTTGTAGAATAATTATCACTAGCCAACCTTTTAAAGTTCGCGGTTTGTTTCAAATCTTGGAATTTGACGTTTATTGACGTCATCGACATTTCATTTTGAGCTTCAAAAAGTGGCGGGAATGTAAGGGGGTTCTCCAGTGAGATGTACATTTCTACCGGTCGAAGTACATTTTCCCGCAATATCTTTTTTTTAATTTACAAATTTCAAAAAACCGCTCTGTAGCTGCAAAGATCTATATTTTATCAACACGCCCACAAAATTTCAATGAAAAATCTTCAAAAATAAAAAAGTTACATTCAACGGCGGGCAAAAATGTACAGCAATGTGCGGCGTTGAATTTAACTTTTTAATTTTTCGTTGAAATTTTGTGGGAGTGTTGATAAAATATAGATCTTTGCAGCTACAGAGCGATTTTTTGAAATTTATAAATTAAAAAAAAAGATTAAAATTTAAATACATATATCTAAGTCGAACTCCACAAACTTTAATAACTATAAAATTACAAATGGTACATGTTTCGGCAGAACACTACTGCCATCGTCAGCCCTAATTTAACAAGAGATTAATGATACAATTGAATTACAGAGGAGTTCTTACCTTAAAGAATATAAAAAATTATAATATATAAAATGTAAAAATGGATCAAAGAGAATCTGGTATAGTCTGAATTCTGTAACTTCAACATGTCTAACCGCCATTTTCTGCGCGACCGAGCCGGTTTGAAATGCACCAGTGGCGCACCACATAATAATAGACACAGCAGAGGCATGCGAGCTGAAGGATGCGAGCCACTGGCCGCCCCTCTCAAGAACCGAAATTCAAAATTGGACCCAAATTTTACTTCTGCGCCGGTTTATGGGTGTGTTGAAGTTACAGAATTCAGACTATAAGTTTGTTTGAGTGGTGAAAAATTAAAAGAGTGAATTAATAATGGGATTATTGAAGTTATTCTGTTCATTTAAACAAGATCTGTTTTCCAGTTTCAAGGCTTTCCTTATTTCCAAAGACTCAAGAAAATCTAATTTCCGGCCTTTATTGCATTTATGAATCAATTTGGAATTTGATGGTGAAAAACTATGTTTTGTTATTAATATATGATTGGCGAAAGAAGAAGGTGTTGATGGTGGAGGATCAAGATCTGTGTTGTTATAGATGTGCCTGAAATGTTCTTTAATACGGTCTGATATTTTGCGACCTGTCTGACCTATGTAGAATGACTCACAAGAAGAGCAGTTTAATTTGTTACACCTGATGATGATTTGTAATCTAATGGATCTTTATTTTTAATAAAAAATCTGGATAAGTTGTTATTTGTTTTAAATGAAACTTTAAAACCGTTTTTCTTAAGTATTTTAGAACATTTCTCTGAGACGACACCAAAGTATGTTAATGAATTTGAAAAGGAAATTGTTTGTGAAGGATTTTTAACCAAGTGGTGTGTGTATTTGAATTTGTTATAGTATCTATAGTATAATTTATTTATAGTTTTTAAAGAATATTTATTCTTGTTAAATTAGGGCTGACGATGGCAGTAGTGTTCTGCCGAAACATGTACCATTTGTAATTTTATAGTTATTAAAGTTTGTGGCGTTCGACTTAGATATATTTAAATGTACTCCACTTGGATTTATCGACATTCTTCTGGTTTAAAAAAAAGATATTGCGGGAAAATGTACTTCGACCGGCAGCAATGTACGTGCCACTGGGTCTGTTTAAATGTACGCTGCTTGCAGTCTTGCAGAGGTGTCATTTTTCTTATTTTGCGACAAAATTAGAGCAATAATTTGTTTATTTTTTTGTAATTTTGTGAAGAAAAGTGCTTATAGATGAACGCAACACCGAGCTATATTTATAAAAAACATTTTAAATGCCCAAAAATTGGTTGGTAATGAAGGTATTTATTACGTATTAGGATATACTTTTAAATACAAATTAATGACTTCTTCATGAAACTTGTGGTGTTCCGTGGTTGCTTAATGTGTCTGCTTTAATGTTTTCATGCACAATATGATATAGCCTTATTGGGGTGGCTGGAAAATGAGAAAAACGAGGGGGTTGCACTCTAAATGTTGGTTGCCTATATTACGGAAATTTTACAGTCACAATCACTAGCTCCGCCTAACTCATGATGGCATGTCCACTGGACCACCCTGGACTAAATGCCATTGGCGTAGTAAAACACAGATGTGGGAACGCGCTGTTTGTTCCTATAACTGTATTGTCAGTATTTTGGCGTTTATGTATAGTGTAAGAACCTACTGAGGATTTTGACACGTTAGCTGACACAGCATGTGTGTCTCACAAAATTAGCCATTCTTGCGCCCTGACACTGGGTTTCTATAACAACCATTGCATAGCTCTCTGCTTTTAATGGGAAATGGATAAAAAACACAAAGGATATATGTAATTATTTGGAATGATTTTGGATAAAATGTAATATTACACTCGTGTGAAGTACTATATTAGGCCCTTTTTTTTCTTGCGTGTCTAATATCGTCGCCTAAGATGCAACACTGCATATCAACCATTTTCGAAAATCAGGTTTGTACTACTTATTCTTCTTCGAATTCTCAAGACGCATAGGCTGCTTAGCATAAATTGTTCTAACTAATGTATAGAAAACATGTTAATTATACACTAATGAGAACAATTTTATGCTAACCACCCTATGCGGTTTGAGAATTCGAAGAAGAATAAGGACAAACCAGATTTTCGAAAATGGTTGATAGGCGGTGTTTTTTTCTTAGGCGACGATATAGTACATTCCACCCTCGTATATAATAAATAACTAAATATTACATATATGCAGTCTCGATCATAACTGACGATAGGAACGACATATTTGGTTGATTCTTTTTTTGTTTAGTTCGTTATGTTCCCGTTATGGAAATAACTCAATTGAATGTTTTCAATAAAAAAAAATCGTTATGTTCTGGAGGAAAATCTGGAAGAACGCATCACAGCTTAAATTAAAATAAGATTACATTTGTTTTTATTTTTGTATTGTTTCGCGATATGTCCAAAAAAATTATTTAAATTTGAACAGGACAACGTCTGTCGGATCAGCTAGTCGAATATAAATGAGACTGATAATTCAGAACACAACTTTATTTGAAACCAAAAGAAGAATATTTTATTCCAAATGTCTGTTGCCAGAAATTATAAATCCCCGAGATACTAGAGGAAGAAAAATCAGAAATCCTGAAAGAGCGGTTGGTGATTTAGTTTAATATTTTATTTATAATGTACCTATTTAATTATCGTACAAGATTGTTTGACCATGTCGCTTATCCATTAACTGTTCAAATAAAAACAATAGCTACGAAGTGTTGAAGTCCTTTTTTTATCCTAAGACCTTTGTTTTAAAAGGCTTTTTGATGTCCTCATTACATTTCGCTTGTTCTTTGTAAATTGAATTTTTTGATACCTACCTACCTAGGTAGATACATATCATAACCCAATATTGTAACAATTCTTAAAAACACGTACCTGGGTAATATTATCTAACCAAAAAATTTAACAATGATTTTTTACGTTTGTAAAATAGATATCCTTGAACAACTTTAGCATAGGTAGGTAGGTAGGTAGGTAAAACGGTCTTCGATAAAATAAAAACCTTGTTGGCATAACGTTGGACTACGCCACTGATGCACCCGGTCTTTGGCTATGCGAGAACTCGGGGTGAAAATGATATTTTGAATGATCGTTGGCAGTGGGGGTCGCGTCTCGACCGTCCCACTGCACTTCTTTCCCCTCACTGCGACCGGAGATTCTTGCTCCGATGATTGTTAAAAAGACCCTTAATATTGGCCTCGCCCTTTCTGATGTCATTATGGATATCTTTGCCCCGCCCAATTCAACAACTATTTCTTCATAATTGTATATTTACTTTTTGTTTTATTTCTGCTCTCTTCCGTATTCACTTATTTCAGTCATTTAGCCATTTCTGGAATTCTTTGTCGAAATTCATTTCACTTGCTGTGAAAAGTTTGAGGAATATTTGGTTGCCTATTTATAGCTGGACCTTTGTGCGGTGTGCAACGAAAAGCACTGTTCACTCCAGTCCATCCCTGGTAGTTAGTTTGTCTCGTTTGTCTGAACCACTACCGTTACCGTTACCATTACCTTTCTCACGATCTTATTTCAGAACAAAATTGTTTCTTATAATTAACAGTACACTTACTAATGAACATGGGTCTACTCATCCATATATATATCTATATATTCCATGATATATCATATATACCGATTATAGTCCTGTTAGACTAATTAATACGGTTAAGGATCTCTAGACATACACCTGTTAACTATGTCTAATATCAATCAATATATCATTTCACCATTAGACTGTAATGTTTTGGTCAAAATAGATTGCTTATTACCATGAATATAATAGCTTTATTTTATGTAGGTAAGTACACCATGACCATAAATATATATTTAAAACATGTTTATTTATTTCTAATACAAAACCCAGGTAAATATTCACAAATATATAATTTCTGGTTGCCTTTATCACTATACTAAAATTTGGCATCATTAATTCTGAGCAAGTCTTTCTTTTAAATGGAAAGATATTCGGCGAAGTGCAGTTAAACCAAAACATCTGCAATATCTGTAAACAATTTTGTGGTTGCAAAAAGTACAACTACTTAAATATAAACCTAATAAATAGTATAAAACTGTATAGAAATGATGTCATTATTAAATACATAATATATGTAATAGGTATAATATAGAAATCCACAATAATGTTATCATTGTACAGATTTGCATAGTTTTATACAGAATCTTCATAATTGATTCTCAGATCCATTAGGCTTTGAACGTCAAATTTCTCCATCAACTACATGTACCTACATTTTGTTTTCCACAGCCAACATCATGTGTGAATCATTTATGAAGACCTGATATAGTCATACATAGAAATAAGTTTTAAGTATGTATATATAAATTTGATTTCATTTTTAGGTTAAACCCATTTCTGTATTTACACTGCTATTGTGTAACAAGAAACACCTTACATATTAACAAAATATAGGAGGTACACTATATTACATCAGACAATTAACACTTTAATATAAACTTTTTGCAAAAGACAACTGTTATTTATATTTAAGTACAACAAATTTCAATTGTTTATACAACAATAAACTTAAGCAACATGACTAGTGTCTGTCAACCCTGACCAGTGACAGTCCTTAGAATGAGATTTGTACAGAAAGTACAGTCCAGGTCCGATTACAGAGAGTCCAAGCAAGGACGAAATTAATTCTCCACTAAACGTTGGCTTCCAGACCAAAAAACCTACCGAAAATTTTGTCATTAGTAGATTATTCCATATTAATGATTAATTTACCATGGGCGGTTGGATCTAACTGAATTAACGACCAGCAAATTCCTGCTAGTGGCAGCGCTACTGACATGGTTGCTATCGTGTATACAGCAGATTGGGTCCACATTACAAATTGTAATGAGGCAACAAAAAAAGCCACATACGAAAACATGAAGAGCCAAATTATTAATGCTAAATTCTGGCAACTTGGATCACTTGAAAAGTGACATCGGATTCCATTGATTGTGAAGTGGACAGCTTCTGTACTGTTAAATCCCTAAAAAATTGTTCCCAAAGTTTGAGAATTTTATTTTAAGAAAATTAATTTAGCAGTACAATCAAGTGTTTTTTTTTATCAAGTATGCTGATGCGTTGTCGTTAATAACATGTGTGTGTAAATTTCGCCAAAACGCGACATGCCTTCTTGATGAAACATGCAATTGATCACCTATATTAATTAATTGAGTACAAGTATTACCTTCCCAATTTGTGGGACGAAGGAAGTCCAACAACAAGTAACAATAATCAGCAGACCAAAAACATGAAGCCACATTGCTAAATGCATAGGGTTAATTTTCTTGTTCTGGACTACTTCTTGATTTTCAGTTGAGGCGGAGGCACTCCCGGCTGACACTGATTGAGTAACTGTATTTAAAAACGGTGCAGATTTAATTCGTATCTGTAACCAGTACGTGATTTTTTTTATATCAAATAGAAAAAAGCCATACATACAGTTTCAATGGCTCCACTAAATGCTTGTTCTAGTATCGAGACATGGCCGGCAAATAACGCTAGCCCAAGAATATAAACCGTCGTCCATATTATATGAATCTGTCGACTCCATTTCCCTGTATCGTCAGAAACACGTTCTCTTTCATACCCTCTACACTTGAATTCATTGCATAAATTGTAATCTAAAGCGATAAACAATCCAACAATGATCACAGTTATTGAGAATATACGCTGCAGGCACATAACTAAAATAATATGATTAAAAACTACATATATACTACTCAGATACTGACTTACATCTTTGACTAAAAAAGAAGTAATACAATAAGGAGAAAACAAGAACAACCCCTTTGATTGGATCCTGTAAGTGACAAACAACTCTTTTTCTGTCCAGTGCAAACGTAATAATAATAGCACTAGCAAAATAAGACAACGATATTTGAGCTAGTTTGAAAATTGGCAACGGTAATTCCAATAAACGAATATTTTTGTATTTAGTAATTAAAAACCTGAGAGACACCGTTATTAGTATCAACACTATTAGTGATAATAGTGTGTTGGTTAACAACAGACTATAGACATCTCCTTTGACATTAACAGCTTCTACATAAAATGGAAATATGATCAAAACCGCTAATGTTGAAACAATTAGAAAAACTTTAAGAATAAGAAATTCTGTTTTTGTGTGTTCCACATATATTAAGTTGTGTCTAGAAGTGTCCGTGGGATTATCAGTTGGAAGACAATAATCTTCATTTTCTGATAATGAGTCATCGTCATCATCATCGTTGGCTCGAATTAGTTCATTTTGATCATCATCCATGATTGTGGTATCACTGAAAAAAAAAACACAATTTAATCACTACAGAAACTAAAGACATTTCTAGAGTCCCAAATATTCCAGAGTTGGCCGTGCAGGAAATGTAGGTCGAAATTTAATAGAATTATTTATGAAATATCAGAATATGAAAATATATAATTTTTTAAATTAAATAAAATTTTTAATAAATAATATATTAATGTTTTTTATTAAAAATTATATTTTTTTATATATTATTTTTGTATTTTTATTTTTATATTATTTATTTTTTTTACAAAAGCAATATTATTTTTAAATGAAGCACTGGTGACAGCCGTCATAATATTTCTTATAATATCAAGGCGGGTCGCGGGTTAACAATAATATGATAATACTAATTAAGTCTGAAAACATAACGGTCGAATCACAGTGTAGCCACTACGGGGTTAAAAAATTATTTTCATCTAGTTAACTTTGGAATTTTTCTACATGTAAATTTTTCTATGCCGCTCTATTCTTTTTGCATTTACACTTCATTGTCAACCCGACCAGGCCCGGAAAACACGGCTACAGAGGATTCTTCCGCGTTAAAAGTATACCTATTTTCATAAAGCGACATGGAAAATGCACAGGCGACTAGATGAAAATCATTTTGTACAATATCATTCGAATAGTAAGCGCCCGCTGCATATGCAACCAACAATATATTATGGCACACCATGAAATTTATTTAAAAAAATTCAAATAATAAAATATACGAAGATATAAATAATAAATAATATATTACAATTTTTTAACAAAAATTAATTTTTATATATTATGTAGTATTACTTTTAAGATTTTTGTTTTTTTGATATTTTATTTTATTTTTTAAAAAGCAATATTATTTTTAAACAGTGTTCTTATAATTATGGCACAAACGGCGCCTCATAGGAGTCGACTGTAAAATATGTACTAACATACGGATTTCAAGAAAATTAAATAAATGATACGACGTAATAATTGTTGTTAACATGAGTAACACCACTGATATTTATACGAATTAGCTGAACCTGTTATTCACGTTTTCTTTGAGTTTTTAGCCATAACCAGATCGAGATTCACCATTAGGAAAATCTAAATTAATATGATGATCATTGATCATATTTTTTTATGTAAATAAAACATAAAAATCTTACATACTTACATTTATAAAAACATTTCGATGAACTTAATTGTTTACTTATTATCTTAAAATGTCAATAATGCCTTTCGTGGGCAAAAAATTAACATTTCCTAAATAAGAAAACTGTAACAATACACAAATATTCCGTAAGTAAATAGCGACTATAAATAAAAAACATGAACCATGAAAACACTTTATGCAGCTGTCAACTAAGTGTCAAAATAAATATCAAATGTCAAAACAATCAATACTCGACTGCGCATGTCTTGAAAATTGGACCGGGAGATTTAATTTTTCTACAAAGCATAATATTTTGGTATGATCAAAAAGGTCGTGGTGTCACATCAGAGTTTGACGTGCGTCTATTCTAAATAATCGATGTGGACACCATAGAGATGGAGACAACTCAGTGCATTTATTCGTTTATTAAACGAACAAAGATACATATAATTTTTTACTTTGATGTCACAAATCACTAAAAGTAGTTACTGTCACAATGGAATGTATTGTGAAACTGTTTTTTTTTTTACTGATACGTATTACGTTGGTAATGAACCGACGTCTGGCATTTCTACCCAACTGTCGAGATCAAGCCAGATAAAAAACATAACCACAAACACAACCAGTACTACCTAATCCTAAAAATCCCTATAATATTTAAAAAGCAGAATTTTAAAATTTTCATAAAACGAAGAGCTCCAAAGTAGAAAAAATAGGACATTATTATATAGTACAAGGTGTTGTTGCCTGTGCATTTTCCATGTAACATAAAAAAAATCCGTTTTACGAAAATATAGTTTACAGTTTTTATATAACCTCAAAAATCAAGATACTTACTGCGACTGCTGGCATCAACTTACCCTCCAATTTATCCTCATTAAAGGGTTTAGAGTGTACTCATTTCGACTATACTATACGGATAAGTCTTCCTTGAATTTAATTAATTGATGTTTGTCATTTGACAACCAATGCGTTGACAGAATTAGCAAATGCAAAAAGAATAGAGCGGCACAGAAAAATTTACATGTAAAAAAAATTCCAAAGTTATCTAGATGAAAATTATTTTGTAACACTTTGTATAATAGTGCTGTATGAAACCTCAGACTCAAAAACAGTTAGTACAAGAGCTTCTGTTAATTTTTTATTATCAGTTTATAATCGAAACATATTTGTTGAGTAAATAAAAACCATATTTTACAAAAATGTTTGTCTTTATATGCTCAATAAACAAAGAGCCATTAGTCTCTAAAAATTAAGGATGTTTTTCCTAAAATCGGATTTTTCATTTCCCTTTCGGGGCGGACCGTTGAAGGTTTAGAGACGGAAAATTGTAGAAGGATTGGGAGGATGTTATATCTCGGGGCAAAAATGTACTTGCTGAATGTCGTATATTATGTATGCATAAAAGCTTGGGGATGGCAAGCAAAATGTCTTTTGTAACTGTCGACAACATTTTGGGCTTTAACAATGCAACAATTACTGTTTAATTAATTTTTTTTAAAATACAACCATTTTGATGGGTAAGGTAAAAGCTTGTCACAAAGAAGTTACTTACATCAGTCTGAAATGACTGATGGCGATATTTTAATTGCTCAATAACATGTTCTCTATTTCGAAGACCTGTATTTTTTTTGTAATTTTCTCTTTTTTGCTAACACGAAAATCACCTCATAAACTACATATTTTCCAACACATGTATTTTTTAAACAAGAAGAATGTCCTTAAATCCAAGTGGAGTAAATTTAAATTAAAATTTAAATATATCTACATGTATTTTTTCTTTGGTACGGTTTCTGAAAAGTCTAACGGTTGCATGTGGTCTGTCCATCCGTCTGCTAATTTACACAAAATGATAAACCATCTTCGTGCATCCCCACAAGTCGCCCTCTCTGAATGGGTGTAATTCGCTGGAAATTCGAGCGTCATCGAACTCATTCTTCATATTCTGTAGGTAAAGGCTATAGTGCACGTTATTCTTTGCACGTTGATGTATGTCCTAAGACATCCACGCCCGTGTGTGGGCCTTTAAGCTACATCTCCTTTCCCTATCCAACATTGTTTTTTTTTTTGTTGAAAAAGTCTTAATGGCCTACCAATCGGCAGACAATTGGGGCGATCCTCGGTCAGTAGCCGACTGCAGGTCAAGGAGCATTGCCGTCTTCTTGACAACACGGTGCTCCACTTTGGCCACCTGTTGGAGCTTCTTCTTTGTTGCTTAAACACCTTCTCGGCATTAACGTTGGTTTTTAAACTTTTTATAATGCCCGCAAGATGGTTTCCTCGGCACCGGCCCCGCCTCCTCCTCCTGCTCGGCTTGCTCCAGCGGTGTTGGAGCCCTCGCGCCTCCCGGCCACGATGTCGATGTTGACGTTTTCCTCCTCCTTCCTGAGCATGAACTCCAACACCTTACGGACGGTGTCGGTTTGCGCCACGTCAGTGACGACACAAACCGCCCTTTTCCGTCCGTGTATCCTCGCTACGTCCAGGGCTTTTTTTAACAGTTTTCCTGGTCGCTGTTGCTCCCTCTTCCAGCTGCTCCTTTCCCTCCAGCGCCATGATATGGGTAAGGTTGCTTTCCTCTTCTTCACCCTCTTCGGCCAGGAGGCTGTTTCGCGTCAAGAGGGTATACGTCTTCCCTCCCTCCATCTCTCCTTTTTCAACCATTTTTCTGATTTTCGGATGATCCCTCAGCATCCTACTCATCATAGGATGCTTGTGACCATCCTTATGCAGATGGTGTCCCTATTATCCTCCTCCATCTTGTTTAGGTACTATTACAACCTAAATTGTTGTAACGCCCTGACAAGATTGTGATGGTGGATGGTGACAAAAAATACAGTTATGTCCCAAAAAGTCATAATATAATGAACAAGTAAATTAAATACATAAACTTTCTGCAATAATTAAATAATAATAAAATAACGTGGTGAAGATTGAAATTATAATGACTGGTAACAAGTTGGTTAAATAAATAACTAAATATATGAACGATGAAATAGAAATATGACAAGTTAAATTATGACTATTGCACTATACTTTGTAAAGACCTGAACAACACTTGGACGCAAAATGGGTTGCTGACCGTTGCCTCCAGGACAGAAACGGTGACACCACTGGGGTGTTGACAGACAAGGGATGCAATTGGATTCCGATTTTAGTCTTTGTTCAGTTCAGACCTATTAGGAGAGAGTTTTCATTTTTATTTAAGTTACATCAACAAAGTTTCACACGCAGTTTTGTTAAGGCGAAACGCTCAGTCGCCTCAACTTTGGAACCGAATTACGGCTTTCATTGTTAGGCTATCTTAACGTATTGAGCATCAAAATTAGTAAAAACCTTCATCACGGCAAAACGTTGATTGTTCAGAAAAAAAAATTATTGCCAAAATGAGAAACCAAAAAATTGTTTTCTTTAACAAACGTGTTGGTGCTTGATTTTTACTGATCTCTGTATTCGGTAAATGCAAGGTGTTTTTATAAATATCGAAAAATAAATTTGCAAATTGTTCCCAAAGTTCGCTAGTTTCAAACAATGTTGGCGTGGTTCAAGGTAACACAGGCCACGCCCCTCAGCGGCAGGCAGACGTGTCGACGGCTGACCGTATTATATTTCGTGTGTGCCGCAGTTCGTTCTTAAAAAGATAACAAAACAAAAACGGGCCAGTCGCCTTAATAATTTTTGTTGTTGTTCCGTTATGTGTTGATCTGTGTTAGTTGTTATTTCAATTCTATTTAGTCTTCGTTGTCAGCTGTTTATAAGTCGGGTAAAAAGGTGTCTAGTGCCAGATTTGTGTTTGAAACAAAGGTAAAGCTTTAATTACAATATTTAATAAGTCGAGGAGGGACGTCACCGTCTAGGGGAACTACTGCCCAGGTTTCTGTGATAGAGTTTATATTATAACGGATTACTGATTTAAATTCAAATGAGAGAGAGAGAAGGGTTTAAGGGGACGCTAAGTTTGTAACGGTCATTCTTTGTTTGGAAAAGATAAAAATGGCGGTGCGTGGGGTTAATTATTTGTAGTCGAAGTGATCCAAATTTCATTTAAATGATAGTTGCGATGTTTTACAGTTTGAATTCTTTTCTAAAAATTTTCTTAATATTAAAAGATTTGACTGGTATTCAAATCACTTCAAAAGTTATCTTTTCTTGATTTCTCTATCCAATGCAATGTATTTTATCAGTCTAAAGTTTTGGTAAACCGAAACGCCTAAACTTGAGAGGAAATGATAAATATCTTTAGTATCTGTGTATTAATCAATGTGTGTAGTAGTTTGTTTTCATTTGATGGAAACCAGCACCGTACTGTACCCCACTCGCTAAGTGGGTTGCATGCCCCCTTATGCAGGACGGTAGCCAAGGGTGAGAGCGAGAAAGTGGTGCACTTAGAAAAATGTGTCTTTGTTTGTTTTGTGAATGTGAAGCGAGATGGGAAAGTTCTTGTACTTTAAATTGCTCATCTGAATACCAGTATTGCTCAACTCAAAGACCAAATTTATTCATAACCTTTAAAGGTGTTCAAACTGTAACTTATCTGTGTACCTGTGTTTGAATTCATTATAACATGTAAAGGGGTTTATTTCTTGTAGATTTCGGGTTGTTATTGAAATTAAATTTATCGAAAGAAAGTAAACTGCTTTGACTAAATTGTAGCTCTTATTGATTGGGTTGTTCATGGGTATGAGATGTTATAATCACTTCACTTTTCTATACTGGTAATCTTGGGAACTCTCTCGCCTGATACTGTTGTTAAAATTAATGTTTGTCATGAATTATTCAAATATTGTACTCACTTGACTTAATTGTTATTGTATAAATGAACCAAGTTATTGTTAAAAGTCCTATAATCGGCCACCATTGTTAAACGAGTTAAACTATCAAAAATTGTTACGAGATGAAATGTTCTAAAATTCATTATTAATCAAAAGTTTGACCATAAGACCTCTAACGCAAATACATTGATAAATCCATAATTTTGTGTTGTTATTCTACGCTCCGCCCCCCAGCGCTACACACCTGCATTCAAAGAACCTGGTTCTGTGTCTGGTAGGCTTGATTTGAATTTCCCGCCACTGAGGTCTTGTCAAAAAAAGAACACAATGTAGGTCCGCTTTTCTGTCTTTGTTTCTAGACGATCACGATTCACTGGCCAACATTTTCAATTTTGCGGTTTGTTTCAAAATTTGTAAAAATGTTTGGTGACGTCATTGACATTTGACGTTTAATTTCAAATTGTTGGCGGGAAGAGCGTAGGCTCATCACAACTTAAAGGTTAAAATTACAGTAAAATGATTATATTGAAATTTACAATTTTTAAATGGCACGCTAATAAAAAAACTAGATGAATTGATAACACAAAAAAATAAAAAATGATCTACTACTTATCTTCTGAACGATATTACGATTTCCTTATGGTTTTGGAGCTGTCCTTACAATTACTTTCCTGCGATCCTGCGATTTTGCGTTTCCTGGGAAATTAACCCTGATTCCACGTGAAGACTTCGTGAGTTCAGGAAAGAATATTACAGCTATTCCAAAGTAAATGATACAAGAAAGATCCTTGGGTAAATGCTGGTGAATCTGCCTATTTGATTGAAAAAGAACAGTCAAGGTTTGCACGCAATAAAGTAGTTTTCCTTACCTCTTTTTCCCCGAATCGACACCTAAACGATTTTATCCGCTAACGCGATTTTGTTAAAGAAATAACTGAAAGTCGTATTATCCGTATTTTACGTGATTCTCTAGACCTATCGCTTGTCCAGGACAAAAATTACGCTGAGATGTTACGTCGGTCAGATGTCGAACGAAAAAGAAGGATGTAGGTTTGTCGCGCGGCACTGAAAGAACTTATCGTGTTCTCTTTGTATGTGCCCGTTATCTCTAAACGTTGATTCGTTTCTGAACCTGGATGGTGAACCTCCGGTAGGTCTGTTCCGGCCACCTTTGACCGATCAACCTCCCAACCTCTTCCTTGGTCAGGTCCCGGCTCAATTGGCCCTCTATTTCAACAATCAGCATCTGCCTCCTTGCTTCCTCCCCGGTTACGGTCTGAGTGCCGATAGTGCTCATCTCCTTTTTGTTGGCACCCTTCTCTCCATTGCCTATTTGGATCTTCCTCTTCAAATCTTTTTTTTTTTTTTTTGGCGTAGTTTCGCTAACTCCTCGCCCGCCGTCTTAAGCTGGCTGTCCGCCAGGGCTTGGGAGGATTGCAACGCCCTCATCTCCTTGCTTAGTTCCTCTATCCCCCCCCCCATTTTGGCCATCTCATCCATTTTCTCCTTTCCTTCAACGGCACAATCTAGCCATTCCTCCATATCCGAAAGCATTACCACGTCCCTGCTCAGGTTCGCAGCTGCCTTTACTATCTCAGTCTTGACATGGTACCCTTTCTTGCATATTGTATCCAGAGGTTTTGTGTTTCTCTGGATGCTGGTGAAAATTCTCTTTATATCCTCGCTGCCGCCCAGTCCTCGATTTTCTCGTTGTTTTTCCGTCATCCTTTCCCGTGTCTAAATCCATTGCCGTTTTGTCGGCTTCCTTTGCTTTTTCATTCTTGTTGTCGGTTTGTTTTGGTTCCGTAGCTGTTCCCACGTTCATGGGACGAAAGTCGGTCGCCCTGGAGGTAACGCCCATTCTCCAGAGAAGAGGACTTATTTTCCACCTGGGGGACCCATAGTCCCGCGTGGTTAGCGTTCGCGACTCTCTTGACTTGACGTGGAGCCATTCATCTCTTCGGCACGGTATAACACCTTAAGATTCCGTGAGACTAAATACACCAGGGGTGCCCAACGGCCCTGGCGGTTTTAAGGATTTTACTTTCGGTTATTTATAGGGGTTTTCTCCTCGCGGGAAGGCCAACTTGGGTAAGCCCCCCACTTTGTGAGGCTCTACAACGTACCCCAGAGGCCCGATTTACGGTGTTACGTTAGGACACGCTTCTTCTTCCGTAGCTCGGTAACCCCGGGTTTGCCAGCTCAACTGGCGGATTCCTGGGGATGATGAGGAAGGGGGGAATAGGGAAATAGACGAAAATAAGAAGATAACATGCGAAGGTTCCTAGCCGTCGCAAACCCTATGGCGTCAGAACCGAAAAAATCGAGAAGTTGTGTAGGGAGACCGATAGAAAATCGGGAAAAGAAAAGAGGTGATCTGAAGATACTGAAAGAGTGTAGAATCATAGGCAGAGAAGAAGAGTTGGAAAGCTTGGTCCGCGGTGGGCTTTTTGGGGATTTATCGGTGTTTTTAGGCACGTCCACTCCCCTTATCATCGCCGCTAACCATTCGCAACGAGTACTCCTGGCCATTCCCTTATCCGCCACGTGAGGGATGCGCCTGGTAGCTAACTTCTCCAAAGCCAAAGGATATATGTGTAGAAGATTTTCCACATTAGTCTCACTAGGACCAATTATAATTTTAATTCACCACTTGTAAATAAATAAACAAATACAACAAGATTTTTTTTTGTTAGAATAGTAAAATAGTTGGAAGAAAAGAAGAGAAATGGAAAACAATGTTCCTTCGAAAAACAAAGAATGACAAATTCACATGGTCTACCATTGAAGATTCATCTAAATATTATCGAGAAAAACGATATAGAGTTACTTCTACACCAACACTTAAGGTTGCCCATTGGGGAAAACTTGCATTTGATATAAGCTTTAGCGGTTATAACATAGAATAATAGTTCTGTTGAATTTGCAAGGTTTCCTTTTGGAGTTTATAACTTTGTTCCTAATAAAGATTTTGTGAAAAAGAAAAATGTAACTTATGTAAAAAACAACGTAGGATTCGCTCTTGCCCCTCATCAAGTTTGATACCAGCTTATTAAAAATATAAAGCATACATTAACACTTGCCCCATTTGAGGTACAAGTGTAAACTTTGACACGAGTATCTCAAATCTGGAATGACACCTTGTGGTGCTGGGGTCTGACGGCGCTGATCAAACGAAGTAACAAATTATATTCACAAAATATGTACAGAATTTTTTAGTGCAAAGTTTTAGAGATCAGTCTCTTCCGGCTAACGGTCCTCACCCAGAGGACGCAGAAGCTAGAGTTGAGAGGAGCTCTCGTTCTGATCCTGAAAGCTAGTGCACGTCTTTTTATCTGGGTGTCCAGGTAGTCCTTAAGGGTTGAGGGTGAGCGCAGTGGGTGAGAGTAGGGGGTACTCTCACCCACTGCGCTCACCCTCAACCCTTAAGGACTACCTGGACACCCAGATAAAAAGACGTGCACTAGCTTTCAGGATCGGGCAGCTCCGTGTGGGGGTGAGATCAGCAACAAGGGCGTTAGTCTGGTGGGCGCGTGGAGAACTACGATGCTACAATATTTATTTTTTTTCTTTTAAGTTTACTTCCCAAAATAGACACTTATATAACATGTTCTTCATCGAAAGTACCTGTGACCAGAAAAAAATAACATTTACAGAAATATTTATTTTCAAACACCCGAAATTAACCACATTGCTTCAAAAGAAAAGAAACGTATTTATTTTTAGTCACTTCTTTTTGTTCTGTTTACGTTCAATAGCAATCTTACAATCTTACTTAATATTAAATTAAATCTTACGGAAAAAAATTATGAAGTGCTTTATTTGCGCTATGAAGTGAGACTGTCTTCCGAAGTCTATTGACAAATTTCAGGGTCAACAGAAACTATGCTGCTATCTATGCACACAAAGTGTTTATTTAGCTCCGCCTTTCATTCGATACACATCCACAATGCTAAATTCAGCATTTACTGAAGGGCTTTCCATACAAACAACTGACATGGTACGTTTACCTCTATTTGTTTTTAAGCTGTTTTTCTGCGACAGGTGTTGTTGTAGAAAGAACGGTTCGTTCAGTCTCAATGTCAGCTCCATTGGCAAATTTTCAAGAATTTATATCTCAAAAATTAAACGATTTTTGTTAATGCAAGTTATTGCAATTCGTCTCTATATTCTTATAAACTATAGTTGGGGTTTCAAGAAAGGACACTTCTTCCAAGTCACCCTGTATAATTAAAATTTCGTTATCATCCGAACTTGCTCTCAACAACTCGAAAACACTTTTAGTGAACGTGGACTATTTCAGCAAGAATGAATGAATGTTGGGAGTTTCCTGAAAGTCAAACGATGTAATTTTAAATCCGTTATAGGTTTTGCCGACTTACGACCAATGACTCATTTCAGCAATAACAAGTCTATCTTCACATCTCGATTTTTTGTTAGATGGATTAGTTTTGACATGGTAAATCGACGTAAATGACTGCGAAATTTGCAGGCGGAAGGTGATCACTTACGATCTTCTATACCGGAAGAAGACGTTGATGGGTGTTATCGCATGCTGCAGAACTAATATCGACTAGAATGCGTATTTAACGAGAGGGATCCACCTCAATGACGGCGAGCATATTGCTATCAGCTCTTGCATTCGACACAGTCCCTCAAAGAGTTGGCGATATAATATCATGTCCAGCCAATAGCGTTGTGCAATACGAAGGGTTGTTTGTCGACTCACTACCTAGTGTTCATCTTTAAGTGAATCGTGCATCACCCTCTTGGTCAACAACTAAACTTTTCGGGGACCAAAGGTGATACCAAAGGTGGGTAAGAAATTATGAATAATATTTTAATATTTTTATATTATGTGGATTTCTCACCATTTTCTTTAAAATTTAGTTCGCTCTCCATACAATAAAGAAAGTTGTGCACACTAGGAACTTTTTGTGTACTATGTGGTGGTGACAGTTCCTCTGTTACACAGGCTCCTTCTCTAAGAGGAGTCTGGTTGAGTACTATCCTCAACAGTTTTTACACTACTGGGAAATTGTTTGAATCCTTAGATGGGAATTCTAAGTCATATTTATTAATCCAAATCTAAAGAGTCATGGTCTCAGACCAACAATAATAATAATTTCACAATGGCAAGCCCGTGCTCGTTTTTTTTTCATTTCTTTCAAAAAAATTGAGAGTGTTACGAATTATGACGGTGGCATTTTCTATTTTCTCATAATTCTCGCACTTTGGTTATGGGGGCAGCCTAAAATAATTGTTTCATTCACCAGGGTGTTAAATCCGGCGAGCGGGGTGGCCATCGAACAGGACCGTACCTGCCTATCCAACGACATCTAAATTTTGTATTCATTCTGTCGTTAACCATTTGTGCCTATTGGCAAGGCGCTCCGTCGTGCACGTACCAAATATTCCGTCGAATTGCTAAGGGTACATCTTCTAATAAAATATCCAACTGTTCGTTTACAAAATTGTGATATTTCTCGGCACAATCACCAACAATCCCTGTAGGATTTTATGTGACTACGGGGTAGGTCTTGGCCAATCAGGACGTGTCCTCCCCTAAAGGCTCCACCCCTAAGATCTTACTGAGTGGGAGTCTTAACAAAACTCTCAGTCAGTGAGAAAATAAGAGATTCATAAGAAAATCATGTAACAAGTAACATATGTAAAACGCGTAGTCAAACCGCTTCAAATAAAGTATAGTAATTATTATACTCTTCTCGTTATTGAGACCCTATAATCCAGGGAAACAGGATAAAACGCAATCTCCACCGTGAGGACAAACGCTGCCTCCAGGAGATTCAACAATCCCTGCCCACACGTTTATTAAAGAAAACTGTCTTTGGTGACGGTTTAGAAACGTTACCGTATACTTACTATTTTGTGCAATATTGGTAACATATTTATTTAATAATTATTAAATGTTTTCTTTTATCCCCTTATCATCATTTTTCGGACGATCGTCGTATTGTGCTTCTGATGCAGGACTTAGCAGTTACTGAGTTCAGTAACTCATACACTAGACCTAAAAAAGGTCCTTGGATACACAGTGCAGTATTTACTCGACCTGGTGGAAACCATAAATACTTCCAACAGACTGTTGACTTGGATGAATAAATAAATCCTTTTGGGTTTCAGTATGAGGTACAAAGCGTTTCAGAGAACTTATAAATCCATTTATATATTTAGGGTAGGCCAGCCACAAAGCTGCTGCTATTGTAGGCGACCTCCTGAAACCGCATATAACATTCTTTGTAATGTGCGTTCAACAAAAATCGAAGCAAGCCTTGGAATCTTCAAGTCATGTCTGCATTTAGATCACACGCATGCAATGTGTAAACAGTAACATTATTAAATTTGGATGGAAAAACAACAGGAGCTTTCATAAGCTAGGGGGGGCACGGGGGCTTGGCTTCAGTGTCTGGTCACGTGAATGAGGCACCACCATAAAAAACCTCCTCAATCTAATAATCTTACATGTCAAATGTCAGATGTCAGGTGACAAATTTGTCACCATCTACGCCATACGTTTAATCCATGGCCCACTTGACGTCGTTTTTTGTTGAACGCACGATACTTCTTTACAGACAGAGATATAATTTTCAAATTTAACTCAAGCGACACCTTAGCGATAATATCGCATCATAATGTCGTTACGAAATTTGGGGAATCTCAAATTCACAAAAATAAGTAAAATGCTTTTTCACTAGAATAAATTCACAGACACATCTGCACCCAAAACAAAATGATATCATTTTTTAGCGACACACTTTAAGAACGAATTAATTCTCTTTTGTATAATTCTCTTGGTCTCCTCGTCTTCCATAAGATCGACGACGTTTTCCTCTCCGATACCATCGGGCGAAGTATTCCTCCATGGTCCCGTTGTTGTTGGGTAAAGGGGACCAGGGTGATTTTCTTTTAACTTTGGGGGGCCAAGACGTTTTGAAGGTTTGATGGTTTTGGTGCTTGTAAAACGCACAGCTCCAGCCTTACTGACAGCGTCGTCACAATCAGCGTTAATTAAGATAAGTTGTTTAATTTTTTTTGTCAATGTATTTATCTTGCTTTGTTCACACAATCTACTATTCTACATTTAATAGTTTCGTTCAATTCTCAACTTTAATTTGATCATCTTCACATTTAAATAATTTGTACATTTGTCATCTTATACACTTTGTCACCATTTTACAATAATATATTTATATTGTTTAACTATCACGTAAATCACCATTTATAAAAGTGTATTTTACTTGTGACCTTGACCCCACCTCAACCTTGATAGGAACGTTACGTCAATTTTGATCGTAATAGTACATAGAAACCCAAAGGCCATAAACCTTTACCTGGCCTACCAAAAACACTTCTCATCATCAGTCGAGCTTTAGCAGTTTATCACCCTCGATTTTGTAGTTCAGTAAAAGTGCATAAGATTAAATATCGTATATTTATTTAAATTGGTCCTTCGAGAATTAGATCAAAGCGCCCTTAATTTCCATACAGTAACAGAAATCCGCCATTGATTGTGTGATAACCCCCCTTTACATTACCGCCACATTTTGAATTTGAACATGAAATGAAATGTCAATGACGTCACCAAACGTCAAATTTGAAAATTTGAAACAAACCGCGAAATTGAAAAGGTTGGCCAGTGATCGTCAGACAATGAAAGAAAAAGCAGAACCCTACGTTGTGTTATTTTTTTTCATGACAAGCAATGGCGGGACATTCAAACTTATCAAAAAACAAACCAACCCCCAAATTCTTTGAATACATGGAGAAAGCTAATCAGGAGTGGAGCGTAAATTGGTAACACAAAAATTATGGTTTTAAATGTTTATTCCGTTTGAATAACTAGGAGTGTCTTGAGTTTAGTGATTGCGTACTGTGGTTAACAATTTCTGGTGTCTTCGAATTAAGTTGGTACACATGCGATTTCATAATGTTAACAATAATGATTCCAAATAATAAATAACAACGGACACTTTTACATGATTTCAACAGAGTAACAATTTGAGGCAAATAATAAACAATAATACAATTTAACAATCCTGCGGTACATGATGAGTGAGGTTAGATCAGCTAAATACATTCCACCCTTGAGCTTTCGTAGTTTACAGGAATTTACAACTGACTGATACTATGAAACATCTGAGAGGGAAACACAAGAATATTGAAACGCGTGGACCACAGGTAGATCCAATGGAAAGACTAAAGCGAAGTGACCCAGACAATTGTCTGTCAGTGGGGCCAGATGGTAGAGAGTTTACTATCATGGGGGCAAACTTGTACATCCAACGGACCAAGAGAAATGAATTTATTACGGAATTTTCCTAGACATAGTTATGTTGATCTTTCTGGAGGCTTGTCCAAACCAAGCCCACGTTAACGGCACTTCTCTCAGGGACTATTCTTTTAGTTATTTAGTATTTTAAAGATTAGTGAAGTAAGCAATTAGTCAGTAACTCGAAAACAGTGCTGCAACTTTGACATCGTAGGTTCAAGGAATTAGTAGCAACTCCCCTTTTCTGGGTCCCTATATACCCAAGAGACAATGGGCATAGGTATCGCCGAAAGTAGGTCCACCTAACTCCTCCTAACAGCAGCCTGCAACGCGGACCACAAACTGAACACTATTTGGTCGCTCTGTTGTCTCGAAACATGTACGAACAAACAACACAATAAATAAAATATACAGTAACGCAACGTTTGGTTTGGAAGCCATTTTGACACGGATACAATGCGATGACATCAGCGGGCGCAACACGTAACGGGGCACAATGTAACTACAAACATTACAACATGCACAAACTACACTAAAAACCGATCTTTGGCTTCCACGGTGTCGAATAAGCGCTAGATGTCAGTTAACAGCGAACGACAAGAAATCGCAAGGGGCCGCAAAACAACGATAAGGCACCGTTCAGAACCCCGACATTCAGGTGTGACGTTTGGCCAGCTTTTACCTTTTGTCATCAGATCTTACGGAGCGTTGGTTAATTCAAGTCAACAGAGACCAAAATAGCTTTGTAACAACCGCAAGCTGCTGTCGGCCTCCTAGCGAAAGACAGGTAGTTATTAACAAATTTATCTGAGTGGCAATCTAGTTAATTTAAATTAGAGAATCCCTTTGTTTTGAATTGAACGCGCGAGTTCTGTAACTAGAAGGCAACAACACATTGGAACTTTCTGAAATTGACAACAATAACTAAAAACAAATTACAACAACGACTTTAGCAAGTTATTCGGGGTGCCTGTGACTCATCAGCTTGGTAATTTATGCCACCGCAGAGAAAATAAGGGCTGAAGGACACTGATACGAAGTTCCTGGGTCCACGGAATACTTCCAGTAGCAATAGTAAACATTATTTTAAACAAAGGCTAGCATTCTTTACAAGACATGTAGGTGCAAAGTAGGAACGACTCCATTTTCAAGATGGCGAGTTTTATGACGTCCTAGCGTCCAAAATGGCGGCTAACGGTAAAATTTGAGATGGTTTTACCTAAAGATTTCCGATATCTACATGGAATAAAAGTCGGTCAATTCCCTGGCCTCTCCGGACGGCGAGTTGGAAGAAAAATATAGAGCAAATGGTTACCTTATTTCCAGGAATACAATCACCTCACTTGGCTTGGGGACGAGACGGTGGAAATTTAACTGACTCAAACTAAACAAAAGCTGGAACCTGCGCGTACAACTTTTTAAAACAAAAGGCAGCTCAACGGTGGAGATATAACTATGCTTTAACAAAATGGCGAATTTAGCGAACAAAATAACGTGGTGTAACTTCCACGGAAGCAGAACACCCACTGCCGCCCACCGAAACCAGCTCTCTCTAGCGTATCCATCTCGGGCGGTAACGGTCGCTAAAGGCTAGGCTGCCGGGGTATTTGTCATACTTTGGCGGTGAACGGGTTGCAGCTCTCTTGGATGGTATTAATTTTGAATCGGGATATCTCAATTGTGGCCACAAACAAAAAATAGTAACTGTTTCATTTTTTTATCTTATTATAATTTAAACCTATATAATACATTCAGCGTTTTTTTAACTGGGCATAAAGAATCCCACGTTAAATTTTTCAGTCGATGTTAACTTTTGTTAGGGGCAAGCTCCAGACTTGAAATGTTGACCCGACATAGCTGTACATTATATTTCTATTAATTTTAATTTTATTTTATTGTAAACATATTTTTGAATTTAGAAGCAAAATGGCTACCCTAAAACGGGGTTAGCTTTTGAGGAATACTTTGCGCCAAATCTAAGACAAGTTATAAACGATATAAAGTAAACAATACAAAATGCAAACTGATTTTCATCTAGTTAAATTTGGAATTTTTTTACATGTACATTTTTCTATGCCGCTCTATTCTTTTTGCATTTGCTAATTCTGTCAATAACGCATTGTTTATCAAATGATAAACGTCATTTAATTAAATTAATTCAACGAAGATACGGGACTCATCTGAGGCCCCGTAACCGTACTGTCAAAAAATTCAAAAGAAATATGCCTGAAAAGCGCTGGATCAAGCAGTTTCTAAATCGTCACCAACAAACATATCGGTGCTTTTGAGAAATATAAAAGGGAACCGAGCAGCTCTAAGCAGAGGTTTTGCAAGAACATTTTCAAAATTTGAAGACGGTGCTAGAAAACGTATCCTTTACCCATATTTTCAACTATGACGAGACAAATTTAACGGACGATCCCGCGCAGAAAAAGGTTATTGTGCGTCGCGGATCCAAATACCCCCAAAATATTTGCAACTCGTCAAAGATATAGTACATACACGAATTATGTTTGGCGGAAGTGCGTTTGGCAAATTAATGCTTCTTTATGCCGTAGATAAATTAATAAAGTTATGGAATACGTGGACTGAAAATGGTCCAAAAGGGTGTCATTACATAACCCTCCATCAGGTTGGCCCTCATGATAACAAAACTGAAAAAAGAGGAACGCAAGAAAGTACTGATCGGGGATAATCTGGCCTCCCACTTGTTCGTACACACTTTAAAACTTTGCGTCGAGATAATGATATTGTAACGGACGTGGACCCGAGATGTGGTGGATTTACACTACAACGTACTCGAGGTAGTATGACATCATCTTTGGGAATATTCGGTACAGATCGAGCACTCGATGTATATTTATTGGAGGACGTTCCAGCGGAAACCAGTCTAATGAGTCAGTCGTATGATAGAAGATCAGTATGTCGAGTCGGACAGTTGCTTTTATCAATCCGTGCCGCGTGATGTGTAAATAAATAATACGAGACGTGCCGGTGAAGTAGTAAATTGTCAATAGTGTAAATAATGTAAAAATATTAATATTAGAAGTATAAATAAATTGTACATAGTGTTCAAATAAATAATAAAAAAAAATTGAACCCAAAAAACGCTAGAATATCTTATTTGTTTGTCTGCCTCCTAATAGTAAGTAATCAGATCACACAACCGTTTGATGTGGCGGTTTTCCCCCCTTAAGACCAAGTGGAGGAAAATGATTATTGATTTCGATGACAATGGTGCAGCTATTGACGAGGTGCAAAATACCACCTAAGCCTGTCATAGTTTTTAGATCAAGACTGCGTCGGTGTTTGTTTTATATTGCAGTTCAATGTAATTTATTAATAGATTCTACATTAGATTTGTTTGCCAACTCTTTGGAAGAAGCTTAACAAACTGTAACTTTCCCTCCATCTATTTATATTTTGATTGAAATTACACAACGTAAATTTTATATTAAGAACTACGTAAATTAAGTACAAGCACAAAAGTCATCAGTGCAATCTAGAAAAATACGTTACATAAAAAAAACACGAAAAGCAGTTTGTAGACTGAAAAGTGAACAAACAATAATTAAAACGAAATCGGTATTGGATCTAGTTCTAAATGTTGAATGATGGATGTTTATTTTTTGTTGTCAACGAACAAATTAGCAGGTCGTAAAAATAATCATCTTACTGTATGTCTTAGGTACTAATAACAGTGAATAAAGTTTTAAAAATGTGATATTAACAAAAATATTATATTCTTATTTATTTGTTGTAGATTATTAAAGGCATTGTGACGGAAAGAAATCTGCCTCTTCCGAGTCCATTGTTACATAAACGGACGTGAGGCGGCGCGATCATTGTGGCGCATCAGTAATATTCCTGCACTTCTGCAGTGAGGATAACGCGCCGCAGGAATACAGGTTCTGCTGTGGCGAGAGCGAGAATTTAGTTATTTTTGACCCCATTCTGGTGTACTCAGTTTTCTCATTATATTTGTCTTGTAATCCATAATGCCATTAATACAGTCGCGTCGTGCATTGTATAGTGCTCGATGCAACCTCGTGTCATAAATTTGTGTTTATTTTTAAAAACCTTGACCCTGTGTGACCCACAATTTCTAACCTAAAAGTCAAACATGGACAATTAAGGTAGATAAGTAATCGGTGTTCAGTGTTTTTTTGTTATAATTTGTTTTTGTGTATGAACCTATTTTCAGAATGATCCTTTCCCATCCAATACTAGAGTGATAACCCAGTAACATGTTTTAAGCATGATTTTGTCCAATAACTGTTGTCTGTTATGGAAAGTTTGATTTGTTGTTGCATTTACACATATTCGTTTAAGTGTTGTTACTTTATCTATTTAATTTGTCAATTGTTAGTATAAATTTTCGGACTCATTGTTATTAATATTATATTGACCCCAGAATGGATATGTCATCGGCATATACTAAAACCAGGCTTTTGGTAAAACGCCTAGGCTTTTTAAAAATGACTAGGCAAATTGTAAAACAATAATAACTTTGGAATTAGACTAGATGTTTCAGGCGTTTTATAAAACGCCGTCACAACTGTAGGCTTATTGTAAAAACAATGATTTTACAATATGCCTAGCTTGAGTCAGGCGTATTATAAAACGCCTACTTGTTGTTTAGGCATATTCCATGTTTATTATTCAAGCCTGATAATAATATTAGTATTCATACAATAATATAATGTATATAATGTTAAATTATCCTTTCTTGTTTTATAAAAAAATTACAGAAACTTAAATAAGTTTTTATTTAAAGGAAATATGGAACTTCATAGTATTATACTTAATTACTAATTAGGGCAATAACAAAATAAAAGAACGGAAACCAGCCTCTTTACAAAGAAAAATGTAAAATTAATCAAGTAAAATGAATATGAGTATAATATAAAAAAAAAAACGTAGACAAGGCTAAGGAAAAAAAATATGGCCAAAATATTAGAATGCCTAAAAGTACTTATTTCCACAGGGTCCGCTGGTATGACATTTGCTAGTGCACTTCATGTGCATCATCCAAAATAGATCCCAAAACATCATTCTTTCGAATCCAGAGGTTTTGCCCTGATTTTATTTGAAGAGATTGTAAAATAATGTTACTTCACTATTCATGCCATCTGTCAAGGCTTTAAACACTGGGCACTACGTTTTATTTTGGCTTTCGCAACCTCAAAACTAATGACAGGGTGCTCAGCGACCTGGAAAACCTGGAGAACCTGGAAAAGTCAGGGAATTGGAAATTGTTCAGGGGAAAGTCAGAGAAACGATCATTTTTAGTTAAAAGTCAGGTAATTAAACTTTTTTTTTAGAGGAGCCGAATAAATGATGAAACAATAAGCGTTTTATACAGTTAATATTGATTACATATCAATGTAATAATACAATGCTTAAGATTTATTTTGTCTTTCCTTATACTGAAATTAGTCCATAGTTCGGGAATTTTAATGTGCAACATCTTTAGCCGCAACATGGGAGTAAAACCGATTAGAATGTCGTCACGTAAAACGGCATTACGCCCCCTCTCCGCCCGCGCTCTTTTCTCGCATGTGTGTGCGAGGACCGCGTGTCTAAGTAATCTCCGAAACTACTTATCCGATTTCAAAAATTCTTTCACCAATATTTAGAATCAACCGTCAGGGTGGAAACATAGGCTGAATATTATCCCGTTAAAATAAAAGGGATTTTCGTGGAGACCACTTTTGCAAAGTAAGTCGACGAAAAAACTCATAAGCGAATTCGTTTTTACGAACGCTTCCTTAACGATAAGAGATATACAAATGCTATCTATAGAAAATTTCTAGAGCTTAAAAAGGCCTATAAAAAAGTCCACGACGATATAAGGTTACTACTACTATCTTTTTCAAATTGCCATTTCACTGTCATGACAGACAAAGTCGTTTAGCGGCGCATAGTCAGCTGGTGGCACTGGCAACCTTGAAATTACTTTTTGCGCCGCTAGTGGTCAGTTAAATCAAAGAAATTGTGACTTAAATGAGGTTGTGGTTTTGTACCTAACAGCGAAAAATTTATCCAATTCCAATAATTCGATGTAGTAGGTAATTTATTCTCCCCGGTGAATTTTAGAATAGGCATATTCTAAAACAAATGGGCGTTTTATAATAGGCCTGACTTAAGCTAGACATATTGTGTTTTTACAATAAGCCTAAAATTGTGACTGCGTTTTATAAAACGCCTGAAATATCTAATCTAATTGCAAAGTTATTATTGTTTTACAATTTGCCTAGTCATTTTGAAAAAGCCTAGGCGTTTTACAAAAAGCTTAGTTTTAGTAAATGCCGACGACATTTACATGATTTAACACTCGTGGATGGATACATGGAGCTCGTCAACTACTCCACAATAAAAACACTAAAATTCAAACCCAGTTGCAAACATTTTCTAAATTATATTACGGTGTTAATGTTTACAGACAAATTGCACAAAGATCGCTCATACATTTTAGTTTTCTGAGTTCTTGACAAACATATTGAGTGCAATAGAGTGTATTTCTGTTTTATATAATATTCACTACATAACTATTTTCCATTTCTGTCTGATTTTTTCATTGATGATTCTCTCTTGTGCACAGATAAATTTTCCACTTCCATGATCCTTCAGTGTCAGAGAATTTTAGAAATACGGTTACCTTTAAAACTCATCTGCAGCTCATTATTTGCCTAATCCTTACTAATATTATAAATGCGAAAGTAACTCTGTCTATCTGTCTGTTACGGTTTCAGAGCTAAACCGCTGAACCAATTTTAGTGAAATTTGGTATGTTGATAACTTGAACCTCAAGGAAGGACATAGGATACTTTTAATTGCATTTTATTCCCATTAGAGGTTAAAAATTTTGGTTTTGGCCGTTGCGGCCTTCTTCAGCCCTACGTCCTAAATATTCCAAATATACACCTAATATGCGTCTTAAAACAAGTTAAAAATTACAATTTAAAACTGAAAAGGAAATGAAGACACTTTTATTAGGATACTTTTTGCCAGCGACTTTGCTCTTACCTTTGTTTTAAACCCCAAAAATGTTTAGAAATTGGAGAACAATTCCTCGAAAATGCCGTTCGGGCGTTCGTAAATTCAAACGCCATCTACGAGACGGCGCTGGCCACGTTTCGAATTAAAATACGAGAGATAATGCTCTATTGTCTATTCTAACAAAACCAGAGCAGAGTGAGCAGAGTAGCAAAAAATTACAATGGTTTTCTTTGCCGCGCTGCTTCGCTCAAGCAGAAATGGAATAATTAGAAAACATGATTGTAGACAATTCGAAGCAGTGTTTTGCAGCTCTGATCTCCTGGGCGAGCGTGTTTTTCACGTGGACGGCGGAACTAAGAAACAGGAATGGCGGCCAGTTTGCGGTACTTTTATTATACAGTGACTTTAAATTAGAACATTTCTAGTAAATAATTATGTATCAAGGCACTAAAGTCTTATTTTTTCATTAGGAATGTGTGTTTGTAAAAAAAAATACGAGTGTGCTTTAGACCACACGACTGAAGTAAAACTTCCGTTCGCTTCGCCCGATCACACTGTTCGTAACGCTCTCGTCACGCATTCACCAGCTTACTCCCCAAGTCAAGTGTTCGTAAAGAAGTTTTACTTCAAAAAATTTTTTGCGAAAACTATTTGTGGAGGTTAGGTTATTTTTAGATATCATTAACGCAAAAAATTATAGTCAAAAACAACGCGGAAAAGAAACCAGTATGTGGACGTCTTATTGATACATATTTTCTGTAAAAATTGGGTGGACCTAAATCTTCCTTTAAAATTGTAGAGTAATGAACTAATTTAGTGACAATTTTAAACATTTTACTGACGATTTCGGAAAATATGTTTTCTGGCTTTTATTGGTATACCCGGGCAACGCCGGTTATTTCTTCTATAGTAACTATACTTGATACGAAAAATACATACATACGTAGATGAATACAGAATAACACATATACATATAATCATTATAACACATATTACTAGAGAATCTACAAAAAATTATCAAAAACCTATTACACCACTAGACTGAACATAATCTACTCGAAGAATACCTGAAACAACCTGAAAGATCAATTATGTCAAACTTTAAATAATAAAATAAACGACATATTATTTAGAAAACCCCCTATATCCATTCTAGCGTTAACTGGCGAAGATGACACCTACAGAATAACAGCATGAGAAACACGAAATACTCGTCAGTTCGATAAACATATCCGAAAGGATGACGATGTCTATTACATAGAATGAAATCGAAATAGATGCATATATTTAAACGGGTACATGATGAGATCTTATAGTATCAATTTCTCGATTTTTAGCCCATCACCTCCTTAAATTCTAAGTTCCGACGTCTATGACTGAATAATTTAAAATGCAGGTAAAATCTAAAAAATCTGCTCGCACAAAAACTGAAGATAAAAATTAACTTGTCCCTGAAGTAAGTGACCGACTGAAATAAACTCACAAAAAATGTCTACATTTCTTATCTTACATTACAAGAGATGTTTCAAATTACGCCCTTCGGTGTCGATACATGTTTGAGCTCTGCGAAGCATCTTCTGCCGAATTCCCGCAAAAACACCTGCTGTATGTCGAATTGTTCTGGCAGCGTTGTCCACACGTGCACGAAGTTCCTCGACCTCGAAAATTTGCTCTTCCGCATACAGGACACAATCGGTGCGATTGCGACCTCGATCTTGACATCCCGGGGTCTTGTAGGTTGAGCAAAATGTGCGAATATTAGGGAGTACTTTTGCATCTGCCATTTTCACCACCACTAATAACGCATGCACGATTACAAACGTACTGTTTGATTTCACGATCAAAACAGGTCGATAGTTTTAAAAACGGTATTTACTGATGTTACATGTTAAATAAGGGAGAAATTTAAAAATTCCAGGCATATTATGATTGACGTTCAGTGGCTATGATTTACTCAAATCAAAAAATACCGGGGATCACTTCCAAAATTTACTGTTTTCAGAACTTTTGTACCTTCCTTCCTGTGTGTAGATACCAGTGGGACAATTTCACAATTTTGCCGTGCCAGTACTTCCTCCTCCCTGTATTACATGCAACTTAAATATGTATTACCATCATTGCCTGAACAAATTTGTTTGTTTATAAGAGCAATTTGAGAAAATTAAGAATTAATAATTATATTATTAAACAAGAAGAATGTTCTTAAATCCAAGTGGAGTAAATTTAAATTAAAATTTAAATATATCTAAGTCGAACTCCACAAACTTTAATAACTGTAAAATTACTAATGGAACATGTTTCGGCAGAACACTTCTGCCATCATCAGCCCTAATTTAACAAGAGATTAATGATACAATTGATGAATTACAAGAGGGGTTCTTACCTTAAAGAATATAAAAATTATGACATTGACGTAATTTTGAATTAAATTTGACGTTTTCAAAGGGTTACATGATTTTTAAAAGATTTCGTAAAATTCTTTAAGGTTAAGAACCCCTCTTGTAATTCATCAATTGTATCATTAATCTCTTTTTAAATTAGGGCTGATGATGGCAGAAGTGTTCTGCCGAAACATGTTCCATTAGTAATTTTACAGTTATTAAAGTTTGTGGAGTTCGACTTAGATATATTTAAATTTTAATTTTTAAATTATATTATTTGTAATATGTAAAAAAAAAAACATCAGATTTATGATTATCATCATGTAACTAAGGAATATTACGGTGAATGTTATAAATAAAAGACAAAATAAACTTTTGCTTTTAACCAAGAGAATTTAAGAAGAATAAAGAGCTGAATGTCGGAATCAGAATAATATGATGTACTACATTATGAAAATTAAGATGTTTTGAGATATCTCCCTAAAGAATTTCAACCACCAGGTTGTTATTCTCTAGGTAATAACAAGAATGATAAAACGTGTGTTTAGGGGTTTATTTAAATAGTATAAAAAAGGTAAGTTGAATACTAAATATAACAGAAATAAGAAGGGTTGTATAGTATAAGTAAACTATAGTTTTTAACCGACTTCAAAAAAGGAGGAGGTTATCAATTCGGTTGTATGTTTTTTTTTTTTTTTAATGTTTGTTACCGCAGAACTTCGTCATTTATAAACCGATTTGTAAAATTCTTCTTTTATTTGAAAGAGTATACTTGCAGATTGGTCCCACTGTCACCATTTCAGGATCTGATGAGGGGATCTCATGGAAATCGAGAAAAATCCTCAAATTTTCGCTCCCTTTAATTAACCGACTTCATGTATGTTCACCGATTTCTTCGTCAATTGTGGACCGATTTACAAAATTCTTCTTTCATTTGAAAGGGTATACTCTAAAGATGGTTACATTGTTAAAAAATCAGGATCTGATCAGGGAATCCCATGGAAATCGAGAAAAATCGTCAAATTTTCGCTCCCTTTTATTAACCGACTTCATGTATGTTCACCGATTTCTTCGTCAATTGTGGACCGATTTACAAAATTCTTCCTTTATTTGAAAGGGTATACTCTAAAGATGGTTACATTGTTAAAAAATCAGGATCTGATCAGGGAATCCAAAGGAAATCGAGAAAAATCCTCAAATTTTCGCTCCCTCTTTAACAGACTTATCATGTATGTTCACCGATTTCTTCGTCAATTGTGGACCGATTTACAAAATTCTTCTTTTATTTGAAAGGGCATACTCTAAAGGTGGTTACACTGTTAAAAAATCCAGGATCTGATTAGGGAATCTCATGGAAATCGAGAAAAATCCTCAAATTCTCGCTCCCTTTTTATTAACCGACTTATCATGTATGTTCACCCATTTCTTTGTCAGTTGTGGACCGATTTACAAAATTCTTCTTTTATTTGAAAGGGTATACTCTTGACGTGATTCCATTGTCAAAAAATCAG
Organism: Diaperis boleti; assembly: GCA_963583935.1. Taxonomy (NCBI): domain Eukaryota; kingdom Metazoa; phylum Arthropoda; class Insecta; order Coleoptera; family Tenebrionidae; genus Diaperis; species Diaperis boleti. Next base: position 22,635,746 of record OY757247.1, on the reverse strand, counting down.
GATCTGATCAGGGAATCCCATGGAAATCGAGAAAAATCCCCATATTTTTTCTTCATTTTATGTATATAATTATGTTCATACCGATTTCTTCGTCAACTTTATTGAGGACCTCAATATTCGAGAAGCGTCTTTACTAGGTATCACTAACTTATCACTTAAAATTGTAAAAAAAATTGCTTTTAAAAAAAAGAGAACCGACTTCAAAAAGTGAAAAATAATTCAATACATGTATTATTACATGTACTACCCAATGATCTGTCTGAAGTCGGTGCTAAGCCAAATAGGTAGTAGATAGATAGGCTGCCTACTCCAGCCACATCGAAGGTCTTCCGGCGAACGCACCGGAATGCGTGAGCGTGGGTGGGGGGCTCGTGCTGAGCAAAACACCCCAAACGGCAGACGTCGTTGACGGTCGTCTCAAATGATATCGAATTTTGTATGCGTTATAACGTTGTTGATATTTTTGTATAATTACAATATGTTACAAATTTGTAACCTATTTGGCTTGGCACCGACTTCAGACAGGTCATTGGGTAGTACATGTAATAATACATGTATTCAATTATTTTTCACTTTTTGAAGTCGGTTCTCTTTTTTTTAAAAGCAAATTTTTAACAGGACTACTTTAAATGATACATAATTTTCACACCAAACATTGTACAACAGACAGTGTTAAGAAGAAAAGAAATTATGTCGAACTAAGCGGGGAAAATATAACGAAATATTTTATTGAGAAGAATACTAAAAAAACATTTTGAAGAAATGAATATTAATCAATAATAACAATAATCCCATAATTATGTAAGAAATTTATTTTGACAATGACAACTTTTGACTTTTGAAAAATGTTTTGCAACGAAGTTCCTTCTGGGCACGTCGAATGAGAGAAAAGTCTAAGAATTCGAGCGTCACGAAATTTTTAATGGAACGACCTTTATAATAACTGGCTTCTCTCAATATGTATTCGTTTTCACATAGGAATACTCATGTTTTATCAATTTGTGAATTAACCATAGCATACAGATAATATATATGTCGGAGCGGACTTTTTATAGGCCTCTACAACTTCTACAGAAAGCATGCATATATGTATCTCTTTAGTTATTAAGGCAGCGTTCGTAAGAAACGCATTCGCTCGACCGTATTTTTGTCGACTTACTTGGCAAAAGCAAAAAGCCCGGGATAATACACAGCTTATGTCCACCCTGAAGGTCCATTCTAAATATTGGTGAAAAAATATTTTTTTAACAAAATTATTAATTAAAAAATTTAAATATATCTAAGTCGAATTTTTTAATTTAAATTTACTCCGCTTGGATTTAAGAACATTCTTCTTGTTTAAAGTTATTAATTACAAGTTTATTATCATTTATGTTTTATTCATTTATTCATTTATGTTTTTTTTACTTTTCATTTAATTACTCTCAAACATTGTTAATATATTTCATTGTGCATGTTATTTAATACATAATACATATACATAAAATATAGCAAAAGGAACATCGTTCCAACCGAGTGTCCCACGACACCTCTCGTACTTTTTTTAACATTTTTTTCTGGCTAATAGCAGCAAATTGCATTGTAAGAATTTCAGAATACATACTCATTTTATCATGATCGTTTATTCATTTATTCAATTACTTTAATCAAATATTGGGGTAACTACAAAAAAAGTTTTTCACTACTAGCTGTAGAATGTACGATTATATAGTTTGTAGAGGTTGAGTGAATTTGTTTTTCCTACTTAACAACGATTTTTACAAATTGCACCAGTTATAAATATTTGGCATTAATTAACTGCAATTCATGTAAAAAAACAAATAATGAAGTGTTAAACTATTACAAAATGCATTGTGTAATTTACATGAAAATCCGGTTTCTGACTGAGAAATGTCAGTCTCAAAAAATACATAACCCCAAATTCGTTCTGACTTTTGGCATTATCATGATTATCATTTGAAGAAAAGTTAAACATATGTGCTAGTAGTGGAAAAAATAGTATATAGAATAAATAAAATATAAAATAGTATAGAAACCACGGTTGAGAAGCCTTTTCGTAACCTCGCATTATTATAATTATTGCCCGCGATGCTTCGCATCTTTTTTTGAGTACATAATATTGTAGGTCATATTCTCTAGGGCATAAAATCTCTTCGTTATGCTGTGATTTCCTTCTAATCGCACGATTGTTTAAATTTTTACGTGTGCTCGTAGTTTTCGGGATTTTATCGGTAATGGATTTTCAGTTACTTTCTTGGCTGCGGCGTAAATAGCTTGTTTTTCCATTTTAAGTCGTTTCACTGTCACGTAAACAAACTTGTGAATTGTTTTTTGAAATAAACATTTTTTTTCAATACTAGCTTCAGAAAAAATCATTATAATAATATGTCGTGTTTGATGCTTCAGAAATTGATTTTCTGTACCTTACCCAATAATGGATGTTTCGCGCCTACTAGTAGATAATAAAAACAATTGTCATTGTTGGCATGCTTACTGCCTTAGTTGATGTGTTGACTTGACATTTGCTGTCATTATTAATTGATTTAATTTCATATGCTACTTGCTTTTCATGAATATCTTCGTTAAATTATTTCCAACCTTTCCCATTATCATGATTATCATTTGAAGAAAAGTTAAACAAATGTGCTAGTAGTAAAAAAATAGTATATAAACCACGGTTGAGAAGCCTTTTCTTAGCCGCGTATTATTATTGCCCGCGATGTTTCGCATCTTGGTGTATAATTACTATTGTTTCTCTGACGATGGTTTCCTTAGTTAATCGGCCTGGATACAACGCAATCCGAACCAGATGAATAGTTAGGTACCATGTCCAGTGCTTCCAGTGCTTTTACCATGAGATTTGGAGAAAATTTTTATATGGTACCTCTTGAAAATCCCTCGACTGAACATTCCCTCGCCCCCTACGGTCGCTTGGGAATCACTTACAATCACGGGATTCATCAAGAAATCATTAAAGTTCGCCGTTTAATGAATTTAACAAGCTCGTTATGCACAAGAACAAGTAATCTCGAAGATATTTCTGGCAGATAATCATAATCATAATAATCAAAGATGTTAATCTAAAAAACATGTTTATAAAATGTTAATTCCCTTGTTCTTAAGTTTCTTAAGTTTTAAGTTCTTAAGTCAATAAAGTGATGCAACAAATTAAATGATTAATTAATTCAGGTGCTTGTTTCTGTAACTGTTTAATCTTTAGATCCAAACTTATTGCGATACTAACTTTATTTTAAAATCCCCCAATAAACTTGTTTATTGAACAATGTTTGCACTAGAAATCAAACTACACGAGTTACTTTGTAGATAAATTAGTAGTTTTTTGTCTGTGTCGAATGTTTGTAGTTAAAATGTAGATACTGCACAAACACAAACATTTTTCCCCGATAGTATAAAAGGGGTCAATTGAGCCGTAATGTGAAAATGTTTCACACTAGTAACTATCTGTTTGGTTTGTAAGTGCTGAATGCAGTTTAAGTGACAGTAATTTAGGTAGATTTTCCAGAAAAGTGTAAAAAAATTTGTATGCAACACGTGTAAAATGTGATATGACGTATTGCCCAACTCGGGCTTCGCCCTCATATGATTATTTTTACGTTGCGTCACAAAAATTTTATGATATAGAAGTAGGTTTTTGAAACAAAATATTAAAGATATAAGGGTGGACAACAATTATTGATTGGCCCCAAATTTGTATAATTCCTTATTTAAGAATGTAAAATCATTCAAAAAACTAGAACTACAATTAAGAATAAATTAATAATTAAAATACATGAAGTTAATGTGTTTATTCATCGAACAATTTTTACCCCTTAGAGCTCGTTCCGTTTTACTTCATAGCTTTTCTATGGGGTTCAAGTCTGGGGATTAAGTCGGTCAAACCAAGAGGATAATATTATTGATTGTAATCATTTTTTAGTTTTTTTGCGGTATGCTTTGGATAAAAATTTCTTTATGTTGTTCTTGATCCCTTTTATCGACTAGACTATGTAAAGAACCTAATCCAGATCAAGAAAGCACCCTTACATTAGGGACCTCGAAACTTAACGGTTGCAGTTGTGTATTGAAAGTCAACTCACAGTTGACATTATCATCAGTTCCGCGTTATGTGTAAACGAATATATGATGCCGTTTAGTGGTTTGTAAAATAGTGTAAATAATGTAAATATTGTAAAATAAGACGTCGAAAATAAATTGTATACAGTGTTAACATTATACAGTATCGTTTGTTGTACCGTTCATTAAAAGGACGCCGAACATAGTCTTAAATATTCTTAAATTTGCTTTCATCAGACCATGTCCATTCGATGTGTGTCCTTGTAAATTCGAAACCGGCAACACGATTTTTTTAGAAATCCATAGGTCTTCTTAAAAAGGTTCAACTATTGGCATATTATCTGAGGAGTTGAAGCACGGCAATCCTTTCGAGGCCATTATTATTGTCGATGTGTTGAAAAAATCAATATACGGGGTGATTCACGAAGCGTGGCGAATATTTAAACCTCAAATTATATGACCTTAAAACGTACTTTTGCCGGTACATATTAAAAAAAAATTAAAGTTGAAAAATTAATGGCGATGTACTCAAAACATTTTGATAGTCGCTGGATTTATTTTGAACAAAAAACTTATTACTTATGATACGAGCTATTCTCAACATCTCGGTTTTTATTGACTAACCTTTTCCGACTGACAAAAACCACTCTTGATTTCAATTGAAAAAGATAAAGACTCACTTAGGCCAACGTACCATTAATTTATTGCCGAACCCACGAGTCCTGGCCACGTCGGGCATTTCGCGGATGGTTTGCTCCGCATACTTCACTTTTTCGCGTACTTGTTGCACGGTGCTGATGGGAGTCGCATAAATTCTTCTAGCCGTTGAAGCATTTCCCCGAGCTTTCCGTAGACAAGTACGATATCGGTTCGTTCATTAAATGACAAAACCATTTTTTTAATGTAAACAACGTCGCGTCGTGTACAAAATCTTTAACTCAACTAATACATATTTATTTATTACTAGCTGACCCGACAGACGTGGTCCTGTACATATTTCATAGCGAAACAAAACAAATGTAATTTTGTTTTAATTTAAGTGGGGATGCGTTTTTCCAGATTTTTCTCCAGAATTTCCCGATTTTTTTTTTTTTTAATTGAGAACATTCAATTGAGTTATTTCTATCACGGGAGCATAACGAACAAAAAAAAAAGGGAATTAACCAAATATGTCGGTCCTATCGTTAGTTATGATCGAGAGTGCATAAAAAAATTTGACTTTTGTCGCTCGTCCGAATTTTCCGACATTCCTTGTAATTGTCTCGAATTTTATTTCCCTGAAAACTTTTCCATAAAAAAAACTTATTTAGATTACTACAAAAAAAAAACAGCCTAATCGGTCCAGCCGTTCTCAAGTGATGCGCTTACCAACAAACAGCATTTCACTTTTACTATACACGCTGTTTCAACGAAAATTGTCCACATTTTTTTTACTCGAGTTACAAATGTTTTCTTCAATTATTTTCCCTTAACTGAAAAACTATGTGTGAAAAAAAATGGCATAATTGGAAGTATGTAATTGGCCCTACAAAGGACCATTTATCCGGTAAATTTGAAATGAATATTCCGAATATTTTCAAAAAAAATCATAAAAATTGGTCGAGCCGAAAAATTGGTCCAGCCCAAAAGGGCCCTGGGCCTTCTCATACCTGCCAAATATACAAAAAAAAAACATAAAAATCGGTCGAGCCGTTTCGGAGGAGTTCGACCACAAACACTGTGACACGAGATTTTTAGATTTAGATTATAGGACATTGAATTCGATAGAAACAGAAAAGGGTGAACTTTTTGCAGTTATTGCTACGACGTCAATTTTTTGTGTTTTCTCGAATGATAAATATTCAATTCTGATCGTCGTTAGCTTTTGTCAGTGGTTCTTAAACGGTTTGGATAAAATTTTTGGCTTTTTGTTACGTCTCATAATGTTGCACGCATTACTACGATTTTGAGATGTCTTTCCATTCTCTACTTTTCTTCCTCCCGTAATCGAACAATTAATTTCTCTTTTTTTTTTGGTAATAGCGACAGAGAAATATTTTGTGACACCAGATTCCTTGATTATTTAATATTTACTTGGCTCTAGAGTTGTTTTGAACCTCATACGTATAAAATAAAATAAAATAATATCATAGAGTAAAAAAAATATATGTTCATATTGGCGCCAATCATTTATTGTACCCCACTGTATCTTTAAATGAGGGTAGATATTGCGTTATTGAGTACATAAATACCGGGTCTCCCAACTAAAATATGTGCCCCCAACAATTCTAATTTAGAAAGACTTGGAAAATATCGAATTGAATTGAATAAGCTTTAAAATGATGATCACACGACCCCCCATGTCAATTAAATTTTTTAAGGGGGTGGCTTCCCTGGCTAAAGGGGTGAGATCTAAGACTTAAAAGTTTGGTACAATTGGGTACCCCTTGATAACAAAATTGACCTGTTCGAGCGTTTCCTTCTGAGTCTTTCGAAATTGAAATTGTTGGGGGGTTCAAATTTTAGTTGAGTATTTTATGCAGATTTGGAAAATATCGAATTGATGCTTTTTTTGTAGAAAGGAATCGATAAATGTAGGTCTGGATAGAGAATTGAATAAGCTCTTATTACACGACCCCCCATGCTATTTAAATTTTTTAAGGGGGTCCTTCGAAATTGGAATTGTTGGGGGGTAAAAATTCAACACCCTGTGTATTGAATATGTTTTATATCTTGTCTTCATAAATGATTCATACATCATGTTGCCTGTGGAAAGCAAAATTTACATGTAGTATAGATGGAGAATTTTGACGTTCAAAGCCTATTAGCTGTATGAATCATTTATGAACATCCTGTATAATCAAATCTAACGAACTATAATATAAATACGAAGCTCAGAGTAGGATGTCCTATGACCAAATAGTAAAAATTGTCAACTTACTGCCAACACAAAAATTATACTTTTAGCGGTTAGCTATAATTTTGAATGTTGTCAAAATAAATCAAACATTCTAAAATTTGTACAGAATAAAATGATTGATATACCTATGATGCATTCATACAAACCAAAGTGTTAGAGAAAGATACTGACGAAAATAACTAGCCTTCTGACGACAAGCATAATAAATCAATTAACCAGGTAAAGGAAGCAGAATAACTGTTGGCTTAAGAAGTCGTAACTATTGCAATTCCAAATTATTTATCCAATATCCGAAATTTAAATGCATTATTATTAAGCCTCTACAAAATGATACAAAGAGGCCAAACTGGTGGAACACTCGCCGAAATGACAACAACCAGTCTTCGAAATCACCTCCGTTTCAATGCTCGAATACAGTTCTCACCCTAGTAAAGAATAACGGTCTATATCCAACATATCTGAATTGGTGGAATTCGTTTCGCAGCATTATAAGCCACCCTCCAAAATTTTTTGAGCTCGTTCCTGAGGATCAATATGCCATCGATTGGATGTGACCTCACAAAAAATAGTCGCAGCTAATAGGGTTGGGAGTGTGAGAGAAGTCCACCTCTACAATTCATCTCAACCATAGGAATAAACACCACTGACAAAATACTAGTGTATTCACTCTCTTGATTCTTGAAGTAGTAAAAGTGCAGTACCACAGCAAGCGGGATATAAAAGTAATCAGACTAAACATATAGGGCGCGTCGTATTAAGTCGTCGATAATTCTTCAACAGTAATTTCTAATTTAAGAGGGTCGCAAGTAGACGACTTTTACACTTAAAATACAACTTTATTTGGATAATTGGAGACTTATTTATCTTTAATTTTAAGATTTCAGATAAGAAAGTTTTGGTAAGGAAGTTTAGAGGATGTAACGAGTGAGCAACAAAATTCGTGATCGCAGTTGGCTAAACGTACATCGGTTCTTTTACTTTATTTTTAACCTATTTTCTCTGACTGTCACAAATTTGAATCAGATTTGACAGCTCGATGACTTTTTACACAATCGTATCGATCAAGAATCGACTCAAAATTTGAGATTCAGAGCCTCCTACGATCACGAATTTTGTTGCTCACTCGTTAAATAAAAATATTCAAAACAATACTAGTAATATTATCATCTTTAAAATTATATATATCGAAGACATCATATTGAAAGTAATTGCGAAGAAATAATTGAATGAACTGTGAATTGCACCGCTAGAGACCCAAGGAAATAGTTTTCGGTTTCAAGCTTCATTTTTGTATTAATTTCATATAAATTCAGAGACCACACCTCACAGTAAATCCTGAAGTTAATCAGTTTTCAGTTAAAATGATATACATAAACAAACGTGTCAGTTACAGCTCCACTTTGAAGTTATAATTATACCCACACCTACATGCATATTTATAATCGAGCATAACCAAATGGCAGACTGCCATAATGTTTTATTTTAATAGAATTAAATCCGTTCTTTAGTTGTAAAATTCTTTGAAGTTAAATTGTTGAAAGTAGACACATGGTATACTTCATTATAGTAAGTAAAAAAAGTAAAAAAACGGTAAATTATGTCATTCCTGAGCTAAAATGTGGCTTTGATAATTTATTTTTGAGCTTTTTTAGTAATTTCAATTGTATTTAAAAGTAAACTAATAAACATTAACAAATCACTTCGGTATCCATGTTGGTCCAAACTCCAGATGTAGATAAACAAATTTTATTTGTTAAATATAAATATCTGAAGATTTATAAATAAACTCTTTAAGTGTTTATTACTAATATTACGATGTGTAAAGCTTCAGTAAGTGTAAGCAAAATAATCAAACATATTAATAAATCCAATAATTCTGTCTATACATCAAATAAGAACACTTCGAATTTGTGTAAACAAGCTGTTGATGATACTCGCACGATATTAATCAGCGCAAGCACGCTTCATAGAGACTCGACTGATTCAGTTAGAAGTATTAATGTACACTAAAAATGCTTCCCATTTGGAGCAGCATTTATATTGTATGTTATATTTTCCAGTAACGTTTTGGTGGTGTTGGTAGGAGTGCAACAAGCTGGCCCATCAGTTCTGGATTTCTTACCCGCCGCCGGGGGCGGGCAGCTCCACTAGTTCCAAGGAGAAAGAAAAACAACAGCAAAGTGAGGAAGAAAAAAGAAGTACGTCTAAAGAACAACGACAAATAGAATACGACGCTGCGATTAAAGTTAGTATTTACTGTCAAAGAGTTTAGACGTATTTTTTAATTATTTTCTCCTTGCGGTGTCGAGGCCGGATAGCACCGAGCCGTAGTTATGTAGATATCACAACTTTTTGGGCATATTTAAGTACCGCATTCGCTTGCCAATAGACCAACTATAAGCTTTATTTATTTACACACACACATATTAAATGTTTACTCACTGATTTAATTTGTCTTTCTTTTTTCAGGAACACCATCGTTCCCAAAGAGAACAGTGGGAAATAAGACAACTCGATAACGACTTATTACAACAACGACATTCAGAAAGAGAGCGGGAAAGGGAAGAAAAGGAACTAGCTGAACAGCAACACTTACTTTTGGATGACCGTGATGATGATCCATTACCGTGAGTTCCCACAAGTGAAAAATATAAAGTTTTGCATTATTTTTGCTTACATGAATAACTTGCAAAAATGTAAACAAAGTTGGAAAACTAGTATAAACATAAATATTGTAGACACTTCCAAATTTACATAGTGGAGTAGTGATTTGACCTACCGTGGCATTAAAAGATATTAATTTCTAATTTTTTTCTTGAGGAATATTGTCTTCTTAATATTGCTTTACAAACCATATTTCATACGGACATATTCGATTGAATTCATATCCGGGGAGTTTTCTGGCCTATCCAATCCAGTCTTTGCACATTTGCTTCTTCCAAAACATTTTGGACCCTTCTCGTGCGGTTTGATCGAATATTATAGTTTATAAAACTAAAATTACTAGTTCATTTTGGAGGTAGATATTTCCTGTCAACGACCATGTAGTATGAATAAGAGTTGGATCCGACGACCATGCACAATAGTCCTTCAAAACATCACAGTCCCTTTCTGAAAAGGAATGACTTTTCTAACACAACCCAGTCTCACTGCACATTCTGGTTCCCTTCATACCCTGAGCTTTCAGTTCTTAAGTCAAATCTGGGTTCGTCGGAAAAAAGTTCCTTTTTAAATCTAGGCATTATTAAATGTCTTCGAGATCTAAAATTAATAATAAAAAAATATAAATCAGCCCACCGTAAGTCTTCTAAAATTTGTTATTACAGATCGAACTGACAATTTATTATGTTGCGGTTGTGTCATACAAAATTGGCTATTGTGTAGCGATTCTCTCTTGCATTTGTAACTTTTGTGAGTCCACCATCACGTCTTCTATTCACATTTCTAGTCTGATGGAATGATCATACTATCCTGCTATAACAGACATGATCCGGTTATGGCAAGTGTTACTGAAAATCGGTGATTTGACCAATTCGGTTAAATTAAGGCGATTATCCTTGACTTATCAAAATCCAAAATTCGATGGCCAGGCATTTTTTGGCAAACGAAAACAAATTATTTTTTTAAAGATTTACCGCACATTGACAAATTTTAACAACAGTAATCGATAACATTTTTGGCCGCTTTCATGCACCCATGATAAAAAACAGATACGAGTTCCTCAAGCAACAGAAACGAGTCAATTTGAAGAGCAAAGATTGGCAGCAATATTTAGACCAAATAGTCCTATTTCGCTTCACAATTTAACTTGTAAATTGTAGTGTCAAATAGCTACAAAAAAATTTCGTTGGAATAAAGCTTCTCGCAAAATTGTCACTAAAATAATTGCCCTATTGGTTATTTATTTTGAAATTGAAACATCTCATTGGTTGACAAAAACGCAAGTTTTAAATTATTGTCACTTATAATACAACAAGTGGTTTGAATCTTGCCGGCAATTTTTGTCAGTCGGATTATGAGTAGCTGTTGGAACGACAATGGTCATGAGTGCGAAGCACGAATGGCGATTGTCTAAAAGCAACGGCTACGAGTCCATTTGAGTGACAAAAATTACCAAAAGATTCAAACCACGAGTTTTATTTGGTAAGACAATCCAAAGAATTTCTAATTAATTCGTTTTTGAATGGTGAGCTTTGATCGATTTGCGTAACAACTATGTACGTGAAGTGGTCCTTAATAAACAAGAATGATAAACAAAAATAAATTTGTAAATAGTTCGTCGAATTTAATATTAAAAACAGTTAAAAAGAAGAGCATGAGCAGTAAAAATAGATTTGGCGTAAAAACCATTGCAGAAATCGAACAATCTGTAGAATCGTCAATTTCGTGTTAACACCAAGCGCTTAAAAGGTTTAATTTAGAAGACCCTGCAGACATCAGTCAGCTAAATTTAATATTGAAAGACTATGGACACTATATGAAGAAATTGGAAGGAAGCGTTTATAAAGAAAACGTTTTGAAGACTACTTGGAACACCACCGCTAATCTGTTAACAGAAAAGTATTTTAAAGAATTTAAAATTAAAATAGATTTGTTTGCTGGAATAGATTTTATAGAGAAGTGAGAGCTTCCAGATACAGTAAACGAAAAGAACTTCAAGCACAGGCAGAAAAAAGAAAAGTAAGCTTAGTTGCATTGACAGATTTGGAATATGTCAAAATGATTAATTCCTGGGACGAGAATACTCCTTCTGGACTGCAACTCAGATTTTTTCTAGTAGCTGCAAGAGCGCTTGCATGAAGAGGGGGAGACGGAGCTGTTTGTTTAACCCATCCTTTTAAGAAAGAATTAGACAACAGTGGAATGCCAACTGGTCGTTTCGAATATAATTCCATATTTAGTAAAACTCTTGCTGACAGCAAATGGTTGATACCCAATGTCGCGGATCCGAATATTTGTCCAGTGAGGTTAGTTTCTCTTAGAATTGCATTAATCTGTTATTTAATTTCTTTCCGTTAGGTTTTTAGAAAAAATGCTTTCTAAGAGGGGACTTATAATATCAAAACTGACAGACTGTTCTTAACTGAAAATCCTTTTTGGAATAAACCTAATGGCAATGGGTGGTTTAAGAATTGCCCCATAGACATCAATGAAATCGCCAAATGGACAAAACAAAGTGCCGAGAAAGCAGGACTCGATATGAAACCGATTACACACAAATCATTCAACAAGGTCAACTGCGGTTACTAAATTAACAAAGGCCGGCGTATCGGAACAAGAACTGATTAAGATAACTGGCCACAGCAACGCCGCATCGATTCGTCTATATTTACAGATAGACCATCAACATCACGCAAATATAATTGAGAAGCTTAGGAATCAAAGAACAGAAATACCTACCAATACTTTTTCAACTTCAAACACTGCTTCGGCGGCATACCTAGCTATTTGCACCATCACAGAGGAGTCAATTTCTTCGAATGTTACAAATGAACAAATTGTGTACAATAACTGCCAAATTTATCATTACCATTATAATTAAAATGTTTTTTTTATCGAAAAAGTAGAGAGTAAATGCGGTGAACAAGTAAAGAGCAAGAGAGCGTGATTGTAGTGAAAATAAAAGGAAGCAGCTTTTCTTGTCAGTGTAATATTGCTTCTGTATTATAAATTAGAGCATTTTCATTGGTGATTTAATAATGAGTTTTATTGTCGTAATAAAACTTCTTTGCTTTTATTTTAAAAGGGGGTATAAGAGATTTGACCACGTGTGTATTTGAGTTGGCAGCAATACAACAATTTATATCAACATTGGTAAACCTGTGATTCATAGCTACATTTTCATTTATAGTAAACAAACATAACCTTGCTTTTACAAATAACCAACATCATGATTTCTATTTGAAATCATGTTTTTAAATTTCATCAATATTCTTTTGTTGCTGTTATTATTAATTACATTTTACTCATCTCTTCATTCACATGTTTATAAGTTTAAATACTTCATAATGGAAAATTTGTATGATTTGTTGATATTTAAAACAATTTTTAGGTGGCAGTAACTCCAGTAATATTCAATTATTTTTCTCTTGAACTTGAAGTATGCTATTGAAAAAAATGTTGTATTATACACGACGGTAAAGATTGTTTATCTACTCGTGAAGTAAGTCTACTCGTGAACTTAACGTTTTCACTCGTAGATAAACAAGCTCTTTATCGTCTTGTATAATAAATAACTAAACATCTGTCACATGATAACTGCTGCTTTACATTTTTGGCATTTTGGAAAATTTTCTTGACGTCATGGCAGAGTGCCAGTCAAAAAATGTTGGAGTATAATCTATATTATATAAAAATGTTGTGTTGGTTTGTGTATGCGTCAAAAACTCGAAAAGTTCTGCACCGATTGAGCTCAAATTTTGACACAATATACAAACCGCTTCAAGGATTGTTCTTATCTATTTCTCACGTCAGTAACATACCCGCGACTGCGAGAAAACAGCTTTTTTAACGGTCAGCTGTGTACCAATAACAGCTGCTGTCACAAGTGACAGGAAACATTGCATGTTGTGAATTACATAAAATAATGCCTCGCAAAATAACAAATTTGAGTCGTCGCACTCGCAACACAGAAGAATCGAGAAGACGGCTTTTGAATATGATTGAGGAAGAACAAGTATCCGTAGGAAAGAGGAACAGACGAAGCACCATCCAGATGCGGAACGCGGAACCAACAGAAAGACGAGCAGCCAGGCTTGAGAATGCACGAAGGCTTGAGGATGCACGATTGCGAGCACAGTAGTCGCGTTCTGCAGCAACAGATTTGGTTCGTTTTCAACGGAATGAACGTCAGAGGGTGAGGATATCTGAAACAAAGAACAGCAGATCTGAATCTGCAATGCAAGCGTCTTGCATTCCGGTACAATCCAGCTGTTGATATAGTTCAAGTCGCGATGTTGTCATTGGCCAGATGAGTCATGTCTATACCTACTGCCAGGCTCTAAATTTCAATAATGAAACGAAAGGGATGTGTTACGCTGGCGGAAAAATCAAATTGCTTCAACTTGAAGCACCCCAAGAGCCATTTAAAACTCTACTTGCTGGATCTACCGCTGAATCCAAGCATTTCCTATCGAACATCAGGAAATATAACTCTTGCTTCCAAATGACATCATTTGGTGCGGAAATTGTGACTGTCGAAAGTTCTTCACCGATTGCTTTGAAATTTTGAGATAATGTTGTATTCGAATACCTGCGTGGTTTTATATACCTATAGGAACGGGAACGGGAGCGTGAACGGGAAAGAGTAATTCCTATATGAAAACGAATACTTCATGAGCGAAGCCATGACGGGCCAACTAGTTACATATATAGATAGTTAATATTAATTAGCCAAATCAATTAGACCTATTCTTTTCAAAAACACAACAGAAAAAATTACACTCGTACTCATTTTTAAAGAGTGTTATTTATTAATATGTCGTAATTATATATTATTGCTTAAGACAACTGGATTATTTTTCAATAAAGTAAAAATGACACGGGTCAACACGAAATTTGACTTTAACTTTAAAGCATTAAACTGCTTCAACAATCGGCTCAAATTTTACGTTTTATTAAATGAGTATTATTACTATAACTATCACAAAAGCAAACTTTATACCAAAAAAAGATATTTTCTTGTTATTTTTGTGCATAATTAACCGGAAAATCATAAAATAAACTTTAGGACAAAGAACGAATTTTTTTTTGTAGAGTCGTGTGATCTATGATAAAGAAGGTCATCTTTTAACTGGTAACTTGAGGAAATAAAGTTCAATTTCTTAAGCTCTTAAATATCTCTACTATGACTGCTAAATTCACGAATTTATTCTAAATAATGCAGGTGTTTAGTTTCCGCTTCAAGAAGTCTTTTTCATTATTTAATTTTAGATTTCTAAATTCATCATATAAACAAAAGTGTTCTTTATACTTACTCTTGTTTAGAGATCTTAAGTAACATTTAGCTATTTTTATCTATTGGTTACGACTCTCACCTTTAATAATTACGATCTAAAAATAATTCAATGTTATATTGATCACTGACTTTCGGTTTTCTTAAGAAACAAATTTATTGTGGCGCTTGAACAAGAAAAAGTATATACATGATGTTATACAGGGTGATTCACGAAGTGTAGTAGATATTCAAACCTTAAATTTTAGGGCCCTTAAACATAGTTTTGACGGTATTAAGAAACGCTTAAGAGGTTTCTCCAGTGGCATGTAGATTTCTGCCGGTCGAAGTACATTTTCCCGCAATATCTTTTTTTTAATTTACAAATTTCAAAAAATCGCTCTGTAGCTGCAAAGATCTATATTTTATCAACACGCCCACAAAATTTCAACGAAAAATCTTCAAAAATAAAAAAGTTACATTCAACGGCGGGCAAAAATGTACAAAAATGTGCGGCGTTGAATGTAACTTTTTTTATTTTTAAATTTGTAAATTAAAAAAAAGATATTGCGGGAAAATGTACTTCGACCGGCAGAAATGTACATGCCACTGGAGAACCCTCTTAAGTAAAGTTGAATAATTAATGGCAACCAGCGATGCACTCATAACATTTTGATAGTTGCTGGATTTGCGCAAAAAACTTACTACTTACGATACAAACTATTGTAAACATCTCGGTTTTTATTGATTAACCTTTTCCGACTGACAAAAACCACTTGAAAAAGATAAAGACTCCCCTAGGCCAACGCACACAGGTGAAATTTACGCGATTTATGGCCAATATTGATAAAAATAAAGTTTCTCTGATTCAAAAGTAGTAACTTAAATTACCATCCAGGTATATAGCGCAATCTATTGGTGACCAGCAAAACGTTTGATACTTTTTATTCCATGGCCTACATATTTGAATAAGGTAGTGGTTGTTTAGTGGAATAATTTATTACAATTTTCAATAATACTTTAAATCACGTTTGATATTTGTTTAGTGAATATTTGGATTAAAACATTATGGATTCCATACCTTCAGGTAAATGTCTTTTTTAACAAATAACTAAAACGTTTACATCACTTACGAATGTGAAGATATATCGTTTTAAACATAAGGCTATTCATATCGGTTTATTTTTATTTCTCATAGTAAAAACGTTTATACTCAACCGCACTCAACCCGTTTTTATTTCATATTTAAAAAGTACATTTCATTAGCTTTAATATGACACTAAATTTAGCTGCGTCTACTTGCGTTACCTCAACAAAATTCAACAAAATTCAATAACGTACATAAATTGTAAATATATTCATAATCACTTTTCAGGCAGTTCCCAGCATAACATACCAATTAGTCGAAGAAATCTAGTGAGTTTTTATTTAATGGGTGAATCTGATGATCACGAGGCTCGATTTCAATGCTTAGTAACAAAAGTTCGGGAAATTATACACTGTGAAGACGAATTACCAAATTATATCAAGCAAGAGTTATTTCACTTTAATTTATTGAAGCTCAGATCAGAAGGTAATGTTCAAGCTGCAAAAGTTTTAGCTGACATTGTTAAAAACCCTGACTCTGCGAAAAATTATATTAAGAAAGATGATGTTAAGATTGCAAAACTAACAGAAGATAAAGCACTGTCTTTACTTACTAATGCCAAACTAACTAAATATCAGTATAATATTATCAGAAGTAATGCCCTTGAAGAAAATTGTCCCCTATATCCTAATTACGAAAGCGTAATTAAGGCAAAAAAACGCTGCTATCCTGACAACATCCTAATAACTGAGAGTTCAGCAGAGGTACCTATTCAGGATCTTGTGGATCACACACTAAAAAGGTTAGCGATATCACTCAGTGACGTACTTTCTAGAGTAGAAGAAAGTAAATTAGAGAACATGTGGCTCATAAGTAAATGGGGCTGTGATGGTACTTCCGGCCAGGCTGAATATAAGCAGTTATTTGAAAATGCAGATATATCTGATGGTTCTATTTTTATTTCATCTTTGGTACCTGTACAAATAATTTGTGGAAATCCCCGTCATACGCATGAAGTAATTTGGCAAAATCAACGTCCTTCATCACCGCGGTATTGCAGACCCATAAAGTTAGAATTTGTACATGAAACGACTGAAGTATTACAAAACGAGACAAAGTATATTGAAGAACAAATTATGACTTTAACAAGTACAAATCTGGTAATCAAAGAGAGAAATATATCTATTAAACACCATTTAGTTATGACAATGGTAGATGGAAAAGCAATAAACGCAATTACACATACTGCTTCCAGTCAAAGATGTAACTTATGCGGTGTTACAGCAAAAGATTTTAATAAACTCAATTATTGTTTAAGTAAACCAATCATAGATAAGGAACGTTTACTACTGGGTCTATCATCACTCCATTGCTGGATCAGATTTTATGAATGGATGTTAAACTTGTGTTACAAATTAAAACTGTGTAAGTGGCAAGCGAGGGGAGCAGAAGATAAATCTAAAGTAGAATTAGAGAAAAAAAGAGTGCAATGTGAATTTAAAGCTAAACTGGCTATGGGAGTACCAATGATGGAAATTCGGCGCGACGATTTTTTAGTAATTATGAAACATCGGCGGAAATAACTGGGCATAAGCAAAAATCTGATTTATAGGCTATGGATAATTTTGATGACAATGTCTAGTGGGCTAGCAATAAATGAAGAAAAATTCAGAATATACGCTCTGAAAACAGCTGTTCTCTATTTAAAATGGTATCCATGGTATAATATGCCGACTACCATTCACAGGATATTAATTCGTAGACATATTATAATACAGAATGCAGTAGTTCCCATAGGCCTATTATCTGAAGAGGCCCAAGAAAGTAAGAACAAAAATATCAAGAAATATCGTAAAGGTTTTACCCGAAAATTCTCCAGAAAACAAACTATGGAAGATTTATTTCATCAGCTTTTAATATCTTCAGATCCTCACATTACAAGTCTCAGAAAACTACCACAAAGACACGTAAAGTCATATCCTCACGATGTTATAATACTCTTAAAAGAACCTGATGAAGTAACGATTTAAAATTGTATTTTCTTTTTTTGTTTTCTTATAAATATGGTATCAATAAAGCTTCTATTTTCATAATACATATTTAAACTATTGTTTTAGACTAACTGCAGCAATATATAGGCGTTAACATACTTAATTTAATTTTGGCCAACTTTTCGGTAAATTTCACCTGTGTGCAACGTACCATTTATTGTAAAAATTGTTCAAAATGACGACACTGTTGAACACGTCGGGCATTTCGCGGATGCATACTATATGCGCCACTATATTTTGCGTAATTATTGCACGGTGTTGATGGGACTCGCATAAACAAGCTGTAAATAATTATGTAATCAGTCTGATACTAGGCGTACACAACGGGGAGGAGCCCCGTCTTGTAAGAACCACATTCGTTGTCTTATGTTCCGACGAACGTCCTCTAATTCCTCGAATAAATCGCACAGTGTACAACTCCCGAGACTAAGAGAGTTCCCACTGGTTCACCGTAGATCATAATCATATTGGTCATGTCACTATTTGAAAATAAAGACATTTTAAAATATTTAGTGCACCGTCAACAGTCAAGGTAATTAATTGGCAGTTGTTCACTGCACTCATTCCAGCATAAAAGTCCTTTTTTGTTTAGGCCAAGAGATAAGGCTTTATTTACTAATGCTTCTTCAATCATGCCAGCGATTCTCAATCGGTTTTGAAGAAGAAAAAAAAAATGTTTATTTTGAGTACTACTTGTGGTTAAATTTTCTGCTAGGACTTCCATAACACCCCCTGTATCAGAAAATTTGTTCAATTTAAATATCAAGTTATATTAGAAAAATACATTGACGTTGACATAACACCTTGTATAAAAATTACTATAAATTAAAAATAAGAGGTTTTTTCCCCAAAAAATTATTTACTCTTATAAATTTGAAAAACCTTTAATTATACAAACATTTCGTTCCGTCGAGCAGAAAAATATACATACTTTGCAGGCATTTTATCGGTAAATCCCAGAACAATTTATCACCGGATCAAAAATATTAGCAGACTGATGCATCAATCCTCTTGAATTTGCCATTAATATATCAGTTATTAATTTCTTTATTTGTTGTGCGAGTATTATTTTTTATTTAGTTCTATCATAGCCAAATTTTTCAAGCCGTAATAATTACCACCACATCACACCTTCAATGGCTTTCAATCGTTAAATATTCGTATTTTCAAACCAACTGAGATGTTATGAATATGAAGTTTTGTGTCCTCATTAATAATCCGAATTTTAAACTTTTTAATCTTCAATTTTATTCTATCGTATTTTGTTAGTTTGAACATTGAATATCAATACTCTAACTTAGAGTGTTGATATTCAATGGTTTGAATAATGATGTGCACTACTTAATCAAGTATTAAGATTTTAACTTTTTATTTATTTATTTTATTTAGGCCTTCGTTATCCACGATATCAACACCTTTTTTAAACCGAGATAAATAGGTCATTTTATGCTTCGAACTATCGCGAATATACAAAGAACTATTTTTAAGAACTTCTACAATAATTGTTAAAATTAAAGTTGAGTGGTTGAATTGTTTTTAAAACATATAACATGAGAAATGAATCCCCAGGGCTAGGTGCATCTATTCCCTCGACACTCATATAGATAAATGAGCCTAATAATAAAGTCATGAAGAGGGTATATAATGTTTAAGTACATAATGACATATCATATTCATGTAGTTATGTCAAAATCTGAATCTGCTGTTCCTTTTACTGGATTTTTTTGAAAATGTTAAATCTATCAAGTTCTGAAAATAAATTAAAAAAAATATTCTGGAGCTACATACATAATTATATATTTTGTTTATTCGTGAAAGCTCTAAGAAGCACTATAAAAATAGTGTATGTTTCGACTTGTTTTGTGATGCACATTATTACACTTTGCTCTAATGGGGCGCAAGAATATTACTCGGGCTAAATGGGGCGCAGAAGGAAGTTAGTGGAGGCGCGTAACTAACACTTGAGCTAAATGGGACATTTGCAAGCTGGTCTTAACGCCAAGAGAACTTAATAAATTATATTATAGATTTGTTGAAAATGACGCTAAGTAACACAAAAAATAATGTTTTTATAACTACAACTTATAGTTTGTATCCATGTCAAGTTCGAGTAGAAAATACTGAGACAACGTGATCCTGTAGACACTTCCAAAATTCACATAACTTACTATTGTGAATTGGACTTGTTGACATTTGTTGACTTAAGCGTCCTGCCAACTGTCGTAGATGATTTCACTGTTTGATACAACCGAAGATTTCTGTAGAGACTTTCACAATTTAACTAGTGTCGGTCAGCCTTAATCACAACTGTCATATCAAGCAGACTGTCAGTGATTAGGATTGTCTGGACCTCTAGTTATTCAAGTACTATGATCTTAAAGGAATTTTACAAATATTTTAGAACGTTTATCCTCAATGGCCAACCTAAAACTTAGCAATTTATAAATTATATTATTATAAGCAGCAATATGAAATTTTAATTCATCCATTCTTTGTGTTGTCCAATCTCAAACTCTAGCTAAGGTATTTTTATGAAAAACATCTAACATAAGACTAGGTCCTATCATCTTATCAAAAAAATTTCCACAAATTAAGGTAAACATAATATTATAAAATTTCTAAAAAAAGAATCTGACAGAAATGTGGAATTATCGGAATAGAAAGTCAGGGAATGCGGAACTGGAAGTATATAAGTATATAACTCGAATGGTTAAAATCCTCGCCTGCGGCTCGAATTTTAATTTCCATTCTCGTGTATAATAACCACCATTATATGCTCATTAAATAATCTACTATTACAGCTTTCTACGTTTTTCTTGAAACACCATGTAGACAGCAACGAACTCGGCATTAACAAATAGTCAATAATCCCAAATTAATAGAAATGAATAATATAGAACGAGAAAACTGGAAGAGACAAAATAATAAATGAGATTCAGGTAGACTAAATGAGATTCAGTTAAAAAAATTGTATAACTCAGATGGTTTGGACTGCGCCTGCGTACGAAATGCCGCGTAGCAGATTCACAAAAATGATGTTTGAAACGAGAGTGCCGCGGAAAAAAGGGAAGGCAGACCAAAAACACGGTGGATCAATAAAATAAGAGAAGAGGCCGAGAAGATAGGTCTCACATGGAGCGAAATATAAAATTTAAAACGAGATAGAAAATAATACAAAACTTAATTCCACCAATCTTACCTATAATATATAGTCAGAAGAAGTTTAGAGTAAGTTGTAATATATAAAACTGGATATCTTTCGTCATAAAATTGGAGGAATTATATGAAATAGTATCTTTTGTAGACGTTTAATTTTTGAATATAATTGCCATGCACCCAATTACCGAAACAACCAGTTTCATCGTATAGGTTGTGCAGAATATTTTGTTTGTTTTTCTTCCTCCTTGATGGAGATGAGAGAATTCAAGTACAAACAAGATTATATTTTTTACGTATTGACCAGAAGGAGCTCCTCGTGATTCCGACTTTCATGCCCTAAGAAAACGCAACGGCTCCAAGATGACTGCCTTCTGCATTCCAGCCGCAAGGGTCTCCACCGGTTCACGGCAGGAAGGAATTATTTTTTGGAAACGAGCGTATCCTTGATTAGTACTCGAGTACAGTCTCCTAAGTTCAAAGAGCAGGTCTTTTCCTCCTTCTTGATGCAGATGTTATTGTCGATGTGTTGAGGATCTTTATCGATATACTCGCATTGTCCTATTTTAAGATGAACGTCGGCACATTTGTAGCAAACAAACTCCATGCCGATAGCATCTGTGTAGTACTAATGATTGCGTCAGTTCTTGCTTGCCGGAAGCATACACTTTCAAGTCGTCCATGTAAGACAAGTCTAAGAAATCTCCCTAGAATACCCCTCTTCTAAATGATATCAACTCTGTCCGAACTCGGCCTTGTCGGGATGTTATCGATCAGCAGGTTTTCCTTGCAGCCTTCCAAGCTCCTCGACAAACCACATTCACAATTAACCAAGAATTAAATACCTTGGTCAGACGCTTGGTCCCTTTTATTCCCTGGAATTGGCTTCCCTAACCGACACTTAGGCCACACCGGGGGCCCATTTTGTCACCCCCTCGTGTCCCTCATTCCTGTCTCTCATCCAGCTATCCGACATAATCGAAAAAAGCCAGGATGGTTCCAGCTGGGCCATGTCTCCCCCAGCATGGACTTGCTGGTCGTCTCCTCTAAACACCCCCTAGACGTTGTGTCGTTTACCACCCCTATCACGTGAAGGTGTTTCTTTAGTCTACAATATCCGGTCCAGATACTCACCAAAAGGCGGAGTCTGTCTCTCGACAAATGCAGACAGGACTTGGCTCTTTTAAAGCAAGGATTTTTGATAAAAATCCTGCTTTGTCTGCAGCCTGTTGTCGTTTCCTATCTAGAGCAATGTCTAGAATCGATGTCAGTTTTGATCAGGTTTGAGAGGTAGCGGTTGGCCGGTCGGATGGGCGGTTCGGTACCATCCGGTGTTCCTGTAGCACCCTGTCGAGCTAGCTCGTCGGCCCTGTCATTCCCCTCATTACCGTTATGTCCTCGAACCCACCTGAGAGGTAATCCTGCCACTGGCCAGAGCCCGCAGAGCTGCTCTACTGTCGCTGAAGAAGCACATCGTTTTTTGCTCCGTAGCTCAGCATCGGCCTGATGACGCGTGTAGAGCCAGAGGGTAATCCTTGGTGTTAAACCCCAGGACCGTCCCATCGCTCTCCTACATTGCCACAGCGCGACGCTAGCTTTGTCTATGTTGCTCTCCAAATGCTTCCTTCTGTTCGTGAAGAGGAATAGCTCTGTCTTTTATAGAGCCTCCTTCTTACACCATTTTTGTACCAGACACAGTGCTGTTTGCATAACCAGTAAGCAGTATGATCAGGTCATCTGCGTATCCGATATTGTTAAATCCCGCCTCGTTGAGTGTGCATAGAAGGTCGTCCACTATGTCCCATAGATAGCAATGGGGAGAGAACTACCCCCTGAGGACAGCCCTTCTTAACCACCCCTCGAGTAGTTGCGTCCACTACACTGACCTGTACGGTTCTGCACTCCAGCACCCGCTGAATCCAGGTTTTGAAATGCTCGCCCGACACTATCGAAGGTGGTCTCGTCAAATGCCCCCTCGATGTCGATGAATACTACTAAGGAGTATTGTTTGTGCTCCAGGGCTCCCTCAATCCGCCCCACCACCTCTTGTAGAGCGGACTCGTTGTCTTCACGCAACGGTTTCGTCCCCTCATATATTTCCCTCCAGAAGATTTTCACATCCTGGACCGCCGACAATCTCTGTGGGATAGAATTTGCCATAGAACAAGACTTCCAACTCTATCTATGCAGTGCTCTTTCTCAACAGGAGTGGGTCCCGCGAAAGTGAGGCGCGATGCGCAGGTTTAATCTCTGAATTTGAGAAATATCCTGCCTGGCGATTCTTATCTTTTTGTCTCTTTTTTAACCGACTTCAAAAAAGGAGGAGGTTATCAATTCGGTTGTATGTTTTTTTTTTTTAATGTTTGTTACCGCAGAACTCCGTCATTTATAAACCGATTTGTAAAATTCTTCTTTTATTTGAAAGAGTATACTTGCAGATTGGTCCCATTGTCACCATTTCAGGATCTGATGAGGGGATCTCATGAAAATCGAGAAAAACCCTCAAATTTTCGCTCCCTTTAATTAACCGACTTCATGTATGTTCACCGATTTCTTCGTCAATTGTGGACCGATTTACAAAATTCTTCTTTTATTTGAAAGGGTATACTCTAAAGATGGTTACATTGTTAAAAAATCAGGATCTGATCAGGGAATCCCATGGAAATCGAGAAAAATCCTCAAATTTTCGCTCCCTTTTATTAACCGACTTCATGTATGTTCACCGATTTCTTCGTCAATTGTGGACCGATTTACAAAATTCTTCTTTTATTTGAAAAGGTATACTCTAAAGATGGTTACATTGTTAAAAAATCAGGATCTGATCAAGAAATCCCATGGAAATCGAGAAAAATCGTCAAATTTTCGCTCCCTTTTATTAACCGACTTCATGTATGTACACCGATTTCTTCGTCAATTGTGAACCAATTTACAAAATTCTTCTTTTATTTGAAAGAGTATACTCTAAAGGTGGTTACGTTGTTAAAAAATCAGGATCTGATCAGGGAATCCCATGGAAATCGAGAAAAATCCTCAAATTTTCGCTCCCTCTTTAACAGACTTATCATGTATGTTCACCGATTTCTTCGTCAATTGTGGACCGATTTACAAAATTCTTCTTTTATTTGAAAGGGCATACTCTAAAGGTGGTAACACTGTTAAAAAATCCAGGATCTGATTAGGGAATCTCATGGAAATCGAGAAAAATCCTCAAATTCTCGCTCCCTTTTTATTAACAGACTTATCATGTATGTTCACCGATTTCTTTGTCAGTTGTGGACCGATTTACAAAATTCTTCTTTTATTTGAAAGGGTATACTCTTGACGTGATTCCATTGTCAAAAAATCAGGATCTGATCAGGGACTCCCATGGAAATCGAGAAAAATCCCCATATTTTTTCTTCATTTTATGTATATAATTATGTTCATACCGATTTCTTCGTCAACTTTATTGAGGACCTCAATATTGGAGAAGCGTCTTTACTAGCTTATCACTAACTTATCACTTAAAATTGTAAAAAAATTTGCTTTAAAAAAAAAGAGAACCGACTTCAAAAAGAGAAAAATAATAATTGAATACATCTATTATTACATGTACTACCCAATGATCTGTCTGAAGTCGGTGCTAAGCCAAATAGGTAGTAGATAGATAGGCTGCCTACTCCAGCCACATCGAAGGTCTCCCGGCGAACCCACCGGAATGCGTGAGCGTGGGTGGGGGGCTCGTGCTGAGCAAAACACCCCAAACGGCAGACGTCGTTGACGGTCGTCTCGAATGATATCGAATTTTGTATGCGTTATAACGTTGTTGATATTTTTGTATAATTACAATATGTTACAAATTTGTAACCTATTTGGCTTGGCACCGACTTTAGACAGGTCATTGGGTAGTACATGTAATAATACATGTATTCAATTATTATTTTTCTCTTTTTGAAGTCGGTTCTCTTTTTTTTTAAAAGCAAATTTTTCAATGCGACATTCGAATTTCCTCTCAGCCTCAGTGCTCTCACTACATGGTTCGGAAGAAAGTCTCATCCACAGGGAGGTTCCTATCGAGTGATTCGTACGCTGCATCTACATCTTTGGTTTTGGGTGGTGGAATTTTATGGACAGACTTTCTGTTAGAAGGCCCTCTAAATCTACCGGATCAGCGTGGCGGATCTCCGGCTCGTCCGGCTGTACCTCTACCAGCTGCTCTGGTGTTTTCTCGTGTTGAATGCGACGAAGTTTTTGTGGCGCGAAAAAATGATGTTCTGGATGTCTCTCACCTTACATCCTTGCCATGAACCATGGACATTGCCAGAGTCGTCAATGGGTGAATCGCTTTGCGAGAGCCCACCACCTTCAATTTGGTACCTTTCCGACTGGGGCCGGTCGTGGGGACCTTGCCCTGTTGGGTAGTAACAACAATCTAGAATTCCAATTGGTTGTTAGCCAAAAGGAACCCCGGCCGGTACTGGGATCAAGATGGTTTGATCTCTCAGGTGCGCCAAGAGTTACAGCTCCGATTTGCTTTTCAGCTCGGTAAGGTGGTGCCGCTACTCACCAAGCACAAAGATGTTATTGAACGACTATTTAACAAAGTGTTTAATATTAAAAATTTAGCTCAGAAACAGAAATTAAGTTACAAATTAATGACGGCAAACGGGAAATTATCTATATTATAATATTTATATAAACTAGCTGACCCGGCGCACTTTGTACCGCCTCAGAATCAATAACACAGGGGCCCAGGGGGGCCCATGAAACCCAAGGGGGGGGGCCATAAACATGTTTTAATAGTTTACGACCTATTCTCATACCTACCAAATATACAAAAAAAAAACATAAAAATCGGTCTAGCCCAAGAGGACCCCCTGGGCCCCCATGTCCATGTGAAAAATACTTTACGACCTATTCTCATACCTACCAAATATACCAAAAAAAAAACATAAAAATCGGTCCAGCCCAAGAGGGCCCCCTGGGCCCCCATGACCATGTGAAAGATACTTTACCACCTATTCTCATACCTACCAACATACAAAAAAAATCCATAAAAATCGATCCAGCCCAAAAGGGCCCCCTGGGCCCCCATGTCTATGTTAAAAATAGTTTACCACCTATTCTCATACCTACCAAATATACAAAAAAATCGTAATAATCGGTCGAGCCTAAAAATCGGTCCAGACCAAAGGGGCCCCCTAGGCCCCACGTCCATGTCAAGAATACTTTACCACCTATTCTCATACCTACCAACATACAAAAAAAAAACATAAAAATCCATCCAGCCCAAAAGGGCCCCCTGGGCCCCCATGTCCATGTGAAAAATACTTTACCACCTATTCTCATACCTACCAACATACAAAAAAAGAAAACATAAAAATCGATCCAGTCCAAAAGGCCCCCCTGGCTCCCCATGTCTATGTGAAAAATAGTTTACCACCTAGTCTCATACCTACCAAATATACAAAAAAAATCATAAAAATCGGTCGAGCCGCAAAACCGGTCCAGCCCAAGGGGGCCCCCTGGGCCCCCATGTCCATGTGAAAAATAGTTTGCCACCTATTCTCATACCTGCTAAATATACAAAAAAAAAAAAAAATCATAAAAATCGGTCGAGCAGTTTCGGAGGAGTTCGACCACAAACACCGTGACACGAGATTTTTATATTATTAGATTTCCGGTGTGCATGTGTTTGTAATTCTTCTCCTCCTACACGGCTTTACCGATTTTGATGAAATTTTGTGTATGTTTGAGTGGGTTCCTGGATGGTTCTTAGCTACAGTTGGACCCGGTAGGTGGCGCTGTTGTCGAGTTCCAGATTTTTTTTATTTTTTGACCGATCTTGATGAAAATTTGTTTTTGAATTTATGGGGTCACCTGGATGGTTTTTAGCTACATTTGGACCCGGTAGGTGGCGTTGTTGTTGGGATACAGTTTTTTTTTTAATTTTCTGACCGATTTTGATGATTTTTTTTGTATTCATTTATTCGAAATAAAAGTATAAATAAAAAGTGAAAGTGCTTTTTCCTATGTTTTTTTTTTGTATTATGAACTAAAGACCATAACTGACAATTCGAATGAGGGATATAAGTCCTTCATTTTTAGTTTTGTTCGTTATGGTTCGTTATGGAAAAGTTTTCAGGAAAATAGGAAAATAAAATTTGACTGTAGGAACCACATATTTGGTTGATTCTTTTTTTGTTTTGTTTGTTATGCCCCGGGATGGAAAATCGGGATGATCTGGAGAAAAATCTGGAAAACGCATTCCAGCTTATAATAAAATAAAATGTGTAGTGCTGATGTTTAGGGCACTGATCAAAACACCTGGACGAAGATGTTCACAAAATATGTACAGAGGACGCAAAAGCTCTCGTTCTGATCTTGAAAGGCCAGCGCACGTTTTTTTATCTGGGTGTCCAGGTGGTTCGTAAGGGTTGAGAGTACGCGCAATGAGTGACAGTACCGAGTGGGGGAGCTGATCCGTGTGAGGGTGGGACCATCAACAAGGGTGCTAGTCTGGTGGGCGCGTGGAGAACTATGATGCTACAAATTACATTTGTTTTTACTTTTCTGTTGTTTCGCGATTTGTCCAAAAACAAATTTATTGAAATTTGGACAGGACGTCTGTCGGGTCGGCTAGTAGTCAATAAAGTAATAAATAATAAACTGGGATAACAAACACATCGAAAACAAAAATGTTATCAAGGAGATGTAGTATACCGTCTATAAATTCCCTGCCTAAAGAAGTTGATGTGTATTTTCTACTCTCGGTAGGACATATCGATCTACGCAATGCGGAACAGTTTGAGAATTTTGATATGTGCTTAGAAATAGCATTAAAATATTTGTATTGAGAAATGTTATCATGAAGATTTAGTTACTTATTTAATAAATGTTAAAAATTACAGTAGTAACGTAATTTTAATTGTTTACAGGCAATAATGTAATGAGAACGGATTTAACAATTTTAGACAGAAAAAATTATACTTGAGGGCTAAATAAATAATTGATTTACAAGCACATATTGTATGTTAGAAACAATAAAAGAATACGAATACATACAGGAGCAATACCGATAATATAAAATAATATTTTCTCAAAATTAACAAAAGAAACAATGTGTTATCGTAATTTACTCCAATCAGTTCATGGTCACTTTCTGTTAATGTTTTCGAGAATCTTAAACTAAATTCAAAATGAAGGAAACACCCAACAAACGTACATAAAATATTTAGGTATGTACTCGATGCTTGCTTTAACATTTTTAGGGTATATAATTAAAGGTCAATAAACAGAGTAGATTTTTCTC
The DNA here is from genome assembly GCA_963583935.1 of Diaperis boleti. NCBI lineage: Eukaryota > Metazoa > Arthropoda > Insecta > Coleoptera > Tenebrionidae > Diaperis > Diaperis boleti. The sequence goes on along the minus strand of OY757247.1, from coordinate 22,607,255 downwards.
CACCTTTGTTTGCGTATGTCATTCTAGGGCGTTCAAAAATTTAAAATGGGCTGGCAGATATCCGTCAACCGCTTACATTTATAATTCGTTCGGTCCGAAAATAACGTTTTACACGGTTCGTGGTAATCGATAGCTTTAAGCTTGGAGAAATAAATTTTTAAGTATCGCAGGTTGGATACCCTTCCCGATTGCGGCATATCCACCCTTTATAATAATAGCAAGCCCCATAGAAAACGTCAGAAAAGTAACTTCTTCGATTTTCTGCAGGTATTCCGTCGGCTCCTCCACCAAAATCGAGCGTTTCCGCTTTCAGTCGCGAATTTTCGCTTAACCTGCAATGACGAAAACTCTACTGCCCTAATATAATAAGCTCGTCCTTCGAACTGCTATTTTGTTAACGAAATATATTGTGATTATTATCGTTTTAATTAATTTTTTATATACTTACGAAAAAAGGTTGTGACCCGATTTGTAAAATAAACGCGTTTAATATCTAGAAATTCCTTAAACAATAATAGGTTATACACTTCGAAATAATCATTAAAGTTTAAACATAGATTTAATAGTGAGACAATAGTGTTAACGAAGAAACTTAAAAATAAGGCTTCTAAACCAGCAATAAAATTTTTAGATTATTGATTAACTAGCGAGAATCTAGATCTTCCGTAAAATAGTGTGATAACGGAGCTCTTTCAATAAGAAAAGAACACTCAAAATTGTTATAAGATTTTAAAAGCACGTTGTTTTAAATAAAATTCAGTTTGTTCGTTGTGAGGTTAGTTTCGATATTTTTAGATATGGCTTCTGACTTGATGCCAATGGACAATTTTTACACACTTTACTGCTGTATGTATAATTAGAATTAAAACTTGCCGGAATTCGGTAGCTCTTATCGATTTTTTTTATTAAGTTTGGTAGAATAGGCCACATACTATGTTATATAGTTTGTTATAAATAGGTGGGTATGATCTCTGCATTTTCACATTTTTAACTTAGTGATTAATTTGCTTTTAATTAACTCTGGATTAATTTTTGCAGATTTTTAAATACATCAAATAATTGCTTGCCTTAACAACAAAACCTTGTAGTGCCTATCGATCTTAAAGTTATATCTGTAAAGTCAAGTTTCAAGTGGTATTAATAATTACTAAAACTTTAGTGCGTTATCTTATGCAACAATATACTATCGGATGCTAAAATGTCTCAACTGGCGTTATGCAATTACACTAATAACGATACCAACAATAATAATGACAACACAAGTGAGGATTCTAGTCAGCTACCAACTATTTATAGGTAAATATTAAAAACAGTTATTATCCCATTTGTCCAAATCCTAAAACTGGTTAGTAAAACTTTTTGAAACTGTGGTCGATGGTAATAGTAGCAATTCACGTTTTAAGAAGTTTTCTAAACCAATGTTGTTAATATCTGCACCTAAAATTAAAAACGCAGTCTCAGACTGTTTAAAATGAAACTAATATTTTACACTTTCTGCTTTGGAGCACATAACCACGTCTTAGCGACAGGTGATGGTTATATACTGTTCTAAGTGAGTAGGTACATTTTATAATTCACCATTTATTTAAATAACATTTAAACCAAAGTTACAAATGCATGAAATAGTTTCACGCCACTTCGTTTGGCAAAAAGTCATACTCTGGAGAACCCGAATGTGGGGTGCACCCATCACTTACGAAATATTTAATAACTTGATAATTGTCAAGAGACGTATTATAAATTATTATTATGTGGCGGCTCGTATCAGTGCCCAATTTTTTATGCATTGTTGAACCATTTTTACTTTACCAAAATCGTATTATTTATTTAGTCTCAATAATTCTCTCCTGGCATAACCAACCAAGTTACGCTGCCAGGGACCAGCTCAATTGACGCCCGCCAGATCTGCGTACGCATCGAGATTTATGTTTAATTTTTCATCTCAAATTTAAACTTCAAATCTACAAATTCAAGAAGGTTTTTGTTTTTAATCAAAAAGATTGTAGCAAGTGTGAAAATATACAGTTGTAATAACGTGGTGTTCGCCGAACAATCGATAGTTTTTCTTTACACACATCAACAAGTCAACCTTACTGAAACAGTCACGAGTCGCCACTGATCAAACATCAAATCCAAATTGTAACTGTTGAATAAACGCAAAATCAAAATTGTTGTTAGAACCTTTTGGAAACAATACCAGAAAAAGTGAAATTTTGATTGTTACCAAAACTAAATTACTGAGCATTTATACGAGGGGAGATTTTTATATTATCTACCTAGTCATGAAGGAAAAGACTAGAATTGCACTCGTTGATTACTTCTCGGACTTGGCGAGCTTGATGGACTCGGAAATTTTCAATTTGGGAATCCAACGCGCTGACACCTTATTCATTACTAAATCTTCATGTAGAATTTTTCTTCTGAGGTCCCCAGTTCAGCGGCAATTATTGAAATCCATATTCTACGATCGGCTAAGACCAATTCCTCAACTTTCTCGATGTTTTCCCTCAGCAGGCCTTCCGCATCTTGGGTATACTCGAATTGATTCCCTACCCCATCGAAATTGCTGAGACCAAAATTTAACCCTAAAATATGACGGCGCATCTACCCCATACACGTTAATCATCCTCTACTGAAAATCTTTAGGTCCACTTCCTTCTTTCGTCAAGACCTCTATGTTCCAACTTCAATCGTTTTTTGTTAGCTAAAGCTTCATAAAAACAACAAGACACTTTGGATCGTCTCTTGTTTTCTTCATGGCTAGGTAGATAATGTAAAAATCTCCCCTCGTACTAATTGCAGGTTTATATAATAACGCAAATTTATTTATGATGGCAGGGTTTTTGCAATTGCAAGTCTCACTACCTAATGATGATGCACAGGCAGCAAAACTAATTAGTATACTCACGATAATATCTGCAGCAAGACGATAAATAGTACAATATGGGATACACTACAATAATATCGTTATGGAAAAAAAATGTATAATAATTTTATTATTTGTATTCTTCCGTTGAGATGTTTATAATTATTATATTATACAAAACCAGGCTAAAAAAAAACTAACAATAATTCGATGACGGAGTATGTCTTGAAAAACAAATACTGAGCCAATGATTACGTTCGATTTAGAACCGTCGCATGTAAGTAAGTAGGTATCACAAGCGGACAAATGATCAATTTTGACAATGTGACAGTGACGTTTCAATATAGAACGTAATCAGAAAACAATTTTGTTTTCTCATACCATATTACGTTGACAAATTATTGTTGGACTCACCATACCGTAGTTTTTAGACCTGATTTTGCTTTGATTGGGGTTTGTTAGCCAACTATTGGAACTGAAACAACACTGCTCCATCAGAGAAGAAAAAGACATACGTATGTATCAACTCTAGGGTGTATGCGGCACTAGCTACCCCACAAGACAACGGCGGACTTTTAAAAGTACACCCCCCATTGGAAACGATACCAGTGAGTGATTTGTATAATTTTTAAATGGAGTTCTCATTATGATAACATACTCTTTTTGTCGCCAACGCTTTTTTTGTTATACATATTTAGCTTCCATATCAATGATTATCGAGGTGATAATGAAAGGTGTAATTTTATCTTCTCCAAGAAAATAGCCAGGTAATTAGAATTACTGCCGTAGAGAATGAACCAAATAATCAAAAAACTCTTCAACTGATCCACCATCGCTAGAAGAAAATTGATTTTTGACATTTCAAAACAAAATTGTCCATATGATCATTCTAGGTACGATTGGGAACACTCAACATTGGACATCATTTGTGACATTGGCATTTAAGATGTAAAGCAGTCTTTATATGGAATCTCGATTCGTAACCTGAAATTTTAATCAAAAAGACGTCCAAATGACACGTAACGTCGTCACGACATCAGCATCAGTTGACAATAAAGTATTGATTACAATGATTTTTTGAAGGAATGTCAAAAAATGATGTCCACCCAATTGTATAAAACCAATGATCAACCTGGATCAACCTTATGTTTTGTCACAAATTTCAAACATTTTTTTGATTGTACTATTTCCTCTGCACACTACTAATAATGGATCTATGCTGTCAATTTACCACAATATGCTTAAATTAAAGACACTATATCTGCCTCAAAATGAAAGTACCAAATATAAACCCTGTGATCCTTACCTCATCAATATCAACAGAAGCCTGTATACCTACTATAATATCTAAACTAGAACATTTTAAACTGCAAAAAAAATCTTGCTCCCTGAAGGCCTTTATGGAGTGTTCCTCTCCACTAATTCCATCAAAATATTTTTCAAGCTGTCCGCGCTCGATTTGATACGGAATCGATTATTATTTATTTTCGGGTTTCCCTATCATTCAGGTTCTTCAAGTTCTCAGGTTTCTCCGATTCTTTTAGTTCACAAATTAGATTTTACAAATTTTCAAGTTTTCAGGACTCCGGTTGAGACTCAGGTTCTCAGTTTCATCATATATAAGGTTTTATGGTTCGACAGAGTCTCAGTTTTATTAGGTTCACCAAAAAAAAGGCTTCTGAGAAGTTCTGTATCTCAGGTTCTCAAATTTTCAAGTTCTCAAGTGCTTGAGGTTATACAGCTTATGAAAATATTTTTGAAGCTGTCCGCGCTCGATATTGATACGGAATCGATTATTTATTTTCGGGTTTACCTATCATTGAGGTTCCTCAAATCCTTTTAGTTCACAAATTAGATTTTGCAAATTTTCAAGTTTTCTGGACTCCTCAGGTTCTCAGTTTCGTCAGACATAAGGTTTTATGGTTCGTCAGATTCTCAGGTTTATTAAGTTCCCCAAAAAAAAGTCCGTAGGCTTCTGAGAAGTTCTGTGTCCTAGGTTTTCAAGTTCCTGAGGTTATCCAGCTTATCAAAATATTTTTGAAGCTGTCCGCGCTCGATATTGATACGGAATCGATTATTTATTTTCGGGTATATCTATCATTCAGGTTCCTCAAATTCTTTTAGTTCACAAATTAGATTTTGAAAATTTTCAAGTTTTCTGGACTCCTCAGGTTCTCAGTTTCGTCAGACATAAGGTTTTATGGTTTGTCAGATTCTCAGGTTTATTAAGTTTACCAAAAAAAGGCTTCTGAGAAGTTCTGTGTCTCAGGTTCTCAAATTTTCAAGTTATCAGGTTTCTGAGGTTATCCAGCTTGATTAAATTATACTCTAATTTTCAGAAGAGGTTTCTCAAGTCCTTCCGAGTTTCTCAAGTTCTTCACGTGACTACCTCTGTATGGTCTCAGATTTCCTTAGTTCGCAGATGTCTTAAGTTTTCAGGTTCATCAAATTCTTCAAATTCCGGGACTCCCCGCTTCTCATGTTCCCAGTTTCTTCCAATTCCTCGGGTTTCTCAAATCCAGAGGTTTTTCAGTGTAGATTCTGAGGTTTTTAGGTTCCTCGTGTACTCAGGCTTTTCAAGATTTCAGGCTTTTTAAACTGTCAGGTCCTATTTCTCCAGTTCTGAAGTTATGTTAGCTTCTTCAAGGTCCTAGGTTCCTAAGATGTCAGGCAGTTCTACCCAGGACTCTTTTTTGATCTGGCAGTACCTAACCACTCCTGGCAGTACCTAACCACTCCTGGCTGGAGACTCTCCTTGAAAAAAAACATGGAGATTGATAAAAAGTGACTGATCAAAAATCTTTGACGCTGTATATTGTTTATTATTGACCCATTTGAACACATGGTACATCAAATAAAATAATTTTGAAAAATCTTAAAAATTTAAAACTTAATTTTAAAAAAACTTTAAAATGTATGTGTTAATTCTTTTCTTCCTGTCAATGTTTGGCAGATGACAGTCGACAAGATTTTTTGTACACAAAATTATAGTGATACGTTAAGAAGTAATATAGTACATTATTACACGAGTTTAACAAGAGGGTTTGTCGAATAGAACGAATGTCACAATGCCTCGGTAAACGAGTGTAATATACTTTTTTTTCTACTTTGGAGCTCTTCGTTTTATGAAAATGTCAAAATTATACTTTTTAAATATTCTAGGGATATTTAGGATTTGGTTGTGTTTGTAGTTATGTTTTTTATCTGAAAAGTTGACACTTGGCTTGACTTCGACAGGAGTTGGTTAGAAATACCAACGTAATACGTATCAAATAAAAAAAACAAAAGCAGTTTTACAAAAAGTTTTTTTGTGACACTACTTTTAGTTTCACAAAAACTCAATTATGACACCAAAGTAGAAAAAAAAAAATATAATAAAAATCAAGTCACCGAAACAAACCATCGGAAATGATCAAGCAAATCGTGTTAAAGATAAGCAAGATACAGCATTAAATGTTTCACCCTGTATAAAATTAAGAATTAAAAAAATAAGAAATGGGGATTAATGAGAAGCGAATATTATTTAGATGTAAATTTCAAATGATAACTAACGAAGACTAAAGGAAAAAAACTTTCGAAAAGGAATAGAGTCAAAATTAGATACCATCAAACAATTCAAAATAAACATAGGGCATTTAAAAGAATGTGGAGTAAGAAGTAATATGAAATAATACATTTATTAAAAAATACAGGGTATGGGAGCTAATTGAAAATGACAGATAATGAGAAATTGTGGATACAGAAGAAGGAATAATAAAAAAATGGATAAAGGGTCATTAGCAGTTATCAATCGATTAAGAATAATGAAAAATGAGTCATAATAAAGAGTGAAGAATAATAAGATAAAGAGAGAGAGCGATTATGAATATTTGCGAATAATGGGCACCTTGGGATGAGTAGAGTGCAACCCCCTTGGTTTGGGCTTTCTACTCCGCCCCTGCATCGAGATAAAATTCTTTCAAGTTTAGCTATAAAAATAGAGCACGCCACTGCACCCAGTGCAATGTAAACAAGGAATTTTTTGCGATATATCTTTTCATAAATAATAGACAAAAAGTGTCATCCTTTATATCCACCTCAATTAAATGCCGTTCTGAAAGAGCATTGAAACCGAACACGTATTTTCCCGAAAATTGTATACAAAAGGTGCAACTTCAATGTCAAATCGCAATTTAAACCTTATCTCTGGGACTTGAGCGTATGCCGTTTTTTGTCATGCCGACTTCATGAACCCGAGAAATTAGCAATAATGAGAAGTAACACCGAATGGGGATAGTGAGGAATAATGGAGGGATCATGGTAAATACGAAAACAGAAATAACGAAGAATTAGGATATGATAATGATAAATACACTACTCACAAAAATTAAGGGAGGAAAAAAAAATCCAAATTTTTTGGTGATTTTTGACGGGCTGTATTTAAGTGAAAAATGGTCGTATCGACAATTTAAAAAAAGCCCCAAGATTCTAGTTTTCCGATCTTTTGGCCAAAAATACTGTGGAGTTGACGAACCACGGGGTCTCATTTCTTTTAAAGAACCATACACACACACACCACACACAATCTTTAGAGAATGAGTTTGGAGTCACAAAATACTGTGGAAGTTACGAACCACAGTGTTTCATTTGTCTGTTAGAACTATACATACACACACAACACACATGCGCGTAAGCATAAATCCCACCGTGCAACCTCCACGTGGTATGGTCTGGGTAACGCGAACGCCGGCGGTCGATATCCAAATTCAAAATAAAAATTTTTGCAAAAAAATATTTTATTTTGAAAAATTTTGAATTTGTTTTTAACTTTCCCCCCTAGCAGTTACAAAATTGTGAAAAAAGTTGAATTTGTATGAAGATTACACGATTTTTAAAAACAAAAATCTTGCTCCTTTAATTTTTTCCTAAACTTTGATCAATCGGAAAAAAGAAACCGCTCGATGGATCGATTTGCCGTTTCACAGGGCTATTGGGGGTACATTAAGGTGTAAAAATTTCTAAGGTCCGTAGCCTCCTCATCAATATTTGTGAAGATGCGGTCGATTTACCAAAACAAGGGAAAAACCCGATTTTTTCAACTGTTTTCAAGTCGATATTGTGGGTGGAAAAAATTAAATGTTTTGATAGATTTTATAGCAAATTTGTTCCAGTTTCCGAAACTGCCCTTCGATTTTCTGTACGATCATTGGTTGCTGAGATATCGATGGTTGAAGGCCAAAAAGATCCTTTTTTGTTTAATATCGGATATCTCCACGAAAAAAAGACACAATCTGAAAAAAGGAAATTGAAGCTGAATAAACAGGCTATCCGGTCCATATGATGGTTCAGCCCGAAATACTTTTTCCGTACCCGTGGAGTAAAAAGAGAAGGCGAAAAATTTGTAAAAAAAAATTCCGCGCTATTTCTTTGGATTGAGTGGAAAACATGGCTCCCAAAAATTTTTGGCCAAAAGATCGGAAAACTAGAATCTTGGATTTTTAAAATGCTTTTTTTAAATCCTCGATACGACCGAAAAATTTGGAATGTTTTTTTTGCTCCCTTAATTTTTGTGAGTAGTGTATATGAATACTATCGTATAGCAATGAAGAAAATGAGGAAATAGGAGTGGGGAATATTGAAAACGGGGAAGAACGAGAAATGAATAATAATGGCAACTAGTGATCGCCCCACACACAAACACATATCCGTGTAGTTTTTTTTAAGTTATCCACAGGTCAAGACCTTTCCAACGGTGTAAACATGGTTTAGGTGTGTTGACTGAAAATAGCTCAAAAGTGTTATGTGTTTGCGTATTAATATTGATTAAGAAAAAATTAGAAAGAAGAAATGATGAAGAATTAGAAATTAGCAATGAGCCAAACAAAAAGGTAACAGAAACGAACAATGAAAACTAACCTCTTAACTAAATTCAGAAGCCTAAAGGAATATTTAAAATAAAAAAATGAAAATCAAGAGCTCATAATACTAATCGAAACAAGAAAATTGGAGTCAACAAAATGCGAAATGAGAAAAAATAAATAAATGTAGATTCATTAGGAATGACGAATGAACAATGTGAAAAAGGAAATAACGAATAGTGGAAGTCATATAAGGAAGAGTGAGGAATGAAGAATAAAGAATTAGGATTGAGTAAAGATACATAAATGATAATAAGGGAATAGTAAAGAATGAGATAATGGGGAAGTATTAATAAAAGGCATGATGAATGAAGAATAACAAAAAATAAATTATTAAGTAACGAATGAGAAATTAGGAATATGGACCATAGGAATGAAATATTATTGAGAAATGAGGAAGTAGGTAATGGAAAATAAGGAAGAATAAGTAGTAGTTAGAAATACAGAATAGGGAATGAGCGAGAATAGAGGTCTGGAATGAGGAAAAAAATGAAGAATAACAAATGCGACTTGTGAGAACTAGCACATATTTCGAAAGTAATAAATAATAATAATGAAAAATGAAAGACAAATAATTATAGTGAGGATAATAACAAATCAAAAATAAAGTCCGAAAATTCCAAGAATAAATGTTATTGGTCAAAAATTGCAAATAGGAATTTGGTAATCAGAAAGCCAACTATTATCAAAGAGTGAGAATTATATTGAAGGAGGCAACAGTCATTGAACACTTAAAAATCAATACTGACCATTCAAATCAAGAATCGTCAATCATCAATAAAACTCTAGAGATCAGAAATTACAAATCGAAAGTTGAAAATTTGAAAACATAAAAATATGGGGCTTAAGAACCTGACAGCCTAAAAACCTAAAGATCTAAGATCTGAGAACCTGAGAATTTGAGAAACTGAAAGTATCAGAATTTAAAAACATAAAAAACAGAGAAACAAGCTTTAGACTGTATAAGCAGTTCATGAAAGCGCAAAGAATTTACTAGGTGCATATAAGTTTTGTGCAAAAGTTGTGACTGCGTTAAATTACGATTTTTTTTTCTTAGATCATTCAAGTAATTTTTTTGTTTTTCCAACTATTATTGCTTTTTCTGAAGAAATGTCAATTTTAGAATCGTGAGCGTAACGAGTGCACAAATCTTATAGGATATCAGGTGATAAAATTCAGATATAAATTTTTTATAACTTTCATATTTATAACGCATTCGTATTTCATGTTGGTGACATTATTCAACATGTTATTAGTATGACATTAGAAGAAAGCGTAAAATTTAATCGTTTCTATTTTTATTATTATTGCATTTTTTATAACACTGCTGAATAATTTGAATTAATCTTGCTGTATAACACCTGCATAGTTGCAAGAAACCCCAAACTGGATTCTTTGTAATATTAAAAATAGCTATTTATGGTGCAAGTGAATAAAGACGAATTTTATCCAACAAAAAATAATTTATAATAAATAATGTTTTTGAGTGGATGCAATTTCTTTATTCACGTTTATCATACAATTTTATTTACAAATTGGCAGAATTTCCAGAAAATGTTATTGCTTAGTTATTTTCGTAAACTAATTATTGGGATTGCTGCGGCAATAAATTGGTTACTGAAGCCGCAGTGTCGTTCGCAATTTCAATCACACTCTAAATCGTCAAATTTTATATTTATTTTAAAATTATGTTCAATCAGTCCTAACCATGTCATATATTCCTTTATTATTTCATGAAATGGACGAGTACAGTCGAATCGAAGTCACAACTTTTCCCAAGATGAACAAGCAAAGTAAGAATTGCACAGATACATCTAGAGAAATAAAACAATACCAATAAAATCTGGATGTGCCTGTGTAGTTCTAGAACCAATTATTCAAGATCTTCCTTCCAACGTATGTACACAGGGATTTAACAAGTAGTTTTTTAAAAAATATATAGAGTATTCAATTTACTAATAATTATAGTCCCCAAAAGCATGCTATTTGTAAATTTTTAGATTTTAGTCAAACTAAGTGTAACTTTAATTACATTATTGCTTTAAATATAAAGACCACATAAGTAATTACTTAAAATTTGGTAATTAGTTGCAACAATCAACCTTCTTCTACTTAAGTGTTTAGCATGGATTTATTGTTTTAAAATACTTACTTAGCATTTAGTTTTGTGTCAAAACTACAATAGTGTGAATATTTTAGAAATGATCCATATTCCATTACGTCTGGTAGTTGAAAATTGCCATTAAAATAATCAAAACAAAGATAGCGGAATACGTGTATTATTTTAACATACATGATTCCCTGGGAAGAAACGAACCCCTTAACCGCACTTTAACATCTCCTGTTTGAACACAATAATTGTTATCTTAGATAATCGACGTGACGTGAACATCTTCTTCATGCATTATTCCCATCAAAAACCATTCAAAAATGCATGTCGCTATTAATCGTTTTAAGTAATTATGCATAATAGATTTTAGCTAATTTTATTGTTTAAAAACTACATATAAATATGTATTAAAAATAGCGTGAAATTTATTTTTCTAATATATTTCAGGTGTAGAGCACCAATAGCGAGTTTAGACTGCATGGAAGAATTCAGCGCAGGAAGTGCACTTAGTGCACTCACCGAAAGATCGGGAGAAGGAGGGATTACCAAAGAGCAATTGTTACTAAGTGGGCTTACACATTCAGCACAAAACGCTCCTCTTCAGCTCGCTAAACAAACAACAGCAGCGCCAGGACTGAGATATCGCAATTTGGGGAAAAGTGGACTCCGAGTGTCCAACATTGGTTTGGGGACTTGGCCTACATTTGGTCCGAATGTCACGGAAGAACAAGCCGAACAAATTATTGTTCTGGCCGTGGAAAGCGGCATCAATGTGTTCGATTTGTCGGAGGCCCATTCAGGTACTTTGTAACAAATTTTGTTGTACACACATTAATTTGTACGAAAAATTTGAGATTTATACATTTTTTCATAAATTTTCACGTTTCCTTTTCAGGAACACGAGCTGAAGTAGAGCTAGGCAGAATACTGACACGGAGAGGTTGGAAAAGAACCTGCTATATTGTGACTACCAAAATCTATTGGAGCACGCGGTATGATTTTAGCAAGATTTAGGCAGTCGTTATAAGCGAAATTTCAGATCGGAAGAACGAGGTTTGTCCAGAAAACACATCATCGAAAGTGTGAAAGCCAGTTTGGTTCGCCTTCAGCTGTCATACATCGATGTTGTTATTGTTCACAAGGCAGACCCCATGTGTCCAATGGAAGGTAACTGGACCATATTTTTGTTATTAGTGAAAGTATACCTAATAATAATCATTAAAACAAATTATGTGTTTACAGAAGTGGTACGAGCGATGCATTATGTGATTTCTCAAGGCTGGGTCATGTACTGGGGAACAGCCCGATGGTCGCCCGTGGAAGTAATGGAAGCTTACACAAACTGCCGGCAATTTAACTGTGTTACTCCAATAGTAGAGCAGACCGAATATCACATGTTCTGTAGAGAAAAAACCGAACTCTACATGCCAGAACTGTACAATAAGATAGGCGTCGGTACGTTAATCGTGTAATGAAAGAAGTAAATAATTAATTAAAGTAAGTAATTTTTTAACAGGTTTGATGGCCTGGTCCCCAATATCCATGGGGTTGTCACAAGGGAAGGACGAAGGAAGTATGCAGCTGTTTTCTAGGTCCAGTTTTAGAAATAAATATAGCTCGTTTTCCTGGACTGAAGATGAAACTGGAAACAAAGACGGTTTTAATTGGATGAAGGAACGGATCCAACCAGAAGAGACACGCCGTCAGACCGAAAGGATAAGAGAACTAAATGCAGTGGCCGAAAAGTTAGGGTGTTCTCTTTCACAATTAGCTATTGCATGGTGCCTGAAAAACGAATCCGTGCAATGTCTCCTATTGGGAGCGAACACAGTCGTTCAATTATACGACAGTATCCAGTCCCTTCAGGTTCTATCATTACATAAACGTTAATATAACTTATGTGTTATAATATTTCAGCTAATACCAAAACTAAACACCAACATGGTAGCTGAAATTGAAAGAATTTTAGAAAACAAACCGTCTAGACCACCGATGGTTTCTACTTTAGCGCTTAGATGACAATCAATGTGCCCCCCTGGTTCCATTGGGTATAGAATACTACATATAATTAATTAGGATATTTCCATCCATGATAAAACCTTTGTTAGTTCATAGTTTGAGATTGTAGAAGCTTTTATGATCGATGACGATATCTACATAAGATATCATATTATATCATATGACTCACTTATGTCTATTTTAGGGGAGGTCAGGGAGGCACTAGCAACACGGATAGCCCCAAAGAAGATGACTTGAGTAACGTAGAAACTGAATCAAAAGATCAAAAACTTCCATTTTGTGAGATTCAGTGACAAAAGGTTACCGAGTTTGTCAAAACTCGAAAAATTAAAACACCGGACGAAAAACCGTACAAAGAAAAAGTTAAGTGGAGTTATAGTCCAGATGAAGGACCGAAGTGTACCACTGAACCTTTTTCTGCAAAGAAAAAAGAAAAAAAGACAGCTCACAGTCCTGTGCAAGTATGAAACAAGCAAAAAGGTGACTGCGAGACATTGATATAAAAAATTGTGATGAAATTAGTGTCAGTTTCCTTTCTCTAAAGCAATGTTTTTATTGCAAATAAACTTAAAACTCCTTTATAGGAAAAAGGCAATTTATATTAGCGGGAAGGCAATACAAAACGTATTTTCATTGTTTTCTGGCTTTTGTAATACTCTTAATAAGGATAATGGAAAATTGTATTCTAAAAAACCGTGTTTAAATATTTTTGCATAAAAATTATCTTTGACTATAAGGGGATTAGACAAACTCAATTTTCCAGACCGTGTAATGTTTTTAGACTACTTTTCATTAAAATCGTTTCTTGCAATACAATCTATATCTTTTGTAGTAATTACAAGTTTCCGACTTAAACGGACTGCTGTTAGGCTTACATTATTTAAAGGAACTGGACAAAGGTGTAAATAAAATTTGAAGAAATTGTTGGAAAGACAAGAGAAAGAGTTTAGTATTTTATTGCCAAAACTTTATACTATAACTAGTATACATTTCTTATACCTTGACCAAATTAATACAAACCGTCAACGTAATTTTATGCACATCACTACACTTTAGTCCATTTTAAATTTGTATATAGAGAGGGTTTTAAAAGTAAGATTTCTTGTGTAATATACCTAATAATTTTACTGCATCGAATTCGAAGATTGTCAAGAACGTTGATTGCTCTAGTACTTCATATCATAACTGTTCCTGAGCAAAGTAGAATATCATAACAATATTTTCAATTTGTTGACATATCAATATTGAATCTAAAATATTCTCAATTATGATAAGTATTAACACCAGAACATACAGCAATATTAAATTTACATTTAAATAAGTTAAACAAAGTTAAATAAACACCTTACTTGAATCGTCGATTTTAAATTATTGACTACATGTTCTAAAGTAAATTTTAAGATGACAAAATAATAAAATAAAATTGCAATATAAGAAAGATAATGAGTATGCTAAAACACATGTAGTCAAAATACTGATGACTATAAATGTATTAAAAAAATTAATAACAACTTTTTCATCAACCTTAATTCAATTAAACTGCTCCAATAAAGTCAGAGACATGGTATTAAAATAAAATAAGGTACGTGGGCTATAAATATTTTAAAGAATTGTTTTTTATCTTAAACCTTAACAAGAATAAAAGTACGTAATAAAATTTACGAATTTTTTTAGAATTTACAGATTTGCTATTTTCGGACCCTTTAGTAAGTTCAAAAATAATCCTGATATCTTTAGAGGTTCAAAAAGAGCTCTGACTAACATGGGCGCCGGCAGCAGGGTGCAAGGAAAGAAAATACATAGATTTTTTTGTTTATGAAGTTATTGTTTGAATGTTAATAATGTAATATGTAGATGCAGATGCATCTCCCTGAAAGTGGATTACTGACGGCGCCCATGCTGACCAATATGTATATAACTGCCTGAACGCCTTGTGGACACTACTGGCGTCTAAATTTAATGATTCTATTTATTAATATTGTGTTCAGACATCTAATGCGAAGTATTCATTTTATCTTTGATAACCAACTTTTTATAGTCGCTACTCATGTAATCGGTTTTTTGGTGTCAGTATAAATTGAGGACTACCAAGAAATTTGGGCGCAGCGCAGTTCAAGAAGTTGGCCTTTTTAGAGAGGGCTCTTATATGGCTCGGGCCGAAATTTGCTGTAGAGTTCTGTTCTTAGGTGAAAACAAAAGAATTGTACTAACATTACAAGCATTACATAATTAACAACTGTTTTTTGGATGACAATGTGCGACTGCAACCTGTGGGTATTATGCTGTTATTGTTATATTATAAACCTACGCGACGCAGGGCATTCTCGTGGTGTTGGTTTCGTTGACGGGGTCGTGGTTGCTTCTATCATGAGTATAATAAATAAAAAAGCCCGTTGGTGGTATCTTAGCAATCGTTTTATTTAGTTCTTGTATATGCACTTGAAATAAAAAAGTTCTTGCTTCGTTATTTGAATTGTTTCCGTTAAGGTTTCAGAGAAAAATATTTTATTACATAATTTATAACCCATGTACAAAAATTTTATCAAATAAGTACACAAGTTTATTGTGATAAATTTGTATTCAAACTTAAATTATAGAAATTTAATTTTGAATACAAATTTCTGTTGAAATCTCAACAACGAGAAAACAGACGTTTGAAATTGCATATTATTTAGTTATTTATGTATGACATAAGAAGTTTTGAAAAATTAACAAGTAAATTGTCAATTATCTAAGTCTTCCAATTAAAATTTAATTTAATTTCAATGTGTTCTTCGGAAAATTATTTAATTGTAAACTTGTTAAATATTTCTTTCGGAAAAAGAGGTTATGTAAGAAATTGGACAATGGTATCAACGTCGATCTGGTGGTAGAACTAAATCATAGAAATTCTTTAATTAAAAAAAAATATTTTTAACAACAATGATTTTACAATACCAAATTAAACAAAAAAAAGATAATGAAATGAGTACAAAACATGTATAGAGCGAAAAAGAAACGGGTTAGATTCGAATTGAAATTACAGCATCGTCTTCCAAATTATGAAGGATTTTGTTGACACCCAAAGATTTACTTTTATTTTCTCGTCAACAAATCTTTGGAGTCGAACGAATAAACATAATAGCCCGGGAGGTAGCGTTGCATTTTTTTAGGAATTTTATACCGAATGAATTTCATTTTTATCGGTTGAATAATCAGCAAAATGAGCGTCAGTTGCCGCACCCGCGGTGGACCTAAGATGGTAGCATGTGAAAGTTGCTAAAAAAAAAATTGGTTTTAGTATGCCTATTCGTACCGCACAAGAATTCATGAAATTTTTTTCAGATCATTTTTAACTAAAAAATAATAATCAGCTGTATTGAAGACAGGGGATTATACGTCAGTCACGTATTATGAATCGTATTTAATTTTATGTTAAATTAATATAATATGATTGAAATTAAAATATGGTGTATTTTTATGGTTAGCAAAACAAAAATCACCGTCAGCTAAAGTTCATTTGCCAAAGTGACTATGCATCGGTCAGATTCACTGAGCGCGCAGCATGTTTATGCCAATGACTGACGCTCTTACCCCAGTTGAAAATACGATGTCGTTTTTTTTTTATTATATTAAAAGTATAAAAATACAGCTGAATCAATTTCATAAGGTTTAAAATGACTTTATTCTTAAAAAAT
Source organism: Diaperis boleti (assembly GCA_963583935.1). Lineage (NCBI taxonomy): Eukaryota > Metazoa > Arthropoda > Insecta > Coleoptera > Tenebrionidae > Diaperis > Diaperis boleti. The sequence goes on along the minus strand of OY757247.1, from coordinate 22,590,686 downwards.
ATATATGGTTCATATACGTGACTGGCTACTGGAATAGCTGACGTTTCTTCTTAAATATTAGGGGAAAACTATTATTGTTATCTATAATTTTCAGTCGGTATCAAATTTAATGACTTGTTCAAATGCAACGCTACCTCCCGACTATAAGTTTTTATAAATCTCTAAACGCATAACTCTCAAAATTTCATTTTGTTCTAAATAAGCAATACCTATAATTCAATAATAATTACAATTTATTGCTTTATCATAATCTCTTGAAACTCAAGCTGTAGACTAGAAGTAATAAAACTATAAAATGCAGACCTTGATGAATTGTTATTAGGTATTATAGAGAAATTATAGTTCCTAAGAGTCCGCTATCTTTCATGTAGACACAAGTTCTCACCCAACGAATTATATTATTGATAGCGTCTAGTTTTATTCGAAATGCAAATACGCCCCCTGGCTTTCCAACCAGTAAAAATTCTGTATTATACATGATGCTTGTTGTAAAATCATCGCCCAATTTATTAAAATCGATGCAGTAAAATTAACGGACGTTACAATAATTTCTAATCTGAATTTCCATTTCAATTGTGTGATACAATCGAACAAATGTAAAATATTCTTTTGATTTTAACTATAGCAATATTTCTTAAAAAGCAATGCGTTATTATGTATACCAATAATTGTATATAATTATTATAGTTCAAGTATTATTAGTAAGTAATTTTTTATTGTTGAGACTGTTTTTAGTTGCTCCTTAAATATATTTTATTGTTAACTAGTGACTGCTCACAAGTTATAGCGTTTATCTATTGATAATATTTATTTTTAGATATAAAAATACTCTTGTTGAATTTTTATTAGTACGTTACGGTTAAAATCACACCTTCTGATCAACTGTCGCCATCTGCACCCCGGCATTTTCGAACGAATTTCAGCAATTTTAATAACAATATTAAATATAAGAAAAACCGGTTACGTGCCGTTGTTGACAGTATGTCATGACCATACTGTTATCTTTAACTATCTCTTACTATAATACGATGCATTATGTAAGTGATGTATTTTTATATTGTACTATATTGTTTTATGTGAAAGACCTTGCAGGAAGTCTGCGTGATTTTACAATAATATTGTAGATGTAGTTACAATTCTTCAAACATGTTTAATCTGCGGTTATTTACCATAAAAACGATTAAAATATTCAGTAGTAAATGACTCGAGATTGTATTATCAAGTCCTTCTTCTCATAAGGTGCAGATTGTAAGATTACGAGACAATGTAAATAGAAGGTAAAAGAACTGCTGCTCTGCATTTATTCTTTTGTAGTTTGAACATTTCAATCGCCTTACACTTTGTTTTAATTGTGATCAGCAGGGATTGTAAACCTATAAATTTTACATCACAAGACTTTACTGTTTACTTTGTTTTTCAAATCTTTATAATACAAACTGTTATTCTATTATAGTTTCTCTGAAATACTATTAAGTATAATTATGTATAAACCTAAGGTGAACGCGCACTTTAAACAAGTGATTTAAAAAAATCATAATTTGTAGTTTTGAAATAAATAATTCAATTTGATAAGTAACTGCGAGACTTAGATATATCAAATTGAATTTATGGCAACTTATAAGCCACTTTGTTACTATGTATATAAATCTCGGCTAATAACGGCTCAAATACTACGTTTTGAATATCATCGAGATACTGAGAACTCGCTGATATGTGTATCAACACTATAAGCTTGTTTTTTCTTAAAAAATACTATATTACATTTTGTGTTTTTTTACTATTCCTGATCCAACGTATTGTGCCCCTTAGACACGCACACGTACCTCACAAGTTCTGTAAAACATGTGCTATATGCAGTAAACATAACGAACTGGGAACTGTAATATCTGAAGATGGAAGGAGTTAAAAACAATTAAACAGGAATCAAATTTTTAGGTGAGGATATTAATATTTATATTCGAAAAATGTTGCAATTCTCCATTGAAGTTATGTATTGAAATGCACTCTCATCGTAGTCGTCGGCTTGTCTGACCAGTAAATCAACAATTTGTTCTTTACCGACATCTTGCTGCGCCCGCAGACCAGCGAGGAGAGCTTGCCTACTGCCATTTTCCCTTTCCCCATTGAGTACTAGCGGTGCTGGCGATCGATGATCACACCTAGGTACATATTATGCCTGGTTGGCCCAGGGCTGTAATCTTCTCGGGGTTGACGTCGATCAACAATTTATGGCAACAATCTTCGAGCTTGTATACATATGTAAAAAAAAAGTTCGAATTTCTACTGTTTCTCCGAGCCATTCATTTCTGTACGTTTTTCGTTGTGCCACTACCTCAAAGTAAGTACTGTTATGGGGGAGGGGTCTAGGTCATAAGTAAATACAAATTTTATTCCACTATCCCAAGTCCTACAATAAATACATAAATTAACAATGGTGAAAAGAATTTTTAACCATAATTAAATAAAATGGTAACAAAATTTAAACTGATACCTAATTAAGTTGAACAAATCGTTGACAGATAATAAAATAAACCAGAAGAATGTCGATAAATCCAAGTGGAGTAAATTTAAATATATCTAAGTCGAACTCCACAAACTTTAATAAGTGTAAAATTACAAATGGAACATGTTTCGGCAGAACACTACTGCCATCATCAGCCCTAATTTAACAAGAGATTAATGATACAATTGAATTACAGAGGGGTTCTTACCTTAAAGAATATAAAAAATTATGACACTGACGTAATTTTGAATTAAATTTGACGTTTTCAAAGCGTTACATGATTTTTAAAAGATTCCGTAAAAACATTTTATAAAATGTAAAAATTAAAAATGGATAAAAGAGAATCTGGTAAGTTTCTTTGAGTGGTGAAAAATTAAAATAGTGAATTAATAATGGGATTATTGAAGTTATTCTGTTCATTTAAACAAGATCTGTTTTCCAGTTTCAAGGCTTTCCTTATTTCCAAAGTCTCAAGAAAATCTAATTTCCGGCCTTTATTGCATTTATGAATCAATTTGGAATTTGATGGTGAAAAACTATGTTTCGTTATTAATATATGATTGGCGAAAGAAGAAGGTGTTGATGGTGGAGGATCAAGATCTGTGTTGTTATAGATGTGCCTGAAATGTTCTTTAATACGGTTTGATATTTTGCGAGCTGTCTGACCTATGTAGAATGACTCACAAGAAGAGCAGTTTAATTTGTATACACCTGATGATGATTTGTAATCTAATGGATCTTTATTTTTAATAAAAAATCGGGTTGTTATCTGTTTTAAATGAGACTTTAAACCCGTTTTTCTTAAATATTTTAGAACATTTCTCTGATACGAGGCCAAAGTATGTTAATGAATTTGAAAAGGAAATTGTTTCTGAAGGATTTTTAATTTTTTTTTTAAATAATTTGTCAAAAATTATTTCACCAATAAATATTTAAAATGGACCTTCAGGGTGGACAAAGGCTGTATATTATCCCGTTTAAATAAAACCTCGACAACATACAGTGTGGAAATTAAGTAAGGAATAAATTCAGTAACTCCGTTAGTATTTGCGCTAGAAATAAAATTTTAAAAAGCATATGGTAGGGCTAATTATAGCGCATCCGACGAACGTATACAAAAATTTTTGCATTACTTTTTTTTGACAGTTATGACGTCATAGATAAAATCCAAGACGATCATAAAAAGCAGCCAATACGTTTTGAATAATTTGGGGAATTATTAAACTGCACTCATGTCGAATTCTTCCTTCAAGATCATCCAATTTGTTGGGTCGGTTTTGATACACCTTGCTTTTTAAGTGCCCCCATAGAAAAAAATCTAATGGTGTTCGATCTGGGGACCCGGCCTGCCATTCTATTGGACCTCTTCTTCCATCTTCTTGGAAACACTTTGTTCAAATAACGCCGCACCGGGCTTAGTGTGTTGGAGCACCATCCTGTTGCAAGTTAATTTATTAAGTTTAGAAGTTAATTTATTATTTAATAGAGAAAAACAGTTGATATACAATTATTTTGTACCAATTCAGGACTTGTCAACATTGCATTGGTATCTCTATGATTTTTCTTAAATTCCGATAACATTAGACAGTTAATATTTTGAAATTTTACTAATTTGAACTTTAGCGCCGTTTTAATTCATTTTTTCTTTATCTAACCTATTAAGTATTTGACAACGTTGAACACAAAATAAAAAACTCTATTCAAATGTAAAATAAAAAACATAGGTTGCCATAAAAAAAATATTGATGACGTCATAACTCTCAAAAAAACGATGAAAAAAAAAAAAGTATACGTTCCTCGGATGCGCTATAATTAGCTCTATCACATGCTTTTTAAGTTCTATATCTATTGCAAATACTAACGGAGTTACTGAATTTATTCCTTACTTAATTTCCACACTGTATATTTATACAGGTTGTTATGGAAGTCTTAGCAGAAAATTTAACCACAAGTAGAACTCTTGTTTTTTTCGCAAGCGCTCCCTTACGGAGTTAAAATTAAGAATAGTTTGACCCCTAAAACTAATACCCACCTATGGATCGACGTTCATTGACTGTCAGGAAAGCACAAAAACTTTACCCGATAAACGAATCGAAATAAAAACTGTTTAAATGGAAACATGTACTCACCTATCATAATATGCAAAATATTGAAGTAGGTTCGCATGTAATAATAAACTCTCTAACTTTAATTAAGGATAAATGTTGAACAAGACTCAAAGCTCGAGCAGTCGCCGTTTGTGCTTCTAAACAGGATGGGCACGCCCCAGCAAAAAGGGGGAATGTCTGGAAGGCTCCGGACCTTGGACCAGGTAACGTTCGTTTGCAGCTCGCCTGAAGACGAAGACAAGACAGCCGAAAGGAAAAGGTTGGAAGAGACACCGGAGTCAGAGAGACAAACGAAGAGGGAAGAGCTTAGAGCACTGATTGAAGGATTGGTGGCTAATAGTTATAGTTTAAGGTCGGTAGAATACCGAACGGCAATGGGAGAGTTCGCACTCCACATAAAGAAGTTGCGTAAGCGGATTGATGAGGTTCCGAATACGGCATGTAAGGTCAAGTACGGATTTGAAGACCTTGAGGAGGCCTTTGAAGCTGTACAGAAGCTAGAAGGCGCGGTGATGACCGCCCTCGAGGACGAGAAATGCCGACGGAGGTCAAGCATTGGGGGCCGTCCGGGCGACTTACCCCGGATGAGAGGTGTGGAAGCGAGGGACGACGCCTCCGAGAAATGTCGCTTGCATGCAGAGGTGCAATACGGTGTGGAATGCAAAGAGGCAAATGTCACCTTGCGGCCGAGCAAGAGGAAGAGACGAACCACGTAACAAAGGCGAGTGATGTCTCAGTAGAATTTGATACAGTTAAATCTATTGAAGATTTCAGGCGAGTTGCGGTACTGGAATGGAACCAAGGGGTATTCCAAACGACAAGAATTCTGGCGGCCAGTCCTTTCGGGGAAGAGATAATAAGCCGCCGTGAAGTTTGTTCAGGTGAACTCGAATAAGTGCAAGGCAACTCATGACTTAATGGAGGTGCACTGCAGAGATAGGAGTCGGGATGTAGTCCCGGTGAATTAACCCAATGTAAGAGTTGCAGGTATCAAGAGCTGGTATATGGATCGAGGCAGTGATGCCGCCATAGTGATCAAGAATAGGAGCCTTCACCCCAGTGCTAAAGGCAGGAATGTGGGTTTCGTGTGGATGGAATTCGATGAGTGGACGGTGTCCCCGAATGCAGAATTTGAGGAGCTGGTAGCAGCCTTGGACCGAATGGCCCACAGCGTACGGGGTCAGACGAAGCCGTGTATCATTGCCGGAGACTTCAATGCCAAGTCGCCGGAATGAGGAGGGAAAAGGCGAGACCGCAGAGAGAAAGCCGTGTCGGAGTTTGTGGCATCGCTGGGACTAGTCGTCCACAACGACGGAGAGAAACCGACGTTGATGAGGGGAGTATATTCTTCCTTTATTGACTTGACACTAACTTCTGCCTCTGTTGCAGGCAGGTTGACAAGATGGGAGGTCCTCGATGGGAGGTCCTCAGTGATCACAGGTACCTGACTTTCACGGTTGCGGGGCGGGAAGGCGGTGACAGCGTGTTCCCCAGGAAAAGGCGTCAACAAGGCAGGACCCCGGTACGAAAACCGGCGCATTGCTGGAATGACGAAATTGCCGAGGCAAGAAACCAGTGTAAGGCTGCGCTGACGAGAACGAATCGCGCGCGAGCGAGAGATGGGAACGCCACAGTGATTGCTGAAGCGGAGGAAGGACACAGGTCTGGTAAGAAGACTCTTAGGGATTTGATACGGAAGGCCAAAAAGGCCAAGTGGAAGGAATTGGTCGAGGAAGTACAGGACGACCCTTTTGAACTGGGTTACAAGATAGTGACACAGGAACTAAACATCGATGACGGTGGAGCAAATGTTCCGTGATGCTTGCTCAACCATGAAACGGTGATGTGGGCAAATTCTGGGCGAACCAGGGCAAAACGTTGGTGCGCTCTGGTCACATTCGACGTGAAGAACGCCTTTAACACGGCGGGATGGAGGCACATCATGGATGCGATCCGGTTGGGAGATGGAGGAAACGACGTCTTCCGAGTGACGAGCGGTGTCCCGCAGGGTTTGGTTCTCGGACCCACTCTGTGGAACATTGCGTATGATGGGGTGCTCCCCCTTCGACTGCCCCCAGGGACGAGAACAGTAGCGTACGCCGATGATCTGGCGCTTGTGCTAGCGAGGGGACATCTTCGTGACCTCGTGCAGACGGTGAACAGGGCGATCCAACAGATCGGAACTTGAATGGAGATCAAAGGCCTCAGCATGGCCCCTGGGAAGACGGAATCCGTCCTGTTGCTTGGCAGGAGGAAAGTGCCAGAGGACATCGTCTTCCGAGTCAAGGGAGTCGACCTCAAGCCGCAGAAGGTGGTGAGGAATCTCGGAGTGGATATCGACCAAAGAATTTCTTTCGTTCAACACGTAGAGAAAGTGACGGCCAAGGCAGAAGAACTGACGGCCAAGCTTATGCCGAATGTGAGAGGACCCACTCAGGCGAAAAGACGCCTGCTGGGAGAAGTGACAAATTTGATCATGCTGTATGCGTCCTCCGTATGGGAACCGACAGCCCTGAAGATCAAAAAGAACCGGAACATAATACTCAGCGCGCATAATAGTCTTGGGATACCGGACAATGTCGACGGACGTGGCTCTCGTAATCGCGGGGGTCGTGCCATTAGACCTGCGGATGAGAGAAGGTCGTGAGATCAGAGAAGGAGAGAGCACCAAAAGGGAAGCTCGAGAGAGGTCCGTTGAGGAGTGGCAAGAGGTGGAACCGATCCACGAAAGGAAGGTGGACGCACCGGCTGATACCAAATGTTGGTAGATGGCTGCGTCTACGAGAAAGATTGGAAAGGCAGGTGACGTACCGCGTTACCCAAGTGCTTTTGGGTCACGGAGATTTTCGATCCTACCTGCACAGGATGCACAGGGCCGAAGACGACAGATGCGTCTACTGCGGAGCGGAAGACACGGCGGAACACACCGTATTCCACTGCGGAAGGTGGGAACGGCAGCGTCTGAGAACACAGATGCTGTCTGGAGACGGGGCAGTTCTGACGCCGGAGAACATGGTGGAAACCATGACTCGGTCAGAAGAGAACTGGAAGGAGATACTCTGCATGGTCGAGAACATCCTCCAAGGAAAGGAGAACAACCAGAAAAGAGGAGAAATGGAGGCGGAAGATGCGGACCGGGATGGACCGTGATTCATGGTTTGCCGGTTGACGCGCCTGAAGCCGAAGAAGACAGCCGGAACGCGTTCTCCCGGGAGGAGGGATTTCGCGTGACGCAAAAGAGAGATCGAGCACGCCCGGGACGCGGAAGTCGCGGTATGCACAACATGAAGATAGGCCGGCACCGGCGTCCGCGATGGACCGATGGGGTCTGCCCACGAAGGACTGATCAAGTCCGCGGGGTGAGGATGGTTACCGGAGGACCGGCGGTGACGGAGAAAACGGTGCCGCAAAAGCAAGAAACCGTGCGTTAAACGCGGGAATGACCACGGAAGGAGCCGAAAGGCAAGTCAGACATCTCCCTCGAAGTTATGCCAAGAGGTGATCCCGGGGGATGAAGCAGGAGGAGAAGACAGCCCCGCTCGGACTGAAGACCGGGCCGGGCATAGGGGGAGGTTCCGAAGGGCCACTTGTCTGGTTAGCCACGGCGCCAGCTACGCTCCCCCTAATAAAAAAGACTCAACTCCGACCGACGATTTCGTTTGTAAATCACGCTCGATTTTGGCCCATTTATCCAAAGATAGCATATCGGAAGCGACACAATTGGACATGGTCTATGGATTACTACTCAACGTGTAAATTAGGGAAAAAGTACCCAGAGATTCGGAACTTTTAAAAGCAACCATATCACCCGAAGAAACGATAAAAACGATAAAAGCCGAAACAAAAACCCAAGAAGATAAAGCGGCAAAACCTCGGTGTAGTTTTTGTAAATTACCAGGTCACGTGATCGAAGTTTGTCGGAAATTACATTCACAGAGAAACGCAGAAAAGCAAATACGAAACGCAATGTACGTAAAAGACGAATTGAAAATGAAACCGGGCACCCGCGTGATCCAACCAAGCTTCTTTTGTTATGGATGTGGCGCACCCGGCGTCATTTATTAGTAATTGTCCTCAATGCAAATCGACGCCTTCGACGTCTGCCAATTCGGTTCAATTTTGTTCCTTGAGCACTAACGACCAGAACATATCAATCAAACCCCGCAGTCGCCGAATTTTACGAGTGGAAATACTCGGCGTCCAAGGTTATGGGTCTTATTGATATCGCAGCAAAACAAAGCGTCGCCAGCTACAGTCTGTACCAGATAACGATTTCTCGCAAACAAGCATTCCAAGAAGTTTTTTTGGAGGTTACGCTTGCCGATAGCAAAACAAAAAAACAAAATGTCCTCTACACACGTGCCGACGTCACGCTTTGCGGTAAGATACTTCCGACAACGTTTATAGTACTTCCGGATGCAAAAGAAAACTGGACACTTCTAGGAAGTGACCCGAAGGTTCCTGGTGCCATGTAGGAGATTTGGAAAATTGGTTTCCGCTCGAGTTCGAAAATAAGGCGGAAAATACGGAAATTTTTGGCCGCCGTCGACGTGTTGAGAAGCGATGAAGGCCCCATGCTTAGCGAACCCCAAAGTGAGGAAATGAGCGAAGTCCCTCATAAATTCCATGAGATTTTCGGACCGATGACCGAACCAACGCCCTTTGCTACCCATCGGATTGAAACCCAGGATCATCCTCCAATCGCCGTCCCACTGTACGCACTTAACAAACAAAAAAGAAATTCTCTGATGCGAGGATAGATGCGATGCTAGAAGACGGTATTATTAAATCGTGCGAGACGCCATAGGCCGCGCCGGTTGTACTTGTATCGAAAGGTGATAAGAGCTGGCGTGTCTGTATCGATTTTTTCATGTCAACTATCGACTTACGATCTGGATATCATCAAATTGCCGTATGCGAAAGTGACCGCGATAAAACGGGATTTGTTACCCCTTTTGGACTCTTTAGCTTTAAAAGAATGCCATTCGGTCTGAAGAATGCAGGGGCGACTTTCCAAAGGTTGATTGATCGTTTCCGGAGTGGACTATCTGAAGTCGTTATTTTCGCGTACTTAGACGATTTAATCGTGATTTCCAGTTCATTCGAGGACCACATCCGCGATCTAACTTTAGTGTTTGAACGTTTAAAAGTGTTCGGGCTCCGCGCGAATAGGAAAAAGTGTTTCTTCGCACGAAATAGCGTTTCGTATTATCACGCCAGAAGGTTTACAGGTTAACCCCCAAAAGGTGAGCGCGATCATCGAAATGGAACCCCCACGCGCAACCTGAAGCATGGAGTAGGGAGCATACGAACACGCAAGAGTAGAATGAGGGGGAGTAAAAAACAAGACCCTGAACAATTTGTTCTCTTTTCTCTGAATAAAGTTTTTATGTTTCTTACAACTGGCGCCTAACTAGTGGCCCAAAACTATCAAAAAGTTGTGTGTAAAAGTGTAGAATTGTGAGTGAATAGTTACCCCATCGTCAGACCTTCCCCTTTTCGTAGCCTTTTCGTTATCAACCCGCGCATGTCCACCTCCTACAACCTAAGAAGAAGAAGGCATAGCTTAGACTTCGTCGACAACGCAAACATGACCACCTTTTCAAACGAGCAATTGCGCTCTTACAGGTGACAAGTTAGTGTTGTGGTGTTATATTGGTGTTCTTGTTAATTTTAGTTTTACTGTGTATAGTGATTTTGTTGACATCAGTATCAGTGTCATTTGTTCAGTGTTTGAGTGATCGCAACTCAATCTACATTTTTGGAATACGGTCCTGTTACCATTTCTTTGCACCTTAGCCGACCAGTCGATTAACAGTAGAATGTTTATGTCAGAACCAGTTCACGACGTTGATAGATAAGTTCGCCGTGCATAATTTTACCTCGCATCCCCGTTACAATTTAAGCTTAAAGGCGGTACATCGAAATCGTAAAAGATAGTTTCGTTCGCCTTCAGCTGTCATCCTATATCGATATGTTGCCATTGTTCACAATTCAGACTCCATGCAAAGTAAAAAGAACTATACCGGTTCTTATACCATGAGTCCGTGTGTTCAGTGGAAAGTAACAGCACATTTTTATATTTTTGATATCAGTGAAAGTACTAATAATGGTAATTAAAAAAATGTATTTATATAAGTGTTACGAGCGATGTATTATGTGATTTCGCAAGAATGGACACAAACTGCCGACAATTTAAGTGTGTTACACAAGTAGTAAAACAAACACATGTTTATACAAAGAAAACACTGAACTAAACATGCAATAATCAGCCTTTCTAGAAACTAGACGGAAAAATATTAAACCCCTACTTTTTTGTTTATTCAAAATCACGCGTTTTCTAGGTAAAAAAATGGAAACATTTATTTTATTTGAAACGCGCGCCTTTTTGTGACGAACACGGGACAAAATTCACCAGACAGAATTCAAAGTAAGACGTACGAACCAATGAGAATGTTCACCTGAATTGACGTCACAAGAGGCGGTAAATGTACAGCGTTTGAAAATACTAGCCGAAATGACGATTTTTGATACGCCCTGTTTTAGGACTTCATGTTATATAGTCTACGAGATGCAGTAATTGAATTCGTCAAATTCGGTTGAGAGAAATAAATAATGATGAACAAGAAAATATGAACATCAAAAGGAAATAGACACAGGAGCAAAACCCAGAGAACTGTGAAATGGAAGATGTTAGGTACAAAATAAAGGACAGAATGAGAAACGCCTAAATAAGACAAAGAAACAAACTGATAAATGTCAAAGAGTACGTGGCAAAGCATGCGACAGCCAGATGAAAGGTAGAACGAATGGAGACCATGGACAGGGAAACGATCGAGAGGAAAACCGCAGACAAAGTAGAAACCGCGACAGACAGACGGAGAGACATAGGTATTTATGTTTCTGATAAAGGTAGCTCTAATATCAGCTCCAACACTACTACCTAATATATACATAGGTACACATAAGCTTATTGTTCTTAAAATACTGCATGTGTCAACGTTTTGAATATTTTGGTAAGAAAAGATTAAAACGAAATAATGGCGTTTACTGAGTAAAATGTTTTACACTTGTAGCACTTAAAAACTAAATATCCATGAAATAGTTGCACTTCCTTATGCTTTAATCTTCACTGTTTTTGGTCCATTGGCATAGAAATGATGTGTTCCCCGTTTCCACCAAATACCTTCTGGAGGAGAAATTGTCTTGAGAATGTACTCATAATCTACCGAAAGCGGAGCTTCTTGTTTCATATACCTTAAATACACAACATCTGTAATGAAATAAATTAAAACTGCACATGCAAATAAACGAAGAAAATACCTTTCACTGGTGTTGCGCAAATTATGCAAAGTGCGCAAGTGAAAATCATGAGCAATAACATTATATTCATCTGAAAGCTGAGATGTTTGTGCTGTAAAGGTGGTTTTATTACTGAATTCGCAGCCACATTTCATTCCTCCCGAAATAAACGGTATGTTTTATTGATTAGGAAATCTTTACGACCCGTTTGAATCCTTGTCACGTTAGCACCAAATTTCTGTTTTAGATTAGAGCGTTATGTTGAAACTCGAACTACAAAATTACCTGCAGTAATTTAATTTTATGGCAAAATAAATGAATAAGTTCAAACAACACTCCACTGAAGTACTCGCGTTGAAGCAGTTATTTTCAATTTTGTGGAATGGAAACCCACATTATATCTCTGTTTACTAATATTGCTTGGGCAAACACGTATTCTATTTATAGGGTTTGAATATTGTGGTTAATGATTATCTAGACTTAGGAAAATTTTAATGAAGTTGTTCACACAAACCCAGAATAAATATATACGTGTACCGAAAATAACCTTCATGTATTTTTTACTTAAAAAAAATGTAATAAGATAGGTACAAGTAAAGTAAAGGTTGTGGCACACTTAACCAGGCCAGCACGGTGACCGTCAAGTGCATGTACATATTAAACACTAAATTAAATAAATCTATAAATCAAAATAATGTGCGAAACTTTTTTTTTAACATTTTGTAGAAATAAGCAAATACACGATACATTTCATGACGACACAGCTTGGTGTCTATTTGGCCATTCCTTGAAATTAGAACAATCAGTCAGATTTACAGTGGAAATTAGAACAATGTCATTTTTTATATTGCATACACTCAAAGAATTATAGTTGCTGAAATAACAGCGAGGGCCAGAAGCAAGGTCATGGAACCAAATTAAATAAAATCCGATTTCTTATTATGGATGTATGTAGTTCGTGAAAACGATCATAATGTTTTATGTGAAATTGCTTACATTATGGTGCAGGTAAGTCTATAACCCCTGACTGGCATTAATTCCTAAGCAAAATTTTCTTTTAGGTAAATGCTAATTACTATAAGATAAATTTAGCTTCTTTGCCATTTTCTAAAATATCTGGAAATAATTTGAAGACTCCTGCAGAAAATTTATGACAGGGACACACTTCTTCACGTCTTGGGGTCGTTCAAGGCGACATTCATTACTCACACAAGGTAGACCTCGGAAGGGAACACAATTAGGGGACACACAGGAACAAATCATAAAAACAAATTTGAATCAAAATGCCAAACATAAGACAGTACAACCGTCCTGTAGATTAGAATCTGTCCTATTTTAAGGATTTATGAAGTTTCATAGAAATTAGTCAACAATAAGACCTGATGATGGTATTTAGCCTGGTGTTTAAATCTATACACGTCCGAGGTTAAAAACAGAACCTTTCACTTAGAAATACCTATGTTTATCATTGGTTAAAATTTTAATAACTCTGTGTTTATTACGAAGGAAGAGTACATTATAAAATATAATGTTTTTTTCTTCTTGTCAAGACGGAACTAATAAGAAAATGATTCTTTAGAGTAACCCTTATATGAATCCAATTTTCTGTGCCATATTAAAATAACGTGAAAATATCCCTCAACAAAAGTGTGAATCACGTTAAAATTGAATTGAAAGAACGTCTGAAAAAATATCTCTCATCGGGAAAACATTGGATTATGGATAATATGGATATTTCCTTATTTTGTTAAATTTATTACCATTACAAATGTGTTGTCTACTTTTTTTTTACTTCAAGAGTTAGGAAAATCTACAACGGTTTCAGTCCAAAGTCCAAAGAATAAATGATGATAACATACTCTAATTACCAGAATGAGCTGGAAATACAACCAAACATTGACACAGGTCACAGGATCTGGATCATTTGCTACAGAATATTTAAATAGCTCGACCAACTGGACCCTTACATAAAATTTCATTAAAACGTTCCGACAAGAAAAGAGGTGGGCAATGTTCTGCAAGAAATGAATCATTAATCACTCAGAAATGACATGATCGCATCAAATATTTTAAACACTCTCTTTTAAGCTTTACATTTGGAGAGAAGAAAGTCCCAAAAGTCGGTAGAGAAGGCATGATAATCAAAATACCGAAAAAGGGGGATACAAGGAAATTCGACAATATAAAATTGTCGTACATACAGGGTTAAAAATTAAAAAAAAAAAGTTTTGATATCTTTATCTATATTTGGTGTTTTACTATTCCAGGGCCGTACTTAACTTTTTTTTTTAATGGACCCCTATTTTTTTTTCATTTTCTGATTTGCTGTTCTAAATGCCACAACTTCATATGTTTTTTCTAAATTTGGAATACAAGTTATTAGTTTTTTGTGAAAATTTTTGAAAAGTCATGTGATGATTTAAAATTCTCTATCAGCATTATTAATTATTATTATTATTATTATTAAATATTGAATATTGAAATTTGGCATATCGATAAACAAAGCTTGGGTGTTTTGGGCGCTACTAATAAAATTGGATTTTATTGTACAGGGTGTTTACAAGAACCGATAATTTATGCAATATTTGGACATCCATAACTTTGTTATTTTAAATGGAACACCCCATATATTTCTAAGGCTTTGGATAGCCCTGTTAATTGTTTTTCACTTTTGTTAAACATATGGTATGTCTAATACGTGGACTTATTGAGATAATTAGACCTATTTGAAATTACCTAATAAAAAAACAGAAGGGATTTTGCAGAGAGATACGAAAACTGAACATATTCAATTTATTTTTATTAATCTATTTTATTTGTCTACCAACGTCTGTAAAAGTACAATAGAACACATGTGAGGTACTTACTTTGGTGGCAGATACAGAACTTCAAGTATTGTCAGACTCTATTTATAATTCGTTCAGAATTTTTTTCGAAAATTTATATTTCCAAAATAAACTCGTTAGTCCAGGCAATATCCAGTTTTTGATCGCAAAAGGTCGGACAGAAATGAAATTTGGTGGGATGGTAGACATAGGTCTCCTAAGAGTACACCTGAGTTTGCGACCTCGGGGGCTTGGGTGGGGGGGTGAAGACTGCACCGCGACGCTCTTCGGAAAATAGCGCCGTTGTTGTAAGTGCTATCGAATAAAAGTTAAGATATGTAGAGAACAAAATTGTGCATAGTTTTGGTTCTATTCATTTTTTGTTTGCGACCAACAGTTTCCGTTTTACGGGGCGCCAAATTTGGGGGTTGATTTACAAATTCCAACAAAATCAAGTTTTCAGCCGGATTACAACGAAGATCGACTTCAAATAATTCTGCAATATTTTTTTTATGAAAGAGCAATGTTTTCCGAGTTTGTGGATGTCCCATTTGATGGATTGGGTTGTATATTACAAAAGATGTGATTTTTTTAAGTGTGCCTCTCCCTACTCCAAAATAGGTTCAAAGTTGAAAAATTCTTACGCTTATAACTCGAAAACTATGTGTCCTATATAAACAATCATTAGAACAAAAATTAAAGCTGTTCAAATTTACTACAAAAATAACTCCATAAAAAGGTACTAGATTAAATCGTTTCTAACCCCTCGAGCGGCAAGCCCCCCAGGTCGCAAACTCAGGTGTACTATCAGAAGACCTATGTCTACCATCCCACCAAATTTCATTTCTGTCCGACCTTTTGCGATCAAAACCCAATTTTTTGTACCCATTGCCTGGACTACGTGGTCGAACTACTAAATCTTCAGAAGTAAAAATTTTAATGTCCGTGGCTTGCAAATCTTCAGCAAGAAATGATTGCAGTTTTTTTTACTAAACCGCATTTTGAATACTTATGTTTTTAACAACTATATTGTGAATAAAATAAAACTATATGTGAATGAAATGATAAAAGATGTGTATGGTTTTACTCTCAAAACCTCAGTAAAGATGTTACTTACAGTTACTTTTAAAAGAGTTTATATACTCTTTTTATTTTGTTTTTGTTTTGATATGCCTCGAACATCGTGCCTTGAAATATCTCTTCCAAGCAGTGATCTTTAAAAAACTCAGGTGATATGCAGACATCATTCAGCTAAATTTAATAATGAAAGACTAAAGACACAATACCAAGAAATTGGACGGAAGCGATTATAAAGAAAGCGTTGTGAAGACTATTTAGAATACCACCGCTAAGCTGTTAACAGAAAAGTATTTTAAAGAATTTAAAATTAAAATAGATCTGTTTGCTGGAAAAGATTTTAAGGACGCGAAAGCTTCCAAAGATAGTAAAAGGAAAAAACTTTAAGCACATGCAGAAAAGTAAGCTCAGTTGCATTAACAGATTTGGAATATGTCAAAATGATTAATTCCTGGGACGAGAATACTCCTTCTGGACTGCAATTTTTTCTAGTAGCTGCAAGAGAGCTTGCATTCAGAGTAGGAGAGGAGCTGCTTATTGTTTAACCTATAATTTTAAGAAACTTCTAACTGGTCGTTTCGAATATAATTTCATATTTAGTAAAACGTGTTAGGGAGGAGCTGACACCAAATGGTTGATACCCAATGTCGAAGATCCGAACATTTGTCCAGTGAGATTACTTTCTCTTAGAATTGCATTAATCTGTTACTTAATTTCTTTCCGTTAGGCTTTTAGAAAAAATGCTTTCTAAGAGGGGACATAATATCAAAACTGACCGATTGTTCTTAACTGAAAATCCTTTTTGGAATAAACCTAATGGGAATGCGTGGTTTAAGAATTGCCCCGTAGGCATCAATGAAATCGCCAAATGGACAAAACAAAGTGCCGAGAAAGCAGGACTCGATATGAAACGGATTACGGTCACAAATCATTCAACAAGGTCAACTGCGGTTACCAAATTAGCAAAGGCCGGCGTATCGGAACTGATTAAGATAACTGGCCACAGCAACGCCGCATCGATTCGTCCATGTTTGCAGACAGAAAATCAACATCACGCAAGAGAGAAGCTTAGGAATCAAAGAACAGAAGGACCCACCAATACTTTATTAACTTCAAACACTGTTTCGGCGGCATCCCTAGATACTTGCACCATCACAGAGGAGTCAATTTCTTCGAATGTTACAAAGGAACAAATTGCGTACAATAAATTAAGATTAAAATGTTTTTATTTTTTGATTAATGATTTTTTTCTATTCTTGTTTTTTCATCAAAGTAGCGAGTAAATGCGCTGAGCAAGTGAAGAACAAGGCAAAGTGATTGTAGTGAAAAAGAAAAGGAAGCAGCTTTTCTTGTCAGTGTAATCAGTATTCTATTGGTTCTGTATTATAAATTAGAGCATTTTCAAATTTTGCTTTAATAATGAGTTGGATTGTCAAAAACATTTCTTCTCGCTAGAAACAATTTTATCTATCTATCTGTACTCATAAGATGCTTTCTGTAAAGACTTGTGGGAACTTAGTAGTAAAAAGGTCCCTATGGCACACAGCACTTTTTAAGGTAAAACACTCTGATTTTCAAGGGTAAACAGAAAAGCAAAAAAAATCGTGAAAACGCCCCCGTTTTTAAAGCCAGCGTAAACCCATTTTTGAAACTCGATGGCTTGTGGTAATTTAGATTTCATAATTAATAAATACAAACCCGGTTCGTTAATAAATACTGTTTTGACATCAATTTTCCTGACGTCCTGTATTAGGGCGTCTGGAAAATCTATCTTTTTAAGAAAAAACAACCTGATTTTCAAGGTAACTCGAAAAGTGCAAAATTTATAAGGCCCCTCAGAACATTTTTTTCTATTCAACACAACAGTTCAAATTTAATGATTCAGGAAATCAACCCATCAGTCCGAATCTAGCGTTCGTGGATGTCGGATGTGTCCTGTGGTGCTGCTTAGAAACGATAAGTACCGAATAATAGTATAAGTTTCTTAGCATTAAAGCCGAGGTGGCATAGATCCTGGCCTCTTTGGGACAGGTTGTTTGAGGGATTTAATTTTTAGAAAGTTTTTTATTGTTTTTTTTTTTCACTTTGGGGGTTACGGGTTAAAATTTTGATTTGCGTTTTTCGGTAGGGTAGCGTCTAACCCTCGCCATGTCCGATGGCGGAGGGGGTGAGGATCGGTCTTTAAAAATAAAATTTCACAAGGGAAATGAATCTCATTACAAAATAGTCAAAGAAAGCGATAAAGACATGGCCACACAAGATAGTGAAATGGTAGATAAAAACAAAACTGGCGATAACAGCAACCAAAAAACTTTTAATACGAGTTTAAGGTATCGGGACAACGATCCCGGACCTTATAAGGTGTTTGTGGAGCACAAGGAGTTGAATGTTGGTAATGTACACCCTATGAAAATTGCTGGTATGCTTAAAAAAATAACTAATTTCAATAATGATATAGTGGAGGTAGCGGCTGTAGGTAGAAACAGAATTAAAATTATAATACGTACAGCAAAAGTGGCAAATGAATTAGTAGAAACACAAGTGTTTAGCGCAAATAATTTAATAGCCTATATACCTCAGCATTTGACTGAAAAAAAGCGGTAATTAAAAATGTCGACACAAAAATTTCTGAAGATGAATTGAAAAAAATAATTGAGTCAGATGTTCCGGTTTTGAATGTAAGGAGAATTACTAAAATAGTCGATAAAGAAGGCGAAAAAATACGTGTACCTCGACAAACCATTATTGTAACTTTTGGGGGTTTAGTAATACCTTCACATGTCTACATTAATTATATGAGATGCAGTACTGAAATTTTCATACCGAGAGTCACTCAGTGCTTAAAATGTTTGCGTTACGGTCATACCTCCAAACAATGTAGAAGTAACAAAGAACGATGCCAAACTTGCGGAGAGGAACACGATGGCGCATCGTGTGATAAGCATAAAAAATTCTGTATATATTGTAAATCAGAGGAGCATACATCAGTCGCGAAAATTGTCCTTTTTATAAAAAACAAGAACTTTAAAAAAAAATATGGTAGAACAAAATGTTACATTCTTGGAAGCGAAGGAAATCGCCGAGAAACCCTCCTTTGCCAATCCTGTAAAAACGAATAATTTTTATTCGGTATTATCAAATATTAACACAGATCCTCATACAATGTTTTCCACTGAAACTTACAAAAAAAACTTTCCTAAACCAAAAAGTATCTATCCACCCACCAGAACATACAGTCAGCCTATTAAAAGCATTCAGCATAATCATCCCCTTAACCCTAGTAAAAGACAACGCATTGATAACGACAAAAAAATGGAAGCTTCTAATAGTCAAGGTAGTTCCAATTTTAGTATTTACAGCCACTCTACTTCTGAAGTACAGAAAATTAAAACAGCATTTGAAAATCGATTAATAGACGAATTCCAAAAGTATTTAAATAGCAAATTTCAGACAAATAGTGAAAAATTTAATATTGAATCAACTTCTATTAAAACTTTAATAGAAGAAATCTTTAACAGTGACATTCATGGACACAGTTAATAACAAAATTAAATTAAATGTAATACAGTGGAACGCTCGGTCCATTGTTTCAAATAAAGTCAACCTAATAAACTTTCTCAGAGCAGATCCTGTAGATCTAATAATTGTATGTGAAACTTGGTTAAAACCCGAAATTCAGTTAAATATTAAAAACTATAACTTTATACGTAAAGATCGGATTACAGATGGTAAAGGTGGGGTAGGCATTTTAATATCTAAAAGGTACAACTATATTGAATTAAACATCCCAAGCGACCTGGAAGTATGTGGTATTAAAATTCTAGATATCAACATAAATGTAATCTCGGTTTATAGAGCACCAAATAATAATTTTTCAAAACAAGAGTGGAATCAATCTTTTGCAAAATTTGACGGTAGTAGAACTATAATATGTGGAGACTTAAATGCACACAACACTATGTGGGGATGCCCTTACAACAATCGCGGCGGAGAAAATGTCTTAGAGGCATTACATACGACAAATTTTGTTATAATGAATGACGGCACAGCCACGAGACTTCCATATCCAGGACAGAATCCAACTGCAATCGATTTGACATTGATATCTTCAGAACTAAGTCTTAAAACGACATGGGAAGTTATGAATGATACACTTGGTTCAGATCATTTAGTTATTAAATTTGGCATCTACGAGCAGCATCAAATCGAAAATAAACATCCTTATTTGAAGTGGAATGAAAAGAGAGCTGACTGGGAAAAGTTTCAGACTTATTTAGAAAACAACTTCTGGCCACCTGAGAGTCAAGACGTCACAATAAATATGCGTTACCTTATTGAGCACATCCACCAGGCAGCAAATTGCAGTATCCCAAAAAAAAATAACAAAAGCCCACACAATGCAAGTCCGAGATGGTGGGACGAAGAATGTGAAAATTTTTTTAATAGGCGTAAAACAGCTCTGCGAGATTTTAGAAGCAACATGACTCCAGCTAAATTTGACACCTATAAAAAATTAGATGCACAATGCAAACGATTATTTAAACAAAAGTCTCGAGACAACTGGCGCGGATATGCAAATAGTTTATCTAAAGATACTCCAATTGCAGATGTCTGGAAAGTAGCTAAACACCTTGCTAACAAAAACAGAAGTAATACTACCGAAAAAATACCCGAACAACTTAGGAACGAAATATTAGCCCAATTGGCACCTCCGTCGGTTACCACAAATCTAAAAGATCCAAAGGAAGATAACGACAAGCATCAAATCACTAATAAATTAACCATGCGAGAATTAGAGAATGCCATTAAACAGTCACCCAGCACATCACCTGGATATGATAAAATAACCTATCAAATGTTAGCTAAACTACCGGTAGTTGTTAAATATTTCATGCTAAATATTTTCAATACATGGTGGAGTGAGGGAAAGTACACCGACGAATTTAAAGAGGTAGTCATTTGTGTATTCCTAAAACTTAACAAACCCCCAAGCAATCCAAATTCATATCGATTTGGAAAACCTTCAAACGTATGATTAAACGTCGCTTAGAACATTACATAGAACAACAGGGTATACTACCAAAAGGACAACTGGGTTTTCGACGTAATAAAGGAACCACCGATGCTTTAGCGCAAATTGTGCTAAAAGCTCAAACGTCACTAGCGCAAAACAAAGTAATGGCTTGCTTCTTTTTTGACATCAAAGACGCGTACAATGCGGTCAGATTAAATGTGTTGCTAGACAAACTAATTTTCCATGGCATTCCGCAGAGAGCAGCTAGTAATATTATAAACTTGTATACCAACCGTAAAATATTCATTAGGGACTCAGACAACATACTATATGGGCCTCGTATTGTTTCGGAGGGAATCCCACAAGGGTCAATACTAAGCCCAACGCTTTTTAATATATACACAGCAGATCTTCATACTATTTTTGATCAACAAATTTTTTGTACGCAATATGCAGACGATATCTGCATCTATGTAATTAAAAATACACACGAGGAATGCATTAAAGATCTCAAATACATAGCATATACCTTCAAGCTTTGGTGCGATCAAAATGGGTTTGATATATCGGCAGAAAAATCGGCGATAATGTTTTTTAGCAGAAAAAGACGAATTCCACGGTGTAATGTAACTATTAGTGGTAAAAACATTGTCTATGTGAATGAATTCAAATATTTGGGGATTATAATAGACCGAAAATTGGTGTGGAAAAAACATTTATTCAATACGCTGCAAGCAGATGTGAAAAAGGAATTAACCTATTGAAAGCAGTTGGGAGGTACAACTGGGGAGCAACTCAAGAAATTAGTTTGCTTTTCTACCAAGCCTATATCCGATCGATACTAGATTACGGTGCGGTTTTTTATGGAGTTAGTAGTTTCAGTAATCTAAGTATACTAGATAAGGTACAATCTAATACAATTAAAATCTGCCTGGGTCTGTTGAAATCGACGCCTAATAAAGTAACATTAGCATTAGCGGGAGAAATGACTTTAACACTCAGAAGAGAAGGATTAGCATCCAAATTAGTAGCTCAATGGCGGTCTAACAACAGTAGGTCACACATTATAGGCACTCTCGCAGAGTTAGTGACACAGGTGCTAACTAATGAGTACTGGAAAAATAAAAGTAATCCACCGTTACACCAAGGTTTTATGAATACTCAGGACTTAAAACCTCGAGTCTCCGGTAGCTGTACCAAAACGTTTAACATCCCATACAAAGCCCTTAACACTGAAGTAAATATTCAACGACCAGCTTACAATGACATCCCAATTTACAATGCACAATTAATACAACATATTTTTAATAAAGTTCCCCATGATATAGCTGTCTATACAGATGGCTCTAAAAGCCAGAGAGGCGTTGGTTGTGCATTTTGAACTCAGTTACCAACAGGTGAACAGTATTATGAAAAATATAAATTACCGGAAAGTGCGTCGATATTCTCCGCTGAGGCTACAGCAATTACAAAAGCCCTTGAGTGGGCCAGTTCCACAAACTTTAAGTCGGTCATCGTAGCAACCGATTCACAATCGGTTATATCGGGACTTACAAAAGACACCTACTTAATAAAAAATGAACTCTTATTAGACATTATAAAGTTGAATGCTAATTTAGCAGATTCTGGAAAAAGTGTTTCTCTCATCTGGGTTAAAGGTCACTCAGGTATTAGAGGAAATGAAAAAGTGGATGCTATAGCCAAAAAAGCAGCAGAGGATGGGACACTCCTTTCGAACTGTTCGCTACAAAATCATTTTAGAAAATTGAAAGAGGTACTAAGGGCTAAATGGTTCAGAGATTGGGAAAAATTCTGCGAGGTATCACATAATCCTTTATGTCTCTCTAAAAAGACTCCTGTAGAATGTAATTTTATTTTGAAATATATGGCAAATTTACCTAGACCGGTAGCGTCGGTCAATTTAAGAATAATAACAAATCACACCCGTACTCAAGCACACCTTTATAAGATTGGATGCGTTAACACCCCCTTTTGGTTGTCCGCATTACCAATCAAAAAGTGACGATTTAGTTAAAAACCTTAATATGAATGGCTTTACTCTACCTTTACAAATCCACTCTGTAGTCCTAGAAAACAAGAAGAGTAGCATTTGGCAAATGCTGTACAAATTTGTTTATAGTAATGATATTCTAATTTAGATGACGGTCCTTTGTTCATTTTGTGTACAACCGTGGTTTCCTTTGTTTGTGAAAACTTAAATGTCTAGACAAACCCCTAGACGAGAAGAATTTGTAACCCTGTTTAATCCTGGAGTTAGTTGGTAATTATAATATAGGTTGGTTCTGGTTGGATAGGTGATTCATGTAGTTTTTGTTAGATGTAGTGCTAATTTAAAGGTAAAGCAAGGTGGTGGCTAAATAAAGCTGTAAGCTTTAAGGCCAAAAAAAAAATCAACCCATTGAACAAAATTTTGATAAAAATTAATACCTACATAAGACACCTCCAGACTCTTTGTTTTTAAGCATTTTGACTTTGATTTTTTATTGGGCCACTTCAGTACACATGAATACGATTTCGGCGAAACTGATTCACCTTTGAAAACATTTAAAATTCGTCATTTTGTCCTGTTTGCGTTCCATCCTTTTGATTTAAGTGTTGGAAAATATACATAATATGTCAATTAATGCAAATGATTTTATTTTTAATTTACATTAATTTTGAAATTTATAATGATTTATCAGATGATCCTTCAGGATTCTTCTTAGATTCTACAAGTGGACTTGAGCGGTTGCTACAAATAAAATAAAAAATAAGGTAATCATGTACTTTAGGGACCTTTAACTGCGCATGCGCCACAGCATTCCTTATTTGGTCAACATTGTTGTCAGATTTACATTCATTTGAAAGCGCTTGTAGCAGGTTAAATATAATTCCGAAATCTCGTCGTATTGTATGTAACATTATAATAAATAATCGATAATACAATCACAAAAGCATACAATTAAATCATAGTTATCATACAATAATTAACTTTGAAAAAAAGAAAAGAAACCGACTTCAAAAAACACAAAAGTAAGTTAACTAAAAAGTTAAAAAAAATCAATTTAATACTTATTTGTTGTTTTGCTTAATGTAATTATTTATTATAATGTTTGCCATAACGTTGTCATGTACTCATGTAAAAATAAAATTTCATTCTGCTCATTTCCAATAAGTGGTTTCTAAAATTGATATTTACAATCAGCCATTTTCACATTTAATTGAGGCTCGTAGCTTTTCGCTAACTTAGGGCCCTATTCTTGAACATGTGAGTGGGTGAGTGAGTGAGTTGTGACGTCACGTCGACTAGTCGAGCATTCAATTTAAAGTAAGCGCATTTCACAATCACTGCAGATTCGAGCGGTATGAGACGAGCGCTTACTTTAAATTGAATGCTCGACTAGTCGACGTGACGTCACAACTCACTCACTCACTCACCCACTCACATGTTCAAGAATAGGGCCCTTAGTATTCCAGTGTCCCAATAATAAGACTAAGAGTGTGTTACGTCTGCATTCAAACAGCTTTCAAATTGAACTGCTTTATTCATAACATCTACAAGTTCTGTGGTTGGATACACAACTACAAATACAGTCCTGCACAGTGTGGTTGCTCAAAAGAAATTAATTTCACATTTTGCTCCCTCGGGTCCACTTTTCCGCCCAACTTACAGCATGAGTCGCATACAATACGACGAGATTTCGGAATTATATTTAACCTGCTACAAGCGCTTTCAAATGAATGTAAATCTGACAACAATGTTGACCAAATAAGGAATGACGTGGCGCATGCGCAGTTAAACGTCCCTAAAGTACATGATTACCAAAAGTAAAATAGATTTGCTAGATTGATTTCTCACCTCAAGTCCAAATAGTTTACTAAAGCCACCGCACACTCATCTTTCAGATCTGCCAAGGCAAAAGTTAAATGGATGTTTTCTCTTCCCTCTTCTTCCCCTTCTTCTTCATCGAATATTATTTTTAATTGCTTTTCACATGGTAATTTATCGTTAAAAATAAATGAAGAACCCACTATGATGAGATTAAATTTGGCAGCTTTATTATAAAACAAAACTACTCCTGGATCTGGAAGTGTCCCTTTCCTGATCTCCATTGTGACGTCTTTAAAACGTGGACCGTTGCCGTCTTGGACTTCTACTTTTTTGAATTGAACCAATGTCATTGCTTTGTTGGCTAATTTACGACAAATTCGTATCCGCTGCGCTTGACGATATTCTTCTAACATTTTTTCCATATCCATTTTATCAACAACAAAAATGTAGATAACTGGCTTTTACCACGCTTTTTATATTCTTCTTTATCTTCCTAGTCTAAGGCACATACGCTGCCAAGGCGAATGCCATAGAACCGACGGAATAAACAAAACAGTTCTTTCTTCTTCCCTAAAGGTGTTCAGTCCTTAGACTAGTCTAAGGATAGTTCGGAGCCGCCATATTGCGATGCCAATGAGGCGCGAGATTTGAATTGAATTCAGATTCTTTGCTTTTGGATTCTTTTTCCAAAGTTGCTCATTTTGTTCAAATTTTATTTTTTATTTATTTCTATTTAAATAGAATGAATAGGACATTACTATTCATACAGAAATAAATAAAAAATTTAAACAAAATGATCAACTTTTTCAATAAAAAGTCTTGATCATTAAAACAACAAATGCTTTTAATCCTATATTGAAAACAGTTATATAAAAAATTTAAATTTAAAACAAATTGAGTAGAAAAAATCTTCTGTACAAAAGAAAACAACAACACTTTGTAAATAAATACAACTATATATAGCATTGACCAGAATCAAAAAATATCCTCATATTTGCTAATTAGCAATAAAAAAAAACAATATTCTAAAAATATAAAAAACATTGTATTCTTTAAAACATCCATTTTTATCAAAACAAATTGACTAGAACAAAAAATAACGTCCTCAATCGCAATAACGTCCTCAATAAAAAAATAACTATATTCTATAAATAAAAATAAATTCTGTCAATTGATCACTTGGATATAACAAACAATCAAAGTCCTTATTTCTCTCTTTATGGGAGATGAAGTCAATGACTTTGATTTTTAATTATTGATTTTTAGTATTAATTTTCCGAGATAGGCAACCAATTTAAGACTACTGCTGCATGCAATTTATGTATATTTCAAAATTCAAAAGATTTATAACTTCCCATAAATAGGTTATAGACCTTAACAAGTCTTCAATTATTATTTGTACATTAAATTTCCAATTTGTATAATAAGTAATATCATGGAATAAAAACAATAGATAAATAACTTCTTCAAAATTATTATTTTTTTATTTAATGTGTTTTTTTATTTAATATGTCTCAAAAACTATAACAAGTTAATGTACCTACTATAAATAAACGATTAATATCCAAACGGTATTGTATCAAAGTTTTCTAAAATAACCCTCTTATCATAAACAAAACCAAATTCTTTTGTTTCTATTTTATTTAAGAGTTCCTTAGTTTTAGTATCTCTGGTAATTCGATTATATTGTGTACTGATTTTACTGTCTTTGTTTTCTAAAATATTATTTATACTATCGGAATTAATCTTTTCAGACGTTTCATAGTTTAATGTAAATCCTTTTATTTTACAAACAACTTTACCTGTATTAGTCTTATAACAATAACTTTTTGGGCCTGTTGATACCCAGTCTATTATCCATACGCCTTTACCTAATTCGTCTGTCCAATCTCCCAATAGACAGCCTGTTTTAACAGTGTTTTTTCCATCATCTATATATACAATACTATCTGTATCATAATATACTACGCTTTTTCCTAATTTATCTAACATTTCGTATAATCTTAGTCTTGCGTTTGCAGTTGTAAAAGCAGCTATAAATATATTGGTATTGAAATCATTTTCTATATAGCAATCTTTTAACTTATAATCAATTTGTAACATATTTTCATTTATATCGTTTATACGTATATTATCGAGTTTCTCGTCTAATAAAATTTCATAAAACCTTTTAACATCTGTAACATATTCTGTTGCACTCATATTTTGTCTTTGCCCAAATTTACCCCATAAGGAATTTAAGCATATTTTCGCAACAGCCCTCTTTCCAGGATTATTTTCTATTTTACCCAATTCAATACCTAGATTTTCTTTTACAGCTTTTCTATATTTTTCTTCTGATTCAAAATCATCCTGCCAAGGGCTTGTTTCTAATTTAATTTTCATAAACGCTTTCACATATCCTTTAAATAAATTTGATGATTTTTCGTAAAAATGCCAAACCTCATCAATAGTTATTATTTTGTAACCCTTTTCAATTGCTTTTTTTACTTCGTTGGTACACCAGGTTCCTCTGATAATTCTTTGAGATTCCGTATGAGAACATTTATCTTTTTGATTATTTAATTTTGCCCACAATTGACATAATGGAAATGTTAGTTTTTCATCACCAGATTTGGTTTTATTCTTAACAGGTAAAACGGGGTGATACAAACCTTTTGATGGTAAAATTGCACATTTTATTAAACCATACCAATCTGAATTATACATACGAGGTTTGAATATTTTAGTAGGATGTCCAACTGGAAAATCATCGTAACATTGTACTGTTGGATATAAACTGCAAATATCTATATATGTATTTCATTTTCTTCCCCTTAACGCGCAATTTTGTTGCATTCGTTTTTCCTCCAAAGAATGTGTTCAGGCTCCAACCCCTTCCACCCCAAAAGTGGGGGTTGTAACACACACCCCAAAGGGGTGGGGGTGCGGCCACGCACCATTTTTAGTTTGTAGTTTTTAGTGAGAATAAAGTAAGCTTTGAACCGAGCAACATCGTCTTACTTCTCCATGTTCAAAAACTCTTGAACAGAATGCGTTTCTAGGATTAAGTTCTTCCAATTCCTTAATTTCTTTTTCAATTTGTTTCATTTCTTTCTTATATTCTTTTGACTTCGTCCACTCACATTCCCACATTTCTATTAAGTTATAACCAGCTTTTTTTAATTCCTCACTTCTTTTTATTGTTTTCTCATAAAGATCTTCCATAGTTGTTTTATTCTTATTATTAATAAAATCTGAACTATAACATTTAGTACAACCATGCCAAAAACACCCGTGATATTGGTAAACAGTATTGGATTTTTTATCAAATCCGTCAACTTTTGATCCACATATTTTCACTTCACCATTGTTTAATGCGTGTTTTTTAAGTTTAAGTTTTGGATTATGAAAACTATTTAACCATGAAATTGATTGTTGAGAATATTGATATTTTTTCAGATTATCAACAACAGCTATTGCATCTTTCTTAATATATTTTGATCTATATATAGCCAAGCAAACACCTGCAATAGTAATATATCTAAAAGGATCTATATTCGGAATTTCTAGAAACTGATTTCTTAATTCAAGACATCCTGTTCTTAATATATCAACATCAGAATTACAATGATCATAAAGTTCTTTTTTAAAAACAAACAAATAATTTTATTTCCTTTTTTGCTTATGCCATTCTAAAAACTCTTCCCTTTCTTTTGGTTTCATAGAATTAACACCATAGTATTCTGTATCAGGTATTTTTCCAATATAGTTCTGATTTTCTGTTGTATTGAAGAAATGTGGAAAATATCCTTTTTTAAGTTCTTTTAGACCGAATGTTTTAGGGAAGTTTTTTAAAGGTCCTTGAACAAAATTACTACTATCAATAATTCTTAAATTAATTGAGTTTATTTCCATTAACATTATTTTAGATCCATTATATACGCAGAAAGGTTTAATACCGTTTTCAACGCAATATTTTAGAATAAAGTAAGAATCATAACCTTTAGAATAATGTGCAATAGCTGTGTGTCCTCGATGATCTCTAGAAATTAACCATTTACAGAAATCTTCGTTACTCTTAAAAGAATTAACATTTCCGCTAAAATCGTGAGATATAACTAAATTAGCGATGTGTTTGCCTGTTTCTTGCATCGCTTCATAATCAAACAATAAATATTTTTCTGTATAGGTACAATTATTTGTATGCTTTCTAGAACCACAGTCAACACACACAAAAGGTTCTTCATCATCCAACGGTTTTTTAACACAATTTTTGCAATCTTTACATTGATAAATGTGATATTTTACTCTCATGTTTGTTTTATCAGGAAACATTGCTGTACAACCTTTTCGATCACAATTTTTACAACCTTTTACTTTATATATTTTATCACCGTCTTTCATTGTTGTTTGACAGATTCCACCTTTTTGTCGTTTCCATTGCATATAACATTTATGTTTTAATATTTCAACTTCTTTATAACAATTTCGACATTTTTCCCATCCACATCTGTGTTCTTTACTACCCTCTTCTATCATTTTGTTACCTTTTTTAATGATTTGATTACCCTTTTTGTTATTTCCTTCGTCAACCATTTTATCACCTCTTTTGAGTATTTTATTACACTTTAAGCATTTATGAAATCTTTCACAAACTTCTGAATGATTTTCTAAACATTTTTGATTAAAACAATATCTATTACATTTTTCACAATATTTTCTTTTTTAAGAGTCTTCTTTGTGATTAGACTTGAAACACATTACGCATATTTTATCCTTCGTTTTGCATTTATGTCCGTCTTTATTTTGATATGGTTTATCACATTTTTCACAATAATAAGACTGACCGTAGAAACCTGTCATACTATTGATTGTATCGAAATGATTTCCATTTTTATACAAATAAACTTTTACATCTTTTTCAAGTCCTGAATATATTATAGAATTAAAACATTCGGCTGCTACGATTTTTATTTGAATATCAAGTCTTAAATGGTATTTTTCACTAGCTACAAATGAAATGAAAGAATTAGCAAAAAAAGCCTTCAATCAATGGCAGTCTGTTTCAAATTTAATGTTTGAGTATAATAGTATTAAACCGGATATACTTATTTCATTTTCTAATACACTGTTTCAGCATAATCATAATTCACGTTGTCAAAAAGGAATATGTTCTAAAAGTTTTGATGGAAAGGGTAATGTTTTAACTCATGCTTTTTTCCAAATAATGATGAATGTCGTGGAATTCATTTTGATAAATCGGAAAATTGGTATTTGGGTGAACCAAGTGATACTCCTGATGGTCAAACTAATTTTTATACTGTTTTATTACACGAGATTGGACATACATTAGGAGTAGAACATTCTGCTAATAATAAAGCTGTTATGTACGAATTAAGTTATGTGACGGACGACAAGACTTTTAAAAAATAATAATAATTTTTATTACGAAGCGTACAAATCACTAGTGTCTAAGAAAGCTAACTACAATACTTTTATTAACTTAAAGCGTCTATTCAGCACTTCGGCCACTACACTGGGATTCCACGAAAGTGCATGGTATAACTCCTCCCCTCTTAGTCCGAAGCTCCGAAGAGGAAGGGTTAAAATGTGGCATCCTGGGGTAGATGTTCAGTTCTGGTGACTTCCTGTGGGGTGGCTGCATGTCTTCGCAGAAACTTTCTATAAATGATCCAAAGGGTTAACACCAACACGAGGGTGTAGAGGAAGACGGTTCCTGGGATATGCCACCAGTTTTTGTTGTCAATGTGGATAAGTTCCAGATTGGGAAGGTTGTTGCTTAATTTGGTGACTTGCAATGTTCTTAGCGTCAGCTTGGGAAGTTCCGCTGTGTTGTTGTTCACAGGAAAACTGATATCCTCGAGAATGACTGGTCGTCCTATGGTCGTTTCGTTGAATGTCAGCAGTTGTCCGTTCAGAAACTTTTCACAGAAGGCTTGGTTTTCAATTAGGAAAACGCCTTGGATTTGTCCTTGTGCCAAAACGGATGTACAGGCTGTTTTGATGGGTACAGGGATAAACTCTAAAGACAGAAGTTTGTTAAGTTGGACCATGGAGCATTGATCAAAAGCATTTTTGGACAGAATTCTCGCTTCGCAAGTGATATTGACGTACATACGTAGTTCGTTCGCACAAAGATATTCGTTTTGGGTTTTGTCGCAATTATCTATTAACGGCCACATACTGGATTCAGATTTTATAATGTATTTCGCGTTTGGGATGATCGTTCGAAATTGACTATCAGGAAGAGGTATCAAATAGAACAATTCATATTTCCTGGTTTCAAATAAGGGAAATGAAATGAAATATATTATTTCTAATCTGTTGATTACACATTTTGTTTTCAGAATATTTTTAAAATTTTGAATATTTTCAGAGTTTACTGGGAATGGCAATTGATCGTTATAAATTGAATTTATCTTAGTCAATTCTTTCAAAAGTTCTTCGTTTGTGATTATACTGGGATGAACGATTTTTAACCTGCAAAATGTTATTGAGTTTTCGACGTCCTGGACGATGTTCAAAATTACATTAAATAAATGGTTAAGTTGGTTTAACATATCTTTAACGAATAAGGTATTTATCTGTGTTTTTGTGATATTTTCGAATTTTGAAGTCATAGAGTATAAAGCGCGTTCATTATGTTGTACGTCATGGATAATTTTTTCAAATTTACTTATAATTTCTTGATTAATCGAATATTGATTAGTGAGTTGGTGAGCAATGTTATCCTGATTATTCTTGATGGTATTGATGACACTACTTATTCTTTCATTGTCTTCAGAATTCATGTTACCCGTGATTGCTTTGATAAGGGAACCTAACACGTTGATAGCTCCTCGTTTAACCTTTTTATGTTGATGAAAGTGATACAACTTTTCGTCGATAAGTTCAATATTGTATTGAATCATTTTGAAATAATTTAGAGTGTCTCTCTGAGTTTCGGTCTCATTTGTTAACGCATTTTTAATGGTTAATAAATGATGTTGTAATTTCTTGTGTTCTATTAGGAGGGAGGAAATGTTAAAATAATGGATCATGTGATGCGAAGAAATTCCAAGTCTAGCTGGCTGGTCTGCGATGGTTCCGACCATTGTCGCCGTTATGAGGATGTACCTGGAATAGACGACGTTTGTTTAGTTGGTCGTTTGATATTGTCCATGTGAAGTTTGTGAAATTTTCTACCAGTTTTAGAATGGTCAATTTTTGGTCTAACCGTTTTTCTTCAGGGTTTGTTTCCAAAATTTCCTCTTTTTTGTATCGATTTCTTTTTTTTGATCTGAAATTGCTTTTGACAAAAACTTGTTTGGGTAGTTCAACTGGCACATCTTCTCTAGTCTTATTTAATCTAGTTAAGGTTTTTCCTTTGTTCTCTGTCAAGCGAGCATTGATTTCTTTAAAAACTGCTTGAAGTTTTTCTTTATGCGATTGTAGGTAATTATTGACAATTAAATGATCCAAATCGATATTAGCAATTTCGTTTTCATTATTTAAATTTAAAATATTGAAAGGGGACATTTTGGTGGTTCTGTGGATTGAATTATTATAAGCTATTATAGCGTACAGTGCCTTTGTAGGAATTGAATCCTTTTCGAACTCTGGTCGATTATTAATTAAATTTATATGTTCTAAGAATGTCGAGTGAAAGCGTTCTATAAGACCATTACTAGAAGGATGATGTGGGCTACAAAAGTGAACTTCAATCTTATGAATTTTGAAAAATTCTGTAATTATACCATTATCGAATTCTGATCCATTATTAGTCACGATTAGACTGGGAACAGAATGATGACTAAAGTAAATCAGTAATTTTTTCATAATTTCGATAGCTTGCATGGTTTCGAGTAGATATGCTTGAGCATATTTACTGAACGCATCAATGATGGTCAAAAATTTGTGTGAATGATATTTAAGTACGTCGATGTGAATTATTTCGAAAGGTTTGGTTGCTGTTGGGGTTAGATTGAATTTCAGTTTTAAAGGTTTGCGGTCATATTTTACTACTTTGCAAATATCACAGTTATTAATAAAATTTTGAATGCTCTTTAACATGTTGGGCCAGTAATATTGCAATGATAATTTTTGAAATGTTTCATTAATTCCACGGTGGTTAGTTTTACTTAAATGATAGTGTTGAATTTTCTCAAGTTGATCTTCTAAAGATTCAACGTCATCCAGAATTTTTTATGTCTTTTAAATAATATGGATTGGTTAAAACTTTGTCTCAAAACTTCTCCGATTTCTTTATATAATTTATCATTTTCGAAATGGCAAGAGTAGGATATATTCGGAACAATATAACTCCTTATAAAATTTAAAACATCGTTTCTGAGATTATTTCGTGAAATTTGGACAGTCATTCTTTGTTTTGAATTTTCAAATAAATGTTCGATTACTGGTTCCGAAGGATCAC
The DNA here is from genome assembly GCA_963583935.1 of Diaperis boleti. Taxonomy (NCBI): domain Eukaryota; kingdom Metazoa; phylum Arthropoda; class Insecta; order Coleoptera; family Tenebrionidae; genus Diaperis; species Diaperis boleti. Next base: position 22,557,609 of record OY757247.1, on the reverse strand, counting down.
TTGCAACTGAAATAAATTTAATTTGATTTTTGCCGAAATTAAGTGGATCTTCTGAGATGGGTATTAAACAAACAGGATTTGCTTCACTTGTATGGACTGTAATATTATCGCTATTGTCATCAAAATTTTCGTCCATTTCCTCATCAGGTTCTGCTATAATAGAGCTAACATCTTGGTTTCTACTAGAAGGTCCGCTAAGAGTTTTATTAAAATCTTCCATATAGCGCAAAAATGGATTTTTATTTTCGGGTGTGTCTGAACTTGAACTTGAAGTTGAAGTCATGTTGAAATTTGGAGGTCGGGATAAAGCATCTGCATTGCTATTCAATTTACCTTTTTTATATTTAATTTCGTAATCAAACTCTTCTAGGCGTAAGCGCCATCTGACTAGTTTAGAATTTGGTTCCTTGAGAGAGAAGAGCAATTTTAGGGGTTGATGGTCGGTTACAATTTTAAATTTTTGACCATATAGATAGGGGCGAAAATATTTCCTAAGTAGTGAACTTCTTTCCTTAAGAACTCGCTCTTGTCCAATTGTATTTTTAGATTAAATTTTCGTAATCGATCGAAAACAACTGATAATTTGTCAATGTGCTCCTGAAGTGAAGTTGAAAAAATGATTATGTCATCCAAATAAACAATACAACAATCGTTCACCACGCCTCGTAGAACGTTGTCCATTACACGTTGGAAAGTGGATGGAGCATTTTTGAGCCCGAAGGGCATTCGGACGAATTCATAATGCCCATTTTCAACAGTGAATGCAGTTTTTTGAATGTCATTTGGGTCGACTTCTATTTGATGGAAACCTGACGCCAAGTCAATTGTAGTGAAATATTGACTACCACCCAATTTATCAAGAATGTCGTTAATATTTGGTAACGCGTATCGATCTTCAATCGTCTCTTCGTTTAGTTTGCGATAGTCTATTACTATCCGCCACTTACGTTGTCCGGAGGCATCCAGTTTCTTTGGGACTACCCAAATTGGGCTCGACCAGGGAGAGTCAGACGGTCGAATTATCCCTTGTTCTAACATTTTAGTTACTTGACTCTGTACTTCCATTTTATGAACATGTGGGTAACGATATGTTTTAGTGTGTATGGGTGTATTGTCTCTTAAATTGATTTTATGTTTAACTGCATTAGTGAAAGTCAAAGGTTCTGATTCGAAATAGAAAATATCAGAGTATGATTTTAGTAGTTTGACTAGTTGCTTTTTTTCTTCATAATTGCAGTGATCTAATCTAACTTTTGAAAAATCAAAATAACTTTTGTCATATTGAATGTTATTCAAATTTGGAATATCAAATTGTTCTTGAGGAATTACTTCGAAGGGTTGGGAAATATCTATTTTTTCGGTCTTATTTGTTGGATTTACTAACGTAGTTAAAGCAAAATTATCTTTAATTTTTATCACGCTTTCAGAAATCATGAAATCAGAAAATGTATACTTTGGAAGTAACGCAACACCCTTTTGAACATTTGAAATGCGGATTTTTACTATTTGTTCCGATTTTGGTGGAACCGTGATGCAGCTGTTATAATCATATACAATATCCCAAGAGTCAGGCATATTGTCGAAAATTTTCCCGACCTGTCTGGCACAAGTACATGAGGAAAGTAGTGGAAGTAACTATAAGGATTTCGTAGTTAAACAAATGTGGAATTGTACAGCCAAGCAGGTACAGGAAATGTATTATGAAACATTTAACGTCAAAATTAACCCCTTTACTGACATCGATTTCAAAACCTCCCGACAAGCTCGAGATTCAAATAAAAAGAAATGCCAGTTAAACCTCGATTTGAGAAAAGTAAGTGCAGCTGCATTTTCGGAATTGGAAATTCAACAGTTGATAGAAGCTTGCGATGAAGCTACGCCGGATGGAATACAGAAAAAGTTTTACCATATTGCGGCCCACGAACTTGCCTGGCGTGGCGGAGAAGCCACTTATTGCTTGGTCACCTACTTTCAAGAAGAACGGGATAATAAGAGTGTCTATACTGGAAGGATTGAATATAATCCGATCATTTCTAAGACTGCGCAAGGAGGTGCGAAAAGGCTAATAGAAAACAAAAATAATCCTTTGATGTGTCCAGTAAGGTATTATTTTTACAAAAGCGTTGCAAAAACAAAATTATTAACCACTATTAATTTTTTTACAGGTTGCTGAGAACGTTATTAGAGAAAAGAGGAAGAAATATAAAGAGTAACAGATTATTTCTTACTCCAAATCCCGACTTCAATCCGAACACTCCGTGGCTTAAGAATTGTCCTTTTGGAAAAAGTACTATTTCAAAATGGACAAAACTGGCCGCAAGAGGTATTGCTATTGACAGAGGAGTTGTTAAAATATCGAACCATTCTCATCGATCATCGACAATCTTCCATTTGGCAAAAGCAGGTGTTCCTGAACAATCTTTTATTAAGATATCTGGACACTCAAGTGGCAGCTCTATCAAACCATACTTGCACTTCGATAAGGAGCATCATGCAAACATCATAAAGGGACTCAGAGTTGATAATTCGACAACTGCTACCGCGGTAACTGAAGCAGAAAGCACGGACTCGGGAACAACTGTGATTTATAATAATTGTACCTTTAATTACAACAATTAGTTTCAATCCCTTGTGTTACAATAAAGTATTAATGGAACTATCATTTATGTATCATTCTGTTTTATTTTCAATAAAGGGCAAATTTTAAGTTAGGTCACTTTAGGTTACATTAGGTCTAGGAACCTTTGCGGGGTGCTTTCGACAATTTCCCTAGGGAGATTTTCGCCAAGCGGGAAATTGTCGCGAAATTCAAATTTGATTGGTCGATTTCAAAAAAACCTGGCGTTTGGATTGGTCCGACATATTAGTTTGACAGGTGAGGGCGATTGTCGCTCAAATTTTTTAAATTCAAAGAAATTTTTGTTTTTGGTAACACCAATTTACCTGAATTTAAATCGATACCTGCTTGTAATTTTTTCAAATTATCAATTCCGAGAAGACAATCAAAATAATTGTGAAATTTAAACAAATGAAATTTGATATTATTTTGACCAGATCTGAAAATTTTAGGACATGTAACAGATATACTAAATTTTTCTCGTGTACAACCATGTGCTGTTGAAATAACAAAAGGATCATTTTTTATTAAATTTGGAAAATAACGTTTGGCCTTTTCTGGGTTAATAAAAGATTTTGTTGAACCGGTCTCAATTAAACATTTTAATTCGAAATTGTCAAAAGGTATAATGATGTAGGGTAATTGTGAAGGATTATCATCAATGTTTAGTAATTCACCTTGTCCGAGGCAAAAAAGCTTCAGAATTTTGCTCAAAATATTCGTTATGCGAAGTTGACGGGTTACTTTCATTAAATTCTTCATTTTCTTCAGGATATTCCTGAATTTCAAGATCATTAATTTCATTTTCGGTGTTGTGTAATTCTTCAGCAATCCAGTTTTGTTGAGGACGTTTGAAATTATTTCTATTGGGGGTAAATGTATTTCTCGTGGTAACGCTCATAGGGACAGGTTTGTCCAAAGGTATGGGTCTTGGTTTAAATACGTTACTGGCATTTCGATTTGATGGGTTCTGATTAAAATTTTGTTGTCGATTAAATCCAAATTGCTGCGGTTGTCGATTAAATGCAAATTGTTGTGGTTGTTGATTAAATGCGAATTGTTGCGGAGGAATTTTTTGGAAATGTTTTAAATTTGGAGGTAGTTGTCTGTTAGTATTAACGATGGGTTTGTAAGATTTTGAATTGTCAGTTATATTAAAATCGTTAGTTTTCTTGCACCTTGGTGAAGAATTCCAACGGTTTCATATTACTTTGTTTTAAACTGCACAGTTCTATTGTGAGGGTTTGAAGGTCGCGTTTATCAGCGTACGTTGCTAACAGTGCATTTTTGAGGTCAATCCAGGTTTTGATTGAGTACGACGCAATATGATTGGCAGCATTGCCCTTTATCTTATTTTTAATAGACTTTAATACTAGCGTATTTTGAAAATCGTCTGGTTGTCTGAAATTATAAAACTTTGCGATCAATTGTTCGCTTGTAGATATAAATTCTGTTAAGAGTGCCTGGTTTCCAGTAAAGTCTGGTAGTATTTGTAAATACTCCATTTTAAATACTGAAGGATAAGGGTTTTGCCCTGTAGTTACTCCTGTTTCTGGCATTTTACTTTATTAATTGTATTTTATAAATATTAATATTTAACACTTTTTATATATTGAACTTATTTGTTCCAAAATTAATTCTTTAGTTAACGCTGATCGGAATTTCGAACGATCACACTAATACAAACATCTGCGACTCACCAGCAATGTACCATCTTCTGCCGAAGTCCGTCCCAAACTCGATAGGCTTCAAAGCGTTGAAACGCACCGTCGTCGTGTTGGAAGTCCAATTTTCCCAGTGAAAGTCCTCTAAGCACTTCGGGTTCACCTGGACACGATGTGGAAGGTCCGCGAATTAAATCGGGTTCACTAGCTCGGTCTTCAATGAAAGTACACGAAGATTTTTTTGAGGTTCACTTTAAACGGGCACGAAAACGTTAGCCTATCCTACCGACTGCGCCAATTAAGTTATGTGACGGACGACAAGACTTTTTAAAAAATAATAATAATTTTTATTACGAAGCGTACAAATCACTAGCGAGCAACAGAGTGTCTAAGAAAGCTAACTACAATACTTTTATTAACTTAAAGCGTCTATTCAGCACTTCGGCCACTACACTGGGATTCCACGAAAGTGCATGGTATAACTTACGCATATTATAAAGGAGATATCTTTAATTTAACTCAAGATGATATATGGGCCATTCAATATCTGTATGGAATACCTGAACGATTAAAATATGAATTAATACCAACAACAACAACAACAGTTAAACCTACTGTAAGCAAAGTCTGGCAAAGCGCCCCTGAAGTCGGAGTAAAAGATATACTGTTGGTAATTCGTCTTCGACTCATGAGCCTATGGTGAATTTATGTGATTTTAATAAAGAAATTGACACATTTTTAATTGCAAATCATCATATGTATATTTTTTATAAGAAGTATGTTTGGTTAAATTTAATTTAAAAGATATAACTTATGATAAAGAACCGACATTAATTAAAGATTATTTATATTTTTTGCCTGAAGATTTAAAAAAAGTTTCACATATTTATCAAAGACCTTCAGGTGATGTTTTAATAGTTGTTAAAAACTTATTATTTAATTGATTTTCCAAGTTTTATTGATACAATGGTCAATCTATTGAAAATTTAGGAATACCAAAAGGAAAAAGAATTGTCCCGATGCGATATTTAGAACTTATTCTGGAAAGACATATATATTTTATGATAAAGTTTTGTATCTTGAGTTTGATGAGTGTTTGTTTAGATCAAAGAAAAACGGGCTTATTTCAGAATTATTTGCTGGAATACCTCCAAATATACGCAGAGCATTCAGATATAGAAATTTATATTTCTTTAAAGATAAAGTGTTTTATGAATTTGATGATATTTCGAATACATTAGTTAAATCTGATAAATTTGACTTGACAGTTTTTGGATTTAAATGTGGTCTTATCGATCAAATAATAAAACTAATTAATCGTCTGTGATTCACCTAAGGTATGCTGTATGCTACACATTTTCATACTTTCATTAACTGAAAGAATTTATACTTGAAATATGTATAGGTACTCCTATATTTTTTAAATGACCTTAAAGACTTGGTCATTTTTTGGAGTGTATACCATTTGGGTATACACCAAATTTTCCACCTCACATAATTAGGGTTTTGAATAAAAAAAATTTTTGTCATAAATGGAAAGATCATATGTAAGTTTTATTACAAAAGTATATTTTGTTTTTGTTTTTTCGTTATAATTAAAAAGTTATTTCGAATTAAAAATAAATTTTCGAACCCAGTACCGAGGACGCGCCGAACAAACCCGAGCATTTGTGACGTCACAATGTTCATTTCTACAGGTTTCTACTAATTATCAGAAGCAGCTGTTCCACTGTTTCACTTTGACATCTTGTCGGACAGTAATGTCAGTAATGTCATGCAGCGTTTTTTTTAAAATATGCGATATGACACAACGTATATCTGCGTCCTCATCAAAGTAATTTAGTTTTTACGTCAGTTATATTGCAAATGCATATGGGCCTGTTGCGTCTGTCCCACTTTGGTGCAACGATTTTGTTTTTGTGCTAAATTGTAACTATAATAATAATTGATTATAACATTTATTCAATAGGATTTTCGTTGTCAGATACACATAGTAGAAGAAGTAGAAGAGGACAAAATGTACGACCCTTACGAATCTGTATAAGATGTCTTTAGATGAAAGTGAAGAGGATCCTTATGTTGATTGGACTGGAGAGTACGGAAGAAAGCGAAATGTCTCATTCAGACGAGATTGGATAGTCAAATCCAGAATCCGTCAAAAAATACAAGTCCAAAATGAGGTAGTTCAATGTACACAAGTCTTGGATATTTCACAAAGCATTGAACAAGGCACATCCGAGCATCAGGAAGAATAGGATGAATACATACTTTAATTTTGAAGTCTACAAACCGTTTAAAAGTAAATCTTCGTCCCAATGCTAGTCCTCGAAATGTTTTTTGAAAATCTATTTACGGAAGATTATACTGCAATTTATAGTTGATTGCACAAATGATTATGGAAAAGCTTTAACTACAACAAACAGACCTAAGACTAAAATATCGCGAGATGCTAGCTTTCGTCCTGTTACTCCTGATGAAATAAAAAAAATGCATTATGTATGCTACAGGGACAAGTTTCTACTTCAAATATGCGGCGCTTTTGGAACAAATATTGTTGTTTTATTAGTTAGTTTTATGTTGTTCTACCACTTTTTCAAAAAAAAAAAAGTACAAGCTGTTCCGGATATTATGTTGATTGCTCAATTTCAGCCTGTTTATGGTCCGCCCAAAGAGCTATCTTTAGATGAGTCACTGTTACATTTTTGTGGCAGTTTAGTATAGCTCCACTATCATCTTCACAATAATTGGTTCCTTCTACTCTTGGTTTTTGGAACAGTTGATGGTTTGAGTCTTCAGGGAACTTACAAACTGCTGGGCCGTTGGGTTTCAAACAGATTTTCGAGCCGAGTCTTGATTGAACCTTCGTGGGCTGATGTATTGAAAGACACGTTGTTTCAAGGAGCCGCACACTTTTCTGAAAGATGTTAAAGTATGAATTAATCCTACTTGTTTCCATTAATCGAGCCTAAAAGCAAAAAAACAAACGTACCCCATACTTACCGGGGTGCATTCTTCTGAAACGAATAACTTTACGTCGTCTTCACGTTGCAGACAAACTATATAATATTGACAGCATTGAGACTTACCGAGAACAGAGCAGGATAGAATGGACAGAATGCCAATTTCCTAATACAACCATAACCCGCCTGTTACCGTATAATAACTGACACCACAAACTGACACTCTTGACACTGACATCCAGAGAAACATCTGCTGACATCTGATATTGAAATTGTTAACTGATTAACAATATGACGTCAGAACCAATTATGGCGCGTTCGTAGCCACGTGACTTTTTTTTAAATTTTATCAATTTTAAATTGTTTATAATTAATTTAAAAAAAAGTTTTGAAAGTTTTTCGCATCGGCAATCAATATAATTTGTTCTAAAGTTTCAGAAAACATTAAAAAAATCGATATTAATTTTTTTTCAAAAGCCTAATTCTTTTAAATAAACTTTATCTTCATCTAATTTTGACATAGTTCTATAATTATGCTAATCCTATTCATTAACAAATAGTTTTCACATCAATTTTACAGACAGGGTGTTTTACCCCATCGGAAAAATTCATTGATTTTCCTTTAAAGTCGTTAACCTTATAAAACAAGACTGTGAATTCATGGACGTAGTCGTCATGAGCGAAACGAATTCGCTTAGATGAAACCTTATTCATTTTTGTGCTCAAGTGATATAAAATAGAAAAACGGGGCGAAATCTTTGAAAAAATGTTTTAAAATATATCTTAAAAACGACGGTGTTTTCACGATTTTTTCTGCTTTTCTGTTAACACTTGAAAATCGGGGGTGTTTTTCCTTAGAAGTGGACAGTGTGCATATAGGGGGTCTTTCACTTTTTGAGTTACCTTGAAAATCAGGTTGTTTTTTCTTAAAAAGATAGATTTTCCAGACGCCCTAATACAAGAAAATTGATGTCAAAACAGTATTTATTAACGAACCGTGTTTGTATTTATTAATTATGAAATCTAAATTACCACAAGCCATCGAGTTTCAAAAATGGGTTTACGCTGGCTTTAAAAACGGGGGCGTTTTCACTATTTTTTTTGCTTTCCTGTTTACCCTTGAAAATTAAAAATGAGACTTCACATAAAAAGTTTCTAAAGTACGGTGTTTTTTAAAATCTCAGAAGTCACCTCCTGTTGAAAAATTACGAAAACCCCGTAAGGGAATAACGATGTTTAAATTTAACTTTGTCCAGAAGATATCCTTACAGCTATTTTTTTAATGCAGTTAATATAATAATTTGTCCTGCGTTTGAAGATGTTAATATTTGCCGGAGAACTATTTTTCAGTGAGAAATGGTTAGTTTTAGGCCAAAATATTCCAACATTAAAAAGGTTTAAACAGATGAGCCGAAATATTTCGAGATGATAAGTTTTGAGAATAAGCTCTTCAATAATAATTATTCATAAGTATACACTGTTATGCAATATTTTGTACAGAAATGACATAACACAATACGTGACTTGTTGTTACAGGTCTGAAATCGAATCTAATAGAAATACTCAGTTTATGGGCGAAAGCCTAAGAAGGTGTTCCTGTGCATGGAAGGAACTAATGAGCCGACATCGGGAAGAAGAGGGTCTACACTAGTTGGGGTTGCGCAGAATAAACCCTTTGAAATCTGGCCTTATTTAATGTCAAGAATCCCAATAGATTTATTGTGATGTTACCACCGGCCACCGGAGAAATCATCGCAGCGCTGCGTTAGCACGCCGCCGCCACTCTTCACCGTAACAATACTAGGCCATCTCATAACAATGTATCGTGCAATGTAAGAGAAGGTGGTGGCGTGACCGATGTAAATGTTAAAACGCTGGAACCAGAGGAAAACCAACATACATATCTACATCCACAACTGGGTTTATTGTACAAAATGGCTACGTAGAAATTAACATAATAATTATGTATTAGTTTTAGTAAGTATAACTATGTTTGTTAAGTAATTGAGTAGTGTTAATGTCCACATATCTTACTTTCACTTAGGTATCACTTACATTCAACAATTCGGTTAAAGTTCTATATCTTTATCATGTCTGTCTGTATATTGACCCCCCTTAAGGTTATTATTTAATTTGGTAGGCTGATAACTACATTTAAATTTCTATGATGTTTTATTAATTTCTTTCTACTTAAGCAGCAAATTAAGTGGAAGTTGTTTTCGTCAAATTTCTGTTTTTGAAATCTTTATTCTCATTACGCTATTTCAGTATACGGAAATGTATGCCGATCCAACATTCGATGTCAAAAACCTTATTGCTGATAACGAGATAACTCTTCGGCCACTGTTCGTAAATGATATCACTTTCACACGAAAACATGCTACTTATAGTATGTTCCAGAATGTCTTTCCATTAATTAAAACTTCTACTCTGGTTTGAAACAACCAGAAAAAGATGCTACAAGGGCTTTTCAATGTAAGTCTACTGTCTTGAGTGTGATTACTGATTAGGTATACCATGGTATACTGTACTGTTGCCTCAGCCGGGCGGGTTAGTGGATTTAAAGAACACGTGCACTACAGCAATGATTATAAAATTTTATTAAAATTAATGATTAATTTGAAGTAGGTCCAACCTCTGGTCAGTGACTATCTGACTCCGCTTTCTTCGCTGACCGACTTCTTGTTCGCTGAGTCGTTCACCTCCTTTTTATATCTCTCTAAGTGTTCTATACTTTTTCTATCTGAAGAACGTTCTAGAGCGATGACTTCATCCGCTGGAAACATTCGGGCAGGTAGTTGTGCCCGACCCACGACTTCCGGTAATCAGGACAATCGTTTGTTTGAACAAGTCAAAAATTTTCAGAATCAGGAATTGATGTTTCTGACGACCATTATGATAAGAAGCCAATCAATATGGACTACATTAAGAAAAATCACAACACAATAAATGTAGGTAGGGGTCGGGCGTACGGGCGCCAAGGCGTTGGGCCATCCCGTCCAATTCATTGCTGAGGATGGCCAGGCCATCACAGGATCGGCACCGGCGTGATGAACTCCATCCAGTTGAATTCACATATCCCTTAATAGACATCTTACAGGCACTTCATCCCACAATGGCAGTCCGACTTTTTTTTTAAATAAATCTGAAAAAATAGTTACTATGCACACAATCCCATTGTTGCATAAAAATATCCATTGTTATGTTTCAATGTTGCCGCATTGATTTTTGCATAAACCTTGATCATTTAAGAATAGTTTAAATACATTTATGTTAAAGACCAAAGGAATTGCGTCAAATAATTATTGATCTACATTTTGTTTCGCATACTTTAGCAGCATTTTGGGTGTAAGTTACTGATAATAAATAGCTGTAATCAACATTAGAAGATCCCTAAAAGAAACCCACATACACAGAAGAAATGAACCCAAGAATTTTTTAAATATTTTTCTCCGACTTACCAAATGGTTCTAAATAATGTACGATTGCGTTGGTGCGGCAATTTTTAAATACCCTGTATTTATAAGCATTTATTTTCGAAAGATTTCTGGTTCGATGCGAAGGGCGTGGTCCGACGTTTACGGACGGCGGCTGGGGATGGTCGTGGCGACTCCGGGATAGTTTCATTCGCAACGCTCTATTTTTGTGATTACGGGGGTGAAAGAATTATTTCGCTACGACACTGGGAAATATTCTTTTCGAGGAGTTAAAGGTTTTAATTTCGGCGTAGTGAGACGGCGGGTCCCTCATCCGCGGAGAATTTTGATTCAGAGTGTTGAATCTCGCTGACGGTACTTGGATCGCAGAAAATTTCGGTAACTTCGTTACAGTATGCTTGTAATTTGTAAAGTTATTCTCTTTTTTTTGGGTGTATGTTGTACTTTTCTGCGATTCGTGGTACAACTTGAATATTAAAGTGTTGCACACACAGACAGATAGAGAAATGGGTTTATTGCCGACAGTTATTACAATCATAGACTTGATGAAAAAATTGTTGGTTTGTTGCTGCCGCGCTTTGGTGCTGGAGGGGTTTGGATCCGGGAGGTGCCATTTCCGGATCCACGCTGGTCCGTTGTACACCCTGCAAAGATGAAGCGAGCAATGTCATTCTTTCCTCCGGGGAGAAGTTGGGTTGTTTGGACGATGATTAATTGAAGTTAAGGTTTTTCGGAACTGTTGTGAAAAGTGAGGAAGAACAGAGAAAGACAAGGTGATAAAGTGATAGTATAAGAGAGAGAGAGAAAGAGAGAGAGAGAGAGAGAGGAGATAGATAGCGTGTGATAGAGCGAGAAAAAAAAAGAATAAAGTGAAGTATGGAAAATGGAAAAGTTCTCACCAGTTACTACGTCTAGCTTGTTGTTCTGGTAAGATTTTTTGTTGAAGATCGTCTGTTTCTGGTTCATCTGGTAGCCTTTGGGTCGATTCGGCTTCCTTGATGTCGTTCTTGAAAAAGGTTTTTGTGGTCAACGCGATGATTGACCATAGGCCTGCACAAAAATGTGCAGGCTGCTTCCAAACCAGTTGAAGTCAACTTCTCTGTGGAAAAATTGTCGGGCCCAGATTTTCATTTGGTCCCTGATGTCGGTTCTCTTCTCCGGCCAGAGATTGTGGTAAACCGCCCCTAGCATGCCGCCGAAATTGTCCACATGCACTGTGTTTGCTTGCATAAGCTGTTGAGGGAGGGTCAAGCTAGTCCAGACAGCCTTTGTGTTGTGTGTTGTGCGGGCATTTTAATGACAAGGCCAGATGATGGCCGGAACAGCCCAGCGGGTGATGATGCTACGGCCATCAGAAAGGTGGTGGGTCATCCTCAACCACACAGAAGAATGGTTCTTGATCTTGTGGCTTTGCGGTTGACAATTAGTTTTTGGGGAAAATGGTGACACCCGGTTTTGAGGCGTACTTACGTGATCTAGTAGCATCTAGTAATCACGATTGTGAAGAAAGTGGTGGTGTTGTCCCTGTAGAAATTCAGGGACGCTACTTTGATGTCCTAGGTTTTCGTGGATAGAAAGTTGGCCGGAAGAACTTGTTTTGTTGCGGCTGAGAGACAAATGGTTGTAGTGAATCGATTGAGACGCGAAGGGAAGTTTTGTTGCGGACGCAGGTATGGTTTGATGTTTTTCTTGGTGATTTATTTTTTCCTTCTCTCGAGTCGTGTGGCCGGATTTCTACGAGCTCGAGTCTGATTGGGTGGCTGGGTTTCGTCTCTGTTGCCCTCAACCTTTCAGTGTAGCTTTTGTCATCATCGCACGTCCGGCCAACTCTCTCTGAGCTGGCCACTCTGGAGTTGAGCACGGACACTGCGGTGCATTTCATTTCAGTCGCACAGAGTAGAGTCGAAATGTCCGATTGTCTGAATGAGTTTCAAGTTGTGAATTTTGTGTGTTTCGAATGTTTCTTTTTCATAGGTATTGCAGGGAATGAAGACAAACAACACATACTAATGACGTATTTGTACACGCTCGCAGCTGACACCATAATAGAACAAAATCCAAAAAAAAAATTAATGAAAAATGATTATAGAGGTTTGACAAAAGAACCTGAATAACGTTCAAACTTAAAAAAATAATGAGTGACGGCCGAATTTCGACCACTAGTAAAAATTAAATGCTGTTCATTGGTAAGCGCATTACTTGAGAACGGCTGGACCCATGGACGATATATTTGGTTGAATCTTTTTGTTCGTTATGCTCTCGGCATGGAAAAACGAATGTGTTGTGATTACAATAAAATACAATTACATAATCCCTTTTCCTTCTTTTCAGTGGTGGTCGAAAGAAAAGCATAGTATACAACACGTGCTGAAGAATATATAAAACTCGACAGAGTAAGCCACGCTACGCTCGTGGCTCAAATGTCAACGAATGTTGTACATGTAAAAATTAAAATTTTCATATTGACTCCCCGAATTATTTTACAACAAGACTTTTTAAATAAAAATTTTACAGAATACAAAGAAGAAATATTAAAAATAGCATTAGCTTGGAAGATTAATTTAATGATTTATTTAAATTATTTTGCGGAAGGTTTCAAGTGGCGGAATTTGTTGTCCGACATTGTATTTTCACAAAATTAGCTTTTTATTCAAAATGCACGCCCAAAGTAGTACATACAATCTTCTACTATTGGGGAAGTAATTGAGAGTGAGGTTATCCCCTTCCAAATTTCCATAGTGTGATGTAGGTGTGATGAGCCTAAGCTCTTCCCGCCAACAATTTGAAATTACATCTCAAATGAAATATCAATGACGTCACCAAACGTCAAATTTGAAAATCAGTAAATCGTGATCACAGCATAAATACTAACCAGCACGATATCTCTCGGGCGGCGCCTTTGATCTCTTGAAAATTAAAATTTAACCTTGAGAACGCCAGTTTGGAATAGAAGACAGGGTAGGATTTGAAAATATTTGTAAAAACAAATAATTCCACCTTTTGGTTTAATTATAAAAAACGCACTTCTCTAAGTCGAGATAAGAACTGGACTCATTTCCTATCAAAGTGTGCAAAGGGCGGTATTTTTAGAAAGTCAAAGAAAACGATATAGTCTGGAAGTAACTGTTTGTAGAAATGAGCGCAACATTGTCAAAAGCGGCATTTCTAGGAATAATATCGACAGGGGACGATAAACGGAAGTAGTCGAGTTTGCAGAATATAATTAGTACTCTTTAACATGTTTAATCATTTCTGTAATAATGCTGGTTGGTAGTTATATCTTTTTTTTGGTGGAAAATGAGACCCAACATTTAGTGTTTTGTGTTTTGAAAAAATAATGTTGAACAAAAATGATTGAAATTTATTACAAAAAACATCAATTCTCTTAATTCTTCAGTTTAAATAAAAATGTACGCTAAGTTTAGTGGAGTGTTGTAAATGTTAATAACACGTTATCAAACATATATCGTTCAAACGGTCCATCATTTTATCTAAACATTCCCCGAAAAACTAAGTATTAAAAAAATCGTGGGCAATATACTCCTGTCAACAGTATTTTTATTATACATTTAATTTTTGTTTATAAAAAGAAACAAAATTTAGTCTTCGTTATTGGTCGCTACAAACTATTCCAAGCGAACATCGATCGCTAAACCAGTTCTGCTGAGCATTCCGCCGAGTCCGGCTCTGGCCGAGTTATGCCAGAAATTGACAGGTTTTATTCCAAAACAGAACATTGCGCATATCGATGCGCGATTGAGAGATATCGTGCTGGTTAGTATTTATGCTGTGATCGTGATCGTCTACGTTGTGTTCTCTTTTTGACAAGACAACAGTGGCGGGAAACTCAAACCAAACCTACCAGACACAGAACCAGGTTCTTTGAATGCGGGTGCGCAGCGTTGGAAGCGGAGCGTAGAGTAACAACACAAATTACGGATTTATCAATGTATTTGCTTTAGAGGTCTTATGGTCGAACTTTTGATTAATAATTGACTTTTGGATAATTTAACTCATTTAACAATTATAGCTGATTTCATGACTCTTAACAATAATTTGGTTAATTCATAAAATAACAATTAATTTGAATGAATACAATAATTGAATAATTCATGACAAACGTTAATTATTTGAACAATAATTGTACCTGGCGAGTGTTCCCAAAATTACAAGTGTAGAAAAGTGAAGTTATTACAACATCCCATACCCAATAACAACCCAATCAGTAAAGTAACCATTTAACCAAAGTCGTGAGTGTTTCCTTTTCTTTCGACCAATTCAATTTCATGAACAACCCGAAATCTATAATAAATGAACCTCTTATTTTATACATGAATCAAATCGTTTGCAAGGATGAGTTACCATTTGAGCGCCCCTTTTGGTTGTTAATAAATTTAGAATACATTTGAAAAGATGAAATGGACAATTTATGCATCGCGCAAAACTGGTATCCAGATGAGTAAATGCAAGTTCAGTCAGCCCCTCTAACCAGTACCGTATACTTCCTGCATAGATACTTGAGGTACAAAGCACCAGACGCAGGAACTGGTGCCCCACATCGTCTTACTCATCAAATGGATGATAAACGAACACACACATCTTAATATACATATAAAAATCAATATTTGTTTGTTTCTTCGTGTGTTATGCCCTCCTAAACCGGTGAACAGATCTTTGTGAAATTTTGACCACAAATAATATTCGCAATGGGGAGTAAGATGGAGGATGTGTCACCCTTTTTTCGTAAAAAAATATTTAAAGTTCAAACCAGGCGAAATTAAGAACTCTGTCAGAGAACAATGTCACAGTCACAGTTTTAGACAAAATTTTTTTTTTTCAAAATCATTTCACAAGGTAGGAATATTGTAGTGAAGTCGAGGGAGGAGTGCCAAAATATATTGTGGATGTGTCGGATTGCTTTCAAAGTGGGTGCAACTTTATGTCCTTCTTGGATAGGACGTGCAACGGCAAGTAACGCTAATCAATTTATAACGCTAATTTGCTAATAGAGGCAAATGAAAGCCAATAGGGCAGCTGAGACACCCGACCAACGTGAAAGTCCTTTGGAGGAAATGCGGTTAAGAGATTTCAGATCAGAAAGCTGTTGCAACACCTGAACAACATAGCATACCACTTGAAAACGTTCGAATCAAAGGTTCAACTCTAAGGGCTGATGAAACACCTGACCAACATAGCGCACTACTCGAAAACGATTGAAATAGAGCTTCAACTTCAAGAGCTGCTGAAGCACTACAACAACATAACGTACATTGAAACAACCATCCCCAATGAAAAATGGGAAAGATGTGCTCATCCCACGCATACCAATGGTTCGAAGAATATTTAAAGTTCAAACCGGGCGAATTGTGACTGTCGGATAAAATTGTCACAGTGACCAGGTGAAATCGGATGAGATGTAGTTTACTTTATTTTCGGGGTGTAGCAACGCGTGCCGGGTACAAGCTAGTAATATAATAATACACATAAAATATAGCAAGGCTATTTCGAATTTTTGTTTCAATCAGGGAGGGGGTTACATTTAAAAATGGTGCGAATACCAGCCAATATAAAAGTTAATGTTATTAGCTCATTACCGACCAAAGCGCAACTTATTCAAATTGTTTTTTTTTTATTTTGTAAACAATATTTTAAATCTTTCTTTTCACAGCATGAGGTCTCTGATGACGTCTTATGAGCAAGCTTGTACGCTGAGATCGGGCACTCGTCAGGGCCATAATACCACATGGTGGGGGAAAGGGGAAGAGCCTATCTGCTCAAGCTATTCGATAAGACCAAAAGGACCAAAAATGTAGCCGACTGGTACGAATTTAAAGAATACCAGCGGCAATACAAAAAAGACGGTCGTGTTAAGCAGAGGTCATCATGGAGAAAATTCTGTGGGGACCTCGAATGTACCACCACCGCGGCCCGGCGGATGAAAATCCTGTCAAAGGATCCGGGACAGCAAGTAGGTAACTTAAAGAAAGAGGACGGCACATCCACGGACTCTGCCGATGAAACAGTCAAGGTACTGATGGCTACACATTTTCCGGGCTGTGTGGTCACAACGGATGGGAATCCGATCCAAAGCTGGCCGAAAACCCTCTCCCTGGAGGACTGGGCTGAGGCTGCGCGGATTGTAAACCACACTAGCGTAGAATGGGCTATAAGAACTTTCAAACCCTACAAGTCACCGGGCGTGGACGGAATCTTCTCGGCCCTGCTACAGTGGGGACTGTCGGAGATTCTGGACAACCTCGTGATAATTTTTCGGGCATGTATTGCACTCGCATACGTACCGGAAATGTAGAAGGAGGTGAGGGTTGTCTTTATTCCCAAACCAGGGCGAGGAGATTATTCTCTCGCGAAATTTTTCCGTCCCATAAGTCTCACATCGTTTTTGTAAAAAACCTTGGAGAGACTATGCGACTACCAAATAAGAGATGGGGTGCTAAGGGCCAAACTATTACACCCCAACCAACATGCATATGTTCCGGGGAAATCGACCGAGTCCGCTCTACACGAGGTGGTGGGGCGGATGGAGTAAGCCCTGAAGCACAAACTATACTCCTTATTTACGAGTATTCATCGAAATCGAGGAGGCTTTTAACAAGATCACCATCGATGTCGGACGAGCACTTCCGAACCGCGATGTCTCAGGAACAGTACGTGACTGGATTCAGCGGGTGCTGGACTGCAGAACCGTACAGGTTAGTGTAGCGGACGCAACTACTCTAGGGCTGTCCTTAGGGAGGAGTTCTCTCCCCATTGCTATGGGACATAGTAGGTACTGGACGACCTTCTATGCACAGTCAACGAGGCGGGATTCTACACTATCGGATACGCAGATGACTTGGTCATACTGCTTACTGGTAAGTACGAAAATGTACTATGCGACCTTATGCAGACAGCACTCTGCCTGGTACAAAAATGGTGTAAGAAGGAGGCTCTGGCTGTGAATCCACAAAAGACAGAGCTAGTACTCTTCACGAATAGAAGGAAGATGAGACAGCTAAGGCTGCCCTCCCTTAACGGTGTCAAGCTGAAACTCTCACAGGATGTGAAGTACCGGGGCGTTATGTTGGATCATAAGTTGTCTTGGAAAAAGCACCTGGAAAGCAAAATGGACAAAGCTAGCGTTGCCCTGTGGCAGTGTTGGAAAGCGGTGGGAAGGTCCTGGGGCTTAACACCCAGGATTACCCTCTGGCTCTACACGGCCATCATTAGACCGATGCTGAGCTACGGAGCAATTGTCTGATGGCAAAGAGTCAGACAAAGAACAACGATGACACGTCTCGGACGCATCCAACGGATGGGATATATTGCTGTGACGGGTGCCATGAGAACCACTCCGACCGCAGCTCTAAAGGCTATCCTGTGTCTGCCTCCCATCGATCTCTTCGTGGAGGGCATGGCACTTGCCTCCGCTCGCAGGTTGTGGGATGGTAACCTTTGGAAAGCAGGGAAATCAGAACCCAGAGTACCCCTCTTGGGTGCGGGGTCGGACCGTATGTCCTCAATATGCTTTCGACAAACCCTATGCAGTGCATACGGACACAGGAGAATATCCGAAGTTTGATATTTCAATCTTCACGGATGGATCAAAAACAAAAGCAGGCTCTAAAGCGGGAATTCACATCCCCGAAGTGAACTGCAATCTCAGCGCAACCCCAGGGGAAGGTGCCAATATTTTCCAGACGGACATCGCGGCCATTCTAAGGGGTACCACAGAAATCACTGGACGCAATATCAGTGAAAAAACGATGTTCAGCGACAGTCGAGCAGCTCTGCGGGCTCTGGCCAGTGGCAGGATTACCTCCCAAGTGGTATTTAGACACGACTGCCATCTGGCACTGTCGAGAATAGCACTAAATAATGTCGTTGAGCTCAGGTGGATTCGAGGACATAACGGAAATGAGGGGAATGAGAGGGCCAACGAGCTGGCTCGACAGGGCGCGACGGGAACACCGGATGGTACCGAACCGCCCATCCGACCGGCCAACGGCTACCTCTCAAACCTGATCAAAACTGACACCCATTCTAGACAATGTGATGGGAAACGACAACAGGCTACAAACAAAGCAAGATTTTTATCAAAAATGCTTGCTTTAAAAGAGCCAAGTCCTGTCTGCATTTGTCAAGAGACAGACTCCGCCTTTTGGTGGGGTGGTAAACGACCCAACGTGCAGGGGGTGTTTAGAGGAGGATTCTACGGGAATGTCCGGCTCTCGCCTCAACCAGAAAGTCCATACTGGGGGAGACATGGCCCAGCTGGGCCAACTTGAGGTTTACCTCGCCAGGAACCATCCTAGCTTTTATAGACAATCTCGGATGGCTGGATGAGAGACAAGAATGAGGAACACGAGGCAGTGACACAATGGACCCGCGGTGTGGTCTAAGTGTCGGTGAGGGGATCAAATTCCCTCACACCCCTCAACACCTAATCTATCTATGAGGTCTAGAACAAGTCGGATATATATTCCATCGATATTTTTATTTTGTGAGAAAAACGTCTTTTTCAACCTTCTATATTTTTTTGAATTTGCCGAATTTTGACCGTCCTTGTTGGCACCGTTGTTTACTAATATGTTTCGCTCCCAGTTGACAATTTTATTACTTTATTGAAATTTAGCCTACAAGCAGGCGATCCCTCGTATGAATCAACATCCAATTATTCAAACCATGGAAGACCTGCCAAATTGGCTCTACCAGAAGACATAAATTTTGACAATGTTGGGGATATTATACAAAGAGGCCAATAGTGCAAGAAAAAATTACAATTTTGCTAAGGTAATACCATTTAACCTTGCAAAAAATGCGAAGTACATCTGCATCCTAATTGCATTGAAAATTGTCACTTCACAAAAATAGTGTATTTTAAATTACATTAAATTTATTTTTGCTTTAATAGTTGAAGTTGTTTTCCGCCAAATGTGCGTATACGCACCCACATGTATTTTTTTCTAAAATAACATGTTTTTTAATTATGCTGAAATAGTCTTAACTTATGTATTTTAAATGCACTTAATGAAACAAACTTAAAAAATTCAACTTTTATTGCCTTGGCCGGTAATGGGTTAAGAAAAATTAAAGAACGGGGTTCAAACGATAAACAATCAAATTTACCCGTTTAAATGAAACTAGTGATCGCCCGTCACTCGAAATTCGAGTGGTATGTATTGGATTACCAACGAATCAATGTAAAAATTAAAAAAAAAAAATGCGAATACTTACATAAATAATGTTGAATAAAGACTGGTTACCATGTTACACATTACAATTGTTAATTGGTTTTGTTTAACATTAATTTTGAATAAAAAACGGTCTGGATAATAATAATAAGTCAATGCGTGCATAATGGGGATTCATCCCAAACGTCGAAACTAATCCACCAACGCGATGATACATAACATTGTGAATTTTGAAATGATACACCCCATTAACCACCGATTGATCCAAATCATCTTCAGAACTTGCGATAGCAAAAGCTGAATTATATCACCTTATGTTCTCAACGAAATTTTTGCATTTTTGTTTATAATTGTAATCTGTAGATGTTATACCTTCGATGAGTGATTGTAGAACCGGAGATGTAGTAAAAGGTGGTAAATGAACCTTTCCTTTGTGACAACATAAAGTAAATGCTTCGGCATTTCTGGATGTTATTTCCGAATTAAAATGAAGCGCCGAACAAAATGAACAACATGAAAGTTCACCCAGATTATGTGAATCAACATTTATCGGATTGTTATTCAAGGCCGATTTAAGTGAATCAACTATCGTACTAGTTGTTTGGGACAGTGTCAACTGTTTCTGTTGCAGTAAGCGTTCGTACCGAAAACCGGTTCAACATTTCGAGAAATTTCAATTATTTGTCTCGCACGGCGCCTATTTCTACGACGCACCTCTTGCGTTTTTCTCCGTCCGGGAACGCGAGGCATTTTGTTTAGTAGAAAAAACAAATGTTATAGAAAGAAATTAAAGCACCCAAAAAAGTGTAGAAGTTAAATAAAATTTAATTGAATTGAATGATAAACTAAAATTATAAATTGCAATCGGCAGTCCAATCGATGTTAGCCTGAACCCAAAATAATCTAACGTTACAAACGAATGGAACAAAAAGAAAATCAATTTTTTTACTTACACACATAATCGTTGCAATGCATTAGGAAAAACAAATGTATTATCTCTACACCCTAACGTTCTCTAAGACCCGTAAAAAGAAACTAAAAAATAAATATGCCTCCAGATAGCCAGTGGTTCATGTTGGGTTAATGACGATAAAGTTATAAATCTTTTTTATTACTGTGTGAAGCAGTAGGTACCCGTTGGTAGGTACCCCTTGATATTTCTTCTTTGAAGTAAGACTAAATCCTGTCAACATCCCGACATGTTGTACCGATGTGTACAAATCGAGAATAGTTTTCAAAGTGAGCTCTGTCCCTACTCTGAACATAATTTACTGCACATCAAGACGCGCAACAAAACTGGCCCAAGTTCTATATTTAGCTCCAGTTGATCAGCTTGTTACTTAAAACGATTCACGCTCATTTAAATCGATGACTGTAATGGACCGCTTTTCCCCTAAAATGATTTGCAAATAATTAATGAACCTGTGAAATCTTTGAAAATGGAAAGTAATGTTCACAAAGAACTTGTCAATGTTTTTATTTAAAAAAAACAATTATCAAAATCGGTGCAGTACAGCCTGTTTTATTTGGTTCAAATTGATTCATGTTCAACGATTAAATATATAGATTTGGATCACTTCGAATACAAAGAAAAACCAATGCGCCGCCATGATTCCTTTATGCAAACAAAGAAAAATGACCGTTACAAACTTAGTCCTCTTAAATTTTAATCAGTAATCCGGACCGTTATAATATAAACTGTTCTGAAAAACCTGGACAGGTGAATCCGTTGGATTAATATAAATATTGTAATTTAAAGTTTTATCTTTGTTTCGGAACCAAATCTGACACACAACACTCTTTCTCTACACAAACTAACAATTAAACAAGAAGAATGTTCCTAAATCCAAGTGGAGTAAATTTAAATTAAAATTTAAATATATCTATGTCGAACTCCACAAACTTTAATAACTGTAAGATTACTAATGGTACATGTTTCGGCAGAACACTTCTGCCATCATCAGCCCTAATTTAATCTCTTGTTAAATTAGGGCTGATGATGGCAGAAGTGTTCTGCCGAAACATGTACCATTAGTAATCTTACAGTTATTAAAGTTTGTGGAGTTCGACATAGATATATTTAAATTTTAAACTAAAAATTAACAAAGAGGACTAAGTAAAAATTGAAAAAATGCACTAACACAGAACCACAAATGAAATTAACAATTGTTAACAAACTAAACCTTGCTGATTTAGCAAACAAACAATTTCAATTTTGGAAACGCTCTCGATAAGTACCGCAAGTGCGATAGGAACCAAGACTACCCAGCAAGTTCCCAATCCTAAAACTTTCTCGTGGGAGTGGCCGTAGGCAACACACTTGGCGTCCAAGTGTTGCATGTCTTTACAATAGGTAAAGCAATTTCATCAAAATTGTTCGTTTTCTTCTTGTTTTCCTGGTCTACTGGTACTTAACAATTCTTAGTGTGTTCTAAGTAGGCCTGCTATATTCGTATTATCACTAACTACTTTTGTGCCGTCTAGACTTGCAAACTCAAGAATTTCTTCATAGCAATCGGGGAGCATGGTAACATTAAAAAACGCGATGATGTTGTCCTACCCGTATAGCTCATTTTTTATGAGTACATATTTAATACAAAAAAAAAGTTGTATACCTGACCTTTATAAGCACATGACTGAAGTGAAACTTGCTAAGACGATGGTATAAATCGAGGTTATTTAATTATTATTTTATGACACAAATGTTACAAGTCGCTTATGGTAAGTAACACAAGGGGCTCCGCTTACTAGTCATTTTATTCACACGCGTCCCCACTCTCATTCATCCGCATGCACTCACTGCCTGCATCCCCCCCACCAAAGTGTTTCACTTTTTATTTCCGTTTCCTTACCTCGATAAAGAAGTTTCACCTCAAAAGTTTAAAGGCTGCAATGATCCAATCATCACGACCAAACGACAAGATAATTATTTTAAACTTGTAAGTACATGTATCAAGAATTTTGTTTTCGATCTCGCGGTAGAATTTTAGAAAATATCATTTAAGCTTTTTAAATGTACACTTTTGTTACTTAATTTTTTAAATACAGATTAACCACATTATTTTTTTCTAGGATGTTGATATTTTTCATAATATCAGCTACTACAATGACATTTTTGTAAAGTTAGGTTTTTGTTAGTTGTCATGCCCAAAATGTTCAGGATATCTGCAGGGCTTTCAGAGCGGACACTTTTAGGTTGACTACACCCCAAGCTCAACTTTAGGCCACTTTTGTACCCAGAGCCTGAGATAAGAAGTAAAAATTATATTATTAGACACAACACGCTGGCTCAACAGGAATGGAACCTCCTCGTTCCCCCTATTCGTATCACACGTGATTAATGGACGACTCCTTAGCCATGTCTAACCAGCAGACTCTTAAATAGATGTCTAGAAAGGCAATCTCGTCAGTAACTTCTGAAGGAACAAAAATTCTTAAATAGGACTGCAAAACTTGAACAAAAAATTGGTTTAAATTATAAATGATAACTTTATTTAATTGAAGAGACCTTTATAGCACAGAATCATAAAACAGTAGTCAAAGAAATTTATTGCTAACACAAACTGTTAATTTAACTCTTTTGTATAATACTGACTGTTGCTCCCAAAACAATTTTAAAAAAACTTAGTATAACTACTACTAGATTTAAGAAATGGAAGAACTGAATAATATAAGTTATTGTTAAAAGGCATTCATTAGTATTTTCATAACTAACAAAATAAACAAATAAATATAAAATTTCGTTTTAACTAGTGTAAAAAAGTACAGAGAGATCGAAAACAAAATTAGTCAAAGTTGGCCATGCACGAAAAGCCGCTTGTCGTAATTTAATAGAATTATGTATTAAATGTCAAGTTGACCCTGACATTGAATAAATAATTCTATTAACTACCATAAGCGGCTTTTCATGTATGGCTATCTTTGACTAATTTCGTTTTTGATCTCTGTATAATTTATCTTTGTTGCTCAATGTTTACAAAATGACACACTTTTTGCGTTTAATGGGTTCTGGTGGTTCCAAAGCGGCTAAAATTGCTTCATCAAATACATTCTTCAAACCCTTTTGTGTTAGAGCTGAACATTCCACGTACTTCACTGCTTTCAGTTCTTTTGCTAATTTTTCTCCTTGTTCTACAGAAATTGGTTTTTGTTTATTCTTGGCTAATTTTTCAATAGTCGCTCCGTCATCGCGTAAATCCACTTGTGTGCCGACGAGAAGAAAAGGAGTTTTCTGACAATGATGCGTTATTTCTGGAACCCACTGAAAACGGCGTCTATTAGTACTAGAAAAATCAATAATAGCCAAAAACAGAATTTAGCAAAACAGAGTCGTTGGTCAAATCCAAATCGTTAGTCAATTTTGGTTGATTACATGTAGATTGTTCTTACTTCAATATGACTAAATATACCATAAAATAATTTAGCTCGTCCGTCGTTCAGTTTGGAACATACAGCATTCTGTCCGCTTTTGTAAAGAGGATGTTCATTAACAGATTTGCATGTGTTGGTATATCCGTTTGACGTTATTGTACAGTAATGAAATATTCACAATAAAACAAAGGATACAACATGGGGTTACAGAATGTTTTTAATATTGATTGATGTCCAAGCAGTAGTTTGAGCTACTGACTAGTACTAAAACCCGGTTTTCCAATCGATCGTTAATTTTAATTTCCGGTTTGCATCAATTAACCAATGGATTAAAGTTAACCATTGATTAAAAAACTTTATCTAAAAATTGCTTACTTTTGATATACCACTAGACAAAATTCTGTTATTCTGTACTGTTGAGACGATACTTACTTTTTCCTTTACGTTTTCAAAGGAGGACGGACTAACAACTGAAAAACATACTAAAAAAACATCGGTTTGTGGGTAGCTCAAAGGTCGTAATCTGTCATAATCTTCTTGTCCTGCTGTGTCAAATAATCCTAAAGTATATGGTTCACCTCCAATCATTACAGTCACTGCATAATTGTCAAAAACAGTTGGTACATATTCTGATGGAAATTTATTGGTGGTATAACTATAACAAAACAAATTAAAATTATTGAAATTTTGATCAATAATGTTACCTAATCAATAAACAGGTTTTACCCACTGCTCCATCACCCACCACCACACATTTAATTGTTTGCATTTTGCTTCTATCTGAAAAAAATAAAAATAAAAATAAGAAAAGCGACTTTTAATTGTTTAGTGAACAGAATTACTTAAGATACTTAATATTTTAGTAGTTTTAGTACTCAAGCTAAAAAAATATCAGATCGCATTTTCAACAATAAAGGACAAGAACAATTTGCTCCCCCAATCTTCAATTGCAAAAATTGTTATTAAAATTTAGTTAAAAAAGGTAAGAACATATAATTAAGAAAATTAAAAACGTTCACGTTCTAAATAGCACTTACATACTTTAATACCAATTTGTAAGAAGAAAATTAATACAGATATGCTTATATTACGTGGCATTATTACTAGAATAAAATTTTTATTGGCTATACATTTTTTAATTTACTTACTACATACGCGTGATTCGTTATTATTATATGTAATAGGCCCATGGCAGTTACCGTAATCGCGGCTTTAGAAAACCACGTAAAAATTGATGGCGAAAGACAATACAAAGTCAGATCATATACGACGGAGCCAATTCCCTAGGAAAGATTCTTTTAATTGGAATTAAAAATGTTAAAAATGCGTATAACAGGTGGTATTTCGGACGAGACGTCTTTTCAATATTCAAACAAACAGGTATGTCAGGTATTTCCAACCATTTAGCCTGTCATACGAAGGCATTTTTGAATAGCACATTGTAAGCTTTTATGTATAAAAAAAGAAAGGCGCAGTTCTGGTCCGTGCGTAGGTTTTGACGTGAGAACGTCGTGATAAAATCATAACAAGTGTTTTGTATTTAATATGTAATTATCAATCTCTTAAATACAGTGGTAGAGTAGTATGACAGTTACAAAATAGATAAATCACAAGTTTATCACATGTATCAAAGGTCTGTGGTAGTTAAAGTAACAGACGTACACTTCACACTGCATCGAATTCAAGAATCGTCACGGGCAGCATACCAAACTGCGCGAGCATGAAGTCATTCAGTATGGTCGGCATTAACATTTAAGTATCCTGTGAGAATGAGGGGCATACGCGTCAAGATTTCGACGCTGTGGTAGCTTTGATATGTTTCTTGGATTCCTTTTACCACGAGCTTTCTTCTAATTTGCGTTTTCTATAACTCCGAGCATATTTAATTTTTTTAATTTTTAATTTAATATTCCGAAAAATATTCTTATTATTTCACTTTGGATTCTTGTAGTGCTTCGCTTGCTCTTTACAATGACATTTGAACCAACGGCCTTGCTGAACTCTTTTTCACGCTACACTAATTTATAACTTCACAAAACGCTAATTCGAAACAATCGCGAACATGCACTTACACTAGTCCGATGACGTCACAGGCAAAACAAATGCTGCACGACGAACTCGTACAGACACATTCTACCCTTTGTGGGCCCAACGGTAGTTAACGCATTATTAGTCTCGTAGGTAGGAGAATATGACAATATAAGTTTCATTAAAAACCTCGATGAAGTTCTCTGTCACGGGCTCCAGGACTATAAATTAATACATTAATACTACATGATTTCTGAATTCAACACATAACAAGGGACCTGTTAATTTCAAATTTTATTTAGAACATCCAGGCATGCCATGACAAAAACGAAAAATTTACTGTCATTTTCATTTGACCTTGAATTTACTGCCTATGACTATTTTGTAGTTTTTTCTAAAGGTCTTTTTTGGTTTATATTAAATTTATATATATATATATATATATATATATATATATATATATATATATATAATTTTTTTGGTGAAACTATCATTTTATATACAGGGTGATTCACGAAGTATACGGTCACGAAGTATATAGTAACCTGTGACAGTTCCTAATATGAGGAGACCTAAAAAAATCTAAATAAAAAAACCCAAGATAATATATGGTTTTAAAATTTACGCGAAAACCGATTGAGAACCCTAGCATGATTGAAGAATCTTTAGTAAATAAACTCTTATCTCTTGGCCTAAACAAAGACGGACTTTTTTTCTGGAACGAGTGCGGTCAACGGCTGCCAATTAATTACTTCCAGTTTTACTTTGACTGTTGACGATGCACACTAAATATTTTAAAATGCCTTTATTTTCAAATAGTTTTTCATTTAAAAACAAAAGTGGTTTTTGTCAGTCGGAAAGGGTTCATCAGTAAAGACAGAGACGTTTACAATAGTTTGTATCGGTAAGTAGTAAGTTTTTTGCCCAAAATAAATCTAGCGACTATCAAAATGTTTTGAGTGCATCGATGGTTGCCATTAATTTTTCAACGTTACATTAATCATTTTTTAATACCGTCAAAACTACGTTTAGGGGCCATATAATTTGAGGTTTAAATATCTGCCATACTTCGTGAATCACCCTGTATATATTTAAATTTACTCTATTAAATTTATTAACAATTAAATGATCTTATGAAAGAGGTTCAAAGAGTACTACCTGATGGGATTTGCTACAATATTAGATAAGAAATAGAATTGTCAACAGAAAAGAAACAGATTTTCTACAATTACACACATCAGAATTAAAAACTTTAGTTGACAACAATACAGTTTACATTAAAATTGATGTGATTCGGTTGTCAGGAAGATTCACAGCTACATTGAAATAGTATCGGGTCTTTATAAATTATATTCATCATGTTGTCTGTGGACAACAAAATTTACGCGAAGTTAGACGTTGACGTTCAAACTGTATATTGAAGACCTCGTATACCATGAGATCATTTAAAGTACAAATTAGAGTAGGCTGTAAAATTTAAATTAGGTTGGCACTACTAACTTTTGACAATTTGATTTAAAATTTGAATGTCAAAGGTGTCAAAATGGCTTCAAAAAAAAGGTAAATGAAAGTATTCTATAGAACGCTGTGTTAAAGGTTTTTCGAAATGCCTAACCTAATTTTCCTGCAGATTATCAAAAATTAGTCCAACAAATTTATAACTGTGTGGCAAAATTTCGTGATGTTAGTTTTATGATGATCGTGTCATTCCATTTACGCCTCGAAGCCGGACCTAACAATTCTAGATTATCTCATGTTCCTGTATCTCAAAAACACTGTACCTATGTATTTAAAAATAAACCCCACAATCTTGAAGAACTGCAAGATGCAATTTTTAATACATGCTACGCTATAACGTTTCAGATGTGGAAAATGCATTTGAAAATATGAAACGGAGAGTTGCATAGAAGCTGGGGGAGAACACTTTGAACATTTGCTGTAATTCTCAGTAAACCTACATTTGTTAGTGTTTTATTTTCTTTAAATTAAAACAATTCAACATGAGAAACATAAATGTGACACTGTTCACCATAACCTCAAATTTTACTGTCAGTCAAGTCAAGGGTCATAAAAAAAACGCGTACTCTAATTTATAATTTAAATGATCTCATGGTATATGTTATACACACCAAAACTTGAAATAAAAAAATGGTAAAACATGTTTTATCAAACTGATAAAATACATATCAAATTAAGAAGAATCAAACGAAAAATGGCAGAATATTGTAACGTAGCCTGAGCCGGGTGGGCTCGAGGATTTAAAGAAATATTCTGTTGCACACCGTAGTTACAAACTTTTATTAAAAAAAAAGAAAAAAAAGAGATCACCGCCACAGAGTCTTCTAGATTCATGAGAGCATCCTATGTGAACAATTATTCCCAGTCGTTCTCATGTGGACTGTTCCAGATTAATTACGTTACCATACGTGGTGAGATCATCATGACATCATCCGCTTCCGGGCCGTCGCGCCGTCGTCTCACTGCCCCCCTTTTAAAGATTGTTCGTCCCGAACAATCTACTTCAATCCTGTTGATTTGCTCCGGAGTAGGGTGCCAAACGATCCAGGTGAACCACCTTCATCTTGGCTCGGGGATTGCGTTGAATCCGGTACACTACGTCGTTGATCCTCTTTATAACCGTGTACGGGCCTTCCCAACTGGGTTGTAACTTCGGGCAGCGACCTTTCTTTCGCCGAGGGTTGAACAACCATACCAGGTCTCCATCACTGAATCCCGCCGAATTCACCTTCAGATCGTAACGCGTCTTCATCCGGTCGCTCGCCACGCGAATGTGACTGCGCGTTAGTTCGGGTATACTGGACATGGCTTCCTGTAGTTCGTCCACGTAGTTTCCCACGTCCTTCCGCTTTTGTCCCGGTGATCCGAAAGCCAAATCGCACGGTAGACGCATTTCCCGTCCAAACAGGTTCTCGCCGGTGTCTGGTGGGTCGTCTCGTGAATTACCGCTCTGTACGCCAGCAAAAACAAAGGTAGACGCCGGTCCCAGTTCCGCTGATGTTGATCGACCACCTTAGACAAGTGTTGCTCCATGGTCTTGTTGAAACGCTCGACCATTCCATCCTACTGAGGATGCAGGGGTGTCGTCCTTGTCTTCCGCACGCCCAATAGTTCGCAGACGCCCTGGAACACTCCAGATTCAAAGTTCCGCCCCTGGTCCGAGTGCATTTCCAGTGGAAGTCCGTAGCGGCAAATCCAATTTTCTACCAACGCCCTGGCAACCGTCACAGCTTCTTGATTGGGTAGGGCATAGGCTTCCGGCCACTTGCTAAAATAGTCGATGACCACCATGATGTACTTGTTTCCCGAATCAGTGGTAGGAAACGGTACTGCTACGTCGAAGGCTGTTCTCTCGAACGGTGCCCCAACGTTGTACTGCTTCATCGCTCCTCGACTACGCGTCTGTGGACCGTTGCTCGCCGCACAAGTGTCACATTTTCGACACCAGCTCTCGACATCGTTTCGAACGTTCACCCAATAGAGGCGTTCACGGACTTTCCCCATGGTCTTATTCACGCCCAGATGTGCGCCGGACACTTCACCGTGGATTTCTCGCAAGACCTCCTTCACGCGACACTTGGGCAAAACCAGCTGCATCGTCACCGACTTTCCGTCTGCACTCTCCCATGCTCGCTTCAGCAGGCCATTTTCCACCTTCAGTGAATCCCAGTGGGCCCATAGTGCTTTGAGAGCAGGACTCTTGTCCGAGATGTCTTGCCATTGTGGTCTCTGATTTCCGTTCTCTTTGCTTTCTAGAATTGTACAAATCTCGCTATCTCCAAGTTGTTCTGCCCTCATCTCCGCCGTTGTCCATCCATCTTGAGGTTGCAGAACCAATCTCTTCACGCCCTCGAATTCTTTGGATGCCTCTCTCCGACTGCAATGTTTGCAGTCATTCCGGCACGGCCTCCTAGAAAGTGCGTCCGCATTCTGGTGTGATCAGCCTGGTCGGTGTTCGATTTCAAAATCATACTGCTGGAGCCTCTCCAACCATCTGGCTGTCTGTCCTTCTGGATCCTTAAGGCATAACAGCCACCTTAACGCAGCATGATCCGTTCGGATTTTGAAGTGTTGACAGGTACTTGTGAAAATGCTACTGCATTTACGATCGCCAATAACTCCTTCCTCGTAACGCAGTAGTTTCTTTCCGGCTTAGAAAGCACCTTGCTATAGTATTCGATGACTTTTTCTTCGCCTTCCTGCACCTGCGAAAGGACTGCCCCGATACCGTTGTTACTGGCGTCTGTATCCAGGACATACCGCCCCTTTACTCTCGGGTAAGACAGAATAGGACCCGTGCACAGCGAGATCTTCAAACTTCTAAACGCTGCTTCGCTCTCGTTATTCCAGATAAATGGGGTTTTGTCTTCCGTGAGTCTGTGCAGAGGCTTGGCAATGTCAGCAAACCCTTTGACAAATCTGCGATAGTAGGTACAGAGGCCCAAGAAGCTTCTCAGCTGGTGCTTGTCCCTTGGTCGTGCCCACTCGCGGACGGCCGCGATCTTGTCCGGATCTGTTTGTACTCCGCTGGGCGAAACCACATGGCCCAAGAACTTCACTTCTGTCTGGAACAATCGGCATTTCTTGGGGTTGAGCTGAAGGTTGGCATTCCGCAGGCGGCTGAAGATCTCTTCCAAATTTTTCAAATGTTCTTCGAAGGTTCTTCCAACTACCATGACGTCATCGAGGTACACCAAGCAGGTTTTCCACGTGAGCCATAGCAAAACCAGTTCCATCAACCTCTCAAAAGTGGCTGGGGCGTTGCAGAGTCCAAATGGCATGACGTTAAACTGGTAGAGACCACTTCCAGTCGAGAACGCTGTCTTTTCTTTGTCATCGGGGTGGATCTCAACTTGCCAGTAGCCGCTCTTCAAGTCCAGGGTTGAAAACCACTGCGATCCCGACAACATGCTTAGAGTGTCATCGATACGTGGCAACGGGTAGCTGCCCTTCTTAGTTACATCGTTCAGCCGTCTGTAGTCAACGTAAAAGCGGGTGGAACCATCTTTCTTTACCAATACAACTGGTGACGACCACGGGCTTGAAGAGTCTTCAATTATTCCGTCTGCTTTCATTTTGTCGACCATCTGAGCCACCTCTTGGTGTTTTGCGAACGGAAGTCTTCTTGGCGGTTGTCGGATCGGAGCAACATCTCCTGTGTTGATTCTATGCTGCACCATGTTGATTCTGCCGGTGCTTCGGTCTTCTGTAGCAAAGATGTCATTCTCCTTGCGGATAAATGCCATGGCCTTCTCTAATTGATGGTTCGTAAGGTGTTTCCAGTCTTCTAGGAAGAGTTTCTCTACACTCGTTCGCTGAGCCTCTTTTCTGTTACACTCAACAGGTTGTTCTTCACAACGGACGACCCGTAGTACAGGATGGTATAGTCCGATCGTCTGCCCTTTCTGTAGTGTAACACGACTTTCGCCTAAAATCGCTACACAGATAGGAATTCGTCCATTAGCCTCAACGAGTGTTCTTGCTACCATGATCTGTGTTCTGTGTCACGTCCGGGTTTGTGGTCACGTTCGGTTCTATTATTCCAGTTCGGTATCCCCCAGGGTCTTCTTCCAACTCTGCCAGCACAATCTGTTCCGAGTTCTTCTGTACACGGACCGTTTCGGAGACTATCACTTTCACTTCGTCGGCGGATGGTATCGCAGAGTGCAGGGAGATTTCTTCGTTGCCAACTAGCAGCATGCGATTCTTGATGTCCAGCACGAATCCGAACTTCTTCATGATGTCAAGACCCAAGATGAAATCGTCCACTATATCAGCCAAATAACCTTGTGAACGAACTCGAACCTCCCCAACTCGAGCCTTGCCTCAACTTCCCCGAATACTCGTGCTGCTTCTCCCGTTGCTGTTTTTAACACCAGGTCGCTCTCTGCCAATTGGAAATCTCCCAACGGTTTAAAGATGTCTGGTCTTCCGATCGAGACGGTCGCTCCGGTGTCTTCTTCTTGTCGTCCCTTCTCTAGTTGTTCTAGAAGTGCCATTTGTTCTTTCCTTTCTTCCTGTCGTCTCTTTTCTAATTGTTCCAGAAGAACGGCCATTTGTTCTTGTAGAGCCTCCATGATTTTAGTTCTCGTGACTCTTCTAGAAGGTTGCTTTGACATGCGTCACGTACCGGTTGCTTCGATGTTTCTTCTTTTTTTTTACGTCGGCTTCTTTAAATCCCACTTCTGACACCAATGTAACGTAGCCTGAGCCGGGTGGGTTCGAGGATTTAAAGAAATATTCTGTTGCACACCGTAGTTACAAACTTTTATTAAAAAAAAAGACTAACTTTTCACTATGTACAAACTTTTGCAATAACACCACTTATTCACGATGCTACCAATCGACTCCTCGCTCTGTCGTTTGATCCCTTCTTATACTGCTCCTGGCGTTCTCGATTCTTTCTATTCCCGGAATCATGAGATCATGTTTTCGGCGCAATGGATTATTCTCGAAGAATGAGATCATTCTCTTGTACGAGCGTGGTATAGTATGAGATCACCGCCACAGAGTCTTCTAGATTCATGAGAGCATCCTATGTGAACAATTATTCCCAGTCGTTCTCATGTGGACTGTTCCAGATTAATTACGTTACCATACGTGGTGAGATCATCATGACATCATCCGCTTCCGGGCCGTCGCGCCGTCGTCTCAATATCAACTCGACGAAATATAAAATTTATTAAAAAAATATCACATTCGCAAAATAGCTAAATGTCAAATTAGAGCCGTTTTACACTTCAAAGAATTTTCGCAAAAATTCTTACGTAAATTATTTTAAGTGAAAACTATACGTGTCAAACAGAATGTTTGTACCGAAATTTTTCGTGATTATTTCTCCAAGAAAAATATAAAACATGTCCTATATTCTGCAGAATTCTTACAAGAATGTGCGCGAGAAATTGCGCATACAACATAAGTTCGTGGTAGTGTATTGTGAGTTGCGGCTTGTTTCCGCTTTTGCGCCGTATTTTATTAGTGGTGATTTCATAAGCTTCTTCCTTTTTCATTTCATGTTCAATTAAAGTTAATAAATACATAATCATGTAAACTGGTTCTCATTAACTATTAGAAAATATTTTAGGCATTTTAGTCTTCATATTTTAATTCATTATTTAGTAACATTTCGTTCTTCTTGGTCTCTTATCTGCAGCACTTTCTTGCTCAAAGTTTATGATTTCGCGTATTAGATTTTTTATTTTTTTTTAATATCGTATAAGTACAAACTGCAGCAGCCGCTGCCAATAGCAGTTATCTACGTTGTAATCGTTGTAATTGTAACCTTCTTTGCAACGTTTTTAAGCAATCACCAAGAGAAAACAATAATACATAACCACAATTATTCGACCTGTATGTCAAATTTCAAAAATTGACAACTAACGCTGCTGCTTATACCAAATACGCTTGCGCATGAGAATAAATTCTTCAAGAAAAATGGATAGAAAAAATTCAAAAAAATTTTGAATTATTTTTGTAAGAATTTTTGGGAAAATTCTTTGAAGTGTAAAACGGCCCTTAGAGAAATCACGACGTGAAATTATGGAAATATTTTGAAAATCGCAAAATAATAAATTAACGAAGTACCAAAATATCAGATCACATTAGACAAATTAATATCAAATTAGCGAAACCGGAAAACGTGAAATTAACGAAATGTCAAAATGTCACACTAACCAAAAAGCAAACAAACGTACAACTTAACAAAACATGCAGAATTAAAAAATAAAGAACAAAACAATAAAAAAACTACGAAATGGAAACTTACGAGGTGTTAAATTTAATGAAATGAATTGCAAAATATAAAAATAAAGCAAAATAAAATTACCAAATTAAGAAAATCAAATGAATATCAAAATTAATGTCATCAAAATATCCTCAGAACGAAATAGTAAAACATCAATAAACATTTAATTTCAATAAGTGCTCTTGAACCATTTTGCGGATCATATAGTATTTGTGGATTTGCATACACTGGTTTTCATCAATGATACATACATTAAATAAATAAAGTAATTAAGTAGTATATTGTATATGATTCATACGTCATGTTGTCTGTGGAAAAAACTTACATGCGATTAGACAAAGTTTTGACGTTCAAAGCCTACTGTATTTATGCATCATTTATAAAGACCTTATAGTTTATAGTGCGATCATGTACTTCATAATTTAATGCCTATTTAGTGTCAAATATGCCATAAACCGATAACTATGTCCGATTTTTTTTTACCTAAAATTATGTGAATTTTTTTACCAGCTATGTTACACTAAATTTGAAAACACAGATACCTGACAAATAATAATTATGGACCGACTGTATACGTTAACGTTCTCACCCTCCACAAATGCTAAGGTTAGACATCACACAAGTGATCAGGTATATTAACTTTTCGGCTTAAATTATTGTCATCGCAAATTATATTTAAAAGCACTTTAACAATTGACAAAGCGTATAAATATAGAGGAAGTAATTTTGAACGTAATTCAAGGAAAATTACTTTTCTGCTACAATTTTGTTTTGCCCGGTTACTACGATAATCGCCGGAGATTTGGGCCCCATAGTCAACATCGGTTTACAAAGAACTTTGCCGACGTAAGTTGGAAAAGATTATAAATAATTTAATAGCATTTAACACTCCCAAATTTGTGTACAAGCATCTGCCATTTTATCGTTCGCAAGAGTTACTTATACTCAAAAGTATCATCCCTGTATTCACATTTATGGCATTTTTAGTTATTAGAGATTTAATTATTTTACCTTTATACCTAAAATATTATTATTTATCGGTTGGACCTTGGTTTTAAGCACAAAACCATCCAAATTTTCACTAGCACAAATTACAACCACACCACAACATACGCCTTACGCAAAAATAGAATTAGAGTACCAGAACATCCACCGATCCGCAGCAGGTTCCTGTGCCATCTATGATTAAAGGAAATCAAAAAATTTAAATGTTATAAATGTATTGTTTATATAAACATAAATAAACATTTAATGTTTAATTTGTGTATTAACTATATTAATAGTTAGATCATACTTTACAACATTGGTACAAGATTTTAGAAAAAAAAAGCAATATATATTTTTGTAAGTCTAAGAAACCTCTTCTGACAATTTTCGCTCAACTTAAAATGCAAATTAATGTTACAAATTGTTAATAACATTATCTGATGCCTGTTTTAGCATTAGTTTCATTTTATACAACAGCTTTTGTGAACAAATTGTAGTGTAATAAAATTTGTCTATACGAAATTTTAGATTTTGAAAATCCTAGGAGCTCGGTTTTTATATCTATAATTTCATACATATATTTTTTTTTACGTATTCAACACAAACCACAGTGCGTAGTCTACACCCATAATCTGTGGTTCCTGGTGATCACGTCATGTACTCGGGATATTTGGGAGTGGAAGGTTGGTACCTTGTAAAGTTTGATTGACAGAAGTGACAGAACAGCGTTGTAAGACCTATGGCGTAATGCGGTTGTTATTAGAATTATAAGGAATGTAAATGGAAGCCAAATTTAGAGTCTATATCATAAAGTTGATAGTGATGCTATACATCGAATAGAACTAATAAACGTATTGTTGTAATTATATGGTGTAGTGAATGTTTTACAAAATGGTTGCGAGCGTGTTACAGAGATTCAATAAATAGTGGAATTTTTTTAACATTGTGAACTAACTTTGCCGCCGCATTATCTGTTTGTAGCGACACTGAATTTTGTGAAGGTAACATTCGACCCTATTAACTATGAAGTATTAGAAACTGTAGATGGTCTACACGTAACAATATTTACAATAAAGACGATAACATGATCCTTCATATCCATACAACGTACGAACATTCCAACGACTCAATTTCACAGGGCTTTGAGATAGACACTGGTGTCAACTCAAGTTTACCTGTTTTGTGAAATTCATGACTGTTTATTGATTAGCATTTGCATGTAAACAGAAAACATTGTTCAATTTCTAACCTAAAACATGAACAAGTGTTTGTAAATAACTAGTAGTTCAGAATAAAATATTGTTTTAATTTCCAAATCCTGTGCATGTTCATTTCCATTTTTTTCTTTCCAGAAATCATGTCGAACAGTGTTGTTAGGGTAACAGATTCTACATTGAATGACAGACTGTTGCTTCTTGTGGGTGAAGATGGCACAGTTACTCCAAGTAAAGATATTGTGGATGCATACCTAAGTAAGTGAACACTTTATTTGGAATAAATACCTAAATAAAACTTTCAGGGGATAAGACATGTGCCACTAATCTACAAGTTATGCACATTGATAGATCGGATGAGCAGACCATTGAAGTGGCAGTAAATGACATGCTGTATTTACCAGAGGCTGAAAGTGATGGTAAGTACGATTTTTAGCTAAACAGTGTCAGTATAGACCTCCCATATTGAACTATTTTTTGACATTGAGAGCCTTTTGAGATGCAAGCAACACATTTTACATGGAATTATTTGATAGCATATATTATTTATTGATGTATTGAGCACTGTTTCATCTGAAGGTGAATATCTGGTATGATATGCTGAGCTGTTTTGTCAGCTTTCACTTTCACTTTGCATGGAAAAATTATATTTTTCACAATAACGGTGTTGCAAGAGCTACTTTTGAATTTGCACCTGTCTGATTAATGAAAAAATACACAAGTATACCAATCAATAATAGCAAAATTACCTAATACCTTTGCTGCTTATGATAAATCTGTTAATAATCCATCTTTATTCGAATTATGTTACAGCTACAAAATGTCATTTTATGACAACAATGTCTAAGCGTGATAATGTGGCGGAAAATTAAAGGTGTCGCAGATTAATTTTGAAAACAAAAGTTGTATTTTCGTAATTATTTTGCTAGTGTATTGTTTGTATTTTAAAATGCTGGTTTGTTTTTATTGGTATTTTATTGACAAATGAACATAATTTGACTACATTTGACAGTGTTGTAGTGGACAAAATGTTAATCCATGGCGACATTTTTTAAAGATTAGTTTTATTTTATTTGTGTCATATTGGACCTACAGAAACATGAAATTGGCTCCTGCAGCTAAATTAAAATGGTTTGAAAATTACTCCCTCTATCCAGATATGTGTCCAAACTGCTATTTTTTGAAAACTTAAGAAAAGTAAGCCTTGACTTTGTCAAACTTAACAGTTATGAAAAGTTGTAAATGTGTTTACAAATTTCATTTTTGCCTTTTGTTTAACACGTTTTTTTTTTTGGTTTGACCTTAATATGGAATAAACAAACAACATTTCAACCTCAGATGTAAGAAACAAACCCAATTGAAGTTAATTAATTTTTTAATTAAAATTATTTTTTATTTTTGAATTTTTCAAAAAATATATTAATTGTCCTAGATTTGTGGTGTTTTTGCCTTTTTTTTTAATCAGACATTTATTAATGGACAATAAAAAAAATCCAAATTGGACACTTATTTCTGGGCAATAAAAAATTGAAATTCGGATACTTATTTTTGGACAGAGGGAGTATTATTTTTTTTATTACTAAAATTACATCTGGTATGACAAAGTTGTCTGGCAACTTTAAATTTATATTGCTAAGAATTAATTGCTGAAAGGTCATAGCAAATTATGAAAGAATAAATTTTTGCCTTAAAATTTATTTCAAAATTCACAATTTTTACCTGTACAAAAGGTATGCCTACAGGTAAACGCACCAGCTCCCAGGTGCCAGACCTATCCCATCGCTACCTTCGATAAGAAAGGAAATATCAAAAAATCAGCCGACCAAAAATAAACTTATTAAATATCCGCGAACAACAACTTTGTTCCTGCCGAAGCCAGGTCCCTTCAAATGGCTGACAGGATACGTTTTTTAATTGTTTTCATTATTAAAGAAATGAATTTTTAATAATTTTTATCAATTATTGAAATCAATTATGAAAATTCCACATAAATATGACTATGGCAGTATAACGTTCTAGAGAAGTAGTGACAGGAGGTCGTTTTAAATCTTATTAAAATATTATTAAGAATAAGTTTCAGCTTTTAATATTTTCAAATTTGCACTTCTTTTTGTAACATGATTGACATACCGCTGTCAGTCGTTGTCCCTCCACTGAGATGGCAGGAGTTCATTTTCTTGATCAATTTCATTAATATTATAAAACTTTGTACCGCCTCAGAATCCATAAATGTTGTGTTAACTTATTAGCTCAATTAAATTCAGTGTTGTTTTTTTTTATCAAAGAATAATGAACACAACGCCATCTACTGACATATTCATGTGAAAAATACTTTATATTTCACTGAATCATTATTTAAAAACCAGAAGAATGTTCTTAAATCCAGGTGGAGTAATCATTTGTTTTTTATACCATAGACAACGAGATATATTAAGTAAGCTATAATGCCCTAGGGCGTATACATCATAATGCCCTCCAAAAATTTAACCATGTTATTATTATTATTTATTTAAAGTTAAAAGTACAATTTGTAAATGAAGATCCAATTTTTGAACAATTTATCAAATTATACTATGTTTAAATGAAGAAACATTTAGGTTGGAGGCATCAGTTTTATCGAAAATTCTATTTTCGCCGGACGTTCCAGTTTCACGGGAGCTTCCAACTTCATAGATACAAGCCACCGCAAACTAGGGAATTTAGCAAAATAAAATTCAAAATTTAAATATTTTTTAAATGTTCACAAATTCAAATGCAGTGAAATATAAAACGTTGTATGCACCACGGGAATAACTCGATGTTTATAATTCTCGGGCAATTTACAAAATCTCGGGCCTCGAACTGTTGCCCTCGAATATAAACATCCTCATTATGCCCTTGGTACATAAATATCTATTACGACCTATTCTCATACCTACCAAATATACAAAAAATCATAAAAATCGAAAAATCGGTCCAGCCCAAGGCCCATCCCGCATGTCCATGTGAAAAATAGTTTACGCACAACTGCATCTTTTATACTTTACATTACAACAACATTACACCCGTAAAGCAAATGCCCGTAAAGTAAAAGGCGGTAAAGTAAAAGCTCGTAAAGTAAAAAGCCCGTAAACGAAAAGCCCGCAAAATTATCACAAAAGAAATGAACATTTATTTATGATAATTATAACTATTAATTGTGAATTGTGCGTAAAACGTTGTACGAACTCCTGGCCGAAAGACCGTTTACGCCCTCGGACGACATAAAGATTCTCCTTCGTCGGGCCTCAAAATTGTCCTCTGGCGTAAACTCTTTCTTTCCGCCCTCTATACGTAAATTACTATTAGGACCTATTATTCTCATATCTACCAAATATGTATCAAAAAAATCGGTCCACTGGGCACAGTCTCCTAGATATAAGACATACTTTGTCTTGTCACGTCGCGTTTCAAAATTAGTACACATATTGAAACACTAGTTTTGTAAATGTTATATCACAGCATAGAAAATAAACAGCAAGCTAACTAACACTAACACTTCGCGCAGGACGCCATTGGAGCGGAGAACGCTTCATAACGTGTCGATATCGCACAGAGGTGTACTTGGAATATTCTTATCCGTTCGCGTGGCTTGTCTGATTGTCACCGTGTGAATTGCATTCAGCACTCCATCCGGCGCCGGCTGTATGCCGCGTGAAAAGGTAATATATACCAGCCTGATGTCGTGATCAGCCCATTTTCAACCCTTCGAAGAAAGGTGCTTTTAGCACATCATAGAAAACATGCTGTGCTTTTAGGTTTATGATGTTTTCAAGAAATGGGCGGATTTTCCATCTGTCCCGTACTTCTAATTTATTAAAAAAATCCAAACAATCCTTTAAAAAAATAATTTCGTAGTCAAGACCTTTGAAAGCAAGCGACATTATATTTCTTTGACGGCGAAGTTTGTAATGAATTTAGTACGTCAAAAAGCTTGTCCATTCTTTCAAAGAACTTAATTGGTTGTAATTTTTTTATTTTATATTATATTATGATTGTATTATTGCAATTAATTTAATAAAATCTGTTAAGTGACTGACTAAATTAATAAAATTCTATAACTTGATACGATTAGTATTTACTTCATTATTTATTAAATTATTTATTTATGCTAAAATGCCAAAAAAACAAATACAGTGTGTCCCTGGATGGGGTGCCCCTGAGGTGATTTTCTCTAGTAAGTTGTTTGGAGAAGAATATTTTTGGTCTAGACTGGTTTTGCTTATCTTAAAACTGTAGAAAACTAAAACTGTCAAACATAAACTGAAGCTAAAGTTGCCTAGCAACCTGAACACAGTGGCAGCCACGGCTGATACCCCATTAAAATAATTAACAAAACAATTTGAACAACCCATTGCGGCCTAAATGAACCCCAGGAATTTTTTCTTGAAATTCTTGGATTACGTGCCGATATGATACGTCTCTAAGACCGTAACACTGAATTTAAAAAATTCTTTGCTGAAGACGTAGTACTCCGATTTTTTTTGACAACGATGAAGTTTAATGAAGTTTCAGTGGTATTTTTTAGGCGTTGCTAGGCAGTGTTCGGCTTTAAATACTAGATTCATTAAAAAATTTGGGACTTAGACAAAAATTTGATCCTATTCATAGAAAAAAGCCCCCAATTAAAACAGCAACTGAGATTTGCAATGTTTTATCTTTTTTTTTTGTAATTTTGTAACAAGCAAAACCAGCCAAGACCAAAAATATCCTTCTCCAACAACTTACTAGAAAAAATCACCTCATGGGCACCCCATCCAGGGATACATTGTATAAACAATCAAAGTTTCCATATCAAATTACATTCGGAGTTGAAGAAAAAGCGTAAGGAACTTCGTTCCTGGAATTGTACGTTAGGAGCAATAATTCTGAGTCCGGCCCTGGCTTCTCCGCTGTAATGACGCCTCCGAGGTCAAATTTTTACGCTCACTTAGATCAAAGGCGGCGCGGAGTTACACAGTTCAGGTTTGCAGCACGACTGCCGTAGGCAGGAGTGCCTGTAAAGATCGAGTGCTCTTAAATTTTACAAAATGAGTTTTTCATGTTATTTTTTTCTAATTTGCATATTATGTTTTTTTACAAATAAAATCAATTTTGGTAATTAAGGGAATTTTGTTAAATTTTGATTTTTCTCTACCTGACGTAAACTTGACATGACTTGACATAGACTCGTAACCTCAAAATCACATTGACATTTCGTTCAGTGCAAGGTTCAGTGTGTGTTACCAATGGAAAAAAAAACAACTAGATTTTGGGTGCGTTAATGGCTTTTTAACGCACTCAAAATAAATGCGTTAATAGCTTTGTTACAACAGCAAATTAGAAAATAGTATATTAAAAACAAGTTTCACAAGACCATTCTTAAAGCACGAATTCAAGTTTACAAAACGAGCGTACATATAGTAACGTGCACAATAATCTAACATCCATAAAACAATTACCTTAACAATGGAAGACTAAACCCAGCCATAAATTTCCGAGACCAAAGTGTGGCTAACTCCGAGAGCTTTTTTGAATGCGTGAAGCCACGGCCCTACTTGAAAATTGTGTTCAAAACGTTTTACACCGAAACTATCATAAATATGTAATGTATTTTATTTTTTATATTGCTGCAGATATTAAAATGCAAAAATGTGTATGTATTATTTATTAGCAAAACTAGTTGTAGAAATTACTATTGTACAACTAGCATAATATTGCAACTGTATAACATTCAGTGTGAAAGGAAAGTAATGCATCCAATTTATAAAATGAGAAAATAGTAATCACATGCACAATGTCAAATTTCAGATAAATGTGTATTGCCATAAAAATAATTTGTGGCCCAGAAATTCAAGTTAAAGATGTTGCCGCTTCCTGTTGATTTACAACCCTGAACCTTTCTCATCGTGCATCTAATTTGAGGCAATGGGCTCCAGTTTTATAGGTGTTAGATTATCGTGCCTCGCACTTTATGTATGTATGTATACCTTGATAATTTTCAACATTACCTAAATCAAATACCTTTACTTTGATAATGATATTCACTTACTAACTCTTTCCAGAATGACTGTTAAAGCTGAGCTGTGGAATAGACACAATGTGTTTGATGTCATCACGCTTAGGGGTTCTATAGTTCCTATGTACGTGTTGTGCAATAATTCACTCCAGCGAGGCACAATTAATTTGTTCACTATTCAGAGGTTAATGTTAATATTTTTATCTTCATTGCAGTGTTCACTATATCGAGACTATACTGTAATTCTAATCTCACAAATGTCGTCGCTATGAAACATATCGCCAACTTCACTTTTATTTGGAATCGTTGTAGGTCCTTATGTGATGTCACACCTTTTGATCAATTTTGTTGTGACTCTAGAAGCAGGTGATAACGAAGGGTCTGAACCACAATCCCAATCTGTGTTCATTTTAACAGTTTGAACTGATAGACACTGCATAAGACACCGAACTCAAATGGGAAATTAGGTTTATTTTTTGTACCATTTGCGGCGTTAGTGTATCTAAGATACCGAAGTGAATTTAGTCAGAAGTTTTAAAATAAATATGTGTGAAGTAGGCCAATAATAATTAATTATACAAAATTGTTTGATCTCTGAGATAGGAATAATATGGAGGGGAACTAGCCTAGCTTGTGCAGTATTTTGAAGCCATGGAGTAACGGACGGACGGTTGACTTTATCTCTTTTATTAGTAGAGTCTATTATATTTGTAAGTTGGATTTCGAGGCCTTATCTTTTCGGCCGCGAATACTATTTTTCTTTATTCCGAATCGAAAGTACGTTCAATAATTAGTGTTAATTAATAAAATAGCGTTAAACAGGCCGCAAAAGCCGCTGTTCTCGGAGCGAAAGGCGGCAGGGAAGAAAGTTCTTACGGCTAGGTGGTGAAGAAAAAATACTGGGACATTGTGATCTTGTAGACACTAACTCATATAATTCACTAATGTGAATCACACTTAATGACTGCTAACTGGCCTTACATAATTGAAACCCCGAGTTATTCCTAAACAGTAGCGGTAACAAACTGTAACAAGTACTCCGAGCGCCCGCCAGAGTAGCGCTACGGTCGCTACCATCGTAGCGGCGCCATCGAACCTCCGACTCTCTCCACAAAGCTTTTGTAAATAATCTTTTCTAAAAAGACCTGTTACAAAGTGGCGCCCAACGTGCCGGCCGAATTCCGCGAGTGCAACGGATGCCTAGCCATTGATATAGCGTTAACCGCAGAACAAATCGAACAGTTAATTAGGAACCTCAAGACGTCAGTCCTTCTGAACCGAAAACGCTCTTATCAATTTTTGTTAGAAACAGTCTCGACTCCTACCCCGAGAAACTAGCCGCTATTCGCCGGATGCCAGTCAACTACCTTAGGAACCCCTAGGAGTATATATGCCATGCCTCAGTCTTACATCCATGTACCAACGTCGCTAACAACTACCAACTCATTGTGCCTTTCCGACGAAGAGGTCGTCCTAAGAAGAAAACCTAGTGAAAACCTCTCACTAGTCAGAATTTTGCCGAGACGGTTCTGCAGGGGGAGAGTAGTTCAAGCGTCCGCCAGAGTAGCGCTACGGTCGGTACTATCAAACGTCATACCTCTCTCGTAATTTTTGCCATTCTTGCACCGTTCAATATAGCGCTAACTTCACATTAACGGGCACGTCAAAATTTTTTACAAAAAATATCTCGTAAAACATCAGCTCCGCATACGGAATCGTACGATAATTTGCTTTCATTTGTTATATAGACTGTATTTTATTTCATATAATAAAGTAAAAAGATAAACGTAATATTAAATTTCAACCTAAACAATTAAGATTAGTACAAGCTTAGTAAAAGTTATTGATCTATATGTGTCATATCTCACTTATAACAAAGTTCAAATGGGAGATACTTTTAATATTGTCAATAAATTAATATAATTATTGTACCATTTATATAATTTTTAGGTATTGAAGAAGCAAACTTCGATGAAATAGCTTATAATTTATACAATATAAAACTAGACCATGACTATACAACATTGTCTGAACCTGTAGAAGAAGTGGATGAGTTAGCCAAAACACTGAGCATTCTTGATGGGGATACCGATGATGCAGACCTTAAAATCAATAAATTACCAGAAACCCCTAGGACACAAAAAACTGTTCTGAAAGAATCTGTTATCACCTCTGTCAATTCTTCTAAAACTAAAGTTGTTCATCCACCGACTAAATTAATTAAAAACAGTCAGAAAAAAGTTAAATTAAAAGAAAAAGATGATAAAGGTATCCATGCTGAGGAAGAAGAACATACAGAATTTGAATCCGATGAAACCAAATTAAAAACACCAAAGAGAATTTATAAGCCAGAAATAAAAAGCAAAGATGGTTTTAAAACCGTCAAACCGACAGAACCGATTAAAACAGAGAAGCCACAGTCACAAGTAGTGACGCCTGAAACAAAACCACAGGATAAGAAACAGATAAAGAAAGAACGCAAACCATCAAAATCGACGCTTGATGATTTTGCTTTGTTTTCTACACCAGATATTATTCGACGAGTGGGTGGTAAAGAACCAGCTGGTTTAACCTCGCCAACATCCACCACATCTCCGGAGAGTAAACCTGCTAGAATTGAAGTACGATCAAAATCGGTTACGGAATCTCCACTTTCATCAAAGAAACAGGAAAGACTAAGCTTGGATGGAAAAGTAAATGAGAAACCAGTTCCTAAATCAG
The DNA here is from genome assembly GCA_963583935.1 of Diaperis boleti. Taxonomy (NCBI): domain Eukaryota; kingdom Metazoa; phylum Arthropoda; class Insecta; order Coleoptera; family Tenebrionidae; genus Diaperis; species Diaperis boleti. Next base: position 22,512,641 of record OY757247.1, on the reverse strand, counting down.
ACAGCAAAACTAAAGACAATAGAAGTCATTTAGATGCAAAGATCAAACGATCTGTTGAACATTCTGTAAGAAAGAGTATAGACTTGACAAAATCAAATGTAGATGTAAGTAATGACATGGAACAACCTGCGGATGATATGAGTTTTATTTCGTCAGAAAGTGAAAACAAAGCATATCCAGGCAATTTGTCAATGGAGACTTCTGATTTAAGTAGTAACGAACAAAATATGAATTTGGATGCAAACAGTCTTGACCTGGATCCAGCTCTTCTGGAAAACATTAACAATGATTTAATATCTGAGGATATTTTATATCAAGTAGCTCAGTCGCTTGTTTCTAACACGGAGTTGCAAAATGCCATAGATAAGAGCTTGAATGAAGAAAACTTGGATCTTTCATCGGTTCAGGATAATTTGGTGCCTAGGACGAGCGTTGCCGAACCGACTTTATCAGAACAGGTAACAACCAAATTCTAAAATTTCCTACTAATACACAGGGTGTTTTTTAAACCTTTGAAAAACAAATTTATTTTCTGAGAAGGACATTTCAAACTGTGATTTTGCTAAAATCAGAATACCAAAAATAAGAAAAAATGCATTCGCATATATTAGACTAGAGAATTAAAACATTTTTTTTTATTATTGACAGTAAAATTAAGGGCGTAATTGTGAAAACAGTGTACAAACAAAAATATTTCAAATAATTCATGATTACATAAAATAGGGCTGTCGTCTCATTTTGATAATTTTCTCTATTTGCAATAGGTATCGTCCAGTCAAATGTCGCAGAAAGGAACACAAATCGTAAGACCGGATGGTCGAATTGTTGTGATTCCACCAATTGAACGGCCAACAACAAGAAGTCGAAATAAACGATCTAGTGAGGACAGATCTTTACTAAAGTAAGTAATGAAATTTTACAGTTTGTAAATTATAAATAAATTTTAAAAATTAAAAAAAAGTACTAGGTCACATTGCAAACAGCATTTTTTCTGTTTTGATATGTTATAACCTGGAATTCTAAATGCAAATAATTTTGTTTTATTTTCTAACAAATCGTAAATACGAGCATTTATTTTGACGTAATAACTTTATAAATGTCCGGAAGTCGGTTTCGGTCTTACAAGGCCCCATCATTAAGTTATTGACTAAAGTTGTGCTAAACCGTTTTATGGTCGTTCTTCTTTGGAGAGAAAAACTCATTTTTATATTTCACACATGTGCGATAGTTTTGGACAAGTCTGATTCAGAATAGTGAAAACTGAGAATTTTGTAAGTGTCTTTTCTAGTCCTGATGGTACCACAGCATAATCGTCTAGACACTTCCAAAATGAAAATAATTCACCAATGTAAATTACAGTAAACCCTCGTTAACACGAACTTGAAGGGACCATTTTATCAAGTGTTCGTGTTAACGAAGTACGTGTTATCCGATTTTTCACATTTATTAAAATGTTGATAAAAAATCAAAATTATGTATCATAACCTCTCCTACCCTTTTGTGAAAAAATGGGTATTACAAAATTTTATGTATTACAGTTTTTCTTAATTTCACCCATGTCGATTTCACTCAGAATTGCCATTTTTCTTTAATGTCGATTATTGATCTTTGACTACGTTTTTGTTTCCGATCGGCCTCTGCCATTATGTAAACAATCTGGAACGTACATATCACTCGACAGAATTCTGAGACGTAACTAATAACAACTAAGAGAATTGCATTGCCACCAATAAATTCTTAGTAAACAGTCATTACAACGCGCGCAGCTTCAGCTGTTCCTGTTAACCGAGGAGTTTTTTATGGAAATCGGTTATTTCGTTCATAAATTGTGTTCGAGATTCGTGTTAACGAAAATTCGTGTTAACCGAACTGCTTCCTGTACAAATTAAATTGGAGACGCTCGGGCCCATGATTTAAGTTCGTCATATCGAGGTGTTCGAGTTAACAGAGTTCGTGTTAACGAGGGTTTACTGTAGATATGTTATCAGACTGTCAACTTTGCCTCCTGTCGTTATTTTGTCAAATCCTCAAGTTATTCATAAACAAAAGCTGTCAATATTTATCACTTGTGATAGTAGTCAAAAGAAGACATTAATCAACTCAAAATATTGGGACAACCTAATCCTGTAGATACTTCCAAATTCAGATAATTGAGTACTATGAATCAGACTTGTTGACTTTAGTTCTTAATCAACATTACTTATTAATAAACAACAGCTGTCATTTTTGACAATTCATCAAAAATAAATTAAATAGCTCAAAATTTCACTGTACCAGTATTTTCTGCTCTGTTTTGCTTTGAAGTCACTGGTCTTCAGAACAGAAAATACTAGAAAAACATTTTTCTCTACGCACAACATTTACAATAATTCCTATCAGTGCCAGTGTGAAGCTCAAAATATTCATGAACAATAGTTTTCACATCAATTTGACAGTTCATATTATTATCCGTCTATTTCCCGATGGCGAGGGCCTTCAGTGTCACTTATGGGCTTATGATGCAAATTCGAAGAATGGGTGGCGTTCGCTTGCCAAAAATAAAAATACATTTTTACATAACAGTAGAGTATATTACAAATGACAGAATTGCTTCATTGTCAGCGAGTGCGATTTTTTAATCACGAGTGCGATGGCACGAATGATACACATCTCACGAGCTTACAATGTCATTTCCGTCACGTGTGAGATACGACGTTTTATGCCCGACTTGTAATAATTTAAATGACGTTTCAAAAAATTATTAATGTCTAACCATCATGTAACCATAATAATAATTTTATATCACTTGTGACAGAAAATAGTCATCTAGATGTTGGTCAGGCATTGCAGTTATCGCAGCAAATTCCTCTTATGTTAGTTTTTGCATCTTCCAACTTAAATGTGACAGTTGGTAGTGCCACCTTTTTTTTACGGTTGCCCAGATTAACTCGATAGGGTTAAGATAGGGGTGATAAGGGGGTAGCCGCAGAACTGTGTGCCACTTCATATTTAACTAATTGTCAAATTTATACGCGACAACTCGTTTTTTATAATTTTTTATAATCGAATACAATTCTGGTTTCAACACTGAAAGTTGGAGGGGCTTTTTTTTTCTTTCACCTTATCGTATCTGCCTTCTTTGAATGGCTGGTAGGCGCTGCATTGCTTTATACATTGTAATAAAGGGCAGTATCTGCAACTACCACCAAATGTTCAGGTATATAATATATACTATAAGGTGTTCACTTAAAAGTCATCAAGTCGCTTGTGATTTTTTGAGTGACGAAGACGAATTGAAAAACGCATGTGATTTATTGTTTCATCTAAAAGTTGAACGTCTGCAACCAGTAATACATACTACATTATTAATTTGTCAACAGATGTACGTTAAAATGTTATGTCAAATTCATAGACGACTTCATGACTTTTTTAAATGATATAATAATTATTATAATACTTGTCTACTTTAGTTATGTATAATGTTCTAATTGTGGCTGCATGATTTTTGCACTTGTTTTTCAACTTTTACATGAAAATATAAATGGGCAGTTTTAAAAATTTAGGAAAAGTTATTTCTTCTTGTCATCAATTATGTACTAAACAAACTTTCCATAAAAAGCTCCTAATAAATTTGATAATTGTCTTGACTTTGGCACCATAATCAGACACATGATTTACTCTTTACTCATGTTTCTCTCATGCTGCAACTAAGGATTTGGGAATGTTCACTAGTAATTACATGAGTGCTTCGAAGCTCTCAATTTGTAATACGAAAGTTGCAATTACGAGTGTCATTTTTTGACGTCTTACTTTCCCGATGCGCAGCAGGGGGAAATTGATCAAAAATGACACGAGTATTGCGTTTTAGTCAACTTGAGTATTACAACATATTGTTTCAGAAGCACGAAAGCAATTCGATAAGATTATTTCATGAATAAAGTTGTTTAAAGATCAAAGAATGTTCCCCAAAACGATTCATATTGAAATTTAACAGCAGATTTAGGAGCTTTATGCAAAATTAAGAGTGGCAATATACACTACCTGGAATGTTGATGTTATTAAATTACAGTTACCCTCAATCCTATACCTGCCCGTCCGTGCTGAATAAATATTACCTGTAATATTATAAATGCTAGTTATGTAAATGAGTTTATTACTCCTAAATGGCTGGTTTGCCGCCTAAATTGTAGAAAAGAGAATATGTACAGGGTGTTATTAAATTCACTGCAAATATTTAAAATGGTAATAGATCTCATTCTATGAAAATTCTTCCTTTATAATTTTTTCGAAAAGTATTGATTTGCGAGGTAACATTCACAATAGATTTGCTGCACAAGATTGGTACCCGACCTACATTTCATTTAACTTACAAGTTAGTCGGTGTAAAAAAAAGCGATAACACAGGTGCTTGACATTAAACCTTGCGGCTGATCATCGTCTTTTCGCAAGAAATTTTAGTTACCTCTTGCAATAAAAAGAGTCGGCAAAGTTGTTTAAAATGATGAGCTATTTTTGCAGTGCATTCCAGAACAGCCTGTACGTTAGTGTCACGTCCCCAAAATGATTCAGATTTGGATAGAATAATAAAAAAATGTCAGTAATGACGATATTGGTGGTCTTTCAAAATTAAAAAAAACCACCAACCCTGCATTCTACCTTGAAAATACAAAAATACAACCGGCAACGTCGTATCGACCAGTATTGACGTTTGAGATGGGGGAGAAAGATAGGTTATAGCAGTGGTCAGGAACCCCTAGCTGACATATTTTTAAAGTTTTGTTGTTTCAAAATGTTTTTACCTTTTGGTGTCATTTTGATATTCGTCTTTGATGTTCGTTGAAATTCTAATGCCAATCTAAAGATATGAAATTATCAAAATTAGCAAGTGTTTTTTTTTGTTAGCAACTAAAATCAGTGGTGGTTTTTTGATTTTGAAAAAGCTTTTATAATTTGTAAAATAGCATCCGCGGTTGTAAAATCTGGAGTATCAGTTATAATTTGTAAAAATGCTAATAAGGAACACAGAAGATTCTGAATTCTCCCAAACTTACCTACTATGTGGAAATTACTACAGATGTTGACTGAATAAAGCGGTGTTTTAACCATGAAGGCGTAACGGTGTGATAAGACTTCATTGAATTTGGGGTAGACTGTATTCGTCGTTTAGTCTTTGGCGGCCTTGGAGATTTTTCATTGTATCTGAAGTTTAGTTTTAATCTTGTAGAGAAAATTGTGTTTTTTGCGATAAAAGTGTGTGTAGCTTGGCGATTTGTTGGTGTAATAAGGAATGATTTCATCAAAACCAAAAGAAAATTGGCACTACTCTACAGGACGATGCAAAGTTCCTTTGTATAAATTCAGTAAGTAATATGTAATAATAATACATCTGTTCACAGCGAGACCTAATGGTTAAAACTTAAATTTTTTGTAACATCGCCATGGCTTTACAATTTCATTATTGTTAGAAATTAAGAAATAAATAATAATTCTCTTTTTTCTTAAACAAATCGCTCGGATGAACGACGTAACTGCAAAATTGGTTTAAATAAACATAATCTTATCTTTTCCGAAAATATTTTCCCTGTAATGACACATGCATTCTTTTCAGCCGCATCTTCTTGTATTATTTTTAATATGACAATACTGATAATAGGTACAACATAGGATATATAAATATACAACTCTTACATATTATATCGACGAATACACACATTTTCTTTTATACAATTTTGGGAAATTTGGACTCATTGTTATACATACATATACGTAATTGTGTTTTTAGTATTTCATTCTTATTAGCATCGGCTGAATATTTATTTGTCCCATATACACACACGGATATAATGGATTGTCGCATGTTTGAGAGAGCCTTGAAGGTCAAGTCCTTGTAGTAGAATTGCTCGAACAACCGTGGATTGCGATTTCATAAGGAAACACTCGCGAACTATTTAAATCGTATAATGAATACGTGATTTGGAACGTTTACCGATTGAATTGTTTAGGGTTGACTTACGAATGAATCAACGGACCCGGTCCGTGTTTTAGAATGATTTGAATTGAACACAGGGGAATAATTTCTTGAGTTTAGACTTCTGGATTTGAATTATACGAGCATGAGTGTCGTTAGCCAGGTAAGGGTTTATGACCCTTTGGGTTTTTCCAACTGGGAGACAGGCTGCTGCGAATATTTCTGAACAATGTACCAAATATGTCCCTTGTCAAAGTGAATAATACGTCCAACGTTTTTTCGTATAACATTATACAATTTAGCAATACATAGTGTATTACGACCCAAGGCCAGAAAATTGGATTTGCAGGACGCCAGGGCATCCAACTTTCTGACCGCGTGTCGTATACAATATTCTTCATCCCCTAGCCGAAAGTCGGTCTTCCCGGCTGCCACTTTTGCAAAACCGAGGCGAAAGCTGCGCGCAGGCCACAAAAGTCGCCGTTCCCTTAGCGGAACGCGGCCGGGAAGACCGACTATGGGATGCGAAAAAATAAATAAATTAAACGGTTATAGCTATGTAGGTATTATGCATAAAAAATATTTTCTTTGTTTTTTTTTACAAAAAATAGATTTTTAGTTTTAAAAACACCACGTTTTTCAGATTCACTCGGAAGCCCCTTGATGACGAGCATGTGTCTGGAAATGAACTAGATAGTTCTGGCGACGAAGAAGAAGAATCTGAAGATGATCCCAATAAACTTTGGTGTATTTGCAACCAACCTCACAATAACAGATTTATGATTTGTTGTGACACTTGTGAAGAATGGTACCATGGGAAATGCGTCAACATTACGAAGGCCATGGGACAACAAATGGAATCGGAGGGCCGGGAATGGATTTGTTTATTTTGTAAAGTAAGCAATTGGTATAATTTCTACAATTGCACACAAACGTCATTTTATAGGACCCACTTTTGAAAAGACCACAGGCTGCGGCGAAAAGAATCAGAAAAGCATCTCGTAATTCTAGACAGTCAACTGACAGTAACAGCAGCACAAAAATGACTGAAGTTAAAGCAAGTTCGGTTCCGTGCGTAGTGTGTCACAAGCCCTCCAGAAGCAATTCAATTTTTTGCAGTGAAGCTTGCATCTTGATTCATGCCCAGGGGGTTGAGCGTGTAAGTGATGCAAAGGTACAGATCACTCATTTCATCAGTGTTGTGTGCCTGTTTTTAAAGCATATCTTTTAATCCGTTTTTGTTTGCTTGTAGTGTAACTTTTGCTATAATAATAGTCTAAATGTTTTTGTATACATTTTCCATTTTATTACGCAGTACAGTGATGAAAGTGCACAACTAATGAGTTAGTCTGTTCACACTCAACCCATTGTCACTGTAATAGAAAAATATAAGAACTTATTTTAAATAATCTTTAATTAATTTAACTATTCAGGTGGTAGTTTTTGAACGAGCGACAGGCAATATGTTAACTGGCAATAGAGCTCCGAGCGCGGCGAATTTAGAACAATGGCTCAAGAATCATCCGGGCTACGAGGTTGTAAGATCTGCCGGGAAAATCGTCACTACAAAGGTAAAATTAAGTAAGCACAAACTTATATTTTTACTAAGTTTCATTTCTAGACGCATAATGTACAACAGTCAAAATTAAAACTTATCAAGCCTTTGAGTACTGACCCTGACAACATAAATAAGGTCAAGACATCAGTGGGAATGCCTAAGAACCTTAAGAATCCGTCACCACAATTGGTCAAACCTGCTCAAAAAGTATGTAATTTATTTTTATTGTTTCTTTTTTCTTTAACTGTTGTTTTAGATGGGGAATATACAAGGTGTGAAAGTGATCAATAAACAAGTTGCGATTTCTCAAGGCAAAGAAAAAAGTCTACAGTCTTCTAATAAAGAGGCACATACACCGCCTAAGATGAAGGTAATCCACTCAACTATCAAGTCCACTCCCTCACCTCTCATGAAAGAGAAGATTACACCCACAAAAGTACAAAAACCCCGTCAAGTGGAACAGCCTGCAGGTACTCCTCATACAAAGCAGGAAAATATAAGAGAAAATGTGCAAAAAACAATATTTGAGCAGTTGACCAATAGGTTAAAAGCTGTTGATGATTTGAAGTTGTCAGAAGAGGAATTGAAAAGCATATCAACTGAAATTGAATCTCAGCTTTATAAATGTTTTGGGGACACTGGCCAAAAATATCGAAATAAGTATAGGAGCTTAATTTTCAATATAAAGGATATTAAGAATCAGACTCTTTGGAGACGAATTTGCGAAAAGTCTATTAATCCATATCAATTGGTATGTTATTGTTAGTTTTATTAATTTCTTTTAGAAAACTAAAAATGCTTTCCAGGTGCGTTTATCCCCAGATGATTTAGCTAGTCAGGAACTGGCATTATGGAGAGAACGTGAAGCAAAACATCAGCTAGATATGATCAAAAAGTCAGAACTAGAGTTGTTAAAATGCAACCGCCAGTATGTTTTAAAAACTCATAAAGGTAAATTAATCTCTTAACCATTGTTTAAGATAATGTATTTTTTGTAGGTGAACAAATTTTGGAAGACAATCGACCTACCGACCACATTGATAATACAGAAGTTATAACAAGTTTAACGGACGGTTCTAACGAAAAGCTGGATGTTAAAAAGGATAGCAGTAAAGACGGTGAGAAGAAAAAATCTAAACATAGTCACAAGGACAGAGATCGGAAGTCTAGTAAAGACAAAAGTGATAGTAAATCTCACCACAGTCACAGGTCATCCAGCAGAGATCACGATCGTTCGAGAAAAAGATCTCGTAGTCGAGATAAGAATTCCAAACATGGAGAAAGAAGAAGATCAAGAAGCCAGGGAAGAGAAAGACATAGAAAATCATCACATAAAAGTTCTAAATACAAGAAGGATCTACACAGAGGGTCTTCCACAGAAAAACTGGATAAGAAAAGCAAAGAAATTTTGGAACAGTTGGTAGAGAATAAAATCGTACCGTCGCTGGAAGACAGATTGTGGAAGCATGTGCCACAAGAAGATATATTACCAGGTATTTTTTGTAGTTGCGTCATGTGAGATTTTAATCATATAACCTATTCCATTTTTACTTTTTAGCTCCTTCCATTGAAAGTGATAGTGATAATGAACCTACGTCCACAGTAACGATTCCAACTCCTCCGCGAAATAGTGAATCAGACGAATTTTTAACAAACCCAGTGCTGACGGAAAGTCAGAACGGTAAGTACTCCCCGATTTTTTGTAAAATTAGAGGAGTTCATAATTTATGTGTTTTTCATTGTGAGTTGGGCTTACACCGTTTTAATATTTATATTTGTTCTTTCAAAAATTGTAAAAACCGTCTCACGTGCAATGGACCTCTTAAGAATTAGTCCACCACTAGGAGACATGTGGATTATTCAAGCCAATCATACTGCAGAAAAAATGTTAATCTTGTACTTTCAGATAAACCACTTGAAAAAGACCGAGTTGACTCCGATACCAAAGTGGGATCGCAGACATCGCGTGCAAAATCTGAAGAAATTTGGAGAGGTGTCATAAACATGGTGGACGTTGCTCAAATATCAATCACAGCACATGAAGTTTCAGGTAAATTGTAATCATGGTAGCCGTTTCTGAGTATAAATATAATTTTCTGCCCCTAGGTGATTGCAACGGTTTATCAACAGAATTGTCGCCAAATTTGGACATAGTAGGAAGGATATCGCCAGATACTGTGTGGGATTATATTGGAAAAATGAAATGTTCCAATAGTAAAATCATATCTATTGTAAGATTGAACGCTATTAATGTAGAAGAGAAAATGCCATATCTAGCTCTCTACAGTTATTTGTCAAGTAGAAATAGATTAGGTGTTGTAAAAAGTACAAACAAAGCTGTAAAGGACTTCTATATTTTGCCACTGGCTTCACAGAAGCCGATTCCACAGGCCTTGTTACCTCTTAATGGTCCAGGTGGGTATTTTTGTGTTAAATATGATGTACTCGATGTAAATGGAGGTGATATAGGATGGCGGGAGCTGGAACCGAACAAATACTACATTACTACTGCTTTGAGAAAATTTACACAAAAAAATATTAAAAAGAAGTGTTATAAATTTGAACTCATGTGAGATGCGTGTTTGTTTCGGTTCTTCTTCTTCAGCTGTTTTGTGACGAAGTGCATCCCTTTCTCATGACATTTTATCTGTCACAGTCGACTCGTTTCCAATTTCAATTATTACCTTATCAAAAGTGGTTCTTTGGAAATAAATGCAGGCGTAATTGAATTATCTGATATTGAGGCTGAAGAACTTATCAAATCAACATTAATTAAAAAAATAAATCGTTATATGACAACATGGTGCACACCAGCAATTTTGTTCTAGGTATCAGCTATATTCTCAATACTCATTTATTAGTGCGCTCCCAGGAGACGATTTATCTTGTGCAAAGTTATAAATAGTGGCACATTCTGTGTATCAAACACTGTAAAAGAATAAAGCCAAAATAAATATAAAATAATGGAAATATGTAGAGTTGTTGGTACACCTAGCGCGTTGTCAAACTAATTTGGAGGTTATGTTGTTCTGGTTTTGGTACATTAGTAGGGTAATACAATACATGACGATAAAGGATTGCACGAAGCCGACCGGCGGGCCCCAGTCGTGTATAAAGAAAGAGAGGATTATGCTAATGTCTTTTTGACAAGTATGGATCTTTAATCAAATTTTAAATTGGTGACCAACTTGACAAAAAAAAACATTCATTTGTATTGATTCAGTGTTAATAATGAAGATCCAGAATGTAATCTTCAAAAACGGACCTTTTGAATTAACACACCTTCTATTGGTTTTTTTTTTTGGATTCTCGTATTTAGAAAACTCGGTTTTGACAGACACAAGGGAACGTCCATAGTTTTCATACTCCATATCAGCGCTAATATTTGCTGAAAAATTCAGGGGCAACCCAAAGCAGCAACTTAGGAGAAATTAAGAAAAGTGTACATGTACAGCTTTCTTTTGCACCTAAAACCTAAAATAATTTTTTTGTTATATTATTACTACTTGAAGCAGGCTTGGGGACGAATGTGTATTCCAAAATATTCGATTTTTAACATAAACTTATTTATTTTCTATCACTGTCAGTGAATAAAGTTGAAATAATTTATCAAACAAAAATTATCACAGACTTACGTCTACTTTGGCCACAAACAACTAAATTAAAAACATGACCATAGAAGTGAAAATAAAAAAAAACCTCTCTTAGTCAAAAGTGCCATCATATGGGTCTCTTTGCATATGTGCAAAAAGATAAAAAAATCAAATACAAATGAAATAGATAAAAGGCGGTCATGAAAAAATAAAATTATTTACAACGTACTTCGTATGTTTTAACTCGACTACTATACAATTATTAAGGGTCCCCTAATCTTTAATGAAAGAAGCGAAATACGTTATATAGCCACCTTTATCTTATTACTATTGAGTCCACATTATAACATCCATTTACTTGATTATAGGTTTTGAAGAAGCGCGCCCTGCTTTACTTTTGGGAATTATTGTACGGGATAAACGAAAACGGCCATATATTGAATCCATTTCACCCGTTGTTACAAGTGTTAAGAAAACGAAAATTGATTTGCCATTGGCCCAAGCAACACCACCAGCAAGATCATACACACCTCCGCCAGTAAAGGACCCTCGACTTACATTACCACTTCCACCAACGGTTGTAGATCAAGACGGAGGTAAGTGTTAAGCACAGAAATTAACATTTAATTTAAAAATGTTGCAAGAGATACAATGGAGAAAGACTCTTTTGATATGCCAAGTAATTTGTATTACTTATTTCAGCAGGGCTTCTAGTGTCGCGAAAGGTGTATTTTTTTTCGATAATAAAAAATATAGTTTGATTTGTGTTGAACAGTGGCTAACCGGTTTTTTTGCTGTAATTTTGTTCTTCTACAATAAATTATGATTAACTATCATTAATAACAAAATTGTTCATTCACCTATGGAACTCAGATAAACGTGTGTCGATTCTTATCACGTGCGCTTTCGAACCCCTCTGTCTGTCACATTTTTGAGGTTAGAATGGTGAATAAAACACGACACACGTTCTTTAAAGTGGGTATTATGAAAGCGGTCGATTTCGAAATATTTATATTTGCTTTTCCTACATGGTCTCGATAAATGTACACATTTTAATTGGTTGTTTCATACTTTAATTTGACAGTATTGAACGTAACTCGATATAGTCAATATGTAGGCTTATATTTTTCTCTTGAGCATTCCTCAATTTGAACATGCTTGTAATAAAAATAAATATTTCTCAATTCTGTAACAGATGAGCCATACAGTCCTGAAGACTCTGATCCCGACAGCATGGCGCCCTCAACAACTGAGAGCGTTTCAAATAAAAGCACTAACTTCCTAGAAGCGGAGGTCGGTTCATCGCAGACTTTCCAACCATTTGCGAACAAATTCGACGATATTCCAGGTTGGTCGTTTGTAACCACTAGTGATGAAGTAAACGCTAATGTCTTCTCTATTTCCAGGCTTGGATAGTGCGGCTCTACCTTCCAACACGCAAGAAATTCAACGTCAAATGGAAAAACTCAATAAAGAAATAGAAATGCAAAAATCGGAAATCAACAGTATATCACAGAATATCGCTACAGCTTCTACTGAAATTGGAACCTCTGCTTTGGCAAATATAGCATTACCTAGTAATTTACAACAAATTTTAGACAGCATTAAAACAATTGATACAAAGGTATAATGATACAAATTAAGTTATCTTTTTATAATTTTTTTTTTTAGCCTCAAACCGGTGGTGCGCCACAAGAATCTTCAGAGCTGACCATCCCATTGATGTTGCCTACATCTTTTTCTCGTCAGTCAAGCAGCACTTCATCAAATACTATTCCTTTAAATTTACCATCAAAGAAGAAGAGCACAACAGATCTAGACAAATCCAGCAGTGTGCTCAGTTCTCTTTCAGAAGAAGATTTGATTAGAAAAGCAGAAGAAATGCTGGGAGATACTAAAACCCACAAAGAAGTAGGAACAGCATCAGAAAGTTTACACAGTGATCATTCCTTTTCACAACCAAAAGTTCCCAGGTTAGAATTAAAACAACCTGCAATTCCTGGATTAGAAGATGAAGAGATGTAAATGTTATGCAAAGCTTGTAAACTGCAAAATATTTATAAATGGTGTAAGTTAAATGTGTTCTTACAGTACAGACATTTAACAGTATGTTTAATTAAACTAATGAAGATTTATGACCACGTGTTTCAATTAGAACTTATACTGTTTGTAAATATCGTTTATTTTATAATATTGTACAAAATGAAGGTATTTTAAGTTTCGTATCATTGTTTTGAAATATTAAGCCTTAAGTATTCTTGGTGCACAAAACAAAATTCATTTCAGCAAACCTGAGGCGTGTTTTTGCGCTTAGACAGACCTTTATCTGTCAGCAGTGTATTTTTAATTTCATAACATATTTAGCGTATAGGTAGATGTTATATATGAACTAGTGCAGTACTACGGCTATATTTTATTTTAAACGTTAGAAATAAAAATCAAATAATTTGATTTATGTAATAAATTTTTTTATATACATTACCATTTTTTATTATTTTTATTTTGAATATTATAGGAAGATGGCTATTGAAATTTAGAAAAAAAGTGTCGAGGAATGTCCGGTAAAAATTTCAAGCCCGGGATTTGTCTCAAACAAAAGAACATGTCTTGTGTTCATTTGGGGAAACAGGTCTGCTTTCTCAAACACTTGAGAATTCAATTTTCCAACAGGATAGTGCTAAGCCCCATATAGCTTCTGTCACTTTTGACCATATGGACCTTTTTGATGTTATATTTCCCTTCCTCAGCTACCAATATCGCCGATCGAAGATGATGGAAATACAGGATGCATACCTCAAAACAACATTGAAGAACTTCATTCAAGATCCATGCGCAAACGAATGAATGAGTGCATATTGAAATGTCGTGCTCCGACAAATTATTATTATTTTGATAATTTTTATTATTATTTTTTTTGTTGAATGCCTTAATGTTTTTCTTTCATCATTTCCTGAGCTATACTTAAGTACGCTAATGCAATAAAACCAATAAAAAAAAACTCGGTTTTACAAAATTAGTAATTTCCCCTAAAACACGAAAAACAAATTTAAAATTTATCTAATGAGCGTCAGTCTAATGTCTATCAAAAGTAGTTATCGGTTGTACAAAAGTGGGGTTGGCTGCTACAAAAGTCGAGCGATGAGCGACCGGGAAGTGCGGGAGGTGCGGGAAAACCGACTTTCGGCGACACGAGGCAGAAAGTGTCATATCTCCGCACATGCGCAAAAGCGCCGTTTCCATCATTCTAAAAAATCTTGTGGTTTGCAATCCAATAATGTTTTCCAATATTTTAGGTCGTACATTTTTAGCTACACCTCTTACCCACAAAAGGGTACACTTTCGTGTGGCAGAAAAAGAAACCTGGTAACAGAGCGTTCAACTGACATAAAATATACACGACGCTCTAATCGTGTTGCTTCTATGGTAACGATTGATACGCCCCTTAACTTATGCAACCGCTGTTTTGTGATTGTTTTCGGGATATATGTCAAGCAAGCCTTGTCATTTGTATAATTCGCCTTCTGTCAACTAGTGACGTGTGCTATTGTTTTTAAATAACAATTTCTTCCTGTATCGCCTAAAACTGCCTCAATTTGTGTTAAAATTCAATACATTAAAACTACACAATTCCCAGACAAAAATATAGTTCCATATTGTGGTTATGTAAATAGCTGGGGTTCGGTCTCCAAGACGTGATCAAAAATAGGCTCGATCTATCTGTTTTATCGCTAGTATTTTGTGAGGAGTGATACATAACTTTTATAAAAATTGGGTGGTCTGAAATGGATATGAGTATATATTTAACAGCCCCGTTACGCTTGGACAGAATTTGCAGAGCCTGCCTTACAGAGAAAGGCGATATGCGACCACTGTTTGGGGCCTGTCTCGACGAAATGCTGGTGTCATTTGCTTCAATTCAGGTAATTAAAAATTCTTCTGAATAATTGTTACAAGTTATTTGTTTGAAAACAAAATAAATTATTTATCTGGTAGACTTCACAAAAGCATGTTGTTGATAACTTCTAAATTCATACAAAGATCACTTGATCGTTGACATGTTTGTGCAAAGCCTAATCAAGGACGTGCTTTCATGTAATACCAGCATGCTAGATAAAAATTCAATGATTACACTTTAGAAAATTCAAAATGTGACCTGCAGACAATTGTCCGATTTTGTTGACGGTACTTTTTAATTTGCCACAAACAGTTTACTTGAAGCTGTCATGTTTTTCACACATTTTTCGATTTGTTTTAGTTTTTCGCCACGTAAACCCAATTCTCTGCACTTCCTTCCGTAAAGTTATTTGTTCTGTCCAAACCAAACTGAGCGTACAGAGCTCTGATCCCCCTTCTGAAACTACATAATCCACTGCGCATCCAAATCTAAAGGTCCAAGTTTGTCAAGCTGTAGAGTTCGCCAGCTTGACGAACGAAATGACCAATAGTCGTTTACGTCGGTGACTCTAATGGACGGTTGATCGCCGAAAACAAATTGCAAATAATTAATGCACCTGTGAAATTTTTGAAAATGAAAAGTAATTTGCTGGTGTCATCAACGTTTTTGTTTAAAAAAACAATTATAAAAATTGGTGCAGTACACACTGTTTTATTTATCACCCAATACAGGGTGAAATCGAAATGTATGTAAAAAAAATCTGGTGATACCTTGGGATGAGTAGAGTGCAACCCCCTTGGTTTGGGTTTTCCACTCCGCCCTTATATCGAGATAAAATTATTTAAAGTTTAGCTGTAAAAATGGAGCACACCACTGCATCCATTGCAATGAAAAGAAGAAATTTTTTGCGACATATCTTTAGTTCATCAAATAATAGACAAAAACTGTCATCCTTTTTTTGATTCACCTCGGTTAACTGACCTCAGTTCTGATCGAGCGTCGAAACCGAAGACGTAGCACGCGTCTTTTAACGAAAATAATTGCACAAAAGGTGCAGGTTGTTACCCCGTCAAGAGGTGCGAAAAAGTTATTGTCCGACGAAGCGTGGTGTGATGATGGTGTGCAAAACAACAACAGTGACGTATCAACGTCTGATGGGCCGTGTCGTGGGTGTGATTTTTGAAATAAAATAAGGGACGTCATTTTGACATAATGTTATTGTGGCAGGTAAATCAACTTCAATGTTAAGTCGCAATTTAAACCTTATCGCTGGTATTCCTTTTTTGTCATGTCGACTTCATGAACGCCGAAACTAGCATGGGTTATAAAATGTATGCACTATTAAAATTTTTAACTCAAATTTTCACAGTTATGTTGTACCAGTTAAAGTTTTTACATATATTTCAATTTCACCCCGTATAGATAGTTGCTTATTCTATCAACGTTTAGTGTACTTGCTAGCAGGGATTACTTGATGGTTCTTTAGTTTTGTGCGCTCAGTCGGCTGTCCCCAAACTTTATGAATGTCTGGGCTCTTCATCATATTCAATTTACTTAATTGACGTTATGAGGTTAATAAAACAAACTCTTGTTAGTTCGAGAATAATCAACTTTTGTCAGTTCAATAATAATCTGTGATTACAACAATACACTGTGGTTCAGATAAGATGCTGCGTGACAAACTTAGATCAAAATTCTGAAGAAAAAAGATCAGCTTACTTAATTTTACAAGGAACTGGAATTTTTGTGTTGAAAATGTTGAAATTCTGGATAAACACTTATAGTATAATTTTTGTAACTGATTAGATCCAAGGAGGAAAATGTTGAAAATTAAAAGAGGAATTTGGGTGATAATCAAGTGTGTATTGCAAATGTGTACGTCACGGGTAGATCATTTTCATGTTTACTTCAGACTTGATGTACAGGGGCGTAGGCATTACTGTGGGGATCAATATTAGGCATACCACAGTTGTTTGAGGCAATACACAATTTTCTGTTCATCCTTATTTTCACTTTATGATCGATGGTTAATAAAGATTGGATTTTTCGAAATTTGCGGTTCTTAAAACCTCAGTAAACGAGATGCCATTGCTTTTTCTGTATCCTGACGTCAATTTTAAACATCAGGATGTAGACAAAGACAATTATTTTTGTTTTCAAAGGGCTCTTGGATTAAAATTACTCTGAATCACTCGGTATTTTAAAAACAGAATATTTTGCTTTTGAAACCTCAAGTAGGTATGTACAAAAAGTTTTGTTGGATGTTTGCACTGCTGGCTTGTTCTTTTGATTTATACTGTCTTCTTATTTTGAGGTGGAAGAAGGAGACGGTTTGCCAAACCTAATGTGCGTGCAATGTGTGTTGCAATGTAGTAGAGCTTACACATTCAAACAACAATGTGAAAAGTCTGACAACATATTACGTCAATATATTAGTGCAGAATTTCAGGTAAGTTGTCGCACAAAATATGTATGGCAAATCTAAAGTCTTTGTTTCAGCAACAATTAGCAGAAAGCCTAAACGAACAACAAACAAAAGAAGAATTGCAAGGACAGCTGCAATTTCCTGATAATATAGCGAATGTTGTTATTGAAGAGGGTATAACAGCCGAATTCGTTAGCTACAGCGAAGCTGAAGATGGCACGGTTGTTGAGGTACAAAGTTCAAATTTCAAAATCATTTTCAAAAATCTATTTTTAAGGTCAAACAAGATTTATATACTATAGAAGCACCAAGTGAAATTGAAAATAGCGAAGAATTAAAACCTCAGATCGATTCGCCCAGCAAACTAAAATATCACTGCACAAAATGTGACGAGTCTTTTGCGTTAAAAGTTGATCTAAAGGTATGATGTCCTTACTTACTTTCAAGAATACTGTGTAACACAATTGTAGGTCCATATGATGACACATCCTAAAGATTTGGATCACATTTGTCACGTGTGCAATAAAGGGTTCCCCGAATCCCGAATTCTAAAGAGACATTTGAAAATCCACCTTGACAAAAAACCACACCAGTGTGACCAATGCCACATGTCTTTTGCAGAAAGTTCCAACTTAAGTAAGCATAAAAAGAAACACACTGGCGAATTGCGGAACATTACTGGAAAACCTCATTTGTGTTCGGTTTGTGGAAGGGCATTTAAGTGGGCGTCTAGTCTGTCAAAGCACATGAAATATCATACAGGACATAAACTCTTGTCGTGCGATTATTGTGGGAAGCAGTATGTTGAAGTAAGTTGATCTTCGAATGAGATCTTGCAGTATAATTTGTTTATCAATATTTTATGTATGTATAACAACATTCATCATCAAAAATGATACTCAAAAGCAACTAACCAATTATGAGTTACTATGTCTTTCTGAGAATTATACTTGTGTCGCCCAACAGATAGAGTAATGCCTCTTTGCGCACGGTGTTGAAAATAGTAATGTTCCATTGGTGGAGTTTGAATACTCCGGTATTTCGGAAAGCCCGATCCACCCAACTTAGATTAACAGCTGATCTGAGCAAGTTCTTCGACTTTTTCGCTCTTGACCTGTACACGTATTTTTCGTCAATTTGTTGCGAAAACGGAATGTATAGAGATTGCAGTTATAAAAAAGAGTAGTGATGGAATTTCTTCTTTGTGAAGAGGACAGTTGCGTACAACGCTTTACGCAAGTAGTGTCCCACGCTCAAATTTTATTACCCTATCTGTTGGGCGACACAAGTATAGTAGACTTTAATGACAGATAGTATGCATCACGGGTTCCTAGATGCGAAGTTTGTAGTCCTCACATTTCATTGGTCTTGAGGAAGGCACCACTATAAAAAATCGTTCTATTGCATCTTATCTAAAGGTGACTCATTACTATCTGAGGACGCTCAACAGATGGTGCAGCAATATGCGGCTGCCTGGTATTTTGTACTAACAGCTAAAACACCTCATTGTTACACTTCTTTTGACATGGATCACTTTTTAAAACCAAATGTAACTAAAACATGTTACACTTCTACTGTTTATATCCTTGCAAACGTACTACACATACTATGTTGTAGTGGGTATAATCGATTCCTGACCGGCGCCTATCAGGAGTTGTAAGACAAAAAAAATAATTGTTGCTCGGGTAGAACTTTAATGAATGCCTAACACTCGTTTAACGATGTTTCACGTACCCCACTTCGGCTGCGTCTCCGATACAACTGAACCGATTTCTTCCATTAATTTATTAGAAAGGACACTCATAAGTGGGACCATTTCGTTTTAATAAACATATATGACATATTTCAATCTGTGTATACTACCCAAGCTAAAAGCCTTGGTCTTTCTTTTCCTAGCATCCTAGCGTCAACTGTCATTTCCTCATTGCTTGCATTGTTGATTTGTTGTTGTCTTTCCGATTACCTGTGTGTTTCTTATTGTTATTTAGTTCCGCCTTTGCGCATCTCGCGGTTCATAAGATCCTCAAATGCCTCTACCTGTAGATTTGATTTAGGCCGATAGTGAGCTTGTAACTTACCAAATTTGAATACATTCGAATGTAAAACTGATTGTGTATCTAATCCAGGTCATTTTAACAGGCACGAAGTTTGCGAATTCATATTCGATCGCACACTGGTGAACGCCCCTACACCTGTGAAGTGTGCCAAAAAACTTTCACTCAGATTTGTAACTTGGAAAAACATTTACGTGTTCACACCGGGGAAAAACCATTCTTATGTCCAATATGCGGAAAGGGGTGAGAAAAACATACTAAAAACGTTTAAAATACACCCACATATTTATTTATTGCTCATAGTGATTGCAACAAGCACCCCCTGAACCTAGTGTTCCACTGCTGTATAGTAGTGGGTGTATTTCAAACGTTTTTGGTTTGTCCAAATAATACTAATCTACTTTTATAGATTTACCCAATCTGGCTACGTTGGTATACATATGAGAACTCACACTGGAGCTCGCCCTTACGTATGTCAAACCTGTGGAAAAGCCTTCGCAGGTTCCAACACTTTAACCATCCACCAACGTATCCATACAGGGGAAAAGCCATATACTTGTAATATGTGTGGTAAAGCATTTAGTCGTCACGAGACATTGATAATACACACACGCTCTCATACTGGTCATAAACCTCACGTATGCAGTATCTGCAAAAAAGGATTTACTTCTTCAGGCCATCTGTCGGGTCATATGCGAACTCATACAGGGGAAAAACCGCATTCTTGCAACATATGTGGGAAAAAGTAAGGAATTTTTAAGTTTCCACATGAAATTATTATTTTGTGGTTTTTAGATTCGCTGGATCTAGTAGTCTGAAGGTCCATATGAGGAGTCACTCTGTGGAGAAGCCATTTATTTGTAAGCTGTGTGGTAAAGGATTTACACAGTCCATTCTTTTTCAGCAGCATGTGTCAACACACAACACAGTTGATGACAAAAGTCACGTAACCAAGATTGAAACAGTTTTGATTTAATCTGTATAGCGATCAACTTGGAAATTCAAATAATAGATTAATTGATAATTATAAAAAATAAATTAGTTTAAAGGAAGGAAGAATCTTTTCACTCCCTACTGATAATATTTCAGAACTGTGGCTACTACTGGACTTCATGTTTGTATTACTTTATGGTCCCCCCTTTTATGCAGGCGATTTTTGTCGCTTATCGCGCGGCGATAAAAATCGCGGGATGAAACAAAGTGGGACTTTTGTTTACGCGTTTCTGGTCGCATGTCGCTTGCAAACAAAATTTATAAAATTGATCACACCACAACAAAGTGTGTGGTAATCAAAATGTGTTGTCAGCACATCGACACAACCCGGCAGACTGGCAAAATTAATTTCTTATCTTATCTTATAAAAGCACCAATTTAAATCAACGTTATTTGAAAATTTGTCGAGGCGACAAAATTTCAGAACGCCGCGACACAAAACGGACGTCCAGCGGTTGACCGACGTCGATAAAAGCGCCCATTTACAACAGTGTGCTTACAAAACGCCGCGCGACAAGAGACAAAAATCGCGGGCATAAAAGGGACCTATGTGGAGATTTGCTTGAATTTTCTAACACTACAGACTTGGTGGTGGTTACCGTGGAAAGCAGAACGTTTAATATCAGATATATTTTGATCACATATAAAAATTAATGTGTGTATGTCTGTGCGTCCTTTATGCCTGAGCAAACCGTTCATCCGATTGTACTGAAACTTTGCCAAGTTCTTGATATCGTCGCCTCAGGGCAACAGTAGGGTTTATGCATGAAATTAGATTAGAAAAGCTACCTGCATCCAGTGAAACACTAGGACAATTTCATTAGGCATTCAAGGCAGTTATCATTATGAAATATAAAATTATTTTCGAAAGTGTTGTCTTACTGACGGCAACATAACATTTTCAAAAATATTTCGAGATTTTATGGCATCAAATCTCTCTTCAATATCCCAACACATCCCAAGTCTGGGCATACTTATCCATGCTCAACAATTTATAAAAAATCTTCCTGTTCTATCGCCGGTGATAACTGGATGCGTCGCTTAAAAAAAAATGTAAAAAAAAATCAGCCTGCCTTTGAAGGTGTAATTTGTGAAATTTGGGCTTTTTTTTCATCATTACAATCTCACAATTGAAGAGAAAAAAGAGAAAATTGAAGAAATGGTGACAAATGGTAGATGCGCCACTTGAAAAAAAAAAAAATAAATGTAAAAATTCAGCCTTACTTTGAGGGCTGAAATTTGTCGAATTTGGGCATTGTTTTCTTCATTACAATGTCACATTTGAAAAGATATAGACACCCGGAAGTCTATAGGAGTATATTTAAGAAAGGGTGAAAAATGGTGAAGGCGTCGCTTAAAAAAAATTGTAAAAAATTAGCCTGCCTTTGAGGGTGTATTCTGTGAAGTTTGGGCATTTTTCATCATTACAATGTCACATTTGAACAGATATAGACACCCGGAAGTCTATAGGAGAATATTTAAGAAAGGGTGAAAAATGGTAGTTGCGTCGCTTAAAAAAAATTGTAAAAATTCAGCCTGCCTTTGCGGGTGTATTCTGTGAAATTTGGGCGTTTTTTTCATCATTACAATCTCACAATTGAAGAGAAAAAGACACTCGGAAGTCTATAGAGGAAGATTTAAGAAAGGGTGAAAAATGGTGCATGCGCCACTTGAAAAAAAAAATGTAAAAATGCAGCCTTTCTTTGAGGGCTGAAATTTGTCGAATTTGGGAATTCTTTTCCCCATTACAATGTCAGATTTGAACAGATATAGACACCCGGAAGTCTATAGGAGAATATTTATAAGAAAGGGTGAACAATGGTGGATGCGTCGCTTAAAAAAAAATGTAAAAATTCAGCCTGTCTTTGAAGGTGTATTTTGTGAAATTTGGGCATTTTTTTCATCATTACAATCTCACAATTGAAGAGAAAAAGACACTCGGAAGTCTATAGAGGAAGATTTAAGAAAAGGTGAAAAATGGTGGATGCGCCACTTGAAAAAAAAAAAGTAAAAATGCAGCCTTTCTTTGAGGGCTGAAATTTGTCGAATTTGGGCATTGTTTTCCTCATTACAATGTCACATTTGAACAGATATAGACACCCGGAAGCCTATAGGAGAATATTTAAGAAAGGGTGGAAAATGGTGGTTGCGTCGCTTAAAAAAAAATTGTAAAAATTCAGCCTGCCTTTGAGGGTGTATTCTGTGAAGTTTGGGCATTTTTTTCATCATTACAATGTCACAATTGAAGAGAAAAAGACACTCGGAAATCTATAGAGGCAGATTTAAGCAAGGGTGAAAAATACTGGATGCGCCACTTGAAAAAAAAAAATGTAAAAATGCAGCCTTTCTTTGAGGGCTGAAATTGGTCGAATTTGGGCATTGTTTTCCTCATTACAATGTCACATTTGAACAGATATAGACACCCGGAAGTCTATAGGGGAATATTTAAGAAAGGGTGAAAAATGGTGGATGCGTCGTTTAAAAAAAATGTAAAAAAATCTGCCTGCCTTTGAGGGTCTATTCGGTCAAATCTTGTATTTAAATGTTGACTGAAAACTCTTTTCATTGGTAAAAATTACTTCATTCCAATTTTCACGGAACAAATTGGCCTACCCGTAGACTTCTTCTATTCCAGAGTTCGGTCAATTTCTCATCGTTTTTTGACTTTTAAGGTGTTTTTACTTGTCTGCATAATGCAACTTCTCTGTGCTCTTTCAATTAAATTCATTGCCGGCATTTCGAAATTTACTTGATGCCACAAGCAGTGACAATTTGACATTTTTTTTTAACTATGGTGATTTTTTTTTTAATCCGATACACATACATCTAAACTAGCTGTACAACACATTAATGAACATTTTTTTAAATATTTTTTGTGGGATTACAACGCATGCCGGGTTTCGCTAGTTTTGATCATAAAACAAAAACTTGCAACTTTTTTTCTTAAATATATTTTAATGAGCATCAGTAGAAACCTCTATAAATAATAATTATGAAGTACAGTTCAATTATTGGAAACTACCTCCATTTGTGTTAGAACTTAATTTTTGCATCATTTCTTTTGAAATGCTTCTGGCTGTTAAGCTGTGAACTGGCTTGTCCTTAGTGCCAATGGAAACCTGAAAAAAAAAAAGTTTATGATAAAACGAGACAAAATTGTGTGTATTAAAACTGAAAACGTCATAACAACTAAGTGCAATTTACTGGTGTCCCAGAATGTTTTATATCAGGTCTCTATAAATTATAATTACGCTCATGTTTTGACGTTCACAGCCCACTGGGCGGATGAATCATTTACAATGTTTTAATATATACTTACGTCACTTTTTTCAAATAGCTTCCTCAAATCTCTCACAGATGAAAAATAAGTTTGGTTGTTATTCTCTACATGGGTATCATCAAAACTCTGCCTCTCAGCGTCTCTACTTTGAATAACCCTGTTTCGAATTGTGCCTTTTCTATCTAGTCCATGTTTAACTGATTGGGACCTGACCAAATTTGGAAAGGATTTAGAAAATTGACCTAATAGGTTTGCCACAAGATGTTTATCCTTCAGTTCTTCAAAATCTTTGTCGCTGTATTCTTTAGGTGAATCCTCATGGTCGGAAAATTCTAAACTAAAATTATGTGTAGTGGCAACGTCGTCTATTCTGCTCAAGTTTCTTTGCAAATCCGTAGATTGTGGTTCTTTGTGAGTAAGATGAATATATTCGGCGCCTGTTGCAGGTTTTTCAAAAACATGAGCAGGTTTGTTTTTTGGTGATGGCACATTTATGGTACTGTTTGAACCGTTACTTTTGGGTCTACTCAGTTCTTCGTCTGAAATTCCAGGAATTGGAATTTGTTCTCGATTGGTCAGAGCAAAGTTACGCACGATAGGATTGGCATAAATTTTTTTGATCCAGGTGTTATCGGGCTTTTTATTTGCGGTACTTGGAACGGACCACTGACGGTTAATTTGTGGAGGTTCCTTTTTCAAATATTCGTTGGTTTCATCTTTGAACCACAAATTGTCGACGTTATCTTCATTCGGACTTAGTATGGGTGCAGAGTTTACAACATTGGGTGCAGCAGTATTTGTGACTTTGGTTTCTACCCAATGTGGAGAACGTTCTTCAATCACTGACTGATTTATTGGGTCAAAATCAGGTGGAAGATGTCCATTTTTCTTAACTTTAGTTCTGGTCTTGATTTCAGGCTTTTGATATGTTGCAGAGTTCCGATTGATAATGGTGGAATCGTGATTATCAATGAATACGTGTCGTATGTTAACTCCGATCTCCGTTTTATTCTGCAGTTTCTTTGGCTCTTCTGAAGGTATATAGGGGGTCACTTCGTTAACTGTAATTGCAATTTCATCGTCGGATGCTTTAAAACTTTGTACATCGATATCGCGATCTTGATTGTTAGTGGCCGATCTCGTAAAATCATCTAAAGATAAAATGACTGGTTTCTTTTCGTTTACTCTTATAACGGGCTTACTGCGTTCTTCACTATTCCCTACAGTATGGTTACCAATAGTGATTTCTGCATCTGGGGAATACACTTGTTTTTTGTTAACTCTTATTTCTACCCTATTTTCACCTTCAAATACAACTCTCTGGTTTTCAACTGACGGAAAATTTGAATAATCGATTTCGGGTGCCACCCTGTCTTGCTCATCTTGGTCAAAAGTTATTTCCAGAGAATTGTTGAACTCGATAGTTAAAGAATCGTCCGTTGCATTAACTGGTTCTGCTCGGTGTACGGTGATTTCTTCTCCAGTCCACCAATTATTGTCCTGTGGGGCAGAACGTGTGTTAATTGAAATGAACGCCACAATAATAACAAATAAGAAATGTTCAATTGTGATGGGCTATATACAGATATGAAACTATATACAGGAATGGAGTATTGTTAGTAATCACAAAAGCGGTTGTTTATGTTAATTTGTAGTTTCTACAGCCATTAACACAAAAATACACTTGAAATATAAACACATATAGCCTACTGTATTATGTTTAGAATGGCCGAATGGACTTACGTCAAAAATACAGACTGCCTCAACTAGAATGATATCGTAATGAAAACCCTGACTCTTTAATTTAGAAAAGTATTGGCATATAATAATTCTAGTGTATGCAATATGTTTATCTCCTCTTGAATAACTGCCGTTCGTCTTTTGTAAATTGAAATCTAGATCCCTTTAGCGATGGAAAGACACCAAAAGCTACATCTACTACCAATACTAGTCTAATTTCTAAGCAACTCACCGTCATTTGAAATGAACTCCACTATACCTACATCTGTGATCTAGTGGAAGGACTAGTACTCCTAGATAATCCCTTGTGATACCTACTGATTTGATGATCACATTGAGATGTTTTCCACTAGCTTGCTAGGGGTCTTGATATGTGCTTATTTATATTCAAAAAATTACTAAATCTAGTTTACATGTAGCATTATTATTTTTTATAAATCATGTATTTTGTTAAAATTTATTTCCTTACCAAGGGACAAAAATGCTACTTAATTGGTGTGGATTTGCCTACATAGCAACTAATAACGTCTTACTCAAAATAGGTACAAACTGCAGGGGAATATGCTTCTCTATACTAATTATTTATTAGGCACAATAGTACAACAAACAACACCGTTTTAAAATGATCAGGATATAGAGTAAGTATAGTTTATTTATGACAATAACAATACCCAATGTATGTAAATATGATGCAAAAACTCTAAGCAGCAGATTCATTATTGTCTTTAAAATTAAGTAACGGATTCTTAACAAAATTTTCTGTAGAATTTCTTGCCGTATATAAACTTCGTGGGAGGCTCGAATATGTGTATCTTGCTTCCAATTGGTCAATACGGTTCGATATACTTACCTCATCGGTTTTAGCTCTCCCCGACGGCAAACTGGCCTGCTTTGTGTAATAGTCTCTACCATATCTGGAACACAATATACAAATGATCATTTAAGAAGGTACGAAGGTAATAAGATTAATTATAATTACTCCTAAACAATTAAGTGAAAAAAACGACGGGAATCTCAAAAAAAAAGAGGAAAAACGGCAATAAACATGTAAAAATACGTCTTCTATAGAGAAGTTCTTCCCAATTAAACGAAGGCAGTTCCGGGCACCGTAGAAAGCCCGGGAGGGCGGTATCGGGAGCGCGCTATTTTACTGGTCATCGAGATGCAAGAACCGCCCTGGCATGTTATCGGTGCGATGCAGAGCGCGTGGCGTCAAACAGCGGGACCCCGGCCGGCCAAGCGGTAACTTCGTTACAAGGATGTAAAAGGAAGGAGATTATTAAAAATAGGCTATTTAGAAGAAAAAGTAAAGCACAAAAAAACAAGCCAATTAAAAATTAAAAAAGAAATGAGAGAATTCTCTACGATGAAGTCGAGGAATATTTGAGATGAACGTTTCTCGAAGGAACAATGTTCTCAAAAAATGCTCATTACATACTTTTGTTGTGCGTTATCATCAGTCCAGCCGTTCAGTGGCGGATAAATTAAAGTAAACACCTCAACAAATTTTAACTCGATAACTACGGCTTTAGGACAAAAATTTATAAAGAACCCATAAACGCTACAATATTCTGAATGAAGATTTGAAAAAAGGCTATATGACAATGAATCTAAAGTTAAACAAATATATAAATATAAAAATCAAACATGACCAATTTTTGAACTATTTTATTTAATTTTCGACGGATTCTGGTAAAGACTGCTAAATAGAAACATCTGTGTAGTCAGAGTTAAACAAATTTCAAATAGACAAATCCACATAAAAGAACGGATATGGAGAAAAGAACACGAACTCAATAGAAACGTAGTGAAAGCACCCCTCAAATTCGCTTGTGATAACTGGAAAAAAATTAAATTTATGAACAACATACAAGGCAAGGGAAGGAGAGATAAAACAGGAAGCGTAGAATGCAAGAAGCAGATATAATGCCAGTAGAAAACAGAGACAAATTAAGATAAATATATGAAACGAAAGAATACAAACTGAACTAGATATTCCACAAAAGGTGCGACCCCAATGGGTTGGTCTATTTTGTTTGTTTTGTAAAATAGATAATTTTTATTTTTTTATTACAGATTTACGATCCTATTAAACTAGAAAGTCCACTACATTGAACAGTTTATTCACCACTTACGACACAAGAGTTCTGAGGGCAAGTTGCGCAAAGCAAATAAAAAAAATGTGTGCGGAGTCTACGGACGACAGAAGTAAAACTTTTGGAGTTTACCCCTTAAGTATCGATTTTCATTGCCCGGTACAACAAATTTTGGTTGCTGGCGTTCTCTGTTATTGTCGTTTCCCTGTCCGAAGGGGGCCCCATTATTTGAGTGGACATCTGTCGTGTCGCTATATTAAGCTTACCCCGTGCCAAAATCTTACCGTCGACTAGCTACCGCATGCGCTCCCCTCCCGGTCTAAAATATCCCCCCACTTATATATTGCATTTTCGTATCGGATTGCGGCGCGCTTACCCCGTACAAAAATCTTACCCCTTGGGATAAGAAGTTTCACTTCAATAATCATCCGTTAAATGTATGGCCACACAATATGATTGATCTAAACAATGGTTTCATGACGGATGCTTTTTTTATTGACGTTTCCGCAACTCGCCATGAGAGTTTTACTAGGAAATTCTGGCTTAAGATATCCCACTTCTAAAAAAGTGTTTTTTTATTTGGTTTTATTTATCTATTAGATTAGATTAGATTAGGTGTTGAGGGGTGTGAGGGAATTTGCTCCCCTCACCGACACTTAGACCACACCGCGGGCCCATTGTGTCACCCCCTCGCGTCCCTCATTCCTGTCTCTCAACCAGCCATCCGACATTGTCGAAAAAAGCTAGGATGGTTCCAGGCGAGGTACACCTCAAGTTGGCCCAGCTGGGCCATGTCTCCCCCAGTATGGACTTTCTGGTCGAGGCGAGAGCCGGACATTCCCGTAGGATATGTTCGAGAGTCTCGTCCTCCTCTAAACACCCCCTGCACGTTGGGTCGTTGACCACCCCCATCACGTGGAGGTGTTTATTTAGCCTGCAGTGACCGGTCCAGATGCCCACCAAAAGGCGGAGTCTGTCCCTTGACAAACGCAGACAAGACTTGGCTCTTTTAAAGCAAGGATTTTTGATAAAAATCTTGCTTTGTCTGCAGCCTGTTGTCGTTTCCCATCTAGCACAGTGTCTAGAATGGGTGTCAGTTTTGATCAGGTTTGAGAGGTAGCGATTGGCCGGTCGGATGAGCGGTTCGGTTCCATCCGGTGTTCCCGTTGCGCCCTGTCGAGCCAGCTCGTCGGCCCTCTCATTCCCCTCAGTACCGTTATGTCCTCGAACCCATCTTAGCTCAACGACATTGTTTAGTGCTATTCTCGACAGTGCCAGATGGCAGTCATGTACCACTTGAGAGGTAATCCTGCCACTGGCCAGAGCCCGTTTATCTATATTTAAACAAAATTAAAATACAATACCAACAACTTCTAATTAATCACTACTGATTTTCAGCATTTAATCAGTAGCTGTTAAAGTAGGTGAATGTATTTTTGAGCATGAAACAGCAAGTTATTTTCTATTATCTATTTTTCTACTTGAATGTGATGTAGAATTTCTACGGAAAATGAGAAACTTGTCACTTTTTAAAATTTCCACAAACATTTCTATACACCATATATTTTTGTACTGGAGGTTCCGGCAGTAGATAAAATTTTTAATGAAAATGGTATTACATTCATAAAATAACGCGCGTGCAAACGTTTTATAGTTAGTTATTTAAATATCTATGTTTAGCCAGGTATTTTTATCATGTCTGTTATCTCTACTATAAAATTGTAATCAAGCCGTTGAAGATATTTTCAAAAAACCACTTGAATTATGTCGTATGGACCTGTCTGTATTGTTAGTTCAATACTTAAAAAACTGGTCTGACTTGTCGAACGCGTGCAGGTGTGACACGGTGCGTCAGGCCCGTCTTTGATTAATTGTTTTTATATAATTTTGATCGGATATGCAGTTTTACATCTACACTTTAAGTTAAGTGTCGCCCAAATTGAGACTTTATTACTAAATACTGAAACCTTAAATTCTGTCAATACTTCCCTGCTAAATACTGCTTTCATAAAATTTACAACTGTGCAACAAATATAAATTAAATTGTTTATAAATTAACATTTTTCTCCCTTATGAACTTCTACATAGTACAGGTGATTTAATAGTGAATTTACATATTTTGCAATAATTGTTTGGCTGAAAAAAGATGTTTTTTCACTACTAGCTTAAGAAAATATCTTTATAATTATATCGTGTTTGATGTTGAAATTGCACCTTACCCAATAATGGATTTTTCTCTCCTACTAGTGGATAATAAAAACAATTGACAATGTTTTATATAAAAGAAATTGTTTTTTTTTTTCTGGCAACAATTTGTTATCTTGTACCTGACTGGCTTCTCTGTAGATTTCCGGGGGGTGCATACACTATTTTCTTCGCTACTTAACATTTTTCTTCTTAGTTTTCAGATGAAAAAAATAGAAATGACAGGTATTGATTAATGTCATTTTTATTGGATTGTTTTCACATGCTACTTGGTTTTCATGGATATCTTAGTTAAATTCGATTGAATAAAAGTTAATGTGCTAGTAGTAAATAGTACATAAACCACGGTTGAGAAGCCTTTTCTTTGCCTCGCAATATTATTGCCCGCGATGCTTGGCAACATTGGTGTATAATTTTACTATTATGTACTTTTAATGACCAAAACGGTGTTTCTATAATTTTTATTGTTATTTTTTTAAATTACTTACTGTATTAGATCAGGGTGTGTAAATATCACGAAAATGTAAATTTAAACATTACATTAAGAAGTCTTACCTATAATTTCTAACTTGTTGCCTTTCGGCTTCTAATACGTCTATTATTCTGCTCATGATACCATGTTGTCACAACACTAAACTTAATCGTTTTAAAATATCTAATAAATTTATTATTTTGCTTTAACAAACAACGTACGTAGATTATCAACATTATGTTCTTTATCACTGTCACAATACAATCTTTTGATAATGTACTTGAAAAATTCAATGTTTTGTGGAATTAACGTATCTAAACGATTAATATGAGGAATGCAAAAAAAATATAATCAGTGCTACCTTGGAGTTATCAAAATACGATTAAGCGTGCGCTAAATTTGCACGTAGGGCTTAGACTTATGTCTAGGGGCGTGGGTATTATCGGGAGTATCGATATTTCAAATAACAACCGACACGGCATTAATTACATAAGTTTATCTTTTATTTTACAACATACTTCAATATAGTGAAATTACGGTAAACGATGATGAGATAAGGAGTTAAATACAAATAAAATAAGGATAATTCAATAATCTCAGTATACTTTGAAAAATATTATGGTTGTGGTTTTAACCAAAAAATCCCAAAAATTGCAAGATACTCAATCTAATCTGAAATTTGTAGATACAACAGCGATATCACTTTTACCTAAACAGAAGGTCGAATTTTCCTAGATAAAACTCTTTGATAACACTGACTGAACAAAAATTAAATGTCGTTTCTAGATTACCGAATTTCACATAATAAACATCTATCTTCTAATAAAGTGGCAATACTAACCTTTGATTTGACTGTATTCTCCTTTGAATATTTTCCTCCGAGTATGGATTGTGTGCCATGTTTACTGGATGTCTCCATTTTTCTTTTTCTTTCTTGCTATAGCTTCCTTGAAAACGGTTCTACTTTATGATATATTAAAATGTGTATAAATTGTTTATACCTTCGAAAACTGACGACGAATCTTTCTCTAGAGGTGTGGAGTTTTCACTGCTTTGATTTTGAAGGCGGCGGTGGTCAGTTCCATTATTGGTCTCGTAATCAGATAATAATGAGCTGCAAGTGAATTTGGATTGTTTTAGTGAAAACTGTTTTTTTTTATATTCCCAGAGCGCAAATTTTGGAACACTTAATAATTTGTGAATTTTTACACACAATATTTGTAATAACGGGTGTTCAACTGAAAATATATTTTGGAATATATATTATGTATAACTGCACTTTAGGTCACTATGTGCACTGAGTGGTGCGTTTCGACGCAAAACGTTTATACATAAACGCATCGTTCAGTGCACCTAATGCAGTTAAAGGCAAAAATAATGTGCATCATGGCCCACTCCATATATATTTTTAGTTATTAGTTTTACTGGTGTTTGTTGACAATGTAATAGTATCGGGTCTTTAGAAGTGGTTAATGTGGTTAACAAAATTTATATGTAGTTTTGACCTCATTTATAAAGACCCTGAATTTATATTAATAATACAAACTAACTGAGAACTCGTAGTGATGTAAATCTTGGACGGCAACGATGAATATTTTTCCAAATATTCTGTATCCCGTTCAACATTACTCTCTGATGAGATTAAGGAAGAATCCCTAACAACCCATGCTTCTAAAAAAGAAAAATTATAAAAGGAGCATTTAAAAGCCAGTACATACTTTCATCAGCGCTAACGAAATTTTTCGCCTCGGGATAATAAAAATTATCCGCATCTTGAATCTCAGAATCTCTGTCTTCCCGGACGCCCGAATCAAACGATGTTTGTTCATCTGAAGAGTAGTTATCTGTCTTTTGTTCTTCAATAGTTAAGGAAGAATCGATGATGAGATTTGGGATTTCAGATATTTCAGTGTTATCACATTCGGAGTTAGCGTCCGATAAGTCCGACGTATCATCAATTTCAGTGTCTCCAATTAAAACTTTGGCAGATGTTAAAGGATTGGGTACGAGCATAGGTACTGGAACAGGTGAAGCTGTTCCGTGAAACGGACGTTTCTGTAGATACCAATTGGAATTCGTATCATCGATTACAGAAGATGGTCTTCCGTTTGAGTAATAATCGAAATCACCGTCTAAATCATCGTGTTCGTCTATGGGTGGTTTATGTTCAATTCGTTGTTGTATCTGTGAACAAGCATAGAAGTATGTAAGAAGTGATCAAAGTTGGTGGTTATGATACTTATACGGGGTGAAATTGAAATATATGCAAATATTTTAACTGGTGCATCATAAGGTCCAGTACAACATAATTGTGAACATTTTGGCATAAACTTTTTAAACCATCCTAGTTTCGGCGTTCATGAAGTCGACATGACAAAAAAGGCATACGGTCGAGTCCGAGCGATAAAGTTTAAATGGGCACTTGACATTGAAGTTGATTACACACTTTCACGTAAAACGCGCTTCGTCAGTCAACAACACAATGTTTAAAAAGTTTCGCATCTCTCGATTTAACGCGGCGGGATAAGAACCTGCACCTTTTGTAGAATTTTCGGAAAAAGACGCGTGATAGAAAAAAAGGATGACAGTTTTTATCTATTATTTATGAACTAAAGATACGTCGCAAAAAATTCCGGAGTGGAAAACCCAAACCAAGGAGGTTGCACTCTTGCATTTCGATTTCATCCTGTAGACTAATGCACTACTGGAAAACAAAAAAATTTGACACCGACACTATAATACAGATGTTCTCTTCGTGGAGGATTGATATTATTTTTTAAAACTGGGGAATAAAGTAAGCATTATTATAATAAAGTAAGTACATACTCAATCGACTCAACGATTGATATGCAACTAACAATACACTCCGTAAGGTAACTGCAACCAGAGAGTAGGTAAACTGCAACTAAATAAAAGGAGATGAGCAATTCTTAAAAATATAGCAAAACAAATATACTTAAAGCCTAAATTTGAGTGCCGATATCAGCATATTATTTCTGCAACAAGCTGTTCATTTTGAACCACCAAAAATTGTTTCAAATAATAATTAATGTAATAACTGGGTTTCTTATATGCCCTTGCTCGTCCAGTTTCAATTTTCCTGATGTGACTTTTCTACGAATTAGCTGTCGTAATTTGACGTTAAAATTTTAAAAACAACGGGTGTTAATAAAATATTTACACAAGTCAAATGTACAAGTTACATACCATATTATTATCATATGACGTGGAATAAAATGAACCGTACAAACTTCATTAGTTCTAATTCACGGTCAAGCTCACAATAAAATAAAAAATATCTTATTATGAGGCAATTGATTGATGTAATAGAAGGAAAATTTTACAGTCGCTTCAAAACTGGTTTGTTAAAAAAACAAAGAACATTCCAATAATTATACTAAAAAAACATCAATTGAGCTGTGATTAAATATGAAAGTATTATTAAAGCACAGAATAAAATAAAACGAGACTTTTGTCGTAATTGTGGTTAAAGTTATTGATGTAAAAACTACAACAAACAGCAAATGCAAATGATCTTTTTTTGGATATAAGAGTTCGTTTACATTTGCCACTTTGGATGTTCATTTGGCAGGCATAATCTGTAAATTGCTTTTCACTTTGACTTCATCTAAATTGAATTGAATTCTGGATCTGGATTTACATCCACAATAAAACAGTGGAAACTCTACTTAAGGGTTTTGATTCAAACAAACTGATAGTGATGATTGATGTAACATTCGTCCTGTATCAAAGCTATAAGACGTTATCACGTCACGAGAATTATTACGACTCAAGGCGAGAAAGTTGGACTTCGCATCGGCCTTTATATCAGGCACACCAGGACAGATGTTCTTTTTTTCTTCATCCCCTAGCCGAAAGTCGGTCTTCCCGTTCGCGCATCGCTCGAGTAACAGCCGCTTTTGTGGCCTGCGCGTAGCTGCTGCGACTGTTACTGGAGCGCTAGGCGGCCGGGAAGACCGACTTTCGGCAATAGGATGCAGAATTCTTTCAAATGCTTGGCATATTAGTGTTATTGTTATAGGTTAGGTAAATTAAATCATGCCTTAAGAATTGTGTCTTACCGTCAGAGAAAAACGATCAACATATTTTGAAGATCCATGACTAGAATCACTATATACATAATCATCTACACTTGAAACAGAAGCTGATTCTATCTCGTCGATCCATTTAGAATTTTTATTTCTGCTTCTAACACGATGCTTAATATTACTCCTATCGTTACGAACATGTTCTGCTGAAGAGGAATCCGATGCGTTCTCTTTGTCGACTATCTAAAAAAAAAAAAAACATTTAAAATATTAAAAAGATGCAAAATAAAGCACAAAACTAAACAATAGAACTACATAAAAATGGAACCACATAGTTAAGTAAAAAAAAGTGTTATGATCGAATGAAGACGATTCCCATTTGAGTGATGACTCATAAAACTGAAATGTTGTAAACTTATGTAAAATTTACGAGAACTGGATGACGTATACCGTGTGAGCTAGCTTAAGTCAAACGAACCCCTTTACACGTATCGAAGAGAGAAATATTAATTTTATGTGTACTAGATAAAGAAATGACAGGTCATTCAAAATTGCCTGCTTCTGGTATAAATACTAAATTAAGGGGACTAAGAACAAAGTCTAAAAGTTCGTAGAACTAATACAATTTTTTTTTATAATTTTGTACTATGTGAAGCTGCTTATTTATTATGATTAACGATCTGGAATAATGTCATTAGAGCATTATCAATAAGGTCGATGGTCAACACTATAATTTATTTATAAGTAAGTCTGGT
Organism: Diaperis boleti; assembly: GCA_963583935.1. Classification (NCBI taxonomy): domain Eukaryota; kingdom Metazoa; phylum Arthropoda; class Insecta; order Coleoptera; family Tenebrionidae; genus Diaperis; species Diaperis boleti. The sequence goes on along the minus strand of OY757247.1, from coordinate 22,477,579 downwards.
ATTTTTTATACTCTTTTGCATTAGAATTTGTTCATGAAAAGATAGTTGACGTATTCTGAAGTAACTTGACAATAAAACCAGGACAGCCGGGATTAATAATAATTCATCAATACTTTATTTTTATTTTAATGAATTATTATTATAGTATTGTGTTAAGACCCTATTACATTTATAAAATGTTTACAATTATGTTAAATTGTATAGGTGTATACAGGGTTATTTTGAATGCGTTTCACTTCTTCAAACCACCTGTATAAGCATTTTTTCACTTCCGTCTTCATTCGACGTTTACAAGTTCACCCTCATAAAAAAAACTGCAAAGAATAATCATAATTTTTCGTCAAATTAGAAGTTAAGATTTAAATATATTCAAGTCAAAGTCCACAAATTTTAATAAACCTAAATTACCAATACAAATATGTTTCGGGAGAAAACTACTCCCATCTTCAGCCCTTAAAGAATGTTTAAATTATGACGTTATTGTGAAATTAGAAGTTATTTGATTTTCAAATGTACAAGATCCAAGTTGTTAATTCTTTTAATTTACCTTGTTTAATATTGCAGTCGCTAATAATTCCTCATATGTTCGTTCTTCCGTTGTTGTCGGATTCTCCACAGGTTTAGAAAAATGAGGAAGGTGTGCGGCATCACGGAGAATTTTTTGAATTAGCAGTTTTAAATTGGTATGTGCTGACGATGGGCTCTGTTCAGACAAAGATGCATCTGAAACCAATAAATAAATTAAATGTAGATAAAAAAAAATTCATAAAGTAAAATGGAAGACTGTTCCAAACTTCTTATCAGATCCGCCTTTTTGGCAACCACTTTAACTTTAAATAATATATCTTATTAATGTGAACAAACTTTTTCAATGATAATATAATAAGTGATACGCTTATTATCGTTTTTTTTTTAAATTGCCACGAGTATCAGTCCCAACGACGAAAATACAACGAGGGCGCAGCACGAGTTGTATTTTCTAAGATTGAGGCTGGATGAGTTGACACTTCAAAAAAATTATCGATTCTTAAGCGTACAACGAATTATATTTAGAAAGAGAATATAGTGAAACACACACATTATTAATACAAAATATCTTGCACTGATTTTGTCGAGATTATAATATTATATTCTTAGAATAAAAATATTTGTATGCTGCAGCTGTTTAATAACTTATGTATAGAAATTTTCCAACATTAACGCATCTTAATAAATTTTAAAGAATAAAAGACGATGACTGCTTATTACGTGAAGCTGTGTTGAAACTATTTTCCTATTTTTACCGACTTCAAAAAAGGAGGAGGTTCTATGTTCGGCTGTATGTATGTTTTTTTTTCCTTTTATGTATGTTCACCGATATCTCCGTTAATTGTGGACCGATTTTGCAAATTCTTCTTTTATTTGAAAGGGTATACTCCAGAGGTGGTCCCATTGTCACCAAGTCCGGATCTGATAAAGGGTTCCCATGGCAATCGAGAAAAATTGTTAAATTTTTCCTTTTATTTTACCGATTTCTTCGTCAATTGTAGATCGATTTTGAAAATTCTTCTTTTATTTGAAAGGGTATACTCCGAAGGTAGTCCCATTGACAGCAAGTCCGGATTTGATGAGAGGATCCCATGGAAATCGAGGGAAATTCTCAAATTTTTCCTTTTATGTATGTTCACCGATTGCTTCGTCAATTGTGGATCGATTTCGAAAATTCTTCTTTTATTTGAAAGGGTATACTGCGGAGGTAGTCCCATTGTCACCAAGTCCGGATCTGATAAAGGGCTCCCATGGAAATCGAGAAAAATTGTCAAATTTTTCCTTTTATTTTACCGATTTCTTCGTCAATTGTGGATCGATTTTGAAAATTTTTCTTTTATTTGAAAGGGTATACTCCGGAGGTAGTCCCATTGACAGCAAGTCCGGATCTGATGAGGGGATCCCATGGAAATCGAGGGAAATTCTCAAATTTGTCCTTTTATGTATGTTCACCGATTTCTTCGTCAATTGTGGATCGATTTCAAAAATTCTTCTTTTATTTGAAAGGGTATACTCCGGAGGTAGTCCCATTGTCAGCAAGTCCGGACCTGATGAGGTGATCGCATGGTAATCGGGCGAAATCCTCACATTTTATAATTATTATGACCTCTCTAGAATGTAGTCGTTCAATAATTATGCAGGTCTTTGCGTCTGGGAGTCATCATTGCCTTAGATTTTTCAGGTAGTAATATTAATTCATCATTGTTTCAGTATTTCTGGTTTTAATTTTTTATAGTTTGCGTCTTTCATCTTCATTTTCAACCAGCCGTGGTTTCCTCATTCGAGCAGCGTCCTTACTAGGTCTACCCATCACTTAAAATTGTAAAATAATTAGCTTTTAAAAAAAAAGAAACCGACTTCAAAAAGCGAGAAATAACTCAGTACATGTATTATTACATGTGCTACCTACTGATCTGGTTGAAGTCGGTGCCAAGCCAAAAAAATTGGTAGTAGATAGATAGGCTGTCCGCTCCCGTCACATCGCAAGTCCCACCGTGCGCGCGCCGGAATGCGTGAGCGTGGGTGGGGGGCTCGCTCTGAGCAAAACATCCCAAACGGGCAGACACGTGCGGGTCAGACGTCGTTGACGGCCTGATATTGAATTTTTGATGCGCTATAACGTTGTTGATATATTTGTATAATGACAATAGGTTACAAATTTGTTAACCTCTTTGGCTTGGCACCGATTTCAACCAGATCAGTAGGTAGCACATGTAATAATACATGTACTGAGTTATTTCTCGCTTTTTGAAGTCGGTTTCTTTTTTTTAAAAAGCTAATTATTACTTTCATAACTATCTGTATCTAGATTCTAGATTATACCATTGGTCCCAAAAATGTAGTAATTTTTCGTATTTTGTTTCTAATGACATTAATTTGTAACACTAATGATTCTATTATCACTACTTAAGAATAAATAATAAAGAATGCGTTAGAATAAATGGAATTTATAACACCTCGTATAACACGTTCCAAGTATTCCAATGAAAAACAGGTAAAATAAAGATGTTTGTGCGTCAATGTTGACGCAAGGTTCTTTATACCAATTGTACTATTGTTAAATTATAATCATCAAGTACCTTTACAGTATGGTGTATGATAGAAACTTTACTTGCTTAAATTAAAAAAATAATAATGTTTAACATTGTCAGCTAAAGAATATTTTATGAATTATGCTTAACAAAAAAATTATAGTTAAGTAGCCCCTAGACGGTCAATCATTTTGATCAAAAACTGATTGATTATCAAAATGATTGATTTTTTGATAATGGTTCACAAACATCAAAATTTTCTCAAATCCAATGTTTTAGGTGCACACTCTTTTAGACCGAAATTCATTTTGTCAGTGGTTTTTGTTAATGTGGACAGATGAGGTAATTTTTACGTAAGATCGGGTTGTGAATTGCCATAACTTGCGTTACTGGGCCCTGTAAAATCCACACCTCATCTACCATAGGGGCACCAAGACTAGCACCAACACCATTATGAATTTAACGTGTGGACAGGAATTGTGGGGGCTCATTTAATTGGACCTCACACTATGCAGAATAGGTTGAATGGCAGAAACTCCCGACGTTTTCTGACTGAGGATTTTCAGAGACACAATTTGATTCGATAGTATTTTATGTTGATCCAGTTAGATTGGACCCCAACACGTTGAGAGCGAACGGCGCGGGAATAGTTGGACGAAAATTACCAAAATAAGTGGATAAGGACCATCGCGACCTATTTGCTTGACCCACAAGGACTCCAGATCTTAACCCATTGGGCCCTTTTGGGGGTATATGAAGACGCTTCCAAAAGATCCTGACGATTGTTAAATCGTATTTTTGCTGTGACGGAACGATCCACGAAGAAATGTTGGAGAGAAAAACACAACATGCCATCAGAAGGGCGGAAGCATGTATTAATGTTGGAGGCACAAATTTTGAACAATTACTTTAGTTTGTTTCATTAATTAAAATTTTACTGAGATTATTGCCTTTTCAATAATTACTCATGAAAACCTAATATAAACATATCTTAGCAACGTTTCCAACTTAGGCTTGAAAAGGTGCGAAATGCAATTTGCGCAATGTTATCGTATTGAACAATAAAAGGCGAATATGTTGTAGAGGGTAGTTTAAAAAAATGTTTTGTACATTTTTACTTACTCCAAGGGGTATACTCTACAACACTCCGAACTCGGAATGCCTTAATTTTGAGACATCCTGTATATCCATAATAATGTACAAATCAAAATATTTAGTACATCTAAGAATGTAAAAGTAATCATACCTACAAAAACATTTTAGTATGTTAATAAAAAACGTCTTTAATGATCGTACAAGTATTTTAAATTTATTGGTTTTAATTAAAGATTAATTAAGACTACTTATTATACAGAGTGGCTTGTTCGAGCGTTTTTCGCAAAAACATTACATAATTAAGAGGGCTCCATTAATTACGTGAGGCGTTTAAGGGGGTGGTCGAGCCGAATCTCACACAATCTCACGTGAGGGAGAGGGGGGGGGTTGTCTGGGCAAAAAACACGTAAAATTTTCCCACAAGAAACAGTGTAAATTGCGAGAAAACATGTTTCTCCATAAAATATGGCTGAATCAAACACAATATTTTAATTCCAACGTTAGAAAAACGTGACATTGTATATGTCAATAGGCAACGACAAATGTACATTTCTCTGTCTAGACAAAGTATTTTGTCTGTAGCCCAATTGACTATACTTGCTGCCTAGGCAAACAAAGTGTTTTGTCTGCCGCTCAATTGATCATTTTTGCTGCGTAGCGAAAACATTTTGTATATAAATATTTGCGTATTATATAATTTAGATTTTTTAAAATTTAAATTATTTCATTCTTTTAGGGATTTGGCGCTGAAGTTTACATTATTTTGAAGAAAATAGAATTTCATAAAACTTGTATATGACGTCTTAGAAAATAATGGGGAAGTTAGTGAGATGTTCACTTTTAGAGAGAAATTCATGTGTACATTGAGGTTAGTAAACTATCAGATTTGTATGTCGTGGACGATCTGGCGTTTGAAGAAAAAATAGCATGTTCTATTCGAAGAAAAGTGACTTGAAGCAACTTGAAGAACCTTAAAGAGAATTGAAGAAACTTGAAACGACTCGAAAGGGCTTTGAAATTACTTGAAATGTCTTGAAGAGTCTTGAAGCGACCTGGGAAGATTTGAAATATCTTGAAGGATTGGAAGCATTGGAAGCGACTTGAAAAAACTTAAAATGTCCTGAAGCAACTTGAGGAAACTTGAAACGAAAGAACTTGAACTTCTTGAAAGACTTGAGGTGACTTGAAACGACATGAAAAGTTTCGAATGGACTTGAGGCGACTTGAAATGTTTGAAGAAATACCTGAAGAGTCTTGGAGCGATCTCAAATTTCAAGACTTTAAATATGTAATATCTTGAAGGGACTGGAAGCCAGTTGAAAAAACTTGAAATACTTTGAAGCGACTTGAAAAGATTTTAAATGTCTTGAAACGACTTGAAGCGAATTGAAAAGACTTGAGATGTTTTGAAAGGACTTGAAATGTTTTGAAACGACTTGATAGACTTGTAGCCAATTGAAAAGACTTTTTTGAACTATTTTGAAGGGACTTGAGGCGATATGAAATATTTTGAAAGGTCTTGAAGCGACTTGAAGAAACTTGAAGCGATTTAAAAAGACTTGAAATGTTTTGAAGCGACGTGAAATATGTTAAAAGGACTTGAAGCAACTTGAAAAGATTTAGAGCGAATTGAAACGACATGAATGTTTTGAAAAGACTTGGGGCTACTTGAAAAGTTTTGAAAGAAATTGAAGAGACTTGAAAAGACTTGAAATGTCTTTAAGAATCCTAAAGCGACCTGGAAAGATTTGATATATCTTGAAAAGACTTGAAATGTCTGGAAAATACTTAGAGAGTCTTGGAGCGATCTGGGAACACTTCAAATAATATCTTTTCACACTTTCGTTATTACACTAAAAATACGCATTTTGAAAAATCTCACGTGAGATTAGGGGGGGAGGGAAATGGTCGACCCAAATCTCAGGACAGCTCACCAAGGGGGAGGGAGGGTCCAAAAAATAATAAAAATTTTGTAACACCTTATAGGTGTATTATATGCAACTATATAGGCACATTTTTACTGCGCTACGTTTTATTGTTTCACTTTTCCCAGTAAATTTATATCTCCACGAAACCAAATTGCTATGAACTATAAACCTGACCGTAAAACAATAGCCAGATAACACATATCTCTGATTTTTATGCCGACTCTTAATAAACTTATAAAAAATATACTAATACGTTAAATCCCATTCTAATTCATATTTTTTATACTATTATAGAACTACCAATGATATTTCATTTAATAAAATTTAATAATTATCTACACGTGCAAGTGCACGTTACATGTCCTGCAACATGCGACTGTGTACCTTGTATCGTACTTGATTGTTTTAAGTGAGTAATTTTGTATGTTTAAGGTGCAATCATCAGTCAAGACGTCATCTCGAAATTATTTGTGCCCACTAATCTCTATAAAAATAACTATAACTTACCCATACAATTCTCAACGAAGTAGTAGTAAAAATATAAAACAATACAAAGAATAATCCACACACTAAGAAGCGCACTTGTGAAAATCGTGAAAATCATGTTTGTGTCCTCGAGAAAATTCAAAACTTCAAAATTGAAAACACACACTTTCCCGGTTTGTCGCAACAAATATTGCACTTCACCGACTAAGAGATTTCACAAGTTACTTTATCGGTATCATAAACTTTTATCTTTTTCTATTTACTTCCAAAGGTAATTGTTAAGTGCTCATGTGCACCTTTGCCTATTTATGTTTTTTTATTAAGAAGCACAACAATCACCAATTGAAGTAGGTAACCGCTAATTTCAAACTACGTTAGTGAAGTTGTTTATAAATACCTATACATTTAAGCCTAGTAAAAACTACTCACCTTGACTGTTGTGAAGGTTACATATCTCTTATTGTAACTATACTTAAATATTTCAATGAACCTTTCATCATTTATAATAATCGTATGAGACACTGAGTGAGAGTTCTGAAGACCGGAGATGTTCATAAATACTGGTGTATTCTGTATGTCATTAAAAGTTTACCTTTGATTTATTGAAAAAAATCATTAACAAGAAATGCATTTATCTTTTACATGTTTCTTCTGTTGTAAAGACATTTTGTAGATTTTTTATTACACATATACTGTGCTAGTAAAACAATGTCTTGTTTTTACAATGTACAAGTCGCTCTCCGGAACAACAATGACGCAAGTGCAAATTTTGACTTTTTGAGTTAATTAATTATGGCATAATTCGAAAAAATGTGTATTTTTCCAGTGGAACAAAGACGTAATTTTAGAACCTTTAGTGACCGCTAGAGGTTCTAACATTACGTGGTTGTTCCACTAGAAAAATACACTTTTTTGTAGTTATGCCATAATTAACACAAAAAGTCAAAATTTGCACTTGCGTCATTGTTGTTCGGAGAAGCAAAGTGCCCTACGGGTTTTCCGATTCCTGTGATTACATAACATAACAAGGCATCTTCATTTTTTCTCCCCTCTCCTCTTCAGCCTTCTCCCTCATCTTCCATACCTCTTCTACCGATCTTATTTCCTTTTTCATCTACAATAAGTATTTATTTTCTTTCTCTCTATTTCTCTCATCTCGCTACACTCATTCCACATATTATGTTCAATCGTCTCTCTCTCTCTCTCTCTCTCTCATAGCACATTGTACACATTCTTCTTCTTTCTCTCAATCAATACTGGCCCTCTCTTAGTTTTCACCTAAACCTGGTTATCAGCTTTCTTTCTTTCCCACTTGGCCATTCCAAATACTGCGGTATTTCCTCAATTATACCTCTCTCGTACTTCCAGTTGTATCTGTACTTTTTGATTCGATCCCTTCTTTCTTGTCTGTCCGTAGCTTTGTCCCTTTCACTCAGTTCTACATTCTTCCATATGGCTCTTTCTCTCAGTTTCTCTATCTAGTTTCCCTTTCTCTAGTAAAGAGCTCGCGTTCTCATTCCTCTGGTAATATTTCTCCCCCTCGTTCTATCCTGCGTTCTTCTTCTATTCTCTTTAACTAAGACTCATTCAGTATCCTGCATTCTGACCTTCCTTCCATCCATCCTTTTGCATTCTTCTCTCACTCACCCACCCCAAATACTTCTCTTGCACTCTCTCCAACTTCTCTTTCTATCTCCAAAGCTCTGCTCCGTACAATAACATGCTCTCAATTATTAGACTTTCAAACATCATCATTCCCCATACACACACCAGCGCCTTATTTGCTTTTCTTGTTAACTCCCTGATATGTGCCTTATCCTTGCTCATTCATTAAACGTATAGCCTAAGTACTTAAATTCTTTAATGTGCTCTATTTTCTCAATTCTTCATTCCTCCTCTTTCTCTTGCTAAACCCAACATTTCTGTTTTTTCCACATTCACTTTTTTCTCCCTCACATATTTTCCTAGATTCTTTACAATTTCCTTCATCTGTCTTTCACTCCTTGTCACCATTACCACATCATACGCAAACGCCAGGCTCGATACTTTCACTCTACCTACTATATACCCCCTTGCTTGCGCTCTCTGTAATATTCCATCCATATCTGCCATATAATAGTGAACAACAAGGGGCCGAGAGGGCAACCTTGCCTCACTACCTATGTTGTCCCAAACCATTCCCTCTCCCCTACCTTCACTTTAGTTTTTGTGTTCTTTCATATATCTCCTCCACCTTTTTACCAGCCATTCACTTAATCCTCTCTTCCTCAGACACTCGGAACATCCTCTTTCTGTCCACTTGGTCGAAAGCCTCCGAATAATGCATAGACCCTCTCCCTTTTGTTCTTTAGTTCGCTCATTGTGAAATGGTCCAGGATATACATATTGTAACGTAGCCTGAGCCGGGCGGGTTCGAGGATTTAAAGAAATATTCTGGCGCACACCGTATTTACAAACTTTTATTAAAAAAGACCACTAAGACTAACTTTTCACAATGTACAGACTTTCACAATATCACGCGCTGATCACTTGTTCACGATGCTTCCAATCGACTCACTCGCTCCGTTGTTTGATCCCTTCTTATACCGCTCCCTTCGTTCTAGATTTCTTCTATTCCCGGAATCATGAGATCATGTTTCCGACGCAAAGGATTATTCCAGAAGAATGAGATCAGTCTCTTGTACGAGCGTGGTATAGCATGAGATCACCGCCACAGAGTATTCTAGACTTATGAAAGCATCCCATGTGAATAATTATTCCCAGACGTTCTCATGTGGACTATTCCAGATTAATTACGTTTCCATACGTGGTGAGATCATCACGACATCATCCGCTTCCGGGCCGTCGCGCCGTCGTCTCACTGCCCCCTTTTAAAGATTGTTCGTCCCGAACAATCTACTTCAATCCTGTTGATTTGTCCCGGAGTAGGGTGCCAAACGATCCAGGTGAACCACATCTTGGCTCGGGGATTGCGTTGAATCCGGTACACTACGTCGTTGATCCTCTTTACAACCGTGTACGGGCCTTCCCAACTGGGTTGTAACTTTGGGCAGCGGCCTTTCTTTCGCCGAGGGTTGAACAACCATACCAAGTCTCCATCACTGAATCCTGCCGAATTCACCCTCAGATCGTAACGCGTCTTCATCCGGTCGCTCGCCACGCGAATGTGACTGCGCGTTAGTTCATGTATACTGGACATGGCTTCCTGTAGTTCGTCTACGTAGTTTCCCACGTCCTTCCGCTCTTGTCCCGGTGATCCGAAAGCCAGATCGCATGGTAGACGCATTTCCCGTCCAAACAGGATCTTCGCCGGTGTCTGGTGGGTCGTCTCGTGAATTGCCGCTCTGTACGCCAGCAAAAACAAAAGTAGACGCCGATCCCAGTCCCGCTGATGTTGATCGACCACCTTGGACAAGTGCTGCTCCATGGTCTTGTTGAAACGCTCGACCATTCCATCTGACTGAGGATGCAGGGGTGTCGTCCTTGTCTTCCGCACGCCCAATAGTTCGCAGACGCCCTGGAACACTCCAGATTCAAAGTTCCGCCCTTGGTCCGAGTGCATTTCCAGTGGAAGTCCGTAGCGGCAAATCCAATTTTCTACCAACGCCCTGGCAACCGTCACAGCTTCTTGATTGGGTAGGGCATAGGCTTCCGGCCACTTGCTAAAATAGTCGATGACCACCATGATGTACTTGTTTCCCGAATCAGTGGTAGGAAACGGTCCTGCTACGTCGAAGGCTATTCTCTCGAATGGTGGCCCAACGTTGTACTGCTTCATGGCTCCTCGACTACGCGTCTGTGGACCGTTGCTCGCCGCACAAGTGTCACATTTTCGACACCAGCTCTCGACATCGTTTCGAACGTTCACCCAATAGAAGCGTTCACGGACTTTATCCAGTTGCATCGTCACCGACTTTCCGTCTGCACTCTCCCATGCTCGCTTCAGCAGGCCATTTTCCACCTTCAGTGAATCCTATTGGGCCCATAGTGCTTTGAGAGCAGGACTCTTGTCCGAAATGTCTTGCCATTGTGGTCTCTGATTTCCGTTCTCTTTGCTTTTCAAAATTGCACTAATCATACTGCTGCAGCCTCTCCAACCATCTGGCTGTCTGTCCTTCTGGATCCTTAAGGCTTAACAGCCACCTCAACGCAGCATGATCCGTTCGGATTTTGAAGTGTTGACCGTACAGGTACTTGTGAAAATGTCCTACTGCATTTACGATCGCCAATAACTCCTTCCTCGTAACGCAGTAGTTTCTTTCCGGCTTAGAAAGCACCTTGCTATAGTATCCGATGACTTTTTCTTCGCCTTCCTGCACCTGCGAAAGAACTGCCCCGATACCGTTGTTACTGGCGTCTGTATCCAGGACATACCGCCCCTTTACTCTCGGGTAAGACAGAATAGGACCCGTGCACAGCGAGATCTTCAAAGTTCGAAACGCGGCTTCGCTCTCGTTATTCCAGATAAATGGGGTTTTGTCTTCCGTGAGTCTGTGCAGAGGCTTGGCAATGTCAGCAAACCCTTTGACAAATCTGCGATAGTAGGTACAGAGGCCCAAGAAGCTTCTCAGCTGGTGCTTGTCCCTTGGTCGTGGCCACTCGCGGACGGCCGCGATCTTGTCCGGATCTGTTTGTACTCCGCTGGGCGAAACCACATGGCCCAAGAACTTCACTTCTGTCTGGAACAATCGGCACTTCTTGGGGTTGAGCTGAAGGTTGGCATTCCGCAGGCGGCTGAAGATCTCTTCCAAATTTTTCAAATGTTCTTCGAAGGTTCTTCCAACTACCATGACGTCATCGAGATACACCAAGCAGGTTTTCCATGTCAGACCTCGCAGAACCAGTTCCATCAACCTCTCGAAAGTGGCTGGAGCGTTGCAGAAAACAAAGTTCTCATCATCTCGCTCATCCCTCTTAGTAAGTCGTTTCCGTCCTTCGGGGGTTCCTCTGTGGTTACTGCTCGCAGACGGTGAGCCGCCGGACGACAGGCGTTTTTAGCCACTTCGAACTCCAGGGCGTGCACGAGGGCGTCGGCGCATTTTTGATGTCTACCTAACCTCAACATTTGCTGCACCTCACTGTCGCGAACCCCATCAACAAACGCGCTTGTTCCAAGTTGGTGGTGGAATTCGCTTGGGGCGCTTGGGTAGGCCAGATGTACCAGTCTCTCAACGTCCGCCGCAAACTCCTGCAGGCTTTCGCCATTCCTCTGAACTCGTGACTTCAGCTGAGACTGGTACACTTGGTTCAAGTGGAGGTCTTCATACCGCAGCTCGAGAGCGTTGACCACGGCGACGTAGTTCTTTTGTTCCTTCTCCGGGACGGTTTGCAGCAGCTGAAGTGCAGTGGCTTTCTCTTCTTCACCCCAGTTGTTCATTTCGGCCGCTGCCTCGAATTGCCTCCTGTACATAAACCACGAGGTCTGGCCATCAAAAGTCGGAGGTTTTAGCCTTTGCGATGACGGCTCTGTCACGACCGACTGCCCCGTTGTTATCCTTTTCAGCTTTGTTTCCATTTCCTTGACTTTCTTTTCCAATTCCTCTTTCATTTCCAGAACTTCTTCTTTTACAACTTCTTCAATTTCCAGAACTTTCCTTTCCACAACTTGAACCTTCTCTTCCACGTCTTTTTTAAAAGTGTTTTGCAAAATGTCCAGCTGATCGAAAATACTCTTCTGTTCCTCTTGTCGTCGATTTTCTTGTTCTTCATTTTCTTCTTGTCGTTTCTTTTCTTATTCTTCTTGTCGTCTCTTTTCTTGTTCTTCTTTTTCTTCTTGTCGTCTCTTTTCTTGCTCTTCTTTTTCTTCTTGTCGTCGCTTCTCTAGTTGTTCTAGAAGTGCCATTTGTTCTTTTCTTTCTTCCTGTCGTCTCTTTTCTTGTTCTTCTTTTTCTTCTTGTCGTCTCTTTTCTAATTGTTCCAGAAGAACGGCCATTTGTTCTTGTAGAGCCTCCATGGTTTTACTTCTCGTGACTCTTCCAGAAGGTTGCTTTGACATGCGTCACGTACCGGTTGGTTCGATGTTTCTTCTTTTTTTTTTGACTTCCGCTTCTTTAAATCCCACTTCTGACACCAATGTAACGTAGCCTGAGCCGGGCGGGTTCGAGGATTTAAAGAAATATTCTGGCGCACACCGTATTTACAAACTTTTATTAAAAAAGACCACTAAGACTAACTTTTCACAATGTACAGACTTTCACAATATCACGCGCTGATCACTTGTTCACGATGCTTCCAATCGACTCACTCGCTCCGTTGTTTGATCCCTTCTTATACCGCTCCCTTCGTTCTCGATTTCTTCTATTCCCGGAATCATGAGATCATGTTTCCGACGCAAAGGATTATTCCAGAAGGATGAGATCAGTCTCTTGTACGAGCGTGGTATAGCATGAGATCACCGCCACAGAGTCTTCTAGACTTATGAGAGCATCCCATGTGAATAATTATTCCCAGACGTTCTCATGTGGACTATTCCAGATTAATTACGTTACCATACGTGGTGAGATCATCATGACATCATCCGCTTCCGGGCCGTCGCGCCGTCGTCTAAATATATTATCCTTAGTTCCCCTCCCCTCACTTACTTCTCCACCTCTTCCAGCGTGATTTCTTCTCCTTCTGGTGCTGTTTGGTTCCTCTACATTTCTATTTCTGTTTTCCCTTTTTATTTTTCCCCCTAAAGCAGCCACATAAAAGCATTCCTCCAAATCGTTCATCGTTGTCTACTCAATCACTGTTTCTTCTTTCTTTATCTCTCTATTGATACAGTTCCACACTCGCTTCTCTGTTCTTATGGCTCTTCTCTCTCCTTCCTCACCCTCTTCTTCTCTCAACATGTCTCTCTAGTCATTTTTTCGCTTTTAGAAAGCCGCTTCCGTTTGCTTTGGTTTTTTCTTTTCATTCTCTTAGCTCCTTTATTACTTTCTTTTCCGTTGTTCAGATTCTTTGTGCCACCATTTATTTTTCTTTCTTGCTTCCCCACCTATTATTATTATTTCTCTTTTTGTCGCTGCTTCTTGTAATACCGTGCGGTCATTTAAATTAGAATAGGCTGTGAAATTTAAATTAGGTTGGCACTACTAACTGTTGACAATTTGGTTTAATATTTGAATGTCAAAGGTGTCAAAGTGACTTTAGAGAATTTCCAAAGTGCTTTTTCACGGTTTCCAGGTGGTGCCACACCTGTGAAACAGTGTTTTCATCAAAACTGCAACCCCGTTCTACCAGCGGATTCGGAATAGATGCACGTCTAATGTGCACTTTTCCCGTCCTCTGCGAGAATAAATGCCTGACAGCGCGATCGCATTTACCTCGTTTTTTGCACTAGAAACATCTTTTTTTGCACGACTTTTTGCAGACCCTGAATGAAGAGATAAAACTGAAGCTCATGCTGACAATTAACTACTATTAATTTGATTAATAATAATAATTAATTAACACTCACTGTGTAAAAATGTTAAAACGAAAACTGAAAATTCAAGTGGCAAACACCAGATCTCGGGTGTGTCGTTATTTCTTTTAATTACGATTTTAGTTATTCAAAAATGCGGATTTCATGCAAAATGCGTATCGTGTATTATTTTATCTACCAACTTAACAACAGCGCCCTTCTATTTTTACAAGTTGCACCAGTTGTAAATATTTGGCATTAATTACTGCAATTCATCTAAACAAAACAAAGAACGAAGAGTTAAACCATTACAAAACGCCTTGTGTAATTTTGCATGAAAATCCGGTCTCTGACTGAGAAATGTCAGTCTCAAAAAATAGATAACCTCAAATTCGTTCCGACTTTTGTCATTATCATGATTATCTTTTAAAGAAAAGTTAAACAAATGTGCTAGTAATGAAAAAAATAGTATATAAACCACGGTTGAGAAGCCTTTTCTTAGCCTCGCACTTTTATTTTCCGCGATGCTTCGCATCTTGGGAAATAAAATAGCTCGGCTAAGAAAAATGGTTTCTCAACCTTGGTGTATAATAATTAATATTAGATGCACATTAATAAATTGAAAATTATTCCAGAAGAGCATAAGTGACCGGCTGCGCGGAAGCGATGAACGAACCAATGAACGGCACTGGCGCAACCGGCTGATCGTGTTCTTCTCTTCTCCACACGCAGCGTTTCGATAGCGACATGCTCTTCTGGAATAGTTTTAACTTTAACACTGAATAATTTTGGTGCCATCTATTTTTTGACTTTTTGGAGATTCTATATTTTGGAGTTGCTTGTACAACCTATTAGCATTACATCATTGACCTGTCGATTCAATCTCCATGTTTTCTTCAGCGATGATCGTATAATATAGTAACGCGCTCTAACGAAACCGGTCTGCAATTCTGGAATGATAAAAAATTTCCTTACAGCAATGGTAGCTTCTAACAGGGACGACAACTGTTATTAGCCATTATTGTGCTCCACTTCTAGATTCAGATATTTGGTTGAATCCTAATGGTCCTTGGATATATAAAAATATTTAAAACAATTTCATGTATATTTTTTTAATACAATGTTCTAGTTTATTTATTGTTTGATCAATGTCTGCAATCACTGGTCTGCAGTCAAAAGGTTTCTCTCAACGGGTCCCTTAAGAAACGTGGATTGATTTTTTTCCGAGTTGTTAAGTTTTCAGTTGGAAAAAAGAATGCGGCAATAATATAATTATCTCGACAAACTTTATCTCCTTCCACACAAACACGTAGAAAAGAAAACATATTCGACTATTAATAAAATGTTTATTAAAATAATAAGTGGAAAGAATTCAAAAACACGGACCAAAGCAAATCATCATGTACTAGTACGAAGTGTTCATAAATGATTCATACATGCAGTAGGCTTTGAACGTCAAAATTCTCCGTCCAACTACACGTAAATTTTGTTTTCCACAGGCAACATGATGTATTAATCATTTATAACCAGACAGAAAGAACAATACATACAGAAGAAGAACTAAAAATAATGTGTTTCATAGACATCAAACAGACGTGGATAGTAAACTAGGGAAGAACAGTAAAAAGTTCATTGGCTATTAAAAGATTATGCAGGTGAATAGAAATCAGTGGGTGATATTAATAAAAATACGCAGTATAAGGAAATGCTTGTATCGGTATTAACAAAAAATTGAGCAAAAGCTTAGGAATAACGTTTTGCTTATCAGCCTTAAGTAGTTATAAGCATTCGCCACAGCCCGTATTAATAAAAAATATATTTTGCTGAAAAAAATCAGTAAATCTTTATGTTATGGCTTTCTAACCAAATTAACAAAACGCGTGGTGGTGCATTAGATGCTAACACAAAAATTAAAACTTTTATAAGATATGTAGCCGATCCAGGTATGTGTGTAAAATACTAAAATAATATACACATTTAGTTATCTACCTTTACAATAAAATACATACAGGGTGTATCAAAAGGTGCGCACTAACTCTTCAGAACTTTTTTCCTTGAGCTTTCCGGACATCCAATTCACTTTCAGTTTTTCTTTGGGCCTCATAGCTTTCAAACTAATCATAAATTAAACTGGCCAATGAGAAGCCTTTATAAATTTTTAATATATTCGTTACGTAGGAACCACAAAATTCTTGGAAATTATCTTTGGATCAACATTATTGGCGGCATTTCATTGGTCAACTTTATCGACTTGCTGCTCATAAACTATTGCTCTGTGGCACGTTATATAAACGGTTTGGGTAGTGGTAGAATCCCATCTTGAGGAGTTGGTGCGAACCTTTTGATACACCCTGTATACTTTATACGGATGTTGTTGTAAGAGTTTTTGTATGTTTTAGGATTTCAGACTGGGGTAGCTGAAGATATAGGAATTAGACAGCCAACGGTATCAAATACTATTAATTGGGTTGCCAGAAAAATTGTTAACAAAGCTGACCTTCAAACACTGAAGCAAAAATAAAATGGCCACAAAAGTTTCAATTTCCAATAGCAATTGGAGCTTCAGATTGTACACTCATTCGGATTAAAAACGTTGGCAGAAATCGCCACGGGGACGAATATATATTTAGAAAAAAAGTTCCTAGTCTTAATATACAAGCAACATGTGATTCTGAGGAGATGTGTACAAGCGTGAGTGCTGAGTGGCCCGGATCAGTCCACGACAGCCGAATTTGGAAAAATAGTTCTGTATGTCGGATGATGCGGACTTTCCCTAATGCTGTACTGTTACCAGATCAAGGATATGAAGTTGAAAAATGTCTTTGCGATTTATGTGGGACACAGCATGAGAAGATGTGGATTCTCTTGAAAATAAAAAAATATCGTTTTTTGCCGTCAAAAATCCAAAGAATTTAAAAGTAATTTGTTAGTTTCCAATACCTTTCAAATGAGGTATCACTGACCCATGGTGCCATTTAAGATTTTGGGGCTAACAGCCCCGTCGCCAAGAGGGCGCAATGCTGGAACTTGAAAAGAAACTGAGGAGATGTGCCCCTGGTAAATAAAATCGACCTGTTCCGAGGATTTTTCAATCGCAATAATCAATTCGGAGAAATCTGGACTGGGATAGTTTTAAATGGGACAGCCTGTATAATATTGATTAAAATTAAAATATGTTGTATTTTTATGGTTAACAAAAATAAAAATCACCGTCAGCTGAATGTTTGTGGAGATAAAGATCGTCAGTTCATTTGCCAAAGTGACTATGCAACACTCAGATGCACTGACCGCGCAGCATTATTTCTGACGCTGACTGACGCTCTTAGCCCCCTTAACAATACGACTGACAATTTTATTTATTATATTAAAAGCATAAAAATACAGCTGCATAAATTTCATAAGGTATAAAATGACTTTGTACATGACTTTGTACTTTAAAAAAATTAACATGGTTCATACAATATACGTGACTGACGTATAATGCCCCTTCTTCAATACAGCTGACGATTATTTTTTTAGTTAAAGATAATCTGAAAAACCATCTCATAAATTTTTGTGCGGTATCAATATACTAAAACCAAATTTTTTTTTTACAACTTTGACAAGTGCCCCGCGGGTGCGGGGACTGACGCTCATTTTGATGATTATTGAACATTAAACAACTGCTAGAAATGAAAATCATTCGGTATAAAATTCCTAGAAAAAATGCTACGCTACCTCCCGTACTATTAAGTTCGATCCGCACAATTTCAACAGAATGTTTTATTTTACATAATGTGGCCAAATATCTAAAAGACGATGCCATATCAAATGACGCAAATTGACTATGATGAAGAAGAAAATGACGTACAGATCAATAATAAGAAGAATAAGAAGAAATAAATCCGTTAACAATAAGACTTGCAGGGGAAAATAAAAGAAGTTGGTTTGGACATTTAATGCGGATGGGCTCAAGAATATAAAAGATAAAGATAAAAATAGGGTGGAATGAGGCAGTAACACAAACAAGAGACAGAAAGAGTTGGAGAAGACATAACTTAGATAAGGGAAGTAAAAACAATGAGGTAGTATACAAAATTTTGAAACTTTTTTATAAATGAAACTGCTTAAAATAGAGGACTCCTATTTTTTCGTTTTGCTTAAATCATAAACGTTTTCATGAAATAAATTAAAAACTATTTCGCGGGCGAATAACTACTTCATTATTTTCCGAGCATAGAGAGAGTAAGAGCAAAAAGAAAATAATTACTAATAAAATGAGTGAGAGTGAGAAATGGAAAGGCGTAGGTCCTCACTTAATTCATATGCCGGCCACTAATGACGTATTTTAAACTAGTACAGTTCTCTCATAAAAAATTAAATGAATTTCAATTCAATTTTTTTGCATTTTCAGTAAGTATAATTTCACTATAATAGCGCTAAACCATACACTTTTCAATGAAGTTTATGATTATTGTATTTTCCAAAAACTTTATTTTTTAGTATACTACCTGATTACAAGCAGTGTATACAGGCTGTCCCATTTAAAACTCCCCAGTCCAGATTTCTCCGAATTGATTACTGTGATTGAAAAATCCTCGAACAGGTCGATTTTATTTGCCAGGAGCACATCTTTTCAGATGCTTTTCAAATTCCGGCGCTTCGCCCTCTTCGCGAGTGGGCTGTTAGCCCCAAAATCTTAAATGGCACTATGGGTCGAGTGATACCTCATTTGAAAGGTATTCGAAGCCTCTACAACTAACTGCCTACTTTTCAATATTTTCAGTATTGACGATAATTTTCCATTTTCAAGATAATCCACATCTTCTCATGCTGTGTCCCACATAAACCACAAAAACAAACATGTAATTGCTGCAATTAGACTTATTGAAATTGGGGGAACAGGTACAGTTTTGAAAATCGTCTGTATTTTTGCATGGAAATGAATGGTGACCATATCCAACATTTATTACGTTAATTACATCATTTAATGAAAAATAATCGTGTCGTATACTCCACATTCAGTTTTAAGTCCTTTGCGCTATTTAGCAATCAAAAGCAACATAATGACGTAATGACACAAAAGTTTAATTTGAGAAATTACATGTTTGTCTTTGTGGTTTCTATGGGACCCAGCATGAGAAAATGTTGATTATGTTGAAAATAGAAAATTATCATTTTTACGATCAAAACTGCAAAAAATTGAAAGGTCAGCGGTTAGTTGTATAGAGTCCTTCAATACCTTTCAAATGAGGTATCACTCGACCCCTAGTGCCATTTAACATTATGGGGCTAACAGCCCCCTCGCGAAGAGGGCGAAACGCCGGAACTTGAAAAGCATCTGAAAAGATGTGGCAAATAAAATCAACCTGTTCGAGGATTTTTCAATCACAGTAATCAATTCGGAGAAATCTGGACTGGGGAGTTTTAAATGGGACAGCCTGTATATTGCATTCCCTGATCAGATCTTAACTTTTTGACAATGGAACCACCTCAAGAGTATATCCTTTCATATAAAAGATGAATTTTGTAAATCGGTCCACAATTGACGAAGAAATTGGTGAACATAAATGATATATAAATGTCCTGAGGTAACAAACATTAAAAAAAAAAAAAAACATACAACCGAATTGATAACTTCCTCCTTTTTTGAAGTCTGTTAAAAAAAACGCAATTTTTTTTATATAAAAAAAATATCAAAATCGGAGCTGTTTCTGAGGACTTCCGAGAAAAAGACTTCATTGACGCGACTATACGTGAAGCATGAGGAAATGCTGAATAAGCCAGGTGAATTTACATGGAACGATTTCCCCCGCGGCTTGCTCCTGATACCCGAATATTTATAAAAAAAAAAACAGTATCTGAGACAACATATAACTCTCAAACTCAAGATCGTGGACGTGTGAGGACCATAAGAATCCTAGACGTAGAACCCCAAATTCTGCACACCGTAGTGATTTTCGAATTAAATTTCTATTTTTTTTTAAATGGTCAAAAAAAAAATTTACTTTCGTACTTACCCTGGAAATAGTATAAAGTGTTTTCTGAATTGGTTGGAAGCACGTCCAGAATCGTGTTTTATAGAACGAGTTTCATAACACGAGGTTTTATGGCACGTGTTCATGTTTAGAAAACGTCGTTTTAAAATTGCATAATTATATTAAACATATTTTTGATATTATGCTTTATTGGAAAGGAGTTACGTTAAAGTTACGGACATATTTCTAAATTTTATACTAAATATTATAAACTTAGAAATCGCAATTCGGGAACACCAGCTCAAAAGACAACGATGAACGGTATAAATGTGATAATTATTATATTTGCGTTTACAAATCGTCAGTGAAAGGAAAAGTAAGTCAATATCAAAGAGCGAAAAATTTGCCAGATGATGAAATCGGTTGATTGGAATGCCACGGAATACAAATCAAAACAATTTAGCCAGATACTATAAAGGCATTTAATAGAAAACGATGGTTTAAATGTGATTATTGCTATGACAAAAGGCTACGGACGGTCAGACGTTGCGTTTACCTGTGAGAACTGGTAATAAGTGAAAAAAATATATATCTAGCGTGTCTTGAAATTTCGTTGAAAACTATGAAAAAAATTCTTCAAAGATGATCTTTTTTTATTAATTTTGTAACAGGAAGAATTTTTCGTACGTTGCTAATTCTTAGATTATAACTAAATAGTAAGTACTCAATTAATAAACAGTATACGTAGTTCAAAGTCGACTATAAAACGGTGAAGAAAAAAAAACAACGGGTTGCACTCCGGGAGTGCCGGCAGAAGTAATTTTGAATATTTTGGAATGGTTAGGGAATAATTTCGCACGAATTGCGTTATTTATCAGTATAAAAGTACTATCATTTATGTGGTAAAATACAATATTCATTTATTGCGCTATCGTACACAAACATGACAATTGATATTACATTAAAAATTTAATACTTCAGAACTATTACAATTATTATTTTACATTAAAAAGTTTATCTCTCAGAAAAATCAACTTTCATCCATAATTTCAACGACTCTTTCACCATCATCATCGCCAATCTCTAAAACTGATACAATAGGATTATGGTAGCTGAAGTAAGAAACCAACAATTTTGATTCGAATCTATTTAAATGTCTAATAAAGACCGCATCAATAGTAGTTTTGTATTTCGTTGTGCTAAGATTGCGATCATTTGACATCGTTAAACCAAATTCATTATTTAAAAATTCAATTAATTGTTGATTTTTATCGTCTGCAAAGTTTATGTTGAAATCTCCACTAAAAATCATTGGCAAATCATCAAAGCTTTTCCCAATTTTTTTTTGAAGCAATGCAGATGCGTCATGAGAATAAATGAATAAATTTTCATACAAGAAGTCTCGTATAGCACGCAATGACTTATCTGGAGAAATGTAAACAGCAACCATAATAATGAACTGATTATCACCAAAGTGGCAACGACTTATACACATATCGCCTTAAGGGTATTGGTCGCGATTTCATAAGACAGAGAGTTTTGCCCACGTCAAATTTTAAAGAAATCTATTTCACATGTCACATTGGTTTTTTCACTCGTACGCATTAATTGCTACACAGTGCGAGGAGATAGATGACTGCAGTGCAGTCTACCAGCGCAGTTGTTGCTATGAATCAGCGGAGTGACCATTCAGAAATGACTGACCGACTAAGGGTCCACATGCGCTATCGACAGGGGCGGACTTGCCCCAAATATTAATAGATATTGCAATTAAAATTATTATGGGACAAGTTTATATCATAGTAAAAAAAATATCAGAAGTCAAGTCTATATGCATAATTAAATAATAATATATACAAATAACTGAACATACCTTATTTGACTTTAAAATCATATAATTTACCTTTTTTCCAACATATCACTGAACTGATGTCTGAAGAGACCGTAGGTATGTTTTCACCACAAATAATAATTATAAAATGAATCATATGGTTTTATAGTTTTACCTTAGCTGTGTTTTTTTCACTGCTTTTAATTGCGCTAAACGTCTATTTTTTCGATGAGCGGAAGGATATCTTTTTATAGCATTCTTCCTCAAATTTCCCATTATTATTAGAAAAAAATAAACTAATAAAAATTTAAGGACAAACCAGTTTCGACACTAACATCTGAAACTCAAGTGATCATAGATCACTAGGCCATAATTCTGACGAGTGTCACCCTGTATTGCTTCGCGCCGAAAGTTGTGGACCTAAGAAGTTTTTACCATCGATACGCGACGTTCTGTTCAGTAACGCTCGGACTGATTGTACGTCTCCAGTTCAAACGGTAAGAGATAACACTATTGCATCTTATATTATGTACGACGGAGATAGGAAATTTGCATCGCACTACGAATTTTGGAAAAACAAAGAAACCATTCGGTTATTTCAACAATGATTTAAGGATTTGTTTTTATAATCGAAAGCAGCTTCGTACAAAGTTTATTTCATAACTGATTTTTTTCAAGTTTTGGTTGATTTTGGTCTTCTCATTACGGATTCAACCTGTTATCAGATAAGATATTTTTATTTTATTTTGAGGGACATTCTACTTTAGTATTGATCATTATTCCAATGTTAAACCAAAAATTGAAGTGGTAGGTGTGTTAATGATTAAGTAATTCCAAAACTAAACAATAATTTTTTGGACCATCTAGCGTCTTCTTCCTATCCATGTCTAGTTATGGTATGCGATAAAAGAGTGGACTGGTATGACGTTTAGGAATGTTGTTGTGCAGACAAATTATAGTCAAATGAAGCCGTGTTCAATTCCCTTAAACATGCTAGTGTATTTCGCATGCACATCCATATAATTTGTGCAATAATGAACTGTGTTCATATTTTGATAAAAAGCTACTCCTCCCGCTGGACGATTATTTCTTCTGAACCTCGCAACAAAGAGAGGGGGGATATTACCTCCTCTCCTACGCCGCGCCGGCGCGGCGGTCTACCCTCCCTCCGTCTTACGAATTTTCGATCAGGCCACGTCCTGACGCGAGTTTAACAATTTTTACCCATCCCAAAAAGTGCTCACCGCCCCTAAAGAAGTTTTCACTTCAAAAATCTTTCATTGTTTTATATATGTTTTTAATTTTGTTAAGCCCTTGATTGTTAATAAAAAAGTTAAAAATCATTCACTTCAAAAATCTACACCAAATAGCAAAACATTTACCAGCCAATATAATTCACGGCAACATTGCGAAAATACAAAATAAAATAAAAATAGGCCTTCAAAAGTTGAATGACTAAAATGTGATCATTGCAAAAACGATGGCAAACAATTTTACCATAAGTATAATTTACGGTTCATACACAAAGAAGTTCGAGCATTCATAAAAAATATATAATCAGTCGAATAGAGAACCTCCTCCTTTTTTTAGGTTAAAAATGTAAAATAGTATGAAAAAATATTTAGGTAAATGTACGCACGCTCATACAGTTTGATACAAATTCACAATAGACAAGGAGTTATGGAAGTCCTGGAGTTATGGAAGCCAAAAAATTTAACCACAAGTAGAACTTGTCAAAATAAATATTTTTTTATCTATAATTTTTCTTTCACAAACGCCTATTGACCCCATATGCTTCGATAAAGAGAATGCACAAAAAAGTTACCCGATAAAGGAATCAAAATAAAAATTGTTTAAATGGATACAGGTACTAACCTAGCATAATATGCACACGTTGAAGTAGGTTAAGTAAAAAACAATAAACGTTGACACACCGACATACTTAAAACACATCTTCGAATACTCAAGTTTGGCTCTTCCTTAATAGCATCCAAACTTTCAGAGAAGAAAATTTGCCATAATCACAAACGTTGCACTGTTATCACAAAAGCACCTGACAGAGAAGCGGAGGGCCTCGTTTGCATTACCTAAGGCTCAATTAACAAATTAGTATTAGTATTTGCTTAAGAATCGAGCATAGGTATAATGCATAGCGCGACACTCGACTATCGAAAGGACAAATTTTTTGTCCCAAAAAAGGTAGAAGTTTACACCGATTGAACAAAACCTTCGTCATTCGTTCAAGTTCATGAACTCATAGACGGGGGGGGGGGTGTTTATAGGGGCTAGAAAAAGGCGGATTTCAGCAAAGTGGTAAATAGAAAAAATGTTTTTTTTTGTTCTACATGTGGTTAAATTTTTTGCAGTTATAATCGTTGTGTTCTAATGCGAACTAACAGCCTGATTTCATGTTGAGTTGCGACGGGTCGCTAAGGAAACGTCTTAACTAAAGGCCATACAATAAGGCTCTGTGAAATGTGAAATGAAACATGAAATTGATCCTTACTGCCTGGTCTTTAGATAAGACGTAAGACCCGTCGCAACTCAACATGAAATCAGGCAGTAAGTTACGACTCTATATATTATACAGGGTAATTCACGAAGTGTAATAGTTATTTAAACCAGTCCCTAATATGAGGAGACCTAGAAGAATTTTAAAAAATTCGAACTGTAAAAAAACAAGATGAAATTTACGTGAAAACCGATTGAGAACCGCTGGTATGATTAAAGAACCATTAGTAAATAAACCCTTATCTCTTGGCCTAAACAAAAAAGGACTTTTTTGCTGAAATGAGTGCGGTGAACGACTGCTAATTAATTTCGTTCAGTAGTTCTACTTTGACTGCTGACGGTACACTAAATATTTTAAAATGCCTTTATTTTCAAATACTGGCATGACCGATATGATTATGACCTACGGTGAAACCCGTGGGAACTCTCTTCGTCTCGAGACTTGTACATAGGACAACAAATGTGGTTCTTACAAGACGGAGCTCCTCCCCGTAGTGTCAGACTGGTTAGATAATAATTTACACGAAAGGTGGATCGGAATAAGTGATTTTTTCGTGTGGGGCCACATGAAACAGCTTGTTTATGCTAGTCCTATCAACACCGTGCAATAATTATGCGAAAGATCGTGGAGTATGCATCCGCGAAATGTCTAACGTGCTTAGCAGAGTCGTGACTTCGGAGATCATAAGGGGGTTCGTCATTTTGAACAATTTTGATAAATGGTACGTTGACATAGATTAGTCTTTTTCAACTGAAAGCAAGCGTGGTTTTTGTCAATCGGAAAAGGTTAGTCAATAAAAACCTAGATGTTTACCATACTTCGTATCGTAAGTAGTAGTTTTTTTTTGTCCAAAATAAATGCAGTAACTATCAAAATGTTTTGAGTGCATCGCTGGTTGCCCGGAAAATTGGATAATTGGGGAAAAACTGAGTGTTCTTTTCTATGGGATTTCTGTATGAGCTCAAGACCATAACTCACGATTCGAACGATGGATATGCGTAATTCTTTTTTTGTTTTGTTCGCTATGGTCCTGGAAGTTTTCAGGAAAATAAAATTCGAGACAATTATAAAGAAAAGTCGGAAAATTCGATAAGATAATAAGAATTGTATTTCTCTTATTTACCTAAAACGGAGTATAAATTTAACGAAGGCGATATAGCTGTGAAATTGTGGAATTAATTTTGGACTCCTACTGGTAAAGCAGACAGATTGTCAGTATAACTCTAAGGCGGTGAAAACGCACGTATAGTATTCAAATATTATTCTTTTTAAATGAAATGTTACTAGTCAAAATTAATACCATTTATGGTTAACTTTACTTTGTGCTTGTGTATTTTCTGTTTTTTTTTTTACTAACAACAAATTTGCCCTTTTGATGGGTGAGTGTAGTTTACTTAATATACAGATTTCTGCGCACTTCCACCATCTATCATTGCAAAATTATGAACTTACTTTGCATGGATATTTGTAAAGCTGAACTCAAGTTGGTAATGGCATCACTCAAATCTTGATAGTATCGATCGAAAAGGGTGTTATCTAGAAAAAAATTATATAGTAAGAAACAGTATGTTTCACTTCTTGCTATGTGTACAGTAGAATACAAAAGTATGGAATGATGAATGTATATCCTAAACGTCATGTTCATAAACAATGACACATGCACAGCATGCATATTAATCAATAAAATATCTTTTATTTATAACATTTTTGAAAAAATAAATCCATCATTCCATACTTCTGGACCGCACTGTATTTAATTTCAGAATGTATGACGAAAATACTTACAATGTTCATCATCATAAATCCTGAAAATGCTAGCATCATCAACACTCCCTCCTAGAATTGTAGAGACTAACTTCTCAATAAAATCTCTTATAGATTCTTTTTCTTCTTTTATGTGCCGTTCATCGTTGTTTTGTTTCTTCCCCATTTGATTACTTTGGGTTGATGATATTTTCTTACGAAATAAACGCACGGAATTTATTATTCCTTGAAAGAATGAGGGTTGCTTCAAGCAGGTGTAACATATCCATTCTTTAGTCTGAGAATCTCGCCTAGAACATCTTCTTTTGCATACTCGGTGTTTGCAGTTTGAGCATATGATTATTTTGATTTTTTCGGTTTCACACAGACGCAGGTAAAATCCGCAAACTGTACAGAGCCACTGTAATCCTGGTTCCTGGGTCCTAAAAAAGAGAGAAAATGAGAAACACATACCAACAGTTCAGTGATTTATGGAAACTTAAAGTAAAAAAAGTTGCTGTAGCATGTTTAAATAGTATATTGAAACACTAGTTTTGTAAAACTGATATTAAGACACGAGTTCAGGTTTGCAGCACGACTGCCGTAGGCAGGAGTGCCTGTAAAGAACGAGTGCTCTTAAGTTTTACAAAACAAGCTGTTCATGTTATTTTTCCTAATTTGCATATTTTTTTTTTTTTTTTAACAAATAAAATCAATTTTGATCATTTAGGAAATTTTGTTAAATTTTGATTTTTCTCTACCTGACGTATACTTGAGATGACTTACATGGAACCTTAACCGCAAAATCACACTGAGATTTCGTTCCGTGCAAGGTTCAGTGTGTCTACCAATGGAAACAAAAATTCTAGATTTTGGGTGCGTTAATGAAATATTAACGCACTCAAAATGAGTGCGTTAATAGCTTTGTTACAACAGCAAATTAGGAAAATAGTTTTAACTTGAAATCTAAAAAAAACTGATAGTATAACAATAATAATTGTAATATTTTAGGATTTAAGACTTTAGCTTGTCTGGTTGGTTGTAGACTGGGCTACAATTTCTGGGAATTCCCCAACAGTGGTGCGCGCAGCGATTGTGCAGTGAACGAACTCGAGTTAGTTTTAAGCTGGCCACCATGATTTTATATTTTATTTTCTCTCAATAAATTGTTCTGTTTTTAATATCAAAAGCATACTACATAATGTAAAAATAATCAATGAATTAATTTTGGTTAAAAAAATTTCTTCTTCTAAAACTATAGACGAACATCGAGTTACCAGATTACAATTTGCTAGAACCCAGTGAGAATAGAAGCGGAATATTCTATAAAGGTTTTATTATCTGACGAGCGCAGATTTATTTTATACTCGCCAGATAGACGTGCCCCTGATATCCGACCAAGTCATAAGCATCGCCTCATTCGCAGTGGTAAAGTTCGCGGTGGGAAAAAAAAGGAAATTTACAACCATTTTTTTAAAGTCTCCCTTTCATGGATGTCTGAAATTGTCCACAATTACTGATTTGCCGTTTAGATGCCCGCGAAAGTATCATTGTGTGTAAACTTGGTTTCGGTTTAGCATGTTTTAACCCCGCCTACAGCACGCCGCTTTCACGTGATAGCTTTCCCTTTTCAGCGGCTCGAGTATAATTAGAATTAAATATATTGTATTTTTCAACCTAAATTATTTTTTCTTAATGCTAATGAATAATGATCCTTACAACACGATCTGTTTGCAGGTTTATTTAAAGTTATGAAACGAATTCGACAATAATTGTTGCGCTGAGTGTATTATCGTGAGGCTAATTATTACAATGAAAATATACAGTGTGGAAATTAAATTAAACTTAAAAAGCATTTGGTAGGGTTAATTATAGCGCATCGGAACGTCAGGAACGTATGTTATTTTTCTCTCTCATTCGTTTTTTGACAGTTATGACGTCATCAATATTTGGTTTTAATGACAACCTATGTTTTTTTATTTTACCTTAGTATACAGAGTAGAGTTTTTTTATTCTGATTTCAACGTTATCAAATACTTAATATGTTAGTAATGAATATAAACGGCGCTAAAATTCAAATTAGTAAAATTTCAAAAAATTTACAAAGCTGTCTAATGTTAATCTGAGTAGGTACAAAATAATAGATTGATAATAGATTTTTTTTACAATAAAATTAATCTTCCATTTAACTTTCAAAAATGAACAATAAAAATAAGAGTTGCGGGGTTTCATTTTCCTGGCGCATCCACTATTGTTGAAGTATTTTGTAACTTTTCTAAGGAAAAAACAACTTTTCGAATTGTGTGAATTATTAATACTAACTCTACGCAATTATTAGCAAAATACGACCTGAACATAATAATTGAAATAAGTAAATATTAGGATATATTAAATATTATGTATTTGGATACTTAATAATATGCAGCAGTTGTTTTTATCTTATAAAATTATAGCGTACCACAGACCTTCCATGAGTACTTATGTGCTCATAATAATCCCTAGCCGATCATTTGTAATCATTAATCAAAGTGTAATTATTATGTGAGTGGACAGTAATAATAATTCATTAACAATATTCGATTTATTATCTACATAAAAAGTGCAATACTTAATTAAACTTCAAATAATATGAACATAACTACATAGGAGATGTTAATAAGAGGTCACATTACACTTTACCTTACATGTTTAGGTATAAAGCAACCTATTGTTTTAGTTCTCTTTGTTGTCATATAATAATAATACTACAACAATTACGTAAGAAATTTTATTGACGCAAGTTATGTAACAAACTAGAAACTTGTGTACATGAGACGCGTTATTTTGTGCATTAACCTACTTTACCTACTTGAACACGAAAGTGTTATAAACTCTTACTTTCGTTCAGTCAACAATACTCAAAATCAACACTCTCGTTCTCGATGCAAGTTATTAACGTTTTTAGTGAACATGCACGAGCCGCCAAAATATGTTGGACAAGTGAATAACTGGCTAAAGACTGTGACTGCATTCAATTGTTTGGATATTTTAAAATCAGTGAAATGTTTTTTGTTCTGAGTTCCATGCAAGAATTGAGTACGGAAAGTGATTATCCGCCAGGACTATACAATAATTACAGTACAGCTCACATGGATATATTCATGGCCCTTTTTATGTTATGTGCTATTGAGGTAGTTGTTTTGAAAATTTTTACTTCAGAAGAATAGTAACAAAGAAATCATCAGTGATACTCATTGTAATGATAAATTCATTCATTTGTATATATGTAATTAAAAATGTGGTTAGTTGTTTTGTTGATTATTCCGGCATTGATAAAATTAAAATCCCTAAAACAAGTATAGAAGCCATACTATATGTTTAGAAATATATAATGTGACATTTTGGTACCAAAGCGATGAAAATTAACAAGATGTTTTTAATGAAAGGCTTTTTCCTAATCACATTTATGTAGATTCTGTAGAAAACTGACAGAACATTTTAGAAAAGTCCACTATTTTAGCCCAAAATTATAAACATTAACATCTATCGAGAACAGATGTTTACTTTAATTATTTCAAACGTAAATTAATGTGTTACTTTTACGAAATTTGTGAGACACATATTTCGCAGTCCTAATATCGTAGGAACCTGTCTGTACAGAAGAAGTAAAGAAATTTTGTAAAATGTCAAATTAAACAAAAGAGTTTGTCTATTATACTATTTCTCATTTTTTGTATTTTTGTAAATATAAAATGTAATATATATACCATGAATTTTTTTTTATGTGTCGCTTGCGTTATAAATCCATTATTCCATAGTACATACTTGAATGATAGCACTGAATATACAGGGTGGAAAGTTTAACTGGAATAAATTCAGTATCTTCACTGCAATTGATTTTGAGAAAAATAATTACAGCAACTCGTTATCTGCAATCTTCACCCTCGTTGTTGTAATGGTACATACTTCTATCCCACGAATAGGATAAATAACTATTAATTTGGAAATAGATAGTTTTGAATTTTAGAGCAAAATGACAGTCCAGTTATGTTGGATAAAAATTTCAAGTCTGCAAAAGTTATGATGGGGTGAAAAAATTATGCTTGTCTAAAAGTCTAAAAAAGTAATAATGTAAATTAATTGGTTATATAAATCCCAACAATACGTTGTTCTGGTGATTTGCGCAAGGACAGCTTTTCAATTACGCCATTGATAAAATAATATTATGCATAACTGGTGTTAATTTGAGACGCGAAAAGATAAATAACGTCCATCACAAATACGTAGGTAAGTAAAATTAGATAACTATTTATAATCGCTTTATCGATGTAGAGTCAATAACATTAAAAGTAAAATGATATTGATATTTAGGAACTAAAATAAATCTCCAAAACAGTTATTTTTTAGAATCAATAAAACCCCAAATGTTCAGTGCAATCCTAAAATGATGTAATAATGTTCATAGCAAAGCCTTAAAAATTCCCGTTGAATCATGAAAACATATAAAGTAGATCTCTGAAAAGTTAGCGCGCCAGCGAATTATAAATGCAGCACAGGATCCCCCGATGAACGAACAATTTTAAGTTAGACTATGGTGTACTTACCAAATTGAAATTCGCACAAACAAACTATTATAAATAAGTTTAGTAATTAAAACAAAATATGTACACAAACATGTAGGTTGTACATTGACATCTCCACCGGATTTACGCTATAAAAACTGACGATGAGTACCGGTCAACCGGAACTACCATATTATAGGTAGGTACCAGTTTCTAATATCTGATTAATTCGTGACACATTTACGATATGAGCAGAGGTCACTATCACCAACGGCGGTAAAACACAGGTTGCAAACAAATTGGTTATTTTGAAAGAGTTGATTAATTAACACGCTCAAAGCACTCGTTTTATTTTTTTGTTCAGTTGTTTAGTTTATTTGTTTTTAAAGATTTTCGTTTTTCCGTTTTTCAACTCCCCTTTATCGATTTCCCAAGTTTCTTAATTTCTCAATGTTTCATTTCACCCTTTTATGTTTTTAAAGTATGTTTACACTAATTCCAGTCAATGAAAATTGTGTACCGAAAACCTCTATTTCGGAGACAAGACGAATATCCGAGAACGGTAAGGTAAGTGCATACAATTAAAATCAAAAAAAAAAAAAATTAAATTATCTACTCCTGTTAACTTAATAAAAGAACTATTTTTGTATCATTATGATGGAAAAAAATAAAATTAATTAAGAAAACCAGTATGGTCTAATTGGCCTTAATAAATTCGTGTGTTACAATAAGGCCACGATAAAAACACGTTAAATTTAATATGTATTGTGCACTATTCGCACCTAGGGCATACAAATTTGCACTTGCCATCCTCAGTGAAGATAAATTTTGCATTTTATGCACATCCACATGTCTAACAACAAATCATTTGAGCATTATATTGCAATACCATGAAGCATTTCCTTTTTTGGAGGAATTGTTTTTTTTAATGTTTTATTGACCTTGCTGTTTGTTTTGTTATTAAAAAGATCTTTCGTAAGTTCTTTTGCTCTGTTCTCTGTTCTTTGCTCTTGTTCTTTTACGTCCCGGTTTTCTATTTTCCTGATTTTTGATTTTTTGAGGCCAACCAGTTATTCCGGCATGGCCTTATTAAAACCACATGCAAACCTAACTTCCTTATTTGAATGTTTGAAACGGCACATCAACCGTATGTTATCACATTAAAATTATGGAAACGAATAATTTCTAAAACCAAAATAGTATATTAAAGTATGAGTGGATAACAAGGTCTTTAAAACACGCGCGAGTTTCGAAATAGAGCAAGTGTTTTAAAGACCAGTTATCCACGAATACTTTACGCTATTTTTTATTATACCAGCAATACTGGAAACAAATTAAGCACTAAAAACTTAGAAATATTTTTTGTCGTGATAAATCGAAATGGCGTAATAATATTGCCATTAGTTACGACAATTATTGTTTACGTTTTTCTCGCGTCCACGTCTGTCATTGCATTTAGTCATGTCAGCAAAAATCGAGGAAAAATGAGTTAAAACGAGATTTCACCCGATATAGAAGCATTGGCCGAACAAGCGGAATCCAAAATACTACCATCGAAGTCAAAAGACCCATACCTGAAGGAATATGAAAAGTTTTCAAATTTGATGAAGTTATAATGATACCTATATTTCCTTGACAACCTTTAAAGCTCGCCGTGCTTTAATCGCCTGTATTCGGACGCTCAGGCGTGCTTTAAACGGCGATTCTGATGCAGGTATAATAAAAACACTATTATGTATCTCATAAAAAAATTGACAATTTTATATCGACATCTTACCATATTCTTAAACGACAAGTGAAAGCTGCTCGAAAAAATCGCGATATTGAAATCATTGCTAGCGTGATCTACGATTGATTTGCTTTGCAAGTAACTTTATTAGGATGCGTTCAAAATATGATATAAGTTTGTTTATAATTATATGGCCTTATTGCACCCCTGGCCATATTGTATGCACTTACCTTATATCTCTCATTCTCGTCCTTTTTCTCTGATAGGCCCTTTAAATTAAGTAAAACGAAGTGGAATTTTTAAAATAATGTCAGAGCTATTTTATGGTGGTGTTAACAGAAGTTAAATTAAGTAACAAATCAAATTTTATAGCATGTAATATGGGGAGTGTTTACGAAGAATGAGCACCGCAAAATCTGAGCATAATTTATTAACGTTCATTCGCCGACAGAAGGGATCAGAGATTAACGATAAAGATGAGGAATTAGCGTACTATATGATCAAGTTCCCAAATTATTAAAAATAATTTAAAATTTATTTCTTTAATGGGTTAATTGGGCAGAAAAAAATAACGATGATTAGTAGGGTGCCGACGTTATAATTCTAGAAAAATATATAATAGAATTTGGTATGGAAAGCACCAAATTCGCCAAAAAGAAAAATTGTGTGGGTGGGTGTTTCAGAAATAAGTGCGTGCAATAATTGAAACCAGGGGTAGAACTCATCAAAAGCAACAACTTTTCTGTATATGACTTTTCCGAAAAAAATTTAAGCGTTCCTTCCCCCTACAAATTCATGAGCCGCATATGGATATTTATTTTAATTTGAGCTATTGAGAATCAATTATTTTTCTCCAAAAAGGTCATCAGCGTGATTATCAACTTTCTAATTTTTTTGCACAGTACCGCGTAGTTACCTGAAATCAGTTTCACGAGACAACTCAATCGTGTCTCTACCACGTACAGAAAGTCCAATTTGTACAGGAGTTACCTCGGAGACACCAATTTTGTGAATGGGACCTGCCCAAAATAAACCAAATTTTTTACCTCTTCTTTTATCAACCGACGGCGACGAGGCTGGTTTAACCAGAGAAAGTATTTTCAACTTACATAATACGCCCGTTTGGGCGGACGCAAATCCGCATGCTTTTAGGCCCCACAATTTTAATTTTTCATCAATAATAGCATTGGCATGTTGTAAAAGTAATGACGTTTAGTAGGTGAGTTTTCTATTTTTCGTTTATTTGTGTCGGGCGGTTTACATTAATATTTTGCTAAAGTTTTTTATTGTGCGTTATCATGAGTCCAGCCGTTATTATTGTATAATTATTATAAATATTGTTCAAAATTCCTCCCACTTTGCTGAATACAAAGCTGACACCTTCTAGTTACCCCATATGTTGCATCTAAGATTAAAGAAGAAGATATTTCTCGACAAGTTTGAATAATTCTCTCTCTTAAAACATGCTCATTCTCGGGGGGGGTTAAATAGACACGGTCTTGAGCATGACCCCATAGCCAAAAATCGAGCGGCGTGAGATCAGGTGAACGCGCAGGACACCGAACTAGCCCGTATGTCCCTATCCATTTTTGGCCAAATTTAGCATTCAACCAGGCAAAATTTATCTTGGCATTATGTGGCGTAGCGCCATCCTGTTGGAAAAACACTATTTAACTCTGCAAGCGGTAACACATAAAATTTTAGGAAAAAAAAATTTCAACAAATTTTACAAAATCAAGTTGAAACATACCACTGTATTCAGAAAACAAATCTCCAACAAATTGAGCAAAAGAAATATGTGTTGCTATTTAAAAAAAAAAGTTGACTATCGCTTGACAAAAATGACATTCAAAAAAATTAAGAATCATACTCTTTTGCAACATTTATACACCTGTCTTACACGGTTTTTGAATTTCTGAAATCGGATTATTAATAACAGAGTTATAGCGTGGTGCGTTTTTCGTAAGACAACCTGTATAAAATCTCGTGTCACGGTGTTTGTGGTCGGACTCCTCCGAAACGGCTAGACCGATTTTTATGTTATTTTTTTTGTATATTTGGTAGCTACATATGAGAATAGATCGTAAAGTATTTTTCACATGGACATGGAGGCCCAGGGGGGCCCATTGGGCTGGACCGATTTTTAAGATCTTTGATTTGTTGGATTTATCTCCGCCCCGAATAGCAGAATAACTATTAAAACATAGACTTGGGGCCAGGGGGGCCCTCTGGTTTATAACTCAAGATCGGCTTTTAAGATCTTTGTTATTGATTCTGAGGCGATACAAAGTTCGAAGGGTCAGCTAGTAATAATATATACAGAATATGAATACAAAAAAATAAATATTTTTATCCGCAAACGTCACAAAAGTGACAATGTGTCTTCATTGACGTAAAAGTGTCACTTTATCTGATTAGGCTCATAAAGTAGATAAAAGGTGTTATTTTATGTGCTTAATCAGTTAAAGTGACACTTTTATCTGTCCAAATTCTTACTAAATTACTGTTTTCTGATTTATTGAAAGTGAAACTTTCTTTAGCGAGGTAGTGAGTGCGGACGCGTGTCAATGAAACGACTAGCGTAGTAGGTCTCTGTCTCAAGGTCCCCTCGGGCCCCGCTCTCTCAAGGGGGGTCTTCAGGACCCCTGTCTCAAAGGCGTCCCCTCGGTAACAAGAGGCCTCCCTGTACCAATTGGGCCCCTTGGGGGCCTCCTTGTTTTATTTACCATGACATTAATTTGTATCAGAAAATAATGAAATAAACTCGATTCGTACCATCGTCTTAGCAAGTTTCACTTTCAGTCGTGTGCTTAGAAAGGTGAAGCACAGAACAATTTTTTTTTATCTGAAAACGTTTGCGAATAAAATATTTTTTCTTCAAACGTTAGAAAAACGTGACACTGTATACGCCAACACTGTCAACAAAGAAGTTTAGCACTAAAATTAACCTCGAAATCACTTTATGGACCGCTGATGGCCACTCAAATCAAAGAAATTGTCAGATTTTTAGCGTTTAAAGAAAAAATAGCATGTTCTATTAGGAGAAAAGTGGCTTTTCGTGGCGCGTCGGTATTTGGCAGGAAAATCCTCACTTTTGCTCCTCATAAGACTTCTTATTCTTATTCTGTACCTTCTATCTGAATTACTTTTTATTAGTTTTTTTTTTCATAATTTTCATTTAAAAATTAGTGCCTTCTTTATGGCAATCCTAGCCCCAAATTCTATCTGTTGTCAAGACTACCGTCGGTCGTAACTTTTTAAAATACATACCTCCTTATTGCTTGCAAGACATTCTTTTTGAAAGTCAGAGAATTATGTAATAAATATATTAATTTGTACTTTAGCAGCCCTGCAGAACAGATAGGAATGTAAGATTTTGGCTTTAACCAGTTTTAATTTCACTGAAGTCATGTGATTAAAAAAAAATGTTTTTCCAACAACGTAATAGTAGTAACCAAAATTTCAGTTCGGTAAACAAATCACTTCTTGAATTACGGAATGGTGCGAATTCGAAAACGTTTCCGTGACCAAATTATTGTCTGTAATAAATTTTCTTACCTTTTATTTGCAAGACCGCAAACTAAAACGTAACAAACTCCTGAAACAATTCCCGCGAATACACTAACACCAAAGCCGGTCGAAACGGCAAGAGACACAACATCTGAAGGCATGTTTTTTGTTTTATTTACGGCACTAGATATACGGCAAGATGTCAGATCTGAACACGTTCATCGGTTTCAAGATAACATTTTATTTACATTTTCCTGTATACCCATAAGACCGTCACGAGGTTTCTAATGTAATTTAAACACCTCAGTGCAGTGACGTAGGCCGACCTTGGATATTCAAATTATTGATCAGAATAAAAATTCCTTTCTTCATATTCTTGAGAGTTAATTGTGTAATTTAAGTTTTTTGGAAATTAATAAACATGTCAGAATTTCAATTTATCCGCTACTCTAATGATAGATAAACCAGAATAGTAACATAACTTTACTCATCAACTCCTTAAGGTTGTTTTGCACCTATTCCAAAGTGCCAAATTGATCTACTTGGGAGCGGGTCTTCGATGGAAAGACACCAAATGGTTGGGCTTATTTGGCATGTAAAGCATATGTAATTTTTTTATTGATTGTATTAATCATGAACACACCTTAACAGAAGTTCACAAAATACATGCACTTACCTGTCCAACTTTTTAATGTTCATCATAGTAAATAGCACAAAAACGATAACTAAACAACGTTGAAACCAGTTTACACAATGAAATAAGAAATATCTGCTGAATTATATTAAAATTTTTATCACAATTAATTATTATTATTATCTGATAGGGACTGCTGCAAATGGTTCTCATAATTATGACTGCTGGTATTTGTACAAAAATCGTAGACAAATAAAGAATATACAATTCCCTATGTGCATATTGAAAAAAACAATGAACGTTATTGTTTACGTCTTGTAAGTTCTAAGGTCAAAAGGTATGGTCAGTTTTGTATAATAACTTACAGCAAATATGGTCCAAGAGTGAGAGGAGTAACTTGCTAGAACTTCTACATTATGTGCAGTAGCCAAACACTTTTCAGAGCTGTTATATCAATTTGGCGTCAAAAAGAAGAAATAATAAACTCATTAATTCATAATTGGGAATACTACACAGTGATATTAAATTTAAAGACCGATATTGAATTAGCATTCTATTTAACCTATTTTTTTCTTGCACAAAACATAGGAGGTTCTCTGTGAAGACATTTCACTTTATAAACTGTTCTATTCCTACAAACTCAATTGGTTAGTAAATCTACAAATATACAATCAAATATAAAAAAACACAACTACAACATAACAAAAAGCATAAATAATACAAATTTCTGAGTATTAAAAAAGAAAATTATTTCCATAATTTATAAAAAAAAAATCAAGTTAAAATCATTTTTGGAGATTCCTTGTATCACAGAACGATGTTTCTAACATTAAAATAGTCCTAGTCACATGTTATGGTCCCTGTTCGAGTTAAGTACGTCTGGTTCATGTCACGTCCAAGATTGTAGATGTAAAGGCTTAAGAAGAATTCAAATTAGTTTTCTAATGCCATATTAAAGTTTGTGAAATAGAATCTTACCTTTACAATTTTTCCTCCAGTCGCTGCCGCTTTCTGTTATGATCATGTTTTTCTTCAGCCTTTAGAACCTTGATGCGTATTCCACCAACTTCAGCTCCATGTAGGGTCTAAAAATTAGATTTTAGCTACATGGACATTGCAGAATTATAGAAGAAACCTTTATTGCATTTTCCGCGGATTCTTTAGTAGCATACTTGGCAAAGCCACAATTTCTATTATTCAAGATATACACGTCTATTAAGTTACCAAAGCGTGAAAAGACATCTTTCAAAATTGTATTTGGGAGAGGAGTTGGTGAGCACACAATGAAACACCTAGAATAAATATTAAATTGTCAACAGGTTGCAGTAACAGTCCCAGGGTGGTCAGTGGTGTCAAAGTAAAAACATCACTTCTATGTTTCGTTTATATGTAAGGTAATTCCAGAAAAGATGCCCCTATGGTAGAGATGCCCCATCGCCGATGAGATGAAAGATATGCTTCTAGTTAATACATTATCACATTATATACAGGGTGACCAAAATGAATGGAATAATGGTTCTGCAGCCCCAACCATACATTTTATCACAAAACTTTCAAGACAAAAGTTCTTCGACGAAATAATGCACGTATTATGCATAAATATCAGAAAAAATATTTTGGTTGTCAATTTTGAGATGAGGTTTTTAGATATAGGCAGTTTTTTTAAGTCGTAACCTCTTTTTTTCACGATTGTCAAAATGACAATATAAAAATTTGTTACCTTACATAAGAAATTTTTTGAGAAAAAGTGCAACAAATGCTGAAAATGTTCATCATAATAGCACCACAATCCCCCAAAAGTTTAGAATATTAAAGATAGTTTGACACTTCTTTGAATTTTACCTACTTGATTTGAGTTGTGTTTTTGTTGGTAATAAAATATGTTTTACAACTTTCAATAATTTTTTTCTCAAATTGCATTTTGCATATCTTTGGATTCGCACCTGCACATAGTTGTCTGGAAACAAGTGTAACAACTACGAACGATTTAAAAAAAGGGTTAGAATGGCAAAAGTTATCTTAGGAACACTTCTCAAATTTTCGTGGGGGCCTCACCCGGACGGTCCGGAAAATATGGTCACATGCAAAGCTATGGATTTTATTTTATCCAAATAAAAAGGTTACTTTTTGTTTATTGCCATAGTCTATGATTACATTATGTTCTACTAATTAGGTTTCTTCACCAAAAATAGTTCATGTTGATTTTTTATCGATTTTAAAAGCATCTCTCCCGGAATTACCTTATATCAAATTACCTAGAAGCTGTAGGCTTGTCTAAAGCAACCAAGGGTTGCACATCAGGTAATTTTACACTACAGTTGATTTCACTTTCTTTGGAAGTTGAAACTAGACCCAACCTTGTTTGTAACACATCTGAAATAAACATAATATATGACTAACAAAACACAAAACATTTATTTTAAAACTAGCAGAATGCCCAGCGTTGCCCAGGTTAGATTACCAATAATAATTGCTGTAAATCCAGCATTTGGATTTGAGTAATTAATAGGCAGAGTTGTAGAAAGTAAATTTTGATCGCCAGATTCGGGAAGAAGTGATTCACTTTAAACGTTGTATCTATAGTTACCCTCAGATATAGAGCCCTATTCTTGAACATGTGAGTGCGTGAGTGAATGACGTCACGTAATAGTCGAGTATTTAATTTAAAGTAAGCGCTCGTGTCATACCGCTCGAATCTATAGTGATTGTGAAGAGCGCTTACTTTAAATTAAATACTCGACTACTCGACGTGACGTCACAACTCACTCACTCACGCACTCAGATGTTCAAGAATAGGGCCCATAATTTTTGTTGCCCCAAATGATGTGATTTGAAAAGCATTGTAATTTCTAAAACTGATGAAAGAAATATATTATTTGATCTAATATCTGTGCTGATGAGAAGACCTGAGTGGTTTAAAAGGATTTACAATAACAACAAATTCTAGACATAGACCCAAGAATTTCATATTTCATAACTATACTTAAAATAAATAAATCTAAATTTATAATATTAAATTAAATAAATTTCATAAAAAGTGGTCCGATTTTGAAGATTCTAATTTAAAAAAAAGTTATTATTCTTAAGACTTTTTTTCGTAAAATTAATCGTTTCTCTGAGTAAACGACACGGCAAATGTAGTATCCCCAGTAAGCCTAATCGACATTGAAAAAAAAAAAAATGTAAATTATTATTTCATGAAATAAAAAAATATTCCATATAGTTCTCTAGATCTAGGTATATCACATGGTATTTCCTGATCTTCCTCAAGGATTTCATGGACATCTCTATCGGTAGATAAGCCATGGGATCAATGGCTGATCGATATCTACGTTCTGTTATGTTATGCCTCTCCGATCTGAGCATTTAAACAGGATTTCCCACGGCAATATCCACATCCAGCAGAACAGCGAAGGCCTAATTTTTTACAACTCTACAGCTTGCATGTCGGCCTTTAATGCAGTCTTCAAGATTTATTGTTAGTTCATTTCCAAGCTATTGTGATGCAGTGAATGTGGGCGGTAGATTTTGGTGAATTTGACTGATTTTGTTGCTTTTACAAATGAGTAGTACCTGTAATTGATTTCTCATTCAGATGATGACAGTAAATGTCTTATTTTTCTTTGTGAGCCAGCCATCTGTCCCTCAGGGACACATCACGGGAGTACTAGCATGATACATGTTAAAATGACGTTTCATTCTTCTATAGATATTTTAGACTAATTTTTAATAGTAAAATCTAATATGTATATAAAAATCTCGTGTCACGGTGTTTGTGGTGAACTCCTCCGAAACGGCTCGATCGATTTTTTTTTTATATTTGGCAGGTATGAGAATAGGTGGTAAACTATTTTTCACATGGACATGGAGCCCAGGGCTAGACCGATTTGTATGATTTTTTTTTGTATATTGGGCAGGTCTGTGAATATGTGGTAAACTATTTTTCACAAAGCTATAGGGGCCCAGGGGGGCCCTTGGGCTGGACCGATTTTTATGATTTTTTTTTGTATATTCGGTAGGTATGAGAAAAATGCTTTTTCGAGATATTCGCAAACAACTATAATTTATCCCCCTTTTCTCCCTAAAAATAAAAAATCCATGGTTGAAATCAAGGGTACTTTTCAGACTATGTTTAGGAAACTAAAGGTCGCTACAAAAACCCAATTTAGTCGGAATTTTTAAGTTAAAGTCTTTATTTAGGTTTTGGGCTGCTATTGTTCAACTACAATTTAGTGTTCAATGTTGTTTTTAGTCTTCTATTTCTACTGTCAAGATCCGTTTTTCGCCCAATAAATCCAACACCAAACCATGCGTTTTTGTTTCCGCTTGTCAATGAAAGATTTCACACCAGTTTACAGAATTGGCTTAAGCAAACTAGTGTGAAATCGAATTTTCAACACGTGTTGTACACTATACTTTTTCTACGACTGCATCAAATACACAGAAAAACGCGAAAAACGCATGACTTTATTTTTTTTATTTTATAATATCAAACATAATATACTTATTATTATCTACTTATTTAAAATTATAATTTATTGTTATATTGGAACAATTTATTTTCCAATTTAATTCCAGGAGTTTCCATTTTTTATTATATATTTTCTGTCAATGAAAAGCTTGTGGAACGCGAGGGTTCATTTTCTGACAAGATATTTGAACATGAGGGAAGTTCATTTTCTGCCAAGATCGTTGAATTTTCACTGGCAGGTTCAACTGATGCAACAATTTTGTTCGACATTTGTATTTTGTTTTAGATGGAATCGTCTATGTATCCTTCGGCAACAGCACTGGAGCGCCAACCTCCATGGCGTTTGAGGGTTGGCAAATCGCCACCTGCGTTCACCAGTAATGTAGCCGATGACCGGTGAAAGTATATTGTCCAAGGTTTGGGAATTTTAAATAGCTATGTCTTTTGCCATACTTCCTTAATGTTTATACCCACAACCTGCTTGGTACATTTACTATTTTTATAATTTAAAACAATCTTTTTTCTAGGATATTTGGGGGACAAAGATATACAAAAGCATATTTTTTCAAAATCTGGTAAAAAGTTTCTGTAACGGTGAATGATCTAGGTATGTATCTTATTTTTCGTGTGTTTTATTGTAATTAACATGGCAGAATTTAAATCCTTCATGTCGTCAACTGTTAATTGGCATAATTAATTTCCTCTACATGCCCCAGAAAGTCCAATAACGACTACAGCCTAGAAACTAAATAATAATTATTATATGTATATATTTTTTTTACAAGTCTACCTTTATCAATAAATAAATATGATCTGGCGCTGAGTTCAAAAATTTGTTAAAATCTTCTGAATCTAGAATTTTTAACTTCTTCGGGACGTAACTTTCTGATATTCTTTTCAAAAACGCTCTTAGTTTTAGGTATTTAGATATATCAATCATGTGTTTAACACTTATCGTATTTCTCAAAATTGAAGAAACACGTTTTCTGATAATGATTTCAGTTTGAGGTTCTTTGTCCACTCCGTAAATTTCTCATACGAAGTTAAATATCTTTTCTTTGAAGTTGAAGACAATAAGTTTTGTGAGACTTGAGCAGCTTTTTCTGATATTTCGATGGTATTACACTCATCTTCATCTTCGTTCATTATATTTAGCACAGTTTTTTAAAATTTTGGCGGCTGTTCCGCCAATAATGTATGTTTGGTTGCCTAAATACACAAATTTAGCGTCCGTTCTGGATTTATTACACGTTGTGTGAAATAAATGAATTTCAAGTGTAGTTACTGGTGTTTTTTACACACTTTTCATAGTAGTCGTAGTCATAGCTTGTCGGTCTATTTCTCAGTCACCCTGTATACAAATATAATACAAAATTGTCAATGACCGCAAAATTTCAATGATTGTTCTGAATAGTTACAAAGCAACTAAGAAGACCGTGTTTGAAGAGCCCCAGAGGTCAGAGGAAGCATCTTTAGACCTATGTCTACCCCCTAGTGTAAATTTTCAAAAATTGTTGGGTCTGTGGTATCAATAGTGCTTTCATTAGCTGTGGCTATATCAAAAACCGATAGTTGCGAATTATATATACAAGTGACAATTTATTAGTAGATAACAGAACTAGTAATTAAATTGTACAAGCCATACTATCAATCAGAGAA
This sequence comes from Diaperis boleti, assembly GCA_963583935.1. NCBI lineage: Eukaryota > Metazoa > Arthropoda > Insecta > Coleoptera > Tenebrionidae > Diaperis > Diaperis boleti. Next base: position 22,435,037 of record OY757247.1, on the reverse strand, counting down.
AATAAATTTCTAGAAGAAAGTAAGGTCAACATTCTTAGATTTCAGGTTCTCACATTTTTAGGTTGTCAGCTTTAGGTTGAAGCCTTAGGTTTCATGGTTCCAAGTTCTCCATATTTCAGATTGTATATATTTGAATTCACAAGTTTCTAGGTTTCCAACAAGAAACATGATTTGCCTCCTTTGTCTTGATAATAACTATTGAATATTAATTATGAAATTTTGATATTCGTTGGCTTTTGACTTTTAACGAGTTTGAGATTTTTGCATTTTCGATGTGATTTTAATTTTTGGAAATTTTGGGTAACCTGAGGAATTTGAGGACTAAAAGTTGTTTTACAGTATGCAATTTCCTGCACAATTTCTTGTATTACATCATATTAATAATGTAAAACAGAATATTGCATGCAATCCTTGCAACTCAACAAACTTGAAATATGTATAATATAATTTGTGAACTGAAAGAATTTGAAAATTTGAGAAACTTGAGTCCTGAAAATTTGAGGAACCTGAGTGATAGGGAAACGCAAAATAAATAATCAATCGGTGCCGTATCAATATCGAGCGCGAACAGCGTCGTAAAAAAATCAGCAATTTAAGTGCCGCTCGACAGGAAAACAATCCTGGGGACAACACTGTGCGACAAATTTTTCCATCAAAAGACAGAAATTTTCAAAGTTCACGTAAGAAACATTTATAAACATCCCGTATTTTCAAACACCACAACCCAGCATTATGGGCTCCATAAACGGCATCACACCTATATTTACGTCACATATTAAAAGGTAATAAATTGCATAAAAAAGCATGTGTGCCACCGAATTATTTAGAAATTACCAAGATTCGCGTAACAACTTGCAAATTACAAGAGCACTCACCGAATTATTTATACAATCTCTATTCAATAATACTTATTACAACATAATAATATGTTACATACCTGGAGAAAGTCCAGCCACTTGAATCAAACTAGATGCCTGTGCAATGGTTTCCGCGATATGGAATAAATCCGCTTGCTTTTGACGTTCAGATGACGCAGTCCGGATGTTATCGAAATCCTGAAATCCCTCGTGATCTGGTTTTACAATTATTCTATTTCCAGGGGGATATTCAAAGCCATGTAACTTTTCCTTGGCATAAGCAGCAGATTGTGGAGAATTGTAAACAATTGAAGCAATGCCTCTGTTTGGGGTCGGATGCCCTTCAAGTCTCAAATGACAGTAGTCCAGACCAGGGATAATGTCAAATAATTTCCACAGTTGATCTTGGTTCACTTGTGTGCTCACTATTGCTATAAGCTTGGTGTAGCCAGTAGAATTTACAACATCTGGGACTGATAATGACTGCATTATCTTGTTAACAGAACTAGAAGCTGCTGCAAATTTGTCCTCATTTTTTATGCTTGGTCTTCTTGGTTCTGCAAACACAGCTCGGTATTTTCTATCACATTTTTCAAAGGCTGCTGCTGCATGAGAAAATCTACAATTTAAACAACTATTTATATTTTCCACACACCCAAACAACTTACTTGAAATATTTGATGTAAGCAAAGCCTTTACTTTCACGGGTTTCTTTATCGCGCATTATTGTAGCATAATCAACCTCTCCGAAAATTCGAAAATAATCATATAGTTCGGAATCGGTCATTGTTTTTGGAACCACCACAAATAGCCTAAGAATTTTTTCCTCTTCATTGGATTCTTTCTTTGAACCTTGATCGCGGCTGTAAAATGAAAGTTTATTTTTGCATTTATAAAAAACATAACTCCATTGTCTTTAAATACCTTGCAGCTATCATCACTCTTATACTTCGAGTTAATTTACCAATACATCTTCCATTCATAGTTTCTAAAGCTCTAGCGGCTTCTGACGTTCTAGAATATTTTATGTAAGTCACTCCTGCAACAAGCAATCTATGAACATTTACGAAAACAGCATTTTTACTGACAAGCTATTTGATGATGGAGAATTACAGGGTCTTCATACATTCAGTAGGCTTTGCACGTCAAAATTCTGCGTCTAACTACATGTAAATTTTACTTTTCAGAGACAACATGATGTATCAATCCTTTAAGAATGCCCAATATAATAAATTATAACCGAAAGAATTCTAATTTAGATTCAAATTCTTCAAAATCGACAACAAATAATACAATTTTCGTATTTCATTTTTAATTATACATATATCTCTGCCTGAACTATCTTATTTTTAGATGTTTATGACAACTCTGGTAGACAGAAGGTAATCTGACGCCACGTCATCCGAATGGGATTTCCAAAAATCGATTCTCCCTTCAATCCTGGAATTCCCGATGACGTAAATATCAACGATACTGACGAAATTACCGAAGACAACCCACCAAAGAATATACACCCGAACCAAAAACAACGCATCGTTCCATCCCTGTGTCTACAAATTACCGTTATACCTCTTTGTGACAACCTACCAACATACGTACCACTCGACACTTGTAATTTAAGATGAAAAATAAAAGGACTCAATTACATACTTGCAATTTTTTCGGCGACTGGGGTTATACAGGGTGATCCACGAAGTATAGTAGATATTTAAACCTCAAATTATATGGCCCCTAAACGTTGTTTTGACGGTATTAAAAAACGTTTAATGTAAAGTTGAAAAATTAATGGCAACCAGCGATGCACTCAAAACATTTTGATAGTCGCTGGATTTATTTTTTACTGATGAACCCTTTCCGACTGACAAAAACCACTTTTGCTTTCAATTGAAAAATTAAACGCAGACTCACCTAGGCCAACGTACCATTTATAAAAAAATATATAATTGACGACATCCCTGAGCATTTCGCAGATGCATACCCCACTATCTTTCGGTGTTAATGGCATAAACAAGATGTTTCATGTGGCCCCACAAGAAAAAATTACTTATTAATAATAATAATTAATAATAATTTATTTTTGCCACATATTAGATACAGTACATTGTATATTGGGCCACATAAGTATAAAAACTATGATCCATATATTCATCGAGTGAGTATATGGCTCTCTTGGTCAATAATCGATCCACCTTTAATAATTAAAATAAATTACACACTCGGAGAGTTCCCACGGGTTTCACATAATATGATAGTAGACATTATCATATATATATATATCATTATCATAAAATAAAGGCATTTTACAATATTTAGTGTCAACAGTCAAAGTGAAACAAAGTAATTAATTGTCAGCCGTTCACTGCACTCGTTCCTGCAAAAAGTCCTTTTTTGTTTAGGCCAAGAGATAAGAGTTTATTTACTAATGGTTCTTCAATCATGCTAGCGGTTCTCAATCGGTTTTCGCGTAAATTTTAAAACCATAATCTTGCGGTTGCCTTAGTTAGAATTTTTTAAATATTTTTCTAGGTCTCCTCATATTACGGACTGTCACAGGTTTAAATAACTACTATACTTCATGAATCACCCTGGATGTATTTTTTAATTATTTTAATTTTTAATAATGTTCATAAATTTAGACAAAGATATTTTTTTCACTACCGGTTAGAAATGTAGACTGTGGGTACCTCATGTTAGGTACGAAAATTCACCTTTCATCCCTCGGTGCAAAAGTAGAAAAAATACATTTTAAATCGATTACTTTTCCCTGTTTTCATAAAATTTTTGAACAAAGTTCACAAATGCGATTACAAAAAGTTCGTTTTAGCCGCCTACTTTGTTAGTCAGAAATATGTATAATAATATTTCTTTTACTTTTTTTACAACGAAGTTGTTCCGGTTTGAAATAATTACAGTAGAATCCGAATAGTGCGACTTCGTTTATAACGACCAACCGCTTTTAACGACGTAAATGCAACCTCAAGTTTGGTTTTCATAAAACATACTACGAAAGTATATCCGTTTAGTACGACTCCGGTTAAAGCGACCAACCGCTTTGAGCGACGTAATTTATTGAAAATCGTCCGGTTAGAACGACGCGCGTCTCAAAACAATTCATAAGTTCAAGGATAAATACTTCGCATTATTTATCTTTTGCCGCCCTCATACCCTTCCTTGTCAACAGACTCGACCTCCCCTCTCAAGAGCCAAAATTTAAACTTGGGTCCGTCCTGGACCCGTTCGGTCCCGAATTTTACCTACGTTCTTATTATGACACAAAAAGCAAAGAAAAAAAAAACAAACAAAAATCACAAATTTTCTACACCAATATAATAATATAATATAATATAATAAATAAATATAATAATTTAGATAAATAAGTACATTATGTTCAATTTTAATATTAAAGTTTACTTCATTGAAGTTTTTGTTTTCTTTTCATTTTACACGCATATTTTGTAGATATTTAACCAGCTTTCCGCCTTCCGTTTTGTGCGTCGTCCGTTTAGTACGACGGCATATCGCCGGTCCCTTGACCGTCGCTTTATCCGGATTCTACTGTATACTATTGTTGAATTACAGATTCACCAAAAATAGGGACAAATCTTTTTTGTTAAAACATTTCTCATTCTATATGTACATATTCATCGAAAATGCACCCAAGAATGTACTTGAAATCATTTTTAAATGTAATTTCTAATTCCGCATGAAACAATGAAAAAATATACCAAATATTACCTTAAAGAATAAAAGAAACTTCTCCATACAAATTTTGTTTTCCATAGGCAACATGATGTATGAATCATACACAATAAAAAACGCATTAAAATAATCACTAAACAAATCAATTTAAAAATAATATACATATTACTTAACCAGCTGAAATGCATTAATTCCACATATGGCAAGTGTACAATGTTTACCTTTATTGTCTCCAGTTTGTTTGTCTTTAACCAGCCAAATTTCTTCAATATGACCAAATTCATCAAAAGCTTTTCGAAAGTCTTCCTCCGAAAGTTGCTTGCTACCAATTATAAACAATCTTGAATTTGGTGGATCATCAAGGTTAGAAACCACGGAAGAACGTCTTTCGTATTTTTCCGACATTTTTAGAAGCCTACAATTTTCAAACACGAACCATACTTTTTCTGCAATAACAGAATGTGAAAAAATCCATTTAACTTTTAATTGTTTTGTATAACTAACTACCACCAGCACTGTTTATTCCACCTATTGGACAATAAGAACTGTCAGAATTACAAAACAATCATGAACAACCTGAGAAGTGTCAAACAGATGTCAAATAATGACCTCTTTTGTCGTTTGGGCGGAACTACAAAATGGGTTAATGCTGGTTGTCTAACCACCTCTTATACTTTGATTTTTATATAATGTAATCTTAGGTTTTTATGTGTGGTAGTCTTTTAGCGAAATACGGCATTTCATGAAAAGATATTATCATGATATGCCGGCAGAAAAATCCATTTGATACACAATTTGCCGTGGCATTGCATGAACGGTCACATTTATTTATAACCAGTTTATGCAAATTTTGTAGCACCGATTTTAAATAAAATGAATGTAACAGTCCACGAAATGCCTCGGCACATAGTGTATTATAGGGAAATTACACTTTATTCCAGCATATATCTCATCGAATAGACTGTAGAAGGTAAAATTATTTATTATTATTTTGAAAGTTTGAAAAATAGTCTACATAAGTTGGACTACTTACTAGTAGTATTCGGAGTACTATTCCATGAACCAACTAGGATCTTTGAGATTTATAACACAAAGTCAATCAGTTGGTAAGTACGATTTCTTGTGTTACAAAATTTATTGCCGCTAAATCACACAGGCACCTTTTATTTAATAGAAGGCGAATTCTCCATGTTGTAGTGACCAATGGACTGTAATGTGAATGTGATAAAAAACCTGTTTTAGTTTATATGTATCATTTGTTTGAATTCATATTCATGTATAGTGTTCAGTATACGAAGTAAATTTATTTACATTAAATTGTTTTTCTTTAACAAAACCAAAAATTTACGTCATATGACGTCTTAAAATTACATCATAATACGGTACCAGAATGCATGACGTAGTGGTACGTTACAAAATCACGTCACAAGGCTGTGACATATTCACGTCTAAATTTTGTCATTCTGACGTCAACATTTTGGTCAAATGGACGTAAACAATGCCCAATACATCATGTCAATTTAACGTCAGGGTCAGAGCATAAAAGTTCACATTCATCAATCTTATTGGTTCTACACTCTAGTTCTACACCACAACCATAATCCTCGCCCTATGTCATTCATTGGGTTCAAACATAACCAGCACTGCGGTCCACACGAGCTCCCAGAATCATTTCAGTTCGTTCTGGTATTGAGTGTCTTCGGCCAAAAGCATAAATTCGGTTTAATACTATCTCTTCTCCATTTAATTTTAGCGTGCCAAGTTCGAAGTCTAATCCGGATTTTTTACTACACAAAATGTCCATACCAAGTATCACCTCGTCGTGACTTATAGCCCCTACATTAACAAATAATATAGGTGCTATCTGGGGGTGGTAGTGGTACAAGGTCTCCAATTTGTGTGTAGTATATTTAATTCTTGTCGGTGTATAAAATGTAGGGCCTTACAATGGTCCTCGTTGCACTTGTATCCACCAGCTTCCCATCTAGAAAGCCATGCACGAATGCGCTATTATGTTGATGTGTTATAGTTAGATGCAACGCTAGCGAAAGGGGCATGCTGATGGCACGTCGACGGTGGCCCCCTTGCCTCGACCTTATTTAGTTTTCCTACCTCGATGAAGTCGGTGGTGTCATAGACTATTCCCGGCAGTGGCTCCTTATACATGATCTTCTTTTCCGCAGTTCCAGCATGTGATGTCCTTCTTCTTTTCTTTTGGAACAACATCCTTCAACACCTTCCTAAGTGTTATTTCTAGTTTTCCTCGATTCCATCCGTAGCCTCTCCTTCAACGGTTCAAATAATAATAATAATAATAATCGAAGTCTGCATCCAAAGTCGTCAGTTCCGAGGCTATATCTCCCACGAAATCAGGGAGGCCGAGGACTTTTGAGTTTGGAGTGTCTTCATAACCGTATAATGTTGAGTACAGCCTGCAAAATCATCAGGAGTTTGGACCCCTTGTTGCTCTTTGTCAGGGGAATCGGGTCTTTTTTGTTTAAGCCAGCACAACGAGCAGCAGATAAACTCGGTCTTGACTTTGACGTTGAGCGAGCTCGGCCACATTCTATTACCGAGCTCGAGTTGCTCCGTCTTACAGCCCACGTCAGAATCTCTGAGCAAGACATGCTCATGAGGAAGCACATGGATGAGTCAATGCACAGCGTTTTCTTCAAGAACATGGAAAACCTTGGCTTATCCAAAAGGCATACATTTGCCTTTCTCAGATCAAGTGGGCTGAAGTCTGAGACTGAGGGATTCATTTGCGCGGCGCACCTTGGTCTATCGCAGCCGCGTGATGGGTATAGAGGTCCCGAATGTAAGCTGTCGAGCTTGCCACAGAGCTCCAGAAACAACAATGCATATATTGTGGCTTGTCCGGTATATACACCTTCGGCCTATATCCATCGCCACAATGCGGCACTGAAAGTATTATACTTTCATTTGAGGCACCACTATGCGATAGACCAAACGCCAGTGTTGCCTTATGTCCCGAACGATATTCAGTCCGTTGTGGAGAATGAAAGGTGCCGAATCTATTGGAACTATTCATTCTCCACCGTCAGGCAGATATCAGCAAACAAGCCTGACGTGGTTCTGCTGGACCACTCCTCCAAGCAGATGTTTGTAATTGAGTTCTCGGCTCCCGCCGAGAATAACATCTGCATAAAGGAGGAGGAAAAATGGACAAAATATCAAGACCTGCTGTTCGAACTCCGCACGCTGTACACAACTTATACGGTAAAGCTGGTCGTTCTGGTAATTGGGTGCATGGGGGGCATCAAGGGTTCGTTCGTCTCCAATCTGAAGATCATACCCGCTTGCCGAAAGCCGGCAGAAGTTCTTGCAGCCGGAATGCAGAAGGCAGCTATCTTGGGGTCGTTGCGTTTGCTCAGGGCACATGATTCCCGGTATTCGTAGTTACTCACCCCATGGCATTGGGGAGTGGCTACGATGTGCGATTGAAAACATCTGATCAGCAAGGAACCTCGTGAAGGTCGGAATCACGGGGATCTCCTTCTGGTCAATTTAAAAAAAATGCATATATGTTTTTTTTTAATTTTGTTTTATTAAGTCAGCTGTGAGCGTGTCCAAATACGTCATTAACGTGTGTTGTTTGCCCTAATTCCCTGCAATATATATGAAAAAGGAACATTTGAAATCACACAAAATTCACAACTTTACTCGAAACTTCCTACAGAAAAAAAAAACAGGTCCAATTATACGTCTTCGAGAGACCGCCAGCCAAACACAAATTTTCAGCGGATAGAGGGGCGTTTGGACGAATTCATGGGGATTAATTGCGGACCAAATTCGCTATTTTGTTTATTTACAGTATACTATTCGTGCATTAAAATCTCGTGGAAAGAACTCTTGCATGACGGTAATTTTATAGGGATGAAGATTTAAATCTTGTTTTAATATTTTCTGACAAGTTCCATATGAGGGGTCCATCGCTTGTGCTAACCTGAGGAGAGGTTTCTTGGGAGACGCTTCCATTACTGTTGCAACATCTGCCACAACCTCAGGAGTTCTTTTTTTTTGGGCGCTCCGCTACCCGCTTTTCGACCAACAGTCCGAACATCACGAAATCTTGCCACGGCGCATTTATAAATTTGTTGGACTACTTTTTGATAATATGCTGGACAATTATCGCCGTTTTTTTTCAAGTCACTTTGACATTCAAATTTTAAATCAAATTGTCAAAAGTTGGTAGTGCCAACATCATTTATTATTTTATTACGAGTTTTATTATTTTTTTTTTTATTCAAAAACCGTGCCTGAATAATGTAAACGAAGATAAATGCAATGAATTAAATAGTTTTCGTTTTTAATGCTTGTCGTAATTCCAAAATGGGAATTGAATTAAGTGCTTCATGTTTTGTTGGAATTACCGGAATTACCTTTTGATTACTGGAATTAGTTACTTTTTGTGGGAGTTATTTCTTGATTATTGGAATTACCTAGTAATTACTGCGATTACCACGATTACATGCGAATTAAGAAGCGTTTGGGGCCGTCCATTAATTACGTGAGCTGTTTTTCTGTTAATTTGGACCCCTCCTTCCCTCTTGATGAGGTTTGGTGAGATTTGGTGAAACCCCTCCCTCCCCCTCACGTATTCCTTACAATGTTCATGTATTTTGCTAAATACCACTAAATACCTAAGCGTTAATACTGATGGAATATAAAGGGGAAAAATAATAGCGCGTTTAAGGGACACTATAACAAATTTATTTAAATTACATAAGAATAAAAATATACTACCTTCCCTAATAATTGTTTACTTACTCCAAGGGCATGGGCGTTCTGTATTGTTCGTTGAAAGATTTTTTAACGCGGCGGGGATTTCCACGAAAAGAGTCGCAATAGACGTGTCTCGTGAAAGAGAGAAAGAAGGATTCCATTATACAATGCATTAAACAGGGTATCCCAGAATATCGGTCCCATAGAACAATCTCATATTTGTGGAGTTAAAATAAGTTGATTAAACACAACTTACCTATATACTAAGTTGCACCGTTTAGCCGTCAGAGGGCTTCGAAATTCGAAAATAAATTTCAATTTTTTTAAATATTCTTGAAACCACTGCAACAATCAGATTGAAACTTGGTGGAAGTGTATCTTTATTAAAGCGTCACTTATACGTGTATTTCTTAGTTTTGCATTAATATCTTAAGGTTTCAGAATACAACCCCCCGCATACAATTTTACCCCCAACTTTTTGGAATGTCGTACGACTGATTTAATTTTTTTTTATTAGAAAAGTACTTTTATTTCTAACATTTTTTATCTCTTGTAAAATTTTGATACCTGCGTTCGTTTAAGCATAAAAAATAATTTAATTTGAGGTGTCATTAAATATCAAGCAATCTGATTTTAAATTAAAAATCAAGTCACCATGCTTTTCAGTTTATTTAGTGAAACAAGTGCATAGATTCAAAACTGTCAGTTTGTTAACGACTCTAGCATCTTGAAAAAATGGTAAATCAGTACACTTTTGCTGAACAAACCGATATGTTACTTGTATTGGGATTTTGTAATGGTAATTATCGTGAGAGTGTTCGAGTTTATCATGAGAGATTTCCCAATCGACGTACTCCATCCCATAAAACTTTTGCAAGAATTGAGAGGCGTCTTCGAGGGAAGGGCTGTTTAGAAGGCGATAAAAAAAATTCCGGACGCACTAGAAATGTTCGCACGGTTGAAGTAGAAGAAAATATTCTTCATACGGTTGAAGATGACCCAAGCACAAGTTCCCGACTGATTGCAGCACAGGTGGGTGTAAGCAAAAGTACGGTGAATCGAGTAACCAAAGAGCAGTTACTTTATCCGTACCACGTCCAGCGTGTTCAAGATCTTCTGCCTCCCGATTATGAAGCTCGAGTTGCATTTTGCCAAATAATTCGACAAAAAAGCCACCAAGATTTGAATTTTACCAAAAAAATTCTTTTCACTGACGAGGCCTTTTTTACGAGACGTGGCATAACAAACGTTTATAATGATCATGTTTATGCAGACGAAAATCCCCATGCTATTAAAGTGAAACATTTTCAGCATGAATTTGGAATTAATGTCTGGATGGGTGTTATCAATAATCATTTAATTGGGCCTTTCGAGCTTCCGAATCGACTTAACAGCAATGAATACCTAACCTTTCTTCGAGACCATTTTCGACCACTGCTTGAAGATGTACCTTACGCTTTACGTCGCGATATGTATTTCATGCAGGATGGCGCACCCCCTCACTTTGCACGTGCTGTGAGAGACCACCTACATAAACAGTATCGAGAAAAATGGATAGGCAGAGGAAGAGATGCACCAATTCGCTGGCCGCCAAGATCACCAGATCAGACTCCCTGTGATTTCTTCTTATGGGGAGCTTTGGCAGCAAAAGTTTACTCGGTAAGGATTAATACGAGGCAACAACTCTGGGCCCGAATTCAAGAGGCGGTTAATAATGTGGCAAATGAAGAAACAGCAACGTGTTCGATTCAACTTTTTGCGTAGAATTAATTTATGCATACAAGAAAACGGTGCCCATTTTGAACACCTGATGTAATTTGTATGTAATCCATAAAAATAAAAATTAAAAGCATGGTGACTTGATTTTTCACTTAAAATTAGATTACTGAATATTTAATGACACCTTTAATTAAATTATTTTTTCTGCTAAAACGAACGCAAGTATCAAAATTTTATAAGAGATAAAAAATGTTAGAAATAAAAGTACTATTCTAATAAAAAAAATGAAATCAGTCGTGCGACATCCCAAAAAGTTGGGGGTAAAATTGTATGCGGGGGGTTGTATTCTGAAACCTTAAGATATTAATGCAAAAGTAAGAAACACACGTACAAGTGACGCTTTAATAAAGATACACTTCCATCAAGTTTCAATCTGATTGTTGCAGTGGTTTCAAGAATATTAAAAAAAAAAATGAAATATATTTTTGAACTTTGAAGCCCTCTAACGGCTAAACGGTGCAACTTAGTATATAGGTAAGTTGTGTTAAATCAACTTATTTCAACTCCACAAATAGGAGATTGTTCTATAGGACCGATATTCTGGGACACCCTGTATATTATATTATATTCCATTATACAATGCAACAAAGTGCAAAAAAAGATAAGGTGCGCGCGACGCCTGTGGACTCTCCACAAGTGACGCGCGCACTCAGGTAAAAAAAGATACTTTAATTGTCTCAGTTCGGGGAATCCCATACATAGAAGATATTTAATACTGTCTATACTTGAGATTGTTATTGTAATAAAAAAATTCTTTGCGGACAAAATAGAAAACCTTTAAAAAAGTAAAATAATAAGGTAAAAAGTTGACGTGAGATTTGATGAGATTTTAGTGAACCCCTCCGCCCCAATTTTGAGCTCACGCAATTAATGGACGACCCCTTTGATCCTATCTTCTATCTTGCATTTCGTTAATTTCACGTAATTTTACGGTAATTTTGAGATTTTTATGTTAATTTTCTTTTGTTATTTCGTTAATGTACTATGTATTTCGTCAAGATATTGATTTGATAATTTCGTTAATTTGATATTTGGCTACTTCGTTAATTTCGCTAATTTTATGTTTCGTTGATTTGAGATTTAGCTATGTGAATTTGACTTTTTCTTATTTCACTAGATGGAAGGGTGCTCTCAAATCCTCAATAATTCTTAACCAACCCTGCATTTTTATAATGCATGTGTTAGAAAATAGTAGATAATATTACAAGTGACAGAAATGTTTCATTGTCAGCAAGTGAGATTTTTGAATCACATTCACAATTTCTTGTAAAACATTAAAAAAAATATATGAAATTCTCAAAATTACGTTTCAAAAAATAATTAATGTCTTACTATTATGTAACCATAATAATTCACCCCTTTTAACATTATATCACTTGTGATTAAAATGTTACATTATACCTTTCATATGCGTGGAATAATAAGTCATCTAGACGTTAGTAGGGCATAATAGTAGATTATATTACAAGTGACAGAAATGCTTCATTCTCACGAACTTACAATGGCATTTCGGTCACGTGTAAGATACGACGTTTTATGTCCGACGTGTAATTTATTGTAAAAAGTTAAAAATAAAATAAAAAAATTGTCAAAATGACGTTTCAAGAAATAATTTATGTCTTACCATTGTGTAACCATAGTAATTCATCCCCTTTGAACATTGTATCACTTGTGAATAAAACGCTACATTATACCTTCAATTTGCGTGGAATAATAAATCATCTAGACGTCGGTAGGGCATACATATTAAACAGTTGGGTGTCAAAACTTGAGTCTTCCTCCAATTGTAATGTGTCAGTTGTCATTAATTTAGATTGGATTTGGTCGAAATTGTCGATTAGGGAGGAGATACTTCAATACACCTCCTTAACTGTGCAAACACCATCGCTCGGCACTGCAGATGTCTTTTGGTTGAATTTGTTGTAAGCTCTTGTCTTTATAGGAATAAAGGTTGTTTTTTACATATACAACTGTACATTAGATTGTTTCCCCAAAGTTAGTTCTTTAAAGGTATCTAATTGAAAGAACTACATGAACTTTATGGTGAACCCAATAGCCAATAGTCTGGTTTACAAGTCCCTTTTCCCGAAATTTAAGAGGCACTAATAAAATTATGATCATTCGAAGAATTTTTTAGTTGAATTTTTTTTTTTCATAACAAGCGATGCAAAAAAATTTATATTGCTTTCAGCAATAACAAAACATATCAGTAGAGATAATTGAAAAAAAAATAGCAAAAAAAAAATTGGTAATTAACAAAGGCGTTTTTTACCAATTTGTAGGGGTGGTGTTTAGGGCGTTGATCAAAACACTTGGACAAAGTAACAAACTATATTCACAAAATATATACAGAGGTTTTAAAAGCAGACTTTTAGAGCTCGGTCTCTTCCGGCTAACGGTCCTCACCGAGAGGACGCAGAAGCTAGAGTTGAGAAGAGGTCAAAAAAGGAGGAGGTTCTCTATTCGACTGTATATATGTTTTCTAGTTGTCCAGGGTTGAGGCGCGCAATGGGTGAGAGTACCGAGTGGGGCAGCCGATCCGTGTGGGGATGGAATCAGCAACAAGGGCGTTAGTCTGGTGAGCGCGTGGAGAACTATGATGTTACAATTAATTTTTTTTTAAGAAACATTTTTTTTTAAATCATTATTTCCATTACGGATTAGATTTCAAATTATATAAACTGCATTTGTTTATAACATTTTTTTAAACAATAGGAGTTAAAAAAAAATTATATTGCTTTCAGCAAAAACAAAACACATATCAGTAGAGATAATTGAAAAAAAAAAAACTTTCATTGTTTTTAATTTAATTAAGCCTTTGATTGTTAAAAAAGTCAAAAACCATTTTTTTTATAACGGCGATCTTTTCTAAAGCCTTCAGGGAACAGCTCCAAGAAGGGAACAAAATTCCAGGATTTTAGTTTAACAATTATCAGGGTTTGTATGTTAACTTTTAACAAGAGCAATTACCGTAATTAACAAGTGCATTGTTAATAGAAAAATTGAGGTACATTTTTTTTACCGACGGATTATTGTTTATTGATATGTCCAGATAATACCTAATTTATTTCTGAATATTAATATTTACTCGGTTAAATTTTTTATTTTTTTTTGTTCAGGTGTCAGATTCGGTCGGCGCGGGCGGGAGCTGAGCCGCGCGTTTTGGCCTTTTCCACTAAATTAAAATTATAAATATTGCCGAGACAATTCCGGGAGGTAGGACTTTTCTTGGGAAATTTCATGCTCTTTAAGGATGTTTTTTCAAATTTCGGATATTTACTAAACAATTCTTGCTGCAATTACGAATCGAATGAGACCTCGATCATAATTTTTGGTGCCTCTCGAATTTCGGAAAAAGGGACTTGTGAACCAGACTACAATAACTAAAACTACTCTGAGTTAACTATAGTAAGATTAGATATTATTTGTCTTTGTAAGTTAAGTCGCTAAATTAAGAGTATGTTAAGAGTACGGAGCCTCAGTCTGTATCATGTCGCGACTTACTTTTTGATGTGAAAACTTCTTTAGGTGGACCTTGCGTTTTTTCTGAACAGTGAACGAAACTAAACCGTGAGTGACGCGAAAAAAAGTTTGCGATACCGTGTGGAAATAAAAGTGCGTTGTGTGCGGTGGAAAAAAACTTTTTTTAAATCGAAACTTTTTTAGGTGTGTCATGATCTTTTTCTGCATAGTGAACGAAACTGAACCGTCAGTGACGCTGGCTCAACTTTTTAAAGTGAAAACTTCTTTAGGCCCACTTTGCGCTTTTTCTGATTAGTGAACGAAACTGAACCGTTACGGTAACGGCCAATTTTTTCCACCACTCCCAAAGCACTTTTATTTCCACACGGTTTCACACTCTTTTTTTTCCCAGTGGATAAAAAATATAAATATGGATTTTAGTTCGGTGAATCAGGAACAAGGTGATATTATTTTAAAATTAGAAAATTATATGGTTTCACTTTTATCGTGTGGTCCTAAGCACATACACATTTTTTTTAATAAACCCAGGATTGTTATACTGCACATTTCAGTTTATTATAATGTTTACATAAATTAAAATACAAAAATAGTATTAATTTCTTAAGAATAAATTATGTGAATTTCTTGTTAGTACCAAAATGGTACCTAGTGAATAGATTTGTAGGTATCATAATAATAAAATTGTGCACCATGTCAGGATCCTTCCAATTTCAATAAGGAAAAAGTTGACTCTGAGGAATCACTGGTGTCACATCGACATCCGCTTATTAAACTTGACGGTGGGTTTCTATTGAAGTTATTAATACAATAACAACGAACAGGATGTGCTGTACTTAGTGACACAATGCCGACGAAGCATAATAAACTCCTAATCTGCCACTGCCATGATTCTGTCCACTGACAATTTTTATTCAACGACAATATTGTAATATTCAAATATTGCTCACCGCACCTGAAGTGATGTTTTCGCAACAGACTTCGCGCTTCTTTGACCATGGAGACGGCGCATTAGCAGCAAACGATAACGAAAGTTGTAGGTTCGAAACTTGTTAGCGGTGAGCAATGTTTGGAGTTAAAATACAGGTTACAAACACGTGGTGTGGTGTGGCGGCATGTCAGTGGTGGTGTGTTCGAATAATTGTTAATTTTTAATAAATACGCCTGATAACCATGGCAAAATTAAAAAGGAATTCCGAGGGGAATATTTCCCCCGCAAACTCCGAGATTAAAATGAAGAAAGAACTTTCCCTAATTGATGGTGTTGCTATCATAGTGGGTGTGATAATAGGTTCGGGGATTTTTGTATCTCCGAAGGGGGTGTTGAGGTATTCGGGTTCTATAGGACAGGCGATAATTGTTTGGATATTATCTGGAATTTTATCAATGATCGGAGCGTTATGTTATGCAGAACTAGGTAAGTTACACATGTTGATAGCAACAGCTAAGGTTACATCATGCATTTTGGTGTTTGGTCTACTATGAGTCTATGAGTGTAACCCATATTTGCCCCACTTAAACTCGGTTCCATGTAATAAAATTACTTTATGTTAATACAAGGAAGTTTAAATACTCTATAAAAAAAAACAGTAACGATTTTAATGTTATTTGCATTTACCGTTCTGTGTCTATCATGATAGCTATACCTATACTTATTTCATCATTTTATTCAAATCATAGAAAACCCCACCACGTGATTCAAAGACTTAATAAAAGGGGTGCCGAAAAAAACCGTTAGAACCGGATAAGGAAGTTCTGTTACAAAATGCTAAACATTGCAGCATGTAAAATTTTACAAGCAGTTTATTGGTGATGATGAATATCCTTGTTTTTAGTAAAAAAATGTCATTTCAATAAAATTTTACTATTAAAATAGTCCCTTTTTAAATTAAAACTTTGCTTTGACTAAGGTCTCAAATAATTTTCTATCCATCATTATCTAATAAAATCTGAAAATACTATTTAGCGTTCTTGTAGTATAGGGTTTCGGGAAATTATATGATCATATCTTTTGTTTATCGTTTGGGATATTCATTCTATACGGAAAAAAAGAATGCACAAACATCGTTTCGTAATGGGAAGTAATCTGAAACA
The DNA here is from genome assembly GCA_963583935.1 of Diaperis boleti. Classification (NCBI taxonomy): domain Eukaryota; kingdom Metazoa; phylum Arthropoda; class Insecta; order Coleoptera; family Tenebrionidae; genus Diaperis; species Diaperis boleti. The sequence goes on along the minus strand of OY757247.1, from coordinate 22,418,382 downwards.
GAAAGAAAATATCAGAAATATTTTTTCAACTTCTATAAATTAACTATAACACCCCTGCATTGTCTGTCTAATTATGTATTATGTCAGTAGTAGATAAAAAGTGAGTGGCAAAAGATGACCTTTATGGTACGTTCACACCTAGGATGCTCTTTGAAACGGATCGCAATTTAAATATGGTTGTATATATAATGTTATGAATTAAAAAAACTTCATACTCAAAAAAATATACCGGGTGTAGGATGGATTTTGAGAGTACAAAGAATACAAAGAAGTACCTAAAAAGGAAAAAAGAAGTGAAGAAATCGGAAGAAATACTAACAATAGCATTCATTGGCTTTGAAAAACTACTTGTCAAGTAATTGAGAGTGACGTGTCATCTTCAAAACTTCCATAAATAAAAAATTTCATCAAAATTCTTGTTTTGTGCTGTCCCAAGAGTTGTTGAAAAGTAACATGGATTTAGGTAGTATTTTTTATACTCTACAACTTTTGTATTTTACGTTTTGCTGTAAACTAATTAGGGGAGTTAATATTTGAATGAATATTATAAGAACTTTTATAGTTCGACATTGTCAGAATTTTTAAATTTTCGCTTGTGTAAACACTGTCATGCAATAATAAAATGTCAGAAAAACGTCACACTATTTTTATGCATTTTATTATTGCATGACAGAAAGTGTTTACACAAGCGAAAATTTAAAAATTCTGACAATGTCGAACTATAAAAGTTCTTATAATATTCACTCGTATAATAATAGTATATTACACAACGAGCCCGGAAAGTGATAAATAACGCACACGCGGGAAAGTTACCCACAAGACGTTAGCCAAGTGCAGGCAATCCCGCGAGTGCGTTAGACTTTTCTGCGAGTTTTGTACACTATTTTTCCCACGACCATAACAATTTAATTACTAACTCAAACAATATGTGAGCTCCGTAGCATAAAATAATGCACCTATAAAGAATTAGGGCTAACCTCCTCAAAGAGTTCTCCGAAATATGCTAAGAGCACTTTTTCCGAATAAGAGTACTTCAATCCATGAACATGCTTACCTATATGCTATTTTATACCTCTCGAGATTTTTCTCGGAGTAAGTTTGGTGGCGTGCACTCCAAATGTGAATCACTTTTAATATCTTCGGTTCTTATTTGTAGCAATAATTGGATTTTAACGCAACTTTGCTTGAAAAAAGCCACGAAAGCTAACACATTGTCAATATTTAACAAACACATTTGTTATAATAACGAACAGGTCGTGGATACTTGATTGTACGGAAACTGTCACTTTCTTATATGGTCGTGGGAAAATAACTATATTATTACACGTAAAAATCCTGTCTCAAAATTCATTACACCCGGTGTGAAGTAAAATTTAACACAACCAGTGTGCATAAATAATGTCATGGATTGAAATTTGCTTAAATTTCTGAGACAGCAGACGACCATGGACTACTGGCAGCCTCGAAACAAACAATAATAACTACATATGTATATGTATCTATGTTTTAATTTAAACGAAAAAACTATATATTAAAATTAGACAAGTGAAAATTTAAACTGGGTACAATTATTATTATTACAGTTGTTGTGCCGAATGTTGCAACGGCTCTTGTAACTATTCATTTGTGAGGAACCTATTTATTATACATGAGAGAATAAATCTAAACAAATATGGGGCGAACAATTTCATGCCGACAACTTTAATACACAGATAAAATGTTTATATGCAATATAAAAATGAGAGCGGGTGCTGTAAACTTTTACGTTCTGTAAACGTGCCGTTTTTCTTTTTAATGGTCACGAAAAAAAATTAGTAAAAAAGTATTTTTGTAAATCAAGTTTGTTGTACATATAGAAACATGACATTCATAAAATAGTCTGGTTCATAACGGTTAAACGGTTAAAAAAGAGGGTCTATTTTTTGCGAAAACAATTAACATTAGAAAAATTTAAAGAACAGATCGGGTCGCGAAGCACTTTCGTGTCGGGTAACGACGCAGAGGCTAACCCGTCCAAAAAATCTTATACCGTGTGATAAGAAGTTTCACTTCAAAAAATGTGCAAACCTAGAAAATGATGAAATTACTAATGACATTGAATGATAATTCATTGATTCACACGTTTTGTCAATTGGGTACCCAGAGTAATAAGTATGTCTCATCTAGGACAAAGATACTTGTCAAATTAACCTCGTTGGCACATATATAAAGGGATTCTTGGGGAGACTCTCTCGGATTCTTGTTTTATACTGATCTTCATAAATGATTTTGTTTTCCACATCAGGCAAATGTATGGATTATTTATGAAGACCCGATGTAATACATTTTAAACTAATAACTTTTTTGTGGAAAATTAATTTTATGGAAGATTTTACTCATTTCTAAGGTAAACAATTTTTATTGGCGGATCAATTCGAAACAAACCATAGCCAATTTCCCGATGAAAATATTTTTTTCTATAGAAGTCATTTTTACATTATATCTTCCTGTTCTTGTTTCATTTCATTTCTTTCAATTCAATTTTGGTGGTTATTTCCAATAGGTGGGATACACCCAAGTACAGGAAAATGCATATTTATGTAACTTATTAAAACAACTTAATATGCCTACTAAAAAACTGTACAATTTGTAAAATAAAACTAAATAAAATAAACACTTGATTTGACATAATAATAGAAACAAAAGGTATAATCAATATAAAAAAAATAATATTAAACAAAATAAAAGATCAAGATAAAATGAAACATCAAAACGCAAAAATGTTTTAAGATCTACGGTATAATAATTGACTTATACGTGTTTAAGAATCTGTGAATTACTTTAAAAAATATATGCCGTATGCCGTGAATTATAGAATACTTCGCCCGTCGAAATTCGAGTGGTATACAGAGTGATCATAAAGTTCCACACAAAATTCATAATTTAGTAAGCTTGAAATATACAGAAAGCTGTATAATTGGGTAGGAACTTGGGTAGAAAATTTAGAATTTGGTGTAGCCTTTGAGCGGAAGAAGTCGCATTTTACAGTGGTCACGCATAGGATGCTCTCGACAAAACCCAATCATAAAATGATAAAATTTCCAGCTTCCGGAATACCGAAATTCGTAAAAATACTTTGCCGTATTTATCAAAAAAAGTTGCTTGTCTCTCTATATACAATGAACGATAAGACCAAGCAAATACAAATAAACAAAGGACATGATTATTATATATTATATGTTATGTAAAATTTCTGATTCAAGGACAAATAGCAATTTGTCGAAAAATTTTTTGTTTTTTCGTTGTATATTCCGGCGATCAAAATGATTAATTAATTGAAATAATTTATAGAAAAGAAATTCTTTGGCAAGATTTTTTTTTAAATTGCATTGCAAATGGCATAGAAAAAATGTCCTGTCCGAGCAATTAACATTACATAACGCAATTAATAATTTTGTTTCAAACTTTATCACACTGTATCTATCAGGGAGGAAACTATACAGTATGTCCCCAGATTGAGTTTACAAGAGGAAAATATTTTTTATTTTTGACTTTACGCCAAAAACTCAAAGGGAAAAGATTTTTTGCTTGTCCTGAAACCAGCAAATCTGTAATTAAAACTTCATTATTCTGACCGAGTTGAAAGACAGATATTTTTTCCCTTGATTTTGGACTTGGTAATGATTAATTTTAATCTTAAAGTTTTCTTATCACGTAGGCAAGCCTGCTTTGTTTTGACAACTTTGTGACAGCTTACTGTCGTAAACGTTTACAAAATGTTGACTTTGGAGCAGAGAATTTATTTGATTCAATGTTATGGGACGGGTGAGCAAAGTTATCGTTCTGTTATTGAAAAGTTCAATGAGAAATTTCCCAATATTCAAGTTTCACGTATGGGGGGGCAAAAACTGCTAAAAAAATTTTTAACAACTGGATCTGTTAAAAATTTAAAGAAACAGAAGAAACTGTACTATAAAGACGACGCTGCTACCCTTTTGTTGTTGGAATCTGTGCAATCTGATTCTTCTTGTTAAATTTTTTTTTATGTTAAAGGTGTTTCTTTGAGTTGCCATTTATTAAAATTATTTTTTTCACAAACATTTTTGTTATTTAACTTGCGTAAACTCATTTATAAACGTGACATCGTTGTCAAAAAAATAAATTCGCCAATGTGATGGGATTTAAAGAGCAGAGAATAGTATATTGAAACACTAGTTTTGTAAAACTTATATTAAGACACGAGTTCAGGTTTGCAGCACGACTGCCGTAGGCAGGAGTGCCTGTAAAGAACGAGTGCTCTTAAGTTTTACAAAACGAGTTTTTCATGTTATTTTTCCTAATTTGCATATTAATTTCATTTTTTAACAAATAAAATCAATTTTGGTAATTAAGGATTTTTTTTTTAATTTTGATTTTTCTGTACCTGACGTATACTTGAGATGACTTACATGGAACCTTAACCACAAAATCACACTGAGATTTAGTTCAGTGCAAGGTTCAGTGTGTCTAACCAATGAAAACAAAAATTCTAGATTTTGGGTGCGTTAATGAAATATTAACGCACTCAAAATGAGTTAGCTTTGTTACAACAGCAAATTAGGAAAAAAATTTATAAGTCCAAAATTAAGAGAAAAATGAACTTTTCTTTCCACTGAGTCAGAATAATGAAGTTTTAATTACAGATTTGCTGGTTTCAGGACAAGCAAAAAATCTTATTCCTTTGAGGTTTTGACATAAAGTCAAAAATAATTTTTTTTTCCTCTTGTAAACTCAACTCAAAACATACTGTATATAATATAATTCAATAAATTTCAATAATTGTTAATTTTTAATTTGTTAATTATTAATAACTAGCTGACCCGTCCCGGCTAGTATTTTATTTACTACTTTAATAATTTTGAAAAACCGTTTTTTAGTGAGCGCCCACGTGGTAAAATAAATAAGTAGTAAAATTTCATTGCAATCGGTTTAGTGGATTCAGAGATTAAACACCCCATCACGTTACTCCCCTTAGGAATGGAATTTTGAAAAACCTTTTCTTAGTGAGCGCCTACGTGGTAAAAGAAGTAAGTGTGTAAAATTTTATTGCAATCTATTTAGTAGATTAGGGATTACCTCAACCGCCCCATTACCCCCCTTAAAAATGGAATTTTAAAAAACCGTTTCTTAGTGAGCGCTCACGTGCTAAAATAAGTAAGTGTGCAAAATTTCATTCCAATCTGTTCAGTGGATCTAAATATTAACTTCCCCGCCCCGTTACCCCCCTTTGGAATGGAATTTTGAAAAACCGTTTCTTAGTGCGCGCCTACGTGGCAAAAGAAGTAAGTGTGCAAAATTTTATTGCAATCTATTTAGTAGATTTAGGGATTACCTCCCCCGCCCCGTTACCCCACTTAAAAATAGATTTTTAAAAAACCGTTTTTTAGTGAGCGCCTACGTGGTAAAATGAGTAAGTGTGCAAAATTTCATTCCAATCGGTTCAGTGGATCTAGAGATTAACTCCCCCGCCCCGTTACCCCACTTTGGAATAGAATTTTGAAAAACCGTTTCTTAGTGAGCTCATACGTGGTGAAAGAAGTAAGTGTGCAAAATTTCATTGCAATCGGTTTAGTAGATCTAGGGATTAACTCCCCCGCCCCGTTACCCCCCTTTGGAATGGAATTTAAAAAAACCGTTTCTTAGTGAGCGCTTACGTGCTAAAATAAGTAAGTGTGCAAAATTTCATTCTAATCGGTTCAGTGGATCTAGAGATTAACTCCCCCGCCCCGTTACCCCCCTTTGGAATGGAGTTCTGAAAAACCGTTTTTTAGTGAGCGCCTACGTGGTAAAATGAGTAAGTGTGCAAAATTTCATTCCAATCGATTCAGTGGATCTAGAGATTAAATCCCCCGCCCCGTTACCCCCCTTTTGAATGGAATTTTGAAAAACCGTCTTTTAGTGAGCTCATACGTGGTAAAATAAGTAAGTGTGCAAAATTTCATTCCAATTGGTTTAGTGGATCTAGAGATTAACTCCCCCGTCCTGTTACCCCCCTTAAGAATGGAATTTTTAAAAACTGTTTCTTAGTGGGGGCTTACGTGGTGAAATAAGTATGTGTGCAAAATTTCATTGCAATCGGTTCAGTGGATCCAGAGTTTAACGGGGCGTGGGGGGCCGTTACCCCCCTTTGGAATGGAATTTTGAAAAACCATTTCTTAGTGAGCGCCTACGTGGTAAAATAAGTAAGTGTGCAAAATTTCATTCCAATCGGTTCATTGGATCTAGAGATTAACTCCCCCGCCCCGTTACCCCCCTTAGGGATGGAATTTTGAAAAACCGTTTCTTAGTGGGGGCTTACGTGGTGAAATAAGTATGTGTGCAAAATTTCATTGCAATCGGTTCAGTGGATCCAGAGATTAACGGGGCGTGGGGGCCCGTTAGCCCTCTTTGGAATGGAATTTTGAAAAACCGTTTCTTCGTGGGCGCTTACGTGGTAAAATAAGTAAGTGTGCAAAGTTTCATTGCAATCCCTTCGATGGATCCGGAGATTTCGTGATGAGTCAGTGAGTGGTATTTGGATTTTATATATATAGATTAATTATTGTTGTCACCACACACGCCAAAAATCAAGATAGTTTTGATTGCAGCTGACTTGACTTTTATTGAATTTCACAGGTTTAGTTTTGATTATTTGAATATGCGGTTATTTCAGGGTAAGACTTTATTACAAACCCCATATCAGCATTTGTTTATTCAGAAAAAAATGATCAAAGAATGACGATTCATGTTGAATTTTGACATCATAAAAGTAAAAATGTGACACTATAAATAGTATTCAGCGTTGGTTGGTTTTAATTGGACATGCCAAAAATCAGGACAATTTTGATTCCAGCGGACTTAATAAATTGCGAATTCCACAATCTTGACCAGACGAGAAGTTTTAATTAACTGTACCCCGTTCTCCGTGTATTTTCCCGAAATGTTTTTTCAAATTTACAAATTTCAAAAAACGCTCTCTAGGTGCAAAGATCTATCTTTTATTATCACACTCTCCAAATTTCAAGCGATAATCTTCAAAAACAAAAAAGTTATCTTCAACGCCCGGCAGGAATGTAAAGTACCGCAAATTAGATGCACAATGAGAAAGGTTCAGGGTTGTAAATCAACAGGAAGCGGCAGCGGACCGGACCCGAAATTTCTGGGCCACAATTTATTTTTATTCTTCCTCCCTATCATTGTGAGTTCAATCCGATATAGATGGTATGGAGACAGTTGAAGCGATATTTACGACGCTATAATAATTGCCCAAAATTTGGAAATGAGAAGATAGACAACTTCAAAAAAGGTGTCGATGAAATATCGGCAGATAATTGGATCAATTATATTCGTCATGTTGAAAAAATCGAAAATGTATACAGACAAAACTTTCTACAAGAATTAATTATAGAAATAGGAAATGACGGCAGAGAGCAGTGATGATGAAATTGTGACAAATTAGTATTTTTTTTATTCTTTTTTATACATTATTCTTATTTCAATTTATTCGTTAAATAAATATTTTCAATTTTTGTTTAACTGTTAATTTGTTATTGATTTTCTGAAAGATTGACCTGTGCATGTGATTATTATTTTCTCATTTTATAATTTGGATTTGTTTCACACTGAATATATGCTAGTTGTACAATAGTAATTTGTAGAACTAGTTTTACTAATAAATAATACATATTTTTGCATTTTAATATCTGCAGCAATATAAAAAATAAAATACATTACTTATTTATAATAGTTTCGGTGTAAAACGTTTTGAACACAATTTTCAAGTACCTACGGTCGTGGCTTCACGCTTTCAAATTTCCGAGCCACACTTTGGTCTCGGAAATTTATGGCTGGGTTTAGTCCTCCATTGTTAAATAATTGTGGGCAATAGACCCCGTTTTATGGGTGTTACATTATCTTGAACTCTACTATACATGCCGCAAGAGAACCCTCTGTCAGAGACCTGTGAGTGGACCACGAGTGGACCCCCCTTTATTACAGGTATTTTATTACCGCGAAAGTCCCTATTGTAAAGAGATATGGTCACCCAGGTCATCAATATTCATTTTTAAAGGTTCCAAATAACATGGGTTGTTCGTTTGTCCTCAAAAGCAAAAGGACACTGTAATACCACGAACGAAATCCGACCCAGACATTTTAGTTCTTCTATTCTGAACGGGGTTGCAGCATCTCGCAGCCAACATTCAAGATTTTATCTCACTTCATCGGAAGAGATTTGTCTCTCAGTAAATGACAATCTTAAGACAAGCGGGTGCGGGCTTAACTGTGCAATCTTCCCTCTGTATGAGTGGGCCCCTTAACCTAAAAATGCTGTAAAACAACAAAAAAATCGCGGAATCTTACGATGCTTTTGCTAGAAGTACTCGAGATAAGATGATAACGAAATCTTTTATATTTTGGGGGATTTTATGAGTTTACGACTATTTACTAAAGGCGCTCTTGGAATAAACTTCAGGTAGAGAAACTGCACCATAGGACGGTCGTTCTTTCACAGAAGGGTTAACCTGATGCTCAGAATTACCTCGAAGATGGAAGCTACCTACCTTCAAAATTGTTCACGTTTTTGAGGTGAATGTCAAAATAGAAGCAGCCGAATGTAAAACGAATATAATTATGATAGTGGATGCTGATAATAATAGTAGGTACTGTAGTAAATCCAGTTAACTACATACATTTCTATAGTTACAACAACATAACAATAATTTTAATTGAAGAAAAACTGCTGTCAACACACATTTCAAATAAACGTTTAGTTCGTGCTTGAACTTCAGTTTCAATAGTGTTCCACTAGCGTTCACTACAGTACTGTTACGATTAAAATTGTCGTATCGTTCCTGTCAAAGTTGAGGTGGGCATCAAGCTCACAAGTAAAATACACTTCTATCCCACAAGTCCTATAATATAAAAATTAACAAAAAAAAAAAGAAATAATTCATTATTACAAGGGTGAAATATGTGAATTTAAAGAATATGTATATATGTTACGGGTAAACCTTATCCGGCTAATTACCGCTTACAATTATTGTCCACAATTGTAATATTCTACCGCCCTTTAATCCGTATTAAACGCTTTGTTCTAAACTCTCCGCAGCGTAGCGGTACAGCCGCACACCACCGTCACCGTTAGAAAACGTTGCAAGAACGAGACAATTTTTGGGTAAACACATTTTTAAATTATCATATTTATTAAAAAACTATCACAGCAAATCAAACAAACTAAACGGCAGTCAACTCGCAAAACATTAAAAAGTTGCTGTCAAATAATAACAAATTTAATTTATTTTTAGAAACATGATATTCTAGATATTTTGAGTGTCGCCCTCGTACTGTTCCTGAATTTTTCTTAACTCACACACGACTACCTAACATTATTATTACACCAAATATTATTTTAATTCCACCTTTTCATGAAAAAGATTAATAATTAGTAATTTAGTGGGCGACGATGGGTCCCATTTCATGGAATTGATGGAATTTGTCTAGGTGGTGCGAAACTGAAATCATATACAGTATGTGGGAAGTGGATGTCCTTTTCATGACTCTAATGGTATGAGTATTTTGCCAAATTCATTTGAATAATGTATAATAATAATTTAACAATAAATACGTGTTTATGTAAATTTTACTCTTAGTTAACACATATAATATGAGAAACAGTAAGTAACTGGAATGCTAAGATGGTAATAACAATTGCATTACAATATACAAGTCTGTGTTGGGGCATAAATAATAATTTAAGGGGGAGATTTTACTCTGAAAGTACAGTGCGATCTCTTGTGGATGTGGATTGATATTAACTAAACAGGTTTTTGCTTCGTGATAACTTTCGGAAGAAATTGCGTCATTTGACATTTGGCTTGATGAAAGCTGCTTAGCATAACTGTATTGCAAAAAGTCTTGAATTTGGAAAATGTTTAGCATCATTTGGGACCATGAGTAATAACTATGAAAAACTCCCACGAAGAGTGTTACATAAGAAAGTACTGCCCGAATTTTAAATTTAAGTCCGTTGCGTTCGACCTTAGTGAAGTGATATATTTTATATTTATATATTTATAGTTGAGTATTTGATTGGTTATGCCAACAAAACAATTTGCCATAATTTCTTATATACAAGGTGTCTCACGAAGTTTGGTGGAAATTTAAACCCTTCATTCTGCAACCTATGAAGGTAACTTTAATAATTGTATTTAAAAAAAATATAAGAGAAAAAAAAAATGTTTACATTCAAAGCACTGAAATGCACCATTGAGAACCCTTGACATTGGTTTTAAAAGCGTTGAATGAAAACCCGAAAAGAAATGAAAAATGATAATCTACGCGCAGAAACTAAGTTTTCAGGGTTCCGTACCCAAAGGGTGCCAACGGGAGCCTACTACTAAGGCTACGCTGTCCGTCCGCCCGTCTGTCATAGGGCTGTATCTTTTGAACCGTAATAGGTAGACACTTGAAATTTTCACAGAATGGGGGGGGTCCTCATAAAAGAAACGTTTTTTCGGCGTTTTTTGTACTAACAATAAAGTATGTAAAAATATGTAGTGTTGTAAAGTGGTACAGAACCCTCCGTGTGCGAATCCGACGATTTTTTTTTGTTGAATGTACAAATGTTAAGCTTTTGGTGAGGAAAATGAAGGAATGGTAGGCTTTTTGTAGATCGACAAAAACCATATAAATTTCTTCTCCACACACGGATAATCTGGAATTTCTGAGTGATCGGGATTATCCTGTAATTTAAATGCATTTAATATTCCGGGATAGAAATGCAAGACACAATAGCAATGGTGTATAAATCAGTAGTGGCAACTCACGTTGTTTTAAATGATTCAGTTTCGACAGGTTCGATTGACTTCAAAATGAGTTCATTGGAGTCATTCCTCGGGCTCATTCGACCTGAAATGGGAAATCTTCTGGAGCGAGAAACACACAATCAAAATAATTTCTGTGCAGGTCGTGTATAGGATATCATAAATAATACATGCAATGTGCAATTCTATAATGCTTAAGTTGAAAAAGAACTGAATTATTCTTATGGGAGGACTCCACAGGACGCTTTTAGAATTCTGATTAAACTACGTTTATTTACAGATTATTTACAAAACAAAACTTAATTCTGTATCAACAGCGCTTTACAATTTGGCCGTCGCGTCGTACGTACTCTCTGATAACTTTTTGAATTCTGTCTTACCTAAATTATTTAATTATCCCTTATATACAACGCAGAACAATCGCACAAGCGTCCAGGCCGCGTCCCGAATGAGTGGGAATTCCCATGGATGGAAATTCCGGCATTATGGTTCTTAAAAGCGTCAATAAACTTCGAAGGATTGTAAACAGGGCGACTATTGCATCCCCCTTGCATATTATTTTAAAACTTCAAGATGTAAAAAAAAACACGAAGTTGGAATTTGAACTAGAATTCTTATTATGTATGAATTAGACCACACGGCTGACGTAAAAACTTATTCGCAATCGAATCGTTTTCTTTTTCTAGCAATGGTGAGGGTAAAACATAGGTCAAATTTGATATTTTCATTTTTAATCTCAATCACTGCCAAGCAAAAATGCATAAAAAGCCTAATGAAGTTTTCACATCAAAAGTATCATATTAATAACATTTAAGACGCTCTTAATAGTCAAGCAACGAATCTGAATACCACTCACAGAAGTAGCGGCTCCTTGAACTACTGTATTCATGATTCTATGTTTTTTTTCTGAAGTTCTTTTCTTTCTGTCAAGGCCGGTGACAATCTACAAACTAAGTAGGTAGTGAAATTTACTTTTTTGTGATAACCTGGTTTTGTTGCTTCCACGCTCAATACAATGTGAACAAATTGCAGCATAATAATTAAATTTTCAGCAACGAATTGTAATGAATAAGTGGTTTGAAAAAAAAAAACGACTAATGCAAATAGGTAGTATACTAAAATTCGTAATACACATATGTACCTCCGTAAAGATGATATCTTTTATCCATAGAGGTAATACATAATTGTACAAAAAACGAAGCGAGAAAGACCACCAAAGAGATGACCAAAAGATCTAAAAAAACTGGCATCAAATCGCCAAAGATATAGTGGAGTAAAGAAGAAGAGTGGGCAAAATTAGATTGACTTCCTTCATTTTAACTGATATTAAGAGTTACTGCAAGGCGTCCTGGGTTCCCGGCATTCACTATAACTTAATTGAATTGTCCCGTAGAAAATATTTGTCCGTAAAGATTTTAAAAACAAAAATAATAGAAGCCTATCAGATGGGTTTGAAGCAAAAAGTTAGCAGTGATTAATATCCGCTTTTATATTTAAAAAAAATCGCGAACGAAGGGCAAAACCCGATTTATCACTCGATAAACGTCACTCCTGAATGAGGCGGCAGGAAAACCTCAATTCCAAATCATTACAATTCAGAATTAATACACAACACTATTTGGTTGCAACAAGACGGAGCACCGTCTCATTGTGCTCGTCAGATCCGGCAACTGTTAGATAAGAATTTTCCGGGCTTGGACGTAGGGGACCCATTGAATGACCTCCTAGATCCCCGGATCTAACACTCATTGATTTTTTTCTATGGTGTCACATAAAACATACAGTGTATGTTAACCGACCTGACAATCTAGAAGACCTAAAAAAACAATTAGAATGGAAATGAACAATATTAAACCGAAATTTTACAGAAGGCAAGGCAAAATTTTGTCCAACGGCTTTACTCCTGCCAGGAAGGTAACGGAGGACACTAATTATACTCTAATTGTAAAATGCATTGTTAGTATATTAACAAATAAATTCTTGTGGCGCAGAGAACCCCTGAAGAAGTTGCCAAAAAAAGGTCAACGAAACGTCGGCAATTTAACCTAGTGTCCGTAAATAATATTGCTGTATATGAGATTGCAGTTAAAAGTGATTATATTTTGTGAGAAGGATTATATACTACATAATATACTACTGCAATCAACAAAAAATCAAATATTTGATCTAAAGTATGTACAGATTACATAAGAAGTAAATAATAACGACGTAACATCGCTGCAATAATTACGGCATAAATTTTGCAACGATGGTTATAATGTAATGCTACAATGGACAATAAGATTTTTTTGCAAATATTAAATTTACAAGGGTCTCTTGCGCGTTAGTTGTTTGTCGACAAAAATATATAAATTAATTACCATCAGAATGGTGCTCATACTTATTAAATCTATTCACATTCAATACATAATTAATTAAATCGATCTCTAAATTTAATGATACATTCAGTGCGATTCTGTTGACACATTGTTATCAAGATTGTTATCATAACAAATCGTTCAAAATTCAACCGTAACAATTTTGGTATACTATTTCATATTCTGGTCATAAATTTAGCGATTTCGTTATTCATTATAAAATAACGAAATTCTTATAAAATAACAAAGCGCGAAACTAATAGTAATGTGCCTGTCAGTATACAATCTTTCTGGTGGGTTTGGCTATTAGCCCTATGATGCAAACATTTCGCAGACTACCTTGTCTGTAACGCCTTTCTTAGTAATTATGAATTGTAGATACTTCCCAAATAGCCACATAATGAGAAGCTCTTGGATAACTACAATGCACATTAAGGGTGTCGTCTAGTAAGGTGGCGTAAGAACCGAAAACACGCTCGCGTATTTTGGATAAGAAACGAAAACTATTGATTCAATTCATACAAAAGTGGCATAGTTGGATTCAGGAAACTTCATTCGAGTTCGTAGAGGGTATTTAAGATCTGGAAACAGCTGGTATTAGGAAAAACAAGGAGTTTAAAACACTGTATTTTGTGTTCAACTTTTATAATTTTTTACGCAAGTTTGAGAAAATTCATTGCTATTTGAGACCCCGGACGAACTCAAGAAACTAATAACCATTGTTGAAAAAAAAAAAATCATCAGAAACCAAGGCATATTTTTGGCGTCTTATCCAAAATAAATGAACTGTGTAGATGCAATGTCTATCTGTGTTAGTCCAGGCACGAACCGACATTTTACCAAGTTCTGACATGGTTCTGACTCATTCTAGAGTGCCACACAAGCCAATCTAGTGTAGCTTCTTTACGTGAGGTGGCGCAATTATTCATGGTATCATAAACTATACGGCACACGTTATATGGACTGAATTCACGTGGCAAAAGCAGGGCAAAAATATTTCAGTCGGGTGATCAAACAAAAAGACAAAGAAAATCTTTGAAGTTGCCGACGCGATATTTGTTACATTTTAAATGGTCCATCTTACAAAATTGGTTGAAATTAAGTTTTCAATAGAAGATTTGTTATCATCGCCGAATCAAGGGGGCTTCCGACGAACCAAGGGGGCCACCGCCCAAACATGGGGGCCCAGGGGGACCACCTCCCAAACATGGGAGTCCCTGCCGAACAGAGAGGGCCCCCACCCAAGCAGGGGGTCCCCGCCCAAACAAGGGGCCCCGCCGAAACAAGAGGGCCCACGGGGGCCCCCGCCAAATCAAAGAGGCCTCCGACCGAACCAAGGAGGCCCAAGGGGGCCCAAGGGTGTCACTGCCCAAACAAGGGGGCCCAAGGGGGCCACCGCCCAAACAAGAGGCCCAAGTAAGCCCCCACCGAATCAAGGGGGCCCAAGGGGGCACCGCCGAATCAAGGGTGCTCAGGGGGACACCGTCCACCCACAACTACCAAAATAATTCGTAACGATTCGTACAATTTTTGGATTAATCATATCGGCTCTAAACGTATTTTGTGTTGATGTCTAGCAACGCTTAAAAAATATAAATTAAACTTCATTAAACTTAATTGTTGTCAAAAAAAAATCGGAATGCTAAGTCTTTAGCAAAGATTTTTTTTTATTTAATGTTACGGTCTTGGCGATGTATCATATCCACACGTAATCCAAGAATGTCAAGAAAAAATTCCTAGGGTTCATTTGAGCCGCTTCATTTGGGTTGTTTAAATTGTTTGTTAATTATTTTACTCGAAATAAGGTAACGAGTGAGCAACAAAATTCGTGATCGTAGGAGCCTCTGAATCTAAAATTTTGAGTCGATTCTTAATCGATACGATTGTGTGAAAAGACATTGAGTAATGTGAATTGACGATTAATGTAAACAGTAAAGTAAAAGAACCGATATACGTGACTGCCACTGTGTTCAGGTTGCTAGGCAACTACCAGTTTATGGAAATTAAAGAAAAAACAGCTTAATTTAAACAAGTTGATTAAAATGTTTGACTGTTTTAGTTTTCTACAGTTGTAAGATGGGCACCCCATCCAGGGACACAGTGTATAATTTCTACTTTAGAACTCAGTTTCTAATCTAGGAAGCCGTGTTAGAACTGAACAAATTCAACTTTAGATTTCTGGATGTCGATAACCGAAGGGGCCCCCTTTCTGCCCCATGTTTCAAGTGGGCCCCCATGTTTCAAGTGATCCCCCTCGGCCCCCCCAGTTTTAAGAAGGTCCCCTCGGGCCCCCATGTTTCAAGTGGGCCCCCTCGGGGGGAGCTCCCAGGGCCCTATGTATCGACGGGGGCTCCTCGGACCCCATATTTCAAGAAAGCCTCGGTTCCCCACAATTTTTGACACTTTAACATTGACATTAGCTACGACGTGCCAAATGTGAATCGCATTTGTTTCATAGCAATATTGACTAGATTTTTATTTAGACACCCGATATCATTATTATCTTCAATTGTGCATTCGATAATATTGATTGTACTCTGAATTTAGCACAAAATGCTGATCCAATGCCGATCTGACACATTCCAACTGGATATTTCGATATCGTTATTGTAGAGAAATCCTCCCTTTTGAGAAACGCTACTCAAGTTTCCGCTACTGGCCGGTAGACGGGGCCACTTGCCGGCAATTAAATTTGCGCCGCTCACCCCGCCTCGTCCCTACTACCAAACGTAGGAAAATTCGCCAACCTTAAAAAATGTTTGAGTCGTATATCGTCGCCAAGAAGCAACACCGCCTATCAACCATTTTCGAAAATCAGGTTTGTAGGTACTATTACAACCTAAATTGTTGTAATGCCCTGACAAAATTTAGAAGTGTGGATGGTGACAAGAAATACAGCTAAGTCCCCAAAATCATATAATGAACAAATAAAAATAATACAGAAACTTCCTACAATTATATAATACTAAATAATGTGGTAAAAATTGAAATTATAAAGACTGATCACAAGTTGTTGCAATAAATTACTAAATGAACGATGAAATAAATAAAGAAAATGACAAGTTAAATTGTGACTATTGCACTCTACCTATGTTTAAATTACATTAAGATGATTACTGAACTTTACAATTTTTAATTGAACGCTAATATAACAAAAAAAAACTAGATGAATGGATAACACAAAAAAATATAATAAAAAAAATTGTCTGTTACTTATCTTCTGAAACTCTTACGCTTCCTGCCGGTTTTGGAGCTGTACTGACACCTTACTATTTACTTTGATTCTGCAATTCCTGCGCTTCCTGGGAAATTACACAAGTTTCCACGTAAAATAAACTCCGTGCATCCAGGAAAGAATTTAGTAAGATCCTAGTAAGTGCTGGTGAATCTGCCTATCTGATTGAAAGAGAATAGTCAAGGTCTGCAAGCAATAAAGTAGTTTCTCTTACCTCTATCCGAAATCTCAACATTTAACGAATTATCCGCTAAAGCGATTTGTTATCGAAATAACTCACATTCAACGATTCTAACCGCTACCGCGATTCTCTGGAGCAATCCCTTTTTCCAGGAGCAAAATTTACGTTGAATGTGACTTCGTCAAAATGTCGAACGAAAAAGAGAGAATCTCGGTTTTGTCGCGCGGCACTGCAAAACCTATCGTGTTTTTTGTATATGCCGGTTATCTCTGATGCCGATTCGTTTCTGAGCCCTGGTGGTGAATGCGCGGCAAAAATCAAATTGTAACAGTACTTATTCTTCTTTTTTTTTGTACTATAAAATCCTTTACGATTTAAATAAATGCAATAGCAGGCATATATGTGTGGTCTGGTTAATTTTAGGTGTATGTATGCCGATGTGAGAACAGTCAATTGCTCAATTGTGTTCGGAAAGTGTAGCTGCTGTCTGAAACCCTCTTTTTCCGTTGCTATTTGTTCTTCCGAAGTAAAACTTCTTTGTCCAAAAAATTTATAGCCACCAAAACTTCCAGGTGAAAAGCAACTTTATCTCTTCTAATATTTCAAATATAATTATCGAACTCGGAAAGTTCTTCTATTATCATTTGTGCGGCTTGCTTATATTTAACAGTTAAAAAAAAACTGTTCTGTTTTCAAAATGATTATTACCTTCTAAACCTAGCAAATTCATCTTAAGAAAACGCCAAAAAATTTAATAAACGTCAATTTAACAATTGTTATAAACTTAACAGATAAGATGAAGTTAGTGTGCCTACAGTAATTTGATGTTTATCAAAGTGGTCGGCTTTATGGTGACGATAATAAATGGAGTAAATTTTTATTGGCACCTATGACGTCTAATGGCATTAATCTAATCTACTTTACATTCCACTCTTTACATTTTTTTACCATCAGTTTCTTGAAACAAAATCCTGTTATTAAGAGATAACATATTTCTTGTTACTACCTGATGCAATAGGAAGTATTAATAAGTTCATATGAAAGAATTTTTTTTGCAGCGCATATGGCATACTATTTTAATTACAAATTTGCTTTAGAAATGGGATTATAATGAAAGCAATCCTTCCTACAGCTGTTCTGGAATGAGCTTGGTCACTATGTAACTATAATTGAGTACACGAAAAGTCTTAAAAAAACTTATAAATCATACAAAAAATTATCGTAAATTTTCTCTGAACGAAAATAAGGCGCAAAGGCCTCCTTCGTGAATTCCATAACAACATAATCTATATACAGGCTGTCCCATTTAAAACTCCCCAGTCCAGATTTCTCCGAATTGATTATTGTGATTGAAAAATCCTCGAACAGGTCGATTTTGTTTACCAGGGGCACATCTTCTCAGGTTCCTTTTAAGTTCCGGCATTTCGCTCTCTTCGCTAGGGGGCTGTTAGCCCCAAAATTTTAAATGGCACTATGGGTCGAGTGATGCATCATTTGAAAGGTATTGAAGGCCTCTCTACAACTAACCACTTACTTTTCAATATCTTGCAGTTTTGACCGTAAAAGCAATAATTTTTAATTTTCAAGATAATGCACATTTTCTCATGCTATGTCCTACAGAAACCACAAAGACCAACATGTAATTTTGAAATTGAATTTATTGAAATTTTTGGGTCATTAGGTTGTTGATTTTGATTGCTAAATAGCGCGAAGGAGTTAAAACTGAATGTAGAGTATGCGACACGATTATTTTTCAATAAAATGATCTGATTAACGTAATAAATGTTGGATATGGCCACCATTCATTTCCATGTCAAAATATGCTGATGCTACAATTTCAATAAGCCTAATTTCAGCAATAACATGTTTGTCTTTGTGGTTGCTGTGGAACACAGCATGAGAAGATGTGGATTATCTTGAAAATTGTCGTTTTTTCCGGTCAAATCACCAAAAGATTGCAAAGTAAGTGGTTAGTTCTAAAGGGGTCTCCAATACCTTTCAAATGAGGTATCACTCGACTCATAGTGCCATTTAAAATTTTGGGGCTAATAGCCCCCTAGCGAAGAAGGCGAAATGCCGGAACTTGAAAGGAACCTGAGAAGTTATGCCCCTGGTAAAGAAAATCGACCTGTTCGAGGATTTTTCAATCACAATAATCAATTCGGAGAAATCTGGACTGGAGAGTTTTAAATGGGACATCCTCTATATAAAAGAAAGTCGTGTTAGTTACACTATTTATAACTCAAGAACGGCTGAACCGATTTGGCTGAAAATTGGTGAGGAGGTAGCTTAAAACCAGGAGCCGGACATAGGATACTTTTTATCGACATGGGGGCCCAGCCCCTTAGACTCGACCGATTTTTTGGGTCGACCGATTCTTATGATTTTTTTTTGTATATTTGGTAGGTATGAGAATAAGTGGTAAGCTATTTTCCACATGGACATGGGGGCCCAGGGGGGGCCTTGGGCTGGATATATTTTTCGGGTCGACCGATTCTTATGAATTTTTTTTTTGTATATCTGGTAGGTATGAGAATAGATGGTAAGCTATTTTTCACATAGACATGGGGGCCCAGGGGCCCCCCTTGGGCTGGACCGATTTGTCGGGTCGACTGATTTTTGTGATTTTTTTTTTTGTATATTTATTTTATTTATTTAAAATCGATTTTTAAGGAGTAATCTCCAAAGTTTCACTTCTATTGCGCGTGGACTCCACACACAAATTTTTTGATGATATATGATACATCAACACGTTTGTTTCTTTACCCCATAATGTTCTCCTGAAGTTTAAAAAAATGGGGAAATAACTCTGATTGTCTATATATACGCGGTACTTATTTCACGAGAAATAATGAGTAGTGTGCAGCGTACTTAAAAACTGATTTTGTCTTTTTTTTTATTTTAATTCAGTTTTATATTTCTTAAAAACTCCGCTCAGTAAAATAAGCTCAAAGATTATATGAAAATCTCTGACAAAGTCGACATTTTATTTATATTACGTCTAGCCGACCCGATAAGCGTTAAGACAATACCGAAAGTAAAGGTTCCGCTAGAGGTAAAATAAACAGGTTAGGTCGTGTCCTACCCTCTGTGCAAGTGACAAGTGTTCTTTATAATTATAGCAATATTGCTGAGATTAAGATACTGGTTGATTCATTAATTGAGTCATTGTTGAGTTTTGTACAAGAAATATTGAGATTGGGCCTTCGCCACAGCCTTCGCGTCAAGTTAATTTATCATTAATTATTCTGATGACATTCCAATGCGTATCCTTTGACAACCAGGGTGCTATCAGAAGTTCTAGACTTCATCCAATTTCAGTAATCTTTGAGTGATGCTGACAGTGTGAATTCGGATTTTAATTTATTGCAGAGATAGTACTGGCACATAGTAAAGCCCGTGGTGACTGAAGAGTAGTTATTATTTGCATCATCAACTCTACCATATTGCCACCATCACTATCAGCATGTCACCACATACCATCATTACTTGGGGTATCGGCCACTCCTAGTCGTTTCAGTAATAGTGTAGGCAGGAGCTCTGGGTTTCCCCGGTCAAAGAAGGACTACGCTGATATGAGCAGGCGTCTGGGGTATTCCACAGCCCTTTTATTAAAATTTTAATAAATGTTAGGTCTTTTGTCCACACGATATAATTATGAATTTTCACAAATGGGAAACACTCAAAATAGTTTCAAGTTGAAAAACAACGTGCTACACATTGTTTATTTTTAATACGATTTCCGAGATGTAGTGGATAATACAGTTAGGAAAATAAAATTACTGCTTTAGTAGAACAAAGCAGATAGGGCTTTACGTACAACGTAGCCCTGTCCCTCCCAGTTATTTATTTAAAACGAAAAAAAGTATACAGATGAAACCCACTTAAAATGGTCTGATTCGCAAGTTGAAAACCGTGTTAATTCTTGCTACTGCGAGTTAAGATACGTGTGTGTGTGATAGCTCATTGGATATTTGAGAAATAAAAAAAAACTTAAAGAGGAGGAAATTTCCGAAAAAGAAACTCGACTTGGAACTTCATCTCTATTATTAATACTTTTCATTTAATGCTGAAAATAGCGCTCTGCGTGGTAGGAGCTGTACCTTTACTCTTTCTCGTTGCAAACTTTTTTTACTTATTAATTTAATAAAAATCTGAAAAAAATTATGGTACAGTTACGGCCACGGAATTTTGGCCGTCACTTATCATTTATTGTCATAAGATGTAAGGCGACCCTTAGGTATTCGTAACCTAACTTTCTACTATTTCAAAGACTTGTCATTTTGAGACTGACTCACTCGCATGAAAACACTAAAAGTGACAAATTTTTAGATTTCAATTTCAAAAAGTCAATCATAATGACAATAAAGCATGGACTACATCCATTTTCTTTTAATTGATATTAAAGTGACGGCTAAAATTCCATGGCTGTGACTGTACTGTCTAGACACTTGGAGGAAAAAAGTCCCGTAGTTAAGTTTAGAGTTCTCGTTTACATTCTACGTCGGATAATTATTGTTAAACTAAAGCTCCTAATTTAGTAATTATGATTTATTTAACCTAAACTTTTTAATTTACTTTTAAGTCTACACTTTTTTTAACTTATGATACCTACTTAAGCATATAATTTATATTTTCGAGTCATTTCAAATCTCTACTGATACATACATACTTAGTAGAATTATGTAATGTATTTTTGCACCTCAACCATTATACCATTATATTATTATATCTCTGTTTCACTAATCTACGTTTGAAGCAATTATTACAAATTTATCAAAAAATAGTTAACTACTTTTAATTAGTTTTTCCCTAAAACACTAAAAATAATTTTTATTATAATTACCGACTCACGTTTCACCAACAATGTCATCAGGGCGAAAAACTGATTAAATATATCTACCACAAAAAGTGATCCAGACAATTGTTTTGTTTTTTAAAAAAATTGTTAAAACTGATTTAAAAAAAAAACGGGTTATGAAACAGCTATAATTACTTACCAGTTAACGTCTTAGCTCAGAATACGAAATATATGCATATATTTAAACGGGTACACGATGAGATCCTGTAGTATCTATTTCTCGATTTTTAGCCGGTTATAAGATTGGAGCACAACCCCCTTAAATCATCTCAGTTCCGACGTCTATAAGAGAATAATTTAAAATGCAGGTAAAATGTAAAAAATCTGCTCCACAAAAGCTGAAGATAAACATGAATTTGGCACTGAAGCAAATTAACTACTGAAATAAACCCACAAAAATGTTTTAATCTCTTACCTTACATTACAAGAGATGTTCAAAATTACGCCCCTCGGTGTTTGAGCTCTGGGAAGCATGTTCTGACGAATTCGCACAAAAACGCGGTTTGCGGTGTATGTAATCTCAGGATTTTGTTTTACGTCCTCGAGAATTTGCTCTTCCGCCTGCAGGACACGATCGGTGCGATTGCGATCTCGATCTTGACGTTGAGGGCGAAAGGTCCCATGGTCTCGTAGGTGTTTTTTAGGGACACACCGAATATGGTACTTTTGTATCTGCCAATTTTAGCACCATTAATAACGCATGCACGATTACAGATTACAAAAGTACTGTTTGATTTCACGATCAAAACTGAGGTCGATAGTTTCAAAAACGATTATGCTTTTTTTGTCTACTATTTATTAATTTAATTAAAAGAAACGTCGCAAATTAATTTCCAGTGATGGCGTACCTCAATTTTATAGCAAAATTTTAAATAATTATATCTCGATACAGGGGCCAGGTTGACCACGCGGACCAGGGGGGTTGTCCTCTATTCACCCCGAAGTATTATTTACATGTATTTGATTTCACCTTGTATAACAAATTGGTTATGAACGTTTTAACAGTTGTTTTAGTTTTAAAACTATGGGTTGCATATGACTTTAGTTATGATACATTTTTACATTTTTTGTAACCGTTTTTACAATAGGGTTTACCATCTTTAATTCTGAAAAGACTATACTACGCATTGCAATTTTCTTATACCTGTGGAACTAAATAACTTTTTCATTTTCAGGTACAATGATTCCGAAGTCCGGTGGGGACTACGCATATATAAGCGAAGCATTTGGGCCCCTGCCTGCCTTTTTATACCTGTGGGTTGCTCTCTTTATTCTTGTTCCAACTGGAAACGCAATTACTGCCATAACATTTGCACAATACATCCTGCAACCACTCTGGGGTTCGTGTACGCCGCCTTATGAGGCTGTTAGATTATTAGCGGCAGCAGCCGTCTGTTTGCTAACGTTAATAAATTGTTATAACGTTAAATGGGTGACAAGAGTTCAAGACATCTTCACGGCCACGAAGATGTTTGCTCTTCTTATAATAGTGATTGCCGGCATTTACTTTTTGTGCATTGGGCACGTCGAACAGTTTCGAAACCCAATGGAGGGAACTGATTGGAGACCAGGGTATATAGCTTTATCTTTTTATTCTGGTTTATTTTCTTATTCCGGATGGAATTACCTTAATTATGTTACAGAGGAACTGAAAGACCCTTATAGGTAGTAATTTCCTGCTTAAAGAGGATCTGTCTTTCATGTTAAACATTTTTTTAGGAACCTTCCAAAGGCTATATGCATTTCAATGCCTGTAGTAACCGTTATTTATGTTATAACCAACGTGGCATATTTCGTTGTACTCAGCAAAGATGATATTCTCAGTTCAGACGCAGTTGCTGTAACTTTTGGGGACAAAATGTTGGGATCATTTTCATTTTTGATGCCATTTTTTGTAGCCTGTTCTACATTTGGCTCTTTAAACGGAGCTATCTTTGCATCGTCTAGACTGTTTTTCGTCGGAGCTCGAGCAGGACACTTGCCTCGAGCTATTGCCTTAATAGACATTAAGAGACTAACTCCAGTGCCATCACTGATTTTTATGGTAAGTAATAGACCTGTAGCAACTTGAATATCTCACGTGCTTATTTTCTAGGCTGTTATCACCCTGGCTCTCGTAATGATCGAGGATGTTTACGTTCTTATTAATTATGTTTCCTTCGTGGAGGCTTTATTCATCACTATTAGCGTGAGTGGTTTGATGTACATGCGCTGGAAGCGTCCAGAAATGAAACGACCAATTAAAATGAGTATTATTCTGCCCATTATATTTTTGGTGATTTGTAGTTTTCTTGTAACATTCCCTTGTTATGTTAGCCCCGTCGAAGTCGGCGTGGGTTTAGCCTTCATTTTTTGTGGAATACCAGTTTATTTAGTGACCATTGCCTGGAAGAACAAACCTCGGTGGTTGAGCAAGGCATTTAATGATTTCAATGTCTGTTGTGCTAAATTATTTCTTTGTGTTGCTGAAAATGATCAGAAATCAGAGTAGAGTAAATTGTAGCATTTCGTAGATACACATTATCTACAACTATTGTATTATATTTTCTCATTTTCTGAATGAAAAGTTTTGTAAAATTACATATATTTATTTGATTTATTATAAAATTTATTTAGTTATCCGAGTATTTATTTTTCCTTATCCATTAATATACAGGGTGTCCCAACTAAAATTTGTACCCCCCAACAATTCCAAGACTCAGAACAAAGCGCTCGAATAGGTTAATTTTGTTATCAAGGGGGACCAAATTGTACCAAACTTTACCTCGAGCGCCAGTTTTTTTACGTGGTATTCTCCACACTTGTCCACAGGGAGCTTAATCTGAGAGTACGGTAAGTCGGGATTCAGCTGTCAAGTTTGGCGGGAGGGAAGCAAAACAAATGCAGGGTCGGCGTTACGGTCTTTATTTACAATATATACAGGGGCAATACATATACTATACAAGGGCTCAATATGTACTCGGTGACGGGGAAGCAGGAATAGGGAACATCTATATCTTTATTAACCCTTGTAAGATTCGCTGCTTTTATTAATTACACAGTGTCTGTCCCTCTCTCTCTCTTTAACCCTACGTGGGGCCTCTCCATGGGGTGGAGGCAGGAGCGAGGTGAGGGTTAGGGAAGCACCGTCAGGCGGAGTCTCGCCCAAATATCACCGGTGGTCGACCTGCAGACGAAAGGCTGGTCTCGGTTCCTCGCCGAAGCGGAATGTGCCGTAGACCGTCTCCCGCAGCAGCAGCTGGTCTCGCCGGAGCGGGATGGGCCGTAAACCAGCCAGTCGGCATCTGGGATACCCGGGTTAGTCCCTTTCTTCCGGTGGGTTGGGATATGATCTACCTTTTCGGCCTGGTCGGGTCCTTTTCAACGTCTCTCTCTTTCTTCGGCGGCTTGTCTTCCTTCCCGATGGGCTGATCGACTAATCCTTAAGTCTGCAGCAGCAGCGTTTCTTTGGATGGACGGAGTGCTGAACGATGAAATTATGTTATTTGTGAACCGTCACTGATGTGACGATTCGTCCCGTTTGGCGGGTTTTGACCGGTCTTGCCCGCTCACCTGTCCACAAGCGCCATTTTGGGGCGCCTGTGCT
Organism: Diaperis boleti; assembly: GCA_963583935.1. Classification (NCBI taxonomy): domain Eukaryota; kingdom Metazoa; phylum Arthropoda; class Insecta; order Coleoptera; family Tenebrionidae; genus Diaperis; species Diaperis boleti. The sequence continues at coordinate 22,393,342 of OY757247.1, read as the reverse complement.
TGAAGTTGGATCGTTCATCGTAGTCCACCACTACTTGAACCAGCCTGCTGGGGTGAACTTCCGCCCGGGCGAAAGTATTTTGTTGCCCGCAGGAATTCCCTTATGGAAGGGAGTTCTGATTCTCGGTGAAGCTGCAAGTTGCGTACGTACCATGGGGCATCGTACGAGATTCTCAGGTACTTGTTCTGTACCGTCTGGAGACCCTTGATGTGCGACTCTGCCGCGTATCCCCATATGGAAGAGGCGTACATCATGGCCGGTCTCACAACTGTCTTGAACAACAGCAGCTTGTTCTCGATGGTCAGGTTAGGTCAGGTCAGCCTCGGTCTAGTACCACTCTGAGGTACTTGGCTTCGGTCGTCCATGAAATGGGTGAACCAAACAATACATGGAAACCTGGGGGTGCAGATCCTGTTTTGCCGACATCTTTTCTTGGTGAATAGGACGGCGCTGCTCTTTGGAGCGTTCACGTTTGATGAACCAATCCTCCAGATCATCAATGATCCTTTAGAGTTTTCTGGTCTCTAGCTCAGCGTCTCCGCTTTGAACTAGGACCGCCGTGTCATCCGCGTAGAGCGCCGTGGTGGTGGCGACGTCCTCCGGACGCGGGACATCGGACAGAAAGATTGAGAAGAGGAACGGGGAGAGCACCGACCCCTGGGGGACACCAGAAGTAATGCTTCTCCAATCCGATCTTGCATTCTCAATCTTGGATCTGAATTTCCTCCTTTCCAGGAATGATCGGACGATTTTCACCAATCCGATTGAAAATTCGGCCTCGAGGAGTTTGTGGAGCAACCCCTCGTGCCACACCTTGTCGAAGGCTTTTGCGACGTCCAAGAACACTGCACCAGTGTGCCTCTTGCGGTTGAAGTTGTCTGCGACAGTCTCAACCACCCTCAGCGCCTGATGAGTGGTCGCATGTTCCTCCCGGAACCCAAACTGCTCATCTGGAATGACTTTATGGCTTTTTCGAAGTCAACCAACCTCCGCAGTATCACTCTCTCCGCCACCTTCCCCAGAAGAGAAAGCAAACTGATTGGGCAATAACTCTGCGGAAACTGGAGTTGACCTCCCTGCTTCGGTAGGAAGATCACGTCAGCTGCCTTCCACCCTTATGGGAAGTGACCCAGGCGCAGGATTGCGTTGATGATTGAGACTAAATGCATGATTGCTTTGTCAAGCAGATGTCTGATCATCTTGTTGGTGATGTAATCAGGCCCGGGCGCCTTCTTAACTTTCACCCTTTTCGTTATCGCCCTTACCTCCACTCCGTAGGTTTGATAACTGTTGGATCTCCCCTTTGGAGACGTCTTTCGACACCATCCTCAATTTCCTCGATTTCATCGAGGTCAGCATAATTCCAATTGGAACTACACTGCCTCTCGAGGTTGAGTACGAAAGCTTCTGATTTCTTCCTCAGGGTGTAGACAACCCCGTCGTCACCGGCTTTCGATCCGACCGGAGGATTTTCGCCATTCTCCACACTGACGCGTCCTCTGCAGCCAACTCCTCGAGCCTTGTTTGCCAAGCCTCAGACAATCGACGCCGGACTTCCGCTATGAGTCGATTTGCATTCATTAAATCGTCCGGAGCCAGGATACGGTGGTAACGTCTCCTGGCCCAGTTTCTGTCCTAAATGAGATTTCGAACCTAGAGTGGAAATCCAATGGGTCGCACCCTCAGCGACTCCGTCGTTGTTGCTGCTGATTTGGCCTCCAGAATTCGGTTTTTGAGGTACTCGACTGCTGCGTCAATTTCCTCGTCTACCTCTATTCTAGGAACTGAGCCGATGTTTGAGGCCAATGACTCCTTGAACTTGAGCCAGTCGACTCTGTCGATCCTTTTGAGCTCCGCTGCATCCTGTTCACGATCCAAGTGCAGTAGCACCGGGTAGTGATCAGAATCGAGTTCATTGATCACCTCTATCTCTGCCTGGTAGACAGGGTCTTTTATGATGGCAATGTCTAGGACGACCGGCCTACCTGCCGCCCCAAAGTGGGTGGGCCCCTCCGGTTCTAACACTACCAGGTCCCTGTCTTCCGTGAAACCGTACAGCTGCCGGCCTTTTGTGTGGGTGACCCTGCTCTTCCAAGCTGGGTGCTTGGCATTCCGGTCACCAGCCAGGACAACTGTACCGCGTTCCTCGAAAATTGCTTCCGGGTCGGCTCCCTGTAGAGTGTTTGGACATGCGTAGGCGGCGTACAACTTCAGCGTACCAGCGTTCGCTGTGTGCATGACAACCCCCGTCACCTCCAAACGTCCCATCTGTGACAACGGAATGAGATGGTGATCGATCAATTTTTTGACGTAGCTGTGCCGCCCCCTGCAGCACCCTGTCAATCGTTTCTGTAGAGGACGTAGTGTCTCATCCTGGGGTTATCTGCCTGACGCAGATGTGTTTCCCCGATCAGAAGAATGTCTGTCTCTACATCTTGCGCAAAACGCTCGAGGTCGTTTCTCTTGCTGCGTACGTCGTTTGTATTCCAAACGACTATCTGCAGAGACTTCGGCCTAACGTTTCTCTCCATTGACTGATTCGCTGAATGTGTTCGTTAACTCAATGGGCTGCGCATTTAGCACTTTTAAGGCCTCCTCCCAGGTAGCTTCCAGGGGTTCCTCCCGTTCCCGGCCTTCTTCGTCGCCACCACAGTGGGGGTGGCGACTTGAGCTTTGCCCCTAGCAGCCCCTCCAAGGGGCATTTGGGACGGCCCTTGAAGCTGGCCGGCTGAAGTCTGCTCGTGGTCGGTTTCATAGACCACATAGTGGAGGCTCAGTGACGTCGGCCACATGCGCGGACCTGAGCGGAGGGTGGGGGGCTTTCCACTAGACGACGACGTCAGGGAGCGGCATGGACGATTCTGGATGTCGGCGGAAGACAAGAGTGGTGTCGATACGGTGCCGGGAAGTATTTTAATTCGGTGTATTTGTCATCACAGTATTAGAAAACATGAAAAACTCAGTAACTTCGTTACAATGTATTCATCGCTCGCAAGTCTATATGGAAATTATTTCGCTTAGCATAATGCGCGAATATTGTTCCTAGAGGAAAAATGTGTGGGAGAGAATCCTGTTTGCTGGAGCAGTTCAGGACAGATTTTAGTTCAATTTATCGGCTAGTCTTTGGGTGATCGTTTGGTACCTACCCATTAAATATAATTGCAAACCACTTATTGACAATACAATTGAGCAAACATATGAAACTATTTCTAAAAGCCTATGGAACATTACATTGAACCGGATTACCGAACGGAGAGGAGAGATTGGTCAAATTCAAAATGGTGTATTTCTGTTATTAAAGTAGATAAAAGAAAATTTTGCGTATTTTTGACTCATTGTCTACGGCATCTGTCCTTTTTCTCTGGGGAGCGGGTCCTGGACCACCTGTATAATCTTACTATAGATAAGTAGAGTTTGGTGGGTGGATCGTCAGGTCGTAAAGAGCTCTTGTTTTATTAAGTGAAATTACCAGTGGTTAACACAGTTTGTTGTGAAAAGTGAAAAATAATTGAGTATTCAGTATTAATAACGATTTAGAAATTCAATTTAATTACACGAAACTATTAGTCAGATTTCATCTAATTGGAGGTGCTCGTGCCATCATTCTTGGACGAACCTCTTCGTTGAGAGCGTGAAGCCGCAGTAAGAACCTGAGATCTTGAAAATCTAACTTGAGAAATGGAGGAATTGAAGGAATATATGAGGTAGAAACTTAAAGAACTGGAGAAACTCTACAGACCTATTCTGAGAATTGGAGCGCAACCTAAGGGCCGGTGCACACGACCGTATTTTGACGGTGCGGTAACGCACGTCCAATAAATACATTGGCTCAATTAGATCAATTCACACGGGACGTCCACGTCGGTAACGCAGAGGCGAGATCTCCACCGTAGCAGCGTTGCGTCGTTCGGGTGGCGCAACAGTACATTAGCCTATATGGGACGGTGCACACGAGCGACAACAACCGCATGCGTTGACAATGGCAGAGGCTGATGATTCTCATATTCGTGTCCTGTGCCTTCAGGCTTTCACTCAGTTTAACATGTAATTCATCAAACGATTTGGGACTCATACGAAAATAATTAAAAAACTTCACCTCATCGGTTCTGATATCCGCAATATCACGAGTAAATGCTCCTTTTAAAGCACGGACACTCACATAAGGATGTACGCAATATTTTCTTTTCTTTTTACAAATATAAAGGTTGTATTTTACCACGCAACCCCGCTATATGCGTCTTTCAAAAACAGTGTTTGCGGCACCGCACCGTCAAAATACGCTCGTGTGCACCGGCCCTAATTTAACCTGAGGAATCTAAAGACTAAAAAAATGTGAAGCCTGAAAAACTGAGGACCCTGATAAATTTAAGAACTTAAAAATTTGAGAGTCCAAGTATCTAACCTAGATTTCCTGAATAATCTAAGAACTTATGAAATTTGTGTACCTAAGGAACTTGAGAATCGGGAACCTTAAAACCTTGGGTATATTAGAAACCCCTGTAAACTTTATCAAATTTATGAACTGAAATTTAAGAAAAATTTATAATTTATGAAAGAATCTTACGATTTTGAGGAACCCTTGGCTCCGGATGCGTCGTTCGGCAATGAAAAGAATCACCAATGGTAGATGCGTTGTTAAAAAATTTTTTTTTTAACATTCCATTTTTTAGTTTTTGAGACACCCAACTACATTTACAGTTATGATCATATGATTAAAAATAAAAATATTATATGAAAAATAGTGTTTATTCTTCAGAATATGATTGCAGTGGTTTGGCAAATCACCAAATATTATTATTGAAAACTTTATTTATTTCTATATACAAATTAAAGGCACCAAGTGATCCAGAGTAACATTAATCTAAAGGCCCTTTGGAAACAAAAGTAATTGTTTTTGTTTTCATCATGATTTTTTAAATTTGACACTTGATACACGTCAGAATGAAGAACAAGCAATGGAGCCTCGTTTACTGAGATTTTAAGCAGAGCAAGTTTACTAAACTGTGGTGTTTATTAACTTTTAGCTAAGCCACACTAATGCCTACACCTATGTATATCAAGTTCAAAATGAGCATGGAAATGATCTAGCGACACCCAAGTTTGCAAGGCACACTTGATTAATTACTGTGAATCGCCTGGTATATTTATTAAATGAAATTTAAATTCACAAGTATTTTATATGTAACATTACTGATTTACACTAAAAATTTTAGCAGTGTTATCATCGGAAGTGGTCAAAAGAAATGATCCACATTTAGATATACACATACTCAAAATGCTCGCTTTGTGTCCAGTTAAACTTTCAGCTACACCTCCAGTCCTCACGTCACACTTGTACACAACACCATCAGTGGATCCGACGAATGCAGTTCCATTTAGCCCCAACTTTAAAGTTGTTATACCATAATCAAAGGTCACTTGCTGGCGTATAATTTTTGTGTGTACATCCCATACACAAATCTTTCCACTAAGTGAACCAGTGATTAAAAGGTTTAATTCATTACTAAATAAATGTGTTTCTATCTCTGTTTCACCTTGAAGGAGTAATGTTCCCACCAATTTTCCATCAGACACTTTTATCATATTTGAACTTGGAGCCACTGAACAGAGAGTGCCATCTGAATTAATTTCAAGGGAGTTTACTGTAGATTGTAGGGAGTTGGTAAATTGCCACTTGGTTGTTGCTTCCTTAATGTCCCACAATTTAAGTTGACCATCTTCATAACCTGCTAGTACAGATTTGCCGTCAGGCAATAATTTTCCAGCCGTACATGCTGATCCATGAGATGGAAGAACTTTACATTTTCCCTCAGGTACTTGCCAGATAAAAACTTCTCCAGAATGACTTCCTGATATTAAAATATTTGTTAAAGGGTGCCATATTAACCACTCCAAGTCATCTCCTTCATAGCACCAAACCAGTTTAAAATCTTTCACAGTCCATACTTGTATCATGCCCGACATGTCTCCAGTTGCCAGCAATTGACCATCGTGATTAAAACACACAGATGTTATCGAGTCCTTATGTCCTGTGCATTCAAATTTCCCATCTCCGTTGTTTGTTGACCAAACATATGCAACATCGTCTTCACCTCCAGTGACAGCTAATTGACCATCATTTGTTAAATGTCCACAAAATACAGACTTTGAATGTTTGGTAAAAGTTAACTTTGCAAGGTCGGGATATTCACTCTCATCAATATCTTCATTAAAACTATCATCAAATTCGTCATTAAAATTATCGTCACTTAGAGCTTCTTCAACAATTTCACTTGTTGCTTCATCCAAATACACCACTTCAACATTTTCAAACTCTTCAGAAAACTCATCCATTTTTCTACTATATTAAAACACTTTACCGCTGTTGTAAAATTAAAGCTTAATTACCAGTGCATACAGCTGTTATTGAGAACTCTTTTACTAATGCCAAAAATATCTGAAGGCATGAAAATTATACGAACATGCCAAACGTGTTTAGGTTAGGTCAGATTTCACAATATTTCACATGCCTCTACACCTCCTAGACTTAAAACAACAAACTCCTAGATGTAATGTCACCTTGAAAATATTTTATGGGATTGACAGTGCCCTGTTTAGGGTCTTCAGAAAATTCAGTTTTTAATTAAGTTAAATAGCAAATTAATTAAATAAAGAGTAGGCAGTAGGTACATATCGTCGGTGAAATTATATTAAACTATTTGGAGATAGAAGGTATTATTGAGACAAAATATTTTATGTTTATTCTAACTTTATTCTAAGTTCCGTGATTAACATTTAACATTTTAATCATTTTGTGGCTTTGAATTTTTGTGATTTCGTACTGCGATTAACAAGCAGATTAACAAGTTTTAGTGACTTTGTGTTCGGTTGGTAACAATTCAATTTGAGCGATAAATTATAACTGACAATTAACAATGATTTCAACAGCTTAACAATAGTTCTTCAGAAAATAGCAAACAATAATACAATTTAACAATTTTGGTGTACATGATGAATGAGGTTAAGTCAGTTAATCTTATTCCACCTTTGAGCTTTTGAAGTTTACAGGAATTTATTACAAACATATAGAGTGAAATATCTACGTCCAAAGCTTGCATATTGCAACCAAAGAAAGCAAGAATCTTGGAACTGGTGAAGTTATCTAATGCGGAAACATTTGTGACGAAGACTGATAGACATTATGTACATCTGGTGAAAAGATTAAAGCGAAGTAACAAGACAAATGTTTTTAAGTGGGACAAGATTGTAGAGTTCACTACCACGGAAAAATCTTACACATTTCCTGTACACATTCAAATGGACCAGGAGAACTGAGTTTGTTACTGACAGCTTATTTTACTGGGGTATAATTTCACGAGTCCGGCTTACTTCCCGGCACAGAAGTTAAACGGGAACACTAGCTCGTACACCCTGAGTGAGGACCCGGGTACCTGTTGGACAAAGACAGGACATCGTATAACTTCCCAACAGTAGCATGTAGTACGAACCATGAAATGACTGAATGCTATTTGGTCGATCTGTTGCTTCAATACAAGTATGGACAAACATAATAAAATATACAGTAACGCAACGGTTTTTTGGACGCCATTTTGAAACGAGCGTGACGCAACGATATCTAGGGCGCAAACCCAAACGAGGCGCAACTAAACTACAACATGCGCAACATTGAATAAAAAAAAACACAAACAAGAACTACAACATTGGGCATGGCGCTTTGCCGCTTTTTCCCCTTCTGTTGTATTCAGTTGTTGGTGTTGGTTGAAGTGAACAGAGACAAAATAGCTTTTAAAGTTACCGCAAGCTGCTGTCGTTCTCATAAAGAAAAACAAGTACTTATTTAACGATTTATCTGAGTTGCAATCTAGTTATGTTAAGTTAGATAATCACTTTATTGCAAATTGAACGCGCCTGTGGTTCGGGTACTGGAACTATTGTAGAAGTCAAAAACACATTTTAACTTTCTGAAATTGACAAGTGCAGAGAAAGGAGAGCGGAAGGTACAGTTCCGAGCAAAGAATTATCATGACTTTTGGTGTGAACTAACAATTACATGATCCTAACCCCACTTTGAATTTTGCCATTGAAATTGTCAGGCTTTCAGAAATGAGTCTGTGGCCCGTTGGCAAAGCAAATATTTATTTAACACAATAATAACATAGGTAAACACATTTAATTTAAAAAACTTAAAAACATCACTTATGGCCATTTGCACCGTTTTGTTCTTAAACTTAGCTTTGTTAAGGATGCTTAAAAATTTAAACTTAGCTTAAGCCACACTATCTTGCACCGTTGAACATTGATGCTCGCTTAACAAAGGGCAGCTTAAAGTTGCAAGAGGTGATTTGCAACAAACTTGCAACATATCTATCACTTTTTTAAAATACCCGCGTTAATTCAGTCACAACAACAACATAACCAACAACCATACCATTTGCATTCTGGCTGTGGTTGTTGAGTTGAAAGAGACATATAGAGTATATTTGAAGGTTCGTACTTTATAGCATCCTTAATAATAATGATTAACTGTTAAATTATCTGCATTGTAAAGACATGGAAGAAAAAAACGAAAAGATCGAGAATGGCAAACTATACGTATGACGAAAAAAACGTGCTTTTCACAATGAGGTCGTCCCACAATTTTCAAAAACAGCTTTTCTAGAAACTAGACGAAAAAATATTATACTCCTATTTTTTTGTTTCTACGCAATCACGCGTTTACTAAGTAAAAAAAGATCCGAAACATTTGTCTTATTTGAAACGCGCGCCTTTTTGTGACGTCAACACGGGACAAAATTCACCAGACAAAAATGAAGTTACTAGGCGGCCGACTAATGAGAAGCGCATTAACCAATGACAATGCTCCCCCAAAATGACGTCACAAGAGGCGGTAAATGTACAGCGTTTGAAACTGCTAGCCAAAATTGCGATTTTTGATACGCACTGTCATCTTACAAAACAACTTTTTGAAACAACAGAACACGTTTTAGGGCTTCATGTTACATAGTCTATGAGATGCTATAGTTGAATTGGTCAAATTCAATTGAGGGGGACGACCCCATTGTGCAAAGTTATAAACACATTGTGGAAAGTAAGGCAACAGATGCTACCGGTTGTTAAGAAAAATATCGTGCCTGGGAGCAAATTGCAACAAAATTTAACACACAGACCCCAAACGGAGTTTTCAGACCTGTAGCATCTTTAAAAAAATGCTTCAATTTGCGCAAATTTGAAGAAGAAGAGCAAAAATTAAAATTAGAAATTTTACAAGCTCAACTTCTGAAGGCAAAAAAAGAATTAAATTTGTAAAAATCTGTACACATTATTATATTTTGTAATAGATTGTTTACAGCTGGCTAAAATAATTATTAATAAAATTTCTTCTTGTATGGTTTAAATCATAATTCTCATCATTAACTTCTGCCAAGTTGGGAATTTGATCTGCTTCTATTAAAGCTTGTAATTCATGTTCATTCATCTCATCTGGCACAGGAGGAACATCTTCTTTCATTTCAGTAGCAATGTTCTGTAACACTGCAGTGGCGACAATAACAGTTAAAATTGTGGATTGCTTCAATCTCATTCCATAAGCCAGGATGGAAAATCTTTGTTTCCAGTTGCCATAAAGACGTTCTACCGAGTTTTTAGTTCTAATATGCGATTCATTTTAAACTGTTCTCCTCTTGTTCTTGGAGCCCCCAATGGTGTAAGTAAATAACTGCGTATTGGATAACCGCTATCTCCAAGAAGTACTGTATTGCCAAAATGACCACGTTCGAACCTGGCCCTATTGCGGCTATTGTTATAAATGGTTGAATCATGTGCGGATCCTGGCCAACGGGCCACGATGTCCATAATTTGTAAATGCGGAGTACCAACAGTTTGGACATTTATTGAAAAATAGCCCTTACGATTCCTAAAGACTTCAGCATCAGGCCCTCCTGGTGATTGCATTTTCACATGGGTGCAATCTATTACACCAGATACACGTGGAATAGGAGGTATTTCCTAAAGTCATTTGGTATTTTCTTCATCTCTACGTCAGTTTGTGGCATTTTAATATACCTTGGATGAAGTCGAGCAATGGCTTCTGAAACTTTTACGATAATTCTGGAAGCTGTGGCCACATGTATCCCCATAAAATCTGCCACCATTTGTAAGTGTCCAGCTGATGCATACAATCTGAGCGCAGTCAGTAATTGATTAATGGGAGAAATGCTATCATTCCTAATAACAATAATATTGATACAATATTTATGATAGGAAGCACACTACAAACTTACAAATTAAAATCGTATTCCAGTTCATGTTCAATTTGGATAAGAAGGTGCAACACAGTTGCTTTTGTTAATCGAAACCGTCTAAAAAAACCCAATTCATCCAAATCGTGAAAATGATAAGCATGTAAATATCTTCTACGAGGAAAACCATAGTGTATTATTTCTAAAATATGCAAGTCATTTTCGAAAATATCCCCATTGTGAATTTCCATTTTATTTCCATTCCATTCAAACACAAACAAGTCAAATATTGTCACTTTTCAATATTTTTAGGTTAATTCTCGGCTTAATAAAATGAAGCCACCAAATTTCTGGGCTTAGTGTAAGGGCAGTTTAAGGGAACTTAGTGTGGCGGTGCAATAGGTCGGCCATATTTAGGGCGAGTTTAATCGCTAAGCCTAGCTTAATTTCAACGGTGCAAATGGGCATTAATATTTAATAAAAGCCCCATTTGCATTTATCATTTGGTTCAGTCTATTGGGCATGGAGAGACATAAATTTCTGTGGCTGTGAGTGCCAAGCCTGAAAAATGGCAGCCAAGAGCTCATTCCTATTGTGAAATACTAGGATTAAGATCTGAGCCACAGCTGGGCCAGCTCAGAACTCTTATATTATTGTTCTCGCACCATTCTACTACACTGTGGGCTTTATGAACTAAACAATTGTCGTTTTCATCCCGTCTTCGAGAACCCTAATATACACGTTGCTGGTCAGCTTCTCTGCCACATGGATCATTACTCTTGGACTTGCCGCCGAAATCCAGGCCTACATGTTAACAGAAAAACGACCGCTACGTTGGACATTCTGAACATCTGGTTCTTCGTATCTAGTTACAGTTCCTTGGTCGATAAACTTTTAAACGGCCATTTGGAGACGACTGAAATACTTTTTCGTCGGAAAAGACTACCCGTCTCCCAAATTCTTCGTCTTCACCCAAGTACTGTAGAGCAAATCACATTCTAATTTCTCTATGCATCGGTGATCTAATTTTTTTGGCTACAGTTCTCGTAAGCGACGGCGTGCCGTCCAAACAGACCCCGGAAAATTGCTTTGTCGTAATGCATGAGTCGCTGTGGTAAAGGGCCTGTCTTGGACTAGGGTCTGTAGCCGTTCGTCGTCAATCCAGTTGGAAATTCGCTGTCGGTCTAATCTCACACGCCGTTCTATCTAATGGTCGTTCCTACAGGATCTATAACAATTCTGCAAATTGTGCTCGTCGGAACACCTAATTGCTCACTAATCTGTCGATATGACATTCCATCATCTACCAATGTTATTATTCGACCTTTGTCGAAGGAGGAGACCATATTAAACACATTTTTTTAGATTTTAAAAGATTAACTTTTATTTTGAAAATTCAGAATGACAGCGTCAAATTTCAGACATCAACAAACAAGAAATTATAATAAAGCCTAAATCACATCGAAATTTTCAAAACTGACGGAAAATTGATGTTCCACTTTCCTTGCTCGGAACTGTATGTACGTGATTTACACGAAATGATCTATATTGCAAAAGTGGATATCATTGAAACAAAGCCTAGAATTTTAACAAGAAATGTGGGAACAAAGGCGGACGATTAGCATCCAACATGGCGGCGTTTTATAACTTTGGGGAAATGGTTTTACCGAAGAATTTCTGGCATGCACGTGGAACAAACGCCGGTCAATTTCATGGCATATCCTTACTGTGAGTCTGCGCGAGATGGATCTCACTTTCTGGGTCGAACGAACACGTACAACTTTTAAACAAAAGCAAGCTCAACTGTGGAAAATAACTGGGTTTTACAAAAACGGCAAATTTGCAGAACAAAACAACGCGGTGTAACTCCAACGGAAGCTGATCACCTAATGGCGCCAGTTCGTAGCGTCGTCTTCCTGGTTCCAGCGGAAGCTGTCCCAAGCTCCTCCTAGCGTATCATCTCTGTCGGTAATGGCTAGACTTCCGGGTTTCCGCAGTACCTTGCCCATTAGGTTCCAATAAGTCGAACCCGCACTTTCCTTGCGACGTAGTCGCCACACCGGACTCGACGGTTCTGCTCCACCCGAAGGTGTCGTCCTGTGAGTCGTGCGGTTGCTCATATGTCACCTCTTGGTGTTGCTGCAGGGATGGCACCTCCGCGCCTTAGCCTCTGCAGCTTCTTTTTGCAACCTTGCAGTCCCTGGTTAAAGTTGTCGTTTTTATTCCCCATACCGAATTTTTTTACTTCATCTTCCAAGCTCCCCACCCACCACGGGGTCCCATATGGGGACGCCGAGCTTCGACGCCAAAGATACCGGAGAGATATAACCCCCTGGCAGCTTGTTGGACACAGCCCACGCAGTCGCATGCCCCAATGTTCGCCAAGGGCTCACCCAGTCGCCCCTCTGACGGGACGACCCACCCGACTGATCAGGCTCAACCACCAGGATCCCTTCATCCACCCGCACGGGTCGCCAGACGTATGGTGCTACTTCATCCACGCGGCTATACATTGAAGCCAAGCCCCCATGCCCCCGTGTGAGGGGTTTTTGCACAGGTCAAGCGGTTTACGGTATTTGTCACGACCTGGTCCGCGGCGAGAGGCGTTCGTTCAGCACCGCGAGGTTTAGACCTCGCGCCTCTCTACTAACCACTAGCCAGAGCTTCGGCCGTTCTCCTATCCGCTACCTGGAGACGTGCCCGGTATGTAGCGCAACCCACAGGCCAACAGAAAAACTAATTGTTTCATATGGCACCCACAAAAATCGCACGGATTTAAATCTTTGGAGCGAGGCTGCCATGGCACAGGTCCACTATGTCCTATCCATTTATTTGGATAATTCGCGTAATGTGAAGGAACTCCATCTTGCAAATACTACATCCCACGGCGTGTTTGTAGAGGAACGTCTTCTAAAAGATCATTCAAATTATGTGATAAAAATTCTAAATAACTGGCTCCTGTCAGTCTTGGAGATAAAGCGTAAGGACGTATCTAATGTTCGTCCACGATTCCCACCCAAGCATTAACCGAATATTGTTATTGAGTTGCGTGCGGATTTTCCATGCTCCAAATGTGTGTAATATGGCTATTGTGCATACCTTCACGGGTAAAGCCTGCTTCATCTATAGCCAGGATCTTTTTGACAAAGTGACCATCGACGTCGAATTGCAGAGGACGAGGTAAGTATTCCGGTTTCAAAGCCTGGACTTTTTGAACATTATGGATGTAAACTAGCAGAGTCAATCGATTGAATCAAGCATGATTATGAACCAAGCGGGTTCCTAGACGGTCACTCATGCTTGCTTGATTCAATCAGCTTTTGATCAAAATGATTGACCGTCTAGGGGCTGTACTTTAGCCTTGTTCATGTAAAATATGAGAAATCATGGATCGCGAAAGAAAAGTAAAGCATGTACTACCAAGCGTCGCATGCTGACTCCTGGATTGGCTTCTACTTTTTCTAAGACGTCTTCTTAGGCGTCCAGTCTACGGTCACTGTGTGTGGGGCCTATATATCACGAGTGTTCATTTTAAAACTTCCACTTACCCGGAGGCGTTAGGCGAGACACGTAAGGGCTCCCATAGACCAACGCGGTACCGCGAGGGCGGGCGCTACGGGACAAACTTACATTGCGGGATACACGGAGGAATAATAAGAAATGGAGTTATCATCACAATGCTAAACATATGCAGCGCTATGAAGCCAATTAACTGTGGGCGGGGGGGGGACGGTGGTTTGTTTTCTTTCACACGACAGAGTGTGACCGTGTCCTCCGATGCCTGTGCCGACTCTCCAGTGGCGTGGCTAGCCGTTGAGCCACGGTCATTTTCCCGAAAATCCTCACAATAAATCAGAGCATTTTTAGGTACCAGCCGTACATCAACCCTAACATTTAAGGCAAATAAATACATCTGTCTTATGAATTCATCACTGGAAAATCTGTAACAGATTTTAATAACTCCATTATTGCAGACCACACCGAATTGTGTACGCCACTGAGCTAATAAACACAGCCACCAGGTGCGTTGTACATGCTTACCTGTGGAAAGTCAAGTTGGGATTCAAGTAATCCAGTTTTTACACACATAAGACTGTCTAACCATGTTTACACCAATGTCCTTATGGTTCTCAATGTCTTAAAATTCAATTCACCACAAAACGATTACAATAACAATGGCAGACATATTCTTTTTCTAGAAACACGTGCTGCTGCACTGATGCCAAATGTATTTAATATTTAACCACTGCATGTATCACTCTGTACAGACCAGCGCATTAGCTTTCGGTACTGAAACGCTACTTTTCACAAGACATGGCAATGTTGTAATTGTGTTCTTTAGATTGTGAAGCGTCGGCGGCTTCACCAAAAACCAATAATAAATGACTCAATTTCTATTATTCCTCCTTGGCGGGATATGACAACATTCAAACAAAAGCGATTTCCCGCGTTGGCTAAAGCGGGACGGCAGCAGCGGCAGCGATGAAGTTTGTTGACGCTGCATGCAGCATTTTTCCCGCTCTCGCTTTGTTCCCCGCCACTTGAAGAAATTGGTATGTGATTCACAATGTCGTCGAGCACAGAGAAACTCATCGAATTAGTTTAAAAAAATATTCAATTATCTATTTCTATCATAGTTATCAGGGTAATCTTGAGTACAAAAATATTAGAAAGCGCGACGAAATAGGCGTCGAATTGAATGGTGGTAAAACTTCTGCGACGGCAAGTAACAAAAGGTCTTCTTCATCTGATGAGAAATTCATTTGTGTAGGTATATTTTTGTAGTGTGTTTTCGTCCGAAAACAAAAAAATACTGCAGCTACCGCAACTGAGCTATCGTTTTGGTTTTTGGTGTGAAAAGGAACAACTTAAGCCTTAAAGCTTTTCGCGTCCAGAATACGGCACGCGGGAAAACGTTCTTCATAGAGCTGTTTTGCACTTGCAGCATTACCTCGAGCTTCTCCGTAAAGCATATAGGTTTCTTCACTAAACTTTTACTGGTTTTGCCACCAAGATAATCTGATTTATCATTACAGAAAATGTACTTGGGATTTGTATGTATAGTAAAATGTAGAAAAATGTAAATATGTATAGTAAAAAAGTCCCAGTGAAGAACAAACTTTTTTAGACTATAAATATCTACACTTCAAGTTTCGTTTGTCAAAAACAGAATGTAGTCTTAAACTCAAAACTGTCAATAAGACAATCTCAAATTAATTTGGTCGAGTTAAAATGGGAATTGATTTTTATGGAGTGTTACAAGTGCCGCGAAATAGTACTGATTTAGAAATCAAAAAGGCGTAAATAGTCTCCAAACAAGTATAATAATTCAGTACGAAACTTTTTTTATAGTTATAGAGATTTAGCTCTTGAGTTTAATCCGGAAAAATTGAAAAAAGATACTGCAAAAAATGTTTTCAAGCTTATATGTGAAGCATATGATGTACTCAGTGACCCCTTACGTAGAGCGGTCTTTGATCAGTATGGTGAAGAAGGCTTGAAGCGAGGTGTTCCAGGTCCTAACGAATTCATAGAAGCGTATCATTATCATGGCGATCCAATGCGAACATACAGGTAAAATTACAAGAATAACCTTTCCTTCTGTAATAAATAATTATTGTTAATGTTTAAGAGACTTCTTTGGGACTACTTCTCCATATGCAAATTTGTTGGATCATTTGTTACAACCATCTCTTGAGGTCACTCAAAAGTGTGCAAAAACGTTCTGTCATAAACAGCCACCAATCATACATCCTTTATGTTTGACTTTGCACGAAATATTTTTTGGTGGCATAAAGAAAATGAAAATACATCGTCTTGTTTACATAAATGACGAGAAAACAAAAACTGAAGTAAAAGAAAAAATTATTACAGTACCGATAAAGCCTGGTATACTGCCTGGCACAGAATTAGTTTTTCCAGAAGAAGGGGACCAACGTCTTAACCAAATTCCAGCTGATGTCGTTTTTATAACCGAAGATCGACCTCATGAGGTCTTTAATCGTAAAGAAAATGATCTTTTGATGGTATATAACGTAACTTTGGAGGAGGCTTTAATGGGCACTACAGTCGTAATTGATACAATCGATCATCGGAAGATCCGTGTTCCGATAACGGATGTAATTTAGTTAGTATTTGAAAAATATTTTAAACACTAAAATTCGATGATACTTTATTTTTCGCATTGTTTCATTATATCAGTGTGTTAGCTTGCAGTTTTAGACTACTTGAAATTTACAATTATAGTTATCCCATTTTTGACCAATTAATTTTGCAGTCCCGGGTATGAGAAAATTGTTGAAAATGAAGGAATGCCTATTAAGGAAGCTTATCCCAGCCGTGGAAATTTGATCATCACATTCAGCATTTCATTTCCCGTATATTTACCGAAAGCTTGTAAACAGTTGTTTCGCAAAGGATTTGAGCTGGCAAAGATTGGAGGAGGATTCACACAGTATGAAACAGCCAATAAGCTGGTTTTAGCTGATAAAATTTTACGTGTTGATCTGAATGAGCAATTACCTCCTATCCAATAATTTATGTTATTGTAATATTTAGTTAAAAATAAATGCAATGCTATATGCTTACTACAATAGAATATTTCCTGTTTGCCCTGAGACTCATTGCGACTTTTGCCGAAAAGGCGTACCTGCTTGGGACAACGAGAGGGAGTACTTTGCGGCCCAAGGCATTCTGAGACCCCAACCATCTACGACCGAATGGTGTTGACAAAATTTGAAAATACGGGCTCTACGAAGACATTCGCAATGTCAGGATGGCCTTGTTGGAAACCTAATTTTTGAAACTTATGTGTAACAGACATCATATTTCATGTCCACTTTTTAATAAATTATTTTGACATTTCTATAGTATGTTGGGAGAACAACTAGCTCTATGAAATAAAACTCAACTTTAATTTGTAAATATTTAATTAGTAATGCTAAAAACGAAAACAGAATTTTAGGAGTTTTTAGATGTAAAAACTAATTATGCAGGACATAATGAAGAACGTGGGTTCCGCCTTTAAATAACTTACTAAAAATATCTACATATGTAATAATTTCCATAAAATAAATTAATTCACTTAGTTATGAAATATTTATTATAAAATCGAACTTAAAAAGCTGTGCAAAAAACTATTCCATCAACCTGCTATCGATTTTTGAGTATGTTCACAAGATATCGTAATTCATTGTGGTAATCATCGAATTTATGGTTCAAACTGTCTTCCAACATAGCTTGTACGACCGCAGAATTGGCCGGTCCTTCTTGCTGATTAAGTAATGTGCTAAAGAACATGTTCCACAAATCAAGCCTTGCGTATCTAGGCAACCGATTCACAATCGACCAATGCATGTCTTTTTTCTGTAGCTGAATATATTTGTCAAATAACAAAACATGCGCAGTCGCGGCAATACAGAACAAATCCGTGTGATAATTCCAAGGCCTATTATCTATCATCTCGCAACACACGAAAGTTTCCGTAGACACTTTTCGCGTGAAGCTAGCACCAGGTGGAAACAAAGACATGTCTATGCTGCAACCAAAGTCAATCAGTTGCAAACCGATCACGTCGTTTGGTAGAAGCTGAACTAGGAAATTGTCAGGTTTGATGTCCGCATGAATTATTTTTACTTCATGCATTGCTTGCACAACTTTCAACATATCTAAACAAAAATGAATGCAAAGAGATTCTTTCATTGGACGTCCAGATTTTTGCTTAACCATGTTTGCAACGTCCAGTAATGAGCCGCATGGCATGAATTCAGATATTAAGACTGAAGCTTGTTCACCTACAAAAAAGTTATTGATAATGCAAGTAGATGCTTCCACGTCCATTTACAAATATTATTCAACAGATAATTTTCAAGTTTATATCCAGAGTGCTTATAAATGGTTCATTCACCTATAGAAAATAATGGTTAGTATAGTAGCCCCAATCTTAAATTGTCACTTATTTTTTGTCGGAATCGAGACTTTGC
Source organism: Diaperis boleti (assembly GCA_963583935.1). Classification (NCBI taxonomy): domain Eukaryota; kingdom Metazoa; phylum Arthropoda; class Insecta; order Coleoptera; family Tenebrionidae; genus Diaperis; species Diaperis boleti. The sequence continues at coordinate 22,375,122 of OY757247.1, read as the reverse complement.
GGGACAAGTAAGTTGTAACCGATACCATATGGATTCTAACCGGTTTTGATTGTCTTGCTGCAACTTGTCGACTGGATTGCAAGACGGGGTTTCTGTTGCGGCACGCGTCCTACTCCAGACGCGTATTTAATATTTTGTTATGAATTATTACTAGCTAAAGTGAGGTATTTGTTTTTATTTATTTGGTCCAGCATATGTTTTTCTAAGGCTTGCACCTTTAATGTATTCTAAAGTTGAACAGTAAAATATTAATTTGTTACACGTACTGAGGGAAGTGAGTGATCAAGTCAATCTACATTTTTGGAATACCATTCCTTTACATCTTCGCCGAAAAGTCGATCGAGAGTAGAATGTTTATTTCAGAACCAGTTTAGGACGTTCAAAAATAAGTTGGCCGTGCATCATTTTCCCTCCCAACCCCGTGACAATTTAAGCTTAAAGCTACTATACAGCAAAATTCATGAATAGACACTCTTTTATAAAATATAAAATGTTTGAAAAACAACCGTGTGTGATTTTCACGCAGAAATATGTTCCGCCTCGCGTGTGTTAGGGCTAAATTTAAATCAAAGTAGTACTCACTGAAGTATCCAATGGTGACATCCATAAATCGTTCCCTAAGAGGATGATTAATTAATCTCGTTCGCAATTCTCTGCAAATATAAAACTCCCATCTATTAGCAGGCTTTTGATATTTTACGGCCACTGTATTTCCGGTCCTAACGTCAATTCCTCTAAATACTGTTCCATATGTACCTTTTCCCAACTGTTTTTCAATTACATATCTATCTGAACCTATGCCTGTAGATTCTTTGCGAACTTGTGGTTTAATAATATTATTTATACAATAATATCCTTCGGTATGTGGTCCAGGAAAATTTACAACTTGTAATAAGTTTTCAATAACACTCTGTTTAAATGGATCAGATGGCACAAAAGCAAGAGGCACAACTTTTGCTGGTACTGGTGGTGTTTTACTCATTGGAGATGAAGCAACAGCAGATGTTCTTGAGACAACCGCTAGTGGACTTGAATGATTGTTAAAGTCCATCAAATCACCCAGAGAACTCGACCGTAAAGCAGCGTTGGCCATTAGATTTTGAGCTAAATAGCTGTTATGTTCTTCAGATATTGTGGCTATATTACTTGATTTCATGCGACTGCTCATTGACGATGACTTCCCTGCACCACTGCTTGAGCTAGAACTGAACACGTATATTTAATGAATAAATTTTTATGTTGATAAATATGTTAGTATTTTAATTCATGGAGTACATCAATAAAATTTATGTCTAAATGTAGAATTCAATATATTGTAACGCAGTTATTAAGTTTTCCCTATCTCCCGGCACCGCGGTGACAAACACTCCGAAATGAAATACTTTGCGGCACCAGTGAGTTAGAACGCTCCCTATGCCGACCTCCCGAGCTCTCTCCACCGTTCAGAACCGCCGCCGCCCAGTAGGGAAGAAGAAGACGCCGCGCTGGCAAGCGATAAGTCCTTGAATCTCCCAATTGCCGCGCTCCGCTTCGCGCATGGCCGACGTCACTGATCCCTCACTAAGTATTCTATACAAAGCCGACTCAAGCCGCAGGGAAGGGTGGTCTGGCTGTGTGGGCATTCTGCTCCTTAGGCGGCCAACTGCCTGTGCACCGCCAGTATGCGGACGGGTCTGTTCCTGCCGGCACTCCCGTCCGTAACATCCCGGTTCCAATCATAGCTAACTGTGTGTACCGTACTCCGGTTTAGTTACCCGTGGTCCCATGGAGCATACCACGTAAAAAAAAAACTTGCGCTCGAGGCAATCGGCCGTAAAGAAGCGTCACAATATACAATAAAATAAAAAAATAAATCAAAATACTAAAAACAGAAAAATCTTAAACAGGACTCCCATGGAGTTTCGGGTGAGTTGGACGGAGCAGCCTATTCTTATTTTCTTATGGAAATTAAAACCTACATTTAGACATAATTTCATTGATGTACTTCATTCTGCCTGCTTGCATTCTTCCTTACCGCTCAAAAGCGGCAAAAATACTTGGTCTACTTCCTGATGTGATTAAAATTATTACAGGTATTTCCATGACACCTTGTATGTTGTAGGTAAGCGATTTCTAATTATTTTGCATTTTTTTTAGAGTGGTCAAACACTTCAATGCATGAAAGCCTTTTGAAAGTTTATTTTCAGTGACAAACGCTTGTTACTTACATGAGAAAATTATTGTTTTTACGGTTAAATGTAAAGCGATTTCTGAATTTAATGGAAAAATATAAGTTGAAATTAAAATAAACAATGTCCGCTAGCAACGGGTAAAAATTCAACTCTAAATTTTGCCCCAAACATGACACGATATAAAAAAAAACACGGGAATCCCATGGCAACTAAAAATATGCACGTCTACTTACCCATAGCACTTTGTCTCTTCAAAAATTGTTGAAAGTATCTTTAGTTTGTCATCCTGTGTTTTTGTTGTTTCAGCAAACAATTGTTTAGGACTGATGTTGTTCAATGAGTCTTGACCCAACCTGGCGGGAATTTGTTGCTTGTTATGAGGAGTACTCACTTGCATTGCATTTAAATTAAAACCGAACATTTGAGTGTTGCAAGTAACATCTTCATAATTTTCAGGGTTCTCATCCTCATATATTGGAAGTCTCTTGGCGCTATCGACTGGTGCCGCTGCTGCTATATCCATCCCACCCCTCGATCCAGTTTCAGCAAGTTCTTCCGCATTTAAGTCTTTGAATGGAGTTTTCATTGCACTGCCTATACCAGAAAAACTTAATTTTTCAAGTACTTAAAAAGAAATTGGTGTATAAAGCTTTGAAAAGAAAAACAATAAAATAAAAAGTCCAATAAAAAAAGTGTATTAACTTTGGGATCTTATTCAGTAAATGACATTTTATTTAGTATACAATTACCTTTAGGTTCCATATGTTCTTGCAACGCCACATTGGACTGATTGTAAATTGAAAACTTGGAAACATTTGATTTCGGAACGACGTTAACACTCGTATTCGGCGATTCGTTCTTGAATGACCACAGGTCAAAGGCTAACGCATTAGGATTCTGTGGTTCAGAAACGGTCTTCTCCATTTTTCGATTTGGAGTATTCTTGAGTGGCAAGTGATTTTCATCAACACCGAATTGTTGTAAGTTATAGGTGGTTGTTACAGGAAAATTTGATTTCTTTTGTTCTACTTGTTGAAAACTATTTTGATACGAAATTTGATCGCACTTGCTTCCGTCCTATGGGGAAATATACAATAATGGAACTCTAGAGACAACGAACGCCAAAGAATTCTTACCTTAACATTGGCGAATGAAACACTGGCATTTGCGGCAAATGGTTGGACTGGATTGTCTTCAAAAATTTCAATCACTGGTTTTTTATCATATTCAACGTATCGACGACCGCGCAGCTCTTCCAAGCTGTATTCGGTACTAATTTCACAATATACTTTTTCTTTGGGATACATTGGAATAATTCGATCATCTTTTGGTTCAGGGATTGTTAAACTCACAATCCAATTGGAGTATGTTTCTGCTGTTGATGACACGATATTACTGAGCTTCAAACCGTTACTGTTATCTTGGCAGTCTTCATGAACTAAAAACAGTATTATTTTTGTCAAACACATTAAGTCAATTTGTAATAGATTTTCTGAACCATTAATGGCCACGAAAAATACAGCAATCGCATACCATAAAAAAAATTGGTTTCTATAGGAAAAATACTGTTTTGTAAAGTTGTAAGTTTTCTATTGGTACTAGAATCATATAAAAGTGTAGATAATTTGACTTTTAGTTGGCGAAATGTCAAAAATTTTTTACTGTAAAATTAATGCTATTTCAAATTTAAATGTAGCCGTCCGATGCTTATTATAATGTGTTTCATGATAGTCTTTAACTTAATCTTAGTTTTTTTTTTTATTATTTTGGCATTGTGTTCATGTCTTCTCTTTTCTTTATATGTATGTATTAGGTTTATTCTGTATTAATTGTCCTATTAATGGGTAACTGTTGGGCAATAAAGCATATTATTATTATTATTATTATAATGTCAACAGGCTAACTCAGCTATTTAAGTAACAAGGAATGTAAGGACGTGTAGGTATTTGTTTATGTTTTACCCTTGACAACGGAACTTAATAATGTTTCTAGGAAAATAATAATTTACAAAAGTGCACTATTAAGTTCCGTTGTCAAGGGTAAAACATAAACAAATATAATCGTCAACTTACACGTATTGTTGTTAGGACTACATCACTGACTTACATTATCTGGAGCCGGAAAAATTGTTTACCCTTCACTGGACGGGTTTATTTTATTTATTGTTAAATATTTTTATAACCTTACCATGTATTCACAAACAGGCCACTTCTTCTACTCTGACTAGTTAATGTACTGACGTATTTACAAATTTCTCAGTTTGTTTACTGCCGAAAAAAAAAACAAAATTTGTTTGAAGTAGTCTCTAAGACGACGTTTGTGCGACAGCATAGTTCACGTAACGTGTGGCCTATTCATCTCAGAGTATAAATCGGACATAAATTCTGAACAAATGGTTATGCAGTGGTATAATGAGGCAAATAGTGATAAAAGCGATATAGACAATACAGTAATAAGCTAATAAAGCATGACGTGCTCGGAGGTATCGCAAGATAAAAATCAAAAAATCTCTATGACCTTAGAGGTAAATACTATTAGTAGTAAATAATGTTTGTAGACTTAAATTCAGTATATACAACCCATTTGCCTTCAGTCTTCGAAAATTATCTGTATTTCACGCCTCCCAGAAGGCCAAAATTTGCGATTGCTGGAAGTCACAATTTTAAAATTCTCTTCAGTTTCTTTTACACTTATATTTTTAGGTCTTAAATGAATATTTTTTCAATTGTTTTTCAGTTACACTTCAACAAGACATCCTCAGCTTTGTCGATTTTTTTAAAACTATGTGGGCAAAATTTTCTTGCTGGCTTATACATACTCCAGAAGGATCAAATTATATACTTTCAACATAAAATAAAATACATTGTCGTAGTCTCCGAATCCAAAAAAAAAAAAAAACTAAACCTAAGGAGAAGAAAGCTATTTTGGGTTCATCCGATTAATAATAAAATATGTACCTGTTTTCGGTGCCACTTGTTTCCTGATTTATTGGATGACCCAATAGTATCGGGTGTAAAAATAAAATAAAATAAAAATCTGGTCAAGATTGCCATGAAACAAATTAAATTCCCATTTATAGGCTATTTTTTTATTATTTGTCCACTCATGTGGCAACCTCGATCGAAAATACAAGTGGCAACATGGCTGGTGTTTTTTCTGTCAGTGTAAACAAAAATTAGGTTAGACTCAAAAATTGTAATAAATTTAAAAATTAATTATTATTCAATCTACTAATACTAATAAAGTGTAACAACAACAAATGCAACATAAAGTGTGCTTCTCTGTCTGTAGTGACTTCATATGAACAGCAAACGAATAACAATGGGACAAAGCGTAACGTCGTCGGACTGTTTAATTTGTCGTCTGAAACCAGTCTGAATGGTCTGAATCTTCATCTATGTCATCAGATGGAGCCTCACCATCAAAGTCAGTTTCTAAATCTTCAGCTAGATTTATAATTATTGGTGGAATATTTCGGACTTTCTGCAGTGATGATATCTTCACAGTGCTTTATACTATTTTCACAAATTGGAGTGTACTTAGTTAGATATTGCCTTTGCCCACAAGTTCATTGTTAGTTCCCTGTAATTTGTTGTTAAACTAATGTGATTATTATATTTTTTGCAAAAATCCCAAGCCAGTTCGATGGGGTTATACTGACAATGATAGGGAAGGAGCCGCAAAACATCAATACCGTGACTGTGACAAATTGTATCTATTTCATATTTTGCTCTGATATTTGTGAGTATCGGTTCTATCAATGCCCATAACTGTTTTTTTGTAAAACCAACATCAAAAGGTTGTTATGTTTGTTTAAGTAATGCTATCAAGCTGACGTGATAATAAAAAATGTCATCTAATGTCATCCAAGTTATTACCAACACAGTTTTTTATTTAGTTCAATATGGGGTTTTTTGTTTTAACAAACATAATGCAACAGGTGGTGGAAATAATAAAAAAACAGCCTTTAGTTGTGCGTTGTCAAAAAGCAAACATCTTATTTAATAAAAAGTTCTTCGTTTGTGTCTCATTTTTGATGTTTTATTTGTTATCTCTAGGACACACGTTCAATGTTTGTAATTTTACTAAAGCAATCTTGACCAGATTTTTATTTAGACACTCGATATATTGTGCAACTAGTGCGGCAAGTTGTCGATTGCCCACGAAAGCGAAGTTGAGCGCTCATTCGCTTGAGGGGGCAATCGGCAACTTGCCGCACGAGTTGCACATACTATTTTTTATTGCGAATGCAGAATAAATTCCAGTATACAATTGGGGATCCAGGTGCAAAGCCCCGGTAGAGTCCAGGTGCACAGCCCCGGTAGAGTCCAGAGGCAAATTCAGTTTTAATATTTCAATTGTGTTTTTTTTTTGTTTAATTTCAACAACGTTATTTTTTTATTTAATTTCAGCAGTTTGTTTATCTGCAAACTTGTCGCACCCAAATAACCTTTTGGTATAAAATGGACGAACAGTTACTTTTCAACCGTAACAAAGGTTGCAAAGATACTATTGTATTTTGCTGCCTGAGCAATAAAAAGAAATTTTGCAACTTCTTGGGATGCTTGACTTTTACAACTTCTTGATTCCTGACAAGTTGTATGTGTTTTTCCACGTCCATTTTGGACAAATACTCTATACGACTGGCAACAAAATTCAACCGAATGAATCGCAAAAAGTCTTGACTTGACTGAACGCTATTGGACTGGATGCACTTTGCGTATTTTGGTTTTATTGTCATAGTGACTGGCTTAATCAAATTTAGCAGCGTCCGCCTGGACTTGATTGGACGAAGTCTGTCGCTTCCAGTATTTTTAATTATTTCAATTTAATGTAAACATTATTTATGTAAATGATAACAAAAAAACAAAATGTGCCCAAAATGGACATTGCTTCAATACGGGGTGTTACAAAATGATTTTCACCTAGTTAACCTTGGAATTTTTTTTAATGTAAATTTCTCTATACCGCTCAAGTCTTTTTGCATATTATGCTAATTCTGTCAATAACGCATTGGTTGTCAAATGATAACCGTGATTTAATTAAATTAATTCAATCGGAATGAGTACACTTCATTGTTATGGTAAACCTGACCATGTCCGGAAAACACGGCTGCAGAGGATTCTTCGTCGGATTGTTCCTCGTTAAAAGTGTAACTATTTTCATAAAGCGGCATTTTTTATTTTACATGGAAAATGCATAGGCGACTAGATGAAAATCATTTTGCAACACCTTGTACATTACATCCTCTGTTATATATGTATCATTTACCTGTAAAGCGTGGGGTAGATTTCTGAACAGTTTGTTTTTTCTTGACTGGAACAGTCGTCCAGGGTCCAGGTTTGAGTGTGTTTTCTTTGTGAACATCTTGTCGTTTAGCCACAGAAATAATACTAGCAGGACCTACTTCAGCGCCACGAATTTCGTCGCCTCTATCATCATAAACTGGTACTGGAATATTACCGAGACTTGCAGCTGCCGCTCCTGTTAGTAAAAAGTAGAAATAAACATCTTGAATGCTTTCTTCTATTTTTTATTTTTGTTCAAAGTAAATCATGACTTTTTATGTTAAATTATTTTAATGTCCTGAGAGAAATCCCTGATACCACACTTTTGACTTTAACAAGTGCGCTCATCCTCTAAACAGATGAGGACGGGAACAGAATTTAGTGATACGTCAAAGTTGTCTAAAAATAATCGTCTTAAAAATAATTGCTTCATAATTATCGTTTTTATAAAGAAGTGGTAATAAACATATACAACACAAATCAAGAAAAGAATCGTCCCATTTCCAAAGTAATTTAACCATTATACTCTGTAAGACTGGTTAAGCGCTGGAAGAGAGAAGCAGCAGTGAAAAATTGCGATCTTTTTGACCTAACGCGGATCGAATTTCTGGATCAGAGACCAACAAACCAGCCCCTAGGCGACCGCTGCTTGCTCTTGTGTAAATGTGAATATCAAGGTTTTTAATAGTGACTTGATATTAGTTCTTGCCGTTAACTTCGAGTATTTGGATTGCCCGTGTTCCAAAATGTATCTATAAAAATTGGTTATCCATAAACCACTTTTGTGCTGAAAAAAGGTTTCGATTTTTTTCTCAGAATTGCTCTTCGGTTTCATTAAAAACCCTTATTCTCATCTTTTTTATAGTGACTGTGATCACCATTTTTACTGCTTAGAGATGATTGGTGAAGAAGAAAGTGCAAGGAAAGAACAGAAAAGAAAATCACCGTTAAAAAACAACGAAGAAATTATTGCTAATGAACATGTTGAAAGAATGATGTACGAGGCTGGTTTGATAAATCCGTGACTTTTTGAAGAACGAACCCTCGAATCGCAAATTTTATTTTTTGCTAAAGTTGGCCATTGTTTTTACACAAGCACACCAAATTTCAATTAGATCTGTCATACAGAAACTGCGTTACGTAGTCTGAAACAAGAGTATGTCAAGTGTCGGCGAATCAAGATTCGCGAGATAGCTAAGATAAAACGGAATAGTGTAACCATTTCAAAGCACTGTTTAGACATGTTTCAGCGTAATCCAACTTAGTTTTTGAGACGATATGTAACAGTGGATGAAACATGGGTACATTACTATCAACCTGAAACCAAAGAACAGTCTAAACATTGAGCTTTTCCTCGTGAACGTGCGCCAAAGAAAACCAAAACAGTTCCCTCAGCCGGAAAGGTCATGGCGACCATCTTCTGGGATTCACATGGCATAATATTTATAGACTATTTCGAAAAAGGAAAAACAATAACAGGGGTCTATTATGCTGAGTTACTCGACAAATTTCGTAAGAAATTGATGGCAAAACGGCCCCATTTATAAAAGAAAAAAATCATTTTCCACCACGATAATGCACCTGTGCACACATCAGCTGTTGCCGTAGCCAAATTGGTTGAATTATGACAGCAAATACTTCCTCATCCGGCCTATTCGTCGGATTTAGCTCCTTGCGACTTTTTTCTTTTTGGAAACATGAAGAAATGGCTCAGTGGAAAAAAAATCGACTCAGATGATGAGATCATTACCTAAACTAATCCCTATTTTGCAGGCTTCGAGAAAACCTATTTTTTGGAAGGGATAAAAAAGTTATAAAAACGGTGGGCTAAGTGCATAGAGCTTAAAGGAGACTACATTGAAAAATAAATATAGCTATAATGGAAAAAATGTTGTTTTCTTCGAAAAGTCACTGGTTTATCAAACCAGCCTCGTACTTTACTTATCGCCCAAGAAGTGTAGTCATGACGTGAAAAGATCATAGTAGGCAACCTAGGCGCAATTTGTTAATTAACGCATACTCATTTTCTGCCCAGCTGTTTTTCCGCCTAAACAAGAAATAATTCAAATTTGAACAAAAATCTCCCAACTGGTTACCTTTTTGTGGACAGTTCTTTTGCCTTATGTTAGTAAATTCAAGCGGGTTATTACTAAAATTTTAACCAGTTATCTCAGTTTTACAGAGGTCGTATTATTGGTATGGAGAGGGTGGACTTTCGTGTCGAGAAACTGCCAATCGGGTTGGCTATAATGCCAGTACTGTGTTACGATGTTGGGGGGGCATGGTCTGAAAAAGGCATCATCAAGGTCAACGAAGATCTGGACGACCAAGGGACAAGGGCCATTGGAAACGATTGGAGTCAAGCTTTAGGTTACAGGCTATCAATGGCATCCGTGTTCAGCGGCATTCGTAATTTTGGACTTCAAAGTTACCGTCCATTTCTATGCCTCCCACTTACTCCATGTCAACGCGCTCGAAGATTACATTGGTGTAACGAGAGGGTAAACTGGGGACAAGAATTTAGCATTTGTTGTAGAAAGTCAGACTCGACTTACACCAGGGGCCTGTAACACAAGTCCTACAATTGTTAGAATATATTTTACATTTGTAACTTTTTCATAACACAACTCATCTTGTAATTACCAGTGGCCCCATAATATGATGGATGTTGTACAAAAATTTCCTGCAATAGCCTGTTTTCCCGAAGTATGTGGTGCAATGGATGGAATACTTATAATAATATAGACGCTCCTAGAATTAACGAACCAGCCTGTGGTAATCACTCAATCAACTGTAGGAAGACTGAATAATTAAATTACATATGTAGCTACATGTGTACAGATATATTTAACTTCTACAAATGTAGCAATTTGCATTGTGATACCGAATTAAGTAAGACTTGTAGTTACAGGCAGATTACTTGTAACTTGTAGACTTGTTACAATTGTACAGTTTGTGTTACAGGCCCCTGGGGTTATGGGGTGGCATTACTCGTGGAAGTAAGTCACCTCTAGTTTCTATCCCTGACACTTTGAATATCCTTCATTATATCGCTAACGTACTGCAGTCAGTTCTTCTGCCTTACCTACAGCAACTACAAAACCCCAGCTTCCAGCAAGATAACGCGCGTTCTCACACGGCAAGGGTGAAGCTAACGGTGGAGATTCTTCCTTGACCCTCACGGTCTCCGTATTTGTCGTCCATCTAGCATGTATCGGACATGGTCGGATTTAGACTGAATAATCTACCTCATCCTCCAAACAACTTAAATGATCTTCTAAAGATACCGCAACCGGTCATAGACCATCTCATTGACGGAATGCTCAACAGAGTAAACGAATGCATAAGAAATCGTGAAGGACCCACACATTATAAAATATTTTGTTTATTAAAGTGAAACTTCTTATCGCACGGTGTAAACCTAATTCGTGTCGGAGGCGACACGAAAATCCCCAATTCTAACTTAAGTATTTCATCTCCGCTCAAATAACTACCGAACTAATTTGAACACTTTTATCGGATGATTTTTGGATTACTTCATATCGGCTCTAAACGCATTTTGTGCCAATCTCGAAGGGTATTTTCGTAAAGTAGACTGGGACATTTGTTCCGTTTAAATTGATCGTGATCTAATTGAGTTAGGTAGGTTCAGAATTTAAATGACAGATGGATTAATTTAATGGGTGTTGAGTCGGATCCTGGTAAGTGATGTTAAATAGTTTTCAATAAAGTTTCACTTCTGTATCTATAATTTTAACCACAATATCAGCAAGTAGACCAAATAATGAAAGTAAAAAGCAAAATCCCCAAGTACGACCCGATATCCGCCGCAACTGCATCAAGATAATAATCATCACAACGGCGTAACATGATATTTCGTAGAGGTATTTTAAAACGACATGGGCTATGAGTCATGCTGCGCGAGAGTCCCATTTACGCTCAAAGTGACGATTACTATCGGACTTAAAGATATTGTCATTGCTTTCGCCGCTTTCGGTCGTTGCTGTTATATTAATTTTTCTCGAAGATATGGAGTTTGCCACAGAATGGGGTCGTCCCCCTCAATTGAATTTGACGAATTTAACTATAGTATCTCATAGACTATGTAACATGAAGTCCTAAAACGTGTTCTGTTGTTTCATAAAGTTATTTTGTAAGATAACAGAGCGTATCAAAAATCGGAATTTCGGCCAGTAGTTTCAAACGCTGTACATTTACCGCCTCTTGTGAAGTCATTTCGGGGGAGCAATCTCATTAGTCGGCACGTCTAGTAACTTGAATTATGTCTGGTGAATTTTGTCCCGTGATGACGTCACAAAAAGGCGCGCGTTTCAAATAAGGCAAATGTTTCGGATTTTTTTCTACCTAGTAAAAGCGTGATTTCGAATAAACAAAAAAATAGGGGTATAATATTTTCTCGTCTAGTTTCTAGAAAAGCTGTTTTTGAAAATTGTGGGACGACCCCATTAAACTAAAATGCCAAGTTGAGTTGTTTTAATTGTGAAACAGTCAGAAATTCTATATAACAACAATAACTGTGGAAATGTGTAACATAACGCAGTGGCCAATTTCTACTTAGGCCGCCGATTGTTTCAAGGACAAAGTCCATGGGGTTTTGGAATACCTGTACACCAAATTAAAAACTTCGATGAACGTGTGGAGCCATACCATTACCGACCTATGCAAATCTCATAATTTTGATTAAATCACTGAATCACTACAAACCATTACAAATGTTGTTAGTTTCAGAGATACAGCTTATTAGGAAAACTTATACCCACTGTCTATGACCAACTTTATATTGGTATTCGTAAAAAAATTGAACAAAAAATAAGTGAAGCAAAGAAACAGATAAGCAATCCATCACTCTGTCCTATTAATACATTATTTAACGATGTATTTAAATAAAGAGGAAAATACTCATTAAGGCGGCTGTAAAAAAAATGCTCATAATCTCGTCCTTCGCTGGCAATACACAGTCGAATCCGTCGTTTCCTGAGTTTGTTAGGGTTAGTTCTTCTGCGTTAACTGTTAACTTAACGTTTACAGGTGTTGCACACACGATATTCTTTTAGGTGCCCCCACAAATAAAAATCACAAGTAGTATTTAACACAAAAAGTCCGTGAATTAGGCACATGACGTTAAAAAAATCGAACCCTACAAAGCCCTTCACTTCACCTTCAATGTCTGTTAATTGAGACAATTAAGCAATTATGCCGATAGCGGACATATCAGAACTGATTGTTTCCATACGGAAGGTACTATTTTGCGACAAAAACGCCCGAAAAGTTTTTGTTACAAAAATTTTCTCGGTCAATGTGATGTTTGTTGAAAAATGTTGAAAAAATGTGCGATCTAACAAAAATGTTATTTGAAAAAGTTACGAGTTCTACCACCCCTTAAAATATTTGTATCAATTTCCACAACACCCTGTATATAAATGCGAAACTGATTTCTCACTCACCAACGCACAGCCCAGACCGTTGCGTCTTGAAAGGTGAAATTTGGTAAATACATAGTTTTTGGGGCGTACTAAATGGGGTTAATTTAGACTTCACAACATGAAAACCAAAAATGGTAGTGACGTGAAAATTCGTCTATAGAATTCGCTTTTGAAAATAACTCGACCCGTTTTTGACGATTTTCCAAAAATTGATTCAAAAAGATTGGAAAAGGTGAAACGGTTTTCTCAAAAAACCTCGGAAACCCAGAATGTTAAAAACGTGAAAATTGGGATTTAGGCTATGCTTTGAAAATAACTGGAGATTTTGCAAAAATTTCTTTACCGACCGAAAAAAATGGGGGTGGTTTTACCCAAAATTCCTATAACTTAAGGCTAATCCGGTCGACCGTCTAGTGTGATTCTGATCCGTTAGATGGCGCTGAAGTTAATTAGCTAATTGTACGAAAACCATTTGGTTCGTTTTAGAGATTTTTGTTTTAATAGAACTATGCAATTACATAATCAAATTCACGCTAACGAAGTATTTTTTTAATTTTCGCCTGATTTCTAAAATTTAAAAAAAAATCTAATTCTGAAAATAAAAATTAAAAAATTTTCTGAATAGATACCAATTTTTATTTTTGTTTTTTCTCTAAGTTTTGTCTATCACAACCGAAAAATAAACTTTTCTTTGAACTCCCAACATGCCGCTAAGATCTGTGAAATTCAAGTCACTGCAGTATTCAAGTCGGCATCATGGTTGGAGTTCTGTTCTAGGGTTCTGTTTTGGTTCCGAACGTGCGAGAATAAAGTCAGGGAAAACGTTATCTATAATAAAATTAAAGTAAAATAAACTGGTGGATTAGTACAAGACCAAAACGAAAGTACCCATAAGATGAATACGTTTAATATTAAAGGGGTGATAAAGCCAGGAATACCAGTATTAATTCGTTTTTTAATCAAGAAAGTAATGTAGTCTACGGTTTTGTCACCATAAAAAAAAATGCAAAAATCTGTCATATGTATCTATATATGTATCGGTCCAACAAAGATGTCACATGAAAATAAGGCGGCCTGGAAGAAATCATTATTGTAATGATACATTTCAACACATTTGTGCCAAAGAAAATATGCCAACAAAATATTGTATTAAAAAGACTTTCATCCTGTTCTCATCGTCGAAAAATATCAACAAGGTGTTGATATTTTATTTGGAAACAATAAGTATCGAGTGATCAAAATAATTTTATTTAGTGTTTTCTTCGACTGCAAAGGTATCGGTTTTCACACACTTAGTCCGAGTATAAAGTAGCCCAAACATATTTCTGCATAAAAATGTTGAAGGAAAACCTCATTCATTTCGGTGGCGGACTTGTAAGCACATTTGCCTCTACTATTTTCACCAAGCATTTGGAAGCTGGTTTTACGTAAATGGTTTGAAGGAAGATTTCAGAAAAAAATCCCTTTTAATGCATTTCCTCGTAACAAAAGGCGGCAAATTCACGAAAAAGATGCTAGCTGCCTTTACAACTAAAACCGACGCGACGAGGTAGTTTCAGAATGTCTAACATCTAGTGGTGGAATTATAGAGGTAAAATGTCCCTATACGTTGCAAGGAAAATGATTGTCAAGAAAGCTATGCACAGTAAAGATATAAAAAGTTTTTGATTACAGCAACTATTATTACCAGGTCCAAGGCCAACTCCATATAACAAATAAGCCACATTGTGACTTCGGATTTATGGCGACAAGATTTTCTGGAACGAAAAAGCTTTGCCCAAACTTGTATTCTTTTTTGAAAAGGCTTTACTGCCTGAAATTATAGATCCACAAAAATCTCGTAGCATGGCAGTAAGAGGACCCGAATAACAGTAGATTATTTATTACAAGTGACAGAAATGCTTCATTGTCTGCAAGTCAGATTTTTGAATCACGAGTGCGATCACGAGTAATACTACATCTCACGAGCGTACAATTACATTTCGTGTGATACACGACGTTATGTCCAGTTTTTTTTTTGTTTATATTAGCTTATGCTAAATAAACGTTATTATTATAGTTGTATTTTTCCAACAATAAATAATTTTGAAAAGATATTTTTGAAGTGAAGTTGCTTGACATTGACATTTAAAACACAGTCAAGCAATCATGGCATTTACTCACTAGTGACTAAAATTTAGTTTTAGTCACTCGTGATTGAAATTTGCTTTTAGTTACTTAAAACCATCGTAAAAAAAAACACATAAAATATGCAATTGTTGGACAATAGTAGATTATATTACAAGCTTCATTGTCAGCGAGTGAGATCTTTGAATCACGAGTGCGATAACATAAGTGATACACATCTCACGAGTTTTCGATAGCATTTCGGTCACGTGTGAGATGCGAAGTTTTATGCCTGACTGACGAGTAATTTTGTAGAACGTTAAGAATAACAAAAAATTAATGAAATTGTCAAAATGATATTTCAAAAAATAATTAATGTCTTACCATTGTGTAAACAAGTAATTTACCCCTTTTAACATTACATCACTTGCTTATAATGCTCCATTATATCTTTCATTTGCGTGGCATAATAAGTCATCTAGATGTTGCTAGGACATAATAGTAGATTATATTATAAGTGATAGAAATGCTTCATTGTCAAAAGAACTATAATATTGCATACTTTAATTATTTCTTTCAATAGAAAAGATTACGCTCAAACTTTGTCGTAAATAATTAAAAACAGCTATTTGCCATTAGATTTCCATCTTATTTAGCAAAACAATTCTAAAATAACTATCACGACTTTATCATCCTAATAAATTATCGGAGGCATTTGAGTTTATCAAAGGAAAGTTTATTTTTCGGTTTTGATGAACCAAAATTGGTGGAAAATTAAAAACAAAAATTACACCTTACTTATAAAGTACATCTTTTTCGAGGACAAAAGGACAAAAATGAAAAAAAAAACACTGTTAGCGTAAAAGTCAAAAACGGCTTCAAAAACAGCTAATTACTTTTCCGATATATTTGTCTCCCTTGCACACTTGTGCACAATTTCCGGCCGGTTTAGCCTTAAAAACTGACAGTATCACAGTCGTGAAAAATGGGCTGTAGATTCTCTTTTGAAAAAGACTGGACCCCTATTTGACGACTTTCCAAAAAAAAAAAAAAACAACTGGGAAAAAAGAGCGGGTGGATTTGGGAGTGATTTTTCTCAAAATTCTTCTAACTTGAAGGTCGACCATGTTACAGGTATGAGAATTGGCACTTGAAAAATAACTAGAGCCGTATGTCCACAATCACAAGGTGTTTATGATTTCACAACGAAATTAAGGCCAACTAATTTGAATTCGCCAAAAATTGGTCTCTCAGAAGGAATTGAAAAAAAATATTGCTTTGTTTGTCCCGTATGCGTTCCTATTTCTTTCATGGGATTGCGATGTAATTTTGGCGAGTTGTGCGCATGCCCGCGAAGGTTTCTGACTTAGGACAACAATGTTATAATAGGTGGCGCTCGAGTTCGTAGGTAGTTCAGTAGTCGCGGGCAACAGCTAGTTAATAATAATCTAAAAATTTTAGAAACCAAAAATCTTGAAGGTATTTGATTAATTTGAAAAACAAAAATACTGAGAAATAGAAATTCAATAAGTTTCGAAGGAAATAAATGGTGCGTGTACACGATTTTCTTGAACCCTCACATTAATCAATAATGAAAAGTTTCATTCATACCACAAACCAACAATACTCACCAAGGGTAGCCATTTGAGAGTTATCTGCATTTCTAACACTAAAAACTTGTCCTTTATATGTTTGAAGTGATGTGAGAGCTTGACGTTTTTCTGACAATTCTCGTTCATTTGGTCCATAAATTATCTACAAAACATTGTTAAAATCACTCTATCTTAGTAATATACATACATGATGTCCAGCGGCCATAATAAGACTTTCATGTGCCATTTGCAATTCATCATAAGGTTGAGCTAACTCACGCTTTCCCCACTCAAACACGCGATGTGCGTTTTGAAAATCTCCTGCTGCTTCAAAATAGTATGCCCATGCCCTATACATGTCACTACAACCTCGGCAAAGTCCCTGTGCAAACATCATGTTGTATAGCTCTACTGGATTTTGCTGATGGTCAATCTGAAAGACAAACAATGTATTTTCTGGTGTGCACTTAGAATATGAATCCTCACATATTTGATGAATAGTTTACAGAGTCGCCTGTCGTCTTTATATCGACTATCATGTTCAAATAGACCAATACAATGTTCTAAAAGTGAAATTAAATTGCCTTCATGTCCTTGCTTGGGGAAACTTTGTTCAACCCATGAGATGTAATTATACCAATTTTCTAAAGGATCTTCACCTGTGTATGCTCTTATTAAGGACTCGAATTCTCTAATAATAAAAGTTTTAATCATAACCTAAACATGTACTGCATGTTACCCTTTTTGTTGGAGTAACTCTCTTTGGTGATCCATGTCAGCTTGTGCTTGTAAAGCTACACCAAGTTGTACCACATTTCGTCCCCCGCGAAGTGGTTGAATATTTTCTTTACTAAGATCAAAATCCATTCGTTTTGACGTTTCTGAGGGTAGTAATACAAATGTTATGTACCTACAACTGTCAAAAGTCGACAATATTTGGCAGGACAAGAAATGTCGAACAACGGAATCTTGTTGTTGAAAATTCAAAGCACTTAAGAGCTAATTATTTTTAGATACCCCGAATTGGCTTGGGAATTAAATATTTACCACATTACTATTGAAACATAATAAGACGGGGTATCAGAACATCGTAACGACTTTTCGTTTTTAATACCAACTGTGCCAGCCAAATAGTCCTGTCCAAATGACAAACGATGAAAATTAGGTCTGGTAGACTAGCGTGACCGGAAAATAAATGGAAAATTCAGCGGATACCAAAATATTACAGCATTGGAACAAATGATGAACAAATTTTGTTATTAGGGGTAGATTTTACGATTTCAAAGCCACTTCCAACGTACAGTGCTCAGAAAATGATCAGTCTGTATTTTTGGTAAAGTCGTGATTTTTTTTAAAGACAAAATATTTCTATTGGGCATATTGGGCGAACGATCCATGACACCTATTGACGTAAATGGAAATCCTACCTCAACACGTCTCCAAGCCCAAGCGCGTCTCAATCAAAATATATACTATTAGTCAAAATATCTGCGTCTACAGAAATGTTGATAACTTGTTCGAAAATTCCATATTGATCGTAAACATGTCTAATGTCTAATCTAATTCCAAGAGGATGGTTTCCTCGGATGCTTCTTTGAAAATGTGTGTGCTCAAGTAATTTTCGTTTAAAAGTTCTCGGAAGGAGTAAAGAAACGAAGTAGTGTTCCCCATTCCGAAATCTTATTCTTTATCGTTAATCGTTACGGTAATTCGAAACTTACTCTACCTCGAGTAAAGAAGTTTCACTTCAAAAATAAATAGTACTATGTAAGTTGAAAATGAAATTTTTGAAAAACACATCGTTATTATTAAATACACGTAAATATCTTAAAGAAACAAGAGTTTGCATATATGGCTTTATTAAAATAAAGGATAACTCCATCATGTTACAGGTTAGACTCCATATCTACGTCCATTAATAATACTCCTGAAGCTTTTCTTCGGTCATAGTATTTTATATTTTTTGTGAAGTGAAAACTTCTTTAGGTGTGCCTCGGAAAAATGTCTGCTTTGGAGTGTATGAGTCGCCAATTAAGTGAAAACATTAAATGTGAAATTGAAGAGTGAAATTCAATCAGATGGAGAAATGGATCAAAAAAGCCAATTCAAGGATATAAAACGAAAAAGGGAATTAGCTAGTGCCTGCGTGAAAAACCAACGTAAGTTAAGCAAGATTAATCTATCATTTCATAACTACATCAATCTGTATATCACTTTGTGGAAACGATTATTTGAAGTGTACAATTAAAAAAAAAGGTATGTTCTTTATTACATGAAAAACTACGTCCATGGTGATATTCTGAAAACAAAATTCACCCGCTGTAAGCACAGTTCAGTTCGATCCACTTCAACAATAAAAATCCTTTGTCTAAATCTTCAGCACTACCAATAGAAATAAAATTATTTCAAATTCAGTCTAATTTCACGTTTTAATTTCAAATTTGAAATGTCAGTAAGTTGTAAATGACGGCTTTCAGTGTCGAAATGTCAACAACCGGAAGTTGTTACAATTCTACCATTTAAAAATGAAATTCAGTACTACCAACTCAAACAGTCCTTCTTGATCACGCTGTACCTATAATCTTCGACAGATTCAGACAAGTCTGTATCACACTGGATAAATATGTAAATGTTGCTTATGAGGCAGTTTGTCACGTGCAAATTAAGGTAAGATATAGAACAGTTCCATTCCCCAAACACGTTTATTTTCAAAAAGAAAGGGTGGTACGCTGGTTGTTAACTGCTGCTTTATGTCCTTCGGCACGTATGTACCCAACCCTCGTTTAATCGTCAATTGTCTGTCATCTGTCATTTGTCATTTCCCAAAAAATCCACGGCGCCAACAGCGACAAACTAAAGGAAACAGATCGGCGAATTTGATATAAACTACTTTGTCTTGTGGCAGAAATACCGTTAGAAAAAGTATGAAGCATTATTATTGTTCTAATTCTGTCTATTCTGTATAATTTTTGACTGATTATTGTCATGATGTCGTGTTTACCGTGTTAAATTTGTTTTACGTGCTGTTGCCCACAATGTGCCCGGTGGTTAGAATTAATTTTTTTTTGCCTTTGGAAAACTCGTATTACGACCGGATAGTGGTCACGGCTATATTTTTGAGCGTGTAATTGAACAAACGGGTTAATGTTACGCTGATGTTCGCGTTACTATAAAGAACTGTTTTCTGATTTTGATTGATTGTTTATTAACGAAGTATCTTTATAGAAAATGTCAACGAAGCGCAAGAAGGCTCCAGCTAAACGCGGTATGGGCAAACGAGCCAAAAGGAAAGCGGAAAGTGAGGTTGATTCAGAGATTAGTGACGCTAGTGACAATGAAAACGCCACACAGCCTGATGAAGTCTTGATCGCTGGTCATGGTGATGCTCTAGATGAGCCCACTCAGCTACCTCAAGAGTTGCTTAAAACATTAATTAAACCAGCGGGTCAACTTCTCATATTTGGGCTGATTAACTGGGACTACACTTCGAATAAGATTCCAAAAGAAGTCAGGATTAAAATGCACCCTAATTTGTTCAGTCCACATCGCTTGCTGGATATCAAGGTACCTATCTACATAAATCTACATAAAAATGTATTTAATTACCATCACTTTACTTGACAAAACTTGTTTTAATTTATAATTGAATGGTTGATCACACACACTTTGTACCCAATTGATAATTAAGTTGGTATGGTTGTCAATACTATCATTTAGCACCCTGTGTTAAATGAGCCTTCCATTCTCGGCGTTGTCGCCTCTTCTCCAGTCGCTGTCGGTATTTATTCTGAACCATACGTGAATAACGTATATAACCAGCTCTACAGGTATTAAAAATGTTTTCATCATTATACTGTTTTTAAAATAAAATAATTGTGCTGCAGGCGGCTTTGTATTTTGTCAAAATGTTATTCAAGACAGAAGAGGAGACTCAAAACATTATATTATTGTATTTAATTGCAAAATGAAATACTGAAACAAAGAGGAAAAAATTATATATTTATATACAATACATATTTCAAGTTTGAATTTTTTCCTGAACTCTTGACAGCAAATTTATCATAGAAATCCTGATGGCGTGGTAGGCTCTCAGTGAAATGAGTCAAAACCTGGTCAGTGAAGCACTTTAATAAACTATCAGGTCTTAAACTATAATCATAACTTTTCATAGCCTGCTGGATGTATCAATCATTTATGAAGATCCTGTATATATTACATTATTTGACGAAGTTTTTTTTGTCATTTTAAGGATTGTTATTCTAGCGGCAAATAGACGTAGGTCGATTGAAAAAGGTCTGTCCCATCAAAGAATGTTTTTTCATGACTATACAGGGTGTTATGGAAGTCCTAGCAGAAAATTTAACCACAAGTAGAACTCGTCAAAATAAACATTTTTTCTATTTACCACTTTGCTGAAATCCGCAATTTTTTGAACATTTTTCTGACACCTTATTTCACCCTCCGCCTATGACTAAATTGAACATGGAACGCATGAGAGAGTTTTTGCCGAACGAGGTAAACACCTTCTAACTTTTTTGAGACAAAAAAATTGTGAATAGCAAATTTTAGTTATCAGTTGTGTCGCGCCGGCCGCTAAGAAATGAACTGTCTGTGATCGATTCTTAAGCAAATACTATACCATATTTCAAATCATGGAGGTATAATATAAGAGGAGAAAACAAAGCCACGCTGGGGACAGTGTTGTTATTTTTCCCCAAGCAGACCGCCAGTGGCGTAGCATAATAAACTGTACTTTCGGTTTCTTCGGCATATAAGATTGAAAAGAAAATCTCAAACCAGATCTTTAATCTATCTAAATTATTTGCAAGTCTGGAAAAAGTATTTACAAATAATCCAGTGCTCACTTAAATTTTTAATTGTAATTTATTTATTATGTTTTACAACTCCACCAAGTCACGTACCGACGCCACTGCGTGAAATCAAACCCAAACATTTACAGAGTTGTCAGCTTGTGCTATATCGCACTGTTTGGTATGGAAATTATACTAAAATTTTGGTGTAAACGTTTTGATATCCTTATATACAGTTAATAATTCATACATGGTTTAGTATGCATTATTTAAAAAGGATTTTCAAAACCCCGATGAGGCAATTTCAACAAATTACTTTTTCGATCTGGCAATATTGGTCATTCTTCCATTTGGTTAAATGGCTTCACAACAAAAACGCCAATGTAGTTTCCTCTTCTATCTTAGTTCCATGTTTCAAATGAATTGGCATCGTGGCAGGCGCTGGAAATTCAATTTTATGTTGGCAGCATGACATCGCTCATAATAAATCAAATATCTCTAGGTAGATTTTTAAGCAACAAATACGTACAGAGAATACTAACAAACATCCTGAATGAATCTGTTCGAACTGCTAGGAGGATACTTTCAAAAAAACTTGAGGGACAGTCACTGGAATCGAAGTAAAGGAGTTGAAGAAAAGCTGTTAATTTATATTTATAAATTAAATTACAAATAAACAGAAAAATAAATAATTGGCTTGGGGTTTTTGTAAGACATACTACAATCAGAGAATTCAAGCAAAACTGGGAATGAAAGACAGAGTTGTGCAAATTTGGCGTAAAGCACTTGAACACTGTACACAAGAAAAACGACATATTGAGAAAGAAATTACCAATGATTTTGAAAAATAGTGAAAATAATGAGACACGTTGTCCACCATTTATAATTAATACAAATTAACATGTCTGATTCATCAGGATTTTGAGTTGTTTCATAACATAACCTCCAAATAATCTAATGCCAGTCTCACATGTTTTAGTAACTTTTTTGACATAAGATAAAGCTCAGTTTACACAATCACCGCCTGCTGCGATGCCAATTTATTTGAAATGAAGTATAAGAACCTATTCATTGTAATTTCCACGAAAATGTTATTTTCTATGGTGTTAGTGTTAGATAATGCAAATGAAGTCTGCCGCTTGTTTGTGTCTCGGACGTCCTAGATGTAATCGTGTTTTGGAAATTGAACCTACAATTTTTAAGTATTCGAAGATGTGTGGTGTCGGTGTGTCAACATTTATCGTAAGTTAGAGAGTTTATTACATACCGTGCAATCATTTAAATTATAAATTAGAGTAGGCGGCTTTTTTATTATGCAATGGCCCAGCCTGCAAATTGACTGACTGCTTAGACTGACAGTAAAATTTGAACAAGAAGAATGTTCTTAAATCCAAGTGGAGTAAATTTAAATTAAAATTTAAATATATCTAAGTCGAATTCCACAAACTTTAATAACTCTAAAATTACTAATGGTACATGTTTCGGCAGAACACTTCTGCCATCATCAGCCCTAATTTAACAAGAGATTAATGATACAATTGATGAATTACAAGAGGGGTTCTTACCTAATATAAACAATTATGACATTGACGTAATTTTGAATTAAATTTGACGTTTTCAAAGGGTTACATGATTTTTAAAAGATTTCGTAAAAACAACATTTTATAAAATGAAAAAATTAAAAATGGATCAAAGAGAATCTGGTAAGTTTGTTTGAGTGAAAAATTAAAATAGTGAATTAATAATGGGATTATTGAAGTTATTCTGTTCATTTAAACAAGATCTGTTTTCCAGTTTCAAGGCTTTCCTTATTTAAAAATCTCAAGAAAATCTAATTTCCGGCCTTTATTGCATTTATGAATCAATTTGGAATTTGATGGTGAAAAACTATGTTTCGTTATTAATATATGATTGGCGAAAGAAGAAGGTGTTGATGGTGGAGGATCAAGATCTGTGTTGTTATAGATGTGCCTGAAATGTTCTTTAATACGGTCTGATATTTTGCGACCTGTCTGACCTATGTAGAATGACTCACAAGTAGAGCAGCTTAATTTGTATACACTTGATGATGATTTGTAATCTAATGGATCTTTATTTTTAATAAAAAATCTGGATAAGTTGTTATCTGTTTTAAATGAAACTTTAAAACCGTTTTTCTTAAGTATTTTAGAACATTTCTCTGAGACGACGCCAAAATATGTTAATGAATTTGAAAAGGAAATTGTTTCTGAAGGATTTTTAACCAAGTAGTGTGTGTATTTGAATTTGTTATAGTATCTATAGTATAATTTATTTATAGTTTTTAAAGAATATCCATTATTTGAAGCAATTTGTTTAATGTTATTAAGTTCTGTTTGAAAAGATGAATCTGATAGTGGTATAGAAAATAATCGGTGGAAAAAGGAATGAAAAGCTGCAAATTTATGGGAAACAGGGTGACAAGAGTCAAAAGGTATTACGCAATCTGTGATACTAGGTTTTCTATAAATGTCAAATTTAAAAGTATTATTATTTCTAGTGATTAACAAGTCTAAAAAGGGGATTTGGGAATTGATTTCAATTTCAACGGTGAATTTAATGGATTGGTTTAAAGAATTTAAGTTGCTGAGTGCGTTATCAAGTTCAGAATCAGATCCTTTGAATAAAGCAATTATGTCATCTACATATCTGTACCAAAAGAGAAAATGATCTTTAAAAGGTGAAGAAGTTAAAAACTGATCTTCTAAGTTATTCATGAATATTTCTGCTAAAAGAGGTGACAAATTAGAGCCCATTGTCACCCTGTTTCCCATAAATTTGCAGCTTTTCATTCCTTTTTCCACCGATTATTTTCTATACCACTATCAGATTCATCTTTTCAAACAGAACTTAATAACATTAAACAAATCGCTTCAAATAATGGATATTCTTTAAAAACTATAAATAAATTATACTATAGATACTGTAACAAATTCAAATACACACACTACTTGGTTAAAAATCCTTCAGAAACAATTTCCTTTTCAAATTCATTAACATATTTTGGCGTCGTCTCAGAGAAATGTTCTAAAATACTTAAGAAAAACGGTTTTAAAGTTTCATTTAAAACAGATAACAACTTATCCAGATTTTTTATTAAAAATAAAGATCCATTAGATTACAAATCATCATCAGGTGTATACAAATTAAGCTGCTCTACTTGTGAGTCATTCTACATAGGTCAGACAGGTCGCAAAATATCAGACCGTATTAAAGAACATTTCAGGCACATCTATAACAACACAGATCTTGATCCTCCACCATCAACACCTTCTTCTTTCGCCAATCATATATTAATAACGAAACATAGTTTTTCACCATCAAATTCCAAATTGATTCATAAATGCAATAAAGGCCGGAAATTAGATTTTCTTGAGACTTTGGAAATAAGGAAAGCCTTGAAACTGGAAAACAGATCTTGTTTAAATGAACAGAATAACTTCAATAATCCCATTATTAATTCACTATTTTAATTTTTCACTCAAACAAACTTACCAGATTCTCTTTGATCCATTTTTAATTTTTACATTTTATAAAATGTTGTTTTTACGAAATCTTTTAAAAATCATGTAACCCTTTGAAAACGTCAAATTTAATTCAAAATTACGTCAATGTCATATTTTTTTATATTAGGTAAGAACCCCTCTTGTAATTCATCAATTGTATCATTAATCTCTTGTTAAATTAGGGCTGATGATGGCAGAAGTGTTCTGCCGAAACATGTACCATTAGTAATTTTACAGTTATTAAAGTTTGTGGAGTTCGACTTAGATATATTTAAATTTTAAAGTAAAATTTGAAGTTATCGTAAACATTGTGACGTTTATGTTCTCATGAAAATAAAAGACTAACAAATAATGTAGAATAATTGAGAATTACAGCAACTGTTCAAAGTATTCTCCCGCATCTTCAATTCAGCTGTTAACTCCATTCACCATTCTGTTGCCGTTTTTTTGAAGTCATTTTGACATTCGAATTTTAAATAAAATTGTCAAAAGTTAGTAGTGCCAACCTAATTTAAATTTCACAGCATAGTATAATTTATAATTTAAATGATGGTACGTTACGAACCTTCAATATTATGCATGTTATGGTAGGGTTAGTACATGTTTCCATTCAAACAGTTTTTATTTCGATTCGTTTATCGGGTAGCGTTTTTGTGCCTTCCTGATAATGAATGAAGTTGGGACCATAGATGGGTATTGGTTTTAGGGGTTAAACTATTCTTAATTTTAACTCCGTAAGGGAGCATTTGGGAAAAAATGATAGATAAAAAAATGTTTACTTTGACGAGTTCTACTTGTGGTTAAATTTTCTGCTAGGACTTGCATAACACCCTGTATGTTTGTTCCATCGTTAAACGTTTCAATTTTCCAAAACCTACGAATTCAATTCGAAAATATAATTAATGTATTATTATAATCGCGATCCTTAAAATAACAAAAATTTGCAGTCAAATAATGTCGGATTGATTTGACAAAATGATTAATTTGAACAATATACACAAGGTGTTACAAAATGATTTTCATCTAATCGCCTGTCTACTTTACATGTAAAATAAAAAATGCCGTTTTATGAAAATAGTTATACTTTTAACGAGGAACAATCAAACGAAGAATCCTCTGCAGCCTTATTTTCCGGGCCTCCGTTCAGGTTTCCCATGACAATCAAGTGTACTCATTCCGATTACGGGGCCTTCCTTTCTTGAATTAATTTAATGAAATGACGTTTATCATTTGACAACCAATGCGTTATTGACAGAATTAGCAAATGCAAAAAAATAGAGCGGCATAGAATAATTTACATGTAAAAGAATTCCAAAATTAACTAAGTAGGTGAAAATTATTTATTTTGTAACACCCCGCATATACAGGGTTTTCAAAAAGTATGGAACCGGCTTAATATCTTCAAAACCATTAAGCGGAATAACTTGATATTTTGGATATAAATTCTACTAATTAATACCTATTGTCCATAATTTTTCCAACTGTTTTACAATGTTAGTTTACGAGATACACAGCTAACTAGTTTTTTTTTTTAAATAGCAATAGGGGTCGAAATTTAATATAATTCGAAAGCTTATTATTTTCCGAATTCAAGACTATGTCGCTCTTGCCTAAACATTGCCACCAGAAGTGTTAAATAAATTAGAAATGAAAACATCTAGTGACCTAACAAAATGCTTTGAAATCACAGGTGACACATTGAACGCACTGAATTTGCCAAACATGGTGAAATTAACTGAAAAAGGGAGAATAGAGGTCCTCCCTGATGACATGCAAAGGTATATGCTCTTTTTAACACTTACACCCGAAATTTTGTCAGGCAACACTGAACATTTATTGTAGGAAAAGAAAACACCTAATTAATGCTTTCAAATTATTTTTTTAAGTTTTCTTGTTTGTTTTTTTTTCTTGCATTAATTATTTTTAAGAAATAAATGTTTAGAGCTATTGCTTATTCAGTTTTCATTCAGTTGGACTTCTAAAAGTGTTAAAATACAGCTGGTTTTGTCATTTTAACGATCAAACATGTTTGGTTGATTTCTAATTTTTTTACAGTTGTCAAAATGTTTCGACACCAGCATTACATGATGATATTCAGAAAAAAATAAGCTTTCAAATGTTGTCAAATTTGACCCCTTTTGCTATTTAAAAAAAATCTAGTTGGCTGTGTATCTCATAACCTAACCTAATGTAAATCAGTTGAAGAAAGTAGATGTAATAGATATTAATTAGCTGAATTCATATCCCAAATTGCAAGTTATTCCGGCTAATAGTTTTGAAGATATTAAGCCGGTTCCATACTTTTTGAAAACCCTGTATAATAGTATACAGGTTGTCCATTATAACTTCGCGAGAAACGGCGGGACCCGGTAAAAAGTATTCCACGATTTGAAATCTAGTGTCAGTGGCGTGGTAAGGAGCTTATAGATAAGCGATTAAGGTATACAGGGCACACAATTCCAGAAATGAAACTTTCTAAAAACGTACCCGTAAATCTAAAAACCAAAAAATTACATCTCTGCTATAAATATTCGGTTGATGCACTCTGATGGCACTGTCGTTAAACCAAAATTGTGTTTTTTCATTATTAGAATAAAAATTCATAAGGATTTTGAACGGCCCCACAATAGTAAAAAATGACATTTACACCCACCAACATTCAAAAGTGCATCTTAGAACAAATGTTATCATGGGTGGACGCACGAAATGTATGAAGCGCGGCATCGTAGCTGATTCACAGCCTAATGTCCTGATGAGTTGCGACTGGTCTTAAACGTCGGTTACTATGGAGACGTTTTATCTAAAGACCAGACAGTAAGCACCAATTTGATGTTTCATTTGACATGAAATTGGGCCTTACTGCCTGAGGTTTAGTTAAGATGTTTCCATAGCAACCAGCACTTGCGACCAGTCGCAAATCAACATGAAGTCGGGCTGTCAGACTGTAAGATTTAACCATGAATATGATGAGACGTTTAACAACTATTATTTAACTTGTTATAATCAAAATGAAACATCAACAATACTCGTTATGACAAAATGGATCATTCTGTCAAGATCGTCCTTTGTTTCCAACGCTTCCGTGATATTTTACTTAAAACATAAACTTGTTCATCGCTTACTATTCAAAATTTCCGACAAAATGCAGGTTTAATTCAATATTTTCTTTTTTTGTTTGGAACCAATTATCTCGGGATCTATTGATTTTAAGGTTAAAGATGCTTATATTCCCGTGTTCAGAACGATATACTGTATGTAATTCCATGAAAAAAAAAATGGATTGCCATTTAAAAAAAGTGTGGATGACGTCATAACCCAAAAACAAAACACTATCTAAAAATGAAAATTATTGGAAAAAGTGGCAATTCAAAAACCAAAGTTGACCTGTTCAAGGAATTCTTGCTAAAAGTTGCCTGAATTTTTTTATCGAATTGGGTCCATACTTTACGTTCGCACTGTATAATATTATTTTTAATTACGAGTAAGTTGATATGTTAAAAAAAATTGATCTATTGCAAAGTTGGAACTACACCAATAAAGTGTGACGTCACAATATCGAAACTTGACGTTTACCGATTCCTACTAAACATGACGTTGAACGACTTGAAGTTGCCGTAATGGGTCAACATCGACGAAACTGATAAATGAATGGTAATGAATGAACACACTGATTTGTCTCCGCCTCTGAGGTGTCCACCTAATTATTATTACCTAATATTGACCGAGGTGCAAGAACTAGTTAGTGACATGACTGATTCTTATAGTGGTGAGCAAGAACTTGCGATACAATAAAATTCAAGGCTGTTTTAATTGGCATGTAGCTGTGGTGCACTCACGGGAAAATTATCTTGGACATAAATGTCATGCTTCTGTGAATCTAAAGCATCCATTGCGATTATAGCAATTGCTTGGTCAAGCTCGTCTTCAATGACATGTTCTTGTTCACAAAATCAGGCGAACCTATTAATTATTTTTAAAATAATCTTTATAAAGAAGTTCCTTTTATGAACGATCGTTTTGGGAATACAATTGCTTTTAATGCCCAAGCTAATTTATCGTGTGTGAATCATTTGTGAAGACCCTGTATAATAAATACAGAATGATCGAAAAATTAGTCAAAGTTGGCCATGCACGAAAAGACGATTGTTATAGTTTAATAGAATTATTTATGAAATGTCAAATTTAACATGGTCAACTTGACATTTAATACATAATTCTAGCGTATTTTCGTACATGGCCAACTTTGACTAATTTAGTTTTCAATCTCTGTATGAGATCATAAAATAATATGTTCTTTATCAAATGTTATTTTATGCAGATTCGTGCTGCCGTGACCGGCTGCATGGCTACACATAGCGTCCTCATTACAGAAGAAGGGAAAGCTTTAACTTTCGGTCGTAATAAGTTTGGTCAACTGGGACTGGACAATACTGTAACAAAAGAAGCTCCAACTGCAGTTCCAGGACTAGAAAACATGAATGTAATCAGTGCAGCTTGCGGTCGTAATCATACCCTTTTCCTGACCGACACAGGTACTGTGTATGCATGTGGTGATAATCGCTCAGGTCAATGTGGTGTTGGTAATCTACAACCCAACATTTTAACTCCAACCAGGATCAATTACCGAGGACCACCAATTGTAAAAGTGGGTTGTGGAGCTGAATTCTCTCTGATTTTGGATATAAAAGGCGGGTTACATACTTTTGGCTTACCTGAGTATGGTCAGTTAGGTCATAACACAGATGGAAAATATTTTAAAACAAGCACTAAGCTTTGTTTTAATTTTGTAACTAGCCCGAAACGTATTGTCCTCTACATCGAAAAGGGCAAAGATGGTCACGTAGCTCCAGTAGATGTTACAGAGATCGTTGATTTCAGTTGCGGGCAAAATCATACCGTGGCAATTGATAGTAAGAGAAGAGCCTTTTCTTGGGGATTTGGTGGCTTTGGTCGTTTGGGTCATGCAGAACCTAGAGATGAACTCGTTCCACGTTTAATTAAGTATTTTGATACCCAGTCCAAAGGGGTACGTTCAGTGCATTGTGGATCCACTTACAGTCTTGCAGTAACAGATTTTGGGGCTTTGTTTATGTCCGGTCAAACTAAACGTACTGGAGAAGCAAACATGTATCCTAAACCCATTCAAGATCTCACAGGTTGGACCATTAATCACGTTGCTGCAGGAAACACTTCAATTATTGTGTCTGCTGATGAATCTGTCATATCTTGGGGTGGTACACCTACATATGGAGAGTTAGGTTTGGGAGAACTAACAAGGTCCACAACTGTTCCAAAAGAGGTAATTAGTTTGCATAGAAATTTCATTTTTTCATTCTGTTCTATTTCAGGTTACCAGATTGAATGGAGTTAAAGTTCTGAGTTTGGCAATGGGTTTTGGACATACATTGCTAATAGCACAAAATGAAACACCTGAGCAAAAAACCAAGCTGGAAACTTTTGATCTTTACGAACCTTAATGTAATCCACTTAACATACATACATGTACTCTAATATTAAATATGTGTACTACTACTGCCCTTATTTTTTAGATTTAGCATTTATACTTCAGTATTTTTTATATTATACATCTATTTATTTAGACTTTCAGTTATATGTATATCATTTTTGTATCAGTTCCAGATTTCAATAAATATTTGTAGAAATTGTGTCATTTAAAACTTCTTAGAATAGATCTAAAAAACGATATAGGACGTTTAATTTTGGTTTCAGCATTCTGCATAGTTGATAAATTTAAATTAGCCCTCTGAAATTGTCATTGGTCTACTTGATCACGTGATTGAGATTAGCCATTAGGATTTGCAGGAATGTGAGGTTTTCAGATTGGTTAAATTTAATCAGATGGCCAATTAAAACACGAATTTACTAAAGGCCCTATACTATGAACTGTAGAATTTATTTAATTATGTATTTTTAATGTATAAAAAAATTAACGCCTAGTTACTTTTTCGTTGTTGTACTACCCAACATGCATTATGTCAGCTGTCACTTTTGGACGTCCATCTTGTTTGATCCTCGTTCTGTAATTTACCGGTGAATTTATAAGGGGTTTATTTCACATATACGGTAATCATTTTTGAGTAGATTAAAAATCAAATTCGCAGTTTCTCAATTCTCTAGATTTGTAAGCAAAAACGTTACGTTTTTTCGAATTCGGCTTTACCTAACCTCAAAAAGTCAAACTTTGACCACGTTAATCAACATTTTTTTCTAGATAAACGATGTCTGCAGCTCAGCTTTTCAACAGAATTGGACAATTTGGCCTTGGTGTAGCTCTTGTTGGTGGTGTCGTTAATTCTGCATTATATAATGGTAGGGAGTATGTTTACTTTCAAGTTAATTTTTTACAATAATATCTTCTTTCAGTCGATGGGGGTCACCGAGCCGTTATTTTCGATCGCTTTTCTGGTGTGAAAAAGCAGGTGGTAGGGGAAGGTACTCACTTTTTTGTACCATGGGTGCAGCGCCCTATCATTTTCGACGTACGTTCGAAACCCCGCAATGTGCCTGTTATCACTGGGAGCAAAGATCTTCAAAATGTAAACATCACACTTAGGATTCTCTTCCGGCCTGTGCCAGATCAGCTTCCTCGCATTTACACGGTTCTAGGGCAGGACTATGAGGAACGTGTGCTACCTTCCATCACTACTGAGGTGCTCAAAGCTGTAGTGGCCCAGTTTGACGCTGGAGAACTAATTACCCAAAGAGATCTTGTTTCACAGAAAGTTAGTGAAGATCTTACAGAAAGAGCTGGACAGTTTGGTTTCATTCTTGATGACATCTCAATTACTCACTTGACTTTTGGAAGAGAATTTACACTGGCTGTTGAGTTGAAACAAGTAGCTCAACAGGATGCTGAGAAAGCTAGATTTTTAGTAGAAAAAGCAGAACAGAGTAAAAAAGCTGCAGTGATAACAGCTGAAGGTGATGCACAAGCAGCTAATCTGCTGGCAAAAGCTTTTGGAGATGCTGGTGAGGGTTTGGTGGAGTTAAGGAGGATTGAAGCAGCAGAAGATATAGCATATCAGTTGTCGAGATCAAGGCAGGTTTCATATTTGCCTGGTGGCCAGAATTTATTGTTGAATGTGCCAACACCTTCTAATGCTCCTAATTAGAAAAAGTATGGAGAATGAGACTAGATTGTAGGAGTCGGGTGTTTTGTGTGGCTCAAGACTTTACAGGAAGGACAGTTTTGGAGATTGAGTTCCATTTTTTGCTTCAACAAGCTGTCAAGTGTATGAATCTAAGTACTGTTAATGTTAATACATTTTATAACGTAAGAGTACTTTGCTTTATTGTATATACATTACAATATTCCTCTGAAGAATTGTTCAGTTTTGCATTTATTAGTTCAACAGCTATGTCATTTAGCCTTCTTTCTTCTTGTGGTAAAATAAGAAAAGAAGATCTAGTGAACTTTAGTATATCAGAAATGGAGAATTTGAAAGTTCCTTCTTCTACCTCAGACATTCTTGTTTGCCAATTTCATAATGTGTCTGATCATTATCTCTTTCATTAAATTTTTATATGGTAGATATGTGACTACCAAGGACAACCCTAGGAAAATTTTAGAACAATGGATTAATCTGTTGTGTTTTGATTCCTGTCCTGCCGAAATAATATTAAAAAGCTGCAAAATTTGAGTTGTACAGTGAATCGCGAGCGCCACAACATTTTGGGACCTACAATGTATATACAGGGTCTAACAGACAGGTATCAAAATTTTAATCAGTAACAGAACTTGACAAGAGCAACAAGTTTTCTGAAAACACTTTTGTCATAAACTCTGGTCGTAGAGTTAAAAAATTTCAAGATGTTGTACAAAAATCACTACGCCACTACAGGTGGCGGATGGACAAAA
The DNA here is from genome assembly GCA_963583935.1 of Diaperis boleti. Taxonomy (NCBI): domain Eukaryota; kingdom Metazoa; phylum Arthropoda; class Insecta; order Coleoptera; family Tenebrionidae; genus Diaperis; species Diaperis boleti. The sequence continues at coordinate 22,342,307 of OY757247.1, read as the reverse complement.
ACGGATAAAGAAAGCGCGAGGGCTATAGTGATATATCGAAAATTGTTTAGTTCCAGCTTCATCATCACTACTAGTCAAAACCGATTTCGTAACTGTAATATTTTCCAATATTTCATAGTAGCTTCTAGTTTCTGCACTAGTGCTTGGTCTAGCTTCATTTTCCCAGGGTCGAAACATCATTAAACTATTGCACTAAACACACCAAAGAAATATTAATTTAGAATTTCAAAACATAACAGCACTTAACGGACACAATTCACGTAAATGAATGAAGTGCATAATAAATAAATTCAGCGGACAACACCCCTTAAAAAGCGCGAAAAAAAACAGTCCGATCCTGTTTCATCAAAGTTGCGTGCGGAAACAATTCTCTATAAGCAGTTTTTTTTTTATCGGAACTTCTTTATTTTCTGTAAGTCAGTATATGATCGACACAGTCTATATCTCTTCGCGTCTCAAAAACAATTAACCGTAGCATAGGTAATTTTACATTAATTTTAAGGTGAGATGTTAGGGAAAATAAATTTGTATTTAACAAACACAAACACAAATTTCAATTTTAAAAAACCTGTTTAACAAAATGGAATTTTTAGAAGCCACAAAATTGACCAATGAAAATTTTAAGGATATTTTTATTCTCGTGCTCGCAATAATAAATAATGTTACTGACCTTTTTTTAGCCTTCATACAATTTCCATGATCCCTCAAATGTTACACAGTTTTTACAAATGTTGGGAATTTTGGAAGATGGCGATTGGTTCGCCATTTTAGCCGCAGATATATTATGTACCCAAAATTATAAAACTACCTCTGGAGAAAGTATATTTTTAAATCGTCTTTAAAAAACCTATACATAAAAATTTGTAATGGTGTTTTTCATGTTCAGCATGTTAATTTACATAAGAAAAAAAAAATACGAGTGTGCTTTAGACCACACTACTGAAGTAAAACTTCAGTTCGCCATTGTGAAAGTGCTCTTAATTTATAAATGGAGCTAGAGAATCCTGAATTACTACCGTCTGCAGTATTGGATAATGCATGTTTCAGTTTGTCGTCAGCGAAAAGTCCTGCATACAAAACTGACACACGCAAATAGAATAGTATTGTGAGAAGTGCGGATTTACAACGGATAAGACGCGGGTTCGAATCCCGTTAAGGCAAAAAAAATCTATGAATTAATTATTGTAAAATCGTGCATTAAAGAAAACTTCCGTTCGCTTCGCCTGATCACACTTTTCGTAATCTCGTCACGCATTCACCAGCTTACTCCCCAAGTTAAGTGTCCGTAAAGAAGTTTTACTTAAAAAAAAGTGACATTTTTGACCATTTAATTTATAAACTAGTTTTCCAATAAGTAGAATAGATTAATTTTGCCTATCTTAAAGGTGGTTCTTCACGCACGCAGTAGCTAATTTCTGTTTCGTTTTAAGAGAGTTCTCCAGTGGCAGGTACATTTCTGTCGGTCGAAGTACATTTTCCCGCAATATCTTTTTTTTTTTAATTTACAAATTTCAAAAAATCGCTCTGTAGCTGCAAAGATCTATATTTTATCAACACGCCCACAAAATTTCAACGAAAAATCTTCAAAAATAAAAAAATTACATTCAATGCCGCACATTGCTGTACATTTTTGCCCGCCGTTAAATTAAACTAACAATGATACGTCTGTCAACTTGATGTTTTTACTTTTGAGCATGACGCGTCAATTTCATTTACTAACAAGCAAAAATCTGTACTCCAGGTTTCACTTCAAAATCATCAAGTTTCAAAACTCATGCAATCTTGCTTGCTTCCTCGTTCACTCGCTTCCTCGCTTAGTAATTTACTCTCTTACTCTTTTACTCGCTACTCACCTACTTATTATTATGTATAAAAAGTTTGCTTCATGCTACATACCTATGTATCACAGAACAAACATTGATAGGTTGTTGATATCATTTAAATTAAAATTAGAGTAGGCTGTGAATTTTAAATTAGGTTGGTATTTCAAAATAACCCGCACAATCTTGAAGAACTGCAAGAGGCAATTTTTAATGCATGCAACGCTATAATTTTTCTGTTAATATAATAATGTTGGAAACAGCATTTGAAAATATGAAAGTGAGAGTTAAGAGCTGTATTGAAGCTGGGGGAGAACACTTTGAACATTTGCTCTAATTCTCAATAAACCTACATTATTTTTTAGTGTTTTATTTTATTTTTTTATCCCGAAATTTTACTGTCAGTCAATTTGCAGGCCATTGCATAAAGAAATCCGCCTACTCTAATTTATAATTTAAATGATTTCATGGTATGTACTTAGATTTGTTACTCTACTTTATATTAATCCTCCTCGCTCCTATAGGCCAGTCAAATTAGATAAAAAAAAACCGTTTCGAGGAATTAATTCCCAGCAAGCTGGAAATAATTTCAATACCTTCATTTGGTCCTAAATAAGTGTAATTTGAGTTTGCACCAGCCCAGGACGTGAGATTAACTTATGGGAGCCCACGAAGAATTAAATTTTTGCACTTTTTTCAGTATTTTGCTTATAGCTTGAAAATAGTGCGTCGGACGGAAAATGGCACTCTATTCAATATTAAAGAGAGTTAAATTCTCCGTAGAATCAGTAGATAAATCTTCAAATTCGGTTCAGTAGTGTAGCCGAAATCAAAAGTTAGAAACCGAGAAATTTTCTCATTTGAGTGCAAAATTACATTTTGCAACTTTCCAAGACTACATCATTTTCACAACCAGATCATTTTCTAGATGAATTTATTCCTTGAAGCATCTCTTCATCTTTCCACCATTCAGGAGCAGCCAGGAGGCAATTTTTAAACTCAATTGTTGACACGCACTGTACGGCGGTATCTCGCCTTTTCAGTGGCTTTTTGCTTTCTTGGGCCACAAATTCCTGTGATACGTCTTCCCCACAGATCACACATCTTTTCTTACAATTAAAAGTCACGACTCTGTCTACATCTCTTGAGGTTTTTCCTGTCACTTTTCTTATCCTTCGAATATATTTTCCTGCATCTTTCGTAAACCCCCACTGAAGTAAAACCTTGAAGTTGAAGGTGCTTCTTGTCTTTCTTTGCTATACTTCTTTTTATCCATGTTTCTATCCCTCGTTGTTTCACTGTCGTTGAGGCCTCAACATGTAGGTTCACAACACTATTATAACACTTTCTTTCACGAATAATAAACTTTCCAAACTTTATTTATCAAACCATAGAGATAAACTTTGAAGAATTTAAGGAAAAACCGATTTTGAATTTATGCAAAATTTAGTCTTTCACAATGACTAAACCTGAAAATTGATACCTATAACGTGAAACTTTATTCTCTACCTTACAATTCTTAACTTTTGATTCCGGCTATACTACTGAACCGAATTTGAAGATTTATATACTCGTTCTACGCAGAATTTAACCTTCTTTAATATTGAATAGGATGTCATTTTCTGTCCGACGCACTGTTTTCAAGCTACAAGCAAGAAACTGAAAAAAGTGCAAAAATTAAATTCTTCTTGGGCTCCTATAAGTTAAGCCACCTCCTGGGATGGTGCAAACTCAGATTACGCTTATCTAGTACCAAATGAAGGTATTGAAACGATCTCCAGCTTGCTGGGAATTAATTCTTCGAAAAATTCTTATTTGACTGGCCTACTAAAGGAGCATTGGGCGACAATTTTTTTTATTCTGTCCAGGTTTTCCCGATAAATTGTCAGGATGGATTCCTTTCGTGGGGATGGTATTCTAGAGCTTACATTCGCATCTGACCCTTCTTACAGTATGGCCTATTCATTTCCATTTTCCCCTTTGCATAAGCTTCGCAATGTATTCTTGCTTCGTTTTTTTCCACAAGTCTTTGTAATTCGTTTTTTTTCTCAACATATTAAAAGCGTTTTGTGCTGCCCTATTCGTCTTTCTTCCGTTCCATATTTTTTGTTTAAGATTCTGCCCAGATTGCAAAAATTGTCCACAACTTCTAAGTCAGTTCCATCCAAACATATTCTCATTTCTCGAGGGGTATATCTTGGTCTTCCTAATATTAATATTAACTCCAATCTTCTTTTTTTCATTCTATTTCTTCTGAAAAAGGAATAGAATGAAAAAAGTGGTATTGAGAGCGAGAGAGAAGAAGATTACAAAAGAAAAAGAGAAGGACGAGAATCAGAAGATTTAGGAAAAGTAAGAAGTTAGAAAGATCACCGGTTAAAAAGGCAATGGATGAGGCAATGAAAGAGATGCTGAAAAAATTATGGAGGATGTAGGGGAGATAAAGGAAGACAATCGGAAGATGAGCCGAAATGATGCGTGAAAACTAAGAAAAATGGAAAAGAGAAAAGATAGAACCAAAAGAAAAAATGAAAAAAATGGTGGAGAAAATGGAAGATCAGGAAAAAAGAGTGAAAAAAAAAAGAATATTGTAGTAACGGGATTGGACGAAGAGGAATGCGAGAGCGAGAAGAAACTAGAAAAATGGATGAAGGTGGAATTAGAGCTAGAAGTAACTGTGAGAGAGATGTATAAAATAAATTGAGGAAAAATTATTGTGGCGGAACTTGGGAGCTGGGGGGAAAAGAGGAAAGTTATGGAAAATAAAAGAAAACAGAGAAAAAAAGAAAAGAAAGTATACATAGAAGATGATCTGACAAAGAAGGAAAGAGATATACAGAAGGAATTAAGAGCGATAGCCAAAGAAGAGCGACAAAAAGGACAGCGGGTAAAAGTGGGTTATAAAAAGATATGGATAGAGGGCTTAGGTGGGACGAAGAAAAGGGACAGTTAGATACAGCAAATTTTTTAATAAGAGCACAAGAAAAAGACGACAGGGCAGAAAAGGGAAAACGAATACGGAGAGGAATAAAGGAGAAAAGGAGCAAATATGAATAGTATTCTGGAACGTAGCGGGAATAAAAAACAAAGAGAATGAATTTTGGGAGTATTTGGGAGAATTTGACGTAGTGGGAATGGTAGAAACGTGGGTGGAAGAAAAGGGGTGGGAAAAATTGGAAAAGAGAATGCCAAAAGAGTTTAAGTGGAAATGTCAGTATGCAGAGAGGGAAAGCAAGAAAGGGAGAGCTAAAGGTGGTATAATAATGGGAGTGAAAGAGGGACTGGAAGGAGAAAATGGAAGTGAAGCAAAAGAAGAAAGAGGGATTATGGATAGAACGGTGAAAAGTAAACAGAGAAAATGGAGAATTGTAACAGTGTACAGCAGAAGTATGAAGGAAACGAAGAGAATAATAGAAGAGCGAGTAAAAGAGCAAGAAGAAGGAACTTTGGTGATTGGGGGGGATTTTAATGCAAGAATTGGGGGAAAGGGAAGACGGATAGAAGAGGAACAAGAAACAATAGAAGGAAGATCAACAAAAGATGGAACAGAAAACGCAGAAGGGAGAGTACTGATTAGCTTAGTAGAAGAAAGAGGGTGAGACATACTTAATGGGAACTGCACAGGAGATGAGAAAGGGGAGTACACGTATATTGGATCAAGAGGGAAGACAGTTATTGATTATGTTATGGTCAATGAAGAAGCATGGGATGAAATAGAGAAATTCAAGGTGGGAGAAAGAATGGAGTTGGACCATATGCCTTTAGAAGTGAAGACAAAAGGAAAAGAGAAAGATAGAGGAAGTGTGAATGAGTTTAGAAGAAAAATTGTAAAGAATATTTGGACGGAAGAAGGAAAATAAAATTATATAACAAGACTTAGGGAGGCAAAATACAAAGAAACAGAAATAAACGAAAAGGTGAGGGAACTGAGCGATAACATAAGAAACGCAATAGAAAATAAAAAGAGATAGAGAGAAGAGAGAAGATGGTGGTGTGGAAGAACGAGTGGTGGGATAAAGAATGCAGGGAAAGGAAGCAGGAAGCAAGAAGGAAACTAAGAAATTGAAAAAAAAAGCAACCAAGGAAGAGTACAAGAGAGCACGCAAGAGGTACAATTTAGTATGCAAAGAGAAGAAGCAAAAGAAAAGGATGGAAGAAGGGCTAAAGATAAAGGGTATAAAGACGGAAGAAGAGGTATGGAGATACATAAATAAGGAAAGAAAGAAAAAGAGAAAGAGAGAGAGTGAGGGAATTACTATGGAGGAATGGAGAGAGTACTTCCTTGAGCTGCTGGGGGGTGAGTAAAACAGACAAGAAAAGGAAAAGAGACAACAAAGAGTGGAAGGAATAGAAGAGATAACAAGAGAAGAACTAGAACAACAACTAAGAAAACTGAAAAGAAAAAAGACGCCGGGAAGGGATGGTATACAGAATGAAGCGTGGATATATGGAACGGATAGGGAAGTTGACAGGTTGTTAGAGATAATGAATAGAGTGTGGAAGGGAGAGGGATTCCCCCAAGAGTGGAAGGAGGGGATAATATGCCCCATATATAAGAAAGGAGAAAAGGATACAGTCAGTAATTATAGGGGGATCACTCTAATAAATACAGCATATAAGGTATACGCGATGATAGTGGAAGAGAGGCTGATGAAGAAAATGAATGAGAGGGGGGTGTTACCAGACGGACAGGCGGGATTTAGGAAAGGTAGAGGGACCTTGGATAATATATATATCTTAAATCACATAGCAGGAAATGAGATAAAAAAGAGGGGTGGCAAGATATAGGCATTCTTTGTGGACCTGAAGGCGGCTTTTGATAATATGGAAAGAGATTTACTGAGGGAATGCTTGAGAAAGAGAGGGATAAATGAGCATCTGGTAACAAAAATAGAAGAGATATATGAAGAGACGATAAGTAGAGTGAGAGTGGTTGGAAGGGTGAGTGAATGTTTCAAGACTTATAAGGGAGTAAGACAAGGTTGCCCACTAAGCCCCAGCCTGTTTGCAGCTTTTATTGGAGATATAGAGTAGATGTTCAGGAAGGGGCAGGGTTGTGGTGGGCAAAGAAATTTTTGGTAGTGCTAGCGAGAGAGGAGAAAGATATGAAAGAAATGATAGGAAACATGGAGAAATATATGAGGAGAAAAAAGTTGACGGTGAATGTAGAGAAATCCAAGATGATGGTGTTCAGAAAAGGGTGTGGTAGGAGAAAAGTAAATGAGTGGAAATGGGAGAAAGAGAAAATTGAAGAAGGGAGAGAATTTAAGTATTTATAATCCATTTTTTTTTATAAACAATTGTCAATGTCAAAATGCAATAAAAGACCAGGTATCATCTAAAAATATGTCCTTTCGGACCGAGCTGTATAGCCAACACTATTATTAAGGTTATTTTCACCATGTTAAACAACGGAATAAATGTCAGAATTTGACATTCAGTGTGACCAACCAAAAATTACTGTTGTTTATACCAACATGACCACATTTTGACAATTGTTTATAAAAAAAAAAAAAATGGATAATAGGTTATGTGATGAATGAAAGAAACACAGCAACAGCGCATGTGAGAGAGTTATACCTGTTTCACAATGATGTTAATGTTAGGATGGTAATGTTAACGTAATATTTAAAACCCTAATAAAAAAATGGAATTGTTCACAATGATGTTGACATCAATGGTAATGTTAAAGAGTACGTAACCCTGAACATAACATCATGTTAGAAAGCAAAAATATTTTAAATCCTACCATCACTCTTAACATTGCTGTCCTACGCGCATGCGTCGAACAAGTTTTTTGACAAGTTTGTGGAGGCGAAATTTGAAATAAACATGATTGACATTGAATTATTAATTAAATTAGTGCAAACCTGTCAATTAATACAAATCTCAAACATTAGAACCCTACAAATGTAAAAATAAAAACAAAAATTCTCTAGTGCTAGTTAACATTCATTATGAACACGCTAGTCTTAACATTGTCATTACCACTAACATTACGTTAACATTAACATCATTGTGAAACAGGTATTAGTGAAAAAAGCAAATAAGATAATAGGAGCTGTATGGGGAATAGGAGAGAGAAAATGTAATGATGTTTGATAGTTTGGTGATGTATGGAGCGGAAAAACGGGGATGGAGAGAGCAAGAAGGATTGGAAGGGGTGCAAGGAAAATATATGAAATGGGTGCTAGGGGTAGAGAGAGAGAGACACCGGGGTATATGTATAGTGATGGAGGAAACAAAGAGAGATGGAATAAGAATAGAAGCAGGAAAAAGAGCAATAAGATTTGAGGAGAGAGTGATAGCGGGAGAAGAGTGCAGAATTTTGCAAGAGTGTTTGAAAGAAAAAAGGAAAGAAACAGGAAAGGGGATATGAAAAGAGAGGGAGGCATATTTCGAACAAACCGGGTATGCAGGCGCGGAGATAGAAATAATGCGAGAGAGAGGCAGAGTAATGACAGATGAATTAGTGCATAGAGATAGAGATGTGCAAGTGCAGGAAAGAAGAACGAGAATTAGGGAGTCTAGGTACAATGGGAAGTATGAAAAAATAATAACGGAAAAAATGCCAAAGTAGCTAGGAAGAGAGAGTAGAAAAGAGAGAGTGATAATAGCAAGATTTAGATGTGGAAATGAGGAGAGAGAGAATAACTAGTGGAGTGAGGATAATAATAGAGTATGCAGGATGTGTGGAGAAAAAAGGGAGACGATAGAGTATTTGTTGGAGGAATGCGTAGAATTGAGAGGGAGAGATGATAGTAGAGAAGAAATTTTGAATGAGGACGGAAGAGGGATCGAATGGATGAGGAAGGTTGAGTGGAGAAGAGGGACAATAAGTGGGAAGGGATAAAAGCTGCTAGTTATTGTATTGAATTATTGATTTATTTAGTTTTATTTATTATATTATATTTTATTTTATTTGAGTTATGGGAAATGTATCGGATACTTTATAAACTTGTAAAGGTAATAAATTTAATATACATACTACTAGGTACTACTACTCCGATCTTCTTTGCCATTTCTGAAACTTTCTGGGTATTATTTTGCATATGCAATCATCTGCAAACTGTGGGTCTCCTAAGTGGTGAAAAACATTCCATCTATACCAGGAATCTTGTCGGTGACAGATCGTATGCTGATGATTTGTTAGATTCCTCTAATTAATTACATACCTACCATCAGTAACATAATTATATTGACGAATGTCCATAATTCCATTCTAAATAATTAGTTTTTTATTTTTTTAACTCACACTTTATACAATGTGCAAAAAATAAATGAATACTGAATTATTCCAACTTGAGAAAAGCATTTTCTCATAATATAACGTATACCCTACGCAATTTAGTTTCGGACACTAAAATAAATCATTCCTGATTAATCGACGCATTTGACTTTAGTTTTAACGCATGCATACCGATGTATAATAAATAACGTTAGAAGGAAGGTGTCGATGGACCTGACTTTGATGAAGGCGGCTGCTTTACCATCACTCGACAGGACGTGGACGTCCCGGGTTGTTGTAATTAAAAATAGTGTCGCATCACCGTGATATCCATCAAGAAAACCACTTTTGTCTTAGATTCTCATTAAGTCACGAAGACGCAAGGTACAGAAAAAGAAGGAACAATATTCAGACTTGTAAAAATTTTATTGACGGAACCTTCGAGGCGAACCTTGTAGCTAGCGGATTTGGCATTGAAACCTAGAAAAAAAAGAATGTTAATAAACAGAAGTTATATAACTTTACAATTAATCACAAATTTGATGAAGTCATAAATGATGCGTGAAGTAACGCGACTAATGATGCCACTGGAAAATTGGAATCGTGTTTTGGATTCATTTATAATAATTTACGAACCGGTGTTTGGAGGTTCTGAGGTTAATATATCCCGGATGATTTTTTGTGATTTATGGACACACCAGAACGTCGCAACCGGATTAAACCTTGAAGCTACTTTTTAGAATGCCAAAAAACGGGAACATGTTAGAACAACCTGCCAAATTAATGCCAGAGATAGGAAAATGATCTCACCTACATTAATTTATTCTTCATTTATTTTTGAGTACCTTATTGTACTTAAGAAATTGTTTAATATAAAGTAATACATAATACAAATAATATTTCTGTTTTGGACCCTTACTATGCCCATAGAGTAACAATTTGAAATTAAAGAAAGTTTATACTCTTTCCTAAAGACACTGGTTTGCAACAAAATCCTTCGTCATATGAAGATTTTCACCATATCTGTGATCCATTTTTGCTTGTTATATTTTTATGTCCGTATTCATTATATTTAAAAAAAGAAAAGTCAAAATTTTATTTTTTCGTGTTACTCCAATAAATTTAAACTTTTTAATCCACTAAACTAAACAAATTATATGGCCTTTAAATGTAGTTTTGCTGGTATTAAAAAACGATTAATGTAAAGTTGAAAAAATAATGGCATCCAGCGATGCGCTCAAAACATTTTGATAGTCGCTGGATTTATTTTGGGCAAAAAAAACTTACTACTTACGATACGAACATCTCGGCTTTTATTGAGTACCCTTTCATACCTTAATCATATCGGTCATGTCACTAAATAAAGGCATTTTAATAAATTTAGTGCACCATCAACAGTGTAAAACTGAAAATAATTAATCGGCAGTCGTTCACCGCACTCATTCCAGCAAAAAGTCCTCTTTTTGTTTAGGCCAGCGGCTCTCTTTCGTATAAATTTTAAAATCATACATCTTGTTTTTTTACAGTAAGGTTTTTTTTATCTCTCTAGGTTTCCTCATATTAGGGACTGTCACAGGTTTAAAAATTCGCCACACTTTGTGAATCACCCTGTATATATGAAAATCAAATAAGGAAGATTTTCACAGCCGGAGTTAATAAAATTACATACTTAGTTCCGGTTCGAACGCGGACGGTGTTTGGTTTGAATTTTGAAGAATTTTCAAAGTTTTTCGTGATTTCGTAAGGGCATACATATTTAGAAAAAGGTGAGCACAGTAATTCAGTATCATATCTTCTAAACAAGGATATTGAAAACATCGAAAGCCTTCTTGAAACCGAAAATTTCCTTGAATCAAAGAAGGAATCGCAAGTCCACAAATAATATGAGAGCTAATGATGGATACAAAATTTTTAAAATAAAATTAATTGAAGCAGAATAGAGGGCAAGGACTTCACCAGCTGAACATCATGATAAAAAAAATCTAGAGAGATTGCACATAGAGAGACATATAATGGTCAGGAGTAATGCTTGCAGATCTCTGTTGGTCGGTTCCCCCCAAGAGACTTTGATCCAGTAATTGAAAATATGTTAAGAAAAGCCCAGTGTAATAATGGTAAAAAAATTCATAATTTAGTTAAGTATCTTTTCACATAATTTTTTTTACGACTTCATGGCAACCCTCAACTTTTTTTTTACTTTTAGATAGACTTTTCAATTTTCTATTCAACAAGAGTAAAAAAGTGATACCTTGCATAACTTTTTTTTTTAATTACGTTTTACTTCAACAATAACATTTTTATTGATCACTCCGTATGCATTTGCGCCACGTATAACCTATTGTTTTTCAAACAAATATAAAAATAAAAGCACCGCTTCAAATTATTACATTATCGAATTCAGAAAAAAAGCCACTTTTAAAATAATATGTACCTACTTTAATTTAAAGAATAAAACTTGTATGTCAATTTATAGCGAAATTTATATTTTATAATATTTCTAATATTTAACGAATTTAACGTTTTCGTAAATTTTTATATCATCAAAAAGGAAATCAATATTATTTTGTACTATGTGGTTGACAACGAACACAAATAAAAGAAAGACTCAAAACAGAACCCTGTGCATTTGAATAAGCCCGATCCATTTTACAGAACAAATAAGTAGATAAGAATATTCTACGTATGATTTAATTTATATTATTATACCACTAAACAACTGTGTACATTTATTTTAACTTTTTATTTAAAGCCATTAATACACATATTGTACTCTCATATTTTTTACATATATCTTCCAATAGGTTTTCGTACGCCCATGCCCACCCAGAGACCCATTGCAGAAACACATACCATGATTTAGCGTGCAATATTTCGTCGGGACTCTCATATGTCATCCGTTAAAGGGGACTTTTACTGTTCATTTTTCGAAACGGGTCGCATTTTTTCATTTAATTGCGCGTTTCATTTAAGTCTCCAGCATTTAAATTACAGGCATTCCGTATAAATTATTTTCGTGTATTTGATATTTTCGTAATTATTAATTTTAATAACCAACAGGACACATTGAAAAATCGACTGGTGTTGCGAGCGATTTGTTTAGTATGCAAATGGGGATGCATGGAAGTCGTTGTGAATGCTGTGGTGCATTCTGTAGTGATTTTAAGCAGACAGAACCGAAAATAGAATCGGTAATGCTTATTTATACAGCATAAGAGATAGATAATAATAGTTTAATTTTTAAAAGTAACTAGCAATACCCACCTTTTTAAAATTTAAAATTTTTAAAATTAAAAAGGTTTGCTCTTTACAATAAAATTTCTCATTAATTTCAGGTAGATATATGACAATAGGATAAATAAGTGTTGTTATACAAATCTAGTTTTTTAATTGTTAATAAAACTGAGATTATATTGTTGTCCTTGTAAGCATTAAAATTTCTTGCTTTTTTTTTAATGGCAACCTATGTTTTTGATTTTACATTCGCATAGAGTTTTTTATTTTGATTTCAACGTTATCAAATACTCAATAGGTTAACTAAAGGAAAAAATAAATAAAAACGGCACTAAATTTCAAATTAGTAAAATTTCAAAAAATTAATAGAGCTGTCTAATTTTATCAGACTTTAAGGAAAAAAACATAGAAATTCAAACAAAACAAAGTTTCCAAAAGCAAATGCCTTTCGCGGCCTGTCCTAACTTTAGTGATTCTCTTTCCTATTTCCTTACGCGGTCTATCCTCTTTTTAGTGACTCTTTTTACTATTATTTTCTTCTGCGGCCTAACCTCCCTTTAATGTCTCTCTTTACTATTTCCTTCCGCGGCCTGTCCTCTCTTTAGTGACTCTCTACTATTTTCTTCCGCGGCCTGTTCTCTCTTTAGTGACTCTCTTTTCTATTTCTTTTGGCGGTCTGTCCTAACTTTAGTGTTTCTCTTTCTCATTTCCTTACGCGGCCTATCCTCCCTTTAATGTCTCTCTTTACTATTTCCTTCCGCGGCCTGTCCTAACTTTAGTGACTCTCTTTACTATTTCCTTCCGCGGCCTGTTCTCCCTTTAGTGACTCTCTTTCCTATTTCCTTTGGCGGCCTGTCCTAACTTTAGTGATTCTCTTTCCTATTTCCTTACGCGGCCTATCCTCCTTTTAGTGACTCTTTTTACTATTTCCTTCTGCAGCCTATCCTCCCTTTAATGTCTCTCTTTACTATTTTCTTCCGCGGCCTATCCTTCCTTTAGTGACTCCCTTTCCTATTTCCTTCCGCGACCTGTTCTCCCTCTAATGTCTCTCTTTACTATTTCCTTCCGCGGCCTGTCCTCTCTCTAGTATTTCCTTCCGCGGCCTGTCCTAACTTTAGTGACTCTCTTTATTATTTCCTTCCGCGGCTTGTTCTCCCTTTAGTGACTCTCTTTCCTATTTCCTTTGGCGGCCTGTGTTAACTTTAGTGATTCTCTTTCCTATTTCCTTACGCGGCCTATCCTCCTTTTAGTGACTCTTTTTACTATTTCCTTCTGCGGCCTAGCCTCCCTTTAATGTCTCTCTTTACTATTTCCTTCCGCGGCCTATCCTCCCTTTAGTGACTCCCTTTCCTATTTACTTCCGCGACCTGTTCTCCGTTCAGTGACTCTCTTTCCTATTTCCTTTGGCGGTCTGTTCTAACTTTAGTGATTCTCTTTCCTATTTCCTTACGCGGCCTATCCTCTTTATAGTGACTCTTTTTACTATTTCCTTCTGCGGCCTATTTATCCTCCGTTTAATGTCTCTCTTTACTACTTCCTTCTGCGGACTTTAGTAATTCTCTCTATTATTTCCGTCTGCAGCCTGTCCTCTCTTTAGTGACTCTGTTTCCTATTTCCTTCCGCGGCCTATTCTCCCTTTAGTAATTCTTTTTCCTATTTCCTTAAACGGCCTATCCTCTTTTTAGTGAGTCTCTGTACTATTTCCTTCTGCAGCCTGTTATAACTTTAGTGACTCTCTTTCCTATTTCCTTAAGCGACCTATCCTCCCTTTAATGTCTCTCTTTACTGTTTCCTTCCGCGGCCTCCTCTCCCTTTAGGTGTCAAGAATATACAGTGTGGAAATTAAGTAAGGAATAAATTCAGTAACTCCGCTAGTAGGTATTTGCGCTAGAAATAAAATTTAAAAAGCATGTGGTAGGGCAAATTATAAGGCATCCAAAGAACGTATACAAATTTTTTTTCATTACTTTTTTTGACAGGTATGACATTATCAATTTTTTTTTAATGGCAACCTATGTTTTTGATTTTACAATTGCATAGAGTTTTTTATTCTGATTTCAACGTTATCAAATACTCAATAGGTTACATAAGGAAAAAATAAATAAAAACGACACTAAATTTCAAATTAGTAAAATTTCAAAAAATTAACAGAGCTGTCTAATTTTATCAGAATTTAAGGAAAAAAACATAGAAATCCAAACAAAACAAAGTTCCCAAAAGCAATGGATGAGAAAAAAATAAGAAAACAACCCTAAATTTCAAAGTAGGGCTAACAAATGAACAAAATTAACAGAAAGACTATTGATGTGAGAATTATAAATTAAAGATATTACACCAAATGTTCAAACTGATAACCATGCATCATCTGACAAAATCCAAGACGATCATAAAAAGCACCCAATACGTTTTGAATGGTTTGGGGAGTTATTAAACTGCACTCATGTCGAATTCTTCTTTCAAGATCATCCAAATTGTTGGCTCGGTTTTGATACACCTTGCTTTTTAAGTGCCCCCATAGAAAGAACATCTAATATTATTTGTCCCAACTTCGAACACCTCTTTCGAAATTAATGGAATTTGCAAATTAAATGAATATGAAAATATGCACCACTTCTTTTGATTACAAAGAAATCCATAAGGGAACATGGTTACCACCAGACGGAAGAACCCTAAACCAGATTGCCTAGATACTGGTTGAACATGTGGAGGAAGAAATAGAACTCAGATAACATTATTATCCTATTTCAGACTCCGATAACTCTTTTGCATTTATTGTTCTGTCAGTGTTAAGTTCCAGCACTACTTATTGGCACTACCTTCTGATGAACATTAAATGAGAACTTTATAGTCCTACTTTGTAACGAAGTTACCGAAAAATCCGAGTTTAGATATCGTCAGCGAAGCGACATTCTCACCGCGGAACGGTCCGCCGATTCGCTATTTAAGCAATAACGTGCACCTGAAATTTAAACATATAACTCGCCGGGAAAATAGTTTGCAGTGTCACATAGGGATAATTTTTTCATTACCGCCACCGGAAAATTAGCGCGCTCCGAACGAGACCACCACGGAGTCGCTACGACCACCCCCAGCCGCGGACCTTGTTACGCCCGACCACGACCTTTTGTCGAACTGGAAACCGCCAAAAATAAATGCTTCCGGGTGTCGTACCGGAATGGTTTTTACATCATATTGACCAGCGAAGAAGGGCGCTCCGGACGCCGCCATTCCGGATCCGATAGGATACCTAGAGCCGATTTCACTCCGGAGGGAAGATAACGCATTGATAAGACTCTTTCTCTTCAGCATTGCGAGCACATCAGCCTACGTCATCATCACCCCTCCAGAAGATTTATAAAAGAGGCTGCGCTCCCTTAGAACAAGAGTGAAGTGTCGTACCCGCTCCAGTGAAGACCAGTCATTTTCCCCGCTTCCTTCCTAGTCCTCTCCGGTAACTAGCACCCGTAATCAAATGTCCCGGTTTTTACTGGTCTCCGGGAAGGTTGGGTCCAGACGGGGGATCTCACGGTTCCACGCTGTCCAAGCTTCCGGATCAACCAGACCGGTTTTTTTGCTAGCATTCCGCACCCTCCTACGACTAGCCACCAGCCATTGTAATAAGTTGTCCCGGTTTCTACTGGGGGATCTCTCGGTTCCACGCTGTCTAAGCTTCCTGTTTAACCAGACCGACTTTTTTGTGCTGGCTAGCCCGGATCACTGACCGCTTGCAGACACCGAAACGTGCTGTTACAAGGGTGGCAGTTCCTCCAGGTCGCGACCGTGGAGTTCGTGACTCCTCGATGGTGGAACTGGGACCATGTACACGGCCGACGTTGTAGAAGTGAAACCACGAAGAGAGCTGAATCATTTAATTGTGGATCTTAGGGCCCCATTCTTGAACATGTGAGTGCGTGAGTGAGTGAGTTGTGACGTCACGTTGAGTAGTCAAATATTTAGTTTAAAGTAAGCGCTCGTCTTATACCGCTCGAATCTGGAGTGATTGTGAAGTGCGCTTACCTTAAATTAAATACTCCACTACTCGACGTGACGTCACAACTCACTCACTCACGCACTTACATGTTCAAGAATAGGGCCAGGAGAGCTGAAACGACTGGGTACTCAAAGGGAAAAACCTGACATACTTTTTTTTTGACACCGAGAAAACTCACTTGTCCCAGCCTCCCTGATCGTTCGCAGTTTATTCTCCATCCAAACAGACTTGGCTAAATCTAATATGTAACAAACTATAATAATTACTACCACTAAATCTAACTTAATCTAACTTACACTACACTTAAAATTAACACTATCATTACGAGAATCCGGTCGCGAAACACCGTCACACAAAAGTGCAGATTCTAAACCACCGTATACAGGGGGCAATTAGACAGGGCTATATAGGGTGAATCTCAAGCTCCGTTACCGACTTACCGAAGACCGAACCGCTAAACTTTGTAAATATATTGTAAATAGTTGTACATAGTCTGAACATTAAACTGTAACACCGAGTCGAGTTTATTATTCCTCCCCGCCAAACTAGACAGTTGACCCCTGGAGTACCGTACGAGGACTTTTAGCTACCCGTGGTTTCGTGGAGCATACCACCTAAAAAAAAACTGGCGCTCTAGGCAACCACCGCCGCAAACAAGCGTCACAACCTTACAGATTCCGTACAAAGATATGGTCATATTCCTATTACTAAAAGTTATCATTAATAATTTTTTGCACTCTTAGACCGCAAAAGTGTCGGCCTACCGAGCCGTAGTGAATGTGTCGAGATCCAAGCATATGAACAAGTCAATTTTGTATCGTTTTGTATCGTATTGTCATTCTCCCTTATATCTTTTCACTCCATATACAGAGTGAAAAGATATAAGGGAGAATGACAATGTAGACGAAGGGAATAATTATAATGACCAGGAGAAGTGTAGACGAGAAGAGTAAAGAAATGAAAGGCAAGGCACCAGGTCATCATCAAGTTTCTCCAGAGTTGTTGAAGTGCTATCGCAGCCAAATAAACAGCTTTTTTTTCTATTGTACGTAGTGTGTACTTAAAATTAATAGGAAAGATTGAGAAATGAGGATTGATTTTGATGGAATTTCAGAATTTTGAAGTTTCTGGTGGTACATGTGAAATGTGGGTAGAGAAGTCTCAAAAAATAAATAAGTATCTAACACAAATTTAATAGTGGGAAATGGTTGTGATATTGCCATTATGAGTGTGATAGAACAACTATTCGAGAGAATATTATCAGAACGACTGAAAAAATACCTATTGGAACACTCCCAGTATAAATTTCGAAAATATATCTGTTTTATTGATATATCAAAAGCGTTTGACGAGAAGAGACATATTACATACAGGGTGTATATTAAACATTGACCAAAAATCCAAGGGGCGACTCCTTGTGTTATTTTTACTTTTCGCTTACTTTTTAAAGATACAGTGCGATCACATTTTGTTGTGAAAATTGTGAAAATTTCTGCATTTCTTAAAAAATTAGTTTCATCGGTAAAAAGAATCAGCGACAACTGTTGGGGATTTTAAACCAAAGTGTGTAAAAGTCATTGTCAAAATGCAATACGTGGGCCAAAATCAGCAGGATGAAGTGCCTGAATGCGTTGTATGTGGTATGGGTAGAACAAATTGTTTTTAAGAATTTTCCACACCGTCATATGACTAACATTTAGAGCATTTGTAATTTTTCTAGTAGAAGTACCTGGATCTTTCTCTATCATGTTCAATACATTTTCTTCAGCTTCCACCGTTCTTACTGTCATAGGTCTCCCTGATCGTCGTCCTTGTTGTTTAAATGTTCCTGCCTCACGTTGATGAATTCTTTGGAAGATGTACAACCGCCTAGCCTCTGACGCATTTCCATTAGCCATTCCAAACATAAAATGCATGTCAGTTATTTCGGCGTTTGTATGGTGATTCATGATGAAGAGATTTACGAACAAAAGTTTAACTAACTCTACAAACAATAAACAATGACAATTCGGAAAACGTATTTAAATAAAATCCATGACGATCTGACTTTGTGGGCATTAGCCTGCTGTGAATACAAAAAATATCTGGTCTTAGCAAATAATTATTATTATTGATGAGTTTAAAAATTTAATTTTTTTTTGTAAAAAAATATTTTTCGCCCTGTATCTTCGAAACAAGGCGGTTTTTCAGTCTTGGAGAGGCTCAAGGCGTCGCCCCTTGCATTTTTGGCCAATGTTTAATATACAGCCTGTTTTATGAAATATTCTAGACAAGAGAAAGGTGAACATTACGAAGGCGTAGAGAGGCCATATAACTTTTATTTAATTATTTCGACTTTAATCTCAAAATGTCGATTTTAAACTCAAAATTTCGATTTTTTAATCTCAAAATTTCGACTCTAATTCGAAATTTTGGGATTAAAGTTGAAATTATGCGCTCGCACACCCATCAAATTCATTAATTTCATATCTGTTCCTGTTCTTACAAAGCCATCCAAATAAATCCTTCTCACACAAATCCTAGAACGATGATGTACCTAGGTGTCTATTTGAAACAGCTAGGGTTAATAAAGTGGAGTAAGGCGTCTTGGCATTAAGAAACAGGAAAATGTGGTGAGAGAGAATGATAGATAGACAACAGTCAGTATATGAGAAACGATGTTTTAATAATTTCTTTAAAAGATACGGATTTTATATACAGGATGTCCCAGTTTTTCCCCACTCAGCCAAGAGATACACGAATTTCAAATTGACAATCTCAAAAGCTCTCCGTTATGTAAAAATTACGATTAGCTGGTAGGCTATAATAATAATGGCTGGGTTTTACAAGTAATTTAGTTTGTTTACTCAACTGTATTTTTTTTGATATCAGTCCATAAATATTTCTTGAACGACTGGGAAACAGGACCCTTTAATTTTCCTTTACCCAAACATTTGGCGTCTAAGAAAATTAATCTGTACATCTCGCCGTTGCACGTGCATCGCACAAACTAAACACGATTACAGAAATGTTAAAAACTTTCACCTGTTCAAATCAAATGAATCTCAGATTTTATAAGAATTTAAAAAATCTGTATTTACGATAATTTATTACGTACACAATCGCACTTGATGTCGGCCGTCCGCTTCTGTCCATCCTACGCCCATGTGTGCTCCTCCCCCGCGCCAATCCCGATTTTTCCCTAATGCAGTCACTTTGGCCATAAATTGCTCCCTAATTTAATGTACACGTCATCGGTCGAAAATTTACGAGTGTTTCGCACCGGCTGTAAAACATAAGTAGCCATTACCATCGAGCCATCTTATAATATATGACCACGCTAACTTTTCAAATTTAACACCATGTCAGAGGTTACCGCCAACTCGATTAGCCCCTGAACGCAAAAATGCGCCCCCCAAGAAGACAATCCACCATCTGTCAACGCCAAAGGGTTGCGCCACTAAATCCCGAATAATCACCGGCGCGCTTGACGTTAAAACAAAACCGAGCTAAGATGGATTCCGCAATTCTAAAATGCAAATGAGCTGTAAAAGATCGGCCGACTTAGAAACCGAGTCGACCAGCTGAAGAATCTGCTCCAGTGAATCCCAGACGACGATCAAGCGGGCTGGTCGAATCAACACCTAGCGGTGAAATGGATAATTATGAGGGGTTGCTAATAGCTAATGTAATTAGCGGCAAGCTTTATTAATTGAGGAAAAATTCGCCAGGTGGCTTCTGCCGCGCGATACGCACCGGGGGTTCCCCGCCCTTAGATTAATTGTCGCGAAGGGAAAGATTTTTTCACACTTCTAATGCCTCCTTTCATTTAGCTGTTAATCTAGAGACGAATCTAGATAGTTACCGACTTCCGGCCACCGGTGAGCACCTCCGATGGGTCATTCGTTACAAACTGTCCCATCTCCAACCATCTGTATTATGTTTCTTATGGTAATCGTAACTTGAGATTATCTCCACGGTAGCATCTTCAACCTACACCTGCGTACTTATGGAGATAAACACACCCTCGCAATGTTAGTCACCCCGAATTAAAGGTGTGTGTTCATCACGGTAACACGTACATTTTCTAGGTCGAATTCTATCAATAATAGACAACTAGTGATCGCCCGTCACTCGATATTCGAGTGGTTTGTATTGAATTGGTAATCAAATCAATGTAAAAATAAAAAAAAAGTGAATACTTACGTAAATAGTGTTGAATAAAGACTGATTACAATTTACATTACAATTTTTAATTTGCCTTGTCTGAATAATAAAAAAAATTAAGACGGAATAATTTCTTTATCTACAATGTTTTGCGTAAACACTTGTTCATTGTGCGGTATAAGATGCTCCTGATTGAATTGTTCGCTAATGTAGAAACGGAGACCATCGAATGTACGAAACAGCAGACATTACTACCAGTATTCTGTTGAAAAACCTCTTGAAGTATATGATCAATAACGGCACGTTGTTCATTATTAGCCGTTTCATACATTTGATAAAACAATAAACCGCTTTTCGATTGATTTGTTGAGAAAGTCGCAGGTCAGTTAAACGAAAATATTGTGGAATTGGTAAACCAATTTTTCGGCAAGAAAAATTATGCGAAAAAGAATTGTATTTTGCACAGCTTAATTCGTCCTCTATTTCACACTCTTCACACCCGGCACCCTTCAACTTCCATCCAGAGGTGTAATTGTCTTAATAAGCATGTCTTAAGTTCCCTACACAACTTGCTCACAAAACCTCAGGGAAGGGGATTAAGATATATTTAGCTACAGTTGTCCAACTTCTCACTTAAAACGATTCACTCTCATTTAAATCGAGGACTGTAATGGACCGCTTTTCCCCTAAAATGATTTGCAAATAATTGAAATGAACCTGTGAAAGTTTTTAAAATGAAAAGTAATCTTCACATAGAACTTGTCAATGTCTTTCATTTAAAAAAACAATTATCAAAATCGGTGCAGTACAGACTGTTTTATTTGGTTGAAATTGATTCATGTTCAACGATTAAATATATAGATAATAAAATTAAGGAATTCCTTTTATAGCCATTGTAACCTACCTTCTTTGTAGTATTATAATACGGATTCTTCATAAAGATTCATACATCCAGTAGGCTTTGAACGTCAAATTTCTCCGTTTTACTACATATAAATTTTGTTTTCCAAAGGCAACATCTTATATGAATTTATGAAGACCCGACAGTAGTAGTGTTGAAAAACATGTTTAAATTAATTTATATGATTATTATTATTATTATGATTAACAAACTAAGTAAATAGTCTATATTGGCATTCTCTCAACGACGATATGACTGCGAGAGTTAAGATATGACCACTATCCACAAATACAGGTGGTATTTGTGGATAGTGGTTTCGAAAATTTCCTGTTGACTTGCACGTATAATCGAAATAAGTTTATTAGGTTAAGTCCCCTGTGAAACCAACCTGATGGACTCGTCCGTTACGGTGCATATATGATAATTTTTGTCTGTGTGAATTCGTTTCGTCTATTTGAATTATTTACGTGTATATTGTATGCATTTAGAAAAAAATGTGTATGACATCAAAAGTAACGTTATTAAAAAAGTCGTAACAAAGTTTGAAAGTTAAAGCATTGTCGGCCAGTGGATCCGTTTTTTTAATGCATGGTGGCACTTAACCTGTTAAATATCCATTGTGCATATTAGAAATACGTAAAATACGTAAACTTTCCTTTTCAGCGTTAAGCAAAGATGTTCATTGTAGTTGTAATAGCAGTGATGCTCTAAGCACCGTGTAAACGCTCCTTAAGCCGCACATCTCCCGAAACAAAATCCAATAGACAAGTCCATTCAAACGTCATGAATGGGTGTTGTACAATTGCATTGTCGCAGCTTGTTGACAATTTAATACACTCTTTCTACGATTCCTTTTTGTTGTGTTTATGAATGAAGAGAGGTTCTGAATAAAACGCGATAATCTCGAAAGGGAGCCGGTATCGTAGGACAAAGAACTTGTTTAAAATCTTGGAAAGTTAAAAAATCAACTCTTCGGTGTCGTGCGAAAGTTTCGGCTTTTCTCCCCTTAATCAGTGAAATTGCAACCCTTGATCAGAATTCAATTTGCGGTTAAAAGAGGGAAGAACACGCAAAGGACCATGGCACACGCACTTTTCATACGATTGTCTCTGCTTATTAAGAATGATTAGTGGGCCTAAACAAGACGGGAGTGTTCGATAATATTCAATTAGCAGCGGGCCCTGTTATTAGGCGCTAGCCCCAGGGTGGGCTTGGATCACGCAAAATCAGGAAAAAAGATAATTAAAACAATCTTGATGTTTTATAAGATTTTACAGAACAGTACATTTTCACACTTGTTGCTATTGGATTTAAGATATGTAAATAAAAGCTATTTATGTAACCAGTTATGAAATGCAATGTTTTGTGTAACGAAGGGAATTTTTGCGGGACGAGCGAAGCGAGACATTCAGAGAAATTTGAATTTGAGTTACGGAAAGTAAAATTTTTCCTAAGAAATTTGACGTTTCCCAGATAATGTCAGTTATGAAAAATTACATTTCATTTATCAAAATTTGAAGAAGTCCTTTTCAGCTATCTTGGCTGATAATGATTGAATAAAACCTCTACAGACAATTTGTGGTTTTTTATTCTATCGATTTTTGCATTTTTTTTTGATGTAACGAATGTCGACTAATTAATTTTTGAAAAACAATAGCAACCGAAATGTTTTGTTTATTTTTTCATTTTTGTGCACTTGTAATTATCAAAAAAAAAAAAAATGAAAGGGTGCACTAAAGACAAAAGTTGAAAACCGATGATGGCAGTATTGAAGTTAAAACCGAAATTCGCAACTTAATATACAGACTGTTTGCTAAAAACTCCTTTATTTATTGTTCGATTTCAACGAATAAAAAAGCAAACGGAATGGCTATATAAGTACTATATCAGAGTTTAGATTTTATTTAATGTCATTGTCAGTATCAATCGATAGTCAACTCTTTTTTGTTAAATGAACACCTATATTTTTTGCTTTACAATAATAAAGATTTTTTTCTTAATCCATCGATGTATTTAACATTATTATTTGATGCATAATTATTTATTAGAAAAGTAACGAAAGTAAGTCACACAAAGCTGCAAAAATCGTTCAAACGTCAGGTCTCAGGTGAACATTTCAACATTTCTATTTATTTTAAACAAGATGGACTGTAATCAGTTGACTGATATGTTTGAAGCTTATGTCCAGTGCAATAAAAATTACAATCAGACTGTCCAGCTTTACATGAACTGCTTTCCGGACCGAGAAGTTTCAAACCCTCGTAAATTCGGAACAAAATAAAATAGAAAAAAAAAACGACAGTATAGAGCATTTAAAAAGCCTAAGCGAGAACAGCGTCAATTTTCTGAAACAGTTGTTATTCTTAGTACAGAAGAGAATCCTCGAATTTCGACTAGGGAGATTGCTAAGAATATTGGCGTATCAAATCGCAAACTCAAGTTCAGGTCATACATTCCTCAAAAAGTCCAAGCTTTACAGGACAATGATAGAGGTCGGAGGAAAGAATTTTGCAACTTTTATTTGAACATGCTGCAACACGATCGCATTTTTTATAGAAACATTATTTGGAGTGATGAATGTAATTTTACTAATAACGGCATTTTTAATAGGAACATTTATGAATATTGGAGCCAAGTAAATCCTCGAGTCATTGTGCATAACAATTTTCAAAGAAGATTTGGTGTAAATGTGTGGTGTGGTCTTTTGGGAGATCGATTAATTGGGACAATTTTTATAAATGGCACCCTAAATCAGATAAATGTTATCGGTTACTGTTACTGAAAACATTGAACATTTCTTAGAGGAACGGTTATCTTCAAGATCGTATGTACATAACACCACCAGAAAATGAATTGTTCATGTTTCTCGGGAAATACCTACGAATTTGCGGCGGAATGCGAGTTATGGAGTAACGAGGAAGTGTCGGTGTCTTGACCACGGTGGCGGTCATTTTGAGCAATACACTTAAGTCCTTTTTACATAGTTTTCTTCAATAGATTTTCTGTTTGTTATTATTGTCCTTACATTATCTGTTAACTTTATTTATGTTTTCCTATTATGTTGTTACGTAATAAGATACACAGCCAACTAGATTTTTTTTAATAACAATTTGACATAATTCGAAAAATTATTTTTTTCTGAATATCATCATGTAATGGTGTGGTGTCGATACATTTTGACAACAACTGTAAAAAAATTAGAAATCAACCAAATGATCGTTAAAATGACAAAACCAGCTGTACTTTAACACTTTTAGAAGTTTAACTGAATGAAAACTGAATAAGCAATGCCTCTAAACATTTATTTCTTAAAAATGATTAATCAAGAAGAAAAATAACAAAACATAAGAAAACTTAAAAAATAAATTTGGAAGCATTAATTTGGTGTTTTTTTTCCTACAATAAATGTTCAGTGTCTGTCAGTCAGTAGTAACCATATTTGGCAAATTCAGTGCTTTCAATGTGTCACCTGCGATTTCAAAGCATTTTGTTAGGTCCCAGATGTTTTCATTTTTAATTTATTTAACACTTTTGGTGGCAATGTTTAGACAAGAGTGACATAGTCTTGAATTCAGAATTGTCAAATTTGATCCTTATTGCTATCTATTGCCTGGTGGCTAGTCGTCGGAGGGTGCAGGAAGCTAGCAAAAAGAAAATGCTAGGTCTGGTTGGTCTGGAAGTTTGGCCAGCGTTGAACCCTGGGATCCCCCCGCGTGAACCCAATCTTCCAGAGACCAGTAAAAACCGGGATAAGGCGTTACGTAAGCTAGTTACAGGAGAGGACGAGGAGGAAAGTGGGAAGGATGGTTGGAGCCCCTCACCTTAGTCAGCTTCTTCCTTCTGGATGGTCTTCGTCGGAGCGGGCACGACTCTTCACTGTCGTTCTAACGTTGCGTTGCGTTGCGCTGTTTGTCCGAGGTTTTAGATCAGTGATCTCTAAACCTCTATCTCTCTCGCCGGCCTGCAATGGTTTTACAGACGGCAAAGTGATAGGCCCTGTTTGCCGATCCGTCGGTGTCACTGCTGTGTGACTACGACAGGCCAGCGCCCAGGACTCGTTTGACAGTTTTGCTGTTTTCGGACTGACAACTCGAATGAGGGCAATGGTGCCAACATAACGAGAAAGTCGGATTCCTTTTTTGGGACATCGGAAATGAAAAAATGAAAATTAAAGAAAAGAATTTTACCTGTCCTGAGGCCTGAAAGAGAGGTTAGTACCTGAAGGGTGTCGCGATGGAAGAGTATTCTAGGTGCTGGCGGAAGTCAAGCTTTTTGTCGATGATGACACCTAGGTATTTTGCCTGGTTTGCCCAGGGAATGACCCGGTCGAACATCTCGATTTCTCCCTCAGGCTGGACGAGTCGGCGCGTCACGAGGAGGGCTCTGCTCTTCTCGGGATTGACGTCGATCATCCATTTCTGGCACCAGTCTTCGAGCTTGTCGATGGCTTCCTGCAGGTAGCGGGTCGCCAGCCAAGGCTGTTTGGATCTGGTGAGGATTGCTGTGTAGTCTGCGTAGATGGCGAGCGTGGTGTTTGCAGTCCTTGGGATGTCCGCGGTGAAGGCCGCGTACAGGGTTGGTGAAAGGACAGACCCCTGTGGGACGCCCGCTTCGATGTCGTGGGGACGGGACAGAGTGTTTCCGATGCGGGCACAAAAGGACCTGTTACGCAAAAAGGAGTTGATTAATTGAACCAAGCTGTCGCAGGAACAAGGTTTCCACCAAGTCACGGATGGGGTCCGCGACTCCTCGGTGGCGAAAACGTTGCCGGAGACATCGACCGACGTCGAAGGAGGTTGTCAGTTAGAGCGGATGCTCAACCTGGTGCTCTGCGCCTCGACGTAGTGGTCCACCGGACCAGCAGGGTTTGGGGTCGACGAGTTGTTAATGAGAAGACATCAGTTTGGATTTTATATGCACTTTATTCAGACACAAGGTCCGAATAGAACTTCCCTCCAACCAGAAAGTGGCCTGCCTTTATACCTGCGACGGGGTAAAACCCGATCGCAGGTGGCGTCCTGCTTTCTGATTGGCTGCAGTCTATTCTTACTTAAAACTAACATTTAATAAACTTAAATCTGATTAAAACTAAACTTAAACTATAGCGCGAGCGCTAAACTATACTATTACATTACTTATAACTAACCACTCGCGACTCAAAGCGTAAAAAACGCTTTATCGCGAGAGCGCGGAAGTGGGAGGGCTAAGCGGTAGACAGTATAAAGGTAAACCTTCAGCGGCTGGCGCCATTTACCGCTCGACTTCCGCTACTATCGCACGCTCGCTCCCTGTTGCAACCTCATGCTATGCCGCAACAGAAAGCGGCTGTCCGGCGGTGTGGCTTCTGCTGATGAACTCCTGGGATTCGGTGTCGGCGATCTGAATCGCACCCGACTCAGCGGCTCGTCCCATGTCACCGTTCGTTTCCGAACGATAGCGGTCGTCATTGGTGAAAATCCCGGAGGCGGGGAGATCTTCGGCAGCGTCGGGATTGTTGTGGGCGTCGAAATCGGTGGAGGCGTCGTGCACCAAGACGGCGGCGTCTTGAAACCAGGTGGTGGTCGTCTGACAGCCGCAGGTGTCGTTTTCGCACAAGATGAAACCTGCTGGATTAGCTGTCCAGGGTCGGCCAGGGGTGTTATTGCATCAACGTCCTCGAGGTCCTCTACACAGGGCGGTGGCTTCAGGATTGCGGATGCCTGTCCTGGCACCGCAGTGGAGGCGTCGGTGTGTCGTGGCTCCGGGATGTAGTCGGCCTCGTGGTGGACGTCTGCGATGACCACGAACGTGTAAGCCACAGACTCGGCACCGGCGTCATCTTCGGCTTTCCTCTGGATGGCGGCGCAAGGAGTGGTGGCCTGCGTCGGGACGCTGACGTCCAGCGTAACGGTGGCGGGACTACATCTCGCCGGAAAATCGACAGACGCGCTGACGATCTCGGGCTCGTTGAGTTCTTCTGGCTCGGTTTCTTGTGGGACGACTTCGTCTGGTGGCGGGACGATCTCCAAGTGCTCCGGGAGGTCGGTGAAGTCGGCTGGCGGCGGCGGGATGACAAATAAGTCCAGCACCTCGTCCACGGACATGTGTTCGAGGTAATACCGCGGCTCGACGGCGGTTGGCCAGACATCGCACAGCTCCTGCTGCGGATTCTGGGCGGCGGCGACTTCTTCCGGTTCCGGAGCGATGTTGTCAAATTCGGTGGTGGCCGCTGCTGGTGGTAATGCGGCGGCTTCGGGGACTCCGGGTACCTGGTACTCGCTACCGGGGCCTACAGGGGGATAGATCTCCACCTGCGAAGAAGTCCTCTTTGACCTGCGGTTCTGCCGCTTCTTCTTGCGCTTCTTGGGGGCGCCGCGGCCGACTCCTGGTTCGGCCGTCATGGCGCCGCAGAACTCTTGCTGCCGTGGTTTACTTCCTCGGCGCAGGTCACGGTCGGAAACCTCTTCGTTGGGCGACCCATCCTCGTTGTAGAGGTAGCCCATATCTCCGCTGCGGTATAGCGGGTTCGGCTCATGCCAGCGGGCGTCGATGGGGGCGATGGAGGTCGCGTAGTCTTCGCGGCGTAGTTCCGGGTCGCGATTGCTTCTCCATCCGTCCATCAACTCCAGCTCGCGCTCGCTGAATTTTGGAATCAGACATCCGTCGCTGTCGTACTCCTGCTCCGGGTCTTCTTCCGGGACACCCTGGAAGTGCTGGAATTTATCCTCCGGCTCCATGGTGGGCAGGATGACGTCTGGCGACTCGTCAGGGGCGATTACATATCGCCGGGAGTTCATGACCACCTCCTGCAGGGCGGCCATTTGGGTTGCAATCTGCAGGAGCGTTGTTTCCACCCTCTCCATGGTCGAGGGCTCGTGATGTTGCTGATGTCTTCGTTGTCGTTTGGTCGCCCCCTACTGGTTGGTGTGGGCGGTCCTCCGTCGTAGCTGGTGCACCAGGTTGGTGCTGACTTCCTTCTCTCTCCTCTTCGACGCGGTTTTTAGTTTGGGGTTCCCCCAGGTGCCATTCTGGAGAAGTGCCCCACGTTGGGCGCCACGTGTCGCAGGAACAAGGTTTCCACCAAGTCACGGATGGGGTCCGCGACTCCTCGGTGGCGAAAACGTTGCCGGAGACATCGACCGACGTCGAAGGAGGTTGTCAGTTAGAGCGGATGCTCAACCTGGTGCTCTGCGCCTCGACGTAGTGGTCCACCGAACCAGCAGGGTTTGGGGTCGACGAGTTGTTAATGAGAAGACATCAGTTTGGATTTTATATGCACTTTATTCAGACACAAGGTCCGAATAGAACTTCCCTCCAACCAGAAAGTGGCCTGCCTTTATACCTGCGACGGGGTAAAACCCGATCGCAGGTGGCGTCCTGCTTTCTGATTGGCTGCAGTCTATTCTTACTTAAAACTAACATTTAATAAACTTAAATCTGATTAAAACTATACTTAATCTATAGCGCGAGCGCTAAACTATACTATTACATTACTTATAACTAACCACTCGCGACTCAAAGCGTAAAAAACGCTTTATCGCGAGAGCGCGGAAGTGGGAGGGCCAAGCGGTAGACAGTATAAAGGTAAACCTTCAGCGGCTGGCGCCATTTACCGCTCGACTTCCGCTACTATCGCACGCTCGCTCCCTGTTGCAACCTCATGCTATGCCGCAACAGAAAGCGTGGTGTTTAAATCTAAACTTATTTAACTAATGCTA
This sequence comes from Diaperis boleti, assembly GCA_963583935.1. Classification (NCBI taxonomy): domain Eukaryota; kingdom Metazoa; phylum Arthropoda; class Insecta; order Coleoptera; family Tenebrionidae; genus Diaperis; species Diaperis boleti. Next base: position 22,313,293 of record OY757247.1, on the reverse strand, counting down.
AAAATTAAAATTAAACACTACACTAACGAGAATCCGGTCGCGAATTCACTCCATACAACACAGCGCTCCCTCCACTCCTTGTGACATCTCGGTGATTCGGCGCTCCGCTTCATCACCGATTCCTTTGGAGGCGGCTGCCAACTGCTCCTGAAGCCACCTGTCGTAGGTGTCTTCGATGTCGACGGTTGGGGTTGTTGGATTGGAATCCATTTCGTCGGGGAAATTCGTGGCACTTAAAGCGTCCAACGTTTTTGGGGGTCTGGTGGAGCGAACCGCAGACAGAACTCAACTGGTGTTGAATTCTGTCGTTCTAAGGGGAGCGCAGCTTCTTTTATAGATCTATGGTGGGGTGATAATGACGTAGTAGGATGCGCACTACTTGTCGCAATGGAGCGGACACGACTGTTCACTGTCGTTCTAAGGGGAGCGCAGCTTCTTTTATAGACCTATGGTGGGGTGATAATGACGTAGTAGGATGCGCACGTGGTGTGAGTATTGTATGGTGTGCCGAAGCTCTGACGCGTTTTCGTTGGATGCGCGCATGTCGTCACGTTGGGAGCAACGTAGTAAAAATTGTTACTGCTAGTAATGAGAATAATGGTTCCCGGCTCCTGAATAACGGAACTGAGGAGAACGGGAGCGACCTATGGGAATGAACGAACAATTACCTTTTTTCTTTTGCGACTCCAGAATCTATTTTAATAAATAGTAATTGTCCGAATTAAAAAAAATGATTCGGTAAACTAACGGTTTCGAACTATGAAATTTTTATTTGTTGTTTTATTTTGTTGTAATGTTTTTTACTTTCTTTCAGAGTTGCAATATGTAAATGTTAAGTTATGTACAACTAATTATAATTATCAATTATACATAAAATATTATGTTGTTTCGTGTTGTTTTAGTGTTCCGGTTTTTCCTTCTCTTATTTGAATGTGGTATTTTGTTTCGTATTTTAATTAAATTAAATTGTTTAAATTTAAGATCCTGTTTTCATAATTTCTACTGAAATGCCTTAAATTTTTAAATTTGAATTGTAGATTATTTTTTAACAATCCGTTATTATATTTCAGCATAATTGAGTTTACAGAATGGCAGTGGCTGCTAAAATGCCACTTTATTTTTTTAACTTTATTAGAAAGTGTTGTAGTACATAATTCATTTTAATAAATTAATACCAATATATCGGGTGTCCCAACTAAAATTTGTACCCCCCAACAATTCCAATTTCGAAAGACTCAGAAGCAAACGCTCAAACAGGTCAATTTTGTTGTCAAGTGGGACCAAATTGTACCAAACTTTAAACCCTTAGATCTCACCCCTTTAGCCAGGGGAGCCACCCCCATAAAAGTTTTTAATGGCATGGGGGGTCGTGTGATACATCATTTTAAAGCTTATTTAATTCTCTATACAGATCTACTTTTATCGATTTGTTTCTACAAAAAAAAGCATAAATTTGTTATTTTTCAAATCGAGAGTATTTTATGTAGATTTGAAAAATAACAAATTCTTACGATCTTTTTTGTAGAAACGAATCGATAAAAGTAGGTTTGGATAGAGAATTGAATAAGCTTTAAAATTATGTATCACAGGACACCACATGCCATTTAATTTTTTTAAGGGGGTGGCTCCCCTGGCTAAAGGGGTGAAATCTAAGACTTGAAAGTTTGGCACAATTTGGCCCCCCTTGATAACAAAATTGACCTGTTCGAGTGTTTTCTTCTAAGTGTTTCGAAATTGAAATGGTTGGGGGGTACAAATTTTAGTTGCGTATTTTATGTAGATTTGGAAAAAATCGATTTCATGTTTTTTTTTTTGTAGAAAGGAATCGATAAATGTAGGTCTGGATAGAGAATTGAATAAGCTTTAAAATGATGTATCACACGACCCCCCATACGATTTAAATTTTTTAAGGGGGTGGCTCCCCTGGCTAAAGGGGTGAGATCTAAGACATGAAAGTTTGATACAATTTCGTCCCCCTTGATAACAAAATTGACCTGTTCGAGCGTTTTCTTCTGAGTCTTTCAAAACTGGAATTTTTGGGGGGTACAAATTTTAGTTGGGACACCCTGTATTATGTACGCATATATTCTTCAACTATAGGTGGATACTTCTTTTATTTTTTGTTATTTTTTATTTTCTTATAGAAAAAATATGTATTATAAATTAATACAATATCTCCATATTTATCCAATAATACATATTTCTATAGTATTTTCTGTATTATTTGTTAAGTTTCTTGTCGTTGAAAGCATAATCAAGTTTCCACCAATTTCTAAAATAACCGAAAGGTAAAAAAAAACAAATAGTTGTATTGTTTAAAAACACAACTACTAACCGAGTAGCCGTGTAATTTCCCAGGCAAGTGCTCCCAACCTGACGTCACACGATGCGCAATAGCACACCATACAATACTCACACCACGGATGCGCACTACTTGTCGCAATGCGGAGGAGTGAGGGTCTTATCATCGTGTTATCTTCTCTCCGGAGTAAAATTGGTTCCGGGCATCGTATTAGCTCCGTAGCGGCTACGTCCGGTTCGCGCTTCCCCGCTGGTTAAGATGATATAAAATTCATTGCGGTGCGATAACCGGAAGTCTTTATTTTCAGCGGTTTCCGTATCGATGAAAGGGCCTGGTCAGGCGTGACAAGGTCGGGGGTTGGGGGTGGTCGTAGCGACTCCGGAGTAGACTCGTCGGGAGCGCGTTAATTTTCCGGTGGTGAAGATGAAAAAATTATCCTGCTGTGACACTGCAAACTATTTTCCCCGGCCAGTTATAAGTTTCATTTTCAGGTGCACGGTCTTGGCGGTTCTTAATTTGGTATTTACATCCGGTTTTTTTTTTGTAACTAATTAATAACCGAATTATTAGCAGAATATTAAAGCATTGCCCCTAAAACCAGGCAACCATAATCACCACATGACCCCGTTCTAACCTCATCTTTCCAGTGGTCTTCCAGGTCTTTCCCACTACGAACATTCCCATTATAAAAATGTTCTACATAATCGGCGACTGCAAAGACATCACAGTCAAAGGTTTGGAAATTATAAAACCTTGCGACAAAGTCTATTTGGAGGCCTACACGTCGATCCTAACCTGTGGAACCGAAGCGCTAGTAAGTCTCAATATTTCAAATTCTGTTATTATAATGACTCTTGGAAAGCCAGGAGGACTTCTACGACCGAAAACTCATGGTAGCAGACCGGGACTTGGTATAACAAGGAGCCGACGACGTCCATTCAGGGACTGAAACTACAGACGCTGTCTTGCTGGTGGTTGGAGGCCCGTTTGGGACAAGAGAGCGTGGGGTTGACACGAGTGTGGTCCACAATGCTTCCATTTTGAACGCTGTGGGTTGCAGTTGTACAGTTTTGAGGAGACTGTCTCATTTCCCTATTGGACTGAGGGTTGGACAGTTTTTATGAGAGGATTGTAATAAGTTACACACTCTGTGTTTGTTGGGTAGGTCCGTTCAGTATTGTGACAGAGTACGGGAAGGAAATATTGCAGATATAAAGGTCCACATTAGAGAGTTTAACAAAAAGAAGAAGGAGTACATGCCACCTAAATTCTTGTCTGTGAGTGAGGCTTCGCAGCAACTGCTGGAGATACTGAAGAACAAGGGACAGGATGATTTAGGTAGATGTCAAAATGGTGTAAAAATGACTCTTACTGGATTTGTAGTGACTGAAAACACCCTTTGCATTGGGCTTACTAGAGTAGGATCTGAAACTCAGAAGATTCTGGCTTGCAGCCTCCAAGAGATGTCCCAGGTGGATTTGGGGGGACCCTCTCTCATTATTGCAGGACCTGTATTACATCCTCTTGAAATAGAGTATCTTGAGCATTGTAAGGGGGGAATAAATTTGAATTAGTCACCGGTTATTTCAACATTATGCAGTTATAATGTCCTAACTTTCTTTTCTAAAGTCTCGTTTTCACTGAAGAAACATTGAGCAACTTTTGTGTTTCTGTTGATTGTTTCCGAAAATGTTTCTAAAAGTTCCCAAATGTTTCAAAATCTTCCTCATTCACTCGGAAACAAATGTTGATTGTTCCCATTTCTCCATTTTGCAGCAGATTTTCACATCAGTGGAAACACTGAGTTGCGCTTTTTCAAGCTACAACTATACGCGACTTTCAGTTGCTCAGATGGAAACACAAAGTTTATGTATGTTGCCAATTCCCCCGTGGTTGCCAAACATTTCCTAAACAAGCGACAAAGGGAAACACAAAGTTCCTCAATGTTTCTTCAGTGGAAACGGGGCTTGAAAGAGACAACAGTTTTGACGCAGAAATTCAATTTTTTGACAGTCAGAGAAAATAGGTTAAAAGTTTGGCAATTAATGTAAACAGTAAAGTAAAAGAACCGATATACGTTTAGCCAACTGCGATCACGAATTTTGTTGCTCACTTGTTAATATTACAGTATGTATATTACTGATTTACATGAATCAAACCAATATATGGAAACACAGACTTATTAATTATACAAAAAATTAAACACACAAATCTTGAAAAAATTATAAATAATGTACTTATGTTCATCCATCAGAACTCGTAGACCGATTTTGCTCGTCAGAATGGTAACGGGTGTTTTTTTTTAATTTGGCGTCATAGTTGGCGCTGATTATGAGTTTATGTGAACAGGCCATTTTTTTACCTGGTTTCATTTAGACGGTTATGTGAATTCACAAAACATGCGGATGTGGAGTTCAGAAAAACCTGATTTTATCGAAGAGGTTCCACTCACCCCGAAAAGGTAGGAGTATGAGCGGAGTATTAACGTGTTGAACTGTCGGTTAATTAAATTAAAAGTGAGGTTAGATATAGATTCAGATGTCAAATTAATAATTGTCACTTCGATGGCACGTTCCCACATACCCGTTATAATATGCGAAACACCACTTTATTATTACTGATGAGTGAAAGAACAAAGGACTTCACGGCCCAAGTTAATAATAAAAATACTTTGTTCGGGTTTGGACCTCGGGGTTTCGCCCGCTTTTGTAATACGACATCTTCAAGAGAGAGATGAGCACACCACCCAGTACTCATCTGATGAGTTTCACTTTTGGTACGGTTTGCGTACTGAGTTACTATGCTCATCTTTTCTGAAGATGCCCCGTATAAAAGCATTTAAAAATATTCTCGTAAAAACTATAGCGAGATCAAAAACTAAACTAATTAAAGTTAGACACGCACGAAAGGCCGATTGTCGCACGGTCAACTTGACATTTAATTGATAATTGTTTAAACCAAATGAAAAGTAAGAGATTAGTTTCTCAAAAAGTAACTAATAAAACGTTGTGATATTTGTTTGCTATATGTACATACATTTATGTGGCGACAACACAACTCGTAGTAAAAGATATTCTGCAAGGTTGATTCAACAAAAAGATTGGACTTATAAGTATGTAGATCTGTACCCTAGAGCTAGTCTGTATTAAGTCACAAAAATTAAATTTCACAGGAGAGCAGTTTAAAGATTTCCGTTAATCATTAGATAACTTTTAATTTTATTTTCTCCGCGACTTGGAAACTATGTATATTAAGTAGGAGTTAGTGTTGTATACCAGCAAAACAAGCTGTATTGATAGGTGCATAAAACCCATTTTCGAAAAAAAGTGTTAATTTAGCTCTGGGGTACAGAGATAGATCTGATGCATTTCATAGGTTAAAGTTTAGTTTCTTAGAATACACCATGGTATAATCAATTTATTTTTCAAGTACATAATTTTAAATTAAATGATCAGAGGTGAAGGAATACTGTATAACATCCTTAAACATAATTATATGCGTTCGCAGATCTCTGGAACCAAGTGCATACTTATATAAATTAAATAATATAAATTTGTCTAGAATATAGTTATGTTCCGCGTTTCTAATAACATATAATTATTATTATAACAACTTATGACGGTGGTAGTCCAGTAGTAGTCGGTACATCGACCATGAAATCGCTGATTTAATCAATTACAAATGAGGAATCAAAATCAAACGTACAGAAACAATAATGCGAAAACAAACATTTCTTACGAAACAGCACATATAGATATAAATGTAAAAAATAATTTCATTCGTTTTTTAATTAAAATCTAGCGATATTTTCTCGATTTCCGGAACCCAAAAATCTCATTTCAGGAACAAAGACGTTCGAAAAGTCATCGTGACCTCGTGCACGTTGTCGAAATGTTGATTTTTTCACATTTTTGTGTGTCGACGTCTTTCTGTCAAATTGCGTGTCGTCAGGCGCTGGGAACCCCGTGATACGGAAACAATGGCCAACATGTGCACCTAAAATTACTGTTTTCTAATAACAACCCTCCGCATAATGACCCGTTGCGAAGAACGGTGCCGGCCCGTGTGAGAATTTACGCCCCTTTTTTATCCGCTTTCTAAAAATAAACGAAAAAATATAAATTGCCATCTCTCGAGGACCAGAAATGAAACACAGTTATTGCGGAGAATTTCATGGTATTTATAAGGCTATATATAACGAGGCAATTTAAGTATTTCAATTAGTCACAAACTTATATCTTTACATCTGTTGATACTTGCCCTAATAAAATAAAAATAAAATAAAATCATCCAGACATTCAAGTCTTAGATTTCACCCTTTTAACCAGGAGAGTCAACCCTTTAAAAAAATGGGGTCGTGTGATACATTATTTTAAAGCTTATTCGATTCTCTATCCAGACCTACTTTTATCAATTCGTTTCTATAAAAAAAAAGCATTTGTTATTTTCCAAATCTATATACTCTTATATACTCTAATATATACTGTTATGATGGAATAAGAAATACTCTTAACACTGTATATTGAACGAAACGAAATTGATTTAATTTAAGTCGTCTCCACGGAGAGCTATAGTAAAATCTTATAGATAGCTGTCTCAGTTTGAGAGCTAAACGTTGCTTAGTTAGAATGATCGTTTCATACTGAGAGCTAAAAACTAACTCATAGGTTGTCTCGATTTGAGAGCTAAAACTTGACTGATTACAATTTGGGGTGCTGGTACCTGACCCATCTCTCGGTACACATTAGGGTGGGGGTTGCAAGTACCAACGTAAACATATATCTACTTTACTATTGTTTTGTGAACCGCAAATTTTGGTAATTAAAAAGGTTTAATCAGAGTAAATGTGAAAATGAATGAGGACAAACATTTTAGCGTATCTGTTGATCAAAATAACCACCCTCAACCTCCATGCAATGAATACAAGCGCTGTTCAAATGCTTCAAAAGAAATTAATATATTTTTAGTTATTAAAAAAAAATTGCTTTTAGAACTAAGAATAAAAGGATTTGTAATTGAGAAAAATACCAAATGTTACACCAACAATGCAAGCAAGTTGGAGTTACTCATTGCCATATCAGAACCTATTTTTAGTTGCTCCAACAAATTATTTTTCTGTGTTCGATCGCATCTGGGACGAAGAACTGCATAAAATAAGAGCAATATTTTGGTTTAAATCGCAAATTCCAGGGGAACCTGTCTTGTACCTCCTTTATATTAATGACATACCAAGAACGTTTAATACGACCCTGGCTACATTTGCAGATGATACTTCAATTTTGACTACCGGTTCCTGTCCCAAGCCCCCCCCCCCCTGTACCAGAGGGGCTTTGTTATTGTCCTTGCCTTGTACCAAGCCCCCCCCCACTGTAATTTTTCCGATATTTTAATAGTTATTCTGCTATTCAGGGGCAGAGACAAATTCAACAAATTAAAGATCATAAAAGTCGGTCCAGCCGTTTTTGAGTTATAAATGGTGTAACTAATCGGAATAAAAAAAAAATAGGATTCCATTTAAAAAAAAGAAGTTGAGTACGGCCTTGGAATAGTGAAAAACCAAATATAGTTGAAAATAATTTTAATCGATGTAGCTGATGGTGATATGATGACATCAAAACATTTTTCTTATTTTCATTGGTAAAGCCACTATCTTTCGTCTTCGCACTATTAACTAGCCGAGTTATTTTATTGAGTTATTGCGAATTTAACTAAGATATCCATGAAAAGCAAGTAGTACCTTCAATACCTGTCATTCAATTTTTTGTTGCGATTTCGCTAGTGTGGTCCAGCTGGCAAATTTAACATTTCTCAACTCTCCAGTTCTACATTGTAGAGCTATCAGCTATCATTAATGACAGCAAATGTCAAGTCAACTACGGCAGCAACCATGCCCTTGTCAATTGTTTTTATTATCTACTAGTAGGAGAGAAAAATCCATTATACAGAAAATCAATTTCCCAAGCATTAAACACGACATATAATAGTTTTCTAGCTAGTAGTGAAAAATAGTAAATCTATACAAACATCAAGGTTGAGAAGACATTTATCTTAGCCAAGCAATTTTATTGCCCAAAATGCGAAGCATAATAATAATGCGAGGCTAAGAAAGGGGTTCTCAACCGTGGTGTATATACTATTTTTTCACTACTAACACATTTGTTTAACTCTTCTTCAAATGATAATCAAGATAATGCCAAAAGTCGGAACGAATTTGAGGTTATATATTTTTTCAAACTGACATTTCTCAGAGACCGGATTTTCATGCAAATTACACAATGAATTTTGTTATAGTATTTAATGGCAAATATTTATAACTGGTACAATTTGTAAGAATCGAAGGGCGCTGTTGTTAAATTGGTAGATAAAATAATAAACTATATCCATTTTGTATGAAATCCGGTCTCTTCAATTATTAACTACTATAGTTAATAATGAAATAATTATTAACTATTAGGAAACAAAAACGCATACTCTCTTTTGCAGAGCGTGGACAGTGTTGATGTGAGTAGAACTTTGTTTCTCTGCTGCTGGACATTATATTCCCCCCTTTTAATAATTTCTCGTAAACTCTATTCAAAATTTAAATCAAATGAAGGTTGGGTACAATGTAGAGCCTGAAGAAACTGGTACCACGAAATCTGTACAGGTTTTACAGAAAAAAATTAGATGACTTCATTTGTCCAGAATGTTAGGATTAATGATGTGTATTTTATTAGATTAGATACCATCGGGAGCACGATATTTCGGACAGCAATTTTTATGTTCTTTAAAGAAAAAACAATGTAGTCTATACTTTATTGTGTTACAATTGTCATAATAATTAATTTTGACTGAATTTTGACAGCTTCATATTTTAATAAAGCAAGAATTGTAACTCTGGACGCAGACTGAAAGGTTGGAAACACGACGAGGTTCAGGAGGTCATCGAGTTTCTACGCCCAATGAAGACAATGTCTTAGTAAATATAGTGCAAAACAATCCATTTACTACGGCTGTTGATGCAGTGATTATGTCGAATTTTCCCGGGTCAGTTTGGACGGCACGTCGGCATCTGCGAGCAAGTACTATTATAACCTAAATTGTTGTAACGCCCTAACAAAATTGTGAAGTGTGGATGGTGACACAAAATATACAGCTATGTTCCCAAAAATCATATAATAATGAACAATTAAATTAAATACAAGAACTTTCTACAATTAAACAATAATAGATAAAATAACGTGGTGAAGATTGAAATTATAATGACTGGTAACAAGTTAGTTAAATAAATGACTATATGAACGATGAAAATATAAATATGACAGTTAAATTATGACTAATGCACTACTGAAAGGATAAATTACAGTAAATTGATTATGGAAGTTTACAATTTTTAAATGGCACGCCAATAAAAAAACTAGATGAATTGATAACACAAAAAAATATCAAGAAAAATTATCTATTACTTATCTTCTGAATAGTATTACGCTTTCCTGCTGGTTTTGGAGCTTTCCTGCTGGTTTTGGAACTGTCCTGACAATTTACTTTACTATTTTCTTGCGAATCCTGCGGGTTTGCGATTTCCTGGGAAATTAAGCCTGATTCCACGTGAAAACTTCCTGTGTCCAGGAAAGAATATTACAGCTATTATTCCAAAAGAAGGTGATACAAAAAAGATCCTCGGTAAAGTGCTGGTGAATCTGCCTATTTGATTGAAAGAGAATAGTCAAGGTCTGCACGCAATAAAGTAGTTTTTCTTACCTCTTTTCCCCGAATCGACACCTAACGATTTTATCCGCTAACGCGATTTAATTATTGAATAACAGAACACCCAGTTGTATTATCCGTTATTACGTGATTCTCTGGAGCTATCTCTTGTCCAGGAGCAAAATTTACGCTGAGATGTTACTTCGCCAGATGTCGAACGAAAAAGAGAAGGCTGTAGATTGAATGCGCGGCACTGCAAGAATTTATCGTGTTTTTTGAATATGCCGGTTATCTCTAGATGCTGATTCGTTCCTGAACCTGGATGGTGAATGCGCGGCAAAAATCAAATTGTAACAGTACTTAAAACAATTTTTACCCATGGTGGGATAAGATATAAGTTATAATAAAGGTCCTAAGTACGCTCTCTTGTGGTACCCCATGAATTGGGTGGAGTTCCGTCTCTAGGCATCTTCTTGCCTGACTAGAAAGTATCTATTTGATAGATAGGATTGGCGTATTGAATAGTAATTGTGTGGTAGTTTTTTTTTAGTTTATAATACAATCCGCCATGCCCGACTTTGTCGAAAGCCAGGCCAATGTCTAGAAAAGCTGCTGCACAGTTCCTTTTGTCCAACACGTTGTCTGATATGTTTGACCACTTGTTCTAGTGTCACATTATTATTGAGAAAGCCGAATTGATTGGTCTCAGCTCCTTTGTCAATAATATTGGTTTAGGTCGTGTTAAGAGTAGTTTTTCAAATAAGTAATTTTAAGAGAACTTAATGGTGTATAGGACGAAAGCCGGTTATATTTTTTCCTGGTTTAGTCAGTATGATAACTTCAGATATATTTTTATTGATTAGGATAGTGGGAATGAGTGTGGAGTATTAGATACTCTTTTTGTTCAATTTTTGGAGGAGTGCGCCAGTCAGTCTTCTTTGGGTTGATTACAAACGACATGGTTTATACAATGTAAATTTTGGTATTGGCAAATCTACTTGGTGTGGTATTTCTCAGGAATTTTGGATTGGTGGTATAGGTTGTAAAGTTTTTTTTAGCTTTTTGCTGTGCGCCGCAATGAGTACTCTCTTGCTTCTGTAGGGGATAATAATTATTCTTGTATCTGTTTTTTTTTTAAATGTGTGTAGTAGTTTTTTAAGTTTTTTTAGTTGCCCTGTTGTAGGTAAGTTCCTTTGTCGGTTGGTAATCTAGATTTCTCCTGTTTTAGGTTGTATTTTGATCTGGTCGTTTCAGAAGAGTTTTATGATATATATATTTTTTCGCAAATTCCGTTTTGTGATTTACAACTTGCCATTTGTTATTTACGACACTTGGTTGTTGTGTATTTGTTGAGTTTGGCTGTGTAAGAACATACTTGGCTGTGTAATCGTTTGGTGAAGAGCTGCTTCATTATTGTATTGGTCTGGCCGTAGGAAGGCATAATTGGTTGGGTTGATTGAAATTGCATTGGTTGAGCTGGTTGGTGTTGCATTGCTTGGACTCACTGATTTTGGTTTTGTTGGCTCGTTTGCATTTGCCCATTGTGATGGCGGGGGGGGGGGGGGAGGGGGAGTGTTCCAGTAAAATCTCATCAAATCTCATCTAAGGGGGCGAGAGTCATTGAAAATCACAATTGAGCCTGCTTTAGTTAGGTCTTTAGTTAAGACGTTTCCATAGCAACCGGCACTTGAGACCAGTCGCAAATCAACATGAAATCGGGATGTTAGTCAATAGTGCGAGGACGGAAGATAGTGGCTTTACTAATGAAAATAAAAAAAAATGTTCTGATGTCATCATATATTTTACTATCAAAGCTGCATCGACTAAATTTATTTTCAGCTATATGTGACGTTTCACTATTCCAGGGCCGTACTCAACTTTTTTTTTTTAAATGGAACCCTTTGTATATATTTGCTGTTCTAAATGCTACAACTGCATAATATCTATTTTCTAAATTTGGAATACAAGGTTGACAAGTTACTATTTTTTTTTGTGAAAATTTTCGAAAAGTCTTGTTATCATTTAAAATTCTGTATTAGCATTATTATTAAATATTGAAGATTAAAATTTGGCATGTCGCTAAACAAAGCTTGGGTCTTTCGGACGCTACGAATACAATTGGATGTTATTGTACAGAGTGTTCACAAGAACAGACTAATTTATGCAATATTTGGACATCCATAACTTTATTTTAAATGGAACACCCCATATTTTTCTAAGGCTTTGGATAGACCTATTAATTATCTTTCACTTTTGTTAAACTTATGGTATGGTATGGTAGACCTCTTTGGAAATTGCGACAATATCTGTCATTGCATTCACAACAAGTAGGCTTTGAAAACATTTTTATAGCAAGATGAAGTGTCAAACAATAAGATTTTGATTTCTTCTCGTCCGTTAAAATCCATTTCTGGGATCTAGAATGTATCATCAACAATTTCCTAACCGTAGGCATACTAGAATTGAAGCATTCGAAAAACACCAAGAGAGGTTTGAAAGAGCAGGACAAGTCAACTACCTTTAACAAAACAGAAACTTTCGTTCCCCTCCCGAGTGATACGTTTCACGCGGTCTTTTTTTCGTATTTGATGTCTACGCTCACGAAATTGTTGAGATGACGTTCTAGAGGCCAGAAATGGATTTCGGTCTCCTGCACCCAAGGAATGTACCATATCAGTACGTCCTACTTGACTAAAATTTATTTTTATCAAATAACAGATTCTTAGAAACTTTTCGAAAATTTTCACAAAAACTTAATAACTAAATATATGATGACATCAAAACATTTTTTTTTATTTTCATTAGTAAAGCTCACTCAGACATACAATGTGTCCCTGGATGGGGTGACCATGAGGTGATTTTCTCTAGTAAGTTGTTTGGAGAAGAGTATTTTTGGTCTTGATTGGTTTTGCTTGTTATAATTACAAAAAAGATAAAACATTGCAAATTTTAGTTGCTCTGTTTTAATTGGGGGCCTTTTTCTTTGAATAGGATGAAATTTTTGTCTAAGTCCCAAATTTTTTGATTAATCTAGCATTTAAAGCCGAACACTGCCTAGCTACGCATAAAAAATACCATTGAAACTTCATTAAACTTCATCATTGTCAAAAAAAATCGGAGTACTTAGTCTTCAGCAAAGAATTTTAATTCAGTGTTAGGGTCTTCACACGTAATCCAAGAATTTCAAGAAAAAAATCCTGGGGTTCATTTGAGCCGCAATGGGTTATTCAAATTGTTTTGTTAACTTTACTCGGAATAAAGTATCAGCCGTGACTGCCACTGTGTTCAGGTTGCTAGGCAACTCTACCTTCAGTTTATGGACTTTAATTAACCGCTTAATTTAAAACAGGTTGATTAAATGTTTGACTCTTTTAGTTTTCTACAGTTTTAACCAAAAACCAGTCTAGACCAAAAATATTCTTCTCCAAACATTTTGCTAGAGAAAGTCACCTCATGGACACCCCATCCAGGGACACACTGTATATATAAAAAAAAACATTAAATTTATTATTTTTCTTAAGATTTCACCAAATCTCATCAAGGGCGAGGAAGGGGTCCAAATTAAAAGAAAAACACCTCACGTAATTAGTGGACGATAGTATTTGGATGCATGTATGCCTACATGTAATTTGAGTTTCTTCTGTTCTGCACTGCTAAGTTTATAGATTTAAGATTATTTTCGTTTTAATTAATTTTATTATTTGCATAATTATTCTAATTATAAGGAATCAATTTCGGATGGTTACTATTAGGACAGTTGCAGGTGCTAAATTCTTAAAATAATTTTTATCTTCTTTGTGGGCTGCCAAAAATTCAAAGTATTTCTGTAAATTGGTAAATTGTAGGTAGTCCATGTATGTAAATTTGAATATCGCTTTAATTTCCAGTCATCGACCTATGAGTGAATCCATGCTTCTGCAAAATCCCTCGAGAGCCGTTTTGTCAAAAATCTCTTTGTTCCAATTAGCATTTCTCCCAAGTCACGATTTTTCGCTTCCCGCTTCTTGGGCGCAATCACTATCATTATTTCCTCCGAAATTTGCTTCTTAAAACTAAAAGCATATGTCATTCGATAGAATATGCGAGTACGTGTGTGTACACCTCAATTTTGAGCGCTTCTTAAAATTTCTGCGTTTCGACAGTACACGTCACGACGGCAAAATAATAATAATAGTAAGTAAAACGGGGTTCTGCCGACCGAAATTATCGGTCGAATATTGGAATTAGGAGGTCGATGTGTGTCTGCCGCGCTCAAAGTAATAATATTAAATAGCCAAGGGAGGTTTTCTTTTAGGATGGCTCAAACACGCGATATCAACTGGTGGCTGAGGCTGCTGACCCGCCGGAGAATTTACAAAATAAGCAAATATCAAAAATAGTTTGGATAATGTAGGGATCGGTAGGTACTTGAAAATAATAATTTGAAAGTGTAAATAGTAAAAATACATAGTAGTAAATAATAGTAGATTATGTTATTTATTAGGGACAACTTCATCCACAAATAACAAATAAAACACATTTTTTATACAAAATTATTAGATAATAGCTTCTACTGAAATAAAAAAAGTCCTGCAGTCTTTCGTAAATTTTTAAAAGCTCATGTGAGGGTACTTTCTGTGTGGATTTAATATTAATGGCAATGTTGTACAATTATTATTATTATATTCACATCTTCGGTTCAAAATTTGGACACGGATGCCAAGATCGAACTATGTGGACGTCTTGAACCTATGGGCCATCGTGCAAATTGACTTTTAAGCAATTAGGCCATGTTACTTACAAGTCTTTCAGTGAGGTATGCACGTGTGGGTCGTGAGAGCGTCTTCGGTAGCTCGTAGCGCCCCGCTGTTGTGACAAATCGCCATGAAGACGATATCCATTTGTACCGGAAAATTTAACATTAATAACGCATTTTTTCCACTCTTCGCCGGATGCGGATTGGTCAATGTTTGTCAATGGTAGCAGAGGTCAAGGTCTGCGAAGAGTGATATACGACGCAACGCGGACTAAAAACATAAAGATGACTGTTTTACGAAGACATGCATAATATGGCTGAAGAATTGATGGGGTGTCGATCGAAAGGTGAAAGAATTTTTACTCGGAACTTTTAGTTTTTAACAGTTACTCACTTTTATCGCTCGTATTATGTCCCACACGTGGCCCGTGTAAAGCAAATAAAAAGTTCCTGTTAATTCCTAACCGCATTTTCCACGGTTGAAGTTCTTATTACCGTCTAAACCTCTAATCTTCACACTAAGATTTGAGTTTCCGCGCCGTGATGAATTAAGAACGATCAGAAGATAATAAGCAGAGATTTGGAGACCGCCAAGAGGCATCTATAATCGAATCAAAAGATTTGTATACTGTGTTAACCGAGCCGTGCCAAAAGCATGAGTTTTTGTCACTCTGCGACGAGGTGAAGACTCCGATGTGGTCTATGGACCATAGCGCTTTGTCCGAGCAAGCCGCAGAAGCAGAGCAGTAAATATACATTCTTCAAAATATAAGTAGCCAATAAACATTTATTAATTATATTATTATACTAAGTATGTGAAAGAGTAATATGAACAACTTCTATTAGTAGTAAGAGACCTGATTTTCTTTTCCATCATCAAATCTTGAATGTTCTTGCTAACGTTTGGGAAGTAATAGAAATTTTGGAGCATGTTTCCCAACTTTTTATTACAGATTTGTCCTCAATAATTATCGCTGCTTCCGTATTAGGACCATACTTTTAGTGATTTAATTTTTTGGGATATCACAAACCGATGTGTTGTGATTTTGGTATCGACGAAGACGACTCATTGATATTGTCAGCCATCTGGTTAATTTACATTTACAA
The DNA here is from genome assembly GCA_963583935.1 of Diaperis boleti. NCBI lineage: Eukaryota > Metazoa > Arthropoda > Insecta > Coleoptera > Tenebrionidae > Diaperis > Diaperis boleti. Next base: position 22,297,463 of record OY757247.1, on the reverse strand, counting down.
TCAATAATTGTTTATATACTGGGTGTAGAATGCGTTTTGGGGCTCGTCCATTAATCACGCGAGGCTTTTTAGACCAATTTTTAATCGAATGCATAATTATTTATTTTGCACCGCGATCAAATTATTATGTAAAAACCCCTTTTAGTATTTGGCAAGTACTTGCTAGTTACGTGTCATTTTCAAAATTTCCAGATATAAAGCTATACTTCATCAAAATACAAAATACTTTTACTGCTCTACCAAAAGCTGTTGCAAAAACTAAAAATTGATTTGGGTAGTATTTTTTATACTCCATATACCTACATACATCAACACTATCGTTTTGCTCTAAATTAAGCATATTTATTACTTCAAAGTAACCGTAATTTAAAATGATCATAAAAGGTAATTTAATCCATAGGGATATGAGCTGTTTTTTGTCTTTGGAACATCAACTATCATTTACCTTAATTTAACTTAATGCATACCTACATTGTTGCCACAACAATCATAAAATATTTCCCTTCTCATAGTGCTGACCAAACTGAATCTTTTCTTCTCTATATTCACATTTTTCTATTAAAAGTCACAGCTTCGCCACTTTCTCAGTTCAAATATCGGCAAAAGTTCTTCTTAATTAATGAGTTTATAAGATCACCTCAAATCACACTCCCATTTCCCCCGAGCGGGAAAGTGGAAAAAACTCTTTCCTACTTTATTAATTTCGCGCCACGTTTTCTACGACTGACCACCTAATCGATTGAGACGTCGAACCGAAGTAGTCACGCTTGATTAAATTCTTTTTGTTTCAGGACCGCCACTTTTTTTCAGGATCTAGGCAGTCGAAATTCTTATACCAGCAAATGTTTTATAAATTTGCGATTATAGCAAAATATTAAAACGTAGATGGTGTCAGTTTATTTACTATTCAATAAGTGGAAAATTCTGGATGTGCTCATATATTGTTTGAATGGTCTCCAGAATTATTCGGTTGGGTTTGTTAGAATGTTTCCCTCTAAAATGTCTTGAGATGAAATTTTTGTGATAATTTTGAGCATATATGTATATTTAAACAGTTTTGTTTTTGTTTTGACAACTGGACCCAGCTCCAAACGCTCCAGGGGTTGTTTCTGGTCTAATTTGTTTTCTTCCTTCTTCTTTTTACTTCATGAGCTTTTAACAAAGATGTTGGATGGGCGTCTTGAAAATTTTTTGGTCAAGGCCATAAAAATGGGTGAATACTTTACCCCTCTCCAACACCGTTAATAATTTTTTTGTATTTGAAGTCTTGTGCAAGTTTTTCGTTTCCACTTTATCTCGTTTCTTCTTTCCTTCCCATGAATGAAAACTTTCATTTTGAGTCCCTGATTTAATATCTGTAGTAAAAAATCATATTTTGCATGGCCTACTTCAGCCTTGATCCCAGAAAAACAATTATAAAAATTTTTTTTTTTTTTTCATAATTGCTATTGCTGAATTATTATTAAGCGGTTTTGTAGAATACCGATTAATGAGATTTTACAATGCAAACTGCACTCAATTTTACATCGTACATAAATTTTGACATTGGAAACATGTTCTTGCATATTCGAATAAAATGAATAAATTCTTCTTTTAAAGGAAAATAAAAGCAGCAGAATAAAATTTGAAGAAGATGAAGAACCCTGAGGTATCCTGAACAATCCTAATTCTGAAAAAAAAAGTAAAACACTGAAAAATAAAAGATAGATGAGTCTTCAAAAATTCCGAAAAGTTTTGAAGGATCGGAGAGTCCTGAAGGATGCTGAATAGTACAGAAACTAGCATGTAAAAGTATGTCAATAAAGAAAAAACAAGTAAATAGACTCTTCTAACATAAAAGCGTAAAAATAAAAGTAAACTAGCCTATGTTCGAAAATAAAAGTAGGTGTTGCTGTCATTTCTAGAAATTTTTGCTTACAAAGTGAAAAATCTCCAATTGTTGAGTTTATTGACTTGTGTAGTCTAATTAGATAGTGATATGTCAAGCAGTGACGAATTGTCAAAATATTGCAAAAAATGTGCAGAATGACAATTAAATTTTTTTTCATATAAAAGCCTACAATCTATTTAAAGTTTAGTGCAAGTCAAATAAAATTCCAGAAAATGTGCTCTTGGCGTACTTTGAAGGGCAGGCAAAAAACAAAAAGGCTTCAAGTTTATGGGCTACATTTTCAATGTTAAAATCTACACTTACTTAAAGAAAATTTAGATATCTCCAAATATTTTAAGCTAATTGAATTTTGTATACTTTGTACAAACCTAAGAAATCCTCTGTATTTTCTAAAGAAGAAATTATTTTATTTCTAACACAAGTTCCTGATGAGTGTTTCTTGGCAATGAAGGTTCGTATTTTGTATATAATTAAATTCAAAGAGCTTTGTGATTTATAAAAATTAATTTCTTATTCTTCTGCTCATGCGCAGCTGTCAACAGTGTCACTCTGTCGGTATTATCGGCTCCTTTACGAATTTAGGTCAATTCAATCAAGTAGCTGTCACCGTTGACAGCCGAAATTTTGGCGTTTTTATTAAGATTATTTTTGAAGTGCAAATTTTGTTGTTGGAATCATTTTAAATGATCATTTCAATACTGTGGCAAGCCTATTCTCCTGTAACGTAATATATTCTTCAATTATTGTGGATTTTTTCATTATTGACCTATGGAGTTTTTAAAATATTATTAACCTTCAAGTTTTTTAATAATGCTCAGTCAATAAGCTAGTAGTGAAAAAAAAGCTACATAAAAGCCCTAACAAATAATGAACGGATAAAAAAATCCGGAGATCGAAGAGAAGAAAAATACAACCAAAGAAGTTTTAAATTATCTGTTTCTGAAATACACTCCCCACAAAAATTATCGCATCACCAGTATTTTTGTCAACCGACTTTGAAAAAAATAATTCTTCCACCGTTATATAAATTGTATTAGTAGTCAAAATAAAACCTAATAAAAAAAATTTGAAAAACTGTTAAGGACGAAATTAAATTAATTTTTAACACTTAAACAAAAATTAACACTCAAACTAACATGGTGCATTTCCACCCCTGCCACGAATAACAGGTTCCATTCTTCTGGGCATGCTTGTTATAAGGTCAACAATGTAATTTTGAGTAGATTTTCCCACTCTTGCATAAGAACTGCCTCAAGTTCTTGTAGGCTAAAAAAGGCTCTTTGCTGATTTAACAAACCTTGCTGAAGATGGTCCCATACATGCTCAATGGGCTTTAGGTCGGCGCTTATCACAGACTACTGCAATACCCTCAAATCTACCTCTTCCATGTATTGTTGCACAATTCTAGAAATGTGGGGTCTAGCAGTATCGTGCATGAATAGAAAATTATCCCCGATAAAAGGTCCATATGGTACCACGTGAGGCTCTAAAATGTCCCCAAGATATCGTCTCTCATTTATACAAGCACTTCGTAACGATACCAATCCCATGTCACCCCCCACAGAGATTCCTCCCCAAACCATTATTGAATTCCCCCAAATGGAACATGAGGTCGAAAATTGCAGTGAAAGTAACGCTCTCCAGGACGTCAGTACACTGGAATTCGCTAATCAGATGCATATAAAGAAAAACGAGACTCATGTGAAAACACTACGTTTTGCCATCATCGATATTCCAATGGGCATGTTCTCGAGCAAACTGTAACCGAGAAGCTCGGTGTACCCTGTCGAGAAGAGGCCAAAGTACAGACACCCGAGCCCTCAGATCATCTTCTCGTAGACGATTTCTAACTGTACAACTAACTTTACAAATTTCTGGCTGCTAAAAGTTCATTTTGCAGCATTCGCGCTGTACAATGTCTAATAGGTAGAGCTGTTAACCGCAAAAAACGATCGTCTCTTAGGATAGTTACCTCATTTCTTCCTTGTCCCGGCCTTCTACCATATTCTCCAGTTTCCCTAAAACGTGCTACACTCCTGCTGATAGTGGAAGGATGCACTCCTACAGTACGTGCCACATAACGCAGACTGCGACTATCTTCTAATCGCATGATGGTCCGTACAGCTTTTTGGTAGGAAAGGTGCAAGGAAGCTCGTTGGTTAACATTCGTATTGATGTTTTTTTTTTGTTTATCTCAACATTAATCAAACAAGAACCCCAAAACAAGTTATAAGTTACAGTTTTAAAACAGTGGAGTTTACCGCTATATTCAAAAATCAAAAAAAGAACTATCTTATATTGAAGTATGTGCTTGTCTTATGCAGGTAAGATTTAAAAATGTAGGAACGATATTACCAGTTAAAATCATTGACGTGGGATGTCATTTATTGAAATAAAAGAAGAAAAATTAGGTGATGCGATAATTTTTGTGGGGTGTGTATTATGGAGATTTAATGACAGTCATGGACTTACGTCAACATTTTTCCTTTATTCTCTTTGCAACAGTAAAAAATATATATTAGTAAACAGTGTTGAGTTTTTCATGAGGACAAATGTTAAATGCGCATTCGGAAATATTTTTGGATTTTTTTAACGTTCAAAGCCTACTGGATGTATGAATCATTTGAAGACCCTGTATAAAAACTATAAATAAAATAAAATTTCAGTGGAATTGAGCCATAAACCTGAGAAGAAACTGCAACTGTGATTTCATGAGAAAAACAGAGACAGTGACAACTTAAAGAATTGGATAGATGAGACTTTTGTAGCACCTATCAGGAAGAATTGTGGAAATAATAGTTCAAAGCAAACTTTATACCAAGAAGACGTTACATCTATACTCACATTTACATTTTGGACCACTTATGTGTTGTTAAAATTATTATTGTTCACCACGTTTCTGTTCCTTTTGTTCCTTCTAGAAACTGTTCCACATATTCATATTTTTTATACAGGGTGAAATCGAAATACATGCATTAAAAAAAATCGGCGGTAATACTTTGATGTGAATACAGTACAAGTCCCTTGGTTTGCGTGTTCAACTTGGCCCCTGTATCGAGATATAATTATTTAAAGTTTTGCTATAAAATCGAGGTACGTCCATGTAAATACACATAATTCGGTGCAATGAAATCAAGGAGTTTTTGCGACTTTTCTTTGAATTGATAAATAATAGACAAAAAATCCATAATCGTTTTTGAAACTATTGACCTCAGTTTTGTAATCGTGCATGCGTTATTAGTGGTGGTGAATATGGCAGATGCAAAAATACCGGGATCGGCGTGTTCGCACATTTAACTCAACCGTTCAACACTTACGAGACGACGGAACCTTTCGTCCTCAACCTCAAAATTGAGGTCGCAATCGCACCGATCGTGTCCTGCAGGCGGAAGAGCAAATCCGGGATTAGTACAGTGAACATGTGACAACGCTGCCAGAACAATTCGACACACACCAGGTGTTTTTGTGCGAATTCTGCAGAACATGTTTTGCAGAGCTCAAAGTTGTATCGACACCGAGGGGCCTAATTTTGAACATCTCTTTTAATGTAAGGTAAGAGATGTAAATATTTTTTGTGAGTTTATTTCAGTAGGTCACTTGTTTCAGACACAAGTTCATGTTTATCTTCAATTTTTGTGCGAGCAGATTTTTTACCTTTTACCCGCACAAATGTATTCTCTCATAGACGTCGTATATGGGATAATTTAAGGGGTTTGTGCCCCATTCTTCCAACCGGTGAAAAATGGAGAAAAGGATACTATATGCATGTATTCCGATTTCACTCTGTATATATTCTAACTAAGTTAGTTTGGCTTCAGACAGAATATTTTTTCCTTTGAAGGAGAAGATAATTTAAAAGTAAACTTGAACTGATCATCTTGCTTTTGGGAAAAAATATTCTATGAAAGGACAGATTAGAAACGCCAACTTAAAACATCAAATTTTTGATTGAGACGTTACACGTTCTTCTGTTTGTACTCTACTTTATAAGCTCACAAATGTCAAAACTAAGATTACCGCCATTAGTTAAGAAAGGTTAACGTAAGAAAAACTAAGTAAAGTTAACAGTATTATACAACTTATTGTATCACTAAGGGCACTATTCTTAAACATGTGAGTGCGTGAGTGAGTGAGTTGTGACATCACGTCGAGTAGTCGAGTATTTAATTTAAAGTAAGCGTACTTCACAATCACTCCAGATTCGAGCGGTATGGGCGCTTACTTTAAATTAAATACTCGACTACTCGACGTGATGTTACAACTCACTCAGTCACGCACTCACATGTTCAAGAATAGGGCCCCTAGTCTGTAAATTATGCCAATATATCAACCTATTGCCCCCCTGGGAACATGAATTTAAGTAAGATGAGATCTTCCCAACTTATTTGACCAATTAAAAGATACCGATAGAAAATATTGAACAGTGAGACTGGCCAAGATAATCAATGAATCAAGGTTATAATGGTTCTAACCGCCAATTGTTATAGAAATAAGTATAAGAATATGAAAAATTGAATGCTTTGCTCAAATATAAATAAATAATTATTAAATAATAATTAAGTAGGAGTATGTGGTCGTAGAGAAAGCATAGTATTCACTTGCATGTTATTTATTCGCTTGGTTTACATTTTGACCTTGTGTTTTATACCTAGTACAAAATTTTAATTGTTTGTCCAAAAAAATTTAACATTAGCAAAGAAACCAATCAGATGAAAAACAAAATAAGTTTCGTGATATATTTTTATTGCTCATGTAGACAAACAGTATCTTTGCAACCTCGGTTACGGTTGCAAAGTAACGGTTTGCCCATTTATTAATTTGGGTGCGCAAAGTTTACTTGTCGCACGCAAATTATTCTTTGCACACGCAAATTCAGATAAAAAAACTACCGAAAACTGAATTTGCCCCTGGAGTCCAATTTTATATTGGGATTTATTCCGTATTCGCAATAAAAAATAGTATGTCCAACTCGTGCGGCGTTGTCGATTGCCCCCTCAACTTCGCTTTCGTGGGCAATCGACAATTTGCCGCACTAGTTGCACAATATACTATTTTATAATTGTTTGGAAATTCTTGACACAAAGGCTCTAGGTTTTCTGTAAACTACTCCAAGGCCAACAAAATCTGTAAAAAAAAATCGAGATTTTTATGATTTTTTGTTGATTTCGTTAAAAAATATGTGGCAATAAGGTGCGTTCAACAAAAATCGACGACGAAGCAAGCCTTGGAATCTTCAAGTCATGTCTGCATTTAGATCACACGCATGCAATGCTGATTACGTAAACAGTGACATTATTAAATGCGGATAGATGAACGGCAGGAGCCTTCACAAGCTTGGTTTCAGTGTCTGGCCGCGTCGATAAGACACCACCATAAAAACCTCCCCGATCTAATAATCTGACATGTCAAATGTCAGATGTCAGGTGACAAATTGACGTCATTTTTTGTTGAACGCACGATATAAATAACTATTATTGTAATAACAATTATTACTCAAATGCTTTGGATGTGGCGGACTATTTTTAGCGTGAATAAGTGAACGTCGAATTTTATTTTGATCCAAAAATTTTAAGTTTAATTTAATTAAACATCAATAGTAAATTAATTGCGACATTATATAGGATGTATCAAAAGGTGTGCACTAACTTTGTAGAACTAGTTTCCTTGAGGTTCCCAGACATAGAATTTACTTTTACTTTTTCTTTAGGTCTCATAGTTTTTATAAATTAAACTAGCCAATGAGAACCCTTTATTAAATTTTCTATCTATTCGTTGCGTAGTAGCCACAAAATTATTGGTAATTATAATTGCCTTTGGATCAACATTAATGAAAATATTTCATTAGTCAATTTTATCGACTTACTAGCATTTATCAATAAATGTTGTGTTAACTTATTAGCTGGATTAACTTCAGTTTTTTACTGGCATTACCGGAACTAGCATACAACGCCATGTTCATATTTGTTTCTGTCATGTATTGTTATCACATCATGTTTTCCTTAATTTTTCCGATGTGTTAATAGGTATTCGCCCCCGAAGAAAAATCAGTCAATCCGTTCTCGAGATATCAAAATTGTTTGTGGAGTCCACGCGCAACAGAAGTGAAACTTTGGAGTTTACTCCTTAAGAATCGATTTTCATTTTTAAAGCCCCCTGGGCCCCCATGTCTCCTCATAAGAACCTTCTTCGAATATTTAAAAAAAAAAATGCTAAATTGCTCCAGTCGTTCGCAAGTTATGGCGTGACCAAGGGAAATAGGGATTAATTTTTATATATATTATATACCGTGCGATCATTTAAATTATAAATTAGAGTAGGTGGCTTTTTTATTATGCAATGGTCCAGCCTGCAAATTGACTGACAGCTTAGACTGACAGTAAAATTTGAGATTATCGTAAACATTGTGACGTTTATGTTTCTGATGAAAATAAAAGACTAACAAATAATGTAGAATAATTGAGAATTACAGCAAATGTTCAAAATGTTCTCCAGCATCTTCAATTCAGCTGTTAACTCCATTCACCATTCTGTTGCCGTTTTTTGGAAAAGTCACTTTGACGTTCGATGAAATTGTCAAAAGTTAGTAGTGCCAACCTAATTTAAATTTCACAGCCTACTCTAATTTATAATTTAAATGATCGCACGGTAGATTACTGCTCGTAAACTTTTGCTCTGTGGAATGTTATATAAACGGTTTGAGTATTGGTGCGATCTCTATTATATGATATTTGATACCCCCCGGCTAACATTTTACAAAGATGTTCGTTCAAAATCTACCTTAATAAAGAGGTAAATAATAAACAAATACGTCATCGAAGATCGATCCTTGATTTATATTTTAATTTCGTTTTAAAATGACGTTTTAATATAATCCGTTCTGCGTTATTTTTCAAAGAATTTGATTCATCTTTAGTGATTTTTCCGGTAGTATAATAATTATAATAATTTACTCTGTGGCTGTGGCCATTTTCAAAATTAGTTGATACAGGACACAATTCTTACTCTACTATACATTATAAATTTACATTTATATTGTTGTGTATTTTGCAACACTTGTAGTCAGTTTAGTAGTTCTTGAAGTTTTGTTTGCGAAATTGCTTCTATCCTACCTTCAATAAAAATCTTCATTAACATACAGCTATGGTCGTAATTTGGTCATCGGCAAGCCGCAAGTTCGTCTATCGTCTGTGCCGTCGTTCACCACCTCCGGCGAATTTCTGGTTGCACATCTGACAGAACGCGTGTCTCAACCACAATTATATCTCCGGGCTCGTATTCTATTACTTGAAATTATCTTCTCGAATGACTTCTGTTAGACTTGAACGCAACCTCTGATTTCGTCCGTTTGTCTATTACTCGCATGCCAAGAAAAATTAGAATATCCAACTCCTCGGGGCGCGCATGTCGCTATTACAAGGAATTAAGTCATTACGGGCGTATGCAAAACGCACCCCTCTAATTTCGTACGAAGACTTTCAAGTGCCGACCACATGTCACTATGTTCTTTTAATTTGGCCTACACTGGTAAAATCTGCGGAGAATTTAGGGGATTTTCGGGGGTGGGACAGCTGTAACGGTGTCGGAGGATAATCGGGATGATTGCATGTTGCAGTGCCGCTTTGATCAAATAGGACCTGTTTTTTACGCGAGGGAGGTGGCTTTGTTTCCGGGATTGAGACGCTATCTCTTCCCTCTAAGAGGGCGAAAAATCGGCGAGAGGGCGAAATGGGGACAAATTAGATGAAGTCCTATAGGAAGCTGTAGATGGGGTGAAAAAAGCAAAGCTGAGGTAACTGGGTTTAGAGACTATTACATTCCAAAAATCAAGTGCAATAATACTCTTTTAGCACTGGTTCACAAACTGATCTGTAATTTTATAAGAGAGTGATTAAAATGTTGTCTGATATTTGAGTCTAACGCCATTAATACTGCAAAAAGATGGAACACTTTCTTAAGGATTTTTAATGAGAATTTTGGATACGATAATTTGTCAAATATCAACAAGTAAAATCGATAGACTCAACACCCGGTTACCAACAATATATTTTCATGATACATATCTGATATTTGATCATATCCGTACGGTTTTCAATATTGTTATGGTATCCATATCGGCCTAAACTCGATAAAATTTATCAGTCAACTGTAACAATTAAAAACACAATTACTATTGTCAGAAATGTTAAATGCCTTGAGATGGTCTTCCTTTTTTCTATTCTCGACACTGCTTCTGGAACATTTTGGTGATGCTGTATTTGAAACGTTGGTCATTTTTATTAAGTTCACAAAGAACCGTCCATTTCCAAAACCTGAAGGGTGAATAGCAGTATATTTTCTGTATAAACAACAACTTTTGAACGGAGTGTCGTCCATTTTATCGGAAAATATGAGTAATTATCGAAAAACCACTTTTTTCCGATTATTTGTTGTATGGAGAGCAAGCATTTCCTGATAAATATTATCCTATAGCAAAATAAAGTAGAGAAAACTACCCACAACTTGCATTCAATGATTTTTTAGCATATGTGTGGCCACATGAAAAACCACAAATTTGAGTAATGATCGAAAAACTGCCACCTAAATGTCTTGAGATGTGGCAACGTCGATCAATTTTATGAACAAACAACATTTTCTGGTATTTTCTTCAAGAAAAGTTGATTATTGAGCCTTAAGTTAATACACGAGCAAAAAATCAAGCGCTTGAGAATTAGCCATCAGGATCTGAAAATTTGAAATGAGGGTGGTTTTCAAGTTATTTATAAAAGTTTTATAGATCTTAAAGCTTACATTAATTTACGTCATTGATTTCTTGGCATTTTAAAACACATAGATACCCGCCAGATTAACTGTGGATTACAGTGTTTATTAATTAATTGCAATTTTTTATTAAGCACTTTATTACTATGCATCAAATGCCCAAGTTTCTAGAAATATTCAATAAATTAAAATGGAGGACTTGTACAATGATGGGTCTCCAATTAAAAGAAGTCAAGCACAGTAGCAGCTCGATTATAAAATATGATTTAATATAAACAAGGGCTGTTTGCAGAGTTGATTTGTTCATAATATTTTATTTGTTGCTTAAATAATACATATTCCACGCTACCACGTAAACGCACCCGCTCCCAGGTGCCAGACCTACCCCATCGCTACCTAACTTTGAAAAGAAATATCAAAAAAACGAGACGACCTAAAATTCTTTCTCGAAAACGTTGAAAGTGCTATCAAAAAAGATACCTTTAATTTCATAATTTGAATTTGGCTACAAAAGTGAATATAATTATAATTAAAAAATCTGACAGCACTACTTTTTTTCACTGCGTTATAGTTTTCTTGATTGGTATCAAAGTCAAATAGCGTATATGCTTTTTTTGCTTCTTGTAACCTCCATTAATAATGTTCTGCTTAAATTTTTTGATTATTTTATAAAATATCTTTCTCCATCGTGTGAAAGCAAATCTTCCATCCATATAAAACACATTTTGGATTTTTCACGCTCATTTCAGTCCACTTTTTGACCGTCGACTATTAATTTCTTACCGAAGCACTCTTGTCACGACCGGTGGTTTAACTAATTTGAGCTCTATTTATTTGATTACCCATTGGAACATTAAATTACACCGTTTACTGGAGATTCCCCACATTCCTCAACAACAGCAAGAAACATAACGAATTTTGTATTGACGTATGTAATTTCTACTAGAAAAATCAGTGACGAACGGTGACGAAAATTTTCAGGATGGTTCCCTTCGAAAAACCTGTTCATTAACGTAACGTATGTACGGATCTATGATAAAATATTTGCAGATAAATAAGAACCGGTATGCAAATCACTTGGCGAGGATATTCGTTATGCTTTTCAAAAGGGACGGGAAATATTAATGATAAGAGGAAATCTTAATTCCATGTTGTTGCGGTGTTAACGTCACGAACAATCTGTATTAATTTTCAATCAAGAAAATAAATCCGTACATTTTTTATATTTTTGAAAGGTGTAAAGAGGTGTTAAATTAGGTTTATTTTTATGGAACCTGAGTTAATTCGTGAAATATAGGCTTTGTTATACACTATGCGCATCTCTGTTTAACGAAAAAAAAAAAACTTACATTTATCCATGTGCATTTGACCTATTTTTCATCTGAAAGAACAAAATTAAGTCATATAAACATATCATTTTCAAAGAGCTTATTAAATAGCAAAGTAGCGCATTTAAGCACGAGCCGTAGGCGAGGGCCCCAACTGTATGAGTGATTAAATGCACGTTTGCTCGTGAGTGTAAAAAATGTTTTTTTTCCACAATCAAAATACAAAACATCAAACACAAAATATTTATTCATTTCAAAAAATTATTACTTATTTAACATTTTTTTCACAGAATCAAAATACAAAACATCATGCAAAATACTTTTTTTACATTATTATTTCTTAACATTTTTTATTTGGGTGGATGTACAGATGAATTGTACAAAGTGTACCAAAAGGCACGTGAGGAGTATTAATTTGTTGTGATATTTTCTATTACTATTAATCAAAAGAACATTCTGTAGCCCCAAGAGCAAACTGTTGAAGAACAACGGTTTATTACGCAATAATAAAAACAGGCAAAAGCAAAACGCGTGCCCTTTACCACGCTGCGCTGCTCAAGACTGACTCGAGAGCTGTTCATCGGCACATGCGCAAAGTAGATACATAATAACACATGTAAGCCAAGTAAAAACATAAATGTTATAAGAATACAATATTTCTAACACAAACAATACACGGAAAGACTTTTAATACTTATTTAACCGAAGCCCTACGCCGGAGAGGTTAAAATAACAACATTATTGACAAATTTTAATAACAATTGACATCAGACAATTTTGTGATAGATTCAGAACCAACACATTGTTACGTACCAAAAATTGGTTTGGTACCGCCCCAAATCTAGCTCTATGGAGATGGGCTGGGTCTATTTTATTACTATTTTTTTTTTACTTAAATGGAAGCCACCAGTTTTTACCGCGGAAGAGGATGGTTACGAAATAAATTATTATGAATTTAAATGATTACTATTAAATTATTGCTTGGTCGATGACCACAAACAAAAAAAAAAAAAAAGAAAAAAAAATGACATAAGAAACGAGAACGAAAAATTTCTTATCTGGCCCTGGAACTCTGGTCTGGGGTGTGTGAGGACTTCCAGAGGGACGCGACAACGATTCTCTAGCCCCTGACACCAACGAATCCTCGATAGAAGCGTTCACGCTGGAACTTACACGGAATTCACGATACCCTCTCTCGATGGGTAGTTTCCGTTCCACTTAGGTGGTGAGGGTTTTAGGATGCACCCCCTAGCCAGTACCCTGATGAAGAAGATTCCCTTTTAAGTACCCCATTTATCGAACAAAAAGGCCCTTACCTCCAATGAGGGACGACTTCCAGAGACACGAAAGTGGACGCACCACGTGCACGACTTGTTCGGTGGTTTTAATCCCCGAAGGTTGAAAAATGATTCCGTCGTTTTACGAGTATTTCCAACGGGACGAGAATCACACTCTTAGATGAAACGGATGTGCTAATCCCTTACGGATATTTCAAATGTAATTGCACGAACCACCACGTTTCATCAACCACCGATCAAAATGTCTCTTTTTGACAGACATCCCGAAAGAAGAAGGCCTCTCCAAGAACCTGCGTACAAGCGAAACAGTATGATGACGTACCATGCTTTTCCAGCACTGACAGGTGTGAGGTTATGTAGATGTAAACAAGAAAAATTCTTCATTATTTCCCGACGAGACACAACGAAATCTTAAGTGTAGGTATTACCCAGTCGAGATTCCAGTAATTTAGCCCCTTGATGTTTTAGGCAGTGGGAAAAGTGTTGCATACTTCCAAAACGAAAGATCGAACTAGATAACACCAGCACAGTGAAAATGAATAAGAAAGACGATACATGAAGAGCAACAATCCGTAATGTCGAACACAATTACGGTTTAATTAGAAATTAGTTCGAGCTAGAATAAAGTAAATAGTACGAAGAAAACAGCGGCTTAAACTCAAGAGTGTGGTACGCCGAATACCATCTCCCTTTTTGGTGAAATGCTCTAGGATGCCCCAAACAGCAACCCCTTCACAGCAAAGTGTTCTAAAATCCAACCGAAAAAAAGTAACGAAATATGTAAGGTTAATGAAAAGATAAAATTATCTTCACACTCCCCTTTCTCGGCACCGCCGAGGACACCTCATCTAGGTCCAAAACGCCATTGAGTCCACCATCGCGGACCCAACTACAACGAACCACTAATCAAACAAAATATAACGATGGTGCAGAGTGTACGGCCGCAGACCGACCGGCAAACCCACGTTCAATCATGCTGAAGAGACTGGGGTGAGCACCCCTCAGCGTACTCACCGATCCAAAGCCCAAGTCTCTTCTTGTCTCCTTTCACCCCTCGTTCTCTCCTTCCACACGTACCTCCTTTCACACCCCGATCTCCTTCGGCCCCCACACAATGCACACCCGACCGCCTCGCAAATAGACGGGTTTGCGGGATCGCTACCCTCCGAGTAGACGTCCCTCACAATTGGTACAATTGATGGAACTAAACTCTCCACGAGAAGCAAGTCCATCAATTCAAAGTCAAAATCGGTGAAACGAAGACCATCCTCTGAATATTCGAAATACTGTACGGTTTTTTAACCTACGACACGGTATGTGGCAACCCATAAATCCAATTAACGATACGATGCAATGCGATACGATGCGATACGAGACGAGGCGATGCGATGCGATACGAGACGATGCGATACGAACGATGCGATACGATGCAATACGAGACGATTAACCACGGATACCGAAAAACACAACTCGACAACATTCTCAGGGTCAACGATCTGAAATTCTTCGAAATCTAAATAAAATTGACTTGGCGTCAATCGGGTTTTTCTGCCAACAGTGACCCTACACCCATGAGTGGTTTCACTCATCTCGGTGGTTTAGGCCTAAGCCAGGGGTCAGGTTGTTTGAGCCCAAAACTTCAAAGTCGAAGTCACAGCAAAATAAACCATTGATACGAATCCAAACGAAATTGACTTGGTGTCAATCGTGTGTTGTTTGACTGAGAACAACCACACTGTAACCATGAGTGGTTTTGCTCATTTAGGTGATTTAGGCTTACGCCTGGGGTCTGGTTACTTGAGCCCAATAAAATTTATTAGAAATAATCTTTTTACACTACATAATTAATGCTGCTTCCTTCTGAAGCTGCACCCTTCCGTCAAGCGAGCTTTGCATCCTGTTGATGTGCAGAATATGGTAGAACATCCTTTGCAGGGTACAGCTGACTGAGCATGGGAGAAAATCGTAGAAATAGCGTAACATCCTGGTCACGGCACCACAGCCCATCTCCATAGAGCTAGATTTGGGGCGGTACCAAATCTTTTTGTTACGTACCAAAAATTGGTTTCCTTGAGCTTCCTTGAGACAGGGAAAGCAATTCGAATTTTCCGGGCTGTAAAAGTGCACATCATAGCCGCCGCCACTGGGGGGTCATTTGTCACATTCTATCAGAGGTCCAAATATATCTATAAGTTCGTGGTTTTTAACTATTAACAGCTGGAACAGCGGAAGAAGATGGAAAGTCCGTGTAAGATAAAACACGTTTCTATATAAGATATAACTACATAATATTTTCATGCTCGCTTCGCTCGTCGCGCAAAAATTCCATTCGTTGTACAAAACATTGCATTTCATAACTGGTTACATAAATGGCTATTTTCTCACTACTGATTAAATTGCTTACTTTGGTCACTCTTTTCAGTGAGCAAACATCAAAATTAAACGATTGTGAAAAAATATGTTTTTAATCTTTTTGAACAGATTTTCTTGTCAGTTCCTTTTTTTAGTGATCACCTTAGAAGTGTCGGAGAAGCGACAGAAACACAAATTGGATTTAAGGATTTTCTACAATTATGTCATTGTTCTGTCAGATAAGCGTTTGAAAATATTTAATTACTGTTACTAGTAAACTTAACTTATTATTTATTATCAAGTTACAATACGTAGTAAGTAACAGATTTAAGACAATTTTACAAAAATACATTATTATACGAGTTTAACAAGAGGCTTCATTGTGACATGAGTAGGTTTGTTAAACGAGTGTAATATACTATTTTTTCTACTTTGGAGAGCTGCGTTTTATGAAAATGTTAAAATTTTGCTTTTCAAATATTCTACGGATTTTTAGAATTAGGTAGTACTGGTTGTGTTGGTGCTGGTTATGTTTTTTATCTGAACAGTTGAATCCCATACATAGAAAATATTTAATACTGTCTATACTCGACATTGCTATTGTAATAAAAAAATGTGTGCGGACAAAATAGAAAACCTTAAAAAAAGTAAAATACGTATTAAGTTTTTTTTTATATTGTATAATAATAATGTGTATTTTTTTAATTAAAAAGTTGACGTGAGATTTTCAATGACCCCCTGCTCCCTTTAGATGAGATTTTACTGGACCCCTCCCCCCCTATTTTGAGCTCACGTAATTAATGGACGACCCTTTAGTGTCACAATGAACACTTTGTGACACCAAGTAGAAAAAGAATTTTATAGTTCGACAGTCAGAATTTTCAAATTCTCGCTTGTGTAAAATTTTTATGGATTATAAGCAATTTAAAGGCTTGCCGGGGTTGTGTCGAACTATAAAACGTTGTATTTCACTCGTTCCTGTGTAAATTGTGCGTAAATTGAACTCGTATCGACGTTCAATCTCTACTGAATGTATAAATAATTTATGAAGACCTGTATATCAAATATGTATGCCACCAAAGAAAATCTAAATTCTTTAACTTGGTATAGAAAAAGGGAGAATGCCCATTTTTATTAGTTTTGATGGAATAAGCTGCTGGTTTTGTTCCTTTCGCGGATTAAATTTTTCTGTCACCAATCCCCTTCCAGGTCGATTCTATTAGAATCTTAAAAGTCTGTGCTACTCTGAAACGCGGATATGGATGGAGTGTGATCCCATGGCCCGCAGATCGACGCGCAGGAGAGAGACCAAGCGAGTATTCCCAGAAGAGGGAAGACACGTGACGGATGAGAAAGAGATCGACTTTGCCTGGACACTAAAAGCGCAGGTGCGTGCGACTAACGGACGCAAGCGGCACCGGCGGCCGCGATGGACCGATAGGGTTCAACTCCGGAGGTCCGGTCGCATGGAGAGAACGGTGCTGCAAAAGGAAGAAACATGTGTTTGACGCAGGATCGGAGAAGAACCAGCCGAAAGGCAGGGCAAGCCTCCCCCATGAAGTTATGCCGAGAGGTGATCCCGGGGTGGGTTGGCAGGAGGAAAAGACAGCCTGCTACTGAACAATCGGTATCATTGCTCGAGAAGTACCACATATAGCACAATATGGCCGAGTACGATGTAAATGCTACCACGAGAACCATAACGGTTGGAGGGACCTTTTCAAGCCGAAAGAAACGGTACGTTCTGGATGAACCTCGTGATGATTTCATTGACAACTCATACGACCAAGATCGTTCGGGAGTAATTCTACTACTGAACATTCGAGAAGCCTCTTCCAAATAACGACGCGAAATCTCCGCAAACTACTGGGCGACACAATCTATGTGATTCGAACTGTTCAAATAATATCAAGTGTTGGAAGTATGAAAAGGAGGGTCACGCGGATAATCGATGCACTGGCATCGTCAAAGAGTCGAATCGAACCAGAATAATAAAACAACATGAAAATACCCTGGAAAATGTTGCATTCATCTTAACACTCGTGGCATTCGTGGATGAGTTCCTGGATGGAAGACCATGTTCACTGCTGGTGGATTCGGCTAGAGAATCATGGAGAAGTCGACGTGATTATCACAATTATTGAGAGTACTGGTAGCGAATATGCAGGATGCGGTAATACACACTTGGAATGGAGTAATGGCTGCGGAACTTGGCACGTTGAAAATAAATGGAGAAGATGTCCTATTACACCGACCTAAGGAGAAAGCCATTATTGTGATTTTCGCCGAAAACACTTAAATACCAGAACGAACTGAAACTATTCTGGAAGCTCGGGTGGATCACAAAGATGGGGAAAGAAACATTATGATGTTTGAAAGCAGATGTAGAGACAATTAAATAGGGCGAGGATTGGTACTCGGCAAAAGTTTGTTGCGTACATCTGGTGTACCGATAAGAGTGATGAATGTGAACTTCTACGCTCTGACCCTGAAGAAAGGGACCGTGTTAGGGTATTGTTCTCCTATTTCATCCATCATCAAAGGAAGCGACTTAAAGTACTATTAAGCCGTTATCAGGACATCTTGAGGCAGAGCCGATGTATCAAACATCAAATCAACACTGGGGATGCAAGCAAAGTAGGAAGAACCCGACAAGATCATTCGGGCAATGGATCAGGAGTGATTGAACCGTCGAGTACTTGTTCTTGTTTTAGTAAAGACAAATGATGGATCAACTAGATTCTGTGGTAACTATTAATTGTCAACTGAAGAACGAGATTAAAAAGGACAGCTATCCGCTTCCCCAAATTGATTCCCCTCGGTACCTTAGCGGGGTGGAAGATCTTCTCGACTTTGGACTTAAAAAGTGGAGACAAAGAGAAAACAGCATTTACCGTTGGCATAGGTCTGTGGCAGTTTCCTATGATGCCGTGTGGCCATTACAATGCTCCTACAACTTTTGAAAGATGGAGACGATGCTGAAAGGATTGCCTAGTGTAAAAAACGTGTTTTAACTTTTTTGAAGTTCTTGACTGAAGCTTAGTCCAAAGAAATGCCATTCGTTTAGAAAAGAAGTGCAATATCTAGAGCATGTAGTCTCACGTCAGGGTGTCGCCGTCGACGAGCAGAAGGTCAAGGGTGTGATGGAATGGCTAACGCCTAACAAACGGTATGTGCCAGGATTCACCAATATTGCAAAACCGTTAAGACTATCTGAGGGCGAAAGAAAGTTCTAATGGAACGAATACCACGGGAACAACCAGGCCCGTTCGCAAGGAGAGCAGATGCGATAATTCATGCATTGGAAGACCTGTCATGCAAAAGTTTATGACTGTCTGCATTCCCGAAGTTATAGGTCCCGATTTCACTCGTCCATTGTGTGTTTCAAAACCTGGACATGTCGAAAGGGATCGTCACTGCGTTCAAAAGAAAGTTTGATAGAATCAACGAGTTTCGAACGCAAAACCCACAATTTGGGGGGTTACTACGACTGGCAGACACATAATTCAAGAAGAAACATCTTCTATCTAGTCACGAAACAGTTCACGTTTTAGAAGGCCACCTACCAAAGTTTTGGGATACCTTATTTGTATTAAGAGAAACCGTCCTCTCCCAGGGTATCAGGAAATTAGCGATCCAGAAGATCGCCTGTGGGTTCGATTGCTAAGATTGGAGAATAGTCAGACGTATGTTGAAAGTGGTCTTCCGTTCCTCGGGAGTTTAATTTATTACCAAAAACCAAAAAAAGTCAACGAAATGGTCGACTGTTACTTTCATGGCACGTCTGGATGCTGAAAAGGAGCGAAGTGCAGTTTACGCCACGGTAGTTTTTAGACACTCTAACTCCACCAGGTTTTCCATGCAGTACGCTTCTACTAGGTTTTGGAACGCGTGTGATGTTGCTTAGAAACCTGCAGCCGCCAAAACTTTCTAATAGTAAGTACTATTTATAGGCCGCAAGTCAAAGCCTTAGATCGTAATGTAGTCGGTGCTGTTATTTTAACTGGATCTGTCCCAGGGGAAGAAGTGTTTATACCCCGTATTCAACTTGTAACGAACTTACAGAAAAATGTGAATTTAAATACCAAATTAAGAGCCGTCAGCGAAGCGACATTCACACCGCAGAGCGCTCCATCGATTCGCTATTTAAGCAAGACCGTGCACCTGAAAATTAAACATATAACTCGCCGGGAAAAACACTTTGCAGTGTCACAGCCGGATACTTTTTTCATGACCGCCACCGGAAAATTAGCGCGCTCCAAACGAGCCTACTCCGGACCACCTCCAACCGCCGACCTTGTCACGCCCGACCACGCCCTTTCGTTGAACCGGAAACCGCCTAAAATAAATACTTCCGTTTATCGCACCGGAATGATTTTTACATCATCTTAACCAGCGAAGAAGCGCGTTCCGGACGCTCCGGAGCCGATACGATGCCCACAACCGATTTCACTTCTCCGCATGGCGACAAGTCGTGCGAAGCAACCTACGTCATTATCACCCCACCATAGGTCTATAAAAGAGGCTGCGCTCCCTTAAAACGAGAGTGAAGTGTCGTGCCCGCTCCGAAGACGACCATCCAGAAGGAAGCCGCCTAGGAAGAAGAAGCTGACTAATGTGAGGGGATCCAACCATCCTCCCCGCTTCCTTCCTAGTCCTCTCCGGTAACTAGCCTACGTTTTATACACATTATCCCGGGTTTTACTGGTCTCCAGAAGGTTGGGTTCACGCGGGGGGATCCCAGGGTTCAACGCTGGCTAAGCTTCCGAACCAACCAGACCAATCACTTCTTTTTGCTAGCTTCCTGCACCCTCCGACGACTAGCCACCAGCGATTGTAATAAGTTGTTCCGGTTTTTACTGATCTCCGGAAGGTTGGGTTCACGCGGGGGTTCTCAGGGTTCAACGTTGGCTAAGTTTCCGGAACAACCAGATCGACTTGTTTTTCTGCTGTTAGCCCGGACCAAACCCGACCTCATCGTGCTGCCCCGTGAATCAGCAAGACGAATCCCGGGAAACGCCAATAAACGTATACTATAGGGTGTTCCTTAACTTTTGTCATCGACCGCCCGGGTTCCGAAACTTCTGTCAACCGAATCGCCGTAATCAAGGGGGGGTGCTTAACTGAACCGCCGTATTCAAAGGGTGGGTGCACTTTCGTCTACAGGGGGCAGCCTAACCTTTGTCACCAACCGTTCGGGTTCCAAAATCATTACATCACCATCTACTGGGGGAATCATAACTTTGATCACTAACTGCTCGGGTTCCGAAACAAGTGCACCATCATCTACAGGGGGCATCATAATCTTTGTCACCAACTGCTCGGGTTTCTAAACTTCAAATAACCGAACCACCGAACATAAGGAGCGGATACATCAGTGTCTACAGGGGTCTCATAACTTTTGTCACCGACCGCTCGGGTTCCAAAACTAAACGAACCACCGTATACAGGGCGAACAAGGCATACAAGGTGAATCTCAAGTTCCGTCACCGAGTTACCATCGACCGAATTGCTAAGTTTTGTCAGTATATTGTAAATAGTTGTAAATAGGGGGAACATTAAATTGTAACACCGAATCGACTTTATTTTTCCCTCCCGCCAAACTAGACAGTTGACCGCTGGAGTTCCGTACTCCGACTTTTAGCTACCTGTGGTCCCGTGGAGCATACCACGTTAAAAAACTGGCGCTCCAGGCAACCGCCGCCGTAAACAAGCGTCACAAACTGATTCCAAATGACTTTCCTTTTCAGTTCGGGAGATTGCAGTTTTCCCTCAAGGTGTGCTTCGCAATAATTATTAACAAGTCACAGGGCGAAACTCTTCAATTTGAAGGAGTGGACTTGAGACAGAACTGTTGCAGTCTGGTCATTTTGGTTCAGCCTTCTAAAATTGTTTCAAATATTGTTTACAAAGAAATATTGTAATATTCTGTGTTTATTATATTCTTTACTATAAATTTATTATTATCGAAATTAGTTTTCATATAAATGTAATATCATGTGTTCATTTAAAAAAGTCATCAAGTCGTCTATGAATTTGACATAACATTTTAACGTATGTCTGTTACCAAAATAATAATGAAGTATGTATTGTTGGTTGCGGACTTTCAAATTGTAGATGAAGCAATAAATCACGTGCGTTTTTCAATTCGTCTTCGTCACTCAAAAAATCATAAGCAACTTGATGACTTTTTTTAAATGAACACCTTATAGTATATTGCATACCGAGAGTTGTAAAGAGCATATTATGTACAAGTGTATCAATTACATACGAGCGACAATGGAGCGAGTAATGTAAATACACGCGTTCGTAATCTCTTTAGAACTCGAGTAATGTACTATACTTTTTCTACGAGCATACAGTATTGCTTTTAACCCCATCATATTGCTTTAAAAAAATAACTTCAAACAGATCAGTAGGTAGCACATGTGATAATACATGTATTCAATTATTTTTCCCTTTTTTGAAGTCCTTTTTATTTTTTTTAAGTTAATTTTTTACAACTTTAAGGGAAGACCTAGTAGGGACGCTTCTCGAATGACGAAACGACGGAAATTAAAAATTTGAGGATTTCCCTTAATTTCCATGGAACCCCTCGTCAGATCCAGACTTGGTGACAATGGGACCACCTCACCTATTCAAATAATTAATAATAATCTTAATTAAAAATAAGAATTTTCTAAATACAACCGAATAGAGAACCTCCTTTTGAATTGCTTGCTTATTTCGCCAAAATAGGCCAATAACACATTTTCAGAAAAAGACTGAATATTGCTTTTTCAGCGCCACTCCATAAATTTGCGATACACAATTTATTTTAATGCGTACTTCAAGAAGAATTCGAGAGTTTTTCAATTATATTAAACCTTTGCAGTGTAACAGGCAAAATGATGTAACGCTTGTTACGCATACTTTGGACTAAATATTGTTGCATTTACGGGTTCGATTCTTTATTTAAACACTATATACAATTTATTTTAGACTTTTTATATTACAATATTTACATTATTTACACTATTTACAAATCACTTAAAGGCCTCGTAAATTTATTAACTCAGGAGCGATAAAAATAACTGACTGATTTTTCTATCGATGACATCATCCAATTCTCTCGATACAAATGGAATCTTCTCGAGGATTATTAGACTTCCATCTCCAAATGTCATGTATGACGTCATGCCGTCGTTCTATCGAATACTCACTATCTTTAGCACGTTGTAGTAGTGAGTCATTGATGACGTTAGATATGTTAGGTCCACTAATAACTATAGGAAATTTAAAAACAGTTTTATTAAATATGGAGTAAAAGAGAGTAAATATGTGTACGATTTCTAACACATGTTACATGGAATGGCCCCCATGCTGATTTCTCCCTTTTTCTAGCATTTCTTACCTTAGGTTTGGAAGATCACATTCTTTGTCGTTCCTTTTCTGTATTTTATATTTGATATCTTGATTTTCATTGGCATTTTTATTTTTGTTTTTATTTATTGGGGTTTGTTTGAATTTGCTTATTATTCTTTGTTTTTTTTTTGTTGCAATACTTCTTTTGCTCCTATGCTGTTTCGACTTTGTGATATTCTCTAACGCCTCTACCTCCATTTTTTTTCTTTGTGTTTAGTATTTCTGTCGCTACTATACCTAATACAGGATCTAGATTATAATTATGACTTGCAAATTGTATACCAATAATCAATATTACTTTATTTTACTTTCATCCTTTTCACTCCTTGAGGAGCATAGGACGTCAATTATTTGCCCAGGTTTTATTATTTTTCTAAATATCTACAATTTCCCGTCACTCCCATCCTTGCCTTAAAGCATTCTACTAGTAATATCCTTCTTGTGTCTGAAAAGGCGTCTAAGCCTACAACGGCCCCCGAAAGGAATGAAAAATTCGATCTTTAATTTGATATAATATCACTTGATTCCTAATTTATAAAAATCAAAGAACCAAAGCTCTATCCTCTTTTTCTTGAAACATCTTGCACATGTAATAATTATTAAAATTTAATACTGTCTCAAAACCATCAACTTTATTGAATGACTAATTGTCAGTCAGACAACTTCTACACACATTCAAGGTATTAAGATGTACAGGTTTTTGTGCTTACTGTGTGTATGACGTTATTTCCTAAACATTTAAATTATCCAACTGTTTTTCTCATTTGTCGGCTCAAGCTCAAAACCGCTAGTTCGAATTCCCATCCAAAACTGCTCGGTCATGTCGAACCACCAATATCTTAAAAACATTAATCTAACTGGCATCAAACATTTCGATGGTTTGACATGTCCGAAACGGCTCAAACACCGCACTCTCTGCTGACTCATAGTCTAATGACGGCCGGAAGACCGACAAAGAACCCAACACCACCGAAGATCACGACCGGCACTCTCACAACACCTAGAAAAAAATAAGAAAAACGTATACAAGCCAAATACAAAACCTCAACACATGTCTACGGAGCTTACAATGTCCGAAGCGGCGATATTGAATCGACCAACGACGACGGCTTATCGGAATATGTTTATCAAGTAATTGGATCCAATAATTATTAATGCCTTGTACGGAGCTGAAATTGACAGCTTTGGAACGATTAAGGGGAGATGGTGAGATAAGAGGATGGTTCCGAAAGTTTTTGCATTTTTTAAAAATTGACTTTTGACATGAAAGCTTAAATTAAATTAAATCACAAATTTAAAATAAAAACTCATATTTTTATGAGAATTTTCTACCTTTTACATTATGAGAAAAACGTAATGTGTTTTATTTACTGTTTAATGTAAATGTGGGTATTTCGGCTTTATGTCTCATGCAAAAAATCGTTCTGAAGCCATCAGACTGCGGTGGCAACACCTTCGCAAACATCTGTTTTCTTGCGATTCTAATATCTGGACTCAGTTTGTACGTAAAAAAATATATATATAGCATTGAATAAACAAGTATGTAGCAGAGAAATATGGAATGCCAAATAACACAGCAAGAAGAGACATCAGAACAAGTGGTAGAGGAAATGATGAAAGAAAAGTAATTGGAGTAAGAGAAACAAACACGAAAGAAAAACGAATGGTACAATAATTAAAAAAACACTATAATTATGTATACAACACCACTCGAGGCGTAGTAGGCTTTTCTTTTCCAATCTTGTATCTTACACCTCTTCAAATTTCCTACCATTTCTTTTCTCCACCTTGTTTTAGGTCTTCCGCATTTTCTGCCTCCCACTAACTTGAACTATTCTTTTTTGTGTTCGGTTTCCCCACATCCTCCATTATGTGACCCAGGCATCTCAGCATCTCAGCCTTGGGAATTTTACCACTGCTACAATGTTGGGTTCCTTAAAAGCTCCATTAACTCGTTGTTTGTTATTCTTACGCAGATTGTTAACGATCTTCAGGTTTCTTGATATTGTTTTGCTATTTAGAATTTTCTTTAAAGCATATACGTCGTCTGGTTTTTCTGCATCAATCTTTGTTGTAGTTCTTTTTGTCCCAGGCCTCATATACAGGGTGGAAAGTTTAACTGGAATAAATTCAGTATCTTTACTGCAATTGATTTTGCGAAAAATTCCTGAAACACGTCGATTTTTGTTTTTAAATTGCCACTTTTTAGACTGATCAGCTTTTTTTTTGTTTTTACTCAGGGGGCTGTAACCACCCTTAATTTTTTTTTCAAATGGGAAGATATGTCAACCGACACATCATTGGAAAGCTTCATAATAGGTAGATCGGAAGAAGAGGTGCAATAGAATGGCCAGCAAGACCACCAGACCTCAGCCCTCTTGACTTTTTTCTCTGAGGGTATCTTAAAAGTAAAGTCTATACTACAAAACCCGATAATCTTAAAGATTTGCAACAACGTATTACCTATCAAATTCAGCAAATCACTCCACAAATGTTGTAAAATGTAAGGATAGTACATTATATTATAAGTGATAGAAATGCATCATTATTAGCGAGTGGGAACTTTGCTTCCAGTAAGGTCGAGACACATGGACGAGAAAGAGTATGATCTGATAGTTTATTTCTATTGATTTGGTCTTGTAACTTTGTAACCCATATTCAGTAGGGCAATCCTCCTGTAATTCGCGCAATCTGTCCTTTCGCCTTTTTCCTATATAAAAGCACTGTCTCTGTTGCACTCTAACTTTGTGAAGTTCACTTCTGGGACCATATTTCACTTATAAGCCACATTTTGAATTTGAACATGAAATGTCAATGGCGTCACTAAACGTCAAATTTGAAAATTTCGAACAAACCGCGAACTTTAAAGGTTGGCCAGTGATCGTCAGACAATGAAAGAAAAAGCAGAACCCTACGTTGTGTAACTTTTTTGACAAGCCAAGCAATGGCGGGACATTCAAACTTACCCAAACGAAACAAAACCCCAGATTCTTTGGATACATAGCGAGAGCTAATCAAGAGTGGAGCGTAAATTGATAACACAAAAATTATGGTTTTAAATCTTTATTTAGTTGTTTTGTGCTTTTGAGTTTTGTGATCTCGTACTGTGGTTAACAATTTCTAGGGACTTGGTATCAAGTTGGTAACAATGCAAATTTGATGGTTTTAACAATAATGATTCGAGTAACAAATTAATTACAACTGACAATTTACAATGAGTTCAACAATTAACAATTTTGTTCATCCGAAAATATATAGTAAACAATAATACAATTTAACAATACGGATGTACATGATGAGTGAGGTTAAGTCAGCTAATTTCATTCCACCATGAGCTTTTGCAGTTTACAAGAATGTTCAACAGACAGATACCATGAAATATCTACTCCCAAAGCGGGCCTCTTCGCACCTGAGAGGGAAAAACAAGAATATTGAAACACGGAGTTATCGAAGTTGAGTACATCTGGGTCGGAGTGATGGAAAACATGTAGAGAGCGGAGTGAACAAGATAACTGTCTGTCAGTGAGGCAAGATGGTAGAGAGTTGACTATCATGGGAGAAAAGCTTGTATATCCAACGGACCAGGAGAAGTGAGTTCCTTACTGAATTGTCCTAGACATTCTTAGTTTACTGTCTTTCCTTAGGGCTTGTCCAAACCAAGTCCAAGTTAGCGGCACTTCACTCGGGGACTATTCTTTTGGTTGTTAAGTATCTTAAATATTTGTAGAGCAAGCAATTTGTTAGTAGCCCGAAAACAGTGCTGCAACTTTGACTTCGTACCACCTCCCAGGCATAGGTATCGCCGAAAGTAGGGCCACATAACTCCCCCTAACAGCAGCCTGCAACGCGAACCACGAACTGAACACTATTTGGTCGATCTGTTGCCTCGAAACATGTTCGAACAAAAAACATCATAAATAAAATAAATACAGTAACGCAACGTTTTCTTTGGAAGCCATTTTGAAACGGGCACAATGCGATGACATCAGCGGGTGCAACACGTAACGGGGCGCAACAAAAACTACCAACATGCACAAGCAAACTATATTAAAAACCGATCTTTGGCTTCCACGGTATCGAATGTTACTGGATGACAGTTACAAGCGAATGACGAGAAATCGCAAGGGGGCGCAAAACAACGATAAGGCACCTTTCAGAACCCTGACATTCACGCGTGGCGCTTTGCCATCTTTAACCTCTGTCTTCAGGTCTTACTGAGCGTTGGTTAATTCAAGTCAACAGAGACAAAATAGCTTTGCAACAACCGCAAGCTGCTGTCGGCCTCATAACAAAAGACAGGTAGTTATTAAAGGATTTATCTAAGTGGCAATCTAGTTAATTTGAGTTAGGGAATCACTTTGTTTTGAATTGAACGCGCCTGGGGCTCGGACTCGGTACTAGAAGTCAACAACACATTTGTACTTTCTGAAATGGACAACAATAACTAAAAACAAATTACAACAACGGCTTTTTGTAAGTTACTCGCGGTGCCTGTGGTTCATAAGCTTGGTAATTTATGCTGCTGCAGAGAAAAGAGGTCCACGGAATACTTCGAGTAGTAATAGTGAACATTATTTTAAACAAAGGGTAGAATTCTTTACAAGGCATGTAGGTGCAAAGGAGGAACGACTCCATTTTCAAGATGGCGAGTTTTATGACGTCCTAGCGTACAAAATGGCGGGCCAACGGTAAACGAGGAACTGTCCTTTATTATAGGAGTTTCTGGTATGCACGTGGAACAAACGCCGGCAATTTCATGGCATCCTCGTTATATCGAGAATGGCAAAAAGAAATAGATAGAATAAAGGTTATCTTGTAACTACGTCGGTCGACACTACACACATAATCGTTAATTGAAATTCAACCGATCCTTCTGGTAACGGGAAATTTCGACAATACAATTTAAACATTGAGCACACTCAACTTTAAAAACAGAAGAACTCTCATGGTGGAATAAAATTAGATAAAACCAAAGAATTAAGCGATAGTTACGTCTTGCTGCTTCTGACTTTAAAAATGGAATGAATCTGTGTAATGGCCGCTTTTCTCCCTCCACCACCTAGCAGGGATGCCAACCGACGTTTTAACCTTGACAAGTTCATTGCGTAGCCAACCTCATCGGTGTTGCTAACTTCTGCTATGCGTCGCATGGTATGATGTATTTTGGAGATATTTCACACTTAACATGTTTATGATTGAATTCAGACAAGATGAAAACCAAAACTAGTACCGCAGTGCAAGAAGTGCCAAGCTTACGGCCATACACAAAGGTACTGTTCTAAAGAACCGAGGTGTGTAAGACGCACAGATAAACACCTAACAGCTAACTGCAATAAACCCAGAAATGCACAACCTAAATGCGTGCTTTCCGGAGAAGGCCATCTAGCAAACTATCGTGGGTGCATGGTGGCCAAAAAATTCAAAAACTCAAAAACAGACAAATCAAGAAACCTGGTCTGCCACAACAGCAGCCAAGAAATTCTCAGTCGAAAGCAGTTTTACAAGCAACATGCCATAACAAGACCACGCATCTAGCTAAAACCAGCAACGAAGAAGCCAAGACAAGAAATTGTACTTTTAACGCCACAAATTATAGTCAAGCACCAGTAACGAAGGAAGGACGAAGCCCAAACATTAAAAATATGGAAAAACGCATAACAAAATTGGAATATCGTGCCCAAGGAGCAATCCCCAAAAACAAAAATGGCTGGTCAACTCAGAATAATTGAATGGAATTCCAATGGATTGTTGCAACACGAGCAAGAGTGCATTTATGAAACCCATTTCAGCAAGGAGTCATACGTCAAATTCAGAGGATATAAGGTGTACCCAAATAATACAGTAAGAGGCAGAACTGCAGTCATCATAAAAGAATCCATATCTCATCACCAAATGTTAAGTTACCAAACTAAAACTTATGAATTCAACATCACGACAATATACTGTCCTCCAAGACATTCTATCAAGAAAGATGGGGATACATAATGACTTTCTAAGGACGTAGATTCATAGTGGGAGGTGATTGCAATGCGAGACACACCCACTGGGGATCAAACTCACCACAACCAAAATAAAAGAGCTTCTTGCATCATGTATCAGCTAAAATGTGAAACAGTGTCAAACGGTAAACCTACCCACTGGCCTTTAGATGCAAATAAAATACCTGATTTTATATAGACTTTTTTGTGATCAGAAACATTTCTTCGAATTACCTGCATGCTGAGGAAGCATGGAACATGAGCTCGGATCATTTTCCCATTCTTCTAACTTTAAGTGAAAATGTAATCCAAAAGGAAAATCGTCCAAGATTAGTTAACGAACTCACTGATTGGCAAAGCTTCAAAATGAAACTTGAAAAATATACTGAACTACCAGTTTCCCTAAGGACAGAAGAACAACTAGACACCAAAGTAGAACTGTTCACCAAAAACATACGAAAGGCAGCTTGGGAAAATACCCCGGAGTTAATTCGGAGAACAAAAGCTAACAACTACCCGAAAGAAATTGGAGAACTAATCACCGACAAAAGAAAACTTCGAAAAAGATGGCACCTGTAATGAATTGGGGTAGATTGTTTCGAGAGAGACCTGAAGGTCTAGTCGTTTTGGAAGTAAAATTCTGTTGTTCGAAGGATCATTGAATTGAACGTTTTTTCTCCCGGTTTAGTTTTGTATTGATTTTGAATAAAGGAACCTTGTCCTGATTTTATATTTTGAATGGGGTCGTCCCTCTCAAATGAATTTGACGAATTCAACTATAGCATCTCGTAGACTATATAACATGAAGCCCTAAAACGTGTTCTGTTGTTTAATAAAGTTGTTTTGTGAGATAACACAGCGTATCAAAAATCGTAATTTTAAACGCTGTAAA
The DNA here is from genome assembly GCA_963583935.1 of Diaperis boleti. Taxonomy (NCBI): domain Eukaryota; kingdom Metazoa; phylum Arthropoda; class Insecta; order Coleoptera; family Tenebrionidae; genus Diaperis; species Diaperis boleti. The sequence continues at coordinate 22,267,563 of OY757247.1, read as the reverse complement.
TTTACCGCCTCTTGTGACGTCATTTCGGGAGAGGATTCTCATTGGATCGTGCGTCTCTCATTAGTCCGCGCGTCTAGTAACTTTGAGTTCTGTCTGGTGAATTTTATCCCGTGTTGACAACACAGAAGGGCGCGCGTTTCAAATAAGACAAATGTTACGATTTTTTTCTATACCTAGAAAACACGTGATTTCGAATAAACAAAACAATAGGGGTATAATACTTTTCCGTCTAGTTTCTAGAACAGCTGTTTTTGAAAATTGTGGGACGACCCCATTGTGCCCTTGCGGCTGCTGAATAGTGACTGTTGTTGGATTGAGACTTGGATTTAGACTGATGGGCGGGCGTGAGTGCCGCCAGTCAGGAAAGGGCCGGAAATATTTCTCAACAGTACCAAACAAGGGCACGTGCAGACAAAGCAATTTTGAACAATACCACACAGCAATTGAAAAGAGAAATTTAACAGATAAAAAGTGAAGCAAGCAGTGAATGACCCAGTGAGTCACTTGAGTGACTTGACTAACAATAATAAAACCGACTACTTGCTTTGGAAAGCAACTAAAAGGCTAAAGAGGCCTACGAGGCAAAACCCGCCAATACGAAATGCAGAGGGAAGTTGGGCATGCACGCACGTTCCAAACAAATGATGATGAAAACTATCAAGAATGGGATAATCCAATACAAGAAGAAGGGGTTCCACTTCGACGAAGGAAGTTGCGAAATTAAAACAAACATCAATCCGAAGAAAGCTCCAGGTTTTGATCTTATTACTGGAGAAAATTATTATTAAAAAGCTATTCTGAAGTTGACTAACCTCATAAATGCGTCTTTAGACTGAAGTGCTGGTACAAAAAAACATAATTCAGAAGTTATCACCAAGGCCCTACAAATAATGAATGCTCAACCATCAACCTCTGTTATTAATAAAACCCGTAGATAAAATCTTCTGGTCGCTATGACTTAAGTTTGAAATTTTTCTTGCCATATGCTTTTAATGCATACTTACTCTAAAAGTCTTACTGTAATTTCGCAACAGGTCTACGTGACTTGTATGTAGAAAAGGAGATGTTTTACATTTGTGTTTTACATTTTAATGACAAAATGTGAACAATAAATATGGCAAATAAGTTATCATTTTAAAACCTCACAAAGACATCGGCAACAATCCTTATTTTCTCTTTTATCTTTTAAAAGCTTACAAATCAAAGTAAAAAATACTTTAACAACTTGTTCCTACATCCTTTAGCTCGTCCAAATACGGTACCGTTTCTAAATTCCCAATTGCTGCTAAGCTGAGCTTTCCTTCGGCTGCAGTCTTCAGTGCCCGGTTAACCTCATCTAACTTCACCCTTTCGATTATATCTGCCAACTCTTTTAAATTGTGAATCGATTCATCGTATACAGTCTGTCTACCAATGAGGTCCACTGCCCATAATGGGCTTTCACATTTCATCGAAAACTCTACACCTGTTTGTATTTTAGCTTTATGGAATTCTTCCTTATCCAAACTCGAAGTTTTCAAACTCTTTGCTGCTGCGTCTACTATTTTCCCTACGGAATCTTTAGAAGCAGAAATTATAACCCCTAAAATTCCTGTTTCGCTGTAGCAGTAATGGAATGGAACGATTTGAATTGCATCAGAGATGTTCTCTAAAGCTTTTCCTAAAGGTGTACATGGACTCATTTGGGGCTTTCCAAAAATACTACATCTGGATTTGAAAGCCTGATTGCCAAGAAGTGCCTTTGTAATTATTCGGGAAATTGTGACATTTTTAAAGCTGTATGGCAAGCCTTTTAGTGCAAGGGCAATCGTAGCAGTTTGGCCGCCACTTTCCTGACGAATCTCACCGCCTACGTAAGGAGAAGAAGGATGACTTCCGTTACCACCTCTTATATTCAGATTTGAGACATACTGTAACAACATTCCATGGTCTACTCCTAGAGCTACCACAACAGCTCTAGAAGCTTTAAAATTGCTTTTTACAAAATGTTGCAAATTTTCTGAAGAAACATTTCCTAGATTGTATTCTGGGATATACAAAAGATTCCCGAGACCTCCTCGTCGAAACGCAGCTCTGTGAATTAAATCTCTTACTTTTTTCAACGGTGATAAAAATTTCAGTTCTTCTTTTTGACGACTAACATTATCAGACACGTCCCACGGTTGGTAAATCTGATTAGTTGCTATTTCTGTCAGAAATGGTAAGGTTTTCTCAATAGCTTTCCTTGTGCCGCGCAGCGAGTAAACTATCATTTGTCGGTGACCTGAACAACTAAGAATCGCACCATTTTGTTGCACATTGCGGGTTATGGCAAACTCCGTTGCATTTTTAGTAGTAACGAACGCACAAGTTTGGAGAGTGTGGACTAAACCTGGTGTATTGCAGTTTTCATCACGAGTACCTGCCCTGATTAACCAATGTTGTTACAGAATAGAGTATTTCTGTTTATATTACTCACCTGTAGATTATCGAGATGATGGATACTGGTGATTCATTTTCAGCTGAGGAGACGACCATTTTATTAGGTAAGGTGGTGTTTTGAATTACGTAGTCGTAAATGCCTCCTACAGGAACTGGAGGGCATTGAGTGGAAAAAGTTCGCAGTAACAAATTTTGATATATCTTCGATTGCATTTGTGTGAAAGTTTTTAGAACGCACGGAATAATAACGGTCATCACTTTTGACTTTTGACGTCACTGCCTACTTTGTATTAAATGAGTCGATTAATGGAAGGGCCATTTGTATCTATTTGGTTACAACTGTTGTACTGAAACTTTAAGAATTCAATGGGCAATCTGATTTTCACTATGTAGGTATATTGGAAATTCCGAAACCCCAGACAATGAACCGCAGAAGCCCTCTTAAATGGTCGCCAATAAGATGATGGGTGACACCTTTTCCTCTTCACAAGAGCAACAAAACTGAAGAGTCAAAATTAAAAAAAAAGGCAAATGAATGTATTAAAGTAACAAGCTGAAGATAAAATCCATACTAGTTTATCCCTCTTCTGTAGACGAAAAAAAAAAGCGTATGACAATAAAAATATCACAGTAGAACACTCTTTAATAAATTATTGTAGGTTTATATTTTTAGCTTTGTCAGTTTTAACACTTGTTATGGAACACATTGTCAAGTGATTGACAAATGTTATAAACTTCAAACGTCAAATTGACATTAAGTTCAAGATTTTCTGTCCGCAACTGTATGTCTAACCAGTGGAAGAAAGTCGAAAAAAATTAGAAAAATAACAGTAGCTAACATAGAGATAAAAAAACTAACTGAAAAGTAAAGGATGTAAAAGTAAGGAGACGACAAGGATAATACAAGGAGAAAAAACAAAATGCTTAAAAGGATTTGCAAATATTGTTTATTCTATCCGCATGCTCTCAACTTGGAGGGTAAACCGTTACGAAATTTCGATAGCTTTCAAAGTGCGTGTGCACACTATCTCTATACGCGTAAATAATAGCTATTTATACAAGTGTCTTATAAGGCTTGCTAGAGTGGCTAATTTTTCTTGAGTGACTTATTTGCTGTTAAGGCACGAGTGTAATACTTACATTGTTTTATCCAACACCTCCTTCTGTAACAGTTCTTAAACCATCATCATATGAATTGGTTGCTATGATAAATTAGAAAACAGTTTAATTATGGGTTCATAAGTCCACGAGTGTTTTATCGACGTCATAATATATTCAAGATCGTCATCATTATGACTTCATAATAAACAGGTTGTGGATAAAATAATTTATTGTTGTCCATCTCTCTCAAAACTTCGTATTTTATGAATTTTACTATGAATAGTGAAATTATGACGGAAAGCCATATAGGGTCTGAATAAAGTGTAACGAACCTTCAACCAAAAAAGTAAAGTAAAGTAAAGGAGCAGTTCGAGTTCGCCCTGTAGATTTTGACGTAAAAACGTCGTCGGGATAAAATCTCACTTTGGGTCCTAGTAAAACTTCGCAAGCTCTTCACAATGGCATCTAAATCAACGTCCTAGCTAAACGCGTTTTCATGCTACACTAATTTATAACTTTATACAACGCTTCAATTTCCATCAATTACAAACATGCATCTACACTAGTCCGATGACGTCACAGTCAAAACAAATGCAGCACGACAAACACGTACAGACATGTCCTACCTGTTGTGGGCTCAACCGTTGTTAATGCATTATTAAGGCTAGTTTACGTTCACTTAAATGTAATGTGACGTACGAAAAATAATAACGCACAATTATTATTGAGTGCACGTTTACATTCGATTTATTTTGTTAATTGTATTTTGTTAATTGGGACATGCGCAGTTTTAAAGTTGTGAGGTCTCACAGGTGTAGCTAAAGAATCATAAAATATTTACCTGAGTACACAACTCATTCAGCCCCAGTCTTAAGAAAATACAACTCGTTCTGCGCACTCGTTGTATTTTTGTCGTTGGGACTGATATTCGCGGCATTTAAAAAAAACTGATAATAAGCGTACCACTTATTATATTACCTTTAAAAATATCATGGAAACATCAAAATCTCAACTTTATACCGGGTGTCCGGTATTTGCTGAGCTAGGAACATGCTACCAAATTATTCTTAAAATATTTTCTGAGAGCTTTCTGACTGTACGACTCACATATTATTACACCCTTTGAGAAACCACCCCCAACAATTTTTTTAAATGCTGCAATTTTAAATTGCTACATTTGGTTCTTCTTCAAGATTGTGTGGCCTAATAGCATGTGGATTTTCGTCTGCCCATACGTGGGTATTATTTAAGTTGAAAATACCTTCTCTTTTCAATCCTCAGGCTGTAAGAATTTTGCTTTCTATACGTGATAGGGATACAATTGCTGCTCTGTCAAATTGCTTCTCAAATTGTACACTGGGATATTCGAAACTGATTTGCTAATCTTCGGTGGGCGGTTTTCACCATTTTGTGCTTCGGCGAAAGTTAAAAACGAAAGTGAAATACAATAACCACACGGGACTTTATAAAAAAATTAGAATGTTGATAAGCAGACCGAGTTTTTCAGGACAAAAACAATTCTGAGTAGGTCAAGTTAAAATAAACATCCATATGCGGCGCGTGAAATTGTAGAAGGGAAAATGCTAAAAAAATTGAGTTTTCGAAAAAGTGGTAGATAAAAATGTTGTTGCTCTCGGCGAGTTCTGCAACTAGTAAAACTTAATGTAGTCATTTCTGGGACACGTATAATAATCTGCATTCGGAGAGAAAAAATGATTTATAACGACGATTTCTTTACGAACTAAAATGATAATAATTAATTCGTTACAATGTTCGTGTACTTGTTTTGTGAAAAACATAATGGAGAAAGTGGCATATATGTAACTAAATATGTAAATATTACATCATATGTATATATTTAATTTGACACCTGTCAAAAATAACCTCAAAATTTTATCTTAATTAGTTTTTTTTTCTCATGAACATGAACGAATATAAAAATGCTGTTCAATACTCGTGCGTTGTCAATTTTCAGGGGTTCGGTCTCATTGCAACACAAATATATTTTAACGTGGCCTGAGCCGGACGGGTTCGAGGATTTAAAGAATTCTGGTGCACACCGTAGTTACTAACTTTTATTAAAAATTAACGTTTTCCTATGTACAAATTTACTTGTTCACGATAAGACGCCGACCGACTTGTTCACGATGCTTTCAGTACACACTGTCCCGTTCCGTCGTTCGTTCCCTTCTTATACCCCTAGTGGTGTTCTCCATTTCTTCTATTCCGGGAATAATGAGATCATCCTTTCGGCGCGACCGAATATACTTGAAGGATGACATTATCCTCTTTGTGCGAGCGTCGTATAGTATGACATCAGCGCGAGCAAACCTTCTCGGCTGATGAGAGCATCTTATGTGAACAATCATTCCCAGACGTTCTCACGTCTGTGGACTGTTCTAGATCAATGTCGTTACCATATGTGGTAATTCCAATAATTGTTCCCAGAAAGATGACATCATCCGCTTCTGGTGCCGTCGCACCGTCGTCGCACTATTGTTACATCATGTGTGTGGACGCTCTTACATTCTTCACAAACCATAGATGTGTTTGGGCATAATTAGAGCTCATGGTTATGGAATATCCAAAAAGATGATATTGACACAAAACTTCCTCGTTGTTCGTCCTGACATACGCAGTTGTCTTTAGCTTCTAGAACATCTGTGTGCTTTACTGGTTTATTATTTTTAAATGGCCATTTTTCGTGCAGAGGCTTCTGTTGAAGTGTATAATTATGTATAATTATGTATAATTATGTATAATTATGTATAATTATGTATAATTATGTATAATTATGTATAATTATGTATAATTATGTATAATTATGTATAATTATGTATAATTATGTATAATTATGTATAATTATGTATAATTATGTATAATTATGTATAATTATGTATAATTATGTATAATTATGTATAATTATGTATAATTATGTATAGTTATGTATAGTTATGTATAGTTATGTATAATTATGTATAATTATGTATAATTATGTATAATTATGTATAATTATGTATATTATATAATTTAAGTGTATATTATGATAATGGTGATAATAATAATTCCTTGAAAAGCATAGTCATTGGTCGCAAATCCAGCAAGCGCTTCAATTTTCTAGATATTTACGTATTTTAACTGAAATTTTTCACTATTTTAAGTACTTACTTAATTCCAAAATAAAAACAAAACCGATCATGTTAAATTTGTCAATTTTGTAAAACTACCAAACACGGCCAGATGGCAAATTCAAGTTTGTAATGTAATGTAATGTTTATCAAGACCATCTAACAAAATTTATTTTGCTTCGTTCTTTGCAATCCAAGAAAGCAGAGGAGGTGGCTTACAATCTAAATGACATATTCCTAACCTAGCAATTTGGACCCCCTGAATATTACAATCTGACAATAGACGAGAATTTGTAAATCACCTCATTTCAGAACTCACAAATTTAAACAAAATGTTGAAAAAATGGTCTGCAGGTTGTTCCGCTGCGTTGCGCTGTTTGTCCGAGGTTTTAAGTCTGTGACCTCTAATCCTCTATCTCCTTCGCCGGCCGGCAATGATTTTACAGGCGGCAAAAAGTTATAGCACCTGTTTGCCGAACCGTCGAAGTCACCGTTGTGTGACTACGACAGGCCAGCGCCCAGGACTCGTTTGACAGTTTTGCTGTTTTCGGACTGACGTCTCGAATGGAGAAAATGGGTGCCAACATAACGAGCACGTCGGATTCCTCTTTTGGGACATCGGAAATGCACAGAAAAAAAAATGAAAGAAAGATATTACTTGTCCTTAGGCCCTTCTAGCAGCGCCATTCTGGGCCGCTTTCTTTTTGATGGTCCACTCTCGTCGTAGTCGACCGCTTGTCTGACCAGTGGGTTAAGATGATCTTCGGCCTTTTTGATGGTCCGGAGGACGATCTCGTTCAGCAGCGGGAGCCCGGCCTCTCGGTGAAGTTGGTCATTTCTGACGAACCATGGAGCGTCGAAAGCGTGGCGGAGAAATTTGTTCTGGAGGACCTGCAACTTACACATGTTTGTCTCCGAGGGGGCGTGTGCCCAAGCCGTCGAAGCATATGTTAGAGTCGGACGAATGATTGTTCTGTAAATCAACAATTTGTTCTTTACCGACATCTTACTGCGCCTGCGGACCAGCGAGGAGAGTTTGTCTACTGCCATTTTCCCTTTACCCAGTGAGTACTCCAGGTGCTGGCGGAAGTCGAGCTGTTTGTCGATGATGACACCTAGGTATTTTGCCTGGTTTGCCCAGAGGATGACCCGGTCAAACATCTCGATTTCTCTCTCAGGCTGGACGAGTCGGCGTGTCACGAGGAGGGCGGTGCTCTTCTCGGGATTGACGTCGATCATCCATTTCTGGCCCCAGTCTTCGAGCTTGTCGATGGCTTCCTGCAGATAGCGGGTTGCCAGCCATGGCTGTTTGGATCTGGTGAGGATTGCTGTGTCGTCTGCGTAGATGGCGAGCGTGGTGTTTGAAGTCTTTGGGATGTCCGCGGTGAAGGCCGCGTTCAGGGTTGCTGAGAGGACAGATCCCTGGGAGACGTCCGCATAGATGTCGTGGGGACGGGACAAAGTGTTTCCGATGCGGGCACAGAAAGAATTAATGAGTTGAACCAATTCTAGGGGCACGCCGCACGAGTGGAGCTTGAGAACAAGTCCATCGTGCTAGACTGTGTCAAAAGTCTTGGCTACGTCGAGAAATACTGCACCGGTCACTTGCTTGCGCTCGATGCCGGTGGCGGCGTATTCTACGACTCGGAGGAGTTGGTCGGTGGTGGAGTGCTTTGGACGGAATCCAAGTTGCTCGTCTGGCAGGGTTTTGGTCATCTTGATGCAGTGGGTGACTCTTTCCGCCACTTCTCCCGCTGCTGAGAGCAGACTGATTGGCCTGTGGTTCTGCGGCGCGTGTTTCCATCTATCTGGAAAGATTCTGTGTTTGAGAATTGCATTGCAAATACAAACCAGAGCGTCGACGGCGCCATCTGGGAGTTCCTTCAGCGTCTTGTTGCTGATGTTGCCCTGTCCTGGGGCTTTCCTTGGCTTCAGATGTTGGAGGATCTGACGGATTTCGAATGGATTTGTGGGGGGGATCTGCGATTCAGGGACTTCATTGATGATTTCCCGGACCTGTTCTTCCACATCTTCGAGATTATCGAAGTCAACGTTCTGGAGGTTGACCCTGCATTACAGCTCCAGACTGTCGGCGAAGGTTTCGGCTTTGTCTTCATCCGTGAAGACGACCCCGTTGCTTCCGTGGATCGGGGGGAGGGGTTTGCGGTTGATGCGAAGAGCCCTGGCCATCTTCCAGACGGAGTTATCCTCTGTGGATAGTGATTCTAGTTTCTCTGTCCAACGTTTTGTTCTTCTCGTTCGATTTTTCGCACGGATCAGATTCACGATTCGATACGGAATCGTGCGCCGTTGGGATGGCATCTGTGAGTTCTTCGCTCGCTTCCGCCAGCGCGTTGTTGATCTTGTTCTCGAAGACTTCGATTGCGGCGTCAATTCCTTTGGCATCCAGGGTTTGTGGAAAATCTCCGAAGTTGACTTCACAGTGGGCGGCGAATTCTGTCCAATTCACTCTCCTGGCGTGTCTCCCAACTGGGTCGTTGGTTTCCGTCCCGATGTGCATCAAGAACTGAGTTCTGCGGCCACCGAGAGTTCAATCTGGTGGGCTGGTCTGCAGGACTGTGATACGTGCAATTAATGAAGAACTGGGTTATTGCTTTCGGATTCAATGACGTGACGTCACCGACACAAACGATTTGGCAGCGCCGCATCGATGAACTTGATGAACACACTCAACTGCGTTCTGATACTCATCAGGGCTGTGTTCGAAAGCGAAGACGTTTGCTGCGACACTATTGGCCGACGGAATCAGTGTAGGCCACATTGTGCAAAATTAAAGCACGCCCGCGCTATTTAATCGCATCACGTCACTACGCAATTTTCAAATGCCTAATTTGGCGGCACTTTAGGGAAATTTTTCACTTTACGTTCTGTTATGGCTTTTGTTACGTTATATTATGGCTTTTGTTGCAGCTGTACATTTTTCTTATATTTATTTTATTATTATTATGTTTTATATCAATACGAAGATCTTGAGAGGCTGGAAACCATTCTTATATAATTATCATTTTCTACTTTGTGAATATTGACTTATTCGGTTTCTCGTTTGTCTTATTAATTGTCAAAACTAATGTAGTTGTTAAAACTGAAAAATTAAAACGGTATATATGTCGTAGCCACATTACAAGATCCGCCGTTTTTTTCGATTTTTTTGTGAAAGTTCATATTTTTATTTAGTAGTAAGTGAATCTCTCGTAGAGCGAGCTTATTTAGATTCAAGAAATTACAAAAAAATATATTGTGCCAGTTAGGAGACAAATTTGTACTAGTAGGTACCTCGGAAAACGTATTAATTCTCCCTTTGCCCCTTTTAGGCCTGTTTATGTCACTTTCTTATAGCGATCAAAGTATGCACCTTGGGTTCTCGTAGAATTAAATTTCACTCTTAAAATTAGTTTTCTAAACGGTTCGTTTAATATGATACATTTTTCATTTATCGTTCTATAAGGTATTCAGTTAATTTCTTTAATTTTATTTAATTTAAATTTAATCACCTTTAAGTGAATTTTTAACAAATTGTAAAAATGAATTTTGAATTTAAAATATATTATATTCAATGTAGGTATGTACTGAGAATTTCACGCATTAAAATTTCTCACTTAACTACTACAAGAAGTTTTTCTTTCGGCATCCGTTCTGTTAATTGCTTCCCTTGCGCCCCTCCTCGGCCAATTTCTAACAAGTTAATGCCCTCGAGTGCAGCTCAGAACTCGCTCCGGACAAATATCACCACCTGCTGCGAGGATCTTATCTAAGTAACATATCTTTTGTAAATTTATGAGCATACTGTTAAGTATTTGTCACAGTCTTACTCCTGTGTTTTATATATGTTAGTACGAGTAGCTGCCACTGTTTTACACTCGACACTGCGGGCGGTACAGTCGCACAGATAAGCTCTTGCCCCTCGACCGACCTATTAGCAGTTCACACAATCACCAAGAAATCGTGTCTTCTAAAGTTCGGTTCTTTATAAAAAACTTAATCAAATACAGAAAATCCCTTAAATATTTTGTTCTGAAACAAAAGGGACGATTTGATTGGATGATTGTTAGAATATTATGTGTGTGTAATGTCTATAGTTTGTACCGCACACGTTTTCAGGTTTCGGATTATTTATTAATTTGTTTTTATTTATGCGGTATTTGAAATATGTGTGTATGCGCCCAGGCGCTCACCCACGAAGACAGTGGTCATTATGGCAAAATTTGGGTTATTTATGGGATTATTATTCAAATGGAATCAATTTAAACTCGTTTGTAGGTGGGTAAATGGTATTTATGTTTCTGGGTCTTGCTTGATTTTTGGAGAATTTACTTTCTGCAAGGGTATATTTACACAGATAGCCTACATAATACAATAACTTATACCTATGGCATCATAAAATTCGGTGGACATAAGTTAAAATGTTTTATGAAAAGTGAGACGTATATACATTTTTATAATGGCATTTTTCTGAAGTTGATTTCCATTAAACAGAAAATTAGAAGAATTAGTTTCCTTGGTCCACCGTCCAACTCCTTGAAAAGAATTGCAATAAGTTGGACAAAAGCTTTAAAAAAGTTCCTTAGGAGATTGATTGGAAAAACTTGGATAGATATCTACTGTATGTGGCATCACGTCACCATTTATTGGTACTACTAATAATTCGAAACGATATATCAAAAGAGTGGACAAGGTAAACGAGACAGATTAGTGGCTAAATAGAAGCAACGAATGTTATGTGTTAATGTTACCGCTAATATCCGAAAGCAGTTAAAATGCATTATAACTGAACATTTTAGGAATTACGCGTAATTACTAAAACTTTCAGTTATTATGCATAATAACCAAGCACGTTAGGAATTATGCATAAATACTAAAGATATCAGGGATTATGCATAACAACTGAGCACATCAGGAATTATGCATAATACCTAAAACATTTTAGTCATTATGCATATTTCCTACGACTTCGTATTCAGTAGGCATCATGGAATAACCACAATTTCAGCAGCCCTGTAGTTCTAATACAGCGCGTCGTTAAATATAGGTTAGGTAATATTTAGTTCCTAATAGAAATTAGGAATCTAAAGGGAAGAACAAACTCACGATTAAATATTTTGTTCAAAGAAGAATACGACGCACTCTTGTGATGACTGAGGCTTTGTTCAAGTAGTGGTCCCAAAAGCTCGTAGAGTAAACAGATTTGGAATAGTTAAAGTTAGAAATGTAGAAAAACCTGTTAAAAATAATAAAGATCAAATTAAAGACGAACATAATGAAGATCCCAATAATATTGTTATAGACATACAAGATGTTCGCTATATAGTTCCTGATGAGGAAATGTTTGATGTTCTGACCATGATCCACAGAAATATAGGTCATGGAGGCAGAGATAGAATGAAAGCTGAAGTATCAAATAGTACTCTAACATTACAGAAGAAATTATTTCGATCTATTTGTTACTTTGTGAGGCTTCTGGTACTATGCAAGGTTACCAAAGATGCAACTGTACTAAATTTTGTAAAAACAGTACTTGCCGTTGTAAAAAAAAATAATTACAGTCTGTGCAATAGTAAGTGCAAAGCTCTTCTTGTTCTAATAAATAGATTTAGTATACCTATCAGCTGTTTTGTATTGTGCCATACATTTGTGTCATTAAAGCTGTTCTTGTTTAAATAAATAGATTTTAGTATTTTACCTACATTACTCCTAAATATTCATAATTACTGAAATTGAAATTCTGGTTATGCCTACTTATTACGAAGTGGTAGGAAATATGCATAATAATAAAAGTGCGTCGTATTCTTCTTTGAAAAAAATATTCAATTAAAATTCCCTTTTGCTTTCCAATTTCCTCCAAATATTTAAGTTTAATATCAGTAGCTATTGCAGTCATTATGAGAAATGCAATCCTAACCTATATTTAAAGACTGTATTAGAACTACAGGGAAGTCGTCTGAAATTGTGGTTATGACATAATGCCTACTAAATACGAAGCAGTAAGAAATAAGCAGAATGACTAAAGTGTTTTAGGTATTATGCATAATTCCTGATGTGCTCAGTTCAGTTATTATGCATAATCACTGACAACTTTAGTATATATGCATAATTCCTAATGTGCTTAGTTATTATGCATAATAACTGAAAGTTTTAGTAATTACGCGTATTTCCTAAAATGCTCAGTTATTATGCGTATTAACTGATTTCGGATATTAGCGGTAACATTAATATTTATTCCCTGCATAATACAGAAAGAGTTTTATTCAAAGAATGAAATGAAATAAAATGGATAGGTTCCTTGAGAGGGGCCCTAGTAATATATTATATTTTACATACTTATTAAGATAGATATGTACTATATAACTATTGTATCTAAGTAAAATGTAATTGATGAATCTTAAGTTAGGGCGAAAACGAGAGTCTGAAATATTCGTCGTCGTATTGTCCCGAAATTTGGCGGCCTCTGATGTTCTTGAGATATTCTTAATGAAAGCTACCACACTCTGGGCGAATATATTTGCCTCTCTATAAGATAGACAAGGATCGATCCTTCGATTTCAGAACCAAATCCGAATAATATGTTTTCGCCGATAATGTAGATTATTTTCGAAGGATAACCGATTAGAATTGCATTGGTGGTTCGTTCATGTCCGTTTGTATTTTTATCTATTCTGACCTTATAAGCTTTCGTTGCATCACAAGTTTGTTTAGCTAAATACATAACTAACATTTGATTATGTTCCCAGAGGTTGCATATATGTCGTAGCCACATTACAAAATCTGCCGTTTTATCAAATCAAAACATTCTAAAATTGTCGTTCATTTTGCATTATCTTACAATTCGGCTGGTGTTTTCAGACACTTTATAAACTGGCCCATCAAGTAAGAGCCACATTCCTAAATAGTAGTATAATGCTCCTTCCTCTTTATTTTAGAAAAAAGAATCTTAAAAAGAATCCTGGGAACGTAGAACGCGTTATAGTATTTTACATTACAAGCCAAGTAAAATGGTTTTTACTGGCGAATGGAGGATATAACTGCGAATCGAAGACGAGTCAGTTACCTCCTTGAGCCAGTAAAACCAGTTACCTGGCGTGTCTTGTATAATATTTTATTTGTTACTAAATTGTAAACAATTAAATAAGAGTCGAATAAAATTAAAAATTATCAAATTCTGTCTTCTTCCAAATTATTGCTCAAAACTCAGAAACCTTAGTACAATTACTATGACAACGCGCCGTTTGTTCAAATTGTTTATTTCCGTCAAGATTTGTTCTCAAATGAACGTGCCAGAAGAAATCAAAAAGAAAGCTATAAACGTGACTTCCAGTTTACTGCCAACGAAGTCTTTAGCAAGATATGAACGAGAATATGAAGAATTTAAAAATTGGCAGAAAAACAATAATGTAACTGGTGTAACGTTACGACGTTCTTTTGGTGTATCTTCACCAACTATCAGAAAAATTTAGCCCCAATTCTTTGTGGTCGAAATGGTCCATGTTAAAAAGCTGCCTGGAGATTAAAGAAAATGCTGAAGTTCGCAGGTTTGTTTTCAAAAAAGTGATATTTTAACTTAACATTTGTAGATTTCATAAGGTAATTGCATTTCTCAAGAGAAAAAAATGAACGTTACGTGCCGAAGAAGGCAAGAGTTTTAACAAAAGAGCAAGTAGAAAAATTTCTTGTTGAAGCTCCTGATGACTATTGGTTGTTATATAAAGTGATTACAATTTTTGGAATTTTTGGTGCTTGCCGGTGTGACGAGCTTCTCTCGTTGACGGTAAAGGACGTAGAAGATGTTGAGAAATATATTATCGTCACTTTACCGAATACAAAGAATTTAACAACAAGGAGATTAACAGCAATAATGGTTGTGGATGCCGGCGGAGATATTTTGACACTAAAACGGGCGGGAGGATGGAAGTAGTGGAATTGCGGAAGGTTATGTGGATGATTCTATCAATAAAAAAATTGAAATTGCGAAAAAAATTTTTCCTGGACGAAACTCAACAGATGTGGCTTCCACTTCGATAAATGTGCCTTCTACTTCGAGAGGTTCTACAATTAATTGTCCAATGACGAGCGAATTTACTTCCGCTCCAGGAATGTTCGGCTTTAGCGGAAATTCTAATTGTACATTTAATTTTAATTTGTATGAAACAAAGAAATAAAAATGTTCAAATATTAAAAACGCTACTATCTTTTTCAAATTTAAAATTTCTCTACTAACTTGTTATATCTATTAACATACCTAGAAATGTTATGACGTTTATTACAGCCGCAGATGTCAGATTGAAATCCGAGCTCGAAGAGCGAGGATTTTAAGACATCTAAGGCTGTTATGGGTCATAACATTCGTGGTTCGTTCAATAGTTTATCGGTTTCAGGTGACCAGCTTCTCATTTATGTGAATTTAGTGAAGATTTTTGCAATTTTCTCCGTAAAAATCAAAGTCGTTATGCAAGTTGGTTGCTAGCTAGTTACAAAGATGTTTATTTGTCAACGAAAATTTAATTTTTAGAAAATTGAATAATTTCTAAAATGATTGCCGCTGATTTATCAGAAAACGTGCTAGAAAGTGCTCAGGAAGCTATACGAGCCCCTATTGTCAAGCAAGTCGAAAGTAAGATACGAAAAATCTTATACTGACTTCAAACAGTGGCAGCAGATTAATAATTGTGCAGAAATAGTTAATGAAAATGTTCTGGTGGCGTTTTTCAACAATAATTGGTAGGCTCATTAATATTGGTAATGTCTAGTTATATTATATTATGTTTTTCTGTTTCAGTCGACAAAGCGTAGCCCTTAATCTTCATCAGTGTCAATAAGAAAATAGACATAAAATCATTTGACAAGCTATTTGCGTTTTTAAAAAGAAATAATATGTTGGACACGTGGCAAAAGAAAAGCAAAAATTCTGATGAGTTATTAAGATAGAGAAAACCTGAAAATTTTCCTTAAGGACGCAAGGGATGATCAATTTTTAATGTGCAAGGTAGAAATAAATCAATGTCAAAAGTACATGCCTGACGTTTAACGTTGTTTTAGGTAGTGGACATTTTCGGACTATTTGGGGCCACTCAATACGATGAAATCTACAATTTGACCGTTTAAACGATGTTTAAAAGGAGAAAACTGGTTGAATGCGAAACCTCTTCCTCTACGTCAGAAAATAAAATCTTGGTGTTAGCACCCATACTGAAACCAAAGAAATCACTAAAGCTTCTATTGCGAGTTGTTCGTATTGTACGGTGAACATAAATCATTACAAATAATTTGTTCAATTTTGTTACTTCAAATTTTGATAATAAAGTTTTGTTAAATTATTACTTTTTTTTCCTGTATTGTAAAAATATTACAATACTCTGCTGTCATTATTACATTACCGATACGGTTATAAGGTACATTACAAACCAACTTTTGTGAATGTTAAGGACTTTTTTACATCCTGAAATCGATAAAATTCATAACTGGTCTGCTGTCAATTTAACACTACTAGCCAGTTAAAATTACTTTCCAACGTCAAGTGACAGTTCGAATAAATGACGTTTACAATTTAGGTAGTAACAAATAAATGAAATTATGAAAGTTTTAATCTGAAAGCAGGGCAGCTGCCTAACATTCTCGAAAAAGGACCGAGTAAACTCAGTAAAACAAGAACTTAGTAAAATGTATGACGTAATTGAAATGGGGAAACAAAAAAAAAAGGAAGTTATTTAAACTCTACTTCAAAAAGTTTCACAATTTGGCGGTCAGGGTTTCAAAAATTGTTTATGTAAACCAAGCAAAAATTAGTGTGGAAAAGATGTCTCTATTTCAAGAATAATTTGAAAAGCAACAGCAGAGGTCACTACAGCGGACCGTGCTGCAATAAATTAATAGTTGCAAACATACATGATGGGTAATATATGTATAATTTTCTATAGTTTTTATATAACAAAACATGCATAAATACATATAAACATGCAGTTTATAAACTGGCTGAAAACACTATAGCCGGATTATAAAATATTGCTATTTGGCAATGTGGATCTTACTTGATCGGCCAGTTTATAAAATGGCTGAAAACACCAGCCGAATCGTAAAATAAAGCAAAATGAACGACGATTTTAGAATCTGGCCGCGTTTTATCAAATGTTGCTTTGGTATATATTATGTCACTTATTCCAACAGCTGGCCAATTTTAATTTCTTACGGTCTACATACCGTGCGATCATTTAAATTATAAATTAGAGTAGGTTGTGAAATTTAAATTAGGTCGGAACTACTAACTTTTGACAATTTCATTTAAAATTCGAATGTCAAAGTGACTTTTCAAAAAAAGTTAGTCTTGAGAAACGTCACAATGTTTACGATAACCTCAAATTTTACTGTCAGTCTAAAGCCTAGTCCAGACCTACATACATTTGCCCGCAAACATTTAAACATTTGTATAAAAACTGTTTAAAGGCTGTATAAAAACTGTTTAAAAACATTTGTTTAAAAACATTTATACAAATGCACCTATGTTTTTTCTTTTTAAAGCCTAGTCCAGACCTACATACATTTTCCCGCAAACATTTAAACATTTGTATAAAAACTGTATAAAAACTGTTTAAAAGCTGTATAAAAACATTTGTTTAAAAACATTTAAACAAATGCACCTATGTTTTTTGTTTTCCGTCGAGGATGGAAAGCACGTGTTTTTATATAGAAAAACAGACAAGCCTGGACGCGTCTAGGGCCAATATTTATGCTTTTGTTTCAAAGTGGCGGTGACAACGGCTGGCTAATTTATTAAAATATCTGATTATGTGAAACCAAGAAAAAACCTTTTCGAAATAAAATAAAAATAAAAACAATTTGGTAAATGGATAATACCTACAAAAATAAAACTAATTGGAATAGGTGCTTACTTTTATATACGACTAGCTGACCCGGTAAACTTCATATCACGTACAATCGCGTTCTATTAAAAGTAATCCGAAGTAGCGATTTAAGAAGAAATTACAGTTTTGTATATCGTCTGATAGTTCCACCACGAACTGCATCTAGTAAATGTAGTCTGAAGTACCGATTCTCATACAAAATTACCGAAAAAACGGACCAGCCCATGTCCATGTGAGAAATACTTTATTACCTATTTTCATACCTCCCAAATATGTATACAAAAAAAATTCATAAATATTGGTCGATCCGAAAAAACGGTACAGCCCAAGGGGGCCTCCTGTGCCCCCATGTCTATGTGAAAAATACTTTACGACCTATTCTCATAGCTTACAAATATACAAAAAAAAATCATAAAAATCGGTCGACCCGAAAAATCTGTCCAGCCCAAGGGGGGCCCCCATGTCCATGTGAAAAATAGTTTACCACCTATTCTCATACCCCCCAAATGTACAAAAAAAAATTATAATAAAAATCGTCCGAGCCGTTTCGGAGGAGTTCCAGCATAAACACCGTGACACGAGATTTTTATACCGTGTGGAAATTAAGAAAGGAATATACAGTAACTCCGTTAGTATTTGCACTAGAAATAAAACTTAAAAAGCGTGTGGTAGTGTTAATTATAGCGTATCCGAGGAATGTATACTAATTTTTTTTCATTAGTTTTTTTTTTACAATTATGGAGTCATCAAATCAATATTTTTTTCTAATGACAATCTATGTTTTTTATTTTACATTCGCGTAGAGGTTTTTATTCTGTTTCCAACGTTATCAAATACTTAATAGGTTACATGAGGAAAAACTGAATTAAAACGGCGCTAAAGTTCAACCTATTAAAATTTCAAAAAATTAACAGAGCTGTCTAATGTTATCGGAATTTTAGGAAAAACCATACACATACCAATACAATGTTGAAAAGTTCTGAATTGATACAAAATAATTGTGTCTAAACTGTTTGTCTCTGATTACTAAACAAATAATAACATCTGGTTGCAACAGTATGTTGCTCCACCACACTAGGCCCCAAGAAGATGGCTAGGAAGAAGAGGTCCAATAGAATGGCAGGCTAGGTTCACAGATCTAACCAAATTAGATTTTTTCTAAAGGGGGCACTTAAAAAGCAAGGTGTATGAAAACCGACCCAACAATGTTGGATGATCTTAAAGTCAGAATTCGACATGAGTGCAGTTTAATAACTCTCCAAACCATTCAAAACGTATTGGCTGCTTTTTATGATCGTCTTGGATTTTGTCAGATGATGCAGGGTAATCAGTTTGAACATTTGGTGTAATATCTTTAATTTATAACTCTCACATCAATAGTTTTTTTTTAAACCAGAAGAATGTCGATAAACATAGTTTTTCACCATCAAATTCCAAATTGATTCATAAATGTAATAAAGGCCGGAAATTAGATTTTCTTGAGATTTTGGAAATAAGGAAATCTTTGAAACTGGAAAACAGATCTTGTTTAAATGAACAGAATAACTTCAATAATCCCATTATTAATTCACTATTTTAATTTTTCACCACTCAAACCAACTTACCAGATTCTCTTTGATCCATTTTTAATTTTTACATTTTATAAAATGTTGTTTTTACGAAATATTTTAAAAATCATGTAACCCTTTGAAAACGTCAAATTTAATTCAAAATTACTCATAATCAATCATAGTCAATGTCATAATTTTTTATATTCTTTAAGGTAAGATCCCCTCTGTAATTCAATTATATCATTAATCTCTTGTTAAATTAGGGCTGATGATGGCAGTAGTGTTCTGCCGAAACATGTTCCATTTATAATTTTACACTTATTAAAGTTTGTGGAGTTTGACTTAGATATATTTAAGTTTTAATAGCTTTTTTGTTAATTTTGTTGATTTGTTAGCCATACTTTGAAATTTAGGGTTGTTTTTTATATATTTTTCCCTAAATTCCGATAAAATTAGACAGCTATGTTAATTTTTTGAAATGTTACTAATTTTTTATTATTTTTTTCCGTAAAAATTATAGTGGAGAACATGTTGTTTCGTTAAAACTTCATTTACAGGGTGATGTGTTTTTATGTTACAAAGTATAGGTATAAAGATAGAATGTTTAGTCATTTACATCAAAATGAAATTACCTAAACTTAGCCCATTTGGTTCTAATTATTATGTTATTACAGAAAAATTAATACTTTTTATTCAGAACGTATCATATCTCCTTTTTAACCATTTTATCCAAATTAGTATTTATCTAATAGTAATAAAAAGTGGGTGAGTTCGTCTTGCAAATTACAGATTTGTCCGATTCAAAATATCTAGATAGCAACGTATATTTCGTAAATATAAAAATTCTACACCTGCTTTATTTTTTTAAGTGAACGATACAAGTATGTAGATGATTATGATTAGGGATGTCCAAATTTCAAGTAGAACGATACTGAAATGTAAAAAAAACAATGTTATTTTCAGTTTACTCATCTCCCTGATGATGCCAGCATTGTTGGCGAAACGAGCGTCTTCTTAATAAATTTGTTTTTGGTATTATAGAGGAAATTACTGATTAAAAGTATATCTACCACCAACTGATTAGAGACGTGGACTTTGACAGAGTCATGTGATATGAAGAAGTAGGTATAATTTTGTAATTTATTAAGACTACGAGGAGACCAACTTAAATTGAAAATGGGAATGAATAAGTAAAAATATCAACCAATGAAAACATATAATAAAACGACGAAGCGGAAAACCAGAATCAGAATATTTCGACCAAATAAAGGAAGATGTTAAAGCACTAAACCAGATAAACTGGAATTTGAAGGTGAAAAACAGGATTTAATGAAGACAACTAGCCCAGACAAAGCTGTGGAGCCAGTGATGATGATGAATCACATATTTCTTATATCGTTTATCAGAAAAAAGTAAAACAGGTGTCCCATATCTATTCGGTAATAAATAACACATGTTCCTGAATACTTAGAATCAAAATATATCTCTTTTATCCTTGTTTTGATTTGCATTCCTGTTATGTAGACACAACTGTATTATCTTTCTTGGTTTCCAAATAAGATAACCACCTTTGGTAATTTTTTTTCATCACTTAGATCAACTTATAATAATTAAGACTTCATGGTATTGTTACTAATTTTACGTTGAAATTTTCTTTCAGCGATGGTATAATTTATTATTATTAGTGGCTACCATTATATAATGCATAAGACCTATCTTACAGTTTTCCTCTTATATACGACTTATATTGGAATGATTTCTTCCCATCACTTTAGCAACATGACGCATCGAGTATCCTTCATCCAGTAAAGATGATGCTCTTTCTGCCTCCTCTAATGATAAATTACTTGGGCGATTCATTTTTAGGCTAACACTGCTAACTGACACAACTGATAGTAGAAAATTTTATTGGTTGCAAAAGATAACTTGCCTTATAAGCAATTTTCGTTTTAATTTCAACTCAGTTTTTGGTAACAAATAACTTAATTGCAATTGTGCCATTTAAGCAAAACATTTTGTGAAGAGCATTCGCTCCAACTGACAGAAAAGGCCCATAGTTTACTTACTATGCAGTTAGTAAAATAAAACTTAAAATTTATTTAATTTAAAATTAAAGAAAGTATATTATGTAGTGGTGCGTAAATTTTGTCTAGAACTTTATAATGTACGAGTTACTATTTACATACATTACATTCATCCTCCGACCGCACACGTTTTTTTTCTATCCTGGGAGCATAACAAATAAAACAAAAATTTTCAAATTTTTCCGAACAACTTTTCCACTTTTTCTTTCTTTAAGAACATTATTTGGACTAATATCAATATTAAAACAAAAATTTGCCAAATCGGTACAGCCGTTCTCAAGTGATTCCTCACCGACGAAAAGCATTTCAACATGTACCTACGTAGTCCAGGCAAGTTTTTGATCGCAAAAGGTCGGACAGAAATGAAATTTGGTGGGATGGTAGACATAGGTCTCCTGATAGTACACCTGAATTTGCGACCTCGGGGGCTTGCCGCTCGAGGGGTGGGGGGGTGAAGACTCTGCACCGCGACGCTTTTCGGAAAATAGCGCTGTTGTTATAGGTGCTATCGAAAAAAAGTTCAAATAAAATATGTAGAGAACAGAATTGTGCATAATTTCGGTTGTACTGATTTTTTGTTTTCGACCAACACTTTCCGTTCTACTCCAAAATAGGTTCAAAGTTGAAAAATTGAAAAGTTTATCGCTTATAACTCGAAAACTATGTGCCCTACGTAAATAATCATTAGAACAAAAATTAAAGCTGATCAAATTTGCTTCAAAAATCACTCCCTAAGAAGGTACTAGATTGAATCGTTCTCGAGATATGTGCCGATGAAAATCTACTCCAAGCAAATTTGACTTTTTAGAAGAAATAATTTATAAAGTTTAGAAATTTTGGTTATGAACTCCCAGAAGGCACCCAAATAAAAATCCGAAGAGTTCCCACTCCCCCGGGGGGAGCTTTATCTACTTCTGCCCAAAAAGCTTCTCCTGGACGTGACGTCATGAAGCCTTTCTGCCTTTTTCTCGTAAACGGTAACTCTGATGAGAAAATGTTACAGGACTTATGTTCTACATTAAATTCTGCATAAAATTAGTCTTATGAGATTTTTGTCTATCTCCCACCCACCGCTCATCAATGACGTTGGAAAATGAGTTTAGTATTCAGCGTGAAGGCAACCTCCGTGTTTTGCGGCGATTATCTCGAAAGCCACTATGGGAGCAAAAAATGTATAGATACAGAATTGTCACGGTGTAGAGTTTTCACCCCCCCACTCCTCGAGCCCCCGAGGTCGCAAACTCAGGATGGAGACCTATGTCTACCATCCCACCAAATTTCATTTCTGTCCGACCTTTTGCAATCAAAACCCCATTGTACCCATTGCCTGGACGGCCTTTCACTTTTTCCCGAATTTTATATGAAGAAAAAGTTTTTCAGGATTTTTTTTGTAAGAACCTGACCTGACCATCGCTATACAAATAAATATAAAAATTTATGTATTTAAATAGGACATTTTCTGTTTTAAGCATAAAGTAGGCTAAATATGGACATTTTCATCAGTGAAGATACAGAAATCGAAAATTATATCATTCAAAGTAGCCATGCTGTACGAAATGCCACTTGTTTTACAAGTTCTTCATAAATGATTCATAAATCCAGATGACTTTATACGTCAAAATTCACCATCTAACTACATGTAGATTTTGTTTTCCACAGATATAGGTCTTTCAAAATCTCATGGGTGGTTACGATTTTTGTTTTACGTCAATAAAAGGCATAAATCCAAAGAAAAAACACAGTTTAGTACCCTAATTTGTCTTTAGCCATAAGACCCATTATAGATGATTTCTGGACAATTATCTCATTTTTTTTTTCATTAAAATGTTTCTTAAAGTTTTGGGACATTATGTGCATCTGGTGTAAAGCAATATGAAGAATGTCCCAAAATTTGCGGTACAGTTCCATGGTATCTACCTTAATTATTTCATGCCCAAAAATGGTGCGCAAAATTATTAAAAAAATCCATATTCTTTGGTTTTAGAGATAAAATTTCTTGTCAGCAGTTTCACCCTTAATACCTATAATTTTTTAGGGTATCTGTGAAGACAATTTTACCTTTTTTGTTTGGCGCAATTTGGAAAAAGATTGGTTTTATAGAACCTCCTAGGAGAAGCAACTTTTTTAAAACGTAAAGCCAAAAAAAAAAAAAATTGCTGTGGGAAACCCTGTGGTAAAACTCTTAAAGTTCTTAAAAATAAAATATAAAATCATTTAAATTAAAATTTAAATATATCTAAGTCGAACTCCACAAACTTTAATAAGTGTAAAATTAGAAATGGAACATGTTTCGGCAGAACACTACTGCCATCATCAGCCCTTAAAAAATATAAATAATAAAAAAAAAATATAACGTTGACGCAATTTTTTTTTCCATTTCTAATTTTACCCTTATTAAAGTTTGTGGAGTTCGACTTAGATATATTTAAATTTTAATTTAAATTTACTCCACTTGGATTTATCGACATTCTTCTGGTTTAAAATCATTTAAATTAAAATTAATCTTTGGCATTAAATTATGCTACAAATAACCTTAACTTAATGGTTAAGTATGCTTTTTATAATATTTTAAAGCCATGATCCTGCTAGCTTGACGTAAAGCCCTAAGGACCATAACTTCGAGAAAAACTTCGGTTTTATTATCTTTGGCATTAAATTAGCCTTGAAATAACCTTAAAATAATGTGTTTATTTTTTAAATTTTCATACAATACTAGATAACCCGCTTCGCACGGTGATTTTATTTAAAACTTTAATAATTTTGAAAAACCGTTTTTTAGTGAGCGCCTACGTGGTAAAATAAATAAGTAATAAAATTTCATTCCAATCGGTTTGGTGGATCCAGAGATTAACCCCTCTTAGGAATGGAATTTTAAAAAACCAGTATTATCAATTAAATGTTAAGTAGTCCGTGTTAAATTTGACATTTATTCATAAATAATTCTCTAACACTATGGCAAGCGCCTTTTTGTCATGGCCAACTATGTAGCGTAATAGTGGTTTATAGTCTCTGTATCATAGCGGGAGAAACGTATATCCGCAGCTTGTTTCATACTAACTTCAAACGTCATTTACGTTGCGTTACTTTGCTTTGTTGGGGTTTTTGCTATTTGCTAAATCATTATTAAAATCAATTATTTTCACAGCTATACAAAATATTACATATTTTTCTTACGTGAAATTGCTGTGAAAAAGACACATCCTTCTAGATGAACTCTTTAATTAAGCACCCGTTATATATAATATATACAGGGAGATTCTCGAAGTGTGGTGAATATTTAAACCTAAATTATAAGGGCCCTAAACGTGGTTTTGACAGTATTAAAAAACTGCAAAATGTAAAGTTGAAAAATTAACGGCAACCAGCGCTGCACTCAATAAACATTTTGATAGTGGCTGGATTCATTTTGAGCAAAAAACTTACTACTTACGATTCGAACTATTGTAAACATCTCGGTTTTTATTGATTAACCTTTTCCGACTGACAAAAACCACTCTTGGTTTCAATTGAAAAACTGATGAAATCCACTCTTGCTTTCAATTGAAAAAGATAAAGTTTCACGTTCAAAATGACGACCGCCGTTATGAGTACGAACTCGGCATCGCCGAAGCCACGACTTTGCGCTGCATACTCCACTCTTTCGCGCAGGGTGTTGATGGGAGTCGCATAAATAAGTTGTTTCATATGGCCCAAACAAAAAAATTACACGGATTTAAATCCGGGGAATGTGGAGGCCACAACGTAGGTCCTTCGCGAGCAATGCATTTGCCGGAAAAATTGACATTTAACCACATTCAACCATCGTTCCCCATAAATTCTTCTAGCCGTTGAAGCATTTCCGCGAGATTCCCCATAAACAAGCACGATATCGGTTCCTTCAGTAAATGACAAAGCCACCATTTTTAATGTAAACAATGTCGCGTCGTGTACAAAATCTTAAACTCAACTATTAATAATAATTATAATCAGTTTTATTGAAGATACGACATTGAATTTGATAGAAACAAAAAAAGGGTGAACTTTTTGCAGTTATGCAGTATAATGATAAATATTTAATTCTGATCGCCGTTAGCTTTTGCCAGTGAATAAGATTTTTCAAAGTCAAATTTCATGAAAATTATGTTACTTTGACCTACCGAATTTTTGCATATCCCATTCATTTCTCCAAAATTATTACACGTTCAAATTGTTGTGACACTTCATGAATCACACTGTATATATATATATATATATATAATACACAGGGTGTTATGGAAGTCCTAGCAATAAATTTAACCACAAGTAGAACGCTGGTTTATTAAAAACATTCACCTCGAAAAACAATCGCCCGGAAAATTTGTTTAATGTACTCGTAGCTGGAATATCCCTTTAGTTTTTTCTTATTTTTTTAATAAAAGCAAAGTCAAAAGCCACATTTTCTCAGTTTAGGGTGGCCCCGGGGTCGTCAAACTGCGGCCCGCGACACAGCAAATAATTTTAGTAGACAATGACTATATCAAAACTGATTTAGCACATGGAGTCAACTAAACTGAAGTGCGCGGGACGACAACATGAGTATAAATTTTCCTTCCTAGTTGCGGGAGGAAGAAGCCACGGCAACCCCGCCGCTCGCGCGCTCAAACACCCTCAGCCATCTCTTGACCCACGGCGTCACAGTCTTCGTCTCAAAGCGCCAGCCCAGAAAAGTGTGACGACCACGTACGTCTCTAGACGGTGACAATCAGTGGTGCAACCAACGGTAAAAAAAAAATTCAAAATGTTTAAGATATAAGTAACCCATAATTTCATTGAAAATTTCTAGTAATAAGAATTTGTACTAATAAAACTCAAGACACTATTAATGAAGTTATCTTTACTAAGTTTTCATTTGTTTTATTTTTTTTATAAATTAAAGTTGTTTACACAATTGTTACTTATTTTATACCACAAAATTCATTGCACTTCACATCACAGAAATTTACATCACTCTATGAAGATAACTTCAAATCTACTTTAAAACATACAAAAGCTTCCTTATCAGCGTCCAAATCAATAAGTGAAAATTCCAAAGTCAGTCCAACTGCAGGAAAAATTGGAAGAATTTCCATTGCGTACGTATATTCTACGTGTTCTCCTTTGGCCAAAGGACATGGGGTATTAGTGACACCAACGCAGCCGTCATTTTGATTCAACGGATAGCTTACATTCAGTCCCATTACACTAGCCATAGCATTTGGTTGAAAGTGCTCCAAATATCTGGCTATAAGTTAAATTTTTTAAACATTTAAAACAAACAACTAAATGCATTACTTACGAGCTCTGAACGACATCGACATCACTCCAGACTGACCAATAATAAAAACGCATGGTGGAGTATCACAATTTAGAATTTCTACTTCTGGTAATGGGGCAATAGTAGATGTGCCTGAAAGAAATGAGAAAAACTGCAAAAAAATTCTAGGTAGCCAAAACTTACATTTGTTAACTGGGGTGCTATGCACACTAATCGCTAAGAAGCAAGAAAAGGCAAGAAAATAAAAACTGTATGCGCTACTCATTGTGGCAGTGCTACCTATGATTCAGTCGATATGAGTGATTGTATATATGTACTCAGCATGGTGATAAAGATCGATTGTTTTACAGAATGAATTTAAACAGGTGTTCTCACCTGATAAAGTTCTTTTTATAATAAAATAGCAAGATATGTATCCCGATATATTGAGTCAAGTGACAAGTGTAAGTCCATTATATAATGGCCGCACCTGTTAACAATCGAGGAGACAGTCCAGTTATAATGCAATAACAGGTAGGTATTATGAAAAAATAAAAAAGTTTTCTTGGTAGGTTACTGTGTGTGGTTTTCGGTAATAAGTGGTGCGTCGTCCGCGTAACATTCACTACTAAAGCAAGGAAAACACTTTTCTGATGCACGCGATGCGTGAACCCTTGCGTGAACACACTTTTCTGATGCGTCGCTTTCATTTACGTCGCTTCGCATCAGAAAAGCATGCAACAAATACATCTAAAATTAACTTAAAAAAAGGGAATCGATTTCAAAAAGTGAAAAATAATTGAATACATGTATTATTACATGTGCTACCTAATGATCTGTTTGAAGTCGATGCCAAGCCAAATAGGTTACAAATTTGTAACATAATATTGTAATTATACAAGTATATCAACAACGTTATAACGCATAAAAAATTTGATATCATTTGAGACGACCGTCAGCGACGTCTGCCGTTTGGGTTGTTTTGCTCAGCACGGGCCCCCCACCCACGCTCACGCATTCCGGTGCACGCGCCGGGAGACTTGCGATGTGGCGGGAGCGGAAAGCCTATCTATCTACTAATTATTTGGCTTGGCACCGACTTCAAACAGATCAATACTTTTCACTTTTTGAAGTCGGTTCTCTTTTTTTTTTTACAATTTTAAGTGATAAGTAGACCTAGTAAAGACGCTTCTCGAATAATGAGGAAACGAAGGCAATAAAAAATTTGAGGACTTCCCTCGATTTCCCTAGGATCCCCTCATCAGATCCTGACTTGGTGACAATGTGACCACCTCAAGATTTTCAAAATCGCTCCACAATAAAATTGACGAAGAAATCGGTGAATATAATTATATAAAAGGAAGAAAAAATTTGAGCATTTCCCTCGATTTTCATGGGATTTCCATGGAACTACCACCCATCTGTGGTAACAAAAAAAAACACAACCAAATTGATAACCTCCACCTTTTTAAAAAAGGAAATGATATAGCATATTTGGATTAGTTTTCACAAGCGGGAGCCAGAGTTGAAAATTTGGAATTTTTGCTGAAGAAAAACAAAAGAGAAAATTAATAATACGAATCAGCTTTATTATTTTATGTTTATGTAGTATGTTTAACGGTTAGTACTCGACTGATACTGACATGTGTCTTTGGAGGGCCAAGTAGAGGTTTATGGCCCTTGGGCAAAAAGGGTCGGAATCAGCATGTCTGGACTTACTTGCGGCGGGAGTAATTGCGCCAACAGATGATGACAATTGTAAATATAAACGCACCGTCTGAACATAAAGAACAATACTATCATCAATTAACAGTGTTTATATGGAAAACATAGCAAAGGAAGACACACTAGTATTGGTGGGCAATGCAAATGGGAAAATAGGCAGAGAAAAAATATACAACACGATAACAGATGAAGAAAGTATTGACAACGGCCAAAGATTAATTACTTTAGAATATGAAGATAAAGAGTGCGTATTTCGGAAGAAAAACAATAGGTATTCATAAGGCAATCTGGCTTATACTCGGCGCAGCAGAGACTGAACAAATCATTTTTGTTATAATGTCCATATTAAACTAATATCATTAAATCCTTGAATGTAACAATTTTATTATATAATATACCTCATTAATTTACGAGTAGTATTAAAACTCTTGAACTCTTTTTTTTATAGGAATAGTTACATACAAATTGCCGTTTTTGGTGATGGCAGATGGCAAAGATAAAAATTTGTCTGTCGAAAAATGCTGGGCCATCCAATTTTGGACTTTGATAGGGCAAAAATAATCGCCTTGCATCATCAGGGTTGGTCAAATCACCGATTTTCACTAACACTCGTCCTAACTGAATAGAAGACCAAGAACACATTTTAGAAGATTTACGTTGAGCTGATCTCTGGATCTACAATTCGATGGCGGCTTAGTGCTGGGAATTTTAGATCTAGAATACGTTTAATAGTGTCTAGATTTATTAGGGAACCTATAGCCACCCATTTAGCGTTAGCACAAGAGCATAAATTGACTTTTAGAATAGTGAAAATCGTACTTATTTCCGACGAACTTAGATTTTGCGTAAGGGGTAAGTGCGTGTGAGGGTATGAAGGGAACCAGGATGTATACCGAGACTGCTTTATGCTAAAAAAAGTAATTCCTTTTCAGAAAATTCGTATACCTCAATCTCTGCCAGGAAATATGTATCTCCAAAATGTCATCAGACCAATTGTTATTCAGCCCATGAGAGAAGAAGTTGGAGAAAGTTTTATTTTTAAGAACGATAGTATTCCACCAAACTGCACAAAATGTATTGGAATAAGCAAATGTGCAAAAACTGGATAGACCAGCAAGCTCGCCGGGTATGAATTCAATCGAGTATATGTGTGGAATATGGTTAGTAAAGCAATATTAAGAAGACAAAAAAACCTACCCATAACAATTCAGAAGCTGATTATAGCGACACAACAAGAATGGGACAATTTCCAGAAGAAGACATTGACAACTTAAATATTTTAATACCACTGTGGTTCAAATCACTCCAGAACAGAGAAAATTATACCGAATCTTAAAATTGCATTATTTTGGAAATTTACAATTATATAATTTTACATAGTAATAACATTTTTGGTCCCCATTCTCTTTTTAATAGTATTATTTATTCCATTATTACACTTCAAAAACATAATAGTAGATTATTATACGAGTTCCTGTGTAAATTGGACGCTTTATGCCACAAGGGGTTTATAAAAGCACGAATGAGACGAGTGCTTTTGTGAACACCGAGTGGCATAAAGCGTTCAATCTACACAGGTACGAGTGTAATACGACGTTTTATCATTCGACACAACCCGGGAAAACCTTTAAATTTCTTAAAATCCATAAAAATAGTTTGACGTTTATCTGTCATTTTCATTATTTCATTACAGAGAGTGTTTACACAAGCGGAAATTTGAAAATTCTGACAGTGTCGAACGATAAAATGTATTAAAAAGCATCACAATAGAATAACGAAGTTTCTGAAATTAAATGAAACATGTTGTAACGAAGTCACAAAAATCCGGACGTAAATACCAAATTATGAAGCTCCAGCTAAGCGACATTGATACCGCGGAGCGCACCGTCGATTCGCTATTTAAACAATACCGTTCTCCTGAAAATTAAACTTATAACTCGCCGGGAAAAATAGTTCGCAGTGTCACAGCAGGATAATTTTTTCATCATCACCACCGGAAAATTAACGCGCCCCCGACGTGCCAACTCCGGAGTCGGTACGACCACCCTCAACCCCGACCTTGTCACGCCCGACGACGCCCTTTCATCTATCCGGAAATCGCCGAAAATAAATACTTCCGGTCATCACACCACAAGGAATTTTACATCATCGTGACCAGCGGAGAAGCGCGTACCGGACAAGCGACAAGTAGTGCCCAACATGCTACGTCATTATCACCTCACCATCGGCCATAAACGAAGCTGCGCTCTCTTAGAAAGACAATAATGAGTCGTGCCCGCTCCGAGGAAGAAACGCCTTGTCCCGGTCTCTGGAAGGTTGGGTTTACGCGTGGGGATCCCAGGTTTCAACGCTGGCCAAGCTTCCAGACCAACCAGATCCGTCTCTCTCTTTCTTTGCTAGTTATCGACCGCCCGGGTTCCGAAACTTGTGAAACCCGTCTACAGGGGGCATCATAACTCTTGTCAGTAACCGCACGGGTTTCCCAACTTCAAGTAACCGAACCACCGTATATAAGGGGGGGGGGTACATCAGTGTCTACAGAGTGTCTCATAACTTTTGTCATTGACCGCCCGGGTTCCGAACTAGCCAAACCATCGTACTCAAGGGGTGGGTGCATCAAGGTCTACAGGGAGCATCCTAACTTTTGTCATTAACCGCTCGGATTCCGAAACCAAACGAACCGCCGTAAACAGGGTGCAATACGATAGGGATACACAAGGGGAATCTCAAGTTTCGTCACCGAGTTACTACCGACCAAGTCATTAAATTGTGTAAATATTCTGTAAATACTTGTAAATAGGGGAACATTAAACGCTAACACCGAAACGGTTTTATTATTCCCTCCTGCCAAACTAGACAGTTGACCTCTGGAGTTCCGTACTCCGACTTTTCGCTACCCGTGGTCTCGTGGAGAATACCACGTTAAAAAACTAGCGCTCGAGGCAACGGCCGCCGCAATCAAGCGTCACAATGTCTTACAAGCAAGAATTTTAGGATACAGGTGGAAGGTGAGACAAGAATTTTTACGCAAGTGTATTATTTTCAGTGTGTCACAGAACTTTTCATTTCTCTGTTTACTACTTCAAATCTACTTTAAAACAAACAAACGCTTCGTTATTCCAAGTCCAAATCAATAAGAGAAAATTCCAAAGTCAAAGCCATTGGAACAAAAAGTGAAAGAATGTCCAAATATAATAGTGTTCCAAATATCTGGTTAGAAATTACCTTTTTATTCAAACGACAGAGAAATGTGTCATTATTAAACAAAGTTGGCATATTTAAAGTTTACTTTCTACGACGGCGACACTAAAAGTGATTGGGCGGAGCGAAAAGTAACTTTTGCTGCCGACATTGGATTGTCGCTACAGGAAGACAAAATCAAAAGAAGGGAGAAGAGAAAGGATACATGGTGAGAAAAGTTCATATAGGCAATAAATGGTGGAAAATAGTGACAGTATATGGCAAGGAGATGACGACAACACTAAGCAAGATAGAAGAAACATTAAACGACCACAGAGAAGAATGCATAATTCTGGGGGAGAAAATTTAAACGGGAGAATCGGAGAAAGATGATCCAATGATTGGGGATAAGAGAGGGGGGATGGAAAAAGAAAATCCAAAGACAAGGTAGAAAATGCGGAGGGGAAGAATCTGGTAGGAAATGGATAGAGGAAAGATGGTGGGGAGGTGTTGAATGGAAATAAATAAGGGAACAAAGACGCATGGGAAGAAGTAGAAAAATTCAGAGTAGGGGGAAAATAAGCAGATAAGTATAGAAAGAGGGAGACAAGTAAAAGATTAAAAGAAAGAATATAGGAAACGCAGAAGAAGGTGATGATCAAAATATGGGATGAACAAGGAGTGGAAGGAAAAAGGAAACAATAAAGGAGCTAAGAGAATGGTAAAAGACGGAAGCAAACAGCGAAAAGAAGAAGACGTACCCAAGACAGCAGTGTGTACACCGTTTGGCTTATTTGAGTTCACTGTAATGACTTTTGAACTTCGAAACGCAGCGCAAACTTTCCAGAGACAATTAAATTCAGTGCAATATTTAGGTCACACTGTGTCTGCAAGTGGAACGGAACCGTTGTTGGACAAAGTGAAAGCAATACAACAGTTTCCGAAACCACATACAGTAAAAGAACTTCGTCGATTTTTAGGTATAGTAAACTTTTACAGACGTTTTTTGAAAGACGCGGCAAGAGAACAGGCTCCACTTCAGTCTTACCTACACACTCCTAAGAAAAACGACAAGTCGCCAATATGTTGGACTGCCGAAGCTGAGTTAGCTTTCACCGGGTGCAAGGAGGCGCTGACGAACGCCACTGTATTAGCCCATCCTGCAGAGAACGTGCCACTAAGGATAACAACAGGCGCATCCGAAACTTCGATGGGAGCCGTCCTCGAAGAACAACTTGGACGTGGCAACCCCTAGGTTTCTTCTCCAAGAAACTTAGTGAGGCCCAAATGAAATACAGCGTATATGACAGAGAACTGCTGGCAATATACGAAGGCATCAAATTTTTTACATACATGGTAGAGGGTAGAGACTTCTACATTCAAACAGACCACAAACCTCTGGTGTACGCTTTTAAGCAAAAATCAAGCAAGGCATCTCCCAGACAACTTTGACTTCATAAGTCAGTTTACCACCAAAATCCTACTTAGCAGGAGAAAGCCAGAAATCGAAGGTAGGTAGACAAACGGGAACCCCTATTAAAATTTTTGAAATTACAGAGAACCGATTTGAGCACGTCCACCTAGACATCGTCGGACCCTTACCCCCTTCGCAAGGACACAGATACTGTCTAACAATGACAGACCGATTCACTCGCTGTCCAGAGGTAGTCCCCATGATAGACATGTTAGCGGAGACAGTGGCAAGGACTTTCTATACCACTTGGGTTCCACGTTTTGGATGCCCACGCCTTTTAACTACAGATCAAGGTCGCCAGTTCGACGCTGCCGTACCACACCATATCGACCACAGTGTAATGGAATGATCGAGCGCTGGCACAGGACTATCAAAGCAGCGATCATGTGCCACGAGACGACCGATTGGTACGACCTATTACCCACCATTCTGTTGGGGTTACGCACAGCGATAAAGGAGGACGTAAAGTGCTCACCAGCCCAGCTTACATACGGAATGCAGCTTCGGTTACATGGGGAGTTCTTTTTTGACACCGACAACGACTACCTGGACCCTGCCAACTTCGCTCACAAGTTAGCTCAACAGATGCGCAGATTAAGAACAACCCCTGCGATCCACCACACTGGCGCAAAGAAACTATTCATGCATGCAGCTTTGAACGACTGTTCACACGTTTTTCTTCGCGACGACGCCGTCCGAAAACCTTTGCAGCAGCCCTATACCGGCCCACATCCAGTGTTGAAGAGGGACCGAAAAACAATTACTATCCAAAAGAACGGCAGTCTCTCAACAGTTAGCCTTGATAGGGTGAAACCAGCATTTTTACCCCAAGAAGTCGCAACCATCACAGCCGAAAAACGCGAAAACGCCTCCTAACACCACCACCACCAAATGCGACAGACAACGTCGCCGTCCAGTCAGATTTCATGACTAGGTCACTGGGAGGGGAGTACTGTAGCGATCGGTATAGACAGCAAGCCTAATATGAGTGTGCTGTAGGTTGCCTGCGGTCATGCTTCGCCAGTGTTGTTTATCGCGTTGGTGTTGAAATAAACAATTATTGCTATTTTAGAAAATAAATAAATTGACATAAAGAAAACGGTGTGTTGAGAATCCCTCTACAAGCCTGCCATCATCAGCCCTTAATAATTTTTAATATTCTTTAAGGGCTGATGATGGCAGTAGTGTTTCTCATTAAAGTTTGTGGAGTTTGACTTAGATATATTTAAATTTTAATTTCCTCTATCCATTTCCTAACAGATTCTTCCCCTCCGCATTTTCTACATTGACTTTGGATTTTCTTTTTCCATCCCATCTTGCTTAGTGTTGTCGTCATCTCCTTGCTATATACTGTAACTATTTCCCACCATTTATTGCCTATATAAACTTTTCTCACCATGTATCCTTTATCTTCTCCCTTAGTTTGATTTTGTGTTTCTATAGCGCAATTATATTTCGGCATCCATTCCTTCAGATATCACTGAGATAATAACAACGTAGTCCGGTCCTGTGCTACTTCGGTCTCAATGTTTAAAGCGCGTTCCCCTTCCCTGCTGTCCCGGCCATTCGAGTCATTCTCGAGTTCGAGTTGTCACATCGCACCACAGCTGGTCTGGTTTGTATAATAAATTCTCCTTATTTATATCAATTTCTTATACACGCTAACTTAAGATGTGTACTATCTTAGCTAATTTTCAAAGTAGCATAGGATTATGACCAGCAGGTCGTCATTCTGAGGTTTCGTCGCGGCATTTTCATCGAGAAATTCAGAAGTTAAAGAAGGACGGCGCAGATGGCATCGCCAACATTATATAGGCGTGATTCCAGGGATCGCACTCGATCTCCAAGCCGGTAGCATTTCGGGGTCATGGGCGCGCTCTTGCTCTCAACACTCGAGACAGCGTTCATCTCGGGGGTGGCGGCACATAGATCGGGGACAGAGAGAACCGACACGTGTGTAAAGCGATGATGACCGTCCGGGAGGGGTCGCGTTGCTTCCTCACCACCCCACCGACTCTCCGCCAGCAGGAAACACCCAGCTTGCCGTCGAAGACGATCTTATGATATTAGGACGATATTAGGAGGCGAACCAGAACAGCCCTGCACCTAGTCAAAAGTGCAAAAGCACTTCCGGCTATCTGACACCCGATTCTTTAACAGGGTGTGGTCTCCTGTTTTTTCTTGCTACCGCTCAATTGCGACAGGTTGATGCTACCGACTGTCAACCCGGAAGTGGCAGTCATTATGTCGGCCGCCCACACACACACATCGCGTGGCTCACTTTATGGGTTCCTAGAAACAGCTCGGCGCACCACTGTCCGCCTTAGGAAAAGGTATTTCACTAATAATAGAGAAATCAGAAACTCTTCCAAAGCCTTAGTGGAAGAAAATCTCCCCTAGGTGACTCTGGCCGCCTCCTCTCACATTATTTTACGACATCAGCTCGTCTCGATGGTTTATATTCTCCCAATCTTAAACAAATCATTTAGGACCTTGATCGAGAGCATTCATTCTGGAAAATTTTATTTTGGCCAGATTTGGGGGGAAAAATAAACAAGGAAAAATCTGGAAACCAGGAAGAATGCTCGTACCTTTTCAGGCCTGTATCAGACAAATAGAGGTTTTGCTAAAGAAAGAAGGTTGGGGGGGGGGGGGGCGGGAAGCACAACCCTACTCTCGTACCATAACAAGACCTTTAAACAGGTATCGCCCGGTTCGTCAGAGGGAGACGAACCTTCCACGAGCGCGTCCCTCGAGGGAGTAGAGAGAAGATTGGCGTGAGGACCGGCGCATCATTTCTTCGGAATGGATGCCTAATATAATTACGATCGAACTTCACAGGTAAGTTCGTTTGATCGTTTAATCCATCGTCGGCAGCAAAAGTTACTTTTCACTCCGCCCAATCACTTTTAGTGTCGCCGTCGTAGAAGGTAAACTTTAATATGCCAACATTGTTTAATAATGACACATTTCTCTGTCGTTTGAATAAAAATGTAATTTCTAGCCTGATATTTGCGGGACTTTCAACCAATAAGTGCTTTGGCCAGTGTGATGGGACTGAATGTAAAATTTTCGTTGAATCAACCTGACGGCTGAATTGGTGTCACTAATACCCCATGCCCTTTGGCCAAAGGAGAATATATGAAATATACGTACGTAATGGACATTCTTCCACTTTTTGTTCCAGTGGCCTTGACTTTGGAATTTTCTCTTATTGATTTGGACCTGGAATAACGAAGCGTTTGTTTGTTTTAAAGTAGATTTGAAGTAGTTGACTAAACAGAGGAATGAAAAGTTCTGTGTGACTGAAAATAATACACATAGAGTAAAAATTCTTGTCTCACCTTCCACCTGTATCCTAAATTGTGCTGCTATTGCATTTCCGGACCTCTTTGACTTCCAGGAACTATCTTCCAATTTCTTTTTGCTTCGAGTTAGCAACACTACATCATCTGCGTGAGTGAGGCACTAGTGGCTCCACATGAAGATATGTTCTTGCTTGTAAGACATGTTTCATTTAATTTCAGGAAATTCGTTATTCTATTGTGATGCCTTCATACTTTTTTTATTTTTGAAGTGTAATGGAATAAATAAATATTAAAAAGAGAATGGGGACCAAAAATGTAATAACTATGTGAAAACTATTGTAAATTTCCAAAATAATGCAACTTTAAGATTCCGTATGATTGCCTCTGTTCTGGAGTAGTGATTTGAACGACAGTGGTATTAAAATATTTCAAGTTTTTCTTGAGTTGCTACAATCAGCTCCTAAATTGTTATGGGTGGGCTTTGTTTTCTTAATATTGCTTTATTAACCATACTCCACACGTACACGATCGGATTCATATCCGGTGAGTTTGCTGGTCTATATTATTATACATTTTGGATCCGTGCAGTTTGGTCGAATACTATCGTTCCTAAAAATAAAACTTTCTCCAACTTCTTCTCATGGGCTGAATAACAATAGGTCTGATAACATTTTGGAGATAAATATTTCCTGGCAGAGATTGTGGTATATGAATTTTCTGAAAGGAACGATTTTTTTTAGCATAAAGCACATCCTGGTTCCCTCCATACCCTCACTCGTCAGCATTTATCCCTTACGTCCGAAATAAGTACGATTCTTCACTGTTCTAAAAGTCAATTTATGTGCTCTTGTGCTAACGCTAAATGAGAGAGAGAGAGAACTGCTTTAAAGCGCCCACTCCTCAACATAAGTACATCATCTTCTCCTTTAAGTCTTATCCAGCATAGTATGTCATTTATTGGCTTAAAAAGCGTTATTTTCTCTTTCGTTTTTCTTCAGCAAAAATTCCAAATTTTCTACTATGGCTCCCGCTTGTGAAAAAAATATAATAACCCAAATCTGCTATATCATTTCCTTTTAGATGTATTTCTTGTATGCTACTGTATCGATCTTATCTTTTTAATAATGATAGAACACGTAAAGTCATTAGAAATGGAATACAAAATGGGTAGCATCAGAATTAAGCCGAAGAATTTTCTTTAAAGTACTAGGACGTTAATGTTCCACTTTTGGTATCATAAGTATGGAATAAATTAATTAATAGTATATTATTTATCTAGAACGAGAAGTGAAGTTTAAAGTACAAGCAAGTTGTTTACGGCCGAGGCCGGAATTACTTGTGAGTACCTTTGAAAAGACTTCTTCGTTCGAGGTAAATACAACGTTTTATTTCATACTGCAAGTTTAATGAACTAAGTCAAAATAAAAAGAAATGTTGTGTGTTTATCTCGCACGAATTATTCGTAATAATTAAATATGCAGCAACTAACATTCCCATAGTAACAAACGTTTGTTAAAAATTACAACGCAAAAACTGGGTCACGGTGAATGGTTTTGGATATTTTATCCGATTATTCTGTTTAAAATGGAGAAAATTGAGGTGCCTCAAGACATTGTAGATGAAGCAGATCACGTGAAGAACAATTTGATGCCACAAAAATCTCGGGAACAATGTAAGAAATGATTGACGTATAATTTTAAAGTACTAGGACTACTAAATTTTTCTTCAATGTACTAGGACGTTAATGTTCCACTTTTGGTATCAAAAATAATCCGAAAAATGTAACTTTAGATACAAGTATGAAATAAACTATTTTATTTCATTCATTGTATTGTCTTACCGAATATAACACGTGGTATGATTCATCATCGAAGATATTAAATTCGTGAAATTGAAACTGGAATCTCCAGCTCAATTTCACTCATATCATCGATAATAACGTTGATTGAAGTAAATGCTTCAATCAACGATAATAATCATACCGCTAGTTATATTATAATAGAAAATATTACTGCAAATTGAAATAAAAAAACGAAAACTGCTGATGAAGATTTAAAACCAAAACAATAATCCAAAATAATAATCTGGTTGTAGGACTCCACTTACCTCTCTGTAACAGGAGTGATTGCTCAAGGTTTTACATTTACTATTTTTTTAAATTTGAAAAATAATTGGATGTACCTACTGAAGATTCATTTGTACCTAGTGATTGTGTTTTTGGTGATTTAATTTTAACTCACTTCCTCTAAAATAAAGCGTCTCCCTGTTAATCGTTGCACCTTAATTAAAAAGAAGTAGATATGTTCGAAACAACATCCGCTTTGTAAATAATTCCATATGCCGCGATTTTATAAGACAAGTGAATGCGAAGAAATGGTTAAGTTATCAATTAAAGATGTAAAACACGACCAGATTGAAGAAGAACAAGAAGATTCCGTATCTAAATTAGACTCCGAAGAAGAAGAAGAAGAAGAAGAAAAAGTAACACTGCCTGCAGGGCGAACCCTAAGAAATCGGTCAAAAATCTATTTGCCAGCACATTTTGAAGATTTTGCTCTGGCAGTCGAGGATTTCGTCAACAGGCCTGACGATCCTGAAACTTTCGAAGATGCCCTGAAAAGTAGAGGTAGCACTCAATGGAAGAAAGCCATGGACCAAGAACTAGCCTCGTTAAAAGAAAATCAGACCTGGAACTTGATAGATCTTCCTCCAGGTGCAAAGGCAATTCCTAGCAAGTGGGTTTCCGACTGAAAATAATCCTGACGGTAGTACTGACAAGTGCAAAGCACGGTTAGTCGTCAAAGGATTTATTAAATGACATGGCATCGACTATAGCGAAACTTAAGAGTCCGTTTAATTCTTAGCATAGCGGCAAGAGAGAACATGCATCATCTGAAACAGTTCGATGTATCAACAGCAGATGAACAAGATTTGCGAACTCAGGAGAACCCTCTGCGGACTCAAGCAAGCGTCAAGATTTGGAATAATCGCATCGGGAATTTTCTACAGAAGCTTGGATTCAAGGTCAGTGAAGCCAATCCATGTTTATATGTTGGAGAAAAGAATGAGAAAAAGGTTATTCTTGTAATCTACGTGGATGACGGTCTAGTTGCAGCAACAGATTTAAGAGACCTAAATATTTTCATTGAAAAATTGAGCACAGAATTTAAGATTGTTTCAGAAGAACCTTACATTTTTGGACTTGAAAGTAAAAAGGACTAAAAATCTGTCAGAAGTGTTATGCAAGAAAAATACCCAATACTCAAAGGTTCAGACATTCAGACAACAGGGAAAGTTGGTCACAAAACACAATTTCCATATCGACAAGCTGTTGGAGCTCTCATATCCCTGATGTTCGGTACAAGACCAGATTTGGCATTTAGTGTGGGATTTTACATTAAGATCACTCGAAAATCCGACATCGGACATTGTTCGAGTGGCGATACCATTGCTGGAACCTTAGACCTGGGACTAGTATATTGTCGAAGTTCAATAAATTGTACTTTCTT
Organism: Diaperis boleti; assembly: GCA_963583935.1. Classification (NCBI taxonomy): domain Eukaryota; kingdom Metazoa; phylum Arthropoda; class Insecta; order Coleoptera; family Tenebrionidae; genus Diaperis; species Diaperis boleti. The sequence continues at coordinate 22,227,964 of OY757247.1, read as the reverse complement.
ACTGTAAGGTTACAGTGATGCAGATTTTGGTGGTTGTCTAAAGTCAGGGCGCTCAACTTCTGGAGTTGTTGTTATGTACGCCAAAGGAGCAGTTTCCTGGCGGAGCCAATGAGGCAGTAAAAGACGTAATTTGGTTGAGCAGACTTTTTCAAGGAATTGTGCCAATTATCCAAATTGATAATTCTGCAGCGGAAATTGTTACTCTTTAAAAAAATATTTCATTTCTAAAAACTAAGAAAAAGTCGTTAAACATGCAAGTTTTTCAACCAATTTTTCATGGTTTTTATTAGTAGTAGTATGTATATTTATTACCTTTACAGGTTTATAAAGTATCCGATACATTTCCCATAACTCAAATAAAATATAATATAATAAATAAAACTAAATAAATCAATAATTCAACACAATAACTAGCAGCTTTTATCCCTTCCCACTTATTGTCCCTCTTCTCCACTCAATCTTCCTCATCCATTCGATCCCTCTTCCGTCCTCATTCAAAATTTCTTCTCTACTCTCATCTCTCCCTCTCAATGCTACGAATTCCTTCAACAAATGCTCTATCGTCTCCTTTTTTTCTCCACACATCCTGCATACTCTATTATTATCCTCACTCCAATATTTATTCTCTCTCTCCTCATTTCCACATCTAAATCTTGCTATTATCACTCTCTCTTTTCTACTCTCTCTTCCTAGGTACTATTACAACCTAACTTGTTGTACTGCCCTAACAAAAATTGTAAAGTGTGGATTTTGACAAAAAAATATGTCCCCAAAAATCATATAATGAACAATTAAATTAAATAAAAGAACTTTCTACAATTAAACAATAATAAAATAACGTGGTGAAGATTGAAATTATAATGACTGATTACAAGTTGTTGAAATAAATAACTAAATGAACGATGAAATAAAAATGTGACAAGTTAATTTGTGACTATTGCACTATACTTAAAGTTTATATTACATTAAAATGATTACTGAACTTTAGAATTGTTAGATGCACGCTAATATAAAAAAAAAAACTAGATGAACTGATAACATAAAAAAATATATAATAAAAAATTATCTATTACTTATCTTCTGAACAGTATTACGCTTTCCTGCCGGTTTCGGAGCTGTCCAGACTATTTACTTGACTGCTTTCCTGCGAATCCTGCAGGTTTGTGATTTCTGGGAAATTAAACCTGTTTCCACTTGAAAAACTCCGTGCGTCTAGGAAAGAATACCACAGCTATTATTCCATGAAGATGGTACAAAAAGATCCTAGGTAAAGTGCTGGTGAATCTGCCTATTTGATTGAAAGAGAATAGTCAAGGTCTGCACGCAATAAAGTGGTTTTTCTTACCTTTTTTCGCCGAATCTCAACACTTAACGAATTTATCCGCTAACGCGATTTGTTACTGAAATAACTGAACACCCAACGATTTTATCCGCTAACGCGATTCTATGGAGCTATCTCTTTGTGTAGGAGCAAAATTTACGTTGAGATGTTACTTCGTCAAATGCCGAACGAAAAAGAGCGAAAGTAAGTCGGTCCCGCGGCACTGATAGAACTTATAGTGTTTTTTGTATATTGCCGGTTATCTCTAATGCTGATTCGTTCCTGAACTTGGGTGGTGAATGCGCGGCAAAAATCAAATTGTAACAGTTCTTTGGCATTTCTTCCGTTATTATCTTTTCATACTTCCCATTGTACCTCGACTCCCTAATTCTCGTTCTTCTTTTCTGCACTTGCACATCTCTATCTCTCTGCATTAATTCATCTGTCATTACTCTGCCTCTCTCTCTCGCATTCTCTCCGCGCCTGCATACCCGTTTCTTTCGAAATATGCCTTCCTCTCTTTCCATATTTCTTTCATTTTTTCTTTCAAACACTCTTGCAAAATTCTGCACTCTCCTCTCTCTATCACTCTCTCCTCAAATCTTATTGCTCTTTTTCCTGCTTCTATTCTTATTCCATCTCTCTTTGTTTCCTCCATCACTATATACCCCGGTGTCTCTTTCTCTACCCCTAGCACCCATTTCATATATTTTCCTTGCACCCCTTCCAATCCTTCTTGCTCTCTCCATCCCCATATTTCCGCTCCATACATCATCACGCTTTTCAACAAACTATCAAACATCATTACTCTCCTTCTAAAATCATGTCCAAATTTTCTCTCTCTTATTCCCCATACAGCTCCTATTATCTTATTTGCTTTTTTCACTAACTCTCTCACATGTGCTGTTGCTGTGTTTTTTTCATTCATCACATAACCTAAATACTTAAATTCTTTCAATTCTTCAATTTTCTCTTTCTCCCATCATCTTGGATTTCTCTACATTCATAGTCAACTTTTTCCTCCTCATATATTTCTCCATGTTTCCTATCATTTTTTTTATACCTTTCTCCTCTCTCGCTAGCACCACCAAATCATCCGCATATGCTAAAGACCACACTTTTTCTTGCCACCCCTCTTTTTTATCTCATTTCCTGCTATGTGATTCAAGATATATAAATTATCCATGGTCCCTCTACCTATCCTAAATCCCGCCTATCCGTTTGGTAACACCTCCCTCTCATTCATTTCCTTCATCAGCCTCTCTTCCACAATCATCGCGTATACCTTATAAATGCTGTATTTAGGAGAGTAATCCCCCTATAATTACTGACTGTATTCTTTTCTCTTTTCTTATATATGGGGCATATTATCCCCTCCTTCCACTCTTGGAGGAATCCATCTCCCTTCCACACTCCATTCATTATCTCTAACAACCTGTCAACTTCCCTTTCCGTTCCATATATCTACGCTTCATTCTGTATACCATCCCTCCCCGGCGTCTTTTTTCTTTTTAGTTTTTTTAGTTGTTGCTCTAGTTCTTCTCTTGTTATCTCTTCCATTTCTTCCACTATTTGTTGTCTCTTTTCCTTTTCTTGTCTGTTTTCATCACCCCCCAGCAGCTCTCTTTATTCCACCATAGTAATTCCATCACTCACTCTCTCTCTTTTTCTTTCTATCCTTATTTATGTATCTCCATACCTCTTCTTCCGTCTTTATACCCTTCATCTTTAGCTCTTCTTCCATCCGTTTCTTTTGCTTCTTCTCTTTGCATACTAAATTGTACCTCTTGCATGCTCTCTTGTACTCTTCCCCACCTTCTTTCTTCTACTAAGCTAATCAGTACTCTCCCTTCTGCGTTTTCTGTTCCATCTTTTGTTGATCTTCCTTCTATTGTTTCTTGTTCCTCTTCTATCCGTCTTCCTTTTCCCCCCATTCTTGCATTAAAATCCCCCCCAATCACCAAAGTTCCTTCTTCTTGCTCTTTTACTCGCTCTTCTCATATTCTCTTTGTTTCCTTCATACTTCTGCTGTACACTGTTACAATTCTCCATTTTCTCTGTTTAATTTTCACCGTTCCTTCCATAATCCCTCTTTTTTCTTTTGCTTTAGTTCCATTTTTTCCGTCCAATCCTTTTTTCAACTTCATTATTATCCCACCTTTAGCTCTCCCTTTCTTGCTTTCCCTCTCTGCATATTGACATTTCCACTTAAACTCTTTCGGCATTCTCTTTTACAAATTTTTCCACCCCTTATCTTCTACCCACGTTTCTACCATTCCCACTACGTCAAATTCTCTCAAATGCTCCCAAAATTCATTCTCTTTGTTTTTTATTCCCGCTACGTTCCAGAATACTATTCTTATTTGCTCCTTTTCTCCTTTATTCCTCTCCGTATTCGTTTTCCCTTTTCTGCCCTGTCGTCTTTTTCTTGGGCTCTTATTCAAAAAATTTCTGTATCTAACTCCCCCTTTTCTTCGTCCCACCTAAGCCCTTTTCCCTCTATCCATATCTTTTTATAACCCACTTTCACCCGTTGACCGTTTTGTCGCTCTTCTTTGGCTATCGCTCTTAATTCCTTCTGTATATCTCTTTCCTTCTTTGTCAGATCATCTTCTATGTATACTCTCTTTCCTTTTTTTTCTCTTAGTTTTCTTTTATTTTCCATAACTTTCCTCTTTTCCACCAGCTCCCAAGTTCCGCCACAATATTTTTTCGTTCATTTATTTTATACATCTCTCTCACAGTCACTTCTACCTCTAATTCCACCTTCATCCATTTTTCCAGTTTCTTCTCGCTCTCGCATTCCTCTTCGTCCTATCCCGTTACTACAATAGTCTTTTTTCTCACTCTTTTTTCCTGCTCTTCCATTTTCTCCTCCAATTTTTTCATTTTTTCTTTTAGTTCCATCTTTTCTCTTTCCCATTTTTCTTCCTTTTCACGCATCATAATTTTCAACTGTTCCAGTTCCCGGCTCATCTTCCGATTCTCTTCCTTTATCTCCCCTACATCCTCCATAATTCTTTTCAGCATCTCTTTCATTTCCTCATCCATTGCCTTTTTAACCGGTGATCTTTGAAACTTCTTACTTTTCCTAAAGGGGTTAATCCTCTCTTCCGACTCTCGTCCTTCTTCTCTTTTTCTTTTGTAATCATCTTCTCTCTCGCTCTCACTACCACTTCTTTTCATTCTATTTATTTTTCACTTTTTCACGCTTTTTTATCCGCTTATCTTCTCGAGCGCCGCAAAACACGTCCGCTCGGCTTAACTGCTCGAATCGGAATCTCATGGTTTTTATTATTTTTTCCCATAAACTATTATATAGTGGCGTACATGTTGTTTCGTTAAAACCACATTTACAGGGTCTTGTGTTTTCATGTTACACAGTATAGGTATAAAGATAGAATTTTTACCATAATTTACATCAAAATAGTATTACATAAACCCATTTGGTTCCAATTATTATATTATTACAGAAAAGTTAATACTTTTTATTCAGTATAGTACGGGCCAACATAATGTAACACCCAATAAAACGGAGTCTATTGGCCACAATTATTTAACAATGGAGGACTAAACCCATCCATAAATTTCCGAGACCAAAGTGTGGCCCAAAGTCCGTTTCATCCACCAATAAACAAGCAACTCAAAGACGTTGCCGCTTCCTTTTGATTTACAACCCTGAACCGTTCTCATTGTGCATCTAATTTGCGGCAATAGGCCCCGGTTTATGGGGTGTCAGATTATTGTGCCTCGCACTATACATATCATATCTCCTCTTTAACCATTTTATCCAAATTAGTATTTATCCAATAGTAATAAAAAGTGGGTGAGTCATAGTTCATCTTGGAAATTACAGATTTGTCCGATTCAAAATATCTATATAAATATCTAAATAAAAATTCTACACCTGTTTTATTTTTCAAGTGAACGATACAAGTAGATGATTATGATTAGGGATGTCCAAATTTCAAGTAGAACGATACTGAAATGTAGTTTGCCAGATTTCATGCCACTGGTGTTATCTGTAATTTCCCCTAAAACACCAAAAACAATTTTATTAAGCCAACACATGTTTCGCCAACAATGTTACACATTTTCAGTGTACTCATCTCCCTGATGATGCCAGAATTGTTGGCGAAACGAGCGTTTTAATAAATTTGTTTTTGGTATTTTAGGGGAAATTACTGATTAAAAGTATATGTATCATCAACTGATCAGAGACGTGGACTTTGACAGAATCATGTCATATGAAGAAGTAGGTATAATTTTGTAATTTATTAAGACTACGAGGAGACCAACTTAAATTGAAAAAGGGAATGAATAGGACATATAGAACTCATGGAGTAAAAATATCAACCAATCAAAACAAATAATAAAACTTAGAATCAGAATATTTCGATCAAATTAATAAAGGAAGATGTTAAAGCACTAAACCAGATAAACTGGAAATTGAAGGTGAAAAACAGGATTGAATGAAGACAACTAGCCCAGACAAAGCTGTGGAGCCAGTGATGATGATGAATGACATATTTCTTATATCGTTCATCGGAAAAAAGTAAAACAGGTGTCTCATATCTATTCGGTAATAAATAACACATGTTCCTGATTACTTAGAATCAAAATATATTATCTCTAAATTACATCTTAGACTATGCTCCCAGTGGAGACCCCTATGCATAATATGCAGACCGCATTCTGACTTCTGATATGTGTTGTAGTGATCCTAGGCTTCAATATGACTGATGTTGCCTGTCACTATTGTGGTCAGCCGAGCCCCTCCAACACCCCTGTTAACATTGTTAGTATACTCCAAAAGACTTGATTCTAATCATGGAACTTTATTGAAAACGAGTGTTTGTGGATGTACCTATATATGCGTCATACTTAAATAAAACAACACAGATACATAAGACCTTTATTTCTTATATAAAAAGAATAATATAAATCAAAAATTACCTTTACAATATACACAAAGGCAGAGTTCAATTTTTTTACAAGTTCTTACAATCATTGCCTACGCATTTACACAAAGATATAATATCTATAGTTCAATGTTGCTTTTTTTGCACGTACATGACATAGTGTAACAGTTAGATCGACATTTACATGGATTTATTAAAGAAGTGGGTAGACATTTCTTTGTCATTTGTCTTGTTTATGTGTTGGTATATAAATTTGTTTTTTGTTTTGAAATTAGATAAGTGCAAACTTTTTCAGGTCTTGAAATTGATGCCTAGTTAAAAGGCCATTACTCAAAGCAGAAAATTCATCCCGAACAAAATCCAAAAACAAAAATTTTAGAAAAAAACATTCAAGGGATCGAGAATTTTGTACGATTCAGCACATATTTTTTTCCAGAAAAATACGTTCATTATTTTAGCCACATTTTCTTGAGCATATAAATTCCCTTCGATTTTAAAATGTAAGAATCCCTTTAAAGAGTGCAATGCAGGTAGAATATTGTTACATACATTTTCGTCAAGAGACTGTGCGACTAAATGTCACCCTAAAACGCGGTTTTTCTTTGGTGATCCCTCAAACCTCGACAATCTATCTTTTCAAGCTTATGCCAAAAAAAAATGGCTAACACAAAAATATCTGTGTAAGGACTCAGGATAATAATTTTTGAGTCATTGTTCAGCCTGACAGCATGAAATACATGGGAGAACATTCTTGAATCAGTCTCTAAGTGGTTCGAAAAAATGATCTGAAAACCCATCTCATAAATTTAATACCATGTTTTTCCACCAATCATATTGTCAATGTAATTCTGGTCTACGTTGTCCCATTCTTGGACCAGAATTTCTTGCAACCTAAATAGGGTATTAATTGGAATGCGTTGCTCGCGAATTCGCCAACTTAGATGATCCCATACGTGCTTCATAGGATTTAAGTCCACACTAGTTGGGGGCCACACCATCGAAACAATTCCAACCTCGTTAAGGTACGAATTAAAAATTCTGGCAACATGCGGTCGAGCGTTATCCCGCATCAAAACAAAATTATCAGCAATATATTGTGCAAACGGGAGTACATGTGGCTCTAAAATGTCCTTTATATACGTGTAAACAGTTAGTCTTGCTTTTGTTAAAGAAACTAACTCTGTTGTTGGGGCTCCCCAAGATATATCTCTACAACATCACAGAACCTCCACCAGAATGTAATCGCGGAACAAAATTATATTGAAGATATTGTTCTCCTGGTCTCCTATAAACTGACATACGACAATCTGACGAGTACAACGTAAATCGAGATTCATCGGTCAACAGCAATCGCCAGCTTCAACCTTGATTTCTCCCGCAAATGTAAGTCTAGCTATTGCGTGTCGAGTGGTGAGAGGAGGTGCTCTAGCTGGCGCATGGGCGGTGATTTGATCTTCCTTGAGACGTCGACGAACAGTTTGGATAGAAATCCTAACATTTGTTGCATCAAGAAAGTAATTTTGCATCATTCTTGCGCTAGTGTCCAGGTTTCAGAGCCATTAAACGTAAACTTTGGTCGTTTCTGTCAGTTGTAGCTCTTGGGCGACCCTGCCCTCGTCTTCGATCATATCCTCCTGTCTCCCTAAACCGAGCAAAAGCTCGAGACACCGTCGATTGACTCACTCCAAGTTGTTGAGCGACTTCCACTTGGGCTCCAATATTAGGGTCACCGCTCTGACCGTTTCATCGTGTGTTAGGTAACGGGTAGCACGATCTGGATTAGCCATTATTATAAACGCAACACTTTTGCACTTGGTCTACAAGATTAAACTAAAAGAACATTAGCGTGCAAAGTGACCACCATATAAATATTGCAAAAAACATATCTTATAATATAAAAAAAAAGTTCAGGTTAGTACATTTGCTGTTAAAAACCGTCCTTTCGACAACCATGAAGAGCAAATTAATAAATTTTTATCCTACATACAATTTTGGCGTGTATAATACATAAGACCTACCTTACCGTTTTCCTCTTATAAAAGTGTCTTTCACATTTTATTTTTTACTTATTTCGATGCCTAAATATTTTTCCGCCTGCACCTGCAGTTATTTATTTCTATTATTGACAAATACACTTTTAAGATAGTTAAATCTGATAAGAACACCTGGACAAAAACACTTGTCACAAATAATGATTGAAATTAGTGTAAAAGACTCAGTATTTTGTCAATTTCAATATCACAAATCCACAAGCTCAAAATTAAAACAACTCTCTTATCTGCTGCTTTCGTGATATTTGCATCACTTTATACAGGGTGTATCAAAAGGTTCGCACTAACTCCTCAAGATCGTACCAATAGCCAAACTGTTTATATAACATTCCATAGAATAGTTTATGAGCAGTAAGTCCATAAAGTTGACCAATGTTGCCTTTATTATAATAATACTAGCTGCCCCGGCGAATTTTGTACCGCCTCAGAATCAATAAATGTTGTGTTAACTTTTTAGCTGAATTAAATTCAGTTTTTTTTTTATTTAGGATAATGCACACAACGCCTTCTACGGGCATTACCGGAACCAGCATACAATGCCAGGTTCATTTTTGTTTCTGTCATGTATCAAAGACGGCGTTATATACGGATTCCATACAAAGTGTATGAGATTTTTTTTCGTTCATTTTTCCGATGTTTTAATAGTTATTCGCCAAATCGAAGATCATTAAAATTGGTCCAGCCGATCTTGAGTTATAAACCCAAGGGGGGGCCTGGGCCCCCATCTAAATGTGTCAATAGGTATTCTGCTATTCGGGGCGGAGACAAATCCAGAAAATTATCATTTTAGCAATATGACGCATCGAGTATCCTTCATCCAGTAAAGTTGATGCTCTTTCTGCCTCCTCTACTGATAAATTTGTTGTGCGATGCATTTTTAGGCTAACACTCAACTGATAGTAAAAAATCTTAATGGTTGCGAAAGATAACTTGCCTTATAAACAATTTTCGATCTATATAATTTCAACCCAGTTTTTGGTAACAGATAACGTAATTTACAATTGTGCCATTAAGCAAAACATTTTGTGAAGAGCATTCGCTCTAAATGACAGAAAAGGCCCACAGTCTACTTACCAGGCAGTTAGTAAAATAAAACTTACCGTTAATTTAAAATTTAAGAAAGTATATGTCGGGGTGCGTTAATTTTGTCTAGAACTTTATAATGTACGAGTTACTATTTACATACATTACATTCATCCCCCGACCGCACACGTTTTTCTTTTTTCAATTGAAAACATTCAATTTAGTTATTTCCATCCTGGGAGCATAACGAACAAAACAAAAAAAACAACCAAATATGTTGTTTCTCTATCTATTATTTATTTTTACGTATTTTCTTTATAATATTGTCTTGAATTTTAATTTTACTGAAAACTTTTCCAAGACTAAAACAAACAAAAAAAAGAAACTCATTTGGACTATTACGAATTTGAAGAAAAAAGAATTAGCCAAATCGGTCCAGTCGTTCTCAGGTGATGTGCTTACAAAGAAAGAGTATTTCAACATTTACGCACTTTCAGTTTTCTCCAAATTTTCAAATTTTCCAGACAACTTTTCCACTTTTTCTTTCCGTAAGAACATTATTTGGACTAATACCAATATTAAAAGAAACATTTGCCAAGTCGGTCCAGCTGTTCTCAAGTGATGCCCTTACCGACGAAAAGCATTTCAATATGATATGTACCTACGGGCTTTCACTTTTTCCCGAATTTTCCAATTTTCCGGGCAACTTTTCCAATTTTTCTTTCCGCATGAACCTGACCTGACCATTGCGATATTATAAATAAATATAAAAAATTACGTATTTAAATAGTGAAAGTATGCTAAATGTGGACATTTTCACCAGTGAAGATATAGAAATCGAAAACTATATTATTCGAAGTAGCCATGCTGTACGAAAAGCCACTTGTTTTACAGGTTCTTCATAAATGATTCATACATCCAGATGATTTTAAACTAACTACATGTAAATTTTGTTTTCCACAGGTATAGGCCTTTTAAAATCTCATGGGTGGTGAGTCATAAATCCAAAGGCAAAACACACAGTTTAGTACCCTAATTTGTCTTCAGCCATATGACCCATGATAGATGGTTAATTTATAATTTCTTTTATGTTCCTGGAGAATTATCTCAATTTTTTCTTTAAAATGTTTCCTTAAAACTTAAATTTTGTTAACCAGTGTTATGAATTAAATGTCAAGTAGTCCGCGTTAAATTTGACATTTATTCATAAATAATTTTCCTTCACCAAGTGTGGTGAGACATTAAGCCTAAATTATAAGGCCCCTAAACGTAGTTTTGACAGTATTAAAAAACTCCTTAATGTAAAGTTGAAAAATTAATGGCAACAAGAGTTGCATGCAAAACATTTTGATAGTCGCTGGATTTATTTTGAGCAAAAAACTTACTACTTACGATACGAACTATTGTAAACATCTCGGATTTTATTGATTAACCTTTTCCGACTGACAAAACCACTCTTGCTTTCAATTGAAAAACTAAGAAAATCCAGTCTTGCTTTCAATTGAAAAAGATAAAGACTCACCTAGGCCAACGCACCATTTATAAAAATTGTTCAAAATGACGACCGCCGTATAAACGCGACATCGCCGAAGCCACGATTCGTGTACTCTGTTGAACATGGCGGGCATTTCGCGGATCGTTTGCTCTGCATACTCCACTCTTTCACGAACGGTGTTGATGGGAGTCGCATAAACAAGTTGTTCCGAGGAACGTGAAGGCCACAACTTAGGCCCTTCGCGACCAATCCATTTGCCGGAAAAATTCATATTTAACCACATTTGACCACCGTTCCCCAAAAATTCTTCTAGCCGCTGAAGCATTTCCAAACACTATATCGGTTGGTTCAGTAAATGACAAAGCCACCATTTTTTTATGTAAACAACGTCGCGTAGTGTACCAAATCTTAAACTCAAATAAATAATTATAATAACTTTTATTGAAGACACGACATTGAATTCGATAGAAACAAAAAAAAAAATACGAGTGTTCTTTAGACCACACGACTGAAGTAAAGCTTCAGTTCGCCATTGTGAAACTGCTGCTCTTAATTTATGTAAGTTTATAAATAGAGCTAGAGAATCCTGAATTAATACCGTCTGCAGTATTGGATGCATGTTTCAGTTTGTCGTCAGCGAAAAGTCGGCAATCATGTGTAGCGATTAAGATAAGTAGCGCAATTGCATACAAAACTGACACACGCAAATAGGTGTATTGTGAGAAATGCGGATTCACAACGGATAAGACGCGGGTTCGAATCCCGTTAAGGCAAAAAAATTTCTATGAATTAATTATTGTAAAATCGTACATTAGAGAAAAACTCCGTTCGCTTCGCCCAATCACACTTTTTGTAACGCTCTCGTCACGCATTCACCAGCTTACTCCCCAAGTGAAGTGTCCGCCGTAAAGAAGTTTTACTTCAAAAAAGGGTGAACTTTTTGCAGTTATTGCTACAACGGAACTTTCATTGTATTCTAGTATCATTGGTTTTCCCAATCATAATTATTAATTCTGATCGTCGTTAGCTTTTGCCGAATTTCATGAAAATTATGTAACTTTGACCTACCGAATTTTTACATATTATGTCATTAATTTCTCCAAAACTATTACAGGTTTAATTTTTTTTGTTTTATAATAAAATAGCAAGATATGTATCTAGTCATCTTGAGTGTAAGTCTAGTTTAATTCATTATACAGAGTGTCCCAACTAAAAATTGTACCCTTCAACAACTCCAATTTCGAAAAACTCAAAAGAAAACGCTCGAACAGGTCAATTTTGTTATGAAGGAGAACCAAATTGAACCAAACTTTCAAGTCTTAGATCTCACCCTTTTAGCCTCACACTAAAACAACCACAAATTCGGCACAAAAGGTAACTTCGACGCCGCATAAAGAACGCAATTTTTTATTGAAACGTAAAATAAAATTTAAATAGTTATTTTCTTCAAAGGTCAGAAAAACTTGAGTAGGTATTAGGTCGATTGAGACGCCCCCCACTCCTACTACTCTTAGGCCACGTTCACCCCCACTCCTACTTCTCTGAGACCACGCCTACCTACATGAACACCTGTCTAAACTCATTTTGTAAAACAATCTATCTTTATCACCACGCTTAGTACATATATAAATGTACAATCACCCATATCGCCTGAATCATAGGTAGCACTGCCACAATGAGTACCGCATACAGTTTTTATTTCCTTGCCTTTTCTTGCTTCTTAGCGATTAGTGTGCATGGCACCACAGTTAGCAAATGTAAGTTTTGACTACCTAGAATTTTTTTGCAGTTTTTCTTATTTCTTTCAGGCACATCTACTATTGCCCCATTACCAGAAGTAGACATTCTAAATTGTGATACTCCACCATGCGTTTTTATTATTGGTGAGTCAGGAGTGATGTCAATATCGTTCAGAGCTCGTAAGTAATGCATTTAATTGTCTCGTATCATGTTTAAAAAATTTAACTTATAGCCAGATATTTGGAGCACTTTCAACCAAGTGCTATAGCTAGTATAATGGGACTGAATGTAAGCTATCCGTTGAATCAAGATGACGGCTGCGTTGGTGTCACTAATACCGCATGTCCTTTGACCAAAGGAGAACACATAGAATATACATACGTAATGGAAATTCTTCCTATTTTTCCTCCAGTTGCAATGACTTTGGAATTTTCACTTATTGATTTGGACGCTGATAAGGAAGCGTTTGTATGTTTTAGAGTAGACTTGAAGTTATCTTCATAGAGTGATGTAAATTTCTGTGATGTGAAGTGCAATGGATTTTGTGGTATAAAATAAATGAGAATTGTGTCAACAACTTTAATTTATGAAAAAATTTGCTTAAAAAAAAAGAGAACCGACTTCAAAAAGTAAAAAATAATTGAATACATGTATTATTACATGTACTACCCAATGATCTGTCTGAAGTCGGTGCCAAGTCGGTTTTAGTCGAAGACTGTGATGCCATGGGTCAGGAGATGGCTGAGGGTGTTTGTGCGCGCGAGTGGCGAGGTTGCCGTTGCCGTGGCTTCTTCCTCCCGCAACCCGAAAGGAAAGTTTATGCTCATGTTCTCGTTCCGCGCACTTCAATTTAGTTGACTTCATGTGCGTCATTGTCTACTAAAATTGTTTGCTATGTCGCGGGCCGCACAAAAATATTGTCCGCGCGCCGCAGTTTGACGACCTTGGGGCACTCTAGAGTGAGAAAATGGTCTTTTGACAAATAATGTTTTGAATAAACGAAAAATAATTGTAATTTAAACTCACGGCTTAAATTGACAGACTTCTGAGACTGCTAGCTTGCTTGTCTGAAGGCATTAGACAGAATTTCTTTCAAATGAAGATTTGTTCAACAAACTTTTATTCCAAAACTGCTATATGGATCAATTAGTACCCGTAAGAATGACTAGAACAAGATTTGTAAATTTAAAATAAATCTAAAATGTCTAATGGTCATAGTGTTCCAAAACAATGGAAAGCCAATTATTTACAAATAAAGAAATAAAAAAGATTACTAGAACTATAGGGATATCCCAGCTACGAGTACATTAAACAAATTTTCCGGGCGATTGTTTTTCGAGGTGAATGTTTTTGATAAACCAGTGGCGTGTACGCGTTAAGTGCGAAAACTTTGTTGAATTTTATCTCCCGAATTAAGGAAAATTGTTATCAGGAAAAGTTACTCAGATTGATGAGTTTTACCACCCCCTAAAATAGTTCGATTCATTTACATAACATCCCGTATATTGATACTGATTTAAATAACTGGAAAAGGAAGTATGGGCATTGAACTTAACAACAAATACATTTATACACTTCAATTTGAAGAAGAAATATGTGTATCATCTCGGTGTTACATTCGATAATATCGGGACCGGCGAAGGGGAGACAGGAAAAAGTAATTCAAGCAAAAAAGGTAATTGTATCTCGAATAATTTCGATTCGAGCAGTTGAGCCGAGCTGACGTATTTTGCGGCGCTCGAAAAGATAAGCGGATAAAAAAACGTGAAAAAGTGAAAAAGACAGAATGAAAAAAAGTGGTAGTGAGAGCGAAAGAGAAGATTACAAAATAAAAAGGGAAGAAGGACGAGAATCAGAAGAGAGGATTAACCCCTATAGGAAAAGTAAGAAGTTTCAAAGATCACCGGTTAAAAAGGCAATGGATGAGGAAATGAAAGAGATGCTGAAAAAATTATGGAGGATGTAGGGGAGATAAAGGAAGAGAATCGGAAGATGAGCCGGGAACTGGAACAGTTGAAAATTATGATGCGTGAAAAGGAAGAAAAATGGGAAAGAGAAAAGATGGAACTAAAAGAAAAAATGAAAAAATTGGAGGAGAAAATGGAAGAGCAGGAAAAAAAAGTGAGAAAAAAAGAATATTGTAGTAACGGGATTGGACGAAGAGGAATGCGAGAGCGAGAAGAAACTGGAAAAATGGATGAAGGTGGAATTAGAGGTAGAAGTGACTGTGAGAGAGATGTATAAAATAAATGGAGGAAAAATGATTGTGGCGGAACTTGGGAGCTGGGGGGAAAAGAGGAAAGTTATGAAAAATAAACGAAAACTAAGAGCAAAAAATGGAAAGAGAGTATACATAGAAGATGATCTGACAATGAAGGAAAGAGAAGGGAAAACGAATACGGAGAGGAATAAAGGAGATAAGGAGCAAATAAGTAAGTAAGTATTCTGGAACGTAGCGGGAATAAAAAAACAAAGAGAATGAATTTTGGGAGTATTTGAGAGAATGTGACGTAGTGGGAATGGTAGAAACGTGGGTGGAAAAAAAGGGGTGGGAAAAATTGGAAAAGTGAATGCCGAAAGAATTTAAGTGGAAATGTCAATATGCAGAGAGGGAAAGCAAGAAGGGGAGAGCTAAATGTGGGATTATAATGGGGGTGAAAGAGGGACTGGAAGGAGAAAATGGAACTGAAGCAAAAGAAGAAAGAGAGATTATGGAAAGAACGGTGAAAAGTAAACAGAGAAAATGGAGAATTGTAACAGTGTACAGCAGAAGTATGAAGGAAACGAAGAGAATAATAGAAGAGCGAGTAAAAGATCAAGAAGAAGGAACTTTGGTGATTGGGGGGGATTTTAACGCAAGAATTGGGGGAAAAGGAAGACGGATAGAAGAGGAACAAGAAACAATAGAAGGAAGATCAACAAAAGATGGAACAGAAAACGCAGAAGGGAGAGTACTGATTAGTTTAGTAAAAGAAAGACGGTGGAACATACTTAATGGGAACTGCACAGGAGATGAGAAAGGGGAGTACACGTATATTGGATCAAGAGGGGAGACAGTTTTTGATTATGTTATGGTAAATGAAGAAGCATGGGATGAAATAAGGAAATTCAAGGTGGGAGAAAGAATGGAGTCGGACCATATGCCTTTAAAAGTGAAGACAAAAGGAAGAGAGAAAGATAGAGGAAGTGTGAATGAGTTTAGAAGAAAAATTGTGAAGAATATTTGGACGGAAGAAGGCAAAGAAAATAATAGAGCAAGACTTAGGGAGGCAAAATACGAAGAAACAGAAATAAATGAAAATGTGAGGGAACTGAGCGATAACATAAGAAACGCAACAGAAAAAAAAGAGATAGAGATAAGAGAGAAGATGGGGCTGTGGAAGAACGAGTGGTGCGATAAAAAATGCAGAGAAAGGAAGCAGGAAGCAAGAAGGAAACTAAAAAATTGGAAAAAAAAGCGACCAAGGAACGGTACAAGAGGTAGAATTTAGTATGTAAAGAGAAGAAGCAAAAGAAACGGATCAAAGAAGAGCTAAAGATGAAGGATATAAAGACGGAAGAAGAGGTATGGAGATAAGGAATAATAATAATAATAATAATAATGAAAGAAAAAAAAAGAGACAGAGAGTGAGTGATGGAATTACTATGGAGGAATGGAGAGAGTACTTCAGTGAGCTCCTGGGGGGTGATGAAAACAGACAAGAAAAGGAAAAGAGACAACAAAGAGTGGAAAAAATAGAAGAGATAACAAGAGAAGAACTAAAGCAACAACTAAGAAAACTGAAAAGGAAAAAGACACCGGGCAGGGATGATATACAGAATGAAGCGATGATTGTGGAAGAGAGGCTGATGAAGGAAATGAATGAGAGGGGGGTGTTACCAGACCGACAGGCGGGATTTAGGAAAGGTAGAAGGACCATGGATAATGTATATATCTTGAATCACATTGCAGGAAATGAGATAAAAAAGAGGGGTGGCAAGATATATGCATTCTTTGTTTACATGAAGGCGGCTTTTGATAATGTGGAAAGAGATTTACTGTGGGAATGCTTGAGAAGGAGAGGGATAAATGAGCATTTGGTAACAAAAATAGAAGAGATATATGAAGAGACGATAAGTAGAGTGAGAGTGGATGGAAGGGTGAGTGAATGTTTCAAAACTTATAAGGGACTAAGACAAGGTTGCCCACTAAGCCCCAGCCTGTTTGCAGCTTTTATTGGAGATTAGAGGAGATGTTCAGGAAGAGGCAGGCAGGGGGGGTTGAGGTAAGCAAAGAAAAAGTGTGATCTTTAGCATATGCAGATGATTTGGTGAAAGGTATGAAAGAAATTATAGGAAACATGGAGAAATATATGAGGAGGAAAAAGTTGACGGTGAATGTAGAGAAATCCAAGATGATGGTGTTCAGAAAAGGGGGTGGTAGGAGAAAACTAAATAAGTGGAGATGGGAGAAAGAGAAAATTGAAGAAGTGAAATAATTTAAGTATTTAGGTTATGTGATGAATGAAAGAAACACAGTAACAACACATGTGAGAGAGTTAGTGAAAAAAGCAAATAAGATAATAGGGGCTATGGGGAATAGGAGAGAGAAAATTTGGACATGATTTTAGAAGGAGAGTAATGATGTTTGATAGTTTGTTGAAAAGCGTGATGATGTATGGAGCGGAAATATGGGGATGGAGAGAGCAAGAAGGATTGGAAGGGGTGCAAGGAAAATATATGAAATGGGTGCTAGGAGTAGAGAAAGAGACACCGGGGTATATAGTGATGGAGGAAACAAAGAGAGATGGAATAAGAATATAAGCAGGAAAAAGAGCAATAAGATTTGAGGAGAGAGTGATAGAGAGAGGAGAGTGCAGAATTTTGCAAGAGTGTTTGAAAGAAAAAAGGACAGAAATAGGAAAGGGGATATGGAAAGAGAGGGAGGCATATTTCGAAAGAAACGGGTATGCGGGCGCGGAGATAGAAAGAATGCGAGAGAGACGCAGAGTAATGACAGATGAATTAATGCAGAGAGACAGAGATGTGCAAGTGCAGGAAAGAAGAACGAGAATTAGGGAGTCTAGGTACAATGGGAAGTATGAAAAAATAATAACGGAAGAAATGCCAAAGTACCTAGGAAGAGAGAGTAGAAAAGAGAGAGTGATGCAAGATTTAGATGTGGAAATGAGGAGAGAGATATAAATATTGGAGTGAGGATAATAATAGAGTATGCAGGATGTGTGAAGAAAAAAACGAGACGATAGAGCATTTGTTGAAGGAATGCGTAGAATTGAGAGGGAGAGATGAGAGTAGAGAAGAAATTTTGAATTAGGACGGAAGAGGGATCGAATGGTTGAGGAAGGTTGAGTGGAGAAGAGGGACAATAAGTGGGAAGGGATGAAAACTGCTAGTTATTGTGTTAAATTATTGATTTATTTAGTTTTATGTATTATATTATATTTTATTTTATTTGTGTTATGGGAACTGTATCGGATACTTTATAAACCTGTAATGGTAATAAATATACATACTACTACTAGGTAATTGTATCTCTTAACAGCCGACTGTGGAATAAGAATATTACAAAAAAATAAAAAATTAAATTTAACATCTATGAAACCATTACGGTTAAAAAACTTGGAAGATAACGGAAAAGTATAAGATTAAGGTTGAGGCAGTAGAAGTAAATGCAATGAGAAAGTCCTTACGTATTTCACGAAGAGAACGGGTCAGAAATAAAATCATCAAACGGCAAATGGGAATCGAAGGTGACATAACAAAACATATCGAGAAGAAACAGCTAATATACGGCCCCGTACAAAGTATGTCGGAAGAAAGACTACCCAGACAAGTATTAGAATGGCAACCAACAGGAGTACGGCGTATAGGGAGACTGCAATTAGAGTGGCAAAAGTCAGATTATATAAACCTGTGAGTGAAAAAAGATTAACAGAGGATGATTGTGAAAACAGGAAGAGAAGAAGTTAGGTGTCGTAATCAGATTAATTAACGGTGAAAAACTTATAACGATACGGGGTGTTATGGTCCTAGCAATAGTATATTTATTAGAAAATGTCATTTTGCAAGTGCGAGCACAGTTTGTGGAGGCACTTGCAAAACAGTTTCGGGCCGTGTGATAAACGAAACTTTTTCGGCCGACAAAAGATTTTCATTGTTCACTTTTGTAGGGGGGCTTTATGCCTCATGGGGGCCCACGTGTCTCAAAGAGCCCCCTTGGGCCCTCATGTCGCAAAGGTCCTCACAAATCTAAAAGGGGCCTCATATCGCATAGGGGCCCTCGTGTCTCAAAGAGCCCCCTTGGGCCCCTCTGTTTCAAAGGCCCACATGTCGAAAGCCCCCCCCCCATGTCTTAAAGGGCCCCCCTGTTGAAGGGGGCTTTCTTATTGTCGTTGCCTTATACCAAGGGGCACCCCTGTAATTTTTCCGATGTTTTAATGGTAGTTATTCTGCTATTCGGGGCGGTGACAAATCCAACAAACATAAAAGCTTGCATTGAAAAATCCCTAGTTTCCATTTTCTAGCCTAGGCTGGCAAATAGCCTTTTCAAGCCGATTTGGACGACTGGAAAATAACTAAATTGAGACGGGGGCCGAAAATAGTATATTTTATTACAAGGCCAGAAAATGTCATTTTGCAAGTGCGAGCAGTTTGTGGAGGCGAGGCGTAGCCGAGACTTCACAAGTGCAAGCAGTTGCAAAACAGTTTCGGGCCGCGAGATAAACGAAACTTTTTCGGCTGACAAAAGATTTTCATTGTTCACTTTTGTAAGGGGGCCTCATGCCTCATGGGGGCCCACGTGTCTCAAACAGCCCCCTTGGGCCCCCATGTAACAAGGGCCCCCACAAGTCTAAGGGGGGCTTCATAACACATGGGGGCCCTTGTGTCTCAAAGAGCCCCCTTGCCCCCCCCTGTTTCAAGAGCTTCACATGTCAAAAGCCCCCCCCCCATGTCTTAAAGGGCCCCCTTGGGCCCCCCTATTCAAGGGGGTTTTGTTATTGTCGTTGTCCTATACCAAGGGCCCCCCTCTTTAATTTTTCTGATGTTTTAATGGTAGTTATTCTGCTATTCGGGGCGGTGACAAATCCAACGAACATGCGAAAGCTTGCATTGAAAAATCCCTAGTTTCCATTTTCTAGCCTAGGCTGGCAAATAGCGTTTTCAAGCCGATTTGGACGACTGGAAAATAGCTAAATTGAGACGGAGGCCGAAAATAGTAATTTTTCGGATACTCAATGGAAATGGACCATATTTCCTTATTACAAATCGTAAAGAAAAGTATCTCATTTCTTTATAGCAACCATTTCTTTATAGCAACCATTTATTTATTTATTCGAATAAATATTAAACATATTAAATATACTATTAACGTTAGAGAAAGTTATACTAGTACACTGTTGTGACGATTTTGATAAAACCTCCTGATGAACTTCTCCATTTGATGTAGAAATGCTGGACATGCAGGAGCCAAATGTAATTCAGTAGATTTTAGGACAAAATCTGATGGATGCTGGCATCCACTGTTTGACGATGATGGCTGATTAAAAATCAGTTTCGAAGTCGTCATTTTATTGTTAATGCTTTCTTCTATATATTCTTCTGGAGTTGTGTTTGACCGCCATCCGCCATAATTTTTGAGCCTCCTGATGTCCGCTCCACCCTCAGCAAGAAAAGTAGTTGACGTTCGACGTAGACAGTGTCCAGTGTAACCGTCTGGGTTGGGTAGTTTTAAATAATGAGCAATTTTCTTCGGCATCTTGTAGAAACTGTGGATCCCCACAGGTTGCACTGTACATTTATTGTTCATATAAAATATGAAGAATCTTGAGTGATTGATATCGTAGTAACGGTGAATATGCGCTTCTTCCTTGTCTTAGTGTCATGGAGGGTGACCACCAAAATAGAGCCGGTATCCTCGATATCCTCCACATTTAACTTCCTTAGCTCCTCACTACGACATGTCCCATACAGACCAAAAATTAACGCCACTTTAATCAGTAGAAAGGTATCGTCAGGCGCTTCTGTCAAAAATTTTGCCACATCATCTTGCGATAGAATTTTTGATTTTTTTGCTTCATATCCCTCACTTTGGCGCTTTAAATATAACTGTAACTTCCCATAGTTCGATAGGTCGACGTTTTCTTCCATCCTCAACGTACTTTTCAACTTGGAATATGTTGACCACAACGTGGAAGATTTCAGTCTTTCAGTCTGTAATCACATATAAAGATAAAACCTAAAAATTTATAAATGTATTCAGGAGTACTAACCTTCTCATGAAAAAAAGCAAGCATAACTTCTTCGTCGATATCCCGTCCTCCAGGAATAGAAAATATTGTAGGTCTTTTCATATTTATCTCGTTATTTCGAGGGTAACAAACTAGCAACAGCTTCAAGCGCTAATGCCGATATCTCAGGATGATTTTCATTATTTATATCCATTTTCACAAAATTTCACGCGACAACAATAATTGTCAAAATTTTTGTTTACCTATTTTTGTTTAATTGCTGTAGTGATGGAAACGGCAATTTGATTCTCGCGCTTGTCACATATTTAAAAAAAAAAATACTTATAGATTAACGCAATGTATGTCCATATAAAGTATCCGAAAAAATGTTATGTATTATTCTTAAAAAAAGTAAGTTCTTCTTTACTCATCACGTTTCTAATCTCGGCTGCGCCTCGATTAGAAAGATCGTGATTCGTAAAGAAAAACAATACTTTTCTTTACTTATAATACAAATAACTATTACGTTATAAGTCCGGTAAATGAGAGTTTACAGTTACGAGTGAGACGTTTCTGAACGAGGCGACGAAAGAGCCGAGTCAAGAATGTCGAAACGAGTATTGTAGAAAATCATTTGCCGGACGTATATCGTAATGCGTTTTATTTCATTCTGTAATGCACAATTTTAATTAGGTATTATTGAGAAAAGTAAAATGTCAAAAACGAATCTAAAAATCAGGTAGACGTTGTCACAGAGAACTTACATAGTAACCGCAAGTAGCAACGCTTTGATGTTTGTTTACATCAGAAATTTTTTAAAATGTTTGAACAAAATTCAGATATTTTGCGTAAATCGCAAGAGGCGATAGAAGAACTTGTTCCAGCTAAATCGGGTGACCGTTACAAGAAAGAATTTCATGTGTTTAATGAATGGAAAGCCATGAATAACGTAAAGAGTGTGGATGAGGAAGTTATGCTAGCCTATTTGTTGGATTTGGTCAGTATTTGAACATTTAAAATTACATGTATTTACGCAGTTTTTTTCTTATTGCAGTCCAAAAAATACTCCAGCGCATCATTGTGGTCTAAATATTCCATGGTTAAGTCTGTATGTTGCTGGTGCATGAAAACATCGATATATCCTGCTTTGGAAAAGTAAAAGCATTTCTAAAGAAAAAGTCGGTTGGTTACGAACCGAAGCAAGCCAAAACTCTGACCAGAGAGGAACTGAATCGATTTTTGAGGGAGGCTCCAGACAGAGAATATCTTTTAATAAAGGTAGGTAAATAGTTGAAAGTTTTTAATATTTTATTATTAATTTTTGCATTATTTAGGTGGCTGCTATGATTGGAGTGGCTGGAGGATGCCGAAGAGAGGAACTGCATGGAATGAGTCTCAAAGATATTGAACAAACTGGCTCCCAGTTAGTAATCGTCTTGCCTAAAACGAAAACAAATCAAAAAAGAGTCTTTACTGTATTGAATGAGAGCGATGGAATTAATTGTTTGGAGTTATTTCTCAACTACGTAAATTTGCGGCCCAAAAATGTGAAAGATAATCACTTGTTCCTGGGATACAGACATGGTCGGTGTATTAACCAAAGGGTTGGAATACATACTTTTGGTGCAATGGCAAAAATAATTGCAAAATTTCTTGGTTTAAAAAATCCTGAGGATTACGGGTCATACCTTTCGTCGGACAGGTGCCACATTCTTAGCAAATGCAGGAGCGGATGTATCAGTCCTAAAAAGATTTGGAGGATGGAAGAGTAACAACGTTGCTGAAAAATATGTAGAGCAGTCTGTTGAGCAGAAAAGGAAGATAGCCAGTATATGATACAAGGTGGTGAAAGCTTTGTAGATGTTTTAAATCAACAAAATAGCAGTGACTTGTGTATTATGGATTCAAAAAATTCAGCTGGGAACACTGAAACTTCTGTTAATGTGACAACTGATAATTCAAAGTTTTGTTTAGACCAGATTCGCGCTGTTAATGTTAATGAAAATACAAGCTGTACAATTAATATTAATATTAATGTATAAAATAAAATGAGTAAATAAAGTACTTAAGTTTGAACGATAGTAACACTGCGTATAAATTGAGTCCTGAAATTTTTTTTTACGGGACTTGTACTGTAAAGTCCCATTTTCCGGACTCAAAAGTCTGACGTAAAACTAACAAATATGACACAGTATGAAATAAATTTTTTTACCACAAATAATAGCTTCGTTCGCGGTTCACAATTTGAATCGATTCCGAACCAGTTCAGAACTATCCCGGATTGCCATAAAGCGCATGCGCGATTCTGAACCGGTTCGAGATTTTATTTTACCGCGAACGATGATTTTGAACCGTTCCATGAAAAGTTCTGAAATGCTAGTCTAGATGAACGAACAATTTAGCATTGTTTGTTGATTTGTCTATCAGAAAATGAGTGAGTTCGAAGGATGTAAATAATGAACGATTGTCTATTAGATGTGTTTTTAAACCAAACAATTTTAGAAGTCTTAACCGAATTTTTAATCGTTCCGGAAAGACCTGAGGAGGAGGAAGAAACTCATCAGTAACCCACCAAAATACTTTCTTAGAATTATACTAAAAATATCGGGGGCAGGTTGGTTCACTAAAAATAAAAAAAAAATTGTGTGTGGAGTCCACGCACGACAGAAGTGAAACTTTTGGAGTTTACTCCTTAACAATCGATTTTCATTTTTAATGTGCGATGCGACAAATTTTGGTTGTCGGCGTTCTCCTTGGTCGGCAGCCCCCTTGTACGGGGGCCCCTTGGTCGGGAGCCCCCTTTGCCGAGAACCCTTTGGTCGGGACACCCCTTTGCCGTTAACCCCGTTGGTCGGGAGCCCCTTGGTCGGGAGCCCCCTTGGTCGGGAGCCCCCTTGGTCGGGGGCCCCCTTGGTCGGGAGCCCCCTTGGATGGGAGCCCCCTTGGTCGGGAGCCCCCTTGGTCGGCAGCCCCCTTGGTCGGCAGCCCTATTGGTCGGCAGCGCCCTTGGTCGGGCGCCTCCTTGGGCCCCCTTGGAGACAGGAAAGCCTCAGGGAGCTCAGTTGGAAAAGGGGGCCCTCTCTACTAGAGATCGTTGCACCTACAACTGTAAATGACGTTGCAAAACAACTTAAAAATTGTGCAAGAACAGCCGAACTGAATTATTGGTCCCTACTACAGTCCTAGAACTGCCAGGATCGATTCCGAATCAATAATGAACCGTTCGATATTATCCGCGAACGCCGAACTGTTATTACAAATTCAGAATTTGGCGAACCGCGAACGCCGTTTTTTCCACTGCGCATGCGTAATAGTTCTGAACTGGTTCAGAACTGCACCCGCGAACACAGCTATTTAGAACTTATCAAAATAAACATTTTTTATCTATCGTTTTGTTCGCTCCCCGTCAGAGTTAAAATTAAGAATAGTTTGATCCCTAAAACGAAGGTTTAAATGGAAACATTTACTCTTTAACTTACATAGGGATGCAATGCTTGTTCTTGTAACGTGCGGTAAACAAGAAAAGTTGACACACCGATACTTAAAGCACATCTTCGAATACTCAAGTTTGGATCTTCCTCAATAGCATCGAAAATTTCAGGTTCAATTTCCAAAACGCGTTTACATCTGGAACGTACGAAATCTAGAGTTGGAGAAGAAAATCTGCCGTAATCACGCAAACTTTGCACTGTTCTCACAAAAATACCGGACATTGGAATTTCGGGATTTGAAAAACGTTCCATATACAGACAAGCGGCGGGCCTCGTTTGCATTACCTAACGCTCTTCCGTACAACTGCACTATATAGGTCAATTTGATATTAGAAAAGCACATTTTCGTGGAAATTGCAATGAACAAATTATTATATTATTAATATTTGCTTAACAATCGAGCACAGGCATAACAAAGCGCGACACTCAACTTAAAACTAAAATTTACTATCGAAACGACAAAATTTTGCCCCAAAAAAATTAGAAGGTGTTCGATCGCACAAAAACTTCCTCATTCGTTCAAGTTTATGAACTCATAGGCGGAGGGTGAAATAAGGAGTTAGAGAAATATAAAAAAAAAATAGGATTTTAGCAAAGTGGTAAATCGAGAAAATGTTCATTTTGACGAGTTCTACTTGTGGACTTCCATAACAGCCTATGTATTATATACACAGTGTGGTTCAAGAAGTGTCACAAAAATTTAAACCTGTAATAGTTTTGGAGAAATTAATGAGATATGGAAAAATTCGGTACGTCAAAGTTACATAATTTTCATGAAAATTTACTTCGACAATTACTTCTTCCCCTTATTGTATTGTTATTAAGGCTTGTTTACGCAACAGTTCTTCCTTTCGGGAGTAATTTTTTATAATGTAAGATCCATTTTTCTCAGCATTTTCTTCCTCCAATATAGGTATTAATTTCTTGACATTTTCTATCCCATACTTTATTTTTTCCTGGTTGATTGACTTTTTCAGCTTTCTAAAATTACCCAAACCCCAATACTCTTCAATAATGTTGTTCTAAGGTTTCTTGTACAGGCTATTGAAAACTTTCTAAGATTTATTTTAAATTTACAATCTTGTACTGGTGATTTTTACGGGTACTAATTGATTCATATAGTATTAGGCCCGCAACATATTAGGAAACAATAATTGTAGTAGACAATGACTATATCAAAACTGATTTTGCACATGAAGTCAACTAAATTAAAGTTCGCGGGACGAGAACTTGACTCTAAAGTTTCCTTCCGGATTGCGGGAGGAAGAAGCCACGACAACGGCAACCCCGCCGCTCGCGCGCTCAAACACCCTCAGCCATCTCCTGACCCACGGCATCATAGTCGTCGGCTAAAACCGCCAGCCCCCGTCCCACTCCAATGCGCCAAGTGTTACCAGCTCGGCCAACCCCAGACAGAATGCCCAAAAAAATTGCGTACCCCAAATGTACGTAAAGCCACCCACTTTATTTTAGTCATGAAAACCCTGTTATTTTTTGTTAACTTCAAATTAGATTTACAGTTGCTTTAAAATCAATTAATAGTTAGTCAATTGTGTTGGACAATAAAATGACTTCACAGGTTGCTATTGCCATACAAAATCTATGGGCAATCCCGTTTTCACAACTCAAAAAATTTGTCAATTGATTGGTGGTGTCAACTACCCAATCCACGAATGTGCGGCCCGCAGTGATATCTCTCAAAATGTTTAAGATATAAGTAATCCATAATTTCAGTAAAACTTTTAGTAATAGGAATTTGTACTAATAAAACTCAACACTTTTAGTAAGTTATCTTTACTAAGTTTTCATTTGTTTTCTTTTTTCATAAATTAAAGTTGTTGACACAATTCTTATTTATTTTATACCACAAAATTCATTGCACTTCACATCACAGAAATTTACATCACTCTATGAAGATATCTTCAAATCTACTCTAAAACATACAAACGCTTCCTTATCAGCGTCCAAATCAATAAGTGAAAATTCCAAAGTCAGTGCAACTTCAGGAAAAATTGGAAGAATTTTCATTGCGTACGTATATTCTGTGTTCTCCTTTGGTCAAAGGACATGCTGTATTAGTGACACCAACGCAGCCGTCATCTTGATTCAACGGATAGCTTACATTCAGTCCCATTACACTAGCTAAAGCATTTGGTTGGAAGTGCTCCAAATATCTGGCTATAAGTTAATTTTTTTAAACATTTAAAACAAACTACTAAATGCATTACTTACGAGCTTTGAACGACATCGACATCACTCCTGACTCGCCAGTAATCAAAACGCATGGTGGAGTATCACAATTTAGAATTTCTACTTCTGGTAATGGGGCAATAGTAGATGTGCCTGAAAGAAATGAGAAAATATGCAAAAAAATGCTAGGTAGTCAACTTACATTTGTTAACTGTGGTGCTATGCACACTAATCGCTAAGAAGCAAGAAAAGGCAAGGAAATAAAAACTGTATGCGGTACTCATTGTGGCAGTGCTACCTATGATTCAGTCGACATGAGTGATTGTACATAAATTTTGATTTTCTGACTTATTTGATTGGACTATGTACATATATATGTACTCAGCGTGGTGATAAAGATAGATTGTTTTACAAAATGAGTTTAGACAGGTGTTCATGTAGGTAGGCGTGGTCTCAGAGAAGTAGGAGTGGGAGTAAACGTGGCCTAAGAGTAGTAGGAGTGGGGGGCGTCTCAACCGACCTAATACCTACTCACGTTTTTCTGACGTTTGAAGAAAATAACTATTTAAATTTTATTTTACGTTTGAATAAAAAATACCGTCCTTTATGCGGCGTCGAAGTTACCTTTTGTGCCGAATTTGTGGTTGTTTTAGTGTGAGGCTAAAGGGGTAAGATCTAACAATTGAAAGTTTGGTACAATTTGGTCCTCCTGACCTGTTCGAGCGTTTTCTTCTGAGTCTTTCGAAATTGGAATTGTTGGGGGATACAAATTTTAGTTGGGACACCCTGTATAATGAATTAAACTAGACTTACACTTGTCACTTGACTCAAGATATCTAGATACATATTTTGCTATTTTATTATAAAACAAAAACTTTATCAAGTTAGAACACCTGTCAAAACTCATTTTGTAAAACTATCTTTATCACCACGCTGAGTACATATATATGTACATAGTCCAATCAAATAAGTCAGAAAATCAAAATTTTGAGGAAGTTCATTATCTGTGAAGTATTTGAGGAAGATGAGTGAAAGAATTTTTTTCCCAACCCCCGAGAAATGGTGAAAAAATTTAATAAAGTTTTTTCTTTTTAATTATTCAAAATGGGTAAAAGGTAGTAAAAAAGTTTCAAATAAGGATTGTAAAGCATGAAATTCTACACAAAAATGATCTTGACTTTTTTGGCTATTATTAAAATTAACAAAGTTAGGGCGGTTACAAGTTAAGGGATGTTATGTATAACTTCAAAAAATTATAGCGTTCTGAAAAGTTATTAACGGATCTTAATTTTTTTAAATTTACTCAGAAAAATATAAAATTTATTATCGGAGAAATTTTACAATTTTAATTTTTGAATTTTCAATTTAAAGGACATTAGACAATGAAACCATTTTTTTTTAATTTTAAAAGAGAGATGAGAGGAATGATAAAGAACCTAAAAAAATACGTGAAGAAGAAAAAGATAGAAGTGAATGTGGAAAAAACAAAAATGTTTTAACAAGAGAAAAGGGAGGAATGAAGAGAATGAATGAAGCTTGGAGGGAGAAAAAATAGAGCAAATTAAGGAATTTAAGTACTTAGGCTTTTGTTTAATGAAAGGGCCACGTATAAGGCGCATATTAGGGAGTTAAAAAGAAAAGCAGATAAGGCGATGGCTTGTGTATGGGGAATAGAAGAGAGAAAGTCAGGAGGCGATTTCAAGAGGAGAATGTTGATATTTGAAAGTCTGATTGAGAGCATCTTGTTGTACGGATTTGGGGATGGAAAGAATAAGCCGAAATAGAGAGGATGTATCTGTATTATCTGCGGTGTGTGCTATATAGGGGTGGATAGAGAAACGCCAAGGGACACAGTGAGGGTAGAATTGCAAAAGGAATAGGTTGAGAGTGAAATTGGGGAAAAGAGCGGTCATGTTCGAAGACAGGATGGAAGGAAGGGGAGAATGGGTGCTGGACAGAAAAGAAGAAGGAAAGAAAGGAATGGGTACGCGAGCAAAGAGAGAGCCGGATCCTCCTCTAAACACCCCCTGCACGTTGGGTCATTTACCACCCCCATCACGTGGAGGTGTTTATTTAGCCTGCAGTGACCGGTCCAAATGCCCACCAAAAGACAAACGCATACAAGACTTGGCTCTTTTAAAGCAAGGATTTTTGATAAAAATCTTGCTTTGTCTGCAGCCTGTTGTCGTTTCCAATCTAGCACAGTGTCTAGAATGGGTGTCGGTTTTGATTAGATTTGAGAGGTAGCGGTGGGCCGGTCGGATGGGCGGTTCGGTTCCATCCGGTGTTCCCGTTGCACCCTGTCGAGCCAGCTCATCGGCCCTCTCATTCCCCTCATTACCGTTATGTCCTCGAACCCATCTTAGCTCAACGACATTGTTTAGTGCTATTCTCGACAGTGCCAAATGGCAGTCATGTACCGCTTGAGAAGTAATCTTGCCATTGGCCAGAGCCCGCAGACTCTCGACTGTCGCTGAAGAAGCACATCGTTGTCACTGACATTGCGACCAGTGATTTCTGTGGCACCCCTAAGAATGGCCGCGATCTCCGTCTGAAAAATACTGGCACATTCCCCTAGGGTTGCGCTGAGATTGCAGTTCATTTCGGGGATGTGAATTCCAGCTCCAGATCCTTCTTTCGTTTTTGATCCATCCGTGAAGATTGAAATCTCAAACTTCGGATGTTCTCCTGTATCCTTATGCAATGCATAGGTTTTTTCGGAAGCATATTGAGGACAGATACGGTTCGACCCCGCACCCAAAAGAGGTATTTTGTGAAGTCCCTCGCTCAGGATGCGGGCATGCCCGAGTTCTGATTTCCCAGCTTTCCGGTTACCTTCCTGCAGCTTGCGAGCGGAGGCAAGTGCCATGCCCTCCACGAATAGATGCCGAAGTATTTGGAGAGAGAGAGTGCGAAAGAAAGCAAGATGATGGCGAGGGTTAAGTGAGGAAATTAAGAGAGGGAGAATATTGGCCGGAAGAAGGAGGAAGAAGGTGTAGAATGTGCTATGAGGAGAGAGAGACGATTGAACATATTATGTGGAATGAGTGTAGTGAGATGAGAGAATAAGATAGAAAGGAAAGAGAGGAAATACTGAACGCACATGGGAGGGAAATAAAATGGATGGAGGAGGGATAAGTAATAAGTAGGTGATGTTTTGATATTAACACAGATTGTAAAGTAGGATATAGGTTATGTTATGTAAATACAGGAATCGGAAATCCCGTAAGACAAAGAAACATTTTATAATAAAACAACCGATTTTGAGTCATTCGTTATTTAAATCCAATCGAAGTTATTAGAAAAATAAGTGATTCTGATTGTATTATCTAACAATAAGATTTGCTGTCAGGTGCATTCATTTCGTTTGCTCTTTTGTTTGGTTATCAGAAGTATCAAGACATACCTACTCGCGCTCGCAGTTTTAACTTTAGGTTCTAAATCATGCACGCATTAATAAATCGGTTTCAAACAAAGCCCTACGACATTTTCATTTAACAGAAGTCTCTTGTAAATCACGTTTAACTTATTGTATGTCAAAAATGAAAAATTTCTAAACTTCGATGTAATAATAAAATTGTATACTTAATAAGCTGAGCACATTTTTAATTACGGCTACCAGGTAAATATCGATAGAAGTTGAAAAAAAAATTATAAATAATTAAATTTATACTAAACCTTATCGCCATGAATATTTAATTAAGTATATAAAAAGTAGTTTTGTCCCTTGTATATAATTATGAGATTAGTATATTTCGATACAAGTGCGCTGTCAACGCACTTTTCAGGGGCGAGGGCGAATTTTTGCAGCACGAGGCGAATGCCGAGTGCTGCAATGAGTTCGAGCCCCTGAAAAGTGAGGGCGCACGTTTTTTGAATTCGTTCACGCAAAATGAGAAAAAACACAAATAAACATCAGATTTTTAGGTTAGCTTTGACGGTTGTCAAATTAAACACCTATTATTATATATTTATGTACTTATACTAAGTGACATAGAAAAAAGAACACCCAGTAATAATGAATATTTTACAGTAATTTTTGGTATACATGTGCATTAGGGTTAGCTAAGTAATCGATCAATATTTGAGCAAAATCAAACAGTTAGATCAAGAGAAAACTGATGTGTCTTATGCACTCATCAACACGTTTGGGAATACTCTAAATGAGATGATCAATTTTCTCCTAAGATATCTCATCCCAGGCTACTTGCAACTCATGCCAAAGTGCCGCTAAAGATTTTGGAGGATGGGGTAAACGGAGTAATATTTTTCCCATAATATCCCAGACTTGTGTATGGGTGAAAGATCGGGAGATCTTGGTGGCCAAGGCAACAACTCGACTTGATTGTCTCCAAAATGATTCAACGTAACTCTGGTTACATGTGGTCGCCCATTATTTTGTTGGAAAAGGCGTTTGGGGAGCGTCTGAATGTAGGGTAGAACACGTGGTTCTACCATCCCCTGGACGTAACGCACGGCGGTCATATTGCCTTTGATAAAGATCAAAGGTGACCTACTTCCATAAGCAATAGCTCTCCATACCACAATTCGAACTGTGTGGTGCACATGCCGTTCCACAGAAAATTGAGGATCTCGTCCTTCACTGCTACGCGTCTTCACCATTGTACGGCCATCATGCATACCCAAATAGAATCTAGATTCATCACCAAAAGCAACCGTATTCCATTCTATATCGCAATTTATCCGTTCTCTGCACCACGCCAGTCGATCACGTCGATGTCCGGGAGTGAGAGGTAACAGAAATTGAGTATGGTATGAAAAAAGTCCAAAACTTCTGCTCCGGTGCTAAACAGTTCGCATCCCAATAGGCCTTCTATGTTCTTCAAACCACTGATCCGGAATCGCCCTTGTGGAAGTGAAACGGTCCCATAGAGCCAAAAGTCTAAGGCGGCGAAATCCCGTTGTGTGGTTCTTCTGACACGTCCTGTACCTCTCGCTCTTCGTATACGGCCTTCCTGGTTCCATGCCCGACAACAACTGCCACCATGTGTAAACTCCTTTGCGTCCTAGTGGCTATTTCTCTAAAGGACAACCCGGGCACTCGCAGCTCACTATTCGCCCTCTATCAAACTCCCTAAGTTGGCGAAAATTTTGGCGTTTTCTAGCTCTAGGTATAATGAACAAAATAAAAAAGCTCCTCAAAATGTACTGCACAACGTCTAAATGAGAAATGTAGCTAGAAAAGACCATTATCGTCTATTGGATTTCTTTTGAAACGCCAAAACCAGTGGATCAATATGGCTGAAAAATTGATCGTTTGTCATCTTAACTTAAACAAACATATTGCTAGAAAATTGCTGTAAAATATTTATTACTACTGGGTGTTCTTTTTTCTATGTCACTTAGTATATATACCACCTTCTGCCATATGTATTTCACAAAACGAAACAAAAAAAATCGTTTATTCACTACTAGCTCTAAATTGTCAATTATATAGTTTGCAGAGGATGTGTGAAGTTGTCTTTGTTTCCTAGTAGTTAATAATGAAGAGACCGGATTTCATGCAAGATGCATATTCAAACAATAGTAGTAAAAAATATATATATATATATATATATATATATAAATCACGGAGGAGAAGTCTTCGCAACTTAATTCCTTCGATGATTCGCATCTCGGGAATTAATACTTTTCAGCTGAGAAAAACGATCATATAATATATACAAATCATATAATGTTACTGCAATAACGAAAATAAATAAAACAATTTATTATTTTACAAGCTTATTAAATGTCATCGAAATGTCATGCTCTGCCAGTTTGTGTTCGACAATTTCTCGACCGTGACGTCTAAGGAAAAAACAAAGTCATTCATTACAGCAAATATTTAAGAAGTAGCGTAAAAAGCAAGCACATTCAGCGGTGAAGAAATTAAATTAAATGTTTTCGTCAGTACATTGACATTGTTAAATTTGTGATATTGACAGTTTTTTACTATGTTTATTAAAAAGGTAAAAACCGATAACATTCCACATTATTATTATCTATATTATGTTATTATTAGACATTATGTTTAAATGACACATGGTCCGGGGAGTGATTAACATACGGAGCAGGAAAACAAAAATGTCTTTGCCGCTATTTTTGGTAGATCTAGAACCCAGCCAAAAAAAAACAAAGACATACAAAATTGATCTACTTATAAACGCAAAAGTCCAAATGGAACCACCTAGAAAGAGGAACGACGTAGTACAATGTACTAGAGGCCAAAGCACGGCTTCCTAGACTAAAAAGGGACGCCGTGGGCCAAAGATATGGTCACACGAAAACTTACTGTCGTAGACAGTACAGATGTGTCAAATGTGCGAGGAGCACAGCACAAAGGACTGTACAAAAACCAAAGACACTCCGGCAGTGTACGTACTCTGCGAAGGTAACCATACAGCCAATAATAAAGGTTTTTGCGATAAAGTCCAACACAATATCAACCTCAACATTCCTCTCAGAGCAAAAATGACATAGAGAATGCAATAAACCATTTTACAAAATTAGTCCAGTACTCCGCCACAGAAGCAAGTACTCCGCCAGAAATGGCAGTGGACACAAAATCCTTTAGATAAAACACTCCACAACAGAGCCAACAACAACAGAACGACACCCTACAATACAACAAGCACTGCCGCCATAGACTACTCACTAGAAAAAGTAACCAAAAGGCTCAAGCAACCTCAGCAACCGAATCCTCCGCTAAAATAATAAAATGGATGGACAAGAAGCGATACTGAAAAAGCAGAATTATTCGCCAAACACCTAGCTGAATTCACTGATTTTCACTGCACTCAGATATCGTGGAAATCCTCGATAGTCCGCTGCCAATGGTACTACCAGTCAAACACTTCTCTCCCAAGTACCCACATCAATACCAACAGTAAGAAATCCCCAGGACACGATCTCATCACGAGCAAATTACTCATAGAACTTCCCCCAAAGGCATTTGTCCTTATTTGTTCGCTCTTCAATGCCATACTGAGAACCTCCTACTTCCCGGAGCAGTGAAAAATTGCACAAGTAATTATGATACCAAAACCAGACAAACCATCTAATGAAGTCTCATGATCCAGACCTATTAGCCTGTCACCAGTCTTATCCAAACTTCTAGAGAAATTACTGCTCAAAAGGATAAAATCTATCGCAAATCAAAAAGAGCTCATTCCCAAGCACCAATTTGGATTTAGAAGTAAACATTCGACGATCGAGCAAGTCAATAGAGTCTTCAACTTCATCGCTAATGCATTAGAAGAAAAGAGCTACTATTTTGCAACTTTCCTGGAGATTCAGCAAGCATTTGACAAAGTTTGACACCCGGGTCTGCTTTACAGAATTAAGACGAGCTTACCACAGTTTTACTCCTAAAATCATACCTGTGTGACAGAAAGTTTCAAGTACGCCAAGGACAGGACCACTCAGGGGAGCGTACTCGGTCCCTTCCTATACACTATTTTCACGGCCGACTTGCCCGCAGATGAAGACACCAAAATTGCAACGTTCGCAGACGATACAGCACACAACAAACTGCCGACAGCCTCAGCCTTACTCCAGAATGAACACCACCAGAAGAGGTAACTGTCCTCAAGTAACGCTTTATGATGAATTTATTAAAATTACTTTTTGGGCTTTAGTACGACTGCAATAGAGCGCAAAGTTACCTTGATCGGCGATGTCATAGACGGAATAAACGATAAAATATCGATTCGGAGATGAGATAACGTAGATAGGAGCGTTCACTTTAGAATAAATTTAATATTCTAACAAATAGTCGAGTTAAGAGGCACCAAAAATAAATTATGACTAAGATGTCATTCGAAATTGGTTAACACAACGCTTTAATGTATTGGAGAAATGAGCTTAATCGACGATATTATTGGGAAACTGCCCACGAAATTCTGTCCATGCATCTTGAACAGAATATAGCCACACGCCGTCTACTTTCTACCCATTTCGAAAATACGACTCAACCCCAAACGCTTTGGGTTCTAATGAAAATGCCATTTTTAAGCAGTGAACAAATGAAGTTCTTAAAAGAACTGATTTTATAGAGTAGAGACACTGTTTCACTAGACAAAAATAACACAACAATCAACATCAACAACGCAAGCCGCAAGATACTGAGACTTGAGGTTGAGTTAATTCTTCAAATTCATTTGACATTTGATGGCAGTGGTTCAGGTTACACGTTACACATTATCTGGACATATCAATAAACAATAATCCAACGGTAAAAACATTGTGAAACAAAAATCCTGGAATTTTTTCCACTTATGGGAGCTGCTGCTTTAGAAAAGATTGAGTTTTCACTTTTTTATTAACAATCAAAAGCTTAACAAAATAAAAAACTTAAATAAAACTCTACTGATATGTTTTATTATTTATATAAATATATTTTTTTTTACAGTGAACAACACTTAAATTGTCAGTCGTTCCCAATTATTTCAGTGGGGTGGACGGGTCTTCCATCTCAAGACTTGTACCATTGGACAACCATTAGAAAATAAGAGTTAAGACTGTTGACTATCTGGAGAACAAAATTACCGTCTAAAAAGTGATTGGCATTTCAAAACCATCTAGACAACCAATGGTGGAGTTCTTCGGGCGGTCCACCCGCCCACCGCACTCTTTCTTTAATATAGTGTACATTGATTAAAATTGTCAATTGTTTGCAATTATTTCAGACACCAATCTAGTTGTCGTATGTTGTGTGTGGTAAACAGAAAGAGTGCGCTGGGCGGGTGTTTCACCTCAAGACCTGTACCATTGGACAATGTGATAACCCACCTTTACATTACCGCTACATTTTGAATTTGAACATGAAATGAAATGTCAATGACGTCACCAAACGTCAACTTTGAAAATTTGAAACAAACCGTGAAATCGAAAAGGTGATCGTCAGACAATGAAAGAAAAAGCAGAACCCTACGTTGTGTTTTTTTTTTTTTGACAAGACAAGCAATGGCGGGACATTCAAACTTACCCAACAAAACAAACCCCAAATTCTTTGGATACATGGCGAGACCTAATAAGGAGTGGAGTAAATTGATAACACAAAAATTATGGTTTTAAATGTTTATTCCGTTTGAACAACTAGGGGTGTCTTGAGTTTAGTGATTGCGTACTGTGGTTAACAATTTCTGGTGTCTTCGAATTAAGTTGGTACACATGCGATTTCATAATGTTAACAATAATGATTCCAAATAATAAATAACAACGGACAATTTTACATGATTTCAACAGAGTAACAATTTGAGGCAAATAATAAACAATAATACAATTTAACAATCCTGCGGTACATGATGAGTGAGGTTAGATCAGCTAAATACATTCCACCCTTGAGCTTTTGTAGTTTACAGGAATTTACAACTGACTGATACGATGAAACATCTGAGAGGGAAACACAAGAATATTGAAACGCGTGGAGTTATCTAAGTGGGGTGCATGTAAGCCGGAGAGTGGTGTACCACAGGTAGATCCAATGGAAAGACTAAAGTGAAGTGAACAAGATAATTGTCTGTCAGTGGGACCAGATTATAGAAAGTTTACTATCATGGGGGCAAACTTGTACATCCAGCGCACCAAGAGAAATGAGTTTATTACGGAATTTTCCTAGACATAGTTATGTTGGTCTTTCTTAGGCTTGTCCAAACCCAGTCCAAGTTAGCGGCACTTCCCTCGGGGACCATTTATGAAGCAAGCAATTTGTTTAGTAGCCCGAATCCATACCGCAAACTCCAACCTAAGTTTGACTCAGAAGTTGACTCCACTTCGCTTTACCCTGCAATCCCCAGGAGGACCTGTCAAGCAAGTTCGAAACCAACCCCCGTTTGACAAATGACCCCAGAAAGCAGGTATTCACGACTAGGACCGTATAAAACCTCGACAGCAGTATTGCAACAACAACTACAACAATGTATGCTATTTGGTCGGTCTGTTGATTCGTAACATGTACGGACACACAATATAAAAATAATATATACAGTAACGCAACGTTTGGTTTGGAAGCCATTTTGACACGGATACAATGCGATGACATCAGCGGGCGCAACACGTAACGGGGCGCAACGTAACTACAAACATTACAAACATGCACCAACTACACTAAAAACCGATTTTTGGCTTCCACGGTGTCGAATAAGCGCTAGATGTCAGTTAACAGCAAACGACAAGAAATCAGAAGGGGCCGCAAAACAACGATAAGGCACCGTTCAGAACCCCGACATTCAGGTGTGACGTTTTGCCAGCTTTTACTTTTTGTCTTCAGGTCTTACGGTTAATTCAAGTCAACAGAGACCAAAATAGCTTTGTAACAACCGCAAACTGCTGTCGGCCTCATAGCGAAAGACAGGTAGTTATTAAAGAATTTATCTGAGTGGCAATCTAGTTAATTTAAATTAGAGAATCACTTTGTTTCAAATTGAACGCGCCTGTGGTTCGGACTCGGTAACTAGAAATCAACAACACATCTGAACTTTGTGAAATTGACAACAATAACTAAAAACAAATTACAACAACGATTTTAGCAAGTTATTCGGGGTGCCTGTGACTCATCAGCTTGGTAATTTATGCTACTGAAGAGAAAAGAAGGGCTGAAGGCAACTGATACGAAATTCAGGGGCTCACGGAATACTTCCAGTAGCAATAGTAAACATTAGTTTAAACAAAGGCTAGAATTCTTTACAAGACATGTAGGTGCAAAGTAGGAACGACTTCATTTTCAACATGGTGAGTTTTATGACGTCCTAGCGTCCAAAATGGGCTAACGGTAAAATTTGAGATGGTTTTACCTAAAGATTTCCGATATTCACATGGAATAAACGTCGGTCAATTTCCTGGCCTCCCCGGACGGCGAGTCGGAAGAAAAGTATAGAGCAAATGGTTACCTTATTTCCAGGAATACAATCACCTCACTTGGCTTGGGGACGCGACGGTGGAAATTTAACTGACTCGAACTAAACAAAAGCTGGAACCTGCGCGAGATGGATCTCCCTTTCGAAGTCGAACGAACGCGTACAACCTTTTAAAACAAAAGGAAGCTCAACGGTGGAGATATAACTATGCTTTAACAAAATGGCGAATCTAGCGAACAAAATAACGTGGTGTAACTTCAACATTAAATGTCATCTGAACATGGATGACACACGTCTTCTTCTGTGCTCTCAGTGCAAGTTAGAAATAGACGATGAAAGTAAAGCTTTTATGTGTAGTGGAATATGTGAACATGTGGTGCATCCAACATGTTCTCAATTCAAAAAGGCCGAGTTAAAATTTCTACGTGAAAACAATCTTTTTTGGTATTGTGATGACTGCAAGGTCATAGGGTCAAATGTGACGAATCTGATGCAAGGCCTGAAGAATGCTGTTATCAACTGCCAGAGTCAACTACATCTACAAAGTGGTATAATCGCAAAGCAAAATTCGGAAATGGCAAGTCTCAAAGAAGAGATTGCGTCAATGAAAGTGACAATCAACAAAACAGTAACGCCGATAAACACGAATATCGTACCTGCTATGGTTAAGGAGCAAAAAGCGAGTGATTATAGAAACTATCAGCCAGCAAATGTGATAATAGTAATACTCAGACCGATATCTGAAAAAGGTAAATGTGCATTTTTTCACTTAGTAGAGAATATAAATTGGGACTTTGTTAATCAAGATATTGATTGTGATACAAAATGTAATATGTTGTTACATCTATTAATTAATAACTTTGAGGTAGCCTTCCCATTAAAAAAGATTGTTAAGAGGAAGTCTAATGTTATTAATAATGCATGATTTTCAAATGAACTCAAAGTAATGCGAGAAACTCTAATGTTAATTTATGATGCCCACAAATTATACAGAACAACTGAAATAAAGGAATTCCTCACTAGTTTTAAACTAAGGTACCAAAAGACCATAAAAGAAACAAAAATAAATTTTAATCAAAATTTCTTAAAACTAAATATTCATAACCAGAAAGTTCTATGGAACTTAATAAACAAACATAAACCCAGGGTTCCTAACAATTCAACTCAATCACTTGTGATAAATTCAATAATTTTTTTGTAAATATTCCTGATGAAATTATGAGTGCTTTATCAGAAAACGATGCTGATCCAATAGGTAACATGCAAAGTTCACTATCCTGTCAGAATTACTTTTCTTTCAATGAAATCTCCCCGATACAAGTCAGGGATGCGATCGACTCCCTGAAAAATTCAGGGTCCAAAGATATTTATGGTCTCAATGTACCTCTGTTTAAATGCGTAAAAAGACATTTTGATTTATCCCTTAACTCAGCTATTTAACGACTGCATTCGAAGCAATGTTTTTCCTGATGCTTTAAAACTAGCAAGAGTTATTCCAATTTATAAAAAAGGAGATGTGGACGATCCGAACAACTACAGGCCAATATCACTTCTACCTGTAATATCAAAGGTTTTAGAAATGTTGCTCGCTAAACAAATATTAGATTTTCTTTATAAAAATCAACTGTTTTCTGCACATCAGTTTGGCTTCAGAAAAGGGCTTTCAACTACTGATGCTGTCTTTAATGTAATAGGCCATATTCTAGAATGCTATGAAAATCGAGGTGTGTATGCAGCATCCTTTCTAGACCTTACCAAGGCCTTCGACTGCGTACCACATGACATATTACTGCGAAAACTCTTGTTTTATAATTTTTCACCCCGCAGCACCAAAATGATGATGTCATATTTGTCTAATCGTCGGCAAAGGGTCGTTTTATTTGATAAAACATCTGATGAGCGGTCCATCAATAATGGGGTACCACAGGGCTCAATCCTTGGTCCTTTGTTATTCCTAATCTACATTAATGACCTTTCTGATAATTTATCTTTAACTAGTAACCTAACTCTATACGCTGATGACACCACAATCGGAACAAAGGAAGTCAATTTTGAATCAGCTGTTGAAAAAAATAACTTATCGGTCGCCTTACGGAAAAATGGTTTATTGCGAATAAATTAAGCCTGAATAGACAAAAAGCAGTAACTATGTTATTCACTTTACGGAATTGTTACAATTTAGATTCTTATTAAGAAATTTAACTCGATGATTTTGTTCTGGGGTTGTTCGGACTGCTTACTTCGCCTGGGTTCATTCTCACCTTCAATACGGAATAATGATTTGGGGCAACTCTCCCATATTGCAGAGGCTGTTCAGATTACAACGCCGTGCTGTTCGTATTATAGCTGGCTTAAGGTACCGTGAAGACTGTCGGGATTATTTTAATAAATACGACATTCTCACACTACTTGGATTATACATATATAAATGTCTTCTACATATTAAGAACAATGTTGCTAGTTATACAAAATTAAATGTATTCCATAGTTATAATACCCGTACAAATAACATTTATATCAAAAACTTGAGACTTACAAAGTCCAGAATTTCAACAAATTATTTCTGCATAAAATTTTTCAATTGTTTACCTGATAACATTAAATGTCTCCAACTGACAGCTTTTGCATATAAAGTCAAGAAGTATATAACCAAGAAGTCTTTTTATAATTTTGAAGAATTTTTTGCACATGATTTCTCAGATTTTGATTTAGATTAATCTAGGAAATGTTTAATTTTGACGTGTGTAAATACCTTTGTATTTTAACGCTAAATATATATTATTATTATTATTAACGGAAGCAGAACACCCACTGCCGCCCTTTCAAGCGTGGTTCCTGGTTCCAACCGAAACTTCCGCCAGCTCCCTCTAGCGTATCCATCTCGGGCGGTAACGGTCGCTAAAGGCTAGGCTGCCGGGGTATTTGCCATACTTTGGCGGTGAACGGGTTGCAGCTCTCTTGGATGGTATTAATTTTGAATCTGGATATCTCAACAACATTACAAAATTACCGTCTAAAAAGTGGTTGACATTTCAAAGCCATCTAGACAACCAATGGTGCAGTTCTTTGGGCGGCCCACCAGCCCACCGCACTCTTTCTTCAAATAGTGTACATTAATAAATTGAAATTGTCAATTGTTTGTAATTATTTCAGACATCAATCTAGTTGTCATATGTTGTGGCGGGTGTTTCACCTCAAGACCTGTACCATTGGACAACCATTAGATGGTTTAGAAATGACAACCATTTTCTGACTTGGAATTATCAAAGTCCGAAAATGAGTGTTGGACTGTTGGCTATGTGGAGAACAAAATTACCGTCTAAAAAGTGGTTCACATTTCAAACCATCTAGACAACCAATGGTGCAGTTCTTAGGTCTTGAGGTGAAACAGCCGCCCACCGCACTCTTTCTGTTGTAAACGAGGTAAAATATCTAGGGTTATACTTGGACAAAAGGCTCACCTGAGCCAAACACATCAAAATAAAAAGGAAAGAGATGGAATTAAAAGTGCGACGCTTGTACTGGCTTATTGGCAAAAAATCCAAGCCATCATTAACTAAAAAATTAAATATATACACAGTAATTAGCAAACCCATCTGGATGTACGGAATATAACTCTGGGGAACTGCA
Organism: Diaperis boleti; assembly: GCA_963583935.1. NCBI lineage: Eukaryota > Metazoa > Arthropoda > Insecta > Coleoptera > Tenebrionidae > Diaperis > Diaperis boleti. The sequence continues at coordinate 22,187,014 of OY757247.1, read as the reverse complement.
ACCAACTCCAGTCTAATGAGTCACGATACATACAAATGGAAAGTGGTGTTATATTTTAAAATGGCATCATCAAAACACATAATGATATAACCTGAAAAATATTACTAAGAGTTGAAATTTAAAAAAAATGGAAACTGCTGATGAAAAGTTGAAACCAAAAAGATGGTGTTTCCTGCGACAACTGTTAAAACATCGTGAATATCAAAAATTCGGTTGTAGGACTCTAATTACCTCTCTGTAACAGGAGTCATTGACAGCATAACCTCTCACCGTTTTACATTTACTATTTTCAGGAGAATTCAGTAGTACCCGTAATCTTTCTCTTGTCTCTTTCTTTTCGTTTGTGTTTAAAATTCTTTTGAATTGTTATGTTTGAGTTCTTTATCCATGATTGTGTTTTTGGTGATTTAATTTTAACTCACTTCCTCTAATCTAAAGCGTCTCCCTGTTAATCGTTGCACTTTAATTAAAAAGAAGTAGATATGTTCGAAACAACATCCGCTTTGTAAATAATTCCATATGCCGCGATCTTATAATGACCTCTGATACACGTCGTAATGAAACATACGCGCAGGGTACGTATCCTGCTTATTTTAAATGATACTTGTTCCCCTTCCGCATATTAACCCCCTCGAAATCTTCACAACCGCCAAGTCCTCTCGAAGGCCGGTGCGTAACCGCCGTCGGCGGCATCCTTGGGGTCCGTCGAGTGGTTCTGCTGTCAATCAATGGAGTCCATGTTACAGGGAGTATAGCAGCATGTCGGTAATAATTCACGGCAAGACGAGAAGAGGGTTGCATTGTTCGGTGTTCTCATCCCCAACCCGGCCACTAGTTTAATTGGAAGCGCGGATCAGCCGGCTAAAAAGAGGATGTCATTTCAGCAGCCGCAAAATGAGACGATTCCATCGGGACCCTTCTCAATCTCCGAGACTCGACCCAAAGCATAATTGATTATTCCGGAAAAGTTGCCGAGTTTTTCGGGGGCGAAGCGACCAGAATCAGTCGCACGAAAATTGGATTGAACGTAATGAAAACGCACAGATATTTATTACAAATGAGTTTTATTAATACACAAACGATACTTACAAATAGATCAAATCAGTTGTTTAATCATGGTATTTAATGAATTTTTTCAAACACAGTTTTTATTCCTATTGTTGAGAATCACTGAATTGAAAGCAATCATCAAAACCCATAGGTAATACATAATGATAATTATTATTGTGACAGAGTTAAAAGTTCCAGTTTATTTTGTGAAGTCTGCAGTCCTTCAAACAAAATAATAGTATAGTATACAGGCTGTCTTACGAAAAACGCACCACTCTATAACTCTGTTGTTAATAATCCGATTTCAGAAATTTAAAAATCGTGTAAGACAGGTGTATAAATACTACAAAAGAGTATGATTCTTAATTTTTTTGAATAAGTCATTTTTGTGAAGCAATAGTCAACTTTTTTTTAAATAGCAACAACTTTTGTTTTACTCCGTTTGGTGGAGATTTGTTTTCTGAATACAATGGTATGTTTCAACTTGATTTCAACAGCGAGCATTCAGATATAAATAAAATATACCTCCACTAACTCTAGCTCGTCCTTTCTGGTCTCTGGGGTTGTGGGCCTATAACACCACAATTTATGGTTCGTGAAGTTGAAGTAAAACTTGGTGTTACTGCAAAGTTAATGTTTCACTTATCTGAACGTACATACAGTTACTTAAAAGAAACTCAACACAAGATTCGCGTCTATTGGAAGTTAAAAATACTCGTCCGTTCTGGTCCCAGTAGCCTCACCATTTATTCTGCCTCGTGACGTTGAACCAAAGGTTGTAACGTTACTGAAATTTTTATGTTGTACTTATCTGTATGTACAAACAGTTACATAAAAAACACTCACAAGAACTTACTTACCTACTGAAAGATTCTCTGAAACTGACAACAAAGTAAAAAACCGTTAAACCGAACCGTCGCTTGCGTAGTCGTACCCAGCCATAGATCAGGGCGGCAACTAAAGCTTACTTTGTCTACGGTACACTAATAAGGAAAGTCAACAAATTGTGGAATTGATTTTTCCCAACGCAAAAAAGAAGTCACTGCATAAAATCCACCAAAATATATCAGAAGATAATTGAACTAAATTTATGGAAACGTGACAAAGACGTCAATATCCCGTGACGTAAAATACGTGAAAATTTGGTAGAAACAATAACGTGATTTCGACGTCACCTACAGGTTGACGACGTCGTCGACTAATAACCACCAAAAATCGACGTCATAACTACGTGTTAGAACGTCGTTCTGCTTTCGTAAATGTCTAGAAATTTACAATTACTTCTTTACAGGTTTAACTAATTTAACACAAGTTTTTGTCTATGTGGTGGTCATGTTCAAAAATATGTTGAGCTACAGTTGAATTCCAAATCTCTGATGAGCAATGTGCTAGTTGAAATTGATTCAACTAAATCTAGTTGAAATTGATCGTCGTGTTTGCCCAATATATTTTTGTTTACAATCTTTACAACATTTTGACCAACATTTTTACATCGTCATATTATTACCTTTGATTTTATACTACTTAGATTGGCCACCAACGTAAACACTTTTTCGACAACTTTTGGACGCGGATACCAGAGGGAGCGCCTGTAACCGCGGTATGAATTATATTCGACATACGTTACAATTGTGCACTCAAATGAAGGCATGTCAGGACTTACTTCAGGCTTTGCTAAGATACGGAACTTTTAGTGAAGCGCGCAAATAAATGGAGGGCTGAGAAACCCAAAGGGTCATAAACCTCTACCTGTCTAACGACCCAAATGCAAATACAATACAAATACAATATTATTCTAAATTCAACCACCACCCGAGACGACATTCGGTATTATAAAACTATGTATTATTGACCGCAGTCCATAAAATTACTATAAGTCTGGTCGTACTTTGCTTCTGATGAAACAGTCGAATGAGAACGTGACATCGTAATGGGAGAAACAGTTCAACTATTTTTTAGTACTTATTTCAGGGGCTTTACATTTAAATATATATTTTTTTAATTTTGCCACAATGTTGTGCCAAAAGGACATAATTATCTTTCTCAATCTGCAAAAAAACATACAAAATAAAATTGCTATGGAATAATTTTTTTGTAGTTGTCGACAACAATTCCACTAGATGTCCATCCATACAACAAAGTAGCAATTAGTTTAACGTCCCCATTTTGGTCTATTTTTAAGTAATTAATTTTTTCTTCATTGACCGCCTGTTGGGGATTTAACCCTCGAATGGACCAAGGGCATTTTATTTCCACAATATGATCTTGATCAATAATTCCATCCGGAGGGTCACCGAGAAAACAATTTTACGTATTCCTAATAAATTCGTTTTCATCTAGATAAATTTCTGCCAAACCATAATTTTCATCAGGTGGAGCAGTAGTCTTTCTTTTTTAATTCGTAGAAATGACTGCGAGTTTTATTATACTCGCGTTTTCTTTTCAGTCCCGCGATATACTTTTTAGCGAATTTTCCTGGACTCCGACAGCTATCTCCGATCAATTATTACTTTAAGATCTAATTTTTTCCTTTTGTACATAGATATTTGGATATTTGAAAACAATCTGAAAAATGGTTAGTGCATTTGTTGTAATAATTACAAATATTAGGGCTTTAGAAATTTATTTACGTAAGGTACATAATATAATAAAAAAATCTTAATGTTGGTTTTTGACATATTGCGTACAAATGTTAATCGGTAAATTAAACCCTCTTTTTTCTTTTTAAAATTGGTGTATAAATGACACTGTTTTGAACGCTGCTTCCCGTTTGGCCTGCGGACTATGTTATCGCCCCCTCGCATGAAGATGAAGACTTTCTCTTGAAGTTCTTTTCAAACTTCACAAAAAAAAACATAAATATTTGGATGGCAAGAACCAAAAGAATCATTATATTTTGCGTGAAGGTTTTAGAAGGATTTGAATAAAGGAACCCTGTTCCTGATTTTAGATTGAGAGTGTGCTCTTGACGGTGGTTGAATTTCGGACCGCCGGCAGTTCATAATTTGGTCATGTACTGTTTTTGCGAAAAACGCTCGAACAGGTCGATTTTTGTTTTTAAATTGCCATCCTTTGACATAAAAATTTTGTTGATGACGTGATCTCTGTTTTTGAACTATGACACCGTCTGCTATTTTTTTAAATGGCAACCCCAACTTTTTTTGTAGGTTTTAAATACACTTTTAAATTCTCTATTCAACAAGAGTAAAAAATTGATACTTTGCATAACTTTTTTATTCCTTGAAAAAAATTGAAAAATAACAATAAATTTGGAAAGCAAACAACGAAAAATTAAACACCATTTTATAAAATTTAACGCAAGTGCTCAAATTGCCACCCGCCAACTATTTGACACATTCTCAGACGTGTTTTAAGGCGTTTCTCGAAAAAACATTAGAACATTAAATAATTTATGAATTTTGTGCGGAACTTTACTTTATCACTCTGTATAATCGGTAACCCATAAAAAAATAGAAAATAAAATTTACGGAGGGACATTATTTTTCAGCTTCTAAATTTCACGTGAAATCAGAATAACGCATTAGATATAGCCCCCAGAAGCCACACGTTTGTCATAAACCATTTTAGACCCGACTAATTTTTATTTGGAAGGGAATACTCTTGAGGTGGTCCCATTGTCACCAAGTCAGGATCTGATGAGGGCATGGAAATCGAGGGAAATCCTCAAAATTTTAATTGCCGTCGTTTCCTCATTATTCGAGAAGCGTCTTTACTAGGTCTACTCATTATTTACAATTATTTTAAAAAAATTAACTTAAAAAAAAGAGAACCGACTTCAAAAAGTGAAAAATAATCGAATACATGTATTATTAACGTGTGTAAGTCATGTTTTTGATTGCTAATTTTTTTAAATGTCATGTTATGGTTACGGTTACGTTTCACACGATACCTACATGTGCCACCTAATTTAAAATAATCTGTTTGAAGTCGGTACCAATCCAAATAAATAATTTACAAATTTGTAACATATTGTAATTATTATTATACAATTTCGATATTGACATTTGTTTCCATTCATCATAAAAAAAATGCCACAAAGTTACGATTTTCGGTTTTAAACTAGAACCTTTTACAACTCAGTAGGTAGTCAGGCGATGCTGCAAAATCTTACAATTATTAGTCAGTCTCTATGACGGTTGCTTAGCAACGTAAGGGGCTGTCGCCCATACAAAGTTTCACACCGATCCCGCTCACAAAATGTTTAGTTGACTGTAAAAATTTGTTTAGTTGACTGATGCGCTCTCTAGGAGTGGCGTCCAAAAGTAAAATTTTATGCCACGGGCTTTCCTATTCCGTGGCCAATCTAAGTAGTATAACATCAAAGTTATTACTCAAAGCTCTGATTTCCTCATTAAGTCTTCAGAATCAGCACCAATTACACAGCTGTCTGCAATAATATTGGTCAAAATGCAAAGATAATTTTCCTTTGGAATATTTTTGAATTTTGGAGCACAACGGTTGTCGAAATTAAGAGAAATAGTCCAGCTGTGTGGGGTAAAAAGTTCATGTCTGTGATTCAACCCAATCAAAAGTTAACAAGGGGCGTTAAAAATTAAAAATGCATAATTCAAAAGTACCTAACCTAGTAAAAAGTACCTTCTAAGTAATGGCTATTGTTTGTCGTTTTGAGTTGTGGACACAAAGTACTAGTAAGATCCGCTTTTGGGTGATGACCCGTTTATTTAACACACTATAATTACACTATGTACATTGCATAAAAGAACGACATTGTTAGGAGTAAGCTCAATCAAGAGTTAGATTTTGAATGAGTGGTGTGGCTGGAGCCACCCCAAAAGAAAAGGTAAGTACCCTAAGTACCCTAAGTGCCTCAAGGGCGGAAAAGATCGTTCAGCTATGTTGGAGAACTTCCAGGGAACATGGCTTTGGAAAGTGACAATGACGCTCGACTAGGCCTAACTAGGTACGGGACTATGTACAGAATGTTCCAGAACTCGTTCCCCAGAGGGATCTCCAATCTGATTCCGAATTAGCAGAACTTGACGAGTTTCTCTAGTTCCCGAACATCCAAAATAGTGCTATGGTTAGATCTAGAAAACACTCTCTATATTATTTGCCGTATTTCTACCGAATTCTCTAAAACAGAGACCAAATACGAGGACTCGTGACATAACGTGGATTTTTGAAATAAAACTTCTTTACACTTGACTTGGGGAGTAAGCTGGTGAATGCGTGACGAGAGCGTTACGAAAAGTGTGATCGGGCGAAGCGAACGGAAGTTTTCTTTAATGCACGATTTTACAATAATTAATTCAAAAATTGCTATAACGGGATTCGAACCCGCGTCTTCTAGGTTGTGAATTCGGGCTTCTCTTCATACAGCCATTGGCGTCTGTCAATTGCGATACTTATCTTAATCGCTACACAAGATTGCCGCTGACTTTTAGCTGACGACAAACTGAAACATGCATTATACAATACTGCAGACGGTATTAATTCAGGTTACATATACCTCGAGATTAGTGAAACAACTAGTTAGCCATATTGAAAGTACGTCATCTGAGTTATGTTTACAAACCTAACGCTGATGGAATAGTGCAACAAGTTTGTGTCAATTTAATTCTCAAAAAGGTATGTCATACATTTACTTGTCAGTACCGTGGTATTGGGGAACTTAATTAATTATTGATTTTTTTTATCATAAGTAATAGATTTTTATACTTACCATTAACCTAAATTATATTGTAATTGGATATTATCAAATTCATAACCAAATAATTACAGTTTCTAATTAAAAAATTAAAATTAAAATATATTCTAATCGTAATCAAACTCGACAAACTTTAATAAACGTAAATTACAATAGCAACATGTTTCGGAACCACTCCCATCTTCGCAAAGTTGTAGCAAAATCCTTTCAAACTTTGATTTTTACAATGAAATAGAAATAGAGTAATAATATGCATAAAAAAGTAAAAAAAATATGGAATCGAATAATTCTTAATAAAAAAAGTAATATTTAGAACAGAATCACCCTTGTATAGACAAGCAAATGTAAGCAACATTTTCTATCCAATTTTAAAGTTAGAATTTATCAATGCAAAGTTGTTGCTACGATTTTCCCTTCAATTACAGCATAACAGCTAGTTGAACAAATGGGTTTATTTGAATTATATTAACCCTAACAATGGATAGAAATCGGTATTAGTGAATAGACCTAAATATCAATATGTAGCTACCAAACAGTGTTTGTAGCTATCTTTTGCCATACATCCAGTTCTTATTCTGTTGCGATTAGCTTGGCAAACTACTGGTTTTGGATCGTTATAGGAGTTTCGATAGGGCTTCCGTTCACCACAATAACAGATGTCAGCCATAGTATGGAAATGTATCTGGAATGATATTTGCACTGAATCCAACCTAGAACAAAGAGAGACGTATTAGTTATTTATTTATAATTGTATCGTTCTTTGAGTCTTAAATACATACACTTATCCGTCTGCAATTTTATAACGTGCGCTCAACAAAAATCGACGACGAAGCAAGTCCTGGAATCTTCAAGTCATGTCTGCATTTAGATCACACAAATGCAATGATTATTACGGGTAAATAGTGACATTATTAAATGTGGATAGAAGAACGGCAGGAGCCTTCACAAGCTGATTAGGCACTACCGTAAAAACTTCCACAATCTAATAATCTGACATGTCAAATGTCAGATGTCAGGTGACAAATTTGGCACCATCTACGCCATACGTTTTCTAATCCATGGCCCACTTGATGTCGTTTTTTGTTGAACGCACGGTATATATTATGTATACATATGGTCCTTACAATGATGCATACATCCAGTAGGCTTTAAACTAAACTCTCATCTTTCATTTGATTGTAGTGATTAAAATTCTTTAAATATTCTCTGACGAAATATGAACAGTCTTTAAAGTTTACCTCCTGCAAAGTAAAGCATGTTCAAAAATTTGAAAATAGACTGTATCCATCAATAACAAAATTTCACACAATCACGACTAGAATAAATTTCAGTATGTAATAGGTATAGGTAAACTTGGAATAAATCGTTAACCAGCCCCTCTTTCTGCTTTTGTTCTGAAAGTTATAGGGGAGTTTTTTTTTCTACCCATGACTTTTGATGTGATTAGTCGCGAAGAAGTGCGAAAAGGCTCACAGATTCGAAGTGGCTAATACAAAACAAAAATAATCCTTCGATGTGTCCAGTAAGGTATATTATTTTTACAAAAGCGTTGCAAAAACAAAATTATTAACCACAATTTTTTTTTTTATAGGTTGCTGAGAGAACGTTATTAGAGAAAAGAGGTAGAAATATAAAGAGTAACAGATTATTCCTTACTCCAAATCCTGACTTCATCCGAACACTCCAAATTCTCCGTGGTTTAAAAATTGTTGGAAAAAAAACTACTTCAAAATGGACAAAACTGGCCGCAAGGGGTATTGGTATTGACACAGGAGTTCCTGAACAATCTTTGATTAAGATATCTGGACATTCAAGTAGCAGGTCTATCAAACCATACTTGCACTTCTACATATAAGGAGCATCATGCAAACATCATAAAGGGACTCATAGTTGATAATTCGACAACTGCTACTGCGGTGACTGATGCAAAAAGGACGGACTCGGGAACAACTGTGATTTATAATAATTGTACCTTTAATTACAATTACAATTAGTTTCATACTGGAACTATTATTTCGTCGCTTAAGAAGCAACACCGCCTATCAACCATTATCGAAAATCTGGTTTGTCCTTATTCTTCTTCGAATTCTCAAGCCCCATTAGGTGGTTAGCATAAAATTGTTCTCATTAGTGTATAATTAACATGTCTTCTATACATTAGTTAGAAGAATTAAGCTAAGCAGCCTATGCGGCTTGAGAATTCGAAGAAGAATAAGGACAAACCAAATTTTCGAAAATGGTTGATATGCGGTGTTGCATCTTAGGCGACGATTTATGTATTATTATTTTTATTTTTAATAAAGGGCAAATTTTAAGTTAGGTCAGTTTAGGACACATTATAGGTCTAGGAACCTTTGCGGATTGTTTTCGACAATTTTGTGCAAAACTGATAAAGTAAGCGGAGATGTAGTCACTGACCTACTGCTCTCTGTGAATAAACTTCTTCCTTCTGTGGTAGGACCAACAAACAACAGTGTGAGTGTGTGTTTGAATTACTGCACGTATTTTCAAAATTGTAGAATAAAAGTTGCGTAAACTTAATCTTCTCTTCTGGTGAAAATTGACATGTGAAACTGTGACATTCGACCAATAGCAGCCGTAGAATTTCAAAATTTTGACCAATCAAAATCAATTGCGGTGATAATTATTGCAATAGTACAAACTGTCACCGACAATTTCGTAAGCACTCACATTCGTGAAATTTTCGACATAATTTTGACTACTAATCGCTGCTTTCTTTGCTTTTCACTACAATCACTTTCTTGCTTCACTTGCTCACCGCATTCACTCGCTACTTTGATAAAAAAAAAATAAAAAAAAATTGTTCCTTTGTAACATTTGAAGAAATTGATTCCTATGTGATGGTGCACGTAGCTAGGGATGCCGCCGAAGCAGGGTTGGAAGTTGAAAAAGTATTGGTGGGTCCTTCTGTTTTTTCCTAAGCTTCTCAATTATGTTTGCGTGATGTTGATGGTCTATCTGCAAATATGGACGCATCAATATGCTGTGGCCAGTTATCTTAATCAGTTCTTGTTCCGATACGCCGGCCTTTGCTAATTTGGTAACCGCAACTGACGTTGTTGAAATATTTGTGACCTTAATTCGTTTCATATCGAGCCCTGCTTTCTCGGCACTTTGTTTTGTCCATTTGGCGATTTCATTGATGCCTACGGGGCAATTTTTAAACCACCCATTCCCATTAAGTTCATTCCAAAAAAGATTTTCAGTCAACAAGAGTTTTGATATTACAGCCATTACATGGAAACTTTTTCCGAAATTTCAGTAAAACCTCATGTGTCAAATGCACCGCATATTCGCAAGAGGCAGAATATTGTTCAATTTTTTCAACAGTAATATCCCAAGTACATGAAAATAACCGATTAAATTTTGACGTTTTGTCAAAATGTTTTGCTTAGATATATGTCGAGTAAATTTTCCACGTAACAAAACCCAGATGCGGAGCATGAGGGATTTTGGGTGGAAAATTTACGAGAAATATTTCTTAAAGCAAAACGTTGCGACAAAAACGTCAAAATTTAATCAGGTTGTTTTCATGCACGCGGGTATTCGGCATGATTATTTCCTAAATAAATAATAAATTTTGTGATATTTCACATTGTTTTCGCATGTTGTAAGCCCAGTGACCAATAAATTCAGAAGCGATTAAATTTTGACACATTTTTAACCGCGGCAAAATTTTGACATGCAATTAATCGCTGTAAAATGGGCAGAAGCCATAGTAATTATAATTTTTTCGTTGCATGAAGGAAATAATCATAAATAAATGATCATGTGTAGATATTCTTGGGTTTTTTCATTGATAAAACCGTATATCTTTGCATTAAATGAATTTAGACTTGAGTTGTCCCATCCGTAATGTCCCATTCGTAATGGCCCGATTTTGAATTTTTATCAAAAATTTTCGCTGAATTTATATATTTTCATGGAAGAATAAATCATAACATTTTTATTATCTTTAGACTGATATAGTATATCCGCAATACTTTTAGATTTTTGGAAAAATTCAAAGATTTTTATAGTAAGTTTTACTGTGGCGCATTTATGTCCCATCCCTAATCATTATAAATTACGTTTTCTAGAAAAATCAGCGGCATATATTTGAATTGTCAGTCATGCAATACAGAGATAATTGATAGACGTTTCAATTAATACGATCACTTTAACTATTAATTTCTGATTTGAAAAAAATAAAATTTCACAAAATTATGTCCCGTCCGTAATTATGGAATGGCTGATTATCTTCTTAGAATTTGAGAAATAAACAAATTTTTTTTTACAACTTTGCGCGGTCAAAAAATAACAGATTTTATTGTCTGGATCACTTTTGGTGGTAGATATAACTACTTCTAATTAGTAATTTGCCCTAAAACACCAAAAACAAATTTAAAATTTATTAGACCGACGCACGTTTCGCCAATAATGTTGGCATCATTGAGAAAACTAACATTACATACTACATACCGCTCTATATATTATACTGTAATGGGACGCATTCCCACCCGTACTGTTCAAAAGTGGGAATAGTACGGAAGTGGGGATAGGTCCTCTGTCACTATTAAAAACACAATTCCTATTCTTATGTATTTGTACAAATTTGCAAATATTTATAGATTTAACTAATTTAACACAAGTTTTGTTCTATGTGGTGGTCATGTCCAAAAATAATTATCTTAACCTATACACTTAATTTTTCAAATACACCAAATCTCAAAAATGAATATTGTGCTCTTTAAATCTCGTTGAAATTGATCGTCGTGTTTGCCCAATATATTTTTGTTTACAATATTTACATTTAATTTCAGAAGTCCCCGATTTTTCCAAATGATCAATTTTGCCTTTTGAGTTGCTCAACATTTCTACATCGTCATATTATTAAGTCTCAGCAACAATATTCGGATCCTCGACATTGGGTATCAACCATGTCCCAGGAATTAATCATTTTGACATATTCCAAATCTAAAGATAATATTCTTTTTTCTGCCTGTGCTTTTCTCTTCTTTTACTGACATTCCAGCAAACGGATCTATTTTAATTTTAAATTCTTTAAAATACTTTTCTGTTAACAGCTTAGCGGTGGTATTCAAAATAGACTTCACAACGTTTTCTTCCAATGTCTTCATATTGTGTCCATACTCTTTCAATATTAAATTTAGCTGACTGATTAAAATTCTAAATTAAACCTTCTTTCTTAACAAAACCGTTGAAATTGCAACCAAACGAAATTGACGATTCTACAGAATGTTCTGCAATGGTTTTTACGCCAAATCTATTTTTATTGGTCATGCTCTTCTTTTTAACTGTTTTTAACACTCAATTCGACAAACTGTTTTCAAATTTATTTTTATTTTTCATTCTTGTTTATTCTCACCATTCAAAACGAATTAATTAGAAATTCTTTGGACTGTCTTACTAAATAAAACTCGTGGTTTGAATCTTTCGGTAATTTTTGTCAGTCCAACTGACTCGTAGCTGCTGCTTTTAGACAATCGCCACACATGAGCAGCTACTTGTAATCCGACTGACAAAAATTACCGGCAAGATTCAAAGCACTTGTTGTATTGTAAGTGCCAATTCTGTGGCAGTGAGTGCTAAGCCTCAGAAATGGCAGCCAAGACCTTATTCCTATTGTGAAATACTAAATATTTCTGGGCGAGTCAAATATTTAATCAAGACTCCCGAGATATTTTCAATAGGATTAAGATCTGGGCTACAGCCGGGCCAGTTCAGAACGTTTAGATTATTCTTCTCGCACCATTTTACCACCATTGGAAAATGAACTCTACATTGGGATAAACAGCTTGCACAGATGGCAACATCCCGTCTTCAATAACCCTAATATAAACGTTGCTGGTCAGCCTCTCTGCCACATGGACATGTTATGAAAAACGACTGAAACACTTTTTTGTCCGAAAAGATTAGTCTCAAGTACTGTAGAGCAAATCCCACTCTAATTTCTTTATGTATCGATGATGATGAATTTTTTGGCTGCAGTTCGATTTCTTAAACATATTTCTGTGGTAAAGATCCTGTCTTGGACTATCCGGGTGGAAATTCGTTGTCAGCCTGATCCCACACGCCATTGTATCTGATGGTCGTTTCTCCAGGATCTAACAATTCTGCAAATTGTGCTCGTCGGAATACTTAATTGCTCAATAATCTGTCCATAAGACATTTCATCATTTACCAAAGTTATTATTGGACCTTTGTCGAATGAAGACCATATTTGTAAATACAAATTTTGAGATTTATAAAAATTAACTTTTATTTTAAAAATTCAATGTCAAGTTTCTAACATCAACAAACAAGAAATTAAAATAAAGCCTAAATCACATCAAAATTTTCAAAACAACCGTGTTTGACAACGATTTCAAAAACACGTGATACAAACCAAAACACGTGGTACAAAAAAGCCGGTGACAGGTTAGTTGTTGTGTAATTGCTGTTTATATTCTGTGGTTGTTGAACAATATGGATAACAACATAGATTTTAGAGTGAATAGCAGGTGATGTTATTTTTGCTAGATGGATATCTTCGGCATCAAACATTTGCTTACGCGCACCGGTGGAGCAAATACTAAAAGTAAACGTACACGTAGAAATATGTTATTTTATTTAGTAGCGATTTCTATAGTACGATAGAAAATTTGTTCGGAGTAAAACTTTAATCTAATTCTGGGACTTCTATGGCTTTCTGGAGGGAATGATGGTCAAAAAACCCTGAGTAAACTTGAGGAAACATGAATGAACACGAGATACGCTGGAGAAAGTCTGACACATTTCCACAGACCTGAAGACAAATTCTCAGAATCCCCAACGATATAGGAAAGAGGCCCCTTCTAGTTCAAGGACTTCACAGAGTTAACTAATCCCTGAGCTGAGCAAATATGTGTGAGGAAAAGTGCCAAGTTGTGGAAAACGTAATAACTGCGAGCCATTTGCAGAGAAGTGAATTCTTATGATTCCTAATTCCAAGATTTTCCTACATTTCCTATAAAATTTTCATAAAATAAAATTAACTCTTGACCTTCATAATATATCTGTGGCAGAAAGTCAAAAGGGCATAACTCAATTTTTACCGAAAATGAGTTATACCTGGTGTCCCAGAAATAACTACTTTTTAACCAGTAGTAGAACTCGTCGAGAGCAACAACATTTTCATCTACCACTTTTTCGAAATTTCAATTTTTTTTTAGCATTCAAGTTCTTAATTTCTCTGTTTGTCAGGTTCTCGATTTCTCATATTCCAACATTCCATTTGCTCAGGTTATGGTGTCTCAAATCATCATTTTTCCATGATTTCGGTTTCTCAATAACAGGATCTCAACATCTCAAATTCTCAATTTTCCAGCTTCCAGTGTCTCAGTTCGTCAGATTTTCAGATGCTCAAATTCTCAGCTTCTCAAGTTCTTCGATTTTTAAGTTTTCATTTTATTGATTTCTCAATTTTTCAGTTTCTGATACATATATACATATTTTGCTATAAGCCTCTTTTAATAGATACAATATGAAAATGGTTGTCATTCCGAACCAGATTGTCAACCATTCAATCAAAAATGTAAATTTGAGTACATATTTTAGTGTATATCTCAATTTGGATTTATTCTCATTACTGGTATAGGTTTCTTTGTGACTAAATGGTTGTCATTTCAATACCATTAGTCAGTCAATCAGTTGTAGATAGAACTGAGTTCTTTCGATAGTGTTGAAATTGTAATCTTTGTACTTACTCCGCAGATGTACTTATATTTCTGGGTGTATTTTGTCTATCCAAAGCTGGCAGACTACCAATTTGTCTATCCATTCTTCTGCTACAATAGCAGCATTCACCGTGTCTTCATAATCTACACAAGTTTCTGTTATGTATTAACAATTACAAAAAAATTGATCGTGAGCTATTCTGTTTTGCCCAAAATAGTGATTGATCCATTTATGGGAATTGAATTCAGAGGAGCTAAAAATGCGAGAGATTCAAAAAGACAACTGCAAGTATGTGATGATAAAATGGGTGGCTTCCAGGAAGATGAGTACAATAAAATTATTATGGTTTGGGACGAAGATGATCCGCTGCGTCTGTAAATAAAATTATTCCTCATAGCTGGTCGCGAGTTGGCATGGCGAAGTGGTGAAGGTGTAAAATGTTTGGTCCATTATTTCAAAGAAGAAATAGATAACTCTGGTAAACCTACTGGAAGATATGAATACAATCCCGTTTTTCCTAAAACGTGTCAAGGAGGAAATCGGCGTATGGGCGATTCTAAATCTAATATATAAAAATCAATGTTTGTTTGTTTGTTTGTTTGTTCGTACCTTATAGGCGCCTAAACCGGTAAACAGATCCTCATAAAATTTTGACCACAAATAATATTCCCACGACCCCTTGTTGGTAAAAAAATATTTAATGTTCAAACCAGGCGAAAATTCTTGAAAAGGACGTGCAATCGGCAGGTAACGCTAACCAAATAATTTTATAACACTAATTTGCTGTTCACTAAAAACATAGTTTTACTTCATTTTTGGGGTGCAGCCACTTGCGCCGGGTATTTTGGATGTCTTACGTTTGCTTACTACTTGAGTGAGACACCCGACCAACGTGAAAGTAATGTAGAGGAAATGCCGTTAAGAGATTTTAGATGAAAACCTGCTAAAACACTTCAACAACATAGTGTCCATTAAAACGACCATCCAAAATGTAATGCTCATCCTATGCATACCAACCATTCGATTTGCCTTTCGGTTTCAAACGGCTTCAATTTCCAGTACGCCTTGTTTTGGCAATTACCATCAACAAAGCCCAAGGACAGTCACTGAGTGTTCCTGGGCTCAATTTGGGAAGTCCATGTTTCTCACATGGTCAAAGAAGGAACACCAAAAAACTTATTTATGTATTCGCCAAATGGGCAAACCAAAAATATTGTTTACCCGACTGTTTTAGAATAATAAGGAAAAAAATTAAATTAAATATATATTCCAAAATACTGTTCACTAAAAAAGAGTGTGTTTTATTATTTGTAGGTTTGGATGTTTCTATGTTCCGAATACGCTTCTACATCGGTCAACGGCTCGATATGAAATTTTTACCACAAATCAAATAATATTGGATCGGTTCAGTGTTTATCCATCGTGGTTTACCTGTTCGTTGTACCGGTCAAATCGACTGAAATGTGTTTTACTTGATTTTTTGGGCGTAGCAACGCGCCGGGTACCAACTAGTCGTTAATAATAATAATCGATATAAAAGACTCAAATTTGTGTCCTGTGAGATGAGTTTTTAAAAATTTGATTTTAGCAAAAAAAAAACACGTTGATTTATTTTACGCTTTTGAATAAAATGCTTGAGAAAAGAAGCTTAAATATTACAACAAATCGGTTTTGTAACGTAAATAAGTGTTCTTCGTGGTATAAAAATTCCCCCATTAGAATCAACGAAATGAACAAGTGGACGAAAATTAACTTAAAAAAATTGTAATCATTCTCCAAGATCTACAGCCGTTTCACAGTTATCAAAAGCTGGGATCCCTGAACAACAGATTATCAAAATGACTGGACAGTTCAGTAGGATCACTATGACCATATCTTCAAATCGATGTTTGTTCATTCGAAAATTATTATTATTACTTATCTTAGAACATCTGAAAATGTTCCGGAGAGAGTATTTCAGAAGAAATTGTTTCAGGTGACTTGTTTATAATAATTATACCATTAACTATTATAAGCAATAATTAATAATAATAAACTTAATTGATAAGTATAATCTTCACCGGTCACTACTACAATGATAATTATATTGTAATTTATTGTTTTATATTAGTATAGTACTGGAAATTCAAATTACGTTTTAATTTTCTTTCTTTGTTTAATCTCGCCCTTTTTATATTAATTTGTTTATACAAATATCTAGATAAAGACGTTAATATTATTATTAATTATTATTATATTTTACTACACTACCTACTAGATGTTGCCTTACCTACATAATTATACCTATACCTGTCCCAAAAATATTAACTAAAGTCCTAAATATCAGCAGTAATGGTGTTTTAAACACAATTCTAAGAACACCTAATGAATAAGTACCTCAACACTATGTTAATGCCCCTTTTCCGGAAGTTACACCGTCTGCGCTTTTTGTTGAAATATGTGGGTACCTAATTGGGTACAAATAGCAAGTATGTAGGAAATACCCATTATATTATTCACTACAAAAATATCATGACTTTTTCCTACAGGAATCATTCTCCTGGCTTAACATATGTCTTTTGAAACCGATTTTTGACCACCGTCAATGAGAGAAAAGCCTAACTGTACCATTCATCATCCATTATCACCCCCATAAAAAATCGCCCATTGCGCCTAATTATCTACCATCACATCTCTTGCTCCTTAATTCGCCTTTAATATGTCGTCTCATTAGCACCGCACGTGAACACACGTCGATTCTCACTACAAAACAATAAAAAGTCCTTTCCAAAGCGCTGCTGCGACATCAGATGTTAGATGTAAACACGACGTGAATTTCAGCCCGGGGGCGCTTTCCTGCTGCTTGTACAGATGGCGCTAGCGATACGATCTTGTACAGCAGGAATTGTTGGCACACAAGGTCGTCAAATTTGAAGTAGGCCTATTATGTGTTTCAAAAGGATTACAATTACAATCATAGAGACGTTACCGTCCGTAGATAGGATAATAGGATAGCTCCAATTTTTTTATTTATTGGAATAGTTTCAAATAACATTGCATTGATCTTGTTTTCTGAGATTGAACTTTGAGAAATGATGCTGAAGGTAACAACCCTGGCTTGTCTTCCGATTGCCAGATTGTAGATTGTTTGTGTCAATTATCAGGTAGAGGCTAATTAGTGTTGCAAAAATTTTGTATATAAAACTTCAGTATTTAATTATTATTATTAAACATCGTGAATTGCTATATTTAAATGGAAGCTTTTTTGTTTCAGGCTGAAGAATAGAATCAGCACCAGATCCTCTTAAACTAAATTATTGTCATGAAGAGCGTACACGCTATATTAATTTAATCGAGGGTTTATATTAGGCAAGTATTTTAGGATTCGATCCATAAAAAATGTGCATATTATATTTAACAGTCGATCAAGTAATGTAAATACATAATTTGTAATTGAATGTTTAAAAGATGGCATTATCTTGACATCAAAAATATATTGTTAATGCGTGAAACAATAACTATTATTTAAAACTGTTTCATCCGTATCTAGGAAAAACATTTAATTTTTGACAAATGAGAGAACTCAATTTTTCAAATTGCACTCTAGAAAACATTTTTTTCTGAATAAAGTATACTTCATGATTCATGGATCGTTCGCATCCAGTAGGCGTGAACGTCAAAATTCTCCATTTAACTACATGTGAATTTTGTTTTTCATAGGCAGCATGATGTATGAATCATTTATAAAGACCCGACACAAATTGTCTAATCTGACAAAAATTGGTAGCAAGAAACAGGAATAAATATTTTAACGTGTTTTGAAATAATTTGATTTGGATGTATGTAACATGTATTTAAATCGGGTTTAAAATAAGTAAGATACAGCGTCAAAGTTTGTTGTTAGTCACCCTGTATAAATAACTTTTAGAAAAAAAAAGCAGAACATCTACCTAATAATAGATAACGATAAATAATAATTCGCTAGAAATACATTTTTGAAATATAAGTATAAGTTATTGTTTCATTACATCATGTTAATATTTCAGATTCCCATCCTCCTTCCGAGTGTTTCATTTTTATGGCGATCAGTTTAGAAATGGGAATGAGCAGCGATGAGGTGACAGAATCTAATTGGGTAATTACCCAATTTCATCGTTGGTAAATTGGTTAGTTTGTTGATGGAAGTACCGTAATAATCCGTTCAATTATAGATAACAATCGTGGGTCTTTTGCTTCGTCGGTTCCAATTCGCGGCTGGTGATATTAGATTTATAGTACGAGAAATGAAAGTGATCGATTGATTTTTTACCGTTAGAAGATTTAATTGCGGTCGAAAAGAAGGAAAAAGGTGTGGAATGTATGATTGGATAGAGCAAGTGAAGGGAAACTACTTTTATTTTTTCCGAAGTTATAAACTCCCAAATTCAGGCTTCAAACTAATAGTTAGCGAACTCCTTTATGTATTACACTTCGCATGGTCCCATTCCGCGGTAGTTTTAGTCTTTTGTGTAGGAATTACTTAAAATAGTGAGCTTGTGACGCTAGCAACATAGTCATAAAAGTGGTGCGAGTCTGGCGGCAATCCGTCTTTCGACCGTTTACTTTTAAGGATTTAGACCAAGGCTAAAGAAACGCCGAAAATCTGTTCTGGTTACCTAGGACACCCTTGGAATTTCACGACAATTTGGTTAATGTTTAATAGGAACCAGAAGAATGTTGATAAATCCAAGTAGAGTAAATTTAAATTTAAGTTTAATAGGAAGTTCGGTTTCAGCGGAAATCAGAGCTATTTCAGGAACCATTATCAGATGTTCAAATAAAAATTCATTTCAATTTATCGTTTCAATTGAAATTAAATATTAAAAAAAAAATTACGTAAACAACAATTTCAGATAAATGTGATTCGATGATTGTCAATTTGTTAAATTATTTTATGGAGCGGAACTGTAATGATGTGGTTACATTCATTAATACATTCACTAATGAAACACCCTTACTTTCTGGTTATCTAAGAAAGCTAGAGAAGAAAGAAGTGTTACCAGATGGACAAGCGTGTCTGTAGACCTAAAAGCTGCTTTCCTTATTGTAAATAGAGAGAGATTATGGCAGCATCTGAGAGAGAAAGGAATAAATGGTGAGCAGACCTTAAACTCGAACTTTTTTCGGTGGCAAGTGACAATTTGACTTAGAGGAAGTCGACTGTAGAACAAAACTACCTCGTTTGAAATTCTCCATTCAGTCGTTGATTAGAATCTGATTATTTGAATATAATAGTAGATCGTGCGATAAAGTGTCATAACCTACTTGGGACGTTTTGCAATCTATATTGAAATATGAAGTCAAACAAATTTAGTCGACCTTAGATAAACTTAGTAAGGACTAAATAAAAAACTCTCAATGTGATATACCTAAAACTTGATGCATTTTTGATTTTTGTTTATCCAAGTAGAATTCCATTATGAACAACTATCCGTCCTTTTTTAAATTTAGATTCTTTAAATTTAAAATATTGTATTTTCTGTAATTATTGAATTTATGACATATTTATGCTTTGTCCGATTTATTAGAAATATTATTATTAGAACTAACATTATTGTACCCAACTACACGGTTTAGAACCGCATTTATTGCGTTTTTGGAACACACACTCAACCCATATTGGTTCACTGGGTACCACAAACCTCCTCCTTTTGTAGTTATGTACTTAAATAAAATAGGTATAGGTATTTCAACAAAAGTGGTTACATTTTCCCTTGGTCCTTCGAAGTTGCATCACGATACAATAAATTCAGACCTCTGATATCTAATGCAGTAAGTCGGAGATATCGTTCAATTTCTTTGGCCAATTTACTATTCTTTTTTGTTTAAAATAATTATGCAAATTTGTCCTTAGTTCGTGTAATGGTAGTAATTTAGGAATCATTGTTTAATACCAAACTCAAAAATTCTTTTTTTAAACTGATCCAAAAAAAATAGGGATATGGTCAATTCAAGTAGGTACTGTGCTATAAATATTTTAATAAATATTTATATTTTAAAGTATTTTTTATTTTAATCTTAACAAGAATAACGATCGCACCACATAAAAAAATAAACTTTTTGTACAGCCGGGTGTAAAAGTTGAACAAATAGCATAGTTTTATGGGCGTAATGACATTATTTTTCTCCCTAGGGCCAAAAAGTAGTCATTTTGGCACTAGAACTCTTTGCGCCCAATTAATAAAATACCATGTTAACTAATTTTTATCAAATCCAAAAGCATCTTTTCTGAGTAATTTTTTGCTTGCTTTACTTCGCACCATTTATTGACAAATTCATTATAAGCCTTTTCATACAATAATCGTGATCTAAGCTATCTCAATTTCTTCTGGAAGAGAATTTTTCATCACAATTTTAATTCATTTTCATAATTTTTTTATTTGTGACACCGCTTTTTTCACTTTGTTCGCTGTGCGCTTGTTATCTGCGTGACAACGTATAGCAAATCGACTACTGCTATTTTTGAACTTCTTTTTACTTTTAATTACGGTGCTACACTACTCCGGTTATGCAAAAAACATTGTATGTATTTCAGGAAAAATATATTTTGGCGCACTGCACCGCGGGCCAAAAACTATATTATACTTAATACATAAATAGCTATATTGACTTGTTTACACATTTTTCGACATACTTTTTTCAAGCTAGTATTTTGCTTCAACGGTAGGAGACTCTCTGATATCTTTATTGGTCTAGTCTAGCCATGTAATTAGAAGAATTTTTGATAACCAATTTTCGACGTTAAGAGTTCAAAGGATGATGGCATCTTTATTGGACTCAGATCAGGTAGTGTATAGGTCCAATAAAGATGCCAGATATGGTCGATACTCATAAATAATCAGTGTTTTCTCGCGTCTGATCAAATGGAGGATAAAAATTTTTGGGTGCAATTGAAAATGTCTACACTATCACACTGTCAAATATTTTCTCCTCTCGGTGGTAGGTACTAAAGAACCAGAAGCACATGAGAAACTTATCAGAAGTATGGGTATTAACATAAAAAACCTAAATAAAAGACATTGGCCATTTTGAACTCACCAGAGAAAAAAAAGTGTGTACAAATGTGAAGCTATATGTACAAATTGATTAAATATTTCCAATGTTTTTTCAAATTTCCCTGTGAATTACTTTTGCCAGCCTTTAGTGGAATAGACTGGAAAAGTCGTGACGTCAATGAGAGTGGGGACTTTTCCAAACAAACGCACATGTCAACAGCTGGCTCGAAATAGTAAGGTTACCTGTCATTCGCTGTAATTTTTGTTCTCATGTACTTTACGTTTCGCCCAATTGTTGTTAGCTTTAACCTCCCTAGTATGACCCACGTTGAACCATGACTTCAAAACGTGTTCTTAAACTCAGACAATGAACGTCGATTTAAACCACTTTTACATAACCTCAAATGCTCAAAGCATAGAATGGAAAGGATGGCCCATTGTTTGGAAAGGTTTTGGCTCCCCCACCAGTGCATTTACGTCACACTATTTGCCTCTATTTGGCGATCGATGTACAGGGTTAGCATTTGTGAGGTTGGCAACAACGTACGATTGGCATTTAAATGACACTTGACGTCTGGAGTCGCACGTGTTCAGTGTTTGTGTTTACCTTTTGCAAACAATGACATGGATTCTTCATTATCCTTTGCTGACGTCGTTTTTGACTGAAAATGAATTTCATTCGCGTGAAAATTAGACATTTGTGTTGCCATTCTTCGTCGTTACCATGTTTGCACCTACCGTCATACGTTCAGCCGAATATACGCACGCAGGCGAATCATTTCTATACAAAATTTACCAAATGACAGGAAACTTCAAATTTACCGTTCAAACTGGGCCATGCGCAAACGTTATGCGCACCATTCACCTCCGATATTAAATACTATTATACTCGAGTCTCGTTAATCCGGCGATTCCTAGCACAGTGCTTGTAGAGTGCCGGATTGTAGAGAGACCACAAGAAATGTACATATCAAACATAATAAAACTGCAATAAAAACAGGTATACAATTTAATATTTCAAGGAATTTTTGCAATTTTGTCGCGTAACCTTGAATTTAAATGGAGCCGGATTTCTGAGAGGCCGGATTGCTGAGGCCCGGATTACCGAGAGATGAGTGTATTAGTGAGAATTGCATTTTGATGTTTTTGATCCAATAAGAACAGTGAAATTTGATCACGTGGTACTGAATTACCTGGTAATTTTAATGTTCTTGTTGCTTTGGCACCGTAATTTTAACTAGAAGAGCAAATTAATAGGTGATAATTTGCATCTCGCTTAAATTATCAGAACTGTCAGAGCAGACATTTTAAAATTCTAAAACGTTAAATTACAAGTTTTGAAACATTTATTACATTTTAACTAAGATGAACATTGCTACAATTGGTATGCTCGAAAGTACACTGCCTTTTTTTAGCTGCATCATCGTTTTCCGGACTTTCCAATCTTGCATCTTAAGAAGAACAGTTTCCGCTTATCAAAATATCACTCCGTGTGGCATTGCCACCCTGCATACAATCTACAATTTTTTATAATGGTCCTGGTCCCCTTTAAGATAAGGTTTCAGCAAAGTTATTCTGTTATGAGCTGATGTTCACTAACTCAAGCTGTAAGAGATGTGAGACTACGTTCGATCTGGTACTATGGTTTGCTATTTTGACTTTCTTTGTGTCTGTACCTAGTCTTCTGCAGCAAGCCTTGTCCACTTGTTAATTTCATTATTCCTACGGGTACGTTTCTATATCACACCGATGAACCTGATTTCTTCCAATAGGAATTGACAGTTAAAAACGTTTCTCACAGCTTATGTAGGCTGTTCTTGTGTTTTCAAACTGGCTCCACACTGAAGACACTGAAGAATGGGATTTTCTGATATTAAGAGTAACACTTCTTGCATACTTTGTCCAATATCTGATCAGGATTTATCACTGAATCGCTTATTCATCTTTACTTGAAAAATCGTCGCAAAATTCAATTTGACATATTTAGAAAAAATAAATAACGTCAGTGGCTTAGTAACGGCATACAAAAATAACTTTTTATTTTGAACAAAAAAATCATCATGCAATTCTCTAACCGAATTTCCTTCGTTCTCAAAAAATTATCAAATAATTACGAAATGTCAAACACTCGTGCTTGCTGAAACATACAAAAAGTACTCGTGCACTACGTGCACTCGTACTTTTAACAGGTTCAGCAAGCACTCGTGTTTGACATTTCGAAATTATTTGATAATTTTCCTCGCACTAAGGAAATTATATATGAAAATTAAATATAAATACTCAATAAACGCACAAACTAAAAATTCAAAAATGTCACAATGACAGTGGACCATAATTATCATCTTAACGCTAACTGGCCAACTTGATCATGACTTTTCTGTTTAAGAGATACGATAGATCTTTGCTTTTTGTTATATGTGGAGTGAATTGTGGGACTAACATCGATTATATAAATCGTTTGTGAAGAGAAAAAAGTACCTATTTATGTTCTATACAAGGAACAATCTCGATGTAGTGAAAAGCTTTATTTGTATGTAGCTATATAAGTGAAAAAAAAATGCTGATGATTTTATGGCATTGTTCAGATGCAGAGAAAAAGTTTTGCAGATGAATTTATTGTACCATGAGATCATTTAAATTGGTACTACTAACTTTTGACAATTTGATTAAAAATTTGAATGTGAAAGTGATTTCGAAAAAACGGCGACAGAATGTTGAATGAAGTATTCTGTATAGAACGCTGTGTTAAAGCTTTTGCAAAATGCCGATCCTAACGGGGAGTTAAGAGCTGCATTAAAGCTGGGAGAGAACATTTGGAACATTTACTGTAATTTTCAATAAACCTACATTATTAATTTGTTAGGGTTTTATTTTCTTTAAATTAAAACAATTTAACATGAGAAACATAATAAACGTGACAATGTTTACCATAACCTCAAATTTTACTGTTAGTCAATTTGCAAGCTGGGCCATAATGCATAAAAAATCCGTCTACTCTAATTTATAATTTAAATGATATCATGGTATTATTATTTAAGGAACAAATAAAATGAATTCAATCAATTCTGTGAGCAGCCCTTGTTTTATTACTTAGTTCATATTATCGAGCTGCTATACTGTATAATAAAGACGACTTCTGGACATAATATGTGAGTACCTTGTGTATTTTATAAATATGTAATGACACATTTAATAACATAACTATGTAGCAGAAAATGCCTCAAATTTTCTCTGTCCCAATATTTTCTGCCCTCGGTGGGACATGTTGGATTCGTCCAATATTTTTCAAACACCCTGTAAAAATATCTAGCTGTTTAAACCCGGTATAAAAGTACAAACCTATTACAATAATTGTGCACGGTTTAGATTCGTATCACGTTTCTTGTCTACGCATTTTTCTGGAATTAATTTATTTTTGAGAGCTAACATCCCTTTCCCATCGCTCCGCGTTTGAAAACTCATTATTCCGAGTTTCGAAGCATCGCAAAAACGCAGTCCCAC
The DNA here is from genome assembly GCA_963583935.1 of Diaperis boleti. Classification (NCBI taxonomy): domain Eukaryota; kingdom Metazoa; phylum Arthropoda; class Insecta; order Coleoptera; family Tenebrionidae; genus Diaperis; species Diaperis boleti. The sequence continues at coordinate 22,162,042 of OY757247.1, read as the reverse complement.
CTCCACGAAGTAATCATAATCCTCCAACCTTGTATTTTTTCATTTGATGAAATATGAGATTGCTGACGATAATGGATAAGCGAGTGTGACGGATCATTCTGAATTCTCATCCATTTAAGAATGTCGAAGGAAAAAGCCTTGCCGGAAATAATTAAGATTACACACACAAATCGTTCTATTTGTACAAAAACTCGTCGTTGGCGAGTTGAAGTATTGAGATATCAACATCAGAAAGACTTGTTTACTCAAGAATATGTTTAACTGTATCACACGTCCTACTATTAGATACCCACCGACGACCTAATTTAAAATAAGTAAGTAGATATTTATAATGTTGCGCTCTAACCTTCCTTTGCAGTGGCAGGTTCAAACCCTGCTGCACTGAAGAATTTTTTCGGAGGTAGGAGGGTTAGGTGGAAGTACAGCATTGAGGGAAAACACTCAATACGGCTCGGTGTGTCCAATTAGCAATTTTGTCGTTATTCCGTCAAGACCAGGATTATTCCTCTTATTTAAGATTTTAAATGCCATTTTTAACGTTCTTTTGTGTGAAATCTACATACTCCATTATAATCTGTAGCGGAAGGCGCGATTCATCAAGAAGTTTAATTAATTTAATTTAATTTCAACAGCTTAGTGAAATCGCTTTTATATACACATTTTTCAAATTTTCGTGTTGTAACAATTTGAGAAAATTAAATATCAAGTCATCAAATAATATTTCACACACCATATTTTAAAAGGTTTGCCAACCTTTTCTTGAGGAGAAAGCCGTAAACTAAGTATACCTATTAGTGGAAGAAATAGAGGCAAAATAGCTAGTGTATGAGTTTAAACTAAATTTTTGTTATACCAATTATGTCGCCCGCTTGTCATCAAGTAAACTTTTAACTTGACAATTTTTTAAGTTAATATTAGTGTTAATATGGGGTCCTTAGAAGAACCCGTAGAAACGCCGGTGGGAGCTAATAAACCACGTTCCTCCTGCATCTTCCACGACAATCAAATCAGGACGACTCACGACAATTAACAACACGAGAACATACCGCGCACCACAGAAAATGGCCCGTCAAATTACATTCTGACGGCTTGGACGTGGCGCTCTAATCTTGGCCCGCTTGATGTTATCTTCGATATGAATGACCAGAAGCCGTTTCTGTCACCCCCACCACTACCAACTACAAAACTACAAACAAGCAAAAAACGCTAGTCAATTACACCTGATGCGTGTACACACACGGAAATAAATCTCCCTGTCCCACGTGTACAAGAACAAAACGAGCGCTCCTCCATTGTTCTAGTAAAGACAAAAGAAGGCAGGCTGTAGTAGAGCCGGATTGGTCGGGGATTCGTATCGATTGTAGCGTTGGCCGGGCATCCGGTCGGCGCCCAATGAGCTAAAACAAGAGCCAGCGTCGCGGCGCACACATCCCTCACGACGACGACGCTCACTTTTATATCAGAAAAAATTCAAATATCAAGTTTGCGAATGCTACTGCGGGCGGGAGCTTACACACTACCAATAAGAAACTGTATAGGAATACGCACGTGTAGAAACCCAGGAAATTGTAAAACTACGACTTTATTTTAGTGGAGATCAAACGCTTACTTTGCAGTGAAGTAATTTACGAGTGAAAACATAAAAATTATTGTGATCCCTCTAATAATAATTAATTTTAAAGGCACTGTTGAATCAGTTCGATCTCAATAACTGTAAAGACTTTGACAAAATACATTTGTCTAACAATTGCATTTTTTAGGTGTTTTTTAACTTGCTATTGAGTGACTAAAATCAAATTTCAATCACTAGTGACTAAAATTTAATTTTTGTTACTCATAGTGCAACTATATGTTGTAAATAATGTCGCTTCAGAAATATCTTTTCAAGATTCTTTGTTGTTGCAACTGTTGGACAAAACGTGCTATCGCACTCGTGATTCAAAAATCTCATTCGCATTTCTGTCACTTATAATATCTACTACAGATTAAAATTAAATTAAATTAAAATATCTATAGAAAACCAATAGTTTTCCATCATAATCTCTCTAAAAAAGTGTGCTGAAAAGATTTAAAATAAGTAGTGTTGTTAAACTGGCTAAAAGACATTTAGGTTCTTACTATAAAGCTAACTGATAAGATATTAAGCAAAAAATAAATATCAATATAAACTCATCGAAAAAAGTTAGGGATACATATTGCTTAAATTCACACTTATAGGACTTTGTAAATGAGATATTAACCCTCCTATAATTTTTTTGAAAAGTTTTTTATATAAAATGGGTAAACATCAGGTTTTTCGGATAATCTGTTAAAAAGTTGACAGACAGTGAAAGAAATTATTATCTCAAAAATGCAAGAACTGATCTGGTCCGTTTTGCCAGTGCTAATAAGTTTATTGTTGGAAATAGAGTGCATAAAATGGAAAGAAGACATTTGTCACAAGATGCTGCCAATAGAGCAATTAGAATGTTGGAAGGTGGGTGGTGCTCGAAAGGTTGATGTCGCTGCAACCTTTCAAGTGAGTCAACATCTCATTTCTAGACTTTATCAACGATATCGAGAAATTTGAACTGTTGAGGAAAGTCCACGACATGGTCTACCTAGACTTACAACAGTCCGGCTATTGGCAGGGAAGCATGCAGAAACCCTACAGCCCATTGCAATATTCTGCGGCAAAAGCTTTTTTATGCTACTGGCACTAGTATAACAGTCAGAACTGTTTTAAATCGTATCAATGAAACAGATCTCAGCTCTGTAGAAGGCCGGTGAGAAGTTTTCCACTAACACCTATACGGAGAGGTGCCAGAGTATATACAATGGTGCGAAGAAAGGGAAAATGAATGGGCAACCGTAATGATCACGGATGAGTCCCGATTTAGAGTTTTCTCTGACAGACGTTGTGTTCCTCTGTAGAGACCATCACCAGGTACCAGATTTAACGACAGGTATGTCCAAGATGTAGAATTCCCACGATTTCTGGACGATAACGCCCGGCCGCATCGAGCGCGACTTGTGTTACGACTGACTAGAAATGTTAGAAATTGATCGTTTGCCTCTTCCAGCGGGATCCCCCGATCTCAATCCAATTGAGCACGCATGGAACATTCTTGCTCATGCGTTGGCTGACCACCAGTCCCGACTAGCACACCGAGAAGACATGCGCCGTGTTTTGCCCATTGTGTGGGACAATTTGCACCAAGAGGCTTTGGACAACTTAATTTACAGTATGCCCCAACGAGTCCAAGAAGTTCTACAAAATAATGGTGGTAGGACCCATTATATTATTAAGAAAAAATAATAACTTTTAAACTACTTCATAATTTAAAACAATGTAAATTTTTTATTTTTTCTTGCAGTATATGATTTTTGGGAACAAATTTTTAATAAATCTCTTTGCCAATTTTAGTTTTTATTTGTGTTAAAAGTCCAGAAAAAATTACTTTGGGATTGGTCAATTCAGCAATATTCCTAACTTATTTGTTAACTTATTAGCTGAATTCACCTTTTTATCATTTTTGTTTCTGCCATGTATTCCGATGTTTTAATAGTTATTCGCCCCCGAAAAGAAAAAGAAAAAATGTGTGTGGAGTCCACGCGCAACAGAAGTGAAACTTTGTAGTTTACTCCTTAAGAATCGATTTTTATTTTTAAATCCCGGACGACAAATTTTGATGGCCGTCGTTATTTGTTATTGTCGTGCCAGGGGGGCTTTGTTATTGCCCTGTAGCAAGCTCCCCGCCCCCTGTAATTTTTCCGATGTTTTAATATTTAATTTGCTATTCGGGAGTGAGGCAAATCCAACAAATTAAAGATCGGTCCAGTCGTTCTTGAGTTATAAACCAAAGGAGCCCCTTGAGTCCCCGTGTCCATTTATTAATAGTTATTCTGCTATCCGGGACGGAGACAAACACAACAAATCAAAGATCATAAAAATCGGTCCAGATGTTCTTGAGTTATAAACCCAAGGGTTCCCCCTGAGCCCCCTGTCCATGTTTCAATAGTTATTCTGCTATTCGGGGCGGAGGCAAATCCAACAAATCAAAGATCATAATAATCGATCCAGCCCAAGGGGCCCACCTGGGCCCCATGTCCAATGTGAAAAATAGTTTACGACTTATTCCCTTACCTACCAAATATTAAAAAAATACTTCATAAAAATCGGTCGAGCCAAAAAATCGGTCCAGCCCAAGGGGGCCCCCTGGGCCCCCATATCCATGTGAAAAATACTTAACGACCTATTTCCATACCTATCAAATATACAAAAAAAATCATAAGAATCGGTCCAGCCCAAGGGGACCCCTGGGCCCCCATGTCTATGTGAAAAATAGTTTACCACCTATTCTCATATCTACCAAATATACGAAAAAAAAAATCATAAGAATCGGTCAACCCGAAAAATCGGTCCAGCCCGAGAGCCGCCTCTGGGCCCCCATGTCCATGTGAAAAATAGGTTACCACCTATTCTCATACCTACCAAATATACAAAAAAAAAATCATAAGAATCGGTCAACCCGAAAAATCGGTCCAGCCCGAGGGCCCCCTCTGGGCCCCCATGTCCATGTGAAATAGAGCTTACCACTTATTCTCATACCTATCAAATATACAAAAAAAAATCATAAGAATCGGTCGAGCCGAAAAATCGGTCTAGCCCAAGGGGCCCCTCTGGGCGCCCATGTCCATGTGAAAAATAAACCATCCCTGGATTATGTCGATCAAAACAAAACGAAAATTATTCAAATCGGTAAAGCCGTTCTTGAGTTATAAAATTACTACGAAAAGTGGCATTGATTTTTATATATATAGATAAAATTCCGATGTGCGTGTGGTGGTAATTCTTCTCCTCCTAAACGGCTTGACCAATTTTGATGAAATTTTTTGTGTGTTTGAGTGGATCCCTGGATGGTTGGAACCGGTAGGTTTATTATTTTATTTTTTCTGACCGATTTTGATGAATTTTTTTTTGTAGTTATGGAGTCATCTGGATGGTTCTTAGCTCAGTTAGACCCGATAGGTGGCGCTGCTGTCGAGATCCAGAATATGTATTTTTAATTTTTGACCGATTTTGATGTTTTTTTTTTGTACTTATGGAGTCACCTGGATGGTTCTTAGCCACAGTTGAACTCGGTAGGTGGCGCTGTTGTCGAAATCAAAAATTTTGTTTTTAAATCTTATTTACAAAAAAATACCAAATCGGTACAGCCGTTCTCAAGTGATGCGCTTACCAACGAATCTATATATAATAAAAATGAAATAAATAATCCACCTGTCCAAAAACAAAATGATTAAAATTTGGATAAGACAACGTCTGTCGGGTCAGCTAGTTTAATATAAAATTACAAAATATTTTAAGATTAAAAAGTCTCTTTGTAGTACCTACTCTGTATCCATTTTTTTCGGCAAATTGTTCTCCTTAGCGTTTCGTTGGTTATTTTCTCCAGCCACTATTTTTATGTTTTCATATATTATGCCATCTTGTGGGTTTTCCAGTTTTTTTTTTTGTACTTATAGATACCTATTTTTCGCTTATCCTCGATGCACTGGGGTCTTTTTTACTTTCCACGTCTAGGAGAGACATTTTGCTCCATAAGGTTGGTGTTGGTCAGTGCAACGAACACAGAAAATAACAGTTAAGCCGAATTCACGAAATGGGCGAGCAAAATTCAAATTTATGTAAAAAAAAATTCTATTTTTTTTGACCTAATTCCCTTGATTCGTTACAAAAAATATTGTACCTAACTTATTTGACAGGGAGATTTCCCGCATTCGCACTAAATGCATGCGGCACTCCCTTCGGTTGTGCTGCAAACAAAGAGCTCATGCGGGAAATTTCATATTCCAAAAACCACCACCTGTTGATTTAAGTTGCTAAAAAAAGCATTGGTTGTGATTTTCATATTCTCAGGGTGGCACTACAGTTCATAACTGTAGACATTAAAGTCAAAACATTTTGAAAATGAGAGGGGCTGTGACCATTACTATAACCTATCTTTTTTCCCCCATGTTAAACGTCAATATCGGTCAATACGATGTTGCCGGTTGTATTGTCTAGGTGGGATGCAGTTTTTTCAGTTACGGGATGTTGGAATTAGACCGTCGTTTTGACATTCGCTCTGAAGTTTTGTTTCTCTCAAGATGATTCCAGATTCCAGATTTTATTTAGGCTATTAAATTTATTTCATGCTACTCCACTTCTATGTTTAATGCCTCTTTCTGTGTGGTTTTGATTTCATCTACATGTACTCTTATAATTGTCATCTTACGCGAACAGTTAGACTTTTTAGTGTTAATACCTACATTCGTAATCGCACTTGCTTGGACGTGTTGTGTTTCATTTTGTATTTTTTTTTTGTTATTGGATTTCTTGTTATATCCACTGTATTATACACAGCAATGATATTGCACGTCTTATCGTGGTCTATGGGGCCAAATGCCTTGTAGAAACCTATGAAATTGATTTTGCCCAGAGTCTACGCATGGGATCTGAATGTTGCTTGGTTTTCTCTTAATCTTTGTCAACTTCTGGGCCTAGTTTACAATGTCTTTTGGGCAACCAAAAAAACAAAATTGATCAATTGGAAAAGTCAGGGATTTATGAAATTAAATGTAAAGATTGTAATCACAAATATAGTGGGCAAACACATTGCTCATCAGAGATTTGGTAGATTCGAAAAATGAAATGTTGCTCAACATATTTTTGAACATGACCACCACATAGATAAAACTTGTGTTAAATTAGTTAAACCTGTAAATAATTGTAAATTTCGAGACATTTACGAAAGTCTAGAAATATATATACGTATATATATATAATAATGGAAAATGTGTTTTCAATAGCGATAGAGGACCGATCCCCAGTTCCGCACTATTCCCACTTTTGAATAGTACGGGTGGGGGTGCGTCCGAATAGAACGGTGTGTTAGTGTGTAAGGTTAGTATAGTCATCGCCCTGATGATGTTGTTGTTGTGATTGTTGACGAAACGTGCGTCGGTAATTTTAATAAAAAATATTTTTTTGGTGTTTTAGGGGAAAAACCGATTAAAAAGTTTGTCATTTGGTTTAGTAGGTACTATTTTTGTGACTATTCGGTTCACCTCTCAAACTGTGACATTCAACCAATAACAGCCGTAGAATTTCAAAATTTTGGCCAATCAAAATCAATTGCGGTGACTATTCAGTTCACCTGTCAAACTGTGACATTCGACCAATAGCAGCCGTAGAGTTTTAAAATTTTGGCCAATCAAAATGAATTGCGGTGATAATTGTACTAGTATCATGTGTTCATTTAAAAAAGTCATCAAGTCGTCTATGAATTTGACATAACATTTTAACGTATGTCTGTTGCCAAAATAATAATGAAGTATGTATTGTTGGTTGCGGACTTTCAAATTGTAGATGAAGCAATAAATCACATGCGTTTTTCAATTCGTCTTCCTCACTCAAAAAATCATAAGTAACATCATAAATGAACACCTTATACAAATTGCCGCTGACAATCGGACTAGTACTTTTAAGTGACAATTTTAAACAAATGAAAATCTTTATTGACACTATTTTTTTACAAAATTAAAAGTACAATTGGAAAAATTTATCTTCTTAGAATTAGACAAAAATCCTGTGCTGGTCGACGACTCATCTTCAATTCTTGTCATAAATTGAGAATGTTCTTTATTAGTGATCTCGGTTGTCATGTTGGCCCTCATTTGTTCAACAATTTTTTGGTGGTGCTCACCATCAAGCTGTAGGTACGATTTAATCGAGTTAATGTTACTGTGACCTGTAATTTTAATAAGTTGTTGTTCGCCAACCCCAGATTTTGCTACTGTCGATGCAGCAGTAGATCTAAGAGAATGATTCGAAATTGTCCTTTTTTTAATATCCAAACCTGTTTGTTTAGCCGCAGATTTCACCCACTATCCCATTTCGTGAATTCCAACAGGCGAATTTTTGTACCAATTGCTGGAGGGCGAGGAGTTCCAGAGTATGTTTGGAGTTAAAAACATTCTCTCTGTTGTTATGTTGTTGCCCCTCCTTGCAATAAGTTTCTGGTGCAGTCTAAAACAGATGACATCAACAAGGTAATACAAATTGTAAGATTCGGAAGGTCCTTACCTAACAGGACAAAGGTCAATATTCTTATTTAGTATAAGCCATTTGCTCTCTGCCAATTTCTACACGATTATATTCTACACGTTTTAACGTTTTAATGCCTTCATTATTTTTTTCTTCCTGAAAAAAGTACGTCATGCATTGAGTCCCTTCTCCTCCTCTCCAGGCCAATTCATAAGACGCAATCACAAAAAATTTCTTTTGAAGGCCTACATGAGTATTTACATCGAACATATTCACTATTTTTAAATATTCCGCAGCATTCACAGTTCTTTGTTCCGGGATTCTTTGTAATAGCTTTCTAGTAGCATCACTTGCTTGGCGTGACGTAGCAAAAAGGGGGTCATTAAACGGGTTAATTTCAATATTCCAATTTTTGTATATTTCTTGAATCATTTTCGCTGTAACATTCCACATGTGTTTTACAACCTTTTCTTTGTAATCGGTTCCATCTTGTTTTTTCATGTTAGAGGCCCAGCATTTTAAAATGTCGTTCAAATCTGTAGTCGAAGTAGATAGTTCAAATTTTTGCTGCTTTTCCTTCAGAAAACTTGAAAAGTGACGCCAAACAGATTCACGGGATTTTCTATATCCCTGGCGATTTCTTCAGTTGACTTAAGGCCAAATCTTCTCGACATCTCTTCGTCCACACTTTTGGGCTGCTTTTAAGTACTATTACAACCTAAATTGTTGTTGACAAAAAAGTGTGGATGGTGACACAAGAAATACAGCTAAGTCTCCAAAATCGTATAATGAACAAATAAAAATAATACAGGAACTTCCTACAATTATACAATATTAAAATAACGTGGTGAAAATTGAAATTATAATGACTGATCACAAGTTGTTGCAATAAATTACTAAATGAACGATAAAATAAATAAAGAAAAGTTAAATTGTGACTATTGCACTTTACCTAAGGTTTAAATTACATTAAGATGATTACTGAACTTACAATTTTTAAATGAACGCTAATATAACAAAAAACTAGATGAATTGATAACACATAAAAAAATATAATAAAATATTGTCTATTACTTATCTTCATAAACTATTACGCTTCCTGCCGGTTTTGGAGCTGTCCTGACACCTTACTATTTACTTTCTGGCGAATCCTGCGAGTCTGTGATTCGGCAATTCCTGCTGGTCCTGAGAAATTACACCAGTTTCCACGTGAAATAAACTCCGTGCATCCAGGAAAGAATTTGCACAGCTATTATCCCTTTGAGGTGGTACAAAGTACCTAGTAAGTGCTGGTAAATCTGATTGAAAGAGAATAGTCAAGGTCTGCACGCAATAAAGTAGTTTCTCTTACCTCTCTCCGAAATCTCAACATTTAACGAATTATCCGCTAGAGCGATTTGTTATCGAAATAACTCACATTCAACGATTCTAACCGCTACCGCGATTTCTCTGGAGCAATCTCTTTTTCCAGGAGCAAACTTTACGTTGAATGTGACTTTGTCAAAATGTCGAACGAAAAAGAGAGAATCTCGGTTTAGTCGCGCAGCACTGCAAAACCTATCGTTGTTTTTTGTATATGCCGGTTATCTCTAATGCCGATTCGTTCCTGAACCCGGGTGGTGAATGCGCGGCAAAAATCAAATTGTAACAGTACCTTCAAAATACACGACAAGCTTTTTCTTGAAATTTGACAAAACTCTCGTTTTATTTTGTTTTGATTTGTAGTTGCCAATGAAACGGAATCATGAGTAACTAAATTTTGAGTTCACTAAATTCAAAGTGATTAAAAGAAAAATGGTTTGGTTCACTGAATAGTCCTCCGAATACGATTCGTAGTCAAAGTTGAGTCGACAATTTCTAAGATGGTTCGTGCAAGCACTCGTCGCATTTTAAGCAATTGCAATGACATTCGTGACATCTTAGAAATAATTGTCGACATAACTTTGACTACTTATCGTATTATAAATGATAATTTTGGCATTTGGCATTGATGTATATTTCCTTTTTATATAATAATGTCTTATTGTCAGTCTTTTAGCATTCGGCGCAGCACGGGGTAGCGCATTCGAGAATTTTTCTCTTTTCTTTTTAATTTCTCAGCCGCACTGCACGTGTGTATGCCACTCCGGGACAAGTCCCCTTCATACCGGAAAATTATTTTTGTGGGAAAAATTGACCAATTCTGCAATAGTTAAGAGTTCATTCTATCCAAGTGGGCTGCTATTCCATTATAATAAATGAAACGAAGAGGAGAAACAAACTCGAACCCACAAATTTAAACCGTACCTTCACCGCTTTCGGGCCTTATAGCCTTATAGACCCATCATCAGTGTCAAAACGGCGTTACAATATAACAAACATTTTAAAATTTTCAGTTAGAAACCACGTCTCACAAACGAGCACGAGGTTGGAGGTTAAGTAGAATTTTCTAGAAACCTACTCGATAAAGAAGTTAGCTGCACAGCTGGCGTTCGTAAAGAGGGAGATTTCAACAATTCCTGCAATTCCTTCTATATAAAGTTTTGCGACACCCCGCAGATTCAGAACTTTCTGTAAATTTGCCGCAAAGTTGAAAACATTTTTTCGGTAATATAATTTACCTATTACTGTGCGGCGCAGTACGCCTTGATCGAAATAACTGTTTAGTGGACGTTTTGTGGTTTTTTTTTATTTGGTGTCGAAAACGAATTTTTTCTTTTGCAATTCTTTTTAATGAAGTAAGACACACGCACTTTGATGATTTCGATTATCGGCACACCCCTGCCGAGTTTGGTTTATAACTTCCCGGGTTTGGCCCGATAGTTTTTATGCGATATTCTTGAGGTAAAAAGTGTACCGATGCATACGACTCCAGATGTTTGTACAAACTGACTGAGCCAAACAGCTCTGTTCCCCATTCTGAACTGAACATAATCTTAATCTTCAAGTCGGTGACTGTAATGAACTGCTTTTCGCCGAAATGAAAATGCAAATAATCCCTAATCCCTGAACCTGTGCATGAGATTTTTGAAAATGAAAAGTAGGGTAGTGCGTGGGGCACAATGTCCCACAGTGACTTTTTAATATAAGACCTTATAACTTTACTTTGCAATTGTGGTATTCGGAGAGCGATATCCAAGGGGGAGTAGAGGGTAGCCCCTGGTTAACTTGTTAACGTTACTTTTATAAATATTCATTTGTGATATGTAGTTCATCATTTTTAGATAGAAAATGTACTCATATAATATACAAGGAAAAGTCACTCCATTATTCTAATTGTCTTGTTATCGAGATTTATATGAAAAATTGGACTTTTAGCCCCGCGCTACCCTAATCTACTCCTGTATCTTATCAATGTCTTTCATTTAAAAAAACAATTACAAAAATCGGTGCAGTGCACTCTCTTTTATTTGTCGCAAATCAACATAAAATCGGGCTGTCAGTTTTGGTGGTAGATAACTACATACTTTTAATCCCTAATTTCCCCTAAAACACCAAAAACAAATTTATTAAGTTTACTCATCGCCCTGATGTTGGCAACATTGTTGGCGAAACGTGCGTCGGCTTAATAAATTGTTTTTGGTGTTTTAGGGGAAATTATGGATTAAAAGTAGTTAGTCTCATTGTCAGTTTATTTTAATTCACTTTTTCCTTTGCTCTTTATGTTGGGAAGTTATTATTTGAGCTTTAAGTTAGGTTGTTGTTTTTATGTGCTTTGTATGGATACTTATTTCTTTTTCAGATATAACTGAAATATTTGCCTTAATGTCTCTCACCTTTAATTAGGTCACTGTGCACGGTGTTTACTATAATATTTACTTTCTTGATGTATTTGCATACAGTACCTACTGGGTGATAGTTATGAACTGTCACGTACAATTCAAGGACGGTACGTTACAATGATTGACCGCAAAGCAAACTATTCTCGTCTTGGATGTTCTTATTTGTTTGTGTACTCCATATAACGTGTTGGTCAGTGTTGGCTCCTTGTGACTTCCATCTTTTGGGAGTAATGAAAAGGTAAAATAACCTTTATTAATAAGTCGCCATTGGGAACATTAGTAAAAGCATTGAATATATACTGCTGCACACATCGGAAAATTAAAACGTCAAAAATTATCAACTTTTGTATTACAGTTCGATAGTTTCGAAGCACTCATGTAATTACAAGTGAAAATTTTTGGTGAATCATGTGTATGAAGTTCGCGGTTGAAGTCTGAGAACTTGAAAACCTGAAAATCGAAGAAACTGATATCCTGACAACTTGACAACTGAAAAATAAGTATGGAACCAAAAAGCATCAGTAAACTAGACAAGCGACGACTCTTAGATCTCAAAAAACTATTAACCTGTGATTCCTGATATATCCTTAATATAGAATAATATGTGACACATTATATCGACTTATGTTTTGATGAATGGTTTTTCATAGGCAAACTTGTCCAAAATAATTATTAACACGTGTTGGTGGTTGTTCAAAGTCTTTCTACCCACAAATTAATTTAGTGTTTACCGTCAGGTGTTATCATTAAAATGGTGATGTTGGTTGTATAAATCAATCAAGGACACCCGGTATCAACCCTCGCGACAAATCAAAAGTAAAGTTACAAAATTGGCATGTTCTCTTTTCGAAATTAGCTGTATCTACCCTTCTGCCTGCCGCCCGTTCCGTGTGCCTCTTCAACAGGTCCTTTCTTTGCGTCGAAAATTCTCGATAGATAACAATCGGCATTGAATAGAAATTTACATTAGAACGGTTTTGTTTCCGTACACAATGTACCGATGTCAGCGCAATCGATACTCGCGAATGTCGCCGACAAAAGACGTCGACAATGGCCTGTGTCATTCGCAGGACCAAACAAGCGGCATTGTTACGGTTTACACGGAAAATACTATTGCAGAACTCTTGTTGTTCTTTTCCGAGGTGCACACACAGACGCCAATAAGAGAGGCACGGAGATAAGGACGATAACGCGCGTGCCAACGACGACGATAACGCGGAACGGAACGCTATTCGACTTATCGGTGATGTCGCTGTTTCCGATCGCGTGTATGCGTGCGTAGAGTTTGCCACTACTGACTTGCGACAATGGGCCAAGATGGGAGAAACAAGAATATGCTGAAAAATTAGAAACACATTTCATAAACAACACTATCTTGAAGTTTAGAACTGTCAAGTGGTTAAAAAAAAAAAACAAGTTAATTAGGCTCAAAGACCGAAAACGCTTACTGGGAAAAAAAAAGTACGTGGAAAACTCAAGCCGACCACAACGCGCTCTGACAAAATCAAAAAGACCACATCGTTGTTATCTGAAAGTAAACAAGGCTTTAAAAATTCTCACGGCAGAGATTTCTGTATTGAAAAAAAAAATGCAAAGGTGACTCTAAAAAGATAACATTCGCAATTCATTTCTAATATTAGTTTATATGAAAATAAATATGTAATTAGGTATTACTCAAACAGTGAGGACCCACGAATATTACGAAGTAAGCTTTAACATACTTGTTGACGTTAACCACTATTATTCCGATGAATGTAATTTTTTATTGATATGCTGTCTTATTTTTGGATTCACTATTTCTGCAAATCAGAATTCACGAACACAACACAAACTTTATGACAATTTGAGGGATCCATATAATATATGTATAGTTTTTGGATACCACCTAATCTTAAAACCCATAAGTATCTAAATGACCCCATATTTATTATTTCACGGATTTATAGGTAGTTGTTTAGTTGACATAAAAGATTTATTGATATGATAATATTTTTAATATTTACACTGCGGGACAACAAAAGTCTCCTATTATAAAATGAGTACATTTTGTAATATTTTCGTTCTTATAAATGCCTGTGTACTGCGAAAAATTTCATAATGCCCTTTTCTTCTATTAGCCCTACAATCTGAGCTATTTGTATCCCGAACGTGGGGCCAGCAACGCCACTTTTGTGCCGTACAGTTTTATCGCAAAGCCATCAAAACAGAATGAAATGGCCACAATGGCCTCGAAAGTTTCGGGTCACAATCAAGCAACAACTTTCTCTCGTCGTCGTAGTTGGCGTAGTTGCTTTTGACGTACTGATGCCTGCCCCCAACTCCGGAAATCACCCTCGAAGCGGACCAATTAGACAAAGAACAAAACGTATGCGTATGGCACGCCACTGGTTTTGATTTCATATCAATCAACCTTTCAGCCTGGTTATTATTAATTTTTCTGAATTTCTTGACCTACTGTGTTGCGTGTAGTGCTAATTTTATTGTTCCCCGTTATGAAGGTTGCATTAAGGTGTGTCGAATTTTATAATGTAATTAAAGCGGATGATTCAGAGCTAAAAACGAGCATCGATAAGAAATACTTACCCAGATAAACTAACCGAATAATGTTAGGGATAATATATGACATTTTTGTACATGGATTATAAATTATGCACAGTAAAGGCTCCTCTATTCTTAAGTTAAATCGCACTATGAAAAAAATTTAAAAACATGTCCCCACTTCGAACAAATCCGATGAAAAATGGCAACTTGAAAAATATGTGAAATCAAGTACATACATAATTATGTCGAAAAATTTAATGTTTAAAAAGTCAATAAATGTTTCCTAATCTTATTAGCTTTATGCTTGTTAAGGTTTAAGATCTACTTTAATAAAATATTTATAGCACAAGTACCTGAATTGACCTAACCCGTAACTTTTTTCGAGCAGTTTATTATAACAAAACATAAAAAATAAATAAGTTACTAAAATGGCAAAACCAAATCTTCATTTAAAATTAATTAAATTAAAAAGAAATGAACACCTGGAATTAAATTATTCCCAATTGAGAAGACTATTGTTCTAACAAAAAAATCAATGTATGTAGTTTATAGTCCGAGGTCCATTATAAGTGTATTAAATTTCAAACCTTCATTTATACTTTATACATTTCTACATTCCTCTAATAAAATTTCTTTTTTACACAAGCGTGAGTAGAAATCAGTTTCTCTGCTGTCAAAATTGTGACAGGAGTGGATCATTTTGTCCCAAGAATGCCACATTTTCTCCCTAGTGCGTGTATATTATGTCCTGCGACTATCAATACAGTAGTGGTAGGTACGTAAGTAAAAACTCCCTGTAAGAAAATGTGACAAGTACATATTTTCTCCCTAGGGAGAAAAGGACTACTAATATTTTATGTGCGGATTTACCAAAAAGTTATATTCTTCTCTTGAATTCTGTTACGTACCAAAAATTGATTTGATACCGCCCCAAATATAGCTCGTTGGAGATGGGCTGGATCTAGTGTTATTATATACATATTGTGACGTTCTCGAAGAATCGGGAGTGATGATTTAATTGTAAATCCGTAGGATCGCGAATATTCTATTCTCGAAGAGACCAGAAGCGGCTTCCCGCTTTAAATAGGACGGGAGAACGACTGCGGATGATCAGTATAGTCGAACCGCGTCGATGAAGAAGTGCGAATAAGCTACTTAATCCGTGTGACTGTTAAAATAAATAATTGTGCTGTTATAACTGTAAATAGCCTAGTGTTTAAATAAATTGTACATAGTTTGTTCAAATAAATAGTTTTGTGAACCCATAAACGCTACATTGGTGTCAGAAGTGGGATTAATTAAATAAATACGAAGATGGCAACGAAGAAAGTTACGTTGAAAGAACTAAAGGTTGCAGAACTGAAGAGGGAGCTGGAGGAACGTGAGTTGGAAACTTCTGGAACAAAATCGGTGTTACAGAGAAGGCTGATTGAGGATCTTGAAAAGGCGGGTGAAAATCCTGAAGTATACTTGTTTGAAGTTTCCTGCGACATAAACAGTATGCTACAGAAGCTCCAGGAAAATATGCTGGAAAATTCTACCAGTTTAAAACAAGAACTTCTGGAAAATTCTATTAGTCTAAAACAAGAACTCCTAGAAAATTCTGGAAAGCTGCAAGAGAAAATTGGTTCGATCGAAGAGAAACTTCTAGAACAATCGGACGGTCTGAGGAATGAATTCAAGGAAAGTCTTCAACACATCGAGAATAAATTCGACGATAAACTAATAGCGATTGAAGAGAAGCAAAGAGAACTTGAGAGTAAGTTTGCGAATTTAGGGCACATTGAAGGTCGTGAACAACAGACGACAAGTGGTTTGATGGAAGTTTCCAGAATACGGATGCAACCACCAAGCTTTGATGGTAAATCTCAGTGGTCCAACTACATTGTGCAGTTCGAAGCAGCAGCCGCAGCCAACGCTTGGAGTAATGCCGAGAAAGCCATGGCCTTGATATTGGCACTACGGGGTGACGCAACCGACGTGCTACAGACAATCCCATCAGAACAAAGGGCAGACTATGGACAGCTTGTGAAGTGCTTGGAGATGCGCTATGGACAGACACACCTTGTGCATGTATATACTTCTCAGTTGCGAAATCGTTGCCAGAAGCCAACGGAGTCTCTACAAGAGTTTGAAGCAGACATAGCACGCTTGGTTCGGCTAGCTTTCCCGGACGCTCCAGACGATATGATGGAAAGAATCGCTGTGCAAAATTTCACAGACGGCATTCGAGATGGTGACACTAGGCAGGCATTGATATTAGCCCGCCCAGCAAAATTAGCTGATGCTCTAGCTCGGGCTTTGGAGTTCGAAACAAGTAAAGCCGGTTTGAGAAGTCAAGTCCGAGTTCGAACCATTGAAGAAGAAGCTACAAATGGAATCGAAGAAAAAATAGAAGCAACAGTTAGAAGGGTTTTAAAAGATATTGTGCCAAAAGAAAAGAAGACGAATATCAAGTGTTGGAAGTGTGGAAAAGAGAGTCACAAGAATAAACGATGCACCGTCAACGTCAAAAAGTCCAACGGAGCCAGCATAAGGAGGCAACGTCAAAATACCCTGGAAGCAAGTGTTGCATGCGTCAAACGCCAACTTAACAGCGCGTTCGTGGCCCGGATTTCTGGACGGAAAGCCATGTTCGCTGTTGGTGGATACAGGAGCAACGAAGACGATCGTAAGGCCCAACGTTTTAAACACCGACAAGGACATACTACCCACAAATTGGAGACTTCGTACCGCTACTGGGGATTCGGCTACCACCCACGGAGAAGTCAACGTCGTTATCACAATTTTGAGTACCGCTTTCCACCACAAGGTACTGGTAGCGAATATCCAGGATGAGGTAATACTTGGAATGGACATTCTGGGCAGTAAGGGCTGCGGATTAGACTTCGAACGTGGCACGTTGAAAATAAATGGAGAAGAGGTCGTACTACACCGAACTAATGAGGAAGCCATTCGTGTGATTTTGACTGAAGACACTTCAATACCAGAACGGAGTGAAATGATTCTGGAAGCTCGGGTGGATCACAAAGATGGAGAGAGAAACATCATGATGTTTGAACCCAGATGTAGTGACAATGAGATAGGACGAGGATTGGTACTGGGCAAAAGTTTGTTGCATACGTCTGGTGTAGTACCAATAAGAGTGATGAATGTCAACTTCTACGCTCTGACCCTGAAGAAAGGCACTATATTAGGGTATTGTTCTCCTATTTCATCCATCATCCGCCAAATAAGAATCACTGAAGAGCCACAGAAGAGGATTGCACCCGAACTAGTCAACCTGGTCAAGACATCGTCGAGGGAACTTAATGACACCCAAAGAAAGCAGCTTAAAGTACTCGTCAGCCGTTATCAGGACATCTTCGATACCGGAAAGGGCAAAAGAGGCAGAACCGATGTCATCAAGCATCAGATCAACACTGGGGATGCGTGCCCGGTTAGACAGCCTGCTAGAAGACTACCTCTTGCCAAGAAGGAAGAGGCCGACAAGATCATTCGGGAAATGGAGGAAGAAGGAGTGATTGAACCATCCAGCAGTCCATGGGCCTCGCCTGTTGTTCTAGTAAAGAAAAAGGATGGATCAACTAGATTCTGCGTTGACTATCGTCAACTGAACAACGTGACGAAAAAGGACAGTTATCCACTCCCCCGAATTGATGATACCCTTGATACCTTGGCGGGTTCGAAGATCTTCTCGACTTTGGACTTAAAAAGTGGTTATTGGCAAGTTGAATTGGCACCTGGAGACAAAGAGAAAACAGCATTTACTGTTGGCACAGGCCTGTGGCAGTTTACTGTAATGCTGTTTGGCCTTTGCAATGCTCCTGCAACTTTTGAAAGATTAATGGAGACGGTGCTAAAAGGATTATCGTGGAAAACTTGCCTAGTGTATCTGGATGACATCATTGTGGTCGGAAAATCATTCGAAGAGCACGTGAAGAATCTAGAGGAAGTGTTTCAACGCCTTCGAAATTCTGGACTGAAGCTTAGTCCGAAGAAATGCCACTTGTTTAGAAAAGAAGTGCAATATCTAGGGCATGTAGTCTCAAGTCAGGGTGTCGCCGTCGACGATCAGAAGGTCAAGGCCGTGAAGGAATGGCCAACGCCTTCAAACAAGCACGACTTGCGCAGTTTTCTCGGTTTATGTACTTACTACCGCCGGTACGTACCAGGATTCGCCAACATTGCTAAACCGTTGACTAGGCTAACTGAGGGCGAAAGAAGGTTCCAGTGGGACGAAGATTGCAAGGAATCGTTTGGCCAGCTGATGAACGCACTGATCAATGCACCGATTTTGAGTTATCCGTTGCCACAAGGAGAGTTTGTATTAGACACAGATGCTAGCAACGTGGGAATAGGCGCTGTATTGTCCCAAATACAGGAGGGGCGAGAGTGTGTCATTGGTTACTTCAGCAAAACATTGTCAAAGCCAGAACGGAATTATTGCGTTACTAGACGAGAACTGTTGGCCGTCGTGAAGTCCGTAGAGCACTTCTATAAATACCTCTACGGAAGAAAATTCTTGTTGAGGACGGATCATGCAGCGTTGAAGTGGCTTCTAAACTTCAAGAATCCCGAAGGACAAGTAGCCAGGTGGATCGAGAGACTGCAAGAGTTCGACTTTGATACGGTACATCGTGCTGGTATAATCCATCAGAACGCCGATGCGCTATCGCGAAGACCGTGTCCAGAAAACTGCAGTCACTGCCGACGTGCTGAGGATAAGTACCTCTCCGTTCGAAGGACGAAAGTTATAAACGAACGCTGGAGCCCTGAAAGGATTCGAGAAGACCAGGAGAACGACCCGGACTTGCTGTTGGTACTAGGATGGAAGAACGAAGACCGGAGACCGACGTGGGAACAAGTTGCGCAATACTCACCCAGTGTGAAATCGTATTGGGCTCAGTGGAATTCCATTGTCGTGGAAGATGGAGTCTTGAAACGCGTGCTTGAAAAACCTGAGGGTCAAATAGAGAGAAAACAACTGTTGATCCCCAAAAACAGAATTCCGGAAGTTCTGGAGGAACTCCATTGTGGAGTAACAGATGGACACTTGGGAGTGTCAAAGACCCTTGGGAAGCTGCGGGAAAGGTTCTACTGGGTGAACTGCAAGGAGGATGTTAAGGAGTGGTGTAAGAAATGTGCAACTTGTGCACAAAGTAACGGTCCACAAAAACGCAGGAAGGCTCCGATGAGACAATACAACGTGGGTAGTCCATTCGAAAGAATTGCCGTGGACATTGCTGGTCCGTTTCCCCAAACAGATGACGGAAATAAGTACATTGCTGTAGTTATGGACTATTTCAGCAAGTGGGTGGAAGCATATGCCATTCCGAATCAGGAAGCTGCCACAGTTGCCGATGTAATTGTGAAAGAGCTTATCTGTCGATTTGGTGTGCCGTTGGAACTACATTCCGACCAAGGTAGAAACTTTGAATCCGCCTTGTTTCAGAAGATGTGCAGCACTTTGAATATTCGGAAGACAAGAACAACACCGCTTCACCCGCAGTCTGACGGAATGGTGGAACGAATGAACAGAACGATAAATCGATACTTGTCCAAAGTCGTCTATGACCATCAAAGAGATTGGGATCGTTACCTTCACCTATTCCTCATGGCATACCGATCATCCGTTCATGAGTCAACCGGACAGACACCAGCTAGCATAGTGATGGGTCGCGAATTACGTCTTCCCTGCGATTTGCGATTTGGGTGCCCACCGGGTGAAGACCTAGCTGGCGATGACTATGTCACCGAACTGCGACGAAGGATGGAAGACATTCACTATCGGACACGCTTAAACATCCAGAGTGCTAGCGATCGGATGAAGGATACCTACGACATCAATGCTGACAGAGGTGGATACCAGCCAGGCGACTTGGTGTGGTTGTACAACCCACGACGACGCCGGGGTTTGTCTCCAAAGTTACAGACTTCTTGGGAAGGGCCGTACGAAGTTCTTAACCGAATTAATGATGTCGTTTACCGCATAAAGAAAAGGCCACACGGAAAACCCAAGATCATCCACTTTAATCGTCTATCACCATACCATGGAACCAACGAAGACCGTCAGCAAGGCCAGCAGGTGCGGCAATTGATGCCAGTGGAAGACTTGTCATTTGAAGAGTTTATGTCTCTGCATTCTGGAAGTTATAAGTCCCGATTTGGAATCACCCAAGAAGTACGTCAAGACATTTTTAAAGCTCCAGCAGACTATTCACTAGTCCATTGTGTGTCTCAAGATCTGGACATGTCGAGAGGGATCGCCACTGTGTTCAAAAGGAAGTTTGGTAGACTCGATGAGCTTCGGAAGCAAAACCCACAAGTTGGAGGGTTACTATGTCTGGCAGGCACACGGCAGAATTTACGAAGGAACATCTTCTATCTAGTCACGAAACAATTCACGTTCGAGAAGGCTACCTACCAAAATGTTTGGGATACCTTATGTGTGTTGAGGGAAACCGTTCTTTCTCAAGGTATCAGGAGATTAGCAATTCCGAAGATCGCCTGTGGATTTGATTGCCTGGATTGGAGGCTAGTCCGAAGTATGTTGGAAGTGCTCTTTCGTTTCACGGGAGTGGAAATCTTAGTGCATTGCTACAACCCAAAAAGGCCAACGAACTGGAAGACTGTCGATTGTTACTTCCATAGAACGTCTGGGTGCAGAAAAGGAGCAAACTGCAGGTTTCGCCACGATGAGACTGCTTTGACGTTTCGGGACGAAACATCTTTAAGGAGGGGGCAGTGTGACGTTCTCGAAGAATCGGGAGTGATGATTTAATTGTAAATCCGTAGGATCGCGAATATTCTATTCTCGAAGAGACCAGAAGCGGCTTCCCGCTTTAAATAGGACGGGAGAACGACTGCGGATGATCAGTATAGTCGAACCGCGTCGATGAAGAAGTGCGAATAAGCTACTTAATCCGTGTGACTGTTAAAATAAATAATTGTGCTGTTATAACTGTAAATAGCCTAGTGTTTAAATAAATTGTACATAGTTTGTTCAAATAAATAGTTTTGTGAACCCATAAACGCTACAATATCTTTATAACTTGTTTTTTTCTTTACTTAAATGAACGCCACCAGTTTTTACCGCAGAAGAGGATGGTTACGAAAATATTAAATTTTAGTTGAAAAACTGGAAAACTTTAACAAAAACTGGAATTTAAATAAACATATTTCCCGATGAACAATGGAAATAAATGAAATGAAATTGTCAGTCAATAGGATAATTCATCAGCAAAGTTCAGTTACATAAAAGAATAAGAATTTACTCATAAAACTATTATCTGAAATTAAACAGACCGAATTGAAATTAAATACGCCCGATTTATAGCTATAATTCGCCGTATAAAAAAAATAGTGTAAACAATGTATTTATCAGTCAACGACGATTTGACGATCTAATTAGTTTTACGTTACACTCTGAAGTTGATACTAAGTTATATAATGTACGATTACTATTACTTTAAATTATTGCGGTGGTCAATAACCACAAACAAGAAGAACAAGAAACAACAATAAGAAGAAAACACAAGATGTCTTATCTGACCCTGGAACATTGGTTTGGGGTGATGTGATGTCTTCCAGAAAGAGGCGACGACGATTGTCCAGCCCCTGGCACAAGTAAATCCTCCTCAATTGTCCACGACGGAACTTAGGGATTTCCAACGAATACCACCCTCGATGACGTAGTCTCAATCCAGATCTTAGCTAAGTTGGTGAGAATTATAATGTTCACCCCGAGCCAGCACCCTAATGAAGAAGATTCTCCTTTAAGTAAAACTCACTTAGTAAAACGGATGACTTAATCCCTTGCGGTGTCGCAGGAACAAGGTTTCCACCAGGTCACGGATGGGGTCCGCGACTCCTCGGCGGAAGAAACGTTGCCGGAGACATCGACCGACGTCGATGAAGGTTGTTGGTGAGAGCGGATGCTCGACCTGGTGCTGTGCGCCTCGACGTAGTGGTCCACCGGACCAGTAGGGTTTTGGGGGTCGACGATTTGTCAAGAAGACATCAGTTTGTGTTTTTCTTTGCATAATTATGTCGAAAAATTTAATGTTTAAAAAGTCAATAAATGTTTCCTAATCTTATTAGCTTTATGCTTGTTAAGGTTTAAGATCTACTTTAATAAAATATTTATAGCACAAGTACCTGAATTGACCTAACCCGTAACTTTTTTCGAGCAGTTTATTATAACAAAACATAAAAAATAAATAAGTTACTAAAATGGCAAAACCAAATCTTCATTTAAAATTAATTAAATTAAAAAGAAATGAACACCTGGAATTAAATTATTCCCAATTGAGAAGACTATTGTTCTAACAAAAAAATCAATGTATGTAGTTTATAGTCCGAGGTCCATTATAAGTGTATTAAATTTCAAACCTTCATTTATACTTTATACATTTCTACATTCCTCTAATAAAATTTCTTTTTTACACAAGCGTGAGTAGAAATCAGTTTCTCTGCTGTCAAAATTGTGACAGGAGTGGATCATTTTGTCCCAAAAATGCCACATTTTCTCCCTAGTGAGTGTATATTATGTCCTGCGACTATCAATACAGTAGTGGTAGGTACGTAAGTAAAAACTCCCTGTAAGAAAATGTGACAAGTACATATTTTCTCCCTAGGGAGAAAAGGACTACTAATATTTTATGTGCGGATTTACCAAAAAGTTATATTCTTCTCTTGAATTCTGTTACGTACCAAAAATTGATTTGATACCGCCCCAAATATAGCTCGTTAGAGATGGGCTGGATCTAGTGTTATTATATACATATCTTTATAACTTGTTTTTTTCTTTACTTAAATGAACGCCACCAGTTTTTACCGCAGAAGAGGATGGTTACGAAATTATTAAATTTTAGTTGAAAAACTGGAAAACTTTAACAAAAACTGGAATTTAAATAAACATATTTCCCGATTAACAATGGAAATAAATGAAATGAAATTGTCAGTCAATAGGATAATTCATCAGCAAAGTTCAGTTACATAAAACAAATAAGAATTTACTCATAAAACTATTATCTGAAATTAAACAGACCGAATTGAAATTAAATACGCCCGATTTATAGCTATAATTCGCCGTATAAAAAAAAAAGTGTAATCAATGTATTTATCAGTCAACGACGATTTGACGATCTAATTAGTTTTACGTTACACTCTGAAGTTGATACTAAGTTATATACTGTACGATTACTATTACTTTAAATTATTGCGGTGGTCAATAACCACAAACAAGAAGAACAAGAGACAACGATAAGAAGAAAACACAAGATGTCTTATCTGACCCTGAAACATTGGTTTGGGGTGATGTGATGTCTTCCAGAAAGAGGCGACGACGATTGTCCAGCCCCTGGCACAAGTAAATCCTCCTCAATCGTCCACGACGGAACTTAGGGATTTCCAACGAATACCACCCTCGATGACGTAGTCTCAATCCAGATCTTAGTTAAGTTGGTGAGAATTATAATGTTCACCCCGAGCCAGCACCCTAATGAAGAAGATTCTCCTTTAAGTAAAACTCACTTAGTAAAACGGATGACTTAATCCCTTGCGGATAAATTAAATTATATCTGCCACCACCCACCTAACAATAATGTCTTTTTACGGAAAACGCCGGCCGGAAGAAGGCCTCTCAAACCTGCGCAAGCGTCGCAGTGACGATAGACCTACGGCTGCTTGGTGTGAGGTTATGTAGATGTAAACAAAAGAAGTTCTTCAATATTTTCCGACAGAACACAAAGAAAGTATGAAGGGTAGGTATTACCCAGTCGAGGTTCCATTAATTTAGCCCCTTTCATTCTGGGCAGTGGGAAAAGTGTCGCATACTTCCAGAACGAACGATCCAACCAGATAACACCAGCACAGCGAAGAATGAAGAAGAAAGACCATAGCATTGAGAGTAACATTCCGTAGTGTCGAGCACAATAATTACGGTTTACAGTAGAAATTAGTCTGAGCGAGAATAAAGTAAAATGTAAGAAGAAAACAGCGGCTTAAACTCAAGAGCGTGGTACGCCGAATACCATCTCCCCTTGGTGGTAAAATGCTCTAGTATGCCCCAATCCAGCAATCCCTTCACAGCGAGGTGATTCAAACCCAAAACAACTAATCAACAACCGAAAAAAAGCAAAGAAAGACGTAAGGTTAATGAAAAGATAAAATTGTCTTCACAATTGTCAGGTTTTTGTGGTTTAGCTTGTGTAAATAATAGTATATACACCTCGGGAGAGAATGCTATTTTCCGTCGGTGCTTTACCGCCCTCTGGCTACAAATTGCACCTCATAAAAATCATGCATTTCTCTCCCTCTATGTATAATCTACAATTCTCTTTCGCTTTCTTCCGCATCAAAGAAAACAGATCTGTACAGTAGTTTTCAATTACCGATACGGATACAGATACAGGCGTTTTCATTTCTGCATCTTGACCATCCAGCGTTACTAGCAGGAAAGACCAACTAAAAATATAAGGATGCAAACTCAATAACGCCAAACGTGACAATAAAAAAGACACCAGAAGGACTGTTATTTGATAAATTAGTCTATCAATAGAATATAAAAATTTCAGTATATATGTCTTATGAAGGTCCTATTAGAAGTATAGCTAAGTAAAGAGGCACCAAGAAAACACTATAAAGAAAATTTACCTCCCCTATATAAAGGACATCCCAACCTGCACCTCATTGTGGTAGAAGACGGGCACACTATAGACAACGCAGAAGGAGACTGCGTAATTGCCGGTATTAACAATCCTCACTTTTCAGCCAACAGCTTCGGGTCGATGAGTCGATTGGCAAAACGTGAATAAAATGGTTCCGAAGAAATTGGCAACCGGGAAATACTGCATTAATGACTCAGATGAGTCTCTCTACTAAATCATGGTATGGTTTGTGTTATACGTTAGCACACTTCAATATTGCGATGAACGAAATTATTAATGACGTTAAAAGAGAAGGCATACAATAAATGATGGATTTGATCAAAATATTATAAGTCATAGAAATCTAGTCGAAGAAACGAGAGCGAAGGCGATAAAAGCATAGAAGTAATATGGAAAAATAAATATGATATGTCAAGTGACAGAAAAATGTCAATTTATAAGACCTGTGTGAGATCAATCTAGACGTAAGCATTTCAAATTTCAAACCAGAGAGGAATCATCCAAAACTGAACAAATAACGAGAAGCCTGACATTAGGCCCTAAGAACAATAAAGAACGAGACCAAAGAAGTAGCAGAAATTGCAGGAGATATAATGCAAGGTACATATCACTCTTTTACTCTTGTTGAATAGAGAATTGAGAAGTGCATCTAAAACCCATTAAAAAAATTGATGACGGTAAAATTATCGCAATATAATGTTTAGTTCTGTGGCTGTCGCAAAGAATTTTATCCACGGCCGAGCGCGGAGATTGTCGAGTTCGCCTGGGTCAAAGCCTACTCATGCCCTCTTAAGCGAATGCTGGTAGCCAATTGTAACGAATGCGACAAAAACAAAGCTATTGCATTTCTACATTGTACCAAACAAAGAAACAAGACGCCCCATCTCCGCTCTTACGGTCAACAGCCCAAGAGTGTCTCATTGTAGAATCGAATCATGTAGTTTATTGTAGCCGACGGCGACGTATTGCACTCTCGAGATAAAGATAGAAAGTCGGACGTCCGACTAACAGATTGATGTAGGAGGTAGGATGGTGTTCCTCTTAGTTCAGTCAGCTGACTTGCTACTAGTGTTTCAACTTTCATCATGTCGGTAGTGCAAACAATAAAAGAACTCCAAACTAATCATAACCTTGTCTCCGTCGTCTATCAACTGTTCCTGTTTGCTGAGGTCGTCTCCAAAGACTTTATCCTGTTTTGACTAGTTGCTAGATTTTGGGCCACATCGACCTGTCGCAGGTCAGCCTGTAACATTCCAATGACTCTTTCCATCAGCAGGGGTCAAATTAATGTCACATTTTGTTTTTTTGAAGAATTTTCAACTTTATCGTCAAATCACTCCGTAATGGATAGAGATAGCTGAGTTATTCTTTGAGCATTAAGACAAAGTTTCGTCTTGTCAAGCACTCTTAAATTTACAGGCATAAAAACATTAATATAACATTAACATTTAATATTTTAACAAATTTGATTTTTAGCCTTAAAAAAAATTGATTATTGTTTAGAAAGTCACTATGTCTGTTTATTAGACACGATTTTTAGTTATGTTTCTAGATACTCTGTTTCTTTGCGCACAAACTGGCCCAAGCTGTTCGGTCGGTACATCGATTTTAAGTATACCGAACAGCGAGAAAACAACAAAGGGTTACAACAAAAACTACTAGAACAAAAATCTTTTCCGTGTAACATATTATATGTGAAGGTTCGACATATACTATCGTACATGTACATTTAACGTACTTCTCATAATTAATCAGTAATTGCCGCAGACATGAGAAAGAAATTTTGTGGCAGTCACTTTTTGAAAAGGGGTAATTGTGAGTCGTATAAAACCAAATATAATAAGGACTATGGATCTATATCTATCTATACTATACCCCAAATAGCAAAAAAACTATTAAAACATGGACAGGGGGGTCCATGGGAACCCCTTGGGTTTATAACTCAAAAACGGTTGGACTGATTTTTACGATCTTTAATTCGTTAGATTTGTCTCCGCCCCGAACAGCAAAATAACTATTAAAAATTACAGGGGGGGGGCAGGGAAACCCCCTTGGTACAGGGCAACGACAATAACAAAGAACTCCGGCAACAAAAATCGAATCTAAAGCTGTAAGATCTAAAAGTTTCACTTATTCTGTCGCGCGTGGACTCCACACACAAATTTTTTGATGATATCGAGAACGGATTGAATTTCGATGAATTCTTTTTTTCGGGGACGAATAAGTATTAAAACATCGGAAAAATTTATGACAATTTATGAAAATTCATTCTAATGAATCTAATGTAATACATGACAGAAACAAAAATAAACATGGCGTTGTGTGCATTATTCTTTGATAGAAAGCTGAATTTAATTCACCTAATAAGTTAACACAACATTTATTGATTCTGGGGCGGTACGAAGTTCGCCGGGTCAACTAGTTATTATATACATACAGTAATTAGGATAAAAATTAAAAGGCCTTGAAGAATGGGGTGTGAACAAGTGTTGAGACAGAAAAACTCTTCAATAACTGAATCACTCTTAAAAGGAAAATGACAGACAGTGACAGTTCTATCAACTTGGATATATCACTAAGTGTAGATTATTCTACAAGTAAAGAAAAGTGTTACTAGAAAATTCACTTTCTTACGGGTTGAATATACTATTTTTTTGTATACTTGATGGTGACAAATAAACAAAACAAAATAATAGCTAAATAATTTGAACGAAAAAATGTAGAAAGCCGAGCTAAAAATCCTCGTGAGATTCAACTTCAAATTTGCTCCCAGAATATTGTGGTAAATCTTGCTTTTTTGCAAAGCAAAAAACAGTTTTACTAACAATCGTACTTTGTTTTTTCTACAGCTTTGGTGCAGACGCATCATTTTGGGACATTACACAAGTTCCTGTTAATTCTTATTTCCACTTTGTGATATAGATAAAATTAATAAACACCAAACAAAATTTGCTCTTTTGAAAACCGCAGTAAACGAGACGCCATTGCTTTTTCTCAATCCTGACGTCTATCAAATGGCAAACTGGTGTAAACAAACACAATTATTTTTTGTTTCCAAAGGGCTCTTTAATTAATGTTACTCTGAGTCACTCGGTATTTTCCAAAGGGAGTTGAGCGACATTCTTCTTTTAGGTGACTCTATTTCCAGGGTAAGTCTTAATTATCTTGCTCTGCTATTCCATAACCACAAAAAAAATGACATAAAACTACTACAAATGCCAACATTTTTAGTTTATTTTCACATGTTTAAAATTTAAATTATGTTTAAAAATGAACAATAAGCTTCGAAAAAAACGTAAAACGATTGTCATTTAGTAAGTAAACATATTTTGCTTGTCCGTTAATACAGGGTCTTCATGAATGACTCATACATCCATATAGTAAGTATTCTACTGCAGAATTATCTATCTAACTACATGTAAATTATGTTTTCCACAGGCAACAAACATGTACTATGCATCATTATTTTATGAAGACCCGAGGTATATTATGCTACTTTATGTCATTTTGTGTGCAAGTAGATGTTTTTAAATATAATTTTGTTATTCAATTGGGCTTCGATCTGCTGAATGTCATAAAACCTTTTATTATTAATTTAGGTGCTTCCTTCAAACAGAATAACTATATGGCTTTGTACATTTATTCTAAGATTCACCTGCTGCGGCACTTCTCACCTCGGGCTTCATCAATTTGGAAAAATTTTCATTACCAAGCTGTTATTTTCGTGTCGCGGGCTCATTTACGTCATTAGCATTTTTTTAATTTAATCGCGGTAATAATTAAGTTTCCTGGTTGGCAGTTGAGATAATTGACTCGTGTAAAAACGCATTTATCATTGTTCTGACGCAATAATAAGCAAACAACTGTAATTGCTTTCAAAAAAATCCGACGTATTTTCAATAATAATAATCAATGTAACGATCAATCACGAGTCGTCCTAAACGAAATTTTGAACTGGAGACCTAGAAGCATAATAAAACAAGCAGTCTTGAAGATTATTCTGTGATGATTGAGCATCCAACAATGCAGATGTGCACAATAATTATTATATGATTATACAGAAAAGTGAACTGCTAAATTTAATCAATACATAGTATGTATTAAATCTTATGCCAAGGGTTGCGATGATGTTGATAGACATCTTATTAAATTATGACGTCCTTGTATATTACCTAAAATAATTAATCAAATTGTAAATTTTTGCATAAACAAACGTTTGTATATCCAATACCAAAGGTCAATAAAGTCACCAGTTTAAAGGACTTCCTACAAAATGGTTTCCATCTTGTTTAAGTTTGGAAACCTGGCAACAAAAAGTTGTTTTCATTTATGAAAAAAACAACTCTCGGAGAGGTCATTTTTTATTTTTATTGCGCACACTTTGACATACCTTTAAAATTTTTGCCGCCATCTTTGAAAAAGTTGTGACGGCATCGGCATTTTTTTTTTTAAATGACAACCGCATTTTTTTGGCAGATTTGAGAACTTCATGCAATTCTAGAAACAAAAGTGTCAAAAAAGTATGACCTTGAATTTGAAAATTTTCGAAACACCTTTCAAAGTTGAAAAAAATGGGATTCACTTTCTTGGATAATTTTATTGAAAACTGAATAATATCCGAAACCATGTATTATATTTAAATAAGGTGTTCGAACTAGTGACGTAATTTTTGTGGCGTAATAACAAAATGTTTCGAAAATTTTCAAGCTCAAGGTCATAGTTTCTTAACACTTAACACAGTTTTTAGAATTGCATGAAGTTTTCAAATCTGCTAAATAATTGGGGATCTTCATAAATGGCGAAAAAAACCTGTCCGTTCCATTAATGAACAAACAACTTTTTGTTCCCAGATTTCCAGACTAATGGACCGTACTGTATATGCTGTATAATTTATCGTTAAATCACAACTTGTTAATAAATCCATCAAAATCCGGTGTTATGCTATTTGGTCGAGAACACACCAGAAATAATTTACCAAATGTAAGATAAGGCAATACTGGTCTGTTATAGGTCTGATATTAGATAATAATTCAAGATTCAATAATAGTATATTACGTACTGAGGCGGAAAGTATGCCATTCCTGTCGAGAGAACTATAGTTTATCGAGAAGCGTAGCCTCGAGGTGAACTGGTTCTCGAGACTTTTGCCGAAGTTTGTATAGTATTCACAATTAGGTATTCGAAATTTAATAATTAAATCTCATTACATGAACTATTATTGCAACGTTTAATTTCAGTCAAATGTTTGCACTTAATAAGCACTGCAACAATTAATATTATTTGTCATATAAATGTCATATTTTTTTTTTTGGAATTTGTACTATTACACAAATTAGTAAATCACGTTAAGGGTAATTTGTAATCGTAATTTTGTGTTTGTCAACTGCTCACCAGTTGCCGCGAGGCTGCAGCAAGAGTTGCGTGATTGCCTTTATTATACCAATCATACTTTTAATAATAATTTAAATTCGGGTTGCCTGGCAACATCAAGTGAGTAATGAAATTGCAGGGCGGGAATTGGTCACTTTCCAACCTCCTTTGCAGTTGGAACGCAGTATATTACCAACCGATTGTGAATAAACATGTTTTAAAATTAGTTCAATCTGCTTTCTGTAAGCTAAAAAAATTATATTCTTAAGCCGGGAATACATCTGACGAATGTTACCGTTCGTTCGCATTCGCACCCATTTCAACCATTGCTACTGCTCGCAGAGGTTCTTTCCCGGTGACATGACACATTTGAACGAATCATCCGCGTTTGCACCATTCGCAATATTTCCACCCATTCTCGACCGTATGCGGGAATCCATCCGGCGCTATCAGCGGTACGCTGCATTAAAGAATAAATTATGCAAGCCGAATGTGATGGTCAGCCTATTTTCAGCCCTTCGAAGAATAGGGTTAAATAAGTATGAAATGAAAAAAAAAATACTTTTTAGTTATGTTATTTTTGTGTTTTTTGAAGTTTTTTTTAAGTTAATTATTTTACAATTTTAACGGATGGGTAGACCCAGTAAGGACGTTTCTCGAATGAGGAAATGACAGCTGGTTTAAAAGGAAGATGAAAGACGGAAACGCTAAAAAAATAGAACCAGAAATTTTAAAACAATGAATGAAAGTTCACAGGAGCGCGAAAACAGATTGTCGGATGACTGGCACGTTTTTAGTTTGTGTGTGATGTATTTTAATTTCAATTTTAGAAATTTTGATTGACCATCCATTAGGGAATTAGAGAGTTATTAACGGCATGTTAGATGAATTTCTGAAGAAGCTGAGGGCACCCCAGCAAAACGTTACCGAATAAAGATAATTAAAAATTAACAAGTGATTTAATAACGGCCAGAAGCCAAGAAAACATCAAATTAACAATAACAGCATAAGTGTTAAATAAATTAAGAAATTAATCTCAAAAAGATCGAGACCATCAATACAAATTCAAGATTGGATATTTGAGATTCAAGATTCGATATTCGAGAATTCGAGATTGGAGATTCAATATTCGAAATTATATTCACAACACTTCTAGATTTTCCATTTCCGATTCTACAGGGTGTTATGTCCAATATCAATGAAATTAACATGGGACCATCTTGTAGCTATACTGAACAAAACGTAAAAAGAATCAATGAAATCGGTTCATAAACAAAGAAATTATGTTTAAAGTCGGTTTCAATTAACACACAATAAATCATTTATTCACCGTATTTATGATGTTATCGGCAGTCCTTGACCACAGTTTGCTGCCTACGTTATTGAGGGGTTGTCATAAATTAACAATGCAGCCTGCAGAGATAAAGAGCAGTATGCAACCTTTTGCGACGAATGGTAGCGAAGAACTGAAATTATTGTCAACACATCCACACTCCAATGTTTCCAAACATTCGTGCGTCCCATTTCCCTGTGATCTTTTCATTTTTACCGCCCGACTGTGGGAAAAATTCGTTCGCATTTGTTTGCGCTCCATCCATTCGTCCCTCAATAAAATACGATGCGAATGCATGTCTACACTTAAGCAAAAAATGCTCGAGAATGCGAACGAGTGCGAACGAATAGTAACATTCGTCAGATGTATTCTCGGCTTTTCAAACACAATTAAATGCTAAAGTAAAACTTCTTTTAACTAATAATTCATGGAAGATTGGATGTTATATCCGATTCCTTTCTTTTTGATATACCTACTAGTGTGTTGTATTGTGTATCAATAAATGAGTTTATTATTGTCTATTATTATTAAGTGATACGAAGATAAAACAGTATATAAATTAATATCAATTCATAATCATTTTGTCAAGTATATGGATAAGTAAGACACTTACCTAAGTAAGTCCGGATTACACACACATGCAGCTAATGGCCTGAAAAAAATAATTGCAGTAGGTTATAAACTGTAGTTTCATAATAAAATTTAAATACATAAAAGATTTACAGGTTACAGTTAATGGCTTACAGTTTTCAACACCTAATCGATTTATTATAATGAGTTGTTTAAAGATCATTTTCTGCAACCACTATTATGATCCTAAGTGGTATATTTGTAAAAAACTAAACGTTCTTTAAAACGATTTATAGACATTGTATTGAGTAAAGGACTATAAAGTATGACGAGATAGATTAATTTAAGGAGATGCCGAAAACAAATACAATTTGTAGGATGGCTAAATTGACAAATAAAATCAAAATCTTACGCCTTAAGGCTGTCATTTAGTAGGGATAGAGCCTATACCAAATGCACGGGAAACATGTTACCATTTTATTGAATTTTACGGGTTTAATTTTGATTATTTGAATATGCGGTTATAAAAAATCGATAAAGGACATCTTAATTCAGTGTAAGACGGTATTACAAAGCCCATATTAGCATTTGTTTATTCATAAAAAAAATTACAAAGTTGCTTCATTTTTAGGAGTATAAATGAATGACTTTGGAATTTTTTTTCTGAAAAACAACGCACAATTGGTAAATTTGAAATGGACGTTACCCTGTAGCAAGAATTAAACCTTTGTCAGTAAAAAACTCACGTGCCTTAGCATTGTTGTTCGTCAATAAAATTCAATAATGTTTGTTCACAAAATTATTTCTGAAGTAAGCATGAAATATACAAAAAGCTGTATAATTGGGTAGAAACTTGGGTGGAAAATTTAGAATTTGGTGTAGCTTTGGAGCGGGAGATGTCGCATTTTACAGTGAGCTTTGGATCGACAAACCCGATCATAAAATAATAAACTTGGGCGAACACAAACACAGCAGGTATTTTTTATGATGCTTTCCAGCTTCCGGAAACTCTCAAAATACGGACCGACCAAGACCAGTTATAAGTAAAAATACTTTGCAGTATTTATCAAAAAAAGTTGCTTGTCTCTGTATAAACGATGAGACCAAGCAAATACAAATAAACAAAGCACTTTCAGATTCAAGAACAATTAGCAATTTGTCGAAAAAATTTTTCTTTTTTCATTGTATATTCCGGCGATCAAAATGATTTATTAATTGAAATAATTTATAGAAATTAAATTCTATAGCAAGCAATAATTTTTTTTTAAATTGCATAGCAGGTGGCATACAAAAAAAAAATTAAATTGACCTGGCCGAGCGATTACCATTACATAACGCAATTAATGATTTTGTTTCAAACTTTATCATCACACTGTATGTATTAGGGAGGAAAGTATATATATGATATAATTCAATAAATTTCATTAATTGATAATAATTAATAATTAATTATTGTTGTTAATTGTTAATATTGAACACGCCGCTAATGAATCGAAATGAAATCTGCAACGACTTGTCTGCACACACAGTGAATTATCCCCGCGCGGTTTAAATTGCACACGCCAAAAATCAAGATAGTTTTGATTGCAGCGAACTTGACTTTTATTGAATTTCACCGGTTTAGTTTTGATCATTTGAATATGGGGTGATGAAAAATCGAAAAAGGGCATCTTATTTCAGGGTAAGACTTTATTACAAACCCCATATCAGCATTTGTTTATTCATAAAAAAATGATCAAATAATGTTCCCCAAAACGACTCATGTTGAAATTTGACATAATAAAAGTAAAAAATGTGACACGATAAATAGTATTCAGCGTTGCCTTGAAAATAAACAATAAAAACATATTTGAAAAAGGAACACAGAGGATTATCAAATTATCACTATAATCCAAAAATTTAAAAGTCCTAAGATTGGTTGTAAACGATGATGAATGAAATGATCTATAATACAATTCAATAAATTTTGCTAAAAATTCGCAGGACATATTCCTCAAATCAGACATAATTGTTAATGATGAATTTGTTATTTATTAATAATTCATTGTTGTTATTATTGTTAATAATGTTAATATTCTTAATATTGAACACGCCGCTAATGAATTGGAATGAAATCTGCAACGACTTGTCTCCACACACAGTGAATCATCCCCACACTGTTTTAATTGCACATGTCAAAAATCAGAACAATTTTGATTCCAGCGGACTTAATAAATTGCGAATTCCACAATCTTGACAACACGAGAAGTTTTAATTAACTGTACCCCGCTCTCCGTGGTCAATGCAATACTTTTTCCCGCAATCTTTTTTTCAGATTTTCAAATTTCAAAAAATCGCTGCAAAGATCTATCAAAATTTCAAGCGATAATCTTCAGAAACAAAAAAGTTATCTTCAACGCTCGGCAGGAAGTACATGCCGCAAGAGAACCTTCTGTCAGAGACCTATGAGTGAACCACGAGTGGACCCCTTTATTGCGGGTATTTTATTACGGCGAGAGTCTCTATTGTAAAGAAATATGGTCACCCAAGTCATCAATATTCATTTTTAAAGTTTCCAAATAACGAGTTGTTCGTTTGTCCCCAAAAGCAAAAGGACACCACAAACCAAATCCGACCCAGACATTTTATCTCATTTCAACATCGGAAGAAATTTGTCTCTCCCTAAATGACAACCTTAAGGACCAATCGGAATTAAGACGTCATTGATAATAAATAATTAATAATTTATTTCAACTACTGGGATATGGGGCATTTTCTTAGATGTATTCTTTTCTATTCTCTTCGCAAAGGGAAGTCTCTCCCATCCCCTTCCGTAAACATAAACAGTTTAATCCTTCCTAATTACTTCCCAAATATAGCACATTGAATTACATTACAATTCCCCAAAATCAATCCTATGAAAAGTCAACAATATTGTAGACAATAATTTTTGCTATTCAGATACTTGTTTCTGTTGCCACGAAAATAATGACGAGTGCTTGCACGAGAACGAATCGATCTGAAGAGTAAAAATCGGCGGCAATATTATTTAGACCTAGAGTCCTGTTTGGCTTGACCATTTAACTGGTAAATTGAAATGTTAAACAGCTTAGAAAAAAATTGCCACTAAAATAAATAATTGTCCTATTGGTTGCTTATTTTGAAATTGAAACATCTCATTGGTTGGCAAAAACACAAGTTAAATTTGGGCGTTAGTAATTTTTTCGGGGTACATTCCAGCACAGCTCTCTAAGTTCGCACAAAAACTCCCATCATTAAAACGCGAATCTTGGTAGCGGAAACAGGAAGTTAATCTGCAACTGCACGTAGATATATCGACCGGTAGCCGAGCGGAACTTCCGGTGGACCGGAAACATAAAAAGAGACCGCAATTGCTCTTCGGCCGGCCGAGTCTGCTTTGACAAATAGATACATCACCGTGATTGCCTGCAAGGATTCGAGTGGAGGTCCCGAGCCTTGTCTCCGATCACGCTAATTTATTACTGTGAAAGAAGGAAAAACTCGACTTCTTTTCACGGCTTGTATATAGAATTTTTTCCCGAATTTGTTTATAGCTTCTTGTGGTTAGAAAATAGTTTTCAGGGCGAGTTCTCAGATGGAAGAGTTTCGATAAGTAATGCAATACGATGAGATCAGAGATTCATCAAGGTGCCGCGAAGACCTTTTCGTGACCCTTGACCGTCACTGCCACCTGCCATCTGATAGAGATATCATTAATGTTGATGGCTATTGTATCCTTGTTCTGCTGGGGATCGTGTTCACGAAGGTATCGTTGTAGACGTTCTTATCTTTTTACGCTGAACTTTGTCGACAGGGAAATGAGAAGCAGGAAAACCATAAAAGGCGCAACACATGATCACAAAATTTAAAAATACACACCGTACAAAAATTAACGCATAATTTTGGTTGAATTAAAAAATTAGTTTGTAGGCACAAATTGGTGAAAAATTCATTTCTACACAAAAGTGCTGCTTCAAAACAGGACTTAATATCTTGTATACGTATATCTTTCCCGTAGCTGCCTTAAAGCTTGCAAATAACGGTCGAGGCATACTCTTTATAATTGCACCTAAACTAAATTTGGGGAAGTTTCCCCATTTCTCTAGAAGCACAATTTCTAGTTGATTTAGCTGTCACAATGGCATTCTAAGTAACCCGTTGTGGTTCCAAACATTCTCGATAGGATTTAAGTCATGGATCCTTCAGGGTTTCGGTAGGTTTTTACTTCCTTTATATATAAGACTGCACTATTCTGACCATGTGCGAAAGGACATTATCGCCCATTAAAAATTAAATCTTTTCCAAGATATTATGTATGGGTCGCAATGTTATGTACTAAAATGTCAGTATTTACCGTGAAGCTGTTAAACGAGCTCCTCCAAATCTGTGCGCCAATTATGTATATATAAAATGTCGCTCCACACCATAATGGAGCCTCCACCCAAATTTACTTGAGAACCCAAAAATACCTTAAATAGACCGTTCAGTTGGTCGTCTATCTGACGACTGTAATATAGATCTGGACTTGTCAGACAATAAAACCTTGTTTGAATTTTTCGCTTCTATTCCGAATGGGTTATAGAATCGTAATTTGGCAACTCGATGTTCCCTGGTGATAAGTGAGGCAGGAGCAAGAACTTTCATACGGATATTATCTTCTCTAAGACAATTTCTAATTGTTTGTAGAGAAATTATTACGACACGGGCCAAAATCAGTAATTTTATATCATGCGTTATTTTTTGTGTGCAGTGTGTTAGGAAGTTTTACAAGCTATTAATGCTGTAAAGCAAATACAGGGCGAATAATAAATAACAAATACCAGTATATTACATTAGACTAAAATTATTATACATACTTAAATTATATTGTAAAATTTAATTCGGTTATCTGAAATAAAATTAATACAATAAATAATTATTATTCTTACCCTATAATAAACCAATCCGCATTTTTAATTTAAAATAAGAACCAACATCAAACAATGATGCAGTATGGTTCGATTTAACGAAAACATTGAAATTATGGTAAAAGTGCCTCCCTCTACACTGGATGAAGACGCATTTTCCCAAATTTCCTACATATACCCACATATTAGGTGTCTTGAGAAAGTCATCAAGTTAAATTAGAAAAATTATAAGAAGAAGATAGCGATAGAAACGTATGTCCGCGGCTTGGTTCATACTAACTTCAAATGTCATTTATGTTGAGTCAATTTACTTCGTATTGTTAAAAATAGAAATAGATTGGAATAGAAAATCTTGGACGTCAATGTAATTCCACTGCCACAAAGTGTAAAATACTCTTTAACTTTTGTAACCTACTTTTTTAATTCCATTTTTGACACTTTTGACACTTAAGTAACGTGTAAACATTCAAAATGTTTCTACGTTCGATCTCCGAATACAGCATCGAAAGCAAAATAACGAGTGATCAACAAAATTTGTGATTGCAGTTGGCTAAAAGTATATCGGTACTTTTATTTCACTTTTTACATTAATCGTCAAACGTTTAACCTATTTTTTCTGACTGTCAAAAATTTGAATTTCTATGTCATAACTGTTGTCCCTTTTAGAGAAGAATGTTAGGACAGGGATTAGTTATTGTATGCAGGCAGGCAGGCTATGTCTAAAGCCATGGTGAGTAGCGACACCACCTAGCCGAGCTGAAGTCCTCAGGGGCTCAGGCTGCATAGCCGGAGTACGGGTGGCACAAACCTGAGGTGCCCAAGCCACAGATGAATCTACGCCGCTCATCTAATTAAAACTGTAATGTGGTTGGCTGCAATAGAAATCACCACAATGCGTAGTGGTGGTACGCTGCTGTCAAACACTCCGGAGGAACTGGAGGAGTAAACCTCTATAAAATAAATTATTTTTAATATTCTTTAAGGGCTAATGATGGCAGTAGTGTTCTGCCGAAACATGTTCCATTTGTAATTTTACACTTATTAAAGTTTGTGGAGTTCGACTTAGATATATTTAAATTTTAATTTAAATTTACTCCACTTGGATTTATCGACATTCTTCTGGTTTGAAATTTTCGTTGCTATCGGTGGCTTGTTTATAAAACATATTACAGTTCACGCAAATTTCTCAAATTCTCCAATTTAGTCTCTGAAAGTGTGTTTGAAATAGCAAATAACCAGCAATAAAGCATACCACAAGATGTTCTGAACGAAGCTGCGGCTGCAGTATCCAATTTATTGGAAGAAAAATCAAAATTAGTTTACGAAAAAGATCTTGTGAATGTAAGACAATAAAAAATGTGAAAACTGTTAACGAGGAAATTCTGCTGGCCTATTTCTTCGAAAAATCGAAGAAAGTAAAGGTGTCCACCCTATGGTGTCGTTACTCAATGCTCAGAGCAACGCTATCTATAAATGAAAATATTGATATTTCCAAGTAAGGCAACTTAAATACTTATTCTTAATTAGATTGAACTATTTTAGAGTTTTCCAGGTTTTCAAGGCCCATCACATTTATAAAAAGACAAACTCAGGTTACGAACCAAAAAAGTCTAGAACTTTTGAAAAAACGATTTTTACAATTTTTTAACCGGGGCTCCTAATGAAATGTACTTATGTATGAAGGTAAGAATTTTTATAATCTTGCTTGAAATAAGTTTCTTATTTTTAATTCTTTATAGATAGTATTAATTTATGGTTGTAGCTGGCTATCAATGAAGATTGTCAAGTTGATTTAATAGAAATTTACAAGAAGTACAAAAATTTACGTCCACAAAATGTAGCACACAGAAATTTTTTTCTCTGTTATCGGAATCAAAAGTGCACAATACAACCTATCGGTATCAACACTTTTGCGAAAATACCACAAATGATAGTGAAATATTTGAAGTTACCAAATTATGACCTTTATACCGGTCACTGTTTTCGAAGGACTTCTGCAAATTTATTAGCCAATGCAGGAGCTGACTTATTAACTCTTAAGAGACACGGGGGATGGAAGTTTTCTACAGTGGCAGAACGCTATATCGACGAATCAATTACTCAAAAAATATCCACGTTAAGAAAAATTTTGGCAGATGTAAATTCAAATGAAAGGCCTGGAACATTCATTGCACTTGACCATGACGAAAGAGAGGTCAACTTAACTTCCACTGTACTTAATGAAAGTAGTCATTTTTCCTTCTTTAAGTATTCATCAAATTAGTAATAGTACAATTAACATTTATGTAAATGAATTACCTAAGAAATAAACCTTTTTGAAAATTCGAAGTTGGAAAAAATATTGTTTGATTACACGTGAATAAAGAAATTTTATCCACTCAAAAACATTATCACACTCGGCTCGGCTCGTGTGCTAAACTGTTTTTTCGTGCATAAAATTTGTCTTTATTCACTTATACCATAAATAGCTATTTTTCTTGTGGCTGTTATGTTGCCTAACAAAAGTTTAATCATGGAGCATTTACCGTCAATATTTTAATTAAATATCTTCAAAGAAAATTGGTCCAACAATACGGCTGCGTGAAATGGCTGCCCCGACTCCAACTTTCTGAGGATAAAGGGGTGTTTGCACGAAGAAATGCGGATTTTCTGAAGACCACATACGCATATCCATTCGAATAAAACCAAGCTTCATCACTAAAGAAGTTTTTTCGAAGAAATAATTGTCAAATATGTGCAAAAACCATGGGCAGAAGTTCACACGTTGAGGAAAATCTGTTTGAGACAGTTCTTGTACAATAAACTTCTAAAATCCAAACAATTCTAAATCCTTTTTAAGAATATTTCGGCAAGTACCATATTATGACAATAATGTTGAAATAAATGACAGACCGATGTCTTTGGGGGTTCTTCCATAGCTTTATCGCACTCTTTCAACCATTTCAGGTGTTCATCCCGATATCTACCACTACCTTCTCTTCGGTTAACACTACCAATACCACGAAAATTTTGCTCGCATCGGTTTAAAAAGTTGAAGAAATTACTGTAGCATATAGCAATATTCGGATTTTCAGCTCGAAATTCTTCCCAGGTATCCGGGATAGAATGTTTCCAAATCCCGTTTACTTTTGTTGCATTGTGAAAATAAGCCTCTAGTAGACTAGACTGAAAAAGGCATTGTAGGGGTTCCACTCAAGTGTACTTTTGCAAAAGAACAGATTTTTATTTCAAGTTGGATTTGACAAATCGATGACTTTTTACACAATCCTACTGATCAAGTATAGACTTCATTTTGGATTCAGAAGCTCCTACGATCACTGATTTTGTTGTTCACAGTGTATATTTCTGTATTTACATTTTACAATTTTTACAATTTGTAATTTACCAAATTCAATAAACCTCAAATTTATGACTGAAATCGTATATTAGAAACAGTCAGCTTTCGTTTAATCTGCAATTTACATTTTATTTCAAAAGAGTTAGCTTAACATACCACACCGAAATATTACTTCTTATGGGGTCTTTAAGTACTCAAATTTTTCTCTAAAATTTACGGATCATCCGTTTTTTATTCACAATTTTCGGTGGAAGCTAAATTTGGTCGCGATAGCCTGGATTTTGAGATATATTGGAGGTAACTATTGTAAACCAAATTGCCATATAAATAACGATCTTGTACTATTATTATACTTGTCATGACAAAACGTATCTTAAAATACCATGAGATCGTTTAAATTATAAATTAGAGTAGGCTGTAAAATTTAAATTAGGTTGGCACTAATAACCTTTAACAATTTCATTTAAAATTTGAATGTCAAAGTGACTTCAAAAAACGGCAACAGAATGGTGAATGAAAGTATTCTATAGTACGCTGTGTTAAAGATTTTTCGAAATGCCTATCCTAATATTCCTGCAGATTATCAAAAATGTGTCCAACAAATTTATAAATGTGGTTAGTTCAGTATTTCTCACTAGAGGTGTAATAATTATAAGAATAGGGATATACATAGTTCTACACTCACCACTTTAGTAAATTTTATTCAGTTTAACCGAAACCAGTACCCAATAAACTAAATAAAATTTACTAGAGTGAGTGTATTATAAATGTCTGGCAAGATTTCGTGATACTAGTGTGGTGTAGCGGAGCGAGTGTTAGTTTTATGATGATCGTGTCATTCAATTTCCGCCTCGAAGTCCGGACCTGACAATTCTAGATTATTTAATTTTCCCGTATCTCAAAATGTTTACCATAACCTTCAATGTCAGTCAATTTGCAGGGTGGGTCATTTCATAAAAAAGTCGCCTACTCTAATTTATAATTTAAATGATCTCATGGTACTTCAGATGCAGCGCTTTTTCCGAAATAAAATAAAATATTACGACAAAACGCTGTAACTGTAACGGTGTAAAAGTTCTAAATACAATAGTAAAATTTTTACTCTACAAATATTTGATCTTGGTAAAATATTGTATCTTAAGTAACAGCGTCATTTTAAAGATACAGCGTTTTGTCGAAAGGGTTAAGACAACATAGCGAGTGAAAGCGGTCATAATATTATTCCAAGTGATTTTCTTTCTGTTGCCACTGGTGAGGTTTTAAAAGACAAGGCGACATGAAACTAAGACGGGAGGATTTTAGTGTCAAGATTTTATATGATTTTGGAGGCGGTCGAACTAAAGTTTATATTTTGTATTTGGCAATGTACTATCTATCTATCGAGAGATCCAGAGTAACTTTAATCAAAGAAATCCTTGGAAACAATAAATAATAAAATATGAATTGTCACAGTGAAAACAAAAATTAACAGACTCTTGTGTATAGTTGATACTCACAGTAATACCTATACTCCCCGCCTGTACATCAAGTCTGAAATGAGCATGGAAATGATCTACGCGCGAAGACCAAATTTACAACACACACTTGATTAAAGTTACTCTGAATCACCCGGTATAAGTGATTGTACTTTACAGAATTCCACTATGGACGTAATTTTTCATGTACCTAATAAAGAACACTGGATAGTCTTTTTTCTTTTGCCACTCCAGAGAAGCTGTATCATGTCCACAAAGAGATAGAAGATAACGATGGATGTACTGTTACAATTTGATTTTGCCGCGCATTCAAGATTCAGGAACGAATCAGCGTTTAGAGATAACCCGCATTCACAAAAAAGCACGAAAAACTTCTTGCATACCACGCGACGAACTTACGGTTTTCTTTTTCGATCGACATCTGAACGAAGTAACATCTCCGTCGTAATTTTGTCCTAGATAAGAAGTAAGATCTAAGGAAATGCGTCAAGTACGGATTATACAATTGAGATGTTCAGTTAATTTTATAACTAAATCGCATTAGCGGATATATCGATTAGGTGTTGATTCCGAGGAAAAAGAGGTAAGAAAAACTACTTTATTGCGTGCAGACTTTGACTATTCTCTCTCAATCAAATAGACAGATCCACCAGCATTTACCCTACAATTCACCTAGCTGCTGAGTATAATCCACACGAGGCCTCAGAAAATCCATAAGGTTGCCTCCCAGGATCGCAGGAAAAAAAAGTATTTGTAAGGACACGTCAGCTCCAAAACCAGCAAAAAACCGTTGAAAGGCTCAGAAGATAAGTTAGTAATTTATTTTTTGTTAAACATTTCATCTAGTTTTTTTTTATTATCGGATCAGTTACCCAGTAAACACATGCACGTTGTTTTAACGTGGAAAAGTCGTGTATGTGGTTGATAACACGTTTATGGTTGAAAATATCACGTTATATTTTGGTAATACCTTCACCGTTATTTCAACGTATTTTACGTAACGTAAATTCAACGTTGATTTACAATAAAATAATGACTACGTATCTACAAATTACGACGTATTATATATGACACAATAAAGACGTTTAATCAATATTGTTAATCAACGAAAGGTACATAATGTTGTAATAGGTTTTTGGGTTTAAAAGGAGGTTTTTCAATTTACTTTCCTTATTTTTTTTATTATTGTATTTTACTTTACCTCAATTTCCTTTTTTTTTTGTAAAAAAACATCATGTAAGAAATATATATTTATTATTTAAACCATAACTTAAATCAAATTATATAAAATAGAAAAGAACGAATGGCGGTGAAGTCTAAATTATTATTTTTGACTATTATTTCTCGTAAAATTTTAACATTAAATCCACGTGTTTTTCTAGTCATCTATACTAAAAACGCATTCGAGGCGTGTTTTGGTGCCGTTTAATTTTCGTGAAATTTTCACGTTAAGTATACGTGTTTTTCTAGGCAAATAAGCACTAGAAAAAACGTATTCCATATCATATTATTAGGCGTGTTTTGTGGTCAAGTTTATAAGTCACTAAGGGGTTCCAAAGATAAAAATGATGATTTTAAAATACATAATGTATAATAATCCTACTTAATTTATATTTTTTATTTGAATTACGATTAAAATAAAATATAGAAGCATAGAAAGGAATTAATGTGGGTAAAATATAAGTAATTCTTGACGTTCAGTCCTGAGGTTAATTTCTCGTGAAATTTTTACAATAAATTCACGTGTTTATATAGTCATATAATTATATAGTACATTGTATAGTACATTTAAGTACTACAAAGGAACGCATTCCATTGGCGTCTTTTACAGATTCTATATGGTCGGTTTTTGCGCCAAGTTTAAAAGCCACTGTAAATTGTTTGTTGCGGGTTATAAAACATAATATGTACATTTTTTATTTGAATCACATTTTAAATAAAATAGAATGGTTATATAATTTAAAAGTAGAAACAATAGAAATATTTAGTAAGGCCAGCATTTCTTTCATAATTTTTACGAAACATGGTAACAACTAAGTTAGCTCTTGTAAACATTTGGCACCCCGAATTTTACCCAAACAACCTTGATAGTTTGACGTTTTCTCGTGGTTGAAATGTTTTAGGATCATCTCGCCCGCCTAGTTTGCAATAGAGATGAACAATCGCTCTTTGAGAATTCATATAATTATTATTATTAAATTAAAATTCAAAAATTAAATTGACATTCCCTATTCTATTATGGTG
Source organism: Diaperis boleti (assembly GCA_963583935.1). Classification (NCBI taxonomy): domain Eukaryota; kingdom Metazoa; phylum Arthropoda; class Insecta; order Coleoptera; family Tenebrionidae; genus Diaperis; species Diaperis boleti. Next base: position 22,117,760 of record OY757247.1, on the reverse strand, counting down.
TTAATGTTATAAAAAATTACAAAAGCTCTTTTCACCCAACGGCAAAGAAATAATTCAATGTAGGTAGTATTACAACCTAAATTGTTGTAACGCCCTAACAAAATTGTTTAAATGATGATTACTGAACTTTACAATTGTTATGCACGCTAATATATAAAAAAACTAGATGAACTGATAACATAAAAAAAATATAATGAAAAATTATCTATTACTTATCTTCTGAACAGTATTACGCTTTCCTGCCGGATTTGGAGCTGTCCAGACTATTTACTTGGCTGCTTTCCTGCGAATCCTGCACGTTGGTGATTTCTGCGATTCCTGGGAAATTAAAACTGTTTCCACTTGAAAAACTTTGTGCGTCCAGGAAAGAATATCACAGCTATTATTCCATGAATGTGGTACAAATGATCCTAGGTAAAATGCTGGTGAATCTGCCTCTTTGATTGAAAGAGAATAGTCAAGGTCTGCATGCAATAAAGTAGTTTTTCTTACCTCTTTCCGAATCTCAACACTTAACGAATTATCCGCTAAAGCGATTTATTATGGAATAACTGACATCCAACGATTTTAATAAGCTAACGCGATTCTCTGGAGCTATCTCTTTGCCCAGGAGCAAAATTTACGTTGAGATGTTACTTCGCCAAATGTCGAACGAAAAAGACCAGAATGTAGGTTTTGTCGCGCGGCACTGCAAAACTTATCGTGTTTTTTGTATATGCCGGTTATCTCTAATGCTGATTCGTTCCTGAACTTGGGTGGTGAATGCGCGGCAAAAATCAAATTGTAACACTAGCTATATTTACTTAAGTAGATAGGTACTTACAAATATTAATTTAAATGTCTTTGTTAATGTTGAAAACAAAAATGAAGATCTTTAATTATTACGGTTAATTAACAAAATTAATATATATTAGTACTGTCTGGTAATGTGAAACGCTGTGAAGTAAGTGTAGGTGTCAAAAGACCAGCAAAAAGATTAAAAATAAAACAACGAATCTCTTTTGAGAGTCGTGTCGCGAAGTTTGAGTGTGTCTTTGACCGGAGAAGAGTTTAGTGTTAGTCAGGGAATGAATAGTTTTTAAAAAAGAAATTGAAAGCAGGTATAAAGGACTATTTGAAACATACGTTGAGAAGTTTTACCGTTTAGGCGCTGGAATTTTGAGAAGAACGGATATTGGTTTATGATGGGGGCTAAAGGTTGAGGAACCGACGACGCGAGCGTAATTTTATTGTCGAAAATAAATAATAACCAAACGTATAGATCAGTACCACACAATACTATCATTGAATATCAATACTCTAGTTAGATATTATTATATTCAATGGTACTATCAATGAAAATTTCTGCCTTATCGAATTTATTTTGGCGGCAAACAAACTTGCTGCTTCCATACATTGAACGCGGCGAGCGGGCATCACTTTTGTGTACGTAATTTACAGCTTTTTTTATTGCGGCTTGCACCCCGAACGAAACGAAACCAAGGAACTCTTTCCAGATGTGTCATCTGGACTTGGCCATTGTTTCGATCGATTTTGTCCATTTTCATTTTTCGTCTGAGATCATGCAGTTCGTTTCGTTTTCGTTTGCCTTACCAAGTTTTGAGATTTGTGTAGCTTCCAAAAGTCCTAAAGGTAAGTAGTACAGTATTTTATTTAAAAGTAGCAGTTAAATATACATTTTTTATGCATATTACTAACCAGAATTTAAATTTATTCCGCAAGTGTACCGATTTTATGACTTTCGTCAAAAGTGGTACTCTATGTAAGACCTGGCTTTCTTACAAGGTTTTTAAGATTCATTTTAAGACAGGTATATACATATATGATATTATATTTATGATTTTTTAGATTAAACTTTTTGTTTTAACTTTTTAGCTTCTTTGCAGAGGATTATGACACAGACGATAAAAAGACCAACAACCTCATCAAGAAGATTGGGGAAACTGCAGAGGAAACAACTCATCAGTGGAAAGTCTCTCAAGAAAGCAAGTTTTGCTAATGAGTCTCTTTTTGATGGTAAGCGGCGTCAAACTGTAAACCTTGGAGAGGATTTTTGTTGTACCCTGACGACGTCTTATGCATCGCCAATGTTAGCATTTTCTCCAGGTTCAACATATCCTGGTAAATTGTGTCATTTTAATCATATACCTAGTAAGGATTTTTTATTTTTGCAATAGTTACTTATAGTTATTTCTTATAGATTTTGAGGCAACTGTACTGCAAACATTGGCAAGACTGACCCAGCACGTCGAGCAACACCCAATCCGAGTCATGAAAAAAAAATGATTTAATTTAATTCGGACAATTAGCCCATAATAATTATTTTAGTTTATAATAATAATAATTATAGTTATAGTTATATAGTTTATAATATTAGTAGTACATAGTTGATATTATAGTTTTTAGTAATTATTTTCATATTTCCTATTCACCTTTATACATTATAATAGAGTTAAACTTTTGTAAAACGTGGTAAAGTCACGTAAAAAAAACGTGTTTTACTAGACGTTATAACACGTCATATTTACACGTCAAAAGTAACGTTGAAGTCAGCGACATCGTAACGTCTATACAACCGTTGGTACTCGTTTTTTTTACGTTTTTCTCACGTGGTTGTGTTTACTGGGATAAATTGTAAATCTTCATTAAAAAATTTAAATATATCTAAGTCGAACTCCACAAACTTTAAATCTTCATTAATCACTTCAATGCAATTTAACCTTTAAAGAATAGTAGTCATTAATTCAATTTGTTACATTTTCAATTTCTACATTCATATAGATTTAATTATTTAACCAACTTGTTACTAGTCAATTTAACTTTACCGTTATTTTAATATTGTTTAATTGTAAGTTTCTGTATTTATTTATTTGTTCATTATATGACTTTTGGGGACATAACTGTATTTTTGTGTTACCTCCCATACCTCAGAATTTTGTCAGGACATTACAACATTTTAGGTTGTAAATGATTATAGAATAAAAAATGTGTTGTTGTTGTGTGTGCTAGAGCAACGAGTCAACAAAATAATGAAAACAAATTGTTTTCGTCAAAATGTCGCATGAAAGCATTCCTAGTGAAATATTACAAAAAGGCAAGGAATTGAAGGCAAATTTATTACTTGCAAAATCAAAACATGCATATGATAAGGCGTAAGTGGCTTTCGAACAATGGAAGTTGTAAAAAAAGGTAAATGTAGTGTTGGAAGACTTTATCTTGGCGTATCTTGATACAAGGGTAAGTTCTTTGTACTGTCCCTTGTCTTGCACTAAAATTTTACAATTTTACAGTCCCAAAAATTGTGTCCGGCTTATTATGGCCAGAGTATTCAATGCTCAAGGCTACTCTGAAAGTCGATAATTGCTTAATCCTACATCGAAGAATCTTCGGAAGAAAGGATAAAGATTGTACGCAAGGTATTTTTGAATGGCAGGGAAGATGTTAATACGGACATCAGCAATCATAATTGGAGCGGCAATGTTAAGAGTCCTTCCGTGTTTAATAAGAGCTATGAGAACCAATGTAAGGAAAACGACTGAAGCAATTCCAATGAAATTTTGACACACCAAAAAACAGGACACACTGATTACTCTATGCTATTTTGAAAATCCTAGTGCTAGTGATTCTTCAAAAAAACAATTAACAACCAGTCAAGTTTGGAAAAAATTGATGAGATGGAAACTTATTAATTAATTTATTAATTTATTAATTAACTTAATTTATAAAAGGCGTTATGCTGATTCTGGATCCGAAAACCAAAATTAATTTCGACTCTCGGTCTTACTTAACATGGCACTTAAATATCGAGAGGGTGTTTCCAATCATGTTTTCTGAGTCTCCCTGTACCTACTGTTTATTAGGGTTAGCCATAAATTATTGAGATTGAGGCAACTTCCTTTAATTGTTACCATCTTCATGTTTATTATACAATGTGTTATTTAACGAAAAATAACTAAAACGAAATTGAAACTGACTAAAAGAGTTTCAAAATATATTTATAATAATATTCTATTAGATATTCTACTGGTGTTGAAGACAACACGAGTTTTATAGTTTAAAAATCTCCGTCGATTAAATTTTCGGTCCCTACAGTCGCTTGAATTTAAACTACGACCTTGATTTTTAAACTGTCTATAAAACTCTAGCTATAAGTTCAAAATAGGAAGAAAATAAACTGAACTAAGATTTGAAATGATCCATTTCTCTGTCCCTGCAACGAAAAAAACATACCTATGCAGATAAAATCTTCCGATGTAAACAAACCTGACCTTCGCCCCCCGAACAACAATAGTGTTTATTATCTTCTTACCTTTTATGATGCAAATCCACGTCTAAGATCCCAGAAAACGAAATCCTCCAATTCAAGTCACGTTCTTCCGGAATATTCGTACTAATATTAGAACTGGATTTTTCGTGTCGAATTAGGCGTTTACGCAATAAATTGGTGGTCACGTGTAAAAAAATCGTATATCGGAGACTAATTATCACCTTCTAAAAGTGTCTTAAACGATATTCGCTGCGCGTAAGAGAGGCGATGATGAAGGTGGAAAGGAAAAAAACGATAATGTGAAAATTAAACGTGCGGTCTCGTATATGCCATATGCACAGCATTTAATGGCGTTCCTAAAACGTGCACCAAGAACTGAGCGCTACAAAAAGCTTAGCAATATGCAAAGTCAGCGTTATTAACAAGGTGCAACAAACTAGTCGACAGAGGCGGCTCGTAGACGACCCCAAGGGAATTTTAATTGTGTTGTAATTATTGATTTCGGGTACAAGATAGGAGGGGATTTGAGAAATGAGACAACTATAGGTGCGTAAAAATTGTGATCGTAATTGATATCTATTATAAATCTATCAGAAATTTAAGCTATTGTAGATAGAATATGGGATCATTTCAAATAGATTTATTCTTTGTGGTTTGTGGTTCAACTGTTAACCTCTACACTCCGAAATTCCCAAGTTATTAATGCGTAAGATAAAATAATTATTTCGTTCTCAGTTTTTTACTTTTGAGAACAAAACCTGCTTTGTGAAGATTACGAATAACGAAGGAATGACAAGTAATTACATCAACCAGTTTAGTCGTCTTTAACCATCCAATTACCGTATAGTTATTACATTTTGGACACCCAGCACAGCAATAATTCAAGTCTTCTCGCTGGCACATTAATGTTTTAAAGAGTCGGTACTAGTGTAGCACCACTCTCGGTGGTCATCTGCAATATTCAAGATTTAGTGTTGTCACATTACTCGGCGGGGTCCGTGCAGTCTGCCCGGACTCGGACCTTTCGGTCCGTCTCTGAATTTATGCGCAATAAATAACCCACGAATGCTAAGTATGTGGCGAATGTTGTGCGCTGGAACCAACTATCAATGCACGAATTTATTCCGGGGGCGAAAATAAGCCGCCATCTCTGCAAATAACCCGGATTAATCCGGGACCAGTTGTACCAACAAATCGTAAATCGTGCAATAAAGGAGCTCGACGAACCGGAATCTGCGGCTTTATGGACGACGACGTCATTTTTATTAAAAAAAACTCAATGGCAATGGACGAGAGAGTTTCGTCTGCGTTTTTGTTTACAAATTTAATGTAAAAATTGAAAATGTGTCAGTGTTCCGTTTTTTCTTTTTCAGATCTCGTGATAGTATTTGATACCATTCTCCGTAACTTTCAGAAGAAAATTGTTTACATTAAATAATTAGGTTATTCAAGACAATATTAATTAACTAAATACGACAGTTTTATGTTGGCAACACTGTTATGTACACTACCGTTCGCCCAATGCAAAAATAAAAGATTGTCCTTAATTAATCTTGTGGTTGCTGCAGATTGTCGTTTTTAAAGTTTTTGTATGAAAATTGGATGACAGTTTTGTACAGAAGTGGTGAAGAAAGCTGAGTTAAGTGTAGAAACGCGTGCAATGATTGTCGCTTTACCACAGAATAGGGATAAGTAACCGCAAAATCGCAATAGTAAGTCCGGTAGGTTACTTGTAACGAGGTAGACATTATGGACGAGGCGACGTTAGGAGCCGAGTCTAGAATGTCCAAACGAGTTACAAGTAACTACCGGACGTGTATCGTTATGTATTTTATTTCATACTGTAAGCCCGTTCTTCATTATTTTACTTCAAAAATCAAAAAATCCCATTTTGTGAAAATCGCATCACCTTTGTTGTACATGTAAAACTTCATCAGTAGCCGACAACTACGTTTGAAAATGTCAGATTTGATTTATAAAGATGAAACTGTCCGGTAAGTGTTGCCTAGCGACACTTACCGGCTCTGATACTGTAATAGCTCACCTACCGGAAGCAAATTGATCCTTTAATGGAACATCTACCGGACAGTATGAAATAAAGGAAGTAACGATCGAACTACAACTTCCACTCAAGATCTCTAAAAACGCACAAAAAGGTTACTTCACTTTTATCCTGCCATGCGGTGTAGGTATTGACAAAAGGTTCTACACTTTGATCGCGACCATAAGGTCCAGATGCTGGCAAAACAGATTACTACAGTTTGATTTTGATCTTGAGGTCTCAAAGCTGATACACGATTTACTACACTTTGTTTATGGTTATATAAGATCGGGCCAAAAAGCTATCGTCGTTGGGCGCGAGAGAGGTAAGAATAATATTGTTGTGGCACTTTGCCAATAACGAGGCATAATACACTTCAAGTTGATCGACAGCATTTGCGTTAGATTTAAACCTATCTTTTTCTGTTTGTCCTTGTTAAAAACAAAAACAAAACAAAACAAAACAAAACAATAACACACCGGGGGTAAATAGCTACCCCTAACCAAATTTAAATGCGCACATTTATGTATGTATGTACTATGAATTTTTATCATTTCGCGGAAGCATTCTCATTCGTTCGTGCGCTTCGCTTTAGTCCGCGCGACTAGACACTCTGAATTTTGTCCCGTGATGACGTCACAGAAAGGCTCCCGTTTCGAATAAGACAAATTTTTGTGTTTTGTTTTTTACCTAGTAAACGCGTGATTTCGAATAAATAAAAAATAGGGGTATAAGATTTTTCCGTCCAGTTTCTAGAAAAGCTGTTGTGAAAAATGTGGGACGACCCCATTGGTTACTTTTATATCTGTATTCATAGTTAGATAACTTCATGGCTTTCAATATCCTTGCATTTTGCACTCTTGTACATACACACTTTGAACGTAGACCAAGGGGTCCTTTCTTTGTATCTGTTTGATGTGAATTGCTGTAATCATCGAAAAGCTCAAAATGGTAATGAGATCAGATAATAGATCAGTGCTCATGAGCATTTATTTTCACTCCCGTGTGACTCGCGAGGTTAAAAGCAACGAATTAGCCAGAATGCAAGCTTGTGCCCTTGTGACACAAAATCCGAAAGCCGTCAAAAATCGTCCTGTGCAGAAGGGCACTAGAAACGAAGTGCGAGTTAGGCATATGGGGGAAACTAGATTTTGAATGTAATTTTTTGGTAGCAATTTCATAAAAAAGTCTGTCCGGGTTATATATATTTTTTTTTTATTCTTTAAAATTTCCAAAACCCCTAAGAGTCTTAGGCGAGCGATAATTTCGGAGGCGAATAACTCGAAATGATACCCGCTAAAAATTCATTAAATTTGCCGCCTTTTTTCGTTTCCACTGGATTATCTCAAAAACAAAAGCCTAACTTGAAAAATTCGTCTCTTGAGAAAAGTTTGCTCCGAGTTTGTGGATGCCAACCGTCTTTGTTTCATAATTTTTGAGAGTATGGTAACTGTCCGGCAATTAATAATGTACTTCGATGTCTTATTCCGCCCGCTCCGGCGGCGCGAACACCATCGCGTCCCCACTACCGTTTCTTGACCGTTTCTATATCCGCCGGCACCCCGCTCCTGCCGCATTTCGCCGATGGCTGGGGAGAATTTTATTTAATTACTCATTAAATTAATAATAATATGAAATACAATTTAATCTTATGGGTATTAAACATGGATACAATTATGATTATAAAAATGTATAACAAGAATTATAAATTATTGTACTGAATAAACAAAATATTGTGTACCTTATAGGTATATTTGTACAAACAGTAATTTGATAAAAATTGTGCATTTATCTGTAAATTTTGCTCAATCTTCAGGAGACACAGAGGCAAGAAGATTTTTGCCCCATACATGTACAAGAACCAATGCAGCACAACTAATTTTTTTGCAAATGTCTGCCACATATTCGACGGAATGTCAGTTGTTCAAGCTCTGGGAAAAGCAGCTAAAAGTAAATCCTTCTATATGCATTCTCATTTTTAAAAATAAATATTAAGCTGAGCGAATTGATGTTGTTTTGGATAACTACAAAGAAGACTCTATAAAAAGCACTACTAGATCTAAACGGGGATGTAAAAGTACTATTAACCGGATTATAAACAATATCGAAGCCCCACTTCCACAACAGTGACCTTTATTTATTCATTTTCAATAAAAACCAGTTAACCAATTTTTTATCCGAGTACCTTGTTAACTACTATTCCAACATTCCGGTTCAGTTTGCTACAAGTGGTGGTTTCACAAATATACTACAACCCAAAACAAATTTGATAATAAAAGAAAACGATGAAGAAATATTGACAGCCAATCACGAAGAAGCGGATACAAGAATTATTCTTCACATATTGTCAGCCAAAAAGGCAGGCTACATTAGGTGCATTATCAATTGCAATGACACTGTTGTGATGGTTTTAGCCCATTTTAAAGCGCATTTGACACCTGAACGATTTATTCCTGTACATGAAATAGACAAAACAATCTTCGCCTCAAAAATTTACCATCTTTCCATTATGCGCTGACTGGGTGTGACGCTACAAGTCATTGGCAAGAAAAACTGCTGGAAAGTGTACCTAAATTATTTTAATTTATTAGATGGCATGGGAAGTGATGAATTTAATGAGGACTTAAAAAATCATAAATTTGTAATTAAACTATACACTAATAATCCTGACGTGACTTGTATATAAATACCCTGAGAGGAATAATGACAGTGTCTAGGACAGTGATTTTAAATAACCACCAACTAAAGACTCGTTAAAGCAGCATTGTTTAAGAGCATATTTCCAAACCAAAGTGTGGTTAAACAGTTTAACACCCTGTCCGCAATTACCGAATGTGACTGACTCTGGTTGGAAGATTGACGAAAAAAAAATTCCTGTCTTAAATATTCTTCCAGCGATCCCAGAAAACCTTACTGCATTAGCAACATGTAGGTGCAAAAAATGTGCATATTTTTTTAAATTCTTTTAAAGTACATAATTTTTTTACAAGTATAAAGTGTGCAGTTGCAAAAAAATAATAAGTTGTGCTGCATAGGTTCTTGTACATGTATGGGGCAAAAATCTTCTTGCTTCTGTCTTCACCAACACCACCACTGTCAAGATTATCGATAGTGACTCTGACGATGAAGATTGAGCAAAATTTACAGATAAATGCACAATTTTTATCAAATTACTGTTTGTAGAAATATACCTACAAGGTACACAATATTTTGTTTCTTGTTATACATTTTTATAATCATAATTGTATCCATGTTTAATACCCATAAGATTAAATTGTATTTCATATTATTATTAATTTAATCAGTAATTAAATAAAATTCTCCCCAACGGTAGTGGGGACGCGAGGCTGTTCGCGCCGCCGGAGCGAGCGGAATAGTTACCATACTCTCAAAAATTATGAAACAAAGACGTTTGGCATCCACATACTCGGGGCAAACTTTTTTCAAGAGACAAATTTTTTAAGTTAGGCTTTTGTTTTCGAGATAATCCAGTGGAAAGGAAAAAAGTTTCCCCCCCTGTGCTTAACTCGAAATTCGTTTCTAGTGCCCTTCTGCACAGGACGATTTTTGACGGCTTTCGGATTTTGAGTCACAAGGGCACAAGCTTGCATTCTGGCTAATTCGTTAAACTGATTTCTAGAAGACTTTTCAAGCGTTGATCGCTCTAAATAACTTAATCTCGCTCTTATTATACACCACCACAAAACCAAATAGACAAGGGAGAAGAATGGTAGAGCTAATCCGACTCGGATGCAAGAAAAGAAGAATTCATGGGATAAGAAGGTGAAGAGACAGTAAATAAAACTTAGGAGATACCTATCGACAAAAACACCTGAAAACTACAAAGTATAAGGTATATAGTCTTACTTATGCGATAGGAAACAAGTTGTGCTTCTAAATGACTTTATGTCACAGCCCTTTTTACAAACTTCAGGAGTGCCCCAAGGCTCCAACTTAGGCCCCCTTTTATTTCTTATCTATATTAATGATATAGTCAACGAAATTAATTATAGTGAATGATTACTGTACGCTGATGACATAAAAATTTTCAGGATTGTAAATTCATAAGATGATTGTCGATTTATTCAAGAAGATCTAAACAACCTATCAATGTGGTGTCAAAATAACGGCAAAACTGACCGCCTGACGGTACATGTAACGGTATTTGTAGCGGTACATTTAAAACTACATTTAGGGTTGTTATTCATCCCTTTGGGAGTTAGTACACCCTGAAGTGTAACCTAGAAAACATCTTTTAATGGGGACTATTACTCTCACATTACCCGACGATCAGGGCTCGGGGGACTTTGCCCCTTCTACAAGGGGCCTCCTTTGTGCCCCCTTCGACACAGTGAAGAAGCCACTGTTATAAGTTCCCGTCGAGCTGCCCTCCAGGTAACCCCCATCTTGTGTCAAGAAAGCCTTTCATGCCCTCGGGCAAAATCCAGACAAGAAACCTGCCCTTCAGGTTATTGGCTTCAAAAAACGCCCGTCAGACAAAGGCCCCTCAGGCTCAACCCTTGTCAGTGCCCTTCAGGCAATCCCCTCCTGTCCAGTCCTTCAGGCAACAAACTCCCAAAATCGACTGCCCATCGGGCACTCCCGAAAGTCGATCGCCCTTAAGGGGGAACGCCAGCAATTCGACCAACTATTGGCGACAAAGAGACAGGAATGGCGTTTCTCACGTAGGGCAAACGCCATCTGATCCGCAATAGACAGTCTTCACAACAGCCACTCGTGTATTATGCCGAGTATTACCGAGCGCTTTTAAGATTACTTCATTACACTTTACAGCATGTAGTGGTCAATTTTACCACTGCCGTGGGTACCTGCTTGGGTAAGCAGGCTAATAGGGATCCAAAATGGATTTCGAATATCATGTATTTAGCGTAGTTCACTTAGTTATAGTCCTAACTGATCAAGTCATAACTTTCAAACGTAATTCTTTTTTGTTTTGTTTCCTGGAAAATTTTTCAATAATAATAGCACGAGAAGTCAAAATTTTGCCGACAGTAATTTTTGCAATTCAGATACGAGTTTCTGTTGCGACGAAAATAATGACCAGTGCTTGCACGAGTCATTACTTTCTCAAGCAACAGAAACGAGTCAATCTGAAGAGCAAAAATTGGCGGCAATATTTAGACCTAGAGTTCTATTTGGCTTGACAATTTAACTTGTAAATTGTAATATTAAATAGCTACAAAAAAAAAAACGTAAACGTAAAAACGAAAAAAAAAAAAACAGAACCGGTCAGGCAAATGCTCATCAGACAAATGGCTTCGGGCCCCTCAGGCACTCCCAAAATTCTAAAACAGAATTATTGTCAGCGCACAAGCAACAAAAAACAGAACCCATGAGATTCGAAAGCAAAGCCATTTTTTCTTTTAATATGAATGAAGTATGAATTTCCCCCTCTCTCCAATTCCTTGCCGTTCCACAGGGACCCCGGCATCCTCACCAACTTAGTAGACCGTGCCAGTACTGGGTTATGGGGGCGCTGGTCTGATTATCCTGCGGGTCCGCTGAATGGCTATGTCTCTGTACGGTGCAGTGAGATAAAAATAATATACCTACAAATTTCAAAAAATCGATCTCTAGCTGCAAAGATCTATTTTATTAACACATTCTCAAAATTTCAGGCGAAAATCTTCAAAAACAAAAAAGTTATCTTCAACACCCGGCGGCAATACATGCCGCTAGAGAACTGTATTTACGAGCAACGATGGCCGTATGGAATAGTGATGATGTTTTCAAGTCTATAGATTTGTACCAAATTAACCAACAATATGGAACCCTAAACATGAACAACATAAAAATAAGAACAAAGTAAGGCTGAAGTGATTGAATGAAATTTTGGACAATGGGTCAGAAATAAAAGAAATGTTATAATAATTGTGATAATCATTTTTTCACACCCATCCTTGTCAAAAGACCAATGCAGAATGAGCAACGCAAACGTGTAAACAGTGTCCTTATTTTTGACCTAACTAGTTGGCCGATACGGCCCGACCAAAGGGGGGGTATGGAGGGGTGTGACATCCCTCCACTAAAATAGCTCGTCGGCAAATAGCTCGTTGGCAAAATCCGGAAATTCTGCAAATTTTTAATCTGGAAGTCTTTCCTAATCACCGAAATGTTTTCCATAAATTTTCGCAGTCAAAATAAATCGAAAAGCAAATCAGAATAATTTAAAAAATAAAATAAATAACAAAATATAGTTAGTAGGCTAGTAAACATAACAATTAACAAAATAACAAAGTCTAACAAAGATAAAATCATCGTAGAGTCTTCAACTGTAAGTTGAACTGTTGTTGACAGTAAGTCACCACTCATTAAAAGATTTTATCGACGACAGACGTCCTGTCCAAATTTCAATTTTCAATTTTCAATTTCAAAGTTCGTTTTTGGACAGATCGCTAAACAATACAAAAGTAAAAACAAATGTTATTTTATTTTATTATAGGCTGTGATGCGTTTTTCTAGATTTTTCTCCAGATATTCCCGATTTTTATTTTCAATTCAAAACATTCAAATGAGTTATTTCCATGCCGGGAGAAAAACGAACAAAACAAAAAAAGAATCAACCAAATATGTCGTTCAAATCGGTCCAGCCACTTTCAAGTAATGCGCTCACCAACAAACAGAATTTCATTTTTATTATATAGATTAACCCCATGAATGGAATTTTGAAAAACCGTTTCTTAGTGGTAAAATAAGTGTGCAAAATTTCATTGCAATCGACTTAGTGGATCTGGAAATTACTATACTTACTTATAGAAAAAAATGCTATTCGTTTTTTATGGGCAATTTTTATTACTTCATATAATATATCGTGCGATCAGCAAGAAACGACGCTTTAGACCACACGACTGAAGTAAAACTTCAGTTCGCCATTGTGAAAGTGCTCTTAATTTATGTAAGTTTATAAATGGAGCTAGAGAATCCTGAATTAATACCGTCTGCAGTATTGGATAATGCATGTTTCAGTTTGTCGTCATCGCAAAGTCGGCAATCATGTGTAGCGATTAAGATGAGTAGCGCAATTGCATACAAAACTGACACACGCAAATAGGTGTATTGTGAGAAGTGCGGATTCACAACGGATAAGACACGGGTACGAATCCCGTTAAGGCAAAAAAAATTCTATGAATTAATTATTGTAAAATCGTGCATTAAAGAAATCTTCCGTTCGCTTCGCCCGATCAAACTTTTTGTAACGCTCTCCTCACGCATTCACCAGCTTACTCCCCAAGTCAAGTATCCGTAAAGAAGTTTTACTTCAAAAACGTATGGCGTATTTCATCTGATATTCGACATGTCACTGTTTACCCGTAACCAAAATTGCATGCGTGTGTCAGACACGACTTGAATATTCCAACGCTTGCTTCGTTTCGGAACTACTTGACCAATGAATGTCTCAATATCCAGATTTGAAACCCATCGAATTGCTGTGGGATTATTGTGCGTTATTGACAGAATCAGTAAATGCAAAAAGAATAGAGCGGTACAGAAAACTTTATATGTAAAAAAATTCCAAAGCTAACTAGATGCAAATTCCAAACATGATCAACACCGTTTCCTTCGCAAACTGCAAGACGAAATTAGAATTAGCAAACCAAAATTCACAGAATTCTGAAAGAATACAAATACTGTCCTTCAAAATCTATTTGGTGCAGGGTTTGAAGCCCACTGACTTTGAAGGGAGGTTAGAATTTGTTACTTGGCTGCAAGTTGCATTACAAGACAATCCCGATCTGCTGAATTACTGCCCACTACTGGTCCGCGGATAATCCCCACTGGGTACAAAAAACTAATTTTCAAACTGTTTGGGGTATTAATGTGTGATGTGGCTTATTTAATGGACGCTTGATTGATCCTCACTTCTATGAAGGTACTTTAACTGGACGGAGGTATTTGGATTTTCTGACTAACACGTTACAAGCACTACTTGAAGATATTCCACTTGGCGAAGCTATAGGAATGATGTGGCAACAAGACGGGGCCTCTCCATACAACACCAGGGATATCACTCAGTACTTGAACACAATCTATACTGATGGATGGATTGGCAACCGGGGACCCGTAGATGCCCAGCATGACTTTTTTCTGTGGGGTTATCTCAAAGAATTTGTTTACCAGATACCATCAAATAACTTGAAAGAACTGACAAATCGAATACGGTAAGTCTGTCTTACATTTACTCCACAAATGATTATAACTGCTTGTACGAGATCCTTGTTGCAAGGGTGCCTTCAAGGTGAAGGCGCTCAATTTGAACATCTTCTATAAATTCTAGATATTATAGTAATCAAACATTCAGCTATTCAACGATGTCTGTCACTCACTAGACAAGTTAATAACTCACTAGACAATAACCTCCATGAAGAACGACTTAAAAACCAAGGCTTTTTTTTCGTTATTTTATCCCTTATCAATTGCAGGGTACATAATTGTATGATCAATAATAACTTCTGCTGAGACATTTACACCCTGCGTTATCCAATCAATCTCCCATCTCAGTGAGTTACATCGCGGCCCAAGGCCGATGACCCAACCATATTTTGGTGTTTGTGAGTTACATCGCGACCCCTGGCCGGGGATCCCACCGCAATCCGATGTCAGCCTAAAGCCGGAGGAATACCAAAGTTTCACCAAAACATACCCTTCCTCCATTAACTGTCTTCTAACAGAAAAAGGAAAGAGGAGCGGTAAACTACACGTCCAAGAACCCCTACACAGAGACATCCAGCATAATGACTCGTAAGTATTGAGACGACGGCGCGACGGCACCGGAAGCGGATGATGTCACCACGTATGGTAACAGGCCATGAGATCGTCTGGGAATGATTGTTCACATAAGATGCACTCATTAGCCTAGAAGATTCTGTCGCGGTGATCGCATACTATACGACGCTCGTACAAAGAGGATGATCTCATTCTTCGGGAATAATCGATCGCGCCGAAAGGATGATCTCATTATTCCCGGAATAGAAAGAATCGAGAACGCCAGTAGGGGTATAAAAAGGGAATGAACAACGGAACGGGACAGTGTATTGGTAGCATCGTGAACAAGTGATGGTCAGCGTGTTATCGTAAAAGTTTGTACATAGTGAAAATTTAGTCTTTTTAATAAAAGTTAGTAACTACGGTGTGCACCAAAATTTCTTTAAATCCTCGAACCCGCCCGGCTCAGGCTACGTTACAGTATGAAGTGAACTAATCTCTAATCTCAATAAGGAGTTAAGTTTCACACTTTTGGAAGACACAGGTTTTGTGGACGATTCGGGTATCCGTGTCAGAGCTAAAAAATTGCTACAAGCTTCAGGAAAAGACCTTAAGCCTCCAACGTGTAATAAAGTAAAGAAGCAAACTACCTCAACATGTAAGTACAAACTTCCAGCGTCCATCCAGGGCACCACAGGATGGACGGAACAGAATTATCAAAATGGGAGGCTCCCCCAACGTTTTGTCCAACAACCTTGGCGTAACCAGGGCCGTCATCCTCTGGAAATGGAAGACCGCTTCCAGAGAAGAGACAAATATCACGTGGGTACGCTTAGCTACTATACGAACAGATGGCGATTTGTTCATCATGACATCTGATCAACAGATTCGGTTTTGGACCATATCATACACTTTCAGTTTCACCCAAAAAGTCTTAATCAGAAATACGTAGTCTACACAGAGCAGATCAGTTCCTACTGTAGGACAGTTTTCAAGATTTAAATTTAATAGATTGTGTGAATACAACAGCATGCCTTTCGGTGCAAGTTGCGCTTCGTAAGTTCGTTCACTAAGTTGATGAAATTGTAACTCAATTTAAAAAAAAAAAGTTCTCTTCCTGTGATTTATTTGGACGATTTCTTGCTTATCGCTAACACCTACGAAAAATGTCGCAAAAATGTTAGTCGGACATCCAATTATTAACCGGGCTTGGGTTTATTATAACAGGGAAAAATCTGTTCTCATCTCATACCAGCGGTGTAAATACTAGAGGTTTGTTTATTACATACTCGAATGTTGCAAAATTTAAAAAAAGTTAACTCCGTGAATTTGATAAATTAATCGGCACCTTAACTGCAGCTTGCCCCGTCATTAGCTACGCATGGCTCTACACCAAGTTGTTTGAAAAGCAAAAGTTCCTGTCGTTAAAAAGGCCACAAAAGGTCATGACTCGTATGAATATTCCAAACCACGTAGCCCCGGACTTCCAGTGGTGGCCTTCAAATATTCCCACATCTCATAGAATCGCGGGTTTAAAATTAGAAGTTTTCTCGGACGTCTCACTTAAAAGATGGGTGGTATATTGCGAAAGGGAAATAACAGTTTGTGGCGGCCTTTTTCGGCCTAAAATGCTTCGCCGCTCACTTGTCAGATTACAATAATTTGTGTCGCATCGACAACACTACTGTTTTTGTTCTTCCAACAATAAAGTGGCTGACAACGAATCTTACAAAGAGATTATGGTAGGTATATCGATATTTTTGTGTCATGATTACGAGAACCAGAGGCATACACCGTGAACGCGTTTACCTTAAATTGGAAAAATTATTACTTTTGCACTTATTCCTTGCATCTGCAAAAATAATCTCCGAAAAGCCACGTGGCACCTCAATGGCCCTCTCAGCAATGGTATCCTATGTTCACGTCGCTACTGGTCCAGAACACTGTTTTTTTTTTTTCTTGAACCAGACTCAAAATTGCTCTTTCATCCCAAGAGATTGGTGCATTCCCGACACAAAAGCCTTACCCTGGTGGTAGGTCTGTTCTCATACAAGCCTTGAAAACACGAAACATTTGATCTATCTTAACTCTTACAGCGCATCTTTTGTCCAGACTGTTGATCACAATATATACAGGACCAGCAAATCAAACGGTTTTTTCAAAGGTGCATTTAATATAAGACCTAGCCCACCAAAATATAGCTCCACATGGGACCTGTCGATAGTTCTTGACTTCATTCAATCATTCGAAAATGACAAATATCCTTCGAAAAATTAACATATGAAATTTCAACCTTATCAACCTTAACGGCACGAGGCTGACGATATAATAATAACAACGGAAAATATACAAATCAAAATTTATCGAAAAATAAAAACTCCAGTAAGAAACAAATACAAGTCATCACTTTTTCTCCCCTTTATAAATATAAAAGGACATGCGTAGCTTCCGCTTTACTTACATACCTGATAAGAAGAAGCAGACCTCTTCACTCTCGATCTACGCCTTCAGATCGGCACCATACCATTAGCCGATGGTTTAAACTAACACTTCATTGAAGTGATGTTGATAATTCGTTTTCGGCAGATAGATCCTTGACCTTAATATCTAGCAATTATGTTGTTCATGATTTTTTTTGATAGATAGACCTTGAGATGATTTACTATTCGCCAAAAATTTGTTAAACAGAGTGTTATGGAAGTTCTAAAAAAAAATGTTGCTAGAAAAAAAAAATGCAATAAAATGCAAAAGTGGGGGGATATTTTAGACCGGGAGGGGAGCGCAAGCAGCAACTAGGGCCCAAGGGGGGCCCTGCCTAAGGGAGGGACTGTCACAAGGGTCCCCTTGTATCACGAAAACTATAAAACAACATACAAAGGCCTAATACAGTTATACACTATTCATCACGGCTCAAATAACTACCAAAATAATTTGTACACTTTTCTTTTCTATTGTACACTTTCGACTAGAGCAAGATCCCGTGAACGCGAGACCTACGTCATTTTACAAAATCTAAAAAAAATCCTACAAAAGCACACAAGTACAAGTAAGAACGATTGACTACTATGATGATCGCGGTGGGTTTGACAGGTAACAGGTAGCAAAAATGTGTAAAATTGGTGCTCAAAAACGTCATACTATAAAGTGTAATTTTTTGATATTGTTTACTCGATACTATAATAATTCACGTCCTCCACTGCCAGACACTTTATATGATGGCAACCCCCCCGCCAGACACCCTTAAAGTATAAAAAATTGTAAGTGTAGTCCAGGGTTCTCAGCAAGCAAGGTGGCTAGATGAGATTCCCTGATATTTCCAGGTTTTCCAGGATGTTTTTCAGAATTTTCCAGGTACCGGATCAGTACATTGGATATAATATATCGGGTGTCCCAACTAAAATTTGTACCCCTCAACAATTCCAAGTTCCCTTGAGCCAGCGGACCCACTCCCTCAAAAAATTTAAATGGTGGTCGTGTGATACATCATTTTAAAGCTTATTCAATTCTCTATCCAAACCTGTATTTATCGATTCATTTCTACAAAAAAAAAATCATGAATTCGATATTTTCCAAATCTACATAAAATACTCAACTAAAATTTGTACTCCCCAAGAATTCCAATTTCGAAAGACTCAGAAGAAAACGCTCGAACAGGTCAATTTTGTTATCAAGGAGGACCCAATTGTACCAAACTTTCAACTCTTAGATCTCACCCCTTTAGCCAGGGGAGCCACCCTCTTAAAAAAATTAAATGGCATGGAGGGTCGCGTAATACATCATTTTAAAGCTTCTTCAATTCTCTATCCAGATCTACTTTTATCGATTTGTTTTTACAAAAAAAAAAAACATGAATTTGTTATTTTCCAAATCAAGATTATTTTATGTAGATTTGGAAAATAACAAATTATTATGCTCTTTTTGCAAAAACAAATAGTTAAAAGTAGGTTTGGATAGAGAATTGAATAAGCTTTAAAATGATGTATCACACGACCCCCCATGCCATTTAAATTTTTTAAGGTGGTGCCTCCCCTGGCTAAAGGGGTGAGATCTAAGACGTGAAAGTTTGAGACAATTTGGCTCCCCTTGATAACAAAATTGACCTGTTAGAGTGTTTTCTTCTAAGTGTTTCGAAATTGAAATGGTTGGGGAGTACAAATTTTAGTTGAGTATTTTATGTAGATTTGGAAAATATCGATGTCATGTTTTTCTTTTGTAGAAAGGAATCGATAAATGTAGGTCTGAATAGAGAATTGAATAAGCTTTAAAATGATGTATCACACGACCCCCCATGCTATTTAAATTTTATAGGGGGGTGGCTCCCCTGGCTAAAGGGGTGAGATCTAAGATATAAAGTGTAGTACAATTTGGTCCCCCTTGATAACAAAATTGACCTGTTCGAGCGTTTTCTTCTGAGTCTTTCGAAATTGGAATTGTTGGGGGGTACAAATTTTAGTTGGGACACCCTGTACAATGGACGCTGTACTTCTCTAGAGTGCTACTTGTTCAAAATTAAAAGAATAATATTTTCAAAATTCCATTAAAAAAAGTGTGTGAAGTGTTTAAAAAAGTTGATGACGTCATAACTTTTTTCCACTATATGAAAAAAGTGGCACTTCACACCCTAAAATTGATTAGAAAATTGTTAATTAAAATTTATAGACAACTCATGTTAGCGTGCTTAGTTTTCACGCGTGTGGATTATTAAACTCGTCTGCACCTCCACATTTGTGAAATAAAGTTGCATTTCTAACACTTGTTGTCTAATATACTATTTCATTCTCAATAGTTGATTTTAAAAGATGGCTGTTGATTATAAAATTCTAGGTGACTATACAAAATTTCCCTGATTTTTTATATAAACAGCCAAAATTCCCTGACAATTCCCTGATTTTTTTTAAACTTTCAAATTCCCTGATATTTCCAGGTTTCCATATTTTCCAGGTGGCTGGGAACCCTGTGTACTTACGTTATTTTATAAAATCAGAGTTTAATATACCGGATGTCCCATATACCGGTGTGTGGACCATCAGTTATCCCCTTATTTTGAAAGATATCAAAACGAGGTTTTCGGGGGACGATAGCCACACGACACCTTCACAATTTAAAATTATTAGAAATCATATACAGAGTCTCCTAATATTACTAACATACCAAAGTTATGTTTTTTTAATCGAATGCCCTGTATATTAGTGGGTGAGTTGAAAGAGTAATTAATGTTGAGCAAAATGATATAAGATACTACAGGTTTATTATGGATGGTTCTTGAGTTATGCAGAATTTTAGGTCAAAATTAGCGCTTTTTTTTAATTTGAAGAGACCATTCCAACAAAGATAACTTAATATTTTTCTGTAAATAATTTTTTATATACCCAAACTTTAATACACACTGATTGAAAGTCATCTAAATGAATATTTCTATACAGGGTATACGGTTTCGCAAAATGTATAACAACTTTTTTTTTGCAAATGGAACACCCTATATTCCATTATACCACCAAATAGCATTTTTATTGAGATCATACCATTTTAGACCATGGAGCCGTTTGTTCTTGTTGACAGTTATCCTGTAACAAATAGTTTCACTTTTGTGATTTTTTTACAAAATGAATTTTACGAAAGAAGAAATGATGAATATGGTATAATGCGTTAGGAGAAGCAAGAAGAAAGAAAGTCCTTTTTGGCCACAAGAATTTACAACGTTTTGAAAACACTGGAAAAGTGGTCTACAACAAAAAACAATTAATTGGTAGAAGAGTAGGTGCTGAAAACACTAAGCTAGAAGTTTTACTTATGTTAGAAGAAAATCTTCACTCCAGTACAAAACAAATTAGATGACTGGTTGATCTCCGATTATTCCTGCTCACACATTAATTGGAAATGTTTCCTGAAAATTGCGTTCCTTGATTGCATGAGAATTTTCATCAGACCCCACAGGTGTATTACACACCATCTCGTGTGAAGCCCGTGATATAGTTATAAATAAACGCCTCAAAAATTTGGTACCTCATCAATTTTCTGAATAAACCATTGGCAAGAAGCAATCCTTCGAGCGGGGTCACCAGGTTTTATTCTCGAGTGTTTTCTCGATGTTGTACGTGATTCTGTAGACCTTTTTTATCGCAGTATGTTGGTACCGAAACCCAAACTTCTTCAATCGATGGTTTAAGGCGTTTAAGAAGTTCTTTTTCAAAATGTTTTGATATAATAGGTACCTAATAGGAAGATCGATCCGATTGGACGTTTTTTTTTGTGCTTTCCAAAACTACTTTTTCAGATGTTCTTTGAGATATGAGGTAAAAGAGTCATTTCTGAGTTTTGCTGTTTCTCTTTTTAATTTTTGTGTATATCTTTTAGTATATTTTTTATTGGTTGGGTCTCTTAAAAGTTAACAAATTCCCCTGGCTTTGCGTTTTTCTTTAAGCAGTTCTCTTATTTCCGCAGGGTAATTTTTCCCTTTCTGTTGAATTCATCCACTTCT
Source organism: Diaperis boleti (assembly GCA_963583935.1). Classification (NCBI taxonomy): domain Eukaryota; kingdom Metazoa; phylum Arthropoda; class Insecta; order Coleoptera; family Tenebrionidae; genus Diaperis; species Diaperis boleti. The sequence continues at coordinate 22,096,250 of OY757247.1, read as the reverse complement.
TTGTCCAATTCTTCCCTGGTTTTCAGGTTGAGGTTGATGCTGTTTTGTAATTCTTGTAAAGTGCTCCCAATCCGTGGATTTGTTCACTGAAGCAGCTCAAGCTTCTTTTTTATGATTGTTTAGCCAAGCGTCATAATAACTGCTCTTCTATCTCTATCAAATTTGTTGAGACTTTGCGGGTTATAAAAAAGTCCAGTAGGTTGTTGTTCTTCATGATGTTTGATGGAAATCTTAACAATAATTATTGCCCTTCCGCCCCTTGCTTGATTCTCCGGATGATAGGTATGAGGTATGAGGGAGGGGTTCGGATACCATCACGATTGGTCACCATGGGGAGGGGGAGGTAGTGTTGTTGTATACTTATCACATGTAAGTATGTTTTTGTATAACCATGCCGGAGAATGCTTAACTGGTACTTTCATAAAAATCAATTATGACTTTAAGATTGTGTCCTAAAAAGAAAAGTAGAGGTCTAAAAAACCTGTATAATAAAAAAAATTGTCCACGCATGACAGAAGTGAAACTTTTGGGGTTTACTCCTTAAGAATCGATTTTCTTATTTTATGCCCGGTGCGACAAATTTTGGTTGCCGGTGTTGCCCTGTACCAAGGGAGCCTCCCTGCACCAAGGGAACCCCCTTGGGGCAGGCGGGCCTCTCTTACATCGTTCGCTGCTTCGAAGCATTTAGAGCCGGTATGAATTAATCCAAAAATCGTCGGATAAAAGTATACAAATTATTTTGGTAGTTATTTGAGCGGACATGTGTCGTGTCGCTATATTAAGTTTATCCCGTGCCAAAATTTTACCGTCGACTAGCTGCCGCTTGCGCTCCCCTCGCTAAAAGATCTAGATTTATATAGTGCATTTAGTGTCGGGTTCGTGTCGGTTGAGGCGCACTTACCCCGTACAAAAATCTTACACAGTGGGATAAGAAGTTTCACTTCCAAAATAATTTTAATGCTAAATTTGATATACATATTACTTTTTCTTTTACTTGCCAAACTTAATTCTTCTTATTATTAACTCCTTAAGTAACGCAAACATTATAATAAAAATAAGCACAATTTCAAGAATATTTTATTCAACACATTTTATATCTCGTTAGACAAAAGCTGAATATATGCAGGAATAATACATTCCACAACGTTTATTTGAATTTATATTAAATAGGATTTTAAAAGATAATGAAATGTAAATTATTTTATCACTTTTCTCCCCTTCTTGTTTCATCGATTCAATAGATTAGCGGCTCAAATATGCGTAATTAATATTTAAAAAAATCTATTTTTTAAGCGTAAACAATATAACTATTATCCTCTTCTTAAACATAACCAATATCTTTATATTAGTGCAGTTGATACATTTGTTATAATATCTATGAGCACCTAGAAACTTTTAAATGTCTCTCCGCTAAGCTCAAAACTCAAGGTTTTAAAAGTTTTAACCAAATCTGCAAACACCTACATTCAAATATGTGCCCTTTGTAGGTATATTAATTAATCTGAACGACTAGTACCAACAAGTCATAAATCGCGCAATAAAGGCGCTCGACGAACCGGAATCTGCGGCTTTATAGACGACGACGTCATTTTATTAAAAAACTCACAACAAAGGACGCGAGGGTTTCGGCCGCGTTCATATTTATGAACTTGATGGGAATTTCGGCTTAAAACAGGTGTCCGGATTTTACCAGGAAGCATTAACTTAACTATAGCGAAAGTGGTTATGATGCGTGGCGTGGCGGACACTTTGTAACAGTAAGAGTTTGCTTAATGGTCGCGGACGAAAAAAAAAACTAAAAATAATTTTGCGGTTGTAGGCTCATTGAGTAAATGGTTTTTAGAATAAATATTACATTACACATACATGATATGTATGACATGTAATTTCCTTAATGTATTCGGTGAAAGGAAGACCATCATAACTGCAGTTGTGTTATTACAGTATAAAATCAAAATATCCAAACGGTACATAACGAGGCACTATGTAGGCACCAAATGGTGTACTCCGTAGTGCAATAGCTGTACTCATTGATAGTAATAAATATATACGAGGGTCACCTAATAAGTAGTGCGTTTTCCAACCCCACAGTGTGTAGCTACTATATGCAGTCCAGTAAGCTCTTCTGAAAGCTCTGAAAGGACTTGATGATACTGAGGATTATGCACAATAACTTTTGTGTGTGGCTCTAACCAAGGGACTGTCCCAACACAATTAAAATTAAACGAAACATCTAAAATTCTTTATACCGGCAAAATAGTATTAGCCAGACTACAAGTGTTATAAATTTGAATTTCGGGTCAGGTGTATTGATTATCTGGTATGAAAAAGGTACGATTTCAAAAGTAAGTTAGAAATATCTAGGTCTTCCTCTTTTTCTTCCTTCTCTTTTTGAATGCCAAGTATCTTTTTTTCCTGCGAAATTGCTCCGCGATGATACAACATTCCTCTCCTGCAATCCCATCATGCACCGGCCCCCGTCTCTATCTGTCCGTCGATCTAAATAAGTACCAAACATGCAGTTTGATGAGTTGTTCTGGTTACGGTTAGATTATGGGTAGGTGTGAAACTCCAACCTTCTGTCGATGACTCGGCTGTTTGCAACACCATCAATTAAAAGTAACCCGACAGCTGCTCGAACGAGTCTAAGACCATCATCAAGTCACAGGTGACGTCTCACACATGTCATCCGCATTGTTTTTGATCCATTAATTAACAGAGGTGCTGAAGACCTCATGTCAGGACTCATTTGCGGCGCAGGCCTACCGTGACCAACGCGGAAAATTCTTTCGAGCAGGGGTGTTGGGTCATTTTGGTGGAATTCTCGCCCCGGATCTGGTCCTGGGTCGAGGTCCGTCGTCAATCACTCCGTCGGTAATTACAGGGAGTCCCAGCAGGAGGTGCGAACCATCGCACTGCGTGGAAATCGAAAACTACTTGATACCACCTTATACGTAGCTGCAAGGTCAGGTGCTTTTTTTTTTTAAATTTAACAGGTGCGGTATTTTTCATAAGTTCAATTTATAGTAATACTGAAAAGGACGTCATTGATAACAAATTGGCTGTATTGCAGCACAAATCTCAATTGAGATGTCGTCGTTTCTTTCTCCATCCATCGCAGGATTAGAGCTTTTAGTTTTTCAAAAGTTCTCTCAACAATTTCAATCGAATAGTAATTATCTAAGTACCAAGGAATCATGGAATATGGGGGTGTCTCATTCTCAGGTCGTTTAGCTAAGATCAGTATTTTCTGGAGATGTTTCTCCCAACTGCTGGTTACAAAAAGTGTCATTTTAAAAATTAAAATTGATCTGACCGAGGATTTTTCATGAAAACGTCAATTAACGGAATTATGAATTTTGTGCGGAATTTTATTAACACAAGTATCATGCGTACAACAAAAATCGACGTCAAGTGGGTCATGAATTGTATTTCATCTCTGTCGGTCAGTCAGGATCACGCATCTCACCGACAGAGATGAGATGCAATCCAAGGCCCACTTGACGTCGTTTTTTCTTGAATGCATGATATATTATAAGAGCAAGGTTCGTACGGCCTTCCCGCATTTCGACCGGCAACGTTTTCTATTTCTCCAGTCCTCTTCTTCCATGGCCCTGTTTTATAATTTGTGGGATATACATATTGTCATCGTTCTTGTGTCATTCTTTTCACGTGTTCCTACCGTATTAACTATCTTGTTTCTATTCTATACACACTGGAATATACATGGTTTGTTCTTCTCCTAATCTCTTCATTTCTGATATGTTTTATTTTGGATACTCGACATGTTGATTTCCGTTAAACTCCTAATAAACTGACAACAAAAATTCTCAAATCGGTTAAAAATTTTAGAAGAGTGGAAGAAAGGAATAAGTTTTAAAGTAATAAAGTCCTGTTGGCTGTAAGAATGCCCATGGTACCATAAAAGTAAAAGTAAAAAGTAAAATATACTCACTTTAAAAAAAATTACAACACCCACTAAATCATAAAAGTTTTCAAAACCAACGATGTGATAATAATTGTTTTCGTAGCTAACTTATTAATAAAAATGATAAAAAGTATCCCTATTAGAACGGGGTCGCATGGTTGGTATGAAATCGCTATATAGGACGCAATGCATTGATTGAAGCAAGCAATGGCCTGAAGAAATAGTTTACAAGCATCTATATGGACGACCTAGAGCCATTTAAAACAACACGTTCAGTTGTAGCGCATTGGATGGGTGCTATGGATCACGATTTATCGCAGAATCAATTACTTTAGACTTCACTCTTATACCGTCCTTGATATTGCCTTCTTCTGACTACTCCTCAACGAGTTGCCAGACATCAATGGTGTTTTGAAAGACAAAACTGGGTGGATTAATAGACTTCAGTTTTGTTCTCCCATGAGGTCAAATTTAGTTTTTTAAGAATATTTACAGAACAGCGAAATGGGAAAATTACACGACTTCCCATACTTCATTGAAAACTCATCGAAAATAATATGAGAATATTCTTAGCTGTCAATATTACATTCTAATCTACAGTGTGGAATGGATTCATTTTTATATAATAAAATACAGTGTGGAAATTAAGTAAGGAATAAGTTCAGTAACTCCGTTAATATTTGCACTAGAAATAAAACTTAAAAAGCGTGTGGCAGGGTTAATTATAGCACATTCGAGGAATGTATACTAATTTTTTTTCATTAGTTTTTGACAGTTATGACGTCATCAATATTTTTTTCTAATGGCAACCTATGTTTTTTATTTTACATTCGCGTAGAGTTTTTTATTCTGTTTTCAACGTTATCAAATACTTAATCGGTTACACAAGGAAAAAATAGATTAAAACGGCGTTAAAGTTCAAATTATTAAAATTTCAAAAAATTAACAGAGCTAAATTATCGGAATTTAAGAAAAAAAACATACACATATCAATACAATGTTGACAAGTCCTGAATTGGTAAAAAATAATTGTGTCTAAACTGTTTTTCTCCGATTACTAAATAAATGAACTTCTAAATAATAATAACACCTGGTTGCAACAGGATGGTGCTCCACCACACCACGCCCGGGGCGGCGTTATTTGGACGAAGTGTTCCCAAGAAGATGGCTAGGAAGAAGAGGTCCAATAGAATGGCAGGCTAGGTTCCCAGATCTAACCTCATTAGTTTTTTTCTAAATGAACAATTTTGGATGATCTTAAAGCCAGAATTCGACATGAGTGCAGTTTAATAACTCTTCAATTCATTCAAAACGTATTGGCTGCTTTTTATGATCGTCTTAGATTTTGTCAGATGATGCAGGGTCATCAGTTTGAACATTTGGTGTAATATCTTTCATTTATAACTCTCACATCAATAGCCTTTTCGTTAATTTTGTTAATTTAGTTACTTTACTACTTTACCTACTTTGAAATTTAGGTTTTTTTTCTCATGGATTGCTTTTGTTAACTTTGTTTTGTTTGGATTTCTATATTTGTTTCCTTAAATTCCGATAAAATTGAATGTAAAATAAAAAACATAGGTTGCCATTAAAAAAATATATTGATGACGTCATAACTGTCAAAAAAACTAATGAATGAATGAATTAATAATTAACCCTACCACACGCTTTTTAAGTTTTATTTCTAGTGCAAATATTAACGGAATTACTGCATTTATTCCTTACTTAATTTCCACACTGTATTTTATTATATAAAGATGAATCGCCGTTCGTATGTCTCGATAAAACTCAAAAACGGCTTTACCGATTTGAATTAATTTTTTTCGTTTTGTTCGTTATAATACAGGGATGGTTTAAAACTATTTTTCACATGGACATGGGAGCCCAGGGGAGACCCTTGGGCTAAACCGATTTTTCGGCTCAACAGATTTTTATGATTTTTTTTTATATTTGGTAGGTATGAGAATAGGCCGTAAAGTAATTTTTCACATGGACATGGGGACCCAGGGGGGGCCCTTGGACTGGACCCATTTTTTGGCTGGACCGATTTTTATGAAACTATTATTTTATATTTGGTAGGTATGAGAATATGTAGATCGTAAACACGATACACTCACAACGGTATGCCAACGCGCATGCAATGACGTCACCTGCGAGGGAAATCTCAGTAATGTATTAGGGTAAATAGACAAATACGCTCTTCTTTTTGGCGATAAGTGAATTTAAATGATAATTTTATAATATAAGTATATTGTTAAAATGTTAGTTTATCAAAGTATAATCACAAATAAAAATACTTAATCGCTACTATGTAGTATCTTTGCGAATTAATAAAAAATCACTATCCACAGCACAAACATTATTCTTACGTTATTGAATTACTGATGTCCCACGCACACACATGCATTTGCAAAATAATCGCAAATTCTTCGGCAAATCATGATATGGGTAGTTTTTATAGAGGAATAAATAAATTGTGTGATTAATCTTAAAGACGGGAAGGCTCCATGATCCAAAGCCCTGTATTTCAGTCGAATTTTAACTAATCATACAATTATGATATTGTGTCCGTAATTCTACTGAACAGTAGTTTTATATATTTCCAGTAATTCTACGGAACAAAGGTTTTATAATGGACCCAAAGTAAATGTGACCTGCTGGCAAATTGTTTTTCTTTATTCATTCCGCTATAAATATTTCCAAACATTAAAAAAAAATTGCATTTTGTTGTGTAAATGCTTCCTGGCTTTTAATATTAAACTTATTTAATCATCGCAGTTTTTTGTGACATGGGTAACATCTTTTTACAATTTGTAAATATTAAAAAAATGTGAAATGACAAATTTGTATACATAGCAGATTTACGTAATATAACTTACAAGAACAATAATACGTATGTGCTCTTTAAACATCCTGTAAACCAGGTTTCAAATAATAAAATAAACGTTTTACGGAACAGTGTCGTATTAACTAAACGTTAATTGTATTGCAGATGCTAAATAAAAACAGAAAACATATTTATTTATTTAATTGATTTTAAAGAACGATTTTGATAAATCTTCCTATTAGAGCAATGCTCGCTGTTGAAAATGTTCTCGCACTTGACGTCCTGCGCTAACCGAACGATTTTCGTCCGGCTACCTGGCATACCGTTGTAAGTGTATCGTTGATCGTAAAGTATTTTTCACGTGAACATGAGAGCCCAGGGGGGGGGGATACTGCTGGACAGATTTTTATTATCTTTGATTTATTGGATTTATTTCTGCCCCAAATAGCATAATAACTATTAAAACATCGAAATGGCGGCTCAGGGGCGCCCCCTTGGGTTCCAACCCTAAAGTTCAGCTGAAAAATCAAAAAATTAAAAATTGGTAATTTCGTATGGGGATCGTTACTTCAGATTACTTTTAATAGATGGCGTTTGTGGTGGAACTATCAGACGATAGACAAAACGGTCATTTCTTCTTGAATCGCTACTTCAGATTACTTTTAATAGAACGCGATTGTAGGTGAAACGAAGTTCACCGCGTCAGCTAGTTCACAAAAATAATATGATCCAAAAGTTTTCAAATGATGGGACGCTTGGAAAAACAAAAGGGTAAAAAACGCATCATTTAAGCTAATGGAAGCGACTGTCTAGTTTCATATTTTTGGATTGGGGCACGTCTGCAGGCTGTTCGTCCGTAACAGGAGTCCCTTTATAGCCCAACAGTGTGAAGAAGTCATCTTAAAGAAAATTCAGTTTGGTGGATGAGGCAGCGTTGCCAGTGCAGACGCCATACGTTTCAAAAACTTTTGTTTTTCCAAGCCTCCCATTATCTGAAAACTTTTGGATCATAGGGTATTTGTAGCCTAGGTAAAAAGTAATAATTCCCCAGGAAGTAAATTTGGAGGTCGTGCAAAATAGTTATTTATGTTCCAGCAGATTGTTTATGGTAAATTTAAACAGTTTTCATTGGCCCTGAATATCCACTAGTAGTTGCGCAATTTTATAAATCAAAAACAAAACAATTGTCTGGATCACTTTTGGTGGTAGATAACTACTTTTAATCAGTTTTCCCCTAAAACACCAAAAACAATTTTATTTTATTATAACTGCCAACGCACGTTTCGCCAACAATGTTGGCATCATCAGGGCGATGAGTAAACTGCTAAAGTTTACTCATCGCCCTGATGATGCCAACATTGTTGGCGAAACGTGCGTTGGCAGTTATAATAAAATAAAATTGTTTTTGGTGTTTTAGGGGAAAACTGATTAAAAGTAGTTAATTTTATAAATATTGGTGTTAGTAAGCGATTTATGAATAGTAAGAATTATAGCAAAATTAACAAGACTCGGTGGTTCATTACCTGAACAGGTCTGCGTGGAGAAGAGTGACAGTAAAAAAAGTCACATTGGAAGAACACTACTTGGAAGTAATGTGCTTGCGTGATGGAGTAATTATAAGAAGAAGATATAAAAATTGAATAAATGCTCTTAGAACACGAAAAGAGAAAACTGTTCAATGTACAAAAAAAAGATGCGATTGATTTCTTGTCTGTTATTTGCCACTTATCGGGCTCATGACGTTAATACATGACTATATGCGATCGACTTAGGAAAAAATAAATTAACATATTACACATAATATGGATTATTATCGGAAAGTATGTTTGGAGAAACCGCAATTATACAAAAAAATTAAGCATTAAGAAAAAAACAGAATACCTACCTGGCATACCAAAAAACTGTAGCGAACAGGATAATCCAGTACTAAATTACAAAAATAGTATATTATTATACGAGTTCCTGTGTAAATTGGGTGCTTTCCGGCACTAAGGTTTTAAAAAAGCACGAGTGAAACGAGTGCTGTTTTAAGTCCCGAGTGCCGGAAAGCCCCTAATTTACACAGGAACGACTGTAATACAACGTTTTATAGTTCGACACCACCTTGGCAAATCTTAAAATGCTTAAAATTCATAAAAATAGTGTGACGTTTATCTGACATTTTATTTTTACATGACAGAAGAGTGTTCACACAAGCAAAAATTTGAAAATTCTGACAGTGTCGAACTATAAAATTACAAATTATAAAATATGTAAATAGAGACATAGGATGCGGTATTTAAATTTAAAATCTTAAAGTCCATACAATTTAATTACTTACTTATCTGTTCCCCTCTTAAACTGCTAGGTATCGAGGGGGTGGGCTCATCGAGCCGTAGCCCTAGTTTTCGTCTATTGCACCCTAGGTGCTACCTACCCTGCAACCTCATTTTTTTTTTCTAGGAACTGCTAACGCAAGTGGGACCACTCCAACCCAGTGGGCTACCGGCCCGCTCCCCAAATAATTTAACAGAAAAGAATTAAGTAGAGCAATAAAACAGTCATACTGCAAATTGTGATATGGCCGCAAGTCACGGACGGTAACGGAAAAAATAAACTTCAAGAGGCACGAATGTAAATAATATGTACTAGGGAAGTTGGAAGTAGTAATAAAGTTGGATAAAAAGATCACGGATGGAAAACGTAATCACAAAAACAGAAACGGAATGCGGAGAGAAAGAGAAACACATGAAAACAATATGGGAGAAATATAGAAGGAATAAAAAGGAAACCTAGAACCATCATGTTGAAGAGAAACTATTCCTGGAGCGGTTAAGTCGGTAAGAGGTGGAGAAAAGGACTAATGAGGATAAAGTGATGATAGATGGATAAAAGGGAAAACTTATAATTTATGATGACGAATGTGGATCTTCTGAATTTCTCGCCATGTCAAACAAGATTTAGACAATTATTGGCAATTGTACAATTGCCGTTAATGATAGTTAATTGCCTATTATGTATTTATTAATGGTTACCATGACTGTTGTATTAGTTATTTTAACATTTTGTAACGATAATATTACAACTAAACAACAAGTAATTTATGCAGCATAATTTTTGTCGCCGCATTTGCTAAGATATTTTAAAGATACGTCATATTAAAGCAAAACATGCCATTGAATTAGTCAAGTAGTTTCTGAACGATCTGTGTACACAGCGGGAAGTAATACATTTTCGGAAATTCCGAACACCCTTTTAATTTTACCGACACTGAATAAATGCACCGGAAACAACGCAAAAACAAATATAATTATGCGCAAGAATTAATGTTAGAATTTTATTGTTTCCGTTTTACACGTTATTTAAAATTCCCGGACAAACAGGTGTGTGGAATATCACATTATGTTTCACAGTATGGTATGCAAAGAAAGCGAAAACTATACTGATTTGAGAAAGAATGCAACACCTAGTATTAATTAATGAAATTTATACAGAAGTTGTATTACAAGGAACCATCATTGAAACGACTAAAAGTTCAGTAAAAAAACAAGCAAAATATTCAATAATATGTTGGGCCTCCACTATTTCTTATGCATTCGTGTAATCAGCTGGGCATACAATCAATGAGATCGTCTATGGCCGGTTGTGGTATCTCATCCCAGTCTTCTTGACTACGAATTCGAAAATCATTTAATTTTTTGCAGGATGAGGTAAATTGTTGTCTGAATCCGATCATGTCCCATACATGTTCCATGCGCGACAAATCCGTAGAACGTTCGGGCCAAGAACGAAGTCCATAACTACAAATGGGGCTATATACGGATGCCATTGATTAACTCCTTGGCCTTCCTGATCCTCGTTGACATTGATGACAATTTTCCTCGGACCAACATCGTAACAGAATACTCTTCTTCTTGTCTTTGTAAAATTGCCTTACATCTGTTACCTCGGAACTGAATTTCGTTGTTCTACCCCAAAATTACCAATCTTGGGGCTAGCTGAATTATCATATATTCGAAAATGAAGGGTATAAAGGCAAAGTACAAGGAATGTTCAATTTAAATTTAGGCAAAAATAAAAATGTAAAGCTCCTTCTTTCCCCCACCTTTCCAATGCACCCTCTGTTTACTAATAAACCCAAGTTTTGAGAACAAAATATAAACAATAATCTATTCATATATTATCTATAATGTTAACTAAATTATAGTATAAATTCATTTAGGCAGCCTTCCCTGCACTTAGAAATCGCCTAACCTCCATTAATCTTTTGTTTTTGAGTAAGTAGTAATTTTCATCCAGAAAATCGATCTTTTCTTTATAGTCTCAGATAGATTCTGGTGCTCCTACATTTGTTTTATTGTTAACATTGTACTTAAGAGGGTTCTCTAGCGGCATGTACATTTTTTTGTACATTGCTGCCGGTCGAAAATACATTTTCTTTTTTAATTTAAATTTCAAAAAAATCGCTCTGTAGCTGCAAAGACCTATAGTTTATCAACATGCCCACAAAATTTCAACGGAAAATCTTAAAAAAAAATGCCCGGCAGAAATGTACAATGCACATTACTCAGATATTAGGAGCCGTTCTGGCCTCTTGACTGATAAATCGATGAATATTTTTTTTAATTTCGCCAAGATAAATTTGAACTTTTTCTACATCAAAATTAAGAGTCAAAATTTCCAGCTAAAATTACAAATAGCAATAATTGTAACAGTTATTTAAACGTGTCATTCAAAATAAGTCAAGTTTACACAATTAAAATTAAGTGTACGCTTTTTCACTGAACAGAGGTGTACCATTTTGGATTTTGTCTGTCTTTGATCGTCTCGTCAATACTTGCACGAAATCTTGAAAGAAATGGTATTTTATTGATAGTAATATATGATTTCCTTATGCGTATACAGATTAAACTTATTAGATCTCGACTACATATTCATTTTTCCACAAAAAAAAATTTTTCTGTTATAATATAATAAGAGTTGAGATTTCGTCGGTCAAATTTACAGATTGTTATAAGAGTTCGCCCAGAAATTTTGCAAATGACATTGACAAAAAAATCACGAAACGCACTCGAGTCCACAATTGGTAAATTTTTCCAGCGAAATCTCAACTCGAATTATATTCGCCAGACTATTTCACAAAAACGTACAAATTATTGATAATATGATGGCAGGTGACAGGTAATTGAGGTATTTGACATGCAGTATGCTGCCACAGTGACTACAGCAATTGTTATTTTTTCAGTTATAATACATATAATAAGAGTTGAGATTTCGTCGGAACAATTTACCGATTGTTACGAGAGTTCGCCTAGCAATTTTGCGAATGACATTGACATAAAAATCACGAAACGCAGTTAAGTGATTTTTGATCAATGTCATGAGCAAAACTGTAGAACTCGAGTCCACAATCGGTAATTTTTTTCAGAGAAATCTCAACTCGAATTATATTCGCCAGACTATTTCACGAAAACGCACAAATTATTGGTATTGTGGTGGAAGGTGACACTGTTTTATATACATATTTACCGTTGTGGCTGGTTTCAATAAGAACAACAGTTTTCAACAAGCTAGACCTTAGTTCACTTTGTAACCATGCATGCTGTGATCGATTTCAATCTTCCCACCATGTCTTCAAATATTGGCTCCCGTTATTATTTTACAAAATTTCAAGGTATTGCAAATCGATCTCAATTAAATCCATTTTACTTTTAACATCTTTCAGTATTCAAATAAAAAGAAAAATAGAATTAAAATAACAATGGCCATGATCATTGTAGGACTTATAAATTATATTTTAATTTATTTTCGGAAATATTAGTGTGAAGTTGATGACTTAACAGCTTTAATGCCAGAAATAGAATTTGTAAGATAAATTTTAATTCCGTTTTATAGGGTGATTTCTTATCGCTTAACGTATGCACTAATTTACGTTCATAATTTCCCACGCTTCTTACTCGGATTAGTTAATACCTACCTACGTATATCAAGGTATTCAACAAATTTCCGATAAACATCACTGACGATGTTGATATGGTAATATTATGATACTAATTGATTGGGATTAAGTCATGAATGAATACCTTCAATTGGAAACGTATTTTTTGAATCTCCCTATGTATATTTTTAATTAGTCAATAAAAGCAACTTTTTCGCTCTGAATAATACATCGCCATAAGGTGAGTTTTTACATCATATTATATTGACTTGCTTTATTTAAACTCATATTAGGGTTACTGCAATTTGTATTGGAATCACAATAAGAATAAGAAAAGCGTGATGAGGAATGGAACAGAATCACACGTCGACGTGGAGAACGCCGATTTTTAATATTTGCTATAGAACGTGAAACTGCTATTTCTATACACGAACCGCTGAAAAGGGAGAGCTATCACGTGAAAGCGGCGTGCTGTAGGCGGGCTGAAATCAGGAAGGCATTCTGTTTATTATGAATAAGTGTTGGGTGGAATTGGGTTGTCTTCGTTGGGGGCCCCGCTGTTTGGCACTAGCTGTACCACTAATACTTCGAAATAAAATACTTCCCGACGTAGCATCGGGACCGCTCTTGCATCCCGGTGACAAGTAAAATAGCGCGCATCCGATGCCGCCATTCCGGACTTTCTACGCCGTCTGGAGCTAACACCGCTGAGTCTACGGGCGATAAGACATTGCGTTCCCCACTCGCAGCTCTTGATGCGTCCCTACCGCCTACTCACTTCCTGCCGATATTCCTGGTATCGACTGGTCTGACTACGGGGGCACTCTGCTCGCGATCCGGTCAACTGTCTGCGTACTGGTAGTATCCACGCGCGAAACCGTGGAAAGGGAGCGTGACGAGTGCAATGTAAAGATTTGCAAATAATGTAAATAATATTATATATAGGGTCAATAATAAAAGCTGAATTTTTTCTCCCAGTTTAGCTACCCGTGGTCCCGTGGAGCATACCACGTAAACAGCTGGCGCTCGAGGCAATCCGACTGTTAACCACTATGTAACCACTACACTTGTGAGTTCTTATAATACTTCTACAATACTATTAAAATTATATCTTATATGCACCACAGAACAATAAGCGTCCGGTGGTCGAAATTGGTCGGGATTCCCGATGGTTGTAAAATCCGGCCATTTGTGGTTTTAAAAGCATCCATAAAAAATAAGGCGAATACCATATCCGGCTCGCATATTTACATATTTACATTACCTACATAACACCGACCGTAGAAAGCGTCAGAGAACTTACATCCAAGCAGTACTAGAACCAGTTGTAACACCATGTATTCAAAGAGTCAACAATGGTATATTCCAACAAGATAATGCTCGTCCTCATGTGGCAGCAGAGACTATACAGTATCTTCGAACTACCAACATTAATATTCTTCCATGGCCGGCTGGATCAGCAGACGCCTATAGAACATGCGTGGGACATGATAGGTCAAAGACTTGTCATGTTATTTGAGTCCCAAGGACCATAGCACAACTGCATACCGCTCTTTAAAGAGCCTGGGACGAACTAGCTCAAGATCCTATAGACTCAAAGCATGAATGCATTCTCCTCCGTGGTGGTGGAAGACATTATTGAGTTTCTTCGGCATAGAATGCTCAGACTCTGTTGAAAATCTCATCAATAATTGAGTTTTGGATAAAATATTATATTGAGTTTTACAGGGTGGTGCATTTTTTGTATCACACAGTATAATATCCGCGTTTTGAAGTGGCCTGTGCAATCACCCGACTTAAAACTTATTGAGAATTTATGGAATATTGTTTATCAACAGTTTGAACATAAAGCGTTCCACAATAAAGAAGATTTATACCGCAGAATTTATTAATGTGTGGAAGTCTATAGACGTCATCGACACCATCAACTGTTTAATCAACTCTATGCCGGAGAGATGTCAGGCCGTAATTGATAACAGTGATTATTGCACCAAATATTAGTAATTTTAAAACAAATGTTAATTTCTTGTGTTAAATCAAGAAAGCCAATCTAATTTTATCCGGGAAAATTCTGTTAATTTTTAATTAGTAGATAAACATTTTATTTTTGTGAAAATCGCACGACACTGAAAAATAGCCAATAGAAAAACAGAATTCGGTGTCGTTTCTATAACAATATAAAAATTTCCTGGAAATTTTTTGCACCTAGCTAAGTCAACATGAAATTAATAAGTGGAATTTTTTTCAGCCAATCAAAATCATTTATTTATTAAAAATCTCAAATTACAAAATTAATATTAACTTCAACAATAATTAATTAGTTACTGTTAAAATTGAACACACAATTGTTGTAAGTAATCATATCTGATAGTGATGAAGTTTCATTACAAGAACTGCTTCCAAATGGTTTTGCTTGCTGTCTCATTGAATTAATGATGGTTTGGTGATGCTCCATGTCCATTTGTAAGTATGGACGGATAGAATGTGCGCTGCTATGTCCAGTAATTTTGATAAGCTGCTGTCCTCTTACAGAATGATTAGTGTTTTTTTTTGTGTCGATACCAATTTTTTTTGCCGGTTCAGCCATCATCCTCTGAGATTGTTGGTTTTGCCAATTTGGGTTAGGAGTTAAAAGTAATCTGTCTGTGCTAATAAATTTTGTTCTTTTTTCTAACAATCTGAAAACAAGAAGGGGTTGTTTATAATGTAGGGCAAATTGCAAGATTGTAGTTACCGAACTGGACAAATATCTGAATTATCTTTATTCGGCTCTAGAGCTGCCGAATTCAATGTCGGTAAATGGATCAAACTTCATATTAAACTTCTTATAGTACATTTCTTGTAATTGTTTGGCACTGGAGTTCCACATGATTTTTACCACTGACTCCTATTCATTTCCATTTCTGTTCCTAATGTTAAAAGCCCAGTCTTTCAATATAATTGCGAGCTCTTCTTTCGATACGCAATTTTCAATGTTATACCTTTTTTCTTTACAAAAACTTGTAAACTGGATCCACACACATGTTTTGCTGCGTTTTGTGTTCATTGGTACTGTATTTTCTACCGCTTCATCACTATTTAGCAAAGATGTAGAACCAAAACGTGACATTTTTTGAAATTAAACAACTTTTTTTCCGTTGTCAGGGATAATTCTGTTATATAACTTGATTTTTTTTGCCAGAAATTTATAATTTAAGAATTTAAGAAGTATAATGTCCGTGTCGTTGTGATTTTCTTACCGAATATGCCCTCGTGCATTGATTAATGTCCGGAAATTTTATTCTCATGCATTTCCAAAACGTAATTAGCCCTCGTGTTCCACTCGGGCTAATTAATACGTTTTGGAAATGCATTCGAAAAAATTTCCGGAAATAATCAATGCACTTGGGATATTATAAGTGAAAATATTTATTATCTTTTAGTAAACAAATTTCTAGTTTCCAAACATGTCTTACCTTTAAACGTGACAACAATTTCGTATCAGGTACACTTTTAATCGAACGAATAGTTCAGTCAGTCAAACTACAATTATTATAAAATATGTAGTTCAATAAATCTTTATTTGCCCTACGGGCTTTCTGATTCCTATACATATACAAGTAAACTTAACAATTATAATAATAAAAAAAACTAAATAAAATCCTCTATTTCTTCTCCCCTCCCCTTTCCTTTTCTCCCTTCTCCCTCCTTTTCCATACCTCTTTCATCCATTTAATTTCCCTTCCATCGACATTCAGTATTTCCTCTCTTTCTTTCCTCTCTCTTTGTTTCATATCACTGCACTCGTTCCACATATGCTCAATCGTCTCTCTTTCCTCATAGCACATTCTACACATTCTTCCTCCATCTTCTGCCCAATACCTATTTTCCCTCTCTTCATTTCCGCACCTAAACCTCGCCATCATCTTTCTTTCTTTCTCGCTCTCCCTCCCCAAATACTCGGTACTTCCTCGATCATGCATCTTCCGTACTTCCCGTTGTATCTGGATTCTCTAATTCTTTCTCTCCTCTCTTGTCTATCCGTATCCTTATCTCTTTCACTTAGTTCTACATTCATCCACACGCCTCTTTCTCTCAGTCTCTCTATTTCTTTGCTTGCATACCCATTCCTCCTGTAGTAATTCTCCCTATCATTCTCCTCTGAATTCTTCTTCTTTTCTCTCCAGCATTCCTTTAGTATCCTACATTCTTTCCTCCCTTCCATTCTGTCTTCGAACTTGACCGCTCTTTTTCCCCCTTTCACTCTCAACCTATTCCTCTTGCATTCTTCTCTCACTATGTACCCTGGCGTTTCTCTCTCCACCCCTAGCACCCACCTCAGATATTTCTCTTGCACCCTCTCTATCACCTCTTGTTCTTTCCATCCCCAGACCTCTGCTCCGTACAACAACACGCTTTCAATAAGACTTTCAAACATCATCATTCTCCTCTTAAAATCGCCTCCCCACCTTCTCTCTCCTATTCCCCATACACATCCTATCACCTTGTTCGCTTTTCTTGCCAGTTCTCTAATATGTGCCTTATCTGTGGCTCTTTCATTGAACACATACCTCAAGTATTTGAATTAGTTTACTTGTTCTATTACTTCTCCCTCCCACCTCCAATCACTCTCTTCGTTCTTCCTCTTTCTCTTATTGAACACCAGCATTTTTGTTTTCTCTACATTCACTTTTAGTCTTTTCTTCTTCACATATTTTCCTTATCATAACTCTTTATCATTTCCTTCATTTCTCTTTCACTCTTTGCCACCATTACCACATCATCCGCAAACGCCAGGCTCCACACTTTTTTTCTACCTACCACACACCCCCCCGCTTGTGCTCTCTCTAACATTCCGTCCATATCTGCCACACACATCGTGAACAACAAGGGGCTGAGCGGGCAATCTTGCCTCACGCCCTTTGTTGTCACAAACCATTCACTTTCCCTCTCCCCTACCTTCACTTTACTTTTTGTCTTCTCATATATCTCCTCCACCTTTCTTACCAGCCATTCATTTACCCCTTTCTCTCTCAGGCACTCAAACATCCTCTCTCTGTCCACCTTGTCAAAAGCCGCCTTGAAGTCTACGAATAATGCATACACCGTCCCCCCTTTCTTCTTTAACTCACTCTTCGTCAAATGGTCCAGGATGTATACATTATCCATAGTTCCCCCCCCCTCTCTAAATCCTGCTTGGCTGTCTGGTAATGCTCCCTTTTCCTCTATCTCTCTGCTCCTCCTTTCATTCAGAATTGATGCATACAACTTGTACCCTGTGTTTAGGAGAGTTATCCCTCGGTAATTTTCTACTTTATTTTTCTCCCCTTTTTTGTAAATGGGGTAAATTACCCCCTCTCTCCACCCTACCGGGAACCCTTCTCCTCTCCACACCCCATTCATTACCTCCACCAGCCTCTCTAGCACTCTTCTCGTCCCATACATCCACGACTCATTCTGTTTTCTATCCCTCCCTGGTGCCTTCCCTTTCCTCAGTTTCTTCACATGCCTCTCCACTTCTTCCATTGTAATTTCTTCTCCTTCAGGTTCTACTCGGTTTCCCTTCGTCTCTATTTCCGTTTTCTTTTTTTCCTTTTCTCCCTCCAGCAGCCTCATGAGGTACTCCTCCCACTCATTCATCGTTATCTCCTCGCTCCCATTTTCTTTTTTCTTTCTCTCTCTATTAATATAGTTCCATACCTCCTTCTCTGTTCTTATTGCTTTTATCTCTTCCTCCTCTCTCTTCTTCTTCTGCCTCTTCTTCTCCCTGCATGTCTCTCTGTATCTTCTTTTCGCTTCTAAAAAGCCACTTCTATTCCCTTTAGTCTTTCTCCACTTTCTTAATTCTTTTATTGCTTCCTTTTTACGTTGCTCACATTCTTTGTCCCACCATTTATTCTTTCTTTTTGTTCCTCCACCTCTTACTGTTATTTCTCTTTTTGTCGCTGCTTTTTCCAATATTTCTACCAATTCTTTCTCCATTTTCCCTACTTCTTGTTCTTTAAATCTTGCTTTTTCCAGTCTTCTCTTATACCCTTCCACCCCTTGCTCGTCCCATACTTTACTTATCACCTTCCGCATTTCCTCAATTTCTTCTTCTCCTCCTCTCTTCTCTCTCCTCCTTCCTATACTTATCTCCATAGGCAGATGGTCTGACTCTACTCTTTCCCCTATTCTGAATTCTTCGACTTCTTCCCATGCTTCTTCGTTTACTATTCCGTAGTCTATCACCGTCTCTCCTCTACCGCCTATGTAGGTCCATTCTCCTTCTTCGTCCTCTTGTTTGTTTCCATTCAGCACTTCCCATCCTTTTTCTTCTATCCATTCCATCAACTTCTTCCCTTCCGCGTTTTCTTTCTTGTCTTTGGATTTTCTTTTTCCCTCTCCTCTCTCTTCTTCCCAATCCCTGTCACCTCTTTCCCCAATTCTCCCGTTAAAATCCCCTCCCAGAAGCAGACATTCTTCCCTGTTGTCTTTTAATGTTTCTTCTATCTTGCTTATTGTTTCTTTCATCTCTTTGCTGTACACTGTCACTATTTTCCACCATTTACTGTCTATTTTAACGTTTCTCACGATGTGACCTTCCTCTTCTCCCTTCTTTTTAGTATTCTCTTTTATTCCTTTTGTTGCCCCTGTTATTATTCCCCCTGCTGCTCTTCCTTTTTTCTTTCCCCTTCTCGCCCCTTGCCATTCCCACTTGAACTCCTTTGGTAACAGTTTTTCTATTTTTTCCCAGCTTTCTGACCATGTTTCTGTTAATCCAACAATATCGAACTCCTTCACATAGTCCCAAAAATCTTCTTCTTTTTTCCCTAGTACCGCTACATTCCAAAATAGTGCCCTCACCCCTGTTTTTCTCGTTACCTTCTTTGATTTTCCCCTTCCATCCTTAGTTTCCCTCCTACTACCTTCTTTGTTTCTTTTTTCCCGTTTCATTGTCCTTTTTACTTTGCCGTTGATAAAATATGTAGTTATTTTAATTATACAGAGTGATTCACAAAGTATAGTAGATATCTAAACCTCAAACGTAGTTCTGACGGTATTAAAAAACGCTTAATGTAAAGTTGAAAAATTAATGGGAACCAGCGATGCACTCAAAACATTTTGATAGTCGCTGGATTTATTTTGGGGAAAAAACTTACTACTTACGATTCAAACTATTGTAAACATCTCGATCTTTATTGATGAACCCTTTCCGACAGAAAAAAAAAACACTTTCGCTTTCAATTGAAAAACATAGTCACCATAGGCCAACGTACCATTTATAGACGACATTTAATGACTACAGCCCTGGGCTTTTGGCAGATGCATACCCCACTACCCTCGGTGTTAATGGCATACACATGATGTTTCATGTGGCCCCACACGAAAAAATTACTTATTCCGATCCACCTTTCGTGTAAATTTCGGGCATTTGTTGTATTCTGTTCCGAACGTCTGCAAAAAAATACACTCAAAGAGTTCCCACGGATTTCACATAATATGATAATAGACATAATCATATCGGTGACTACTGTCAAGTCAAACTGAAACTGAAAGCAATTGGCAGCCGTTCACCGCACTCGTTCCAGCAAAAAGGTCCTTTTTGGTTTAGGCCAAGAGATAAGAGTTTATTTACTAATGGTTCTTCAATCATGCTAGTGGTTCTCAATCGGTTTTCGCGTAAATTTTAAAACCATATATCTTGGGTTTTTTTACAGTTAGATTTTTTTTTATTTTTCTAGGTCCCCTCATATTAGGAACTGTCACAGGTTTAAATAACTACTATACTTCGTGAATCACTCTGTATATCTGTTTAAAAAATATGTGTACTATTATTATTATAAATTTAAATTACATTTATTCGCAGTCGGTGCATTTCGTGACTGTAATATAGCCGTATCTTCGTAGATTTATTCCGATTCTACTCATTTTGTAATCACTTCTCGTAAAGGGGTTAGAACAGTTGTGGAACAAAGCTCCAATATCACGTATGCGAAAAGATACAAAAATGACTTAATGGCAAGTTTAGGTTTTTTTA
This sequence comes from Diaperis boleti, assembly GCA_963583935.1. NCBI lineage: Eukaryota > Metazoa > Arthropoda > Insecta > Coleoptera > Tenebrionidae > Diaperis > Diaperis boleti. The sequence goes on along the minus strand of OY757247.1, from coordinate 22,075,579 downwards.
TGTAATGTACGTCGTTAATATATCTTGTAAATGTAAATTGAGTTAGGCAGTAACAAGTAACGTTTAGCCTTCAGTGTCAATATTATTATACACTATGTATATATTGTCCAAAAAGAAATCAATCGAAGTTAAAGGAGTCAGCCTGTTTCAACAGCTTAATATGAAAATGTCAATTTATTGTAATTAGGCATCCGGATAAGACCGCCAATTAACAATAATTCGCGAAGGGAGAGCCAATTACATTAAATGTAACGAAATAACCACAGCCCACATCAAAAGCTCCACTGGACCTAAAGCTCGTTACTAAATGCAAACAGGACCGACAAAGCAGGTAAGCACGCCGATGATAGCAGGAATGCCTGTGGGATAATAGGCGTGCATCGGGATGCTGTTTGCGGGGTGGAAATTCTACAAAGGCTATTGTGGAATTGATGGTAATTAATAATAACAATCGCAGGGACTGAATTAAAAAACCGTGTTCTATGCTATATTAATAACAAATGGAAGGTTTACCGAAAGGATGACGCTTAAATTGACCATTCATCCGATAAACCACACTTGAGATGTTGCAGACTCATCGAACAGTCTGTTTTTAGGTGTTCAATTATGGACTTCCAGATTTAACACTTTTTCAGGCGAAGAATGACAGCTAATTTCTTCATCTCACAGTTGTAACTAGGCAAAGCGGTTTTTGCTTTCTGGGGCAGTATAGACCACGCGATGCTTGACCTCTTTAGTAAAATATAGTAAAACGTTTTACCTTGTTTGAAATTCAGAGAAATTACCAATGCTGATATAAAAACAGTATATAATCATGTCGATAATATTTGTAGTCATGGTGGTTAGGAGCATTGGTGGTACAGAAAACTGGACATTATTACTATTATTACAATAATTAGTCCATATTAGAAACCAAATATGTTCACTGTCTGTGTGTTTATACAGTTCATTTTTTATTACAAAATATGATGCAACTGTTGAAGAATGCAGAATGTAACCAGTGTCTAAATAAAAATCTGGTGAAGATTGGCACGAAACAAATTAAATTGCCAATTAGTTGTACGTTGTCAAGAAGCAGAAAGAGGGCGCTTTGAACACCCAATGTTTTGTTTGTTATCTCTAGGACACACGTTCAATCTTTGTAAATTTTGCCAAAGCAAACTTGACCAGATTTTTATTTATACACCCGATAGGTACAATCTATGGTAAAATATACAAAATATATACCATATGATTCAAAAGTAATTATGTAAATAGATGTGACCAATGTAATATGGGCTTCGCCCTATGTGTGCACAACCCTTTTTTATCTGATTTTAATGATACAGTGCAACCTTGTTAATCCGGATCGCGATACGCCGGATTCTTTGGTAATCCGGACACATTTTGCGTCACAACTGTGTATATTAATCCGGATCTCACGTGCTCACACATCTCCGGATTCAGTTTTATTGCGTATTAACCAATCATAATTTGACAGACAAAGGACCCGTACATGTCCAGGCAAGTTTTTACGTCTTTAAAATCTGCGAAAGCCGAGAAATCTATACGTTTTTGTTTGTTTTTTTCTGGAGGCTCACATAAAAACTTGTATATAAAAAAATGTTGCTCCAATAATCCGGATTTTTTGGTATTCCGGATCGCTCTGGTTTTTAATGATCCGGATTATCAAGGTTGCACTGTAAAATGTTATTAAAATAAACTTGTAAAGTTTTCACTAGATTTTTGTCTTTACATGTAATAAAACTGCAGTTGGGTCCTCATTAGGAATAAATGAGAAAGAAGTGTTTTCAGGGATTATTTAGGAACAGGAGAATCCAATGGTATCAAACATTCTTTGTGCTGTCTGTGTCTGTTGTCCGCGAAACTACTGGAACGATTAAATAATAGTACCTGGCGACCGAGTTTCTCTCGGTATAGTCTGAATTCTGTAACTTCAACATGTCTAACCGCCATTTTCTGCGCGACCGAGTCGGTTTGAAATGCACCAGTGGCGCACCATATAATAATAGACACAGCAGAGGCATGCGAGCAGACCAATCTCCCCTCTCAAGAGCCGAAATTCAAAATTGGACCGAAATTTTACTTCTGCGCCGGTTTATGGGTGTGTTGAAGTTACAGAATTCAGACTATACTATATATTTTTTTGTAAAATTGTGTGTTTTTCCGAAAAAGTATTGAGATACATGTGATAATATACGATACGTCTCATGACTCCGAAGTTTAGACAACCCTTGAAACCGGAGGGCCCGAGGTAGCTTCCTTGAAACAGGGCGACCGGAAGGGCCCGAATAGAGAGCCCGAGAGGGCCGCGAATAGGGAGCCCGAGGGGGGCTCCGAATAGAGAGCCCGAGGGGGGGGGCGAATAGGGAGCTCGAGAGGGGCCCGAATAGGGAGCCCGAGGGGGGCCCGAAAAGGTAGCCCGAGGGGGCCCCCGAGAAGGGAGCCCGAGGGGGGCCCCGAAAAAGGAGCCCGATGGACCCCTCCGAAAGAGGCAAGCCCAAGGGGGGGGTTCCTCAATACAGGCGAGCCCGAGGAGGGCCCCCTGAAATAGGTAAGCCCGAGGGGGGGCCTCAAAACAGTCGAGCCCGAGGGGGGCCCCGACAAGGGAGCCCGAGCAAGTCCCCGAAAAGGGAGCCCAAGCAAGCCCCCGAAAAGGGAGTCCGAGAGGGGGCCCATCGAAACAGGCGGGCCCGAGGAATCCTCCAAAACAGGCGAGCCCGAGGGGGTGGCCTCGAATCAGACGAACCCGAGGGGGTGGCCTCGAATCAGGCGGGCCCGAGGGGGCCTCATCGGTTATCAACATAATTATAAAGTTGAATTTGTTTAGTTCTAAAATAGGATTTATGTATGAGACAAATTTAATTGACTTGAAATGTTCAGAAAGGAGGGCCCATGGGGGGGCCGTTGAGACAGACAGGCCTCCTTGAGATATCCTTGGGACAAGGCGGCGTAGCTACCATCTGAACTGCCGTAATACCTCCTACTACGCTAGTCGCAGTCGTTTCATTCACACGCGTTCCCGCTCTCATTCATCCCCATCACCAAGGTGTTTGAAATTGTCAGGTGATTGTCAGTATGACAGCGGATAAAGGATCTTAAAAAACCGTATTTTTGTGTAAAATTGCGTTTCTACAAGACATCCAACTACATTGGTAGACTTAAAAAGCAAAACCTTATCTAAATACAAAATTTCATCCAAATCGTTAGAGCCGTTTCCGAGATCCGCGAAATAAATTTATATATAAATTTACAAGAATTGCTCGATTAAATATATTAGATTAGATAGATATATTAGATATGACACATTTAGACACACAGAAGAAATAGTTTCGTCACAAAGTTGGGGTAACTGCTCTTGAGTACTTCAAACCTCCGGTCGTAATTAAATCCTCCCACTGTGGCATGCAGCGGAGCTCATTTCTCCGTTTCTCGTTTTCTCTTGGGACAAATATGGACAAAGAAATGTTTGACATTTCTTTCCTAGCCCGGAACACTGACGCAACTGGGTATGTGAACCAACTTTGGATGGACCGCATTCGGCGTGAAAGAAAGAGATCCTTGCCGCTTCCAGGGCTCACGGCGTAGGAGGAAGCAAGGACTCAAAGGGCTCCGCCTCCAGACGTCGCGGAGATTTCTCTCCAGAATTGTGACCCCTGATAACGTAAAATGGGCAATAAATTCCTTCTCGCCTTATAAATCAGCAGGTTTGGATGAGGTTTTTTCGGTTCTCTTGCAAAAGAGACTAGTTATTCTCAGTGGACTTGAGAGAGATGGAGAGCCTGCCTCTCTCTGAGCTACATACCTCGGGACTGGAAGGAGTTAAAGGTTATACCCAAATCTGGGCGGAACACCTATATGTTGACCTATGACTGAGATGTAGAACTAGGAACACACTGGGCACTTTTCTGGACATAGAACGGGCGCTCGACAATGCGACCTTCTAATTCTTGATATTTGCACTAGAGAAGCATAGCGGGGATCCGACACTCACAAAGTGGGTTCTAGCCATGCTCAGTAACAGAGCAATCGATGCGAACCTAGGTCGGCACTGAATGAATGTTACGGCCCCACAGGTTTACTTTCAAGGTGTAAGAGTATCTGGGTACCCACCTTGATTTTAGACTTTCCTGGAGAACCCATGTGATAAACAAACTGCAGAATACTACTGCCGCTTTTTGGGTGTGCAGAAGATAAATCAATCTCTAGAACAATGCATTGGCGATACTCATGTGTAGAGAGGCCGATAATTCTATATGGTTCCATCGTTTAGTGGGAATCTGCATCTAAACTTTGGGCTAAAAGACTTTTGGTCCGACTTCAGCGGCAGACTTGCCTAATGATTACAGGAGCCATCAGGATCACCTGCACAGCGGCTATGGAAATTCTATGGGTTTTCTACTTCGGCAGCGGAAAAACACAGCAACGGGGAGAGGTCACGGCACCATTGTCCAAAAGGTGATGGACATACACCGATCCCATTTTTTTCATCAGGGATGACGGCCTAATCCCTGTGGATGTGAGTGAGCTCTCACGTAGTGTTAATTCCTCCACGGGATCAGTGGATGGTTTCCAGTAAAGGATCTGGCTCTGGGACGTTCATTCGCAGGACGGACTTCTCTGGTCTTCACTAGGAATTCTCCATTTTGTAATGCATTACTGGATGCACGCATAGGGCTTTGCTTATGGGCAGGCGTCGGAGCTTGTTTGGGAGTCTCATAACGCATTACAGAGACTAGTTGGACGCCACAACACAGTTGTGTTTGCTGGAAAGCTGCTCACACAGACCATAAGGGTAACGAAAGAAGTAATCTATTGGCAAATATGGACTCTGATTGGATCAAAACCGGCCTTCCGATTCATAAAAGCCGACAGAAGGAAACACTCAAAAAATGGATAATGAAGGTCCATGAAGAGGAATGGAAAGCTTTAAATCTACGCTAGGCCAAGGCCCGGACCAACGACGTGAACCAACGGGTTATTCTCTGCTGTTGTTTAGCTCCAAACGGACTAACAGTGGAACACTCGTGTGCTAAAATTATGCAGGCTTAGGATATTCAGAGGCTCAGCTATGCTGTAGAACCTCGATCACTACACAAAGAGCCATTAGACCTCCATAGGCGACTCTTTTCGAGGGCCTCCTCTGGCTCAACAATAAAAAAGATACATTTGGTTATATAAAATAATTCTGAACCAATTGTATACGTCCTTGAAGATTAACAGTTAGATGTGGAGCATATACCGGAGCAGCAAAAGTGAAATTAGATAACACGAAGCTCTCACATAACATGGATTTTGTCCGCTGAGAAAGATAATGTCTATGAGGGAAGAGTAACTTAAGAGCAGAATAAGCCTTTTTGATGTTGGAGTTAACATGATTCTCATAACTGAAACGATTGTCCAAGTACAAACCAAAATTTTTGACCAAATTACTAATTTCTAATTTATTTTGCTCTATCTTGACTTCAAAGTGAACATCAGTTTTAATGTGATTCACATCTTTTGCATTTCCAAAAAACATCAATTTAGATTTAGCGGGGTTTAGATGTAAATTAATTAACTTGATGGCATCTAAAAATTTAAAAGGTGAAGTGGCCAAATAAAGCTGAGTGTCATCAGCGTATCTGTGCACTGAACAATGCTGAATTGCTCTGGAAAAGTCTAAGGTATACAAAATAAATAGCAGAGGTTCCAATATGGACCCCTGTAGAACCCCATACTCCATCTTTTTTTTTACCATCTGCTTTCGATTACTAAGAAAGCTATTTATCAACTCAAATAACCCGATATATGTAAGAATAGCCAGCATGATATCATATCATAATAGTATCAAAAGCTCTGGAAAAGTCAAGTAACACTAAAATAGTAATCATTTTTTGGTCCCATGGGGTTAAGGCGACTGGCCCGTTCAGGGTGTAAACAAAAAGCGAATCGGTGACACCATATGAGGCGTTGCATGTGTCGACAATTTATTACCTCAAACGACTTACAATTGGCTGATTACTTTGACGTGCACATTTCAAGTCCATGTGGACTAGTCTAGAAATTGCGGCCTCGAAATTGAGAATGAAAGCTTCCTGGAACTGTTATCGCTGTTTTCGAATGCCGACAGTAAACAGATCCCATGGTTTTTGTTTGATATTATGAGTGTAAAAGGTGAAATATTAATATACAGATATTAAATAAATATTAAACTCAAATTTTTAATTCATGACGTAACAGGGGGAAGAATGAAAGTAATAAATATATTAAATAATGAGTAGAGATTACCATTAGTATACTACTATTATGTACAATAATAGTATAAGTAATTATAAGTAGGTAGCTGTTGTCTACAGGGTGCGTCAATAGTGCGAGGACGTGGATAGTGACTTTAGGTACCTACTAAAAAAAATAAAAATGTTATGGATTACCATCAAAGCTGCATCGACTAAAATTATTTTCTGCGATATTTATATATTTTTTCATATTTTAATTTGCTCTTCCAAATGCTACAAGTAACATCCAATTGTATTATAGCAGTGCGCGAAAGACATGTTTATCGACATGTCAAATTTCAATCTTCAATATTTAATAATAATGCTGATACAGAATTTTAAATGATCACGACTTTTCGAAAATATTCACAAAGAAAATTAATAACTTGGAAACCTGTTGTATTCCAAATTAGAGAAAAAAGATATGCAGTTGTAGCATTTAGAACAGTTTATTATCAACTTTCTGTATTTTATTCAAATATTCTTTTTAGACTACCCCAAGTAGTAATTTTAGGCACTGCAGAGTAGCTATTTCGAAAATAATACAATAAAAAAAAGAAGAGTGTGTGGTCGTCAAGCAAGTTAGAAATGAAACTTCTTTAGCTGATGATAGGTCGAGAAGGGGTAATATTAAGTAAATAGAAGAATGAGTAGTAACGATTAGATTTATTTTGTAATTTCCATGGGTTCCTCTTTCGTCCGTTCTGCCGCGGTGTTTTAGCCATAGCACTTTTTGAATTACTTGTGCAATTTATTCAAAAATCACAATCCACTCAATTCTACAATTCTCGCCACAGAAAAATTATTTAACCCATCTGTCATTTACAGTCTGAATCTACCTATAGCTGATTTAGATCACAATCAATTTATAAAGAACAAAAGTCCCACTCTACTTTGGGAAAATACCTGTCAAAATCAGTTCAAAATGCGTTTAGAGCCGATATGAAATAATCCAAAATTCGTCCGATAAGTGTACAAATTATTTTTACAGTTCGACGCTGTTGGAATGTTCAAATTTTCGCTAGTGTAAACACTCTGTCATGTAATAATAAAATGTCAGATAAACATAAGTTTTATGAATTTTATCCTGTGTAGATTGGGAGCTTTCCGGCACGCTGGACTTAAAAAAGCACCCGTTTCGCTCGTGCTTTAAACCCTAGTGTCGGAAAGCACCCAATTTACACAGAAACTCGTATAATAAATAACTATGTACTAGTGATCTCCAGGCACTCGAAATTCGAGTGGTATCTATTGGATTGGTAAGCGAAACAATGTAAAAAAAATGAATACTTACGTAAATAGTGTTGAATAAAGACTGGTTACCATATTACACATTACAATTTTTAATTTGTTTTGTTCAACTGTGATTTTGAATAAAAAAAGGTCTGATTAATAAAAAAAATAAGACGGAATAATTTCTTTATATAAAATATTTTGCATACAGTACTTGTTCATTATTGTGCGGTCTAAGATGCCCCTGATTAAATTGCTCGGTAATGTAGAAACAATGTCCGAAGACAGGTTGTGATAACAAAATCCCAACCTTATTAAAGATTTGCCCTTGTGAATTATTAATGCATAGCGAATGCTAACATGATTGGAAATTAGGTTCGCCTTAAGGAAAATGGCATGTACCAGAATATGAATTCTGGGTATTAAAATACGTTTCCCAGTTGATCGTCCGGTTCAAATTTCGCAATCAATTGTATTTTGAAGAAATCGTTTAACACGCATTCTTGTATCATTCACTAATGTGCCAGTATTTAAATTTCGCATTAGCAAAACAATTGCATTTTCTTTCAACACCAATTTATGTGGAGGCAATGCAATGGATTTAAAAACAAAATCGGAAACCGAATCACAACTGCTGTAAACGTGCTGTATACCGGGTATTTGTAGAAGATTTTTTTTTTAATAAATGCGAAATCTTCATTTTTGGGAGCCCAGCTAACACACCGTAAAATTTCTGAAGTCATAATGCCCGTAAAGTTATAAATCTTTTTTCGGTAATTTATTTTTATGATAATTTTTCCACGAACGTTTATAACACCCCGAGCGTCCCACTTACGCACAGAAACTTTAGGGGAGGGGCCAAGATGTTAGTTCGCCAGCTTGTTACTTAAAACGATTCTCGCTCATTGAAGTTTGTGACTGAAATGGACGGGCATCCGTGGAAAAGTTACATGCAAATAATCAATGAACCTGTGAAATTTTTGAAAATAAAAAGTAATGTACCGGTCTATCTTATCAATGTCTTTCATTTAAAAAAAAAAACTATTATAAAAATCGGTGCAGTACCCACTGTTTTATTTGTTTCAAACGATTCATGTTCAACGATTAAATATATAGAATTCGGCCTCCCTCAAATTAGTTATTTTGCTTTTATGTTCGTTGGATTTGTCTCCGCCTCGAATAGCAGAATAACTATAAAAACATCGGGGAAATTACAGGGGGGGGGCTTGGTACAGGGCAACGACAATATCAAAAACCCCTGGTACAAAAGGACAAAAAGACAAAAGGGGTCCTTTAGACATGTAGGGTTCTTTGCGACAGGGGGGCCCAAGGGGGTTCTTTGAGACACGGGGGCCACCATGGAGAATGAGAGCCCCTCTGTAACAGTGAATAATAAATAAAAAAAATTTGTTGGCCGAAAACGTTTTGTTATCACACGGCCAGAAACTGTTTTGCAACTGCTAACGCTTCGCCTCCACAAACTGTGCTTACACTTGCAAAATGACAATTTCTGGCCTTGTAATAAAATACATGTATACTATTAATAGACGGTATTAGGCCGTTGTATGTTGTTTTATAACTACCCTCGGGCAAGACCTCCTCGGGATGGGGCCCCTGTGTTTAGGAGCCCCCTTGGGTAGGAACCCTATTGGACTGGGGTCCCCTTGGGTAGGGGCCCCCTTGGGCAGGTCGTGTCGTTACGCGAATTAAGCAAACATGTTCAATTTTTTAAATCAAATAGTATTCAAGTGAATGAAAAGAAGCGACAAGTAGGTGGTCAGAGCAAAACTCCTGCAAATTCTTTTTTTTTGTAAAAACAAATAGATAATAGTAGGTCTGGATAGAGAATTCAATAAGCTTTAAAATTATGTATCACATGACTTCCCGTGCTATTTGAATTTTGTTAGGGGGTAGCTGCCCTTGCAGACTTGAAAGTTTGGTACAATTTGGTCCCCCTTGATAACAAAATTGACCTGTTCGAGTTTTCCGAAATTAGAATTGTTGGGGTACAAATTTTAGTTGGTACAATTTTATATTTAAATAATAATATTAACGTAAAATTACAGATATGCAATACCACATAGTAAATTAGAGGATGTACAGAAATTAGTGTACACCATTAGAGTAATAAAAATTGTAAATTGTTGAAAATAAAATCATATCACTCTATATTGAATCCATTTACCGGCAAACGCTTTTGTAAAGCTGATAGTTTTTGTTTACTTTACTTTTTTGTTATCTTTCAAAGAACGAGCTGCGGCACACATGAAATATAATACGGTCAGCCGTCGACACGTCTGCCTGCCAATGAGGGGCGGGGCCTGTGTTACATTGAGCCACGCCAACATTGCTTGAAACTAACGAACTTTGGGGACAATTTGCAAATTTATTTTTCAATATTTATAAAAACACCTTGCATTTACCGAATACAGAGATCAGTAAAAATCAAGCACTAACACGTTTGTTAAAAAAAAAATTACTTTCTCATTTTAGCAATATTTTTTTTTTTTGAACAAACAACGTTTTGCCGTGATAAAGGTTGCTTTTTTACTAATTTTGATGCCCAATACGTTAAGATGAATGAAGGCCGTAATTCAGTTCCAAAGTTGAGGTGACTGATTAAGGTGTCATCAGTTACTTTCAAGAGAGCAGTTGTGCAACTATGTCTTTTTCTGAAACCAGATTGTAAGCAGGGCAATAAGCTGAAATCAGTGATATACTTCATTAACTGACAATATAACACGCGTTCAAGAACTTTTGAGAGAGTGGGGAGAATACTAACTGGACGAAGCTGCTTAAACTCTTTAGGCTGACTAACTTTTGGTATTGGAATGACTAAGGCAATCTTCCACATATCCGGCACTATTGCTTTTTTTATTTTTACTTTACGTTGAGGTGCCATTTTATCAAAAATCTTCATAATGGAATGCTTAAAAATATATACCTTATTATTTACATTAGTCATATTAAACATTATATGCAGAGAGCTAGTTTCTAGTTTAGGGATCCCTAGTTTATTGTGAAGCACATCCAGATTAATATTTTTAAGAGATCTATAGATAACCTCAGGAAGATCGCGGGTTTATTTTGAGCATCGTCGATCAGAAAGGTCCACTTTGCTAACACCATTAAATATAACATGCATTTGAATAAATTATCTCAAATATTGATATGCCAGATTATTATCAATCCTATATAAGTAATTATTTTTATTAAAAAAAAACTAAAAATAACTTTAATCTAAAAATGACGCAATAATAATAACAAAAAAGTTACAAACGACCTCAACATCTTTATCGTCTTATTGATTCATATTTTGTATTTACTGATTCATTTTAATTTCTGTTCATCTTTATTGTTCCTATGTCTTCCTAATTCCTTCCGATTTCGACGTATCTTTCTTCATGTTAAAATATTCTAATTTGGTTTGCATGTTTGACTTTTGAGTACTTTTGTTTCTCCCCTCGTTCTACTGATTCATTATTTGCCATAACATTTCATGATTTTAATCGATGTTTTATTCCTGATTGCGAATTCGTCTTCATTATATCTCTCCAATTTTTTCTTCATTTTGAAATGTTAGATTTTGATTTATGATTTCTTTTAATTTTTCTCAACTCTGAATTCTTTTCTATCCTTTCTTAATCAGTTTTTGTATTTGTTGATTGATTTTGATTTCTGTAAATTTTCATTCTTCCTCTAGCACTCTCACATTTGTATAAATGTGGTAAAAAATATTGTCCAAATATTAGCAAATGTTTTAAAATTATTAATAGGCAAACACATAATACATTTGTACACTTTTAGGCTATTTTCACTCAAGACACCTAAAAAATATACACAGTTGGAAAGGTCTTGACCTGACGTGTTTAAAAAAAAACTAAATGGATAATTATTTTTTTTTTGTATGTGATCACTAGTATATCACTAGTATACTAATTTGATATTAATTTGATACCCGACTTTATCAATGTTATTACTTTAATACTGTAATACATGTATTAATATCTTAAATTGCACTCTGAAATAAGAAAATTGCAGTTTTTTATTGTTGTTACAATTACCTTTTTCTTTCGCCTTTTAAGTTGTGAAATTATTTTATTGTAATCGTTGATTGTAACAAATGTATGATCTGTATTTGTTTGACAAATTTTGTAAGAGGTTATAGTGACCGTTCAAGTTCTAAGAACAATTTTATTGTACACCTAACTACATATCTACCTACCTATACTGGTTTACTGAATTTATATAAGTGTAAAGATTAGTATGCATATTTGTCGTGATCTTATTAGCATCTTATAGCGCATAGCCGTTTTCCGCTCTATCAAGGTGTCACCAAGCCAGAGGTATTAATTTTAATAGTGATAAATTATTTCACAATAGAAAATTAGTACCCGCACAAAAATGAAATAACTTTTCAAGGCAAATTCAAACCGAGAAATACATATTTGTTACAATATTGAGATACGTCTATTCTAACAAAAGCCTTTTCCGCATATGATTTTCCTTATTACTTTTAGAACTCATTTTTAATTACTACAGACATAACATTACAAGCAGGGAAATTAATTTAAATGAAACTTAATGAATGAAAGCTAAAAATTCCTTCACCCATATATTGAGTACTGGTAGCATCATTTTCGGACAGGACGAAAATGTGGTGTACTTACCGTGCAACGACGAAATGTTTTCGTCATGTCTCCTCATCTGTCCTTGTGCTAAAAAGCAAGTGATGAATTGTTGAGGAAAACGTTTGGGTCTAATTCCGAAGGACTTCTTCCTCCTTATATTGTGCGAGTCCACGCACGACAGAAGTGAAACTTTTTATTGAACAAGAAATAATTGAAAATACATAGTAAGGATGCGAGTATGATCACAAATGAAAATTACTCACCATTCTCAACGGAGAGAAGACCTACAATATAAATTGTCCCCTCACTTATATTATAGAATGTTACGCATTTTCGTGTCGTACGCGAATTAGGCTTACACCGTGCCAAAAGCTTAGACATTGCAAAAAAAAGTTTCACTTCAATTTTAATCCGTATGATCACCTCATCAATCTGGTGATATACTCGGCAATTCTTCGAGGCATCATGTGTGGAATTACATGATCGATGTAGAGAAAGATCATTCTAAGCAAGTTCTAACTGGTGTCAAAGTTCTTCCAGAATAGTCCGGTAAACAAAGAAACGATGAAAAAAAAGAAAAATATAATGTTACGAATGTCAAGTAATGTCTGATGGAGGAAGTTGCTGATTAAAATTGAATATTATCATTAAAACAAAGGTGTATGTAAATTTCCCATTTTCGAAATGAAATAAAAAGAAGTGCTTAACAACATAGTATTCAGTTGATGCTGGTGTTTCCTTACCATTAAAGCATCGGTCTACAATTTGGATTAAAAAGACCGAAAGGCATCAGCTTGGACCTTTTATGTGGGTTGCGGTTATTTCGTTACATTTACGAGTCTAACGCAATTGGCTTTCTATTCACGAACTATTGTTAATTGGCCGCCTTATCCATATGCCTAATTACAACAAATTGACATTTTCGGATTTCGCTCTTGAAATGTAGAGACGCCTTCGAGCTTAAATCGGTTCTTCGCGGGAGTTGCCAGGCGACCTACAAACGTTTCAATAGAAACTTCCTCTAATTAGCGCACGCAGCATCCGATTTGGCGCACCGACGACGCGACGCTTAGGTGCACACTTTGGGTTTCGGGCGGTTGAAATGGGGGCCTGGGGGCGGCGATTATGTTGTTTCGAACGCAAACGTGGGGACAGGCAAACACTGATTGTAAAATATATAAAGCGAGGGTCGGTAAATATGGGATAATTACGTCGACTGGACTCATCTCCTAACGTGATTTTAAAAACATCCATTGCGATTGTTATAATAATAATCATTAAAGAAAGTTTAGTAATTTATAATACATATGAACCACAGTTCAGTAAAATAATGTTCAGCAAATATTATGTTGCAAACTGATGATGATGATTGAGAAATGTACATGCATACATAGATCAGATAACTACATCTTAAATTACGAAAATTTTAAGGTCTCAACACTATTCTTTCCTCGAGTTCAAAATAAAGACCACTCGAACTTGTGGCACGCTTTTAACAAAGTAGACCAGTTAATTTGAAAAACCTCAGAATTGAAAAACATCTGAATACGAAACTGGTTCTGAATCGCAAAAAACCTGTCTATCTTCATCGATGCACGTGCATCTACATGTGATACAGGGATGAATTCAATTAATTTGCAAGCGTGCTGAACAAGAAATGGATACATTGCTTTTTAAAGTTTTATTATTTTCAGTGCGAATTAGTGTTTTTCTTGCATGTTAAGTGTCCATATTCGAGCATTTATTGACGTGATTTTATTATTATTTTATTTTATTCATCCAACTAGTGATAACAAATAATGAATAATAATAACAACAAATGAACGATAAAAAATCACTCAGTCATTCAACTACCTATAAGCCAACTGATTTAAAGCATAGCAACAAAGCTTACGACTTCGCTGGTCGTCTAGATAGCTTCAGTCCACAATACCGTTTGGGGCAACTATATAATGTACGTGAAATTTATATTACGGATCTAAAAAACGCATGTCTCATCTCTCACTGTGGGCGAAAAATAAATATCGATGATGAATATCGAAATAAGATCGATGTTTCTAGATATCTAGTGTATGGAGAAAAAAGTAGATAAAATCGATTATACAAGTTGGAAAAGTTGGAATGTAACAGTTACAAAAAATTGGAAAAGTTTTCTGTAAAACTAACAAATTATAATGTTAAAATTTAAATATATCTATGTCGAACTCCACAAACTTTAATAACTGTAAGATTACTAATGGTACATGTTTCGGCAGAATACTTCTGCCATCATCAGCCCTTAAAGAATATAAAAAATTATGACATTGACGTAATTTTGAATTACAATTATCAATTCAAAATTACGTCAATGTCATAATTTTTTATATTCTTTAAGGGCTGATGATGGCAGAAGTATTCTGCCGAAACATGTACCATTAGTAATCTTACAGTTATTAAAGTTTGTGGAGTTCGACATAGATATATTTAAATTTTAATTTAAATTTACTCCACTTGGATTTAAGAACATTCTTCTTGTTTATAAATTATAATGTATAGCATAATTATATAACTACTACCATTTTTTTTATATTAATATATATAAATTTTCCCCAGTGCGCTGTTGATGAAGATGAAGTACCTAGTAAAAAAACGGGAGCAAAATGACCGCCTTCTACCTCACCTGAAGCTCAAATGTCATGAAACGTAACAACCAAACGAGTCGAATGGCCAAAAAACCTCCATTTTGTTGTCAAAGTCTCCGCACCTAATCTAATTTGTTAGTCCCTAATGAGCGCTGGTTAAACGCTCGCTGGAGGCCCGGTTTCTAATTAAGACTTTGAATAAAAAATAGTCCTATTAATCAGGAATAACTACAAAGTGCTGTGATGTACGATGAAATTTATTAAGTGAGGCGGTAATGGTCGGTGCTTTGGGACTTGACGGTAGATAAATCCATCCGAAGATGGAAGGATATGAGTCGTGATTTGTAAGTGTCAAAACTGAGGTCGTACGGAGGTGTTAATGACCATCCACGGACCGGAGTTGCACTGTTTGTTTCACTTATTGCCCATCAATCAGGGGGAGGTGATTAGGGCGTCCAACTGCTTAATTAACCTGTAATGCAAAAAAAGAAAGAAGATTCGATGGATTTTAATCATTAATGTTGTTGGTATTTGAAGCAAAAATCAGAGTTATATTATAACTGTTGCGGTCCAACGTTTTATAGAATATGTTACAAGGATAAAAGAATAAATGGTGTTGAGTAGAAGCTGTGGGTAAGACACTCCGTCATCCACCATATAAAATAATGCATAGTGTTTTCTCTCTGCTCAAGTCGTTGGACATATTTAATGTAGTTGGCATGCACTGAAAGAAATTGTTCAGTCCTTTTTTACAAATTTGTCGTAGTATATATAAATTTATATTTAAAACCATTCAAATATTAAATTAAATGACTTTTTTTAATATGAAATACAACGTCTACATTTATATAAAAATACTCCTTGTGCTGTATTATGCTTTGATATCAAATACAACTACACGTAGTATTTTTTAAAAATGGTGTAATTTATTATTTGTGATTTTACAAAAGTTGAATTTCTAGTAGTATGAAAGATTTTATGTAGTAGTAAATAATACTGCTATAGCTCTATTAGTAACAGTTTGTATTATAAGAGCAATTACACGCACGCGCATTAACATATTGCAAGAATTTTCTTGTAAAAACGTTATATTGCATCACCATCAGTGTTCAGCAGTTAGTTTGATCAATTTGCTTTGAAGGTTTTGTGGTTAATTTGAAGTACCTAATAATGGAAGAACACATAATTAAATGGGGTTTGGAATGCCTAATTCCTGTTTTTGAAGGTAAGTGTCTTGCTTTGCAACTAATTTGGTGGTACTAGTTGGATGTGGGTTTTCTTAATTATTTATTTGTGTAATCATCTTTTGAAAGAAAGGCATAAATAGTGGGCTTCATTCTGTAACTTTGAACAGCCTGTTCCCCTAACATTGTAAATCCGCTGACTTGATTAGCCATTGCAACAAAGCCTCAAATTTTTAAGAGATGGTATACAGGATAGGGCTTCATTCGTATACTTATATAATTATTTTGTAGACAAATTCTGCTTCAAATAACGAAACCATCAATTTATCTTTGGAGTTTGCACAACAATTACACTCGATGAAGCTCTTAAAACAAGACAAAGTACCTATGTAATCATAATTTCCCTTAGTATTAATTCAATTTCATATAATATTTTTTCTTTGTCTTCAGAAAAATTCGGTTATGGAATTGCTAAATAATTGCAATGATGGACTTGAACTTTTACAGACCTACAAGCTAACAGGCACGTTAAAACGTCGAAAACTGGTAGACGTTGTTATAGGTCACGAACTAAAAAACAATTTAGACGCCATCAGGTATGTAATTTTTTTTAAGATTTTTGGTAATTGAACTGTGTACCTTTTGCAGAATTTCGAAGGACACATTTATAAAATTTTCATTTGACTATCACCCAAGCGTTTGAGTTTGTTGCTACAGAGGAATTAGGAGTACTTTCAAGAATTATTTTCGTATTAATTTCGTACATATTAAATGTAAGTTATCTGACTACAGAATATGTCATAACTCCATCTAAACTAGTGCATACTTCAAAATATCAAAAATAAGTGTGATTTAATTTACCAGAAAAGATAAAGATAAAATAAGACTTTTTGTTATAGTAAGTGTGCTTTAAATACCAGATAATTATGTTTTTCAAAGTACATATTATTATTATATTGTTATTTTTGTGTCTAATAAATGTTTATATTATTATAATTCTTCTTTTATTGTCTTGTACCTTAATACAAATACATAATTGGTGCGATTCTGTATTTGCACACGTTAAAATTTTTAACAGCACTATTCTGTAAAGCTGATTGGATGAATTGTTACCATCAAAACGAGGAAATCATCCAAACAACTTTACAGATTAGTCCTGTTAAAATTTTTAACTGGTACAAATACAGAATATATAATTACTAAAGCTATATACAATTAGTATATTCAACAGTTACTGTAATAATATAATATACCATTAATGTAGTAGTAAGTTATACAATTACTATAAAAGTATATTCTACAACTACCGTAGTAGTATGCTATATAATTACTGCAGAGGTATTTCAAACACATCGCTGATTTTTGTAAGTTACTACTTTCAAGTGTATGTCTCATAAAATAAGATGCATAGAGTTTTTGTTGTAGTATTCAATACAAAAGTAGTTGCAGGTAAAATATATAACTAGAACAAATTGTATTTCATACTGTTTTTTGTAAATTACCGACAACAATTTTCTTTCAGTGTGGATCCCAATATAATCTTATTTGTAAAAAAAAAAAAAATTTTGGTCGTTTTGTTTTATTTTTGCAGCCTGTTGTCAAATTCAGAATAAACTACTTCTAAAAACTATAGCTACGAGATACATACATATAAGATCAACGATAATGGAGTATAGTAAATAAAATTTTGCAACTTTTTTTTATAAATAAAACTGCTTAAAACAGAGTACCCCTATTTTTTTAATTCTTCCCAAATCATAACCGTTTTCATAAAATAAATGAAAAACTGTTTCGCGGGTGAATAACTACGTCATTCGTTTCCAAGTATAGAGGGAGTAAGAGCGAAAAGAAAAGAATTATGTACTTTCAAAATGAGTGAGAGATGGAAAGGCGTAGGCCCTCACTTAATTCATACGCCAGCTACTAATGACGAATTTTAAACTAGTACAGTGCTCTCATAAAAAATTTCTATTTTTTTTTTGCATTTTCAGTAAGTATAATTTCACCATAATAGCACTAATGACTACTTTTAATCAGTTTTTCCCTAAAACGCCAAAAATAATTTTTATGATAATTGCCGACGCACGTTTCGCCAACAATGTTGGCATCATCAGGGCGATCGCATTGTTGCGAAACGTGAGTCGGCAATTATAATAAAAATTATTTTTAGTGCTTTAGGGAAAAACTGATTAAAAGTATTAGTTATCTACCACCAAAAGTGATCCAGACAATTGTTTTGTTTTTGACTTTTCAATGAGGTTAATAATAATACGGAATACAAAATACCATAGGAGAAGGAATAAGCTAATTTGTATGTTTCTTGAAACAGAATTTATCACGAACTTTTGAGATTTTGAATTTAGAGCCACAACAGAAATTTCACAAGAATCAAAAATAGCATTGTCGATACTAAGATTTGCGATAATGTAACGGCCAAAGTACAAACTTGGTTAGTTTGTAAACTAACTGGCTAATAATTATGCAGTGAATATTTTAAAGGGGCCATAGGGATTCAGATGTTAAGTTTTCACCCCATGTTACCTTTTGCTTGGAGGAAATTCCAGACTTTAAATTTTCGATTTTATCGATAATAACGAGTGAGCAACAAAATTCGTGATCCTAGGAGCCTCTAAATCCAAAATTTTGAGTCGATTCTTGATCGATACGATTGTGTAAAAAGTCATCGAGTAATGTGAATTGACGATTAATGTAAACAGTAAAGTAAAAGAACCGATATACGTTTAGCCGACTGCGATTACGAATTTTGTTGCTCACTCGTTATTATAGAGCCAGCTATGAAACACATTTAACTTGTTCTAAAGCTAAGAATGAATGAGAGATTCATCCAGATATCCATTTAGTCTTCAGAATCAGCAACATTTAACAATTTTAAAACGATCATGACAGATTTTTCGTGCGAAGCTAATTTGTTTTATTTTGGAGATATTTTTGAATGTAGCAGCAAAATTTTTACATGAGAAATCCCTATGATCGGTTTAAAAAAAAAGTAGTGTATAAAACTAACCAAACATCAAAATAGCAAATGGTTAGAAACTAAACATCTAGTTTGTGATATAACTAGCTGGTAGACGACGTTGGTATGCCCCAAAAATAAAGTAAAACACATTTCATCCAATTTGACCGGTGCAACGAATAGGTAAACCACGAAAAAGGGGTGACACATGGGGGTCGTCAACCCCCCCATTTTACTTCCCATTGCGAATATTATTTGTAGTCAAAATTTCATAACAATCGTTTGATTGATGACTTTGTGGAAAATTCACGTAACTTAAGCTCAACAATAAAATTTAATAAATTTTTATAACTGTAAAGAAACGTAAATTAGGTAAATTATATCAGTCTACTTATCAACAAGAAAATTAATCAAAATTCGGTTACAAATTAATAACAAGGGAGAAATTAACAAGAGCACGGTGAGTAAGAATTCAGTGATTGTGAATGTAAATATACAATAGAGTAAAATGTAGTAACGTAAACAAAAACTCACGCCTTTTACACGGCTGATTAAATAAATAAAATATGTACATAGTGAATTAAACGTTATTTACAATCGAGTATGGTAGGTCAAATTTTACATTGCGAGGTTTTAATTTTGAACCGAACAATGTAATAGACCTACCACGAAATTTGTATTACGTTTTTTGGCCAACAATTATTTAAAAATTTCAATAATAAATAATTTTGATTCAAAAATTGGAGATTGACAACCGACTGACAGCTGTCATGACAGTTCTCATCGTCTAATGTCATAAAAGTCATCCGTTGGCGAACAAGAACTGCAAAAATCTGGAAAACAATTTATGGAAATATTTTACTGTAAACAAGTATTCTGTTACATAGACTTAGTTATGGTGAGGACAGTTTTCTTCTCAAATATCTATAACAGTCCAATGTTTTTCGTTGATTTTACCGCATCGTTTGTAGAGAACAGTTTACTATAAACATCCGTCACATACGTTTTACAGTTCAGGAGGCCACAATTTTTTTTTTCCAAACGCCTGACGCAAAAGCCCACTAACTTGCGTTATTCGCTATAAAGGAGTACAAAGAGAAAAAGAGTCTTCAAAAGTCGTCAAAAAGATCTAAAATAACAAAAGTATATGGACTGAAGGTCCCTGAATAATAATAACTTTGGCTGAAAGCTATTGGGTCATATGAGTTAGGACGTCAGCAAAGTTACTTACAATATGCGACTACGTACTGCCGCAAGCCGCAAGGAAAGATGAAAGATCTTACCTAAAGAGTAGAGTATGTTAGAGTACAGATGAAGAACCTGGAAGAGAAGTTGAACGGTCGCCATCTTAGATAAAACAGAAATCGCGGGAAATATGTTGAATGGTATAAACGTAAAATGCAAACAAAAACATGAAATAAAGTAAAAACAGTGTTTTATTGTACCTTAAATAAAAAAAAAATATGTAGTTTTTAACGCACATCTACACTCTCAATATTCGGTTTCTAAAAACACCTATAATTATGTTTCACCCTTAAATTTTTCTATATTTTTCACCCTCAATAATTATAAGCAACATAACTAATTGTCAAAATATAACGATTAATGTAAATATCAAAAAAGTTGATTAATAAACATTGTTCTTTATGTGTTCGTAGATAAAATAGTGTATGATACACGTGTGTGAAAGGCTTTTTAACCTCGCAAATCGTGCATAAAAGCCATTCTTCACACACTTATATCATAATATACTATTGTGGTATTATTATCAATTTATTATTGAATGCATTGTTTACCTTCTTTTCCATTAAAATCCAGTTGTTTATTGAGTGCCATCTTGTCCAACATTATTGTAACTTTTGCATTCATTGCAGATGCCCACTGGCGTTCTTGAATTGGGCAATTCAAAAAATATGTAATTATATCCATGAGAGGGATAAAAACTCATGGAGCGAGCAAACTGTTTAAGCAATAAAGAATATTTATTTACTTTCTTATTCATTTGTCTTGATTGAACCTTCTTCGTCCTAAAGGCCTTTTAAAGCCAAAGCCGACAACATTTAATAGCACAATCTGCGAGAGAGACAAAATATGGGAAAAGTTTTCCTCAATTTTTGAGGAAAGTGCTAATCGTATTACAATTTTGAATACGGAGTTGAATAGAGAAGGGTAATCTGCAGGGAGCTAGTTTTTCATATTTTGGTTATTAATAAAAAAAAAATAGTGCAAGAAATAAAGCACTTTTTTAAATGGAAAAATTAAAAATTGAAAAAAATTAAGGTATACATTTTGTACAGTTCCAAAAATTAGTAATGCTTACAAATTGAAAAACCGACAAGGGAAACCTTCGAAAACTTTTGGCCTGTTTGGCCCGCCATCTATTGATTTTAAATCACATTAAAATATTTGCCCTTAAGTGTACTTCAGCAATGATGAAAACTAAAAAAAATATATTGCAGCGTTTGTGGGTTCGATTTATTTATTTGAATACTATGTACAAATTATTAATACTTCTAATATTACACCATTTTACATTATTTACACTATTTACAATCTACTACTTCACATCACGCGGCACTCCAGATATATAAAAGCAACTGTCCGACTTGATCCACTGATCTTCGATGATACGACTGACTGGTTTCCGCTGGAACGTCCTCTAATAAATATACCGGCGCCTAAATGCTTCTATGCGCATCCAGATATTTCCATGTGCGCCGAATATTCCAAAAGATGATGTCATACTCGAGTACGTTGTAGTATAAATCCAGCACATTCTAGTAACTGATGATGCCGCTACAGCGATGAGTCATCTCGGGTCCACGTTCGTTACAATATTAAGGCATTCTAACAAAAAAATAATAATTGGCTTGAGCACCACGGTTCAATATGCATTCATTAATTCGTGTGGGCGTGCTGTTCCAAGCATCTTTTAAAGTTCAGTCAATGTATGTGAGGGCACAGTACTGGGAACTGGCCTCTCAATAGCGACTTGGATATTTCGTCCTTCCCGTGACGCTTTCACACCATCCTACGACCATAATTCATCCCAAACAGGATTTTATTTAATCAGAAAACACGTGACCAAGTTCTGCCGACAACAAACAAAGAGTGCCGACGCGTGATTCTCGATAAGCAGGTTTTTTATCTTGCACTTACTTATTTTCTCTATATCACTATATGCGGGGCGCTTTCTTTAGAGAATTCCATTCCTGATCCCAGTTCTGTCTTTCAATGCTCCTTTGAAGTGTTTGGTGCACTATAAGTGACCAGAGGGCCTGAAACGATGGTAAACAGTTCGCATGTCCTCATGATCGTCTTTGCAGCTCTCCATATGATCTGCGATTTGTGTTGTGATTGAAAATTGTCCTTTATAGCCATAATTCCTACACGGCGATAATCACGATCTATGGGGTGCCGTTGAAATCTGGGACCTGGGGATTTTAAATGATATAGACTTCTGCAAATCATGTTCTAGACTGGAGGTATCTAGATTCACAATTTGAGCAATTTCGCGGAAGGACATTTCATACACCCGAAGACCAAACAGACGACCTAAATAATTGCAAAAATTTGCTACGAAAACGTATAGTATAAGAGCTAGAGACGTCGCGAAAAAGTTTATTTTAGGTCGGCTGGTTTTTTGATATTCCCTTTCTTATCGAAGTTAGGTAGCGATGGGACAGGTCTGACACCTGGGAGCTGGTGCGTTTACCTTTTAGCAATATAAATTTATAGCTGCTACATAATTTTGTAGTTGCTAACATCGCGCCAGATGTAATTTTAGTAATAAAAAAAAATTCTAACCATTTTAGTATAGCTAAAATTTTAACACGATACAGTTCGATAATCAAACCCTAATATAAATTTGCCAGATTGAAATTTTCAGATCAATAACCAGATCAATTTAAGTATCTCCGAGAATACGTGAGTTAGAGGAGTACGGCAACTAATTCGACGATTGCGTGAGAGAGCTAGCTGCCACAAAAGGGACGCACCCGCTCCCAGGTGCCAGGCCTACCCCACCGCTACCTAACTTCGATAAGGCAGGAAATATCAAAAAAGCAGACGACCTAAAATTCTTTCTCGAAAACGTTGCTAGTGATGCCGGAAGACGGTGTTTTTAGTATAGAGTGTTAGATTAGTTGCATGTTAGGCTTAAATATTAAGAATAACTATCCAATGCGTCTAACAGCGAATTACATGCATCGGAGACAGAACTGAGTTCAACGGCGGAGCTGTATGAAATGAGTGGCGTAGCGATGCGCCACTTCTCTTTATAATCTCGGTTCCAGCTCCGCCCACCGACGAGTCGCTGCGAGTGTTTTTATCTCTAATTAATTCAGCTCGCAATAGATCGGCGTAAGGATTTGTAGATTAGAGACTTGTTATAATAATAATTAGGAAGTAAATTTCAATGTATTCAAGTAGTTAAGGATTAAGATAAGCTATAGGATTAACCGAAAAAAAAAAACAGGAAAATATGTACCAAAGGATCGATGCACCGAGAGCGGAGCCAAGGCAGAGTACCGGGACTTTTTTCAAGACTTTCTTGTTTACTATTATACTCGTTTTTTGGATAAAAAGTCTGTGCTTTCCGGCAGAAGCTTGGAGGTCCCTGCACACAGTGTATCGCTGTGGCACCTCTTGCGTCTTTCAACCTCTTCGAGATCCCTGCGGCTGGTATACCCCCAGTCCACCTCCAGTGTTTTTGTACTAAAGTCTGTAAGAGGTACCTCTGACCGGTATATATCCGGTCCACCGTTCACTGAGTCATGTAAGAACGAAGGCAGGTCGTTGAAAAAACTGTGGAACCGCCTGAGGCGGACGTTCGGTGCAGAAGAGAAACTGCCAGAACTACAAAGAGTTTTCGCGGAGGTGCGGTACAACCCCCGGGACGACCTGGACGTGTATGTGGAAACAGCGGCAGATTTATACCCGTATTTTTCCAGGCCACCAGGAGAAGCACCTGATCCCACAGGTACCGACAGCCGCAAGAGTCACCTTGGCAGTCGGCTCATAGCTTCCTTGGAGGACTTTGGCAGCAAGGCCTCCGTCGTACTCCGACTCGGCGAACCCAAACGTCCCCGACCGGCGGAAAACTGGAGAAGGGCTGTGGAAACGTCTCCACCGGAGCCCTCTGCCACGACGACAGAACGTTAGCGAATGTCGTCACTAACATCCGAGGCAAAGAAGTCAGGGCCGCCATTGACACCCGCGCTTCCCTGTCGGTCCACCTCGCACTGAGTGTAAAAAGAAACAAACAATTTCCCCGCTATCGGTGCTTTTCACTCCAAAAATCACCCCGACATCTCTGAGGAAGTCACCTTCGCACCAGGAAGTGCGTCCTTGTAATACTATACCGCGGTCGGCCAACAGATATAGTAATAAAAACGCCCACATTGACGAGTTTTTCAAATAGGTAGCATATTGCGATTGGTTGATTCAAAAAGAGCGCTTATTTGAGAAAGCCAAATGCACACACGAGAGGTTTTGTGCAACAGCTCGAATAGACGGGCACATTATGGTATGTGTATTTCTTAGTCCTGCTATGAAAGTATCATTACTCCCACTTAGTTGTTGATTGTTTTGTTTCATGATTGAGATTAAGGAAAAGAGTAAGGTTAAGATTCATTTTCATTTTGCATTTCGTGGATGTAAATCAGACTTCGGCGTACATCGTTTTGCGCCGGCACGCGACACGTCTTAGCTTTATTACTATATCTGTTGGGTGACCGCAGTATAATAGCTCTCGTACTAGTATCGCATTCAAAACTAAAAACCTGAACCGTTTAAGGTTAAAAAAAAGTGAGAGCATTTTGAAATATGTATTCATCGTTTGTTGACTTATACCCCAGGAACACAACGCATTAAAAAATCCAATGTTTTTATTAATACAATTTATACGATATACATATTAGTTCTAAACACAATACTTTACTAAATTTTTTTGTGTAAGTGTCAAATCAATATTTTGGACACGTGTCGAATCAACACTTTGGAACACGTGACAAATTCAATTTTCAAGTTCCATATATTACCCACTCCCAACCTTCTACCTATTCATCCTGGGTCTATTTTCCGCACCCATAATCAAAGTCGACCTGTCGCTGATGTACGTCCACTAAAAGACGACGCAATTACCAGTCCAGTTGCATAAAAACCTCCCGCTTCGACATTAATTAAACCTCGAGAGCGTAGATAATATTTTCGTAATTATAAAAGTTGGAGCTGCGTTTTCGGGGCGGAAGAAATTAAAAAATGCCGCTTTTTAAGTAAAAACACTGACAAGTTAATCAAGACGGCGATGAGTCAGCAGCAGTACCAAACATGCGTTCCGAATCCGCGCTAATGACCGGTTTGGTTTCGACATGACTCGCACGTTTTTCGGTAATTTGTTTTCGAAATATGGGCGGAATCCTCGATGGTTTCGAACGTCTAGAAAACGAAAAAAATAACACAGCAATCGTAAAATAGATTAGGTTGTTGGGTGTTTTAGTTTGGTTTGAGCGTACGTACTTCGCGAATGAATAAAACAGATAAAATGGAGTTTCGTTCCACTTCACGGATTTCACGTAATTGAATTAAATCGGTTACTTAGCTTTAACCTTTTGTTATTGTGCAACGAAATGCATTAGCTATAAAACCAAATAATAACGGGGTGTCAAATGCAACTATGTTTCGAGAGGAGTGGGCGATTTTTTCGCATTTAATAGTATTTCAAGCAGCAGGCAAGATGATTACAAAATTATGAACATAATAAATATTACAGGCTGCGCACCATAATAGAATCAGTTTCGACATCTTTAGAGGAATATTAAAATAAAATATTTTAATTGAATTACTGGTTGCCTAACTGGAGACGCTGCATCTCTAGTGATCGGTTGCAGCATTTACCTAATTTTTATCAACAGTATTTTATTTTATATACAAAATTAAAATTGCAGCTTTAAAAATTATAAAGTTGTATGTTGTAATGTTTATTATGCCACTATATCTAAGTAATAAAAATGGAAAACAATGATTGGCAATGTTTATGATTGAACAATAGAAGTTTCCCTTCATTTTATTTCTTAGATTACCACAGTACATCTTCTTGGCATAGATTCTCTTTTACAAATTTTAATGAATATTTGGATCGTTATCACTTTTTAAATATGACTAATAACTAATGTGAACAAAAATATCACTTTTGTGTCGTGAATATACTCTTCTGCGAATTTTAGTCTGGCTTTACTTCGAAGAAGTTTCTTTGAAGGACCACGGCTCGGTAATCTACCTTCAACAAGACGACGTCTGATGGTTCGCTCGGATATACTTGAAACACCAGCTTCAAGAAAAGCAGGCCGAATTTTTGACGAAGGTAGAAACTTATGAGGAGCCGTTTGTCTCAAAAATAATTGAGTGAAACATTCGCAATATGTACATAAAAATTTTTTACTCGATATATGAAAATTCGGGTTACAAAAAACGCCGCGTGATAATGAGGGCGCTTCAGTTCCCTCCATTTCGTGCAGTGAACTTTGGCAACATTGGTTTTCTTTACCATTAAACATAACCTCCACAAATAGACCGTCGCCGTCGCGTTGCAAAATTCCTCGCTTTGCAGTACCTCCTGCACTAACACTTCTCAATTCTGCAGGAGTACAAATGGAATTGTCTTAACCCCGATGACCCATTCAGAGCCGGAAAAATGTAATACGATAACGCAGATCAAATATTAACTTTTTCGGTAGATAACAAGCCGCGGCTTCGCCTTGTTACTTAAATAGTGCTATTAGTTAACATACATTCGGTTTCGTCCTTTATGCGTCACGCTTTCACACTAGAAAATGAAGAAAACAAAATAGTTACATATTTACAATCGAGTATGGTAGGTCAAATTTTACATTGTGAGGTTTTAATTTTTATTAAAACCGAACAATGTAATAGACCTACCACAAGATTTGTATTACGTTTTTTTGGCCAAAAATTATTTAAAAATCTCATAATAATAAATATGTACAGTTACGGCCACGGAATTTTGGCCGTCACTTATCATTTATTGTCATAAGATGTAGGGCGACCCTTAGGTATTTGTAACCTAACTTTCTACTATTTCAAAGACTTGTCATTTTGACACTGACTCACTCGCATGAAAACACTAACAGTGACAAATTTTTAGATTTCATTTCCAAAAAGTCAGTCATAATGACAATAAAGCATGGACTACATCCATTTTCTTTTAATTGACATTAAAGTGACGGCTAAAATTCCATGGCCGTGACTGTACATAATTTTGATTCAAAAATTGGAGGTTGACAACTAACTGACAGATGTTGTGACAGTTCTCACCATCTAATGTCACAAAAGTCCGTTGGCGAAAAAAAACTGCAAAAATCTATTAAATGGAAAATGGAAAATTGGAAATTGGAAATAATTTACTGTAACAAGTATTTTGTTACATAAACTTAAACTTTAAGTTTTAAGATAAAATAGACATTAAATAAGTACATAAATTGAAAAAGTTTAATAAAAATTTTGAATAAGCTTAATAATCTTCTTCTCGTAGCCTTGTTTCTACATTACATACAGGGTGTTTAAAAATTGCCGCACCAAACTAATGAAACAGTGATCAGAAGCAAACAGTACGCAATAGAAACATATTTAAAAAAAATTTGGTGTTACATTCGCATGTGGCTGAAGGTTTCCTTTATAGTAAATCTGGCAACTGAAAAAATTGCAATAAACAATTATTATTAAAGTACTGACATGTTAAGTAACCAACGCAATGTTTTTCTCAGGTACTGGAATTAATTGTAACAATAATTGTTGAGAATTGTCAATTATTTTTGAAATTTGTAATTTTTTATAACAATAATAATTGAAGGAACAATTAATTTATTATGTAACAGAACATTAAAATACAATTCACAGCAAATGTTCAAATTGTCGACCATTGCCCGTATAAGACAAGCGTTTGATCGTTTCTCAATACTGGCCTGTACTCGTTCGAGTATTTGTTTGATTAAAATTTCAGTGGCTCCAAAAATTCTTCGCGACTCTCAGGTGGTGTTACGTAAACCAACGATTTAAAATGACCGCAAACAAAAAAATCTAAACGAGCGTTGGTGCGGCAATTTTTAAACACCCTGTATACGAACCCCTGTTGATATCTGTTGATCAAATATTTTATTAACAGTCCCAGAAATACTTTATTAATTAAACACTAACAAATGCATTTCTAGATTTTGGGAAGTTAATATTCTTCACCAAAACCGAGATGGTTAATATATACATACATAATGTTTTATTTACAATATATAGGACTAGTCAAATAAGGCTTATTTCTGAAATGGTCTTAGATGCAACCAAAAATACAAACAATCATTTACGATGTGACTAGTCAGTCGTGTAATTATTTACACGTGGATATTACTATTGTCTCCATTGAGACGTATATTTTTATTTATTTATTTCATTAAGAACTTAACATCGTTTATTAAATTCTTTACAGCTTCATAGATACTCCGACCTTTCTAAATTTACAGAAGAATCTCTGCAGTTTCGACCGTACAAAGTAAACTGTTTACTACAGTTACAAAATGTAATAAAATAAAGCAAACTACAAACTTCAATTACTTAGTTATTCATAACTAACATAACGGCGACATTGTGTATCCACCAGAATTTTGCGCTTAAAAATACTTCCCAAGAGTAATTTTCTAACTTTCTGGTAGTTTATGTAGTGGATAAAAGAACGGTTTACATGTCGACTAAAGTTAACATGTTAAATTTAAGTTGCAATAAATATGAAAAAACGGTAAAATGCACAAAAGGCAGATGTAAGTTTATACTGAAAGCATCCTTTCCTTACATTTGGAATTAGGAAGGAGCACAAACCTTGAATAGTACCTACTGTTATCGTAGGGACTTCTCAATCGAACAAGAACTGAAGACTTTATAATTTCAACATAATAGATTTATAAAATGTCTCACAAATAGGATAATAATAGGGTTGACAGTTGTATCACAGCAAAAAACGACTCTTGACAAACTCCCACCACTACCCAGGTAGATAATCCTAAAAAAGTATCATCGACCATCCCGTCGGCCTTCATATCTTTTTATTTTTTGTGTACCTACCTATTTCCAAACTTGGATTTTTTTTAAACGGTCGTGATAATTTGCGTACGTAAACACCATCCCGGCATTAAAAATCGGCCATATGGTGGTAAGACCAGATTACACAGGGGTTGATTTAAATCGTCGTTCCCTCGCAAATGAAGAGGTGTTCCAGCTACCCAAAGCGCCACGCTATCGGTACGTGCCCTAGGATTTTGCAATATAAATCTGACCCACTGGAAAAACTCCCCAACGATCTCCTGCGGCTAGCTCCACCGAACAATGCTACCGACAGTACCAGCGAAATATTTCGTAATCACAGCTGCTTTTCGGCGGCGATTAATCGTAAGTCCGTCCCTGGAAAGGTTGACAAGTGACATTGGGACGGCCTGTCAATGTGGAATTATATGCCCCTTGACTAATTACCGGAGCCCCCCCGACGAGCGGTTCCACGAAGTCTGTCGTAAACTGGGACCAACACCCACGGCTTTTACCTAGATGGTTTTACGGCCCGGGTCGGCGGTACGGAAATAGTCGGTTTATAAGCTTGAGGTGGGTGCACGGAATGAGAAAACTGCTTTTTTCTGGATTTGTACCGTTATGAGTTTGAAACGACTTTCAGGGGGTTTGCGGAAAAGGTGTAGATACACAGAAATGTTTCGATAAAAACCGAAATCCTACAAAACTGTAACGGTGGGTTTTCGGTACAAAATTTTAAGCGAAATTCTACTGTTGCGTGAAATGGTAACAATAATGTTGGTAGAAGTGATGTATTCTCTACTAAAAAATGAATTAAAAAACGTCAGCGAGAAATCTGGTAAAGAATGTTGACTTACTGTTTAAAACCTAGTTTTAGATTATATTTATACCTTATTTTATTATGGTTTTCTTCTTTATCGTTTTGAATTTTGTTAATTATAGTCCAATTTTAGTGGAAAACATGATTTCTATTAAAATAATTAGATGTTTTTAAAATTTATATAAATCTATTAGACAGTTAGTTCTCCAACGTCCGAACCAAATTTGTACTTAATCAGCATTTTTGAAACTTTTGTGCTTTTAGTTGTTTATATAATTACAAAAGTCAAAAATTAAAAACGCCAAGAAAAGATATTTTGTAATCAATGGCCAGGAGAGTTTAAAAGGTACAAGAACTGTAGCAACTGATGCGGCATCGTACATCAGAAAATGTTCCAAGTTGGGGACAGTATACCGGCAAAAGATCCAGACAAAAATTGGGATGTTCAAAATGAATAATCCGGTATACAAGAAGTATTAGAAATAAGTAATAAATTTAATCTGTCACAATTTTTTCTCATTTTCCGCTTCCCCATTTTCCTCAAATTAGCACTATTACATTTAATATTATGTAATTCTTGAGCAATTTCCAAATCAAATCTCCAACCGAGACTATTTCTGGTTCATCTACTGCCCATGTAGGTATACCTACTGGCCTTACGGGTCCGAAAAAAATACCGAATGCACTAGAAGTTTTTATGATCAAGAAATTCACTACAGTCATGTTTCAGAAGAAAAGTTCGATCTACTAGATCCCCCAATAATCCCGTAAATGAACAAAAATGTCGTCAAGAAGGAACCAAACCCAACCTCGGTAAATATAGAGCGACTACTAATTAATGACTTCTAGAATAACAAATCAACAGGAATCTGAAAATACAGGGTCCTTATAAATGATTGTTAAATGCATGTAATTTTTGTTTTCAAGACTTAACAATCATTTTTATAAGAACCCTGTATATTGGAGTAAATACAACAAGTTCTGTGGTAAAATTAAAACTGTCTGCAAAAAAAAAAAACTAACTTATGGAAGTTAGGGAATTAGTTTCTGAGAAGAGAAAAGTTAAAAAATGATGACAACAAGCAAGAACCTCGAATGCACCAGAGAAGCTGCTCCACACCGTTGAATATTGTGGGATTGGCTGCGAAGGTTACACTCACTTACGGAGTAGAAGAATTAGAATTAATTGTACCGAATGTGTACCAAATATTAGAATGTGTTATAATTACAATAAAACAGTTGTACTTTTTGAGTGGTAGTCAAAGGAAAAGCATAGTGTACAACACGTGCTGAAGGATATTTCAAACGACTCGTGACAGTTGAGCCACTGGCTTAGTCACGCGTCGGCACTAGTACAATATACTATGTCAAAACACACAAACACCAATTGTAACCTCAGAGATAACCTGGATAAACATAAGCAACAAAAAGCTGAAGCGCTTATTAATTATAGCTTCCAAGCAAGTGAAAATTAAGAGATTATGACAACTTTAGTTAACGACCTTTAAAATTTAGAGGAGCAGTTACAGAATACGCCCCTAAGAGTATTGTTTCTGCTTTGTGATTAGTATGACAAAGTATCCAAATATTTATGTAAATTTAGAAAAAAGAACAAAAATGAGGAGCCACAAGGGATTCAGGGAAAATCTAGTAATAAAACTTATCCTCAAAAAAATAGAAGAAAGACAAATAGGATGGCTGGGACACAAACACAGAATTGCCACAAACAAATTTACAAAGGAAGTCTTCAGGACAAGAGTGCAGTTAAACAACAGAAGAGAGAGGCCAAAGAGGAGATGGCCGGAGGAGGTAAAAGAAACGGTGCAATAAAGAAGTGTGAAACGGGAAAGTATAGAGAAAGTCAGCTCTAAAGTCTTATACCTCTTGGTAAGAACACTTGGGATTAAGTAGTAATAAAATTAATCAGCTTCTTGTGGTACTCCAATAAGAATTGTTAGTGGTTTGACGCGTACGTACAAACGTTTACCAACATTCTTTTAGCCTTGACGCATTTGAGACAGCTATGGTATCTTGATGTTTACACATTGAACGACTCTCTCTCTGTGACCTACAGCTTAAATACTAAATAAAAATCTTCTTTAATAAACCGGGAAAAAAGTAATCCTTTATGATAAATATTGGTCGTACATTGCGAAAGAAGATACGGCAGTTATCTGTTCTTAATGAATAAAATAGTCAAAGTGACAGAAACTTTCAATAGACGGGTCGAAATCAGAAAATAGTGCTCTTAAGCAGTAAAAAGAAGATACTACGATTCCAGAAATTGCATTAATATTAAGAAATTATGCTTGCAACATGAAAAGAAAAGACGGCCAAGAATATATAGAATGTGTTTATGGAACTCCGCGGCAAAGATTATACAAGAAAAATTCTTTACTGAATATAATATCAAGTTCAATCCATCTACTGATATGGAAATTGAAGAAGCAAGGGTAGCTCGCGATTCAAAAGAAAGCAACTGCAGGAAATACAAGAAAAAAGAAAGGTTAGTGCTGTTGCTTTTACACTAGAAGAATGTATGTCTGGGACGAGAATTCGCCTGAAGGGCTTCAAAAAAAGTTCTTTAACATTGTCGCTAAAGAATTGGCATGGCGTGGTAACGAAGATAATTTTTGACTTTTTTTATCATTTATTTTCTGTTAACATTCATTATATTCTCTCACCAAATATAACACGTGTTATAATTAATAATCGGTGATATCACTCGTTATGAAAATTGAACTCGTGCTTCGCACTAGTTATATTATCCCAGAAAATTAGTTAAGGGGCGTTCCTACGCCACAACGGCCATTTAGAGAACTATGGATTTAAATTGACCACTAGATGGCGACCGAACGCAAAATTCTTTAAATATTCAATTCCCTAATCGTCCTCACACTTCGGCAGCCATCGGGCTTACTCGTTATCAAGGCGACGGCATGAGATTATTTTTGATTGAAATGCAATTTGTAGTATCGGATGCTTTGTTTATGTATGTATTTACGGAAACTTGTTTTCAGTCGTGTGCTGTGTGGTTTTCGCATTTGCACGCTCAATTTTACATTGGGTGTGCTTTTTTCACATTTTCGGATTTTCCCGAAAGGGACGCCATCCAAAAAAAACTTTTTCCTATCCTCAGTTAGTAGTAGTAATAGCACGAGAGGTCAAAATATTGCCGACAATAATTTTTGCGAGTCATTATTTTCTCAAGCAACCGAGACGAATAAATCTGAAGAGCAAAAATTGGCGGCCCTATTTAGACCTCGAGTCCTATTTGGCTCGACAATTTTACTTGTAAATTTTAATGGCAAATAGTTACAAAAAAATTGTCGCTGGAATAAAGCTTGTCGAAAAATTGCCACTAAAATAATTCTACGATTGGTATGGTTGTTTATTTTGAAATTGAAACATCTCATTGGTCAATATTTTGACCTCTCGTGCTATTACTCTTGAAAACTTTTCCAGGATAATAACGAACAAAATTAAATCGTTCGAATCTTGGGTTATGGTGCCGAGTTCATACAAAAATCACAGAAAAAAACACTCAGTATTTTCCGAATTTTACAATTTCCCGGGAAGCTTTTCCAAATTGCATTTCCCGAAAAACCTTATTTGAACTATTACGAATACTAAAAAAAATATCCAAATCGGTCCACCTGTTCTCAAGTGATGCGCTTACCAACGAACACCATGTTATTTTTATTATATAAATTTAGGCTTGAATGTGTTTTCCACATGTTTCCCCACATCATATACAATATAAAATATTTAAAAGTAATCTGAAGTGGCGATTCCCATACAAAATTACCTATTTTTAATTTTTCGATTTTTCAGCTGAACTTTAGGGTTGAAACCCAAGAGGGCGCCCCTGTGCTCCCATATCCATGTTTTAATAGTTAATCTGCTATTCGGAGCAGAGACAAATCCAACAAATCAAATATGTATCATAAAACTCGGTACATACCAAATATACAAAAATAAAAATCATAAGATTCGGTCGACCCGAAAAATCGGTCCAGCCCAAGGGCCCCCATGTCCATGTGAAAAATAGTTTTAAACCATCCCTGTATTATGACGGACAAAACAAAAAAAAATTATTCAAATCGGTAAAGCCGTTGTTGAGTTTTAGCCTGACATTCGAACGGCGATTAATTTTTATATAATAAGATACATGTATATAATACAGGCTGTCCCATTTAAAACTCCCCACCCCAGATTTCTCCGAATTGATATAACATCAGCTATAACATGTTTGTCTTTGTGGTTACTGTAGAACACAGCATGAGAAGATGTGGATTTTCTTGAAAATAGAAAATTATCGTTTTTTTCGGTCAAATCACCAAAAAATTAAAAATTGAGTCGTTAGTTGTAAAGAGGTCTCCAATACCTTTCAAATAAAGTATCACTCGACCTATAGTGCCATTTAAGATTTTGGGGCTAACAGCCCCCTCGCGAAGAGGGCGAAATGCTGGGAGTTGAAAGGAATCTGAAAAGATGTGCCCCTAGCAAACAAAATCGACCTGTTCGAGGTTTTTCAATCACAATAATCAATTCGGAGGAATCTGGGGTGGGGAGTTTTAAATGGGACAGCCTGTATGCATGTATTCATACCTTCCCGCTTTACAGCAATGGATATAGATAAAATGGAAGTAAATTTGTATAAGCTCGGATGGCTTAACTGGGTAAGAGCTGTCGACATCTAATCGAAGGGTTCTGGGTTCGAGTACCAGTCCGGAGTTTTGTAAAAAAAATTTAAAGGAAAAAAAACTATATCTGACAGCGCCACCTACCGGGTCCAACTGTAGCTAAGAACCATCAGGTGACACCATAAGTACAGAAAAAAATCATCAAAATCGGTCAGTAAATTAAAAAAAAATCTGGATCTCGACAACAGCGAGTCCAACTGTAGCTAAGAACCATCCAGGTCACGCTCTAAGCACAGCATGTTGTTTCCTATGCTGTGCTCTAAGTACAAAAAAATAACGCCCTTGTCTTTATCTCAGTACATTAGCTCGAAGTCGTTCATTGCGTTGCTCTTGACTTTCATTTGCACCTGTGTTTGCAACCCGGTCTCTTAAATTTGCATTGTAGGTAAATAACTGATCTTCTGCCGTTCTATTTAACGAATAACGGGTGTAGACTTATCGTAAATTCCGTGTATGTCACCAATATTTCCTCCTCGTCCACGAAGATGGCATTGTTCTTTAATAAACACTACACATAAATATTAGTAACTTAAATTTGAATTTTATAGATGTTATAATATGTTGAACAAATATTTTTGTTTATTTTCGAAGAGCAGTTTAACACTCTGTAAAGTCTATTCGACACAAATAAACATTGAAAAAGAATTGTGCGTGGAGTTACCGTTTACCAGAAAAATGGGGAAAAGCTTCTGGGGGGCGCTTTTTTGGGCAAAAGGGGATAAAGCTCTCCCGGGGGAAGTGGGAATTCTTTGGATCTTTATTTCGGTCCCTGTTGGGAGCTCATAACCAAAATCTTAAAACTTTATAAATTATGTCTTCTATTCGTCGTTTTTCGTCTAATTTGCTTGGACTATCCCCTCCCGGTCTAAAATATCCCCAACTTAAATATTGCATTTTTCTGGTTCGTGTCGGGTTCGTGTCAGGTTACGCGCTTACCCTGTACAAAAATCTTACACTGTGGAATAAGGAGTTTTGCAAGTATGCCTAGATACAAAACATATCCGTATTTTTTTTTAATTACTATCTTATAGTCCATGTAATTAAAAAAATAATCATGTGGTTGAAAAGACAATTAAAAGACCTTTCAAGCGACATGTTACTCAACCCCTATTTAAAAATAGGGGTTGCTTCTGTCAGAGATATGGGGTTGCACCAAGCGTGCCTACTATTGCATTAAAACATGTCCTCCTCGAGATAAAAATCTCTTCCTTAAAAGTTATTGACGGTGGCTCGTTTCGATTGAAACCCTGTAAACCCTGTATATTATTCTATCTACAAATGAAGCACTTTCCCTAAATTAAAATAAAGTTTTCTCAGTAGCTACCATCGG
Organism: Diaperis boleti; assembly: GCA_963583935.1. Classification (NCBI taxonomy): domain Eukaryota; kingdom Metazoa; phylum Arthropoda; class Insecta; order Coleoptera; family Tenebrionidae; genus Diaperis; species Diaperis boleti. The sequence continues at coordinate 22,039,740 of OY757247.1, read as the reverse complement.
GGCCCCCTTGGGAGAGGGGGGTGTAGCTACCATCGGAGTCCCCTTGGGAGGGAGGCGTAGCTACCATCTGAACCGTCGGCGCCGTAATACCTGGTTATACCTAGTACTCTCATTCATCCGCATTCATGATGCATACACTATGCAAAAATCATGTCGATCCCTTCCTCTGTGAAAAAGAAAACAAAATTAATAGTAAAAAAATATATTTTTAAAAACAAACTTTGATTTAAATGCTCTGAAAAGAAGAAAATAAACTTTCAAAAAAATTAAACTAAAGCAAACCCATAATTTTGTTACATCATACAATTCCATATGATGTACCTACCTACATAGATAAAAGCTTGTCGCGAGAATTTATACTATCTTGAAAGTAATTCTAAGTAGAAATTGTATTTATGGGTTAGCTTTGGCTTGATTTGTTTCAAAGTTTATTTTCTTCTTTGCAGAGTATTTAAATAAAAGCTTGTTTTTAAAAACATTTTTCTACAATTTCTTTTTTTGACTTTTTAGAATTCTTTCGTGGCCGTATTGAACTTAGTGTGATGTCACTAACTTTCGTTTTCTACTCTTCAGTCCCTTTCATTTGACACCCATATTAAAGAGGTTGAAAAGAAAATGTAATCCGCCATTTTGGAGCAGCGGCCATATTGAATTCGTTTTCTACTTTTCAAGCCCTTTCATTTGATACCCATCATCCGCCATCTTGTGGCGACGGCCATTTTGAGAGTATTACAATTTTGAGTACTGTTTATTGTATTATCACCGAAACTAAAGGTGTATACAAAATTTCAGCTCAATCGGATGTCAAGAAGTGGTTCTAATTTAGCTTGCAAGATTTGACCCACACATACTAACAAGGCAAATTAAATAAAAGCTTGTAACAAATCTATCCCACGGGAACCGTACATTTTTCCGGGGTCAAAAGTAGCCTATGTGCTATTCCAGACTATACTCTGTGCCAAATTTCATCCAGATCCGTTCAACCGTTCTGGCGTAATTGAGCAACAAAAATCCATCCATCCAAACTTTCGCATTTAAATTTATTTTATTTAAGTGTGTAAATCTTTGAATTTGTACAAATTTTTCGCCAAATTGTTATACAGCGCCACCGCATAATATGGTGACCAACAGGCTCAACTAAAATAAGCAAGATGTCGGAGCTGTCAAGTACTGTTTTATTTTGGCTATTTTGTCAAAACCAAAGCTTATTTCCTCCTTACAATTTGGGATTCACTTTATAATTTCATACTCCATCGAACTTGTATAAAATTATCGCCAATGCTGATGCAAAATTTTTTCAACTTTTATATTTTTTTGGGGAATTTTGCAACGTGCCTGATAAATCAAATTTCGTTTAAAATGCTTAAATTTTTAAATTTGTATAAAAGTGTGATTTGGGTATTAATCTCCCGCCATTTTAGCCAAAAACGCAGCGTTAAGGTAGGTTAACAAAATACCCAAAAAAACATAACCTCTCTTGGTATATAATTATACATATGTGAAATATCATTCCTCTAACCACAAATTTATCCTTTTCCAATCCTGTATTGTAAAATCGGGGCTCCAGATGGAAAACTTCGTCCTCGGCTAAAAAGTTTAATTATTTAGTATTTTACAACACTCAGTTTTACAACACTCAGCTTCGCGTCGTGTTTCAATATTAAAAGCTCCTGATGTAAGATTGAACCTACTGCACTTATAATGTAATATACTATTGTGTTTCCCGGTCAATATCGGTACATCAAAGGAATTGTTTGTGTGTGCGTATATGCGGTAGAAACCGCTAGTCAGGTAGCCAAAACGTGGCTACGGGCACAATAGATTCTGGAGACACAAGCTTGCAAATAATGTTTTTGGTGCATGTGCGGCATTAGAGTTAAGCTTTGTTTTCTCCTACATTTTGGTTAAAAATCGTATGGGAGTGTTAAAAAAGGGAGATTAAAAAAAGTAAAAAAAAATAGCTATTGGTTGTCAAGTATAGACCGTTTTCACTGTAACTTATTAAAAATGATTAGATAAAATAGATGTTGATGCAAAAACAAAAGTTTGCTACTTAATATCATTTGTATTAAGACCTGCTGCAGCCGCCCCTGGAGAACACCCTTGCACTTCCATCTTCCGTTGCGCAAATTCTACAATATTGAATCAAAATTAATTTCAATTCGTAGAAGTGCAGTGCTCGCCGTAAAAGAATAATAAAATCCCTTCCAGGAAATAAATAATTCTAGGAGGAACTAGGGAGCACGATCTTCAGAAATTATTATCGGTTAGAGATGCTCTCCTATAAACAATTCTTCACACAATCAATCCTTCTCATTCATGACTACAAAAATTATTGTCGCATGTACATGAAAACTGGAGCACAGAAATCGGGAATATCGTTCTCTTCTAAGAAGCCTAAATCCGGAAGGAAGTCTTCCACAAAATAATGGCAGAAGCAAGTTGTGTGTTTACCACAACGGAAAAATGAAACCGGTAGCGTTCATTCTCGAAGTCTGCCGTGGAGCCGTCCATCCGACACTATGAATAATTCAAAACGCATACATTTTGTCGAGATCCAATTTTTTGTTAGGCCGAGAACAAATTCTGAGGTGGAGAAATGAAGCCGTCTCAAGGTCTGTACCGTTCAAACTCGACATGCAAATACAACATCAGTCATTCTACTGGTGAAAAGTGGGCGGCGGCGGCGACAGCGAATTTTGACACGAATAAATTATGCATGGAAAATAAAAGCCTGTGGGACCAAAAGTCAAATACTTACTCTTGGAGAACTAATATCAGATTTAGTTGGGTAATTTAATTCTTAGCAAGAGAAATAGGTCAGAAGTTCTGTAATCTATATATACATAAAGGTAAATATAAATAGATAAATATGTACAAGATGTTATTTCTACGTTTTATAACTTTAAAACATCAGGTAGGGGAGAAAGCGGCACCTTAGCACATTTTTCATATTATGACTCATAACAAATCAATCGTACAAAGAAAGTGAAACAAAATATTTTTCGTAACTTCCTTAGTCCTTAAGCCTCCCACTGGGGACACTTTTCGTCGTAAATTAATCATAACACAAAACATATCAAACTTTTAACTTTAAAAAAGTAAACTTAAAATGAAAAGTTTTTAATTTAGTACTTTTTAGCAAAAAATTCCACAATAAATTATCCTAAATGGTAACAAAATTAACATCTTAGGTACTGTTACAATTTAATTTTTGCCGCGCATTCACCATCCAGGTTCAGGAACGAATCAGCGTTTAGAGATAACCGGCACATACAAAAGAGCACGAGATTTCTTACAATACCACGCGACAAACCTACGGCTTTCTCTTTCGATCGACATCTGACCGAGGTAAGAACTCATCGTAATTTTTGTCCTGGACAAGAGTAGGTCCAGAGAATTGCGTCAAATACGGATAATACGATTGGGGTGTTCAGTTAATTTTATAACTAAATCGCGTTAGCGGATAAAATCGATTAGGTGTAGAGGTAAGAAAAACTACTTTATTGCGTGCAGACCTTGCAGCATATTGCAGCATTCACCAGAGGATTGTTTCCTGTACCGTTTACTTATGGAATAACTGCTAAGTATTTCCACTCGAGATTCTTTCCTGGACTGACGTAATACACACGTGGACTCAGGGCAATCCATAAGGTTAATCTCCCAGGAATCGCAGGATCGCAGGAACGTAATTGAACACGGCAGCTCCAAAACCAGCAGGAAACCGTAGTATCGCTCAGAAGATAAGTAGTAGATCATTTTTTATTTTTTCTTGTGTTATCAATTCATATAGTTTTTTTTTATTAGCGTGTCATTTAAAATTGTAAACTTCAATAATCATTTTAAAGTAATTTAAACTTTAAGAATAGTGCAATAGTCATAATTTAACTTCTGTGTTCTTTGTGATATTGTGGGGGTCTTTAGATAAGGTAGTTAATGTAGTTACTAGTGATGGAATGGTATCGGGTATCAATGGTGTATTATAATGATTGGTAATGATTTCTGTTTCAACTGCAAGTGTTTCTTTTACGTGTTGGATATTTAATGGTTGGACATTGTATTTAAGGCCTTTGGAAAGAAAATTAATTTCAGACTCTGAAAATAAGGTATTGCTGTAATTTAAAACTCTATTGTGAAATTTATGATCTATAGCTTGACTACTTTGAATAGGTAAAGATTCTACATGGTCTAAGAGAATAGGTAAGGATTCTACATGATGGTCTAAGATGGAACTCTTATCTTTAACTTTTAAAACTATAAATAAAATATACTATAGATACTATAGCAAATTCAAATACAATCCTTCAGAAACAATTTCCTTTTCAAATTCATTAACATACTTTGGTGTCGTCTCAGAGAAATGTTCAAAAATACTTAAGAAAAACGGTTTTAAAGTTTCATTTAAAACAGATAACAACTTATCCAGATTTTTTATTAAAAATAAAGATCCATTAGATTACAAATCGTCATCAGGTGTATACAAATTGAACTGTTCTTCTTGTGAGTCATTCTACATAGGTCAGACAGGTCGCCAAATATCAGACCGTATTAAAGAACATTTCAGGCACATCTACAACAACACAGATCTTGATCCTCCTCCATCAACACCTTCTTTCGCCAATCATATATTAATAACGAAACATAGTTTTTCACCATCAAATTCCAAATTGATTCATAAATGCAATAAAGGCCGGAAATTAGATTTTCTTGAGACTTTGGAAATAAGGAAAGCCTTGAAACTGGAAAACAGATCTTGTTTAAACGAACAGAATAACTTCAATAATCCCATTATTAATTCACGATTTTAATTTTTTACCACTCAAACAAACTTACCAGATTCTTCTTGATCCATTTTAATTTTTACATTTTATGAAATGTTGTTTTTACGAAATGTCTTAAAAATCATGTAACCTTTTCAAAACGTCAAATTTAATTCAAAATAACGTCAACGTCATAATTTTTAAAATTCTTTAAGGTAAGAACCCCTCTTGTAATTCATCGATTGTATTATTAATCTCTTGTTAAATTAGGGCTGATGATGGCAGTAGTGTTCTGCCGAAACATGTTCCATTTGTAATTTTACGCTCATTAAAGTTTGTGGAGTTTGACTTAGATATATTTACTCCACCTGGATTTAAGAACATTCTTCTGGTTTATAATTTAACTTGTCACCTTTTTATTTCAACATTCATATGGTTTTTATTTAACCAACTTGTTACCAGTCAATTTAATTTCAATCTTCACAACGTTAATTTAATATTGTTTAATTGTAGAAAGCTACTGTATTCATTTTATTTGTTCATTATATGACTTTTGGGGACATAACTGTATCTTTTTTGTGTCACCATCCACACCTCACAATTTTGTGAGGGCATTACAACAATTTAGGTTGTAATAGTACCTATCCCAATCTAAAAAAGCAAAAGGTTTGCTGCAGTTCTGGACCTGCCAGGCGCATTATTAGGTACTGACAGTTTGTTACTACAGTACAACCTTGTTAATGGGGATCGCGATACATCGGATTCTTTGGTAATCCGGACACATTTTGCGTCACAAATGTGTATGTTAATCCAAATCTCACATCTTCACACCCCTATATCGTTTTTGTACTTTTTCTCGAGGTTTGCAATAAAACTTGTATATAAAAAATCTTTCTTCAATAATCCGGATCGCTATGGTTTTCCAAAATAGTAATAGGCCATCTATCTTCTTTTTTAGGAAAGTAAAACACATATCCTTTTCTCTTCAAGTAATTGACAGTAATAGTATATTACTACCCATGGCCAGAAAGTTGGACTTCGCCTGGCCGCGTGTCATACACTATTCTTCTTCATCCTATATCCGTAAGTCGGTCTTGCTGGCCGCGTTTCACTCGAGGAACAGCCGTTTCTTTGGCCTGCGTGCGGCTGTCCGCCCCACTTTTCCAAAACCGAAGCGAAACCCGAGGTAGTCACTGGTCGGGACAGGCCAAGATTCGGCTATGACATGTGTTTTTTTAATTGTTAGCAGCCGAAAGTTAAAGATGCTGCTCGTTTCTGTGAAGGGCATTGTACTAATACAATGTCCCCAACATTCAGGCTTTCACAAGTAAAAAGAGTACTGTTTTTCGATTTGGATTTGCAATTAGGAAGTTATTGGTTGCCTTTTGTAGATGGTTTCACTTATTGGTGTGCTTGTATCGAATATAAATACGAAACTAAGAAAGAGCTCAACAAAACATAATATGATTACTTAGTAGTCTACATTCCCAGAAACGAATGGGTGTCTCAAATTACCTACCGTCTATGTGTATAAACTCGCTCATAGAAACGAGATAAATCGATTATGTCTGCCGAAGAATTAAAGGAAAAAAGTAAAAGGAGTACTGGTAGTATATTCGAATAAAAAGGAAGTACATTTGCAGTACAACTATCCTCCGGAGTATAGCTATAGTAAATATAAGTACATCAAAACTCCCAAAAGCAGTACCTACGTTTGGTCAGCTTATTTCAATGTTTGTCAGCGACAATGCAGGTTTACGCAGAAATTACGTCCTAACCAGGACATCTGAGAACCATACAAAGGGCAAAGGACAGGCTGACTATACAGAGAGAGAATTGAGGATCTTTTGCAATGGGTTTTCGCAGACCATCATCGGTTTCGTCGCTCCAACCTTTTCATGTGTGTGGGACGAATGAATATAATTTTCATCCATTACACGAAGCTGGCGTAGAGTTCGCCAGCTTGTTACTCAAACGACTCAAGCTCGTTCACGTCAGTGAATGTAATGGACGGGTGTCTGCTGAAAATAAAATGCAAATAATAATCAATAAACCTGTAAAATTTTTTAAAATGAAAAATAATCTAGGCCTCAATGTATTTCATTTAAAAAAACAATTATAAAAATCGGTGCAATGTATATAGATTTGCACGCCTACGATCTTACATGGAGCATGGATGTAGATGATGCTTATTTTTGTAGGGTGAATACACTGCTACGGACATAGACAACTGGAACACTGACAATATTTTACAGGAAAATGAGCAGGGTCAAGATGAAGAAAGCCATAATGAAGAAGATAGCGTAGAAAATAGTAATGAAGAAGGAGAAGAACTAAACCACATTCTGAAGCCATAAAAGCTCTAAATTTTTCAATAAAGTGGGCAACAAAATGAAATAAAGATCAAGCATATTTTAATGAAAGGCATTAATAACTACTAGTGATCGCCCGTCACTCGAAATTCGAGATCAAATCAGAAATTTTAAAAATACTTAATACTTACGTAAATAATGTAACCAAATGTTATAAAAACAAATTAAAGCGCCCAAAAAAGTGTAGACGTTAAATAAAGTCGAATTGAATTGGATAAAATAAAATTAAAAATTTCAATCTGCAATCCTTGAACACAGATGGATGTTGGCCGGAACCCAAAATAAAAACATTTCTGAATAATTCAACATTACAAAGAAATCGAACAAATAGAAAAAAAAGGTTTACTTAAACACAACCGTTGCAATGAATTTGGCAAAACAAATGTCAATGTTTTCTGACACCCTAACGTTCTCCAAGGATTGTCAAAACAAACTAAATTTAAATAATATGTGCAACATGGTCAGTCACGCACTCCAAAAATAAAAAGTAATAAATAATAATCAACGAAAAAGTAAATCATCAAAATCAGTGCAGTATCAACAGTTTTAATTCGTTAAAATAGTTTAATGTTCAACAATTAAATAAATATATACATAGAAATCCCGAAATGAAATGGAATATTAAACAAATGATGCAAGTTCAGCATTCTAATCCGATTTAGTGCATCAACGTGCTTTTTGCCTCCAGTTTGCCAGTTTCTTACTCAGACGACCCACGCTAGTTCATGTCGGTGACTGTAATGAACTGGTGTGAGCTAATCAATGAACCTGTGAATTTTTTGAAAATAAAAGGTACTAATCTAGCCCTGTATATTATTAAGTATAGCTTTTAAAGTCGGAAAACGTATTAAAAATCTGGTTTATAGTTTTCATATCACTTCCACTTATGTTCCTGCCAATGAAGTGTAAGAAGAGAAGCAGTTCGAAAAATGTCTTTATTTGGTACCAGGTTATGCAATTTATGGAAGTTTATTGTATTAAGCTTTTATAAACTTTACAAGAAACATAAGAGATATTGAATACCTTGACTTACCCACATCGATTATAATACTATTTAAAATACAGAAATCTTCTTCTTGTATTTTTTCGATTTTTTTTTAGACTAATAAAACCGTCAATTAGTAGTGACAGATATGCTTTATTGTCTGAATCACGATTTTTGAATCACGATTGAATCATGACATTTCGCTCACGTGTGACATACGACGTTTTGTTCAACAGTATTTTTTCACAACGCGAAGCGGAGTGTTTTAATAAAACTGAGCGATGTAAGATACCTACCACACATACCGGGTGTCCCAGAGGTGTGTGGACCATCAATTACGCCCTTATTTTGAAAGATATCAAAACAGGGTTTTTGGGGGACGATAGCCACACGATACCTTCACAATTTAAAATTATTAGAAATCATATACAGAGTGTCTTAGTATTAGTAATATACCAAAGTTATGTTTTTTTTAAATGCAATGCCCTGTATATTAGTTAGTAAATTAAAGGAGCAGTTAATGCTGAGCAAAATGATATAAGGTTTATTATGGATGGTTCTTGAGTTATGAAGAATTTTAGGTCAAAATTTGCGCTTTTTTAAAAATTTGCAGAGACCATTCTAACAAAGATAACTGAATATTTTTCTGTAAATAATTTTTTATAGACCAAAACTTTAATACATACTGATTCAAAGTCATCTAAACTGATATTTCTATACAGGGTGTACGATTTTGCAAAATGTATAATAACTTTTTTTTTCAAATGGAACACCCTATATTCCATTATACCACCAAATAGTATTTTTAATAAGCTTTCTGTCAATATATAGTTTGCGTCGGCAAATGTTAGTACTTTAGATAATTTTTACGAAAAACGTAGAAAACTTTCCGCGTAATGAAACCGCGTATTAAGATCAGATCGCCTTGAACTTGTTGCCATGGAGATAGTCGTTTATTGTCTAATTTATTAAATTACTTCAGAAATGACACCGAGAGGTAGACAGGCTTAGGTTTACGTAAGAATTCGATAGACTATATCCTTTACATAACCACCAACGAAAAAATCTAGAGGAGTTAAATCTGGTGATCTTGCGGGCCATTTGATAGGGCCGCCGTTACCAATCCAACGTCTCGGCAACCAATCGTTTAAATATCTTCTTACATTCCTATAGAAATGTACAGAAGCTCCATCCTGTTGCAACCACATTAAGGATCACTGATTCTGATAATAATCAATCGTCCGCACCCAGTGGGTATGCCCATTGACATGCCCATTCCTCTTAAAGGTCGCCTCATCAGTGAACAAAATTCTGTTTAAAATATTTCTATTCCTTTCTAAAAGATTGTCCATTATTTCGTAGAATTCCACTCTTTTTGCAAAATAAGCTTCTTGCAATTCTTGATGGAGTTCAATGTGGTATGGATGAAACCGATGTTTTTTGATCACACGGTTTCCTGAAGATTTCGAAACATCAGATTGGGCAGCAATTTCTTTTGTGCCGGAGTGAAGATTTTCTTCTAAGATTAGTAAAACTCCCAGCTCAGTGTTTTCACCTATATATATAACTACTACTATATAACTTGAAGCCCTAAAACATGTTCTGTTGTTTCATGAAGTTGATTTGTGAGATAACAGAGCGTATCAAAAATTGCAATTTTGGCTAGCATTTTCAAACGCTGTACATTTACCGCCTCTTGTGACGTCATTTCGGGGGAGTATTCTCATTGGTTCATGCGTTTCTCGTTAGTCTGCGCGGCTAGTCACTTTGAATTTTGTCTGGTGAATTTTGTCCCGTGTTGACGTAACAAAAAGGCACGCGTTTCAAATAAGACAAATGTTTTGCATTTTTTTTTTACCTCGTAAACGCCTGATATCAAATTAACAAAAAAATAGGGGTCTAATAGTTTTTCGTCTATTTTCTAAAAATGCTGTTTTTGAAAATTGTGGGACGAGCCCATTATGTAATTGTTTTTTGTTGTAGGCCACGTTTCCAGTGTTTTCAAAATGTTGTAATTTTTTGTGGCCAAAAACGAATTTCTTCCGGCTTATCCTAACGCCTTGTACCATATTCATCATTACTTCTTTCGTAAAATTCATTTTGTAAAAAAATCACAAAACTATTTGGGATAACTTACTGTCAACAAGAACAAACGGCTCCATGGTAACCAGTCTAAAATGATATCTCCATGGCAACAAGTTCAAAGGCGATCTGATTTTAATACACGATTTCATCAATTTTGGAGTTTTCTACGTTTTTTGTAAGAATTATCTAAAGTACTAACATCTGCCGAGGCAAACTATATATTGACAGAAAGCTTATTAAAAATGCTATTTGGTGGTATAATGGAACATAGGATGTTCCTTTTGAAAAAAAAAAGTTATTATACATTTTGCGAAATCGTACACCCTGTATAGAAATATCAATTTAGATGACTTTGAATCAGTGTGTATTAAAGTTTGGGTCTACAAAAAATTATTTGCAGAAAAATATTCAGTTATCTCTGTTGGAATGGTCTCTGCAATTTTTTAAATAAAATATACAGGGCATTCCATTAAAAAAAAAACATAACTTTGGTATATTACTAATACTAGGACACTCTGTATATGATTTCTAATAATTTTAAATTATGAACGTATCGTGTGGCTATCGTCCCCCTAAAACCCCGTTTTGATATCTTTCAAAATACGGGCGTAATTGATGGTCCACACACCTCTGGGACACCCGGTATAATGTATACAACTTTTTAGCCGATGACGAAGTTTTCCACTCGGCGCCCCCATTTAACAAAAATTATCGTTGCACCGAAGTTACATTCACATTATTGACATAAAGATAGGTGCAGGATAGTGTGACGGACGCGGATTTTGCCCAAAAGGATACGGGAGTTGTAGGAATGCATAAATAGCATAAATAGGGCACAATTCCTAAAAATATGAGAGAGGTTATGTTTTTCGAGTGTTTTGTTGACTTACCTTGACTTTTTCATTATCTTATTCTTGACGTGTTTTACTTTTAGTTCAATGACTTCACCCATTTTGCCATATTATTGTATTTTATGAGAGTAATAATCGCAATAAATTAACATTTTTAGATTGGTGACATTGTAAATAGACAAGGTAAATAGGCTTACTAGAGATGCTTACTATTTATACCACGAGATGGTGCGCCTTCCTGTGTCTTTAAATTGGTCATTATTATATCTTAGAAACTTATTCAAAGACAGTTAAGTGCGGTATCTTCTTTCAAATTATAGGATCAATATTTATCATAAAGGATTTTTTTTGCGCGTTTCTTAAAGAAGAAAATTTTGGACTGTTTTACCGCTTAAAGGCGGTAGGTGAGAGCTTCAATGTGTAAAAAATGGGTTACCATGGCTGTCTAAAATTTGGTAGAACGTAGTTTACAACTGTCAAGGCTAATTTTGTTTTTAATTCCATTAAAAAAAGTTGGCTTTTTTAAATTAATTTTAGGGTGTGAAGTGTTACTTTTTTTATTAAAAAAAGTCTATCCACTATAGACAAGTCGGGTTAGTTAATAAACCTCCACACTTGTGAAAAAAAGTTGCACTTCTAACACTTGTTGTCTAATATACTATTAGTTTATATTATTATTATTATTATATATTATACTACTCAAATTTAATTTTAGTCACTCAAAGCCAACGTTAAAACACACCTAAAATATGCAACTCTTGGACAAAACTTTTTACAAACACAAACCTACTTTTACAATTATAAATAATAATCATAAAATCCTAAGATTAACCGTGATGACCTGGTAGAACCCCGAAAATATGTGGATGATATTTTTTTCGAGCTGTTTTTACTACCTACATCTATATGTAGTTGGTAACGTAATAAAGTAAACTAATTGGTAAACGCGTCAATCATAGGATTCACCAATTTCTTACAGACCGTATTTTGAGTTAAAAGTGAATATCATAATATACAAGTGAATGTGGTTCTAAATCCCAAGTTATCAAGCTGAAAATAAACCAATCGATTACTAATTGAAGATCCCCAAATAGAAAAAAATTGAAATTAGCAACGCCAAATATGCGCATTGTCGAAGAAATAATATTTTTTTTCTAATGATTTTCAAATATTTTATGGTTTTGCTGCGCCGCCGCTGCCCAGCCCGCGTGGAATTGCCCAGCGTGAGGTCCTGGTGTCCACTGCGATCGAAGATTAGATTTCGTCCCGGATAATGGCCTCACCTTTTGTTGTCCAACGGTAAAGTGCAAAATCCGAATTTTTCTCTCCGGTACTAACAATTTCGAAATTCTTCGGTAGATTTTGACGTTACAAAGCAATTTAGGTGTGTAAGATGTACGCTGACACGAAAACGTTTTGTATGCCGCCTAAGGCTATTACAAAAATTAAGAACATTCCTACCAAAATATATTCTGTTAAAACAGTTTAATAATAATCTGCGCGTGATTTGAGGGGTGTGAAATCAAAACCCGTGATGTATGTTCAAAGACCTTTTTAAAACATATTACATATGTACTACGGGATGATTATAAATGATTTTCCATCAAGTTGGCTTTTGAAAATATATCAACGTATTTTTAACCATTTGCGGTTTCATTGAAATGCACAATATCCACTGTGCACAATTAATTAAAATAAGCGGCAAATGGTCGTTAAAAATACATTGACATATTTTCCAGTCAACTTTATGGGAAATTATTTATAATCACCCTGTACATATGTATATCGTATAAAGCGGATTGAGATTTGTTTTATTTCTTTTTTGATGTGAATTCATTACATGATCGACATTTTTTCATACAATAGGTACTCAATATGTATTATATTTTTCTCAGACACATTTTCTAAGATAAGTATGTTTATTTGTTTTACTTTATTAAAAATATTTGTTAAAATTGTTAATATAGGCATAAGAGATTAACTGTGTTTTGATATAAATGGATTACAGATACCAATATCGATAATTTGCTACGAGGGTCAGTCAAAAACGCATCAATTCTTAAAAATGCCATTTCACTGATTTAATTTATATAATTACCTTTAGATTAGATTTTGGATATTCTTAAACTGTTTTGGTATGTGTTATGGCATCTAAAGAAAATTTCAACAAAATATACCAAATCCTGAAGCAGTGAACAAAACTTTTGAACACCAGTCTACCATCACGTAACCAGAAAACTAGTAAACCACTAGTATTCATATTACATAACCCAACACTTCCACGACCATTAAGAGCGGAAAGAACGTTATGAGAATTGGTTTTAGATTGCTTCGCAGCTGGACCGAGCTTTATTAATATTCAGTCCCAAAATCGACTTTTACGGGTGAAGCCGTAAAAAGTGTTCGTTTCTCACCGTGTAATTACGCAATCAGATCGCGTGTTTTCAAAAAGTCCGGGACGCCGCGGCGCTTACTTGACGGACTCATTACATGATTTCTTTTGTAGATTTTTTAACACATTGTTGCCAACGCACGATAATTAAGAAAATGAACTAGAAAATCATTAAATACCCAGAGCAGAACGAATGAATTTTTGATTGCGGTAAGGGAATTACCAGAAAAATACGTTTAAATGCTAGGCATAATACTTTATCATTTTAATGTCATCACGACATGGGTTTTATCGTAATGACATTTACGGCAAACGTTGATAATAACTGATAAGCGATTTGTAAAACATAGTGTTGTGAGGGGAGGCACGCCGACGTTAGTTCTGAAAGCTGACATAATTATCACAATGTGTGTTCTACATAATTTCGTAGGCAACCGTGTCATCTTCCTTCTTCATTCTTTTTCACCGCTTAGTTCAACTACTGCCATTGTCAGTACGAGCGAAAAATCCCAAACCAACGTGACAGCACTGTCCACACCTCATTTACTCAATTCGAAAATTGGCTCGCTTTAGAGAACAACGTGATTACGACTAACGGGATACTATTAACAATAAAATCCCACGACTCAATTTTTAATGTTTAAAACAAAGCAGCCGAAAAATAATAGTAGGCATACAGATGATGCAAAAACGCAATTTTAAATTCGTTCCTTCCGTCAGAGGAATAAGATATCAAGTATATAAATATTTGCCCTAAATTATCTATCATACAAAATTATTAAATTCATCTTGTTCAAGAATCAATATTATTCATATTTCACATGCTGCCTTTTTTGTATTGTACAACTTTGGAGTTTTAATTGACTGTCTGTTTTAGTAATAATCCACCCACTCCATCCGTGGTTCCGTTTCTATGACCTCCTTCCTAAAAATTTGTTTTATTTCTATACTATGACACGGATTAGGTTGGATTTCAAAAGGAATCATTCAATTTCTCTTTACACTTTACAGTGATAGCTAAAATGCAATTTTTTAAGGTAACTGTAATTAAAATCGATTTCTCGTGACAAGTAATAAACTCTAAATCTTTACCATGGTACCTAAATATGTAAAACTCTTTCTCTTCGAACAATTTCATAATCTATAGGGTGGCTTTATAAAGGGGTGACAAAATTTTACTGGTGATAGATTAGACTTATTAGACCTCGACTACATTTTAATTTTTTCAAAAAAAATAATTTTTTTTTTTTAAATTAAAACAAGGATTTGTAAACGATTTATTTTATGACGGCAAGGAAGTGCGCCACCAGGTTACGGCACCACAGTTGGCAACACAAACCACTAATTTGTGGTTGGCGACATTGGAATTTAGGCGCGCTGTCACTTGTCTTTTCAAGGGTGTGGTGCCATATTCATAGAGTGTGAATAAAAATAATTATTGAGACGACGACGCGACGGCACCGGAAGCGGATGATATCATGATGATGTCACCACTTATGGTAACGTGATTAATCTAGAACAGTCCACAGACGTCTGGGAATAATTGTTCACATAAGATGTTCTCATGAGCCTAGAAGATTCTGTCGCGGTGATCTCATACTATACTACGCTCGTATATCTCATATGATCTCATTCTTCGGGAATAATCGATGGCGCCGAAAGAATGATCTAATTATTCCCGGAATAGAAGGAAGCGCCAGGAGGGATATAAGAAGGGATCAAAGGACGAAGCAAGACAGTCTACTGGTAGCATCGTGAACAAGTGGTCAGCGTGGTATCGTGGAAGTTTGTACATAGTGAAAAGTTAGTCTTTTTAATAAAAGTTAGTAGCTACGGTGTGCACCAGAATTTTCTTTAAATCCTCGAACCCGCCCGGCTTAGGCTACGTTACATTATTATTATAGGTCTGGTTTTATTTTATAGTGCAGCGGTGGGATATACTCAATAACCTCTCCGATAAATATTTTGGTGATTGCTCGTCGTCGTAGTCCGCGAACATCCAAGTGATCGTCATTTGGGACCGAAATCGCACCTCGGGTGTCGAGGGAGGCTTCGACGGATTCGCTGAGAATTGTCCGGTTAGAACAAATGGTGACGGACCTTAGCCGATAAGTGAATACTCCCATCTTGGAGTGTCTCTGCTTCGGTTTGGAGCGATATGGTCCCAGACTTCACTGGGGGTGAACCTGATGTGAGCTCGAGACAGAGGTTGCGGAAAATTGACCAACTTGCAATAGTACACGGCTGGGATGAGAAAGAACCATTTATTGTACGATTAGCCGGCTGAGAGGAATCGCTAAAAGCTGGTATGATCACCTTAACCCCTCAACTTATGAATTGGCTGGATTATGATTTTGCTGCTACCCTGAAAACCTTAGTACATCGTTGTAAGGAAGATTCTGAGAGCTGGGCTGAATATTACTGGTAAATTAAATCTTTTACATGCGTGTGACATCAAGGGCAAGCAAGCAGTTTCGTGTTTGATTGACGGGATCAGGGATCTGACCTTACAAAATGGTGCTCCTGCTGATAGGTACCACACTCCTGAACCCTTGTGGGCCGAATACTTGTCGACTTTGAAGTCAGATAGTTTTGTTGGCACTACTTCTCAGACCTCGCTGTTTCAGAGTTCTGCAGTTTTACAAAAGAGTTTTAAAACATCCGTTTTAAGCCCATTAGGTGTTAGATCGCAACCGTTTTCTACACGGCGTTGTTTTGTCTGCGACAAGCGAGGGCACATTGCATCTCAGTGCTTCAAAAAGTGCTCGAAATGTGGGTTGACAGGTCACAAGGACACTCGGTGCAGAAGTGGCTCAAAGAAAAACACTAAGCGCTTCTGCAACCAACGATTCTAATCAATATTTTTTAGATGTGGAGGTACACGGCCAAACATTGCGCGCTTTTGTGGACCCTGGGGCTGGACCTGTACTGATAACACGACAAGCGGCGAATCAGTTGGGACTTGCGTGGACCCCAAAACTGCAGTTTATCCATGGTTATGGCAATGGCATCACACAAGTAGGTATATGGGAAAGTGGCCCTTCGCTCAGCATGTTCCAGTGATTGTGGCGCGTAGTGCACCTTGGTGGCAAAGGATGGTGTTATGCGGGTTATTGATGGCAGTAGCACTGAAGTTCAAGGCTGCTTGAACAAAGTTCCGGTGAAGAAAGTTCCTTTGTGGGCTGCTGAAGCGACGGTGATCCCTGCTAAATCAATTGCCCATGTCAATGTGATGTCAGATGTAAGCGGTCCCCTTTTTGTCCAATCCAGTACAAGGTTGGTCCCTGGGCGCGAACACAGGATCGGGAACTGTGTGGTGAGTTCTCCTTCTGGGGTTGTGTCTGTCCTGAATTTGGGGCAAATAACAGCACGTGGGGAACCTTGCCTTGAACTGCATACTGGGTTTACCGCCTTTACTCCGAGTACTTCCGAGTTAAAACCATTCACAGAATCTGATTTGCTTAAGCAAGTTAGCGGGACTTTGACAGCTTACGAATAAAAACAACTGCTGTCCTTTCCCAATGAATTTCGCGATTGTTTATTGCAGAACCATCGAGAGCTGGGCTCAACAACTCTATCTGAAATGCAAGTAACTCTGGCGGAGGAAAGGCCGGTGGGTATATAGGCCTTATCGGTTATCTTATTCAGAGCGTAATGTAGTACAAGGTATCAACGATTAAGTATTTATTAACCTGTGAAATAATACGTGAGTCACGTCAACGTATTCGAGTTCAATCGTACTCAAGAAGAAAGATGGCACTCACCGAATGTGTGTTGACTACCGACAGTTGAACGCCAAGACTATCAAAGACCGCTTTCCTTTGCCACTAGTAGATGACCACATGGACAAACTAAAAGATGCTCAATTTACGTCACTGGACTTGTCAAACGGATATTATCAGATACCCATGGCTGCTGATTCGATTAGCAAGACTTCTGTAACTTCTGACGGGCACTATGAGTACATGCGTATGCCTTTTGGGTTGGCCAGTATTTCGGAGAACTAGGAACAAGGTTTTAGGACCTCTAGCCCTCAAACTGGGCTAACGTTAAAGCTAAGCAAATGTTGTTTCTTCCAAAAAGATATTGATTATCTGGGTCATAAAATTTGAGCAAATGGCATCCAACCTGGGAAACGGAAGACGCGGGCGGTCGCTGAATTTCCTCGACCTGCTGATGTGCATAAACTGAGACAATTTCTCGGGCTTGTTGGGTACTTTCGGAAATTTTTCAAAGGATTCGCCGTCATTGCTTTGTGTCTGACTGCATTGTTGCGCAAGGGTGTCGATTTTGTTTGGGGATAACCAGAAGAAAGAGCATTTCACCAATTAAAAACCCTACTGACTGAGAGACCAATTCCTGCTAATTATGACCCACAAAAGGACACTGAGTTACACACAGATGCTTCTAAGGTTGGAGTTGGAGGCATTCTGATGCAACGCCAAAAGGATGGTTCATTACGTCCCGTCATGTTCTTTAGTAGGCAGACGACGAAGGAAGAGCAGAGATATCATTTGTACGAGCTGGAAACTCTCGCTGTTGTTTGTTCTCTGAAACATTTTAGGGTGTATTTGTTGGGACTGGCTGTTAACGTTTGAGTTCAACTTCACCGTGCAGTATACACCTGGGTGCAAGATGAGTCATGTTGATGCACTCAGTATGAATCTTGTTGACCCTCCATTGGAAATGTTGAGCATTAACATCAATGAAGATGATTGGATCCTCGCAGCACAATCTATTAGAAGTATTGTCACGACCTCCAAGCGGTGTGGAAGAGCAAAAGATTCCGAAGGAGTACCAACTCAAAGATTGCAGGCTTCACAGGGTGACCGGCATCTGCTATCGTCACATCACGACGGTCTGGGACATTTTTATGTCACTGTCTAGGCACTACTGGTTTGCTGGTATGAGACAATATGTTTCCACGTACATCAAAAGTTGCCTTGAATGCACGTACAACAAGGAAGCTGGTGGAAAACAAGTTGGATTTTTGAACCCCATTCCCAAATGTCGCAACATTTTTACACACTGCATATCGATCAGCTGGAGCCGTTCGTAAAAGAGTTAGATGAAAAACTCCTATTAAAAAGGTAAACAAATTTTGTTGGTGGTAGTCGATTCTTTTGCTAAGTTTGTCTTTCTGAAAGCGGTTTGTTCGACAAAGGTAGCACCGGTTATTAGTTACCTTCGGAGTCTTATTGAAACCTTTGGTGTTCCACGACGATTGATAACTGATAGAGATTCTTGTTTTACAAGTGATAAGTTCCGACAGTTTTGTGTTGACCATAACATCAAGTAAGTGAACGTGACTGCAACACCACGTGCAAACGTCCAAGTGCAAAGGGTTAATCGGACTGTATTATCACAACTGACAACTAGTGTAGATGAGGAAGTAAAATGGGATGGAACACCTGTGTGAGTAGAGTACGTTGGTGTCTGAACACTACCCCGAACGCTACAACTGGGAAGACTCCATTTGAGTTGTTCATAGCCGGTAATAGTCATGACACCGATTTAGCCGAACGGATTGTCTCTGTGTAGTTGCGTTAAAAGAAGAACTTTGATAAGCATCGTTGTAAACCTTCGGAATTTAAAGTGGGCGATCTGGTGCGAAAAACAAAGGCCTCAAATCGTGGGGAAAGTCGCAAGCTGTTGCCTAAATTTGTGGGACCTTTTCAAATTGGTGAAGTGCTGGATCACGATAGGTTCGTGGTGAAGAACATGGAAGGAGCAAAGCGTTCCCAGAAACCTTATGTGGGTGTGCAGTCGATAGTCAAACTGAAACCCTATGTCCTGGCTACTTCTAGTGCTAAGAGCTCTGACGATGACTATAATAGTAGTTCTGGAAAGGAGCACTGTTTAAGCTCCTTGTCGAACGTTCGCTGTTAAATTGAAGCTAGCTTTGGCTCTGAGAGTCATAATTCTCGAGAACTGTTTATCTCTCTGGGAGAGTTGTTTATCCTCTTTGTGAGGACTGTTGTCTCTTTGTGAGACAATTCCCCTTTTCTGACGGCAGCGGTACCTAATTTATATGTTGTCATCACGATTCAATTTGTTGTTGAGAGTGATACTTGGGGTTGTTTTTAGGTTGTCCCTGGTTGGGGACCCACTCGAGGAAGTGTTATAGTAACTTTGTTCATGTACTTACGATTACAGGAACTTGGCGAGGAGTTCCTTCTATTTTCAGGTTTTGTCCTTGTTCTTTGGCGAGTACCTGTAGCTGGATTTCTGCCAACCATTTTGGGAAAATTTGGTGTTGGTTTTATTATTAACTAATCGGGCTTTTGGTTATGTACTTCGTGTTGAAGACTGGGTCTTGCTGAATTTGTAATAATTGTTTGTTGTAGCAGAATGAAGACTAAAGTGTGAGTTTGAAGGGTTGTGGTGCCATGTTCATAGATATGTGAATAAAGATAATTATTATAGGACTGGGTCCGCTGTGATTTTATTTTATAGATTCCTACAAGTCACTATTGGAGACCGCTGGTATTGATGGGTGAAGGTACTTGTGCTGAATGTAGTAAAGAACGATTAAGCACGTACCTACGTATGATTAGCCCATTTCATTCATGCCGGATTGTTAGTATCGTATTTCAATGAGTTCCGAACCTGAAATTATAACTGTATTATTTTAGTGATCTGTAGCTCTTCGAGTACGGTTTTTTCATTTTGGTTTTCAATTATTATTCTTTGTGGTGTAATCTAATTGTCAATAATGGCGGAACCTTTTTTGAACGTCGAAATGACAGACATGGTGCTTGCCTACGGTGAAGATTTAGGTTCAGCTAGAGTCGCTGCCCGTCTTTATCAAGAGCGCTACCCCAGCCGGTAAATTCCACACCGTACAACTTTTGTAAAGATAGTGCAACGATTACGCGGCAGTGGCAGCTTCAAGCGATGCACACATGACAAAAGGATTTATAGAATTCTTCAGGCCGAGGAGCATATTCTGGATGCTGCTTAAGAAAATCCCACAGTTAGGAGCCGCAGACTTGCCCTTCAGATTGGAGTATCCCTGTTCGTTGCACTTAAGCGAAAATCATGTATTAAGTTTCTGCAACTCGTCAGTTTCTCTCGCGAGGTTTGCTGATGCACTGTTATACCCCGACCTACACAACGTTCTAGTACTCCTCTACATGTTTGTTATTTAAATTTTTTTTTCTCGAACGTTAAGGAACATTTCTAAAAACTGATATTACAGTTAAGTATTATTTGGGGGGACCTATCACCAGTAAAATTTTGTCACCCCTTTAAAAAGCCACCCTGTGTAGGCAGTAAACAATTAAGTCTTTATTTTATTGTTGTTATCTGTTGTTCTTTACTAAAATTTAAGAATTTAAGTTTTCTTCCCATCGTCGGCCAGGATTTATTTTTCCTGCTGGCTTGTTATTTGCCCTATCCACATGGTCACTCCATTCTTTCCTTCGTCCTTTAGAAATTTTACTTTTACTTTTATGTTAGTGATCTTACACTGTTTCCTTATGTTTCATACTCGATCTCTTCTTGTTTTTGCGGCAACTGTTCAAAAGTATTCATTTCTGCTATTTTCATTAGTTGTTTAGTTCTGCTTGTATTGACTCGTGTGTCCAGCGCCATATGTCTGACCATCCAGTATACAAGGTGCAACAAAATGATTTGCATTTAGTTAACTTTGGAATTTTTTTACATGTAGATTTTTCTGTGCCGCTCTATTCTTTTTGCATTTGCTAATACTGCCAATAACGCATTGGTTGTCAATTGATAAGCGACAATTAATTATTAAATTCAATATTTATTTATTTGAACGAATAAACGAGTAAAATGTACAGTTTACGAAGAAAATAAGTTTATTATCGAGGCCTATTTCCGAAGCTGACGCGAAGTAACGCGAGAATGGCAATACCTACTCCATTTCTGAACAAAATTGTTGGAGAAACTGTCTTGCAACAAGACAAAAGGAAGCGTATTAAAAGAAAAATCCACTGGAAGGCCGCAAACTAACCAAAATGTCATTGAACAAGTGGAAGCGCTTGTTGAAGAGAATTCACATTCGTCGTTACGTCCGTCGTTTAGCAGCTCGAACTGATGCGTCTTTTGGCACTGTTCGAAGGATTCTGAAAAACCCTTTGCACATGCATCAGTATTGTCTCCATTGTCCAAGAAATCTTACCTAGAGATCACAACAGTCGGGTGCAATACTGCAATTTCTTTCAAGAACACTTAATAAACAATGACGACGTTCTCGATTTAAGTTTCTTTACGGACGAAGCCTGGTTCTATGTGAGTGGTTATGTCAATAAACAAAATTATCGAACATGGTTTGTACAAAATCCACACAATTTCATTGACCTTCCCTTACATCCAGTGGAAGTGGGAATATGGTTAGCTGTATCACGTCGTAGAATAATAGGACCAATATTCTATCATGATACCATCAATGGTCGACGTTACAGACAACAGTTGTTAGAGCCATTTTTAGAACAAGTTCATCCTGATGAATTTGAACGTGGTTTCTTCCAAAAAGGTGGGAATTACCTTGAAATGTAATAAAGTAGGACCGGAGACATTGCAGCGCATCTTTGATAACATGAAAGGGCGGGTGGCTTTGTGCAAAATAGAGGTCACATTGAACACTAACTTGTAATAAAATTGGCTCTTTTCATGGCTATTTTTTTTCCAGAACACTCGTATACAGTTGTTGCTCTCGTGAATGTGTAGTCGGCCCTGGATCTCTCTATCGTTGCGCATTTTCACATAGATGCGGTCATTCGAACTTAACCTCACTAAGTCGTGGGTCTCTTCCACTGTGATAGAATAAAGCTTTTCTTGTAAGCTAACCAATTTGGGTGGTATTGAGCCTTACGTTGTCCAGCTCTTCAGCTATGGCGTTATTGAATTGAGTTTTGAGGAAAACAAACTTATGTATGTTTGCTCTTTAGGTTAGAAATCTGGTGAAAACATTGAAACCCAAAAAGCACTAGAAATACATCATAATATATAACATTTGAAGTGTATCTTAATTTTTGAGATTATATAAAAAGTTATTTTCGTAAAGCGGCATTTTTTATTCTACATAGAAAATGCACAGGCGACTAGATGTAAATCACCTTGTACAGCGTGATTATAAATAATTTTCCATCAAGTTGGCGTTTGAAAATATATCGTATTTTAACGACCATTTGCCGGTTGAAATGATCAATATTCTCTGTGCGCCATGATCAAAAAGTATATTGTTGGTTTCCTACTAATTAATTAAAATGAAGCGGCAAATGGTCCTTAAAAATACGTTGACATATTTTTCAAAGCCAACTTGATGGAAAATAATTTATAAGCACCCTGTATATGTATACACAATTTACAATAACCTAGTGGAGTCTTATTCATTGATAAGCTCCTTTAAGAAATTGCACATTATGTCCAAGTGTTTCAGTTATTTAACTTCATCTTTCTGTGGCAGAGTGGAGTTCTACAGTTTCACTGGTGGGCATGTCTCTCTCTGAAGAGTAAAAGTGACGTGTGTAGATTTGGAAGTGTTTAAGCAAACAAAGCTGATGCGCCATATTTTTTTTAGCCAGGACTGTATTATGGAACTTTGGTAAGATAGTTTTGTAGGATGTGGGATCCAAGGTTAAGGTCTTGGTCATTATAAGTAGTATCGTCTGCAAAGGTCGCCATTTCTATGTTCGTGGAGGTTGGTAGATCATAATATGTAGAAAGTAAATACAGAAGAGGTAATAGTACGCTTCCCTGAAGGACACCAGATTCGATGAGACCCCATGCTGCTTCTTTCACATAGCAATGTGCAAAATTTTTATAGTGTAAATATTTATTTGCCCTACGGGCTTTCTGATTCCTATACATATACCAGTAAACTTTACAATTATAATAATAAAAAAAAACTAAATAAAATTCTCTATTTCTTCTCCCCTCCCCTTTCCTCTTCTCCCTTCTCCCTCCTCTCCCATACCTCTTTTATCCATTTAATTTCCCTTCCATCTACATTCAGTATTTCCTCTCTTTCTTTCCTCTCTCTTTGTTTCATCTCACTGCCCTCGTTCCACATATGCTCAATCGTCTCTTTTTCCTCATAGCACATTCTACACATTCTTCCTCCATCTTCTGCCCAATACCTATTTTCCCTCTCTTCATTTCGGCACCTAAACCTCGCCATGATCTTTCTTTCTTTCTCGCTCTTCCTCCCCAAATACTTCGGTACTTCCTCGATAATGCATCTTCCGTACTTCCCGTTGTATCTGGATTCTCTAATTCTTTCTATCCTCTCTTGTCTATCCGTATCTTTATCTCTTTCACTTAGTTCTACATTCATCCACACGACTATTTCTCTCAGTCTCCCTATTTCTTTGCTTGCATACCCATTCCTCCTGTAGTAATTCTCCCTATCATTCTCCTCTGCATTCTTCTTTTTTTCTCTCCAGCACTCCTTTAGTATCCTACATTTTTTCCTCCCTTCCATCCTGTCTTCGTACTTGACCGCTCTTTTTCCCGCTGTCACTCTCAACCTATTCCTCTTGCATTCTTCTCTCACTATGTACCCTGGCGTTTCTCTCTCCACCCCTAGCACCCACCTCAGATATTTCTCTTGCGCCCTCTCTATCTCCTCTTGTTCTTTCCATCCCCATACCTCTGCTCCGTACAACAACACGCTTTCAATAAGACTTTTAAACATCATCATTCTCCTCTTAAAATCTCCTCCCCACCTTCTCTCTCCTATTCCCCATACACATCCTATCACCTTGGTCGCTTTTCTTGCCAGTTCTCTAATATGTGCCTTATCTGTGGCTCTTTCATTGAACACATACCCCAAGTATTTGAATTCTTTTACTTGTTCTATTACTTCTCCCTCGCACCTCCAATCACTCTCCTCGTTCTTCCTCTTTCTCTTATTGAACACCAGCATTTTTGTTTTCTCTACATTTACTCCTAGTCTTTTCTTCTTCACATATTTTCCTAAACTCTTTATCATTTCCTTCATTTCTCTTGCCACCATTACCACATCATCCAAACGCCAGGCTCCACACTTTTTTTCTACCTACCACACACCCCCCCGTTTGTGCTCTCTC
This sequence comes from Diaperis boleti, assembly GCA_963583935.1. NCBI lineage: Eukaryota > Metazoa > Arthropoda > Insecta > Coleoptera > Tenebrionidae > Diaperis > Diaperis boleti. Next base: position 22,015,235 of record OY757247.1, on the reverse strand, counting down.
TAACATTCCGTCCATATCTGCCCCATACATCGTGAACAACAAGGGGCTGAGCGGGCAACCTTGCCTCACTCCCTTTGTTGTCACAAACCATTCACTTTCCTTCCCCCCTACCTTCACTTTACTTTTTGTCTTCTCATATATCTCCTCCACCTTTCTTACCAGCCATTCATTTACCCCTTTCTCCCTCAGGCAATCAAACATCCTCTCTCTGTCCACCTTGTCAAAAGCCGCCTTGAAGTCTACGAATAATGCATACACCCTCCCCCCTTTCTTCTTTAACTCAGAATGTATACATTATCCATAGTTCCCCTCCCCTCTCTAAATCCTGCTTGGCTGTCTGGTAATGCTCCCTTTTCCTCTATCTCTCTGCTCATCCTTTCATTCAGAATTGATGCATACAACTTGTACCCTGTGTTTAGGAGAGTTATCCCTCGGTAATTTTCTATTTTATTTTTCTCCCTTTTTTTGTAAATGGGGTAAATTACCCCCTCTCTCCACCCTGCCGGGAATCCTTCTCCTCTCCACACCCCATTCATTACCTCCACCAGCCTCTCTAGCACTCTTCTCGTCCCATACATCCACGACTCATTCTGTATTCTATCCCTCCCTGGTGCCTTCCCTTTTCTCAGTTTCTTCACCTGCCTCTCCACCTCTTCCATTGTAATTTCTTCTCCTTCAGGTTCTACTCGGTTTCTCTTCGTCTCTGTCTCCGTTTTCTTTTCTTCCTTTTCTCCTTCCAGCAGCCTCATGAAGTACTCCTCCCACTCATTCATCGTTATCTCCTCGCTCCCATTCTCTTTTTTCTTTCTCTCTCTATTAATATAGTTCCATACCTCCTTCTCTGTTCTTATTGCTTTTATCTCTTCCTCCTCTCTCTCCTTCTTCTGCCTCTTCTTCTCCCTGCATGTCTCTCTGTATCTTCTTTTCGCTTCTAAAAAGCGACTTCTGTTCCCTTTAGTCTTTCTCCACTTTCTTAGTTCTTTTATTGCTTCCTTTTTACGTTGCTCACATTCTTTGTCCCACCATTTATTCTTTCTTTTTGTTCCTCCACCTCTTACTGTTATTTCTCTTTTTGTCGCTGCTTTTTCCAATATTTCTACCAATTCTTTCTCCATTTTCCCTACTTCTTGTTCTTTAAATCTTTTTTAAAGCTTTTTCCAGTCTTCTCTTATACTCTTATACCCCTTGCTCGTCCCATACTTTACTTATCACCTTCCGCATTTCCTCTTTTTTTTTCTCCTCCTCTCTTCTCTCTCCTCCTTCCTATACTTATCTCTATAGGCAGATGGTCTGACTCTACTCTTTCCCCTATTCTAAATTCTTCGACTTCTTCCCATGCTTCTTCGTTTACTATTCCGTAGTCTATCACCGTCTCTCCTCTACCGCCTATGTAGGTCCATTCTCCTTCTTCGTCCCCTTGTTTGTTTCCATTCAGCACTTCCCATCCTTTTTCTTTTATCCATTCCATCAACTTCTTCCCTTCCGCGTTTTCTTTCTTGTCTTTGGATTTTCTTTTTCCCTCTCCTCTCTCTTCTTTCCAATCCCTGGCTCCTTTTTCCCCAATTCTCCCGTTAAAATCCCCTCCCAGAAGCAGACATTCTTCCGTGTTGTCTTTTAATGTTTCTTCTATCTTGCTTATTGTTTCTTTCACCTGGGGGTTGAGCTACCTACCAGGCGCGTCTCCAGGTGGCGGATAGGAGAATGGGTAAGAGTCTCTGACTCTGCCTAGTGGGGGGTTAGTAGGGAGGTCCGGGATCTAAACCCCCCGCTGTGCTGAACGAAAGCCCCTCGCCGCGGACCAGCTCGTGACGCATACCGTAAACCGCCTGTCTGCCGACAGGGGGCACGGGGGCTGGTCTTAAGTGACTGGCCGCGTGGATGAAGTACCACTATAAAAACTTCCCCATGCAACATGGTGACTGGTGTTGCAGGTGCATAAACAGTCACCCACGTGTTTGTGCCGTGCGTGGCGACCCGTGCGGGTGGATGAAGGGATCCTGGTGGTTGAGCCTGATCTTGGCTACGGCCTTGGGAGGGCAACACGCCACTTTGGCCCGGATTTCACCCTAGACGGGCGGTCGAGACTAACCCACCTCGATCAATCGGCTGTGTCGTCCCGTCAGAGGGCCGACGGGGTAAGCCCTTGGGGAGCATTGGGGCATGCAACTGCGTGGGCGGCTTCGGCATACCGCGTGGGCTGTGTGCAACAACCTCCTGGGGGCTATATCTCTCGAGTATCCCTGGCGTCGAAGCTCGGCGTCCCCATATGGGACTCCGTGGTGGATGGGGAGCTTGGGAGATGAAGTAAAAAATCCCGGTATGGAGAATAAAAACAACTCCAACCAGGGACCGCAGGGTCCCAAAAAGAAGCTGCAGAGGCGTGAAGGCGCCATCCCTGCAGCAACACCAAGAGCTGATATAGGAGCAACCGGACGCCCCACGGGGCAGACGACACCTTCGGGTGGAGCAGAACCGTCGACGTCCGGTGTGGCGACTACGTCGCAAAGAAAGTGCAGGTTCGACCTAATGGGCAAAGGACTCACACTAATTCAAGCAAACCTACACCGCTGTCGGGAGGCGGGGGTAACCCTAAGTCGTCACTTGACAGCAAAGCAGGTAACAATAGCCCTGCTACAAGAACCGTGGTGCGTAGGCAACCGAGTTTGTGGCATGGGCGACAAATCGTCCGGGACCACTTACGTGGGTTCCCTTAAAGAAAGACCCAGAACTTGTGTATATGTTTCAGGTCAACAAAACGCCTTCCAACTGACGGGCTATTGCAACCGAGATGTCACGGCTGTGCAGGTTAACCTGGAATTTGGAAGGAACGTAATAAAGGTAGTTTTTGCCTCAGTATACCTCCCCGGGGACTCCAGGGAGCCACCCCTTCTAGGGAGCTGGCGGACCTGGTTGAGCATTGTGAAAGGGAAGGAAAACAACTCATCGCTGGATGCGATGCCAACGCACACCACATCGTATGGGGGAGCGGTGATTGCAACAGCAGAGGAACAGCACTGCTCGAATATCTTACGAGCACAAAGTTAGGAATACTCAATCGAGGGAGCGAACCTACGTTTGTCACCTCGAGGTGTCAGACTGTGATAGACATCACTCTCGCGACGCAAGAGATTTCCAAACATATAAGGGACTGGCAAGTATCATCGCACGTGACCATGTCAGACCACAGATGGATAACGTTGAAAAGAAGCAAAAGAGATGTTACCGAAGCCGTACAGGAACCCAAAACAAACTGACAGGGATCTATTTCTAGAAAACCTGTCAAATGTCAGGGGTCGGCTCGATATCTCTAATGATCTTAAGACGAACGAAGAACTGGAGAGGGCAGTCACTGACCTCACTAGGTCTCTGATGACGTCTTATGAGCAAGCTTGTCCGCTGAGATCAGGCACCCGCCAGGGCCAAAACACCACATGGTGGTGTAAGGAACTGGAAAGGGGAAGAGTCTATCTGCGCAAGCTATTCAATAAGGCCAAAAGGACCAAAAATGCAGCCGACTGGGACGAATTTAAAGAATACCAGCGGCAATACAAAAAAGACGTTCGTTCTAAGCAGAGGTCATCATGGAGAAAATTCTGTGGGGACCTCGAATGTACCACCACCGCTGCCCGGCTGATGAAAATCCTGTCAAAGGATCCGGGACAGCAAGTAGGTAGCTTGAAGAAAGAGGACGGCACATACACGGACTCTGCCGATGAAACAGCCAAGGTACTGATGGCTACACATTTTCCGGGCTGTGTGGTCACAACGGATGTGAATCCGATCCAAAGCTGTCCGAAAGCCCCCTCCCTGGAGGACTGGGCTGAGGCTGCGCGGATTGTGAACCATACTAGCGTAGAATGGGCTATAAGAGCTTTCAAACCCTTCAAGTCACCGGGCGTGGACGGAATCTTCCCGGCCCTGCTACAGTGGGGACTTTCGGAGATTCTGGACAACCTCGTGATAATTTTTCGGGCATGTATTGCATTCGCATACGTACCGGAAATGTGGAGGGAGGTGAGAGTTGTCTTTATCCCTAAACCAGGGCGAGGAGATTATTCTCTCGCGAAATCTTTCCGTCCCATAAGTCTCACATCGTTTTTGTTAAAAACCTTGGAGAGACTATGCGACTACCAAATAAGGGATGGGGTGTTAAGGGTCAAACCATTACACCCCAACCAACATGCATATGTTCCAGGGAAATCGACCGAGTCCGCTCTACACGAGGTAGTGGGGCGGATTGAGGGAGCCCTGGAGCACAAACTATACTCCTTAGGAGTATTCATCGACATCGAGGGGGCTTTTGACAAGACCACCTTCGATAGTGTCGGGCGAGCACTTCAGAACCGCGATGTCTCAGGAACAGTACGTGACTGGATTCAGCGGGTGCTGGACTGCAGAACCGTACAGATTAGTGTAGCGGACGCAACTACTCGAGGAGTGGTTAAGAAGGGCTGTCCTCAGGGGGGAGTTCTTTCCCCATTGCTATGGGACATAGTAGTGGACGACCTTCTATGCACACTCAACGAGGCGGGGTTCTACACTATCGGATACGCAGATGACCTGGTCATACTGCTTACTGGTAAGTACGAAAATGTACTATGCGACCTTATGCAGACAGCACTCTGCCTGGTACAAAAATGGTGTAAGATGGAGGCTCTGGCTGTGAATCCACAAAAGACAGAGCTAGTCCTCTTCACGAACAGAAGGAAGATGGGACAGCTAAGGCTGCCCTCCCTTAACGGCGTCAAGCTGAAACTCTCGCAGGATGTGAAGTACCTGGGCGTTATGTTGGATCATAAGCTGTCTTGGAAAAAGCACCTGGAGAGCAAAATAGACAAAGCTAGCGTCGCCCTGTGGCAGTGTAGGAGAGCGGTGGGAAGGTCCTGGGGCTTAACACCCAGGATTACCATCTGGCTCTACACGGCCGTCATCAGACCGATGCTGAGCTACGGAGCAATTGTCTGGTGGCAAAGAGTCAGACAAAAAACAACGATGACACGTCTCGGACGCATCCAACGGATGGCATGTGTCGCTGTGACGGGCGCCATGAGAACCACCCCGACCGCAGCTCTGGAGGCTATCCTGTGTCTGCCTCCCATCGATCTCTTCGTGGAGGGCATGGCACTTGCCTCCGCTCGTAGGCTGCGGGAAGGTAACCTTTGGAAAGCTGGGAAATCAGAACGCGGGCACGCCCGCATCTTGAGCGAGGGACTCCACAGAATACCTCTCTTGGGTGCGGGATCGGACCGTATCTGTCCTCAATATGCTTTCGAAAAATCCTATGCAGTGCATATGGATACAGAAGAACATCCGAAGTTTGAGATTTCAATCTTCACAGATGGATCAAAAACGAAAGCAGGCTCTGGAGCGGGAGTTCACATCCCCGAAATGAACTGCAATCTCAGCGCAACCCTAGGAGAACGTGCCAGTATTTTCCAGACGGAGATCGCGGCCATTCTTAGGGGTGCCACAGAAATCACTGGGCGCAATGTCAGTGAAAAAACGATGTGCTTCTTCAGCGACAGTCGAGCAACTCTGCGGGCTCTGGCCAGTGGCAGGATTACCTCTCAAGTGGTACATGACTGCCATCTGGCACTGTCGAGAATAGCACTAAACAATGTCGTTGAGCTAAGATGGGTTCGAGGACATAACGGTACTGAGGGGAATGAGAGGGCCGACGAGCTGGCTCGACAGGGCGCAACGGGAACACCGGATGGAACCGAACCGCTCATCCGACCGGCCAATCGCTACCTCTCAAACCTGATCAAAACTGACACCCATTCTAGACACTGTGCTAGATGGGAAACGACAACAGGCTGCAGACAAAGCAAGATTTTTATCAAAAATCCTTGCTTTAAAAGAGCCAAGTCTTGTCTGCGTTTGTCAAGGGACAGACTCCGCCTTTTGGTGGGCATCTGGACCGGTCACTGCAGGCTAAATAAACACCTCCACGTGATGGGGGTGGTCAACGACCCAACGTGCAGGGGGTGTTTAGAGGAGGACGAGACTCTCGAACATATCCTACGGGAATGTCCGGCTCTCGCCTCGACCAGAAAGTCCATACTGGGGGAGACATGGCCCAGCTGGGCCAACTTGAGGTGTACCTCGCCTGGAACCATCCTAGCTTTTTTCGACAATGTCGGATGGCTGGATGAGAGACAGGAATGAGGGACGCGAGGGGGTGACACAATGGGCCCGCGGTGTGGTCTAAGTGTCGGTGAGGGGAGCAAATTCCCTCACACCCCTCAACACCTAATCTATCTATCTATCTATTGTTTCTTTCATCTCTTTGCTGTACACTGTCACTATTTTCCACCATTTACTGTCTATTTTAACGTTTCTCACCGAAAATTTTTGTAGTATTGTAGTAGATTGCCTCTAATCTTTACCAGCGAGCCCTCAAGCCACCCCTTATCGAAAGCTGAAGAAATGTCAGTAATGAATGGTGCTGAGCAATTCTTTTTATTTTCAAGGTCGTCTTTTTGTTCCTAACTATACGGTGTATTTGCTCTGTAGTTGCATGCATCTGTCGAAAACCGAATTGGTAATTTGGTATCAATTTTCTCTATTAATTTAATGTCAGGGGCACTATTGGAAGTGTTGATAGGAGACTAATGAGGCGGTACGACACTACTTGAGTGGGAACGTTTCCAGGCTTCAGAATCATATCTAATGATCTCAGCGACTTTCCACTGGAAAGTTTCCAGTTCTTAGGATTGCGTTAAATACAGGGTGTTATGGAAATGGATACAAATATTTTGGGGGGTAGTAGAACTCATCAATTTGAGCAAAATTAAGAGGAATTCAGTTTTAACATACCTTTCGCGCCGGTTACGGTTTCTCCTGGCGATAGTTTTTCGAAGTGAATGTGTTTAGTTACTCAAATTGACGAGTACTACCACCCGGTATCGCCCGGTGTATATTTGACCGTTTTGGTCCCTTCCGCGGGAACAAAACTAGTCTCTTGACGAATCTGGAACTTAACCTGCAACCTTCAGTTTAACATGAGATTGTACAACCGGCCCTAAGCTTGCTGTCTTCCTCTTGTGGTTATGACTTCTTAGCCTATATTAATGCTTTGGTCTATTGGACAATATACTCAAAAACAAAACAATTGTTTGGATCACTTTTGGTGGTAGATAACTACTTTTAATCAGTTTTTCCCTAAAACACCAAAAATAATTTGATGAGTTTTACTCATCGCCCTGATGATGCCAACATTGTTGACGAAACGTGCGTCGGTAATAAAAATTGTTTTTGGTGTTTTAGGGAAAAACTGATCAAAAGTGGCCAATATACTGCCGATATTACTAGTTTACCAGAGCAGTCTTCAATCACTATTTTTATAGCTTGTATGTTATTAATTAGAATAGCACTTCCTCCACGGCCCCCTCCTTGTGAGTGTTTGGTGTGTTTTCTGTCATGTGCGCTTCAGCATTAGGTATATCCAAGCGTGAGTTGGAGTTGGAAATGAAGGTTTTGAGTTCTTGGACATTTTTGGTGAAACCGTTGCAATTCCATATTGCTATTCGATGTCTCATGTTACTCATTAAAACATTTTTGTGATCAGAGTCATCAGGAGATCCATCATTTTGTCACTTTTACCTCCTTAGTGTTAACTGTCGATTGGTAAGGCAACCTAGTAATATTTGCTACCGGCTGGAAGGGAAATGCTGTTGGTTTCGCATAACTTTAGCAAATAGGACTCCAGGCTGAATTTTTGAGGTACTTTATCTTCTGGTAAGTAATGTAGATGGTTTACGTTCGTGTAACGGTGGATAGACTTTTTTTACAGCCTTTATAGTTGGCAAGATGATTTTCTCCACAATTTTCCTTTCTGGTACAATCTAGAGTCGAATAGTTTTCAGTGCATTTCACACAACATGCATTATGACAGCAATATTTCTTTGTGTGTCCAAACCTCTGAACTTTCATTGCAGTATTCTTCGTGTTGGGTGTGGAGCTTCCACAGTTACTACTTCGTATAGTACTTTCGTTGTCCTGTGGATGTTTTTGTTAGATTTTGATTTTAATTCAATGCTAAAAAGTTGAAGTGTTTTTTTAGATATTCTCTGTCGGATGTTATCAATGTTTACAGCAATGTTTCAGGGCTCTTTTTGCCTCTCAGTCTTTTTTTGTTTGCCACCGTGGTGAAATAATTTTGTGTTTTGCATATAAGTAAAAAGACTATAATTATCTCGTCTTGCAGCAATGAACTTCGTATAGCGGGGATAACACGTCTACACTCGGCTGTAGCTACGAGACAATTCGCATCATATAAAATAGCTCTGTTTACGTATTCTTACTTATACTTATGGGTATCTAACCCCAAAAATCATTTCAAAGAATATCAACCGGGTATTAATATTTGCATGCTTTAATCCCCACCTATAAAAAGTAGTCGAATTACTTCAAGTTCGCTTACAAAAAGGGTCTCAATAAGTGAGTCAGATTATTAATAAAATTCCTCAGGCATCCACCGGCCGTGCTGGTGAAAATAGAAGAACGCGTGCCCAATTTCTCGTGCCATTACACCCATCCCCGAAACCCTAGAAGTGAAAGAAAGGGTAAAACCGGGAGCTCCTTAGATTACACGTCCTCGTCGACCTAAATCCATTCCCATATCAAAACGACCATCTAACAGGAGACATCTGCGCTCGAAGGCCAGGGATTATTTTACACGCAGTCCTGCCACCCAACAAAGCGAATGGAAATAAAGGCATGGGCCAAGTTTTTTTATCCGTCCTAAAAATAGTTCCCCGTAGATAAATCAGTGTCCGATTAATAACTGCAGCCTTCGGACAGGCGACACCTAATTGACAAGCATCATTTCCTGGTGGAAGTAGGTACGCGGTCGCCCTCAATTTCCGGTCAGCCCTTCCCCAATTATGGCTGTAATCACAGGAAATTATCAAATGTGCACTAGCAGAACACATCCTCCTTATCTACCTGATTCATGGGACGATGCGGTCACCATTATCATGTAGATGGACGAGTTATGGAGAGGATTACGCAATCCTGATGGTACACCGGATGCTATCAATAAAATTGGCGGTACGGAAATCGACCATCGGGACGAAGAGATTAATTGCGACCGGAAAAATTATGGCAAAGAAGGAAAGCGCAATATTGAGCGTGTCCATGTTGAACGCAGATCTTGAGTGCTCCATTTTTAAATTAATGAAGTCACGGATGTTTTTCTTAAAAGTATGAGTTCACTGCAAAAACAACACATCGTGCTATTGTATAATTCACTAATTATTACGGCAATTATTATATTTGTGTGGCAACGACAGGTAGTGTTGTGAAACATTTTGCTTGATGTCTACTTTTTTTTTTGTAATCCACTTTAATTACTAATATATCATTTAATTAATGATAAATTTTTGTTGTAACACCCATCACCTAGTACTAGTATCTTTAAAAAACACGTTGTTGTAACATAAAATTTGAATCAATTGTCTTACTTGCTTTTTGACAATCCCATATGTTTTTTCTCAATTACCAAAATTGACCATTGTCCAAATTTAAAGCCCACGACGCTTTGTAAATCATAAAGGAGATTAAATGTTTCCCTAAACAGTAAAGTACCTATCATTTGCGTGCAATATAATACGTGGATATTATGTGTAATTGGCTCTTTTTTATGCTTAATCCGACATAACGTACTCATGTATCCTGTATTATAAAATAATTATCTACATCTTTCACACTATACCACCACAAATAAACCATACTCTTTTCACGCTATTCTATTATTGTTTATTTACAAAAGCACTCTTATTATTCATCCTAACTTTTTGTGACATTGGCATTCTTCTCGTCGACAAAGCAACGATTAAACTTCACTTTTTATCATTGTAATCGTATTTAGGGGCGGTTTTCGGCCTTGAGTGCACAATATACATATAGAAATAGCTACCCCTACAGGTGTTCTTTTTTATTTACTCACACTGTATCGACTCGTCGAAGGGATATCTTCGCCACTGAATAGACAAATTGAAGGGGCGACATTTAAATCGAAGAAAATATCGTGGTAACTTTCGTCAAGGGTCGTTTTATTGTGATCGCATTTAAAATGATATAAATGTTCTGCTTTCACAGATTTCTGCTATATGTATAATTCATATCTCACAACAATGTGCGGTGTAAAATGATGACGCACGCCGCTGGACGCGTATAACACACGCAGAAAAAGGGCCATTAATGATGCGTTTGGTTGATGATTTAGAAGAAGCGACCGGGCTCAATTTGTATTCCGGCAGTGACAGGCCAATCTCGCTCCCGAACTTCACCCAAGATTAATAATTCCACTTGTTTTTGTAATATTTCACATGTTAATTACCGCCATTGTGTGCCATTTGCGGTGAGTTATGTGTACGGACCACCAAAAATTTGTTAGCAGGGAAAAATGGGCTACTACCAAAGTAAGGTGATTAAGGGAAATCACAAATTTGGGAAAAACAAGCTTTTGTTGCAATAATTGTAATTTAAAGGGATTTTTTGGAAGGGGTAAAGATTTTAAATTTCCATTGTGGAAGATTGTCAACTACATATTATAGTAAATTTGATGATGTGTCAAAAAGTACTGAATTTGAAAAAGTATTGGATGTTGAAGACAAATATTATATTCCAAAAGCTCTATTAGGTCATTTGTAAAATTGTTTAATGGTTTGTTTTTATACTGTGTGTATTATACTATTGTTTGGTTGGATATGCTTAAACCAAAACCATATTATTAATTAAAATTTAGATATATCTATGTCGAACTCCACAAAAATTATTATAATTTTTTATATTCTTTAAGGGCTGATGATGGCAGAAGTGTTCTGCCGAAACATGTACCATTAGTAATCTTACAGTTATTAAAGTTTGTGGAGTTCGACATAGATATATTTAAATTTTAATTTAAATTTACTCCACTTGGATTTAAGAACATTCTTCTTGTTCATATTATTAATGTTGAATCGCCATTAAACCGTTACGTTCTTTTTACTATCAGGTTTCAAGCCAACAAATGATTATATTTTTACATATAGTTGATCGTCCCCGTCATTGAAGAGAAGTACAGAGTTTATCATTGTCACGCTAGTGTCCCCACAACGGGGGTCAAAAAAACTTTCAGATGACCGAGTACCAATTATTATTAATAGTACCAGGAACCCAATAATGTGTATTTTCGTCACCACAGCTAAATCGGTAAAATAATGTTTTCTTGACTATTTCACTCATATATATTTTAACCAATCATATGGGATCATTCAACAATGGAAACAAAATTTAAATTGAAAAAATCAACTTTTCAAAAGTCAAAATTTTATCGGGGTTACGGACCAATGAACAGTCGCTATTACACAACGTACCTCATCTTTCAGCGAAAAAATAACAATTGCTGCAGTCACTGTGGCAGCATACTGCATGTCAAATACCTCAATTATCTGTCACCTTCCAATAATTTGTGCGTTTTCGTGAAATAGTCCGGCGAATATAATTCGAGTTCAGATTTCGCTGGAAAAATTTACCAATAATTGTGGACTCGAGCTCTACAATTTTGCTAATGAAATTGATCAAAAATCATTCAACTGCGCTTCGTGATTTTTATGTCAATGTCATCACTCGCAAAATTATTACTCTTATTATATTATAACTGGAAAAACAAACCCGATTTTACATGGAAAAATTCAGTTTTTATTTTTTCTCTCGTCAACAGCGCACTTCTTAAGTATGAAATTTCCCGATTGGGTATTGTTATAGGCTCTAGTTTTTGTACTCCGCGTGAAAATATCTGATTCCTTCGAATAAATTTAAAAAAAAATCTAAAAGATTTACCACTTTCGCCCCAACATTTGAACATACAGTTTTTGACAGATTTTCTAACCTTTAAGCTTTAAGCCACTGTAATAAATGTAATAAAATGTAATCAAATTTCACCACATTGCAACAATTCCTAGTTCTTTGGAGATAATATGAAATTCCCCGAGAGGTGAAAATGAGTATGGGAGTGGACATGTAGAAATATTTTAGTTTTTGGGAAGCCTTTGCCCAATTGTGATAAAGAAGGCGGTACAAGCGAGCATAAACAATCGCAAGTTTGATGTAGAGGTTTGTATTTTTTGTTACTCTAATGAAACTTCATAAATATATTTGATTCAGATATTATTTGAAATGAAGGATGGGATAAAGAGGCAAAATGCAGCTGTCCTAGAGATGTTGTAGTCTGCCACCATATGGCTGCACTTTTGTAACATGCTCATCACAATGTAGGCTCTACTAATGTGGAATATCAGTGGAATGCTGCATCCAAGAACACAATTCTTGCCACAAAATAACACTTCTTTTATGAAGTAGTAGTCTAGTCTTGGTATTGCTTATAATAAATATGTATGTTTTCATATGAGAATGTAACTCACAAATTATTAACTTGATTTTTAAACCACCCATGCAGCCCCCGTTGTGACATTCCACTTGATCTTGCTCAATTGCTTGAGAAGTTGATGGCCCCTCAAACAACGGCAATTGTCCTAAAAATGATTCAAATAATACTATCCACCTCTTATCTAATATATAAAAATCTCGTGTCGCGGTGTTTGTGGTCGAACTCCTCCGAAACGGCTCTACCGATTTTTATGATTTTTTTTTGTACATTTAGTATGTATGAGAATAGGTGATAAACTATTTTTCACATGGACATGGGGGCCCAAAGGGGGGCCCTTGGGCTGGACCGATTTTTTGGCTCGACCGATTTTTATGTTTTTTTTTTTTGTATATTTGGAAGGTATGAGAATAGGTGGTAAACTATTTTTCACTTGGATTTAGGGGCCCAGGGGGGCCCGTTGGGCTGCACCGATTTTTATGATCTTTGATTTGGTGGATTTGTCTCCACGCTGAATAGCAGAATAACTATTAAAACATGGACATGGGCGGCCCTTGGGTTTATAACTCAAGAACGGCTGAACCGATTTTTATAATCTTTGATATGTTGGATTTGTCTCCGCCCCGAATAGCAGAATAACTATTAAAACATCGATTCTTAACGAGTAAACTACTGTTTCATTACTGTTGCGCGTGGACTCCACACACAAATTTTTTGATAATATCTCGAGAACGGATTGAAAAATTTTCTCATACATTTTATATGGAATCCGTATGTAATGCCATCTCTGATACATGACAGAGGCAAAAATGAACATGACGTTGTATGCTGGTTGCGGGAATGCCAGTAGATGGCGTTGTGTGCATTATCCTTTGAGAAAAAAACAGTGAATTTAATTCAGCTAATAAGTTAACACAACATTTATTGATTCTGAGGCGGTCCAAAGTTCGTCGGGTTAGCTAGTGATTAAAATAAAAATTATTAAATATTTGTCATGCATGAAAAAACAATTACCCTCATCCTTGGTCTGAGATTCTTACAATGTTGACACAGAACGTGCAGTTTTTCTTCTTGACTTCTTCTCAGGAGTTTTGACCTAAAATAGGTTTGTTTTACTACATTAAGAGAGATTCTTTCGATTCTTTCGGTTCTTTCGATTTTCTTGATTTTCTTAATTCTCTTGGTTCTCTTGATTCTTTTGGTTCATTCGATTCTCTCAATTTTCTTGATTCTCTTGATTCCCTTGATTCTCTTGATTCTCATAATTCTGTTTATTCTTTCTACACTTTCTATTCTCTCAATTTTTTCGACTTATTCCATTCTTCGATTATTTCGTGTTTTTTTTCGATTCTTTCGATTCTTTCGATTCTCTTGATCTTCTTAATTCTCTTAGTTCTGTTGATTCTTTTGGTTCATTCGATTCTCTCAATTCTCTTGATTCTCTTGATTCCCTTGATATTTTCTTGATTCTCTTAATTTTCTTTATTCTTTCTATGTATATTTTTGATTCTTTCGACTCTTTCGATGTTTTCAATTCTTTCGATCCTTTCGATTCTCTTGATTTTCTTAATTCTCTTGTTTCTCTTGATTCTTTTGGTTCATTCGATTCACTCAATTCTCTTGATTCTCTTGATTCATTTGATTCTCTTGATTCTCTTGTTACTCTTAATTCTCTTTATTCTTTCTATATTTTCGATCCTTTCGATTCTCTTAATTGTCTTAATTCTCTTGGTTTTCTTGATTCTTTGACTCACTCGATTCTCTTTTTTCTCTTGATTCTCTTGATTCTCTTTATTCTTTCGATTCTTTCGATTCGCTTGATTTTCTTGCTTTTCTTGATTCTCTTTATTCTTTTGATTCTTTTGATTCTCTCAATTCTCTCGATTGTGTCAATTTTCTTGATTGTTTGTATTCTTTCTGTTCTTTCTGTTGTTTCTGTTGTTTCTGTTATTTCTGTTCTTTCTATTCTTTCTGTTCTTTCTATTCTTTCTATTCTTTCTATTCTTTCTATTCTTTCTATTCTTTCTATTCTTTCTATTCTTTCTATTCTTTCTATTCTTTCTATTCTTTCTGTTTTCTTGTTTTTTTTTATTGTCTCAATGTAGTAAATTTTATTACTACATTCTTAAAATGGCAACTACACACATAGGCACCAGTTTCAGGTTCATCATCTCTTCTAGAAATGTTCTTTAATAACAAAACTGTGTATGGACAATGCATTGAAAGATACCTCAGCAGTCGATTCAATCTTTGCCTGTCTTTTGGAGACTTTAGAAATCTAAAAAAGTACATTTCTTTTAGGTACTGTAATTCTTACAGTGGCTTACAGTCACGGCCATGGAATTTTAGCCGTCACTTTAATGTCAATTAAAAGAAAACGGATGTAGTCCATGCTTTATTGTCATTATGATTGACTTTTTGGAATTGAAATCTAAAAATTTGTCACTGTTAGTGTTTTCATGCGAATGAGTCAGTGTCAAAATGACAAGTCTTTGAAAGTTATATTACGAATACCTAAGGGTCGCCTTACATCTTATGACAATCAATGATAAGTGACGGCCAAAATTCCGTGGCCGTAACTGTACAATCAGGAGCCCAACACAAGCCCATAAATAAATGATCTGTTGTTTAGTTTCGAAGTTAGAGGATGTGTCAAAATTGTGTGTTCAAATGTTGGCGCGATAGTACCAAATTTTTAGATTTTTTTTTTTAATTTACCCGAAGGAATCGGATATTTTTTACGCGGAGTACAAAAACTAGAGCCTATAAGAATGCCCAATCGGAAACACTCATGCCTAAGAAGCGCGCTATTGACGAGAAAAAAACTGAATTTCCCCATGTAAAATCGAATTTGTTTAGATTCAGTTTTTAAAATAACACTTGTCGTTTGAAAACGTCATCGAAGATTGTTTTAAATGGCAACGTCAACTTTTTCTTTCGCATTCTGGTAGATCTTTTTATTAGTTAAATGGTCGTAGAAGCTATGCTGACTGCATTATAATAATATGTAGTGGTAGAAAAGTCGTAAAGGTACAGACAGAAATACTTATAGTGCAAAATGTTGTTTTAAGCTAAAGAAATTGTTTTTTTTTTCAGCAAGTTAATAAAAAAATATAAAGAAAGATAAAAAAGAAGTATTTACTAAAAAATAAATCTTTTCTGGCATTTTTAGAATTACTTTGGATATCTCGACGCTATAATTACAAATTAAGGTTAATATTGCAACAATTATTTTTATTAAGAATTTGACCCTTATATGGGAAGTGATTATTGGCTGCATAAAAAGTAGAATAAAAAATATTTATAAAAATTTTCATACAAAAATAATACAAAAAATGAATTGGCTGTGTGGCTGTCACGCCTTTTAGAAGTAAAAGGTCACAGATAAAGAAATAATGAAAGCGAATTACATCTCGGTACCATTTAACAAAAATTGTCGTTGCACCGAAGTTACATTCATATTATTGACATAAAGATAGGTGCAGGATAGTGTGACGGACGCGAAGAAGGATGCCCAGAAGGATACGGGAGTTGTAGGAATGCATAAATAGCATAGATAGGGCACAATTCCTAAAAATATGAGAGAGGTTATGTTTTTCGAGTGTTTTGTTGACTTACCTTAACTTTTTCATTAATTTATTCTTGACGTGTTTTACTTTTAGTTCAATGACTTCACCCATTTTGTCATATTATTGTATTTTATGAGAGTAATAATCGCAATAAATTAACAATTTTAGATTGAGTGACATTGCAAATTGACAAGGTAAATAGGCAACTGAGATGCTTACTATTTATACCACGAGATGGTGCGCCTTCGAGTGTGTTTAAATTGGTCATTATTATATCTTAGAAACTTATTCAAAGACAGTTAAGTGCGGTATCTTCTTTCAAAATATACGACCAATATTTATCATAAAGGATCTTTTTTTTGCGCGTTTCTTAAAGAAGAAAATTTTGGACTAGTTGACCGCTTAAAGGCGGTAGGTGACAGCTTCAATGTGTAAAAAATGGGTTAGCATGGCTGTCTAAAATGTGGTAGAACGTAGTTTACAACTGTCAAGGCTAAAAAGACGAGGCTTTTCCCGTAAATAACTATTAATAAGGAGTAATGTCCTATGTCGGGCTGTGTGCAGTAAACGCACCCACATGTAGAAAAAGAGAGTAGTATATTTATATTTTTTTATTTTATCGCATACTCTAGTGGAAATGCTCTCTGCGCATGTGACGATGACGATCATGACTATGAAAGACAGTTGTCAGGAATGGAGTGGGTAGTAGGTATTACGGTGGTTCAGAAGATAGCTACGCTCCCCTGTCCCAAGGGGGGGCCCCTAGGACAACGGTACACTGGGTTGCCCACCTACGCGGTTCAGAAGGTAACCCTCTCTGTATTTTCAACTCTTCATGGATGACTGAGACCTTGTTTGAAAATTGACAACGTTGGAAAGGATGTATCACTTGGGTAGTTTTCTTGGACTCGCACGAAATCTACTTTATCGACTTTGACTTCCGCTATTGTAGGTGATAACGATATCTTCCCTCTCACAGATGATGATGCGTTTTACGTGTCAGCATTACTCGTCCATAGCAGCGGAGCTGTCAAAATATATATGAGCTAACGTGCGCACCTTTATAACATCTGTGTGTCATTAGTATGCAAAATTAACATGGACATCGCTTAGATCGCGATATCGAAGAAGGAAGTAGAAAAAAATTTAAAATAAGTGAAATTCGAAAGACGGAAAGAAAGAACAGCAAAAAGGAATGGAGGAAAGAAATTAATCAAGACGTAGGTTACTAAGGCTCCTAGTCACACTAGGTAATTTTAACATCCTGTATAATAAAAATAATATTGGTCAGAACATCTTGGGCATATTTACAGTGTTCCGCAAACTAGCTGAGTCCAAGAATCGAAGTTTCACCGTATTGCTATTCACTCGACCGAACAAAGCGACACTATTTCTAGAAATCCTACATTCGTGGACTTTTCAGCCTCATGCAAATTAGCAATTTGTCGCCGATAAAGCCCCACGTAATCCAATTAACGAGCGCTTATCGCTCCATCTTCGCGCTTTTTTAATCTGTAAAACGACAGTAGTTCTCGGCGTGGGCGCTAATGACTCCATACATCATCCGGTTTCCTTAAATAATCAACCCTTGGCATGGCATGCACACACACGACAATAATTCTTTAATCGTTCCCCCGACGTAATTATGTCGTTCCCTAATCGTCCGCATGAATTATTCCACGTGTGAAAAACACGTATTGGTAACGTCGCCGCGCCACCACCCCCGTAGGTAATTCGTCGAGTGCGTGACAGATGTCGCCGCGATAGCGACGAAATCTCAACTTTACCATAATCGAATTTCTAGATTCACCGGAGAGATTTACGGCAATTATCGTAACCGCCCCGAGGGGGGAAATAATGACGCGATTTGTAAATTCGACATAATAGACAGATAGGGATCAGATTTTTACGGGGCCAGGTCGAAACCATGGGACATTAGCGCTAATCGTCGCGCAGGATCTTCTACTAAATGGACGATGGGGTAATGGAAGAGGACCTGTTGGAAATGTTTGGGGCAGAGTTATGCAAAGAAAAGTTTTGCGGTTTCAACCTATCCATTAGCTAAATTATTACGTGCTGGATCGGTCCAAGCGACAAGCTTACATGTTGTTTTACATAGAACGTTTATTATGCACTAGTAATATTTTAAACGATGGTAAATCAAATATAAACGAAAATGTATTGTATATATAATAATATTACAGTGCACAGACATTTAAGTCATCCAATGGTAATCATAGACCTGTTTCAGTTGATAGAAAGCTAATATCCTTTAAGACCGGAGTGGCTATGTTGAAGGGGTGAGAGACGGGAATCGTGGTGCCATCTCTTTGGTAGCATTAGACCTACTGTTGAGGTATTTTGTTCGAGAAATGGTCAACTGCCGATTTGCTTGGCTGAAGCTATCAAAAGTTAGTTGAGATAAGTCTGCAAGAGATTCATTAAGTTATAAATTACTATAAAGTTTCTGACGTGAAGTTAAATCTTTTGAAATCTCAGGAATATTTAACACTCGTAATATTTTTTTATAAAGATATGCAGCGCTTTGGAGGTAGTATGGTATTTCAACCACAAAATAGTATCCTAGTTAATATTGAGATTCTTCCAATCGTGTTTGAAGACTGCTTCTTCGTTTCGAACGAAAATGAAGACACATTGGATAACAATAATAAACATACTTTCCCGACGAGATTTGACGCAACCCTTGAATATACATACAACAAACCACTTCATATCTAAAAAATTGCATTGAATCTGAATTTGAAATTCCCAGAAGACAACAGACTGCTGAAATTCCTTGTTTGAAGTATTATTGACATCCCATCAACTTTAGCGATATCAAAAGATTATTTTATGGTAAGTATAGTACAGAATAAATTTTGATTCGGACACCTTTGATGAAAAAATATTCGATTGCAGTGATGGTCCTGAAAACATTGAAAACAACAAAATTCATAAAGTTGAGCAGCCTGAATACGGAAATGTGGAAGAAGAATGTAAAAGAAAAAAACAGGCTTCTAAGACTAAGTGAAAAAAATTTAAAAACTCGAAGTTTCGAGAAGAGGGTCAAAACTACCTGGGCTACATAAGGAGAAAGAACAGTCAAAACACCTTGGGCCTACCATCTTTTACAGTTTAAAGTTGGGTAAAACAAAGTAACAGTAGTATGATAGAAGAAAAGAAACAACAGAATAAAAAAAAAAAAAACAAGACCTAAACAACCTTCCAACGACAGCGAGGTAGGTAAAGCTTACTTAGAACAGCATCTAGCTGTCGAAATATCAAGAAGAGTTTTTCTCCGAAAAAAGAGCACTGCGACATTTGTATTCAACTTGAGCATGGAAATACATATTATATCGGAAGAAGTGTGGATACTCAAGAGAATACTTCCGTTATAAATCTGAGCAAAGAGGGCGGCAGGTCCAACAGTGACTAAAATACTCAGATGGTGTTTTAGAAGTCAACCAATCCGACAGAAAAATTCTATAGAGCCAATTTTAAGCCACCCTCAAGCGCATGCTACACAACTGCGTATCAAGAAAAACGGTTGGATTGGATAACTTATTTTACGATAATCTTCCATATGACAAAATTACCTTGAAATTATTTTATGCTCCGCTGGTGGTCAGTCAAATCAAAGAAATTGTCAGATTTTCGGCGTTTAAAGGAAAAATAGCATGTTTTATTCGGAGAAAAGTGGCTTTTCGTGACTCGTCTGTAGAAACCTACAGACTTGCCACGAGAAGTCCCAGTTTTACTCCTAATAAAACAACATACGAGGGGAGATATTATCTAATACCATCAATATGCCAAAAATCTTCTTGAATACCAGATTTAAACAGTTTTTAGGGCCTACTGTAAAATCATGCTAAAATAGGAGATATTGTCATATCACTGACCATATTATGATTAATATGACTTTAAATTAAGTTTGAAAATGTAAGTGATGAATATGTAGGAGAAATTATCCTCTTTGGACCAATTCCTCGATTGGATCACCTTTTTTTTTTGCTAATTTATGACGATAAACTACATTTTAAGGATGTTATATGAAAGATTTCCGCCCCAAAACGCTCTCTTGAGAAGAGAGAAATAAAAAGTGTAAACCACGAGATGAGTGAAGTAATAGTATGTATATTATGATACGAGTTTTATAAGAAGCATGTCGCACACACGGGTTTAGGGCACGACGATCGTAGCGAGGAGTGCCCTAAATGAGTAAGTGCGACAAAATGCCTTATAAACGAGTTATCATATATCAGACGCAATCCTGCCGCACAAACAAGTGGAACCCCCTTATCCGCGTGATCACCGGAGACACCCTTAAGCATTTCCTAACCCATAGCATCACAGTCTTCTGCAAGCGCCATCAGTGCTTTTGTTTGAATGGCTCAAACCGCTGAAATCCCAACTCACATTGACAGCCGTTGAAAGCGACTTGGACTTGTTGACACAGCGAAGTAAGGTTAGGATCATGTTAGGATTGCCAAGCTTCCAATATTCTAAATTAACAAATTAACCGCTACGCTTTGTAAAAAAAAATATATTAACATTAACATCAAATTGTGAGGTTAGGTTTGACAGCTGTCAAATTAAATAAGTACATTTGCGGTAATATTTATATATTTAGTTATGCATATATCACTTTCTACATGATTTATTTCACAAAACGAATACAAAAAACATTATTTTTACCACAATAATAAATTCTTAATGGAACCCACCCTGTGAGTGATAAACATCACTTTCTGGTGGTGATTTCACATTCTACGGGATTATTTAGGTTTACATGTTCTTTCTTCTGTTTATATTTTGGTTCTTGAAAACACTTGCCGAAAAGAGAAGTAACAGAATTAAACGAGGCAAGAGCCGTCCAGCCCAACATCCGAAACTGAGCATCTTCTAGGAACCGTCCTTTGAAAAGTTGAAATACAATACCTATTACTTCAAAGAAACTAGAAAGAAGAACTAAAAGATTAATATTAGCTTACCTACTTACTTAAAAAATCTAAACATTCAACACTTCCGCATCAGTGCTAAATAACACGAACATTTTCAAAATGTCTTTGAGTCCACAAAGACATCACTCAATCAAATATGTACTCATCTTTTCATCTATTTCTTTTCAAATTTCATTCATTCAAGTATTTGAATTTCATTAAGACAAATTACCAATACAAATATTATGTATATTCGTCCAGATTTGTATAATTTTGATTTTGTAAAACACCTGGTTGTTTATTATTGAATCGGAAATTTACATTCAAATCTTCAACATTAATTAGTTTTATATTTTGCAATTCAAATATGGTTCTAAAGAATGGAGAATTTCGTAATTTTGTAATTTCAGGAATTAAGTAGCAATAATGACTGCTGAAATTGATTTCAGTCGGCCCCAATCCATTACCTACCAACGGAAAATTTCAGGAACTTGAAACTAACACAATAATTTTTATTAAACAATCATAATTTAGTCATTAAGTACAATGTTCATTTTCAACGATATTTTAACAAGGTAGGTACTAAAATACTTTTTGTAATGGTTTTGTGAAACACATGATATAATAATATAATAATAATGAAATACAAAACAACACATACATAAATATATTATGTAGTTAATTTGACAGCTGTGAACCTACAAAACGAATACAAAAAAAAATGCTTTTCAATGATCGGGCTCATTGCAACCTTCGGCTAGCGCCTCATGCTGCAAAAATTCGCCCTCGCCCCTGAAAAGTGTCATGACAGCGCACTCGTATCGAGATATAGTATTATAATATTGTTATTTTAATTTTTTTAAACTGTTAGATTAATTATATATATTATTAGTCAGTGCTGGTTATTAGATGTGCGCTTCTTACTGAAATTTAAAAAAATGCATTAAGAGGAATTAAAATGTCTGGATCAAAATGACATTGAGAACTATTTATTTTATTTTATGTGCACCTGTATAATGTGTATTATAATAATATGTGGTAATTAGGAAAATATAATAGTTTTTATACCCGACTAACATCTAGATGACTATTTTTGTCACGCAAAAAGAAGGTACAATGGAGTATTTCTCTCACAATGATAAAAAGGGGTGAATTACTATGGTTACACAATGGTAAGACATGAATAATTTTTTGAAACGTCATTTTGACACTTTCATTAATTTTTTGATTTTTAACTTTTACAAGAAATTACACGTCGGGCATAAAACGTCGTATCTTACACGTGACCGAAATGAAGCCTTTCTGTCACTTGTAATATAATCTACTATTATATTATTAAATTGACACGTTATATCGTCGCCTAAGAAGCAACACCGCCTATCAACCATTTTCGAAAATCTGGTTTGTCCTTATTCTTCTTCGAATTCTCAAGCCGCATTGGGTGGTTAGCATAAAATTGTTCTCATTAGTGTATAATTAACATGTCTTCTATACATTAGTTAGAACAATTTATGCTAAGCAGCCTATGCGGCTTATAGTCGCGTCAATAAATACATAAAACAGGCAATCTTCGGAAGTCCTCAAAAACAGCTTCGATTTTAATGTTTTTTTTTATGTTTGTTTTTATATATTATTCAAAATCAGAAAGCTTTTAAAGTGGGGAAATAATTATTTATATTGTTTAAACACTATTTATTATATTTATATAAAAAAAAATTAGTTTTTTAATACTTATTCTACAAATAATATACGAAAGTAAATTATAAAATTATTATGAATTGTGGATTATTTATTTTAGACATTTATAAATAAAATAATTAAAAATTGTTCATCAATACTTGTAGGAAGGAAAAATTTGAGAATTTTCCTCGATTTCCATGGTAGTCCCTGATCAGATCCTGACTTTTTGACAATGGAACCACCTCAAGAGTATACCCTTTCAAATAAAAGAAGAATTTTGAAAATCGGTCCACAATTAACGAAGGAATCGGTGAACCTACATGAAGTCGGTTAATAAAAGGGAGCCAAAATTTGAGGATTTTTCTCGATTTCCATGGGATTCCCTGATCAGATCTTGACTTCTTGACAAAGGAACTTCCGCAACAGTATACCCTTTCAAATAAAAGAAGAATTTTGTAAATCGGTACACAATTGATGAAGAAATTGATGAACATATATGAAGTCGGTTAATAAAAGGGAGGGAAAATTTGAGGATTTTTCTCGATTTCCATGGGATTCCCTGATCAGATCCAGACTTTTTGACAATGGAACAACCTCAAGAGTATACCCTTTCAAATAAAAGAAGAATTTTGAAAATCGGCCCACAATTGACGAATAAATCAGTAAACATACATAAAGTCGGTTAATAAAAGGGAGCGAAAATTTTAGTATTTTTCTCGATTTCCATGGGATTCTCTGGTCAGATTCTAATTTTTTGATAATGGAACCCTTTCAAATAAAAGAAGAATTTTAAAAATCGGCCTACAATTGACGAATAAATCGGTGAACATACATGAAGTCGGTTAATAAAAGGGAGCGAAAATTTTAGTATTTTTCTCGATTTCCATGGGATTCTCTGGTCAGATCCTGAGTTTTTGATAATGGAACCACCTCAAGAGTGTACCCTTTTAAATAAAAGAAGAATTTTGAAAATCGGTCCGCAATTGACGAAGAAATCGGTGAACATACATGAAGTCGGTTAATAAAAGGGAGCGAAAATTGGAGTATTTTTCTCGATTTCCATGGGATTCCCTGTTCAGATCCTGATTTTTTGATAATGGAACCACCTTAAGAGTACCTACACCCGTTCAAATAAAAGAAGAATTTTGTACATCGGTTCACAATGGAGGAAGAAATCGGTGAACATAAATGAAATATAAATATGTAAATGTTCTGAGGTAACAAGCATTAAAAAAAAAAGATACAACCGAATTGATAACTTCCTGCCTTTTTGAAGTCTGTTAAAAAAAAAACGCAAAACTATTTTTTTTGAGATAAATATCATACATATTGTTTAAATAATTTTAATAGTTATGTCCCCACTCCAAAAGGTTTCTGATTATAAATAATATAAAAAAAGCAAATATTTAAAAAAAAAACATCAAAATCGGAGCTGTTTCTGAGGACTTCCGAGAAAAAGACTTCATTGACGCGACTATTAAGAATTCGAAGAAGAATAAGGACAAACCTGATTTTCGAAAATGGTTGATATGCGGTGTTGCATCTTAGGCGACGATATTCAAAACGGCAAAAGTAGTCTATAATACATAGTATGAATTGTATGATTTTGAAAATTCTTTTTTTATTTGAAAGGGTATACTCCCGAGATGGTCCCATTGTCGTCAAGTCTGGATCTGATGAGGGGATCCCAAGGAAATCGAGGGAAATCCTAAAATTTTTCCTTCTTTTATGTGTGCTCACCGATTTCTTTGCCACTTGTGAACCGATTTTGAAAATTCCTTTTTTTATTTAAAAGGTTATACTCCTGAGGTGGCCCCATTGTCACCATGTCCGGATCTGATAAGGGGATCCCATTGGAATCGAGCAAAATTCTCAAATTATATAATTATTATGAATAACTCTCTCAAATGTAGTCGTTTAACAATAATTATTAGTATTCAGTTCTTTGTGTCTGGGAGTCATTGGTCTTGGTACCGAAAGTTACTTGCTATTAAGTAGCATTTACCCATAGTAGACTTGGACTCTCTAGAATCTGCGATCTCTTGAAGCCCATTCCTGATATAATCCTGAAAATTTTTCGAGGATTTCTTCAAGAAAACATCAATGTCGTCATATGGATGTTGCTGCATGAAGTCATAAAGTAACGTCAATCCCTCTTTGGTCTCCTCTTTGTTACCAATTTTTTGGAAAATTTCCGACAAAGTGTTATGACTTCCTCTCAAAAACGGGGACTTACGTTGTTGTTGCTGCTGGGTTGGGGGTACGTTGGCGGCTTCCAAATTCATGGTCTAAAATTATTCATGTACTGACTGTAAGGTTTGAGACAGATGTACATTTAAAAGTTTTAAGATGTAAGATTCTATCTCAGATTCGCTGACGTTGGGAATTTTCTCGAAATGTAGCATTATGGATCCTCCTCGAATTTTAACACAAGAATGTAGGATGGTTTTTATGGTGCATAGAACGGTATCCATGGGTGTATTTTTCCACCAGGTGGAGGGGAATTCTTTCAGGAAATTGTGAACTTCGAAGAGCACAGAATCGTAGTCGAGTTCTTCGCCCCATTCTGGCATCAGTTTGATGACTAGGCATTTCATTACCAGTTCCGTGTCACAATTACCTTGTACCTTGCCTTAGTTTCTCCATTTATTAATTAATTCATCACTGTTTCAATATTTCTGGTTCTATTCTTTTAGCGTTTCGGTCTTTCATCTTCAAAACCGACTTCAAAAAAAAAAAATAACTGAGTACATGTATTATTACATGTGCTACCTACTGATCTGTTTGAAGTCGGTGCCACGCCAAATAAACAGGTAGTAGATAGATAGGCTGTCCGCCACATCACAAGTCTCACCACGCGCGCGTCGGAATGCGTGAGCGTGGGTGGGGAGCTCGTGCGGAGCAAAACAAACCAAACGGATATATGCGGGCAGACGTCATTGACGGTCTGATATTGAATTTTTTATGCGCTAGAACGTAATTGATATATTAATTTGTATAATTACAATAGGTTACGAATGTGTAACCTTTTGGTTTGGCAGCGACTTCAAACAGATCAGTAGGTAGCACATTTAATAATACATGTACTCAGTTATTTTTCGCTTTTTGAAGTCGGTTTCTTTTTTTTAAAGTTAATTATGTTACATACTTCTTCTTCACGCTATTCATCAGATTACCCATTTTATTGTTGTAGCACCATCAAGGCGACTCACTATTATTCACATGCAGTCCGTATAGTCAGTCCTTTGAAGTCTACAGAATACCTGCAAAAGCAGCTGCGGTATCACTGGCCAATGGGGTAGTATACTATGTATAAAAATTGTTGAATTTAATAACCTGCTCCACATTATTCTATATGATAAATGGTAATGATATTGTGCGATACCAAGAAATTTTCTAATATAGTTACTACAAAATTAATCACGGCGTAACGCGTGACTGTATTTACGTTATTCAGACATTTTCTGCATTTTCTTCGTATTAAAATGTGAACTACAACAGACCCATCAAAATGGTCATCGCAGCAGTACATCACAGTCTTTTGGAAAACCGATTTCCACGAACTTGTATCTAAGATGGACTGCTAATAAGTATAGCCGTAGTAATCTAAAAATGACCCCACTAGGGAATTTGTGCTAAGGCTTTTGTCATTGTTGGTAATATGGTACTACCGATACTACCATTATCTGTCATCTGCTACGGCATCTGCACATGTTTGTTTGGCGTCATTTTGGCGGTAATTTTTCCGAAGATTGACTCATAATGACAAAAGAAGGCCCGAAAAAGTTGCTTTGTTCGTCATATTTGACTAATTTTTTAATTTTAAAGTTTCAGTTTCGCGCGTCTTTTGACGTCACGTGCACAATATGGCTGCGCCCTATGTGGGGTCATATTTATTAGCAGCATTGGCAGTCCATCTTAGATAACGAACTTGTGCCGATTTCCCATGGCTGGGCATTACCCATTTCTTTCTCTCGTAATCCTTTTGGACGGTTAAGAATATTTTATTTGGGACACTTTCTGATGAATTTCCATTATGCATTAAACATCTTAAGGTCGGGCATCATCGACAAAGTATCTGCAGTAGATATACAGTTTTGTACAAATCTGTCGTGCGCCCCCTACAGTGAACTTCAAAAACTAAACGTGTGTATTTTACGATATATGGTGACTTTACCCACCAAATGAAAATTTTGCCAGTAGATGGCTTTAGTCGTATCAATGAGAAATAACTCGGATATACACGTGAATTTTACGAAGCCCAAAGTCGGGCTTCGTAAGTAGGTGTCGGGCTTGGTATTACTTTTCAACATAGCATTTTGGGCTTGACATTGCCGCCGTATATGTCTATCTATATATATATATATATATATATATATATATATAGATAGAAAAAAAAGATCCATTAACTTTTCAGAGCGCTATGATTATATATATATAGTAGTATCTGTGAAGTATTTGAAGAAGATAGGTGAAAGAAATGAGAGAAATGGTGAAAAAAAATATAATAAAGTTATTTTCTTTAATTATTCAAAATGGGTAAAAGGTAGTAAAAAAATTTTCTAATAAAGATTATAAAGCATGAAATTCTACACAAAAATGATCTTTTAACTTTTTTGCTATAATTAAAATTAACGAAGTTACGGCGGTTACAAGTTAAGGGATGTTGTGTATAACTTCAAAAAATCATAGCGCTCTGAAAAGTTAATGGATCTTTTTTTTTTTTTTAATGTACTCAGACAAATATAAAATTTATTATCGGACAAATGTTTAATTTTTTATTTATAATAAATAAGTTACAACAATTTTAATTTTCGAATTTTCAATTTAAAGGACGTTAGACGATGGAATCATTTTTTTTTTCATTTTAAACTTACATGTTTAAATTTTTCCTATACCTACGACACTGCTCTTCTGACGTCACGATCACTGACAGAGATGAAATTTTGTCGGCTACACAAAGATGAAATTTAGTCGGCTACTTCTTCGCTGCTTAAAAGACGCGCATGCGTCACATTTATATTTCACTGAAGCATATAATGATTAATGCTCATCTTTATATAAATAAAATTCCGGTGTGCGTGTGTTCGTAATTCTTCTCATCCTAAACAGCTTGACAGATTTGGCTATTTTTTTTAATATTATAGCACAGATAAGGTTTTTACGGAAAGAAACACTGAAAAGTTTTAGTACGTGGGTAAATGTAATGCCGTTCCTTTGTAAGCGCATCACTTGAGAACGGCTCTACCGACTCGGTTATTTTTTTTTTAGAATATTTAGAATGTAGTCCAGTTAAGGTTTTTACTACGAAGGCGCTGAACGGACATGAATGGAAAAATAACTTTAAACGATTTTTTTTTCTCGCAATTTTGACTTTTTTCTGACAATTCTGACTTTTTTATGGCAATTGCGACAGGGGTAGGACGATGGCACTGTCTTGTTACCCAAACTTAAAATATGAAATACTGTCCACATTTGGTTGACATATTTGGAGTGTTTCTTTAAGGGGTCTATCGCGTAGCGCGGGGCACAAATTTCAATAATCTACGAAAAAACAAATTTTTACAGACGATAATTTCCGTGGATCACTGAAATTGGTGCCTCGAGCTACGCGCTCGACCACTTTTAAAGAAACATATTCCAAGAAGGTCATATTTCCCTTTACGTGAAACTCGAAATGTGGAGAGTATCTCTTATTTTATGATTTTATGAATGATAAACGGAAAAACAAATTTTCACAGACGGTAATTTCAGTGGATCACTAAAATTGGTGCTTCGCGGTACGCGCTCGACCACTTAAACAAACACACTCCAAAAAGGTCATATTTCCTTGTACATGAAACTGGAAATGTGGACAGTATTTCATATTTTAAGTTTGGGCAACAAAACACTGCCATCGTCCATCGAATTGTCAGAAAAAAGTCGGAATTACCAGAAAAATGTAGGAATTTTCCAATTCGTAGTAATTGCCCAAACTTAAAATGTGAAATATTTTTGCACATTTCGAGTTTCACGTACAGGGAAATATGACCTTTTTGGAGTATGTTTCTTTAATGGTCGAGCGCGTAGCGCGTGGCACCAATTTCAATGATCCACAAAAAAAGAAATTTTTACAGACGGTAACTTCCGTGGATCACTGAAATTGGTGCTTCGTGCTATGTGCTCGACCACTATAGACATTCTGTCTGTTGGAAATCAACTTCTGTTATTCTATTATTATTCTATTAATATTATTATTAAAGAAACATACTCCAAGAAGGTCATATTTCCCTGTACGTGATACTCAAAATGTAGACAGTATTTCATCTTATAAGTTTGAACAAAACAGCATCATTGTCCTACCCCTGTCGCAATTGTCAGAAAAAAAGTCAGAATTGCCAGAAAAAAAGTCGGAATTGCCAGAAAAAAGTTTTATATGGGTTATTTTGTATGAACTCGAGACCATAACTCGCCATTCAAATTATTTCAAATTATGGATAGCATTAGTTGTATTTTCTTAAGACTGGGGCTGGATGAGTTGGGGGCATTTAAAAAAAAAAGTATTGTTTCTTAGGCGTACCACGAATTATATTTAGGAAGAGAATATAATGAGACACACACATTAATTAACAAAGATCTTGGACTGGGGGCACAACCAGGGCGTAGAAGTTGGCATCGAGGTCCTTTTTAAGCCAGCAAGGGTGCTTTTACAGGTACTGATTTTTATTTTTTTTTTGTATTTGAAGTAGTCATAGCAACGGGTATGTAGTATGCGTCTCACAGTGACAATACAACAGTATTATATTGTTACTTATTAATAAAAAATAACAACAATTATTATATTCTCAATAGATTAATTCGTATCCAAACATTTATAACAAAAAAAAGTATCTTAATTTGAATTTACATTAATAAAGTCGGGAAAGCAAAACAAAATTTAGTATAAATCTGTGAGTATTAGTAGTAATAAAAATTTCGCTTATTACAAATTAAATGGAAAAATAGATTTTGAAAGTATTTAGATCATGTAAGCAAAATTCCACATTTTTAATAAAACTGAAATGTACATAAAACAGAGCGTGTGTAAGACTAGTTCGCAAATTATGGATAACATTATATTTGTCCAAATTTTGCAAACAATTTTCAGGAGCATTCATTAACTAAGTCAAACACTCATGAGATATAGATGCGACGCATGCGCGTCTTTTAAGCAGCCTAGGAATAGCCGACAAAATTTCATCTTTGTGTAGCCGACAAATTTTCATCTCTGTCGATCACATTATCGATTTCTTTTTAGTGATCGTGACGTCAGAAGAACAGTGTCGTAGGTATAGGAAAAATTGAAACAACTAAATACATTTATACCTACCTGAAAAGGAAAGGTAGAAAAAATATTTAAGCAATTGGTTTCACTGTCTAAAGTCCTTTAACAAATAAATTAAAAATTAACAATTAAAATATAAAACAATTTCTCTGATAACAAATTTTATATTTTTCTGAGTAAATTAAAAAGAATGAAGATCCATTAACTTTTCAAAACGCTATGATTTTTTGACGTTATACATAACATCCCCTTAACTTGTAACCGCCCTAACTTGGTTAATTTTAATAATAGCAAAAAAGTCAAAAGATCATTTTTGTGTAGAATTTCATGCTTTATAATCTTTATTTGAAACTTCTTTTACTACCTCTTACCCACTCTGAATAAATAAAGAAAATAACTTTATTATATTTATTTTCACCATTTCTCGGGGGTTGGGAAAAAAATTTCTTTCACTCATCTTTTTCAAATACTTCACAGATACCTATATCAAAATTTTGTGTACTTCCTCAAAATTTTGATTTGCTGACTTATTTGATTGGACTATTTGCCACATTCGTTCTATATTTCCCTCTGCTATAGAGTATCTCTGTATATCTATATTATTCCAATTGGTTTTAGTCGGTTGCCTTGCAAGAAATTTTTATATTCGTTTTGTTCTTGTATAACTTGTACGAAGTGTTACCAAATGATTTTCATATAAATGTTTCTGTGCCGCTTTATTCTTTTTGCATTTTCTAAAATCAAGGAAATTCAAGGAAGATAAGGGACTCATCCGAGACCCCGTAATCGGAATGAGTACACTCAAAAAACTTTAATCAATTGGAGGGCAAGTCTGGTGCCAGCAGCCGCGGTGGAGTTCCTGGTGGCGAGAGCCGCCCAACACAATTTCTCCGCGGTGCTCTTCATTGAGACGAAAAACCTCTGGGAAACACGGCGGCAGACTTTTGAGGTTATATAAAAAGTATAACGGCATTTTTTATTTTACATGGAAAATGCACAGGCGACTAGATGAAAATGATTTTTTTAAACACCCTGTATCATATAAGTGTAACTCTCATGGTGATGACCGGGTTATGATCCGAAACAACACCTTTCGGGTAATTTAAATCAGGTATTTCTTATAAAAAGTTTGATTTATTGTTAAAAGTGAATAAATGTTGGTTCTACTTCAAATCCCAATTTCGCTCAAGTCTTCTATTTGATCTTCTTGATGTTAAACCTTCGAGGTCCTCATCGTCCGTAGTCGGTGTTTGATTTAGTTTGAGCATTATGTAGGAAGTATATAAAATAATGAAATGAATAAAAATGAAAATTCAAATTATTATTTAACGTATCTGTATATAAAATTGTACTGTCATACAAATGAGAAGTCCCTCTGCGATTCAACACTTCATCATCAAATCGAGGTAGTATTGGACTACCTTTTTACAAATTTCATAATTATATTCCTATTTTGTATGTTCTACTTTGAAGTTTTCAACTCTGCACATTATTTCGAGAAAATTTTAATACTTTTTTTAAATAAGTTGTGGTAACACCTGCTTTCTTTTGAATTCCTTACTGAGACAAAATCACAGACGTAAGATGACTTAACAAAAATAATAAAAAAGGAGCAAAAAAATCTATTATAAACAAGAAGAATGTCCTTAAATCCAAGTGGAGTAAATTTAAATTAAAATTTAAATATATCTATGTCGAACTCCACAAACTTTAATAACTGAAGGATTACTAATGGTACATGTTTCGGCAGAATGCTTCTGCCATCATCAGCCCTTAAAGAATATAAAAAATTATAAAATTATAAAAAATAATTTTTTATATTCTTTAAGGGCTGATGATGGCAGAAGCATTCTGCCGAAACATGTAACATTAGTAATCCTTCAGTTATTAAAGTTTGTGGAGTTCGACATAGATATATTTAAATTTTAATTTAAATCTATTATACTTTCATTTCTGTAATAAGCATTATAGTTAATATATACAAACTTGAAGAGAAAAGAATGGCGTCATAAATATTTGTATTTTTTATGATTGCTTTATGATACAGAGAAAAAAGTTTCCACTACCAATCGCAAGATACTGTCATTCGCTAGTTGAAATATTCCTATTAAGTTTTTGT
This sequence comes from Diaperis boleti, assembly GCA_963583935.1. Taxonomy (NCBI): domain Eukaryota; kingdom Metazoa; phylum Arthropoda; class Insecta; order Coleoptera; family Tenebrionidae; genus Diaperis; species Diaperis boleti. Next base: position 21,983,251 of record OY757247.1, on the reverse strand, counting down.
AGTGATGTCTTCAGCACGACTTATTCCAATTTGACCGTAGATTATTGAAAAGTAGAACAAAATTTAAGTAAATCAACACGAAACCCGTTGCAATTCTTCTTGTGTCTGCATTGAAGTAATACAAAAAATTATGGCTACGTTTGGTAATTTCTTATTAATGTTAACTGTAGCCACACATCGATACACAACACAAGCGTTTGATATAAACCTAATTTAAGTTATTGTATTAGGAGGCAATCTTAAAACAGCGTAATTTTTCATGGATCTGTAATAAATACTTAATTAACCAAAAAGTTTTTACTTTTATTTTTACCAGATAAATATGAATAGCAATTTGGTTACGATGTATAGATAAGCGATTATCCCCTTGGCGACGTGGTATAATCACTTCGGTGTTTCAGCTGGATCCAACAATGAACTTTGTCATAGCACTCAAGCAAGCGAAAACAATAAAATTACACTAACCTGGTCATTATTATCTTGTGATATTAAAACTGAATATAAAACAAATCTCGGGAATATGTATTACGTTGTAAATAAAGAATCACTGCTTTGAGTTTGATAAGGCTTCTAGGGTTCGAGGAGGAGACTTCTCAGTAGAGAACTATCCACGATACTGTCCAGACATTACACCTCCGGAGTATGTATGTATTATATTTCCGCTCAAAATCCCTCAACTACGACTTACGTAGAAAAATAGGACCTAGGAGAGGTTCTCAATTTTTGATCAATTTACGTTCGAGAAATAGAATAACACGATGTGACCTAGCTAAAGCTGGGTGAGGTGGACGTGTCAGGTTACAAATCTTGTTCTCAAGATGCTTTCCTAACTAGACGCAATTTTTCTTTGTGTATTAATAAACGAGTTCACTTTTATTCATTTGCAATGCCACCGAAATTAGGCCGCTTGCATTAACAAAAGTACTCTATCCACCAGGCCTTGGGTCCAATTTCGCTCTGTCCGATGTTATCAGTACGGCAATCCAGCACGCATCTGGCGAAATAAATATCTTCATAAATCGCTAGCAATCGAACCAACATTATAATTCGTGTCATTACAATAAGGTTCGTTATCTCCTTCTATTTCGAAAATATCGATTTTGACAGTAGATTGATTTCAATTACGCTATCCGCCATTTTTAATTGGAAAGTCGGGTCCGCCGGCGGTGAAGCTTCGAAAACAAACATTTATACCTAAATTCAGGTATAAGTTTCTGTCAGCTGAAGCGGATTCCCGGTCGGTTTGTGCCGGTCGCCGCCAAGTCTAGCGGAATTGAAAAATTCCTTGGAGCTTTTCTAGGAATTCGAATTTAAAATGTAAGCTTTTACGATGTACTTGCTAGTTTAAGAGCGGTTTACGACCTACCTGGGCTCGAATGATGGACACATGGGAGGACGAAACCAATTAAACAATCTTCGGCAACGGGGGCTTAGGATGAAATATACGTAGTGTTAAAACAAGCGTAAGGAACTGTGTTTCCATTTCGCGAATTATGTTGAACGATTACATTTTATTAGAATCAATTCGGATAGTTGGTAAGTGGTTGGCTTTCGGTTGACTTTTTTGCCAATCATAAAATAGGATTTTATGAAACAATTTAATCCGGAAGGACACCTCTCAATTTTTTTTTATCCTAATCAAAACTGATCAAAGCATAAAATGTAATATGAAGATGCTTTCTGGAGGGCGAGAGGATTACAAGGTCAATTTGTAGTGCATTTGTTTCACTCGTAGTAAAAAAAGTAGTTTTTGGTATTCGTTTTGTAAAGTACATATGGCAGAAAGTGGTATATAAGTAAATATATAAATATATCAGCATAGGTAATTTAATTTGACAACCGTCAAAGCTAACCTAAAAATTTGATGTTAATTAGTGTTTTTTCTCATTTTGCGTGAAACGCTGTTCAATATTCGTGCGCCGTCACTTTTCATGGGCTCGGGCTCATTGCAGCACTCGGCATTCGCCTCGTGTTTCAAAAAATCGCCCCCGCTTCTGAAAAGTATACTAAATATACTACAAATCCAAAACACTTGGTTAGATGGTTGTTTATATAAAAAAAAATCTTGCCTTATATTTAGATATAAATATCTTTAGGTGAATACAATATGAAAATGGTTGTCATTCAGAACCAGTTTGTCAACCATTCAGTCAAAAATGTAAATTTGAGTATATATTTTGGTGTAAATCTCAAATTGAATTGATTATCATTACTGGTATAAGGTTTGTTTGTGACTAAAAAGCGTATGGTTTTGGCGTTGTTTGTGAGTGCGGTGGGCGGGTGGGCCGCCCTGTCCACTATACTCATCGACTCACTCTAAGTGGAAGAGAAATAACAACCATTTATTGATTATTTTTTCCTTTAAAAACTAGAACTCACTCTGGTGTTCAATCCAAATTAAAAAAATTTAAATATATTATATAATAAATTTAATTAGGTTAGCACTGTTTTGACAATTTGATTTAAAATTTGAATGCCAAGGTGACTTCAAACAGAATGAAAGGTTTTTCGAAATGCCTCCCCTAATTTTCCTGCAGATTATCAAAAATTGGTCCAACACATTTATAAATGTGCGGCAAGATTTCGTGATGTTAGTGTGGTGTAACGGAACGAGTGTTAGTTTTATGATGATAGTGTCATTCAATTTCCGCCTCGAAGTCCGGACCTGACAGTTCTAGATTATTTCATTTTCCCGTATCTCAAAAACATCGTATTTAAAAAAAACACGCACAACCTTGAAGGACTGCAAGAGGTAATTTTTAATGCATGCAACGCTATAACCTTTCAGATGTTGGAAAATGCATTTGAAAATATGAAACAGAGAGTTAAGAGCTGCATTGAATTGAATTTCTTTAAATTAAAACATAAATTAAAATTTAAATATATCTAAGTCGAACTCCACAAACTTTAATAACTGTAAAAATTACTAATGGAACATGTTTCGGCAGAACACTTCTGCCATCATCAGCTGAAGTGTTCTGCCGAAACATGTTTCATTAGTAATTTTACAGTTATTAAAGTTTGTGGAGTTCGACTTAGATATATTTAAATTTTAATTTAAATTTACTCCACTTGGATTTAAGAACATTCTTCTTGTTTAAAAAAATTTAAGTCAAAAAATGGTTGTCATTCCAATACCATTAGTCAATCGGTCAGTTGTAGATGCGGCGGCCCACCCGCCCACCGCATTAGCATGTCGTGCCATGAACGAAACGGTTTTTAGTCACAATGAAAAATTGTGAAATATGTACAAGAATCGAAATGTAGATGCAATAGAAAAATGGTTGTCATTAAGAACCAGTTTGTCAACCATTTAGTCAAAAATGTAAATTTGAGTACATATACAGGCTGTCTTACGAAAAACGCACCACTCTATAACTCTGTTATTAATAATCCGATTTCAGAAATTCAAAAACCGTGTAAGACAGGTGTATAAATGCTACAAAATAGTATGATTCTTAATTTTTTTAATAAGTGATTTCAACAAAAGCGATAGTCAACTTTTTTTTTTAAATAGCAACACATATTTTTTTTATTCAGTTTGGTGGAGATTTTTTTTCTCAATACAATGATATGTTTCAACGTGATTTTGTAAAATATTCTTGGAAAAATTTTCAAGTGTGCGTCGGAATCCAATGAAAGCACACAAAAGACGCACTGCTTGACCAGAATTTCTGTGGCACTCAAAAAACACTCGCATCATATCAATTAATTGATTGTTATCCGTAATGAAATAACAATGTGATCATAAAATAATAACAAAACTGCAAGAAATAATACAAACAACAATAAATAAAAACAAGTTGACAAATCTTAAATGACAGTTATTGTTTTGTGCGCTTTCATTGGATTCCGACGCACACAAAATCAAGTTGAAACATACCATTGTATTGAGAAAAAAAATCCCCACCAAACTGAATAAAAAAGAATGTGTTGCTATTTTAAAAAAAAGTTGACTATCGCTTGACAAAAATGACTTATTCAAAAAAAATTAAGAATCATACTCTTTTGTAGCATTTATACACCTGTCACAGTTTTTGAATTTCTGAAATCGGATTATTAATAACAAAGTTATAGCGTGGTGCGTTTTTCGTAAGACAACCTGTATATATACATATGTATATTTTTTTCATATTTCGAGACAGCATTGTTGTTACGACGACATTTTGCAGAGAACCCCAAAATTTAAAGCAAACTGTTTGAAGTTTTGGTGTTTTCAACGGCATCGGCACAGTAAAATATGTAACTTCTTTTACATGTATCGAAAAGAGAAGTATTAATTTCGTGTGTGCTAGACAAAGAAATAAGCTCAACTGTTTGCAAATCGCAAACATGTGAACATCGTAGTAAGAAATACACTATTATATCGTGCTATCGAAAAGATACGATCTAGTTATCCATGATAATCAATAAGTTTGTTGACATTTTAATCAATAAACAATAAATTGAGGTTACGTGGTGGTCACTTTGTGAGTTGTTAGGAAACAAAATAATACCTGTCGATGGGTTATCGTTTCAAAGAGGATTATCATGGATACCCAACACCAATGTTGATTCAAACCTTAACTGTGACAAATCTGTCTATTGTTTATTTACGATTTCAAATTGTCCTGAGTGACTGAATCGGTGTTATCCACCCTAGAAACGCAAGAATCTCTCCCGACCAAAACAATAAAGACGGCCCAGCCTTGCTAAATGAAAATTACTTTTAAAACGGCACTCAAACGGTAGCCCAGCCAGAGTTATAAACAATAAATCACGGTCGTAAAATTACCGATATCGTTCAGATAAGATCCAAGTTTATACGGCGTATAGTCCTTAACGTATGTCATCAATATTTTCTTCCGCTCATTGTCCTTACGTTTGGGGTGCAAAGGGAGCACGCACCTGGGCGCACAGCTGCAAGGATGCTGCGACAAGGTAAAATGGCACTTACGACACCTTTGCACAACGACGAGAAGGACATAAATCACGTCGTTTTTTCACTTCAAGAACGGATTTTTACGTTGGATGTGACGCACATATTGCGTGTCTTTGCGAGGATGATTTCCGAACGAGTTTTTGAAGGTTAATTCCGGTGAAATGGGATCTGATGCGTGGAAGAGGTGGACGACAGGATATGAATAAAAGAGCTTTAGAATTTTTACTCGCGGGGAGGACTGCTATTTGAGCTTTAAGATTACAAAATGGGTAGAAAAACATGTAAAGTGAAAGTGATAATGAACAATCCGGAGGGGAATAAAGTAAAAGCGTGGATACAATCATGGCACATCCTCAAGAAAGTATGTCCTTTAATTATTGTCACAGATTTTACCAATAAAAGACCACAGAACAGCTGACTTTACAGGATATAATAGAATGTTCCCTAACCTTATCTTTCCTAAAATGTGTTCGAAACAGGATGCTTGAAAAACTTAGAACTAAGAACTATCTATCGTATTTAATTTTATGATTGTCTATGTCATAAAAAATTTAGAGCGATATACCTAATAAATGTTGAAATTACTGTTGGTAAATAAGCCATTTGCATGGGACTTCCAAGGCTGTAACACGTACCGTACTCTAATACTCAATTACTTCAATCAGATTAATCGGAATCATTTTATGAAGACTATATCCGAAATATATTTTTCTACGTCTATTACCGAAACGGACATTACAGCATCATTGATTTTTCTGTCCGAAAGTGTCAAATTAAATTACAGCATGCATGTAAAGAATACGAAAGTATGTACATGATGGTGGATTATATATTTTTCGCTTTATCGTTCTTGCGCTTTTTTGGCGCTGCTGATAGATGAAAATTAAATAAGATTGCAAAAGTGTTTCGCCTGTGTTTCGTTTTCTATAAAAATGGAGTGAAATCTATGAAGAAATTAATTTGCACCCTACGACAACGACTTATTGTCCGTCAAACCCAAAGAAAGATACGATTAAATATTTCCGATTATATAACCCAAATAAATTCAGCCAATAGCAATTACAGATTTTCCATAGTTACGATGTATATAAGCGAATATCCCCTTGACGACGGGGTATATTCATTTCGGTGTTTCGGCTGGCTCCAACAATGAACTTTGCCATAGGAACGATTGATTAATAAACGTCAGAAAACAAGTTTCAAAATTTCGCATTTTTTCGTTATATAATCGTAATGAATACCACTCGAGCATTGAAAATAATCTGATTAAACTATCCTCGTCATTCGACGTATTCCGCGAAATACGTCTCATGACTCGGAAGTTTAATTGATATTTTCTATGCTTTTGTGATATTATAACTGAATACATTTTCATCATAATGTAAAAACAGAACCAACACAAATCCTCTGAATTTTAAAAGTTATTGTTCATCTTATACAGTCGTGTTGATGTTCGTTTCGTGTCATAACTTCAACACTTGCGTATACGTTGCAACTTTCGACAGTAGTTACACAATATACTATTACTATTGATTTTTTTCAAAAGCCTCCAAAAGAAATTATTTTTCTCAAATAGTTTTCTTGAAACAGTCATACCCATTCCAATACAACAATGGCTGCGGATTTGTCAAAAATAATGTCAAAAAATATATTTGAGAAAAAAATTACACAGCATTTATATAAATTGAGGAGCAACTAAAAATTTTATGGCAGTGTGAAGGGTTAGTCTCGATCACAAGTGCATACACGTGTCGTAATTGTGGCTTTTCAACCATAGGTGATTGAGAGTTGCTAAAGAAATTACCTTTACTTAGATATTTACGAAAAGTTAAGTGTCCTATTACTATCGTGTAAGGAGAATTAAAAACATGTATTACCTTTATGCTTTCCTGAAAAACGCATCCTGTAATTGGGATTGGCTGCAAGGCTAGCTTCACATGAATGACTTTTTACCTGGGACACCCGTCTCCAGCATGCAGTATCCTTTTTGGAAACTAATCCTTCGGCCAATTAATTGCACACACAGATTTTTTAGACCATGTTTGTTTTTCATATTTTTTTTATAAATGATTCATCATATATCTTATCTCAAAAAAACAAAATTTTCATAAAGTTAGAGTCCTAAAAATGGATGGAAAAAATTTATAAAAATCCTGTAAGTGTACGCTTTTTCATTGTACAGACCTGTTCTACAAGCAGTTTTCTCTGTTCTTCTAGACCTTATTTCTTATTCTTGTCACACATTTTCTTAACCATACTTCTGATCTATCCGATGTCTCTGTCCTTATTATTATTATTATTATCCCCACTTTTGTATCTTTCCTTCCTCTCTTTTCCTCTCAAACTCCTAATTTTTAACTCTCCCAACTTCCCTATTTTGCTTTTTTTATAGGTTTTTCTATACGATTTTCTCCTTAATAGACCAGGCCTGAAGCCTTTGAAGATGGTAAAAAGTGAAAAAAAAAATAGTAGGATGAAACCCATTGGAAAAGGAAGAGAATATAACACAAATGAAAGGAAAAATAAATTACGGGCAATCTGAGGTCGGGAAGTAGGTCTTTAAGTGTAAAAAACGGTTTATCTCGATTTCTATGGCAAATAATTAAATCGCAATGTTGTAGGTAATAAAATGATCTACAACTTTTGTATTTACACTTTTTTCACATAACCTCAAAATTTATGTGAAAAATTCAAATAAAGTTTTTGGTTTTTTATCTATATCTTTTACAAAAAAAAAAAAAAAAAAATTTGTTTTTTCATGAAATTTGGTGAAAACTTACCTTTTTATGTGCCAAACATACTGTAATTTTTTTGATTTAAAATATTTAGCACCCTAATTTTCAATCGAAAATTGTCACGTCAAAATATCTGCTTTTTGAAAAAAGTTGGTGAGCTTTTTGTTTGTTTAAATCTCTACTTTCTGATGGTGTAAAAAAATATACATTACTATGGTAAATCTTCTCAGAAAATGCAAATTGGCAAATCTGCCACCCGCAGAAGGTGCAGCAGAACAACATTGTTACAGGTTCAAACTTGACGTGAGAATTTTCGATTGAAAATTAGGGTGCTTTTTCGATATTAAGTCAAAATAAGGTGAAAAAATAAATATTTTAAATCAAAAAAATTACAGTATGTTTGGGACATAAAAAGGTAAGTTTTCACCAATTGAAAAAAAAAAAAAAATTTTTTGTAAAAGATAAAAATAAAAAAATAAAAACTTGTTTATTTGAAATTTTCACATAAATTTTGAGGATATGTGAAAAAAGTGTAAATACAAAAGTTGTAGATCTTTTTATTACCTACAACATTGCCATTTCACTTTTTGCCATAAAACTTGTAGTTTTGCCGGAAATCGAGATAAATCGTTTTTTACCCTTAAAGACCCACCCCCTCCCACTTCCCGACCTCAGATCGCCCGTAATTTGTTTTTCCCTTTATTTGTGTTATATTCTCTTCCTTTTCCAATGGGTTTCATCCTACTATAATTTTTTTGGTTTCAAAAATTATCAACCCTGGACTATAACCTCGATATTTCCATGAAGTTTTCTTATGATTTATATTTATTTTCCTTATGATACATATTTTCGCTGCTGCTTTATGCATCAAAAGACAAACAATCTTCTTTATACTTTGTTCTTAAATTGAAACTCTTTTTTACATTTCGGCGTCGAGTTATTTCCATATTCCTTTTAACATATTTACATCTCCCCCATCTTGTTCTTCTTTTCACTACTGTTGTCCGCACTTCTTCTGCACGTCGTTCTCGGCTTGTCTTTTTTCCTTATATTATCTTTAAAAATTTCATTCCCATTCTTCCTCTTATTAACCTTTCTCTGAATGCGTATAATGTTATTGCTTATTGTTTTCCCACTATTATCCTTAAAATTCGTATGTCCATACTACTTGTTAACGCTTGTTAATACCTCATACCTCATGTTCCCGGGGAGAACAAAATATACATGCGTTTAGATGGAGACTTTTCACGTAAAAATCGCACACTATACAACTCCCGAGCCGCAAGAACGTTCCCACGGGCTTCACCGTAGGTTATAATCATATCGGTCATGTCACTGTTTGAGAATACAGGCATTCTAACAAAATTTAGTGCACCGTCAAGCAGTCCAAGTAAAACTGTCGTTCTACCGCACTCAATGCAGCAAAAAAGTCCTTATTTGTTTCGGTCAAGAGATAAGGGTTTATTTACTAATAGTTCTTCAATCATGCCAGCGGTTCTCAAATGGTTCTCGCGTAAATTTTAAAGCCATATATCTTTTTACAGTTAGATTTTTTCCTAGGTCTCCTGATATTATATTATATATCCCCAAGGATTGACAGTTCTGTCACTTCTGTTGTGAGTTGTCAAATTTTCACCTTGGGGCGCGCACTCAGGTAAGTGTAATGAAGTCCACTCATGAAGTCCATTGAAGTGCGAAAACAACACAAAAAAAAATCGCGTAAAAACTGTATGTTGTATTTCGAGACGGCGAAATTGCATCATGCTATTGCCACACAATTCACACCACAATTAAAAACGTTGACGACCTATCCAACTATATATAGTATATAACAGCCCGATTTCATGTTGAGTTGCGACGGTCTTAAACGATGCTTGCTATGGAGACGTCTGAACTAAAGAACGGGTAGTAAGGCCCAATCTCATGTGAAATGAAACATGAAATTGGATCTTACTGCCTGTTCGGACTGAAAATCACATTTGCGGTATTTTGCGAAGTACCATTTCTGCAATTTCAAAAAATAAGTGTTGTGTTCATTGCAATCGACGCGATTAGTCTGATACAACAGAGTTTGAAAACTTTTTCTACATTTTTTTTGGGAACGGAGTTGTTCTGCTCGTGGGGTCAGATTTCAAGTATTTTTTTTCGAAAATGGAGACGTATCTAATATATAAAAATCAATATTTGTTTGTTTGTTCGTATGTTATGCGCGCCTAAACCGGTGAACAGATAGTTATGAAATTTTGACCACAAAGTTCAAACCGGACGGAATTGAGTACTCTGTCAGATAACAATGTCACAGTGACAGTTTTAGACATAAAATGTCACTCATCAGTTTTCGTCAAAATCATTTCACAAGGGAGGAATAGTGTGGTGAAGTCGAGGGAGAAGCGCCAAAATTTATTTTGGATGTGTCTATACCGCGGTTGCCCAACAGATATAGGCGGTGTGCACATTTTAAATTCGCGCGTTTTACAGCGCCTCCAACGGCCTTTCTTGCATTTTTAGTGGTAAAACAAATAAACGTCAGTCACAGTTATAGTATTTATTAAAACAGCCAACAACACAAAAACCGATTCTCGATGAAGCATTTTCTCGCACTTCAGACATTTGTCGAATTGAAGAAATCACTACCTCCCAATTCGGTTCCGTACAACGACGTCAGAATATATAGACCGGGTAAGGTGGGTAGCTTGTAGGCGAATTGTTTGAAGCCAACATCATGGGCGAGAAGGGTGAGTCGCGAAGGGGGTACAGTTGTTTCAATAGAATTTCGACCTTAAATCCCTGATTGCTTAATTTAATTGTTCGTTTATTTTCGTGAGATTCCGTCCAACGCCGTAGCGTAGGTACGTGAGCAAAGTCATAGGCGTACAAAACAACACAAAAAAACAATTTTTATCTTTTAGCTTTCCACGAGATACAGAACAGCGCGAGAAGTGGTTCAAATGATCGAACCTAATTTCAATAAAACCATTGTTTTTGATTTATTTAAATTTATTTGAACGCTTCCTAAGTTTGATACGCCACTGGCTGTAAACCAACAACAAAAATGAACCAACAGAGGGATTTAAGGTCGAAATTACAATTTCTCTTTCCCCCCAAGTTGGATGTTGGTTACAAACAATCGGAATGAGTAGCGGGTCGAAGCTTCCGTACCACTAAAAACGACGGAGATGCCGCGTGGTGGCGCTGAGGTAAAATGTGCACACCGCCTATTGTGATAAAACTAAGAGGTGTGGCGTGGCGGCGCAAAACGATGTACGCCGAAGTCTGATTTACATCCACGAAATGCAAAATGGAGCGCGGGCACCATACGGGTTGAATAAACTGCGATCAGCTGCTTGGAAAACCAAAACATCATCCGTCCATTTACTCTGCATGTAGAGCGTTGTTTTTCTCGTTTTAAAGCTTGCAAGTGAGTTTGACTTATATTAGTAATAAATAACAACCATGGACGTTACTTATACAGTACACCGCCAATCCACAAAACCTCTCGTGTGTGCATTTAGTTTTCTCAAATATGCGCTCTTTTTGAATCAACCAATCGCAATGTAAGTACTATTTGAAAAAACGCGGGCAATGTGAGCGTTTTATTACTATATCTATTGAGCGACCGCGGTATAGAATTGCTTTCGATCTGGGCGCAACTTCAAGTTCTTCTTGGATAAAACGCGCAATCGGTAAGTAAGTAATTTATAACGCTAATTTGCTGTTAAAAAAAAAAGTTGTACTTCATTTTTGGGGCACAGCCACTCGCGCTGTGTATTTTGAATGTCTTACGTTTGTTTACTATTTCAGAAAATACTTAAAAATTCCAAAAAAAGAAAAGCATCTGTTGGAAAATCAACCAAAAATAAAGACAAATAAAAGCCAATAGGGCAGTTGAGACACTTGGCCAAAGTAAAAGTCGTCTGGAGGAAATGCGGTTAAAAAGATCAAATCAGATTTTCAACTTCAAGATCTGCTGAAACACCTGAACAACATAGCGTCCATTGAAACGACTGTCCTCAATGAAAAATGTAAGGGAAAGATGTGCTCATCATCATCAGCATACCAATGGTTCCACCGATGTACCTTTCGATTTCAAACGGCTTCAATTTCCAGGGCGCCTTTTTTATGCAATTACCATCAACAAAGCCCAAGGACAGTAATGAAATGTGTTTTACTTTATTTTTGGGGCGTAGCAGCGCGCGCCGGGTACAGCTAGTTACTATATAAAACAGTCAGGAATGGACTCACCCTATTTTTTTTCTATTACACCTTAAATTTATTGCAGGTAAAATAAACTAGTAGTTTATTATACGAGTTCCTGTGTAAATTGGACGCTTTATGCCACAAGGGGTTTATAAAAACACGAGTGAAACGTGTTTGAGACAGAGAGTGTTTACACAAGCGAAAATTTGAAAATTCTGACAGTGTCGAACGATAAATATTATAATGCAATCAAATTAAAATTTAAATATATCTAAGTCGAACTCCACACACTTTAATAAGTGTAAAATTACAAATGGAACATGTTTCGGCAGAACACTACTGCCATCATCCGCCCTAATTTAACAAGAGATTAATGATACAATTGAATTTCAGAGGGGTTCTTACCTTAAAGAATATAAAAAAAAATATAAAAAATTATGACGTTGACGTAATTTTGAATTAAATTTGACGTTTTCAAAGGGTTAAATGATTTTTAAAAGATTTCGTAAAAACAACATTTTATAAAATGTGAAAATTAAAAATGGATCAAAGAGAATCTGGTAAGTTTGTTTGAGTGATGAAAAATTAAAATAGTGAATTAATAATGGGATTATTGAAGTTATTCTGTTCATTTAAACAAAATCTGTTTTCCAGTTTCAAGGCTTTCCTTATTTCCAAAGTCTCAAGAAATTAGATTATTTCCGGCCTTTATTGCATTTATGAATCAATTTGGAATTTGATGATGAAAAACTATGTTTCATTATTAATATATGATTGGCGAAAGAAGAAGGTGTTGATGGTGGAGGATCAAGATCTGTGTTGTTATAGATGTGCCTGAAATGTTCTTTAATACGGTGTGATATTTTGCAACCTGTCTGACCTATGTAGAATGACTCACAAGAAGAGCAGTTTAATTTGTATACATCTGATGATTTGTAATCTAATGGATCTTTATTTTTAATAAAAAATCTGGATAAGTTGTTATCTGTTTTAAATGAAACTTTAAAACCGTTTTTCTTAAGTATTTTAGAATATTTAGTATTTCGACATTCTTCTGGTTTATAATGCAATCATTAGAAAAATATGAGTGATAAAGTAACCGGTGGTGTCATTTCAGTTACAGTTTTCAGAATAACAATTCTGCACAAAAACTATCAATAATAAGCGTTGCAGGACGATGTAAGGTTACCTGGCAGAACATGAGCCGATCCACAGCCACATACCATAATGTCGTCGTATAGCGAAAATAATTCTGGCGTCCCGATTTTTCAGAAAAGGTTTTTCGGCAGGTCGTCTTCCAGAAAGTCCTGTGGCAGCAAGACTACGGCGAATTATCCTAGCCCACACCCCTATGTCACCCAATATTTTTAAGGCAGCCATCATCGGATTTTTCTGACTGATCCTTGCTTTTGGGTAGTATTTCTTGGCCACCCACCTCTTTTTAAGTTTACCGCAGCCTCCCGTTTGCATTTGTTTTTAATTATAGCGAACACAACCTTTTTTGATAGGAGAAATAAAATTGCTCACTGATAACTTTTTGCTTCAAACCCATCTAGATACGCATCTATTATTTTTGTTTGTAATTCTATCGACAAATGTTTTCCTTTCCACGAGGCATTAACTCGTTGAAATAAAGGAAGTCGATCTAATTTTGTCCATTCTATTTCTTACCCATGTAAAAACTCCCCCGATAAAGAAAATCTCAAAACGAAAAAAGTATACAGATAAAAACCACTTCAACTGACTTTTACTGGTTAATAAAATTAATGTTATATTGATGTTTTGTTAGTCAATCTAATTTTGACCGCTACTGTAGATATTCGTTAACTAGTCCTCTGTGAATCATAAAATTCAGGTTTTCTGTAATAAAAGCACCGCTATAATTTGTAGTTTACGTCAAGAATTTTAAATGTTCGCGGTTTATTTAGTAACTTGTTACTTTTAATGTTTCTGTCAAGTTTGCCCCATGATATCGCTACTATTTTTAATAGAAGGGCTATAGTATACATATTTTAATTTGATAATCCTTGTGGTGAAATAATTCTCAATACAAGAAAGGTCTTTCTTTCTGTCATTTCTTGTTTCTTCACCGTACAGATTGCGTATTATTTCCTGTCATTTACAAATTAATCGTTTTTTTTTTCGTTCCTGATTATTATCAGTTGGCGGGCGTCTGCTACAATTTTTTTTACTTTAATTATGATGGTTTTTTCATTCATCATTTGGACATCAGTAATCTTACTCAAGTAATTTGAACTGATTACAGCAAATCCCGCTTTGGCCGTCATATTTTGTAGCCATAGCTTTCACTTGCTTCACACCCTTTAATTTTTTCCTGATTTCTGATGTTCCTAAGTCCTACATACATTACTTCTTCTTGTGTTCCAAATATAACTTCTAATAACCGGGAAATATTTCGTGATTTAAAAAAAAATCGTTTGATATTATTTAGAACTGGGGGAAAAAATAATTCTTGAACAACATTTTTGATCGATCCATTGAGAGTTAGTTTGTCATAACTTGCAAATGGTCATTACAGGAGGTTGCGTGCAAGAAGTAGTCATCAACGACTAGCGCGTCGAAGTCGCTTTTACGTCTGATGTCACATACCTAATAAATACCGTAAATATTCACCTCGGCCGCCCTCCAGTTTACCTCACAACCATTAGTAGGAGTTCCGACCACCGTCTAGCTAGATAGATTTTCAACGGATATGCACATGCACGAGGAACGAATTATTCGCGCTGTGCTACGAAATCAATTTTGTCATAATGTATCCTGGTTTGTTTTGTCATTGAAATGAGGAGAGAGGACGAAAGGAACGACTAGCCCATAAATCTACTTCTTGGAGGTAGAGACGAAGTTTCAATTCTGAACGGTTTGCGATGTAAGCATTAAATTGCACTTTTTGTTTAGAGATTATATAATTGATCTTTTTTTATAAAGGAACTAATAGACCGTGACATGGAAATGTTATTGTTAATTTGCTAGTCTGAGACTAATTTGCGACGATTAAGGAAGAGCGGACGCCTTGGAGATTTTTATAGGAAATAAAGTGTCATTGCGAAACACAAACCATTAAATACTAAAATTAGGAACTCGTAAGGTTTGTGTATTAAAAAAGTGGCTTTATGGTAGTATTTTTAATGAAGAAACATAACACTGATGTAATGTGACCAATTTTAAAGGTCTCATAAAAATGCAAAAGTTGCAATTAATTTTTTATGTAGGTAGGTATTCTACTGCGTGATTGGGCATCTAGGTATGCAACTAAGTTACACAAGTGTTAAAAAAATAAATTTACGATTATGATAAAAAAAAACTGTAAAGTAATATATCGCAAGTTGCACAAACTTTTTCCCGAAATTGTCAGTAGTGTTTAAAATCGTCACAAAAGTAGTTCATTATTCTACAATTTTAAATGGAGATTTAACTCCACTCAATCTTTATAGAAAATATGTATCACTAAGACCTGACCTGACCTGATCTGACCTAACCTCCACAAATAGGTTTTGCGATTTCGGGAAAAATTTAATATGCACCTCGGCACTAAAGTCATTTTTCATTACTCATGTGTTTTATTTAAAAAAAATAAAAATAAAAATAAACACATTCGTAATGAAAAAATAAGGTTGTATCAAGACTCTTTTGTGGAATATAAATTTTATAGCAATTAAATTATGATATTTGAATTTTCGTATAAGTTATCTATTGAGTTTAGCTCTGAGGTTGTTTTATAGAGTTTTATACACGGTGGAGCGCGGAGATTGTTGACTTCGCCTGGGTCAAAGCCAATTCATGCCCTCGTTAAGCGAATGCTGTTAGCCAACTGTAATGAGTGCGAAAAAAAACAAAGTTATTGCATTTCTACATTGTACTAAACATGGGACAAGACGCCCCATCGAATCATGTTTTATTGTAAACGACGTAATGCATACTTGAGATAAAGATAGAAAGTCGGACGTCCGACTAACAGATTGTTGTAGGGGGTAGAATGCTCCTCTTCAGATCAGTCAGCTGACTAGCTACTAATAGTGTTTCAACTTTCATCATGTCGGTAGTTCAAACAAAAACTCGAAAGTACATTTTACAGCAGTAGTGAAAAAATGCCTTTTACCGTTTCGTGTTTGATTTTTTCCAATGCAAATGATTCGCTGTGGTGTGAGAACGGTGTCACAGACTTCAAACATTTGAAAATAAAATAAAAAGAAACACTCCTTATCGGCTGAGCACATGAAGAGTTCTATGAATTATGCTACAATAGGACGTGTTGATATTCGATCACAATTGAACGGTGCAGCGTATAAGAAATCTATAACAGATATCAACGAAAATGTAACAAAAAATCGATCGAAATCCTTATAAACATACAGCTAAAATTCGAAATGACCCTCCTGTAAAATGAACCACGACCCGCCACTGGCCCTTACCGCCCTTATATAAAATGAGACAAATTTATTAAAAATGGTCCATAATACGCAGCATTAGTTAGGTTAGGATTTGGGTAAGGTCAGTTTTGTTTGATTCCACTGGCCGCCATTTACCCATACAATTATACGAAGTGAAGTGCTGAAAAGTGGATATTTTAATTTGTGAAGTGTTTTTGGAGTTTTTTTTTGCGTTAATAGACATTACAGATATTATTTAATAGTAATTATACACCAAGGTTGAGAAGCAACTTTTCTCAGCCGACCTACCTTATTGCCCAAGATGCGAAGCAAACTTTAATGAGCGTAAAATTACAAATGGAACATGTTTCGGCAGAACACTTCTGCCATCATCAGCCCTAATTTAACAAGAGATTAATGATACAATTAATGAATTACAAGAGGGGTTCTTACCTTAAAGAATATAAAAAAAATTATGACGTTGACGTAATTTTGAATTAAATTTGACGTTTTCAAAGGGTTACATGATTTTTAAAAAATTTCGTAAAAACATCATTTTATAAAATGTAAAAATTAAAAATGGATCAAAGAGAATCTGGTAAGTTTGTTTGAGTGGTGAAAAATTAAAATAGTGAATTAATAATGGGATTATTGAAGTTATTCTGTTCATTTAAACAAGATCTGTTTTCCAGTTTCAAAGCTTTCCTTATTTCCAAAGTCTCAAGAAAATCAAATTTCCGGCCTTTATTGCATTTATGGATCAATTTGGAATTTGATGGTGAAAAACTATGTTTCGTTATTAATATATGATTGGCGAAAGAAGAAGGTGTTGATGGTGGAGGATCACATCTATAACAACACAGATCTTGATCCTCCACCATCAACACCTTCTTCTTTCGCCAATCATATATTAATAACGAAAAAGATATGAGCATTTATTTTATTGGAATAATTTTTGCCAATTTTCACAGTTTTCTTGGAATAACTTTTCTCGTGACTAACCCACACTGTCGTCAATTTCCATTCTAAATGCAGAATTTCTTAACGAACAAATCTATATATGTCTCATTGAGTTATACCAAAGTAGTGGGTGGTTGAAGTAGTGGGTGGTGAAAAACTATGTTTCGTTATTAATATATGATTGGCGAAAGAAGAAGGTGTTGATGGTGGAGGATCAAGATCTGTGTTGTTATAGATGTGAATTCTATTATTCTATTCTATTCTATTCTATTATTTTATTATTTAATGCGACGGCGCATGATTTATTCATAAATTTTCTATATTCAAGTTGCTATAACTCGTATAGTGTAGTCTTTGTAGTAAAAATTTTCACATCAAAAACTGCAGAATTTTGTTGTCTGTAATTCACCTCAACTAATAACGTATCCATCTACAATAATAAATTCGCTACAATAGTATTTCTGGGAAAATGTAACTTGCTTACGGTACCCTCTCGATCACACGCCCGCGCCCGGCTTCCACCGCAAACGCCTATAATATGCTATACGCTATACCACTACCGAGCGCAATGCAGCAAACAAAAACAAATATAATATTGAGGTAATATCTATTTTACAATTAGTATGGTGTATCAAGGGTTGGTATGTTTTTTTTTATTGCTCATATAGACAAACAGTATCTTTGCAACCTCGGTTACGGTTGCAAAGTAACGGTTTGCCCATTTATTAATTTGGGTGCGCAAAGTTTACTTGTCCCACGCAAATTATTCTTTGCACACGCAAATTCAGATAAACAAACTACTGAAAACTGAATTTGCCCCTGGAGTCCAATTTTATATTGGGATTTATTCCGCATTCGCAATAAAAAATAGTATGTCCAACTCGTGCGGCGTTGTCGATTGCCCCCTCAAGCGAATGAGCGCACTCACTTCGTTCGTGCGCTCAACTTCGCTTTCGTGGGCAATCGACAACTTGCCGCACTAGTTGCACAATATACTATTTTAGATTTCATATAGTCCCCAAGAAGGCATAACAAAGGCATTATGCACGTGCCCCCGAGGAACAGTGTCTTGCCACCATATGGCAGCTTTATTGTTGTATGCCCATTACAATGTAAGCCCCACCGATGTTGCTTGTCAATGGAAGGCAGTGGGAAGACCATCTGACGACGGAGTTTTAAGACTAGCAGATATTTATTCATCGAAAAACAAAAATTATCGTGCCACTGCAGGTGATGCCAATGAGGGAGAAATTGATAATTTCAAAAAGGAGCTTGGGGCAAACAATGTCGTGGGTTTTTTGTGGCTGCTACGCCCTGAACCTTGTCAGGAAGCCTTAATGAAGATCCCAAATATGAATATTTGGAGCAACAATGTGCCATATCATTGGAGACAATTGCCGAAATAGAAAAAATAACCAGGCGGCAACATTTAAATCCAAATTGGTATTTGGCTAGGACACACAGCAAGTAAATTTGGACTTATTTTGTCAGCCTGGGGAAGAAGCAGGTTCCCAGTTTCTTTATTTAAGATCCTGTTAGAGGGATACACTTTGGATCGTGTGTCTGCCGTGCAGTGGGGTAAAGAACATGAAGAGGCAGTGTTCAAGAAGCCACAGGTGTTTCTTTCCAACCATCTAACTTGTGGTTGCACCCATCTGGGTTCCTAGGTGTCAGCCCAGATGGTGTTGGAGACAACTTTACTGTTGAAGTAAAATGTCCCTTCAAATTTAGGAATGCTGAAGATCTACAAGCTGTGGTGGACAAAAATTATTTTTATTGGTATGAAGGTGGTAATATAGTGATCAACCAGTCCCATAACTATTACCACCAAACTCAGGGCCAGCTTCATCTACTGCAAAAACAATTTTGTTATATAGTAATTTGGACACCAAAGTCTACAAATATTTTTCAAATTCAAAGGGATGAGGAATGGGGAAATAATATAAACATATTAAATCAATTTTATATTGAAAAACACTTCATTCGGCGAATTGCCCGTTCTACGTGAATCCTGGCACGTGCTATGCACATTGTTTGCTTTACTTGTGCTGAGGTGAACAGTGGAGTTCTTAAAAAGGGAGGAATATTTAAATTTACCCCCTGTGGCAAAATATCCTGAATCAGGAAACCCTTATCCGCCAAAACTAAATCTCCCACTTCCAACAGTGTCAAAACTCCACAGTCTTCCAGAATTTTTTTGTCAGAAGTTGACCCCGCATATAATTTACTTACATACGTTACACCCCCATTTGGGGCCACTCCAACTAAACCTTTAAACGTATTGTGGTGTTTATAGGTGCTGTATGTTGATTTTTGGATGGCCATTGATTTTCTGCACACAACTAATATAACATAACATAACAAATATAACCATACTTTGAGTTGGAGCCAGGATTTATGGACCCAAATCATAGTCCCTCGGTAACACCACTACGATTTTGCAAGCTGAAATTTGTGCAAAAATGTGTCTGGTCATACAAACCAAAAGCGCGGAGATCTATCTCATGCTTGACAGCCAAATTTGACATTTCATAAATAATTATATTAAACTACGACAACTTTTCTTGCATTGCCAACTTTGACTAATATAGTTTCCAATCTTTGTGTATCTTTGAAAGCGCAGCTCTTTCATAGAATTGAATGAAGTTGCGTGTACACATAAATAAACCTCCTCTTAGCAAATAGCTGAAATTGACGTTTTTTTCTCGTTTAATCAAGGAGATATGTATTTGCAATCAAAGCTAGCTGTTTTGCGAAATCGCGAATATCTCCTCTATATTAAACGTAAAAAAAAATAATTTCAGCAACACTACGCGGCCCGTAGATACTAACTTACTGTTGTTTTTGATGTGTAACATCTAGGGCTGCGGCATGGGAGTAAAACCGATTCAAATGTCGTCACGTAAAACGGCATCAAGCTCCCCTTCTCCCATGTGTGTGCGAGCAGCTCCTTTCTAAGTAATCTCCCAAACTTCTACTTATCCGATTTCAAAAGTTCTTTCACCAATATTTAGAATGGACCTTCAGGGTGAACATAGGCTGTATATTATCCCGTTAAAATAAAAAGTCAACGAAAAAACGGTTGATCGACGAACGTTGCTTTAACGATAAGAGATATGCTTTCTATAAAAAAGTTGTAGAGCTTAAAAGGCCTATAAAAAGGCCGCGACGACATAATAAAATATGACTATTCCTATGTGAAAACGAATACATACTGCGCGAATTAGAAACCGAATCTCCGAAATCTTCTATTCTTGTTTCCAAAAGAACATTGTTTGGAGTGCTTAAAGATTTTAAATCAGTGACAGTATTATTGAATTTAAATATGAGTAACAGTGACGGTCAAGCGGAAAGTCATTTCATTAATACGTTCTAACAGGCCGATTTCATGTTGATTTGCGACTGGTCGCAAGTGCCGGCTGCTATGGAAACGTTTTAACTAAAGACCAGGCAGTAAGGCTCAATTTCATGTCTCCTTTCACATTAAATTGATCTTTACTGACTGGTTTTTCCATAGCAACCGACACTTGCGACCAGTCGCAAATCAACATGAAATAGGGCTGTAATACAACTTCAACAGCTACTATTACAGAAGTCACAGAAGATCATCAAATAATATTCCCTAACTCTATTGTAAAAAAATATTGATTTGTCTTGTATTTATTATAATATTTTGTATTATATTATCATAATAAGAATAATAAGAAATAGTAAATTGTTTTATTAGGAGCAAAAGTGAAGCTGCTTTTCGTGGAAAGTCTGTAGGTTTGGTAAATACAAACGAGCCACGAAAAGCCACCTTTCTCAAAATAAAACATGCTATTTTTTCTTTAAACGCCGAAAATCTGACCATTTCTATGATTTGATAAAACTTGACTGACCACCAGCGCCGAATAAAGTAATTTCAAGACTCTATATGCGCCGCTAGACGACTTTGGCAGCCATAGCAGAGAAATGACCATTTGGCATTACCCACTGGCGTATACAATGTCATGTTTTTCTGATGTTTAAAAAAATATATACTTACTCTCTTTATTTATTTTACTCTATATATATTTATTGGTTTTCTTTAATTATAAATTCTTTCAATAACAATCAACTTCGATGTTTTATGTCTACCGGGCGTCCCGTGATGGCTTAATTTTTTTTTTTTTAAATACAATGATATAATTATAGGAATGATATGATACGATGTATTATTAACCTAAATAATACAATGTTTTGCTTTACTGCTTTCAACAAAAAAGTGTAATGTTATCGTATTCGCTGACTTAGTGGTCCCAAACTGTAAATTCAACGAAAAAATATCCCGCCATCACTAAAATTAATGGTTTGCTACAACATTGCCTGATTAATGTAAGTGTGTGTGACTTTTTTGGTGGAAAAGTTTGCTATACTGCCGACGAGAGATGCAGATTAAATCCTATATGTATATTAATTATGTCGTCGGCATAAACAATAATAGATTTGCAATTAGACCAGATATTTCAGGCGTTTTATAAAACGCCGTCATAACTTTAGGCTTATTGTATAAACACAATGACTTTACAATACGCCTAGCTTAAGTCAGGCCTATTATAAAATGCCTACTTGTTGTTTAGGCATATTACCGGATAAATTACTACATAACCTTCATTAGTTTTGACGTTAAAGAATCCAAAATAAAACCCAGTGTCTAAGAATCCCGGCAGTAAATAATGAAGTAATATTTATTTTACAATATCTCTCCAAATAAAATCAGGGTATGGAGTTAAAACAGCGGTTAATTACATCGCTGACAAAATGCTCGAAACTTCAGACAAAAAATTAAAACAGACCAAACAAATGTTATTGTTTCAAGGCGCACGTGAAGGGCGTTAGCAAATGTCCATTCCAGCGGACCCTGCAGAAATAAGTAACTATATATATAGGTATTCCAATATTTTGGCCACTATTTTTTTTTTCACCGCGTTTGGGTTTTCTTTCTATTATGGATACTTATATTTCTGTTATATTTATTTTATTTGACTAATTTTACATTTTTCTTTGTAAAGATGCTGGTTTCCATTCTTTTATTTTTTATTCCCCTATAATTACGGATTAAGTATAATATTACGAGCTTCCGTATTTCCTGTTATAAAACAATAAAACAAATTTAATAATTTATCATAAAAATATACAATATTACTGCCTTAAACGCCACATTTTTAGATCTTTGCAATATGCCTAAATATGCTAGGCATGTTGTAAAATCATTGTGTTTTTACAATAAGGTTAAAGTATGACGGCGTTTTATAGAACGCCTGAAATATCTAGTCTAATTGCAAAACTATTATTGTTTTGCGATTTACCAAGTCATTTTGAAAAAGCCTAGGCGTTTTACAAAAAGCCTAGTTTTAGTATATCTATGCCTATACGACATTTTCTTGTTGATGACATTCATTTGTATAAGCGATAACTTTATAAGAGTTGTGCCTAATTAAGTTATTTCATGTCAAGCTGTACCCTTTTACACTACTTTTTCCCACTGAAGTAACCTTTTCTACGTGGCGTATTAGACTTTAATTCTGCATTTCAGAAACTGGTCTCTGCACTGAATAACAATTGAGTAACATATTATGAAATATTTTGTAAATACAGCAATTGTCACGTACATAAAGTCAAGGCTACGTATACTATTTTACCCAATATTTTGCCTTTTTCACAAAATTCCTCTTCGTACCCGCCAGGCGTTACTCCGGAACCCGGATGTAATAATTCGTTCCGCACGGAGCACCTCGTCGCGAACCCACCAAAAAAAAAAGAGTCATGAACGTTTCAGATGTGGTGAACGATAAGATTTGCCCCTGAAACATCAATCAAACGGCGAGAAATTGCCCAATCACAACAATAATTATAACAAAATGCATTTACGTCACGGAATCACTTACCCAACGTAGTTCAAAGCAGCCGCCAATTTGCTTTAATTAAAAGCGGATGGTTTGTTTGGTTGTCGGACGAAAAATTGGGCGGAGCACCCTCGAGTGATGAAATGTGTGTGTGTGTGTGTTGATGTTGAGATTGTTTGACGACGTACGAGACAAATGTCAAGGGTGAAATACGACTTTCTTTGACCAGGGTTTTGACGTTTGGCGGTTTTATTTAGAAACACATTGTAAGATGAAAACTATTGAATCATTAATTTCATTGGTGTGTAGAAATATAAATAACAATTAAAAAACTGTGAACAAAATAGAACAAAACTATTTTTAAACTGCTAAATGTGAAACCGTTTACTGGATGTATACATTTCCGAACTATTTTTTTCCTACTGTGTTCAATAATAACAACTATGCAAACGTTTTTACAATCAATCGACTAAACATAAATGGAACTGATAAATACAGGTCATGCGACGTTCGAATTATACATAGATCCAGTGATGTTCATTATACATATCCCAACATTTTTCAGCATAATATAATCCCACCGCAATTCGTCAATCCAAAATGAAGATATAACAACAGTGTACAAAAACTCGTCTTCGGAATTCTTCTCGCACGCCGTTACCTTGCAACTTACTATGTCTTGGCCCCTCTACGTCTCGGCAAGAATGTGACAGGTTGGAAATTAAAGCGAACCAGACAGGTGGTGGTGTGATATCTCGTCTTATCAGCAAGTCATTAGATCACGCTACACTGCCTCCTATTTCACACTTTATTAAAGAAGCATGCGTGCCGCATTGTTGGGATTGTTTCTGTGAAGAGAGGCCCAATCACCGAGCCCAATCTCCCCAGCTTCTCATCGACGAAAATGTGGAAATGAAAATCCCCGAACGCACGTGGAATTTGAATATCGCAAACAGTTATACTCCGGTAAACACTAATTGGATTTTATTATTGCAAATGCTTAGTCATGAGTAGAACGTTGTGATATAATACGGAAAGTATTGCAGAATTCTTGTAATTAACCGCAAACTTAACCGCGACGTGTTAATGTCAAAGGGCCGTCACGCAATAAGATTATTTGAACTAGGAAAGGCGGAGCGAACGCATTTTTTTCTATGCAATTTTTTTTATTTCAAATGCAGTAGTTTCAATGGGCTTACAGATAAAGATAATATAATAAAAAATTTGATATTAAATAAGGGTAAGTGTACTGAGAATCTGGAGACATGGTAAGTAGAAGTGATTATTGCGAGTTTGATCTGTGGCATTTCTCTCAAATTTCACCTAAAAAATTCACCCCCAAGATTTATTTAATTTCACCCCATTTATCAAGTATTCATGACAGATCTCTGTAGGTAGACAAATCAAAACTAATTACAGTCAATAATGTTCAGAAATACTAAAAACTCATTAAAAAATCATGAGACAAAATGTACGAGTGTTGTCCCCTTATCCTAACCGCACAATAAAAAAATCTAAATCACAAATATTTAACCAGTGCCACCTTTCATTAAAATCCCAGCGTACCCCCAAATAATTACACATCCGTTCCAAGCAATTCCATATTTTCACATCGAAAAAAATCAGAATACGCATGCAATGTACTGAGCGATTTGCTTCCCGAAAACAGGTGTACCATGCGATCCACACGTTCCCACGGTAAAATCACATCAACCCTCCGAACTCCCCCTGACCACTTCATGCACTATGAACCGACTTTATTTAATTATGTACCTATTTCATTAAGTATTCGACCGAACGGGGGGTAATTGACTGTGGACTTTCCAAAACAGTAATAACCGGTAATTCGCGGAGATTTTCCCTCGATTCCATCAGTAAACAATGATTTATTTATTTATTTCATTACATTCTCTGCAGACACCAAAATTCTAAGGTTTCAGCAGTGTGAATCAGACCTGTTCGAAAACGTGGACCATATCCTGTCAGTCGGCATTTTATTGACAAAAGCTATTTACAGAGAAGGCAGTTCAAACAAATTAGTATCAAAAAACATTTTTTCTGTATAGCATAATTTTCTGATAACGGTATTAAATCTTTTCGCGCATTTTTTGTTCTCGTGACGAGATCAACAAAATATGTTTTTAATTAACATAGTATAAAAGATAGATCAACAATCTGTAATTAATAGTACAATTTGGAAAATAACAAATTCATGCTTTTTTTGTAGAAGCAAATCGATAAAAGTAGATTTGGATAGAGAACTGAATAAGCTTTAAAATGATGTATCACACGACCCTCCATGCCATTTAAATTTTTTAAGGGGGTGGCTCCCCTGGCTAAAGGGGTGAGATCTAAGAGTTCAAAGTTTGGTACAATTTGGTGCCCTTTGATAACAAAATTGACCTGTTCGAGCGTTTTCTTCTGAGTCTTTCGATATTGGAATTGTTGGGGGGTATAAATTTTAGTTGAGTATTTTATGTAGATTTGGAAAATATCGAATTCAAGCTTTTTTTTGTAAAAAGGAATCGATAAATGTAGGTTTGGATAGAGAATTAAATAAGCTTTAAAATGATGTATCACATGACCCCCCATGTCATTTAAATTTTTTAAGGGGGTGGCTCCCCTGGCTCAAGGGGTGAGATTTAAGACTTGAGAGTTTGGTACAATTAGGTCCCCCTTGATAACAAAATCGACCTGTTCTAGCGTTTTCTTCTGAGTCTTTCGAAATTGGAATTGTTGGGGGGTACAAATTTTAGTTGGGACACCCGATATAATACTAGTGATCGTCAGTCGAATTTAGATTGGACTAAAATATACATAGAAGTCCCAAAATTAAATGCAACGATATTAAAAGAATGATGCAAATTCAGCATTCTAATCCGTTTTCAATTTCGTGCGTGCATCAAAGTGCAATTTGGCAGTTTCTTACTCAGACGACCCACGCTGGTTCAAGTCGGTGCCTGTAATGGACTGATGTGCGCCGAGAAGAAAATGAAATAATAATGATTTTTTTTTAAATAAAAAGTATTCTATTGGCGTAAGTTATCAGTCAAAAAAATAGTAGATTATATTACAATTGACAGAAATGCTTCATTGTCAGCGAGTGAGATCTTTGAATCACATCTCACGAGCTTACAATGTCATTTCGGTCACGTGTAAGATACGACGTTTTATGCCCGAGGTGTAATTTCTTGTAAAAGTTAAAAATCAAAAAATTAATGAGTGTCAAAATGACGTTTCAAAAAATTATTCATGTCTTACCATTGTGTAACCATAGTAATTCACCCCTTTTTATCATTATATCACTTGTGAGAGAAATACTCCATTATACCTTTCTTTTGAGTGGCAAAAATAGTCATCTAGATGTTAGTCGGGTATAAAAACTATTATAAACGGTTCATGTTCAACAATTAAGTATACAGATATAAGGAACATTGCGGAATGCTACAATTAACTGATTATGATATTGAATTGATATTTTCTGTCATTCACCTACCGAAATTTTTCGTTACGATTCTGTTACGATAGAATCTGATTTTTTATTTGTTTATTGAACAGAAAACTAACAATACACCATGGTAAGAAAGAACAATACATTATGATTGCATCCTTCAGAGCCACATTAGAAAGCTCTTGATCATTGCGACAGCAGAGGGTATTGGGGTATATGAAGTGGAAGATATTGTTCCGAGTTGGTTAGCTCGGACTATTTTGTCATGAAAGGAGTCCTCTATGTTTCCTTCAGCGACCGTAAAAAAACGCCACCCTCCATGACGTTTTTTTGTAATTGTGCGTGTCAGGTCCGACACACGACTGGAGATTACTCTTTATCTTATATTGACAATAATTGTTATCATCTATATATAATTTCGTCAATACTATCGCCATTATTAAATACAGTGATTAATACCTCAATCAACGATTATACCTTTATTCACATCACTGTATATAAATATAACTATCAATAGATATCAATAAAAGAGAGGGGTTGATGAGTGCGACCTGATTTTTTTCTACCGTGAGATTGACAATTGAAACACCCTATTGTTACAAAACCATCCTGTATTGTCAAACATTAGGGGTCGTTAATTATTACGCAAGGTTAACTTTGGAAAGAAACTGCAGGAAAATACTAACAACTTAAAACCACATACCACAGAGCAGAAAATACTACATATAGTACGTGACGCTATAGGCACTTCCAAATTCATTCAAATTTCCTACGGAGAATACTTGCTGACATTTGTTGACTTATACATTCTGTCAACTTTCGTTAGAACGTCAAAACTCCGAGTTATTAACAATAGCTGTCACCTTTGGCAGATCATCAAGAACAAATTAATCAGCTCACTCACATGAAGTTTTTATAGTTCATTTGTTGTTATTATTATCATTATTATTCATTATGTGTTATCACTAGTTGGATAAATATAATAAATAAAATAGCACGTCAATAAATACTCGAATATGGACAGCACTTAACACTAAGACACAATGGAAAAAAAATTCTAACACTAAAACTCCCTGAAAAGAATAAAAAAACAATGTGTCCACTTGTTCGACCCGCTTGCAAATTAATTTATTTCGCCCCTGTGTCATATGCCACTGCATCGATGAAGACAGACAGGTTTTTTGTCCAATTTCGGATTGAAATGTTTTTCAATTCTGAGGCCATCACAAATTAACTGGTCTACTTTGTTGGACGCGTGCCACAAAGAAAACAAAACATTATAGCCTCAGACGCGCCTTAGAGATCTTACCCATACTATACCCAAACGCGTTGACCATCCGATAGAAACTCGTAGCTCTCCGATAGTTACTCACAGAGAGTATGTACCTTAACAATGTCCAATGAGAGTTTTACTCGCGCGAGCAACAGTCCAGAGTGTTCTCCCTATTTCTCTCATAGTGACTCGAAAAGCATGTGTTCACTCTCGAGGGCTGTGAGTACTCTCGTGACACGAAGTTCGAAAGCTGGTCGCGAGAATAAAACTCTCAAGTGGACACTAACCTTTGGTATTGACCTGCTGCATGGTAAAGTAATTTTATTTTTACTTATTCATGACAAGTGACGTTATTAAAGGTAGGTACAATTTTAATAGTAGAACTTTTTAGATTTCTTTAATTAGACGTAAAGCTCTACATTTCCCGTACACCTTTTCTACGTCTCAGTTTTCAGAAGCTTGAACCGCGATCCTCAAAGTAGTTCACATTACCATTTTTTCCACAACATAATATACAGTGATATTATGTATGTTTATAGTTTTAAAATTTACGCGAAACCGATTGAGAACCGCTGGCATGACTGAAGAACCATTAGTAAATACATAAATCCTTATCTCTTGGCCTGAACAAAAAAATACTTTGTTGCTGGAATGAGTGCGGTCAACGGTGAATTAATTAAGTTTTACTTTGACTGTTGACGGTGCACTAAATTTTTTAAAATGCCTTTATTTTCAAATACATAGTGACATGACCGATATACGGTGAAATCCGTGGGAACGCGTTGCTCAATAGTTGTTCAGTGTGCCATTTATTAGAGGATTTATCTATTAGCGGACGTTCGTATGAATATATTAAACGGTTTTACAAGTTACATTTCAAGTTAAAGGGTATCAGATTGTGAAAAAGATAATAATGAGGCGAATAATGTACTGAAAGTTAAAAAATAATTAGGTAAGCAACAGGTACCAGTCATCACACCACTCTCCTCATCAATCTAGAGCATTGTTCAAACTAAAATAAAATCGTGGGGCGAGTCTAATTTCTATTATCTATAGTCAACGGCTCCTGTTATTATATATATGCTTTTGAGGCAAAATCTGTGTAAAAGTAAATCATCGTACGACATCGCATAACGTTATAATATTACATATTTTCTCACCTTAGGCTACGCCCCACAATTTTATTTTAGTTTGAACAATACTATAGATTGATGAGGAGAGTGGTGTGATGACTGGTACCTGGTGCCTACCTAATTATTTTTTAACTTTTAGTACATTATTCGCATCATTATTGTCTTTTTTTACAATTTAAAACCGTTTGACTTAAAATGAATTTACTTATTTTATTTTCAAATAGTAAACTGTAAGTAAGTTGTGTTCTACTCAAGCCCTTTCATTAAATTTGATACCCATATTGAGGGGATTAAAAACTAAAAAAAGTAATCCGCCATTTTGTTGTAGCGGTCATCTTGGGTTTAGAATTTCTTCTTGGTGTACTGTATTCTACTAGTTAAGCCCTTTCATTTGATAGCCATATTGAGGTTATTGAAAAAAAAATGTAATCCGCGATTTTGTGGTGGCGGCCATCCTGGATTTTCAGATTTTTCATGGTGTACTGTATTCTACTAGTTAAGCCTTTTCATTTCATACTCATATTGAGCGGATTGAAAAAATATGTAATCCAACAGTTTGTGGTGGCGGCCATCTTGATTTTTTTTATGGTGTACTGTATTCTAGTAGTTGAGCACTTTAATTTGATACCCAGATTGAAAGGATTGAAAAAAATATGTAATCCGCCATTTTGTGGCGGCGGCCATCTTTGATTTACAATGACACGGAATAAACAACATAATTGTATTGTCATCAGAACAGGAAGGGGGTAAAATTTCAATTACTAGATTCAAAGCACACAACACACAAACAAGGCAAGCTAAATAAAACCGTTTAAAAACAACAAATTAATGTAGAGCTCTTCTCCATAGTGTCAGAATAATTTACACGAAAGGTGGATTGGAAGAAATGGGCCGGTATGGTGGCCCCTACGTGCCCGAAATGCCCGACGAGTCGATGCTTCGGCGATCATAACGTCATTTTAAACATTTTTTATAAATGGTACGTTGACATCGATTTATTACAATTCAAAGCAAGAATGGTTTTTGTCAGTCGGAAAAGGTTAGTCCGAGGTGTTCACAATAGTTCGTATCATAAGCAGTAAGTTTCTTTGCCCACAATAAATCCAGCGACTATCAAAATGTTTTGAGCCTATGCATCGCTGGTTGTCATCAATTTTCCAACTTTACATTAAACGTTTTTTAATACCGTCAAAAATACGTTTACGAGCCATATAATTTGAGGTTTAAATATCAACTACACTTCGTGAATCACCCTGTATATTATTCACCTGACAACTTCGATTTTTTCTGGGGACAAGTAATTCAAGTCCGCTTTAAATTTTCCATCCATCAAAGTCGGGCTGTTTTCTGCAAACAGAAGTTAAGTGCGCCTTCAAAGCGGTAGAAACAAAACAGGCCTTCCTCGAAGGGAATTATCGCTGCATGTGGTCACAGTGGGGTAGTTGACGTGCGATTTACATCTTCGAATGAAAACCGAAACTGAAACTCCCTGGAATATAGTGTAATTTAGTCGGCGAGCGACGTCCAGGTTGCAGTTTTTGGTCAATATGTTGAATGGAGGCGACACGTGACAGGATCGCTGAAAGGGTGGAAACGCCTTGTTTGCCGCTGAAATTAGAAAATTTGATTGATTAAGTGATTTGGAGTGAGGGTGCGGTTCCCTTGAGGACATTTGGTGTTTAAAATAAAAAGTTAAAAGGAAAAAATGAGAAATTCGTTTATATATATTATTATGGAAATGATTTTCACATGTAAATTTTTATAACTATTTTCATAAAGCGGCATTTTTTATTTTACATGGAAAATGCACAGGCGACTAGATGAAAATAATTTTGTAACACCTTGTATTATTATCTAGAATTCAGGTTTCAAGTTGGTTCTGCGTTTAGAAATATCCATGTGCTTATTGCAATCACCTTTTCTATTGCTCGAGCTGTCAATAAACGAGACGCTAGTCAAAATCCACTTCGAAAAACTATAATTAACATGTCTATTAACGTAGATATGAAACATGTAAAAAAAATTTTCGTCACACAAAATTGAAAGAAATTATATATTTTCAAGGAACTTTCTCGCAGCTCTCTCGGTTATGCAAAACATTCTACAAAAAATGAAACAAAATAAGAATAAACATGCTAACCGCACCCGGCGAAGCATCTTTAAGAATCTTTTTCGGTGACAATTTCACACTGTCAACAATGTCACAATCGGCTTTGTTGTCCCATACATTCATTACTCCACACACTGCCGTTCTTTTTTCTCAACTTCGCGGCTCCGAAAACACTTCTGTGCCACAATAATTATGGGAATAATCACGGATAAATCATCGCTATCAAGAAGGTCCACCTTTACGAAATCATAAAGGACGGGCGTTATTTATATCTGTGGTCATTAAGCACGCTGTCCGCACTAATAACATTTTATAAGTCCCGTCCTAACACCATCTAACCTAAAATAGAATTTTAAATGGATAATAACCTCACGGGGGACTGGTCTGCACACACTCTGTCAAATTTATGTCCCTAATCTCGATTTATTGCACCACCCCTGGGCGACCTTCAAAACGTTGGACGGCCATAAAGTCACTTTGACAAGTGCACTAAATCAAACTTGCGGAAATTTCGCAGAAGACAGTAACCAGCGTTTTGCACATTTACATATACCTACTATTGGTAATAATTAGTAATATATTTTTTTAAAACGCATCAATGCTGTTCAAATACTAGTCTGAAGTAAATAATAAGGGTAGGCATTGTTTGACGCCCACTTACCTAAATTTGTAGATACTAGCGACAGCAGAAAATATTGGTGCAAAGTGTTTCTGTAGACACTTCCAAAATTCACATAATTCACTATTGTGAATCAGACTTTTGGATTGATCCTGTCAACTGTCATTAGTTATTCAACAGTAGCTGAGAGCTGTCAAAAGAACAAATTAATCGGCTCAAAATTTCGTTTTCCCAATATTTAGCGCTGATTTGTTGTTCTGTCAATTTAGATCAACTTGGCATGGCTACTTTCTTAAATACTGTACTTTAACATCTTTCGGTATCTCTTTCTAGAAATGTATGTTTTATCCTGTAATGTAATGGAATTGCTTCAGTCGTTTTCCTTATGTTGGTACTCATAGCTTTTATGGAAGAATAACACGGGAGAATCCCACTTGCTGTTGTTTTTTCCTTTATTTCTTCTTCTTATCTATCTTTCCGTCCCCTGATAGTATTTAAATTTCTTTATAGGCGACTAACATCTAGATGACTAATTTTGCCACGCAAAAGGAAGGTATAATGGAGTATTTCTCTTATAAGTGATATAATGATAAAAAGGGGTGAATTACTATGGGTACACAATGGTAAGAGATGAATAATTTTTTGAAACGTCATTTTGACACTTTCGTTAATTCTTTGATTTTTAACTTTTAAACGAAATTACACGTCGGGCAAAAAACGTCGTATCTTACACGTGACCGAAATGACATTGTAAGCTAGTGAGATGTGTATCACTCGTGCTATCGTACTCGTGATTCAAAGATCTCACTCACTCACAATGAAGCATTTCTGTGAATATAATCTACTACTATTGGGTCTAGTTTGTCTTATCCTACTGTGTTTTCGCGGACTCGTTCCCATTATAATTATCTTAGTTTTCTCAATATGTGCTTTCTTCATTACCTCATCTAACACTAGTGTAAAAAGTATGGGGCTCAGAATGAATCCTTGTCTTAGGCCCCTGGTTGTTTTAAACATATCTGATGTGCTTTGTTTTGTTCTTAAATAATTTGTTGATTCCTTATATTATAAACTTTGTAAGTACTTCTTTTCTTATTATCTCCGGTATTTTCCTATTTCTTAGTATCGTCCATAATTATATTATCTTCTCTAAACACTCTCAAAAGGTTTCTGTGATTATACCACCTCGTCAAGGGTTTAATCGCTTATCTATACATAGTAATTAGGGAAAATCTGTAAGTGCTATTGGCTCAATTTATTATGTGTTATAAATAAATCTAGTATTTACCTACCTTTAATATATTGTGGTGGTTAGTATAATTGTATTAGTTTTTGGTGTCTCATTTTTTGTAGACTGTGTTGTGGTGCAGTGTCTACCATTATCTTGTTCATTATACAGTGTGTCCCTGGATGGGGTGCGCATGAGGTGTTTTTTTTTTAATAAGTTGTTTAAAGAAGAATATTTTTGGTCTAGACTTTGCTTATCTTACAACCGTAAAAAACTAAAACAGTCAAACATTTTAATCAACAATTATCCAACGATTTGGAAATTTTTCATTTCAAACAACCTCTTATTAAAAGCGTCGAATGCGGTATGCATCCGTCTTGTTGGAAAAACAGATTTCTTCGTCGATCTGGAAGAATTTCATTAAAAGCAGGTAACAAAAATTTGTCTAATAAGTGTAAATAAATCTCTTGGTTTAAATTTGTACCTAAAAAGGTCCAATAATCCTGTTTGGCTACATACCACACCAAACATTTACGTTTTTCGACCCTTGAATTCTAGTTTGAATTCTAAACTTTAGATTTTCCTCGGAGACCACTCCATTCTTTGTTATAGTAGCCTCATCCGAAAATAAAATGTTCATGGAAAATAAAGAATCGTAAAGAATATTCTCCCCCATATTTGCATTTTTTTTTAAACAATAAAGTTTCATTGGCTTTTTTGGCTTTTTTTAGGCGTTGCTAGGCAGTTTTTGGCTTTGAATATTAGATTGATCAAATATATTTTGGACTTGTTATGTTTGATTTCACTAGTTTGCAATTGCGTGCAGACAAGAAGAAAAACATGTCGTTAGATAGTGTGGCAATGGCGAAGAAAAAAAAAAAAAAAGAAACGCTGGTGGATACGCGAAATTTTACAAAACGGAATTCTACATTTTTTAAACTTGTTAAGGGACTTTTAAAATTAAATGATGGATAATATGGATTTAAAAATTTTGTCAGAATGACACCAACTGATTTTGAAATATTAATTCAAATTATTGGTCTTAGCGTTTGCAAAGAAGATACAAAATATAGAGCAGCCATACCCGTATCGTCACGGTTAGCAATAACTCTTAGATATCTGGATGCTGTTAAACAGTAATGAGTTAACCCAAAATTTGTAAAAAAAAATAGTTAACCAACTGTATGGTTGTTTTTAAGCTTCTATGCATTTAGCAAAAATGATTCAAGGCGTAAATGGGCCATCTGGGCGATGTATTGTCAAGCCACAAATGCAAACTGCAAGAAATTAAATTATGTAGTTAGACGAACTTTAACAGCAATTATCTCAAAATTATAATGATGTGGCTTAAACCATTATTGCTTAACATCATCCATCTAGCAAGTGGGAATTCATACACTAGTTTGATGTACACATTTCGTATTTCAAAACAATCAATTTCAGTAATCGTACCTACCTGCTATATGCGAAGCTATTATCACTATCAGCTATTAAAATCTATACATATATCTATTATCTAATATTATAATAATAAAATATATTTAATATATAATAAATATATGTATAATAATATATAATTACAATTTAATAATATTATAATTTTGTATATTTGATAGGTATGAGAATAGGTGGTAAACTATTTTTCACATGGACATGGGGGCCTAGGGGGCCCCCTTGGGCTGTACCGACTTTTCGGCTCGACCGATTTTTATGATTTTTTTTTGTATACATATGTATTTGGTAGGTAAGAAAATAGGGGGTAAAGTATTTCTCACAGGGACATGGGGCACAGGAGGCCCCCTTGGGCTGGACCGATTTTTATGATTTTTTTTTTATATTTGGTAGATATGAAAATAGGTCGTAAAGTATTTTTCACAAGGGCTGGACCGATTTTTATGATCTTTGATTTGTTGGATTTGTCTCAGCCCCGAATAGCAGAATAACTATTAAACAATTTTAATAAATTAGCTAGCCGTTGTCACTGCCACTTTGAAACAAAAGCATAAATATTGGCCCTATAGACGCGTCCAGGCTTGCCTGTCTTTCTGTATAAAAACACGTGTTTTCCATCCTCGACGGAAAACAAAAAACATAGGTGCATTTGTATAAATGTTTTAAAACAAATTAATGTTTTTGTACAGCTTTTAAACAGTCTTTATGCAGTTTTTATACAAATTAATGTTTAAATGTTGGCGGGAAAATGTATGTAGGTCTGGACTAGGCTGAAAACAAAAAACATAGGTGTATTTGTATAAATGTTTTTAAACAAATGTTTTTAAACAGTTTTTATACAAATGTTTAAATGTTTACGGGCAAATGCATGTAGGTCTGGACTAGGCTTAAAATTTGTAATTTTTATATTGTTTTTAAGCAAAACGAGTCAATCCTAAAAAACATTACCTCATGGGCACCCCATCTAGGGGCACCTTGTATTATTTAGTTCTTGTATGGCAGTCTCTGGTAGTGCTTTTTTCATATCTGCTGTGATCTTGTCATGTCCAGGTGCTTTTCCCAATTTTAACTTTTCGATTGCCTCCTTTATTTTCTCTACATTTATTTTGTCTGTTTGTGTTGTTTCTATTCCTTGTTCTATTCTTACATTTCTGTGTTTGTTTTCGGGGGTTAAATCTCACCCTTCTATTTATTATTCCCTAACTGCACCAAAAAAAAGCTTCTGGTTATCTTCATACGCGTTTTTCATTCGTTCTCCAAATTGCTGCTCTTCTCTTCATCTATCACTCCTTTTTACTTCGTTGTTTGTATTTTTTATTTCTAACCACTGCTTCTACACTATCTGTCCACCAATTCGTGTTTTTTAAATATCTATTTAGAATTTTTGATATGCCACATGTGCTCTCGGCTGTTGTTAAAATTATATCTATAAATCTCTTCCACCTTTCTTCTATTCCTGATTCACCGTTCATAGTCAGTCTTTCCTCACATTTGTTTTGGTATTCCACTCTTACTTCCTTCTGTCTTGATTTATAGCATTTTATTTTCCAGTTTAGAATCTTGCGTTTACTTTCTTTAGTGTTTTCATTTTCAAATGTTGGTAACATTTGTACGGGGAAGTGGTCACTTCCTATTTCTGGGCCTCTTTTAACTTTAATAACTTAGGCATTTCTCCAAATTTCCTTATGTATTAAGAAGTAGTCCAGATAGAATTTTCATTTGTTGAGATCAGCTGTTTAGTTATTTTGTGGATATCTTTTTTCTTAAAAAGTATTAAACCAGAAGAATGTTCTTAAATCCAGGTGGAGTAAATTTAAATATGTATATCTAAGTCGAACTCCACAAACTTTAATGAGCGTAAAATTACAAATGGAACATGTTTCGACAGAACACTTCTGCCATCATCAGCCCTTAACATAATTTTTTATATTCTTGGGGCTGATGATGTTCCATTTGTATTTTTACGCTCATTAAAGTTTGTGGAGTTCGACTTAGATATATTTAAATTTTTAATTTAAAAAGTATTGCCAATCATTAAATCATTTTCCAAACATATTTCTATTATTCGTTGTCCATTATTATTTCTCAGTCTTCCCTTGCTTTCCCATTCCATTCTCTCCCTTCATTCTCTCTTCGCACTCTCCGTTTAATTCTCCTATTAAGTATGACCTTATGATTTGTGCTGTTTATCTCTTCCTGCAAATCTCCAGAAAATTTATCTTTTTCCTCCATTGTTGCATTGTCGTTCAGTCCGCAGCATACTATTAGGGTGTGTTCTTCATTTTCTCATCAGCTTTCTTTAATTGATATCGATAGTATTCTTTCAACATTTATGATTTTTTTCTTTTTTAATATTTTTCATTGTTTCCTCTTTTACCAGTAGTGCTACTCCCGTCCTCTTTCAGTCCCGACCCGTACATCCAATATCCAGTTTTGCAGCATCTGTAATCTGATTGTGAACTTCAGTGTCTATGTTGTCCTTTATAAAATACTCATTTTCCAACGTCATTTATGAGCGTTGGGTGGGGATACGCAAAAACTTCATGCGACCAATTTTATGCAGAATTTAATGAAGAATATAAGTCAGATAACATGCTCTCGTCGGAGTTACCGTTTACAAGAAAAATGCATAAAAGCTTCATGAGGTCCGGCTCGGTGGCGTTTATTGGGCATAAAGGGATGAATTTACTCTAGATTATTTATGCTAATAAATATTTTCTTAATAAAATTGATGCTTTAAGAGATATTTGCAAAAAACTGAACATTTGTACCTTCTTAGGGTCATAAGGGCCAACGCCGACTTCGCTGGAGGGGGAAAACTTAGGACAGTAATAAGTGGGTCCAAGTAAAGAGGTTAAGGCCGTTTCAAGCTTTCCACTATAATTATTTCCTTATTGAGACTTTTTTTCGTTCTGTCGCCTGGCCTATAAATGACAACGAATTTTAAAAATTATTTGGAAAAGCTACGTCACGATTTTTAAAACGTCTTTTAACGATTGATTTTAAGAAATCTTTTGATTTTACATCAGAGATAATAAAAATGGCAATAAAAATAAGCTTAGCGAAAAGAGTTACATACCCAGTCTTTGCTTTCGGTTTAATTTGGAGGAGCGCATCCACCACTTTTGATTTTTTTGTTAAAATAATATACGCTGTTATAAAAATTTCGCCACTCTTGCATGTGCTTGTTAATTATGTAAAAAAAAACGTTTCTGAAATATAAAAATAGGCAAAACGTAATTAGTACAACGGCCTACATCTCTAAATTTACAATTCACTTATCGCGTGCAAGCACTGGTTGCAAATGTCTTTGTTCTTTCGTCAAGTGTTCGATTTTTCAGCATTCCAACAAAGAGCCCAATTACAGGTCCGGTTCCAATTTGTCATAAAAAATGACCGAATGACAATACGCGTTTTCTGTCACGGTGGTGTAATTTACACGTGAAAAGAACAAATATTTAAAACATAATTTCTCTGGCACGTAACCGTATTAATTAATAGCTTTTTATGTGTTAAGGGCTCACAGGAGTTTACAGCGGACTTTGTTCACGCAAAGGCTGCATTAGCGATAATGTGCGATGGTGATGGCGATTAGGCGTCTTACATGCACTACCTGTGCAGGAAGGCCGCGATAATGGCCTTTTACTGGCGGTGCACGATAGACAACTTTCGAAACGTTAGGGGCTGCAGGCTGTTTACTTTATTTCCGTGACAACTGTTAGCTGCTCCACTCTTCTGCGAAATAAGTAGTTCTTAATATCTGCATTTGTAACTGTAGTCATGTTTTGTGAAATATTACTGCTTCTCATAGATAACTACAACTTTGAGATTAAGTAGAAGCAGAAGGAAATATCCCACAGTTATTACGAAAGTGTCAAAAATATATGGTAATTAAAGTAAAAGCAAGTCATTGTTTAAAGTGACAAAAGTTCAATATCATCGATGCTGTAATAACGTGCGTTCAACAAAAATCGACGACGAAGCAAGCATTGGAATCTTCAACTCATGTCAGCATTTAGATTACAGGCATGCAATGCTTATTACCAGTATCTAAACAGTGACATTATTAAATGTGGATAGAAGAACGGCAGGAACCTTCACAATCTCTGGCTAGTGGGGGCACGGGGGCCTGGCTTCAGTGTCTGCTCGCGGGGATGAGACACCATCATAAAACCTCCCCAATTTAACAAATTTGTCACCATCTACGCTATACGTTTTTTAATCCATGGCCTACTTGACGTCGTTTTTTGTTGCACGCACGATATTTATGCAGTCAGGATCTTCTGTATCCTCTAGTATTCCACTAATAATACGACTGTCTTATTCTAGTATCCTTCTTCAACTATCCTTATACATCTCATGTGGTTTTGGTTTTTGTCTAAAGCCAAATTGCATTTTAAAGTGTGTCGGTACCATATTTTTTTAATATTAATTAATATTTAATATGATCCATCTGTAACTATACCTATATCATGCAGCCGATCTTCGAGTGTTTAATTTTTCTTCACCTTTACAGTTATTTTCATTGAATTTAAGATGTATTCTAATGTATTTGTAGTGCTTTCAACATGTCTTCTGTTACATTACTTTGGCCACAAGCTTTACTTTTAATTTCCTCTATACTTTTCCACAGCTTTTTCTTATTCTTATTCTCCTTATCTTCATGCTCTATCATTTTGTATTTCTTTCTTTCTGATATTTGGTACTCCTCTGTCCTATATTTAACCTGCTTGGTAATCGTTAATGCGTCAATTATAAATAATTTTTTTTATCTTAGAGGTGTAGGTTTTTAGGTACCTTATACCATGGTTTTCGGTGACAGAAATCAAATCTTAATCACAATAGAGATAAAGCTGTCAGTTCTACTCACAAGTGAGTAAATCTGACAGCTGTCAGTTGTAATTAAAAATTGTAGTTATTAATGGTAATATAATTACATGATTGTAATGTAACATAATTCTCTGCCTTCCACTTCACGAACAGATCATACTCTTTCTCGTACATGTGTCTCGACCTTATCGGAAGCTAACTGGAAACAGTGACTTCGACGTCTAGTTGAATATCTTTCGGTAGAAAGTTAATTTTTATTACTTTAGTGAAAATTGTGAGAAAAAAAACGAGACTGTTTATTTCATAACTATAACAATCACAAGTCACTTCGAAAACTGATATTAGAACCATGCTAATGTTACAGGCGCATATTTACTTGAATAAATATTTCTTGGATTTTTATACAATGCACCTTTAAGATAAAACGTCGTATATCACACGTGATCGAAATGTCATTATAAAGCTCGTGAGAAGTGCCCCACACGTGCGCAAGCGCACTCGTGGGTCAAAATTCTCACTCCCTAATTATAGTAGCCTCAACCTTAAATTGTCACGAATTTTTTATCGGAATCGAGACATTGCGGAACAAGTAAGTCGTAACCGATACCATATGGACTCTAACCGGTTTTGATTGTCTTGTTGCAACTGGTCGACTCGATTGCAAGACGGGGTTTCTGTACGGCGGCACGCGTCCTTCTCCAGACACGTATTTAATATTTTGTTATGAATTATTACTAGCTAAAGTGAGGTATTTGTTTTTATTTATTTGGTCCAGAATATGTTTTCTAAGACTTGCACTTTTAATGTATTCTAAAGTTGAACAGTAAAATATGAATTTGTTACACGTACTGAGGGAAGTGATCAACTCAATTTACATTTTTGGCAATACGGTCCTGTCACCATTCCTTTACATCTTCGCCGAAAAGTCGATCAAGAGTAGAATGTTTATTTCAGAACCAGTTTAGGACGTTCATAAATAAGTTGGCCCTGCATAATTTCCCCTCCCAACCCCGTGACAATTTAAGCTTGAGGCTACTATATGATGCATTTCTATCACTTATAAAATAATGTACTATTTTCCCAGGGATTAGGGCAAGAAATAAACAGAAACTACGTTAAAATGCCGACGTTTCGTTGACCATTTTTTTTGTCAACTTCTTCAGGGCTATCTAACAGTTTGTTATTTTCTACATAAACCACACATTAAAAAGCAATCGATACTATCACCATGGCTGACAATGACTACTCGTTTCACTCGTGCTTTTTTAAACCCCTAGTGCCGGAAAGCACCCAATTTACACAGGAACTCGTATAATAATATACTTTTGTCTTCTATTTTTATAGTTAGTTCAGACATCCTTATATTGTTCTTTGTTTAATCTTTTTCCAATCTTTATATTTACATTTACTCCATTTCCTCATTATAGTCACTGATCTTTAATTTTATAGGATGTCACCTTCTCTTGTTTTATCATAAGA
Organism: Diaperis boleti; assembly: GCA_963583935.1. Taxonomy (NCBI): domain Eukaryota; kingdom Metazoa; phylum Arthropoda; class Insecta; order Coleoptera; family Tenebrionidae; genus Diaperis; species Diaperis boleti. The sequence continues at coordinate 21,942,608 of OY757247.1, read as the reverse complement.
TTGTTGTAAATATGTACTCCTAAGTGTATATCTGTCTAAAAAGAAACGCTCCGTATATTTGTATTGTAACCTGACCATTTATTTAGATCTGCTGTTACAAATGTGATATCTGGGATATAAATATTTCATTAAATTATTAAAATAATTTTGTACCCACCTCCTCCATGGCGGTACATGGTGAGGTTTTCAGCAACCGCAACCTTCCTATCCAACATCAGGTGCATTTTTTGATAAAATTTGATGATATCGTTAACTTTCTTGTACAAATTTTTTAAAACATATTGCTTTGCGTATAAAAGGGTATGCTGGTGAAGAATAAGACTAGAATATTTGTCCAAATTACTAAAGAAAACCAGATTACAAGAAATACATATATAAGGCCTACCTGAAAAGCCTTTTTCTTTTCGTTTACTGATAAAGGTAACCAGTTTTGCTACCGACTTTCATTAAACCCAAAACCAATAATTATGTGATTATTTTAGGAAAATTTTCTCGTTGCTTGGTCGGCTGGTCGCCAAATCCCTGTTTCCGCGTGTCTCTCCGGTCCACTAAGCGTAGTTCCCCCTTTGACCGCCACGGCGCTGGTTGCGGTCACCTGTCCGGAACCGGAAGCCGGGCCTGACATTCCGCACTGCATGGGAATCTCCATGTTCCGATTGTTATCAATCATTTGGGTGTTTGTGTGTACAGCATGGTGCTGCCATAAATCACCACCAGATCTACGACCAAGTGGACGTGTATGTACAGGTAAAGCGGCACTCTGTCACCGCAGGAATTTACATGTGACGGCTTCTGCAACAACAAGACAGGCAGCATGCAGCAGGAGAATTACACACAGAACGAATCTCCAGCAGGCGGTAAACGTACGACGCTAACATTTTTCGAAAACGAGATAAAATTTTGAGTTTTGTGGCGTTTTCCTGCTGCGACGGATTACTTGAGCATATCACCGGTGGTAGCCTCCACGTCCAGGTCGGCTTACTGGTGGTAACTGGAGACGGTCGCGCCGGGTGGTTTTCTCGGTGCACGATGGACGGTCATACGAGCCGCGAACGGTATCTCTTTCAAAGTGCGTGGTACTTGTGGTAGCTGGTAGAGGCGATTCATTCGACGCTGTTTACTTTATTTGAGGCGGATTTACTAAGCGTGATTCCGATTGATATCTAATTGATGGGGAGCGCTTTTAGGGCCCGGAACAGAAAATCGAAAGATCTAGGAAACCGTTAAATGAATATCCACTAAGCCACCACTTGGTGATCCACTAAGCTAAGAAGTATAATTTTGGGTTAATCAATTTTTAGCATCCTCGTATCAACATAAAAAATAGTTTAATTTTACATTAATTTCTATCTTTATGTGAATAGTTAAAGAAGCAAATTTGTTAGATAGTATCTTTTTAATTGTTATTAATCTACATTATCATTGTCATAATATCTCATCAAAAGTACATACAGTTTTTGCCAAGTTCAAGAAACCACCAAAACGACATTCTATCTTGAGAATACAATTTCGACGGAAATCAACAATATAAATTCATTGTTATTGTTTGTTATTAATAAGGGATAATACAGTACTGTTGTATTGTCAATGTGGTACGCGCACAACATACCCGTTGCTATGAATTTTGCGAATGACATTGACATAAAAATCACAAAACGCAGTTGAGTGATTTTTGATCAATGTCATGAGCAAAATTGTAGAACTCGAGTCCACAATTGGTAAATTTTTCTAGCGAAATCTCAACTCGAATTATATTCGCCAGACTATTTCACGAAAACTCCACAAATTATTGATAATGTGGTAAGGTGACAGGTAATTGAGGTATTTGACATGCAGTATGCTGCCACAGTGACTGCAGCATTTGTTATTTTTTCGCTGAAAAATGAGGTACGTTGTGTAATAGCGACTGTTCATTGGTCCGTAACCCCCGATAAAATTTTGTCAAGTCAATTTTTTCAATTTAAATTTTGATTCCATTGTTGAATGCTCACATATGATTGGTTAAAATATATATGAGTGAAATAGTCCTTGAAAATACAACCGACAACACTGTATTGATGTTTGAAAAAACGTTTTGATGTTACGTTATAACTATAACCAATATCTCATTGCTAGACGTCGTTTTAAAAAATTTTTGACCTTCGTTTTTGCCACCCCGGGAATATCAAAATCACCAAAATGTTTTTTTAGCGTTGTTAGATATTGCAGTGTACAAGTCGTGGTTCTCTGATTTTGATGAATCATTAATTGCATTATAAAGACCCGATCTATACCTTTCGTACTTTTCTTAACCCGTGATAATATTTTTGTTGCGTGATGAACACTGACTAAACCATAAAGTAGGTACCTACCAGATTTATTTGTTTTTCTTCCACGCCTAATTTTTAATTTTTATAGAAACTCATCTTTTTTATTAAAAATTACTGATTTAAATAAGTTTTTGTAATGTAGTTATAATTCGCATTTTGTGCTTGAATTTTCATCTTGTCATTACACAGACTAATCAATAATTTTCAGTTGATAATAGAAGGTCAGTTTACTTTTGCTTTTAAGTTGGCAGAATGGCTTTTACAAATGCAAGGTTATGTTTCGTGCAAATTTAAATGTAGTCGTCAAATGACAAGATCAGCAATTTTTATGTAAATTGTATTGTTGCCAACTCAATTTTTAATCTTGTTCACTCAGTAGTGTACTATTATAATCCAGGCAAATAAGGCGAAATAAAAGCTAAACCTCGGAATGAAAGTAGGAAAGCTGAAAATTTGCACCGGCCTTTGTTTTGACGTTATAAAAATTGGCGATCTTCCCTTGTTTTCTTCATGGCTAGGTAGATATCATAAAGATATCTCCTCGTAGGTAGAATGATCACATTAAGACGATTTAAAAAAATGACTTAATTAACTTTCTAAAGTGCATCTGGCACCGGAGTTTTTCTACCGTTTTCCTACAAGGATGACGATAATAATGAAGCAGATTATTACGAAGGCGCAGAGAGGACCTATAACTTTTTTTTTTTTTTCATTATTTCGACTTTAATCTCGAAATTTCGACTTTAAACCCGAAATATCGACTTTAATCTCAAAATTTCGACTTTAATCTCGAAATTTCGACTTTAGTCTACAAATTTCCACTTTAATCTCTAAATTTCCACTTTAATCTCAAAATTATGAGCGCGCACACCCATTAACACATTTCGAGTTTCACGTCCAGAGAAATATGGCCTTCTTGGAGTATCTTTCTTTTAGGAGTCGAGCGCGTAGCGCGAAGCACTAATTTCAATGATCAACGGAAAAGCAAATTTCCACAAACGGCAACTTCACACTACGTGAAACTCGAAATGTGTTAATGGGTGTGCGCGCGTATAATTTTGAGATTAAAGTCGAAATAATGAAAAAAAGAAAGTTATATGTCCTCTCTGCGCCTTCGTAGATTATGACGACGAAAACGAAAAAAATTAGATGGGTGCCTACTCGTGATGGTGCACAAAGAGAATTGAGTGGTAATTCTGACACCATGCACTGTCCTAGTTCTTTCTTATCTTTCGCGTAATTGTTGCATGGTGTTGATAGGACTAGCACCTTTCGTGTAAATTATTTTCTAACCAGTCTGACACTATGTGTGCACTACGGGGAGGAGCTCCGTTATGTAAGAACTACATTAATTTGTTGTCTTATGTTCAGACGAACGCCCTTTAATAATTCCTCTAATACATATATCGCACACTGGACAACTCCCTACACGAAGAGAGTTCCCACGGGTTTCACAGTAGGTCATAATCATATCGGTCATGTCACTATTTGAAAATAAAGGCATTTTAAAACATTTAGTGTACCATCAACAGTCAAAGTAAAACTGAAAGTAATTATGTAGTTGGCAGTCGTTCACCGCATTCATTCCAGCAAAAAAAGTCCTTCTTTACAGCTATTTTTTATTTTTATTTTTCTAGGTCTCATATTATAGAGACTGTCAAAGGTTTAAATATGTACCACACTTAGTAAATCACCCTGTATATGAAAATGTAATGAACATTGTAAAGTGTACTATGCATCTGGCTCTGCAGGCGTATACCTATATACACAGCGCTTCTCTCTCTCACTCTCCGCGGAATATCTCGAAAAATGCTAATCAGACAAAAAATTCATATATAAACCAAATCTCTAAGAGAACTTTATGATGATAACCTTAGATTAAGATATTTGCAAAAACCGATCTTCTTGGCGTTTAACATTTGATATCTTGAGTAGCGGACACAAGATTTTATTTCAGTACTTCTTTATAACGTCAAAAACAAAATCTGTGCAAATTTTCAGCTTTGCCCCTTTCATTCGGAGGTTTAATCCTCATTTGACGGTACTACTAGCAATTTGTCAGTCAGATACTATTACAACCTAAATTGCTGTAATGCCCTGACAAAATTGAGAAGTGTGGATGGTGACACAAGAAATACAGCTAAATCCCCAAAATCATATAATGAACAAATAAAAATAATACAGATACTTCCAACAATTATACAATATTAAATAACGTGGTAAAATAGAAATTATAATGACTGAATAGAATAGCAAGTTGAATTAAACAATAAATTACGAAATGAACGTTGAAAATAATTAAAAATAAGACAAGTTAAATAGTGACTATGGCTCTTTACCTAGGTTAAAATTACATTAAGGAGATTACTGAACTTACAAAATTTAAGTGAACGCTAATATAACAAAAACTAGGTGAATTGATAACACAAAAAAATCGTCTATTACTTATCTTCTTGATTAATAAGCTAGTTTTGGAGCTGTCCTGACACCTTACTTTTACTTTCTGGCGTATCCTGCGAGTCTGTAAATCTGCAACTCCTGCGGGTCCTTGGGAAATTTCACCAGTTTCCACGTGAACTAACTATGTGCGTTCAGGAAAGAATTTCCACAGCCAAAATCCCTTGATGGTGGTACAATAATCCTAGTATAAGTGCTGGTGAATTTGCCTATCTGATTTAAAGAAAATAGTCAAGGTCTGCACGCAATAAAATGGTTTCTCTTACCTCTTTCCGAAAATTCAACCTTTAACGATTTATCCGCTTAAGCGATTAGTTATAGAAATAACCCACATTCAACGATACTTAACCGCTAACGCGTTTTTCCTGGACGCAATCCCTTTTACCAGGAGTAATTTTTCGTTGAACGTGTACTCGTTAAAGTCTCGAACGAAAAAAAAAGAATCTCGCCGGTACTGCAAAACCTATCGTTTTTTGTATATGCCGGTTATCTCTACGTAGATGCGTTCCAGCGGTGGTGAATGCGCGGCAAAATCAAATTGTAACACTCGACCCTCCCAAAAGGGAAAAATAAAAATTCGTGCAACGAATTTTTATTTTTAACTAGACTCAGTGATGACAACTAGCATATCAAGCAGGCGTGTGTGGAGTGAAGCTCCAGGTCTTAAACAGACCTAGCAAGTTATAGTACTGCCACGGGACGAATAGAATTCTCCCAAATCTCAAAAATTTACAAGACTCTAAACAATAACAAAACCCAAAATAAAATTATGACCAATGAAATCAAGAGAAGTAATGGGCTCTATAGTGGCTCCTCACTAAATTTATTGGCATTATAGTAGTACCCACTGAAACATTGCGATCGTGACCACGACGATCACCTCTCCGGTAGTTCCATTCCCTTCCGGAGCGACCACGACCGCACCAGCGTAACCAACACCACGAGAACGCTCTGCTTCGCGTATGATGACAATTTCGCGCCGGTGCAGAAACGTCCTCCCCCCTTATGTTGTCGGCCCGACGGCACAGCCGAGGACACGCCATCCAGGTCCGAAAACTCCTTCGAAGTCACCTTCGCGGACCCTCCCAGCAATGACCAACTACCTCAAAAAAAACTATCTCGACTGTGCGAGGTGTACGACCGCAGACCGACCGGCAAATCCATGTCCAAACATTCTGAAGAGACTGGGGTGAGCACCCCTCGACGTACTCACCGAACCGTAGCCCAAGCCTTTTCTTGTCTCCTTTCACTCAATCATTTTCTCCTCCCATACGTACATCCTTCCATACCCCGATCTCCTCCGGCCCCCACACCAGGCACAACCGACCGCCCCACAAATGGACGGGTTTGCGGGCTCCCTACCGTTTCGGTAAACGTCCCTCAAATCCATAATCAAAACAAAACAAAATTTACTGATGAAACCATCCTCTACTCAAGAGCCAACTCCATCAGTTTCAAAGTCACAGCCGGTAATATAAGATTCTCCTCTGAGAATCCGAAACATTGTATTGTCCGTGTGGCCTGTCTCCATGACCCAACGGTCAGCCCCATTACCCAGTTCCTGGTACAACAATCCGGCATAACCGTTCCAAACTAACAAATAATCTGTTACATCCCCCGTCCATTTAATCCGCATCTATGCGATTTGTTTCTGAACCCCCGGCTCTAGAAACCCTATAAAACAGACGGCGAGACCCGTACCCTAGAACCGTGAAAAAGAGAAAAAGTCCTGACAACATACCACAACTTCAGAACAATTAAAGATCTAAATCGGTATTCAAAGATTTGCCTCTGAGAATTCGCAATATTATGTGGTCCTCTCCCAACAACCCGGAACCAACCCGGAACCTACCCGGAAACAACCCGGAACTTACCCGGAACAACTCGGAAAACTAACCCGGAAACAATCCGAAACTAACCCGGAAACAACCCGGAACCATCCGGAACTTACCCGGAAATAATCCGAAGCTGATGGATATAACAAACTTCAACAATAGACCAAAAACTTATAGAGAACATGATAGAGTTCTCGCAAAAATGGAAGAAAACATAAAGGCAATAAATACAATCACAAGGAAAAATTTTCCGAAGAAAATAGATGGTGGTATTAAGTGCAAAACATAAAGGCAATGAATACAATCACAAAGAAAATTTTTTTGAAAATTGGAAAGATATTATACCAAAAGTATTGAGATCTGCAACATCTTCAACAACAGCAGCATCACCCCCCTATCCGGGAGCTATGGCGCTACGACTTTCTAACGCAACGAGGTCACCTCCACAGCCCCCGAAAAAAAAAGTCCTATGCAGAATTGACTTGTTGTCAATCGGGTGTAACTAAAAACAGCCACCCTACAACCATGAGTAATTTCACTCATTTAAGAGGTTTAGGCATACGCCAGGGGTCTGGTTGCTTGAGCCCAAACCTCAACTAATTAAAACAAAAACCAACCGAAATCAAATAAAATTGACTTGATGTCAATCGGGTGTAACTGAAAACAGTCACCCTACAACCATGAGCGATTCCACTCATTTATGTGGTTTTGGCCTACGCCAGGGGTCTGGTTGTTTGAGCCCAAACCTAATTCAAAATATATCAGGAAATTGACTTGTTGTCAATCGGGTGTAACTAAAAACAGCCACCCTACAACCATGAGCGCTTCCACTCATTTATGTGGTTTTGGCCTACGCCAGGGGTCAGGTCGTTTGAGCCCAAAATCTCCACAAATTTCACTTATACCAAATGAAATTGACTTGATGTCAATCGGGTGTAACTGATAACAGTCACCCTACAACCATGAGCGCTTCCACTCATTTATGTGGTTTTGGCCTACGCCAGGATGAGTAAGACAAGTAAGTCAAGTCAAGTAAGTAAGACAAGTTAAATAGTGACTATGGCTCTTTACCTAGGTTAAAATTACATTAAGGAGATTACTGAACTTACAAAATTTAAGTGAACGCTAATATAACAAAAACTAGGTGAATTGATAACACAAAAAAATACAATAAAAAAATCGTCTATTACTTATCTTCTTGATTAATAAGCTAGTTTTGGAGCTGTCCTGACACCTTACTTTTACTTTCTGGCGTATCCTGCGAGTCTGTAAATCTGCAACTCCTGCGGGTCCTTGGGAAATTTCACCAGTTTCCACGTGAACTAAACTATGTGCGTTCAGGAAAGAATTTCCACAGCCAAAATCCCTTGATGGTGGTACAATAATCCTAGTATAAGTGCTGGTGAATTTGCCTATCTGATTTAAAGAAAATAGTCAAGGTCTGCACGCAATAAAATGGTTTCTCTTACCTCTTTCCGAAAATTCAACCTTTAACGATTTATCCGCTTAAGCGATTAGTTATAGAAATAACCCACATTCAACGATACTTAACCGCTAACGCGTTTTTCCTGGACGCAATCCCTTTTACCAGGAGTAATTTTTCGTTGAACGTGTACTCGTTAAAGTCTCGAACGAAAAAAAAGAATCTCGCCGGTACTGCAAAACCTATCGTTTTTTGTATATGCCGGTTATCTCTACGTAGATGCGTTCCAGCGGTGGTGAATGCGCGGCAAAATCAAATTGTAACAATACCTATAAAACTCTACCCCAAACGGGAGCGAAACTAAAGAAACTTATCTAATACTTACTGTCTTATTTTTTAGTCAAAAAAGACAATAAATAAGACAAAAAGTAGTTAAATTTAATATGAATGCATACGTAATTTGAACATCATGTTGTCAAAAATACTGTATATCAAAAATCATTTATAGTCAAGAGAGCCGACGTTTAGATTTCCAAAGGATAAGATATACGGAAAATTTTGTATGTGTCCCCTCTTTAAATAATATGTTTTTCTTCTTTAAAAGGGGTGCCACGGGGTTGCTGTTGAGTTAGATACAGCACTCTAGTATTGTTTATGACATTTGGACGTCAATTTCATTGATCTACTGCATAACTTCAACCGAAAGTCTATGAGGCAGCGAAAATGGAAATAAATCAAAGGTAGCCTATACGTCAGTTCTTGGACTATTATACTATACAGTGGAATCCTTATTCCTTATTTCGTTATTCAAGTTTTCACTATTCGCAGATTAAAAAAAACGGGACAATTTCGGTATTTGCGGCTGAGAATTTCATTATGCCAGGATCCAAAATTAACGATACATATTGTTTTTATATTATATGAAAAAGCAAAACATTCTTGTTTTCAAACAGTGTGAACATTCATAATAAAGATAATAAATTTATTACCAAACCTCAACTAAAGTGAGATTTACTCTATATTTTTTGATTAATATTAATTTAATTTATTTTAAATGTTCATGTATTTTGCTTCATACCACTAAACACCTAAGCGTTTCTTTTGTGAAATAGAGGAGAAAAATGTTATGTTATAATAATGTATATTCTCTGAATTAAAAAAAATGCTGTGTGCTTAACTGTGTCTAACCTTAATAAGCACAGGACTGAAAGTGAAACTTGCCAAAACGATGGTAGGAATCGAGTTTATTTTATTATTTTCTGATACAAATGTTACAAGTAGCTTATGGTAATTAACACAAGGGAGCCACCTTGGGACAGGTACTACGCTAGTCATTTCATCACACGTGTCCCCTCTCTCATCATCCCCACCACCAAAGTGTTTCACCTTGATTTCCGTTTCAGTTTTTCGGACTCACTACCTCGCTAAAGAAAGTTTAACTTAAAAAAAAGTTGACGTGAGATTTGCATTGGGTTTGGTAAAATTTTGCCATTGAGCTTTGACTGTAACTGTTATTATTTTTGATACTCCAAAGTCATTTATTATATCAAAATGTATTATGTATGTTGGATTGTCGATCCAAATTTGTCAGGGCGACATCTTAGATTAATCAGGCTGTATGTAAATGACAATCTGTATACTTACCAATATTGTTTAGCGTCCCTTGTAGCTTTTAATTCTATTCTATTCTTGAAAAACTCGGTATCTGAAATCAAATTATAGAATTATTTATTAAACTGTATTATTCAGAGAAATACATACATACGTATTATGTATTTGTTATTGCAAAGAAGTTTACTTTTACTTTCACAATTATTCAGTTTGTCGCCCTTTTTTGAAATTCACAAAACATCCCAGTACAAACAACTATACATAAAAAAAAACTGTAGAAAATATGTTCCTGTATTCCAGTTCATGAGAAATTTACCAGAAAGATGGTTTTTTACTTTTTAAAAACAGCTTCAATCAGTAAGAAATTTTTCCCTATTATTATTATTGTGGCTCGTAACAAAACCAGATACTGAAGGAGAAACATTCAGATAAAGAACTAGTGAAAATTTATTTAAGACCCTGGACATACAAATTAGAAACGAAAATACACAGCAACCAATAAAACAATGCAAACCTAATACAGTATGACAGGACTGGTTCTATACGGATTGTGTTGTTCCGGTAGTTCGAAAAGAAAACAACAGCTGAATTTAGAGGCCAGGACACCCAGAAGACTTGTGTCGTATGTTTTTACGGCCAAATGTAATCCATTTAGTGCAACCTATGGACCAAAACGTGATTTAGTTGCATTATAGAAAAGGTCTCTTAAAACGGATGGTCTGACGGACAAGAAGAATCATGGGAGTCCATAACCGATATGGATAATTTAGGGCATGTTCAAGATGAATCAAGCTCCGACGAAGAAGTAGAAGTGGTAGAGGTATTTCAAAATCTCATGGGCTGTGAGTCACCCTGCGCGATAGACCGAATTACGTTCGGAGTGACTACGACTATCGGACTTAAAGATATTGTCATTGCTTTCGCCCCTGCCGGACGTTCCTGTTGCTTCGTCTTGTGTTGTTTCTTTCGTTTCGTTCCTTCGTGATTAATTTTATTACATGGAGTTTGCCGCAGAATTAAAATAAATTCCTAATTGTGAAACAGTCAGAAATTCTGAATTACAACAATAATTGTGGAAATGTGTAAAATAATGCAGTGAGCGCATGTTTTCAGTTTTCACTTATAGTGGCCACTTCCTACTTAGGCCGCCCACTCTTCGCGCGGATTGTTTCAAGGACACAGCCCATGAGGTTTTGGAAGACCTACCTACCTACGACGAGTAAAACACACCGAGGCAATCAGAAGTTTTGAAACGCGTTTGAAATGGCCTGAGGAAAATGCTGAATCAGAACATCACACCCTTATTCTAGGCGAAATGAAAAACGAGTGCGATTATTATTAGTTCGGATTAAGGAGGTCATACTGTATCAACATCTTTAGCTAACGCAGAATTGACCGGAAGTAAATTTATTGTTCTCACACTGAAATAAATAATTAAAAATTACTCGTTCTATAAATTTTGTTGAAAAAGGGTGTGAAATTTTGTGAAGCTCGCAAAGGGCACGTAAATGTTCGATTGATCCGGTTATACACATTCCATTAACCAAAACCCAATTTAATAATTAATTAATTACGTACATATTAAAAATTAATAACGCAGAAGCTAAAATTTTGTATTTCCACGGTTTACGAAATTGTTTTTTTATATTACACTATAGTTCTTTTATGGCGATGCAAAAAGTGTCCTTACCGCCTTTGTGCCCTCATAAAATCCATTATTGTAGTGCTTAATATTAAAATAACAATAATTACGATTATGACCGTGTGTTTTATGACAATGCAAAGATGGGCACCTGGTCTACCACTATTCAAGTATTGACCCTCACAACTAAAACTAGGTATAGAGGTTATACGTAATAACATACAATCAACGCCATTTTCACAGTGTCCCAGCATTTCCGAATTGGTAAATTAGAGGCTTAGACTTTTAAGAAAAAGATTCACAGACGCAGATGTCGAAGTAAGTATTTTTTCTAACAGTTTGTCAAACAAGATTAATAGCGTGTAATTTATTTAATAAGAATGATACTGCATTGTATTGTGTATTTTTTTTTGCTACTGGATTTCTTGCTTGAGAAATTTGATCTCATTGTTAGCGAGAGAGAAAGAACAATTATAGGTTACCGTGTATTTATGCACAAAAAAATCCTTCAAACTACTTGCCTGCGCCCGAACCACAAAACTGAGAAAAAATCCTATTAATCCTTCGCTCGTTCTACTACGATTTCGATTAGGTTTTTGCCATGTGAACGTACGTTCCTCCTCTAACCACATCTCAATAAAATATAGCGTGAAATATCCGCACGTAGCGGAATAAATTCTGTCCAAACAAGGAAAAGCGAAATTCAAGGCTGAATGGCACTCCTAGTTTTCGTATGTAATCTGTTTGCGAGGGGTGATTCTACCTGCATTAAAAAGTGATTTAGAGAAAAATGTTATTCGAAAAATATTACCATTAAATATACCGGGTGTCATCCACGATCGACCTTCTTCACAAATTATGTACATTCTGATTTTCTGGCACTATAGAGAGAAATAGACTGCATTGAGTCAATTGCCCGTGATACAACATCTTCCAGCATCGACATACTGGGTGTAGAATAGAATTTGAGACAGGAATTTCACATGTAAAAATAAATAAAGATATTGGTTCTCCTAGTCAGTTTCCAGAAAAACTTTTTAAAAAAAGTTGTACCTACTCATATTCATAATTATTTATTTTACAAGTTGATTTCAAGTTGGGCCAAATTATTACGTTTAAACCTCTTTTACCATTTGGTCAGTCAATCAAAAGCTACGAAGGCGCTGAATGGACGTGAATGGAAAAATAACTGAAAAAGATTTTCTGGCAATTCCGACTTTATTCTGGAAATTCTGATTTTTTTTCTGGCAATTCCGACTTCTTTCTGGCAATTGCGACAGAGGTTGGACGATGGTGCTGTCTTCTTGTCCAAACATAAAAGATGAAATACTGTCTACATCTCTAGTTTCACGTACATGAAATATAATCTTCTTGGAGTATGTCTCTTTAAGTGGTCAATCGCGTAGCGCGAGGCATCAATTTCAGTGATCCACGGAAGTTGTCGTGTGTGAAAATTTGATCTTCCGTTAATCATTCCTAAAATATTTTGATTTTCACGTATAGGGGAATATGACCTTCTTGGAGTATGTTTTTTTAAGGTGTCGAGTGTGTGGCACGAAGCACAAATTTCAGTGATCCACCGAAGTTACCGTCTGTAAAAATTAGTTTTTCTCTGGATCACTGAAATTGGTGCCTCGCGCTAAGCGCTCGGCAACTTAAAGAAACGTAGTCCAAGAAGGTCATATTTCACTGTACGTGAAACTCGAGGCCTCAATTTCAGTGATCCATAGAAGATTCCGTCTGTGAAAATTTGTTTTTCCGTTTATCATTCATAAAATCATAAAATATGAGATACTCTCCACATTTCGAGTTTCACTTTTTTTAATTTGGGAACACTATACGAATAGGAAGTAATTTCATATTTCTCGGCCATTTTGTATTTTGTCATAAACTTACGTGTATTGTTTACGAAATAATAATTTTGAAGTTTCCCATGTTTTTTTTTCTTTCTACTACCCCTACTAAAAGTAAACGGTATATTATTTTTTTGTTCGGAAACTCGTTCAATTTTGGTGAAAACTGGTGTCCCAGCAATCACCTTGGTGTCTTAGATTTCTTTGATGTATTTTTTGTACATGAGACTTGCTTTACTCGCTTTAGCATCTTCGGTTTTCTTGGTATTTTTTTATTTTCTGTAGACTTTTATATCGCCCCTCTAATCTTTTAAGTCACTTGTCTCTCTAGTATTATTGACCTCATTTGTCTCTTGGTCTCTTTTCTTTTTTTGAACTATGTATTTGACATTAATTTGTTGATTGGCATATCTCTGCTGTATTTTGTTGTTGTTTTTTTATTATTATTCCATTTATTCTGTTTAGTATGTGTTGTTTTTTTTTTTTTAATGTATTTGATCTCGTTGATCTCTTTGGTCTTTTTTTGTCATTCTGACCTCTTTTGTTTTTTTGTGTTTTGTGTCTTTTTACTCCCCTTGTGCTCTTTACTCTTTTCGGTGTTTTATATTTCTTATGTATTTTTGCCCCTTTGGTCACTTTAGCCTCCTTACTTTCTTTAATCTCTCTAATATTTTATATTGTCTCTTTAGTCCTTTAGTCATATTACTCTCTTTAGTCCAAATGGCCTCTCTGGTCTCATTGGTTTGCTGCCTTTACCTTCAGTCTCTTTGATCTGTTTTCTCTCTTTAGTATATCTTTGGCATCTTTAGTCTCTTTAGTTTTTGATTTTGATTTCTTTAATCCCTTTAGTATCTTTACTATCTTTGGTACTATCTTTTGGGTATTTTTGTGTCTTTCTTCTTTTTGATTTATTTTGTTTCTTTCAGTCTTGTTGGTATCTGTCACCACTTTATTATATTTTTTTTTATTCTTTGATTTGTTTAGTTTCTTTGTTCCCGTTTATGTATTTTGTCACTGTAGTCTTCTTTTCTCTTTGGTTTCTTAAATCTAACAACAATATTCAAGAGGAAGAACAGGATGATGATCCCGAAGATTTAAAAATTAATAAATTGGGTATCGTTTACGTCCATTTGACCAAAATGACGAAATTTGGACGTGAATATGTCACAGCCCCGTGACGTGACTTTGTAACGTACCACGTCAGTCTGGTACCGTATTATGACGTAATTTTAAGACGTCGTATGACGTAAATTTTTGGTTTTGTTAAAGAAAGACAATTTCATGTAAATAAATATATTTCGAATACTGAACACGATAGATGAATATAAAGTAGAGAAACAGTTTTTTATAACACTTACACTACTGTAAATTAGTTTGAATATACAAAACTTTTTTCAAATTAAATGTAAATTTCACTTAAATTAAAATAATAATTTCGTGGTATAATTTACAGAAATTTAAAAGTAATAGATAAAAAAGCAAACTTATAAAATGTTATATTATATTTATCATGCAGAAGTATTTTTTCCTCAAATCAGAAAAATTAAACTTCTTTGAGTCTATTGAACCTAATGGATAAATAAGGTTCCGCCGTCGCGTGTTGGTACCCCCCAAAAATAAAGTAAATCACATCGCATCCGATTTGATCTGAAATCTGTGACATCTTTATCTAACAGTGTTCTCAATTTCGCCCTGTTTGAAACTAAACTATTTTTTTACGAAAAAGGGGTGACACATTGGTGTAGTCATAAGGGGTCCACTCACAGAAAGGGAAGATTGCACAGTTAAAAAGAAAATTCCAAGAAAAAAGCTTTACTTTATACACGCCACAAACAGGGGTGTTATCTATAATATAATTCAATAAATTCCACTAAAAATTCACAGAACATATCCCTCAAATCAGACATAATTGTTAAATATTAATAATAATTAATTATTATAGTTAATTGTTAGTATTGAACACGCCGCTAATGAATCGGAATAAAACCTGCAACGACTTGTCTCCACACACAGTGAATCATCCCGGCGTGGTTTTAATTGCACACGCCAAAAAATTGCACATTCCACAATCTTGACCACAGACGAGAAGTTTTAACTGTACCCCGTTCTCCGTGCATTCAAGTCTTAAGTTTTCCCTCGGTGTGAGTGGGCCCCTATATGTTTTAAACTGTCACTGTGAACTCTATTTGACAGAGTACTCAATTTCTCCCGGTTTAAATTTTAAATATTTTTTTACGGAAAATGGGTGAGACATTGGGGTCGTCAACCCCCCCCCCCATGTTACTCTCCATTGAAAATGTTATTTGTGGTCAAAATCTCCTAACGATCAGTTGACCGGTGTAGGAGCGCATAAAATACAAACAAACAAGATTTAAAAATTATTTTTCGTTGACCGATTATTAAGAGCCAATTTAACGTTTGATTTTGACTAACAAATCGATCGCTAATAATTAATTCATAGAAAAAAAAAATTGCCTTAAAGGGATTCAAAACCGCGTCTTATAGGTGGTAAATTCGCGCTTCTCTCCATACACCCATTTGCGTGTGTCAGTTTTGCATGCAATTGCGCTACTTATCTTAGTCGCTACACATCATTGCCGACTTTTCGCTGACAACAAACTGAAACATGCATTATCCAATACTGCATCCAATAATTCAGGATTTCCTAGGTCCATTTATAAACTTACACAAATTAACAGCACTTTCACAATGGCGAACTGTTCTTTACATGGCGACTTTATTTGTTTTCAGAGACAACTATGTTTATGGCATAAGTGACAATTACTTCATGAATTGAAATTTCAGAAACGGATTTTTATGCCCAAATTAAAAGGCTTTCGGTCAACGAAAAAATATTGTGATCAACTCGTATGTTAACGTGCGATAAGTAATTTCGACAATTAAAGCCTCGATTGTTAATCGCCTTCATTCAAAATATTTATTTTTCATCGCGGTAGGAAGGATGGCATCGGGGTAGAGTACAGTTTAAATTAACAATACGGAGAAATTTCAATCGGCTCTACCTTTATTAGACCTTTTTAATTATAAATGTTTATTGCCAAACTGTTGTACGTCCTGAAAGTATCGTTCACATCCACTTAACTAAACATAAATTAACTTAAGAACAAAATTAGAAAAAGTGGAAACTCAAGAGAGTTTACGGAAATGTTCACATCGAAAATTAAAGTAAGATACTTAGCGCTACGTTACGTAAAGTTGACCCAACTTCAACTTAAGAAAATCCTAGAATTAATTTTCTAAAGTGCACCAATCATATAGCTTCTTAAAACGACATAGCGATATTTGTCGTCTTCGTCCTTTATGTCGTGCAGCGTGCCTTGGCTCTTCGTCTTATAACCTTAACCTCAAATTAAAGCTCTGCGTCTGTCATTTATTTTGTCTATATTTGATAAACAATTTTGGTCATGAATGACGGTATGCTTATTGATTGATGATGCTCATTGAAACTTTGAGGTTATATGCAGCACACAACGATAAGATGCTTTATTGACATTGCCAAGTGACAGTTCGCACTTCGCACAGGCGCTTGCGCAATTAACCTGAAGGCATTCTGAACAGAGCAGTTTAATTTATCTTACGTTAATTATAACATGTTCTTAATTTATGTTAAGTTAAGTGGATGTGAACAATACTAATTCCGAATCGCCTTAAGTTTAAGTGAATATGATATTCCCCAAGGAAAAATAGCATAATAAACATATTGCATGTCAATGATAAATAAACAAAATAATAACAACAATTTGCGAACAAAAATACGAACGTAACCTACACCATGTATACTTATATACAAAGTGATCATAAAGTTCAGCACAAAATTAATAATTTCTAAATTGCCATCTTTTGAAAATTTTGTTGATGATGTCATCTGTTTTTGAACTATGACACAGTTATCACTTTTTTAAATGGCAACCCCCAACTTTTTTTTGGGTTTAGATTACACCCCTTCTCTATTCAAGAAAAGTAAAATGATACCTTGCACAACTTTTTTTAAAATTTACATGTTTTACTTAAAAAATAAAATTTTATTTCATACTTGTATCTAAAGTGACATTTTTCGGATTATTTATGATACCAAAAGTGGAGCATCAATAAAGAAAAATTTTAAAGTCCTAGTACTTAATTTCTTATATTATTCCCGACATTCACATTGTTCTTCACGCGATCTGCTTCATCTAGGCACCTCAGTTTTAAACGGAATATTCGAATAAAATATCCAAAACAATTCAAGGTGACCAAGTTTTTTCGTTGTCATTTTTGACAAACGTTTGTTACTATGGGAATGTTAGTTCCACATACATATTTAATTACAGTGTACTCTCGCTTAAGTGGACACCTGGGGTCGTCAGAAATTTGTCCGCTTAATAGAGGTGTCCTCTTAAAAGGAAAAATATAGCATGGTACCTATTTTAATAATCTGTTTTTTTTTTGAGGTTTAATTTTTGACAGACGACAGTCAGATTCATTTTTTCATACTGCACTATATATATATTTTTCTATTCATTCGTATAGAAAATATTTTTTTTAATATGAAGACATAGTCCAGGCAATGGGTACAAAAAAGGGGTTTTGATCGCAAAAGGTCGGACAGAAATGAAATTTCGTGGGATGGTAGACATAGGTCTCCTGACATAGTACACCGGAGTTTGCGACCTCGGGGGCTTGCCGCTCGAGGGGTGGGGGGGTGAAAACTCTGCACCGTGACGCTTTTCGGAAAATAGCGCCGTTGTTGTAAGTGCTACTGAAAAAAAGTTCAAATAAATATGTAGAGAACAAAATTGTGCATAATTTTGCTTCTATTCACTTTTTGTTTGCGACCAACAGTTTCCGTTTTACGGGGCGCCAAATTTTGGGGTTGATTTGCAAATTCCAACAAAATCAAATTTTCAGCGCGGATTACAACGAAGATCGACTTCAAATAATCCTGCAATATTTTTTTTCTGAAAGAGCAATCCTTTCCGAGTTTGTGGATGTTTACCATTTTACCAAATTTCATTTCTGTCCAACCTTTTGCGAATAAAACACCCTTTTTTGTACCCATTGCCTGGACTATAGACTTTTTAGAAGAAATAATTTATAAAGTTTAGAAATTTTGGTTATAAACTCCCAGCAGGCACCCAAACCAAAATCCGAAGAGTTACCACTCCCCCTGGGGGAGCTTCATCACCTTTTGTCCAAAAAACCGCTCCCGAACGTAACGTCATGAAGCTTTTCTGCCTTTTCCTCGTAAATGGTAACGCCGATGAGAAAATGTTCTGTGATCTCCATTAAATTCTGCATAAAAATGCTCTTATGAAGTTTTTGCCTATCTCCCACCCACCGCACATCAATGACATTGGAAAATGAGTATTGTTTTCAGCGCAAAGGCAAAAATTAGTCAACCCCCGTCTTTTGACCAAAAACAATTTATTGCAAATGTTTGATTTAATATGGACCTTGTACAGAAAAAATTGCTTTACAATTCTGTATCTATACATTTTTTGCTCCCATAGTGGCTTTCGAGATAATCGCCGCAAAACACGGGGGTTGCCTTCACGCTGAAAACTAAACTCATTTTCGAGCGTCATTGATGAGCGATGGGTGGGAGATAGGCAAAAATGTCATAAGACTAATTTTATGCAGAATTTAATGAAAACATAAGTCCTGTAACATTTTCTCTTCAGAGTTACTGTTTAGGAGAAAAAGGCAGAAAGGCTTCATGACGTCACGTTCGGGAGCGGCTCTTTGGGCAGAAGTGGATGAAGCTCCCCCCGGGGGAGTGGGAACTCTTCGGATTCTTATTTGGGTGCCTGCTGGGAGTTCATAACCAAAATTTCGAAACATTATAAATTATTTCTTCTAAAAAGTCTAATTTGCTTGGACTAGATTTTCATCGGCACATATCTCAAGAACGATTCAATCTAGTACATTCTTAGGGAGTGATTTTTGTAGTAAATTTGATCAGCTTTAATTTTTGTTCTAATAATTATTTGCGTAGGACACCTAGTTTTCGAGTTATAAGCGATAAACGTAATAATTTTTCAACTTTGAACCTATTTTGGAGTATTGAGAGGCACACTTAAAAAAATCATATCTTTTGTAATATAAAACTCAATCCATCAAGTGGGACATCCACAAACTTGGAAAACATTGCTCTTTCAGAAAAAAAAAATATTGCAGGGTTATTTGAAGTCGATCTTCGTTGTAATCCGCGCTGAAAATTTGATTTTGTTGGAATTTGCAAATCAACCCCCAACTTTGGCGCCCCGTAGAACGGAAAGTGTTGGTCGCAAATAAAAAATCAATGGAACCAAAATTATGCACAATTCTGTTCTCTACATATTTTATTTCAACTTTTTTTCGATAGCACTTACCTACAACAACGGCGATATTTTCCGAAAGCGTCGCGGTGCAGAGTCTTCACCCCCCCTCCCCTCAAGCGGCAAGCCTCCGAGGTCGCAAACTCAGGTGTACTATCAGGAGACCTATGTCTACCATCCCAGCAAATTTCGTTTCTGTCCGACCTTTTGCGATCAAAAACCCCCCATTGCCTGGACTAACAAGAGAAATGTGTTTTGAACCAAAAAAAGACCACAAGTAGCACAAAAATAGAATAAACTGTATAATTGACATTCATGGCTTACTTGGTCATTTCTGATTACCTCGAACGAAGAAGTGTTTTTAAAGGTACTATTACAATCTAAAATAGGGGCAATTTCCTGTCAAATATTGAGGTATGGGCTAAGACACAGAAAAATGCAGTTATGTCCCAAAAGTCATAATATAATGATTAAAGTAACTGAGAGATTCCTATATACAATTAAACAATATTAAATTAAACGAAGTTTGAACTTGACAACTTACAAAATGGTTAAATAAAAACTATATGTATGTATTATAAAAGAAAATGTAACAAATATAATTATAATACGACTATTGTACAATTCTTAAAAGATTAAATTACATTGAAGAAGATTAAGAAATGTTAAGCTAAAAATTACAATAAAATTGATACGAACAAAAACTACTTGGAATGTTAACAAAAAAAAAGATCTACTACTCATCTTATACTGAGCTGGTTTTCGACGGTTTTCTGCCGGTCTTGGAGGTGACCCGTCCTTACAATACCTCTTCATGGTGAGACTATCTTGTGGATATTCTGTGGGTCAACAGCTATTCTAACGAAATGAAAACAACCCTTAATGGTGAATGCTGCTGTTTCCTTTTTCCCCCGAGTCTCAAACTTATTCGATAAATCCGGTAAGCGATTCAATTAAATAATTAATTGAAGTAACATCTCTACCATTTACTCCGTACAACGGCAATTTTTTCCTAAACCTTAACCTTTGTTTAGGACCAACAATGTGGTAGAGATGTTACCTCAATAAGGTCTCAACTCGAAAAGTTCGTCGCGTTGAAACAACTTGCTCTTACTTTAACCCTCATTTTCGTTCTAGATAAATAATATACTATTTATTCATTGAAAAAAAAAATGAAGTTCTTATTAGTAGGTAAGAACCCAGTAGAAATACGTCATACCTTGTAACACACTGCACAGAATGTATAAACTTCTTGGTAGGTATGGACACAAAACATCGTGGTAGCGATGTAGACCTCCACCGCGACCGCGACATCCAGCTCGGCATCTTCGACATGTTCGTACTCTTAATGTATTTTCCACTTCTTCATAAAAGTTATCCTTAACATCTTCATGTTTTCTGTAGGCGCATGGATGTTTATTTAACCTAGTTTTCAACATCTACCTCTTATTCTTAGTTTACATATTATCCTGTCTGAAACTGGTTCGAAATTACAGATTAGATCTTTCATCTCTTTACTTACTATAAATGCCACTCCAAAATGGCGGTTTGCCCCCCGGTAAAAAACCGTGTACCTACTTAATTGTTAATGTTGAAACAATCTTGCCCCTTCATTTTAGTTTCCATTGTAAAGCTGGTGTGGGTTTTCATTATTTCGATTAGATTTCTTATAACGCCTACCTCGTTTATACCTCTGATATTCCAAATGCCTACTCTTATTTTACTTAAGGCTGTAGTGCTTTAGCCTCGAAGTGATACCACTGTTCGCAAAAATAAACTCAAAAATAATATAATTTTATGAAATATATTACATATTTTTGCAATTTTTTCTATAGCAGTATTCTTCTTAGGTGCGCACTCACAAATTTATTAAAATAAAACCTCAATCTTGCGGGAAAATTTTATTCTGAACAGTCCCATTTCTTATTTGAGTAAAAGTACCTCCTGTATAATAGTTTTCTCATTTCCAGTTAAAGAGGTGGCGTTCTCACTTTTAAAGGTTCATTTCGAAGCCGGTTCACTTTGGGCGACTTCACCCTATGTGGTAAAAGTATAATTCTAATTGGAAAAATAATTGATTGTTCTTATAGGTATAATAAATAATTTAGAATAATTCAGTTCTTCACGAATTCTTCATATTTACTTCGTGTAATAAAAGTTAGTTTAATTACCTACTCCCTCTTTCCATATAAATTGTTCAAACCTACAACGCCACATTAACGCAATTGCGTGTGTCAGGAAAACATTAAATTTTCAGGCTGACGAGATTATGAGGGTAATGGTCTGTACCACAGATTGGCTAAATTCGACACTGCGTTATAAAACGTAATGAAAGAAGAATTGCAAGGGGTCGGATAATGGCTGGGATTTTTGACGCATGAAAACTGACTGACGATTAATAATATTTTAAGAAAATTTCACATATTTTATAAATATCAATGAAATAGTTTTTAGATGATGATGTTGTACAAACCAGTTTGATAAAAGACAAGCCAAGATAAACATTTGTTCTTTTACCTTGCTCTTGCACGTTGAGCAGAAAAATTGACAGTCTAGTGTAGTCTAACACAATCGGGAGCGTTTGAAATTTAATTGGCCAACTTTTAGTCGCCAAGTGTTGCGCACTTCCATAATATCCCCCAGGTCTAAACTATTGGCCAACAAAAAGTCTGCAGTGTGCAGTGGATCCACCCTAGACTCGCGCTTCATTTTCTTTTTTTAACAAAAAAAAATCTATAGAGACCTGTTACATAAAGGCCGACACAAACATTCAAAATTATAACGTTATATTGAATTAAATTTGACGATTTGAAAAGGTTAAAACCTTTTAAACATTTTTTAAGGGCTGATGATGGGAGTAGTGTTCTCCAGAAACATGTTCCAATTGTAATTTTACGTTTATTAAAGTTTGTTTATTTGAGTTCGACTTGAATATATTTGAGGCCCTAAATTCCAAAACTTGTTCTTTCGGTTCTAAGCGATTTTTGGCAAAGCGCGAAAAACTGTTTACCAAAAAACTTGAAGGTGTATTTGCTTCTGATTTTTTCTTTTTACTTAAATAACACTGCTGAACTAACTTGCAGAATGAGAATTAAAATTACTTACTTTAAAAAAATCTAGAGCCAAATTTTGAAAGAACGAGTTTTGTCACTTAATACTCGAAAAAAAAATCAGTTTTGATACTGTAAATTTTCAAAAAACTAGTTCTGACTACATAATATTGATAAAACATGCTGCATGAATGATGAAATATCAAATTTATGTTGTTGTTATTTATTATTACTAGATATTGATATTCGATATTTATTTGTTTAAACTGTTTCATTATCAATATTAGGTAAATAATTAAATTGTTTATCAATCCAGAATACTTAGTTTAGAAATTGAAAAAATGTAAGTACCATCAGATGAGACTACGAAAGAACAAGTTTTGGAACTTAACGTGTTTTTACATGCGTTTATCGTCTAGAAAGAATCACTTTTCTCACTATCCGAAACTAGATATAGAACCGGTGCGGTAAACACTATCAGAATCCACAGCCACCTTGATTTTCATAAATTTTCGAAAGAACAAGTTTTGGAACTAAGGGCCTCATTTAGATTTTAATTTGAATGAACATAATTATTATTATGTACATATAATACATATTCTTTATTCTGAAACCAAAAGCAAACTTTTTGTGATAACGAAAAATACAAAACAATATCTGTGTTTGATGTCGTGTTTAACATTTAATTTTATTGTAGATTACATTAATCTGAACCGTATTAATTTGAACCGTATATGGCAAATATAAAATACAAATAATAAAAACACTTATTCTTTACAGGGAATTTGCAGTCCAATTGTTAAACAAATAGCTCATTTGAAATACAATAAATCACAACCGACACAACGTATCGTATGTACAATCACGTGTTAACATTTACGATTTATGTTTGTAAGGCCGACACTGTAAAACATTAACGTGATCTTAATGTATAAACGTGTTATTCTAAATTTACATAATTGCTAATTTATGAATGTGTTAATTAATGACAACTAGCAGCTCCTGCTACGAGTTAAGTTCAGATAATAATTTCAGAATGCCACATAAACAAGAACATTGAATGCAACATTAAAATATAAGTCAGTGGAAGTGCGTTCCTTAATTTCTTATTTTATTAGGAACGACAGGAACTAAATAAGTAATAAAAAATCAGAGCTGCATGTATGTCTGTATCTACTGTTATCGTAGAATCTACATTTTCATCTTCAAGTAGAATTATGGTTCTCCGTGGTTACACCTAGATAAAAATTTCTTAGATGGATGCAATCTACCGGTAGCTATTTTCGTGTTACAATAATTTTCCAATTTTTCATTAAATTTAATTAAAATTAGTTTAATTTAGTAATAAGCCAATTGTGGCGTTATGACGTTTAATTTGTATCAGCTGTTCTTTAACAGTTTAAATAAGGATATTCGAAGATTAAAATAAAAGTGGACCACAAATAAGTGCCTACAAATTAGTACAAGTTTCTTTTCGAAAGAGGGTACCCAAAGTCTGCCAACGGGACCCTATTACTAAGGCTCCGATGCCCGTCCGTCACAGGGCTATCTATATCTTTTGAACCGTAATAAGTACACTTGAAATTTATAACAACAAAAAATTAAAATAAAATAATGTTCAAAATTAAATACATAGCTTTCATTTTATTCGCTAGTTCCTGCCAAATTCAAAAAAGGTCATCAAAAGGTATGTAGTGTTAAAATATTGTGGGGTGATACCCTTCGGTTCCAAGTCCGACTTTTTTATATAAACATTAATTTATCTATTTTCTCTCCAGAAATTATATTATTAAATTTATGTTTTGTTATAGAATACATGTTTAAAAGCTCTTGAGGTTCCCGGAATAGTGAGTGGGTGACTTCGGTGACTTCCAGAAACTAATGAAAATAAATCTCTCGTTTAGATAAAACATAAAATAAATATTTTGAGTACCTACCCATTGCTTTATTTCTAGTTTTTATTACCTATTGGTTTTCGTAATTAATGATCGTTCGTGATATTTTTGGTGTGCCCAAAAGCCTTTCACCAGAAACTTGATTTTGAGGGAAACCTTTTACAATTGAGTCCCGATTATATTTTCTACACAAAAAATCCATTGATTAATCTTAAATGTTACACATACGACGTATCGATAATACTCGTATTATGTAATATAATACTAATATAATTATTTAAAACGCATCCAGGAGAAAAAAAGAATAATAATGAATTCAGCAGGCTTTTGTCAATGCGGTTTGTATTAAAGCGAGTTCTGTTGTAATCAGTTTATTTTCCAAAATTTAATAAATACAAAAGTGTACATTATAATGTATAACGGAAGTATTAATGTTGAAAAACAAGGATTATGTGGGTTACTCCCAAAATTACGTTAACTAAAAAAGAATTTTATGGATTTAATTTATGTTTACACAAGTTTACACCCCATAAATATTTTTCTCAGTTTGATATAAATTGTTAACAATACTTTTGTCGCCTGTTTTTTGTTTTCCACTATACATCACTTTTGTATTATGACTGATATTAACAAATCGTATTAGGTTATTCTTCATTGTAACTACTTCCTATTGCCATTACAGGACTATCAACAGCTAAATGATTTTACGTTTACAGATTATATACCTACAATAAGTAGGTGTGTGAATTTATAATAAAAATATTTAAAAGAATGCAATGATTCAAAAAATAATGTACCTACCACTTTTCTAAAAGAATAATAATTTTATATATTATATAAACATTATATTTTCAAATGCATAATTACGTGTTTTCTTTTTTGTGTGCATATTATTGTCGATATAGTTTTTTTGGGTCCAATTATGGAGAAGAAAATCTGCAAACGAGTCATAATTGCAAATAAGTTGAATGTTGACAATTAACTTCGTGGATATGGCGAATAGGAGCACCATTATAAAGATTATACTTATGCAGAAGAAATTTTATGTTCTCAATGCTTCCCAAAGCTCCTCTAGTCTGCGCTCAACCAATTGCTTTGTAAGTGGTCGTTTGTTGTAATTATATAAATAGGCCCGGTTTATTTTACTTCGAAAGATATCACTCAATTACAAAATTTGTTGATGACCCTATATTTTGGCTGTACGAAGAAAATTTGAAAATTAATTAAGATTGATACGAATGTATTATTTAATTTTGGTGTACCCATTTTCTGTAATAGACAAATATTGTGACGTATACGATTACATTTCCTTCAAGTAAAATACTTTACAAAAAACGTATTAACTGTAGTTGTGCAAATTCAAGTCAAGTAACAAATATATTAATACTCAGACCACTATCGAAATTTCTGAAAATTAAAATGAAACTGCGGCAAAACAGAATGTAAGGAATGTAGTTAATGATTAATGAAGGTATAATGTATCTTGTCCATAACTAGAAAATCATCGGAGTGTTCGGCTTTTAACATTCCTATAACATAGGCAACTATTCTCAACAACATTAATGATATCGAGTATTTTAATTTAAGTTAAAAATTATTAATACATAAATGATAAATAATTAATTAAGCCATTCTGAAATAAACTCTTAGTGGTGGGTATATCAAAAATATTCAGCTCCGCGTATAATCAAATGCAGTGTGAATTAAATATTAAAATTAAATGTAGTACATGCATAAAAGCTATAAATGTACTTACCTGTGTTCGTCTTCTAGTTACGACTAACCATGAAATTAAGAAACAAGCAGAACCCTGTTTATCCAATTTCTGATTAATTAGGAAAGTAAATTTTGTACGGAAACATTGGATTAAGCTTCGTTTTCGAGTACTAAATTAATCCAGTCACATGTATAATTATTACTACGTGCCTGATCCAACATAACACGGTTCAAAATCCAAATCAATAAAACGCCCAAAAACTTGTCAATCTCATATATTCAGATTTTCGTTCCATTGACTAATAATTGTAAACACACTGTACATTCAAAAAGAAACTTAAAATTAATATGTACAAAGCTGTGTGGTGATATTTCGAAAAATGTTCATCGTCGGTCCAGCATCACAAGGTCTTGAGGAAACAAATAGATAAGAAAGAATTAACACTGGGAATGTTCATCGAGGGTTGAACTATGTACATAATTTTGTCCAACAACCTATCTTACAAAACGCGTCATATTACCTATGTACACGGAAAATCACCCTCTCCGCGACCCTCTCATTTTGCATGAAGGCCCTTAGAACGCGCTACGAATTTTGTACTCTTTTGCACTTCCTCAAAATGAAACGGTCGCGTCGTCCATAATACTGATAAAAACAAAAGTTTTATTTACACGTTCACAGCGGTGGCCCGTCCAGGAGTTCTGGGGGCCCGAAAAGCGGCTCTCACATGTGCGCGAGTGGTGCGAGCGGTCCGGGACCTAGTGGATCTGGCGACGCACTGTATTGCGGCATGTGCTGCGTGGTGTCGGTAGGAAGGTACATGGAGATCATTTGACGGAGGTCGCCTTGCTGGGCGCCGTATTCACGTTTCACACCACCCGGCGTCGGCGTGTGGAGGCCCGAACTGGGAGAGACGGGCTCCGATTTGATGCTAGACCCCGAAGGACTGTGGGAGGACGTCTGCTGCATGCCGTAGGGTGAACCCGCGCTGTTGGGCACCGTAGAACCGTAGCCGTACCCGCCGTTCATGTACTGCATTTGGGACATGTCGTACCGGGCGTAGTTGCCCCCGTACTGTTGTTGGTATGCACCGGGATCGTGCATCATGTAACCGTTGGGCATGTATCCGTTCGGCATCTGATACATTTCCCGGTTGCCCTGTTGCACTGCACTGGGAGCAACCCTGTTCACGTCCGCCGTCGGGACCAGGCCCGTCGCTCCGAGAGGATATTTGTCTTTCTTCAACAGAGTCTTCGTCTTCCTCCTGGGTCTGTACTTGTAGTCAGGGTGCTCTTTCATGTGAACAGCTCTCAGTCTCTTGGCCTCATCAATGAACGGTCTTTTCTCAGCCTCACTCAATAACTTCCACTCTGCCCCCAGCCTCTTCGAGATCTCCGAATTGTGCATTTTAGGGTTTTCCTGGGCCATCTTCCTCCTTTGTCCTCGCGACCAAACCATAAACGCGTTCATGGGTCGCTTGACTCTTTCCAGGTTCTGACTCTTGGTGCTGTTGTTATTGTTGTTGGGTGGCTGCGCCGGTGGTTGCTGGTGATTTTGAGGTTGGTGGTGGTGATGCATCTGGGGCGGCTGCGGCTGGTGATGCATTTGGTGCATCTGGTGCATCGGTGCCAACGAGCCGTAATGGTGCGGCGGCATCGTCGCATGCAAACTACCTCCTTTGAGGTCCGTTTCCATTGTCAACATGTCTTCCGTCGGCGCGAACAGTTTGCTGGTTTTCACTGCACACTACACAACACGAATCGCACCTCTGCACGGGTCGAAGTGTCTTTACGTTATGCCGAAGCTACGGCGTATCGGTGTAGAGCGCTTTCAGCCCCTCCACTTTCCTGATTGACAGCAACGCCTGCCATGTTTGAGTTCCACCAATCGCGGCGCGGCGCCACGCCCACATCTCCCCACCTAATTACGCCCGATTACTAATTATACCTCCAGGCTATTTTTACTGCAACATACGCTAATCATTAATTAATAACCGATTCGCTAACCTCTAATTAACGAAAAGTTTGCTTTTTTAGGCGACAACATTTAACGTTACAATGCGTATTTACAAACGCTTCTTTTCCATTAGCACGAGGATAAATAAACAGTAGCTAGTCACAGTAGCTGCCGTGTTCGCAAATCGCGTTACCTGCTTGGAAATGTGGCGGTGTGCACCGCAGGGGCCGACAGCAAACCTATTGTCTCTGATATTTATGTATCAGCAGATAATATCTCAAGTAATTGTTCCTGTAATTGGCTTGAACCCTTCTGCCTTTACCACGATTATCGGTTTCTGTTATCTCGGACGGAGAACGTAAAAAACTGAGATTTGGTGGTCAAGACAGAAATGTGGAGAACAGAACTATGTAGGTACATATTTCAAAACAATTTTCACCTATAGTCAAACGACGTAAATATGTTATGTGAGAAAATATTCACAATACAAACTGAGATTATGTAGAGTATGTTGTACTTACTGTATCAAACTAATACTTAATTTGGTGCCATTTTCATACCTAATATGTTAAACATCTGTACTTTGTAACACTTAGGTATGTCAGCACTTCAAAACAGTCGTATACCTACGCAGAGCGTTGTAGAGGATAGATTTGTTATTATTTGTATAGAACCTAAAACACTAGAGCTAGGGTGCTATGATAACGTAATCATAAACAAAATAAATACGGGATGCTTCAATATACCAGATTAAAATTTTTGCGACAGAAAGTTCAATTCAAAAAGCATTGGACTGTTTCCGGTTGATGAAGTGAGTAGTAGTCTTTTAAATCACGCTGTTTGTATTTTTTTGTGTACAAAGATATTTTAAATCAGATTTAATATTTCGAATACTGTATGTATTCGTACATATACCTATCTGTTTAAGCCTTTTTTTAATAAGTATATATTTATCACAATCGATCAAACCTTTGCAATGATAACGGGTGTTTTTAAATTTGGCGTCCAAGTTGCCTATCATGAACGTTACGAAAATAAGTTCCACCACAAAAATTTTCTGTTCATGTAAGAAAACCATTTTGAATTCAAAAATAAAGAAATTGTCAAATTTAGTAATTATTTTGACATTTGAAGCAATTATTTTAAAAATTGTGGCCTGTTCACACAAACTCATAGTCACCGCCAACTTTGAGAACAAATAAAAAAAAACCGTTATGAATTATTAGTTAGTTACTAGAAATAACTATTTGTAGCAAAATGATCAACTTTGAAAATTTCTTATCTTCGCAATGGGTTCGCTGCGTTTGATTAAATTTTAGGAATGAAAAAAAAAAACAAAGAATTTCAAATGTTAAATCAGATTTAAAATATCTACGCAAACAAAAAACTTAATGAACAGAGTGTTTTAAAAAGCTAACAACTCACACCTTGAAGAAAAATTACAAAAACGACGAAAGGATTTTTTAATTGAACTTCTGATCTGATGTCTTTTTTTAACGTTGTTGTTTTTGCTATAATTCTGACCACTACTGTAGCTAAGGCATGAATAAAAAATAGTAAAATTAATTCTATTTCTTCAGTTCTACCTACATATTCATTAAATTTGTTTACCTATAAGGTACTTATGTCGCATAACATTACACCTACAGGTAGAGTTTACCCTTCTGACCTTGGAAAGTGGTAGCGGCTGGACACCCAAAACCCTTTTTCGAAGAAAAATTGTAAAACCGTACTTACGCCACCACTGAAGGGTTAAAATAATTGCGCCTTTATATTAATGTTACCTACACCTACTACAGAAGCTTGCAACTTTATTTATGACCAATTTTTTTAAACCTCCACCACGTCATCGCAAACTCATCCGTGACGATTATGCACCGATTCCGCCGAACTCCAAGTTTGCGGTTTTGTTGTTCCTGGCCGGCTCCAGAAGCTTGTGTTGTGTCGCTCAGATAAGCAGCCGGTGTGACCGCGTCGGCGACGCCGCCACCGAGAAATTGTTAATTAGACTTTATATCACAGAAGGACAGTTGTGCTTCATAGTTACAGTTAATTAACGGCGGCGACGAGGACGACGTTCTACTCCATTTTCGAACTCCATAAATTGCCCATCGAGACGCTAGTCATTTACTATGACAAGGTTGCCATAAATGCGACAAGAGAAATGCAGTGTCAGCGCTGGATATTTATGGGCTCGGAAAAGTGAAACCTTACCACCTTTAGCGCCGTTCTTGGAAAAATGGCAGCGGCTTAGACACCTGGGATGTTGGTTGTCTTTAATGCTCGAAGGAGGATTTTAATGGATTTTGCTTCAGAGAATTTGCAGATGCATGTTGAGGAAGAAATTGAGTCACATTCTAATTTCAAATAGGTACTTAGAAGCTAGGTGTGGGGATGTGCATAATGGGTTTAGTCAAATTGCTGAAATTAACTTTCTTTACAAAAGATTTGCACTTGAAAGTCCACCTACCGTGCCAGCCGCAGTGAAATTATTAGGAATCATCACCTCTCAATAAGTATCATACCTGTGGGGTAGATTTACAAGTTAATCAAAACATTATGTGCAAATCTGAACTTATTCCCGCTTATCCTATTACAGTATGATGAAATAGATTCTCATCGGTCCAACAAATTGCTATTGCATAAGTAGACATAAAATTTTGTGTTCGTAAATTAACACTTTTGCAAAGACTTGGGTATTTACCGTTACTTTAAAATCCACTTTTGGTACACTTTGGGGACCAGCAAACTCTAAAATGTAATGATGGATGGCTAACCACACCTGTCATTCCTAGTTTAAACCATTTGCATTTTTTCCAGTGTCCATTCTGGGCCGACTGTACTGTAAACTTGTGTGTGATTTAACGATACATACTAATTGTGGTTGTGCTAATCTGTTTGAAATTAGTTAAATTATAGAACACTAATTAGTGACATTTACATTTATGTACCTACTCAGTTTCTCCGGTTGGTTATTATAATGTGGTATAAAACCTTTCAGCCGTGTAATTAGGTACGGTCGCTGGTAAAAAAAGTCGGGCAATGCATCGACAGTTAATGATTTTTCATAAATCTTGGTCTGACAGAAACGTTAAACTCTTGAAATTCCATCAAAATCGAACCTCATTTATCAATCGTCTCCTATTAATTTTAAATACTATGTACAATAGAAAAAAAGCTGCCCGATTTTATTTGGCCCCACCGTACGTAACAGAAATCCTATTATACATAATAATTATTTAAAACTAAAACTGTTCTTTTCAGGTTAAAATCTATTTTTAGAACAGTATCTAAAAAATAACGCCGCCATCACAAACCCATCACTTTAACACCTTGGATTTGTCATGGTATTTTTTCGAACGTCTATAAATAATGATATTTTGCCATCCATATTTCGTCTGTTAATTTTTCTCGATGAAAAATTGGCTCCGCTAGAACTATCAATATCCTTCAGCCGATCAATGGTGTACCTAGTACTCAGGGATGATTTATAATCAGTTTCTATCATTAAGAATTTCTGAGGCCACCACGTAATACGCGCCGACGCGAAAAAGAACGAGGGAAAAGTAAATTAAGTTATAATAACACCCGTTTGAATTTATAATTTAGATTACAGTCTAAGTTTGTAATTCTCAAGTTTAGATATCATGTTAGCAAATGGTTCAATAGTGTGGGAAGGCTCATCTTTAGTTTGCAACACGTAAATTTTAATTCTCAGTAAACAATAAAATGTTTCTTAGAAATGGTTATTTTATCCTTTTACAACTTTACCTCACCCGCCCTTAAAACTGATAAATTGAATGACCCCACCAATTAAATAATTTACCGGCACCTACTACCTAATATACAGGTTGTTCCCTAAAAACGCTGCAAGTCATGACTACCTCTTTTATTGCCCGATATTAATGAACAAATAAGCGGAAGAAATTGTTTTACAAATACTGCAAAATCAAACTGATTTTGATTTTTTTAATGTTATATTCATCATTTGACGATGGTCAACTTCTTTGTTTTAAATGGTCATATTTTTTTTTATTTAATCTTGAAGGGCCTTTTTTTCTTAATCTAATGATGTAACTGAAGACATAATTTCGTGCACAATTAAAAAAAAATCAACAGTAAGTATTATGTGATTTTAAGAAAATCTTCAAGAGGGCTGTGGAGAAACAAACAAATGCCATTCAACCGTCAATGTTGACATTTTCGTCTGTGTTTTTTTTACTTTGATATTGTTGTTAGACAGTGGTCATAAGCAATCTTGAACTTGTGGTACTTGCATGTACTTACTGTTCGATTTGATTCGCCAATATTCTTAGCAATCCCCCTAGTCGATATTAGAGGATTCTCTTCTGGAGGAACATCGCTGGACGGACTGATTGCTATTTTTATCGTATTGGACATAAGCACCAAACATATCAGTCAACTGATTAGAGTACATCTTGTTTAAAATGAATAGAAACGTTCAAATGACACTGACGTTTGAATGACTTTTGCCGCTTTGTGTGACTTGATTGTTTGCCATAAATATGTATCGAATAACAATGTTAAATACATCGATGGATTAAGACAATAAATCTACATCATTGTAAAACGAAAAAAATTTGGTGGTCTACTAGTATAATCAAGGGCTGTTCACAGAATTGACTTTTCAATTTTTCGTGCTGCAAGTTTCTTCTGATGCAACTCTCTTTCGCTGCCATCAAACCATCAAAAATTTGTTTTTTTCACTCGAACGTATTTTACTGTTTCCTTCCATCTGAAAGTTTCTGGTAGATAAATAAGTGAAAAAATAGTGGCCCATAACCTAACCTAACATACCTTATTTAAATCTAATTTACTAAGGTTGCTGTATGTAAATATTAACAGCCTTGTGAGGAAGTCCATTTTATGTAATTTGTCGTGTATTTGACCCTTGATCGCCGCCACCCCTGACAATTACAAATTCCTCTACCTGACAATCATCCGTTCCGAAAGCTCACCGGAGCGAAACTCTTGCGTAAAATCTCTTCTTCTTTCGGCAAACATCTTACGGCTATTTGTCCCGTCCCATCGTCCGCCTCAACAAAGTTCAAACTCGTTTAAATCAGCTGACATTTGAGAGGAGCGGAGAAAGTTCATGTCGTAATTAGTGTAGAAATCGCGGCGAACCAAGTTTCATAACGGAATTCCATCATCCAGTTTGCACGGCCGAATGGGAGGATTCGGATGGTAAAGTATCAGGACCAGGTGTGCCATGGGCCCGGTGCAGGTACGGACCGGGAGACAGCAGGGAACCTCGTGATTGACAGCTCGGATCGCGGCAGCTTTGACGTGGGTTAATGAAGACAGGGGGAGGGGGAGAAGGATAAGCCGACGAGGACCACCAGCCAACGGATTTTGCTAAATTATTTCGTTAACTGGGTTGTTAAGTTTATGATTGAAATGGGCCTAAGACTTCTGTTTACAATAATGTATAAATTATGGGACGTTTGCCGAAAATTAGATATCAAGATAAAACTGTAGGTACCTGTTGGAAATATGAATGAGCTTTAGAGATTTGAGCGACACAAAGGCTTTGGTTTTCAATGACAAAGCATACATGAAAGAAGCAGGTACGTAACTGCAACAAATAAAGTGAAAATAACACAAAAGTACAATGTGACACCAACTGAGGAAGTTCATTTTTCGTCTTTGTACTTCTAATTGTTGTGAAATAAGCAAGTGTTCAAACGGGGGGCGCTAAATATGTTTATCTTTCTTGTTATCTTGCAACCCTCATTGAGGTGAATGTCACAAACATGAACAAACAATGTTTTAAAGAGCCACTAAATCCATTTAATTTCTAATAGATTCCCACTGTACGATGTATTGTTCTTATGGAACAAAAAAAAATGGTGTAGTTAGTTTTGATTTATTATCTAAATGATTTTTTGTGAAATTGTTAATGTAAATGAAAACATCCTAGGCCGATAAAATTTACATTGTCAGGCCTTTCCGTGAAGTTAAGATAAGCGTTGAATATGTAAATAGCCACAGGGCTAAAGATGAGAAGAGTGTCTTTTGTTGTTAGCGAATACAAAAGCAGTGTTGAACAAACTGGTTCATAACTTATGTCAAATAAACAAATCCACCTGACGGTCTCACTATACTTTTTTATCACGTGTAGGTGCAAGTATTGACTCATCATATAAGTGTAGTCATTGACGTTATCAAAGAACAAACACTTTATAAAAGACCAATTGAAAATCTGAAAATCACCTGCCTAATTAAAAATAAATCATTCAATAACGCTTTTGTAAACCAACTAAGTAATTTGAATTATCTTGTTCTAACAATAATTTAGATCAGTCGTATCGTCCATTTTGTGCTTCCAAGATGAAGGTCGGCATTATCCAAACCAAACATTCCTATACTCCTAAAAAATTGGTCGAAGCGAAAATTGCTGATCTTTCTGTCGTTTCCGATTTTGTCATCTGTGCTTGCAGCTCCGCATCCATCAGCGAAATTACATGTCTAGATGAAAAATAATAGCGCCCCATGAAACGTAAATTGCCCCCATTTTCCTGAGCATGCACGTATGAAGGTGGCGTCGCGAGCCAGCGATTACATACGTATGGGTGACAAGAGCGGCAAGATAATGACCCATGTCAAGTTCAACAAACGTGAAATTTAAGCCATCAGATGCCGGAAAAAAATCCTCGACCTTCCACGAAAGTTTTATTGGGGCCACTCCAGTTTAATTGCTACCAGTCGGAAAGTGGACGGTTTTATCGTTTTATGAAGGGGCCAAAAAAAAATAAAAATTGTGGTGGTGGAGAATTTATCCGAAGGTAAACATGGGTCGTATATCATTTCTAACCCTTTGGTGTGCGAATGAGTCCTATGGATTCAATTCTTACGTCCCATAATTATTTCGAAGTTCGATCGTAATTATATGAGGTGTCCAGGCCTCGATATCACTTTGTTCACAAGGCACGTAAGTACTATCCGTGAATAATGTGATATCGAGTACTGGACACAGAATTTTACATATGATTTTGTTCTAACTTACTTTTTTGATTAAAAATTATTCGATTCTATAATTGTTTTTTTTTTACTTTTTATGCATATTATTACTCTATTTTATTGTAAAAACCAAAGTTCGAAAGGATTTTACTACAACTTTAAAATATCGTTTCCGAAACATATTGCTATTGTAATTTACGTTTATTAAAGTTTGTGGAGTTTGACTAGCATATTATATTTAAGTTTTAATTTAAACTTACTCCACTTTGATTCATCGACATTATTCCCGTTTTTTTAAATATCGAGAATAAGAATCAAATTCCAAATTTTTCTTGTCAAGGAACTGACTTATTTAAACTACATGGTACTTAAACCCACGGTACTGACATTTGGTTATCAATTTGATAATATACAATTACAATATTAATTAGGTTAGTAATAAGTAGGTAGGTATAAACATCTATTATTATGAAAAAAAAAAATTAAGTTATCCAATACCACGGTACTGACAAGTAAATTTATGACATACCTTTTTGAAAATTGACTTTTAAAATGACACAAACTTGTTGCATTTAGCGTTAGGTTTGTAAACACATAATTCAGATGACGTACTTTCAATATGGCAAACTAGTTGTTTCATCATCAATCAATCTCGAGATATATGGCGCACGCGTAATCCAAATTCAAATTGAAAAATTCGCTTAAATCTAAAGACAAAAGTTATTAAGCCACAATTCAATTGGAAAAACATTTATGATTTTTTTTAAGTTTTTTTATAGACATTAAGACTTATGGGTTAACTGGTTTGAATCATTTATTGCGAAAAAGAAAATAATGAATTTATAAGTAAATTCTAGAAATGGACACGGTACTGACATTTAAGTGATATATTGTTATTTTTGTCTAGGACATTAATATAATCACTGTTAGAATAGAATCACCCACATACAGCCGAACATAGAACCTCCTCCTTTTTTGAAGTCGGTAAAATAATACAGTGATTCAGAGAAACCCTTTGGAAATTAAAAACATCTCTCGTACTTCCAGTTGTATCCGGACTCCGATTTTTCCCTTCTTTCTTGTTTGTCCGTATCTTTGCCCTTTTTGCTCAGTTCTACATTCAGCCATCTACTTCTTTGTCTCAGTCTCCCTATTTCTTCGCTCGCGTACCCATTCCTCTAGGAATACTTCTCCCTCTCCTCTCCTGCGTTCTTCCCCCTTTCTCTCCAGCACTCATTCAATATCCTGCATTCTCCCTTACCTTCCATTCTGTCTTCGAACTTGGCCGCACTCTTACCAGTTTTTATTCTCAGCTTATACCTTTTGCATTCTTCTCTCACAACCTACCTTGGCGTTTCTCTATACACCCTCATCACCTACCTCAAATATTTCTCTTGATTTCTGTCCATTTACTTTTATTCTTTCCATCCCCAAGCCTCTATTCCGTACAACAACATGCTGTCAATAAGACTTTCAAACATCATCATTCATCTCTTGAAATCGCCTCCCCCCCTTCTCTCTCCTATTCTCCATACACACCCTATCGACGTATTTGTTTTTCTTGTCAACTTCCTGAGATGTCCTTAAATTCTATAATTCTCTTCATTCCTCCTCTTTATCTCCGTTAAACACCTATATTTTTGTTTTTTCCACATTCACTTCTAACTTTTTCTTTCTCACGTATTTTCCTAGCTTCTGTATAATTTCCTTTATTTCTCTTTCACTCTTTTCAGCATTCCCACATCATCCGTGAAACGCCAGGCTTCTCGTTCTTTGTCAAATGGTCCAGGATGTATACATGCTCCAAAGTTCCCCTTCCCTCCCTAAATTGTACTTGGCTGTCTGGTATTGCTCTCTTTTTT
Organism: Diaperis boleti; assembly: GCA_963583935.1. Taxonomy (NCBI): domain Eukaryota; kingdom Metazoa; phylum Arthropoda; class Insecta; order Coleoptera; family Tenebrionidae; genus Diaperis; species Diaperis boleti. The sequence continues at coordinate 21,905,697 of OY757247.1, read as the reverse complement.
GGTCCTTTCATTTAGAATAGAGGCATACATTTTATACCCTGTGTTTAGAAGAGTTGTTCCACTGTAGTTTTCCAGCTTACTGTTTCCCCCTTTTGTAAATAGGACATATTACCCTTTGTCTCTCCACCTCTTCCAGCTTGATTTCTTCTCCCTCTGGTGCTGTTTGGTTCTCTTCATCTGTATTGCTGTTTTCCCTTTTTCTTTTTCCCTCTCCAGTAGTCTTATGAAATAATCCTCCCACTAATTCATCATCATCTCCTCACTCTCTATGTCAAAATGTCAACCTGCAACGATGAACTATTAGTTAGTACAAAACTATGCTGTTCTTTATAACCTCCAACATAAAGCCTATAACAACAATCAAGTCAAAGAAAACGAATGGAAAGACATCAAGAGTTCGTAGCAGCCTTCCCTCTCCCGTTCTCGGAACATCTCGTCTTCTTCTTCTCTGTCCAAATATGCGAGACACACCAGCTAATCTTCAATCAAACCTTAAAATTGATAACAACAACTCTTCCTCGTCCATCACGTCCGTCACGGTCTGAACCTAGGAAAGTAACTGCTGTTCGCGTTAGTGTGCGATGACTGGCGTTCGAGGTAAAATTTACGACACGCGCGTCACGTCACGCGTCCGAGGAGAGCAAGCCTTTAGTCTCGACCGCCCTTCTAGGGTAAAATTCCCGCACGGGACGCCACCCACGGAAAAAACACGTGGGTGACTGCGACCACAGTCACCATGTTGCATGTCAGCACGTGTAATGGGTCTTTGCACAGGTCAGGCGGTGTACGGTATGTGTCGCATGCTGGTCCGCGGCGAGAGGTGTTCGTTCAGCACAGCGCCAGCGAGGGGTTTAGACCTCGGACTTCACTACTAACCCCCACTAGCCAAAGCCCGTAAAGGCTCCGGGCGTTCTCCTATTCGCCACCTGGAAAAACGCCTGGTAAGTAGCTCAACTCGCAGGAGATCATTTAATTATTTATGGAATAAACTTAAATATTGTCATGATTTTCTTTTTATTATTAAGCTGGGATTTAAAAATCAAATGTGAAGAGTGGCGGCCTGAGTAGGAAATGGCCATTATAAGTGAACACTGAAAACATGCGCTCACTGCATTATTTTACACAATTCTTATTGTTGTAATTCAGAAATTCTGACTGTCTCATAATTAAAACAACTCAACTTGGCATTTTAGTTTAATTCTGCGACAAACTCCATATAATAAAAAAATTAAAGAACGAAACGAAAGAAATAACACAAGACAACAGCAAAAACCGAGAGCGGCGAAAGCAATGGCAATATGTTTAAGTCCGATAGTAATCATCACTCCGAACGTAAATCGGACTATCGCCCAGGATGACTCAGGCCATGAGATTTTAAAAGACCTCCACCTTTTTTTTTTCACTGAAAGTTTAAGTTGGCTCGAAATCTGAATGACTGCTATTGTAAATGAGAATAATTTTTTAATCGTTCTGTAGCTAATAGTTAATAAGTCATTTTTTTTAAGTTTGATTACCTATAGACATTAAGATTTATGGGTTAATTTCTTTGGATCATTTATTGCAAAAAAGAATATATTCTAGAAATGGACATAACATGGTACTGATATTTAAGTGATATACTGTAAGTTTTGCCTGGACTGGAAGTCATAATACACAGAAAAAGTGATGAAATAAGTTCGTGAGGATCGTATTACCTAATAGAAATTTTTTATGAATACAATGTTATGGTATGATCAGTGAAAGTAAACAGTACAGGACATCAATAATCACTGTTAGAATAGAATAACCCATAATATACCTTTTGCAACTCCGGTTTTATTTGGGTTTGAATAAAATTTTCATATAATAACCTCAGCCGTGAAGAATAGTAATTTTTCTTTTAAGTAGATAGTAATCTAATGGATTATTGTGAAACCAGGACTTCAAAATTTACCAAAGGGCATACAGTTGATTTCAGAAAACAAAGGGGACGTACTGAAGTAGACCTCAGATCGACTACATCCCTGCATCGAATGCGTTAGCTAATTAGTCTTTTTCATTCATTCCCTGAGTTTTTGCATTTTGGTGTGGCTTATGTTTAGTTACTAGACGCGTGGACCAATGAGAAACGCAGGAATCAATGAAAATGTTCCCCCGAAATGACACAAGAGGCGCTAAAATAATGGTAGCCGAGAAATGGCGATTTTTGATACTCTCTGTTATCTCACAAAACAACTTTATTAAACAACACAATACGTTTTAGGGCTTCATGTTCCATAGTCTATAGTTGACGCTATAGCTGAATAAGGGACGACCACATTGTGATAAAAATATGGATGCCTTAAAATACAAAGAGGCTAACGCTTTGACTAGTGCCAAACACTAGCTCAATCAAAACGGCTTAGTGTGTAATGAAAGTAAAAATAAAACTTCATGCAGCAGATACACTGTTAATTATCTAGATTTCCATTTAGATGCTAGTCTCACGTGGACTAAGCATACTAATCAACTTGTTTGAAAAATAAGTACTGTTACAATTTGATTTTGCCGCGCATTCACCACCGAAGACTCAGGAACGAATCAGCGTTTAGAGATAACCGGCACGCACAAAAAAGCACGAAAATTTCTTGCATACCACGCGACGAACCTGCGGCCTTCCTTTTTCGATCGACATCTGAACGAAGTAACATTTCCGTCGTTATTTTGTCCTAGGATCTAGGGAATTGCGTCAAGTACAGATAATACGATTGAGATGTTCAGTTAATTTTATAACTAAATCGCATTAGCGGATATATCGATTAGGTGTTGATTCGGAGGAAAAAGAGGTAAGAAAAACTACTTTATTGCGTACAGACCTTGACTATTCTCTCCCAATCAAATAGGCAGATTCACCAGCATTCACCATAGGATTGTTTCATGTATCACCTTCATTTGAAATAGCTGCTGAGTATTTCCACTCGTGATTTTTCCTGGACTGACGTAATCCACACGTGGACTCAGAAGATCCATAAGGTTGACCACCAGGATCGCAGGAAAAGTAATTGTAAGGACACGTCAGCTCCAAAACCAGCAGGAAACCGTTGAACGGCTCAGAAGATAAGTAGTAGATAATTTTTTTATTTTTTTTTGTGTTAACAATTCATCTAGTTCTTTTATTAGCGCGTCAGTTAAAATTGTAAATCTTCAATAATCATTTCAATGTAATTTAATCTTTTAAGAGTATTACAATAGTCATAATTTAGTTTATTACATTTTCGTTTCTACATTCATATAAATACATAGTTTTATTTATTTATTAACCAACGTTGTTACTTGTCAATTTAATTTTAATCATCATAACGTTATTTTAATTTTGTTTAATTGTAGAGAAAGTTACTGTATAATTTATTTGTTCATTATTTATGACTTTTGGGGACATAACTGTATTTTTTGTGTCACCACCCATACCTCAGAAATTTGTCAGGAGGTTACAACATTTTAGGTTGTAATTGTACCTACCATTTTATTTAATATTAAAAAATTAATAAGATTCTGTTCACGTCATGAAACAGCATTATAGCCTTTTTTGTATGATGGTAAGCTTTGAGATATTAAGATACTAAGTACATAAGAGGCTCATTGTACCAAGGCGAGAATTGAAACAAATATTATAAGAAGCATCAGCTACGAAAAGAGGAACAAGAATAAGAGGTACCTAGAGGAGAAAAAATAAAATTGAATGGTGGGACGAACAATGTGAACAACGGAAAAGCGAAGCAGCAACAAAAGAGCTAAGAAAAAAAAACGAAAAGAAAGCAATAAAGGAGCTAGAAAAAAGCAAACAAAAGTGGCTTTCGAAAAGCGAAAAGAAGATATACAGAGACACATGTAGAAAGAACAAGATGCAGAACAAGAAAGAGAAGAGGAAGAGATAAAAACTATAAGAACAGAGAATAAGGTGTGAAACTAAATTAGAGAAACAGAGAGTGAGGATATAATCATAAACGAGTAGGAGGAATACTTCACGAGGCTACTGGAGGGGGGAAAAGAAAAAGGAAATACAGAAATAGAGATTAAAAGCAACCAAACTGCACCCGAAGGAAAAAAATCTCGCTCGACGAGGTGGAAAGGCAAGTGAAGGAACTAAGGAAAAGGAAGAGCCCTGTTTACAAAAAGAGGGAGGAATGTAAGGTGGAAAACTACCGTGGAATAGGACAAAAAAGAAAGTGAAAGTAGGGGAGAAGGAAAGTGACAGGTTTGCGACATTAAAGGGAGTGCGGCAAGGTTGCCAACTCAGCCCCTTGTTGTTCACGATGAATGTGGCAGATACAGGTATTGGTTGGAAGAGGGAGGACGAAGCTGTAGAATGTGCTATGAGGAGGGAGACACACACACACAGAGAGAGAGAGAGAGAGAGAGAGACGATTCAACATAATGTGGAATGAATGTAGTGAGATGAGAGGCAGAGAGAGAAAGGAAAGAGAGGAATTACTGAATGTAGTTGGAAGGGGAATAAAATGGATGAAATAAGTTTGGAAGAGGAGGGGGAAGGGAAGAGGAGAGGGGAGGAGAGAAGCAATGAAGATGCGTTGTATCAACCAGATTGTACAACTCTTTTATAACCGTCTCTAAATTATTTATAATTTTATGTTATATGTATAAGATCCAAAATAAATTTAATACAAATAAGGACTTGCATAGCTATAGAATCACAAAATGCACAGACACACTTAAGCCCTACTGTCGCTTAGAGAAAACAAAGAAATCGATTTACATTATAGGAATAAAACTCTTTAATTGTCTTCTAATAGCAAAAAAAATTGTCTCTCATAATGTTCCAAAACACGCTCAAGAATTTTTTTGATTGACGAATGTTTCTATAATGTATCCGATTTTGGTACCACATTTAATAATAATTTAATTTCTTTCTATAATAATTAAGTTTATTTTTGCCGATTGTTCTCTGATTTTATATAAATGTCTGATGAATAATAATAATTGTAATGTTTAAATGTTTAATAAGCCATTTGATTTTTGTATTTAATGTTGACCACCTTTATTATCGTATACTGTACTTATAGTATTGCACTTATCTTATCTTATCTTATTTTCGATGTCCGTTTTATTGGACACAAAGTACAGAGTACAACAGTGACGACTCCTTCATGAGGTCATTCGGTCAATGACCTCCCAAAAGGAAAAAGTGAAAAACCAATTTTTTGCAATTAAATGATGTTTGAATTTTCGTATAAATTATCTATTAAGTTTAACTCTGTGGTTGTCGCGAATTTTGTACACGGCGGAGCCCGAAGATTGTCTTGTTCGCCCGGGTCAAAGCCAACTCATGCCCTCGTTAAGTGAATGCTGGTAGCCAAATGTAACGAGTGCGACAAAAACAAAGTTATTGGATTTCTATACATGACATGACGCCCCATCTCCGCTCTTACGGTCAACAGCCCAAGAGTGTCTCATTGTAGAATCGAATCATGTGTGCTTTATTGTAAGCGACGTACCTAATGCATGCTTGAGATAAAGACAGAAAGTCGGACGTCCGTAGTAGTAGTTCAAACAATAAAAGAACTTCAAACTAATAATAATTATAATTTAAGTTTTGAGAAACGGTTGTCCACTCCCAGAACTGCAAATTAGACAGACAAGCAAGGATAAAAATAAATAAATTCGCCGTAATTATTGGGCATATAATGATTTCTCGTATTGATTTGTGGATTTGTGACAAATGCCTTTTACTGTTTCGGTGTCACAGACTTAAAAAATTTGAAAGAAAAAATAAAAAAACACTCCTTATCGGCAGAGCACATGAAGAGTTCCATGAATTATGATACAATAGGACGTGTTGATATAATTCGATCACAATTGGACGGTGCTGCGTAGGATAGGAAAACAGATTTTAACGAAAAGGTATCAAAAAATCGATACATTTTAAGTAAAATAATAATAGACTATTAAATTTATTTTTTTAAACGCATTATTTTTTCAGGTATCCTTATAAACATACAGCTAAAATTCGAAATTAGGTTAGGTCTAGGAACCTTTGCGGGGTGTTTTCGACAATTTCCCTAGGGAGATTTTCGCCAAGCGGGAAATTGTCGCAAAATTCAAATTTGATTGGTCGATTTCAAAAAAACCTGGCGTTTAGATTGGTCTGACATATTAGTTTGACAAGTGAGGGCGATTGTCACCGCAATTGATTTTGATTGGCCAAAATTTTGAAATTCCACGACTGCTATTGGTCGAATGTCACAGTTTGACAGGTGAACTGAATAGTCACCGCAATCGATTTTGATTGGACAAAATTTTGAAATTCTACGGCCATTATTGGTCGAATGTCACAGTGAATAGTCCAATTTATTTTCGTCTTCAAACACATCTGAAATTACTGTTTGATTCTAAAATAATAAAATAAATAAGTATGATAAGATAAACGCAACGTATTCATCGCTTTACTCCTCAAGTTTGGCAGCGATGGATACGTCTAGAGTTGGTTTACCGTCTGAGCCCGCGTATGTTAGTTTCATTTCAAAAATGGTATGTTAACAAAATCGTATATCGTACTCAAATTAGATATCGCAATGCATATTGTCCGTTAAAACGGACGGACTGTATATAAAGAAGTCATTTTTCTTTGCTAATAACAGCTAGTAGATTATGATATGAGAGATAATATGCTCTCATGGCTAAACATTTCTTTCGTGACTTATTTGCCTTAAAGACACTAAATAGCGAACAAATCCATTTTCGTGCACTATTATTTTATGTGCTTTTATGATTTTATGAAGGTGGCAATAAAAAATCGTGGTGTTGCAGAATCTGCAATGTAAACATCGGTCATACATCATGTCTTGACAGTCTGATCTAGTCTTGGTCCGTCTCTCACGTCTCGTAATCCCAACATCCATCATCGCGTTGGTCCTCTTCCCGCCCTTCATGTTGCCCAGACCATACTTTAAATGGGGCAATTTTTATTCATATCCGAGTACGGTTTATTATCAACGGATGATCAATTTCAATTTGGGCGGTACGGATTTCATGCACCACGCGGCTCTGCAGCGTCTGATGCAGGCGAGGTAGTTTTATTGTGTTAAGGCATTTTTACTCGGTAATTTTATTTAAACTTGCAGTTTTTATAACTAAAGGTTACATGATTGCATATATTTAGAAAGAATCAAAGGAAAATGAATTTGTGGTGTGTCGCCATCCCTTTCGTGTAGAATTTACTGAAGAAAAAAACACCAATCTACTAACATGATGTAATTACGAAATTCAAAAATCTATTCAAATTTACATTTATGAATTTATTTAAGTACATTACACACACACACATGAATAAAATACATACATAATATGCTGCACTCATTTACCGCTAGGTGTTTAGGTGAATATATAGTCGCGTCAATAAATACATAAAACAGGCAATCTTCGGAAGTCCTCAAAAACAGCTTCGATTTTAATGATTTTTTTTGTAAATGTTTGTTTTTATATATTATTCAAAATCAGAAACCTTTTGAAGTGGGGAAATAATTATTTATATTGTTTAAACACTATTTATTATATTTATATAAAAAAATTAGTTTTTCAATACTTATTCTACAAATAATATACGAAAGTAAATTATAAAATTATTATGAATTGTGGATTATTTATTTCAGACATTTATAAATAAAATAATTAAAAATTGTCCATCAATACTTGTAGGAAGGAAAAATTTGAGAATTTTCCTCGATTTCCATGGGAGTCCCTGATCAGATCCCGACTTTTTGACAATGGAACCACCCCAAGAGTATACCCTTTCAAATAAAAGAAGAATTTTGAAAATCGGCCCACAATTGACGCAGAAATCGGTGAACATACATGATGAAGTCGGTTAATAAAAGGGAGCAAAAATTTGAGGATTTTTCTCGATTTTCATGGGATTCCCTGATCAGATCTTGACTTTTTGACAATGGAACTACCTCAAGAGTATACCCTTTCAAATAAAAGAAGAATTTTGTAAATCGGTCCACAATTGACGAAGAAATCGGTGAACCTACATGAAGTCGGTTAATAAAAGGGAGCGAAAATTTGAGGATTTTTCTCGATTTCCATGGGATTCCCTGGTCAGATCCTGATTTTTTGATAATGGAATCACCTTAAGAGTATACCCTTTCAAATAAAAGAAGAATTTTGTAAATCGGTCCACAATTGACGAAGAAATCGGTGAACATAAATGAAATATAAATATATAAATGTTCTGAGGTAACAAGCATTAAAAAAAAAATAACACAACCGAATTGATAAGTTCCTCCCTTTTTGAAGTCTGTTAAAAAAAACTATTTTTTTAGATAAATATCATACATATTGTTTAAATAATATTAATAGTTATGTCCCCGCTCCAAAAGGTTTCTGATTATAAATAATATAAAAAAAGCAAATATTTAAAAAAAAAACATCAAAATCGGAGCTGTTTCTGAGGACTTCCGAGAAAAAGACTTCATTGACGCGACTAATACATAATAATAAAGAAAATAGAATAATGTAAAAATTCAACAAAGCGGACAAGAATTGTTTTAATTGGAATCTGTTGAATGCAAGGCTTCCTTCTACCAACCAATTCATTAATGTGTAAAAAAAATCCCATTTCTCCCTAACCCGCGACACGTATTATTTAACTTCACATCCCACTTCAGCAAACTTAACCGAATCAGCCGATGTTTTACTTTTTCTCCCCTTTTCCTTTGTACCTAATCACTGTGTGCATTAGTGATTATGCAAATATGCATAAAAATGCTTAAAATATTTATGTTAGTAAAATGCAAATATGCAAGATAAAATATAACAGAAAGAAAAATATAAACTGACTTACTAAACGTCTTCAACATCCAATGCTATTATTGATGGGGCCTAATAGCATTCGGATTTTCGTCTGCCCATACGTGCCTATTATTTAAGCTGAAAATACCTTCTCTGATGATTATTATTAAATCCTTGGCGTTCTGTACGTGAAAATAAAATTACATAAAGCAATATTCCAATATTGATTTTCACCACTTTAAAACACAAGGCACAAATTAGGTACACTGACTTCAGGTATAAATCGCGCGAGACTTAAATTACTTATAGAACGAAATGAAAGTAAATAAAAGTTGAAGATTTCCGATCACCTTGGTAGAGATTCCGATCAAAAAGAAGTCCAGAAATACTTTTCCTATACGAGTTATCCCAGTACTATTTCTCCGATCGAAGATGAGTATAAAAAATTCAATCGAAAAGAAAAGCTTTGCAGTTGTATGTTTAAATGATGTATGATGTTTATTTGACGAATTTCACTTGTGAATAATAATTATTAGCAATATTAGTTAAAACTGATCAGCACAATGTATAGTGATTAGCAGAGTAACACTAGCTATACCTAAAAGTTAAGAGAAAAGTATTTCTTTTTACATAGACGCTTTACGGCGTCCAGTGGATATATAAACTAAAAAAGAAAAAAAATCTGGCCAAAGAATATATTCTCCCTGCAGAGGCACCACATGAACATTTTATGTCGTTCCTTTCCCTAATTTATGAGGGGCACTAGAAAATAAATCTACCTACTAGCTATGAAACAAAAGACGAACGATTTTTTGATGTGTAACATCTATAGCCGCAATATGGGAGTAAAAGCGAATCGAATGTCGTCACATAAAACGGCATCAGGCCCTCTCCCCGCCCACGCTGTGTTCTCCCATGTGTGTGCGAGGAGATCGTGTCTAGGTAATTTCCCAAACTTTAACTTATGTTACTATATGTTAAGGTTAATTCACAAATTGATAAAATATGACTATTTCTATATATGTGAAAACGAATACGTGAGACCGAATCTACGAAATCTTCTATTATTTTTTTCAACAGAACATTATTTAAAGTGCTTAAAGATTTTAAATCAGTGACAGTATTATTGAGTTTAAATATGAGTGACAGTGACAACCAAACGGCCAATCGTTTCATTAATACCGTCTAATACACCTTCAACAGCTACTATTACAGAAATCACAGATCATACATCAAATAATATTCCGTACCTTCATTGTAAAAAAAGTCTATATTAATAGTATATTTCAAACCAAGGTAAGAAAGTGCTCTCTTGTAGACCGCGGGCCAAGTTTCTAAACGAGCCGTAGGCGAGGTTTTCAATTGCTCAAGATTCGCAAGAGCACTTTCTTAACAAGATTTGAATTCAATTTTTTTTTGCATATCGGCACAATTTCGTTGTAAAAAAGTAAAAAAAACGGTTATATTTCTGACAAACAAAGTAAGCGGCTAAAACGAACTTTTTCAGAATTGAATCGTAGACTGGGTAATTCATTTTATTAACTTGTCAGCGAATTTGTGATGTTTGTTCTGAAATTTGATGAAACCCGGGTAAACTAATCTATTTAAAATGTATTTTTTATTCACTTTCGCACCTAGGGGCTAAAGGTGAATTTTCGTAATGAGGTACTCACAGCCCACATTTCTAACAGGTAATGAAAAAATATATTTATTTGTCTTGCATTTATATTCTGTGTATATTATTATAATAAGAATAATAAGAAATGGTAAATTGTTTTATTAGGAGCAAAAGTGAGGCTTTTCGTGGCAAGTCTGTAGGTTTGACAAATACAGACGAGCCAAGAAAAGCCACTTTTCTCCAAATAAAAATGTTCTTGAAACGCCGAAACTTGACTACTTTGCTTGCCATGGCAGAGAAATGGCCATTAGTGATAACCCACTGACGTATATACTGTCAAGTTTTTCTGAGGTTTGAAGAACAAATTTTTTTTTATCTACAACTGATTAATAATTGACGTATTATACCTACTTGTGACTATGAATACTTAACTTAACACAGACAACCAGGCTCGGTTTTTAAGAATTATTATTAACTAGCCATGAATATTGACAAGTGTTGACATTTCTTCTCAACGTCAAGTTTTTCACAAGATTTGTTTGATTCTTTCTTTATTTCTTTATCTACAACCGATTTAATTCACGTAAAATGTGTCCCTGGATGGGGTGCCCATGAGGTGATTTTTTCTAGTAAGTTGTTTAGAGAAGAATATTTTTGGTCTTGACTGGTTTTGCTTGTTATAAAATTACAAAAAAAAAAAACATTGCAAATCATAGTTGATAATTATGTTTTAATTGGGGGCTTTTTTCTTCGAATAGGATTGAATTTTTGTCTAAGTCCCAATATTTTTGATAAATCTAGTATTTAAAGCCGAACACTGCCTAGCAACGCCTAAAAAATACCATTGAAACTTTATGACACTTCATTGTTTTCAAAAAAATCGGAATACTAATTCATCAGCAAAGAATTTTTTAAATTCAGTGTTACGGTCTTGACGACCTATCATATCAACGTAATCCAAGAATTTCAAGAAAAAATTCCTGGGGTTCATTTGAGCCGCAATGGATTGTTCAAATTCTTTTGTTAATTATTTTACTCGAAATAAGGTATCAACCGTGACTGCCACTGTGTTCAGATTGCTAGGCAACTTTGCCTTCAGTTTATGGACTTCAAAATTAAAAAATCTTCAAAATTAAAGAAAAAACCGCTTAATTTAAAACAGGTTGAGTAAAATGTTTGACTGTTTTAGTTTTCTACAGTTGTAAGATAAGCAAAACCAGTCTGGACCAAAAAAAATTTCTCTCCAAACAACTTAATAGAGAAAATCACCTCATGGGCACCCCATCCAGGGACACACTGTATTATACTTGTAACCTATTAATACTTAACTAGGTCTATTGAATACAGTCAGGCTGGCTTTTTAAGAATTATTATTAACTGGCCATGATATAATAAATATTGACAACTGTTGACATTTTTTCTTAACATCTTTTTTTTTTTCAAGTTTTTCACAAGGTTTAATTTCTAATTTTAATTCTAAAAGTACAGTTGTAGATAAAACGTCGTATTTCACTCGCATATAATGGTGGCTATTGTACACTCGAATGGTTAAAATCCTTGCCTGCGGCTCGTATTAACCATCATTATATGCTCATAAATAATCTACTATTATTTTATTAATGAAACTATGTTTTTATTTTATATTTATTTATTGGTTTACTTTATTTAGAAATTCTTTCAATAACCATCAATTTCGATGTTTCCTCTTGGCCCTCAAAAAAGTCGTCGACAGCTGCTTTTAGGCTATCCTCAGAGTCAAAACGGCGTACTCGAAGTTTTATTTTTAGCAATCGAAGGAAATAAAAGTTACTCAGTGCCAAGTCCGGACTATAGGAAGGTATGGTCTATGTGAACAAAGTAGAATTGGCCCAATCAATATTTAATCACTAAAACAAATTCTTCACACTCACTAGGATTTTTTTGTAAACAATAGTGATTCAATTTCATTTTCACTACAGCGTCGAATTAATTTTCGTCCTGTTCTTGTATTTGTAAATATTTTTATTTCCCCCTTCTAAGTAAATCACACATTACAGGTATTTATGTAACTAAGTAAATGTCTAATTACCGAAACAGACCTGTAAAGTTTTACGGGCTTGTAGAAGAGACCATGACACCATGACAACACAGAATTTTATATCTATAAAAATTGAAGGTGGAAATAAAAGTTTGTACGGGATTCGTCTTGCAATTAGTCTTATTAGTCAATTAGTCAAGTATAGTAATTCTTGTGTTTGTTAAGGTTGATAAATAGAATCATTGATGAAGAAAAATTTTTCATTTAATCATTTTTGTTTTGGAGCTTTGTTGTTATGTGACTTTATCTAGACTTGTTTCTTTTCTGTTCTTCTTTTGTTAAATTATTACATATAAACCTCTTTAATATTTCGTAAGGAATTTGTCAAAATTTATTTAATACCAGAAGTTATATAAAGGAACGAAAAATGGATTAAAGTAGTAGGTACTATAAGATCATTTAAATTAAAAATTAGGGTTGGGGTTTTTTTATGCAATGGCCAAGCTTGCAAATTGACTGACAGTAAAATTTGAGGTTATGGTAAACATTGTCACGTTTATGTTTCTCATGTTAAATTGTTTTAATGAAAAAAAAATTAAAACACTAACAAATAATGTAGGTCTATTGAGAATTACAGTAAATGTTCATAGTGTTCTCCTCCAGCTTCAATGCAGCTCTTAACTTTCCGTTTCATATTATCAAATGCATTTTCCATCACAAAGGTTCTAGCGTTATTTTTAAATACGGTGTTTTTGAGATACGGAATAATGAAATAATCTAGAATTCCGAACTTCGAGGCGAAAATTGAATGACACGATCATCATAAAACTAACACTCGATCTGCTACACCACACTAACATCACGAAATCTTGCCACACATTTATAAATTTGTTGGACTAATTTTTGATAATCTACAGGAAAATTAGGGTAGGCATTTCGAAAAACCTTTAACACAGCGTTCTATAGAATGCTTCCATTCATCATTCTGTTTGAAGTCACTTTGGCAATCAAATTTTAAATCAAATTGTCAAAAGTTAGTAGTGCCAACCTAATTTAAATTTCACAGCCTACTCTAATTTATAATTGAAATGATCTCATGGTATTTTTGATGCTTTACAACGTTTTGTCTAAACTATTCGAGGAGCCAATATTCTCAGATCTTCATGTATATTTCCTTTCTCATAAACCAATCTACACGACAAAAAGACAGATTTGGACCCACAGGAACTACTTCTTCTCTTGGATTGCGGTCGAGTCCTAAAAAGTAGCAATTTTGGTCATAGCGATCATAACACGGCATTCATCCGTGCTCTTTGTGCCTCGAATCGGGGCCAGTCATTACGAATTCGCGTACAAATTTGCAGACGGTAATGACGGGGTCGGTGCTCAAACACGGGACGCTGCGCCGCTTTAAAACTATGTCAACACGGCAAATTGTGCATACACTCTCATTGTTGGAGGGCCCCATCAAAGATGCATGAGCTGACGTTGGTAGCAAGCTCCGCTTCTGGCTTGCGCAGGATTCATGTTTGGTTTTAATACATTTTCAATGAACGCACTGAAAGAATGTACGGAACAGGGGTGAGGTTATCGACGATCTGGGGGACCGGGTTTTTTAATTGGAAACGGGGGCGTTACTGCTGCTAGTGGACGGCAAAATGGACCGGAATTCGCATCCAGATTTAGGTACCATTCAGTATGGACTCCATTCAGGTAGAGATGATCGGAGATGATGGGTCAAGAATCGGTGGCATTCTTTAAATATGAATAAAAGGATGACGGCGGTAATATAGTTTGAACTGCTAAAGACACAATTTATACAATATCGTATTGTATTGAAAACGACAAGAGGTTCATTCATAAGTTGGTACAGACAAAAACAGTCCGTGCTTGTTGATATTGAACTTGCGAGAAACATTCTTACTGAAAAAGTAAAAGCATCTTGCGTATAGGTAATTGTAAATATTAATCCTAGTTATATCACGTTTTAAACACTAAAAAAACGTATATGTACTTCCATAATAATACCCCAGCGACACTCAGAAAAAATCTCCAAGTAGACGGTTGATCATAAACGTTGATTATTCAGCGGAATGTGCGCAACGTAAACGACTATGTCGGATTTACCATATACGTAAAAATATGGGCAACCCAATATCTTGTTCAAACGTATAGGAGATACGTTTACCGATTGTTTATAAAAAACTTTCAGCAGTAACGTTCATAATATGTATACGTGTATTTAACATTTGTAATAAACGTTTATTACACATATTTGATACACTTTTATCTAACGTTTTATAATAACTCGTTTCACTCGCTACACAAAGTGTCCTAGCATTAAGCAAGAAGCTTTCAATTTCTTCCCCATGACCAAGAAACCCTGTATAACATGTTTTTTTTTCCTAAGAAGAAGACTTCCATTATCGGGGGAAGATTTCTGTAAGATATTTTACATATAAGAAATAGAAAAGCACCATATAAGGAAAAAGAAATTAACAAAATAAGCTGAAATTATAAATACTTACTGGATGAATGGAACAATTCGAAGTGGGTGAAGTTAGCTGTTCGAGTGGCGGGGAAACAATTTAGAAAAATAAATCTGAAGGATATATGTATTTCGATAAAAAAAAACAGAAAACACAAAAAATTAAACGTATAAATTACCAAAAATAAACTTAGTATAACAATAAAATCATTTCGTATAATAAACGTTTTTTCTACCAGCTAATGTTACTTGAATATGTCACGTAGACCACAAGCAGTTATACCTTATATTAAGATAAATTCTCCAAAACTGCTGTTCAGATTTTTTACCCCTGACTACAGAAAAGGAAACTTTGCGTTAGGCATAAAATTCAGTTAATATATAGTTAACGATTACAAAATTTCTTGAGAAGCTTTATGACAGACTTCAACGTTCTCTTGTAGCGAAAGGTGATCGTTATGAACGTACGTTCATTGCAATTAGCTCCTTTGTTCGATATAATCATTCAGTGTTTTATTATATAGTTGATTATTAATAATTCTAATTCCATAAGCCTTTAAATATTGATGTCTAAACGAAAGACTGTTAACTGATGGAAAAAAAAATTAAAAGTGTAAAGTATTTCTTATTTTAATTTAAATTATCAATTTAAAAAAAAACTAATATTTCAAACGAGTCGTGGTAGTTATAGAATCACGAACGTAGTGAGTGGCTTAGTGACAGGCGAGTTTGAAATATCCTTCAGCATGTGTTGTACACTATGCTTTTCGTTCGACCACTACTGAAACGAAAAAAAAAGTGCATGTAACTGTATTTTATTGTAGTCATAACACATTCTAATATCTAAAAAATCACCTTTGTTGAATTATTTGATAAAAACCGACTTAATAATTGCAATGTTAAAGTACAATTAATTCTAATTCTTCTACTCCGTAAGTGAGTCTGTAACCTTGTGTTATATTTATTTGTTATATTATAGTTAATGATTAAAAAATAAAAATTAAGCTTCTTTCTTTTTATTGCATTGCGTTAATATACAGTTTGGTAACCGATCTGAGCAGTCCAACTGCTGATAAATATGAGCTGTGAAATGCTCTTTCTCGTGCAATCACATCCACGCAAAAACAATGCGCCCACATAAAAGTGGAGAAATATTTTTCCCCAGCCGAATTGCCTGTTATTAAATTTATTATCAAACATTCCATCGATTTTTAATGGCACCTGGAAAATAAATACGGCAATAATTATCTCCCTTCCACCCTCCGCCGCGCCGCTGCATTTTGCGAAACTTTATGGCGTTGTCGTAAATACACGAAAAAGGCCTAGGGTTGTCTCCGCTGTAAATTACTGATGCGATTTGTGTTTTTGACAGTCGCGTTTTTCTCCTCTGGGGGTGACTGCATGTGTTATTGACTGGAGGATATGTCGTAAATATTGTTTGGATGCGCGGTTTATGAGAGGTATTAATTATTGACTCCTGAATCGTTAAGTTGAAATATTGCAGTCGTATAAGCCTTTCATGCGCCAGTTACACTGGTGGTCGCGAAGTTGACAGTTTTTCGTTCGTAACCATTTTTTCGCCAACGACTGGGAAAATTTATGTCGTTTCTATCGTCGGATGAGCTTGTTTTTATTGATCGCGATGTTTGCTTTTCTTACACAGATATGTAGAAAGCAATTCCGGGCAGAGATGGGGGCGAATGACGTGAGGGTGGAAAAAGTTAATGACTTGAAAATTATTTTGATTTTTGGGGGGTGATTTCGATTGAGAAATTCCACGTAATCTTCGAGCAATGAGTTCTCTTTATTGTTATCCTGTATTTTAATGACTAAACTCAAATACTTTTATGTTTTCATATTTTGCTAGTCATTGCATTTCTTCCACAATGCTAATTTTCAGAATGAATCTAAAGCAATGTAACGCACTTATAATACGAATCTGAAACTATCCCTCTACGTTGTAATATAACGAGTGAGCAACAAAATTCGTGATCCTAGGAGCCTCTGAATCCAAAATTTTGAGTCGATTCTTGATCGATACGATTGTGTAAAAAATCATCGAGTAATGTGAATTGACGATTAATGTAAACAGTAAAGTAAAAGAACCGATATACGTTTAGCCAACTGCGATCACGAATTTTGTTGCTCACTCGTTACATTCTATCCTTTTAACTTTGTGTTCTACAAGTCGTGCTTAAAAAACGCTTAGAGTACAGGAGAAATTAAGAAAGCTGTACCTACTTCCTTCTTTTACAACTTTTCGTAGACAATACTTAGTTCAAGGTTTCAGTAAGTTTAATTTCCAGTTCCTTAATTTGTAATGTATTAATTTCACAGTTATGTTATTTTTTAGCTGTCACTTTTTGAGTTAGAGATGCTTCCATTTCTCAATTCCTCAAAGCGTCTATTAAGTTTGTGGATTTCGACTTAAATATATTTAAATTTTAATTTAAATTTACTCCACTTGGATTCATCGACATTCTTCTGGTCTATTTTAGTATTAGGTTTGATAGCACCGCTTTAGAAAGTGTCTTCCTTTGACGTTTGCTTTGACAATATTCCCATTAAAAGTATCTCCTTTACTTTTGGATTTGACAACATTCACTTAGAAAGTGCGACTTTTACTGTTGGGCTTGATAACACCTCCTTGTCTCTTTTAATGTTGCAATTGACTTAGAAAGGGTTTCTTTACTGTTAAATCTGACACCAACACATTAGAAAGGGTCTTTCTTTATGTTTGGTTTGACAACATCCCCTTTGAATGTGTCTCTATTAATGCTAGATTTGACAACATTCACCTAGAAAGTGTCTTTCTTCATGTTTCCCTTGACAACATCTCCTTAGAAATTGTCTCTATTAATCTTGGATTTGACACCATTCACTCAGAAAGTGTCTTTAAATTTGACAGAAAAGTTTCCTTTTTCATGTTTGCCTTGACAACATCACCACTCTTCTACTGTTAGGTTTGACAACATTCTTGTAGAAAGCGTATTATTAGTGTTAAGTTTGACAGCATCTCCTTAAAAAGTGTCTCTCTTACTGTTATGGTTGACAACATCCCTTAGACGCTGTCCTTTTAGTATTGGGTCTGACCACATCCCTTTAGAAAGTGTCTTTCTTAGGAGGTATTGGGTTTGACAATGTCCTCATAGAAGGTGTTTCTTTTAGTGTTGGATTTGGCGTCCCGTTAGAAAGTTCCTTCCTTCATGTTTGTCTTAGTGACAACATCAACGTTGAAAGTGTTTCTTTTAATGTTGGATTTGACAACATTCACTTAGAAAGTGCCAATTTTACTGTTGGGCTTGACAACACCTCCTTGTCTCTTTTAATTTTGCAATTGACTTAGAAAGGATTTCTTTAGTGTTAAATCTGAGACCATCCCATTAGAAAGGGTCTTTCTTTATGTTTGGTTTGACAACATCCCCTTTGAATGTGTCTCTATTAATGCTGGATTTGACAACATTCACCTAGAAAGTGTCTTCTTCATATTTCCCTTGACAACATCTCCTTAAAAATTGTCTTTATTAATCTTGGATTTGACACCATTCACTCAGAAAGTGTCTTTAAATTTGACAGAAAAGTTTCCTTTTTCATGTTTGTCTTCTACCACTCTTCTACTGTTAGGTTTGACAACATTCTTTTAGAAAGCGTATTTTTAGTGTTAAGTTTGACAGCATCCCCTTAAAAAGTGTCTCTCTTACTGTTGTGGTTGACAACATGCCTTAGACACTGTCCTTTTAGTATTGAGTCTGACCACATCCCTTTAGAAAGTGTCTTTCTTAGAAGGTATTGGGTTTGACAACGTCCTCATAGAAGGTGTTTCTTCTAGTGTTGGATTTGACGTCCCGTTAGAAAGTTCCTTTCATCATGTTTGTCTTGACAATATCAACGTTGAAAGTGTTTCTTTTATTGTTGGATTTGACAACATTCACTTAAAAAGTGCCACTCTTACTGTTGGGCTTGACAACACCTTGTCTCTTTTAATGTTGCAATTGACTTAGAAAGGGTTTTTTTAGTGTTAAATCTGACACCATGCCATTAGAAAGGGTCTTTCTTTATGTTTGGTTTGACAACATCCCCTTTGAATGTGGCTCTATTAATGCTGGATTTGACAACATTCACCTAGAAAGTGTCTTTCTCCATGTTTCCCTTGACAACATCTCCTTAGAAATTGTCCCTATTAATCTTGGATTTCACACCATTCACTCAGAAAGTGTCTTTAAATTTGACAGAAAAGTTTCCTTTTTCATGTTTGCCTTGACAACATCACCACTCTTCTACTGTTAGGTTTGACAACATTCTTTTAGAAAGCGTATTTTTAGTGTTAAGTTTGACAGCATCCCCTTAGAAAGTGTCTCTCTTAATGTTATGTTTGACAACATCCCTTAGACACTGTCCTTTTAGTATTGGGTCTGACCACATCCCTTTAGAAAGTGTCTTTCTTAGGAGGTATTGGGTTTGACAACGTTCTCATAGAAGGTGTTTCTTTTAGTGTTGGATTTGACGTCCCGTTAGAAAGTTCCTTTCTTCATGTTTGTCTTGACAACATCAACGTTGAAAGTGTTTCTTTTAATGTTGGATTTGACAACATTCACTTAGAAAGTGCCACTTTTACTGTTAGGCTTGACAACACCTCCCTGTCTCTTTTAATGTTGCAATTGACTTAGAAAGGGTTTCTTTAGTGTTAAATCTGACACCATCCCATTAGAAAGGGTCTTTCTTTATGTTTGGTTTGACAACATCTCCTTTGAATGTGTCTCTATTAATGCTGGATTTGACAACATTCACCTAGAAAGTGTCTTTCTTCATGTTTCCGTTGACAACACGTCCTTAGAAATTGTCTCTATTAATCTTGGATTTGACACCATTCACTCAGAAAGTGTCTTTTTTGATATGACAGAAAAGTTTCCTTTTTCATGTTTGCCTTGACAACATCACCACTCTTCTACTGTTAGGTTTGACAACATTCTTTTAGAAAGCGTATTTTTAGTGTTAAGTTTGACAGCATCCCCTTAAAAAGTGTCTCTCTTACTGTTATGGTTGACAACATTCCTTAGACACTGTCCTTTTATTATTGGGTCTGACTACATCCCTTTAGAAAGTCTCTTTCTTAGGAGGTATTGGGTTTGACAATGTCCTCATAGAAGGTGTTTCTTCTAGTGTTGGATTTGACGTCCCGTTAGAAAGTTCCTTTCATCATGTTTGTCTTGACAACATCAACGTTGAAAGTGTTTCTTTTAATGTTGGATTTGACAACATTCACTGAGAAAGTGCCACTTTTACTGTTGGGCTTGACAACACCTCCTTGTGTCTTTTAATGTTGCAATTGACTTAGAAAGGGTTTCTTTAGTGTTGAATCTGACACCATCCCATTAGAAAGGGTATTTCTTTATGTTTGGTTTGACAACATCCCCCTTGAATGTGTCTCTATTAATGCTGGATTTGACAACATTCACCTAGAAAGTGTCTTTCTTCATGTTTCCCTTGACAACGTCTCCTTAGAAATTGTCTCTATTTAATCTTGGATTTGACACCATTCACTCAGAAAGTGTCTTTAAATTTGACAGAAAAGTTTCCTTTTTCATGTTTGTCTTCTACCACTCTTCTACTGTTAGGTTTGACAACATTCTTTTAGAAAGCGTATTTTTAGTGTTAAGTTTGACAGCATCCCCTTAGAAAGTGTCTCTCTTACTGTTATGGTTGACAACATCTCTTAGACACTGTCCTTTTAGTATTGGGTCTGACCACATCCCTTTAGGAAGTCTCTTTCTTAGGAGGTATAGGGTTCCTTTCTTCATGTTTGTCTTGACAACATCAACTTTGAAAATTTTTCTATTAATGTTAGATTTGACAACATACACAAAATGTCTTTCCTACAATCGATATAGAAAGTAGGCATTTGCGCTTGCATTTGCGACAAAATGTACGAAATGCTTGCTATCCAATTAATCAAATATTCACGGATCAGTTCATTCCATAACAACAGGTAAACAAACTCTTCTTTGGGCAGACATTTTGAATTTATGGTTTTGTGAACGAAGGTTTTGTTTTCTTCAAGTGTTCAAATACAAAAATGGAAGAAAAAAATTCAATTCAGTGATTTATTGTGTAAACCACCCGAAATTGCGCAAGTTGCTAAAAAGGTTACGTTGAATCTGCTGCCCGAAAAGCCGCGATATAAATATGAAAAGCAGGACGACCTCTTTATCGCATGGTGTAATTTGAAGAAGGTCAAAAGATACGCGGAAAACATAATGATGGCTTACTTTAGTGAGAAAGCAAAAACCCTGAAGTCTTCAACCTTTTGTTCAACATATTCGAAGCTCAGATCTGTGTTATCTGTAAAGACTGATATTTCTTTTACAAAAGAAGAAGCGCGAGATGAAATATTTCTAATAAAAAAGGGAAATACAAATATGTATTAATTTTATGTATGTATTAATAAGATGTACTTGACAGGTACTCCTAATTATGGGAGTTCTCGGTGCATGTAGATGAAAATGACCAAAAAAGATATTGAAGACAAAGATTCCTTATTAATAATAAAAGTTCAAGATACAAAAACAAAGAAGAGTCGTGCCTTCACTGTTACCAACAGCAGAGACGAGTCAGTTTTGTTGTTCAATTTTCAGAAGATATTATTGGGAAAGTCCCCAGCGACATCGCCCAGTATTTGAATTTACCAGAATATAAATTATATACCGACTAGAGACTGCGTCAAACATTAGCCACACTTTTAGTTGATGGGGGAGGCGATATTGTAGAGTTCAAGCATCATGGAGACTGGAAAAGTTCTCCAATATCTGAAGAATACCTTGAAGACAGCATTAATAACAAAATTCTAAATGGCTTGACCGATTTTGATAAATTCTTTTCTGTGTGTTTGAGTGAGTCCCTGGATGGTTCTTAGCTACAGTTGGACCCTTAAGGGGGAGGTATATGTCGAGATCCAGAATTATTATTTTTTATTTTCTGGCCGGTCTTAATGACTTTTTTTTATGGGGTCACCTAGATGGTTTTTAGCGACAGTCGGACCCGATAGGTGGCGCTGTTGTCGAGATATTTTGATATTCTTTAAAAAAAGTTCATTACATCGTAGTAGTCTTGCATCGTAGCTTGGCATTGTTTTGATATTTTGATTTCGGCTTGTTGAAGTCATCGTGCATTATTAACACGTTATACATTTAATCGTCTTGCGTTTACATTCGTTGCATCCGAAAATTGTTATCGGTAAAATGGACAAAAGATGCCAAAATTGTCATGCATCAACATTCAAATCAGAGGCATCCAGCATCTGTTGCGCGTCAGGCGAAGTCGTACTGCCGGCGTTGAATTCACCACCCGAACCAATCCGAATCAAAATAAAATTCGAGACAATTACAAAGGAAAGTCGGAAAATTTAGACTGCAAACTGCAAAAAAATATAATTTTTGTATGGACTGTCGATCATAACGGACGATAGGAACGACATATTATATTTGGTTGATTCTTTTTTTGTTTTGTTCGTTATGCTCCCGGGATGGAAAGAACTCAATGTTTTCAAATGAAAAAAGAAATCTGGAAGATCTGGAAAAACGCATTCCAGCCTAAATCTACAGTATGTCCCCGGATTGAGTTTACAAGAGGAAAAAAAAATTATTTTTGATTTTATGCCAAAACCTCGAAGGAATAAGATTTTTTGCTTGTCCTGAAATCAGCAAATCTGTAAATAAAACTTCATTATTTTGACTCAGTGAAAAGAAAACTTAATTTTTCTCTTAATTTTGGATTCTCTGCTCTTTAAATTCCACCACATTGGCGATTTTATTTTTTTGACAAATGAGTTTACGCAAGTTAAATAACAAAATGTTTGTGAAAAAAATTATTTTAAATAAATTAAAATTAATTTAATAAAAAAATGGCAACTCAAAGAAACACCTTTAACATAAAAAACTAATTTTTAACAAGAACAATCATTATTCAATTAACCCCCCATCCATTTCTGCGCACAATTCTACTCCAAAACGATAGCTTGCCTTTATGATAAGAAAACTTTAAGATTAAAATTAATCATTACCAAGTCCAAAATCAAGAGAAAAATATACGTTTCTTTCAACTCGGTCAGAATAATGAAGTTTTAATTACAGATTTGCTGGTTTCAGGACAAGCAAAAAATCTTATTCCTTTGAGGTTTTGGCGTAAAGTCAAAAATAAAAAATATTTTCCTCTTGTAAACTCAATCCGGGGACATACTGTATATAATAAAAATTAAAAATTAAAATAAAATTACATTTGCTTAAAATTTTGTATTGTTTCGCGGTCGATAAAAACAAATTAATTTATTGAAAATTGGACAGGACGTCTGTCGGGTCAGCTAGTAATAATTAAAATTGCTCAGTATTCGGGTATTCAGTAATTCTCAGTATTCGTGGTTACTTACCCCATGGTTTTGGAGAGTGGCTACGATGTGCGATTAAAACATCTGACCAGCAAGGAACCTCGTAAAAGTCGAAATCACGAGGATTTCCTTCTAGTCAATTAAAAAAATGTTTGACATAATTTCTATTGTTAATAAAATTAAATGTTTTGCAATTATTTTGCTTTGGGTTTAAATCCAGGTGAAATCTTCCTCAGGTTACTGGCCATTTTGTAGCTCTAGGTCTGCCTTCTTTTTCTGTCCTCACTGTGTGCACACAGTAGGTACAGTTGTTGGGTTTAAAAAAAAATACATTACATTTTTAGTTTTAATTCAGTTTTGATTAAAGTTTTAATATAATTCATCCTGTTTCATCAGGGTTCGTTCTTTGATATGAAAACTTCTGCCATTTCATATGATTTCTATACTGCTAAAAAATATATTGAAGAGGCTGTGAGTCTGTTCTGAATTCAAGCATGTACGTAGGTAGAATGGCGTTTTGGAAAGCAATGGCGGCGTCTTCGCAACTTGTTGCTCCGTCCTATGATAGATGTACGTGCACTTTAGCATAATGAGCTCGAAAACGCTCCCCTATATGTCTCTTCGTAGATATTTTCGTGGCTCCTTTACCTGTTCGATGCAGTGCTTTTAAAATGCCCTTTAGATTGAATGGGACAGCGCCAGTGTAAAATCAGTGTATACATTCTTTATAGGAGCAATAATGGGACCCCAACATTTCATTATGGTGCGGATAATGTTGGCGGCATTGTCCGTGGATTGTGCACTTGATCTAGACTCCGCTTTTGCTGTGTAAAGACATGAATAATAAAGTTAAACAGGTAGGCCATTATCACATTGTGCCGATATAAAGCAAGGTGGCATTCACATTCAATTCGACTTCAATGCTATTCACGCGGATTTATATGTTGTTGCGATGCGAAATTTACACTCTTTGTTGTGAGACGGGAACTTCTTCGGGGACGTAAACACGCGCTAAACAACGACCAACAGGTATGCTTTAATATGTACAATTTGCAAGTCAAAAATTAAGTTAATATGTTGTGTATTTCTCGATTTTACTTTAATGTATTTAAAATAATCCTAATAATTAACGTAATTGTTTAGTCTCCAATAGAGAAACATTTAAGAACCACAATTTTGTTCATGCAAGGATAAAGCTCTCAGTGTTAGGATACTTTAACTAAGTCGTGGAAATAAAAAGCAACAACCAAAAATGCTAAAAATATCCGCCGCCCCCATTTCTCATTCATTACCCTCCCCTTTGAAAGTTTTCCTCGCTGTTTGCATTCTCCCATCCACCTCCAACAGGTAGAAATCAGCCCCGAGCTCGAACACATTTTCTTGAGCACTTCCATATACATTGCTTTCTTACCTGAGTACATGCGACCCTCGTCGAAACGATAATCATAGTTGCCGTAAACAAGTCTTACAACCCTGTCAATTCCACCACAACCCTCCGACAATTCATGTGAACAGCGGGAAAATACGCCTCGCGTGAATTTTCACGAGGAATAAATTTGGGTATTTTCAGACTTTAGACAGAAAATTTTAATGACATTGCATGAAAAGCGCAGAAGGGTGGATGAGCCGTGGTGGAAACGAACAATTTCTGGGTACAGAGCAAGACCCGTGTGAAACGGCCACCGGAAACCTCCCTTCAGGTGAGCCGCCCCCTTCCCCTATGGGAAGGTGAAGAGTGGGCTTAGTGCACGGATTATTAGCGGGGTTTATATTTCACACACGAAGAAAAAATGCGACAGGGGTGCGGGGCGGGTTGGTTTTACAAGACCAATTTCTGGGTTGAAAATGTCATAGCAAATTTGTCCGCTGAAAGAAGGATTTAACAATTTTGTAGTTGGGGTTATTCATATCAATTTCAGCTATCTATACAGTGCGATCAACAAAGTTTTTTATCGAGGAGGCAGGTTACGGATGTCGTTGATAACTAGGTACATGCATTGACATGTGTGTTAATCAACGACATGCATTCATAACGCAACAATCTGCCAGATAAGAAATTGTACTTGTAACACTGAATAACATTAAGTTTTCCAACAAGAAAATTAGAGGTTTCTCTTTAGGTGGGATCTTAATTTTCAAAATTGGGGGTAATAAGAATACCGAAACTATGGAATATGATGATAAATTTTTATAAGCACTTTCAACACTTTGTTGACAAAAACATTAATTGATTATAATTAATTATTCCGTGTTAAGTAACACAACACTACAATTGATTCACTCACTTGAAGTGTGGCGAATATTTAAACCTGAGAGGAGAGTCATCCCTAAAAGTAAAAAAACCCAAGATTATATGGTTTTAAAATTTACGCGAAAACCGCTAGCATGATTGAAGAACCATTAGTAAATAAACCCATAACTCTTGGCCTAAACAAAAAACGAGTGCGGTGAACGACTGCCAATTAATTTCTTTCAGTTTTGCTTTGACTGTTGACAGTGCACTAAATATTTTAAATTACCTCTATTTTCAAATAGTGGCATTACTGATATGATTATGACCTACGGTGAAACCCGTGGGCCCGGAAGTTGTACAGTGTGCGAGGAATTATTAGCGAACGTTCGTCTGAACATAAGACAACAAATGTGGTTCTTACAAGACTGAGCTCCTCCCCATTGTGCACGCATTATGTCAGACTGGTTACGTAATAATTTACACGAAAAACACCGTGCAACAATTATGGGAAAGAGTGATTTATGCCCGACGTGTTCAACAGAGACCAGGGCGGTCGTCATTATGAACAATTTTTATAAATGGTACGTTGTCCTAGGTGTCTTTATCTTTTTCAATACTAAAATCAAGAGTGGTTTTTTGCCAATCGGAAAAGATTAGTCAATAAAAACCGAGATGTTTACAATAGTTCGCATCGTAAGTAGTTTTTATGCCCAAAATAAATCCAGCGACTATCAAAATGTTTTGTGTGTAAAATTGACTGTTCTTTTTTCGACAAACGCAGACAAATTATCCTTTTCGAGATTTACACCACTTTGAGAAATTTTAACAAATCCGGTGCTACCAGTAGTAAATAAAATTTCTTGTTCATATTTTTCAAGGGGGTCCAAGAGCTTTGACACTGTGTGTATTACAAATCTTCTGTAAGAAAAACATGAAGTTCTCTTCCAGAAAATGTGTTTTTGTGGCGAGGTCACCTGGTGAGTTATTTTCGTCTCCGAGGCAGAGCTGTGTACCATACGCAGACGTGTTTTAGGAGCAATTCGGGGGCTAATAAAACGAGCAGTTTGTGAATTTACAGCGGTCATATATCATTGGGATCCTTAATCAATCACTCGGAGCGGTGGACGCGGGTGAGAACGCGCTTATTCATACGTGGTCAAGCGGATGGCAGTTATGGATGATGGAATCGGAAATGTGCCGTGTGCTTACCAAAAAAAAAAACGAATAAAATCAAACGTGCCACTAAAGGCGTAATTAAAATGCAATTACAGCCGCACCTGTGGGCACAGAATGGATTTTTCGTCTGCATTAACATGCATGTTAAATTAATTAACTGGTGGAATTTCGGTGAGAACTACTGAAAAGTTTGGACTTTTTTGTGCGTACCTACCAACTGACACAACAATCGCTTCCTCCGAGGCGTAGAAATGAGAGATAACTGCAGCGCCATCTCATTGTTAATTGAAGAACGGGTGATATTTCTTTTCGACGATTTGGAATCCTACAATTTGAAACTCAAGAACTCGAATTCAAGCAACTAATAATTTTCTATTTCGCAATAATTATCTAATATACAACGGAATGGCAGAAACGTGGGTAGGTGAAAAGGAATGGAAGAAGATAGAAGAGAGAATGCCGAGAAACTACATATCGAGACGAAAAAAGAAGAAAGAAAAAGCGAAAAGACAGGGTGAAATAAAAAACTACAGAGAACTGCAATAATAGACAGAAATTTGAAACTAGGAACAAAAAAAGTGAAAATAGTCACTCTATACCGTATAGAGATGAGAAAAATAAAATAAATGTTAAATAAATAATATTAATGAAGAGAGTATAAGGAAGACAAAAAAAAAGAAATGTAATAATTGGGAGAGACTTCAATGCGAGAATTGGGACAAGATTAGGAAGACTAAATAATGGGACAAAAGAAGCGGGAAAAGAATCGAAGAATAAAACAGAAAATAAAGAAGAGTGAAAAAAGATATCGAATTTACAGTAGAGAGAGGATATGAGGTACTAAATAGCAACTGGGAGGATGATGCACGAAAATTTACGTACTTGGGACCGAGAGAAGAATCAGTGATTGATTATGCAATAGTGAAACAAAAAGATTGGAAAGTATGAAACACAGTGGAATCAGATCACCAACCGTTAGAAAAAAGAATAGTTGGAGAAGAAATAAAAAGAAGACACTAGTGATAGTACTAATAGCAGGTTCTGTTCTTTGGACTTTTAGATCAGTTGTTTTAGATCTTGAAGGTGGCCTGTGGTTCCTGTTGTGTTGGTTGGTGTGAGTGCAGCTTCCGTTCAAATCTACTGGTTGTTATTTTTCTGAATTTCTTGAATAGTGGTCACCTTTTTAATATATATATATATATATATATATATATATATATATATATATATATATATATTAAAAAGGTGACCACTTATATCTTTCTCTATAAACTGTATTCTAACGATATTTAACAATTATTGTTCTTCAGCATGTTTAGTATATTCCATAGAGATGCAGTTTTTTCCTAGAACTTTTTGTTGTTTGAGGGCATGTTTGATTATTATTATTGGAACTTCCTCTGATCCTACATTTGTGATTTTTTGTTTCTGCCTTGCCACTTCTTGTATCTGTACCCGTGTGTGTTGTTACGTTAGTTACACTAGTTTGTCAATGTTATTACAGATCCTAAAGCAACAAAATCGGAGATTGATGAAAATTGACTTGAGCATAAGTGGCAAACGTTGCTCTGATAAATTTGTTTTCCAAAATTAGGATGGTTCTTTTCCAAAGATAAAATTCCTTTTAATATTAATATTTGAAAAAAAAATCACCACGAGGTAAATTCAATCCGTTAAGATTATAGTCATGAGAGGCAATCTCGAAGAAGATCGACTGGAATTCATTTTCATCAAATCCTCCTTTACTCGACGATACTGAGATTAAGACTTAGACGATCCGAGGAAATCGGATGTGGTGCGCGAATATTATATGGAACGTTTCCGCATTGAATTGTGAGTACTCCTTAAAGGTGAAGAAGTGCACCAATTATCTCACATTGGTTCAGAATGGTTCAATCCAAACCTTTATTTCTTTCGAAGATTTGACTAAAATAAATAATGACAATAAACAATCTCTTGAGGACAGACAAATTTTACCGCTTTACCGATGATGTCTTCTAAACTAACTGTGATGTGTAAGGTTCCAATTATTTTTATATAAGCCTGCTCAACAGCAGATCCTACTCCAGCAATAAAATATTTTCCTCCTCGACACCGAATCTCCCTGGTTGTCTACCTGCACCGTCGTCACATTTCTGTCCAGCACAGCACAGCACACGTGTATAGAATCAGAAGTTGGCATCGGCTGCCTCTGGCGGACAGTTTGCGTTTCCGGCGCTTGAATGCGTTTATCGGGCCTCGTGGACACCGGAACTGGCGCCCGGAGCTGCCGGAACAAGACGACACACGTCATTTCCGCAAATGTCAGATCTAGGACAGCGGCGACTCACCGGACGGACCTTCCGATAACTAGTTTAAATAAATTGCCTTCTACTAATATTAAATCGAGTTTGCAGATAAGCGCTTCGGCCGGATCGATGTTATGTTCCAACTCCGGGCAAAAATCCGGAGCCCGGAGATTTTCCCTAGGTGTACAACACACATTGTGTTTTTATCGCGCCTCTAAAATGCCCCTGGCTCGGACTATTTCCGGAGTTTGACAGCTCGACCTCGGATATGACGTTATCTACACGTAGACTTTTGTGTGCTGGCCTTTTGACCTTTTACCTAAAAAGATGACATTCTTCATGTGTTTATTTAGATTTTATCACAAGGCCATCTCTCTCGAAAGGGTTCAATTTTAGAAAATTCCTCATAAATATTGGGACGTCTCAACTTTTTGCATTTAACAATAATAATAAAACTTTAGTATGTGTACACTTACAATACACTAAAAACAATTTTTTTGTAGACATGAGAAAAAATTGAAAGCTCTACGAATCAGATTCGCGGTAATATACAAGATCTTGTATAAGGATTACAATTTTTTTACTCGTCAGGATGACCGTAATTTAACAAGTACAATGCCTTGTGAAATTGTTGATTTTTGACGTCTTTTATATATAATATATATAAATAAAAAATATATATATAATAATACGTAATATAATATATTTATATAGGTATGATACATGAACTTAAAAAAGTTAAAACATAGGTGGTAGGTATGTATAAATATATAGGTATGTACTTACCAACACGCATAGTCCAAATAGCGAAGTCCAACACAGCCAAATCTGTAACAACAGATATACATTATATAGCTTTGGATGTTCAATTTGTAGCATTCATCCAAAATGGTTAAATGATAACATTCCGCTAACATAGAAGCAAAAATAAATCTACAATTTAATCTGAACATATTGTATACCAAGTACACTATTAATTTATGATCAGCCTCTAGATCCAAAATGAAACACTGCAAACTCAGATTTATCAGAATCATAAGTATAAAAATTTATAAATCCAATTTTTTTTTCTTCATGTCGTTGTCTTGTGTATTTTTGTAGACGTGTATTCGACTACTTTAGGCATGACATGGTGGAAAAGTTTTTCTAGATCTTTTTATTTTCTGTATTTATGTTCTTTTATGTAAGCAGTACCTTTATCATAATGGTGAACTTAGCCCAATAGAGAAATTTTGAGGTTAGGTTTGACAGCTGTCAAATTAAATACATATGCGGTAATATTTATATATACCAGTTACACTCACCGGCAAAAGAAAAATTAGATTAATTTGCCTGGTTTTTGGATCATCGTTGTGTATCTAGAGGCCTTGTAAACGTAAATCTAGAGGCCTTGTAGCAAATTATTTATACAAAATTGACAGCTGTCAACCATTCATGACAAAATTGTAAGCGATTTTTTTAAGTGCCAAATTTTTTTGTATTCCTCTAATTTTTCCAGTGAGTTTAGTTTTTCAGGTTAGCATAGTTATCTTTATCAGAATTGAGATTCCTTTTCTGGTTCTTATACTGTTCTTTGCCTAGAATGCTTAAACATATCCGCGGTACATGTATATGTAGTTGAATGTACATATCTTTCATTTTATGTCAGATTCCATGTGAAACTCTTTATGGTGGAAGTCCATCACTTTCTGCTTTTTGACATTAGTATTTATTTTGGAACCTTATATTATATAAATTGCCAAAATTGAAAATTCTATGCTCAATTCTTAAATTAATATCACAACGCAACTTTGAATACTTAGCTAAATTGTAACCATGAATTATCATATATATATCCTCCCGACAATTCAGCGTCCGTACATTTTAAAATTACATATGCTTCAGCGTCCGCCGCCTTTAGACGTCCGTATAGGGACGCTGAAGAAAAATCCCATGTTAATTGCTGCTACAGTACTGGTGCTGCCATTTCACATTTTTTTCTTTTTACAAACCTCTATGAATGTATGTTTGGTGTCCCTGGAAAGAAATCTTTATCTTCAAAACTGTGGCTGATAGCAACAATCCATTAAACAACGAATTAAAATGCAATGTACATTTGCTCACTAAGAAACGGTTTTTCAAAATTCACTTCCTTTCCTTATTTTAGTAGAATAAGTCGAGTTGAGTCAGCACCGTTATCTAATCCGAAAATGAGTGACACCAGCTTCTTGTCTTCTTTCCAGATCCTCAAGCACCCTTCTCTAAAGATCCGATTTTCTTCCATTTATTTCTATAACTCACGGTGCTCCAGCTATCTCTCAAAGCAACTGCAAACCCTTTCTTCTTCCTTCGTACCCAACTTCATATTTCTTGGTAACCTTCATATCGATTTATTTATTTCTTACAAATCTTTGTATCCCACTTCTGACACCAATGTTGCGTTTCTGGGTACCATTATTTTTACAATTTATTTAGACTACATATTGCAATATATACATTATTTACACTATTTACAAATCACGTAAACAGGCTCGTCTATTTATTTATACATCGTGCGACACTCCAGGTAGATAAAGGCCACTGTCCGACTCAACCTTCTGATCTTCGACTCCGACTGTGACTGTAATACCTGATTGGTGCATTCTTCTAGACGCCTCCAGATAGTTCCACTGATGACATCATCTAGTTATCGCGATACAGATAGAACATCGATGTGTATCGAATACTCCACAAGATGATGTCTTATATCTCATATCTATATATTTAATCGTTAAACATGAATCGATTGGTAACAAATAAAACAGTGTGTACTGCACCGATTTTTTGGATTGATTTTTTAAATTAAAGACATTGATAAGATCTAGGCCTAGATTAGTTTTCATTTTCAAAAATTTCACAGGTTTATTGATTATTTGCATTTTATTTTCGGCAGATACCAGTTCATTACAGTCACCGACTTGAAGTAGCGTGAGTTGTTTTGAGTTAGAAACTGGGTAACTAACGCTAAATATAACTTCGCCCGTCCCCTGAGATTTGAACGTGCAGTGAATTCAGAGTGGTGTGGGTTTACCTCAAAAATGTCGCCTAAAAAACTATCTTGGCAAATTCGGAATATTAGAAGTACATAGTAAAGACGGGTATCACATTAGTGAATGGCACAAGAATGCGTGTTAAACGATTGCATCAAAATACAATTGATTACAAAATCTGAACTGGGCGATCAACTGGGAAACGTATTTTAATACCCAGAATTCATATGACGTATTCTGGTACATTATTGTCATTTTCCTTGAGGCGAGCCCAATTTCCAATCATATTAGCATTCGCTATGACCATTAATAAATCGCGAGGGCAAACCTATGATAAGGTTGGGATTTTATTACCACAATTTGGCTTTTTATTTTGCTGCAAGTAGAGTTCGTACATTCGATGGTCTCCGTTTCTACAATGTTATACGGCACAATAATGAAAAAATGTTTATGCAAAATATGGTATATAAACTACGTCCCTGCTTCGCACAGTGATTTTATTTTATTATTTTATTTAATACTTCACACGTTGTTTTTATACCTTTATTTTATTTGATAAGGAAAGGAATTTTGAAAAACTGTTTCCTAGTGAGCGCCTGCGTGGTAAAATAAGTAAGTGCAAAATTTCATAATTGCAATCGATTCAGTGGATCCGGAGATTTCTTTATGAGTGAGTGATTGGTATTTGGATTTTATATATGTATACATATAGTAGTAGCTGACCCGAAAGACGCTGTCCTCTCCAAATTTCAATAAATTTGTTTTTGGACAGATCGTAAAAAACACAAAAAACACAAATAAAACAAATATAATTTTATTTTATTATATACTGATGGGATGCGTTTATCCAGATTTTTTTTCAGATCTTTTCAATCAAGCTCTTAAAACAAAATTGTTAAAATTTTAAAACTGAGGCGTTTCAGTTGAAGCTTTTTAATATATCGGCTTTCTATCACACCTATTTAACGCCAAATCGTGTTAAAATACTTCTAAAGACATATTTTTACATATTATTGCTAAATTAACAGTCAAGGTCGTTTAATGTCTCCAACAATACTCTAAATTCTAAAATTAATAGAGTAGGGGTTTAATCAATTTCCCAAGTTTATTTTCGTTGAAATCAAGTCAAGCTTTTGTTCGTACAAGAAAAAAACAGTACAAATAATTGATTTATAGACAATATACAGTAACTTAGTACTTTTTCAGTCAGAATTTTCAGAATTTTCACCAAAAAATTCTCAACCGCCAAAACAGTAAAAAAAAACAAAATTCGGAACTGAAGCGTTTGTCTGAATCTTTTATTTATTTATTTCAGATGTTTCTCTCTACATGGAATATCACAGAAATTGATAACACAAAAGCTATGACGCGTGACTGACATTAAAAAAAAATGGGGACACCTACCGGGTCCAATTTTGAATCTAAACTTAAATCATACATACTTAAGTCACTTGTGTGAACTGGCAACACTGTAGGACGCTTAATGTATTGAAATTAGTATACGAAATATTCAACGGATGCAGAAGCGATAGTAACGTATAAAGTATATTGAGGACGCTAATATGATAGTGAAATGCAAAGACGCTGCTAAAAAGAATAGGAATCTATAATTTCAATTTGGAAGTGATACTTTCAATTTTATGGTATAATTAAACCACCGCCGTCTATCTGTAACAAAAAGCAATAATATATTTTGATGGACGCAGAAAGTTTACAAAACGGAAAGACGCTGAATTGATAGTGAGATCTATATACAGGGTTAGTCAAAAGTATGGAATGGGCGGTTTATCTCGGTAAATATAAATTTTATAACAAAATGTCTTGAGTAAAAGTTTTTTTACTATTCATTCTTTATTTCTTAACCTGCTCGTTGTTTTTATATGTCAACGCATTACCGGAAAAACTGATTTTTGTTTTTTAAATGGCAACCTAGTATTTTTGTTTCTCTTTTTTTTTTATTGAAATGATCTGGTATTTTTTTGTGTGGTTTGAGAACAAAATTTTAGAAAAAAATTTTAACTTAAAATTTAACTTAAATTAAATGTTCAAACTGAAGACCCCCTGCAGCTTGACAGTAACCTAATCTGTCATAAAAATTGCGTAACGAATTTTGTAGCCAGTTAGGTGGTATTTCTGCGATTCCATGTCTGATTTTGACTTCCAAATCTTCAAAATTTTGGGGTTTTTCTTTGTAAACTTTAGTTTTTAAATGACCCCAGAGGAAAAAATCTAAGGGGCTTAAATCGGGGGACCTAGCAGGCCATTCAATAGGCCCCCGACGTCCTATCCAACGACCTGGAAAAATATTATCCAGAAATAGGCGAACATCAACCCCATAATGGGGTGGAGCGCCGTCTTGCTGAAACCAAATATCTCTATGAACGTTGTTATGAAAGGATATTAAAAAAATACCAGGTCATTTCAAATAAAAAAAGAAACAAAAATCAGCAAAAAGATTACTAGGTTGCCATTCAAAAAACAAAAATCAGTTACGTTTTCATGGAAATGCGTTGACATATAAAAACAAGGATCAGATTAAAAAATAGAGAATAATTAGTAAAACAACTTTTATTAAAGACATGTTGTAATAAAATTCATATTTACGGAGATAAACCGCCTATTCCATACTTTTGACTAACCTTGTATAATATACATATAACCAATTAAAGATATCTTTTGTAGATTTATAAAATACATAGGTATTTATTTATGATCAAGTTTGCCACCAAAATGTCGGTCTTTTATTTTAAATTTATTTAAATTTATGTTTAAGGTGGAAACTAACAAGCTAAATTATTTTTTTTAGTAAATTTACGTAAATGACCGATGTCTTTCATATCTACTAAGCAAATGGTGTAGAACTTAACTATTTAACAGTACAATGCACTGTTTATGAAATAATATGTTAAGAATATTAACAAGAACTAGAAATATTGATCCAATGGACCAGTACAGTTAGTAAACAAAATTTGATTCATACATCCTGTGGAAAACAAAAAATTGCACGTACAATGTGTCCCTGGATGGGGTGCCCATGAGGTGATTTTTTCTAGTAAGTTGTTTGGCGAAGAATATTTTTGGTCTTGACTGGTTTTGCTTGTTATAAAATTACAAAAAAATATATAAAACATTGCAAATCTTCGTTGCTATGTTTTAATTGGAGGCTTTTTTCTATAAACAGGATCGAATTTTTGTCTAAGTCCCAAATTTTTTGATCAATCTAGTATTTAAAGCCGAACACTGCCTAGCAACGCCTAAAAAATACCATAGAAACTTCATTAAACTTCAAAAAAATCGGAGTACTAAGTCTTCAGCAAAGAATTTTTTAAATTCAGTGACGTATCATCATATCGGCACGTAATCCAAGAATTTCAAGAAAAAATTACTGGGGTTCATTTGAGCCGCAATGGGTTGTTCAAATTGTTGTCTTACAGCCCGATTTCATGTTCTGGGTCGTAATTTGCGATGAGGTGCAATGGATTAGGCAGTAAGGCTCAGTTTCATGTTTCATTTCACTTGAAATTGATCCTTACTGACTTTACTGGTATTTAGTTACGACGTTTCCATAGCAACCGGCTTTTGCGACCAGTCGCAAGCCAACATGAAATCGGGCAGTTAATTATTTTAATGGGAATGAAGTATCAGCCGTGACTGCCACTGTGTTCTGTTCGCTAGGCAACCTTAGCTTCAGTTTATGGACTTCAAATCTTCAAAATTAAAGAAAAAACCGCTTCATTTAAGACAGGTTGATTAAAATGTTTTACTGTTTTAGTTTTCTACAGTTTTAAGATAAGCAAAACCAGTCTAGACCAAAAATATTCTTCTCCAAACAACTTATTAGAGAAAATCACCTCATGGACACACTGTATGTAATTAAATGGAGAAATTTGACATTCAAAGCCTACTTGATGTATGAATCATTTAAGAAGATCCTGTATGAGTCTTACACACAAGGATTTACTTTATTTATTAGACTGTTTATTAGAAACATAAGAAGAAGCAAAAAATCAGATATATTTTACTGAAGTCAAATAGGCCTTTGTAACTTTCGGAGTATATACTGAAAAGAACCACGATTTATTTCTTTTTACTTATTTCTTCTGACAATCAGTTACTTCATTAAAAATAGTCTTTTATTGGCAGTTCTATTAATTTTAGGTTAATTATTTTTATATTATATCAACTGTTTGAAGTAACCTATACGTCAAATAGTGCGCTGACGACGCACTTTTCCGGGGCGAATGCCAATTTTTGCAGCACGAGGCGAATGCGAGTATTGAACACAGTTTTTTGTTTTCGTTCACGCAAAATGAGAAAAAACAAATTAACGTCAAATTTTTAGGTTAGCTATGACAGTTGTCAAATTAAGTACCTATCGTAATAGTAGATTATATTATAATTGACAAAAATGCTTCATTGTCAGCGAGTGAGATCTTTGAATCACGAGTGCGATAGCACGAGTGATGCACACTTCACGAGCTTACAATGGCATTTCGGTCAAGTGTAAGATACGACGTTTTATGTCTGACGTGTAATTTCTTGTGAAACGTTAAAAATTAATGAAATGGTTAAAATGACGTTTAAAAAAATAATTAATGTCTTACCATTGTGTAACCATAGTAATTCACCCCTTTTAACATTATATCACTTGTGAATAAAATGCTACATTATACCTTCCATTTGCGTGGAATAATAAGTCATCTAGACGTTGGTAGGGCATCAAAAGTATTTATTTGACTAGAAGGGTTATACCCAAAAGATACACAATTAGTCGTGTGTGGTTAAAAGGTGGTATAATGCTAAATCGAACCAAAACGTAATTAAGGGTTAAATTCCTTTAACGGTCCTGAATACAGGTACAATTTCCACTTTTTGAACATTTACGGTTTTATTGCAGATAAATTTACCTGCTTTGGAAATTTTATCTTTCTTGATAATCGGAGGAGGGGCAGATAAGTTACATACTTGTTGTACATACTTATTCTTTACTGATAGTGTATTTATGGTAATTCTCGAAGGCTGGTCGGCTTTAATTTTATTGCAGGTTATTACCTACAATAAAATTAACACAATTGCGACGCCGGCGCCGTTTTTGGGCGCACCGTGGAACCGCAGTTGAGTGTATTCATGACATTCAAAGACAAAGCGGCTCGGCTGTTTAAGTAAAATTCTATAAATATATTACGTAATAAACTATGTAAATTTAAACCCTTTATTTAATAATAAAATAAAAAAAGAAGAATAACAATAATTAAAATGGAAGAAAATGGATCGTTATGTACACAATTATTATTTTGTTATAAACATAGAAGACAAATTTAAGAGTGTGTCAGCATTAAATTTGGAACTCGAAATTATCATTATATCACAATTGAAAAGTTTTAAAACCGAGTTACAAATGCCGCCGGCTCCCCTAATTAAGTATTTTACAGCAAAACCTGTAAAAGTTTTATAGAATACGAAGAAGTAGGACCTATACCCATAATAATTATTATCTTACACTGGTAATCAAATTAATGTTAAAATAAAACAGCTAGGAAAAAGGAGTGAAGATATACTGAAAATAGGAGCAGTTTGGAAATATGATTAATTTAATTACTCATTTCAATTATTCTGCAGAAGCTTTGAACAGGAGCAATTTGTCGTTCGACACTATGTCTTCACAAAATTAAAAAAAGTGGATTTAGGTAATATTTTTTATATAATATTTTCAGATCGTTGTTTTTACATGTAAAAGTCCTGTCTCAAAATCCACTCAAGTATTTAATTATTTAAAATAATGAAAATGTAGTACACATTTTGAAGGTCAGAACAAAAGTTTGCAATCAGTCTAAAGAAAACATTTAAACTAGAAGTTAAAAAGTCCCAATCGCGACCCTCAAATCAAATTATTCCGATTACGAGTTAAGCCGCTGTGCTGCACCTCCCAATTTCTTAACTTCCCAAACGTCAATGAAATACAAAACGTCTCTAAAATTGCAATGAATGACAGAATAAAATATAGGGCGTGGTGCACACGGTGAAATATAACGCTGGGACAGAAATATCTTGTTCGACGACCACAATGGGTCTCGGAATACGGAAAAAAATAGGTTAGGTCCCGGCCATTCATCGGTCGTGAGTGAAAACTAGAAGCTTCGCCCCCCGTGGTTGTATTGTATGCAGAATTCGACATGTTAGACTGGGTGGAATCGACCATATTCACACGTGCTTTGCCCAGACGATGGTACAAAACATTCCGATTTAATGGTGCACAACTTTTACGAGGCTTTAACGCTGATTTTGGCATCCAGGTAAATCTACCTTTGCCGGTAAAAGGACACCAAAATTGAAGATTTTTAAGAGCGAGTCTTACCTTGGGGGAAATAAATTGGTTTATTTAATGTTGTTTCTAGTCACAGAGGAAAATTAGGCACGATCCGAATCCGGACTAACAAAATGTATAAAAGAATATGTACTGTAACTAATTTAGACATCAAATAACTTTACTTTCAATTTTTAGTCTAGGTAATATACAAATTAATCCATCTGTTTCCGCTACCGTACATTATACAGGGTCTTCATACATGATTCATCATACATCGCGTCAAAATTTTCCATTTAGATACATGTAAATTTTGTTTTCTAGAGGCAACATGATGTATGAATCATTCGTGAAGACTCGATATACTTAATTATGGTATAATAATGGTACCTGAGGGTTAAATTTTCATAGCATTTTGATCTTATTACGAAACTAAATACACTGAATACACAATTAAAATATGCTGCAACCCATAATACACGCAATATTGACTGGGGAACAATGTGCAACAGAACGAACTTGTTGATAACACTTCAAAACTATTTCCATTATTGTATTATTAATATACTCTTTAACTTACATCTAAAATAAGTTTGATAAGTATCTGTAAATATTAATTACTAGCAGTTACCCGCGACTAAAAAAATAACAAAAAGTAATTTTCGTCAATCACGAGTCCAGTCTTTTTAAAAAGAGAATCTACTTCCCAATTTTCAAATAATGTATTATAATGTTACACGGTTCTTTTTTTGCAAAATCGTAAAACACGTCTAGATATTTTTAAAGGAGAGTCCAAGTGCAAAATCTCATGCCTGTAACATTGTCTGTCTTAAAGTCATAAAATTTTTACAAAAATCACTCCCAAATCCATCCTCCTTTTTTTCCACAGTTGGTAATTTTAACACCTCCAGTCAAGCTATAGGAATTTTCGATAAAACCACCCTTTATTTTTTCTCGGTCGGTAAAGAAATTTTAGCAAGATTTTCACGTTTTTAGCATTCTGGGTTTTCGAGATATAAATTTTGAGAAAAACTTTTTGCCCCTTTTTCGCCGTTTGTGAATAAATTTTTGGAAAATCGTCAAAAACGGGTGGAGTTATTTTCAAAAGCGAGTTCGGGTACGAATTTTCACGTCTCTACCATTTTTGGTTTTCAAGTTGCGTAAAGTCTAGAGAAGCCAATTAACCCCATTTTCACCCCATTAAAAATGCAATTTTCAAAAATCCTTTCTTAGTGCGCCCATAATACGCCCTAAAAACTACGTACCTACCAAATTTCACCTTTCATGACTCAACGGTCTGGGCTGGGCGTTGATCAGTGAGAAATCAGTTTCGTATTAATATACATTATACTGGGTGTTATGAAAGTCCTAGCACAAAATCTAACCATAAGTAGAACTCGTCAAAATAAACATTTTTTTTATCTATCATTTTTTTCGCAAACACTCCATTACGGAGTTAAAATTAAGAAAAATTTGACCCATAAAACCAATGCCTCCCAATGGATCGACGTTCATTGACTGTCAGGAAGGCACAAAAACTTTTACCGATAAACGAATCGAAATAAAAACTGTTTAACTGGAAACATGTACCTACTCACCTATCATAATTTGCATAATATTGAAGTAGGTTAGCATGTAATAATAAACTGTCTAACTTTGATCAGGGATGACACACCGACAGTTCGAATACACTTCGAAGCACATCTTCGAATACATTTCAGGTTCAATTTCCAAAACGCGATAACATCTGGTACGTCCAAATCATAATAAAATAATGAGCGAGAACAAGAATCGAGCACATAACAATACATAGCGGCGAGTCACTCAACTTATGACTAAAATTTACTGTCAACCAATCAACGACAAATTTTTTGTCCCAAAAAACTCGTGGTGTTTACCTCATGTCGGCCTAGGCGGACGGTGAAATAAGGTGTCAAAATGTTCAAAAAAATTTAGTCGTAAATAGAAAAAATGTTTATTTTGAAAGTCGTTGATATCAAATTAGCAAAAACTTCCAGGGGGTCTATCATTGAAACCGGTGAGTGAGTGACATGGTATAATTGGTTGTCTACATTACCGTACTTCGTAGATTATTGTAAATAAAATTACGAAACTTATAACTTAGTCTAAAGGGCCTAAACCGCAGATTGTCTAAATTTGAACGTCTTTCAAGTAACAACGTAGTCTCACATTTTTTTCAAGATTATGAAGCCGTAATAACACTTACAAAAGTGACGTCATTTTATTTACATTTCTCATCGTAAACAAACACAAACGCAAATTTCGCTCAATAATAATCGATGACTTTTCTCGAGTGGCAATTTGTATATGACTTATTTGACATTTCTCGTGACATTTGACATTTCGCGTGAGTTGAAAAATTCAATATCTAAATACTCTTGAGAAAGTCTTGAGAGCGTTGTAAATAAACTAAACCTCTAATATTGAGTTAAAAATTCATTATTCATTATGATTGTGTATATAGATATAAGAAATAAAATGTTGATATTAGGCCTATGTTATTGTAAAACAACCTTTCTCCACAGTTTCGATTATTTCTGTGGTCCAATTACACTATTTAATTGGTCTGACACTCCTCCAGTAATAACACCTCCTGGGGGTCTACCACTGACATCGATGAGTGAGTGAGGTGGTATCTTTAGCTGTTTAAGGGCACAAACTATACAGCGAACTAATGTTAAAATACGGTTAAAATCAGTTAAATTGCAATTAATCCAATGCACACTACTACATAAACAATAAACAGACATAACCTCACTCTTTCAACCAAGGCGAGGAATAAACCCTAAATTAAATATTTATTCCTTAATATTGGAGGTTTAGTTTATTTACAACACTCTCAAGACTTTATTTGAGTATTTAGATATTGAATTTTTCAACTCACGTGAAATGTCAAATTTCACGAGAAATGTCAAATAAGTCACATACAAATTGCCATTCGAGAAAAGTCATCGATTATTAAGCGAAATTTCCGTTTGTGTTTGTTTACGATGAGAAATGTCCATAGAATGACGTCACTTTTTTGAGTGTTATTACGGCTTGATAATCTTGTAAAGAGTGTGGGAGACTTCGTTGTTACTTGAAAGACGTTCAAATTTAGACCATCTACGGTTTAGGCCCTTTAGACTAAGTTATAAGTTCCGTAATAATTTATTTACAATAATCTACAAAGTACGGTAAGGTAGACAACCAATTATACCATGTCACTCACCGATCTCAATGGTAGATCCCCAGATCAGTACATTTTCTGCGTTACTATTGGAGTTATTTATGCAAAAAGTGTAATGTTCATTGCACGCGGCGTGAAAATTGTCCTACGAGGCCGAGGGTCGACTTTTTGCACATGTTTCATACAACTTAATTTCTAAGATCACCCTAAAACCCAATTTTTCTAGAAAATTGGTGTCATGTAAGCTGTATTTGGCATGATAGCGGTGACAAAAGAGTACCTTCATTATTTAAGAAATTCTTTACCGCTTCTCTTTCTTTAGATTCAGTTTATCCACAAATATGTACTTAGTTATTACTTCTTTCTTTCTGCATATCAGTTTCATTATTTTCTGCAATTTTTCCAGTAATCTTAAGTAACTGTAGCACTTTTATTTTTACAGCTCCTTTGTAATTTCATTTTCTTTATTACATATTTTGGTTATTTTTCTTTATTTTCTAGTTTCATCTAAAAGTATAAGGAAAGTTTTCGTTTTAATAATTTCTCTCAAATTAAATTCTTTTCTACTCCATTTCTGATAATTGTGTTTATTTTCTGTTTAAATATCTACCATATCAGTATATCATCATATTTATTTTATAGTTCATTACAGTTTTTTTTTTCAGGTAAATCATACGTAGTTTTCTACAAATTGTTTCAAAAATAACGGACTGACTGTATCTCCTATATTTTTTGTTGGATATCGGAAAATACCAGTCATAATTCTTCTCCTCCTAAACGGCTTGACCGATTTTGATTATTTTTTTTTTTTGTACTTATGGGGTCACCTGGATGGTTCTTAGCCCCAGTTGGATCCGGTAGGTGGTGCTGTTGTCGAGATCCAGAATTTTGTTATTAATTCTTATTAAAAAAAAAGAGACCAAATCGGTCCAGCCGTTCTCTAGTGATGCGCTTACCACCGAATCTATATAATAAAAATGAAATAAATATAATAAATCTGTCCAAACACAAATTGATTGAAATTTGGACAGGACGTCTGTCGGGTCAGCTAGTGTCAAAAATTAGTAAAAAAAGTAGTTTTCAAAAATGTTCTTACGATCATACTTCAAACACACCGATTGTACAAAACACTTTCAAAATAATTAAAAACATGTATACTGTCCCGAAATTGTAGACAGTGACTCATGCCTAATTACTGTTAGCAATGAATGAAGCGGCAAATAAAAAGAAACGTTTCTGGCGACTTTGACCGAGCTTTCTCCACCACAACAATTTGGCCGCTTCATTCATTGGTAACAGTAATTAGGCATGAGTTACTCTCTACAATTTCGGGACTATAGTATATAGCATTATTATATACAGGGTGACTAATCAAAAACCTTTCCCGCTGTATCTTGTTTATCATTAACTCGATTTGAACACAAACATTATTTAAAAACACTTTCAAATGAGTAGGTACCTAAGTTTTATTTTTGTTTCTTGTCAATTTTTGAGAGATAACACTCAACTTTATTTTTTCGAATTGCACTGTACGTATTTTTTTAGTGATTCTTATTTTCTAAACATAAGAAATGTCACAATAGCTAACGCTAACGGCGTTAGAAGGGAATAAAAATTAGAAGAAAGAAATAGAAGAAGTAGAAAAGAAGTAGAAATTTTGTTATCTTACATAAGGAAAGTTTTGAAAAAAAAAAGAAATAAATTTTATAACGAAAGCTTGTTGACAATAAGCAAGTCTATGAAGAAATTCCTTTTGGACATTATGAATTACTTCTTCACT
Source organism: Diaperis boleti (assembly GCA_963583935.1). Lineage (NCBI taxonomy): Eukaryota > Metazoa > Arthropoda > Insecta > Coleoptera > Tenebrionidae > Diaperis > Diaperis boleti. The sequence continues at coordinate 21,862,452 of OY757247.1, read as the reverse complement.
AATTCTACTTATTTCGTATCGAATCCTAATTTTTAAATCTTCTAGATTCTGTGGTCTAACATAAACCTTAGACTTTAAATAACGACATAAAAAATAATCAAGGGGTGCGAGATCTGGAGACCTTGCAGGCCAGTCTATCGGTCTCCCAATCCACCTCCTAGGAAAGCAATTGTTCAAGTAATGGCGAACAGGAAGTGCAAAGTATGGTGGTGCACCGTTTTGCTGGAACCACAAATCATTTACTGAGGTCTGATCATTGTCACTTGGAAAATTTTCTACAAGGACGTATCTTCGTTAATTTTTGGACGACCCGTTCTTCTAATCGCTTTAACATGCTCAGTTCTTCTAAATCTATTTTCAGTTTTACTGACTGTAAATTGACTAATGAGTCTATCTGGATACTTTGCATTGAACAAATTGCAAACTTCTTGTTGGGTTCTAGTTTTATCCCCGCACCCAATCAAAATTAAAATGTCTATACGTTGTGTTTCTGTTAAATGAAGCATTTTAGAAAACGTTTTGTAAAACAAATTACAAATACAAATGAAACTGACAGTACCATTTGACTGTTTTTGATTTACCTACTTAATTTTTTGACTTGTTTTTGTTTCTCATAAAAAAATCCAATTTTATTTTTTTTTCTCGAAACTTTCATTTTGTAAGATAACAAAATTTTTATACTGTCGTTTAGACAATTAAAAGGGCTATCGGAATAAAAAAAAGGGGGTTTCTATTAAAAAAATAAATAACGATGACGTCATCACTCGAAAACAATTTGGAATTTTTGGAATTTTATTTGTGATAAAAGTATTCATTTTTATAAACCAAAATTGACCCGTCCAAAGATTTTTTCAAAATTTTCTTCAAAATTTCTTGGGGTGTCTTTCTGGAAAAATAAACAAATAATACCAACAATAAATGTATAGCCAGAATCTCTTTTAAATTCAGGGGCCATTTTAAGTTGATCAACTCAACCTCGCTGGTCACTTACGCCAAATGTTGACCTTTCAAATAATTATAATTGTATGATTTACGTAATAGTCTCACAAAATATTGGTTTTATATTCGTTTTGTAAAATGCATAATCGAGAAAGTGGTCCATAACTATAAATACATAATATATAAACTTTTCCGCTTATGTATTTAATTTGACAGGTGTCAAAACTAACCTAAAATTTGATGTTAATTCGTGCAGCCATCCTTCAAAAATTCGCCCTCGCCCCTGAGAAGTGTCTTGACAGCGCACTTGTATCGAAAATAACTATTTAAAAATTCGAAAAAAAAAAGTTTTTTGTACACTACAGAAAATACCTCTTACATCTCTCAAGCGAATTTCTCTTAAATCACGAAAGATCGAAGCTCAGGTCGCCTGAATGCAGCTTCAAAAGCATGACTTTTTCCACCTACACATGAACCGAATCCCGGCATTAGCACCCTCCGAGTATCACTTTTCCCGTGTCAACATCGACATTTGTCTTAGTGCCTATTAACAGTTGACAGGTTCCCTTGTTTGTCCGGGGTAAGTATCGGCAAATAGTTATAGTGTCATATTTCTGCGAATATCGAGGGTGATCGACATGAGAGAAAGATGAAAAAAATATACTGGATACTCGGTTCGCGATTAGAATTTGAAACGGTGTTGCTTTCTCGGAGGGGAGACGCAGAAGAAGAAGGAAAGAAAGAATGGTCAGTCGGTGGAGGAATGCCTTATTCATCGTCCATCGGTTCGGTCAGGGTCATTCGCTGTGAAATCCGCGCGACTCTAATGGCTTTCTGATTGCCAAGCAGCGGGGTGCACTTCTTAATGTTCCTATAACACCAGTAAATGCCCGGGACGTTAACATCCACGCACTGATTCCTCACAGAAGCCACGAATTGACCAGGGATCTAGCCGAGAATTAATCGCCGTCGCATCAGAGCCATTGTTGGTATTCCGACGTGACTTGTAAAGTGGAGCTATTTCTCTATTGCATATTTTGACAAACCCCTTACTTGCAAGGACGGACATAACAAATTGATTGCTTAAAAAGTCAGATTGTAAACATAAAAAAAATAAAAAAGTTTGGATTTTCATATTATAACGCCTTTTAAAAAAATTAATATGATCCTTAGTGACAAATATATAATAGTCCTCGGAGAAGCGATTTAGGTTAACCAAGTGCGTAAGTCCCCATTTATTATTATACAAAGTGGTTTTTAAACCTTAAAAAATTAAACGCCCTTAAATTTTTTTTTTTACAAGTTTCATTCCGTTGTTTTGTACGAAATCCGTTATCAGTCAATATTATTTTAGTCCGTAAATAAAACTTTGTTTTTTTTTATATATTTCCTTTCTGACGTGAAAACGTCTATTCGCTCGTCGAGTATAGTGATAGCCGGTCAAACTGTCTTGTGTTACAAAAACCGTCAGATTTGAATCGCTAATAACTGCGTTAACAACGGTTGAGTCCACAACGGGTGGAGCATGTCTTTACGAGTTCGTCGTGCAGTAATTGTTTTGCCTGTGACGTCATCGGATTAGTGTAAGTGCATGTTCGCGATTGTTTCAAATTAGCGTAAGTTATGTAGCGCGAAAAGGCGTTGAGCTAGGACGTTGATTCAAGTGTCATTGTAAAGAGTAAGCAAAGCACTACAAGGAGCCACAGTGAAATAATAAAAATAAGTATTCGTCGGAATATAAGTAAAGATCGATATTAAATTAAAAATTAAAAAAAAAGTCGTCTCATATGAGTCGTAAATATGGTCAGAATTATCAAAGGAATGCAAGAAAATAAAAAAGTTCAGGGGGTCTACCACTGACATCGATGAGTTGGTATAGTTGGTTGTCTACATTACATCGCTGACTTCAGGTGCATTTTGTCACAAATTTTATTACTGCAAATTACTCGAAGAGTGTCAGACCAATGAAATAGTGTAATTGTGGTGAAATGTTGTTTTACAATAACTTAGGCTTAATATCAATATTTCATTTTTTAAATCTATATACACAATCATAGCAGCGTTCAAGAATGAAAAATAAAACGGCAGAAAAATAAAACGTGCAATGCTTAAAAAAATCTTAAAAAAAACCAATCATTTAAGTACTTCAGGAACTTAACAAAGTCATCCTCCATTTTGTTCTTAGCTGTTTAAGAGCACAAACTATACAACAAACTAATGTTAAAATACGGCTAAAATCCAGTGCACACTACTACATAAACAATAAACAGACATAACCTCAGTCTCTCCTAACGACCCCAAGGCGGGGAATAAACAATAAATTAAATATTTATTCTTTTTTTTTACTCAATATTAGATGTTTAGTTTATTTACAACCCTCTCAACAGTTTATTTGAGTATTTAGATACATATTGCATTTTCCAACTCACGCGAAATGTCAAATTTCACTTAAAAATTGTCACTCGTCAAAAGTCATCGATTATTAAGCGAGATACGAGCGAGATTTGCAGGAGATTTGTTTACCGGAGAAAAAAGTCAATAAAACGACGTCACTTTTGTCACCCTTGATCTTCTTGTAAACAGTGTGGGTGGCTTCGTTGTTGCTTGAAAGACGTTCAAATTTAGACCATCTACGGTTTAGGCCTTTTAGACTAAGTTATAAGTTTATTTAGAATAATGGACGAAGCAAGGTAATGTAGACAACCAACAATATCATGTCACTCACTCATCGATGTCAGCGGTAGACCCTAGGGCCGAATAAATGCTAGGGCTTAGACAGCGTCGAGAGAGGAGACTTTAATGTCAATGCCGACAGCGATTTGTTATGATGTTTATGTTATGATTTGTATCCTTATTTTTTTTTTTGTGTTACTGTTCTTCTGCTTTAGGATGTTCATATGAGAGAAGCTCGCGTGTGTTACTAGGGATAGTCACACTAGCGTTATATCATCATGAAGAATTTGGTAGAAACTAGTGGGTAGCTTTATAGTCGGAGAGCCGGCGGATGTAACTACATATTTCCAATGGATACGAAAAATAATGTGTTATTATGAAGTACAAACATAGACAAAAACGGAGCCACGTTTCATTTATCCCATTTACCTCTTCACACGTTTTGGCCGTATCATAAACCTCTGACATCACTTCCGATTGATGTTATGTGGTACATAAATGAAGTTGACGTAAAATTTTGGTTTAAATATCTAAAATAAAAAATACTGGGATGCTGCATCCAACTTGCTGCAACCCGGAACCCATGTTTTAAAAAAAACTTGTTATTTATGTGTAAGTGTAATACACACTTAGAAAAGTAGGTTAATAAAATTATATAACTTGATACAAGTATTTACTGTTTACATACGTTTAATGTACATGTGATTCGAGTGTTTACTATTCACTATTTATTCGCGTCGATGTCAAAGTCCGAATAAGCTACTGAGCGACATAATCCGTGTAATCAGCGTCAAGAAGAGTATTAAAAGAGAACAAAATCCAAAAACAACTTCAGAGACCAAAAACAAACGCTCAATGCCAAAATATACAAATATAAACAATCTAAATCTCCATATCGTAAGGAACCTCGTTCCTGACGGGGGTCCCCCGACCGCACACGTTTTTTTTCTTCTAGAGATTTTTCAATGATCCTCGTTATTTCCCCCTCCGCCTATGAATTCATGAACTTGAACGAATGACGAAGTTTTTGTGCGATTGGTGTAAACACCTTCGAACTTTTTTGGGACAGAAAAAAATTAAAATTTTTAAGCGTTAAGTAAAATGCAAACGATGTCCGCCGCTTCTCTGTACATAGAACGTTTTTCAAATCACGAAAATCCAACGTTATGTGCTTTTGTGATAACAGTGCAACGTTTGTGATTATGGCAAATTATTCCAACTCCAAATTTCGGACGTCTCAGCTGTAATCGCGTTAAGCCGGGAATACATCTGGCAAATGTTCCCGTTCGTTCGCACTCGTGCGCATTCTCGAGCATCTCTTGCTTAAGTGTAGACGTACATTCGCATTTCGAATACGAACGAATGCTATCCACAGCCCGTCGGTAAAAATGAAAAGATCAAAGGGAAATGCGACGCACCAATGTTTGGAAACGTTGGAGTGTGGACGTGTTGACAATAATTTCATCCTGCTCTTTGTTTTGCTCTTTGTGGAAAGTGGAAGGATTATTATAGATAATCAGTTAGCTGCCAGTGCTGCGTATATCGTTGTCAATAGAATTTTATATATTAAAAAAATTACGAGAAGAAAAAATAAAGAGAAAACAAAGAACTGTTTGGATGAATGCTTTATACTTAAGTAGAAATCAATATGATCATATGACCTTGCTATATGCGAATTTTTAAAAACTTCACCACAATGTCAATTTCTATGCTTCTGGAAATGATTCGGCCAAAAATTGTTAAGAATACATTCTTGAGAAAAACCATACCACCAAAAGTGAGATTGGCTATTACATTGCGATTTTTGGCTACTGACTCGTGTATAAGTTTACAGAACAATGACAAGTGTCCCGGTGGTCGAAATGAATCAGAATTCCTGAAATGGAAAAACCGATGATTTCTTAAAAGCGTAATAAACATAAAAGCACCTTTCTTCGAAGGGCTGAAAATGGGCTGACCACCTCATTCGGCTTGCATAATTTATCCTTTCATGCAGCGTACCGATGGCGCCGGATGGATTGCCGGATACAATCGAGAATAGGTGGAAATACTGCGAATGGTGCAAAAGCGGGTGATTTGTTCAAATAAGAACCTGCGAGCAGGTAGCACTGGTTGAAATGGCTGCGAACAAGTGCAAACAAACGGTAACATTTGCCAGATGTATTCTCGGCTTAAGAAAATTGAATCTGAAAGAGGAAGAGCCAAACTTGAGTATTCGAAGATGTGTTTTAAGTATGTCGGTGTGTCAAATTTTATTGTTTACAGCACGTTACACAAGAAAGGACTGCACCCCTATGTAAGCTAGAGAGTTTATTATTAGTAACCTACTTCAACGTGTGCATAATTATTATTATGGTAGTACGTGTTGCCATTTAAAGTTTTCATTTTGATTCGTTTATCGGGTAACTTTTTTGTGCATTTGTCTATATCGAAGCACAGGGAGTCCATAGGCGTGTATTGGTTTTATATGTCAAACTATTCTTCATTTTAACTCTGACGGGGAGCGTTTGCGAAAAAAATGATAGATAAAAGAAATTGACAAGTTCTATTTGTGTTTAAATTTTTTGCTATAGGACTTCCATAACACCCTGTATAGTATGACATACCTATATATCCTTTAACTTTTATGTATGACTCTTTTGTGAAATGGGTCTCCGACGTGAGACAAACGTGTATTTTTTCTATATCTAGGACTGTTTGGAGTTCTTGTTGATGTCGAAGCAGTCCATTAGGATTTTAAGTTGCTCAGCCATTTCTAATCTTGGATTTCGCTCCCCACAAGTGTCTCCTAAGAGACACTTGCTAAAATAAGTTCTTTCCTTCTTGACGTAATGCATTATATAGATACCCGGTTTACGACACATAGAATATCCGTCGAAATCCGTCTTAGGCCAAATGAGCCTTTCAGAATCCGGATTTCAGAAACGCATATACATAATTATAATTATACATCGGTTTATATAGAACGCTTTATGAGTATGACATGGTCCGATGCTCAACCTGTGTTCGACAATTTCAATATCTTCAAACTTATTTTTATTATTTTCGGTTATTTGCCGGCGCCTGTTACAATACAAACGCAAGAGTTGCACCCACTCGATAGTAAGTTATTGGAAATACCCGTTATTTTCCTTTTATTCAATATTTCAAGGAATTAATAATTGTCTGGAATGTATAAATTCCCCGCCTAATTTGTGAAATATTTCCGAGCAAGAATGTAATAATTTTCGAAAAAGAACTCTTGTTTGATATTTATAAAACATTCTAAAGCTGGAATGTGTTAATTAAAAAAAATCTTGTTTGAGTAATTTGGATAAAAATATTCCAAAAGACACTCATAAAATATTCCGGAGCAAGTTTTTATGCCAGAGTAGTCTTATTTAGGAATAATTTGGATAAAAATATTCCAACGCACTCATTAAAAATTCAGGCAGAAGTTTTCAATAAACATAATCGTCCGGAATGTGTCAAAATTCTCCGTGTAAATTATAAAACATTCCCGAGCAAGAATGTGTTAGTTTTCGAAAAGAAAGCTTTGTTCTTTATTTATAAAACGTTCCAAACAGTAATAAAATATTCCACAGCAAGTTTAGATAAACTTAATTGTCTGGAATGTATCAAAATTCCCCGTCTAATTTGTGAAATATTTCTGAGCAAGAATGTAATAATTTTCGAAAAAGAACTCATGTTTGATGTTTATAAAACATTCTAAAGCTGGAATGTGTTAATTAAAAAAAATCTTGTTTGAGTAATTTGGATAAAAATATTCCAACAGACACTCATAAAATATTCCGGAGCAAGTTTTTATTCCAGAGTAGAATGTGTTAATTAGAAAAAGTGTTATTTAGGAATGATTTGGATAAAATATTCCAACGCACTCATTAAAAATTCACGCGCAAGTTTTCAATAAACCTAATCGTGCGGAATGTGTCAAAATTCTCCGTGTAAATTATAAAACATTCCCGAGCAAGAATGTGTTAATTTTCGAAAAGAAAGCTTTGTTCTGTATTTATAAAACCTTCCAAACAGTAATAAAATATTTCACAGCAAGTTTAGATAAACTTAATTGTCTGGAATGTATCAAAATTCCCCGTCTAATTTGTGAAATATTTCCGAGCAAGAATGTAATAATTTTCGAAAAAGAACTCTTGTTTGATATTTATATAACATTCAAAAGCTGGAATGTGTTAATTAAAAAAAATCTTGTTTGAGTAATTTGGATAAAAATATTCCAAAAGACACTCGTAAAATATTCCGGAGCAAGTTTTTATTCCAGAGTAGTCTTATTTAGGAATAATTTGGATAAAAATATTCCAACGAACTCATTAAAAATTCAGGCAGAAGTTTTCAATAAACATAATCGTCCGGAATGTGTCAAAATTCTCCGTGTAAATTATAAAACATTCCCGAGCAAGAATGTGTTAATTTTCGAAAAGAAAGCTTTGTTCTTTATTTATAAAACGTTCCAAACAGTAATAAAATATTCCACAGCAAGTTTAGATAAACTTAATTGTCTGGAATGTATCAAAATTCCCCTCTAATTTGTGAAATATTTCTGAGCAAGAATGTAATAATTTTCGAAAAAGAACTCTTGTTTGATGTTTATAAAACATTCTAAAGCTGGAATGTGTTAATTAAAAAAAATCTTGTTTGAGTAATTTGGATAAAAATAGTCCAACAGACACTCATAAAATATTCCGGAGCAAGTTTTTATTCCAGAGTAGAATGTGTTAATTAGAAAAAGTGTTATTTAGGAATGATTTGGATAAAATATTCCAACGCACTCATTAATGACGGGAATTGGGGATAGACGGACCAAAGGAAAACTATTTTATTCAGACCAACACGATACACAACGTATTTTTTTAATTAGACATTCGAATTGCTAGGCGCACACTATGCTAATCTATAGCTCATTTCGATATTCTAACACCCCCTCTATCGAAATGCGCTCTTCTAAATCAGTTTCTAAAATTAACTAAACATAATATCTCTACTCATCGATTGTACACAATTTCTTTATCTTCTACCAATTCGCGAGTAAATTTACGAAATAGATTCTGGATCGGAACTTTTCTCTTTGGTTTGATAAACTTTCTTTGGACGTCCAGGTCTACCCGTTCTCTCAATTCTTGGACGACCCGGTCCTCGTTGTGGCTCATTAAATTGTTTTTCTTCTTCAATTTGCTGATCTTGGTCGTCTTCGAAATGTACAACTTCTTGACCATGTTCGAGATTTCTGTCTTCTTGGTGTTGATTTTGTGATCTATCAATATCGGGATTTGACAATTCAAAAATTCCTTCCGATAGTTTTTGGGGTTCTTGAATTATTTCAAAAAATTTTACATCTCGAGCTTTAATTACTGTTTTTGTTCCTGGTTTCCATAGTCGATACGCTTTCGATTCATCCGAGTAACCCACCAGCACATATTCATCTCCTTTCGGTTGAAATTTACCTCTTCTTTGTCTTTTATTCAAAGCGATGGTCTTGCTGCCTATTGTTCTGAAGAAACCAACGTAAGGTTTACGTTTTGACCATACTTCATAAGGAGTAATTTCATTTAGACATTTTGTTGCACATCTATTTCTTAAATATGTCGCCGTATTAATTGCTTCGGCCCACAACGAAGCAGGAAGATTTGCTTGTACCATAATACAACGTGCCATTTCCACGAGCGTACGATTGGCTCGTTCTGCCACTCCGTTTTGTTGAGGTGTGTATTCAACAGTCAGCTGTCGCGAAATGCCTTCTTCTCTGATGAAATTGTTGAATTCACTTGACAGATACTCTGTCCCGTTGTCTGTACGTAGTTTTTTGATTTGTTGACCAGTCTGTTTTTCTACTCTTCGTTTGTAATCTTTGAAAGCCTGAAGAACGTCAGAACGATGTCGTAGCATAACAGTTTCTGTATACCTAGAACAGTCGTCTATAAAGGTTACAAAATATCTTGCACCACCAAGCGATTGGGTGCTCATTGGTCCACAAATGTCCGTATGTACCAACCCTAAAAGTTCGCTTGCACGATTGTCAGATTTTTTAAATGGTTGAACAGTGATTTTACATTTCGCACATATTTCACACTTTATGTCATTGCCATTGTCACAAAACTTCATACCCGACACCATATGTTCTTTCTTCATTTTCTTCAAATCACTTACATTTAAGTGTCCATACCTCTGATGCCATTTTCGTAATTCTTCATCTCCATTTCTACCTGCCAAAGCTGCATATTCTTCTTTTTCGTTGACAACGTACAGCTGATCACGTTTTATCGCTGTGAGAACTACCGTACCGTCTTTCCGATTGATTGTTGCCCGATTTTTGTCAAATGTAACAGTGTAGCCGTTATCAGTAACGCTTGATACAGACAAAAGATTGTTACGAAGATCTGGAACACACAATGTATCTTTTAGTTTTACAGTGTTTACTGCGTGATGTCCATTTAATTTCGCATCTAAATAAATATCACCAACGCCGATTGATCCTACAAAATGTTCTGCTGCCATATACACTTTCGATTGTTCATTTTCATCCAAACTTGCAAAATTACTTTTATTGTTGCACATGTGTCTAGTTGCACCACTGTCAAGGTACCACGTTCTCTTCCCCAAACTTCTTAATTCCGTATTGCATGCAACTACTGTCATAGCGTCGTCGGTTGATTTCTTGAATTCACTACGCTTCGATCTGCAAAATCGACTTTTGTGTCCTGATTTTCCACAATTGTAACATTTTAGTTTCCATTTTTGCGTGTTTGTTTTTGAATTTGCAAATGGTCTTTTCGTCAGTAACGCGTCGTTTGTATCTTCGTTATCTTTGATCATGGCGTTCTTTTCGTTCAGCCGTGCTTCTTCTTCAATTAATTTTAATTTCAAATTTTCGAACGAAGGTATTTCATCACGGGTCTCAATTGCTACGCTGAAATTTTCGAATTCGGCCGGTAAAGAACCTAGCAACATTATTGATAATAAATCTTCAGGAATTACAATTCCAGCTTCTTCAAGTTGTTCCGCTTTCCGTTTAAATTCTATTACATACTGCGCCATGATAACATTGGACTTCTTCTCCATACGAAGCAACTGTTTGTACAAAACAGCCTTTCTAACCGGACCTTTTGATTCGAAAACTTCTTTGAGTCCGTCCCACGCTTCCTTTGAAGACGATGCTTTCTTTACATGATTCAATTGACTCTGTGTGATGCTTAAATTTATTAACGCCAGTGCTTTAGAGTCCTTCTTGGTCCATTCTTGTCTGTTTTCTTCCGTTTTTACTTCGATACCGTCAACGTATCCCCACAAATCATTGATTATTAATACACTTTTCATCTGAACCTTCCATAATTCAAAATTGTTTTCATTTAATTTCTCAATATTTGCAAAACCGGTAGTTGAAGCCATATTTTGTTCTTCGTTATTCGAATTCTGGGAGTTTTGGGACTTCTGGGCGTTCTGGGACTTCTGGGAGTTCTGGGCGCATAACCTGACGGGAATTGGGGATAGACGGACCAAAGGAAAACTATTTTATTCAGACCAACACGATACACAACGTATTTTTTTAATTAGACATTCGAATTGCTAGGCGCACACTATGCTAATCTATAGCTCATTTCGATATTCTAACAATTAAAAATTCACGCGCAAGTTTTCAATAAACCTAATCGTGCGGAATGTGTCAAAATTCTCCGTGTAAATTATAAAACATTCCCGAGCAAGAATGTGTTAATTTTCGAAAAGAAAGCTTTGTTCTGTATTTATAAAACCTTCCAAACAGTAATAAAATATTTCACAGCAAGTTTAGATAAACTTAATTGTCTGGAATGCATCAAAATTCCCCGTCTAATTTGTGAAATATTTCTGAGCAAGAATGTAATAATTTTCGAAAAAGAACTCTTGTTTGATATTTATATAACATTCAAAAGCTGGAATGTGTTAATTAAAAAAAATCTTGTTTGAGTAATTTGGATAAAAATATTCCAAAAGACACTCGTAAAATATTCCGGAGCAAGTTTTTATTCCAGAGTAGTCTTATTTAGGAATAATTTGGATAAAAATATTCCAACGAACTCATTAAAAATTGAGGCAGAAGTTTTCAATAAACATAATCGTCCAGAATGTGTCAAAATTCTCCGTGTAAATTATAAAACATTCTCGAGCAAGAATGTGTTAATTTTCGAAAAGAAAGCTTTGTTCTTTATTTATAAAACGTTCCAAACAGTAATAAAATATTCCACAGCAAGTTTAGATAAACTTAATTGTCTGGAATGTATCAAAATTCCCCGTCTAATTTGTGAAATATTTCTGAGCAAGAATGTAATAATTTTCGAAAAAGAACTCTTGTTTGATGTTTATAAAACATTCTAAAGCTGGAATGTGTTAATTAAAAAAAATCTTGTTTGAGTAATTTGGATAAAAATATTCCAACAGAGACTCATAAAATATTCCGGAGCAAGTTTTTATTCCAGAGTAGAATGTGTTAATTAGAAAAAGTGTTATTTAGGAATGATTTGGATAAAATATTCCAACGCACTCATTAAAAATTCACGCGCAAGTTTTCAATAAACATAATCGTGCGGAATGTGTCAAAATTCTCCGTGTAAATTATAAAACATTCCCGAGCAAGAATGTGTTAATTTTCGAAAAGAAAGCTTTGTTCTGTATTTATAAAACCTTCCAAACAGTAATAAAATATTTCACAGCAAGTTTAGATAAACTTAATTGTCTGGAATGTATCAAAATTCCCCGTCTAATTTGTGAAATATTTCCGAGCAAGAATGTAATAATTTTCGAAAAAGAACTCTTGTTTGATATTTATATAACATTCAAAAGCTGGAATGTGTTAATTAAAAAAAATCTTGTTTGAGTAATTTGGATAAAAATATTCCAAAAGACACTCGTAAAATATTCCGGAGCAAGTTTTTATTCCAGAGTAGTCTTATTTAGGAATAATTTGGATAAAAATATTCCAACGAACTCATTAAAAATTGAGGCAGAAGTTTTCAATAAACATAATCGTCCAGAATGTGTCAAAATTCTCCGTGTAAATTATAAAACATTCTCGAGCAAGAATGTGTTAATTTTCGAAAAGAAAGCTTTGTTCTTTATTTATAAAACGTTCCAAACAGTAATAAAATATTCCACAGCAAGTTTAGATAAACTTAATTGTCTGGAATGTATCAAAATTCCCCGTCTAATTTGTGAAATATTTCTGAGCAAGAATGTAATAATTTTCGAAAAAGAACTCTTGTTTGATGTTTATAAAACATTCTAAAGCTGGAATGTGTTAATTAAAAAAAATCTTGTTTGAGTAATTTGGATAAAAATATTCCAAAAGACACTCGTAAAATATTCCGGAGCAAGTTTTTATTCCAGAGTAGTCTTATTTTTATTGTTTGATAAAATATTCCGGAGCAAGTTTTTATTCCAGAGTAGAATGTGTTAATTAGAAAAAGTGTTATTTAGGAATGATTTGGATAAAATATTCCAACGCACTCATTAAAAATTCACGCGCAAGTTTTCAATAAACATAATCGTGCGGAATGTGTCAAAATTCTCCGTGTAAATTATAAAACATTCCCGAGCAAGAATGTGTTAATTTTCGAAAAGAAAGCTTTGTTCTGTATTTATAAAACCTTCCAAACAGTAATAAAATATTTCACAGCAAGTTTAGATAAACTTAATTGTCTGGAATGTATCAAAATTCCCCGTCTAATTTGTGAAATATTTCCCAGCAAGAATGTAATAATTTTCGAAAAAAAACTCTTGTTTGATATTTATATAACATTCAAAAGCTGGAATGTGTTAATTAAAAAAAATCTTGTTTGAGTAATTTGGATAAAAATATTCCAAAAGACACTCGTAAAATATTCCGGAGCAAGTTTTTATTCCAGAGTAGTCTTATTTAGGAATAATTTGGATAAAAATATTCCAACGAACTCATTAAAAATTGAGGCAGAAGTTTTCAATAAACATAATCGTCCAGAATGTGTCAAAATTCTCCGTGTAAATTATAAAACATTCCCGAGCAAGAATATGTTAATTTTCGAAAAGAAAGCTTTGTTCTGTATTTATAAAACCTTCCAAACAGTAATAAAATATTTCACAGCAAGTTTAGATAAACTTAATTGTCTGGAATGTATCAAAATTCCCCGTCTAATTTGTGAAATATTTCCGAGCAAGAATGTAATAATTTTCGAAAAAGAACTCTTGTTTGATGTTTATATAACATTCAAAAGCTGGAATGTGTTAATTAAAAAAAATCTTGTTTGAGTAATTTGGATAAAAATATTCCAAAAGACACTCGTAAAATATTCCGGAGCAAGTTTTTATTCCAGAGTAGTCTTATTTAGGAATAATTTGGATAAAAATATTCCAACGAACTCATTAAAAATTGAGGCAGAAGTTTTCAATAAACATAATCGTCCAGAATGTGTCAAAATTCTCCGTGTAAATTATAAAACATTCCCGAGCAAGAATATGTTAATTTTCGAAAAGAAAGCTTTGTTCTTTATTTATAAAACGTTCCAAACAGTAATAATATATTCCCCAGCAAGTTTAGATAAACTTAAGACGTAGGAGAAAAAGACCGTTAAAAGGTTACAGGCTCCCGGTAATTTAAATGTTAAATGAGTCCAGTTAAGACAAATATTGTCACTTTTTGATCACTAAAACTAATCTTCTGAACTTTTAACAGGAAGTGTGGTCACTTTGAAAGAATATATCCATATTATAATTCTTTTTCAAATTAATTATAAAACTCGTAACGTCTTCGGTGTGTTTTTTTTTGTCTCACATGTAAATCTAAAAACCACAGAAATACTAAGCTCCTTATTTAAATTTTTGGTTCAAGCTTAGTTACAACGTATACAGTAGAACCGTGACAGCTTAGCGTTTGACACTGTTTAGCATTTTGTTGGATCATGGTTACAAAATATATAATATTTTTGGTTAGTACGGTATACATTTTACTTGGTTCCATTCCACAATTCTTTACAGTACAAAAACTCCTTATATGTTATTTTTCGTAATGGAATTTTCAAGCGGCTACATCCATAGCTCTGTTAGAAAAATCCATATTTGTCCCCACTTAAGAATTCCTTCTCTCAAATGATTAAAAATACTCCGAAAATATTCTTACCGCCTTCATAAAAACATTAAGCCCCTGATGCATCATCAAAATGTATTCTTCGTCCTACAATGGTCGGCAATGAGCGCGCGGAATTCAATTACGCCGCCGCCGCGCCGCCACACGGCCACACTCGTCATCATTCTTCCAAGATAGCGTCATTGTCTCACCCCGCGTCATTTACCGCATCAAAGTATCATTTGTAACCCGTGAATTATTTATTTCGTTATCAGTGCATTTTTTTCCGGGAGAACGGTGACGATTTCCGGTCACCGGAACGTCTTACGACACTAATTGTTTAATTAACGAACAAACCGCCGAAGTACCAGTTTATATGCAAACGCCGGCTGTGAATATTTAATTATTTCCTCACTTTACTTAATTGCTCGTGTCTGAAATTAATTATATCAGCTTATGACGTATTCATTACTTTATGAAATCTGTGGTATGTATTGCAATTGAAATCTTCAAGAATCATTTTAACATTCCGTAAAATTTCAAAAAATGTCTGAATCGTAAAAAGCATGCAAGTTCAATAAATTCTTCTAAATGTGGCAATAATTTGTTAATGCGATAAAATTGAATAAAAGTTTTAATCGTGGAAACGTTATCTTGAAGAATTACATGCTGACAATGAGTTACCCTACGGTAATATTATATGTAATACAAATTAGCTCATAATTTTGTAATGGAGACTTTTTTTCAAAGTTGAGAGGTAGGCAAAATGCGAAAAGAAAGTGGCAACATAACGAAAGAGGTTTATTAAAAACTAGCTTATCCTGGCGATATAAGGTTCTTGAGGCATATAAGGACCACTTACCTTAAATATGCAATAAATAGTGTTTTTTGTGGTTTAAAAAGACAAATTCTAGTTTTTATTTCAAAGATTATTAATTTGGGCTAATACAAAAGTTAAACAAATTGTAGATAAGACAACATATTTGACGTTTCAAAAACTCTTTCTCTGGGCCTTATTAAACCAACGTGGTATAATAAGGCCCTAATGTGTTTCGCAACTTATCGTCACAATCACCCCTTTAAAAGGTCTCTCAAAAAAAAAAACAGACTTCTCTGTCTTCAACAAAAAACCTAACCGATATTCTTAGTTTTAGGCAAAAAAATTAAACATTTATATTAATCACAAGAATTTAAAGTGGTGTTACGACCTAAATTGGCGTCAAGGTTGGAGTGGAATCAAAGTTACAATAAAAATACACGTTTGTCCCACAAGCCCTGTAACAGTGGAAAAATTAAATTGGACAATATTTAAATAAATATAAATGACAAAATTTAACGTAAAATTTAAATATGTATATAACACCACAAACTTTTATAAGTGTAAAATTACAAATGGAACATGTTTTGGCAGAACACTACTGCCATCATCAAATTATGACGTTGACGTAATTTTTTTTTTTAATTTTTTATATTTTTTTAAGGGCTGATGATGGCAGTAGTGTTCTGCCGAGACATGTTCCATTTGTAATTTTACACTTATTAAAGTTTGTGGAGTTCGACTTAAATATATTTAAATTTTAATTTAAATTTACTCCACTTGGATTTATCGACATTCTTCTGCTTTAAAATTTAACGTGTTGATTGAACAATGTATAAATGTAAAATGTGCCAAATTAAAGGTGACAATTGAACGAATTATTTGAATGCAAAAGTCAGATAACAACGGATGAAAAGGAAATCAAAACTTGACGTGTGGGAGGAAAAACGAAGAAAAGCAGTCCTTATGAACTGGTGGTAATGCTGCCTAAATTGATTGGGGAACAATTAAATCTGCACAGTATGAAAAAGTCGTGACCTTACCCTCTTCTGAGTTCAAGCAGGCTACACAAATCCGGCCAAATTTAGCGATTACAGTTTACTACAAATATCTGCCGCCTCTTAAATCCGTATTAATACGTCTTGTTTCTAAACCCTCTGCTAGTTAGAAATCTAAAATAGACGAGAATATGAAATCTGTACCGTGTCGCTCGCAGGTTGGAATCGGAAAGAAAGAATTTCGCGTCTTAGTCAATACGGAACCTTTACTCGTATATGCAGATGGCTCGCAGATTTTAAAAATGTAACAGTACAATAAAAATATCTACTATAAGAACAGTCATGTCAACAAAATACTTCTTTATCTTCGTTTGTCAGTCCGACACACTCTTCGTGATACCATATATTTCATTGAACCCGATAGATGCCCTTTTTTGCAAGCATGATGGCGGTACCTAGATTCGGGTAATACTTTGGTCCTTTTTTTTATAGTTTTTTTGGTTTGGCTCCTTTGATTTGTTACTTTCTTTGGTTTCGTTCTAATCCTCAAAAAGATCCTTGGTAACCCTCTGACCTGTGTAACTAAATGCTTTTCTTTATTCTTTATTTGGAGTTTGGAGTGGGCATGAGTTCTTGAAATGGAGAATTAGGTTCCTTAGGTTTGAGATTAGCCAGTGGAATTTCATCATCTAGATCGTCTTCGGAGGTATATGCTAAAGGCAAAAACCAGCGTTTAGAGACCATTTGACATCTGGAAGTATAGGGAAAATGGCTCTGAAAGGGAGCAAGACCACGGAATTATTTACTGATTTCTTCAAGCAAAGCATAAAACACAAGGAAACATTTTGTTTGATTATTCGATTATTGAAGAAGCCGAAAAGCATGACATTGTCCTTTATTGTCTAGCAAGGAACACAACCCACGAGCTCATTGAGATCAAAATCCTGATAGACGCTTGACAAAAACTAGTTTTAACAAAGCTTGGTAAAAATCTTTGACCCATGAAAATATTGTGGGCAACAGGATTCTTTCCATTGAATCCCGATATTTTACCAGATGACGCATTGTTTGCATCATCTGTCTTAACAGAACTTCGCAACCCTCAACATCAAATGAGTGTAATGAATCTGTGGAATTACAGTCATGTCACAACGCTGATTTACCCTCAATTTTGAACGAGGAGGAACTTGATGCAGCATCGACAATTAATACTCCTCAACAACGGCTGCATTTGGAAAATATTGACAGGGTTACTTCTGAAAAGTATACAGATGACGCAAAGTCTGCTGTCGACCACAAAGGAAGCACGAATTATAAATAGAAACTGCGTTACTTCAATGTACAACCAAAACCATCCACTTCCAGACTTTTTAGAAACCGTCCAGTAATTTTTGGTAGAGATTCTGAAACTGATACTGAGATAAATATTGAGCAGCATTGAACAGCTTTTGTTGAATAAATTCCCTCACACCAGAGCAAATATGTATACCTCCGAAGACGATCTAGATGATAAAATTCCACTGGCTAATCTCAAACCTAAGGAACCTAATTCTCCATTGCAAGAACTCCTGCCGATTCCAAACTATGCTGTAATAAAGAATAAAGGTCCGAGGGGTACCAAGGATATTTTAGAGGATCAGAAAGAAACCAAAGAAAATAACAAATCAAAGAAGCCAAACCAAAAAACTATCAAAAGAGCGACCAAAGTGTTATGCGAATTTTAATGTCAAACTCGTTTTTTCAATTCTTCGAAATGTTGAGTAACAATGGTTCTGTTTAATTTTTGCGCTCTTGCATTATTGAGCGTATCTTTTTGAAATTTCAGGGTGCCTTTTCAAAAACTTTCTAAGCCAAGCTTTACCAGAAATGCGAAAATCTGTGATAACTGATAACTTTAGGTGTAACAGTCACACCAATATTTGCCAATCCTATAATTCGTTTAGTAAGACCATTTTCTTGGTCTGGATTCATTATGGAATTGACCCAAACGTTTTAGGTACTTCCAGTTCTCAGCTGGTTCCTCAGAGTTGGTTTTGGAATATTATGACGACCTGCTGTGACAGTTCTACTGCTGCCATGGCCACGGTTTTATATCAGCAAAAATTATAAAAAATCAATGACGCATCGCTCGTTACTGACAAGATGGTCGCGAGCTGCTGCGAACTAAGTCACTAGATGAAAAATTGTCTTCCTAAAGATATCGCCATCAGTTATTTTTCATGGAAATTGAAAGAGAAATGATATAGGATGAGCTTTAATGACTTTGAAAAATATACAATAATCTAGAGATTTTTATTAACTCGTCAAGAATGTCATAATCGGCATTTAAGGTTATGTTCAAGATTTTCTGATTATATGAAATTATACCAATATCAACTAACATAATGCAGGCAGTCCAAAAATTATAAACGACCGTTAAAGCCAGTTTAGTTCAGGTTGTAGGTACCTACTGTTGCAATTTTAAATTCAGCGCGCTACGTGGACACGCGCGGAGAGATGAGTGACAACGTTCACCAAAAACTAAGCACTGATTTTTCCTGTTTACCTGGCTGTTTTACTGTGCTTTTCCTGGATTTTCTTTGGACTTAAACTCGTCGAAACCTCTCGGGAAGAGTGCTCCATGCAGGAGTTCTGTGGGACTGTAGGACTGTTGGATTGTACGATTTCAGTTCCAAAATTCCATCCAGACACCGTCGTCAAAACCAGCATAAATAATTAAGATAAGTAATAAACTCAATGGGTGGTATTAATAAAAATCAGTAATTACTTATAGTAGCCTCAAGCTTAAATTGTCACGGGGTTGGGAGGGGAAATGATGCACGACGAACTTATCTATGAACGTCCTAAACTGGTTCTGAAATAAACATTCTACTCTTGATCGACTCTTCGGCGAAGATGTAAAGGAATGGTGACAGGACCGTATTAAAAAAATGTAGATTAAGTTGATCACTTCCCTCAGTACGTGTAACAAATTAATATTTTACTGTTCAACTTTAGAATACATTAAAAGTGCAAGCCTTAGAAAAACATATGCTGGACCAAATATTAAAAACAAATTCCTCACTTTAGCTAGTAATAAATTCATAACAAAATATTAAATACACCTCTGCTGCAATGACGCGTGCCGGGACGCTGCCGGGACAGAAACCGCTCTTGCAATCGAGTCGACCAGTTGCAACAAGACAATCAAAACCGGTTAGAATCCATATGGTATAGGTTTCGACTTACTTGTCCCGCAATGTCTCGATTCCGACAAAAAAATGGACAAAAAAATCGTGACAATTTAAGGTTGAGGCTACTATATAAGTATCAGCACCAGCAGTAAGTAAATACTGAAATCTGTATTAATAAGAAAATGCTGATACTCATAAGTTTTTTCATTGGTGATTTTTCAGTATCTACTATGTGATATTTCACTTATGATTATACTACAAACAATTAAAAAAAGAAAATATTTGTCATGATTTATCGCTTCTTATTATCGGATAGTGGTCGTTATTTTGTACTTGCTATACATCGAGAGCCATTTTGACCTCGGCGGATAGTAGTGGTGACAAAAAAGGCAAAAATAATAACGAGTCTCATGTGTTATTTGTGGCAAAGTTTGTGAGTGCCAACCTTATCATTCTGAACGAGGAAAAAACCCCTTCGATGAACAAAAAAAAAAGATCAAGCTTTGGCAAGTCTGAAAACTCAATACGAAGGTAAGTGACGATCCAAGGCCAACTTGAGGTGTACCTCGCCTGGAACCGTCCTAGCTTTTTTCGACAATGTCGGATGGCTGGATGAGAAACAGGAATGAGGGACGCGAGGGGGTGACACAATGGGCCCGCGGTGTGGTCTAAGTGTCGGTGAGGGTGTTGTATGGAGTGAATTCGCGACCGGATTCTCGTTAGTGTAGTGTTTAATTTTAAGTTTTAGCATTAATTAAATAAGTTTAGATTTAAACACCACGCTTTCTGTTGCGGCATAGCATGAGGTTGCAACAGGGAGCGAGCGTGCGATAGTGGCGGAAGTCGAGCGGTAAATGGCGCCAGCCTCTGAAGGTTTACCTTTATACTGTCTACCGCTCGGCCCTCCCACTTCCGCGCTCTCGCGATAAAGCGTTTTTTACGCTTTGAGTCGCGAGTGGTTAGTTATAAGTAATGTAATAGTATAGTTTAGCGCTCGCGCTATAGTTTAAGTTTAGTTTTAAGTAGATTTAAGTTCATTTAATGTAAGTTTTGACTAAGAATAGACTGCAGCCAATCAGAAAGCAGGACGCCACCTGCGATCGGGTATTACCCCGTCGCAGGTATAAAGGCATGCCACTTTCTGGTTGGAGGGAAGTTCTATTCAGCCCTCGGAAAAGGTGTTTGAATAAAAGTAAACGTGAAAACCAACTGATGTCTTCTCAATAACAACTCGTCGACCCCAAACCCTACTGGTCCGGTGGACCACTACGTCGAGGCGCACAGCACCAGGTCGAGCATCCGCTCTCACCAACAACCTTCATCGACGTCGGTCGATGTCTCCAGCAACGTTTCCTCCACCGAGGAGTCGCGGACCCCATCCGTGACCTGGTGGAAACCTTGTTCCTGCGACAAGGGGAACAAATTTCCTCACACCCCTCAACACCTAATCTAATCTAATCTAAGTGACGATCTGTTGAAATAAAATGTGACTACGATCCATTTTTCTGACTTCCGCATTGTCAGTGTCAAAATTTCAAAAAAACTTTTTGCGAAACTGTACTTGTCGCACGTGTGTCACCAGTTTAGTTACAAATATGTCAAATCGAGAAAGTAAGGTTAAGTAACTGGAAAAAACTAGTCTAAGAGAAAAAAGATTACATTGGGCTCCTCGTTCTTGTCGTTCTCATCCCTGAACAACTCCTCAGTGCTCCTCAGACCCAAACTTGAGAATAGCCATGAGCCCCTCCTTGTTGAAAGAGTTGTTATTTGAAGATCCATTCTTGTCCAGGTGGGTACGCCCGGTGGTGTCCATCCTCTGGATGTCCAAATGGTCCAGTACCATTTTCTGTCTGGAACGTTCTACGATTTCCTCCTCTAATCCATAGATTTAATAACTTTATATAAAGTGGAACGACTATTTGTCTATTCCAACTCTCTGGTGGCATATTCTAATAAATCATCAATGGTAAAATGCTCGTTTTGTTCATGGTATGAATATATTTTGGTTGAAAGTTCTTTTTTTAAGAAATGAGTGTAATAATCATCTTGCTCATAATTTACCTGTCTACCTCCTCTGTTTATGTCTAATAGAGGTTCCCCCTTTTCAAAAGTTTTCACAATATCGCGAATTTAAGTCTCGCTTATCTGTTCAAAATAATATTGTATTATTTTTTATACCTATTATTAATAAAACATACCATAAAAATGTTTGCCGCTAGATTATACAAGTCGTTCTTGGAAAGACCCGATGTTAATTCTTTTCGTTCTAGCCAATAATTTATAACTGATTTCTTTTCTCTACTTGTTAAAAGTATTCTCTTGCGTTTTCTTTTCACACATCATTCTGCTTCTTATTCTGAAATATGTACTCCTAACTCGCGAAAGAATAAAATGAGAAAAAATTCAATGACAGTGTCAATTTTTGAAATTTAAATGATTAGTACTAAAGAAAAATTACTACTAGGGATAATTAGCAGTGTCGCCAACATACTGTCACTTTGACAATGCGGAAGTCAGAAAAATGGATAGTAAACCAGTCAAAACACTTGGAGCTAATTTTAAAAAAGTAATTGATGGCAAAAAAACTGCTAAAGCAAATTAGCAATTTGAAACCCGTGTGAAAAAGAAAATGGACAGTAACACCACGGAAAACAAGATAAAAAAACTAAGTACAGCAGAGCAACTTCTTTCTTTTATTACTCGTTCGTGTTTTAGTAAGTTAGTAAATACAACTTCTTGTGGAGTTCTTGGTTCTCTAAATGGCACCATCCATTTCAATACCATAGCCTTGATCACCCAATAATACTTCATTGTTAAATGTTCGAAGAACGCGACAAATGGTACTGTTCCTCCAGACCCTACTGTCATGAACAGAGCCAGGCCATTCTGCACTCACGCTTGTAAATATCTCATCAGCATTACAGGTGGCTTGTATATTTAGTGCCGGAAACTGCTTACAGCAAATATACTCATGCCCATGTCGATTTTCTCCAACTTTTTTAATTCTCATCAATGTGCAATCGATCGCACCTAAAGCAGTTGGAAAACGAAATTTTGTTTGCCACTTCTGTTGTTCGAGTTGCATTGCTGCATAGTCCTATATCAGTTCGTACTCAAACATAATAATATAATATAATACTAAAAAATAATGTGGGTTATGCCTTCCTCAGGAAATTTTATCCAAATGTCAGCTTTTTCTATTATTCTTTGTGCCACAAAATTAACAACGTTTGAAACAGTCGCTTGACTTACGACGATATCTTCCGCCACACCGATTTGAAAACCTAAAAATCAACAGTAAAATATTTTTTATATATGATATAAGAGTATTTACTCACCGGGATCTGCAACATATCTTAAAAAAATCTTCATTTTAGTGATGCTAATTATGGCACCTCCTCGAGTTTCCCCACTGTCAGAGCCAAGGAAATGTTGAGCTAACCACTCAACATTTTCTGGATTAAATCGAAACAATTTTACGTAATCGCGATCAGGAGGATCTTCACGTCTTGTTTTGTAACTTTTTTGGGCGCGCTGAACAACAAACATCTTTTTAACAACTTTTACAAATACTATCAGTCTTCTAACGAGCACACTTACAAATTCATAAGTATCAACTTATAGTTGTAAGGATAAATTTATTTTTATTAATACACATTTAAGTAAATACTGATCAGAATAAGTAAATATTTTAAGTATAAGCTCCTGCTTAAAGTTTAATGATATACCAATCAGTATTTAGCTAACAATCGTAAGGATTAAGTATTTACTGATTTTTATTAATATCACCCAATTGTTTGGCAACGCAATTGTAAAATCAACACATTCAATTTGTCAATTTTTTCATTTATTAATTCATTCAAAATAATCATCTATTTTACATTAATAATATAATTTGTCACCTTTATAATCTGTCACTTTTTTATTCTTAACAATTTTGTTCAATCAATTTAATATTTGTGAATAGTTATATTTAATTATTGTAATTTTCTAATTTTCATTGTTAATTTATTTATTATAGAACTTGTGGGATAAAATTCCTGTACTTTTACTTGTAACCCGGACCCCTCCCCAGTCTTGACAGTGCGTTACGTCAATTTTGATTGTAACAGTACATAAGAACTATTTTCAAATTAATTTGAAAGTCAATAAATTTGTTGCTAACTAGTTGACCCGACAGATGTTGTCCTGTCCGAACGTTGGCTTGCCCGCTAATTTTTTCATTTTAAAAAACATTGGGGGTGGTGAAATTTGGGTTTAGATGTTCTGATACGCGAAAAATTTAAAAATAATTGGCAATAATTAAGAAAAAAATTCTTCAATTTTTATGCGAAAAATGTTAAAGAAAAATTTTAAACAATTGTCAAAAATTAAAAATAAAATCTTAGAACCCGATTGCAGCGCCACCTACTGGGCCCAACTGTGAATCTGAACCATCGAGGGACCCTCTGTCCAGCCGTTTAGGAGGATGGAGTGTGGATTCACACGTACAGAAGAATTATTAAATATTGGCGAGTGGTGAGGTGATGGTGAAATTTTGGAGTTATAGGTTCTGATATTCGAACAATTTAAAAAAAAAATTAAATTAAAAATTTATAGAACCCGATTGCAGCGCCACCTACCAGGTCCAATTTTGAAGCGAAACCATCCCTGGAGTCAAAAAAATGTCATCAAAATCGGTAGAGCCATTCTTGAATTTTTGAGAGACTATAACGGAAATTACGGAAATTGATTTTTATATATAAAAAGATTGTCTTCTACAGGGGAGTTGTAAATACGCTCTAAGGAATGAAAGCTAAAAACTGACAGGACAGAACAAATTTGGTTAGTTGCTCAATCATAAGAACCCTGATGGAAGACCGAGTCCGCTAGTGGTATACGCCATGCTAAACCACCAACGCCAGAATATAGGTTGTCAAGACGAATAAAGGAACGGTTTTCGGGTAGAAAAAGAAGAAGGGGAAGACTAGCCCCTGGTTGGGAACGATGTATCAGAAACGCTTCGGCGGAAATAAAACTAAACAAAGAATATTGGAATAACAAAACGTTACGGAAACAGAAAATGACAAATCCAGCGGGATAAACAATCGTTTGAAGGAGATAAATCCAGAAATCGTAAAAATAATGGCTGGGTTTTAAAATTATTCGGTGAAATCTTGCTTACACTTTTATACCGGAAGCAATCCTAATTTCTTCTTTGATAGTTACCTACTTAACATTTATTCTTGTATATAAGATTGGCTACACAAACAATATAATTCAACTATAAAGTTTTCAGAAAGTGAAGAAGCAAATGAATCATTTATTTTTCATCCTCTACAACTTTTCAAAGGGTTTGTTTGATGGGTCCGAAATGCTGGTATTGAATGGTACTTTAACATTTAATCTTTAAAATAATTGCACCCAAATTAACCTGAAGAAATACCTGAAATATGTGTACCTTCCTATAAGATCTACTCAAGCAAATTCTTCAATTTTCTGTGTCTGAAAGAGTGTCTGAAATGGCAAAGGAAGAAAGCATATCACAAGATCTCCTGTTGCACTATCCAATTTATTGCCAATAAAATCAAACCATATGGTGTAGTTACTCAATGCTCAGAGCAATAATTATTTATTTATTAGTAGTTAAATTTTCTGAAAATTAAATTGGAAAAAATATTGTCTGGTACAGGTGAATAAATGTTTTTTATTCTTTCAAAAAGAGCTCGGCTTCGCCTCGTGCACTAAACTATTTTTTCGTTGTTAAATTTCGTCTTTATTCACTTAGGTATATCATAAATAGCTATATTAATCACAGTTTATGCTGTTGGAATGGATAAGACTACCTTGTTTTTATATATAGCATTTCAAAATGAAAAAGGCACTGAAAGCGAATCACTCGGTATAAAGCTTTTTTTCTCGGTGTAAAATCTTACAAAATCCCCACTAAACCCCGCGAATTCCAATAAAGTTTTCGTCCGGGGGGTGCTTTCTTCTTCTCCATAATCGATTGGTTCCACACATCCTTGCGCACATAAAGAAAGCAATTCCGCCGCATGCATTACTTAAAAAGCTACTTAAGTCGAATCGGAAGCTACCATAAAATTACACCGGGGTTAAGCGGTGAATAAAGCCTGTATTTTTTCGACGAGGAAATCTCCGTTCCTCCGAGTCATCTTCGTGCTGGTGCTAAAGAAGTGTTTAATAGGCATTTACACCCTTTTATACAAAGCATCTCTATCAAAGTCGAGCTGAGTCATGGCGTATGTCAACCGGGAATGCGGCCCAATCAACGGTTGGAATGCGCGAAAAAAACATCATCAGGGTAGAACCTCGAACTCGTTAGCCGCTGAAGATAAATATGCGTCCAAGATGGCGGACGGTGTAATTAGACGGACGTTCAGTGCTGCTACCTGAAGGATTTCAGTGAAAAAGGATAATTAGAAGGACCGACGTTCGGACAAATCCCGCTTTATCAGATGAGGAGGGATTAGCGAAAAGTGATGGGTTGGTGCTAAAAAGTGTCAAAAAAGGTGACGGGATTAGAGAGATGTAGCTACCGACAAATGTAATAATACAGCGTGAGTAGGCAGTTGAAAATTTAGACCCTTGTTTCAAAATATTTTTGGAACTTCAGCACTTTTCAGACTGAGCTTAGTGTAAGCACTAGTTTTTCTAGGAATGCCAAGTTCCAAGTTCCATCCACAACAGCGTGACTTTGTTCACCAGAAATAAATTTGCTTAATGTTCCTATTTTAGTCGAGTTTTATTGAAAATTAAATTTTGTTATTTAAATCAATTATCTTAGCTTTAGGTACTCTGCGACGTTTGCTCCATTTTGGTAGTCCTAGTCAGAATGCTTATTGGACAGCTTTATAATAATTCAATTATTTTTTACCGCTTAGTATATGCATTGTACGAACTGCACTAAAAAAGTAGAGTGTTTGCTTCATAAATAATACCTAACTCGACATTTTAGATTTTCATTATCAAGTTTCTATTTATTTGCTAAATATTCCAAGTTGTTTTCATTTTCACACACAACTGAAGTTATTGTATTTGATTGTATAACAGAGTAGAATGAATAATATAATATACACTAATACTTAATAAGCAAGTGTAACTTAATCACCGGTTTACTCTCCAAGTACCAGCGGTGCGCGTAGAGCATTTAGAGTACAGAACGGTTTGAGTCTAGACCGCGCATACAGAAGTATCACTTCAATAATCTTTCGTTTCAACCACTACATTCTGATTCCTCATATCTGATACCGTATCTATCGATTATAAATTCAACTTCACAGAATTGCCGAATTGAATTGCAAATGGTTTATTATAACAATTGCACACGAGGAAATGAATATACCTAGTATGCAAATGTAAAACTATAAACCATATAGGTATACGTATACCTAAATATACTTACAATTTAAGAAACCCAGAACTCGGAAAACAAAATTGTAGAACTAATTTTGTATGCTGTTGAAACTCAAAAACACTACTTCCTGTCTTCAGAAACATACAAATCCATAAGCGATAACATGGTATGGAAATTTAAAAATAGAAAGAAAATACTTTAATATGTAATAATTTTATAATTATTACAATGTCACTTGCAATTTGTCACATTGCAAATGCAACCACTGAAAGTGTTAAAAACGACAAAACAATGTACAAGTTTTTTTGTCCGCAACTGTATATGTATATAGATATACAGATATCCAGATATTTATGAAACAATTAAAACAATTAGAGAAGGATAATATTATAAACCGGAAATGGAAATGTAAAACTAGAGGATCCAGAAAACTGCAGAAGCAGAAATATGTAAACTGAAAAATTGGAGACTCAAAACATTCAAATCTCACATTTTCGGGAAGCTATCCCTTTACGAGACACCTGTATATATGTATTACATAATTATTTTGTTTTCGACTCAGTCATAAATATTTAAAACAAGCTGGGGCCCCGCACGAAAATTTAAAACTTTTTGGTGTCCCTAAGCCTTCGCAATGTCCGCTCTTGTTTGTAATAACTGGTTGCTGTTCCAGGACCGTACTAGTCCTAATTTCCATCGCGATCTATTTACGATGGGCCGAGCAATGAACACATCCATAACCTCAACGGTCGTGTTGAACAAGAGGTTGTCAACAGCAGCCGGGAACGCCTGGTGTCGGCCGAGGTGAATATTAAATCAGACAGTTGATTACCGGACCCGCCCCCCCGATTACGTCATGTGTCATGCGTGGCCGTGACAGGTCTAGAACAATAGGGGCCGTGATTGAGACTAGACGAGGAAGGAACAAGATAGGGTTAGTCTAACACCGTCACGAAGACGTGATGACGTTTCCGAGACGATTGTTCGCAAGACGACTCTGATAAATCGAGGGGGGATTTCGCAGACGTGGGGAGATATTTAAAATTCTATTAAATTCGATGAGAATTTGAAATTGGGTGGCAGGAATCACCAGTCATGGAAGGGGGAAAGTTGCACGTGAAGTACATGGTGATAGCCGTAAGATAAGAAAACATTCTAAATGCAGTTTGACGTTAGTATACGTAATGATTTAAAAACTGTAAATATTCCAAAAAAATCTCTAATTCATATAAATCTTGAAAACATCATAAAATATGTAATCAAAATGTGTTCCAACATGCTATGATGTTTTATTAACAATTGGTACATAACGAAACCCACATAAATTGTAAAAACAGGACTAACTTTTCGCAGAAAGTATCGGGTCTTCATAAATCATGTTGCCCATGGAAAACAAAATTTACATGGAGAATTTTGACATTCAAAGCCTACTTAGGGTATGAATCATTTATGAAGACTGTAGTAGAAGACAAACGATTATCCCACTTTACACTGTAAAATGTAGAAAAAAAATCGGCCAAGTGCAAGTCGGACTCGCACACGAAGGGCTGCGTCCGTAACCACCGTACAATATTTAACATTAGTTAACAGTAAAAAAAACAGTAACATCGCCAGAGCAAAGAAGAAATGGGGCTGAAAATGGAAGAGATGATTGGGAAAATTATGGGTGACCTAAAACAGGAAATAAATGAGAAAACTGAAGAACGACAACAAACAGGATAGGAAAGATATGGAAGAATTGAAGAGAGAAATTAACCAATTGAAGAAGGCATTGGAAGAAAAAAAGAAAAGATGGAGAGAAGAGAAAATCTTTCTAGAAAAGAAAAGATACAGGGCAAAATGAGAAATCTTTATAAATAACGATTTAACAAGGAAAGAAAGAGAGATACAGAAAAAGATAAGAGCGATATCGAATAGTGAAAGAGAAGAAGGAAATACGGTATAAGAATAAACTATAGGAAACTTCAAAGCGAATGGAAAATGTTTAAAGGAAAAAGGGAAAAAATCGCGAAAGAAAAAGCAACAGAAGAAAACAAAAAGAAGAACAAAAAAAAGAATAACATTTTTGGAAGTATATAATGAATTCGACGTAATTGGAATGGTCGAAACGTGGGTAGCTGAAAAGGAATAGAAGAAAAGGAGAGAAAGCAATAAAAGAGCACCTGGTGAGCAGAATAGAGGAAATCTACCTAGAAACGAAGAACAAAGTAAATAGAAGAATATACATAACAACATACATAAATATTAGAGCATAAGTATTTAATTTGACAGCTGTTAAACAACGTCAAAATTTGATGTTAAAAATACGCTGTTCAATACTTGTGCGCTGTCACTTTTCAGGGGCTCCAGCGTGTCATTACAACGCACTTGTGGCGAAATATATATTTTTTAAACTTTATTAAGAAAATTATAATAAACAATTGTCAGTGTCAAAATGCAATTAGAGAGCAGGCTGTATGATCTATAATATGTCCTTTCGGATCTAGCTGTATAACAGACACTATTGAGGTTATGTTCATAGATGTAAATAGTGACGGTTTATCATGGTTGCATCGTGCATGTCACCTTGACGTCACCATGTTAAACGACGGAATAAATGGCAGAATGTGACATTCAATGTGACCAACCAAAAATTACTGTTGCTTATACCAACATGACCAAATTTTAACAATTGTTTATAAAAGAAAACTGGATAATACTATTTCAGCACTTGTTATACCTACAATATACTATTTCATACATAGTTTACTACATAGATAAATTATAGAGGAAAATAAGAAAAACGTATTTCATGATTATCTCGAAATGTGTTAAAGTCCATGGCGAGTTTTTATATGGAATGCCTAAAATATTGGTATAAATGTCTAGAAAATCATCATGGCACAACATGCTATCATATCAATATTACGAGTTGCGGCTGGTGATGATAATCTGCCGTCTATATAATTTAAATGAAAACGAACTTTGAAAAATAGAGGAATTTAATAAATTCTTGGTCAACATTCTAGATCATCAATATTAAAACCGGAGCTTTAAAAAATTCATCCCTAACGAGATTATTTCGCCCGGGGTTAATCTCCTTCCATTTCCTTACAAGGCAAGGGTTGCTCTCGTTTTCTTTAATAGAAAAGTGGTCCGATGAAAAGAGGGTTTTTAGTGCTAGTGTAATTAATTCAGCTCAAGTGTCGGTGGTACGGGAGAGTTTCTTGTAATTTCTTGGAGTGAGGAGGTTATTCGATTTCAATGGGGTAATAATAAGGAGTTTTCTTAGTGTCAAAATGGGCATTTAAGTCTTGAGTGGTTGGAATGAGTGTTTTAATTGCAAAGCTAAGTTTGGTAAGGTTCGACTTACAAGCATTCAAAGTGGAATCGATGAAGTTAATTATTTTACGAGAAGTTGGTTGAAAACTTATAAGAGAAATTAAAACTTCGTTTGATGGTTCGACTTAAAGTTTTTGCATATTTATATAGGCACAACTATATCTATTTATCTGGATCGAGAGAGGTCGCATAAAACGACTGGTTAAAATTTAGTGCATACAAAGACACGTGCAACTTGAGTACAGCTTTATCGTTACAATTGGAAATACCATGAGATCATTTAAATTATAAATTTAAATAGGCAATGAACTGACAGTAAAATTTGAGCTTATGGTAAACATTGTCACGTTTATGCTTCTCATGTTAAATTGTTTTAATTTAAAAAATTAAAACACTGTAGGTTTATTGAGAATTACAGCAAATGTTCAAAGTGTTCTCCCCCAGTTTCAATGCAGCTCTTAAAACTCGTTTCATATTTTCAAATCATCTGAGAGGTTATAGCGTTGCATGCATTAAAAATTGCCTCTTGCAGTTCTTCAAGATTGCGGATTATTTTTAAATACGATGTTTTTAAAATACGGGAAAATGAAATAATCTAGAATTGTCAGGTCCGGACTTCGAGGTGGAAATTGAATGACATGATCATCATAAAACTAACACTCGCTCCGCTACATCACGACATATTCTTTGATAATCTGCAGGAAAATTAGGGTAGGCATTTCGAAAAACTACAGCGTTTTATAGAATACTTCCATTCACCATTCTGTTGCCGCTTTTTTGAAGTCACCTCAAATTTTAAACCAAATTGTTAAAAGTTAGTAGTGGCAACATAATTTAAATTTCACACCTAATCTAATTTATAATTTAAATGATATCATGGTACTTAACTGCAATGTGAAAATGTCAGGTTGAGGTTTTGTGTTATAATTTGGAATATCTATTTATGCTTCTTGACATGTGTAGTATGAAGATGAAGAGGCCTTTCTTAAGTACAACGAAAATTTTGTCCCGATTAAGAACCGGTTCAGGACTTTAATAATTTACCGCGACCGAAAATTTTGAACTGTTGCATGAAAAATTTTGAACCTAACAAACCTAACCGACCTAACAAACTAGCCTTGTTTGTTGATTTGCTTATCAGAAGTGAGTTCGAAGGAGGTAAATAATGAACGTCTATCTATCATCAGTGGACCCACCAAAAAACTTTGGCATTCCTAGCACTATACAAAAAAACAGTTGTGTGGCTGACCTTTATAATCACACGACTGAAGTGAAACTTGCTAGATAATATTTCATTATTTTCTGATAAAGAGTGGTTTATGGTTACTAAAACAGGGGACAAGGCGTCCCCCTTAGACATGGGCCCCCCTTCGGACAGAAGCCCCCACTTGAGACAAGTGAGCTCTTGACACTTGAAGCCCTTGGGACAGGGAGCGTAGCTACCATCTGAACTACCTACTCCATCCTCACCACGAAAGTGTTTAATTTTGGTTTCCGTTTCATTATTCGGAGTCACCTCGAATAAGAAGTTTCACAAAATATTGGGGGTAGGTGGGTAGGTGGGTTCACAAAAAAATCGATGTCACCAACACAGAAAACACCTGCCCCAACGATATCTTAATAGAGATCGTTGCACCAACCCTGACAACTATAAACTGACGTTTATCGAAAACAAGTTTGATCGAAATTGCGGATGAACAGCCGAACCGAATTATTAATTCCTACTACAGTTCCAAAACTGGCAGGATCGATTCCGAATCAATAATGAGCCGTTCGATATTATTATCCGCGAACGCTGAACTGTCGTCATTACAAATTGAGAATTTGGTGAACAGTGAACGCCGCTTTTTCCACTGCGCATGCGTAATAATCCTGAACTGGTTCAGAACTGCATCCGCGAACAAAGCTTATGATATAAACCTAAACCCCTTAACAATACTGAAGATCATATAACACATAATAAATTGAGCCAATAGCAATTACAGATTTTACCTAGTTACTATGTATAGATAAGCGATTATACCCTTGACAACGTGGTATAATCACTTTAGTTTTTCCGCTGGGTCCAACAATATGAACTTTGTCATAGTAACAATTATTAATAAACGTCAGAAAAAAGTTCCGTCAAAATTTCGGATTTTTTGGATCGCTTTATTACATAATCGCAACGAATACCACTCGAGCAAACGACATATTCCGCTGCGCTGTCGTGGTGTTTCGCGCAAGACTGGAAAGTATAATCGATTATTTTCTATGCTCTTGTGATATTAAAACTGATTATAATAGCAACTATGTAGACCAGCAACGTTGACAGATGTAAAACAAATTTTATAAAGACACTGCTTAATCTGTTCTTATAACAGAACTAAAATTTAAAGTGCAAACAACAAAATATTAATATCTCTATTTTTCCGCTGTTCAAAAAAAGGAATGCTGGAATGCTTCAAGATGTCAGATTTATTTTTCTGGACAAAGCTCAGTTCAAAAATTTTGATCAAGGGGTGAGTTTTGAGCGCTTAAAGAACACCCTTTTTGAAATTTTCATCAAAATCGGCCAACCCGATGCAAAGGTTGCAAAAGAACCAAAAGTCGCAAACAAAAAGATGACAACATTTGAGGATCCCGAATCAGCGTTTGTTGGTGTGTTTTCATTAATGAGCGTTCAATAAAGACCTGGTTAGAGCAGGCTTTGAAATTGCGTTTTTGTTTTATTTTTTTACAGTGTAGAGCTTGACTGATAACACGAAACTCTCCATGACAGATAACAAAACCTCAAAATTTCAGAGAAGCTGCAATACATATTATTAATAATTATTATTATGCATGTTAAAGAAGTGTTTGGGCTGCAATGTCCTGCAGGTATCTCCAAGATTCCTATAACGGTTGGTAAAAAAATTAAGGTAAAAGTAAAGTGCATTCAGACCTTTGGGTGTGATGTTAATTGAGTTATTTTTAGATATCGGACACTTTATGATTTGGTTTTACACCTTTATTTCTTTAAAATGTAGAAAATAAAACACTCTTCCAAAGAATATAACCAAATTTCTACAAATGCTTATTGAGAATTTTACAATCCCTTACAAGGACACAAAACAGTTACAGCAAATTAATGGTGAAAATGTTTTCGATATTTCTTGTAGAGAATTGTGCTCTTTTTCTGATCTCATTAAAAACAGTTTGCAAAAAATCTTCAGTTTCATATTCTTTCTTACATCGACTATGGATGCTTGATGATATGATATGTGGCCAAAGGAAGAAATCACAAGAACCTCAATGTTATGTAAACAACGTAGCTCAGGGGGTTTTCTCATTTATTTTTCTCAATTAACCGTTGCATAATATGTGGAAATATTGACAATGTGGTTTGTGTAGATTTACACTGATATCTTAAGGTTTGTGTTGTTGGTGATCCAGCTGTTAATTCAGAAAGTTTCCTCTCTTCTGGGTCATATCCATAGGTTCACTAAATAACGTGCTGTCTACTGATGTTGACACTCCAGTTTCACTTGTTACTTTGCCATATTTCACACTCAAACTTAAATGCGCAAATCTGAAAAGTATGGTTAGGTAGTTTTAACTCTTGCGTTTCAGAAGCAAAAGACAAACCTTTTCTTTTGCAGCTGTTATTAGATCAGGGTGCGCCTCAATAAGTTTAATTAAGAAAATGTAGAGCATAATATGTAAGTGTCTTTAATGATATCTTCTATGCTTCGGAAATTCTTTCTTTGATGACACTTTCACCTACCGGTCAGCTTGTGCTCACGCATTTTCTGATATGTTGGGACGGTCTTAAATTCATGTTTTCGTACCATTTCGTACTTGCAAACAAGGTTTAGGAAACGGCTGCTGTAGCGACTGTCACTGCAACGTCCATAACAGCAGTGCTTTGTAGCACCTTTCCGCGTCTTTCGAACACTTGCCATCTTGCTAGTTGCAATACTTAACTCGAATTACAACGAAACAACTTCCATTGACAAAGCAACAACGTTTCAAATATAAATTTCAATAACAATTTGTCCGAATTTAGTGCTGGTTGCCTAACCTAAACTGAATTAAATGACAAGTTAGTTTCTGTAACAATTGCAATGTACACTGTTATAAAAATGCCCAGCCTCCTCTAACCCGGTTTATTTTTGAACGCTCGTTATAAGTTCCACTATTATGTAATATTTAACTTGCTTGACAAATACTGTCTAGTACTTGTACTTCATAGTACTAGAGTCACTATAGATTGAAAATGTACTCCCTAACGTACCGTCTTGTTTCCTGCCCAATAGCAGGATTTCCTCTGCGCGTTTTTCCGACGGAGAAATTGAACGGAAAATGGAACGTCTAATTGGGGACGTCCTTAGCGTGGACAGCGCTAAATTTCGCATTCCTAGGTGGCAGTCTGGTCAGCGTAGGAGGCATGTAGGTAACGCGGAATGTTACGGCGGAGAACCTATTAGGTGCAGGGTCCCCTTCCTTTATCCTGTCCAGAACTTGGATCAGAGCGGTCTTGATCAGATCCGCCTGATCCTCGCAGAGGACATTTGTTGGATATCCTTGCGGCAAGATTGCCACCCGGATATCCTACACAGCCGGTTGCCACAAATGATACATCAGTGGACCTGGTGGCGCTACTCCTCTTTTTTGGCGGACGTGTCTGCTACCGGTGGTAGATCCCGGTTCCGACTTTCTGGCAGTCGGATTTGTCCCTGTTGTAGTTCCAGAGGTCCTTGCGGTCTCTTGCCCAACACCAGATATCAAGCCCTTCTGCTTTTGCTTTTGCTTTCCTGGATGGATCCATCCTTTCGGATCCTCTTCCCAGGGCCCAAGGGAGGTAGAGTGAGGGGAAAGTTCTACAACAGGGTTAACCTGAGGTGAGCCGGTCCGCTGCGAGAAGCGTTCGTTCGGCGCAACAAGGGTTTTAAACCTCGGTCCTCTCTTCTAACACCCCCTCAGCCAGAGCCCGTGAAGGCTCCGGCCGTTCTCTTATCCGCCACATGGAGACGCGCCTGGTAGGTAGCTCAACCCGACAGTGATATTCAGCGTGCAGCGGAAGACTGCATTGAGGATCATCTCGGGATACCGGACAGTGTCGACGGACGCGGCCCTCGTGATAGCGGGGGTCGTGCCATTAGACCTGCGGATGAGAGAAAGTCTTGAGATCAGAGAAGGAGGGAGCACCAAGAGGGAAGCTCCAGAGAGGTCCGTTAAGGAGTGGCAAGAGAGGTGAAACCGAACCACGAAAGAAAGGTGGACGCACTGGCTGATACCAAACCTCGGCAGATGGCTGCCTCTACGAGAAAGATTGGGAAGACAGGTAACGTACCGCCTTATCCAGGTGCTTTCGGGCCACGGAGATTTTCGATCCTACCTGCACAAGATGCACGGGGTCGTATTCCATTGCGGAAGGTGGGAGCGGCAGCGACTGAGAACATGGTGGAAACCATGACTCGGTCAGAAGAGAACTGGAAGGAGATTCTCTGCATGGTCGAGAACACCCTCCAAGGGAAGGAGAACGACAAGAAAAGAGGAGAAATGGAGGCGGAAGATGCGGGCCGGAATGGACCGTGATTCATGGTCCGCCGGTCGACGCGCCTAATGCCAAAGAAGACAGCCGGAACGCGTTCTCCCGGGAGGAGGGAGTTTGCGTGACGGAAGAGAGAGACCGAGCACGCCCAAGACGCGAAAGTCGCGGGTATTCACGACAAGAAGACCGATGGGGTCTGGCCACGAAGGACTAATCAGGTCCGGAGGACCGGCGGTGACGGAAAAAACGGTGCCGCAGAAGAAAGAATCCATGCGTTAAGACGCGGGAATGTCCATGGAAGGAGCGAAAGGCAAGTCAGACTTCCCCCTCGAAGCTATGCCGTTAGGTGATCCCGGGGGACAAAGTAGGAGGAGAAGACAGCCCCGCTCGGACAGAACGCCGGACCGGGGAGGTTCCGGGGGGCCACTTGTCTGGTTAGCCACGGCGCCAGCTACGCCCCCCCCCCAAAAAAAAAGCCCAATCCGACAGGACTGAGAAAGGCAGTTGGACTCTTCACGGGACATCGCTGTCTCATGAGGGGTGAAGCAAGATCCTGAATGCAGGATGTGTAGGGAGTAGGAAGAAACTCCAGTACGTACACTGCGCAAGTGTCCAGCGCTTGAGACTGGTGGGGAGACTGCGACAATTATTCGGGTTGACGTAGGCTGAACCTAATGACATAAAATATATGCCCATAGAGCTTGTTTAAAACTTCATTAACATCTTTTTTCTTGTACTTGTGGCTTTGGTGGGAAAGTTTTCCTGTCTTTAAATTTTGCTTGGCAAATCCTAGGAAATTTGAAAGATTTTGCTAAAAGGTTTTTGACAAACTTGTACTTCTGAATATATACTCTTCATGAAGTACCTAATGGGAATTTGTTTTGTACTGCTGTTCATTTTGGTTTGACGGTTTACTAAATAAAATGCTTTTTTCTACTTTGGTGTCATAATTGAGTTTTTGTGAAACTAAAAGTAGTGTCACAAAGGAACTTTTTGTGAAACTGTTTTTGGTGTTTTTTTTTATACGTATTAAGTTGGTATTGAGCATTTCTAGCCAACTCCTGTCGAGGACAAGCCAAGTGTCAACGTTTCAGATAAAAAATATAACCACAAACACAACAAGTTCTACCTAATCCTAAAAATCCCTAGAATATTTAAAAAGCATTATTTTAACATTTTCATAAAACGAAGAGCTTCAAAGTAGAAAAAATAGTATATTACACTCGTTTAACGAGGCATTGTGACATTCGTTCTATTGGGGCACTTCTCGCTGCGCTCGTCGTGCCCCAAACCCACTCATGTCACAATGAAGTCTCTTGTTAAACTCGTATAATAATGTACTATTTTCTACTTTGGTGTCATAATTGAGTTTTTGTGAAACTAAAAGTAGTGTCACAAAGGAACTTTTTGTGAAACTGCTTTTGGTTTTTTTATTTGATACGTTATACGTTGGTATTGAGCATTTCTAACGAACTCCAGTCGAAGTCAAGCCAAGTGTCAACTTTTCAGATAAAAAACATAACCAGAAACACAACCGTTCCTAATCCAACTACATAATCCTAAAAATCCCTAGATTATTTAAAAAACAGAATTTTAACATTTTCATAAAACGAAGAGCTCCAAAGTAGAAAAAAATAGTATATTACACTCGTTTAACGAGGCATTGTGACATTCGTTCTATAGGGGCACTTCTCGCTGCGCTCGTCGTGCCCCAAAACCACTCATGTCACAATGAAGCCTCTTGTTAAACTCATATAATAATGTACTATTGTCTGATTTTTGAAACACAATTATTATAAAAATTTTGCTGTGATACTACATTTTTGATAGAAAATGGATAAGGTGAGTTTTGTTATGGAACGCCTAATTTATACCTAACCATTGTGGTTAGACTTCGTTTAAGCGGAGTTTACACTGTTTCATTTTGAATGTAACGAGCGTTCAAAAATAAACCTGGTTAGAGGAGGCTGGGCATTTTTATAACAGTGTACATTGCAATTGTTACAAAAACTAACTTGTCATTTAATTCAGTTTAGGTTAGGCAACCAGCACTAAATTCGAAGAAATTATTATTGAAATTGACAGTCGCTACAGCAGCTGTTTTCTAAACCTTATTTGCAAGTACGAAATGGTACGAAAACATGAATTTAAGACGGTCCCAACATATCAGAAAATGCGTGAGTTGTGCCAAAGCTGACCGGTAGGTGAAAATGTCATCAAAGAAAGAATGTCCGAAGGATAGAAGATATCACTAAAGACACTTACATATTATGCTCTACACTTTCTTAATGAAACTTAGTGAGGCGCACCCTGATTTAATAACAGCTGCAAAAGAAAAGGTTTGTCTTTTGCTTCTGAAACTCAAGAGTTAAAACTTCTACCTAACCATACTTTTCAGATTTGCGCATTTAAGAGAACAAGTTTGAGTGTGAAATATGATAAAGTAAGAAGCGAAACTGCAAGTGATTTCTTCCTTTGGCCACATATTAAAAATTTCATGTACCAAGCATCCATAGTCGATGAAAGAAAAATATGAAACTGAAGTCTTTTTGCAAACTGTTTTTAATGGGATCAGAAAACGAGCACAATTCTCTACAAGAAATATCGAAAACATTTTCACCATTAATTTGTTGTTTTGTGTTCTTCTAAGGGATTGTAAAATTCTCAATAAACATTAAATTTGTAGAAATTTGGTTAGAAACTGTCAGCTGGTCCTTTCGAAGAGTGTTTTAATTTCTACATTTTAAAGAAATAAAGGTGTAACACCAAATCATAAAGTGTCCGATATCTAAAAATAACTCCATTAACATCACACCCAAAGGTCTGAATGCACTTTACTCTTACGTTAGCTCTTTACCAACCGTTATAGGAATCTTGGAGATACCTGCAGGACATTGCAGTCCAAACCCCCAAATCGTGTCGGTCTATATAAAACCGCTAACTAATACCCTAAAACACTTGTCAACACTTCTTTAAGATGCATAATAATATTAATTATTAATAATATTGCAGCTTCTCTGAAATTTTGAGGTTATGTTATCTGTCATGTAGAGTTTCGTGTTAATCAGTCAAGCTCTACACTGTAAAAAAATAAAACAAAAACGCAATTTCAAAGCCTACTCTAACCAGGTTTTTTATTGAACGCTCGTTACATCCAGAGTGATCATTTAATGTGAGCGTCCATAATGCATCTATTCCCTGTCATAGATCATGGATGTTTACTTTGGACAAAACAAAAGCGAAAGCTAGTTTGCACTTATATCACTTTGGATGATTCTTCCAAGTTGAACATCCAAAGTGGGAAATGCAAATGCATCTTTGGATCAGTGCAGGGAGTGTTCACATAATAACAATTACTATCTTTATGCTTTTCCGAAACCCGGATTCTAAGGCTGGTTTCCGATGGTACAAAATATGCATTTCGAGTATAAGCGTGGCAAATGCGGATTGGTACAAAAAACTTCTAACATAAAATTATTAGAAATCAAAACCACTTAAAATGAAACCATTTTCTCATGAATGATCCTTTTTACACAAATTACAAACTCGAAACTATTTATGCCACTTTTATAATGTTGACTCAAGTTGTTCGTGCTGATTTTCATAAGGCAAAACCAGTCGGAGACCTTTAGTATTGTTGAACTCACTCTTTGGCTACGTGTAACAGCAATTTGTGCCGTTTTTAAAATAATCAAAATAGCTCTTCCGGGCATTTAAGATTCGCTGGCCTCGATATCATAACGAGCCTTTAAAAAACCGTTCTTCATCCTTATTTAGCGCAAAAACTGAGAAGTGCTATGCCGTTTAACCACGCGTCGCCACAAAAACACACTTCACAGAAATATTATAAGCACCTCTAATGAAATTCGTAAGAATCCCACATAATAAACCAATAAAATTTTTTCCAGCGACCACATTCAGTGGCGTAGCCGACAAAAACCACATTCAATTTGTCTCGGATCGGCTGTCCTAATAAATTGAAACCTCGTATTCGGTTTCCATGAAGAAAAGTGCGTTTTTGTCTCGGAGAACCATCATAACGAGTGTCTAGTTTGTGGACGGTCGGCGGTGGCGGCTGTGCTCGATTAAACAAATCCTCGCTAGCCAATATCCCAAATTAGATAATTTGATTTGGGGTCGGGCGTCTTTTGTCTGCTTGGGAACGGACAGATGCGACCGGAAACACTTGAAGAGAGCTGGGTTAGTGTGAAGACTCCTGTGGGAAGATGAGCTTCTCAGACAAGCATGCACACTTTGGATGTTCCATTGACATTGTTACCCCTACTAGTAAGGTCACGATTAAAATACAATTTTTTCAAAGATAGTGCCGTCAACTTCGTACTCAATTAAAAAGATACGTAGTTTATATTACTGAAAGACAGCTTTCATTTGACCATAAACGAATCTGCGGATTATAAGAACGATATGGATCTCAATTATGCTCCGATAAGGTTCATTTTACCGTAATCCTTTATCCTTCACTTTTTCAGCCGCAATCAACACTTTTGTCTAAATTTTAAGAAATGAATAAGTTTGGACCTGTAATGATAAATATCCATAATAAACACCTAACAAGGAATAAATAATATGGAAAATAGAAGTTTCTAAAAATTGAGGAATATTTTTTTCTAGGTATAGACATAATTATTTACAATCATTTAATAATATTATGGTGTGTAAATATGTATAAAAATTATGAAAATAATGTTGAATTCTAAAAATAGAATAAAAGATTATTGTGTAATCTGCTTGTAACAAGGCCGAAAATAGCTTCATTCATACATGCAATCTTATTAACTGACCTCAATGTTGTACCCTTTATCAAATTTCATAATTAATGCACAATTCTGCAAATAATCGCGCCCGTGGTCATTAAGCAGTTAATAACACTACCTGTATGTTAGTAATTTTTTTTTTTACTCCAAGTCAGAGTTTACGATTGAGTTCATTATTAAATACGTAACACCCTGTAAGATGTTCATACGAACCGTGTCAGAAAACTGACTTAAATTAAATTGAGTAGCTTCATTTAGTGCCCCTCGAATCATCGTTCTCCTCCGGAACAGGGAGTAAATTCTAAACCGATCTGAATAAATTGGATCAGGCACAACACGCAACTCTCTTTGATATCGTTTCGATTAATATGAGAGAAAACATATGATGATCGTTTAGGGATGAGATATCGACGCTCCGTCATCTCGGGGGTGGAACTTACCTGCGTGCATCGTCATCACAAGAAAAAAGCAATTCGAGTGTGTCGCGCGAACAAGGGTGCGGTGTGGCGCAGCTATTTAATATAAACACCCCTTCATGTCGCTCGACACCTTCCACCACGTCACAATTTAATTGCATCCCCTACCCAGCGGTGCTATTCATATTCGCTAATATTGGATCTTCCTGGTGCTCATCGACTTCAGATTTTTCACAGGTTGCAGAACCTTTCGTGTCTGTCACTATTTATTCCAAAGTGGAATGAATAAAAATATGCCTAATTGAAAGTAACTATCCGGGGATTCACATCAAGATTGAGTGCATTACAATAATTATATTGCGTACTTCTGCACCATTTAGGGACAGTGCCAGGAACGCTAATCAAAAATTATTAATCAATTGTTTAAATGTTTCTTATGATTAAACTATGCTAATATTGTGACGACAGAAGTCTTCCTGAAAATGATGCAGAAGAAGAAAACGTCAAAACTGTCAATAATTTTTAGTGTTATTTTTTTAAGTAATAGTCCAGTCAACGAATCCTCAAAATAGGGTCTAGCCTTCGACCATAAAGTTCCTAGACTCGCTACTTATTCCGATTGTTTGTAACCAAAATCCAACCTGGGGGAAAGGGGAAACCAAGAGAAGTTGGAATTTTGACCTTAAATCCCTCTGGGCTGATCGGTTCATTTTACAGTTTACAGTCAGTGACGTAATTAGATAAGGTGATACCGGTTCCAGGCCCCAGGAGACTTTGAAATAATTTGCATAAAAAAACACAAAAAAATAACAACTTTTTTAATTATTAGAAATTTTAAGAAAAACACCCCCGTTTTTAAGGGTAATCAAAAAAGCAGAAAAAATCGTGAAAACACCCCGATTCTCAAGGGTAAACAAAAAAGCAGAAAAAATCGTGGAAACACCCTGATTTTCGGTCCATCACACGGAACTTTTATTTTAATAATTAAAAAAGTTGTAATTTTTTGTTTTTTTGCATGAAAAGTTAACATTTTTGATTACCTTGAAAATAAGGTTATTTTTCACGATTTTTTCTGCTTTTCTGTTTACCTTTGAAAATCAGGGTGTTTTCACGATTTTTTCTGCTTTTTTGATTACCCTTGAAAATCGGGATGGTTTGCTTAAAAATTTTTATAATAAAAAAGTTGAAATTTTTTGTGTTTTTCAGTTTACCCTTGAAAATCAGGGTGTTATACATCTTATCAGATTATGAG
Organism: Diaperis boleti; assembly: GCA_963583935.1. Taxonomy (NCBI): domain Eukaryota; kingdom Metazoa; phylum Arthropoda; class Insecta; order Coleoptera; family Tenebrionidae; genus Diaperis; species Diaperis boleti. The sequence goes on along the minus strand of OY757247.1, from coordinate 21,820,136 downwards.
ATGTATATCTTCTTTGAAAAAGGTATTTGAGGCGGAATATCGCAATGCAGTAATAAATATGCAAATATTGATAGAACTGCAAAAAATGTTAATTCACAAATTCTTTATCTTGATGCAAATAATAATCTTTATGGATGGGCTCTATCTCAAAAATTACCAATAAAAAATTTTTTACAAGTAGATTTATCATTTCCAGAAGAACTACATGATAAATTTAATGATCTTCCATTAGCTCCAGAAAATAAGCCGCCTGGAACCGGTATTACCTTATCTACTGGCGTATCAAACTTAGGAAGCATTCAAATAAATTTAAATAAATCAAAAACAATGGTTTTATTGAAATTATGTTCCATGTCCAATCATCAAATTTGAACCACTTCACGTCCCACACTAGGGGTATTTTTAGTATGTTTTCCTCCTAACTAACGCAAATGCATCCCTGAAGCAAAATACTCCCGAACCCACATTGCAAGGTAAAATCATTCGTTGACTATAAGACTACTTTCAGAGGAACTTACATTGACTACAATTTTAAACTTTAAAGTTTCACCAATTATGGGGATGGGGTGTTACGGGCCAAACCATTACACCCCAACCAACATGCATATGTTCCGCGGAAATCGACCGAGTCCGCTCTACACGAGGTGGTGGGGCGGATCGAGGGAGCCCTGGTGTACAAACTATACTCCTTAGGAGTATTCATCGACATTGCGGGGGCATTTAACAAGACCACTTCGATAGTGTCGGGCGAGCACTTCAGAACCGCGATGTCTCAGCGGGTACCTACTGGAGTGCAGAACCGTACAAGTCAGTGTAGCGGACGCAACTACTCGAAGGGTAGTTAAGAAGAGATGTCCTCAGGGGGGAGTTAGTTCTCTCCCCATTGCTATGGGACGACCTTCTATGCACACTCAACGAGGCGGGATTCTACACTATCGGATACGCAGATGATCTGGTCATACTGCTTACTGGTAAGTACGAAAATGTACTATGCTACCTTAGGCAGACATCCAACGGATGGCATGTGTCGTTGTGACGGGTGGCATGAGAACCACCCCGACCTCAGCTCTGGAGGCTATACTGTCTGTCTCCCATCGATCTCTTCGTGGAGGGCATGGCACTTGCCTCCGCTCGCAGGCTGCGGGAAGATAACCTTTGGAAATCTGAGAAATCAGAACGCGGGCACGACAGCATCCTGAGCGAGGGACTCCACAGACGGTGAGGAGAGGACTCTTGGGTGTGGGGTCGGATCGTATCTGTCCTCAATATGCTTTCGACAAATCATAGCTGACATTTCAATCTTCACGGATGGATCAAAAACGAAAGCAGGCTCTGGAGCGGGAATTCACATCCCTGAAATGAACTGCAATCTCAGCGCAACCCTAGGGGAATGTGCCAATATTTTCCAGACGGAAATTGCGGCCATTCTAAGGGGTGCCACAGAAATCTCTGGACGCAATGTAAGTGAAAAAACGATCTAATTTTTCAGCGACAGTCGAGCAGCTCTGCGTGCTCTAGCCAGAGGACATCTAACGGAAATGAGAGGACCGACGAGCTGGCTCGACATTACGCGACGGGAACACCGGATGGTACCAAACCGCCCATCCGACCGGCCAACCGCTACCTCTCAAACCTGATCAAAACTGACATCCATTCTAGACACTATGCTAGATGGGAAGCGACAACAGACTCCGCCTTTTGGTGGGCATCTGGACCGGACATTGCAGGCTAAATAAACACCTCCACGTGTTGGGGGTGGTAAACGACCCAACGTCCAGGGGGTGTTTAGAGGAGGACGAGACTGTCAAGCGTATCATACGGGAATGTCCGGCCCTCGCCTCAACCAGAAAGTCCATACTGGGGGGGGGACACGGCCCAGCTGGGCCAACTTGAGGTGTACCTCACCTGGAACCATTCTAGCTTTTTTTGGCAATGTCGGAAGGCTGTATCAGAGACAGGAATGAGGGACACGAGGGGTGACACAATGGGCCCGCGGTGTGGTCTAAGTGTCGGTGAGGAGAGCTAATTCCCTCACACCCCTCAACCCCTAATGTATCTATCTTCACCAATTATGTAAAGCAAGATTGCTTCAGAAATCGGTAGAAAATAACTCTTTTGTAGAAAGGTGCGATTGTCCCTTTAAAATGTAGGTACTATCTACGATTTCAAGCTGCGGTGTCCATTCTGAAATCAATGTATCTACTGCAACTAATAAATTATTGTAGAATGTAAAAACGGAGATTTGGCAATAAATCAAAAAAAAATCTCTCCGCGCAAAGAAGGTCATGTATTTTTGGTAAAGGTATCTTATCATTGAATTCTATCACTTGTGTGTTTTCAAGACGCCTTTTGCTTCTTTACTGTTAATTCCTGTTTTCTTATGTTTAATTTTGGTTTTTAGGTTTTGTTTCTTATTAGCTTCTTTTCTTCATTTTTGATTTTTTTATGTATTACATAATTTTTCTTTTACGTCCAGCTGTTTTCTTAGTCCACTTATTGCAATATTGTACTGTCTCTCGTGTTGCATACTACACGGGGTAAAATTTAAATCTATGTAAGAATCTTAACTGGCCATAAACCCTGTAAACCACCCTAGTTGTGGCGTTCATGAAGCAATAAAGTAACATTAGAAGTCGACATGACAAAAGACTGATCAGAAAAACGCATACGCTCGAGCACCGACCGATAAGATTTAAGTTGACACAGTTGTTATGAAAATTGTTAGGTACTTAGCCAAGTATAGGCGGTGTGCACATTTTACCTCAGCGCCACCACGCGGCACCTCTGTCATTTTTAGTGGTACGGAACCGAATTGTCAGATAGTGATTTCTTCAATTTGACAAATGTCTGAAGTGCGAGAAAATGCTTCATCGAGAATCGGTTGTTGTGTTGTTGGCTGTCCTAATAAATACTATAACAGTTCAGCGTCTGTGACTGACGTTTATTTGTTTTACCACTAAAAATGCCAGAAAGGCCGTTGGAGGCGCTGTAAAACGCGCGGAATTTAAAAAGTGCACACCGCCTATTATAGTTAAGGGCACATCGTCCAGCAGATCGTTCAACACATAAGTTAAAAACTCCAGGTAGCCATCACCAGTCAGACGATTGAGAAGCACGTGGGGTCCCACTGTTGTTGGAAATGAGTTTCCGGATGGCGCGGGGGTTTTCGTCGCTCCAAACATGTGTGTTGTGATTGTTTTGCACACCTTCACGTGTAAAACCAACTTCATCCGTAAACAACACAATGTTTAAAAAGTTTGGCACCTCTTGACACTTCTTCAACAGCCACTCGCAATAATTAACACGGCGAGGTAAACCTTCAAGTAACAACGCCTGCACCTTTTGTACATGGTAGGGATGTAATATATGTTCTTCTAATGTTCTGTGCACCACAAACTGTCACGCCCATCTCAGTGGCTACCCTCATAGTGCTAATACCTGGACTTTGTTCAACACGTTCCAGAATTTGTTCTTCCGCAGCAATTATACAGTCGGTCCGTTGTTGCTGCCTATCATGGGCTTGGTGATGGAAAGTACCATGGACGCTCTGGATATCGTTTTATCCAGAGCCTACGTGCAAGAAGAGTGTGGCCATGCGCCTCGCCGTCAGTAAAATTAGCCATTTCGACAACCACTGGTAGTTTCGGAAAAATGAAGTTTTTGTCTATTATTTATGAAATAAAGATATGTTGCAAAAAATTCCTTGTTTTCATTGTTACAGGTTATTTTCATTTCCATAGGTGTGCACAGATGTCTTTACATACATTTAGATTTCACCCTGTATATTTTCTAATTTAAAAAAAATTATTAACTGTGCTCTTTTGATTTTGTTGTTTTATTGATGTACACTATACAGATTAAACCAGAAGAATGTTCTAAATCCAGGTGGAGTAAATTTAAATTAAAATTTAAATATGTCTAAGTCGAACTCCACAAACTTTAATAACTGTAAAATTACTAATGGAACATGTTTCGGCAGAACACTTCTGCCATCATCAGCCCTTAAAGAATATAAAAAATTATGATATAAAGTTATTCTAATTTTTTATATTCTTTAAGGGCTGATGATGGCAGAAGTGTTCTGCCGAAACATGTTCCATTAGTAATTTTACAGTTATTAAAGTTTGTGGAGTTCGACTTAGATATATTTAAATTTTAATTACTATACAGATTGTTTCTGACACTGTTATTGTTGTTGTTAAGTTTCTTTTTAAGTTTCTACATGCCAGCTTTTTAGTTTTTGTTGGTAATTCTTGTTTTACTTGCAAATGATTTAGTAAAAACGTGTTATCCTAGTTTTTTTTTTCCTTGTGGGTCCCTCAAGTTGCTACCCCCTCCCCCCACATACCGATATTTAATTTTTTAACCTATGCACCAAATTGTGCTCAAGTTTCAGAAATTGTGCTGTTTTAAGGACATCGTGATGATGAATCGGAAAAGAAAGCAAAGTCTGAAGAATACAGGTGTCACGGATAACCCTGTTTACCGCACACGCCACTAAATATTTCACGGCCTCGAGAAATCAGCAACCCAGTTCGAAAAAAATTATAGATAACACCCAAAAGGTTTTTAAAAATACCATTTTGTCAGTCTATTGGCATCGGTTGCAATAAAATCAACGTTGATTTTTAGAAAATTCGGAGTGACTCAGTGGCATAATAAAAATTTTGAAAACAGTTGGATAGGTCGGAACGTCGGAACGGTGCAATTGCTTAGTCGCGTTCGTTCATCAACAATTCAATTTTAATTTTACCAGATGATCAGTGACCAGTTTGACAGAATTTAAAATATGTATAATAAAACAAATGTCAGTGAAAGAAAGATATTTAGAGCAACAAACATAACATATTCTACAAATAAACTCGATATACAGGCTGTCTCGCATCAACATGAAAGAAATACACGTACAAGGAACAAATTGCATTTTGAAGAGCCCTATAAAATACACCCCTAGAAGTAGAAACTTTGGGAACTTCTCTTTAACAATATATTTTTGTGTTTTTGACAACAGTCAAAATTGACATAGTAAATGAATGATTTTAGTAGGTCTTCATTATTGTAATTAGGTATACCAGATGTTTCAAAATTTCATTTTTTGAACTCACCGCCTCGAAAGCGACATTTTACGATCTTTGTCGGCAACCCGAAACACTTGCTTCCCGGTCTAGTAAACCGGGAAACACGCCAAAAAGCACTGAAAATAAAAAGTGTTTCAATTAAATTAGTAGCTATTAATTAACGAAATTAAACCTATTGTCAACATTTGAAACACGATTTGGTACACCCAAGATTCATTTAAATATTGAAGGTAAAGAATTTGACGATTATAAATGAAAAAAAATGACACATTTCTTAGGTTATGTCAACTCGAATTAAATCAGTAGCTATTACTTAATGGAATGACATATATTGGCAACATTTAAAACAATACCCATTTGTTATACCAAAGATTTATTTCTATATGATGGAAAGGTACATAATTTCACTATTACAACAAAGAAAAATAACATTTTTTTAGGTTATACTACAATTCAATGTGTTCAATCCTTTGAATATTCAACCAGTGTGCCTGTAAACATTTATAGTGCAATTAATGCAATTGGTAGGGGTGATTCCTGAACCCCCCACAGTAATGGGCTCAGACATGGACTTAACGGTGTCGAATGTGCACTTTCCAACTTGCTTTTATGTGGACGGGCCGGCCAGGCCTTGGTTGGATTAATTTTTCTGCTACTTACATTGGTTTTACTTTGTAGAGAATCGTCTATGCTTGATGACTTACAATTAATTGGTCAATTGTTATAGAAGCCATGGCTTGCTTTATTTCATATCTTGAAGTCTAATTGCATATTAAAATAACTTTAATTTAAAAATCGTGGTAATGTTCGTTTCAAAAAATATTGTACAATCCTCATGCGTGAACAATCTTCCCGCGTTCACGCAAATGAAGGCACTCGCTCCTTCGTCGCTCGTGCTTCAAAACTGCGTTCACGCGGGAAGATTGTGTTCCCGCACTTGGTTTGTAAATTACTATTACAAAAGTGCCTTTTATTCTGTATTGTTAAATTTTGGTCATTTACAGGAAACTAACCTTATGTGAAACATCCTGTATATAAATCGATACTGTTTACATTGATTATCTCATCTTACTAGGATATAAATTCTAGGTTATTTGACAAAGTCATCAACTGAAGACATGGATTTTATTCCATATTATTATGTATTACATAACTCTAAAACTGTTCTACTCCTTTTTTAAGTTTAATACAAATACGCCAGAGGTTCAGTAATCTACCTAATTAGCGGCCGTATAGTATGAGTGGCTTTCGGTGCACGACTGCGGAAGATGCACGTAAGGTTCTGTCGTAAACACTTAAGAGACCAGTTAATAAACTCTTTGTTAATCAAAAACGAATGCCTACATGTATGCAAACTTCACAGTAAAGCAACAAGAGATGGACTAAAGTGGCAATGTGCGTCATATTTTTTAGCCATCTAAAATAATGTTATTGTATTTTAAATATATCTGCCATATTGGGAAGTTTAATATCAGTATTTTATTTAGTCTGATATATCGGATGTCTGTAGATGTTTCAAACTCTCAATATCTCTGAAAACGCATAATATAAATTACGTGTATAGGAGTACGTGTAGCCTCACTATTATCCATTTTTTTTATAAACAATTGTCAAAATGTGGTCATGTTGGTATAAGCAATAGTAATTTTTGGTTGGTCACATTGAATGTCACATTCTGACATATATTCCGTCGTTTAACATGGTGACGTCAAAGTGACATGCACGTTGCAACCATGGTAAACCGTCACCTTTGACATCTATGAAGATAACCTTAATAGTGTCTGTTATACAGCTGGGTCCGAAAGGACATATTTTTAGATTATACAGCCTGATCTTTTATTGCATTTTGACATTGACAATTGTTTATAAAAAAAATGGATAGTAACTATAGCAGCTTTCCAGCAAGAGCCTTTTGAATTTTAATTAGTAGATATATTTTTCTGATCATGATTTTATTATACCTACTTTGACATACATTCCTAAAATTCACAAATTTTTGTTACCACAAAAAGTACCTTTTCCATAATTTAGACCACAACAGTCTTGTTAGAAGAATGTGAATTCATCGGAACTAAAAAGAATTAAAAAAATTTCACTTGGTTTGACATGGATCTGGTTGACCGAAAACAAATGTTGTAAATGATTTATAAAAACTCGAAATAATGTATAAATAATAATTAGACAGAATTAATTTATCGATCGAAAATATAACTGAAAAGAGCGGTTGGAGGAGAAGAATTTGTAGTCTTTTAGGGTATGTTAAATGTTATTAAATGCAAAATAAGAAACTATCAAGAGGACGTAAATAGTACTCGAAAATTCATAGTTGAGGGTGATTCCCTTTAGGTTAGTAGCTCTCCAAAAATTAACATAAAATTTTTCGAGACCTTGGTTGTATATGAAATTTTAATGTTCTAGGACATCTGTATAGTTATAGGTAAATATTGCAACATGGGATATTCCCACCGAATTCCGAGTTGAATTTACATTACTAGCATAGACATATCTTATAAAGCGGCGCCAACATCTCATGGTCCCGTGCTTGATCCACTTCCCTTCCATAACCTGGAAGGCGCGCGTCGCGTTCCTGGTTTTCGCACTTATCTGAAGTATGGCAATATCAATATCCGTTGACATGGTAGCTCGACGGGAAGAATCGCATTTGGCGGCGGCACAGAAGAATCCAGGACCGGAGTGTGAGCCGTCTCTAGGGAGATGTGCACAGATAACGTGCTGATGAGTAGGTATGAACGGGGAACCCTCTCGCTAATCTCGCATTGATTACGCACGCAATATTAGATAACACCCCATGCCCTGCCCTGCCCTGCACCTAGCAATACCTAGAAATCCACCTAGGGGGCGGATTTTAATGCTCGATATAAATTGCCGGCATCCTGTGGGAGAGACGCGATGCACGGAATGGACTACCATCAGCCCTTATCGCGACGCAAGACTAACGTCATGGTCGGTAATTAAGAAGGAAATTCCGGTTTATGTGAGAGATACTACGCGTGCTATCAAGCGGGGTTCGGGCCTAGTGCACACTATGGAAATGTGGGGCTCTTTTTCATTGAGTTTAATGGAATTTTTCCCTCTCCAGTTTGGAGCTCAACAAAGATATCTGACACTAGCCAATAATAATATCATGTAATGACTACTCCTATACTTGTGATTGTCTAAGTTAAATATAAAAAAAAGTTTAAGATTAAATTGCACCGTCAGACTGTCGCAATAATTGTGAAATCCTGATCCCTCAAAGTGTGAGCATCTGAGTACATAACCAAGAAACTGGATTGGAAAGAAGCAGTTTCAATATTCATAAGAAAAAAGTAAGTTTTTTATATTTACTTTTTTTTTAGGAAATATTGAGTCGTTTTCGTTCTCCAGGTATTGGAATTCTCGGCAATATTTTTCATCAGATCTATTTTGCCTCTTACGATTTCTCTGGTGTATGTTCACTTTTTTTCCAATTTTAGCTTGGGTTGATACTGATAATAATCTGACAGTTCTTGAGAAGAAATTAAAAATACAAAACGTTTCCATATGGTAGAAATGAAAAGATGTTAAAATCATCCCTTTATTACACTTCTGGACAATCAATCTCACACTCTTTTGAACAATTTATAAACTATAATTTATATTTCTATATAAAGAGTTGAATTGAATATTTTTATAAAATGAGATGAATTATTTCCGGCCTACCCCATATACCGGGTGTCCCAGAAATAACTACATTAATTTTAAAAAGTAGTAGAACTCATCAGTGTCAACAATTTTTGCTAATAAAATTTTGCCCTAAACCCCGTAGTTATCGAGTTAAAATTAGTGGAAGTTTTGACGTTAATTTCGCTCACGCCACTGAGCTCCTGAGCGGTGATAACGACACACGACAAAAAATTTCGAAAAACACTCGGAATGAATTTAAACCGCTCGGCGTAAATAAACAAAAAATCTGAAAACTGACCTACTAAACGTGATTACTTCAACATCCAATGCTATTGAAAATTGTGGGGCCTAATAAATAACATGCGGATTTTCGTCTGCCCCTACGCATTATTTAAGTTGAAAATACCTTCTCCGATGATTATGTTGTATTATGGAATCCTCTGACTGTAAAAATTAGACTTTCTGTACGTGATAGGGATTTAATTGTTGCTCTTTCAAAATTATAATTAATTATATTTGCTAATCTTCGGGTACTGGCGGTTTTTTGCAAAACACAATGAACAACGTTAATGGAAATTAGGCAGACGAGAAAAAGCAGACATCTTTTACAATCATAACTTTAAAAGCGTCAGTAAAATACAATAACACGCCCGGGGCGTTGGCTTTTCCGGACAAAAACAATTGATTGTCTGTGGATCAAGTTTAAATAAATATTCATAAGGGGTTCGTGAATTTGAAGGGTTCCAAAAATGCTAAAAAAAATATTGAGATTTCGAAGTGGTAGATAAAAATGTTGTTGCTCTCAGCGCGTTCTACTACTGGTTAAAATTAAAGTAGTTATTTCGGGGACATCCTGTATAGTAAACCAATTTATTAATTTTCCAATTGTTTCATGTAATGTTTCATGTAATTTATTAATTTGAGAGTGAAATTTAATTGTGTTCTGTAGAGCAGTTTGCATTTGAGCGGCAAAAGGAGAACCAGTCCCAAAGAAGGCGAAAACAGTTCCATCGGCTGGTAAAACCATGGCGACCGTGTTTTGGGATGCAAAAGGAATTCTTTTAGTAATTACCTTGCAAAAGGTAAAACGATTAATGAGGAATACTATGCAAATCTAATTGACCAGTTGAAAGAAAAAAATCGGGAGCAAAGGCGTGGATTAACAAAAACAGTCTCAAATCTCTTGTTGCAATGGCGAAAAGTCATGAAGTGGATTTTGAATTGTTGCCCCATGCACCCTACTCCCCAGATTTGGTTAGTTTATTTCCAAACATAAAAAAAATCACGCTGGGAAAAATATGGGTCAAATATGGAAGTGATAGAGAGCACAAGCACCTATTTTGAAAAGCTCGAAGAATCGGCCTATAGGACGGCTGGACCAAGTGGAATATCGCTGGACCAAGTGCATCGAGTTGCAAGGAGACTATCTCAAAAAATTTAAAAAAATTGACGCTATATTTTGTTTCATTCCTTCTTAGGCCGGATACTATTCATCCCATCCTCGTACTTAGTTGAAAAGTCCGATATTGTTAGACGAGACACAAATATTTGCCAAAATGGGCGAGTCAAACAATACGAAAATTTCATGAGGTATTTTGTACAATGTTTCATATGGTATTGTCAATTTTTTCGTTTTTTATCGAAATTATGGAAAATCGTAATTGTTTTCGAAAAAGACAGTGACACTTCTAGCATTAAAAAAATAAACGATTCATGGTCAGAAATGGATATTGAAGAATGTACGAATTTGGCCTTGGATTCTTATTCCACCAAAATTCAAAGATGTAGCACAAAATGGCCGTTTTTCGTGCTTTAAGTTTTGAGGGATCGTCGTACAACTTCAAGTATTATTACCAAGGGATTTTAACATTTTAGAAGATGCATTGATTCTCCAATAAAGAAACAAACTACTAAAATATTTTATAAGGAGACAGAAACAAATTAAGGTGGTATTTCTAAAGCAGATGAGAGCAGACAAGAGATGTGTTACATGAACCAAAAACGTGTTAGCTCGAGCTGTTTACGCTTTTCTTGAGTGTTTTCAGCCACTATGGATGTTTTCACAGGTTTCAGACAAGGGACGCATGCGCGAAAAACGTCGGACAACTACATCAAAATGGTCAAGCCGCTTGTGTTTAGGTACCATTACACCAGCGTTCTATCGTACGTGTTTGGAGCGTCCCGTTCCAGATATGAAGAAAATATTAATAGCTTGGATAAAATAGTCAATTTGTAGATCATGGAACGGTTACTAGAGATGCTATATTGCTATTTTTTATTAAAATTTAATTATATTCAAGTCAAACTCCACAAACTCTAATAAACGTAAATTACAATAGGAAGATGTTTCGGTATTAAACTACTCCCATCTTCAGCCCTAGTTTTACAAGAGATTAATGATACAATTGATGAATTACAGAGGGGTTCCTACGTTAAAGAATGTTAAAATTATGACGTTATTTTGAAAGTATTAAATTTGACGTCGTGAAAAGGTTACATGATTTTTAAAAGATTTGCTAAAAACAACATTTTATAAAATGTAAAAATTAAAAATGGATCAAGGAGATCTCTGGTAAGTTTACATCAAAATAATGTTGAATAGAAAAAAATAAAAAAGTGATTGGAAAAGTTGGCATTTGAGGTCAAGATAATGTTAAATGGAAAAAAATAAAAAATAGATTGGAAAATCAAAAAAGTGAATTATTTCTAAAGCCTCAAGAAAATGTAATTTCTTGCTTTTATTGCATTTGTGAATCAATTTGGAATTGGATGGTGAAAAATTTTCTCTTTTGGTACAGATATGTAGAACTATTAAAATTTAATGATGAAGGTAATACTCTTCCTCGGTTTTATATTGAAATCTACATATTTGGATTTTCTTTTGCAGGTCGTATTAACAATGGGTGCAGTTGGCGCTTGCAGATGTAATTAGTTAACATATTTGAAAATTAATAATGTAGAAGATAGAGGAAAATATATATTATATGTTACAATTCCCTTCACGTAGTTTTACTTTATGGAAGGGGGTTTTTCTGTTAAGGCTGTTGACATCTGTAGAAGATATGCAGTATATGGATGGATAATGTTCAAATCAGTCTGTGGGAATTAACACAGTGTCAAGAATACCTGCTGTAGTGGCTTCTTTTTTGAAATTACCAGATGCTCAGTCATATATACTGGTCATAGCATGAAACGATCTTGCGCTACATTATTAGTTAACACAGGTCGAGGTTTTATGGTCATCAAACGGCACGGTGGGTGGAGGTCATCTTCCGTAGCAGGAGGAAACGTTGAAAATTCTTTATCAAATAAAATCTAAACGGAAATGATTCAAGGAAAGGATGTTGAAAAAGTCGAAATTATGCATGCTGATGAAACTGCTCGTGAAAATTCAATTCCAGCTGCGTTTAATATTAATCTCCTAACACCAACAGAAAAAGAAAAAAAGTTTTATGTTAAAATATTAAAAAGCAAATCTTAAAAAGTAATACGACACGATTTTGACACTTGTTTATGGACTCAAAATGTCATATTATAACGAGTGAGCAACAAAATTCGTGATCGCAGTTGGCTAAACGTATATCGGTTCTTTTACTTTACCGTTTACATTAATCGTCAATTCACATTACTCGATGGCTTTTTACACAATCGTATCGATCAAGAATAGACTCAAAATTTTGGATTCAGAGGCTCCTACGATCACGAATTTTGTTGCTCACTCGTTATATCAGTTGTGGATAACAGTAATTTATTAACGGCATTATTTGATTATGCAACGAAAAATAAGTAAACCGTCACCTTTTTCAACTAGATAATTGGTTTTGTGAAAATTTTTCCGTTAAAGTGACGAAGAATGTCTATACTTTTCAGGGATTGACTGATCTCACCGATAGCCTACGAGACATAAATTACAAAATTGTAAATCTTTATGTTAAGAAATGTTATTCGAGTCATTCTTACAACTTATTACAACTTAATTCAGGTCGACTAGAATGTCTCAGAACTACTAGTGGATAAGATATCTAGCAAAGTTCTAAAAATGGTGGATACACCATTTTGTGCATAAACTCGGCAGAAAATTTTGAAACGTAAATCTTAAATTTGAGTTTAAATATTACATTACGTGAGTCGATTAGATGCTCTCACTACTTGGACAAGTGGTGGATGCGCTATACTTTTTGTAGGGGAACGTGGGGCTAAATCGGATAGCGATGCACAATCGGTTCACCTCATATTTTATCCTCTCCTGCAATTTGACAAAAGTCATTACATAATGATACCTACTAGATTCAGGTCAAATAGATAAGATACTATGAAATATTATTAACGGATTTATTCAAAATAAACGTAATCTAAGAATGGATGACTCACGGTTAAAGGCGTCGAAAAAAAAAGTGCATGTATATGTATACTGTGCACAACGTATCAAAAAGACACGGGAGAGGATAGAAAAGTCAATGGTGGACGTGAAGGAATTGGCTAGAGACTGAAAGGAATGAAAATATTAATACGGGGATGGAACCTCTTTAACTCTTAAACTATGCCAAAAGAAGACAAGAAAAGAAAAAGAAGAAAATAATTTGTTTGCTTAACTGCTAGGCAAAATTATCTTCTTTAGGCGATGATTACGAAAAATGTGATTTTACAGCCTCTTTTGGAGCTGTGAACTCCACTTTTGTGATAATCGCGTAAAAAACGTTGCGTGCACTTCGGCCAAAAGTGCTTTTTTGGCCTTATCTGCATTCTGTCCTCGGCCCACGCCTCGGCCACAAACAGCAGATGCGTCCAAAAAAGCAAACTTTTTCGGTTTAGATACACAAATTACTATTGTAGTTCAAAACAGTGCGAAAGTCCTTTAAGAATTTGGTTTTCGATTTGATTTTTTTCTAGAAAATTTTATACATTCTTCTTTATATTATTAAGGACCGATTTCACCAACCTCCGTTAAACTTAATTATCTGTTAGAAACAATTGTTGCTATAGTTTTAGCAAACGTATCTATGCAGTTATTTATCAGTTAAAGCTAATCGATGTTGGTGAAACCGTCCCTAAAGTTATCTATTTTCGAGGTAGATATTTCCTGTCAGCGATTGTGGTATATGTACAGTACTTGTTTGAAAAGGAATTACTTTTTTAGCACAAACCGGTCTCGCTGTACATTCTGGTTCCCTCCACACCGTCGCACGTCAGCTTTTACCTCATAAGTATATTTGTCAGGTATGAGAATAGGTGGCAAATTATTTTTCACATGGGCATGGGGGCCCAGACGGGCCCCTCATTTTCCGGCTCGACCAATTTTTGTGATTTTTTTTTTGTATATTTGTCAGGTATGAGAATAGGTGGTAAACTATTTTTCACATGGATATGGGGGCCCAGGGGGCCCTCTTGGCTTAGACCGATTTTTATGATATTTTGATATTGAATAGCAGAATATCTATTAAAACATGGATATAGGGCCAGGGGGGGGCCTTGGGTTTATAACTCAAGAACGGCTATTATGATCCTTGATTTGTTGGAGTTGTCTTCGCCCCGAATAGCAGAATAGTTTTTAAAACATGGATATGGGAGCCCAGGGGCCCCTGTGTTATTGATTCTGAGGCCGTACAAAGTTCTCCGGGTCAGCTAGTATGCCTATAAGAAAGTTACCGCGATAAAACTTTCATTTTACATGGGGGATCAAAAGTTTTGACGCTGTGTGTAAACGTGAAAGAAACGTATAATATGGGAAAACACAAAATTGTAAAATAAATAAACAAAAAATTAATTTTAGTTAATTATACAATATTATGTTCAATAGTATATTACGACCCAAGGACAGAAAATGTGATCTAAAAGAACCGAGCCGAAGCCGAGGTGCATTTTCATCACCCTATGACGTGTCTATTCCCGTCTAAAACCAACCAATGCAATGAAAGTTTCAACATACGCATCATTTAGAGAAAGCATAAACGTGCTAAGTATAAAAGTCAGAACATGAGAAACAATAACACAAGACTATACAGAGCATCACAAGCAAAAGAAATCCAACGATTTGTATTCGCAGATAACACGATGTTATTGAAGGGATCTACTAAACCATTAAATCAAAGAGAATTTGTTCACACTCTTAAACATCTTTGAACAAAATACTCATTAGTTGATGTTTACACTTGAGCAATAAGTAAATATTTCTATAATTTGATTCAAAGATTTCTTTAAATAGGCGGGCGGTATCTCGAAGTTCCAGATTCATCAGACTATAATGAAAAACAAAATTAAATTTTCTCTGACGTTTATTAATAAAGGGGAGAGGAAGTCTTAGGGACGTTTATATATAAATATGATAGCAGAAATTGCTCTACTTAAATTTAACAAGCATTTTATTTAATATTATGAACAATTTTTACAATTTTAGTGTTTAATGTAAAGTAGTCCCGTTAAATTTACTCTCGCTCCCCAAAGAAAAGGATAGCAATGAGAAGTAAAATTTTCTTTTTCTGTCCATTATAACAAGAGAGATACACACCATCTTGAAATTAAGGAATCCCAGAAGCTCTGAGTTAGGTAAGACTGTTCAATGTAATTGGTTGCTAAGTTATAAAAACAATGCCTGGCTTTTAGAAACAATTTAATTTTTTGGTCAACTCTACCATCTGTCTCATTTGACAGTAGTATGACAAGGAAGATTAAATAACCAATTTTACAGCGGATTCAGCGAATTTGTAACGAGTGAGTAACAAAATTCATGATCGTAGGAGGCTCTGAATCCAAAATTTTGAGTCGATTCTTGATCGATACGATTGTATAAAAAGTCATCGAGCTGTCAAATCTGGTTCAAATTTGTGATAGTCAGAGAAAATAGGTTAAGAGTAAAGTAAAAGAACCGATGTACGTTTAGCCAACTGCGATCACGAATTTTGTTGCTCACTCGTTATCATAGACAAACAGTTGCTGCTTCCAAAACTACTTTATTTTTTTATAATGACAATGAAATAGTGAACAAAACTTCAAGAACGGACGGGAAAATAACAACTGGTGCAAAAAACTACAACAAATGCTCGAAATTGCCTATACCATTCATTTGCACCCACAATTTGCCGCAATTCTTCCGTATCCTCGTTTTCATATAGTTAAATGAGCGCACAAGAATTCGTATGACAAAAATGCCGCAAAGATATTTCAAAAATCTTACAGTAGATTATTTACTTTAAATTATTATTTTTGAAACCTTATAACTACGCAAAATTAATCATTGATCTTGATGAATCTTAAACTGGCTGAGATAGACCTTTTATTTTTGTTATCTTCACTTTGGCCCAATACAGAATCGCCGCGTTTTCTCCGAGGAGTGAGTGAGACACCCTGTATAATCACATCATATGTATAGGTATATAATCACCGGGTGTTGAACAGCTAATTTCGCACTAATTGCTGGATGAAAAATTACACCCAGGTATAGCGTATCGCTGCAATCAGTTTCATCTTCGTTACTGCGACCTCATCGATTCGATTACCTGGAATCGTCTCTATATTACAATACATCATGTCGAATCGGTGTCGGCGACTCCAGAGCACAGTGGAGAGAAGTGCGCCCCAGGGGGCACCTAACACAGTAGTAGGCCGCGCGAGGGTAACGTTTAATTACAATGCCGTCCTGGAATTCCAATATCACAAGTCTCGCTTTCGATCGGCAAATACGACGCCAACATATATATTTCGTTTTTCCTCTATTCTTTCCACCTGGATTGATATGCCCAGCTGTCTACGTACAGAAAAATATCTATTTATAGCAATGATATGTCAAAAAGATTTTTTAAATAAATGATATCTTTTCGTAGTTGGGAGACAATGGCTGAAATAATTACACCAAAAGACAGTTGAAGATAAGTTGTGCACTTATAATGTTTAAAGTATCTTGGCATTCTTGGTGCTACCTATTCTTCTTCTGATTAAAAGGCGTACATCTAAAAACCTCAGCCACCCAAAATCGTTGATTGAGACGATTTGTAACAAAAAAACGTTGTAGACAGCTTGTTCTCAAATAACCACCAATATGTAATTGCTGCTTCAGCAACCAGTGCGAAAAATCTCGAATTTTCTAATGGTTCACAAGCTCTATTCAGTAAGTTTTTACATCAATCAGTAAGACTTCGTCAGTCAGGACCAGTGAAACCGTGATTGGGTATTTTCATAAGGCCTTCCTGTATATTCAAAGAACGTGACTGTTAAGACGCATATTTCGGCACGACCTTCCACACATATATCATACGTACATATATAAAACGTCACGCTGACGAAACAACTTGGCCCAGTAATAATTAATTATTAGGTTTCAATCCACCGCCATGACTGGACAGTTTGGCCGTTGCCTTGGTTACCGTGACAGCGGTTACACCTACCGTGTTACCTGTCGTACCATGCGGGTTCGACACCTACAGGAGAAATTAATGGGATGCATTTTTGCAGTGTCTACGTTAGATATAATTTGATGGATCTTTGTTGCTAGAAAAAACCATTCATCAATGGGTTTCTGAAGTAAACATCTGAAAAATTGTATCTGAATGACTACCACTAAAAAGACCGTGAGATATATTCGATTTAGGGCACTTGTTAAATATATTATGAATTCTTATAAATAAAAAAATCAACATTGTTAACTATGTAGGTACTAATAAAGTACTTTGTGCGTGAATCGCTGAAAAGATATTCAATGCTGGGTGTCCAAAAAACTGTATTATCATAATATACCTATACCTACCCGAAATTAATGTGCACCCACATCATCAACCGGGCAGAATTTACAGTTATTATGTGAGCGACAATTATGATTGCAACCTTAACAATTCCTTATCCTCTTTGATATTTTTATTAGTGACATTACGAGGTATTCGTAGCCATTCACAGACATTTCAGCGGCACCCAATGCTAATCCTGCTAAAACCCCGTAAAATCCTGCCATCAATATTTTTAAGTTGCCCATAAAGCCGCGTAATAAAATCTCCAGAAGGCAGCAGCGGTAAAACCTTAGGTAGTGTGTGCATCACGCACGCTCCAGTTGCGTGTTTGTACGCAGTCCTGCAGTCCTGCAGCTTGATTGATGAGGGGATTATTGAATTACTTTGCTCAGGAGCGGAAGTGTCCGCCTTTGTCTTGGGAGTGTCGGTTAGCCAGTTTCTCATTCGTCGAACCTCCATCTGGAGCGAAGCAGCGAAGAGATGATGGCTGATAAATGCACCCAACGAGAATGGGCGATTTTTTGGGCTGTATTTTTTGTGGGCGAAGGTGGTGCGGTTGCGACCTCGAAACGTCACGTTTTTAACGCTGATTGATGGTTGGAATTAAACGATGACCACCGGAGTTGATGGGCCAGTTCAGTGTCGAAAATTTGTCGTGGGTGAACACATTCACGTTGTTGTTGGCCGAGTGTTTCTTGAAAAAACAGGATCGATCGTACCATCTTTACGTAAATATTTATTTCGTTAAAAATGTCTTTCTTTAGGGGAAAAATTCCTGACACGGTAAAATTTTGCAATGTACCTATTTTATTAACTCATTTAGACGTGGTATGGTAGAGAATATGGTTTGTAATTTTAAAATCTTAATTTGCGAAAAGATTTATACAGTGGAACCCCCATAACTCGAAAGTCTCCAATAACTGGAATATTTTGAAATCCCCGTCCCTTACTCAAAATTTATATATGCGTTTTAGCCTCTCTAAGTCGAATTTCTCTATTTTTCATTTTAGCCTCTTTAATTCAAATAAAAAATTAGTTCCCTTGCTATAAGGGTGATTCTATTCTATTCTGACTCTCGCTGGTCATTCATTAAATTTTTCACTTTTTCTGTGTAATATAATTTCTAGTCCAGACAAAACTTACAGTATATCACTTAAATGTCAGTACCGTGTTACGTTCATTTCTAGAATTTACCTATAAATTCATTATTTTCTTTTTCACAATAAGTGATTCAAGCCAATTAACCCATAAATCTTAATGTCTTTGATCAAACTTTAAAAAATTGACAAATTAATGTTTTTGCAATATATTGATTCCACATTAAAAATTTTTAATTTGAATTTGTATGACGCGTGCGCCATATACCTCGAGATTACTGAAACAACTAGCTAGCCATATTGAAAGTACGTCATCTGAGTTATGTTAACAAACCTAACGCTGATGGAATAGTGCAACCAAGAAGTTTGTGCCACTTCAAAAAGGTATATGTCATAAATTTACTTGTCAGTACCGTGGTATTGGATAACTTAATCAATTATTGATTTTTTTTATCATAGATTTTTATACTTATTACTAAACTAAATAATATTGTAATTGGATATTATCAAATTCATAACCAAATAATTACAGTTGCTAATTAAATTTAAAATGTCAGTACCGTGGCAAAAAAAATTTGAAATTTGATTCTCATCCTCGATATTTTAAAAACGGGAAGAATGTCGATCAATCAAAGTGGAGTAAATTTAAATATATTCTAGTCAAACTCCACAAACTTTAATAAACCTAAATTACAATAGAAACATGTTTCGGAATCACTCCCATCTTCGATATTTTAAAGTTGTAGCAAAATCCTTTCAAACTTTGATTTTTACAATAAAATAGACTAATAATATGCATAAAAAAATCAATTATAGAATCGAATAATTTTTAATAAAAAAAGTAACAGTTATAACAGAATCACCCATAAACATCTTCTCTAAATTTATAAAAAAGTTGTTTTATCTTTGTGCTTATTTTACCTTAAAAACTCCGTTATGAAGACGTGACTAGGTGTAATAAAAACAATCAATACATATAATCATCCTTACAGGGCTGACAAGCGACTTTTCGTGCATGGCCAGCTTTGACTAATTTAATTTTCGATCTCTCTGTACTTCACGTATACTATAGGTACTTTGTAGTAGTATGTATATTTATAATTTTTACAGGTTTATAAAGTATCCGATTAATACATTTCCCATATCTCAATAAAATAAAACATAATAATATAATAAATAAATTATTTTTATTTTTACGAGTATTTGGACTATTTAAGCAAGAATTAGAAAATTTGTTCCAACGTTTCGCTTTAATATTAAAACTTCTTCAGGGTCGGTCAATTCTTTGTTTGAAACCCTGAAGAAGTTTATAAATAAAAATAGTAGATGTACTGATGGACGTGAATAGTATAACAAATAATAAATAAAACTAAATAAATCAATAATTCAATACAATAACTAGCAGCTTTTTATCCCTCCCCGCATATTGTCCCTCTTCTCCACTCAACCTTCTTCATCCATTCGATCCCTCTTCCATCCTCATTCAAAATTTATTCTCTACTATCATCGCTCTCTCTCTCAATTCTACGCATTCCTTCAACAAATGCTCTATCGTCTCCTTTTTTTCTCCACACATCCTACATACTCTATTCCTATCCTCACTCCAATATTTATTCTCTCTCTGTCTCTCCTAATTTCCACATCTAGATCTTGCTATTATCACTCTCTCTTTTCTACTCTCTCTTCCTAGGTACTTTGGCATTTCTTCCGTTATTATTTTTTCACAGTTCCCATTGTACCTATAGACTCCCTAATTCTCGTTCTTCTTTCCTGCACTTGCACATCTCTATCTCTCTGCACTAATTCATTACTCTGCCTCTCTCTCGCATTCTTTCTATCTCCGCGCCTGCATATTACTCTCTCCTCAAATCTTATTGCTCTCTTTCCTGCTTCTATCCTTATTCCATCTCTCTGTGTTTCCTCTATCACTATACACAGAAAAAAAAACTGTTCGTAATATTAATAAACAGCGTTTATTGAAAAGTTTTCATTGGTTCAACGAATTTTTTTATTATTACAACGTACAGTTGTTCATTAAATAATAACGAAGTACACTGTCATAATGAACTCATGTTCATAGTAACAACGAATTTTTTTACATTGGTTAATGTAGATTTTTCATTGGGACAATGAATATTTTATCAATATGATGAAACTATTCATTATTACAACGAATGCGTTTATTAAAAACTATGAATAACATTAATAAAATCCAATCATTGTGAGAATGTATAAAATGATCGACTAATAAATTGTCCTTTGAATTAATGTATTGCGATTCATTGGCTCAACGAACAGGTATGCATTAACTAACGAAAACCGTACATTGTCCCAATATATGCGTTTATTAAAATTGTTTATTTGGTTTTAACGAACAACATTCGTTATATTAATGTACATCGTACATTGTGTTAGCGTATATAAGAACATCGCAAACATTGAGACAACAAACTTATACATCAGCCCAATGTACTTCTACTCAATGTATGATTCTAATGTACGCGTACATTGAGATAAAGTACTGTACATCGGTCCAATGTATGCGTACATTAGGCCGATGTACGGAATCTTTCCCGCTTTCGGAATTCGTAGAAACGGCCTTTCCGTGTAAAGAAACGTTTATTTAGACACTATTTTGTTTCCACGGCTGAAGTGAACAGTCTTGTGAAGAGAAGAGTGTTGTGAAGAACTAAAATTGAGCAGTTCGAAAAGGTAAGAAAACTGTGTGATATTCTAAATTATTATTTTTTTTTTGTATTATAACAGGTTCCTACTCACTTACATAAAAACTAAATTTATTTTGAAGATAATGGATAATATTTGGTGCTTTTGGCAACGGTGAACAACTACTAGAGAAATGGAATGGATGAGTGTCTCGTTTTTCCTGAGCATTCCTGATATTGATATTCTTGGATATCCTCAAAAGCAGTCAAAATATTTCTGAAAGTAAGTACATAGCTAATAGATTTATTACGTTATATCATTAAATTTTTTTCTTGAAACGGCTAAAACGAGATTACTATCTATTAAATTCTTTAAAAATTGTATGTATATTGTAGCAATAATATAAATTGCATCGGAATTTGACTTTGTTCAGAAGAAAGGAAGAACACAAATACTGGGTGTTCGAATTATTGGGAGTTCGGATTAACGTGTCTTTGGGTTAGGGAGGCTCTAATGTAATCGCTTACTTCTAAACTTTATTAATATAGCTGATTTATTATTAAGTACTGCTGACTTTTTTTTCCATTTTACAGATTCACGAAATGATGTGCTTCTATTTTGGGCATTGCACGAGTATACTTTCCACAAACAAGGTAGTGAAGAAAGATGGAGATGGGAAAAATAGAACAACGAAATTTACCATCAAAGACTCGCAAGAGTCTTTTGTGTTTATGGGTTTTGCCAAGCAAGAGGTAGAAGACTACATTATTCACCTGAAATCCAAAAAAATTATGCTTGTCTATTTCCTATAACTTTTTTAAATTTTTAAGGTCAGTAGACTTTTGTCTTAAAATTATATCTCTTTTTGATTTAGATTTTCCTGTAGAATGCAATTTTATAATTTCATCGAAGATTTTTTTTTATTAAAATTACAAAAAAAAAAAAATCCAAAAGCTTTCATTATGTCAGAATGTATTTCCCAGAACTCCTAAAAATATATTTTTTTATTTATCATTAATGTCAAAATGTCAAACCTATATTATATCATATATTTTATGTAAAATTGTTATGTAGGTACTTATTATAAATATGTTTCTGATAATTTAAATTTTTTTAGAAATAACAAACGGCTTTTTTTGCTTATCATGCACTTTGCATACATGATATTTATTTTTTTAAATTCCTTATGTATAGTTGCTTAATTTTCGTTAATCCATTTTTGTAAGGAAAAGCTTAAATTAGTAAACATGTATTATTGTTTTTTATTCCTTATTATAAATACATTTTACTTTTACTTTTTAGCTATTTATGTGCACTTTTTAGATTTAAATAATACAATTTAAAATAGTATTAATATTTTTTTTTACCTATCCGTTAAAAAACAATCAACACGTTCATTATTACAATGAATAAATATTATTATGACAATAAATCAAATTCATTGAGACAACGTTCAGCGTTCGTTGAGACAACAAACCGCGTTCATTGCGACAACAAATGCGTTCATTGAAACAACGAATGGTGTCCATTGAGACAATAAACCACGTTCATTGAGGTTATGAAACTATTTCGTTGATTCAACGAAATCGGGAAATCATTTTTAATAAACAAAGATTTGTTAATACAATGTACTGTACATTGAAGGATGAATTCGTTTATTGGTTAATGTAGAAGTGTACATTGAGACAATGTATAAGTTCGTTGACCAAATATTAATGTTCATATTCATTGGGAGAAAGAACTATTTTATTGTATTTACGTACTTTTTTCGTTCAGTGTATATCCCGGTGTCTCTCTCTCTCTACTTTTAGCATCCATTTCAAATATTTTCTGGCACCCCTTCCAATCCTTTTTGCTCTCTCCATCCCCATATTTCCGCCATACATCATCACGCTTTTCACCAGATTATCAAACATCATTACTCTCCTTCTAAAATCATGTCCAAATTGTCTGTCTGTCTCTCCTATTCCCCATACAGCTCCTTCTCAATTTTCAATTCTTTTTCTTCAATTTTCTTTTTCTCCCATCTCCACTCATTTACTTTTCTCCTACCATCCCCTTTTCTAAACACCATCATCTTGGATTTCTCTACATTCACCGTCAACTTTTTCATCATTATATATTTCTCCATGCTTCCTATCATTTATTTCATACCTTTCTTCTCTTTCCCTAGCACCACCAAATCATCCGCATATGCTAAAAACCACACTTTTTCTTTGCCTATCACAACCCCTGCCTGTTCCTTCCTGAACATCTCCTGTATATCTCCAATGAAAGCTGCAAACAGGTTGGGCCTTAGTGGGCAACCTTGACTTACCACCTTATAAGTCTTGAAACATTCACTCACCCTTCCATCAACTCTCACTCTACTTATTATCTCTTCATATATCTCTTCTATTTTTGTAACCAGATGACAACCAGGAGACAAAAAATTCAGGAAACGCTTGGTTTTGGCCTACGCCGTCTGCGCCTACCGCTGTGCGCACGAACCCTCAATTTCGATGTTTCACATTTGCCGGGTGTCCCGTGACGGCTTAATCTTTTTTTTTTCCTGTGGGTTTCTTACGTTATCGCTCAGTTACCCCACCTTTTCTTTATCTCTGCTTCTTCGTATTTTGCCTTCCTAAGTCTTGCTCTATAATTTTCTTTTCCTTCTTCCGTCCAAATATTCTTCACAATTTTTCTTCTAACCTCATTCACACTTCCTCTATCTTTTTCTCTTCCTTTTGTCTTCACTTCCAAATATTTTTCACCATCTCTTTCATTTCCTCACCCATATTGCCTTTTTAACCGGTGATCTTTCCAATTTTTTGCTTTTTCTAAAGGGGTTAATCCTTTCTTCCGATTGTCGTCCTTCTTTTCTTTTTCTTTTATAGTCTTCGTCTCTTTCGCTCTCAATAACTGTCTTTAACTATATTTTTATTAATGAGGAAGTTTCCTCAATTTTTTATTGCAAAAATTAAAAGTACATAAAAATAACTAGACACTTATTTCTTGTTTTTTGATAAAAATAAAAATTAAGGGGTGAAAATTGAATTTATAACTATGCTTTTTAATTTTTAAAGGGCCTCGTGACTGTCCCCCACCATCTGGCAACGTTGGACATTCTTTTCTTTTCTAACCTGCTTGAAAGTAAAGATAGATATGTATTTATGTCGTGGTATTCGTGGTTACTAGTTGTGGTGGCACTGACCACTGATTACTTATGTCCAGTTCCGTTTCAACATAACCGCAAATTGTTATCGTTTTGTTGTTGTTAGTTCCGAGGTTCTTTACAAAAAAATGTTTTGTACCAACGTGTACAAGCGATTCTGTGTCGACTCCAGAAAAAGTTTTTATTTTTGTTCCACGAGATCCCTCGAAAAGAGGAGCTTGGTTTCGAGCTGTAGGTTTACCCTTGCCACCTGTGAAAGCCAACAGGTACTGCTGTGAAAACCATTTTGATGTAAGTGTAGTAATAATTACTTCTTATTCAAAAATAAATATTGTTAAAGCACACCTTTTTTCTTACACTTCTGAGTGGTACAAATATCGTGGCATAAAAAAGGGTATCACATTGAAAAAAGATGTACTTCCACATCTATATATTGCCACTGTTACAAGTGGACAAAGTCAATCATCACAGTTGGCTGCTGCAAGTACCTCTTTTTCAGAATTATCTGTTTTTGGTACTGAAAACAATGCAGAAGTGGTTGAAAGTATGCCTGGAACATCTTCTGATTCACCAATTTCGTCCAGTAAAACAGAGTCAAGCAATTTTTCTGGATCATTGAATGCATCATTCAATGAAATTCCCTCAACGAGTGATGAAAATACATCTTCAGATGATGAAGCAGAAAAAATGTCACAATTATTTCTAGACGTGCAGAGTTACCAGAGAGGGACATCCTAATAACTTTAAAAAAGATAAGATTAAATGACTCATTTTATAGGATTTCTTTAGATTTTGGCATAAGTAAGTCGTATGTATCAATATTTTCTTTTCAAAATCGGTACAAATAATAAGTGCAGCTCTGTCCCCCTTTATTTATTGGCCAAATCAGGTTACGACATGGAGGTTTATGCCTATTACTTTCAGATGTAAGTACTTCAATGTTTCTTCAGTTATTGACTGTTTTGAGGTGTCCATTGAAAAACCATCTGACCCTATAAAACAAGCCATGACGTGGTCCTCATATAAGAGTGCCAACACAATCAAATATTTAATTTCGTGTACCCCATATGGGTTGGTCAATTTTATATCGGGGGGATTTGGTGGTAGAACAAGTGATGTATGCAACGTGGAAAATTGCGGCTACCTAAACGAAGTGCCTGAAAATTCTTCTATATTGGCAGATAGGGGCTTCAAACACTTAGCCAATGTATTAGCTCCAAAGAAAATTAAACTTATTCGACCAGCTAGTCTTTCAGAAGGCACTGCTTTGATGGAAGAAACTGTTAAAGAAAGTCGCGATATTGCTGCGGTGCGAATTCATATAGAGCGTGTAATAGGACGAATTCGCGAGTTTAATTTTTTACTTCATACTGTGTCATATTTGTTAGTTTTACGTCAGAGTTTTGAGTCCGGAAAATGGGACTTTACAGTACAAGTCCTGTAAAAAAAATACAACCAACAAATCAAGCTGTTGTCATAGATACTCAATTCATGGATGTTTAAATTCTGAATTCCAATTTAATTTTTTTAAATGAAAACAATGATTTAGTATCTGTAGCATGAAATAAAACGCATTACGACATACGTCCGGAAACTTTTACAGTAACTTGTCTCAAAATTCCAGACTCGGCTCCTTCGTCGCCTCGTCTGTAAGCATTTCGCCTCGTTACTGTAAAAATGAATTTTCCGGACTTATAACGTAAATTACTATTATCGCCCCATGCCAATGTAGATATACATCACATTTCTAGTTTAGATGCAGCGGTAAAAATTGCTTGTGCCATAATCAATATACAGCCGTAGTTAATAAAAGTCATAGGTCAAAGTTAATTATTATTTTTTTAAGGTAGGAGTTCATGATACTATTAATCACTCGATATAAATTTAAATAACATGTATACAATATAAATTTTGAAATATTCAACGCCGGACAAAAATCTATAACAATGTGCGGCATTGAATGTAACTTTTTTATTTTTGAAGATTTTTTGTTGAAATTTTGTGGGCGTGTTGATAAAATATAGATCTTTGCAGCTACAAATTTTTTGAAATTTGTAAATAAAAAAAAAGATATTGCGAGAAAATGTACTTCGACCGGCTGAAATGTACATGCCACTGGAGAACCTTCTTAAATTTGAAATCCCAGAAAGTCTAATCAAATTATCTGCCCTTTAGAGCCTTTTTTTTTCAAAAGGAAAAAATACGGGTCCTTTTAATTTTAACAAAGAAACTTTAAAAACAACTTCCTCATTGTGTCCACTTTCAAGCTGAGAAGAATGTTAATAACTATTTTTGAAACCAATTAAAAACGATCTAGAAAAATGTACTTAAGACTGAAAGAAATAAAATATGTAGTGATTGCATGAGTCCGACTATTTTAATTAACTCTTAATTAAAATTTTAATAACAACTATCAAGTCAAAAGTCTCAAAGTACCTAACAAGTGTAAAATGAAACTACTATGGATTTACTAATATAATTTTTATAACATTAAATATTAAGAATCAAGGGAGTTGCTACGATTATAATGTCCGCATCAGGGTAACAGGATTCAATCTGATAGATTGATATCCCCCTATGGGCATTATCATCTGGAAGCTCCCGTGGCGCACACACAAAATGTTATATTGCACGGAAAAATGCTGTTTTGATGATTTAAATTTTGAATAATCATACTCTGAAAAATCCTGTCATTAACAAAACAATTAACTGGAAAATGTTAAAAAATAATTAAGTAATTCGTTAAGCTCAAGCTAAATTAAAAAATCCAATATACATATTATAGTAAGCAAAAATAAATTGTTCAATTAAAAGTGGAATTGATACAGAAAATTAGAACATTGGTACTTTAGAGATACTATTCTCTAAAAGTAACTGATTAATTACCATAATTATAGTTTTATTAAAAATTTAAAATTAAAAACTACTATTTTCACTTGACAAAAACTACAGAATGATCAACGATTTTTTATATCATTGATTAACTAAATATACAGGGTGATTCACGAAGTAAGTAGTTATTTAAACCTGTGACAGTCCCTAATATGAGGACACCTAGAAAAAAAAATGTAAAAAAATAAGATACCTATATGGTTTTAAAATTTACGCGAAACCCGATTGAGAACCGCTAGGATTATTGAAGAACCTTTAGTAAATAAACCCTTATTTCTTTATCCTAAGCAAAGAAGGAGTTTTTGCTGGAACGAGTGCGGTGCACGGCGGCTGCCAATTAATTACTTTCAGTTTTACTTTGACTGTTGACGATGCACACTATAAATATTTTAAAATGCTTTTATTTTCAAATAGTAACCGATATGATTATGTGTATTATCATATTATGTGAAACCCGTGGGAACTCTCTGAGCGTGTAATTTATTAGCGGACGTTCGGAACATAAGACATAAATGCACGAAATTTACACGAAAGGTGGATCGGAATAAGTATGTTTTCGTGTGGGGAGATGTTTACAATACAATAGGGAGACCGAGATGTTTACAATAGTTTGTACCGTAAATAGTAAGTTTCTTGCCCAAAATAAACCTAGCAACGATCAAAATGTTTTGAGTTCATCGCTGGTTGCCATTAATAATAATTTGAGGTTTAAATATCTACTATACCCTGTATATATTATATACCTAGTTCAGCGCGATGCATTCGAGTCCCAGCTTGCTTGACTAACTTACTAGTAGTCGATCTGATTTAGAAACAGATAATAATAATAATCAGTAAAGTTTGTTTTCGCTGTAATAATAAAATTTGGAAACAAAGATTTTTATATTCCCTAACACGATAATCGTAACGGCTTCAGGAAATTTCAGATTGCAATTATTGAAATTATTATCTACGCTGAAATAAACTTAGAACTACTGCGATTTAATAGATGTTCAAATTAACAATTAACAATGATTTCGAACGACTTACGTCAGTTGAATAATTCATTTCTTAATTTAATTAGTCGATGAAAACGGTGAGTACTAGGTAGTTAATTTATACTTTCGTTAATTGCTTGAAGCAATTTTCAGCCATATTATAGAACAGTTGGAGACTTTCTTTCATAATATAAACTTCGTAACAGCTTTATCTCTGTTTACAGATTACTACTTTAAGCCGACCTGAAATTCGTCCGATTCATGTGAACCGGCGCATATAATGAAATCGTCGTTTTGCATATAAAAACTCCAGTAATCAGGGTACGTTCGTCCTATGCGGAGTAAACTGTTTAATGTAGATTAAAGCGTTATTGCGTGAGTCCTCGAATTGCATCCCGATTGCATTGGATTTAATGCGATTTGATTTGACACTAATCCCGTTATCGAATTTGCCACCCCACGCATCATCTCGAATTGAATTATATTAAATAGCATATGGTTGATCGCCCCCCGGTTTGGTTCCTTGGGGATCATTATTTTAAGTGTGAGTTTCATTAACGGGACTACAGAGAAAAGTGGAACAATTTCAGGGAAAAGTGACATGAATAAAATTTATAGGATATAAAATAATAAAAATACTTTTATTAGGAAGATGTGGTTTCCAAAATTCGTGAAGTACACAACCGTTTTGTTAATTCGTTGAAATGACATTCTTTGAGTTACCAATATTGCGATTTATAAGGAGTGGTAAGGACGTACACCTTCGGTGTATGCTTGACACACTGAATTACTGTGCTCATCTCTACTCCTGAGGATCTCTTATGAAAAGCAGGTGAAACGGTGGAATTTTTTTTTATATTTTTGTCATATATTTTTTTTTTTAAATGCACTGTATATATTTTTTTAGTTTCTTATAAAAAAAAATCAGAATAGAAAAAATGTCACAGGTAAGCCATGAATAGTTAACGGTAAAGTTTATCAAAAATATAATGTTTTGTTGACAAAAATTTGCGTCGCTTTTTAATGTCTTCGAACCACAATAGATGTTTTATTCTCTTCTTAGGTATTCTCTATGAGAATGCATAGAAAAATAATATACACAGTGCAACTTTCAAAAATTAAGTTGATTGTCATTTCTCAAAAACGTCAACAAATGGTTTAGGTAAAGCAAAAAGTGACTAAGTCGATTTCATTTGTTGTTTCACTCGATCGATCGGGTTAAAGATAAGCAAGATATAGCATCAGAAGTTTTTTATCACTCACCCTGTATAATTAAACGTTTGTATTCAAAATTTTCAAAGTTTAAAATTATTTTTGTTAATATGTCGTTTTGCGTTCTTAGAAAATCCCCACGAAACCCTAATCTTTTCCTCCCCCTTTGTGATTGTTTTTACTTATATGGCTTCGTTTTTAATTTTGCTTATTCCCGTTTCGTTCATTTTATTCTGTCTCAGTAACCTCATATTTGTTCCGTTTACTTTGTTATTATTTGCTGTCTCGGTTAAGACCTATCCATATTTCCACTGGATACGCTAACGAGCATTCAAAAATAAACTTGGTTAGAGGAGGCTGGGCATTTTTAAAACAGTGTAATTGTAATTCGAGTTAAGTATTGCAACTAGCAAGATGGCAAGTGATCAAAAGTCGCGGAAAGGTGCTATAAAGCACTGCTGTTGGACTTTGCAGTGACAGTCGCTACAGCAAGGAAAATACGTTTTACTTTTTGCCGTTTCCTACACCTTGTTTGGAACTACGAAATGGTAGGAAAACATGAATTTAAGACGGTCCCAACAGATCAGAAAATGCGTTGTACCAAAGCTGACCGGTGGGTGAAACGGTGTCATAAAAGAAAGAATTTCCGAAGCATAGAAGATATCACTAAAGAAACTTAGATATTATGCTTAAAGTTATAGAAGAAGTTAAAAACTTGTACCTAACCGTACTTTTCAGACTTGCGCATTTAAGAAAACAAGTTTGAGTGTGAAATATGGCAAAGTAACAAGTGAAACTGGAGTGTCAACATCAGTAGACAGCACGTTATTCAGTGAACCTATGGATATTGACCCAGAATAGAGGAAACTAATCCCTGCACTACTGGATCACCAACATGTCGTGATAATGTCAAACCATTCCAATATTTTGTATTGATGTTGGTCGACAATCATATACGTAGATCCCTGTGTATGATTTTGTGCAAGAGTGAAGAGAAAGCCTGCCTAACTGAAACCCCAACATAGTGTAAATCTACACAAACCACATTTTCATTGTTTCCATATATTATGCAGCAGTTAAAATCAAAATAAATGAGAAAACAGTCAGTACATAGTTAATGATCACCCCCTCAGCTACGTTGCTTACTTAACATTGAAGTTATGTTGTTTTTCTAGAGATGTGCGGAATGAAACTTTTGTAGAATGTTTTTAATGGGGTCAGACAAAGAGCACAACTTTGTGTACAAGAACGCTTTCAACACTTGTTGTAAATACATACCTATTATAAACCCAATGAGCAAGACACGTCGTACAGGGAAATAAAAATTATTTAAAATATCTTTTGTGTGCTAATCACATTTCTCTATGTACCGAGAACACACTGGCCTCTAAGTTGGAGGCTGTGACGACATCAAAGAAGTATATACGTATATACGTATATCTGTACCACTTCTGTTTGTGATTTTTACGTACTTTGACAATGGGTTCCCTAGTTCTTGTGATTACTTCCTTTGGTCACATATTAAAAATTTCATGTACAAAGCACACATAGCCGATGCAAGAAAGAATATGATACTGAAGATTTTTTGTAAACTGTTTTTAATGGGATCAGGACGTAGCTGACAAAGTGGCGTAACTCATATTTGGGCGTATTTCAGTTTTATTATTTCAAAGTGTTCGTATGAGCTACTCTACAATCTGACAAAAAGACGTAACTCTAGGACAAATACTTTTTATTCAGTGACGATTTTCATCCTGACTGACTAACGGGCGTATCTGGTATATTTTTATCTATTACCTGCCGAAATTACAACTAACCGACAAAAAATTATGTAAACGTAGTAACGAATGTCAAGCTAAAACATCAAACGCTAATACTTTGTAATTTTGTGCTCCACGGCAGCAGTCATTGAAGAGAGCTAAAGTTTCTTTTCGCTCTCCTGAAAAGTTATAAAAAGTGAGTTACGCCACTATGTCAGCTAAGCGACGAGGAAAAGAGCACAACTCTTTACAAGAAACATCGAAAACATTTTCACGATTAATTTGCTGTAACTATTTTGTGTCCTTTTAAGGGACTGTAAAATTCTCAAAACATTTGTAGAAATTTGATTAGAGACTGTCAGAAATAAAGGTGTCAAATCATAAAGTGTCCGATATCTAAAAATATTGTAGCGTTTCTGGGTTCCATTCATTAATCTTTGATGATACGACCAGACTGGTTTTCGCTGGAACGTCCTCTAATAAATATACCGGCGCCTAAATGCTTCTAGACGCTCCAGATGTTCCATGGTGCTCTCAATCTGTACCGGATATTCGAAAAGATGCACATTCTAGTAATTGATGACGCCGTTACAGCGATGAGTCCACGTCCGTTACAATATTAACTCAATTAACAGCACACCCAAAGGTCTGAGTGCACTTTACTTTTACCTTAATTTTTTAACAACATGCTTCTGTCAAAAACCGTTATAGGAATCCTGGATATACCTGAAGGACATTGCAGCCCAAACTTCCAAATCGTGTCGGTCCAGATAAAAGCGCTAACTAATACCCGAAAACACTTGTCAACACTTCTTTAAGATGCATAATAATAATTATTAATAATATTGCAGCTTCTCTGAAATTTTGAGGTTATGTTATCTGTTTACAAGTCATGGACAGTTGTTAATACATATATACCAGTTTTTTACACTTCAGTTTTCGCTATTGGAACCCATTCGTTTGCATTTATTTCAATGGTTTGCAGATTTCAGTAGTGTATCAGCCCCTTTTTACATTTTTTAACTACGTTGTGGGATTAGATTGTACCCTTGTCTAACGTCATTTGCGGTTCTAAACTTTTCAAATAAGTAAATAGTAAATCTTATGTTAAATTATACAAGACAATCAGAAATTCTCGATTATAAGAGACCTAGCGGTCTCGTGGTGTCTCCACAGCCTGATTTCATGTTGATTTGCGCCTGGCCGCAAGTGCCGGTTGCTATGGAAACCTCTCAACTAAAGACCAGACAGTAAGAATCAATTTCATGTTTCATTGCACATGAAATTTCACCTTACAGCCTGGTCTTGAGTTAAGACGTTTCCATAGCAACCGCCACTTGCGACCAGTCGCAAATCAACATGAAATAGGGCAACACGTTGTGTTTGGAAGATTTTTTTGTCGAGTTGTATACAGATAGACGATACCATAAATTAAAAAAAAAAACAGAAAACGAAGATTTTTAATGATTATTAATAATATTGAAAGTACAATTATTATTATTATAAATATTTCCATTGGCGCAAGTAGAAACTAAACTTCCTTATGGTCATGAGTTTGTTCCTTTTTTAAATTCGAAATTATGGTAACAATTGTAGGTGAATATACAAAGGTTTGTAGGTATACTCCGATTATACAAAGGTTATTATATTCGAAGTGGCCTTAGTTACTGCAATACCCGTTGAAATACATCGTAACGGTTACGCATTTCTATTGGTGCATAAAGTAATAGTAAAGTTTATTTCGTCCAATCGACATTGTACTTTATACTAGTAGGCATTTACTTAGAGTTATTCCTCTAAAATTATTTTAAATTGCTAATAACATCGCCTTTTTTGTAAGTTGGAACAATATTATAGTTCGAAGAAAAACTGAGTTGTTGGCCGCATCCTAGTATTATTTGATTTTAGACATTAAAACCCACATTTTGACGATGATTTTACTGATTTACTCCATAACTTCGACCGGAAATGACGTCAGAGGTCTATGACGAGGCCAAAATAGAGATAACTAAAGATGTCTCCTTTTAGGTCTAAGTAGGTATGTTTATATTTTATGACTCAATTGGAGCTTTAGCTTTTGATTCTTGATTGTTATATCATGGTTCTTCAGTTTGTAACTTTTTATTTTTTCCTCCTTTTATACTTGTGCGTCTTTGATTCTGCTCCACATTGTTTTCTTTACTAAGAAATAGTCAGTATTATTGATTTCTTCTTTGTGTTCTTCTCTTCTCATGTTATCTTGTGCATAACCTTATATTTGAATTTTGTAGTTCTATCAATAGAGGTAGAAGCAAGATTGCCATTGAAATTTTGTGTTGTTCTCATTCCGTTGCCATAATTTTCTCATGGCATCTGTTGCCCAGTCTCCCGTTTATATATCCCTTCACTATTGTTTTTCCATCTGTGTCTAAAGTGGTTTGTAGCTCCTCAGATTTTCTTCATTTGGTGCATAATATGTTACAATAATTTTGCTCTCCGTATATTTGTGTTTTGGTAAATAGAATTCATCTTTACATATCAATTTGATATTGACTCTTATCCACTATTTTCGGGCTATCTATAGAGCGATCAAGATAATTTGTATTCGAGTCATCCATGAATTCGAATCCTTGTGTCTTTCGCGATTGATATGCTTAATTGTGGCATCTAAAGTTACGTCATTCAAGAAGCTTAAAAAATGATTGAGGTTTCAAAAAATTTAGGAAAAAATTTTTTAAACAGATGCGAAAAAAAACGACCTATTTTTTTATTGTTAATTTTTCGCCAGATCTTGTGTATAAATGAAATCCCAGTTCCCTGTAACCTGAACCACTGCCATCAAATGTCAAATGAATTTTAAGAATTAACTTAACCTCAAATCTCAGTATCTTGCCGCTTGCGTTGTTGATGTTGGTTGTTGTGTTATTTTTGTCTAGTGAACCAGTCTCTCTACTCTATAAAATCAGTTATTTTAAGAACTTCATTTATTCACTGCTTAAAAATGGCATTTTCATTAGAACACAAAGCGTTTATGGTTGAGTCGTATTTTCAAAATGGGCAGAAAGTAGACGGCGTGTGGCAATATTCTGTTCAAGATGCATGGACAGCATTTCGGGAGCAGTTTCCCGATAATATCGTCGATTATGCTCAATTTTCCAATACATTAAAGCGTTATGTTACTTGGCTGCATATTGTCAATGGTTCTTGAACACGTTTGACGATGATTTGTTGGAGAAAACGTTCTTTTCAGATGAAGCATGGTTTCGTCTAAATCATTCATTATTAGTTATTTAAACCTAAAAAAATAATCCTCTTTCAGGTAATCTAAGTGCAATTGCATATCAACAAGTGATTTTGGAAACTTTTATTAACGAACTTCATGATGACGAATTGTTACTTGGCTATTTTCAACAAGATGGGGCTACAACACATGCAGCAAGGACCACTAGTTAGGTTACGAGAGTTCTTTGGTAACAGACTTATTAGTCGGAACACAGAAAATATCTGTCCTCTTGTGACCTTACACCTACGGACTTTTTTTTGTGGCCTTATTAAAAAAAATTGCATTTACCGAACGCCTCTTCATAATTAACAAGAATTAAGGCTCAGAATCACCGAAAAAATTAAGGAAATAAATAATAATCCAGATATGTTACGGAATGTTATTCAAGGTGTTAGACGAAGGGCTCATTTGTGCTTAGACCAAAATGGAGAACATTTTCAGCATTTATTATATTAGATGAATGAAATAAATTTTCCTTAAAATTTCATGTATTTTTGACAATTTCAGTTGACACATTGTTTGACATTTATAAGTGCATTTTAAGTGCACGACATACGTTTTCGGATTCATGGATGACTCGATTAAAAATTATCTTGATCGCTCCGATATTGCTTTGCTTTTTCTGTTGTATTTACTCCATCCCAGTATCCCTTGAATACCTAATTTGTTATGTCCCTTTTTTTATTTCCGCGATACCTAAGAAATTTATTTCCATCTTTTACGGCCAAAATAGATTTTATATTTCACTGAATCATTATTTGTTTTTTATATCTTGACAACGAGATATATTAAGTAGGCTATAATGCCCTAGGGCCTATAAATCATAATGCCCGCATATTATGCCCTCAAAAATTTTAAATGTTATTATTATTATTTATTTAAAGTTAAAAGTACAATTTGTAAATGAAGATCCACTAATTGAACAATTTATTAAATCTATACTATGTTTAAATGAAGAAACATTCAGGTTGGAGGCATCAGTTTTACCGAAAATTCTATTTTCGCCAGACGTTCCAGTTTCACGGTTGCCCTCGAATATAAACATCCTCATTATGCCCTTGGTACATAAATATCTATTAAAATTTCTATAGTTCGTCTCATTTTTCCTTATATGGTGCTAAGTTTCGCATCTAAATACATGCCGAGGTATTTAACGCTATTTTCGTATGGCACTATATGATGTTATTTATTTTATTTGATGGTGGTTCTTCTATGTTTATATTTATCAAGTTTATATGTGCCAACTTTAGCTCATTTATTTTGATTCTAAATGTTTTAGTCCTTTCTAGGAACTGTTTACTGGCGTTTTGCACTTTGTTTGTGGACGTGCTAAGGTTTTTATCAGTTGCTAAGACAACAGTATCGTCAACAAAAGGAGCATGCTACAGGTGTGCAGCAGGTACAGCACCGATGCAAGTAAACTCCCTTGTGGGAGACCAATCCCCTTGAGGGTTGAATACTCATCTTCGTGTTTGTTACAAAATGTATATAGGATGTCAAGATGTCGACATAGAAGAAATCTTTATAATTTGTGAATTAGACCATCACGCCAGACTCTATCAAATATCAAAGAGATATCTATATTTTAAGTGTTTATGAATACTTCAATCTCTGCTTTTTCGTTGAGAATGCCATTTGCATTCCAAAATCCAATTCTTCGGTCTTTCCTATTAATTTATAATGTTTAGTATTGTTCTATTGTTCTAACGCCCTGATGATGCCAACATTGTTGGCGAAACGTGCGTCGATATAATAAATTTGAAATTTGTTTTTGGTGTTTTGGGGGATATTCCTAATTACAAATAGTGACGTTTTCGAGGAAAGGCTTTTTCTATTTGGGAGTACTTAAAAATTATATAAAGAAAAATTGTTAGAAAACTTCACTGTCTTTAAAAAAAAGACAATTATTCATGAAATGTAAAATTATCGCGGTGAACTATTAATAAATAATTTTATTAAACTACGACAAGCGGCTTTTCGTGTATAGCCAACTTTGACTAATATAGTTTTCGATCTCTGTTCCAGCGTCTTACTATTCCTATAAAAGATAACATAGTAAATGTAGTAAAATTTATTAGAACAATTAGAAATTGTTGCCTCTTCAATAATTATTATGTTAATTACTCCTAACAAGGGAAAGCCTATTGGAAACGCTAAATTTTGGTAGAAAATGACGTTGGAATAATTAAGCGTGATCTAAGCAAAAATTGCTACACTTCTGCGTTCAAAAAAGAGGCACGGTAAGTAGGCATCCAAAGTTGTATACTTATTACCAGACTTCACTAATCATTCAAGAATGAGAAGCTTCTAATAACAGCTTCTGTTTATCCCAAACACCTTTATTACCAGTACGGGGGCGGACTAATGCCCGGTCTGGATGGATCTGCAAGCATCCATTTCATCCCTAACAAAATAGCTGAAGGGTTAAAAAATTATAATAAATCATATGAGCGTTACTTTCGAAAACCATCAGAAGTGTAACCGATACAAAGCGCTGGTCGGGCTGACAGGTGAGGGAAGACAAATGATAGAGCTTGCTGGCCGCCGCCGCACCAAACGCTGCTCCCGAGCTTCGACTGAATGAAAAGAACGAGGATGATAAATTACGCCGGAGCCAATCTACCTACCGGACACACCGCTACACAACCAGTGCCGGGACGAGATGGTGGCGGCGGTGGCGGCAGCAGCAATCGATACTAGGATATTTACGCGTTTTTGCCAAATTTACCCTGAAACTAGTAAATTATTTTTTTGTTTACTACTACACAACACCTACAACAGGTAATTCAATTATTCGTATAGCTGTTGACCATTAATAAACCAGCGGGAATACAGACGTTCTTCATTTTAGCCATCCTCAGTATAAGACATTAGTTCTGGTTTTCCTCAGAACTAGAAATTATGAAGCCTCGACAGATAGAGCTATTATATTATATTCAGCTTTTTCCATTAATCCATAATTATGATATTAGTAATATAACCTGATTTTTCTTTAGTTTCTTCCATTTTCCTTCGTCCTTTTTTTTCCTTTCACTTCTCTGTTTTCTTAATATTTCCCAGTATGCCAAAATTTTAAATGAAAATAACTATCAATAAAAAGATCGACACTAAACTAATGGGGTCGTCTCCCTCAATTGAATTTGACGAATTCAACTATAGCATCTCATAGACTATGTAACAGGAAGCCCTAAAACGTGTTCTGTTGTTTCATAAAGTTGTTTTGTAAGACAACAGAGCGTATCAAAAACGGCAATTTCGGCTAGCAGTTTCAAACATTGTACATTTACCGCCTCTTATGAGGTCATTTCTTATTGGTTCGTGCGCTTCTCATTTGTCCGCCCATCTAGTAACTTTGAATTTTGTTTGGTGATTTTTTTCCCGTGTTGACGTCACAGAAAGGCGCGCGTTTCAAATAAGACAAATGTTTAGGATTTTCTTTTACATAGTAAACGCGTGATTTCGAATAAACAAAAAAATAGTTATACAAAAATATATACTTTTCCATTTTTCGTCGTTTCACCTTCGTTGTATCTTAGCTTCTCATTAAATCTCAGTTCCATCGCAATGCGTTTTCCATCGATTTTACTCCAATGTTTTCCTTATTTCTTCGTTTCCTACTTTGTCGAGAAGTCTTAGTCCCGCTAGCTTTCCAGGTTATACTCCACATGTACCTTTCATACTGTCCTGCAGTCTTATGTTCTGGCTCTTGACCTACTTCCATTGGTATGCTCTTTCCACTATCATAAATCATAAAATCTGCATCCTGTGGGGTCTCTTCGGGTTCTTCCACCGCCATTAGTTCTCCAGCCATCTTTCGATAGTAATTTTTTTATGTGTGATTATTTGGTTGCTTGTGTCGTATGTATGTATAGGAATCTACATAATTTCATTTCATTCTGTTTCTGCCGTTTTAGTTTGCTTAAAATAATTTATGTTTTTTTTTTTTTTTTGGAGTTTCTCTCCACTTCAATACCGAATCTCTCCTCACTTTGTCTTTCGTTTGTCTGCTTTCTTTTTTGCTGTTATACACTTTTTTATATCCTTTAACCACCATACTGTTTGAATTTTGTTCTTTATTTTAACCGTTCTTCCGCATACTATTTCTGCAATTCCTATATTTCGAACTTTTTAGGAATATTCCATATTTCGTCTACTTCTTGTAATTTAATTTGTCTTCCAGTTCTAGTTCCTCAAGTTTGTACTTCATTCTTTCTTCTCTGTGTCTTAATCTCTTAGTCTATACTCACTTAAAAAAAATTAACACTATGAAAGAAATCATCAATCGACAAGAAAACGATGAAGGTTTCAGTCAAATTTATTTACAAATTCAATACAGTATGGGGTTGCGCGTTGTCCTGTTGAACGTACTACAATGTCGATATAACTTTGGGCCTTAACATCAGAACAACTAAAGGTGTTCCATATGCAATGCCTTCCCACAGCATCTCTCCTGGAGTCCTTTCAGTATGATTTCGATAAATAAAATCAGGATTTTGCCTTTCACCCCTATGAATTATTACCCTACTACGACCACATGTTAATCATAAACACAATTTGAACTTACATATTTGAGATCAAAACTTAAGTCCATTAATATATTTGGTTTTGTGTTTCAACGCACAAATGATGTAACTCGTTGAGAATCAGTCAGAGTTAAGTCTTAAAGAATTGATTCTGCGATAAGCCCATAGCAACTATCCAACGCGCTCCAACCAAACATGTTGTTTTAAACGTTTCGCGCATTGCCATTTGTCGAAAATGTCAATCTTGTTCTCCAGATTTTTTCGTGTGGGGTCGCGTGAAACAGCTTGTGTACGCGGAGCCTGTGCATTCAGAAGAAGAATTTGAAATGCGGGTTGAAAATGAGACAAGAACAATTCCCGCAAAGGTATCTTCAGAATATTCTATAGGGCTTCCACTTGATGTAGTATCTTGTATTGAGCCATTTTCGTCCTCGGACTTGAAGCTGGTAAAATTTAGACATCGTCAAGCAGTCAAACTAACTAACTGAAGTAATTTACTGGCAGTCGTTCGACAGCACCCATTGGACCAAAAAATTCCTCTTTTGTTTAGGCCAAGAAATACGGGTTTATAATCAGTTCTTCAATCATGCTAGCGGTTTTCAATCATGTTCGGCTTAAGCGTAAATTTTAAAACAGCTGTTGTCCAGATAATGGGTTTTCTTTCAGTAAAAATTTTCATATATTTTTTAGGTTTCCTCATAAATTAAGACTCTCACAGGTTTTAATATTTGCATAACTTCGTGAATCACCGTGTGTATACAATTTTATATACATACCTGTATATATGTTTCCTTCTTTCTTTGATCGGATAACACTCTAAACTGGATCAATACCACAATCGGCACAATTTTTGATTGTTACAAGAATTACGTACAATTAAAAAAAAAACACCAACAGTACTTGCTAAACTAATAATAATAATAATAATAATAATAATGGTTTATTAATGCCAAGCAGCATTTACATGAATATAAATATGAAAATAATACAACAGTACAATGATATAAATGTTACAACATAAACAGAAACACATTACGCTTACATTCAGATTTGAACTTTATATATGACACTCCAGTGAAATTTAGAGTTTTACAAAATTGATTGGGAGTCTAACAGCATTTGATTCACCGGCGAGTGATATGAGTAATTATATTTGCTGAAACGAGCATAAAATATTTCAAAATTACGAGTGTTACATGCTGGAACGTTAATGTTGACTCTAGCTAGTATTTCAGGGATGCTTAACAATCCATTAATCAATTTATACATAAAGCATAAACTGTAAAAAATTCTACGCTTTTGTAGGGGTGGTATAGATGCATATTTGGCGACAAGCTCAAGATCATTAAATACAACATTTTGTAGCGATAGCTTATACCTAAGATACTTTAGAAAACTGGTCTGTACAGCTTCAAAACGATTGACATGTGTAACATAAAAAGGTGACCATATGATGCTACCATATTCTAAGATGGAACGAACTAGAGAACTATATAAAGTAATGATCGTTCTAATGTTGTAAAAATCATATGTCCACCTTTTTACGCATCCTAACATCTTCCTGCTCTTCGAGATTACATAATCGTAATGATTTTGAAAGGAGAGCTTTGAATCCAGATATACACCAAGATCTTTAACTAAATTTATTACTGCAAGTGCAATGTTTTCTAAGGTATATCTGGGTTCAGAAGGTACAACTTTTCTGCTAAAGCAAATTGTTTGACACTTCTGGACATTAAATTTCATGATATTGTATTCACACCAACATGCAAGCGTTTGAATGTCGTTTTGGAGAATAATTGTATCCTTAGTGGACTTGATAACGCGGTATATCTTCAGATCATCTGCATATAGTAAAGATTTCGATTGAATGTCTCTTGTTATATCGTTTAAATATATTGAATAACAAGGGACCAATAACAGAACCTTGAGGCACACCGGAAAGAGCATCATACGGTTTGGATTTGATATCTTTTAAGATTACGCTCTGTGAGCGATTGGTAATGTAACTATTCACCCAAGATAATAAAGGATCACGTAAACCATATAAATGTAACTTTTTCATAAGAACTGAGTGATTAACTGAGTCGAAAGCTTTACTAAAGTCCGTGTAGATGCAATGCACTTCAAAGCCTTGCTCAAAAGCGTTGAAAATATCATCAGTTAAAGTACAACTAGCAATGCCACTGGCCGGAGAAGGCTCGCATTTGACTGGAAATATCAAAGTATGGGGTCATCCCACAATTTTCAAAAACAGCTTTTCTAGAAACTAAACTAAAAAATATTATACCCTATTTTTTTGCTTATTCGAAATCAGGCGTTTACTAGGTAGAAAAAAATCGGAAACATTTGCCTTATTTGAAACGCGCGCCTTTCTGTGACGTCAACACGGGATAAAATTCAAAGTTACTAGACGCGCTAACTAGAAATTACATTAATTAGAAACGCACGAACCAATGAGAATTCTCCCCCGAAATGACGTCAGAAGAGGCGGTAAATGTACAGCGTTTGAAAATGCTAGCCGAAATTGCGATTTTTGATAAGCTCTGTTATTTCACAAAACAACTTTATTAAACAACAAAACACGTTTTAGGGCTTCATGTTATATAGCCTACGAGATGCTATAGTGAAATTAGTTTTTTTTATATGCTTATATTCAAACGAATTTAAATCGAATATAGTATTCGATGGTATCGAGAGTATTTTGTAAAATATTGAGAGTTATGGAACTAAACTTACGGAACCCTCGGAGTAGAAAAATAAAACGTTTACTAAATAAAAACCAGACGGAAACGAAACAAAAGGAAATACAAATATAGGGAGTTGTTGTTGAAACTATGTGATAGAGTAAGATCCAGCGATAAGGCACATCGTAATCTAAGATCAACCAAAGAAAAAGTCTTTTGAATCAGTCAATCTTTAATGGGTTCATGTTAAAATACTTCTAACTAGCATTTGGTAACCTTTAATATTCTCAAAATATTATCAACACAATTTAATGGTTATTTTTGCGAAATGGTTCTGTTTTGAACACTAGACGTGAAGTTTACATCCCGTGTGTAGGATTTATGAGCTAAATTTAAAGATACTTATTTCAAAGTGACAGTTCTGACAATTACTGTAAAATCGACACGCAGTATTTAGATTTATTGATACAACTTCTAGTAAGCCACCAGTAACAAATGAAGCACGTTGGTTGTTGATGTATATTGTATGACAAAACCAAACGTTTATTTATTAAAGCATACATTTATTACCAAAACGCAAAACTTTTGAAGGGAAACTTCTTTATTGAGGTATTATAGTGAGCATGAAAAACTGAAACTGAAATCAAAGTGAAACACTTTGGTGGTGGGATGCCGACAGTGAGTGAATGCGGCTGAATGAGAGTGGGGACGCGTGAGAATTAAACGACTAGCGTAGTAGGTATTACGGTGGTTCAGATGGTATCGACGCCCCCCTGTCCCAAGACTCCCCCCCCCCCCATTACGACAATTACTATCTAGACCCAGGATATACTGGGTTGTCTACATACGCGATTCAGATGGTAGCTATGCCTCCTGTCCTAAGGGGGGGCTCCTATTACGACGTATAATGTGTTGCCTACCTATTTTATGTAATTTTCTTAAAGTTTTTCCTTAAGTTGGCTACAAACAAAGATGACGCTAGTTGATGACGTTTCATTTCTTGGTTACAAAGATGGCTGTCTTTTTTTAGTTACTATAAGCCACTTGTAACATTTGTATCAGAAAATAATAAATTAAACTCGATTCCTACCATCGTCTAAGCAAGTGTGCTTATAAAGGTGAGACACACAAAAAAATATATTTTTTTGCGTGTTTTCACACCACAATCATAAAATCAATGAAACAACGAGAGCAGCAAAGAAACAATAATAAAATCGGTAGAAATACAATTATGGATTTTATTTTGCATAAAATTTACCATTCCATATTCACGGTTTCTGAAATTCGCGGTACATTTACGGAAACCTATCCCAATAAGGAGCTTTGACCTGTACGCGACGTCCAAATTTGCAATACACACTTGTTTAAAGTCGGTTTGATCACTCGATATAATTACTGGCAGCACAAGTGAAAGTTTCATATCAGTGAAGTGAAGGAATAATTTTGAATCAGATTTACGTCTTTTGTACCTATATTTCGGAAGTTTCTCCGTTTGGCATACTGCACGCGTTTCTGCGATCCTGGTCCAAATCGGGTTCTCGCGGTGCGGATGGGACCGGTGCTGATCGGTCGCGGCCGGACGGCTATCTAGTTTATGTAATATAAGCAAATAATAAACTGCTCTAAAAAAGTTAAGGATATGGTCAAATCAGGAATTGTCCTATAAATAATTTTATTTTAAATCTTACCAAGAATAAAGATAGTCTACAATTGAGTTTTTTTACTTTCGAACAGGGCATGCTTTTAAATTTTCTTCGTAGTGAGATTTAAGCTACAGCAAGAAATTGGCTATTTCCATATCCTTTAGAACCTTAAAAATAATCGAAATGATTGAACGGGACTTCCAGCAGCAGCAGGCGACTGCTTGATATCTTTATCGGTTCAAAGAATCATATGATCTACATGTAAAAAACTACCATTGAAGTCTAAATTTCAAATAAATATATTCAAAAAAGGCTTAAAAACGTAAATATTGTCTTACCATCTAACGATAAGTATGTATTCATCTCATCTTTGATAACCAACTTCTCAGGGAAGTTCGAATTATGACATCTTTATTGGCTCTCTATTTTTCAATATTGAGTCCAGATGTTTATAATATAGAGTCTAGTTCAAGAAGTTGGTCCTTATTTACAATTGTGCTAGTGTGGAAAACCTAGGTGTGCAAACCATACAAACGAGAAAAGTGCTTTCCACACGCGTTGCGCGCTATACTTTTTCTACGACCACACAATAAAATACCCAAATGAATGTTTTAGATAATTTTTATTTAGATAGGTACAAACTGAATTGTCACTTTTTGACACTTTGAAATTTAAACAACTAAGGGCGTATCGGTCGTTTTCACGGATTTTGCATTAAACTTAATAGTACCGGAACATGATGCGGCGGCGCTGTATTTATATGTTTTTATTATTAAGGGAATTGTCAATATAGCTTCCTGTAACTTTATCCGACTTCCACACACCATGTCGTTTTAAACTGAGTAAATCAGCCCCCGCGTCCACTAGGATAGTTGTAGAAATCCTAAAACTAGGTCCGGTTTATAATTTCGGGTTGCGCAGTTTTAAGTATTGTGCTATTAGCTTATAAGTAGATTTCCAAACTTATTTATACCAACAGCTTGCTTTTGGAACAGTTATCAGTTTGGTGGTTTAAAAAAATGAGGTAAAATTTGATTCTATAAGTCCTTGGGACGCATATCTAAATATTTTTAACAGACTTCAAAAAAAGA
Source organism: Diaperis boleti (assembly GCA_963583935.1). Lineage (NCBI taxonomy): Eukaryota > Metazoa > Arthropoda > Insecta > Coleoptera > Tenebrionidae > Diaperis > Diaperis boleti. The sequence goes on along the minus strand of OY757247.1, from coordinate 21,775,716 downwards.
GGAGGTTATCAATTCGGTTGTTTTTCTTTTTTTTTTTAATGTTTGTTACCTCAAAACTCCGTCATTTATAAACCGATTTGTAAAATTCTTCTTCTCTTTGAAAGAGTATACTTACAGATTGGTCCCATTGTCACCATTTCAGGATCTGATGAGGGAAATCGAGAAAAATCCTCACTCCCTTTTATGAACCGACTTCATGTATGTTCACCGATTTCTTCGTCAATTGTGGACCGATTTTCAAAATTCTTCTTTTATTTGAAAGGGTATACTCTTAAGGTGGTTCCATTGTCAAAAAATCAGGATATGATAAGGCAATCCCATGGAAATCGAGAAAAATCCTAAAATTTTCGCTCCTTTTTATTAACCGGTTTCTTCGTCAGTTGTGGACCGATTTTCAAAATTCTTCTTTTATTTGAAAGGGTATACTCTTGAAGTGCTTCCATTGTCAAAAAGTCAAGATCTGATCAGAGAATCCCATGGAAATCGAGAAAAATACTCAAATTTTCGCTCCGTTTTATTAACCGACTTCATGTATGTTCATCGATTTCTTCGTCAATTATAATTGTGGCCCGATTTTCAAAATTCTTCTTTTATTTGAAAGGACATACTCTTGAGGTGGTTCCATTGTAAAAAAATCAGGATCTGATCAGGGAATCCCATGGAAATAGAGGGAAATTCTCAAATTTTATGTATATGTTCACCGATTTTTTCGTCAATTTTATTGAAGACCTCATTATTGGAGAAGCGTCTTTACTAGGTATCACTAACTTATCACTTAAAATTGTAAAAAATTAGCTTTTAAAAAAACAGAGAACCGACTTCAAAAAGGGAAAAATTATTGAATACATATTGTATAATAACGAGTGGGCAACAAAATTCGTGATCGCAGTTGGCTAAACGTATATCGGTTCTTTTACTTTACTGTTTCCATTAATCGTCAATTCACATTACTCGATGACTTTTTACACAATCGTTTCGATCAAGAATCGACTCAAAATTGTGGATTCAGAGGCTCCTACGATCACGAATTTTGTTGCTCACCCGTTACATGTGCTACCTAATGATCTGTTTGAAGTCGGTGCCAAGCCAAATAGGTAGTAGATAGATAGGCTGCCCGCTCCCGCCACATCGCAAGTCTCCCGGCGAGCGCACTGGAATGCAACGGCAAACATCGTTGACGGTTGTCTCGAATAATATCGAATTTTTTATGCGTTATAACATTGTTGATATTTTTGTATAATTACAATATTATGTTACAATTTTGTAACCTATTTGTCTTGGCCCCGACTTCAAACAGATCATTAGCTAGCACAATCATGTATTATACATGTATTCAATTATTTTTCACTTTTTGAAGTCTGTTCTCTTTTTTTTAAAGTAATTTTTTTGCAAATGGTATAAAAAGGTGCACTTATGGTAAATGTACGTTCTCTTTTTGTTTTTGTGTACGGAATATTAACCAAGAATGCGGTGCCCATATTTTTAAAATCGTTTACTCTTATATTTAAAAATAATAATAATAAAAGATATTCTGAAAAAAAAAACATAAATTAAAACAAATTATTATTATAAATCAATAAGGATTTTGATTTCTTGCTCTTGAAACCAGATGCTTGTCGCTTTAAAAAAGCTTTTTATTTTTTACATCTTTCAACATCAACATCATGTTTGATGACTTTAGTGTAGACTTTAGTATGGGCCACATTGTCCATAGTTGGTGGTTTCATTTCTTTCGAAAGTACAAAATAGACCAATAATAGCACATTTTCAGAAAAGGAATGGGTTTTGTTTTTTCAGGTAATAAAATTGTTTGTAGTTCAATTTACAGCTTCTACTATGTTCGGCGAGGTGCTATGAGGTGCTATGATTTTCTATGAGTATCAGCAAGTTGAGTTTCAGAAAGATGAAATTATCTGTTATGACAACGAATAGAAAATAGAAAACTGAGTTATTGTTGTCATCGCACGATTGCTAGACAACGTGATGCGCCAAGATTGATAAACATTAGGTTGTCTCATTGTTTAACTGACTATTAGCTATACTGATTCTAATAGCGTCTTTCTGTCCATATTTTATTTCTTAAGAACCTTCCTCGAACTTAAAGGAATATTTCAAAAAAAAAAATGCTAAATTGGTCCAGCCGTTCTCAAGTGATGCCGTGACCAAGGAAAATAGGGATTCATTTTTATATATATAGATAGACAAGGGGGCCCAGGGGGCCCCCTTGGGTTTATAACTCATGAACGGCTTTACCGATTTTTATGATCTTTGATTTGTTGGATTTGTCTCCTCCCCGAATTGTAGAATAACTATTAAAACATGGACATTGGGGCCTAGGGGGCACCCTTGGGTTTATAACTCAAGAACGGCTGGACCGATTTTTATGATCTTTAATTTGTTGGATTTGTCTCCGCCCCAAATAGCAGAATAAGTATTGACACATGGACAGGGGTGTCCAGAGCGCCCCCTTGGGTTTATAACTCAAGACCGGCTGGACCTATTTTTATGTTCTTTGATTTGTTGGATTTGTCTCCGCCTCGGACCGAATAGCAGAATAACTATCAAAACATGGACAGGGGACTCCCTTGGGTTTATAACTCAATAACGGCTGGACCGATTTTTATGATATCTTTAATTTGTTGGATTTGCCTCCGCCCCGAATAGCAGAATAACTATTAAAACTTTGGAAACACTACAGGGGCGGGGAGCTTGCCACAGGACAACGACAATAACAAAGCCCCCCATCTTCAGTTTCATATTCTTTCTTGCATCGGCTATGGGTGCTTTGTACATGAAATTTTTAATATGTGGCCAAAGGAAGAAATCACAAGAACTAGGAACCCATTTTTAAAAGTATGTAAAAATTACAAACAGAAGTGGTACAGATAGACGTAAATCCTTTTCTGATGTCGTCACAGGCTCCAACACAGAGGCCAGTCTGTTCTCAGTACATAGAAAAATGTGATCAGCATGCAAAAATATTTTAAATAATTTTTATTTGTCTGTACTGACGTGTCTTGCTCATTGGGTTTATAATAGATATGTATTTACAAAGCTTGTGTTGAAAGCGTTCTCCATGTTCTTGTACACAAAGTTGTGCTCTTTGTCAGATTCTATTAAAAACATTTTACAAAAGTTTACATAACTTCAATGTTATGTAAACAACGTAGCTGAGGGGATGATCATTAACTATGTACTGACTGTTTTCTCATTTAACCGTTCCATAATATATGGAACTATGTATTGACAATGTGTTTTGTGTTGATTTACACTGATATCTTGAGGTTTCAGTTTGGCAGGCTTTCTCTTCACTCTTGCACAAAATCATATGTCTGTGATTGTCTAGCAGCATCAACACAAAAGATTGGGCCCCTTGGGTTTATAACTCATGAACGGCTTTACCGATTTTTATGATCTTTGATTTGTTGGATTTGTCTCCTCCCCGAATTGTAGAATAACTATTAAAACATGGACATTGGGGCCTAGGGGGCACCCTTGGGTTTATAACTCAAGAACGGCTGGACCGATTTTTATGATCTTTAATTTGTTGGATTTGTCTCCGCCCCAAATAGCAGAATAAGTATTGACACATGGACAGGGGTGTCCAGAGCGCCCCCTTGGGTTTATAACTCAAGACCGGCTAGACCTATTTTTATGTTCTTTGATTTGTTGGATTTGTCTCCGCCTCGGACCGAATAGCAGAATAACTATCAAAACATGGACAGGGGACTCCCTTGGGTTTATAACTCAATAACGGCTGGACCGATTTTTATGATATCTTTAATTTGTTGGATTTGCCTCCGCCCCGAATAGCAGAATAACTATTAAAACTTTGGAAACACTACAGGGGCGGGGAGCTTGCCACAGGACAACGACAATAACAAAGCCCCCCTGGTACAGGGCAACAATAACAAATAACGCCGGCCACCAAAATTTGTCGTACCGGGCTTAAAAATGAAAATTGATTTTTAATGCGTAACATCCAAAGTTTCACTTCTGTTGCGAGTGGACTCCACACACAAATTTTTAATGATATCTTGAGAACTGATTGACTCGACTTTTTTCGTGGGCGAGTAACCATCGGAAAAATTAACGGAAAAAATTTCTTACATTTTGTATGCAATCTGTATATAACGCGATATTTGATACATGACAGAAACAAAAATGAACATGCCGTTGTATGCTGGTTCCGATAATGTCAGTAGATGGCGTTGTGTGCATTATCCTTTGATAAAACAACTGAAATTAGTTCAGCTAAAGAGATAACACAAGATTATTTATTGATTCTGAGGCGGTACAAAGTTCGCCGGGTCAGCTAGTTTTCTAACGAGCGTTCAAAAATAAACCTAGTTAGAGGAGGCTGGGCATTTTTATAACAGTGTACATTGCAATTGTTACAAAAACTAACTTATCATTTAATTCAGTTTCAGCAACCAGCACTAAATTCGGACAAACTGTTATTGAAATTTATTTTGAAACGTTGCTTTGTCAATGGAAGTTGTTTCGTCGTAATTGAATTAAGTATTGCAACCAGCAAAATGGCAAGTGATCAAAAGACGCGGAAAGGTGCTACAAAGCACTGCTGTTATGAACGTTGCAGTGACAGTCGCTACAACAGGGAAAATACGTTTTACTTTTTGCCGTTTTCTAAACCTTGTTTGCAAGTACGAAATGGTAGGAAAACATGAATTTAAGACGGTCCCAACAAACCAGAAAATGCGTGAGTTGTGCCAAAGCTGATCGGTGGGTGAAACGGTGTCATCAAAGAAAGAATTTCCGAAGCATAGAAGATATCAGTAAAGACACTTACATTTTATGCTCTCTACATATTTTCTTAATAAAACCTAGTGAGGCGCACCCTGATCCAATTACAGTTGCAAAAGAAAAGGTTTGTCTTTTGCTTCTGAAACGCAAAAGTTAAAAACTTCTACCTAACCGTACTTTTCAAATGTGCGCATTTAAGAGAGTGTGAAATATGGCAAAGTAACAAGTGAAACTGGAGTGTCAACATCAGTGGACAGCACGTTATTCAGTGAACCTATGGATATTGACCCAGAAGAGAGGAAACTACTCCTTGAATTAACAGCTGGATCACCAACATGTCGTGAGAATGTCAAACAATTCCAATCTTTTGTGTTGATGCTGCTAGACAATCACAGACATATGATTTTGTGCAAGAGTGAAGAGAAAGCCTGCCAAACTGAAACCTCAAGATATCAGTGTAAATCAACACAAAACACATTGTCAATACATAGTTCCATATATTATGGAACGGTTAAATGAGAAAACAGTCAGTACATAGTTAATGATCATCCCCTCAGCTACGTTGTTTACATAACATTGAAGTTATGTAAACTTTTGTAAAATGTTTTTAATAGAATCTGACAAAGAGCACAACTTTGTGTACAAGAACATGGAGAACGCTTTCAACACAAGCTTTGTAAATACATATCTATTATAAACCCAATGAGCAAGACACGTCAGTACAGACAAATAAAAATTATTTAAAATATTTTTGCATGCTGATCACATTTTTCTATGTACTGAGAACAGACTGGCCTCTGTGTTGGAGCCTGTGACGACATCAGAAAAGGATTTACGTCTATCTGTACCACTTCTGTTTGTAATTTTTACATACTTTTAAAAATGGGTTCCTAGTTCTTGTGATTTCTTCCTTTGGCCACATATTAAAAATTTCATGTACAAAGCACCCATAGCCGATGCAAGAAAGAATATGAAACTGAAGATTTTTTGCAAACTGTTTTTAATTGCATCAGAAAAAGAGCACAACTCTCTACAAAAAAACATCGAAAACATTTTCACCATTAATTTGCTGTAACTGTTTTGTGTCCTTCTAAGGGATTGTAAAATTCTCAATAAACATTTGTAGAAATTTGGTTAGAGACTATCAGTTGGTTATAGCCTTTGGAAGAGTGTTTTAATTTCTACATTTTAAATAAATGAAGGTGTCAAACCAAATCATAAAGTTTCCGATATCTAAAAATAGTAACTCAATTAACATCACACCGAAAGGTCTGAATGCACTTTACTTTACTTTTTTACCAACTAACGCACAAAAATCTTCTTAAATTAATATTGGTCAATACAACATGCTTCTGTCAAAAACCGTTATAGGAATCCTGGAGATACCTGCAGCACATTGCAGTCCAAACCCCCAAACCGTGTCGGTCTATATAAAACCGCTAACTAATACCCTAAAACACTTGTCAACACTTCTTTAAGATGCATAATAATAAATTATTAATAGTATTGGAGCTTCTCTGAAATTTTGAGGTTAGGTTATCTGTTTACAAGTTATGGACAGTTGTTAATCAGTCAAGCTCTACACTGTAAATAATAAAACAAAAACGTAATTTCAAAGCTTGCTCTAAGCAGGTTTTTTGAGAAACGCTCGTTAGTAACAAAACTTGAGTTTTTTAACTTTATTCAATCCCATGAAACAATCTTTAGCATCATAAACGTGGTATTGAGAGAAAAATCACAAAATCACGAGCAAGTCATGTGTAGAAAAAGAGGGAATAGTGCGTGTCAGCTCCGACGGGCGACTGAGTTTACTGTTTATTAGGTGCGATTATCTTTGAATATACAATAGGCAAAGGGGGTAAATAAACACATCTCTTATAGTACTGAAAGCATGTAGGTATATGTATACTTTTATTCATATTTTTTTATATTGATAAGATATAATATTATACATAAATCATGTTACATAAAAATATATTACTTATATAACATAAATACATTGTTAGGAAGATAATAGGTTTGTGGTAACTAAAATACGATATATGAAGTTCGGAAGATAGGTAGGTACGTAATTTTATTTATTTTTTCATCATCACTTGAACTGGTTTCTTCCATATCTTACAATATTTTACACCTTTATTGACTTCACTTTATATAAATATAAATTCAATAGATATAAATAAAAGAAAAGGGTTGAGGTGTGAAGAAACGGTAACGACAATAACAAAGAACGCCGGCAACCAACAATACATGCCACAGTGTATGGGGTTAAACGCTTTTTGTTAACGCTCGATTTTATACTACCCATCAATTTGTCGCACCGGGCTTTAAAAATCGATTCTTAAGAAGTAAACACAAAAAATCTAACTTTCGAAAGAGCTTTAATGTGCAGAAGGTAGTTCTTTGAGTAGTGGTTGTTGGAAAAACAATTTGATCGACGACTTACCAAGGCTACCTGTCACCACCGATTAGAATAGATATTACTACAAGTGTGTTTTCTAGCATACCTATAAACATGTTCCTAACCGGATGCTGTTGATGTGACAACCAGTACACTTAAGGCTGGTTTTCACTTGTACTACCGCGCTCGGGTCATGCTCATGTCGTGTTCATGTCGTGTTATTTCGCATTCCATTTTCACTATACCACCGTGTTCCTACCATGCTCGATTTAAGTTAATTTAATCGTTTTAATAAAACGTGTCTTGCCTCAATTGAACATCTTCAATACCTAAATGGATAATACGTAATTAAATCAGAATGTGGAACAGTCGGAACACCAATGTATCTGTTGATTTTGATTGCAAGAGTTGTTACCTCTATAGTCCAGCAAAAGAACCTACACCTATCAAACCGTGGGCCTAAATCCAACGTACAAACTTGTCCTTAAATTAGGCGTATCTTCGCCCAGCCAAAAATATTCATTGTCGATATTAAAATCAATAATCGCATGAACAAAAACTTTGTGTTACCGCCGCGCCGCGCCGTCGAGCGTTCACGTTCACGCTATAATACGTATCGGTCATGTCGAATGGAGCATGTCATGCGAGTCGAACAGGAGGAGGACATAGCAGAGGAGGCAGAACGATGTTAATTCCGCGTCTCATCGCTTGCCAGAACCCCGAGATCCTGCAACGTAAAAAGCTCGCCGCCACCGCGAAGGTTTCATCATCAATCACCGTCCGTCCTACACTCCCGTTCCCGCATCGCCCCGCCGCTGACTAATGACTAATTAAGGGAACACGCGTTTACATGTGACCTTTCACTGGATGGATATCGGTTTTACACAAGCGAAATGCCAAAACAAAGTTTAAAGGGACCTTGGAGGATTTTGAACCGCAAGAAAGTGAAATACAAGTAGTATAAGTACCGGGTCTCCGTAAATGATTCATACATCCAGTAGGCTTTGAACGTCAAAATCAGCAACATCATGTATGAAGACCCGATATAAATATAATTGGAGAACTAAGGGCGAGTTTTCCTTTTTCGTAAAAATTCTTAAATGAGATGACACCAAAAATCCCGTTGGAATTATGTGAAATTCTAATCGACAAAAGTTGAAGTTATCTCATGGTAGACAAACCGTCACCAATTCGTTCTTCAGGGTTGAAAACAAAACTAAAGATAGCAACACCTGTTTTATCCATGACTAAAAGAACTTCATCTCGGAATTGAAATAAAAACCAACGTATTGAGCTTCTGAATAAAATTGTAGCAAAATGGGCACTGTTGATAGTTTAAGTGTCTAAGATCAATGTCAACTTTAGGCAGTAACCAGTACGCAAAAATAACAGAAAACATAATTATTGGCCTAGTTTTCGTCAAAAAGCGTGTCTAGTTAGTTCTCTTCCCATTCTATCACTTCCATTTTTTCCTCCTTGTCCGAAATCAAACTAATTCTCCTCAACAATCGAAACGTCTCTTTCCATTGTACTTTAACATCTCAATCCGGTGTCATTTTCACTGACAATACATAACCGCAAGCGCCACAAGTCGCACACAGATGCTCAAAAACTAACAGTTGAAAAGTATCCTCGCTTTGTCCGATGGATCGAACTCTTCATCGGCCATTGCTATCGACCTAAACAATGTTCCTTCTTAAACAGATCCAATGCGGCGCGTGCTTGTAAACACTACCTAATCACCTGTCTCAAAGATGCTAATCAGAAGCACCGCATGTGCACTTCTTTGTTGGAGCAACGCCGTTAATCAAATCATTCGACGAGTCACTTTTCTTAATAAATGCACGGAGGAATTGAGAGATTTTTTCAGGTGGTAGCACCGGATTTTTTTAATTAAATCATGGAGGTATGAGAGCGGAGTTCTGAGAACTGATATATTAGATGAAGTTCTGCGAGAGTTCAGAAAACATTGGGCAATACATACCTTGACAAAATTGTGCGATATTTACATATTACCTAACTTAACCTCAAAAATTTGAACTCGTGCGTGACCTAGAAAATAAATAAATTTATAATTTGTTCATGTCTTTGTCACCCAGTGTCTCATTGATCATCCGAGATAACAATCCTGCAGCGCTAAAAATAATGTATGAACTCCATCAGAGCGTGAGGTCAAAAGCAAGCAATTTTATGATTGATTCTATGCCTCCTCTGCGTCCCATGCTATCGACTCTTTCGTCTCATATTCATTAAGCAGAAACCGAAGATAATGATAGCAATTTAGCGAAATGCATGATGTTTCAGAGAGTGGAATCAGTGAAAACGACTCCGTTCTGAAAGCCAGCCATCCAGTCATCTACCCTCCTACTGCACGTCACGGCATATGTATGATTGTCTCCCCGTGTATTTTTTATGCGCGTGCCTTATCTGCCACTGTCTTAATTAAAGCCTTTGTGAGAGCCGGAGCTGTCATTACTGCGATTCCGGGACCGGATTCGACGCCCTCGCAAATTCGCTCCTTCATCTGGTCCTGCATATCAAAGAGATCATAGTTGGCGCGAAATTACACGCCATCGGGAATTTGCACTTTTCAGTGTCGGCGTGTGTGATCCAGTACCACCGGATGGAAGCAGTTGAAAGCTTGGCACTTAACGTACAATCTCATATGACTTTAACACAGTAATACTGAACAATTTGTTGTCTTTTCTTAAATCTTGAAATCGGATGAAAAATAACGGAGGTTTAATAAACTTATCTGTCGGAACGACTATCTAAAAAAGAAAAGGAAAAAAAAACTATAACTAAGCCTGCTCTTGTAATAGCTACTGTTGTCAATACATAGACGGGTGTGACTTTATTTTTCTAAAAAAATATAGTGGCACCTTGTGACGCAAGTTTCTCTCAAATAAATTTTGCATCCCATCAACAGCGGACCAAATGAAGAAATAATAATAAATAACTCTGGTGATCAACAATAAGAAGAATTGAAAAAAAGTGTGAATGACGTCTTTATATTATACATAGGAGCGCATTCGAGGCTATTATTGCCAACCTTCTATTTTCGATATCAACAGGTAAAGAATTAATAATAGATATGCTGAGAGTAAAAGTGTTGTCTTTATGATCTGGCATGAAAGAATGTTTAGGTATGAAATATATTACTGTCTACACTCGTCAGTATTTCCGTTCGCTGATTTTCTGTGGGAGACTATACCGTTTGGTTACCACTGCAAGCTAATCACCATCTGATTAATAAAACGTTCTGGTCCCTCTGGACGTAATAAATGAACTCGATCCGACAGCTATGATGTATGTCCGCATGTTATGATCCATGAATATATTGAGCAAGCTGTGAACCACCATAACAAACTGACAATCGCTCCCCTCTGCCGCCGCGGCCGTCTGGATGGAAAAATTCCAGTTTGTTTTTAGCATCGTCTGCACTTTTCATTAGTTGTCCAAACTCCGACGAGATGCAAAAGAAAATACCATTTATTTTCGTTAGGTGGAAGTCGTCAAAACGTGGCTCTTTATGCATGCGTATTATAGACCTTTAAAAAGATATAGTAGGCTGTGAGTGGCGGGCGTCGTCATGACGACAAGAGGGACGCTTCGGACTTGTTCAAAGACGACGCTCACTGGGATTTCTTATTTGGCGGATGTCATTATGCAAGTATTTATTACGAACAACAGGAAAATTTCCAATAGCTTTTTGGCACTTCGGATGCGAAGCGTAATTGTCGGAAAAAGGGCGATCGGAGAGGATTGTGTTTTGTTTAGATTGAGACGATTGGAATGGAGGATGATAATTGGGGGGTATTTTGGGACCTGGAAGTTTAGAAGATTTCGAATTAGAATGATTCTTTTCATACTTATGTAATTCGAATGGTAAGTAAACACGTGAAAAAATTAACAGCAAAAGATTATGTCATTCTAGTTTATTTTTTATTGTTATGACACCTTCATAAATTTAATTTTCTGCCCATCCTGTATGTATATAAAAGCATGAACACACATTTTTTGGTGTTTTCTTACTAAAGTGTAATGAGAAAATTAAAACATTGTGTACATTCACTAGCATCAGTTGCTTCTTACCACAATCCTTTTCTTTAATTGTCGTCGGTTTAGTTCTCTCTTGGTTACAAAAAAGTTATGACAGCAACAATACAGACACATCCGACAGTAAACCTGAAACCCATGATTCAAGGAACGCAAATTCCGTAAAATTCGTCCGTAACGTCTTTCTCAAGAAAGCTAACTTTTATTGTGCTATTACTTGTAGCAGTACAGTCGGAAGTCGCCCTAAATAAAAACAGCAAGTTTGCCCGACTGACTAAATTTATAATAAGACCCTTCTTCCATGTAAAATAATGCAAAAAGCACACACCGAAAGCCGACAAATCCATAAGAATCGGGCGATATAGGTTGTAAATCCAAACTGCAAACTGCGTAATCTGCGGGGGATCACCCTTCGCTTATTTTATCGCCGCATATCACCCCATATGTATCCACATAATAATGCGCCATCATTGTCCACATGTCAGTTCTTGAGACGTTTTTTCAGTTTAATTACAGATAGGCGGATTAGATTGATCGGCAAATGATGTCTCTGTGGAGAGAAGAGAGAAGAGCTTGTTAAACGATCGCAGTGAAAATTTTAAATCTATTTAAATTCAAAGTAGGAAAATTTGTTCCAACTGGGCGATGGGTGTTCCATATTCCAACATGAAGTTAATTTCGGAAACCTATTTAGTAACCAATCAAGAAAAACTACGTCTGTGGATTTCAATAACAAATCAAATAACAGTCAAATAACAACTTTCTAATAATTGTTTTTCTTATTGGCTAGCGCGGGCCTCTCTCCGGCACGTTTCCACCGAGCATATATCGACGTCCTGGTTCCCTCTTCCACTCGGATGGAAGTCCCCATCACACATGACATCACGTCCGGAAGTCAGCGTATGTATATGCATGAGTGCTGTATTGCTAACGTTACAGTCGATCGGACTGCAGCACTACAGCCGGAAGTCCGTCTAATGCATCCGCAGTCAACTGAAGTCCAACTACCACCCTATCCAGTGACGAGAAGAAAGAGAGAAAGGACCAGGCGATGATTGGAGAGAGGAAAGTGGAGATCAAAAGCAATGAGTACGCAGACACGAGAATGAACGAAAAATACGAGCAATATTGTTGAAATGGAGAGCTGTGCGGGTTGATAATAAATTCAGGAAACGTTTGTATTTTTTTATAAATGCGCCTGTATTTTGCCTAGTCTGAAATTACTTGAGGTTTATTCATATTTTATCATTTTTATTTAGGAATTCCATAAAACGTTAATATAACAAGAGCGAAAACGTAACTGCGATTATACAAACCGCACAAAAATTACCTCATAATAGCTAATAACAATGTTGTAGAATTCGTTTCATAACACATAAATAACCTTGCAACTAACAGGTGTTCAATTGAAAATATATTTGGAAGCCTTTACTTTTGCCAAAACCGCACTTTAGGTCATTAGCTGCACTGAACGATGCTATGACAATTCCCAACGTTTAACCATAAACCATCGTTCAGTGCACCTGATAATTATGTCATTAAGTTCAAAGGTCAAAGAGAGAATTATGATGCTAACTCATTTTTTTAAACGTCAGACTTCCATTTCCAGAATATCATGGATGATGTCATGCTTTCGATGTGTACGGAATACTCCAGACCATGACGTCAGACCATCTCGAGCATGTAGTAGTCGTCGATGAGGTAATAGCTTTGTTCGCGGTTCACAATTTAAATCGATTCCGAACTTAGTTCAGAACTATTCCGGACTGTCATAAAGCGCATGCCCGATTATGAACCGATTCGGTATTTTAATTTACCATATACGAAAATTCTGAAATGCTAACCTAGATGAACTAGCATTGTTTGTTGATTAGTCTATAAGAAAATGAGTGAGTTTGAAGAATGTAAATAATGAACGATTGTCTATAGATGTGTTTTTAAACCAACCAATTTTAAGTCTTTTAATTTTTAGTTGTTCCGGAAAGACCTGGGAAGAGGAGAAAGAAACTCATCAGTGGACCCACCAAAATACTTTGGCAGTCCAAGAACTGTACAAAAAGTATCGGGGGTAAATGGGTTCACTAAAAATAAAAAATTAAAAAATTTTTTTTGCGTGCCTCACCTCTATAAGCACACGACTGAAAGTAAAACTTGCCCAAACGATGGTAGGAATCGAGGGACACACTTGCGACAGGTGGGCCCTCTTGGGATACCCTTGTGACAGGGGGGGCCCATTGGGACACCCTTGCGACAGGGGGGGCCCCTTCGGACATCCTTGGGACACCTTGGAACAAAGGAGACTTTTGGGGACATCCTTGAGACATGGGGAGGGATACCCTTGGGACAGGGGGGCCCACTTTAGACAGGGGGGCACTTGGGACAGGTGAGCAACTTTGGGACACCCTCGGGAAAAGTAGGCTTCCTTGGGACGCCGTTGGAACACCCCTGAGACATGGGAGGCCTCAGGGGGTCCTCTTTACTAGAGATCGTTGCACCTACAACTGTAAACTGACGTTTATCGAAAACAACTTAGATCGAATTTGTGCATGAACAGCCGAACCGAATTATTAGTCGCTACTACAATCCTAGAACTGCCAGGATCGATTCCGAATCAATAATGAACCGTTCGATATTACCCGCGAACGCCGAACTGTTATTACAAATTCTGAATTTGGCGAACCGCGAACGCCGTTTTTTCCACTGCGCATGCGTAACAGTTCTGGACTGGTTCAGAACTGCATCCGCGAACACAGCTAATATTCTCGATGTTTACCGAATATTCGACAAGATCATTGATGATGTCATTGAGGGTCCACGTAGGCTACAATATGTATACAAGTGAGGAATATACTAACAATGAGCCCAAAATTGATGGGGCCTATTCTGTAATTTTTAGAGCGGCGTTAAAATTTTAGCGTCCTTTAAAATTTAAAATTTCAAGACCTGATTGGTCATTGCTATGACAACTTAATTTAACGACCTTTAAAATTTAGAGGAGCAGTTACAGAATACGCCTCTTAGGCGGACATAAAATTTTGAACGATGAAATTTTGGGATGTCACTGTAAGCTGTCCTTTACTGATACTATGACATTTATAAGTGACAGCGAATTGACAATTTGAAGTAAACGTCTATCAAGCTTATAATAATAATAATTTATTGATACAATGCCAGCCGTATTTGAATTTAATAAAGCTAAATCAGCAACCCTTCGCCAGCGTGGTATGTCGTATGGGCAAATCTGTCACAAGAAAGACAAGAAAGAATAAAAAATAGGGTTAGTTGACCATAAAGCCAGTTGTACACTTATATGTATGTCAAAGGAATGACAAGTCGTTCAAAATATTCTGTGCTCCATAGTACATGAAATAATAAAAAAGAAAGCCGAGAGGAAAGTCAAATTTAAATTTCAAATTGGAGGCGGATGGAATAAGATGGAGATGGAGTGGAACGGAAGAAAGACTAAAAGAGCATAGCAACCAAAACAGTATCTGTTGGAATAGAACTATTCAATGATACAATGCTTCAAAAAGGAGTACAAACCAAATAACATAAAGAAGGTAAAAAAAGGAAAAAGAAACGAAATAAAAAGAAAAAATGAAAGTACCTGAGTAAATGTAAATACATAATTTGTAATGGATTGTACATGGAATACTAAGGGTTCGAATTAGAAAAAGAATGAGCTGGCTGAGAATTTTGAAAAAAAAAAACTTACTAAAAAGTTACTTAGGAAAAATAAAAAATGTTCTTGCATCCAGAAGGTATAACTTGTGTAATCCGAAAGAAAAAAAAATGGAACTCACAGATTGGGAAAATAAATTATGAATTAGAGTAGGCGGTCTTTTTATGCAATGGCCCAGCCTGCAAATTGACTGACAGAGTAAAAATTTGAGGTTATGGTAATCTTTGTGACGTTTATGTTTCTCATGTTAAATTGTTTTAATTTAAAGACAATAAAATACTAACAAATAATGTAGGTTTATTGGGAATTACAGAGAAGGTTCAGTGTTCTCCCCCAGCTTCAATGCAGGTCTTAACCCTTGCCTTTTTTTTGAAGTGTTTTGAAATTGAAATGATTGGTTAGTACAAATTTTAGTTGAGTATTTTATGTAGATTTGGAAAATAACGATTTCATGTTTTGTTTTTTTTGTAAATGTAGGTCTGGATAGAGAATTGAATAAGCTTTAAAATGATGTATCACACAACCCCCATGCCATTTAAAATTTTTAAGGGGGTGGCTCCCCTGGCTAAAGGGGTCTGATCTAAGAGTTGAAAGTTTGGTAGAATTTGGTCTCCCTTGATAACAAAATTGACCTATTCGAGCGTTTTCTTTTGAGTCTTTCGAAACTGGAATTGTTGGGGGGTACAAATTTTAGTTGGGACACCCTGTACATATAAATGAAATGTCAGACTAAGAAATGCGACGATAGTCTGATGATAAAATATGATAAAACGAAAACAGCATGATGGAATGAGAAGATTAAGAATTAAGTGTGAAGCTATGGAAATAATACCCAGAAAATAAGAATAGCGTACCCAAATAAAAGTAGAGAAGTTAAAACAGCGGTACCAAAAGATAAGCATCCTCCACCGCGACCGTTTAGGTCTATTGTGGATCCTCCATGTCTTCAGAGAACGCTATCAAGTTGGGCCTTTTTTATTAGACACCACAGCGATCCCCGCGTGTTATACCAATTCCTCTTCGCTTGTTTTTTCCTCGCCGAAACCTTACCCTACACAGGCCCTCACAGTGACAGCACATGTTGGGATGTTTCTTCTTCTTCCTGGCAAAATCTACACAGATCTTGTTCTGTCAAACCTAGCTGGCCTATTGAGTCAGCAGTGCCCTGAGAGAACAACTGAGAAAGAAGAAAAAATAATATTTATAGATGGAAGACAACATATTTGATATTTGAACTTTTAAGTGAACAAGAATATAGCAATACACACAAAAGAACAAGATATGTGACAAGAACAAAAGACAAGGATAGACAAGAAAAAATAGACACATGCCGGGAAGAAATAATAAAAAACTTCAATGTGCTCGGTGGACCATCCTATAGAAGTGAAACTTCTTACGATATATACGTATAAGTATAATATTTTTAGTTTTGTAGGTTTTCATAAATAACAATTTGTTTGATTATATGAAAGTTTAATTTATTTGATAATATTCCAAGTGATTTTCATTTTCAGACTAATGAAATTACGGTGATTTAAAAACAGAAACAAAAGGCCTATGATAAGAGAACTGAGAGAACGAGTAATAAATAATAGGTGAATGTGTGTATCGTACGTGCCATGGATATGCGTAGAGAGTTTCGAAACATTCTCCTGTTACGGTCCAAATCTGAGCCAGCGTATAGAAGCTTACCTTCAATAATAACAATTAAATAATCGTTTTTTTTTCTGTAAAAACCCCCTGCAAAAATTTTGTTAATAGTATATTGTATACCTACCTAGGCGGTAAAGTGGTTGTTTTCCAGGACGAAAGAAGATATCAACACTTCTTGAGGTCTGGAAAACCACTTTACTGCCGTGGTTTACACATTATTTTTTATCATACACACATTACCGTAATATTTTTTTCCATAAACAAAAATTTCAAACAAAAACTTACAAACAAAATTTTTTTTTAGAAATTGTAGTACAAACTACCTGAAGATGTTTTTTCTTCACCCATGACGTTTCAACAAGTAAGGTACTACTGTTAGGCTCATCTATATCAGGAACAGAAGACTTCTCTGATCGTGTAGACATAGCCTTCTGCTACGATAGCAGATTTTCATCCGCCATGTTGTTTTAGTGATATGTCCACTCCAGAATTGAAGAAGTGTGGCTGACGTCTTAAAACGCAATGCCCTACGTTTTGGGCTGCACATTTTCCAGCATGATATTTTACAAATAACCGTTGAGAAGTCATTTTTCAAGACGCAAGCAGAAATATTTTTTGCAAATCGATACAATATCAATAAAGTTTTCGTTGTCGGCATTACATACGGTAAATTTTCGTTGCTTTAATGTTTTTGAATCTGGAATATTAGTGATTAAAATATCGTCTTTGTCGATCACATCATTTGTGGTATTTTTTGTGAGTTCATCTGTTCTGCAAGCACCCGAAACTCCAATAATATAATGATTAATACCACCTGAAACAATACTGTTTAATCTCTTTCGCTCTGTCATTTATTTCTGGAGGAGTGCAATACTCCATTTCTTCGCAATCTTCATCCATGTCCACAAGTAATGCTAAACACTTAATAATCTTCACCTTCGCAAGAACAACCAAGCACAGCACAACAATGCACAATTTTATTAATAAGCAGTATAGTGCCCTTCACGATAATTCGTTAGAGCAGAAGTCCATGAAAAAAAAAAAATAAGCGTAGATTACGTTACATTTATGTTCAATTTCCTAAAGTTATTCTAGCGCCCTCTGGTGGTAAAGTGAGTAAATTATTTTACCGCCTCGCCGTTTTTTTGCATTTTGCCGGGCTAGCCGTGGAAAGGTATGCTTTCTCCTCTCTGAAAAGCCGGTAAAATTGGATTTTCTAATAGTGTATGATAAAAATATTATTAACAAAGTAAATTACGTATCAGTGACTACAAAAGGTGAGATATCGATTCGTTAGGAAGCCAATTTATAATTTTTGAATTTAATATTCTGTTCTACACATTATAAATTTTTCAGAAAATGAGTAGATTTAAAAAAATCTTTTGTGACTTTTGTGTTAACATATTCAAAGAGTTTTTATTTAACAATTTAACAAATGTCCAAAATGTCTTTATCAATATAATTGCATATTATCTCAAAACCTGATGAGTAGAAATATATACAGGGTATTTCAACAAAATCGGACAAAGCTGTATCTAAATGACATTTTTTCCATATAAAGTCAACTTCTATTTTCAATGTATTCTGAATTCAACGCTATATTAAAATTCCAGGAGTTCTGAGATTTATTCTAGACTGGAATTACATAATATATACCCACTGTATAATAGTACATTATTATACGAGTTTAACAAGAGGCTTCATTGTGACATGAGTGGGTTTGGGGCACGACGAGCGCAGCGAGAAGTGCCCAATAGAACGAATATCACAATGCCTCGTTAAACGAGTGTAATATACTATTTTTTCTACTTTGGAGCTCTTCGTTTTATGAAAATGTTAAAATAATGCTTTTTAAATATTCTAGGGATTTTTAGGATTAGGTAGTAGGCACTGGTTGTGTTTGTCGTTATGTTTTTTATCTGAAGAGTTGACACTTGGCTTGGCCTCGACAGGAGTTGGCTAGAAATGCTCAATATCAACGTAATACGTATAAAAAAAACACCAAAAACGGTGACACTACTTTTAGTTTCACAAAAACTCAATTATGACACCAAAGTAGAAAAATATATTTTTTCACTACTAGCTGCAGAATGTACGATTATATAGTTTGTAGAAGATGTGTGAAATTGTTTTTCTTTCCTAGTAGTTAATAATCATTTGATTATTGACTAGTAGCTAATAGTTGAAGAGTATCGTGTATTATTTTATCTACCATAACTTGCTAGTAGTAAAAAAAAATAGTATATAAACCACGGTTGCAAAGCCTTTTCTTAGCCTCGCACTTTTATTTACCGCGATGCTTCGCAGCACGGCTAAGAAAAATGGCTTCTCAACTTTGGTGTATAATTACTATTATATATTAACTTGTATTTTACTGAAAACTCTCAGACTATCAGTTTTCAGTGTATGCTTTTTCGATTTCCAGGATCTCAGAAATAGTTCTCGAATTCTCAAGTTTTTAGATCTAATTGTTTAGAGTTCTCAGGTTTCCATATTTAGGTTTTTAGGCATCAAATTTCCTTAATTCCTACGTTCCAAATTTTTTGGTTTCAGATATTTTTAGTTTCTCAGAATCTCAAGTTTTCACCGACCTGACGTTCCGGTTCCACAGCCACCCCGAATTTCGAACGTTCTTGACCACCAGCTAGATTCAATATTATTACGTAACGTTTCAATGGAAATCTACTATTTTCAATTTCACTAACGCATTCTCCCCATTATCACTCTCGCTGCATTTTCCTCGTTCCAAAACAATTCTCCAAACATCAAAGCGAGATCGCCTTTAATTTCGGAACGAGATGCAGATACCCGGTGCTTTGATATGCGACAGCAATAAGTCTAAATGGCCGCTTGCATACACTAATGCACTCACAATGCAATCCACTATCGGATGCTTATGTGAGCTTTTTCTATTAGCTTCTACTGCGTACACCCATCTGCGACAAGCGGCACAGGACAGCTATCTCTGTTTTCGAATGAATATGCAGATGAAAAACAAAAACTTTTTCGAGATTACAAGTGCAATCTTTTTTATTTAATATTAATCTAAAACAAAGATCCAATTTATATGCAATGTGGTCCGGATTGTAAACAAGACGAATAATAATAATTATTAAACAATTATAACCCAATAATACATAATAAATTTCGTTTTCACGTTATCCATATTTAAAAAAAAATTAATTTGCTGACATACATAGGTAATAGTTTTAATTTTGAACCCCTTTTTTTAAAAGCCCATTTTATTTACACTGTATGTATACATTTATACAATAAGTAAATTGCTTGACTTAAAAGTAAATAGCTTCCAGTGGTGGCACCCTAATATGTATGTATATTAATCTCTTATTTGTGTGTGTTCCTATAGGCAGCGACAACTTCTGAACCTAGAATTGGAAATGCGTGGTTCCGCTCCGTTGGAAGGTCGCAGGATGTATTTGTCCGTCATCAACTAATGCTTCGACTTCGGGTTGTGGATGCTTTCGGTGTGATTAGGGCGACATTCCGGGCGTCGTGACGGTCACATTTTAATATCAGTAATGTTTGATTAGAACCGCAGGACCCCTGTGGGGTATCTACCTATCACCAGAAAGTTTTACTTAACACAAGGACTTCTATAATCTGTTGTTTATTGTTGTAGGTTTTAGTAGTCTAACGAAATCGACAACAAATAAATAATTAAATTCTCCATTAAAGTTTCTATAATCGTTTTTATGTAAACATAAATTAGAAATTCCTTCAATTCTGCAAAAATTGCGTTATTATAAAGAACTCAGAAACTACAAATTAGGCATTAATGTCAAACAAACTTTTCTACGCACGATGTTAATTTACGTTAAAAATTGCAGCCCGAGCATTAAAACAACACAGGAGGGCCGAGAATAAGTAAAATCCGAAGAAACAAGTTGACTTGCAAGTCACACGCCGTCGTCGTCGTCGTCGTCACGGCAACGACGAAGGCGCCGGTTGCCACGCAACAACCCGAGACTAGAGTAATAATCCTGCGAAAGCTGCGAGAGTTTGAGAGAAATTAGTTGATGACTCGCTCTGAAAGAAAGGAACCGAGTTGCAAATGAGTTGCCGCTCGCTGATTCATTACGGCCCGCCTAGCCTGTCCTCAAAACATCAACGAAACATGACAACCCAATTTCAGGACGAGGCAAGAGAGCCACCGATCGATCAAGAGGCAGAAACGAAATTCCAACATTTGTTTCGGGCTGAGACAAAGTGCTGTAAGTTCGTAAGTTGGACTAAATGCACTAAATAGTCCTAGGTTTAAGTCTAGAGGACACCATTCAAAATTTAACATTACAAATACAAATATATATTTTGAAGTTTTATTTATAAGTATAGGAACACTGTGAAAGCAAGAAAGGAACCAGTATCATAATAAGGACTGCCATCAATAGTTCAAACATAACTGAGTAAAGTTTTGCGAAATTCTAGATCATGTACCCATTACGTTGTTTTTCAAGTCATATTAAATAAAGGCCTCGTTTTTTGTTTCATCTTGTTCAATTCAGAACTACTCAGTGGAAAAATTAATTTCATTCCACCTCTGGTTATCGCACTTAAAATGAAGATTTTCAGTGTTGAACTTAAGAAATTAATTCGATCATGAGATCATTTAAATTATAAATTAAAGTAGGCGGTTTTCTTTAAGCAATGATGGCCCAGCCTGCAAATTGACTGAGTAAAATTTCAGGTTATGTTAAACATTGTCACGTTTATGTTTCCCATGTTAAATTGTTTTAATTTAAAGAAAATAAAACAATAACAAATAATGTGGTTTTATTGAGAATTACAGCAAATGTTCAAAGTGTTCTCCCCCAGCTTCAATGCAGCTCTTAACTCTCCGTTTCATATTTTCAAATGCATTTTCCAACATCTGAGGTTATAGCGTTGCATAAATAAAAATTTAGATTGTGCTGGTTATGTTTAAATACGGTGTTTTTGAGATAACGGAAAATGAAATAATCTAGAATTGATGAATAATGTAAAATTGATTGACATGATCATTATAAAACTTAGACGCTCGCTTATAATTTAAATGATCTCATGGTACTTATCGGATCTCTCTCTAGTTAAGTACATTATTTGTTTTTTTTTTTTTATTAGTATGTGGGTGTTTGCCTAAAGGCTTAAAGCCTTTCCTGTGTTCATTCAACAACATAGTTACATGGACTTAAGTATACTTGATCCAAAACATATCGTCACTCTGGTTACAAAATAAGACAAGAAATAAGCCAATCGTTATTAAAAAAACAGATTGTGTATTTTGAAATTTAATATCAGTACAAAAGTATACAATTATTGTTTACTTAAGTCAAAGTTTTCTGCCTTACGACTGTAACAATTTTTGGAATATTTATTATTTCAAACCGCGTTGTCAATAATTTCATCATTTGAAGAATACCTTGCACAGATCTATAACAGGGTTTTTAAATACGCTTTAAGAAATGAGCTTTTTGGTGGTAGGTAGTTCTCTCTATTAAGTCATTTAGCTTCTACACTGGCAAAATCTTTCCCCCCATGACAAACCTGACATTGTGTACTATGACAGCATTACTTCAAGCTTCAGGAGCTTTTACGAATACGAATGAAACGTCAGAGGCCCCCAAGAATATATTTAGAAAATAGGTCAAATTGGAAAAAGATTTTTAGGAAGACCAAAAAAGTGATTGAAGATCAATTTCATGACTTGAAAGAATGCAATGAAATCTTAAAATCGTAACGGAGTAGATGTCCAAGACACGAAAGAAGAAGAAGAAAAAGAAAAATTTATGTAGGTACATATAAAAAAGTTTAGATCAATTAAATTTTTCATACTTCTCGAGAGCTTTCCAGAGATATAGTTGCCCCAAACGGTATTGTGTACTAAAGTTTTCTAGACGACCAGCGAAGTCGTAAGCTTTGTTTCTATGCTTTAAACCAGTTTGCCTAGGTAATTCAATAACTGAGCGATTTTTCGCTCGTGTCGGCAAGCAGGAGCGGATTAAGGTATTATTTTAACACATATCATTGATTTAAACTTTTTATAGTAAAATATTAATTATTATTATTCATTACACGCAAGAAAAACACTAAGACAATGAAAAAAATTTATAACACTAAGACACTAATATAACACTAAGACGCACTGAAAAGAATAAAACTTTAAAAACAAATGTTCGGACCGCTTGCAAATGAATCTGAAATTATTGAGTTCAGATCTGTGTCACAGGTGTATAGAAGTGGATCAATGAAGACAGACATATTTTTTGCGACGCAAAACCAGTTTCGTATTCAGATGTTTTCCATTCTCAGGCAAATTAACTGGTCTACTTTGTTGAAAGCGTGCCATAACTTCGACCGGTGTTTAAAAAGAAAACAAAACATTATACCCTCAGGCGCGCCTTAGACGTCTTACCTATACGATACCTTCCTAGAAAACTTCGTTCATCACCTAGAAAACTACGTTCACAAAAAAAAAAAAATTATATATATATAAATTCATTAAAAATTAAACATTTTTTTTTTTCAAAGAAATCTTTAGACGGGTAAATTTTAGGTTATAAAAATACATATTTTTATACCGAATAAAATTCCAAGCAGTCATTTGTTTTCGAGTGGTGACGTCATCGATATTTTTTTAAATAGAAACCCTCTATTTTTTCCTTGATTGTCTACACGTTGTTATCTTACATAAGGAAAGTTTTGAGAGAAAAAAAAAAAACATGGAAAACATAAATTTTATAACGAAAGCTTGTTGACAATAAGCAAGTCTATGAAGAAATTCCTTTGGGACATGATGAATTACTTCTTCACTAATTCTACTTATTTCGTATCGAATCCTAATTTTTAAATCTTCTAGATTCTGTGGTCTAACATAAATCTTAGACTTTAAATAACGACATAAAAAATAATCAAGGGGTGTGAGATCTGGATACCTTGCAGGCCACTCTATCGGTCTCCCAATCCACCTCCTAGGAAACCAATTGTTCAAGTAATGGCAAACAGGAAGTGCAAAGTGTGGGGGTGCACCGTCTTGCTGGAACCACAAATCATTATTTACTAGGGTCTGATCATTGTCACTTGGAAACATTTTCTACAAGGGCGTATCTTTGTTAATTTTTGGACGACCCGTGCTTCTAATCGCTTTAACATGCCCAGTTCTTCTAAATTTATTTTCAATTTTACTGACTGTAGGCTGATGAGTCTATCTGGATACTTTGCATTGAACAAATTGCAAACTTCTTGTTGGGTTCTAGTTTTATCCCGGCACCCAGTCAAAATTAAAATTTCTATACGTTGTGTTAAATGAAGCATTTTCGAAAACGTTTTGTAAAACAATTTACACATACAAATGAAACTGACAGTACCATTTGACTGTTTGATTTACCTACTTGATTTTATGACTTGTTTTGGTTTGTCATAAAAAAAATCCAATTTTATTTTTTTTCTCAAAACTTTCATTATGTAAGATAACAAAATTTTTATACTGTCGTTTAGACAATTAAAAGGGCTATCTGAATCAAGAAAAAAAAATAGGAGGTTTCTATTAAAAAAAAAAATAACGATGACGTCATCACTCGAAAACAAATGACAGCTTGGAATTTTATTTGTGATAAAAATATTCATTTTTGTAAACCAAAATTGACCCGTCCAAAGATGAAAAAAAAAAGATAAACTTCATTGAAAAGTGTATGGCTTAGCGCTATTATGGTAAAATTATACTTACTGAAAACGCAAAAAAAATTTAATTGAAATTCGTTTCATTTTTTATGAAAGACTGTACTAGTTTAAATACGTCATTAGTGACCGGCATATGAATTAAGTGAAGACCTACGCCTTTGAATTTCTCACTCTCACTCATTTTATAAGTAATTATTTCCCTTTCGCTCTTACTCCCTCCATACTCGGAAACTAATGAAGTAGATATTCGCCCGCGAAACAGTTTTTCATTTATTTCATGAAAACGGTTATGATTTGAGCAAAACGAAAAAATAGGAGTACTCTATTTTAAGCAGTTTTATTTATAAAAAAAGTTTCAAAATTTTGTATACTACTCCATTGTACCCACAACGCGTTGTGGAAATGACGATTTACCCACAACGCGTGGTGAACAAGTCTAAATGCCAGACAGCGACTGTTACATTTTTCTTAAAAATAAACGTGAATGAAATATATTTTTCTTCTAATCATATTAAAGAATGTGTATATTTCTGACACGTTTTTAATTGAGAAAGTTGTTCAGTCTTCAACTGTGGAAAAAATGGGGCGAGAAATAAAACTATTTAAAACTACCGGAAGCTTTAAAGTATACTGGACACAGTTTTCAAAGATCATCAACTACAAAATTAGTAGATGCAGGGGTCGATATAACGGCTTTGAAAAGACATGGTGGATGGAAGTCCACATCAGTAGCCGAAGGTTATATAGACAAAGTCATCAACGCAGTTCAAGCTTCTAGCACCAGTGTACGAAATGCATCAACGGATAATGAAAATATAACTACCAACAAAAACTTAAAGATTGACATTAGTGTAGATGTAAAATCGTCTCCTTTTACTGTCGTTAATTACGGTACGGTTAATGTATATGTTGATAATAAAAAAAAGATATAAAAAAATATTATTTAATTCTTTAATATGATTAGAAAAAGTATACTATTGAACTCCTGAGAAATGGCCATTTCGACTCGGATAAATTACTCCACTCGCCTTCGGCTCGTGTCGCAAATTTTATCCTCATGGAAATGGCCAACTTTCTCAGTCGTTGAATAATATACTATTCCGCCTGTTTGAAAATCAAAATTATTATTAGTCTATAATCACAAACTGGAAATAAGGTCGATCTGTAATTTTTTCCAACAGCAACTTTTTATTATAAATTCATTTGAGGTTATGTTGTATTTTACGCGTTGTGGGTATTTGACTTTATTTGACTTCGGATAGTGCGCGCAAACTCGCGTTTAAATTCCCACAACGCGTTATGGGTACAAAATTCGGCTACTGACCGAATACGGTGGGTGGGTTCAACATATTTTATACAACTATGGAACCAAGACTTGGTGAAGTGAAGTCTTAATAATAATAAGTGGGAAAGTAAAAGAGGGGCGGGAAAATCAAAAAGGCAAGGAAAAACAGGGACAAGGCACTATTTTAAAATGGGGGGGGGGACTAAGAAAAGAAAAGAAAATTTCTAGGACTATGTGAGGCAATTCGAAAAACAGAAAAACTGCTACCAAAAGAGGGGAGCGAAAAGAGAAAAAAGAAATGAAGAGCGACAGGGTAAATAATAACGGAGGTAGAAACGGGATAAAGGAGAAAAACCAAAAGAAGGCAGAAGAGGAAGAATTTTTTACGGAAGAATCGGATAAAGAGGAAAATCCAAAGACAAGGTAGAAAATTCGAAGGGGAAGAAACTGATGGAATGCACAGAGGAGAAGGGTCGGGTCGGGAAGTGTTAAATGGAAAAAAGAGGGCGACGAAGGGAAATGGACCTGAATAGGCCGCAAAGGAGAAAAAATGATAGATCACGGAATAGTAAAAGAAGAAGTATGGGAAGAAGTAGAACAATTCAGTATAGAGGAAAGAATAGAGTCAAACCATCTGCCTAAGAATAGGAAGAGAGAAACAAGAGAAAGGAGGTGGAGATATACACGGGACGAATAAGGAGTGCACGAGTACAAGAGAAGACTAGAAAAGGTAAGGTTCGAAGAATAAGAAGTAGGGAAGATGGTGAAAGAATTGGAAGAAAAATTAGACGAAGCAGCCACAAAAACAAAAATAACAATGAGAGGTAGACGAAAGGAAAATGAATGGTGGGAGAAAGAATTTAAATAATGGAAAAGGGAACAATAAAGGTGCAAAGAGAAGAGAAAAAGACGAAAGTAAAAAGACTTTCTAAAAGAAGATATAGAGAGAAATGTAGAGAGGTAAAGAGGCAGAAGAAGGAGAGAGAAGACTGAGATAAAAGCTATAAGGACAGAGAAGGAAAGAATAAAGAAGCAGTGAGTGAGGAGATAACTTCATAATGCTGCTGGAGGGGGACAAAAGAAAAAAGGAAAACAGAAATAGAGATGAAAACAGATCCAAACAGCACCAGAGGGAGAAGAAATCACGCAAGAAGAGGTGGAGAGGCAAGTAAAGAAACTGAGGAAGATGAAAGCGCCGGAGAGGATGGAGTACAGCCAAGAAGGACTTAAAGAGGGGAACGGAACTATGATTAATGTATACATCCTGGACCATTTCACAAACAGTGGATTATTATTATTATTATTCGTAGATTTTTGAGGGATTAGGCCCCTTGTTGTTCACGATATAAATATAATGTGGTAGATACACGGATGAAATGTTAGAGAGAGCAAAAGCAGGGGGTGTGTAGTAGGTAGAGTGAAAGTGTGGAGTCTGGAGTTTGAGAAGATGAAAGAAATAATAAAAAAAAAACTAAGAATATACGTAAGAAAGAAAAAGTTAGAAGTGAATGTGGAAAAGTGAGCGGCGAAGTTCGAAGACAGGATGGAAGGAAGGGGAGAATGCAGAACGCAGGGGAGAACGAGGAGAAATATCACCAGAGGAATGGTACGGACACAGTGCACGCCGAAAAAAAAACCGCCAAATTTAGTTCAAAATAACGTCATAATTTTAAATATTCTTTAAGGGCTGATGATGGCAGTAGTGTTCTGCCGAAACATGTTCCAATTGTAATTTTGCGGTTATTAAAGTTTGTGGAGTTCGACTTAAATATATTTAAATTTTAATTTAAATTTACTCCACTTTGATTCATCGACATTCTTCTGGTTTGTAAATAATCATATTGTAAATTTCTTTTCTTTTGTAGTTTTGAATAATCATCAGTGTCTACAGCGATTATACATTTGTATTCTGATTTGAGCTGTGATGAAATTACCTACTTCAAGTTTTTTTTTTAAATCTTGTGTAGTTCCTAAAACTATATTTTCAACTAAATTTTTATTTTCATTTGTTCACTTCCTCTTTTATAACAATGCAATGACATAACCATGACTGCTGTCGCACTCATTCTGAAGCTATCGTCAGTTAATTAAAAATATATTACACTGTTCTTGACGCATAACATCAGATATAACAACCACAGAAAAAGTTAATAGTATTAGTGTTATCAGCTCTCCTGTAATAAACAGAAGAAAACAATTTTTTCTCCAGACTATTTGCGTTTCTGTTCAGGATTGGCGCAAAGCCGTCGACATTTCTCGTTCCTCGTGGAGTGGTGCAAATTAAGGGCGAAAGCATCTCGGGGCCTCAACCCTCATCATCTGAGTGAATTTGCGGTCCGCAATGAGTCAAACACACGTGCTGGGGCGGACACGTGCCCGAGTGGGTGGCCAATATTGAAAATTGCATAATTTAGATCATCAAGCGCCTATATTCAGAGCTTAGGGGAGTCGGAGATCAGACAACTTCTCTTCGGGAAAAATCGAAATTAATTCGTCCAAGCTTAATGCCCTAATGAAGGTGGAAGGAAAGGACGATCTGATAAGCCGTAGGAGAAGGAAGCGCTTATTAGCGCTCTTCCGGCATCCTCGTAAATCATATAGATTAACAGACATTATCATTACGACAAATAACTCCAGAAAATTATTTTTGGATAACTCGCTCAAGAAAAGGCGATTATATTGCAGCATCTTCATACGCCATCTTAAGAACTGGCTTCAAATTGATTTATGTAATTGCACAAAAGTGAATTACTTGACCATTCGGCAACATTCCGGCCTTTTATTGTGTCCTCATGTTTTCCAAACCCCCCGTTTGGGTGCAAAATTCAACCGCCTGCATTATCAATTAACGAAAAATTTTCCAATAATAGCAAAATCAACGCCCGGATGAGAAAAAAACATGAAATGCGGGATCCGTGTGTGCGATTTACGAGGGCACACAGCACATCTGACATTCGATCAAACAATACAATAAATAAAGCCCCAATCGTCGAAACATCGTCCACAATTAAAACACAATAAATCGTAAAAAGGAAACGACTTCTTGACGAAATTCTAATCCAATTACTGACGTGATGAATGCGACAAAGACTTGTTTGATTTTTCACACAAAAGCTGAATTGATCCGAGCTTTCCAACTAACTGTTAGATGATCATTGTTGAGAATTTTTGTTGGAGGCGGCAGTGAACAATGATCACATGTGCATAGCGTTGTGTTGCCAACTTTACAAAACTAATTACCTGTAATGCATCACGACTGGAAAAATCGCGGCTAGAAGAAAGCCATATGTGTGATGGTATGAATGAGGACATCAGAAATGCTACTAATATTACGTGGATGTAAGAACGGATGGAAATGGTAGTTAGCGCCTGTAATACATGATTTTTATATCGAGCGTTCAAATGAAAAAGTCATTACGTGACATAATGAAAAATTAATTTAGAGAACATTAATTTATGTGTTCCTGGAGGAATGCAGTTAAAAAAAAACTTTTTATAGATTTGTAAATTTGTTTTCTGAAACGGATGGTCTGTTGAGAAAACCAGGTAGTGGGGCCCCAAAAAAACAGCAGAAGTTGTTGCTCAAGTCGAAGTAATGATGAAAAACGCACCAAAACCCTCAATGCGGAGACAAATTTAATCGAACATTCTATGGCCATATTGTTGCGAAATGAGTAAAACCTTCTAGATGAACTATGTACTTATTTAATTGAACACTCGTTATATAAATTTGAATATCAATGAGTTCATCCCAGTGATTGATGCGTCCAATTTATGTGGATTTTTAATTTCCTTATAATTTTTGGACACACTTGATTTTCAGGTGCACTGTAGCTAAAAGAGTCCGTTGATGATGGTAACTATGAACTTGCCTTTACATAATATAGAATCTTATATATATTATACGCTTTAGTCTACAAATATATGCTGTTCTGATCTAAGTGGTATAATGTATAAGGTATAAGGTATAATGTAAAACTAAAAATGTAAAGCTATATTTTACAGTTGAAGAATATAAAATAAAATGCTTTGCTTAGTGTGCTTATCTATTTAATATTCTTTTAAATATATATGTATTATACCTGCTATCAATTTATTTACAGAATTATATATCTGCCGTATTTTTATGTTCAGTAGCTGTGAGTAAGATTATACTGTTGTTATTTACTTAGTATCTACTACAGATAAACTCGCAGCTTAGAGAGGACTCTTAATTTCTTCTTTCACCATGATTTATTTGAACCCTTGAAAAGCGTCAATTTCGCGTTGTCGAGCAATCTCTTTCAGTCAGTATTTGGCGAATGGCAAAAGTTCGTACGGTCAGTAGAAATCTGATGGCTTCCAAGTCTCGGGGTCGTGAATGAAATGAATGGGCGCGCATTGTTGACCACTTAACGATTCAAAGGCCTTAGCGTTACAAATATCAAACATCCAATTGTGCAGTCGTCAAAAGGGCATATCATACCTACTATAATCCTATTGTGTTGGTAATCGCTTTTGTCAGGCCGCGACGGCCTAATTATGGAAAATATACTAGAAATAAGTGGACTAACAAGATCAACTTTATTGGGTTTTATTGGGCGAGACGAGTGCTTACCCTGGCGTCGGAGGAAGACACCGGAAACGACCTAAAACAAAAGGACATAATTATAATTAATAAGTACTTATCTGTATTGTAGGATATAATAATTTTAATGAATCAAAAGTGCAAAAGTGAAATCATGCCTTAGCAAAAACTATCACTTTAAGTTTAAGATAATTAAATCTTTTGATTTATATGCTAATCAAGATCGAAGTATCGAAACTATACAGAAAAATAAGCTTACGACATATCGGGCGATACTCATCAGACTCGACACGGTATAATATTTCTCGCTTGTAATTACATGAGTACTTCTAAACTATCGATTTGTAATACGACAGTTGATTAGCAACTACAAGTCTCATTTTTTGACGTTTTAATTTGCCGATGCCAAGCAGAGGGAAATTTGTCAAAAAATGACACGAGTATTGCGTTTTAATCAACTTGAGTATTACAACAGATTGTTTCAGAAGGACGAAAATAATTTGGTAAGATTATTTCATGAATAAAGTTGTCTAAACATCAAAGAACGTTAACCAAAACGATTCATGTTGATAATTGACATAAAAAAATTCATTTAAAAAAGGAACATAAAGGATTATCGAATTATCACTAAAATAACTAAAATAAATTCCCATTTCTGTTCAACCTTTAATGATTCGGTGCCTGAAGAAATTGAATGGAAATGTCGGGAACAAAAAAATAAAAGAAAGAACAATAAAAACATCACCAAGAAAGGTTGCTGGGTTACATACCCCTTCAGCATTATATTATCTTGTCGGTCATTGTTGCCTGATGACCTCATACACAGAGAAAAATCGACTTGCATTTTATTAAACAACGCTGTTGTACATGGTATTGTTTATTTTTTTTATACAAAAATAACCATTTTTTAAATACAGCTGTTTCATTTGAATGCAGTTGGTTGTAGTACCTTTGAGTCCAACAAATAATTGGATCCTTTCATATTTATTTTTACCCATTACGATAATTGTATTGAGTACCCTTAAAGATGAAACTTTACATTTTTTGAAAAGAAAATAGTATTGGTTTTTAAAGAATTGTGTTATTTGTTCCTCCAATCTTTATAATAGTGAAATTTAAAAGTATTGCACAAATTGTTTGAAACATTATTGGGCAATTGGTGGCTAATATGATTAGCTACTATAGGGCGGATTAAAGTTTAATTTAAAAGTGTTGTACAGATTGTTTGAAAGAATTAAACAATTTGTTTAAAAGGCCCTAGCCAATAAGAGGCATTCCCGCTCGTACCACCAACAATATCTATTTTTGGAATATTGCAGCCACGCTGCAGATTCCAGATTCATTGTTTGGGTTTCTTTCGTGATAATTAAGTGTTTTTCCGTTTTTCCTTACATTTTATTAGTGACGGTGTGACGGTTCCTTCAGACAGGTAAGTTTACTCTCCATCACCCTATTTTCATAGTTAGGTACAGTTATAAACTTTTTTTAGTACGTCAACATATTCTACTAGATTGTTAATTATTGGGGATGATTACCATAAATTACAAAACCGGCAGAGGAGGTGCAGTCTACAACGAATCATCCTGTATATGCGCTTTTATCACTAAAGCATTAATAACAGCACTTAACCAATTTAAAAAGAGTTTTATTTAATAATAATAACCAGAAATGTTAATATTGTGTTGCAGAACATCAAATTGATGAAGCCTTTCATTTGTTAACAGATTTGGATATTAAGGAACTTATACCCCAGTTTGGGATTTGGAAAATATTTGCATTATTTTAAATACCAAGATTATTTGTTAAGCAAAGTACAGTACACGTATTATACGTATTATTTATACAACTTGCATATTAACATGGATTTCAGTAGGCACAGAATTTGCCCTCGACGAGGTGTAGTTTCTACAAAAAACTGCACTTTTCTGGTCCAATTTTCCGGCTGCAGACAACGAGTATTTAGCAGTTGTGAACAACCTGCATAATGTAAAAATATAACAAACTTTAAATTTTGACTTCTAAGAGCTTAATGTTAGCCAAATGCCCCCAAAGCTCAAAGCTGCATAGCCCGAAATGAAACTTCGTTAATTCTACGACAAGTTTGGTATCAAAGTATAATTAATGTTATTGGTACTTTTTACGATTGTATGCACATACATATTATACCTACTGTATAAATTAATGTTTTTGTTTATGAATATAGGCTTCTCAGCTGTCTCCTGTAATAGGTGAGGACGAATCTTCGACTACTGCTGTGTATCAGGCAATTCGGGTACAACTTTCAACTTGAATCTTGCGAAGAAACACAGTCCTGCTAACGTCACCTGGGAGCCTTATATAACCACCAAATGCCAAATGTTAAACCTGGAGAGGTACTTACAGCTAATAATACTGCATATGTTTATTATTCCATATTTATAGCAATATGGTAGAGTTAGGGCTGGTGTGAATTTGTATGTTTTACTTATAAGTTATACATACGTTTTTTATTATTATTTATTTATAGCATTGCAGATTTATTTTTAATTTAATTTTTTTGTCGTGTGAATAATCATGTAATACCCTTGTTTTTATTGTATTTTGTAATAAAAATGTTCAATAATTTCTGTGGATTATTGGCATAACTGCTAAAACCCCCTAAACGAATTTGGTGAAGCAGGTATAAAACATTTAATAATTAGTTACCACAATTTGGAGTAGTTTTCAATAAAAGTAATATTTATATATTTAATACAATAATTGTCGTACCTGAAGTTAAACATTTATTTAAAACGATTAAAATATAAATTTTATTTAATCATAATTTTGTTTTGTTAAATTACATGCAATGTAGTATCAAACGTAACAAAACTTTAATAACGTTCAACAAAACGAATAAATATATTGCATTAGATTCTTTGAAAATTTTACACAAATATTGTTTAATTCGTTAAAAGAAACGGTCTTAAAGAATCTTGTGTTAAATTTTTCAACAAATTGGTTCTGTCACTTTTTTAGAACCAATTTGTTGTAATTATTTACCCAATTGTGTAGGTTATTCAAATACATTTCTCTCTGTGTAACAATAAACTTTTGCGTGAGACATGTAGCCGAAGGACCGACCTATACTATCGTACATTTATATGTAACGTACCTACTCTTAATTTCAATTCGAAGAATCAATTCGGCGAGAATTATAAGAAAGTGAAAAATGAATAAAAAAAATTTAATTGAAAATAATAATAATAATTTCACATCTGGAAACTTGGAATAAGAATATATAAGGTGCCTCCGGATAATAAGGCCCACCAGGTAAAAATTAAGATATTACGACACCCATCTAATATTAATAGTGCGATACCTACTATAAAAGTTGAATAGCTATACAGAAATGGTGATGTCTTCCCACCCTTTCTAACATTGTTTTGTCAAGTTCAAGTCTACATTCTAAGGTACCTGTTTTAAGCAATTTCAATTATTGAAGAGATAATCTCTGATCCACTGAACACAATATTAGCATCTGCTTGTCTTTTTTTGTTGTTAAGTTCAATGAAAACGTCACATATCGGTGCAAGATATTAGGACCGGGCCTTAGTTTCTGTAACCCTCAGTAATAATATGGCCGGGGTCCTAACTTTTGGACTAAGATCATAATAACATTAGAAGAAATGAAAGAAGAGCAAGGGTATTTTTGCAAACTGTGAGGAGGATATAATGTCAGCCATATGCTCAGGAAAAGTGACTAACACTCATAAACCACGTTTTGAGAAAGTCTGTTTAGTTGGTTCTATTACTGTCTAGAAAATGTTGGGTAATGTTGATATGAGGATTTTTAAAAAAATTTACTGTAAAAAAGCCAAAGGTATGTGGCTTTAAAATTTACGCGAAAACCGATTGAGAACCGCTATCACGATTGAAGAACCATAAGTAAATAAACCCTTATTTCTTGGCCTATGTAATGTGGTTGAACGACTGCAAACTTGATTTATTTTAGTTTTACTTTGACCGTTGACGGTACACTAAATGGCTTTATTTTCGAATAGTGACATCACTCATATGATTATGACCTACGGTGGAACCCGTGGGAACGCTCTTGTGGCTCAAGAGTTGTACACTGTGCGATTTAGAGGCATTATTAGAGGACGTTCCTCTGAACATAAGACAACAAATGTGTTTCTTACAAGCTCCTCCCCATAGTGTCACAGTGGTTGGATAATAATTTCCAGGAAACGTATGGGAAGAAATGGCCCGGTATTGTGGCCCAGATATAAACCTTTAAATCCATGTGATTTTTTCGTGTGGGGCCACATGAAATAGCTTATGTACGCGGAGCCTGTGGATACCGTAGAACTTCAAAGCGAGAAGAACAATTCGCGAAATGCCAGATTTTTTTGAGCGACCTTTCGAGCAATTTTTGTGAATTCAAGTTAAGATTTTCATGCTTAAATATCGAGGTTTTATGGAGCTACTAAGAACTTACACTTGTTTTTGTTGGAGTCATCATTCCAGCGACCAACAAAAGTTTTCGGCCGTGCATATATTTTTCTTAAGTTGATGGAAAAAAATTGAGTGTCAAGGCCATATAATTAGGAATAATTTGGCAACGGAGGTAAATAGAGACCATTTTTAGATTCTATAAACAGTTTGTTTTTAATTAAACGGTTTTATTTAGTTTGCCTTCTTTGTGTCTTGTGTGGGTCAAATCTAGTAATCAAAATTTTACCCCCTTCCTGTTGACCGATTGATTTGAAATTTGGTACACACCTTTAGTTCTGATCACAATACAATTATGTATACATATTCAGTATCATTGTAAATCCAAGATGGCCGCCACCACAAAATATCGGATTACATATTTTTTTCAACCCCCACAATATGGCTATCAAATGAAAGGGCTTAACAAGTAGAATACAGTACACCATGAAAAAATTCAAAATCCAAGGTGGCCGTCCCCACAAAATGGCGGATTACTTTTTTCTAGTTTTCAATTCTCTCAATATGGGTATCAGTATCAAATGAAAGGGCTTGACAAGTAGAACACAGTACACTATCGAAAAAAGTGAAACACTTTTATTCGACACAAGTCGAATTTCTATTATCTATGCTCTAGATTGATGAGGAGAGTCGTGTGATGACGAGTACCTGGTACCTACCTAATTATTTTTTTGCTTTTAGTACATTATCTGCATCATTATTATTTACAATAACATTTAAAAATGTTTTTTATAGTTTTACACTGTTAGAATTTTTAAATTTTCGCTTGTGTAAACACTCTCTGTCATGCAATAATAAAATGTCAGATAAACGGCACACTATTTTTACTATTTTTATGAATTTTAAGCAATTTAAAGACTTGCCGGGGTTCTGTCGAACTATAAAACGTTGTATTACACTCGTTCCTGTGTAAATTGGATTCTTTCCAGTACTCGGGGGTTAAAAAGGCAAAACGTCCAATTTACAAAGGAACTCGTATAATAATATACTATTACTTATTTTTCTTATCACATCCACCCGCCTTGTGGGCCAGTATGTCACCCAAATGGTGTTCACCTTCTACCACGTGAAGGTACAAGTTCGGATTTTTTCCTCATCACGGTTAAGACCATCATTGACCGGTCCAGAGCTTTAGAAAGTCTATATGTTACTCATCTTGTAAATATTGTTAAATCAGGTACATACCTATATACAGGATGTATCAAAAAGTGAGCACTATAAATCTTCTAATCATAATAATAGAGATCGTACCAATATCCAAACGGATTAATTAATTCCCAATAATTTGGTGGTTACTAAGTAAGGAATATATTAAAAAATTAATTGAGGGTTTTCTCATCCAAAGAAAAAATAAAGTGAATTTGATGTCCAGAAAGCTCAAGCAAACTGGTTCCGAAAAATTAGACACCTTTTGATACACTCTGTATATTATAGTTGGAAACCAGCAACACCATCTGTTTTATACCCGCAGGCTGCACTTCAATGCAAAAAAAAACAATTTCTCACATTGAGGAAGGAGCATGAGTCGGTGATATTGTCGTAACTAGAAAATAATTGTAGGAATAAATTGTATGGGCACTATAGGTTAGTATTGGCGACATTGCATTTGCAGATTTTTATGTCAACTATCAGCCAGAAAAAGATTATACTGATGTTTTAGAAGAAAGAATACAAAACAATAAAATAGAATTAAAGAAAGGTAGGAGAGAAGAAGAAAAGCAATTTTGATCATGGGAGATCCGGACGATTGTAATAGTTATTTACCTAACGTGTTTGGAAATTTCCCTTCAAAATAGGTTAGGTACAATATTTTTTGTAACGAATCAAGTCCAAAAAAATTATTTAACATAAATTTGAATTTTTAATTATTAATTATTCGTTGCACTGATCACCATCAACACCCACTTTATGAAGCAAATGCCCCCCCTAAAGGTGGAAAGTAAAAAACACCCCAGTGCGGGAAATTCTTGTTTCCGCGCATCGGCGATAAACGGAAAATAGGTACATATCTATATATAAGCAATGAGTGCAAAATAATATATGTATTACATTATAAGTGTGGTAGGTTCAATTTTACATCACCAAGTTTTAATATTGAAACACGATGCGAAGCGGAGTGTTTTAATAAAACTGCGTGATGTAAACTACCTACCACACACATGATGTATACAACTTTTTAGCCGATGACGAAGTTTTCCACTCGGCGCATCCATTTTTCAAAAATTATCGTTGTACCGAAGTTACATTCACATTATTGACATAAAGATAGGTGCAGGATAGTGTGACGGACGCGGATTTTGCCCAAGAGGATGCGGGAGTTGTAGGAATGCATAAGAACACATAGGGCGCAATTCCTAAAAATATGAGGGAGGTTATGTTTTTGAATTATGTATTTTGTTAACTTACCTTAACTCTTTCATTATCATATTTTACTTTTGGTTCAATGACTTCACGAATTTTGCCATATTATTGTATTTTATGAGAGTAATAATCGCAGTAAATTAACATTTATAAGATAGATAGGTAACTGTAGACGCTTACTATTCATAACACGAGATGGTGCGCCTTCGAGAGTGTCTTGAGTGTTATTAAATTGGTCATTATGATATCTTAGAAACTCATTCAAAGACAGTTAAGTGCGGTATCTTCTTTCAAAATATACGACTAAAATTTATCATATAGGTTTTTTTTTTCGGGTTTCTTAAAGAAGAAAATTTTGGTCTATTTTACCGCTTAAAGGGGGTAGGTGACAGTGTGTAAAAAATGGGTTACCGTGGCTGTCTAAAATGTGGTAGAACGTAATTTACAGCTGTCAAGGCTAAAATAGTTAATTTTTACTTTCCACGTCAAGGCGGGACATTTGCTTCATAGGGTGGGTGTTGGTCAGTGCAACGAATACAGGAAGTGACAGTAAGGCCGAATTGACGAAATGGCTTGCCACATTCAATGAACTTTTAAATGTGCAAAATTCCAAATTATTTTAAGTGATTTATTTTTGATTTCTTTTCGGGCTTGATTCGTTACAAAAAATATTGTACCTAACT
Source organism: Diaperis boleti (assembly GCA_963583935.1). Classification (NCBI taxonomy): domain Eukaryota; kingdom Metazoa; phylum Arthropoda; class Insecta; order Coleoptera; family Tenebrionidae; genus Diaperis; species Diaperis boleti. The sequence goes on along the minus strand of OY757247.1, from coordinate 21,738,114 downwards.
TATTTCGAAGGGAAATTTACCGCATTCGCACTAAATGCAATTCAAACAAAGTGCTCATACGGGAAATTTCACTTTCCAAACACTTTAGGTAAATAAATAAAAGAATATATTTATTTACCTACTAATGGTTCTTCAATCATGATAGCGGTTCTGAATCGGTTTTCGCGTAAATTTTAAAGCCATATATCTTTTCTTATAGTTAGATTTTATCTATAGGTCTCCTCATATTAGGGACTGTCACAGGTCTAAATAACTACTATACTTCGAGAATCACCCGGTATATAGTTTGTGGATGTGGAGTTAAATAAGTATAATACATATTAAGAAGTATAATAATTAATAATATCGGAGTATAATATTTCAAATAAATGTTGATCCATAACAGTTTCTCCTCACCAACAAGTAAAAAAGCGCTCCATCACTTAGATGTAATAACTGGGGTTCACCCAATTTTTTACGATTCTCTCATACCACTTTTACGTTTAATTCTCATCCCCTTTATTCCGTCCACTCGAAATGAATCACATTCATTTGCGTGTAACTTTAATAACCCCGATCGGAGGGCGTCCGAAGGGGTTAATTAATCCCTCATCGTCGTCATGGTCGCAAAATAATCGTCCCCCACAATCGACTCCTTTTTTAATCGATTCGTCCCGGTATTACATATAATTTCCCTAATGCGTTAGTGCAGCAAAGATGTCCTTAGGTATATGTAACCATCAAAGAAAAATTATGTTCCATTTTGATGTACAGATGTATCGATTTAAGGAATTTAGCTAGATGAGCCCTTTAGTTTCTAACAGGTCAATGAACGTTAGTCAGTTTTGTATAAGCACCTACTTTGAAACCTGAAAAACGTAGACACTAGGACAGTTCCAAGTGTAGGTATATAATTTTAACTTAAACAAAACTAACAATAAAACAATTTGCAAATTAGGAACACCTACCTACTGACGGACGCGGGCTGAGATATATTCTTGTATCTAATCCTTGTTTAGCTATTGCAGCTTTTTTGCGCTTCCAAAAAATTTGATAAGATGCCCGTTCTACGGACAAGAATTAAAAGTCGGGCAAAGGTGATAAAATTATGGCGTTCCTGTGAGGAGCTCCTAATATATTTAGGGCCGTTTGAGTTTTATTCCAGAACGCGCGGTGGTCATTTCTGCAAATGCCACGACACGAATTTTGTGGCCGAAACGGAGAACCCAATAATTTAAAACACGCTTTCGCACGAATTTACGAGATGTTTACAATTTTTGCACTAATAAATCCAATAACTATCGCTTATGTAGGTTAGCATGTTGCTATTTGCCCCAGTCGATCTTTTCTCCGGGTGGGAGACGAAACCGACGTACGGTTGGCAACGTTGGCTTCCACTTCGACCAACCCCACGACCTGAACTTGCCGACCAATCACTAGCTAGAACAAAAGAATACATTCGGAGGCAAAAGTAGAAGGTTTATGTGCCGACAGCGCACGCCGATACACGCTGCTCACTGCCAGGGAAGAGATCTATTCTGAAAACGGGGATTACGTTGGGCTTGTTTTACTTCTAATTAATTACTTGGGGAATATTTAGTTTGGCACTTTTGAGGGGTCGGAAAGATTGGGGGTTGCAAGGAATATCGGGGACGTTATAAACAATACTGGGCGATCGTTCAAGCGGAAATTACAAGCTGCGATCCGGACGTAAAATGCAAGACGAAATTTTGCCGCTTAGATTTAGAAGAAATTATTTTATTTAGGTAAATACTTATTTGAGACGTCACAACATTTACAAGATTTCTAACTCAATAAGATTTTAAAGACGCAATTAGTGCAAGCAGTTGGTGTTACCCAACTAGGTATTTCTATAAAAAAAAATGTAAATTACATGTAGTAGATAATGATATGAAAGTTAAAAGTTAGATTTTATTTTGTGAGAAGAATCTTCGAACTCACTCCCGGGAAAACTCTTCTATGAACAGCACATTTCTAGTAAAGTACCTTCTGTAATAAAGGTTTTTCCTTATCTGTGGTGTTTACAATTTAGGACGTAGAGGTGTAAAGAAAATAAACGAGTTAATAGTTATTTACATTCGTGTGTGGTAAGTTACATTTTACAGGGCGAAATCGATTTGAAGCACGACGCGCCAGCGGAGTGCTTTAATGATTGAGCCCTGTAAAATGGTTAACGCGCAAGATTTGTATTAGACTTTTTGTCCGACGACAAGTTTTAATTCAACGAAATTTGAAAAAAATTGCAATGTCATGTTGACAGTTCAAGCCATGAATCCGAATCCATTCCTTTGAAACGTCAAAAGGTCGAAACATTGAAATTGTCTTTATGTATTTTCGTATGTTTTTCAAACACTCAACAATTAAAAACTTGTGTAAATGTCGTTTTAATAAGTATGCTTTCGTTGTACAAGCAGTTTCTTTTTTATAAACGTATTTTAAGAACGAAAATTTGTGCGAATTTTTACCGCACTGTGAAGCGTAAAAACCATCACCTCCATAGTGACAGTTCACGTAGATTTTCATGTTTACAGTTCACGAGGCCAAAAAATACTTTTATTTATCTATATATAGGGTGTATCAAAAGTGCGCACTAACTGTTTAGAACCAGTTTCCTTGAGCTTAGCGAAAAGATGTTAATGTTTACCCGCTTCAATTTTGAACATCTTTTGTAATTTATTCAGTTTTTCGCATGCCCAAATAATGAAGTATCAAAACTACTAAAACTAAATGTTGTTCTGTGTCCTTTTAACGTAGGAATAGCTACAATTTCTTTGACCGAAATATCAATAATGACAATGAAGTCAACTTTATCGACTTACTGCTCGTAAACTATTTCTCTGGGGAATTTTACATAAACGGTTTGGTTATTGCTACGATTCCTGTGCTATATTGATCTTGAGGAGTTAGCGCGGACCTTTTGATACACCCTGTATTATGCGAATACCTAATTATAAATAGGTACAATCGGGTCTTTCTTTATTGTAATTAATAAGAATATCAGTACCGGCGTATAAGTTTAGAAAATCTCAAATACCTATGTCAAAACATAAATTAATGTTTGAATGTACGCCTCTTTTCCTATCATTTTGACATCTGAAATAAATTTACACTAAATAAAAAAAAAAAAATGGCCATCACGGGACGCCCGGCAGTGTGAAACATCGAAATTAATGGTTATTGAAAAAATGTATAATTAAAGAAAACTAAAAATTCAATATTGAGTAAAATAAATAAAAACATGTTTTGACGTTTCAAACGAATGGATTCGGATTCATGGCCTGCCCCATACTTGAACTGTCAACATGACATTGCAATTTTTTTCAAATTTCGTTAAATTAAGACTGGTCGTCGGCCAAAAAGTCTAATACAAATCTTGCGCGTTAAGCATTTTACAGGGCTCAATCATTAAAGCACTCCGCTGGCGCGTCGTGCTTCAAATTGATTTCGCCCGCACACGAATGTAAATAACTATTTTTCTTCAAACATCATCGTCAGTGACAAATGGCCATTTCTCTGCCATGGCAGAAAAAGTCGTCAAGCGGCGCATATAGAGTCGCCTGGCGGCGAATAAAGTAACTTTTTAAATTACTTCATGCGCGGCAGTGGTCAATCAAGTTTTATGAAATAAAAAAAAATCGACAGATTTTCAGCCTTTTAAGAAAAAATTGCATGTTTTATTCGGAGGAAAGTGTCTATTAGTTGCTCGTCTGACGTCTGTATTTGTCAAACCTACAGGCTTCACGAAAAGCCTTACTTTTGCTCCTAATAAAACAATTTACTATTTCTTATTATTCTTATAATAATAATAAGTACAATACTGAATCTAAATACAAGACAAAAACTTAAATATTTTTAATCTAGACTTTTTTACAATGGAGTTATGGAATATTATTTGATGTATCTTCTGTGATTTCTGTAATAGTAGCTAATAGGTTATTAGACGGATTAGATTAATGAAATGATTGGCCGCTTGATCTAATATTTACTAATATATAAACTCAATAGTACTGTAGCACAATATAGTAGAAGATTTCGGAGATTCGGCTTCTCATGCGCACAGTATACAGTGAGCGGCAAAAGTATGGAATAAATTCATTAAAAATTAAACAAAATTTGTTTTAGAAAAATCTTTGGACCGGTCAATTTTGGTTTATAAAAATGAGTATTTTTATCACAAATAAAATTCCAAGCTGTCATTTGTTTTAGAGTGATGACGTCATCGTATTATTATTTTTTTTTAATAGAAACCCCCAATTTTTTTTCTTGATTCAGATAGCACTTTTAATTGCCTAAACGACAGTATAAAAATTTTGTTATCTTAGATAATGAAAGTTTTGAGAAAAAAAAATAAATTGGATTTTTTTATGCCAAACAAAAACAAGTAGGTAAATAAAACAGTCAAATGGTACTGTCAGTTTCATTTGTATGTGTAAATTGTTTTACAAAACGTTTTCGAAAATGGTTCAGTTAACACAAACACAACGTATAGAAATTTTAATTTTGATTGTGTGCGGTGATAAAACTAGAACCCAACAAGAAATTTGTAATTTGTTCAATGCAAAGCATCCAGATAGACTCATCAGCCAATTTACAGTCAATAAAATTGAAAATAAATTTAGAAGAACTACGCATGTTAAAGCGATTAGAAGAACGGGTCGTCCAAAAATTATCGAAGATACGTCTTTGTAGAAAATTTTCCAAATGGCAATGATCAGACCTTAGTAAATGATGATTCGTAGTTCAAGCAAGACGGTGCACCCCCACACTTTGCACTTCCTGTTCGCCATTACTTGAACAATTGGTTTCCTAGGAGGTGGATTGGGAGACGAGGATCGATAGAGTGGCCTGCAAGGTCTCCAGATCTCACACCCCCTGATTATTTTTTATGTCGTTATTTAAAGTCTAAGATTTATGTTAGACCACAGAATCTAGAAGATTAAAAAATTAGGATTCGATACGAAATAAGTAGAATTAGTGAAAAATTAATTCATAATGTCCAAATGGAATTTCTTCATAGAGTTGCTTATTGTCAACAAGCTTTCGTTATAAAATTTATTTTTTCAATCTTTTTTTTTCTCAAAACCATCCTTATGTAAGATATAACAAAATTTTTACACTGTCGTGTAGACAATTAAAGGAGCTATCAGAATCAAGAAAAAAAATTGGGGGTTTCTATTTAAAAAAAATATCGATGACGTCATCACTCAAAAACAAATGACTGCTTGGAATTTTATTCGGTATAAAAATATGTATTTTTATAACCTAAAATTGACCCGTCTAAAAATTTCTTTGAAAAAAATTTTTAATGAATTTATTCCATATTTTTGCCGCTCACTGTATATTCGTTTTCACATAGGAATAGTCATATTTTACCAATTTGTGAATTAACCTTAATATGTATATAGATATAGGTATGTCGTCACGGACTTTTTTATAGACCTTTTTAAGCTCTACAACTTTTCCATAGAAATCATTCGTATATATCTCTTATCCCTAAGGCAGCGTTCCTGGCTCAACCATTTTTTCGTCGACTTACTTTGCAAATGTGATCTTAACGAAAAGCCCTTTTATTTTAACGGGATAATATATAGCCCATGTGCACCCTGAAGATCCATTCTAAATATTGGAGAAAGAATTTTTGAAATCGGATAAGCAGAAGTTTCGGAAATTAAACACGAGCTGTTCGCACACACATGCGAGAAGAAACCGCGGGCGGAGAGGGGGCATGACGCCGTTTTACGTGACGACATTCGAATCGGTTTTGCTCTCATACCGCAGCTATAGATGTTACACATCAAAAACAGGTTATAGATAAGTGTTGTTGTTAACTATACGATGCTCTCCATAGCAGGTACTTATCAGTATGTAGTAAGTATAGTATACCTATATTGTGTCAGCATTTCAAGTTATGGTCCACTTCCTTATTATTTTGAATGTGTTATTTTTTCTTCAAATCCATATTATAGCTACCAAATTTTTACATTCGTATTTACTTCTCAGTACAGGAAAATTGCATCCTGAGAGTATACAATCATGTATTTGTAGTGCTTTGTATGATAAAATTGTCAAAAATTGAAGTGCTCTTCCTAAGATATTTCGAAACCTGAAATATTTTTAAGAGAATTCCTGCACTCAATTTTGATAAAGAAATATTTAAATTAAAAAATTCAGAACCATCATGCAAATGAAACTTATATAGATAGACGTATAGTTCTTTCTATTCTTCTTCTTTGTATTTTATTATATCTCCTTGGTCAAATATAATCTGATATGATCAGTTTCTGGTTCCTGATCGATCTGTTTAAGAGCAGAATATTCTATAAATTAATTTTAACGGTATCATGAGATGATCTTTTCACTTTCGCAAAAAACATTAAACCAAATCACACAAATTAAAAAATTTGTACCATTCGTACCTCAACATAAGCCATAAGCTAAGCTTTATGTGCTGAGCCTGGACTGTTGACCGACGAACGAAGTGAGGTGTATAAAGCGACTTATGCTCTGAGTAATATATACTATTTTCTTCGCAAACGTTTTCAGGTAAAAAAATATTGTTGTGTGCCTCACCTTTATAAGCACACGACGCGACGACACGAAAGTGAAATTCAGGTGAAACTTGCTAAGACGATGGTAGGAATCAAATTTCATTATTTTCTGATACAAATGTTACGGTAAATACCAAGGGGGTCCCTTTGAGTCAAGGAGGCCCAAGAAGGCCCCCTGGAGACAGAGAGGCCCGAGGGCACTCCCTTGAGGCGGGGGTCATGAGACAAGGGGTCATCTTGAGACAGCGGGCCTGAGGGGCCACCTTGAGACCCCCTTGAGACAGAGGGCATCCTTAAGACAGCGGGGTCCGAGGGGAGTCCTTAATACAGGGACCTAACACGCCAGTCGTTACATTGACATACGTCCCCACTCACTACCTCGCTAAAGAAAGTTTCACTTTCAATAAATTAGAAAACAATAATTTAGTAAGAATTTGAAAGAATTCATTGAAAAGGTAAAAGTGTCACTTACTTTACCTGATTGAGCAGATAAAATAACACCTTTTGTCTACTTTATGAGCCTAATCAGATAGAGTGACACTTGACACCTTGTCAATGGAGGCACATAAGTTGTCACTTTTATGACGTTTGCGGATAAATAAATGTATTAGAGAAACATGCTACCTACTTTCGAGACTTGCGGATTCTTTTCTTATGATATAACTGGAATAATGAAATTTGGGCTAAACCATTCCCCGTGTATCAAATTGTTCTATGATATGTGATGAGATGAATATGATGATAAACTGAATGAAAAAGCAATCCCGTTGCATAGAATTAATAATAAGCTAAATCTATATATATAAAAATCAATGCCACTTTTCGTTGTAATTTTATAACTCAAGAACGTGCTCACCTATCCAAACCAAATGTTTAGGCTTTGTTCGGACTATTTAGTAGATGGTTTATGTGAAGTTTGCACAAAATCGGTCGAGCGGTTACATTTTTTGTAACAAATGAATTCAATAAATTTAATGGCGGATCATTTTGTTAATGGGTCGAGTTAGTTACACTATTTATAACTCAAGAACGGCTAAACCGATTTGGCTGAAAATTGGTGGGGAGGTAGCTTAGAACCAGGAGCCGGACATAGGATACTTTTTATCGACATGGGGGCCCAAGGGGGGCCCTTAGGCTCGACCGATTTTTTGGGTCGACCGACTCTTATGATTTTTTTTGTATATTTGGTAGGTATGAGAATAAATGGTAAACTATTTTCCACATGGATATGGGGGCCCAGGGGGGCCCTTTGGGCTGGATATATTTTTCGGGTAGACCGATTCTTATAATTTTTTTTTGCATATTTGGTATTTATGAGAATAGATGGTAAGCTTTTTTTCACACAGACAAGGGGGCCCAGGGGGCCCCTTTGGGCTGGACCGATTTTTCGGGTAGACCGATTTTTATGATTTTTTTTTGTATATTTGATAGGTATGGGAACAGGTCGTAAAGTATTTTTCACTTGGACATGGGGGCCCAGTGGGCCCCCTTGGGCTGGACCGATTTTTTGGCTCGACCGACTTAATAAGGGCTTTTATGATATTTGATTTGTTGGATTTGTCCCCCCCGCATAGCAGAATATTATTAAAACATGGACATGGGGGCCCAGGGGCACCCTTGGGTTTATAACTGAAGAACGGCTGTACCGATTTTTATGATCTTCGATTTGTGGGACTGGTCTCCGCCCCGAATAGCAGAATAACTATTAAAACATGGACAGCGGGCTCAGGGTGCTGCCTTAGCTTTATAACTCAAGAGCGGCTCGATCGATTTTTATGATCTTTCATTTGTTGGATTTGCCTACGCCCCGAATAGCAGAATTACTGTTAAAACACCGGAAAAATTACAGGGGGCGGGGAGCTAAGTACAGGGCAACGCCAATAACAAAGCCCCCTGGTACAGGGCAACAATAAGAAATAACGCCGGCCACCAAAATTTGTCGTACCCGTCTTTAAAAATGAAAATCGATTTTTAAGGAGTAAACTCCAAAGTTTCACTTCTGTTGCGCGTGGACTCCACACACAAATTTTTTGATGATATCTCGAGAATGGATTGACTGACTTTTTTAGAGGGCGAATAATTATCAAAACATCAGAAACATTAACAAAAAAATTTCTTATACATTTAGTATAGAATCAGTATATAACGCCATCTCTGATACATGACAGAAACAAAAATAAACATGGCGTTGTATGCTGGTTCCGGTAATGCCAATAGATGGCATTGTGGGCATTATCCTTTTATAAAAAAAAGATTAATTTAATTCAGCTAATAAGTTGCCACAACATTTATTGATTCTGAGGCGGTACAAAGTTCGCCGGGTCAGCTAGTGATTTATAATAATTATTGAAATATTGATTCTCTAGCATTTTCTCATATAAACCGTTTTCACAATAAAGTTTATGTCAATGCTTGGCTCTTGAGGTGATCTAGAGGGAACTAAACCATTTGCACATGGGGCCACCAAACAAACACGTATTAAAAATATTTAATATTTTGTTCTTTTTCAAACTTTTACATCGAAATTCTGGACGGTAGTTAGCCCAATATGCCATTCCGACATAGTTTTCATAGTAAATTATAACCCCTGACAACTATATTATGTATTATTAATGGAACACCAGAAGTATATATAGATAGTCGCAACCAAAAAATCTTGGACGTCAGTTTTCTGCCATTTTGAAACTTTTGATATGCCCAGGCTAGGGTAAATCAGGCAAACGTGCCCCTGCGATGTAAACAACACAGTGTTGGTTTTTATTTGTTTTAAGAGAGAAAAAGTGATTAAAAGGTATATGTACGATAGTGTGAATTTGTTTTGTATCTGTTTTCACGTCAAGTTAAAGTGTTTGCTTATTTTTTTTTACATTATTAAAGTTTACATAATTCTAAACCTAATGTATGCCTACAATTACATTCGGTTTGGTAATTTTTTTTGTCGTATTCAAGTGGAGCACATGGCTAATATACAGAGTGTCCCCAAGATAACTACTTTAATTTTAACCAGTAGTAGAACTCGCCGAGAGAAACCATTTACCATTTTTTCGAAATCTCTATTTTTTTAGCATTTTTGGAACTCTTCAAATTCACGAACCGCCAATGGATATTTATTTTAACTTGACCTACAGACAATCAATTGTTTTTGTCCAAAAAAAGTGGACGTCCTTATCAAGGTGGGGCCAGGTTTACCCTATGTCGTCAAATTTCACTTTGACGTTTTAATTCATAAACAATAGTAACCACCCTAAAAATGTAAAGGTTATAAAAATAGTAATTTAAGCACAAAGTGACATTGGAATGACTGACGACCGAGGTTTCGTGCATGCGCAATTATTGTGTCTTTGATGGTAGTGGGAAAAATCTAAAACCACAAAAATCCCTAAAACATACGAAACATATTTTTGCTAATCAGTTAATACTAATTATTAAGAACGACGTTAAAAATAATAATTTTTAAATAATTTTAGTATAGCTGAAATTTTAGCAAGATATAGTTTGATAATCAAAGAATATAATATAAATTTGCCAGATCGAAATTCGGTTGTTTAATTAGGAGGCAGATCAATTTAAGTATCGGGGGGAATACGTGTGTGAGAGAGATAGCTGCCACAAAGGGAATGCGCACAGGTAAACGCACCCAGGTGCCAGACGTACCCCATCGCTACCTAACTTCGATAAGAAAGGAAATATCAAAAAGCCAGATGACTTAAAATTCTTTCTCGAAAACGTTGCTATGTATTGCTTATGAAATTTCCGGGAAAATATAATAACGAATAGTTCCTAGTTCGTGCATGGCACGGATTTGTAGGATTTGTAGTTTAATCTTACTTTTTTATAATGTTTTCCATATCATCAAGTCGATTTAATTCCAATACCGTTAGACCCAGGACTAATAATACCCAACGTGCTGTTTCCAACAGTCAAAACAATATAATCCACTAAAATATTTACCACTAATCTTACTTTCTCAACTTACTGAACAATTTTGATTACAAGCTGAGAATCTACAATCCTCAACGGTGGAAAGTGGTAAGCATATGAACAGAATAATTAATAGCAATAAAAAATATGTGGAGGGCAGTAACGACATTAATGATGACTTTTTCAATTGTGAAAATGATAAATATCTATTTGTCGTAAATTGCTCAGTAGAATCGTGCTCTGTCTCCTACTGGACTACAGCGTAGAAGCAATTAATTCGGGGGTGGAATTAAAGTAGAAAGAAAAAAGAGAAGCGGAGCGAAGCAGAGACCTGGTGGAGAAATCAATCAGGCAGGCAACGATGAAAATCTGCAATTCGCGATGTCGGTAATGCCATTGGCCGCGTGAACCCAGGCCTGTCTAATGCCCTCGGAGCGCGCCAGAAACAAGCGACCGCCCAGGCCTAATCCCTCTTATCCCGAAAGTAATTTTGAGTCTTTTGAAATGGTCCCCCAGCTTTCAGCGAAATCCGCCGCCGCGGACTCGTATCTCGCGCTACCAGCACACCAGACATCTGCCCTCACTTCGTTCCAAAACTAATGCGGAACAGCATTTCTGAACAGTGGAGTTCTAGAACGTTCACAGAGTAAGATGTTTATTTTACGAATTTTTTAAGGCATCGCAGCGAGAATTTCAGTCATATATTATAAATAATCATAATTCGGCCCCTCCGTTATGGTGAGGTTCACGGTTTCCGAAGGATGACCAGACACGTTTCTTTATCTCTATCTGATATGTTTTGTTGCATCCGTGAAAAGGGCAATCCTGTCTGTTTCAAGAATAGGGGAGTATCAACAATATTTTAACAGCTAATATAAACATTTAATTCAAATAGTACATTATTATACGAGTTCCTGTGTAAATTGTACCGAACACTTTAACACTGCAATTATTGAGTTAGTTTTATCAAATGATTCAACAAAGGTCGAAGGAAAAGCATAGTGTATAACACGTGCTGAAGGATATTTCGAATTCGTGTGACTAAGCCACTCGATGCGCTCGTGGCTCAGCTATCACGACTCGTTTGAAATATTCGTTTTTCAGCACTTGTTGAACACTATACTATTTCTGCTTGCTTAACATACAAAAATGTCAAAAAAGTGTACCTACATTGCAACTTACAATAGAGTATCTAAATGTTACAAAAACTCTTTACCCAAATAAAATACTATTATTAGACTCTGTCGTGTTTATTGAACAAACATTGGTGTCAGTATGTCAGCCCTCATTACCCTCAATATACCCATTTGTTCCATCCAGGACATTTTGTAATAAGTTAATAGCTAATCGATACAACATATATTAGTCACGATGGACCTCCACACACCATTCGCATATCCATTAAACGACAATGGCACGCAACCCTTAAAGATGTTGGCTGTCGGCAATGACAGCAGTTTGTTTGTTTTAAGGGCAGTGCATGTATTTCCAATCTACTCGAGTGTGTTTACATGTGCGAGTGTTCTGTGGCGATTAGTCTACCTCAAATTATCCAGAAATCCGAACCGTTTTTTTCTCGTAAACCAATACATGACATTAAAGCTATTACACAACAAAACCGCCATTCACGACCCCCTAATCAGACGTCACAATGGCGAAATTCGTACAAAAACCCTTACGTCTCGCCCTCGGCGTAATTATTCAATTAGGGCATTTTTCGCTGCCATTTAATTAAATCAGGCTCATTATGGTACGATAATTTGACCGATGATTGGGCGAAAACTTTGTTTCAGATGGTGCAGCGGACCAACAATTACACACCATTTAATACGATGTCGATAAGTAATTTCACGTTGCAAATTTGATTAATTATGTTTTGATTGGTATGACCGTGTGTGATTTTGTTATCCTTGATGGTGGGTTTTGTTGCGACTTTTTTCACCACGGTAGTGCACCATATTTGGAGCACAATGCCCGGAATTGTGAATGTTTTTTACTAATTCTGAGCATAATTGACGGTTGTCAAGACATGTTGTCTTTTTGGATGATGAGCTGGATGAAGGAAAATTGCTCCCTTCAAGCAACAAAATTCATACAGAAAAATATGACGTTATAGAAAATAATTTCATTATACATGCTGCATAGTCCGAGCAAATTAGACTTTTTAGTAGAAATAATTAATAAAGTTTGGAATTTTGATTATAAACTCCCAGCAGGGACCCAAACAAAGATCTGAAGGAGCTTCATCCCCCTTAGCCCAAAAAAACGCCCCCGTCATGAAGCTATTCTGCATTTTTCTCGTAAACGGTAACTCCGACGAGAAAATGTTCTAGGACTTATTATGTTCTCCATGAAATTCTGCATAAAATTGGTCTCATGAAGTTGTTGCCTATCTCCTACCCAACGCTCATTAATAACGTGGGAAAACGAGTATAGTTTTCAGCGAGAAGGCAAGAATTAGTTCACCCCCTTTTTTTGCGGTCTTTGTTTTTATCTCGAAAACCATTAGTGGGAGCAAAAAAATTATATAAACAAAATTGTAGAGCATTTATTTTCTGTACAAGGCCCATATTGAATAAAACATTTGCAATAAATTGTTATTGTTAAAAAAATATATATGTTTTTACCTGTGCATTTTCTTTTTTAAGTCTCAATTAACTAAACTTAATAAATATGCGTTAATTATGATCATACATTATCATAAACTCTTCGGATTTTCATTTGGATCCCCGTTGGGAGTTCATAACCAAAATTTCAAAACTTTATAAATTATTTCTTCTAGTCGTCGTTTTGTCGTCTAATTTGCTTGGACTGGCATGAGAATTAGATGATAGAAGTCGAAGGCCCTATTTAAATTTGTTTAATTGAAAATTCAACTCGATAAGATTTCTAATGGGTTTACATACTATAAGATAAAAAAATCGTTAATATATGAGGCAATTCATTTTAGATCCGAGATTATACTGCCTGTCGAAATAATTATTTCCTATAATGCAAAGAAATAAAGGGAGAGAATTTAATAATGTAATTGGCACTTTTTAATAGATCACTGAGTTTATTGCTCACGACTTACTGCACATTGTTTCATCACCATTTATTCTATATAACTAGGTATTTCGCAGCATTCGCAAAATTCCATTCCCTCATTCTCCACTTCGCTTTAGCGACTTCCGTGCAATATTCTCTCGTGGAAACTGACTAACATCCGATTAAAATCAGCACAACTATTTTCGTATCAAGACTTATGATCTCCGAGTTGCAAGGAATGCTCAAGATTCATTACAAAACGATCCCCTCGATTTCAGTCGAATAATTCTGAAAGCGTTCACTGCACTTCAAAATTAAAGAAAATCTCGACGTGCTGCTCACAACATAAAAATAAAATGATTGGGATCGCGGTCTGCTTTCTCACGTGTTCTTTGTTATTTTTTTTCTGTTTGAATGAGCGCTTTTCGTCTACTCCTGTAACGTGGTTAATCTGATATTCCCGGTGTTTTTTTAGAGCACGGAATGGGATGCGGGTGAAAGTGGCTCAAGATGCAGGTTTTTTATTATATTTATTCCAGGGGTTTCATGTTCTTCTTGTCTGACACCGACTTGCATCGCCAATTGCTTTTTTAATTGTTAATATCTGCTCTTCATGTGGAAAACAAAAATTACACGTGCATAGTTAGTTCACACCCACTGGATATATGAAAACCTTGTAACGGGTGTTCAACTGAAAATGTTTTTTGCTACCTTTTATTAATATTATGTCACAGAATTATATATTAACACCCCTCGCACTCTTTAGGTATACAGATCGAAACAATCTAGTTTGAACAACTTCCTTTATACGTATATCAAAGCGGTAGACAGACACATTAATAGCATGTTGACACAGGCGCTTATATAAGTCTTATCCCTTGAGTCCCCGCCATACACACGTGGTTGATTTCCTTCTCTAAAGAATGTAAACTTAATGATTTTCTTTTCTATAATAGTTATACTTGTTACAAGACATCTTAAAATCAAATAAAAGTGAAAGCTCACGTACGTTCACACCCAATTCGTCCCGCCGCGTCGTTACGCCTTCCATAATCCGCACAATTTCCCTCTTTCTCCCGATAAGGAGAAATCAACATCACAACTTATCAATTCCGGTAAAGCAAATGAATCGTGAAATTAGCGTTTAGACTCCGCGCGCGTAAATAATATAAAAGTCGCGGTGGCGGCGCCGCCACCACCACTCCTGTCATTATCGGAAACTGTTTTGCATAAAGATCAACGCGGCTGATAAAACAGCACGCTGAATTATGCACCGAGCCCAATTTGGCCACTTATTCCAAATTTACTTTATTTCGGTTGAAATTACTATTGATTTATGCGAGGCTTTTGTCGATGTGTATATCTGCAACCAGTTGAATTTCCACCCTTTGTTTGAATTATTAGTTTTGCGCTTGGAGTCGACGGCGGCGGCGGCTTCCTTCGTTTGTATATTGTATCGGAGGACGTTCTTTTTGAAGGAAGCAGGGATGTAGGTATTGTCTTCGCATTCGTTTTGAAATGAGCTAAAACATATAGCTATCGATACCAGAAATCGTGACGTGCGAAAACTGGAAATGAATGTGAAATTCTGTAGGAGTTATTTTGAAACAGATATTAATAGTTTTAAGTTGTCAAGAAAATGTGCAAATATGTACGAGTGAGAGGGAAAGAGAGAGAAAGAGAAAGAGATAAAGACAGTAAGAGAATGTCTATAGACTGTGATAGATTTTCCAAATTTATTTTTCCTTTTTGATTGTACTTCCAAATTGGTTGGGACAAAGGAGATTACTGATCTGATACACTAACAATGTTGGAAAAATTACTAATACAACCTGACGATGAACATTAAATTACTATACGACCTGACAATAATTATTAAGTAGAACTTATATAACCTGGCGATGATTTTACAAATTATACTAATACGACCTGACTGTTGTTTTTCAAGAGTCCTTCCTTGTTCGCTGGAAATCGCAGGAGTGTTTTTCTCGCCCTTAACTCGCGACCTTAAAGAACTAACACGTGGAGTTCATGTCTTGGTGCTCGATCTCGTAGGGGACTACAGTCATAATGGTACCCTTATCTCTTGGTCTAAACAAAAGGACTTGTTTGCTGCATTGGATACGGTAGAACGAATGCTAATTATTTACTTCAGTTTTACTTTTACTGTTTGACGGTGCACTAAATTTTCTTAAAATGCTGACCGATATGATTGTGGCCCACGGTTAAACCCGTGGGACCGCTCGTGCGGCTCGTAATTGTACAGTGTGCTATTTAATAGAGGAATTACATAAAAAAACAAATGTGGTTTTTACAAGACGGAGCTCCTCCCCATAGTGCACACACAATGTCAGAATGGTTAGATAATAATTAACAGGAAAGGTCGATCGCTAGAAATGATCCAGTATTTTGGCCTCCACGTTCTTCAGATTTAAATAGTATTTTTTTCTTGTGTACGCTGAACCTGTGGAAACAGTAGAAGAACTTCAAATGACAGATATTTTTGAGTGAGTGTGTGTCCTGGATATGTGTCCCCCGGACGTACATTGACAATGGGGGACGACATTTCGAGCAATTTTTGTAAATTCAAGGTAAGATTTACATGCGTAAATATCAAGTTTTAATCATTCCAGTGACCATCAAAAGTTTTGGACCGTGCATATTTTTTCTGGATTAATGAATTTTTTTTTTGGGTGGCAAGTCAATCTATTAGCCGTAGGCTACCGACAGTTTAAATATTTTCATAACTGAGTTCACAGTAGCGAATTATGTGAACCAGAGCATAAAATTCTGGGACGGTGTCATAATACTGTACACACTTCCAAAATTCACATAATTCGCTTGTGTCAATAAAATTTGTTACGACACTTGACATGTTCTTCACATAATATGGTACATACTGCCAATTATTGCCAGTACCCACCTATATTGGCAAAATTTTTTCACTTTTTTTTATTCACTTTTCACAATTTAAAATCATTTCAAAATTTTCCTGTCCCAGTATTTTCTCGGTGATACATCCATTTCCATTATTATTAATTTTATCTTGAATTTCGATCTTTTTTTCAATTGCTATTCTTCATTTCCGTTTTCAATAATTTATAATAATAATTATTAGTTTTGTCTCGTCTTGCAGACGTTTGAGGTTTTCCAAAAGCATTTTTTTTTTGTTCTTATCATTAGACATACCTAATAACGTAATTTTCTGGTTGTAAATCATGACTTCAGTTCACTCCGTCTTACTACTGCATCTAGCGCCATATTGGAAAAACGGTCCATAATATGTGTCCTTTTCTGATTTTGAATTTTCACTGTCCTTCACTGCATCAATAACATATTGCGACCGAAGGCCAGAAAGTTTATAAATTTATATCAGGCACGCCAGGGCATTCAATGTACTGGTCGCGTATTGTATACTATTTTTCCTTATCCCCTAGCCGAAAGTCCATCTCACCGGTCGCCTATCGCTCGAGGAACAACGGCTTTTGTGGCCGGCGAGCAGCAGGCCGATCCACTTTTGTAAAACCGAGGCGAAAGGTTTTAACTGGTTGCGGCGGGCTGCTACGCGCAGGACACAAAAGTGGCTGTTCCTGGAGCGCTAGTCGACCGGGAACACTGACTTTCGGCTATGAGATGCAAAAAACACCTTTCTTCTTTTCTTACCCTACGTTTACTTGAAATCGACAAAGATAAATAATTACTAATATCTGGCATGTCTTATATGTCAAGATCAGGGACAAAGGTTTAGACCATGTAGTTTGAAACACAACAAGAAAATTCAATCAGAAATTCAAAAAAATGGAATTCTTTGCACTCGTATTACATCGTTCAAGTGCACTTTACCAAATGGCTATTTTTAGATCTATGTGGTTTCTTTTTCAGTTGTCTTGTACTCAATACCTGCTGTGCGTGAGTGTCCTCTAATTGTTTTTTTAGTTTGCTTGCAATTAAAATGATTTCTGTTATTAACTTCACGGTAGTCAATTCATTGACACAAATCGCCGCGGCTTTAAGTCTACGCGTGCAAATTTGTTCCTTCGATTAGGTCCCCTCTATAAGAATTCAGAATGCAACAACGTTGTGCCGTCTAAATAAATAAAGTCTGCGGTAATTAAAAATAATATCCAGTGATGAATCATATTGTGCATGAAAACGTATGGCGCAGATGGTGACACATTTGTCACCTGACATCTGACATTTGACATCAGATTATTAGATTCGGAAGGTTTTTATGGTGGTACCTCATCCACGCGGCCATCAGACACTGAAGCCAAGCCCCCGTGCCCCCACTAGCCAGAGCTTGTCGTTCTTCTATCCACATTTAATAATGTCATTGTTTACCTGTAATAAGCATTGCATGCGTATGATCTAAATGCAGACATGACTTGAAGATTCCAAAGCTTGCTTCGTCGTCGATTTTTGTTGAACGCACGTGATTATCTGATAATATTACATGATTATGTAGGTAATAACACTGGTCTGCAATGAAATCCTCCTTCGAATAAAAATATGATAAATATGAAGAGTTTAATGTGCTAAATATACTAATGCTAAATATCTGCTTCTTTTTCTATCACGTATAATACATATATTTTTTAAATATTTTATATAATTAATAATTTTATATAATTGTTCAAAATTCGGTGTTTTTTGTGGTTCATTCTCGCATCAACGCGTATTTGTATACAGGGTAGCGCAAAAGTATCCCATCTAAACCAAACTTTGCAGGTATATAGGGGTCTATAATACCTACTTGATGTAATTTTTTCATAGTTGCACTGTCATTTGTTTTCGAGATACAAAACCAACTTATATTTTTTTAAACAGCAACATAGGGTGAAAATAATCTTTTTGGAAAAAGCATTTTTTTCTGAATTTAACGATGTGCTATAATAATTCAACTTTTTGGCATTTGTCTGCAAAAATTATTTTTTTTTTAATTATTATTATTATTAAACTGACGGCTGCAAATATTATTATTTGTGCTGTAAAAAAGTAATATGCCACCAAACCTAACAGTATTACTAAAAAATCTGTCTTTTACACTAAATGTTCAAAATGTTGACCATTAATTTCTTGACAAAAATGAATTCTATTAACAAAACTTTGCAACACATTGCGTAACATGTTGGAAGTGATGCTAGCAATCTCTTCTCTTATTCGCTGCTTTAAATCTTCAAAATCAAGTGGTCTTCTGGCATAATCTCTACTTTTTACATGACCCCACAAGGAAATCGAGAGGTGACAAATCAGGAGGCAGATTTAGCCGGGCATTCAATTGCCCCTCTCCTGCCAGGAAACACATCTAAGTGACGTCGGACTTGGTGACTAAAATGGGGTGGAGCTCCATCTTGCTGGAACCAGGTTGCTACGGTAGGTACATTTCGTCTGTCATAATTTGGAACAATTTTAGATGAGGAGTTTTGTTAATAGAATTAATTTTTGTCAAAAAATTAATGGTCAACATTTTGAACATTTAGTGTAAAAGACAGATTTTTTAGTAATACTGTTAGGTTTGATGGCATATTATTTTTTTACAGCACAAATAATAATATTTGCAGCCGTCAGTTTAATAATAATAATAATTTATGAAAAATATATTATTTTTTTTTGCAGGCAAATGCCAAAAAATAGAATTATTATAGCACATCGTTAAATTCAGAAAAAAATGTTTTTTTCTAAAAAGGTTATTTTCACCCTATGTTGCTATTTAAAAAAATATAATTTGGTTTTGTATGTCGAAAACAAATGACAGTGGAACTATGAAAAAATTACATCAAGTCTATATTATAGACCCGTATATACTTGCCAAATTTGGTTTAGATGGGACTAACAGTTTTTGAGATATTCAGGGGTTTCCATACTTTTGCGCTAGCCTGTATACCAAAAACAGTTCGAATTGATAGAAAGAGAGGGAACGATGTCGACTACCGTTGCTTTTATACCAATGTAAGCGCCTGCGCAGTTCTTGCTCTGACTCTGTGTGCTCAGTACGTAAAAAAGTTGTCCAGTGATTGTTTCAATTGTAAAGGGTACATTTTGGTCATTATTGCATTATATTGTTACATGTAGCTAAAATTTATGTGTATTCTCAACTATAGAGCGAAATAAAATCACATGATTATATTATGATTTTATAGGAAATTTAATTTTGCTGTAGGTACAAAATACCAGGAACTTGCAGAAACTCTGCAGACGTCTTTTGATACATTTGCAGTGAATTTACCATAAAATCTCAATAAAATTCAATAGCTACTTTAGTTAAAATTGCTTATCAAAGTTACTTTGGGTATTTTGTGGATAAAAAGTGGCTCCCCAAAAAAATACAGGTTGTTCAAGAATTTTGAGAGGTTGTATCGAAGGCAAGAAAACGAAGAAAACTACAAAATGAAATTACTAATAACAAGTTATTAGATTGTTTTAATGATTTTTAACATTTTGGGACGAATTTTGTCTATACTGTTGTCACAAGTAATACATTTATGACTTGAATTTCAAGCAAGAAACACGTTTTAATTAAAAAAATAATTACAAAAAAAGTATAGTTGGTACATAACTTTTAATGTTATATCTGTTTTCAAAAGTATCAAATCTATGAAAATCATGCATAATAAATAGAAGGAGGGACTGTTGACGGTGCACACTAAATATTTTAAAATGCCTTTATTTTCAAATAGTGACCGATACAATTATGTCTATTATTATATATTATGTGAAACCCATGGGAACTCTCTGAGTGTGTAATTTATTAGCGAACGTTCGGAACATACGACAACAAATGCACGAAATTTATACGAAAGGTAGATCGGAATAAGTAATTTTTTCGTGTGGGCTGTCGTCATTTTGAACAATTTTTATCAGTGGCCTAGGTGAGTCTTTATGTCAATTGAAGGCAAAAGTGGTTTTTGTCAGTCGGAAAGGGTTCATTAGTAAAGACCGAGATGTTTACAATATTTTGTATCGTAAGTAGTAAGTTTTTTGCCCAAAATGAATACAGCGACTATCAAAATGTTTTGAGTGCATCGCTGGTTGCCATTAATTTTTCAACTTTTTGGTTTTTTAATACCGTCAAAACTACGTTTAGGGGCCATATAATTTCAGGTTGAACTATCTACTATACTTCATGAATCACCCTGCATTACAATCCCTATGAGTTTTAATATAGTATCGTATGGAAATAGTATATTGAAACACTAGTTTTGTAAAACTTATATTAAGACACGAGTTCAGGTTTGCAGCACGACTGCCGTAGGCAGGAGTTAGTGTAAAGAACGAGTGCTCTTAAATTTTACAAAACGAGTTTTTCATGCTATTTTTTCTAATTTTCATATTAATTTCATTTTTTTACAAATAAAATCAATTGTGGTAATTTAGGGAATTTTGTTAAATTTTGTTTTTTTTTGTACCTAAAGTACACTTGACATGACTTGACATGAAATCATAATCTCAAAATCACACTGAGATTTCGTTCAGTGCAGGGTTTAGTGTGTTACCAATAAAAAAAAAAACTATAACAACTAGTGCGGCAAGTTGTCGATTGCCCACGAAAGCAAAGTTGAGCGCACGAACGAAGTGAGGGGGCAATCGACAACGCCGCACGAGTTGGACATACTATTTTTTATTGCGAATGCGGAATAAATCCCAATATAAAATTGGACTCCAGGGGCAAATTCAGTTTTCAGTAGTTTGTTTATCTGAATTTGCGTGTGCAAAGAATAATTTGCGTGCGACAAGTAAACTTTGCGCACCCAAATTAATAGATGGGCATGCAAACCGTTACTTTGCAACCGTAATCAAGGTTGAAAAGATACTATTTGTCTACATGAGCAATAAAAAACTTATTTACTGAATTCTCTCTCAAATTTTAGTTCTTGTTTTCGGATTCCTTGTCTATCTTTTAATCTTTAAGAACAAATGTTATTGGAAATTTACGTAGAAGGTGATCAACACTTCTGTCAAGCACCTTAGATCTGGTTTTTGCTTTGGTTGTAATTATTAGTAAGTTTATGCTTTCCTTAATGCACATTCTCTAATCCGCGTTTTCTGAAAGGCTAATTCACAAAGAACTTTTCATCCCCGACTGAATCAGTTCAGAGGAACCTTAAATCCTTGGAAACCTTATAATTATTATAGACTCTGAAATTTTGAGGGACTTAACAACCTGAGAAATTGAGAAACCTAACTTGTGTTGTGGAGGAACCTGAGGACCTGAACAACCGCAAATCTTGAAAAACTTGAAAACTTAATGAACCTGAGAACGAACTTGATGAAACTGAAATCCTGAAAAACCAGATAAAATAGGGATTCTCGGCCCTTGAGGTACCTAACAAACCGAGAAACCTATTTTGTGTTCTGGGGGAAACCGAGAAGAACAAATTCAAATTTTGGAAATATTGAGATCTTTGAACCTGAAGTCCAAGAAAACCTGAATACCTATTTGGGAACTCTGGGATCTTGAGGCACTTAACAACCTGAGAAGCTAAGAAATATAATTTTTTGTTCTAAAGGAACCTGAAAACCTAAACAACCTCAAATTTGGGAACTTGAGAACCTGAGGAATCTTAGAAATTGAAGAACCTAAAATCCTGGAAAACCCACTGATTTTGGAACTCCTACACCTTGAGGGACGTAACAGTCTGGGAAACTGATAAACCTAACTTGTGTTTTGGAGGAAACTGAGAACCCGAATAACCTCAAATCTTGAAAAAATTTATATTTTAGGGAACCTGAAGAGGAACTTGAGGAGACTGAAATTCTGAAAAACCTGATATAATAGGGACTCTGATACCTTGAGGTGCCTAAGAAACTGAGAATTAGGAATATGGAATACGCAATTTCAAGTACAAGAAAATCTGGTATTTGAAATACTGAAACTTGGAGCATGAAATTTGGAGTCTGGTCTTTGAATTTCGCAAACTGCAACATATGACAAAGAGTTTGGTATTTGGAATCTGCAATTCGGAATATGGATTTTCTAATGTGGAATTTGGAATACGGAATTGGGAATTTTGAACATGAAGTTTGGAATATGGAGGACTCCGAGACCTTGAGGGACCGTACAACCCGAGAAACTGACAAACCACCCTTGTGTTCTGGGGGAAGCTTAAAAATCTGAACAACCTCAAAATTGAGAATTTGAGAACCTGAGAAATTGAAGAACCTGAAATCCTGGAAAACCCAATAATTTAGGAGCTCTTAGACCTTGAGGGACTTATTAACAACCTGGGAAATTTTGAAAACCTTGAAGGAAAAAGTAGTGTTCAAACCTTGTTAAGAAAGTGCCCTTGCAAACCTTGGGCAATAAATAATACTATTTACGTTTTTAGTCTTTTACAAAAAAAATCAAATGATAAACAAAGAATCACACATTTCCTTTCCCTTATTAAACAATTTTAATGTCAACTTATTATTTCAAAATTTTCATATTTCATAATAATTGTTTATCATTTAAGCTTTTGTTATATCGGGCTGAAAGAAATGTCAATGTTGCTAACTAATTTTGGTTTTCAGATTTTTCTTTAAAATTGACCTCTACCAAAAACATGCATTTTTCAGTAATTTATAATTTGTTTTTTTTTTCACTTTTTCTACAGAAAACATCTCTTCGTTCGCATAAGAGGAAATACATGAATGTAATGTGATAACTTCTCTCATAGAAATACGTAATATCAACCTTGACATTCATCATTTCATTGTGAAATTTTAAAAAATATTGTACCTACTCCAGCCCATTGGAACACTTTTCACGGAACTTTAGCCCAGCCATCACTTCGCTCAAATCAACTTTTCACACCGCCCTTTGATGATTCGAAGAAACCCAAAAATGCGTTATTAATTATGTGGAGATAATTACATAAGTCTGTGATTAGTCCGTGTTGGAACACGTGCTTTGTGGCGTCATGACTCAGCTCTCCGCTCTTATTAAACCCCGCGTCAATCAGAAATGAGAGAAACAGAACAAGAAAGTACCTACAATTCCGCTTCGAAGAGAAAAAAAATGTGGACGAGAGAGCGTGCAATAATTACCGTCGATTGGAAAAGTCGTTTTCTCTCGATTTGTCTCTCGAATTTTTTCCGTGTTGATGGATACAGTCAGTGGCGTAACGGGTATGTTTGGCGTTCAGGGCAATTATTTCATTTTGCACAAACCCTACCTGTAAAATGTACAGAAAGACTATTAACGAGTGTTTTGAAGGGAAGACAAAATTTTATCTATACCTTAGATAGGTGATCTTCGTTCAAATTGAAAAACGGTTAATTTTTTAACCCTCTTTTAACTCTTAAAAAATGTATTCATCTTATTGTATTAATATATTTTTGTTAGTTTAGGTACAGCTCCTCAGCAAATTTTCACTTGTAATTACATGAGTGCTTTGAAACTATCGATTTGTAATACGAAAGTCGATTAGCAACCACGAGTGTCATTTTTTGACGTTTTAGTTTCTCGATGCGCGGCAGAGGGAAATCTGTCAAAAAATTACACGAGTAACTTGAGTATTATAACATTTGAAAAATAACATAAAAGATTATCGAAGTCTTACGATTGGTCGAAACCGATGATGAATGAAATAATCCTCATTAAAACTAAAATACTTCTATTAATATAAGATGTAACCATAGAAACAAATTAATGGTAATCATCAAAACTATTCAGTGCTCACTCTATTTACGACCAAAATGAACTTTAGTTCACAATAATGCGTTCATTTCAAAGACCATTTATAATAATAAAACCTTTGATCCGTTCCGTACGAAATTAAATTTTATTATAACCAATAAACATATATTATTATGAGCAATGACAACAGGTATAACTGTTAGCACAATATAGCTATACCATGAAGATTCCGGTCACCCTGAGTATATCGAACCGTATGTGGAGACTTATAGTGGCACCTATTTTTTATCTGTAGGTATGTTTTGGGAGTTGAGGTGCGCTTAAATCGGTCGGGCACCAAATTACTCACAGGATTACAATAACAGATCAGCGGATATAAAAAAAACTAATGGATCACCTGCTAATCAGTTTATACTTAATATATACATACTTGTTTTTGCTTTAGTTACGCCACTGGAACGAGTGTTTAATATTTCAGTGCCGTAAGCTGGAAACAGAAGTAATACGGAGTGGCTGCGAGCGTGAAAGAAGCGGATTGGAAATGCGCTCACGTTCACGCGCCAATATCCAGGCCGCGTCATGTTTTATACGTCTTAGCCGCTGTGTTTGGGGATTTTATGAGATTTTTTTCGGAGACAGATGTCCTGGTTATTAGTTCGCAATGCGGAATACGAGATTCGGTAGGAAGAATTTTCAAAAAAAAAAAAAAATTGGCAAATCTGTTTTGACCCTTCGCGCATTGTCCTTCCGTTTATTTATAACGCGGCATTAATCCGGAGGGCTGATGATATCTTATATAGAATTGCAATGTCTGAGTGCTTTAGGTATGCGGGCAATGTCTGCGCGGAATGCGGTTTTCATTTTTAGTCCCATAAATCAGCCCCAAACGTTTTAATAAAACAGCTCCACCTTACAGTCGTGGAGATTTGTCGACGGAACACCAGCCATTTCCATCCGCAAATATTTTTATGCTGCACTTTGTCTAAAGGGATGTGTTGATATTTTTCACTCAAGACGACGGCGACGGAGGCACTTGACAGGACCGGAATCAGGGTAGATATTTGAAATTATAACATAAACTTGGAAAATGGAGGGATATTTAGAGGATATAAGGACCTCAAAATTGAAGGGTTTTAACGCATTCAGTGGGTATTTTTAAGTCCATAGTTTAAATATCGAAAAAGTCTGGTTAGAAAAGGATGAAAAATACCTCAAAAAATGTGAGA
Organism: Diaperis boleti; assembly: GCA_963583935.1. Classification (NCBI taxonomy): domain Eukaryota; kingdom Metazoa; phylum Arthropoda; class Insecta; order Coleoptera; family Tenebrionidae; genus Diaperis; species Diaperis boleti. Next base: position 21,712,774 of record OY757247.1, on the reverse strand, counting down.
TAATAACCATAATATCTAATCGGCAGTCTGTCGTCCTATTATGCAATAACTTTATTCAACACAACACAAAAGAGGTTTCACTGCCATACTTTCATGGATGTTTAAAAATGTAAAACTAGGATAACAATGATGTTGTAGAAATACGAAAGACAGGCTATTTCTGAACATTATGTCTTTCGCTATTTATAGTTAGGTAGGTAGTCAGTACAAAATGTTTTATTATTGATACTTACATTTGCAACAAGATTACCTACCAACTTGAAAACATAAAATGACTGTATTAAAAACAGCACTTTTATCCATGTAAGGACTTTCCTCAGATTTTATACCTACATACATACAAGCAGTATTTTGACCCTGTAAATCATTAGAGACATAAAATTGTTTTCCTAATTTCAGAATTAGTTTCTTTGTATTCGATTTGAAACAGAGTATATTTCAATGCCTCACCATCGTTGCAATCTCACAGATCCGAGCGTGCTTACACCACTACATGTTTTTATACATAATGAATGTGTTAATTATTTTCGCGTCACCCCTATTTTCACTCGCTCTGATCAAATTTGCTCTAGACATCATGACGACCATTACCCCGCAAATATTAGTTTAAATTGAATCAATATCAATATTCCGCACATCTCGCTTCGTCCCTTTGCTAAATATCAAGCATATTGCAACGCTCATCAACTGGCGAGTTATAAATATTCAATGCGATTGCAAACAGCGTCGCGCTCCATCCCCCATAAAGTCCCCACGGATGAATGTGGAGGGTGCCCCGCCGAATTACTCTCCCCCACCCTCTTAACAGGGATTTGAGGTCAACGCTGTCGAATCTCATCACCAAGTCATGCTCTGATTTTCCTGGAATTTTTTCGCTCGCTCCGAGGTGGAATTTTAGTGGACGCTCATAAAACTCCACCACAAGTCGGGATGGTAGAAAAAAGGGGGTTTTGTTTGCAGCTTTATGATGTTTTGTGCTTTTTATTTTGGAGATCTGGATAAAGTTAAAGGATTATGCATGAACACCGATTTGGAAGCCGATTTGGTTTGACCACATGTGAAGGATGAACGAGGAAGGAATAATGGAGGAAGACCTAAGAAAAAGAAAACTGTAAGAACCTATACGGACAAAAGCCAGTTAATTTCCTAAAAAGAAATAGCAGTATAATGGAAATATACAAATTATAAAGCATGGGGCAGTTAATATTTAAAACACGAAAAATATGGATTGTCGAAATGTGAGTTTATCACAATCAATCTGCAGTCAGCAGCCAATAGCCGCCAAGTCCCTCTAAAGTTGCACACCAACCCTCGACCATTGCCCTCCCAGAAACCAAAGAATCCGCCCGAATTTCTCTTATTGCCGCCGCTGACCACAAACGCAAGTCATCAAATGATCATCACAATCATTATAACGACTTAGCTCGCTCTCAACCGTACAATTATATCTGCATCCGACCATTGCAGTTGTCGGAAGCCGAAGTGGACCTCCAGTTCAAGACGCTACTGGACCAGACTCGAAAATACACAACTTCACACTGAAATTAAATGTTATAATGATTGATCGTTACGACCGGCGAAAGGACTTAGCTAATGACATGCTATGTGACGTTCGGTGTGTCATCCTGAGCATTATCTCGTTAGATACGAAATTCGGATCTACCTGTTTGCTTTTCCGATAATAACTGCCATTATTCGAGAGATGTTGGGGTCTGCGGTGTCGGTGTCGCCGGGACTTGTGGGAAAAACGTTCAAGGATCAATGCTGAAATTATAGATGCGAAGAGTGGATACAATGAGGGGTGTTATTAAGGTTATTGTATAAGCAAACATTGCCGATGGCGAGATTGCTGGACTGGTGCAATTATTCAGAGCAAAAGTGTCTTTGTAAGGCATCAGCTGTTGGCTTTGTGGGAAATTGTCGCACGCGTGTCGGCGAATTGACACCACACTGTATTTATTTCAAATTGTGTAATTATTACGTACCTTAACATCCTCGTTCTCTTTTTAGTATTTCTTTGTTGCTTAACAAATATTTTAATACCTATAGAATTTTTTGTAAATTTCTAATACATATTTATAATTATTATTTTTATGGAGCCATTGGTTCCATTTATTTGTCCAATTAATTAACACTTCACACACTGGCCTCTTCACAAAATTTAGCTAACAAAAAAAGTGTTTAACTTTTAATTAATTAAACAAACATAGTTTCGTTGATAAAATAAATATATTATTTCTTCAAACATCAGAAAAATGTGGCAGAAAGCATTCGTATATCTGTTACCGTTAAAGCAGCGTACGTAAAAAACAGATTCGCTCAACAGTATTTTCGTCGACTTACTTTGCAAAACTATACAAATATTGCTTAAAGAATTTTTGAAATCTGATAAGTAGAAGTTTAGAAGATTACTTAGACACGAGCGCCTCTCATACACATATGGGAGAAGAGAGCCCGGGCGGAGAGGTGTTCAAAAATTACAAACTCTTTGATTTGCAGCTATCTCTTAACAAACGCTGTTGAACGAATTAATGCATATATTAAGTACCTATATGTATATACCTATACTCTTAAGAAAAACGTGCATCCAAGTTTAAATTGACAAACCAGTTTTCCTTAATGTTTTTTTGCACCAAAATTGCCCTCTTATAAACCCCAAAAGCCCCCAATTATATCCAACCCCCGACTAGTTATCACCCCGCAATTTAATTTCCCAATCTTCACCCCGTTACGTTCGAAGGTATATCAAAACCGGTGCCGTCCCCACATGCCACCGCCACGAAACCATCAACCTCCATTAATTCGTACAAATATCGTACTTTATTTCCGTCTCAGCGGGACACTTATCATTTACTTACTCCTCATCCATAGATACAATCAATCTGCACTAAACATCCCCTCTCCTTGGTTAACAACCTCGTAACGCCCCGGAATCCCTAATATTTTTATGGTCGATCGAAGATACCGATGGGTCAGCGGACCTAATCGCTTCCGGACATGCATCAAGTCCGGAGTCGCCGGAAACGTTCCGGATTGCAGGAAGCCACGTGTTTTATTAATACACACAGATTCATGGAAATTGCAGAGGGCAGAAACCGGATAGATGTTTTGACGAATTTTATGGATTGCGTAAGAATCGTGACGAAGAATACATTATGTATGATGTAACGATTTAGTGTCATTTCGCCAAAGCTTTAAATGTGTCATAATTTACAGACAAATTATGGAAAAATATGTTGAAAATAATAATGTACAACATACAGAAAATAACGAAACTAATTTTCTATTAAACTTTTAATTAAAAAATTAAAGTAAACTGAAATTTGGCAAAACAACAGAATTCAAAGATGAGAAATATTGGAAAAACTCAAATATGCAAAAAACAAGAAAATTTACATAATCATAATTTTATGACAGATGAATTTTCAAGAAAATATCTCAAATATACAACTGGAAGTTTATAGTGTATAATAATAATAATCTGTATATTCCAAAATACTCAAATTTAATTCTCTTATGCGTTTCTTTTTCTTGCACTCTAAAACAAGATCTGACTTTAAAAAAATAATTGTAACTTCGAAGAAAACCAAAAGAGTACGTCCCTGAAAGACAACTAAGAATGTTTTAAAACGTATGCTCAATATTTTTAAATTACTTTGATTTTCGAATAAATATAATGCTGTTATTACAGGAAATCGAGTGTTTATTCGTCACCAACCGGAATGCGATATTTTTGTGTTTTTTGTGCAGGTAACGACGGCGTCGGCGACGATGACTTGGAATGATTGATCCGGGATTCCGTAGCGGCCACGGTGCATAATTTATAAGGCTTGCTGCATTGATGTCATCTCGTAATGGATGTAGTCTCGGAATTAATTTCACCAGTTATGAAAGATAAATTCATGGTGGTAAATGGGAGCGTGGACAAGGGGTGGGAGAGGATTTTATCCCGGAATGTTGATAATAATGCACGTAAGATTTGGACATAGGCAAATACTATTTTAACAGCGATCAGCATGATTATTAATAATGATTAATATTTCTTGGAATCTTTGTTGATACACATAACTACAGTTGTCTTCTTTATCTAGATCAAGTATAAAAAGGAAACAGAACTGAAGAAATTGGAGAAAGTATGGACGTGATAGAGTATTAAGAAAAGAGACAAACGAGAAGAGAAACAATAATGAACACAAATGAAGATCATGTGAAAATAACACATAGGTACAACGTAGACCACTCGATTTATTAGTCTAAAACAACAAACTGAATAAAAAATTAAGAAAGAACAAAAAAAGTCGGGTTTTGTTGCCTGTGGAAAACAAAATTTATGCAGCGTAAGAACCTGTGGCTTGTCTAATCTGCGCTTTTTCCCATTATGCAGTATATTTCCTATGAGGAGCTGATTGCACATACCGAAGACCTATGAAACAAAAGATCGATAGGGCTGGAAAAGCCAAATTAGTAGGTACAGACTTATACTTAGGTATCATTTTACTTGAACCTTTCCATATTCTACTGAACATGTTTACGACAGGTTCTTCTTACGTTGCTGTATCTCTATAACCCAGTGGTCAACGAATATATACTACATTTATTTTTAAACTGGCCATAAGGAATCCCATGTTAAGTTTTTCAATAAATGTTAGCTTTAGTTTTTAACGGAATTTAGGTACCACCAAACTCCAAATGTCAAGATAATTTATATTATTTTAGAAATATTTTTGAATTTCAGAATAAAATGGCTGTCTGGGGCTTGCCCCAAACAAAAGTTAAGATGGGATTCACTATGGCCAGTTAAAAAAATTACGCCGTGAAAAGATAATTAATGAGGCAGTATAAAAGGCTAGTTCAGTTATATGTACGATATAGGTACCTCCTTACAAAAGAAATTAACACTAGCAGAAGAGAATTTCGAAAGGACGAAAAAAATTAAAGAGGACATAAATAATAACTAAAGAAAACAAGCTTTAGAAGATTTTAGGAAATTATGATGGTCGCCTGGTTTGGAGACTGAAATTTTTCAAAATACTTTGTACCAGAAGAAACTAGGTAGGTAAAATAGAGTTCAAAATAATCTAACACCCATAAAACGGGGTCTATTGCCCACAATTATTTAACAATGGAGGACTAAACACAGCCATCAATTTCCGAGACCAAAGTGTGGCTCACTAAGAGAGCTTTTTTGAAAGCGTGAAGCCACGACCGTACTTGAAAATTGTGTTCAAAACGTTTTACACCGAAACTATCATAAATAAGTAATGTATTTTAATTATTTATATTGCTGCAGATATTAGAATGCAAAAATATCTATTATTTATTAGTAAAACTAGTTCTACAAATTACTATTGTACAACTAGTTATAATATTGTAACTATAATATTCAGTGTGAAACGAAAGTAACGCATCCAATTTATAAAATGAGAAAATAATAATCACATGCACAGGTAAACTTTTGAGAAAATCAATAACAAATCAATTAAAAATTAATAAATTGTGGCCCAGAAATTTGGAGTCCGGTCCGTTTCATCCACCAATAAACAAGCAACTCAAAGACGTTGCCGCTTCCTTTTGATTTACAACCCTGAACCTTTCTCATTGTGCATCTATTAAATTAAATTTGCGGCAATGGGCCCCAGTTTTATAGCTATCAGATTATCGTGCCTCGTACTTTAGATACATATTGATAGATTGACCAAATTGGACGTTTGGAATGAACTGTGACCTAAAAACTTTTTGGTCAAAGGGATACAAAAGTTCTGAAATTTATCCTGATGCACACTATGTTCGAATTGTGGACAAAACTCTGTATGGCAACCCATTCTTTCTAGTTTTGCCCTTTACTCCAAAGAGAAAAGTTTTCTAGAATTTGAGAAATTGCATTGAATGTTGAGTTCATTAAGATAAATTATTTATTATTGTAGGGTTTTGGGTCCCGAAACAACCGTCATCACTTTTGTGGCCTTTTGAAGTTAGTAGATGTGCCCCTTTGGCTACACTTGAGGGTTTTAGACCTTTTATATCAGGGTGATTCACGATAGAATCGATCTGCCCCGTTTGTGATTGCTAACCGCAAGAGGATATTCTTAATAAATAAATGCAACAGAGTAAACTTCGTGACGCTCAAGATAAAAAAACCATTGACTATAATTAAAAGATGATAATATACATAGGTATATACAGAGTGTTATGGAAGTACTAGCAGAAAATTTTACCACAAGTAGAACTCCTCAAAATAAACATATTTTTTATCTATTATTTTTTCGCAAATGCCGTCAAACTTAAAATAATTAATAATAGTGATTTGAAAAGCGTTCCATGTACACAGAAGCGGCGGACCTCGTTTGTATTACCTAAGCGTTCGGTAATTAATTAATATTAATAATTAACAAATCATTATTAGTATTTGCTCAAGAATCGAGCTCGACATTCGACTGAAGACTGCTATCGAAACGACACATTTTTTGTCCCAAAAAAGTTAGAAGGTGTTTACACCGATGGCACAAAAACTTCGTCTTTCGTTCAAGTTCATGAATCCATAGTCGGAGGGTGAAATAAGGGGCTGGAAAAATATAAAAAAAAATCCGGATTTCAGCAAAATGGTAAATAGAAAAAATGTTTATTTTGATGAGTTCTACATATGGTTACATTTTTTCTTAGGACTTCCATAACAGCTTGTATAGACTAGGTTTGCATAATATGTGCCTATATAGTAAAAATTAAAAGGGTCTGTACCTACAGATCTCCTATTTTGGTGTAGTACCTATCGGCTGTACCAACTTGCTATAAACATTTAAAAGCTAAAAAATCGCCCGCGGAAACGACAGTAATAACAACGGAAATGATGATGAACGCAGATCCGAAAAGTGTACTTGACGAAAGCTGGAATTCATTCAAAAAAGGCAACAAACAACAATACGAAACCTATTATAGACGCTAATGCCCAGAGACAGTCTGTATACATATGACACTATACCTATAGGTATAGAAAGCGGCGGGGATATAGTGATATAGGGAAAATAAACGAGTGCAAAATAAAAAACCTTCATGCTTCGGCATTCTTTGATTGTTGGCGGCCGAACTTTGAATAGCACGTGTACAAATCGGAGAGCAGGTTTTTTATTTTGAACTTGTTTATTTTCCCTGTATCACTATATCCCTGCCACTTACTATATGAACTAGTATCTTACTCATTTTAGACCGATTTGAATGAAATCGGTTTAGGAACACCATATAAAACAATTTTTGACGTTTGATTTTGGCAGATGACACTCAACTTTATTTTTTCAAATTGCACTATATTATATTTTTATTTATTCTTATACACAATAGTTTTTGAAATATGGACATTAAAAGGAAAATCAAGAATAAAAGATTAATTTATTCTAGTCGGAAAATTGCCTCCATCATGTTGCCCAAGACATTATCAATGCCTTATAGAAACAGTTATTGTTGCAAACAATAAAATATTTGGGGTTATGACCGTGCCAAAATAACTTTGTATCAAATTTACGCATTTTTTGTTAATGTTAATGGTGAAATCGGGTCGAATATTAAAAATTGATGCAAAACATTATTTTTGACAAACTGCATGATTGACAAATATCCATGGCTCACTCATTTCTGATGATTCATTTCGGTAAATTGATATTTAAAAAATACCCTTTTATTATTTTTTAATGTATGACTATAGTTGTTGCATTTTCTGAATTCAGAAAAAACTTACATACATAATAAAATGGAATAGAAGAATAGGTATATACACTGTCCAAAGTTGACAACAAGAAAAAGTATCGAATACATATAGTAATTTTTTTATAATAAATATCACGATTTTATTTTATGTATCACGTGTTCAAATCGGGTCAATAACAAACAGGATACAGTGTCAAAGGTTTTTTGTCGGTCACCCTGTGTGTATGGCAAATAAAGTAAGGCAGCACCAAGAAAGTTATAGATGAAACACATCGGTAATATACATATTAGTGTCCGACAGAAATATAGCGAAAATATCAAGTCTACACCTTAAATATAGGGATTCCCATCATGTCCCAATTTTTTACTTATGTCCAGGGGAAAACCTCAGGCTTGCAATTATTATTATCATCACACATACGTAGACAGTAGGTATGTCTTGATTTGAACAACTACCTTACTTTAAATTTAAAAAATACTTTATATTAATTATATGTATTATACCCCCCAATTATATTAAACTTCTCTTGAGGAATGTTATTTGGTCTGTGGTCAAAATTTCATATTGATGTTGACCGGTGTCGGAGCGAGTATCTTGAAATATGTATTTTATTTTATTTTCTCCCTCATTCTAGAGCAGTCGGTATACAAATTTTTTTCCCATTTGGCGCATACATAAATAAGTTTTTCGGTGTTCCCTCTCTGTAGCAAGCAACATGTAATTGGCCATGTGAGAAACATAAACTTTCCAAATTGACCCCAGCAACACTCAGTGACTGTGCTTGGGCTTTGTTGGGTATGGGTAATTGCGAAAACAAGATGCACTGGAAATTGAAGCCGTTTGAAATCGAAAGGCATATCGGTGGAACCATTGGTATGCGTGGGATGAGCACATCTTCCCCTTACATTTTCCATTGAGGATGGTCGTTTCAATGTAGGCTATATGTTGTTCAGGTTTTTCAGCAGATCTTGAGGTTGGAGATCTAATTCGATCGTTTTCGAGTCGTGTTGTTCAAGTGTTTCAGCAGCTTTTCACCTGAAATCTCGCATTTGCTCCAGACGACTTTCACGTTGGTCGGGTGTTTCAGCTGCCCTATTGGCTTTCATTTGCCTCGATTTTTTGGTTGATTTCCCAACAGATGATTTTTCTTTGTTTCTTTCAAAAATGAAGTAAAACTTTTTTTTTTGTGAACAGCCCATTATCGTTATAAATTGATTAGCGTTACTTGCCGATTGCACGTCCTATCCAAGAAGAATTTAAAGTTGCGCCTACTTCGAAACCAATGCTGGACACATACAAAATAAATTTTGGCACTTTGCCCTCGACTTCATCACACCGTTCCTCCCTTGTGAAATGATTTTGACGAAAACTGCTGAATGACATTTTATATTATGTCCAGTGTTTTCAATTTCGCCCGGTTTGAACTTTAAATATTTTTTAACTAAAAAGGGGGGTCGTGAACCCCCCTATGTTACCCCCCATTGCGAATGTCGTTTATGGTCAAAATTTCATAACGATCTGTTCACCGGATTAGGAGCGCATAACATACAAACAAACAAACTATGTACATACTTACAAGATATTGCATGTAGAAGAATGATCGGAAAAGATAAGCCATACATAACAAAAATGACATCGTCATACCGTTATACAAAATTCAAATTTCCAATTAGATCTTCGAAGTCGACGAAGATAATTTATTTTAATTTAGACAGACATTTTTGAATGTGAGAGCAAATGCGACGCAAATGCGATAGAGCCGTCAGGATTAATTCTCGCAGCGGTGAGGAAAAGTGCACATTAGATGTGTATCTATTCCGAATCCGCTGCTCGAACGGGGTTGCACTTTTGATGAAAACACGGTTTAACACCGTTGTGGCACCACTTGGAAGCCGTGAAAAATCACTCTGGAAATTCTCTAAAGTCACTTGACACCTTTGACATTCAAATATTAAATCAAATTGTCAACAGTTAGTAGTAGTGCCAACCTAATTTAAATTTCAAGGTCTACTCTAATTTATAATTTAAATTTATCGCACGGTATTTAGTTAAAATAAAATTAAGTGTAGTTAAAATTATACTCATCGAAACTTGAAAACTTGGAAAGGGTTGCAAGAATTTGAAATGCAAAATGGGGTTTTCAACAAGGAAATTTAATGCTATGTATTATGTATATCCGGCCACTAATAGATACATAAAACACGGCTATGTATCAGTGTTTTGTTTATATGTAATATGTGCAACTTCAAAGGAAGAAAACAATTCATAATTTTAGCTTCGGAACTCGAAGTTGAAAACGGATTTTTTTAAAGACTCATATCAAATAAGAGTCAGTGAAATAACATTGTTTTTGGAAAAAATAAGTAAATCACACATGAGTCAGAATGTAGATAATAGGTATAGGTACTATTTATGTTTTTTTTTTAATCAAATATGACCACCCAAATTCGGGACTATACTATATTTCAAATGAATTGGCATCGCAGCAGGCGGTGTTTGTGTAAATTGAGCTTTATCTTATGTCAAAAAAGTTACTAAAACATGTGAGACTAGCATTAGATTATTTGGAGGTTATGTTACCGGTTTTTTGGCCCCAAAGATATTTTCAAACTTGAGTAGGTTTCACTAACTAAATGATCCCTTTGTTATCTCGAAATGAATGGCCAAAGATAGTTTTGAAATATTATGTAGCTATTACGGTTTATACGAATATGAAGAATGAACAAAACATTTGGAAGTGTTGTGTTGAACTACGTCAACGTCTCGAACACCCATATATTTTTGAAAATCATTGGTAATTTCCTTCAGTATGTCGAATAAAATTAACCCATTTTTCAAGTGCTTCACGCCAAATTTACACAACTCTTGTCTTTCATTCCCAGTTTTACTTGAACTCTCTGATTGTAGTATGTGTTGCAAAAACCCCAAGCCAATTATTTATTTTACTTTTATTTATAAATATAAATTAACAACTTTTCTTCCACTCCTATACTTGGATTCCAGCTCGGATTCCAGTCACTGTCCCTCAAGTTTTTTTGAAAGTATCCTCCTAGCAGTTCTAATAAATATCTAAAACATTAAGGATGTTTGTTAGTATTCTCTGTACATTTGTTGCTTAAAAATCTACCTGGAAAACTAGAGTTACACGTTCGAAAATGGTAGCAACGACACAAATGTCGAAACAACTTGACAGTTACAAGAATGTTAGAGATATTTATTATGAGGGTTGGATGTCGTGCTGCCAACATAAATTTGAATTTCCAGCGCCAGCCGCGATGCCAATTCATTTGAAATATAGTATAATTTATATTATTATAGAAAAAGTTTTGGTACCTATAATTTTGACTCTCATAATAACCAGTTGAACGAATGCCAGTCGATAATTATTAATCAATCATTATTCAACCGGTCGGTAGCTCAGTGGGTTGGGGCGGTCCCTCTTGCGTGAACGACCCCGGGTTCAAACCCCTTATGCGTCGAAGAAATAATGTTGCATCAGGGTTAGGTGGCAGTACGGTAGTGCGAAATAAATCTAGCATAGTGATAATGTGAATATCGCTGATGTCTTACCTAGGATACATATGATAAAAAATAGAGATGAACTCCTCACTACGGCTCGGTGAGCCCACCCCTCGACACCTAGAGGTATATGAGACAACAGATAAGTAAGTAGTTCTAAATGGTTTTCCATGGTTTTCCACTCAACATAAGTAGCCTAATTGTTTCTGTAACCCATCATAAAGCATTAAAAGAACCATCCAGATTTAGTTAACAAATCAATAGATAGAGTAAGGTAATATTAAAGAAGTATTCACTCAGTATTACAACGCTTTTAAAAGTACATGCAACAGTGGCCTAATTCTTTTAAGCAATCGAATATCAACATGTTTTTAAATAATCATTACTGATGACACAAGCTTTGTGTGCGAGTTGAACAGTTGACAATGAGCAGCACAACTTGCCAATATTCTACCTGTGCAGAAACAATATTAAGTGAAACTTGCTAAACATGACTTTAATCCGGATTTAATCGATATATTCTCTGCTAGGTCTTCTGACAAAGTAATCGGTTTCATTTCAACATTTCGAGTTGGCTGTAAAAACGATGAGTAAGTATGTAGAGATGATGAAATAAAACTCGGATGAGGCACTTGAGTGTACAGTAAAGATCAAATCAAATTATTTACAAGCAGGTACATATTTACAACCATCATTTATCCTAAATTGGGGGTAATAAAAATAAAATATGCAGGTACAGTTAAGTTTTTTCAACCTAACCTAGGTAGTAATCAGTTGAAGGTATGATCTCAAAAATACCAGCAACATAAATTAAAACGGTTCGCCAAGTGGCGTCTTTATGAAAACAAGCATAAAAGTATAAGTGAAAATGAGGTCGTGAAAACCCCGTACACAAAGCTCCAATTCCCATTATCCCAATTCCGCAATTGTACGTAACGTAACCGTTGCAACAGGCCGTCCTGTAAAGTTCATTCTCAATTTGCCACATTAAAAATCCATCGTTCCCGCGTAAACAAAGCCTTCAAGCGTCGCAGGTCGTCGGAAACAAAAAGCTGCATCCGACACATTCGCCGGCATCTTTTGTTGGGGTGTCGACATTTGTTATCAAATAATTTTGTTGTCCGTGAAATGTTCCCGATTCAAAAACCAACAGGTTGTACTATTGTCGACAATGCTTAATAGAATTACCATAATAATATTGTCGTTCTTGTGCGTATTTACCGCTCCGAAAAAAGCTCCAAAGCGCCCGGCGTTAAGGCTCATTCTCCTCCAAGCTGAAGACGTCGATTTCGACCGATAATTGCCGAAAGATTGATCTGTTGACGCCTCCGGCGCTAATAAGCGCTCTTCTTTCCGATCGCAGATTTATATGCAAATGATGGGAATGATCGACGAGAACGCTGTTTCCAAGGACCGCCGATAGAGGCGCTGGCACAAGCAGGCGGTTCTGCGTCTGGCCCCGCCTTAACGAAAGGGCGTTGTCGAAGACCCCACTCTCCAGATGTTAGTTACCAGAGGATGCCAGTCCGGAGCTGAAAACTGAGAGGATTGCGTGGAAAATATGAATATTTCAGAGGGAAAATTAGCTGCCAATGTGAGCTAGTTGAGGGTGGAATGACAGGTAGGGGTGTAGGTGGAGAATTTTTATGCTCGAATTTCTACGGCATCGGAGAAAGTAACGAGCAAATTATTTTTAGGAAAAACAAACTGAAATGCCGATCAATAAGGTTTGTTTTGGAAAATATTTATGCTCGGCTACTGCTTTATTTACGGTAGCAAATGTTTCAGATATTCAAAATGTGTCTTCAGATATGTTAACATTCGGGATATAATACTTTTCAAATAGTTTGGTATTATGATAGTACATATCAGATCTGTAATGTTGTCAAAGAACTAGATAGGTACCTAGTAAACCCTTCAGCAGAATCGTTATTTTTATCATAATGTAATATCCAAATTGTTATGTAAAAGTTTTGGTAAATGTAGATATCTTTCGGTTCGTAGAGACATTGTATTACGTCTGCACGTTTCGTTGGTTTTATGAAATTTTGTTGGTAGAGTTGAGAGCAATCTGAGAAAACTGCAAATTATTTCATCAAAATGGAGCCTTCGTTCAGAAAATACAAAATATCTAAGATATAGTAGGTAAGTATGAAATCATTTCCTTTTTAATGCAAACAAGTACAGTGAACGGACATCTCTCTTATCCGGGCATGTTTGCCGCTCCCAATAGCGTCGTTAATAAAATTATTTCTCGTAAACGGGCATTCTATTGAGAACTTTTTTAGCATTTTTAAATTTTAATCTCCTTTGAGCGGACACGAAGCTCCGTTATGCGATAGATAAATGTATTAATTCTTTACTACTACAATTTGGTGAATTCCCAGTACCTATACCTACAGCCTACCTGTACAATACGGGATTTGCATATTTTTATTTATGATCTATCTTTCAAGGAATTACACTTGCTCAAAGTCACCCTGTATATTGTTTACTGATGGGTATAAAGATTATGACTAAGAAATGACTTCAAGAATATAAGTAGCTTCTGTGGATGAATTATACTTTAAGGAAACAGGAATCTATAGGAAATTGATAGAACTAACTATATCCTGGAAGGGTGCGTGCGCATATCACATCGGATAGGCCATATTATAAGTTTCCATTTGAATAATTAAATAAACATACATAAATATTGTAAACAACTTTTACCTCTGGTGTGATTCACATACTGAGTTACTATATGCTCATCTGGGTCCTAAAACTGCCCCTTACAAAATTGGGCGTCGAAAAATTTCCATTAAAATTTCAACTAGACCGGTCCAAAACCGGACGAAGTAATTTTTTTAACTCCGGTCGTGAAAGTTTCATTATCTACTTATTGTACTTTTCAAAACAGTTGTACCTATACAGTATTCAGAGGTACCAACCATCGATGGAGCGTTCACAGAAATTACTGCAATACCTAGAGTACATCAGAGAGATCGAAAACTAGATTATCAAAGGTGACCGTGCACGAAAAGCCGCTTGTCGTAGTTTAACAAACTGTTAGTGTCAGGTTGACAATATTAAATTTGACTTTTCATGAATAATTCGATTCAACTATGGCAAGCGGATTTTAGCGCATGGCCACCTTGGACTAATTTAGTCTTCGATACGAAGCGTAAGTACTTTGCGTCCTCCCGTTACAAAAAAAATATATATTTTTCTCCTAATCGATTACATAATAATTATAATGTTCGTTAGTGTATCATATTTCAAATGTATAACAAAAGTTATGTTTACTATTAATAAGATTTATCTAAAAAGTTATTAAACTTAAAGTGACACTACACATATCATGATGGCACGCATTACCCGATATACCTACACATGACGCCCCAAACCACATTGACATCTAATATTTTAAACTTTGGGCAAAGGCATAATGATAATGCAGTTTTAGAAATAGGAAGGTATTGTCGGACCCCTAAGATCTAAAAATCCAAAATGGAGAATGACAGGGAAATTTCCAAGCCTTGGTGTTTAAATTTAAAAACATAATTCACTGGAATTGCACTGTCTAATATGTATTGTTTTTTAGACGACTGCATATATGAAAGTAACCATATCGACCCCTTAGCCTACTTGCTGAAAGTTGACATGGTCACCACAGTTACAATAGGTATGGAATATACCACAGCTCCTCCGGTTCTATATAACAACAACAGAAGAACTTTTATAAATTAAATGTAAATGAATTAACCAAAGAACTTGCATTTCAAAATTTCTTAACGTTGACATAAATTAACGTACTTTTTTAATACAACTACCTATGTGTCTGCATAATGTCCGCAGTCATATAAAAAATAGTGTTCATAACTCGTTCGAAAATGGTAATATCATTGCTTGTGTGATTTTCCTTACTCTGCTTCGTCTCGTTCGTCAAACTTCACACTCGTATGATATGTGATACTTTACGACACTAGTTACGAAAACTAGGTACTGTTTGTATTCGTTTTGTGAAATACATAATGGAGGGAGAAAGTGATAAATAGGAATAACTAAATATATAAATACTCCGCATATATGTAATATGTATTTAATTAACAGCTGTCAAACCTAACCTTAAAATTTGATGATAATTCGTGTTTTTTTCATTTTGCGTGACGAATACAAAAAAAAGTTGTTCAGTCAGGGGCTGCAAGTAACGTTTAAGTGATCAGGTAATCAAACATTTTAGCATTCATGCATTTAGGTATGTATTTAATGAAACATTTATCTACAGTTATCAGTGATTTTTAGTTTTATTGATATTTCCTAATATGCTCTTTTCAGTCACCAAGCTTATTAAGCAATATTAATTTATTACTTTTATTACCTACATACTTATTGTACGTATGCTTTTGTTTTATGGGCTATAATAACTATATGCAGAGCTTGAATTGCTTTAATTGTTGCGACAGTTTTACAACCATTGCGGATTTCGTGGCACCATTTAAACTGTTGTAAATTGGATGGAACTAGGCAATTTTTTATGACACCTATTGACCATCTGCGTTACTCTTGAATATTACAAGTTGTACGACCGCAATAAAAATATTGTAAGTTGACCATGTCATCACGGGTGGTAATATGTAAGTACATATTGAAGTTTTCCCGAGCGTACCTACTTAACCAGTTGGTCGATTCCAGATAAGATAACCACTTAAATAATTAGATTTTATCTTTGATTTCAGTTTGGGAAAGTATTTTGGTTTTCAGCACTACTTTATTGTCCCACATAAAAAATTTAATATACAAAGGTATACAAAGGTACCTACCTAAATACCTAAATTAAAACATGATTTGTTAAATTGAAATGTTTTTTATGATTCATATCTCTGCCTGAACTTACAATTAGGTATAGAGATATTAGGATGATTATGTAACACATAATAGCAATTGCATTTTTAGGTTATATAATCGTAACGAATACCACTCGAGCATTTAAAACAATCCGATAAAACTAACCTCGCCATTCGAAATACGTCTCATGACTCGGAAGTTTAATCGATTATTTTCTATGCTCTTGTGATATTATAACCGAATATTACTGTTCCGACTATCTTCTAATTTCGTGCCCATACTATCCAAAACAATGAATGGTCCTTCGGACCCTTGGTCGGCACATCAAACACCATCAGATTTCTATCTGTTCGGTGTTCGGTCCACGGGGGGCCTTTCAAAACACGCATCGCATCCACTGTTTTAATCTCGCACAGAAGCCCCGACCGGCACGGGATTTGCGAAATTATTTTCTTCAGAATCGGATTACAGCCTCCCTCAGGTATAAAGATTTTTTTTTTCTCTTTCACAGTACGCAAAACGAAATAATTGCGACTGTTTTCCGATATTCGATATGACTCGGATGCGGCGGCTTCCCACGGGATAGAATTCCGGGATATGAGATGAGAAAAGTCGAAAATATAAAGGCTGTTGCTAGTTGGCGACACGACGCGTGTAGGTATGACTTAAATGGGAAACGGGGTAATTGCCTAATAATTAAGCGTCGAAGCCCAGATTTGCAATCATTTTAATTGCTTTCCGTCCCTTTTACAGCAGGGTGATGAGAGAAAGACTTTCAACATTCATCCAATTAGTCTTAGATGGAAAAAGAAAAACGTGAACACTTCAACTATTAATTGTGATGAAAAAAGGATTGTGCTTACGAAATTATTTACACATAAAAGTAGGTACTTTCTATGCCGGCATGAGTTCAAAAAACAGTTGAGCACATAACTTATAAGATATTTAACTCCAATTTTTCTTTGTTACCGAACTCAGGTACTTTTAAAAGTAATTCATATGATTAGCACTAACTATTTAAAAAATAAAATTCCGGTACTTTCTACAACATTGTTCAGATTTTGAATGCAGATACTAGGCACCTATTTTCCAAAACAACAACAAAAAATAGACTCATCAACTGTGAGCAAAAAGAAAATATTACTTCATGATGTATTTTCAACTTAAAAATCCCATGCCTTATGGCCGGACTGTACCACATTATGTGCAACAACCACTTTCTAAGTGCACCCCGACAACCCAACCCAGGTGTGCGAAAATCTGTGTTGTCCACCCTTCCAGCCATCTCTTCCAGGTCCTGCCGACCTTTCGTAATCCACGTCCCATCTGGGCCACTGCAATCGGAATTCCATTGTTCGCGGAGGGAGCCCACAAGTTCACGTGCGTTTCAAGGGTAGATTTACATTCGTAGATTTATGGTTCTCTTCGGAGGACGCGGTGTTGTTTTTTCTTGTGTTTTTTTCCAACGCAGAATTAAACTGACGAATTCACTTTATGCGTAATAAGAAGGGATTCCGTCATAACGAGTGTTCTGCTTCAAGTTGGCGGCAGTATCGGTAATCGATGGCGGCTGTGAGTGCGGCCCATTGTTGTCAGAGTCCATTGTTAGCACTCTAACCGAACCGGAAGTCGCCCGTACGAACCCAGTAAGCGCGGACGGCGAAGAGATGAGCGAAGAGAAAGTGATTTTAGACGGATTATTATAGACAAACTTTATGTAAAAAAGTTACCCAAAAAGTACTTTGTTATCTGCTCACCTTGGAAATATAAAAGACAATCACAAAATCTTGAGAAAATCAAGAATAATCATGATGGCCAGTTACTACACTAGTTCACAAAATCATCGCACCACTTCTATCAGGTCTAAGAGATCCACAAAAATGAATTGACAAGAGTCCAAACAATCGTTTTCTCCAATATTACGTTTAACCCCTGTAAGTAGGCAACCAACAAAACATCAAACTCATTGATGGTAGTTTTAAATTTTCAGTTGGTAGGGCTTCCACTCAAATTAAAACAAAACACCGCACCAACAAAAAGTGACTTTAAGTGACCTCAATAGAGTATAAAAACTGTATTGGATAAAATACAGTCGACTTCCTCTAAATCAAATTTAGTTTAAGTTTAGAGTTTAAGAAAGTAACATTAAAAAAATAAAGGAAATTTATTAACTTTTTCAATAAATATATTGTAGAAATTACAGTTTACACTGTTTACGTCTGTAGTGTAAAATATTTTAAGTCGTGCAACTTAGAATAGTAATTTACGTATAGAGAGCCGAAAGTGAGAGTTTACGCCAGAGGACTATTTTGAGGCCCGACGAAGGAGTTAAAATTAAAAATAGTTTAACCCCTAAAACAAATACCCGCCTATGGTCCCCATTTCATTCATTGTGAAGAATCCACAAAAATGCTACCCGATAAACGAATCGAAATAAAAACTGTTTAAATCGAAACGTGTACTAACCTACCATAATATGCATAATATTGAAGGGGTTAGGTTCGTACCGTGCGATCATATAAATTATAAATTAGAGTATGCTGTAAAATTTAAATTAGGTTGGCACTACTAACTTTTGACAATTTTATTTAAAATTCAAATGTCAAAGTGCTTACTCTAATTTATAATTTAAATGATTGCACTGTATCTAATAAACTCTATAACTTACGATAAATGTTGAGACACCGACACCACACATCCTCGAATACTTAGAAATTTTAGGTTCAATTTTCAAAACGCGATTACATCTGGGACGTCCGAGACACAAACAAGCGGCGGACTTCATTTGCATTATCTAACACTAACACCATAGAAGAAAACATTTTCGTGGTAATTACAATTAATAAACTCTTAGTATTTGCTTAAGAATCGATCACAGTTCATTTCTTAGCGGCCGGCGCGACACGATAAGTAAAATTTACTATCGACAAATTTGCGATTTCAGCAAAGTGGTCAATAGAAAAAATGTTTATTTTGACGAGTTCTACTTGTGGTTAAATTTTCTGCTAGGACTTCCATGACACCCTGTATATATATATATATATATATATATATATATATATATATATATATATCTGGAAAATATACGCCCAAAAATCTGTAAATGGTAGTAAGTATTATCTTTTAAAATTGCATTTATATTTTCTGTTTTTAGAATATTGAGGCATTATCTGTGGATCTGTTTCTCTAGAGATAAAGAATATTTCAACAATAAATTGTTATTACATGTAATTTGTTTGAGCCATCTTTAAAAAAAGAATTTTGCCATCGGCAAAAAAAAATATTTGCAAGTATCTTTGCAGAATTTGTTAAAATGTCTTCCAAAGGCTTTAAATCTTTTTGGGCAAAATTACTATCCACTTCATACCATTATGACAAATCTTGTAAGCAATTTTGACAACCAACAAAATGTGTATAAGTGGTTGGTCAGACTGAAAGCACTTCGGAAAATATGTAAATAAATAGACTAGGGCGTTTAGTAAATAGTGTGAATAAAGTAAATATTATTCCAATATAAGAAGTCGAAAATAAATTGTACACAGTATTTAAATAATGAAATCCAGAAAGCGGCGTTTCTTAAGTAAAACTTCTTTACGGACACTTGACTTGGGGAGTAAGCTGTTGAATGCGTGACAGAGCGTTACGAAAAGTGTGATCGGGCGAAAAGAACGGAAGTTTTAACAATAATTAATTCATAGAAAAAATGTTTGCCTTAACAGGATTCGAACCCGCGTCCTCTCCGCTGGGTATAGGCACTTCACACATTACAGCCATTTGCGTGTGTCAGTTTTGTATGCAATTGCGCTACCTATCCTAATCGCTACACATGATTGCCAACTTTTCGCTGACGACAAACTGAAACATGGATTATCCAGTACTGCAGAAGGTATTACTTGAGGATTCTCTAGCTCCATTTATAAACTTACATAAATTAAGAGCACTTTCACAATGGCAAACTGAAGTTTTACTTCAGTCGGTGGGTCTAAAGCACATATTATATTTTTCTTTTTATTTGCTGTCCTCCTTATGATTCCTCACTTAGTACGTTTATTCTCTCCGAAATGCGCATTCTGTAACCCATATTAGCTCCTTGGGCTATAGTTATAGTTTTACAAGGTGCCCGTTTTACAACGTTGAGTTGTACCTGAAATATCCAAATACAAATTTCAAATCCTCCATTCGTAGTCCTTATAATTGCATCAGTTATCCTCATTATGTTAATACATTTGTCTTTCTTTTTGTTAAAATATTTATTTATTTTCTTCTGAGAAGTTTTATTCTATAGCAGTTTGCATAAACGTGAAAATTGTTATGCTCCTGGATCTTCTTGAAAATGAACTGTGATGATTATAAATTTTACTAGCTGAAAAGCTTTGGTATGGTCATCATTTCCTGATGGTTGACGATCAAATTGATCTCAACACATTTTCATAGTCAGATTAAGTATTGAAACTATTTAAATATATTTAAAAGTTTAATTCATAAAGATAATGCCCAAATAGGGTTGCCTACATTTTTTTTTGACAAGACACCGGGTTGCCAGGTGTAAAAAGATAATATAAAATGAGCAATTTACCTTCATCGTTTTTTCTAATGAACCGTATATTAAAATGTAAGGAATTTAATTACGAAACCAATGATATAGGGTTGCCTGCACAAAAGTTGGTAGATCTATTACCTTTTTTTGTATCGAACTTCAAATCGTGATCTACCAACTTTTGCCCAGACGCACCTATATCATTGGTTTCGTAATAATAATTTTACATACATTTAACGATAGTTTAATTATTTATTCCTTTTTCAACACAATATTAGAGGTTTAGTTTATTTACAACCCTCTCAACCGTTTATTTGAGTACATATTTAGATTTTGAATTTTATAACTCACGCTAAATGTCAAAAAAATTACGTCACTTTTATGAGTGTTATGCCAGCTTGATCTTGTTGTTATCAGTGCGGGAGACTTCATTGTTACTTGAAAGACGTTCGAATTTAGATCATCTACGGTTTAGGCCCGTTTATTTACAATATGTATGTAAGCACTTTTGTTTTTAGAATTGGATGAGGTTTTCAAATCTCCCAAAAAAATTGGGGGTTGCCATTTAAAAAAAACGGCGATGACGTCATAACTTTTTTAAAGATGGCAAAAAAATAGAAATTGACCTGTTCGAGGGTTTTTCAATAAATGAACACACAACTTTTTGTTCCCAGGTTTCCAGACTAAACGACCGCACTGTGCATTACGGATTCTCTCTAACTTCGAAGTTTCTATCCATACGTCTAAGATATTCTATCTCTATTGCATTTAAGAAACCTGAAAAATTCTTAAGGATAATTATGAAGATTTGAAAAATCGTGGAAAATCTTTAGATGTCACTTATTGAAGCTGATAACATCAAAATTAAAACACCAAATAAATCCACAAATATATGAATAAACCAGAGGGATTTTTGAAGAGTCCCGAAAGAAAGTAAAAGACCTGAATTTCTTTGGAGCCCTACAGAGTTCTGAAAAGTCCTGAAAGTCCTAAACGAGGGTATTGAAAAATTCCTTGAAAATACCTGATCTAGAAGAGTCTTTAAGAAACCTGAAACATTCTCATCGATATGAAGTTTTTAGAAATAGTGAAAAATCTTTAGATGTTACTTGTTGAAGTTGATAACTTCAAAATTAAAACACCAAATAAATCCAGAAATTTATTAATGAACCAGAGGGATTTTTGAAGAGTACCGAAAGAAAGTAAAAGACCTGAATTCCTTTAGAACCCTAAAGAGTATTGAATAGTCCTGTAAAGTTCTATGAAAAATTTCTTGAAAAGTCCTGATCTGGAAGAGTTTTTAAGAAACCTGAAAAATTCTTAAGGATATGAAGTTTTGACAAATCGTGAAAAATCTTTAGATGTCCTTGTTGAAGTTGATAACTTCAAAATTAAAACAACAAATAAATCCACAAATTTATTAATGAACCAGAGGGATTTTTGAAGAGTCCCGAAAGAAAGTAAAATACCTCAATTCCTTTAGAGCCCTAAAGAATTCTGAAAAGTCCTGTACAGTCCTAAACGGGGGTATTGAAAAATTTCTTGAAAAGTCCTGATCTAGAAGAGTCTTAAGAAACCTGAAAAATTCTTAAGGATATGAAGTTTTGACAAATTGTGAAAAATCTTTAGATGTCCTTGTTGAAGTTGATAACTTCAAAATTAAAACACCAAATAAATCCAGAAATTTATTATTGAACCAGAGGGATTTTTGAAGAGTACCAAAAGAAAGTAAAAGACCTGAATTCCTTTAGAACCCTAAAGAGTGTTGAATAGTCCTGTAAAGTTCTATGAAAAATTCCTTGAAAAGTCCTGATCTGGAAGAGTCTTTAAGAAACCTGAAAAATTCTTAAGGATATGAAGTTTTGAAAAATCGTGAAAAATCTTTAGATGTCCTTGATGAAGTTGATAACTTCAAAATTAAAACACCAAATAAATCCAGAAATGTATTAATGAACCAGAGGGATTTTTGAAGAGTACCGAAAGAAAGTAAAAGATCTGAATTCCTTTAGAACCCTAAAGAGTACTGAATAGTCCTGTAAAGTGCTATGAAAAATTCCTTGAAAAGTCCTGATCTGGAAGAGTCTTTAAGAAACCTGAAAAATTCTTAGGATATAAAGTTTTGAAAAATCGTGAAAAATCTTTAGATGTCCTTGTTGAAGTTGACAACTTCAAAATTAAAACAGCAAATAAATCCACAAATTTATGAATGAACCAGAGGGATTTTTGAAGAGTCCCGAAAGAAAGTAAAAGACCTGAATTCCTTTAGAGCCCTACAGAGTTCTGAAAAGTCCTGTACAGTCCTAAGCGGGGGTATTGAAAAATTTCTTGAAAAGTCCTGATCTGGAAGAGTCTTTAAGAAACCTGAAAAAATGTTAAGGATATGAAGTTTTGAAAAATTGTGAAAAATCTTTAGATGTCCTTGTTGAAGTTGATAACTTCAAAATTAAAACACCAAATAAATCCAGAAATTTATTAATGAACCAGAGGGATTTTTGAAGAGTACCGAAAGAAAGTAAAAGACCTTGAATTCCTTTAGAACCCTAAAAAGTATTGAATAGTCCTGTAAAGTTCTATGAAAAATTCCTTGAAAATTCCTGATCTGGAAGAGTCTTTAAGAAACCTGAAAAATTCTTAAGGATATGAAGTTTTGACAAATCGTGAAAAATCTTTAGATGTCCTTGTTGAAGTTGATAACTTCAAAATTAAAACACCAAAAACCATAAACATGATAAATACATGGAAATTTTGTTTTCCAGAGGCGACATGATGTAGGAATCATTTATGACGACCCTATATAATAGTAGATACTAAAGTCTAAACCTCACATAATATATGACGATTAAGCAAATAGAGGTTACACTTGATATTCTAGACTTATTTGCGCGTTACGACAGGCTTATTTTAATTAATTATTGATTTTTGACAACAAAGCATAATACGAATAAGCCGAACGCATAATCTGAAAAGCAAAGATTAGATTTATTTCCTTTTAGAACTAATAATTACCAAAATAAAAGTTTGCAGTGACAGTGCAAAAAGTTTGATTGCTGTGATCCTTACTGAACGTTGGCAACGAATACACACAATCAGCAGGTTCTTTTTGACACCCTGAGGCTGATCGATCCCCTTGGATTTGTATAATGAAATGGGAATTTGTTGACTCTTAAATTAAAAAAAAAAAGATATTGAAGGAGAAAGTTTCGACTTGGTTCCCAAACCAACAGTACAGGAATATTTGAGTGGTGATTCCCAGAATGTAAGCGCTCTGCGACAAACCTTGACAACTTACTGGACTCACCTTAATTTGACAATCATTATCAACATAGATCCGTCGGAAAACTTACTAGAGACAGCTGAAACATTATAAGAGATATCACTGCCGTACTTGTAGCAAACTGACCCAAAATAATCCAGTTGAAAAATCTGTTGCTAATTTTTACAAATCTAAAAGAAACGATTTATTATTATCTCACTTGATTCATTCTTACTTTAAAATTCCTTTGTGGCGGTGGATGCACCTTACAAGTTCCCTCCCGAAATTTTAGTTTTCTCCCAAATGTTTTATTTCGTAGCACAAAAGTTCCAGCTGTGTGTACAACAAACAGCATCATCATCCCCATTATCAAACAATCTAGATTTACAAACCAGAAGAATGTTCTTAAATCCAGGTGGAGTAAATTTAAATTAAAAAATTTAAATATATCTAAGTCGTCGAACTCCACAAACTTTAATGAGCGTAAAATTACAAATGGAACATTTTTATATTCTTTAAGGGCTGATGATGGCAAAAAATTATTTATATTTATAATTTTTTATATTCTTTAAGGGCTCATGATATCAGAAGTGTTCTGCCGAAACATGTTCCATTTGTAATTTTACGCTCATTAAAGTTTGTGGAGTTCGACTTAGATTTTTTAATCTAGATTTACGTTGCAAAGACTCATGGGCCACATACATACCATCTGGTAAAAATATGCGATTTCGTAATTTGGTGACACTTTTACATTAAACCTTCTCCCCAAATCCGGATTTGTCCATCCGGTCTTCTGTTTTGTGAAATATGTTTATCTCACCATACACTAGTAAGGTTGACAATTATTCTTCTGCTTTCTTCTATTCTGTGTTTTACTTCCGGTATACAAGTGGCAGCTTTAGAAGTGATCGTACCCAAATATTTCACTTTATCATTCATCTGTATGTCGAAATTGGCATAACAGCAAAATATTCTGTTGAGGTATTAATTATTCCCCATTTCTTGTAGGTATACTATCTCTTCTCTTCTTAATTAGCTTGCACATACATATACAAATATCTAAATTAGGAAGGGTTACAGTTTTCTCCTCACGTATTAATATGTATATAGATTCTTGCGTTATTCTTGTTCAGGTGAAAGGTGAAGATGGAACTTACAGATACAGTTACAGATCCTGGATGCTGGAAAAGAAAAAAAATGCAACCAATAGGGAGAAAAAAAAAAAACAAATTCGAAGAAGAAGAAATAAGTTGTAAGATATTTTACCAAGTTTTTTGTTTAATGTAATGTAAGGCTTAGTCAGAAAACAATAAAATTAGTCAATATACCAAACCTTATTTAATGGAACCTACTGCTCCAAAAAGAAAAAGAAGTAGGAAACCAGCAGCAAAACCAGTATAAGTTGTGGGCTCAAAATCATACGTATGCCAAAAA
The DNA here is from genome assembly GCA_963583935.1 of Diaperis boleti. Lineage (NCBI taxonomy): Eukaryota > Metazoa > Arthropoda > Insecta > Coleoptera > Tenebrionidae > Diaperis > Diaperis boleti. The sequence goes on along the minus strand of OY757247.1, from coordinate 21,687,508 downwards.
CTTTTTTATAGTTCAACACTCTGTCATGAAATAATAAAATGTCAGAAAACGTCACACTATTTTTATGGATCTTAACTAATTTAAAGACTTGCCGGGGTTGTGTCGAACTATAAAACGTTGTATTACACTCGTTCCTGTGTAAATGTTATAATTATTGTTATAATTTTTTTCCACATCCATCCTCGTCAAATAGCCAATGCAGAATGAGCAACGCCAACGTGTAAACAGTATCCTTATTTTTGGCCATCTAGTTGTGGACAGGGGCCTTACTAGGTGAACCTTGACCAGTGCGCGATGCGCCAACATTGGAACGAACCCACTTGGCCTACACTTGCCATGCCGTCTGTATCCGGCATTATAAAATTCCCTCAAAAGTATGAACTGAACAACTTGAAATAGTGCACAAATTGGGCACGGACTGGAAACTATATATGTAACTTCAAAGAAGCTATAAAGCACTTTAACGAGAACAGTAGGAATCATCAGTTATGCGAAAAGAATTTTTATTAAACGAACTACCAAAGGGGTACGGGTAAAAACAGAACTTTTCTACCGCACTGATGGTAAAAGCAAACAATATGAAACTGTTTTGAAAAGAGGAACTACACAATCAAATCAAAAAAATTAAGAGTTTGCACAAACTCTTGGAAGATCTTCTGAGAAAGAATGTCATTGTCAAGTAGATGATGATGGCGGTCTAAAAGGTTAAAAACTAGTATTTTTGTAACTTTTGTAATAAACGCAGTTTTGGCTTAATTTTTAACCCAGCAAAATGCGTTTTCTCCTTCATGGACAATAAAAATGCATTTTTGAACACAGAAATCTGATTTTTGACGTAGACATATCTTTTGAATATAGATTCAGAAGAATCGGGTCTTTGTTGTTGTCATTTGCTTCGGCATCTGCACATGTTTGTTTGGCGTCATTTCGGCGGTAATTTTTCCGAAGATTGCAAGTGCAAGTGTGTTAATAATTATTGTTTTTATAAGAATGTGGTGTTTTGTGCCGACTTGTAACACCCACAGTGACAAAAGAAGGCCTGAAAAAGTTGCTTTGTTCGTCATTTGAGTAATTTTTTAATTTCGAAGTTTCAATTTCGCGCGTCTTTTGACGTCAAGTGCACAATATGGCTGCGCCCTATGTGGGGTCATATTTGTTAGCAGCATTGGATACAAGTTCGTGGTGTACACAAATGAGAATTTTACTGAATACTTACATATTGGTCGTCTGGTATATGGGACAATCAATATTTAAATTTGACTGAGAAATATTTTTTGCGTTATATTTAAGCTTCTTAACGTACCAAGCTGGTAATTTTAATAAATGGGACATGGGACGCATGAAGGATTCGCTCGTATAATAAGTCCTGTTAGAGTAGTTCCGTGTTTCTACTTCTCTTGGAGAAAATAATAGTTAAATTTATTATAAGTAGAAGTCGTACCCAATTACGCTTTCATAAGCATGTGAACGTTTTAAAAGTCTGCAACCGCAGCCAAAGAAAGTCAAAAACTGCGTGTAATAAAATTTGATTCAATTTGGAGATTGCATGTACCTAAGTGAAATATTTTTCTGGCCGGGTGTCTAATAAAAGCTTGAAATGTAGGAATAAATTGCGAATATTTTAATTCTTGATTGCTTACCGATGTTTATTTTAAGTTTACTTTAATTGAAACAAAAAACACAACGAGAGAACTGATGCCACAATTTGTAACAAATCATACCCTAATAAGTAGAGTGGCTGTTACAACAATCGCAAAAAAAAATAATTAAAAAGCAACGTTGCCATGTTATTCTTCAGTATGAAATGTACATACAGTTATTCCATCTTTTCCAGCCTGGATTCTGTACTTAGACTCTTCCACCTTATTCATTTAACTCTTAAATCCTAAATAAGTAGACCCCCCAAACATAATAGTACCCATTACCCACCGAAATTAATCATGAAACCTCTCTAATTGGATCATCATTCCAGCGGTTCTTCCGCACGAACTGTGCTAAATCAACAACGGCGTACTAAAAACCTCTTCATCTGAGTTCTTAGAAACAATTTAACTTCTTGTTGTGGGAACAAAACGAGTGCCGTGGTCATCTTTAACCTAAAAAAATCCGTCGAGTCACAACATGATCGCAAAGGTAAAAATAACGCGATTTCGGCCGAATAAACCGAAAATTTATGATGGTCGTTAATATTCGTGGAAGCTGGAGAATGACGGATGTCCCCGGAACATGCTTCCACAGTGTTGGCGCGAGTTAAGTCCTGTTCGAAGAAGAGTTGATCGTGTCGGTTCACATCCTTCGCGTATTAGGCGTGCTGGTTTTTCTTGTTAAATGCCTGCGACGTGTGTACGTCTGCATTCTCATGTGAGGATTAATGGGCGTTTAAATATTAATGAGCATGTCTGGAATTGTCCGAGTTTTAAGCTAGGTACCACGAAATTACGAAATGTAGGTAACAAAAAACGAATAATAAAAGAAAATAAAAAAGTCAAAAACAGAGAACGTACGGCATAACATTTTTTCTTGTAACTTCATGTATTTTTTTTTTGTATTCAGCTTGGTATAAAAGCAGTGAAAATAGAATAGAATTAATTTAAGTAATAGAAGCATACAGAAGGCAGACTTTTAGTTTCGTTTAATTTTCTTTTATAAAATTGATTAAATTATTTTTTTTAGTTTCGTTTTTAAAATTAATGAGGGACCAAATTTTTTGAGGCGTTTATTGGCAACTGACGGGCTTCACACGAGATGGTGTGTTTGGAAGGGTGTTATGGAAGTCCTAGCAGAAAATTTAACCACAAGTACAACTCGTCAAAATAAACTTTTTTTATCTATCATGCCGCTCCCCGTGAGAGTTTAAATTAAGAATAGTTTGACACCTAAAACCAATACCCGCCTATGGGTTCGATAAAGAGGATGTACAGAAAAGTTACCCGATAAACGAATCAAAATAAAAACTGTTTAAATGGAACACGTACCATTTACGTATTGTACGGGCGTACATATCTCAACAAATGTACGTGTGTCTGTAGGGGCCTTTAGAGATATTTAATAGTAACACTCATTGGTACCACCCCCCTCGCCGCATCTACAACTGACTCATTCACTAAGGGTATTGGAATGACAACTATTTTTTGACTTAAAAATTTTGAAATTGGATTGAACACGAGAGTGAGTTCTAGTTTTTAAAGGAAAAAAATATTCAATAAATGGTTCTTATTTCTCATCCATTTAGTCAGTCGATAAGTATAGTGGACTCACCCACCCACCACACTCACAAACGATACCAGAACGAACCATACGCTTTTTAGTCACAAAGAAACATTATACTAGTAATGAGAATAAATCCAAATTGAGATTTACACCAAAATATATTATACTCAAATTTACATTTTTGATGAATGGTACAAGCTGGTTCCGAATTACAACCATTTTCATATTGTATCCACCAAAAGAGATTTATTCCAAAATATATATACATATATTTAAATTTACAATTTTGACTGAATGGTTGACAAACTGATTCAAAATGACAACCATTTTCATATTGTATGCAAATTTCGTTTCTTGTATTCCACAGTTGTTCTTTGTGACTAAAAGCCATATGGTTCATGGCACCACATATGAACGCGGTGGGCGGGTGGTCCGCAGCATCCACAACTGACTGATTGACTAAGGGTATTGGAATAGCAACCATTTTTTGACTTGAGAATTTTGAAATTGGAATGAACACGAGAGTGAGTTCTAGTTTTTAAAGGAAAAAACTATTCAATAAATGGTTGTTATTTCTCATCCATTTAGTCAGTCGATAAGTATAGTGGACAGGGCGGCCCACTACCATAATATGTACACGTTGAAATAGGTTACTAATAATAAACTCTCTAACTTACATAGGGATGCAATCTTCTTTCGTGTAACGTACAACAATACAAGTTGACACACCGACGTATTTAACACATCTTCGAATACTCAAGTGTGGCTCTTCCTCAATAGTATCCAAAATTTCAGATTCAATTTCCTTAACGCGATTACATCTGGGACGTCCGAAATCTGGAGTTTGCCATAATTACAAACGTTGCACTATTTACACAAATCAGAAAAGCACCTGACATTGGATTCTCGGCATTTGAAAAACGTTCCATGTACAGATAAGCAGTGGGCCTCGTCTCAATTACCAAACGCTTAATTAACAAATTATTATTACTAGTATTTGCTCAAGAATCGAGCGAAGGTATAACACATAGCCCGACACTCGATTGAAGACTGCTATCGAAACCACACATTTTTTATCCCAAAAAAAGTTAGAAGGTGTTTTCACCGACGCCACAAAAACTTCGTCTTTCGTTCAAGTTCATGAACCCATAAGCGCAGGGTGAAATATGGGCCTAGAAAAATGTTCAAAAAATTGCGGATTTCAGCAAAGTGGTAAATAGAAAAAATGTTTATTTTGACAAGTTCTACATGTGGTTAAATTTTTTGCTACGACTTCCATAACAACCTGTATATGTCCCCTAATGAAAATCCTCATGCCATCCAGGAAAGCAATTTTCAGGAATCGGAGATCATTTAATTGGGCCTCATATTTTACCCTCGGGTTTGACTGGTGCAGCTTATTGTTGTGATTAAAGAAGGTGAGCTAGAGAATTTATTATTACTGACCTACTTCGACATATGCATATTATTGTAGGTTAGTATATGGGACATTCCATACCAAGTGTACCATCTAAAATTTAGATTCTGTTCAAAATTGGTATATTAATAGTACTTTTAAATAGCAACTCACAAGCGCCATCTGAGATTTTTTAGGCTGCTTATTTTTGATATGCATGGGGGTCAATTATAGATGAAAATCTAGGACGTGAAGCACTTAAATGTGTTTTACTCAATTCCTACTGACATAATCCAATATTTTGACGTTGAAAATGATCTAGAAATTTGAAAAATGTTTTTTTTTTTTTATCTTATGACTGCATTTAATTGCTTCAAATGTTGCCCAAAATGTAGCTTATGACTTCTTCTTTATTCATCATGAGTTTTATTGCGGGCTGATTTTGGGTTCAGAAGATATTTCTTTTTAAGCAAAGGGCAACAAAACGACGATTTTACGTCCAACATCAGCCCACAACCTACATTTTGGCTAACATTTGAAGCAAATAGAAGCAGTCATAAGATGGAAAATAATCATTTTCCAAATTTCTGGGTCATTTTCAAGGTCAAAATATTGGATTAGGTCAAAATTGCCTCGGACCATTTTGAAAGGGTATTTCATTGTGCCTCTATTGCAGTTATGAAATTGGAATTAGTGTCAGTAGGAGCGAAGTAATTCAAGGGTACTTATGTCATGTGTTCTCATTAAATTTATAATTCACCTCCATGCATATCATAAGCGGCCTAAAAAATTTCAAATGATCTCTACAATATCCGGAACCACTTTACTAGCGTAATTTTGCCCATCCCGAACGACCTCCAAAAAAAAAACGTCTGTCAGCCATTGCTGAAAGCTTACAACCCGCACAGACCCGTTCTTTTCCTTTGTGATCCACGTTGTTGAGCCATCCAAACCGTCAGCCCCCGTCGCGCTCCAATGCGCCAAGTGTTACCAGCTTGGCCGCCCACAGACAGAATGTTCCAACAAAATCGCGTGCCCCAAACAAGTGCCGACAATAGTCATGCCAATTCACATTTACAGCTGTTAAGAGCAAAGTTTAGGTTGGGATATGCCAAGATTGCAATATTAAAAAAATAAATTATACTATTATTACTAATGACTCGTATATGTTGTATTAAAGCTGTAACACGTCAGTCATTATACCAAATCATTAGCCAGTATATTAAGTACCAGAACAAAATATTTGGAATTCAATAGGTGTATTAAAAAACGAGTCCACGCACGACAGAAGTGAAACTTTTTATTGAACAACAAATAAATTGAGAATAGCAACGATGCAGGTATGATCTCAAAAGAAAATTACTCACCACTTTCAACGGAGAGAAGAAATACAAAATAACAATATAACAATATCCCCCACCTATATTACTGAACGTTACGCATTTTTGTGTCGAACGCAAATTAGCTGTTAATTAATTAGTGACAAAAGCTTACAGTGTGCGAAAAGAAGTTTCAGCTCAAAAATCGTTGCTGCGACGTTACTCATGACGTCAGTGGAGTGAGTAAGAAGAGGGATATTTGAAATCGTGTAGCCTACAAATGTGGGAGTGGAAAATCAAAAAAGTCTCTGATAGGATAGGGAATGCGAGAAGACGAAAAGAAAACGTTTTTAAAACGTGCTGACCGAAAACGACGACCACAAACCACTAAAACCCCTGCTGGGACGAAAATATGGAACTTTGACAATTGACGACAACGACAATGACGGCAATTTTGAAAACTTCGATCACATTTGGTTGCAGTCGTTCACTCCAGTGGCGTCAGTACTTCAGCTATTCCCCTTAAAGGCAACGCCTAGACACAATCTCTAATTCTTGTAGCAGCCTAGTTAACTTTAATTAAATTCCAAAAATAATTCCTTTCTTTTCTGTATCTGTGAAGTTTCACTTCTAAAGAGCGTGACGAACACACACAAAATTAATTTTTTAAGAATTACTTTTAAAAGGTAAAAGTGCCATATTTTGAACTTTTTTCCGATTTAGGACTGAAATGTGTTAAAGTTGTTTTATTTTTATTTGAAGTGTATTATTTTTGGATATTTACAATGTTAGTAAATTACAAATTCTCTTAAATAATAGACTGTCGGTACTGGTCTAGCGAAAATCCTCATTGGATGATGGAACACCATACACAGCACCCTCAAAAACTTAATGTATGGGCTCGTATCATTGGGCAGCACATAATAGGCCCATATTTCATTGATGGGAATTTAACTGCAAATAGATACCTACTCCTATTGCGTGATCACATTGTAGTCGATATTGTACAATTATTTCCGAATGCAGATCGACAAGGAATGCCAAACCGAGATATTTGGTTTCAGCAAGACGGCGCTTCACCCCATTATGGGGGCACTTAAAAACTAAAGTTTACAAAGAAAAACCCAAAAATATGGAATCGCAGAAATTCCACCTAACGGGCTACAAAATTCGTTATGCAATTTTTATGACAGATTAAGTTACTGTCAAGCTGCAAAGGTCTTCAGTTTGAACATTTAATTTAAGTTGAAGATTATTTGATTGAATAAAGTATTATGACCATTTTCTCTAAAATTTTGTTATCAAACTACCAGGTCATTTCAATAAAAAAAGACAAAAATCTGCAAAAAATTATTAGGTTGCCATTCAAAAACAAAAATCAGTTACGTTTCCATGAAATGCGTTGCCATATAAAAACAAACATCAGGTTAAGAAAAAGAGGACTTTTATCAAAGACATTTTGTCATAAAATTCATATTTACGGAGATAAACCGGCCAGAGAGAGAATTCTTAATCAAACCTTCGTTAATTCAGATCTTTTGTTGTTTGTACATAAGCTGCAGGGGTGTGTACTAGTGGACATATCAATATCTTATCGCGAATGTCGTAGACATGTCCATCAGCAAAGACAATGGTGTGAGTGTAATGGTCCGGAACTGCGATGATAGCTACCGAACCGGGCCTGCTTTTGACAGACACGCACTTAGTTAGCTGTCAGCGGAGCACCTCGACGACAAAACAATGCAACCAAACAATATCACCGAACGAAAGGGTTGAACGCAAAAACGGACTCGTTTCCGGAAGACGCACCTCTAACCGGATTATGGTTACCGCAGGAAGAAAACACGTCCGAAACAAGAGTTTGCACGAAATTATTTGCGCCCATCCCCGAAAATATAATATACTGAATGAGAATGAAACCTAGAAGGGATCATTTATTTTGATAAATTTTAATACGAGATGTTTGGCTACTAAGAAACTAAGAAATAAATTATGAAAGTTTCAAGCTGAAATGAAATAATTAAACACGCTGCATTGTGCCGGTTAAACAAAAAAAATCCGATAACGCAAAATAATTTTATCGGGGTTACAGATCGGGTTTATTTCTAATTTAATATTAGTGTTTTAATTGTATTTTTATATTGTTTGCCCCTTGGAGGTCAGTGCACCAGTACATTGTTTTGAAAGGTTATTATTATTAAAGTTACATGATTTTTTAAAATTTGACTTGATTTGATTTAATAACCTTAACCTTAAACATTAATAATAAATCTTAATGCAAAATAGATAGTTGAAGGTAGTGTGTAAAACGAACAGTAACTTTTTGTTACTGGAACATTTTAGTTTTCCTATAGGAAATTAATAAAACATTTACATGCAACAAAAAATTGATTGTATGGGTAAGAATTTATTGGTGGTTATAACATAACAAGAATAGTATTATGCTCCAATAACAAAAAAGTTTGTTGGCACTATAGCGACATAAATAATCTTTACTCTGTAAACACATTCTATGTTGTTACAGCAAAATATTTCTTTCTGTGAATTACATATCTATTTAACTATCTAAAATATAGTAAAACTTGCTAACAAAACATTTTGTTACGAAATTTTAAAGAGATACCATATGCACAGAGTGGAGCCAAATAAAGCATCCTGTAATACTAATTGTAACATATTAAATATATTTTTTTTATTAATATACTATTAATATACCTATTAGAGCTCAATTTGCATTAGCAAATTAATTAGAACACTGAGGAGAAACAACAAAACAAATTTATACATTAATAGCAGCCAGAAAGTCGAGCTGTCCGCCCACACTTGCAACCCCCATACAATTATTTTGCGTTAACGGATTTTTATTGTTTTACCGGCACAATGCAGCACAACGCGAGCACGATCGGATGCATGCCCGAAAAGATAAAATTTCCAACATTAAGGAGGGACTGAGAGTAGAACTGGCCCCCCCACACTTGTAACCCCGATAAAATTATTTTGCGTTATCCGATTTTTCTGTTTAACCGGCACAATTCACGACCGGATACACGCCCCTAAAGTAAAAATTTCCAACATAAAGGGGGGGGGGGGCTTAGAGTCGAGTTGGCCCCCCCACAAACATATAGATAAATATAGGCTTAATGAAGCAGCACATTTCAAAATTTTATCAGCACATCACAGCACATTGCTAGCACAAGTAAATGAGCATTTTGTTTTGGTTACATTTAAATGGGGGGGGGGGGGGCAACTCGACTGACCTAGATCTGGGGGGCCAACGGAAAATGTTCACTCAGACTCTTCAAGGAGGTATCGTTATCTTGCTGAAAGGTAATATTTGGAAGATCTCGAAGACAAGTTAAAAGTGAGGCAGTAAAACAACGACCTGTCATACTGCCTCGAATGAACACTAGTTGTGAATGGCTTCCATACGCAAACGCACCCCATATCATTAACACCCACGGTGCGGTTTATATGCCTTTGGATACAAAACAGAATAGACCTCCAACAAAATACAAGAGAAGTCACATAAATCGACCAAAAAGCGGTGCAGAAAATATGAATGGTCAGAAAATGAAGATCCGTTCACAAAAAAATGCGGAACAGGTGATTCGGATGAATTTTTATTTCATGAGGTCAATCCCAATATCACACCAGTGAATGTTTTAAACTTCTGTCTTCACAAGATAGTTGAATTAATTGTTGAAATGAACAAATCATATTCTATGCAAACAAATGCGACATTGAATGCAACTCCCGAAGAAATAAAAGTTTACGTGGCAATTATTTTGCTGATAGGTTACTTACGAACAAAATATATGCGAATGCCCAATATCCACAATAGGTTAGTGTAATAAAATTTTAGAACAAACTTCACAAACGCGATGACCACTTAATAAAACAAATTATTACCCAGCCTTCTATTCAATTTTTAAAAAGTGCGTTTTAGCCGCCTACTTTGTCAGAAATTGTCACCATTGTTTTTTACTTTTTTTACAACAAAGTTCTGTCGGTAATAAAAAAAATTGTATTCAAACCTTGTTAAAAAAGTGCCCTTGCAAATTTTGGGCAATTACAAACCTTGCGTACCGCTCGGTGCCCGAGGTCTGCAAGAGGGCACTTTCTTACCTTGGTTTGAATTATACCGGGTGTCCCAGAAATAACTACATTAACCAGTAGTAGAACTCATCAATGTCAACATTTTTTCTTGATAAAATTTTGCCCTAAACCCCGTAGTTATCAAGTTAAAATTAGTGGAAGTTTTGACGTTAATTTCGGTACACGCCACTAAACCCCTGAGCGATGATAACGGCACACGACAAAAAACTTCAAAAAACACTCGGAATCAATTTAAATCGCTCGGCGTAAATATACAAAAAATCTGAAAACTAACTTACTACACGTGTCTACTTCAACATCCAATGCTATTGAAAATTGTGGGGCCTAATAAATAACATGCGGATTTTTGTCTGTCCCTACGTATTAGACTTTCTGTACGTGATAGGGATTTAATTGTTGCTCTTTCTAAATGCTCCACATTCGATTTGCTAACCTTCGGGTATTGGTGGTTTTTTTCAGCATGCACAATGCACAACGTTAATGTAAATTAGGCACACGAGAAAAAGCAGGCATCTTTTACGATAATAACTTTAAAAGCGGAAGTAAAATACAATAACTCTCAACAGCAGGTAACTGATGCACCCCAGAGTGCAAAAAATTTAGAAGTTAAAATAAATATCCATAAGCGGCTCGTGAATATGAAGGGTTGCAAAAATGCTAAAAAAAATTAAGATTTCGAAAAAGTGGTAGATAAAAATGTTGTTGCTCTCGGCGAGTTCTACTACTGGTTAAAGTTAAAGTAGTTATTACGGGGACACCCTGTATACTATATTATTACATATACAGTTTGATTTCTAAAAAATCTGGTGCTAGACTATAATATGTAAATTTTGAATATTTTGTATATTTGATCGGTGAAACGAGTGTATTGGGCCCACTACTGTACCTACTAGGTATACACAACAGATTTACCAAGAAACGTCAACACAACACTAAGATATGGATACAAAAAGATAAATATGACCAAGTGTGCAATTATTGAATTCCAATTTCCAGTTAAAAGTGCGATTCAAATTTCGGACCAGCGCCCTCTACTACCGCCATAGATTTTTCCGAAAATGACAAATTTGGAAAAATTATTGGATACAAATTTCATACAAAATTTTTCTAAAGTGGCTACGATCCATCTATCAGTTGACGAAAGAATGTGCCTTTATTATGGAAAACAACACATCCATGGAAAACCTCTGAGATTTTGATATAAATATTGGTCAATTGCGGGTACGGGTTGGGAGCTAATGTTATTCAGTTGATGCAATCTTCCTCCTGAATTAGGACCATGCGCTGCACGGAGGAATTGTCGGTTGTCAGATGGCACATAGCGTAAACCCCGTTGGTAAAGTATATCGGCTTGGATCTATTGAAGAAAGAAAATCAAGTTGACTGCCCAAATGTTGTCATGAAATACAACAAATATATGGGAGGAGTCGATAGGATTGACGAAAACGTAGATTCCTTGAAAGTGGGTCTCCGTGGAAAAAAGTGGTGACCAATAACCAATAACGAACTGTGAATACCGTCGACATATTGTTAAAGTGTATGTATTTGGGAAAATTTGGCAAACTTCCACAGAAGAATCCAGAATGCAGTTCTTCAGTAGCATCAAGAATTCCTGTGGAAGTAAGACAAAGAGGTTCCTTCGAAGATCATTAGGTAAGAATAATGTTCGTAAAAGTAGATGGTATTGTCAGTACATTGTCACAAGCGCACAAGATTAATTAATAAATATTAAAATATCTTTAGTAATCTTGTATAGATGGTTTTATACTGTATTAGGGTAATCTGCTTTACGCAATGACGTGCGCAACTAAGAGCTCACCGAGTCTGGAGGACCAACATAACCTTGCTCCAGAAGATCTACACTTGTGTGGAGTAAGTTTGGATCAGTTGTTTAGTGATAGATAGCAGATATATTTAAGAACCCTGTATTAGACATTTATTTAGTAGTATATAATTCTTGGTGATTAATTATAATTATGTGTGTTCCACTTACTGAACTAATAAAACTTGGTCGGTATCACACCTTAGAAAACTTTGAAAACACCAAATTAATGTTACACGCAAATTAAATGGAGTAAGGTTATGTTGGTCCTCCAGACTCGGCGAGCTGTCAGTTGCGCACGTCACCTATACTGATCTTTTTGCACCATCAAAAAGTCATGTTATAATATGAGGCATAAAGATCATCTGTCATCTTTCTCATTTACATTCAAAACTAACAAAGAAACTTACTTAAAGTTGGTCTTTCCAATCTGTACTTACAGAGAACCTATATTTTCTAGACGGTCATGAGTGCTACCAAATTTAATATTATTATTTCCTAAATTTTAATCCACTCGATAGTTGGTTAGCTAAGATAAAAAAAAAAAACATTTTTAATGTCACTATGGGGAATTGTTCTTCTTTTAGAACCTACACTTTCGTTGCCAACATGTAATGATGATGTAAGTGGTGCTATAAATGCTGTTTACATATTGAGACTCGACTCGAACTTCATACGTAATCAGATCGTTACCAAATGCCAAGTTTAATCCCGCTAATAAGCCACTCATACTAGTTCGTTTATTTACAATAATTATCATTTAACATGAAATCGAGCTGATTGTATGTACGTGTAAATGGATATCGTACAACGACTATTTTTGTTGTTCGAAATTAAGCAACTTCTTGACAACAGCAATTGGACAAAACTTCTAATAATTTTTTTTTAATAGTTGTTGGTAATTAATTTGGAAAAGAAAATTTGAGTAGGCTATATTCGGGACGCAGTCACGAAAGGGGAACGTGAAACGTCTCACACAGAACTGACATCGTTAGGCATTTCAGTTAAAATTGTGGTTTTTCACTCACGCTGTTGGGTGTACCTGGCGTCCTTTAGGTGGATGCTGATGGTCTGGTGTAGTCGTCCACTTTCAAGTGTAGTCAAGCCAGCAGACGAAGCTGTGACGGTCGCTCGAATTGACAAACGTATTTAAGCGACACAGTGTAGCTCCACTTCTGCATTTTATTCGCTAACGCCTACCAAATTTTAAATAGACAACACATAATACTTTGCAACATTAACTTTGAAAATTAATTATTTATTTTTTTAAATAAAACAGAATGTTTGAGTATCGAAGGTTACTATCTATTACTTTTCAAATTAATTAACACATAGGCTGCTTTGCGAATTTGACTTCCACAGGCAATATGATTTATGAAGACCGTCATGAGTACATATCGAAATTAATATACTAATATGAATTACTTAATAAGTAATTACGTAAGAAAAAGAAACTTGAACTTCTTCCCTTTGTCGGCCGGTTCCTGCATTGCGGCTTTACCTACCAGTTCCACCACACCTGGTTCAGTAATTTGCATGACAATCCCTAAGCACCTGGAGGAAGAGCTCGAGTTCGTTGGGGCGAATTTCGGGACTGCGTACGTCCTCTGACTCGATTACAACCGGCCAATTTAGCCGAGATTAACTCCACCATGACAAATTTTATTTTAAAACAAACAAGAATATTCAATTAGGTAGCGCAAAGGGCGACATAAATCAAGTTAAAAATTCAAACTGCATTAGCGCAAACGGAGGAACACGGGGTTAAGTTAAGACGGGCGTGGGGCGCGACGAACGGAAACGGAAACGGAAGCGAGCGCGTGCGTGCTAATGACGGCAGCAGCAGAGGCTCTCTTTGCCAGAATTCGCGCTGCTGCTGGATCGACGGGGGATGACTCATGACCATTATCGCTAAAATTCAGAAAAGAAGTGAAAGTTCTGCCCTAATTGTAGTTCGTCCAAGATTCTGACCAGAATTTAATAAAAGAACTAAGATTAAGTTATAAACACCCCAACACGTGGTGGTATTGTTTAGGAGCTGGGATTCTCTGTCCATTTACGAAAGGATTTGTCCGACAAGGATATTTTAGAGGTTTGGCTAGACAATCAAGAGAAAATTGATGTGATGATTCAACACCAAATCTACACATCAAATATTCCGGTTTTACAATCTGAAGCCAATTACATACCTCCAACAATTTTGTTGGGGATAATGAAAAGGGAAGATATTTTCAACTTTGAATTTGGAAAGTGAACAGTAGCATTAATTATTATGTAAACCAGAAGAATGTCGATAAATCCAAGTGGTCAAACTTTTTGACTTAGATATATTTAACTTTAATTTAAATTATTATGTAATTAGGTAGCATTACCTGGGTAAATTTTATGTTTTCATCAAGGCATGTCTTAGCTTAAAAATTGGATATAACCTCACTTCTAAATGTCATTGAGCACAAAAAAGTAACACTATTTCAATTTAATTACACATAAACAGTTTATTAAATTAGGTGTTGGAAATGTCGTCCGGATTCCTCACTGCACTTTCTTATTCGTCTTTGTAAAGATTTTAACACATTTTCTAAAATATGTGGCGCGTTACTAATTTCTTATTAATAAGCGTCACATGCATTGAATTCTTGATGTGAGGCCACAAAAAAAATCGCACGTAGCTAATAACTCGATCTAGATAAAATTCTTGTAACATGAGTTTCATGAGTACAGTGTGGTGGCGCTCCATACTGTTGAAAGTACCCTTCCTACAGTTCATCAAAAAATGGCTGCAAAATTTCTTGCCGATACCTTTCAGCATTTACATTGTCTAAAACCATCGGCCGTTAAAAAAAATGTTTCGAAATCAGGTAAATCTTCCATTATTTGTCTCGCATTTTCGGCAGCCTCTTCAGGACGTTTTAGCGGTCGTCCAGTAGTCTTCCTTTGGAAAAACTGCCGTACACACCGACTGAGGTTGTCTTTGAATGCTTTTTTTTTTTCAACAATGACAGCGAATTCAGCACGAAACTCTTCGAGACTGAATACACTCATACACCATCAATTTTGGAACCGTTACAAAAATAACTTTCAACCATAAATGTTTTCTGTTCTAACGTGAACACCATTTTGCAAAATAAAGTCAAAAACAAAGCAAATATCCAACAAATAACTCAACCACGCGAGTGACACTAGTGACTTTTGATTGGCGGGTGATTCAAACTACGACATGCCTTCACGGAAACAAAAGTTTGGCAAAGGTAATGCTACCGGATTATTAAATGAACACATACATTTATAACATAAATTTAAATTATCGTGCTCATTAAGCTTTTTCACTTGTGATATCCTACTTGTTATATTTTTTCGACTATTAGTCAATGACATATTACCTCACAATGGCCCATACATTTCAGTTTATTTATAAATAAGTAGCCACCTCCGATAATAATTGTTAAGCTTCCTAAGCACGCGTATCTAAAGACCTTCTGCGACACATGAATGGCCCCAGATTGCAAATTATGCCAGAAAGAGAAACCAACATCGACCGACTTTTAATTCATCGCTGCGCTGCGCCATTGTCATCTTTCATCTCTATTGGGTATTATTACGTGTTTATACTTAGCGCGTATTTAAAACTCCACCATTCAAGCCACATTACCGGATTAAACTCCTGTTATTTACACGGGATCGTGAGGCGTTAAATAAATCTCAACAAGACGAAAAAGTCGAATTGTTATTCAAAGTAAGGCCTGGAAATAATCGCGTAACGCTGCTGTATATATTAAGACAATTGATAGTCAGTCTGCCAGTGACACTAGATAGATATCACTGACATGCGGAGCGATGACGTAGGAACACGTGTCGGAACGCCCCTTCGTTTACGGATCCTCGAACTATTTAACCTACAATTTTCGGACTTATTAAAAAGGCAAATATTTGGCGAGCCTGCGAAACGGAAGATGCGTCAAACAAACGAATTGCGGCCACTTTAAACTTGACGAAAAATAAACAAACGAGGATAGAATTTCTAGAAAAACAATCTGAGGGGATCGAGCATAGGGAAATTTGTACAAAAATTATCTAAGTGGGTAAACAATGGAAGGGTAGGATAGAACTTGCGCACGTGCCACCTGCGAACTGGCCACTTTTAAGACCTTTAACATCGTACGAATGGGGTACCTATAATATTGTTAATAATACCTAATAACGTAATACGTGTTCGAGTGTTTCGATTAGATGTATCAAACTACATATTTTTTGGCAATTGTATACCCCTCAAGCCGAAACTCTGATGTCAGTAACAATTTTAAAAAGAGGCAGGTTATATTGCACACGACACGTCAAGAACTGAGTCGCAGAAATTTTTTCTCGAACACTCAAATTTCTGGAAGATAAACCTCAATATTTTGCCATTATAAGAAATTCTGGCATTATGGATTTATAATAAATTTTGATGGTATTTTGTTTAACAGTGAAACACTTTTTACACAAATGGTGCAAGAACGCGAAAAAAATGTATTTTTTACAATATATAGGTACCTATTCATGTGATAAAAAAAATATATTATGTATGTTGCTTAGCAGGGTACCTTGAGTTTTAAAATTCCCTGACTTTTCCAGGTTTTCCAGTAACATTATATCGAAAATTCCAGACAAAATAGAAAAACATTTAATATAAAGATGTCAAAGATGTGCGCTTAAAAAATAATAAAAAATAAATAAATAAATTGCACTCCACTATTGCTGAACATGCAACGTTCGAATAAGAATCGAAAATAAGTAACAATTATTACATAAGTTGATCATACAGTATGTCCCATAAATAACCACATTATTTTTAACAAGAAGCAGAACTCATCAAAAGCAACAACTTTTCTATACACGACTTTTTCGAAAACTTTAATTTTTTTTTATTTTTCATCAATGATAGTAGGTAAGTTTTTCTATTTTTAGTTTATTTACGTCGGGCGGTTTAGATTGTTTCCAAATGTTTTCTAAAGTTTTTTGTTGTGATTATTATCAAGCAACCGAGCGATTCAGTGACGGGTAACTAAATTAACGTCAAAACTCAAAATTCAAAACGTTCATTTCTAAATAGAGCATTTCTTGCTCAGCCTGCCTTTTTAATTTAGTTAGCTGTTTCACTTTACGTTTGTATTCTCTCAAGAATTTATGTATTTTGGATGAGCATTTTTTGCCACTTTTTCTTTCTGAGAACACCATAATTTTAGGATTTACAGTATGTTTTAGGCAACATTTTTTTATCGGTCTGTTTTGTTTTTTGTTTTGAATACCACACCAACAGAACTTATTGGTTTTTGGAGAGTTTGGTCGCAAAATTTCAATTTCAGAAGTTTGCCCATCGAATAATCTTTGACCTCTTCAGGTTTCATAAATCGTTTAATCAAATTTCTAATTAGTACTTCCAGATCACTGCATAAAAATGGTACCATGGGTAGATCGGATTGATATGTCCTTAAAAATGGTTCTAAGACAGATGCAACAAGTTCAAAAAATGCCAATTTTGCTTTGATTCGTTTTGATAGGTACTAACGGAATAATCCGGAGGGCCATATTTTAGTAGTAATAATCATAAAATAAATCTCGCCAAAAGTTCAAAATTCCCTGACAATTTCGATTTTGTTACGATTTCCCTGACTTTTCCCGGCCCCATAAAAATTCCCCGACTTTTCCAGGTTTTCAAGGTTTTCCCGGCCGCTGGACCCCCTGCTTAGCTAATTGATATCACCTTTTAGTCAAGGTGACGCGTTGAGGGGGTCGAGTCGAATCTTATCCAATCTCACGTAGGGAGAGGGAGCAAATATCACGTATTTTTTTTTTGCGCAAGAAACAGTGTAAAATTGCGAGAAAACAGTTTAAATTAAGTAAAACATGTTTATTTCATACTGTTTCATATTTGTTAGTTTTACGTCAGAGTTTTGAGTCCGGAAAATGGGACTTTACAGTACAAGTCCTGTAAAAAAAATACAACTAACAAATCAAACTGTTGTCATAGATACTCAATTCATGGATGTTTAAATTCTGAATTCCAATTTAATTTTTTTTAATGAAAACAATGATTTAGTATCTGTAGCATGAAATAAAACGCATTACGAGATACGTCCGGAAACTTTTACAGTAACTTGTCTCAAAATTCCAGACTCGGCTCCTTCGTCGCCTCGTCTGTAAACATTTCGACTCGTTACTGTAAAAATGAGTTTTCCGGACTTATAACGTAAATTACTATTCTCCAATAAAATATGTCTAATTGTAGGTCCTACACAATAATCTAATATACATATAAAAATCCATATTTGTTTGTTTGTTATTATTTTATGCGCTCTTACACCAGTCCCTAGATCGTTATGAAATTTTGACACAAATAATATTCGCATGGTGTCACTCCTTTTTCGTAAAAAAATATTTAAAGTTCAACCGGGTGAAATTGAGTACTCAGATGTGATTTTTGAGGTGTAGCAACGCAAACTTGTGTAGCAACAGTATTTAAATACATACGCATTTTGAAAAATCTCAAGTTAGAGTAGGGGTGGAGGGGGTCGAGACAAATCTCACGACATCTCACCAAGGGAGGAGGGGAGTTCGAAAAATCGCCAAAATCAATTTTTCAATTACGGGAGTAAAATGTATCGTTCTTCTAGAGATTATTATATGCTATAACATCTTAAAAAAAAGAGTACCTAAGTTCACAATTAGATTAACTGATACTGGAGACCTGCTAAAAAAAATAAAGAGGATACAAAGAATTAACAAAATACTTTAGATAATGGAGGGGCCAACATAGTAATAATGGGAAATCTAGATGAGCGGCAATGGTTAAGCAATTGTGCTTAACCAAGATCTTCTTATCGTCTTAACACCATTGGAGAAACAACTAATTAAAAAAGTAATGGTAGCAAAGAAATCATCAGCAATCAACAATAAAATGAGTTTTAGCAAAAATTAGAATTATACAAATTCACGAATTGACTCTGCGATAAATCGTGGCTATCGATATGGGTCGATCCATAGCACCCATCCAATGCGCGCCAACCGAACGTGTTGTTTTAAAACGTTCGCGCAGTGCCATTTGTTCATACCTCTAGGACGTCCACTGGCGTAGTACAAGGTACACCATTTGTTCAGGTCATTGCCTGCATATCCTCGCTACAATCGAGATCCTAATAAGATCTAATCCTATTCTTATACATAGCGATAAAATTGTTCAATATTAAGTACCTGAGGCATTGCTACGTTCAGTATAGCCGTAAATAACTAGGTATAACATAACAAATAAAAAAGTCTTAAATACTTATATTAGTTACATAGTTAATAATAACTAATAGTTAGCTTTGAAAAGTTTTAACATTTAGTGGGTGTTGATCAATATAGAAGGAAATACCAATCAGAGCTACAAGATAAAAATGACAAATACGAAAGATAGTGGAGGACGAGTTCAACAGAGTGATCCCCAGGTGGGAATAATAAGAGCAAAATGATAAAAAATCTAGACCTAGAGAATAAGGATAAAATGAGAAAAATCATGACCAGACAGTAAGACGAAATTTGTCTTTCATTTCACATGAAATTCATAGCAACCGGCGTTTAAGATCGTCGCAACTCAACATGAAATCCGGCTGTAAAAAAGAAGTACCAAAAAACTGAGTCAAAAAATTATAATGCAATAACTATTGTAAGCGATTATTTTATAACGGCAAGGAAGTGCGCCACCACGTTACAGCACAATGACAGTTGGCAACACAAACCACTAATCTGTGGTTGGCGACATTCGGATTTAGGCGCGCTGTCACTTGCCTTTTGAAGGGTGTGGTGCCATGTTCATAAAGTGTGAATAAAGATAATGATTGTAGGACTGGGTCTTCTGTGATTATTTTATACTATAGACGTTAATTATACTAAGCAAAATTCCAGAAAGGGAGAAGGTGGAGCATATAAATGTAGTTGAAAACCTCAGCACAAGAAAAAGCAAACATCAAGACATTTTCATACTGCGACAATTATCGGCAAAAGCGCCTTTATTTATTTATATCCAAATGTTTTTTTTTGGTCTTATAAATATTGTGTCAAAAGTAAACAATTGTTCGAGCTAAAAAATTTGTTCAAGCTCAAAGGTGTCAACGATAAGTTTTTTTGTATTCATTTTGTGAAATATATATGGCCGAAAGTGGTATATGAATAAATATATAAATATATCACCATAGGTATTTAATTTGACAGCTGTCAAAGCTAACCTCAAAATTTGATGTTAATTCCAGTTTTTCTCATTTTGGGTTAACGAATACAAAAAATGAATGAGTGCAATGACAGCGCACTTGTATCGAGATCTACTATTCTCGAATATCTAGTAATGTATTGGTTCTACGCTAATTTTACTTGTTAAAAAAATATTCATAATAAAATATTGCACAAAGGAGGTCTTTTTGCAGGATCTTTGTGCAGATGGGTTATTTGACTGAACCACTATAGCTCCAAAGAGCTTTTTCCTGAATTTAGAGATTTTCCACAAATGAATATTCGACCTAACTCCGTAGGTTTTTATCCACTTGGTTCCGTAGTTGTAGGTAAGGATAAGTGATAACTTTTTGACACTCTGATCCTCTAGTTACGATCATGTAACCAAGTGGTTATTGATAAAAATTTCCTTATTAATTATTAATTTACATTTAGAAAATGTCAAGAAATGTTTATATACATAATTAATTAATTTTGCTCTGTTTCTGGTCTGTATATAGATCTTTATGATTATCTGTATCTTTATCTTTACCTCTACCTCTACCTCTACCTCTACCTCTACCTCTACCTCTACCTCTACCTCTACCTCTACCTCTACCTCTACCTCTACCTCTACCTCTACCTCTACCTCTACCTCTACCTCTATCTCTATCTTTATACATACACTACTCACAAAAATTAAAGGAGCAGAAAAAAAAATCCAAAACATTCGGTGATTTTTGACGGGCTGTATTTATGTGAAAAATGGTCGTACCAAGGATTTAAAAAAAGCATTTCAAATCTCCAAGATTGTAGTTTTCCGATCTTTTGGCCAAAAATTTTTGGGAGCCATGTTTTCCACGGAATCCAAAGAAATAGCGCGGAAGTTTTTTTTTACAAATTTTTGACCTTTTTTTTGCGAAGATATACGATATTAAAAGAAAAAGAATCCTTGTGCCTTCAACCATTGATATCTCAGCAACCAATGATTGTACACGAAATCGAAGGGCAGTTTCGGAAACTGGAACAAATTTGCTATGAAATTCAATCAAAACATTTAAGGAATTTTTTTTCCCACCCACAATATCGACTTGAAAACAGTTGAAAGATTCGGCTTTTTCCCTTGTTTTGGTAAATCGACCGCATCTTCACAAATATTGATGAGGAGGCTAAGGACCTTAGGGAGTTTTACACATCAATGTACCCTTAATAGCCCTGTGAAACGGCAAATGGATCCATCGAGCGTTTTTTTTTCCGATTGATCAAAGTTTAGGAAAAAATTAAAGGAGCAATATTTTTGTTTTTAAAAATCGTGTAATCTTCATAAAAATAGAAAAATCTAATTTTCTTTAACTTTGTTCACAATTTTGTATCTGCTACTGGGGGAATTTAAAAAAATAAAATAAAAAAAAACATTTCTTTTTCGATTTATTTTTTATTTTTAGCCAATTACAGACTTATTTTTATACAGATTTGTCCTTTCCGTATCTAAATTTTCCCTATTTTAAATTTATAGAATTCATTAAAAGTTCATGACCCCAAAGTATCGAGTAATCGTTCATTCATTTGTAAAAAGGAAATTAAAGCTGAATAAACAGGCTATATCCGGTTCATATGATGGTTCAACCCGAAATAATTTTTCCGAGCCCGTGGAGTAAAAGAAAGAAGAGATCGGAAAACTAGAATCTTGGAGTTTTAAAATGCTTTTTTTAAATCGTCGGTACAACCATTTTTCACATAAATACAGCCCGTCAAAAATCACCAAAAAATTTGGAATTTTTTTCTGCTCCTTTAAGTTTTGTGAGTAGTGTATATAAAATTCTGGTGTGCGTGTGTTCGTAATTCTTCTCCTCCTAAACGGCTTGCCCGATTTTGATAAAATTTTTTGGATGGGTTTGAGTGGATCCCTGGACGGTTCTTAACTACAGTTGAACAGATGGCGCAATTTTTTTTTTTATTTTTTGACAGAATCTGACGTTTTTTTGATATTTATTGGATCACCTGGATGACAAGTGGCGCTGTTGTCGACGTAGAGTTTTTTAATAGTTCTTTAAAAAACATTCTTAGCAACGTATTGCATCGTAGTACTCTTGCATAGTAGCTTGGCATTGTTTTGACAATTTTTTTGTGTGGGTCTGAGTGGATCCCTGGATGGTTCTTAACTACAGTTGGACAGATGGCGCTGTTGTCGAGATCCAGATTTTTTTTTTTTAATTTTCTGACAAAATTTTGATGTTTTTTTTTATATTTATTGGATCACCTGGATGACGACAAGTGGTGCTGTTGTTGAGGTACAATTTTTCTTTATAAAAAAAAAACTTTCTCGTAGTAGTCTTGCATATTAGCTTGGCATTGTTTTGACATTTCGATTTCGGATTGTCGAGTTCTGATATATTCCGTGTATTATTTTAAATAAAACGTTTTATTTTCAGTTAAATTTATGAAGTGTTAAACGGTTGGTGAAATGGACACATGTAAGTATATTCTATAAATTAATCTAGGTATATAATAAAAATGAACTGCTGTACGTTGGTAACCGCATCACTTGAGAACGACTGGACCGATTTGGATTTTTTTTTTAATATTCGTAATAGTCCAAATAAGGTTCTTTCGAAAAGAAAAAATGTAAAAGTTGAACGAAAAATTGGAAAATTGGAAAAAGTGAAAGTGCTTTTTTCTATCCGATTTTTGTATGAACCATAAGTCACAATTGGAACAAGGGATATGAGTAATTCTTTTTAGTTTTGTTCGTTATGGTCCTCAAAACGTTTTCAGGAAAATAAAATTCTAGACAATAATAATTATAAAGGAAAGTCGGAAAATTCGGACAGACAGTAAAAATAATAATATTTGAATGCACTCTCGATCATAACTGGCGACAGGAACGACATCTTTTGTTGTTTTTTTGTTTTATTCATTATACTCCCGGGATGGAAAAATGTAACTTAATTCCACCCTAAATTTATCTTCTATATAAACAAAAATCAATTTCCGCATGCATGAAAGATCATCACTTCAAAACGGCTCGACCGATTTGGCTGATTTTTTTTCGCTGTGTTCGTAATTGTCAGAACAAGTGTTGTTAAGGCAAATTTTTGGAAAATCCACCAGAAAATCGGATGTTTGTCTGAACTCAGCACCATAACTCGTTTTTGTTTTGTTCCTTATGGTCCTGGAAAAATTTTGTGGAAAATAAAATTCCAGACAATTACAAAGGAAAGTGAAAACAAACTGCAAAAAAAACGTAATTCTTGTATGTATTTCCGATCATAACTGACTATAGGAACGACAATATTTGGTTGATTCTTTTTTTGTTTTGGCTCCCGGGATAGAAGTAACTTGAATATTTTCAATTGAAAATCAAAATCGGGAAACAAATTTATTGAAATTTGGACAGGACAGCGTCTGTCGGATCAGCTAGTTTTTTATAACTTCTTGCAAGAAAACTAACCTTGGTCTTCCTCTTCATTTTTTTCCTCCCGGTTCCCAGATTGCTATCGTGTGTTTATTAGTTTTTATCCTCAACCCATTTATATCTTATTATGATGACCACCATTACACGCACGTGAGGCCAATGGTGGTCAAATACTTCTAACGGTGCGAACACACCAGGCGAACGAAGGCCAACGAACGGGTTCGTTCGCCAATTTTAGTTTTGGTTTGGACAGTTTAGCGAAGGCCAACGACGGTTCGTTGGCGTTCGTTGGCCATATGCCATCCGCAGAGTGTCGGTAACATCAAAGGAAGTTGGAGGAAATCGACGAATGCAGTATAGCCATCGCCAAATCTCATTCGTTGACTTCATAGAAAAAAATGTAAATAACACAAACAAATAGGTACATATTTTGATTCGAAATGACCATTACTACATATTAATGATGAACAGTTTCAACTAACATTTAAGCGTTTACGTAGATTAGGGAATATTTCATAACTTATCTTGTTAATTTATTGCGACGTAAAATAAGATCAAGATGGCGCGAAAACAAAAGACGCTCGCCATGTAGGTACGAACGAGTCGTGCAGATTGACAGGGAGGGACGTCTATCACTTGGGGGCGGTGAAGAGCGAGACGTTACACACTTCACAGGCGTAAAGGACTTTTATTGTTTTAGTCTTGTGTGTGACCACCATTGCCCGCTGACCACGATTGCCCTATTATCCCTTACATACCTAAAACATGGTGATTATAAATTATTTTCCATCAAGTTGTGCATTTCAATGAAGCAAATGGTCGTTCAAAATACGTTATCAAAGTCAACTTGATGGAAAATCATGTATAATCAGCCTGTAGAATACACCACCTCATCAGACAGTGAAATCCCGTTTTGGTGCATTTTTGGTCTTCAGGTGTCTCCACCATTTTATCGTTCCGTTTTCTCGTTGCCGTCGTCGTCCGGAAGCGCCAGTAAAAAGCGGTTTAGATAAAGGCATCCTCCGCTTATCAGCGCTGTATTCGGTGGCAACGTGATATTTTCTCGTTTGGTTCGGTCGGGGCAAGCCACCGGCGCGACATAATGCTTTACATAAGTTAAAATTATCGGACATCTCGTGCCCACGCGCCCACTATCTCATGCATACATTACAACCCGCTCCACGTATCCTGATTTACGAGCTGCCGGGACAAGGACGTAATTGCCACCACAGCTTTTTTCTTGTTCTTCTGGATGGAGCACCCAACCTAACGCAATACAACGCAATGTTGTGGAACTTGATTAGGCGCTAATGAATTGTGTCGGCGGCGCGTACAATCGGATTAAAGTCGCCCGGCCCCGGCTACCGCCCCAGCCCCAGCCCGGCTTCAGACACACGTTCAATGTGTTTTTCGATTCAATTATGGCACGCCGATAGGAATTTTAACTGGGGTAGTGCAGTTTCAGATAAGAGGGTTTAGGGCAGGGGAAGGCAGGAACGAACGGACGAAGAATGAAGATTGAGGTGCGCTGCATTTTAGAATTTAGAGAAGCGACCGGGACTGAGCTGAATAAAAATCGACTCTATTAGATTGAGAGGGTAAGGCTAATCTCACTTAAGGCACTTAAGGGACGGTGGACGCGCCCCTCTCAAAACATTTTTTACTAATTCTTTATTGTATTTACGCACCTGTGGATACAAAGTCTTGTACTCCTCGAAAATATCTATAAGATGGGAAGCAAACCTGTAATACCTGTCGAGACAATGGGTGAAGTGAATAAAAATTAAGCTTTTGCTCCTAGCATTTAGTCTTAGTGGTAGCATTTGCTAGTAAGTTTTAGTAATTAGTAGTAGCAAATGCTACAAAAAATGTGAATAACCTTTTCCTATGACTTGTTAGTTTGTGCTGGAAAATTGTAGCATTAACTGGAGTAGGTAAAGTGAATAAACAAGAAAAAGCTAAAACTACCCCCTAAAAAGCAAGAGGCAAAAAGAAATGTACGAAGGTTGCGAACGTTGTAAAACCTATGGATATTAAAGATATGCGAAGGTATTATTCAAATTCGGTATGAAATGGCAGATTCTATGATAGATTCGGACAGCAGTAAGCCAAGCGAAGATACGCAAGCAGACAAAGGAGCGAATAATAAATTTGTGGATGTACTGGAAAATTTTGAAGTGGTTTTTAACTAGTCCCAAATCCCTAAAATTAGAACGGCAAAAGAAAAAGCTTTAGTAGAACTGCAACAGCAGTATGTGACCACCTTTGAGAAAGAAATGTCGGTAAAACAATTGTCGAAACAATCCAGTCTTTATGATTCGGTAAAAAATCTGTTTATTTGGACAACCATTTACAAATTACGTAATAACTTTTAGAAAGAAAATTATGATGGTGCAAATAAACGGTTTTCAAAAATAACAATAGTTTCCATTTATCAAAAAAAGAACAAGTTGCGTAAGTAGTGGTATCTATATATTGTAAGTGGAACAAGAGTGGGCTGCGGAAATCCAAAGTCTAGCGAACCCTTGCCGTCGTTGCCATCTAGATCACAGTCAAAAGGGCCGCCACTACCTGCTCTCAAACACTCCAAAATCGATTTAGGGGAAACAGAGGAAACCCGAAAACTCACCACCATGGAGTTGCAACGATTGGTGCTGTTGGAGCAACTAAAATTAACGCGTATGCAAAAAGAAAAAGAGAAATATTTGCTAGACCGCTTGCAGAAAGGGCATGATATCATAAGAAGCGATGAGAAAGAATACACAGTATTATAATGGGGTCGTCCCCCTCAATTGAATTTGACGAATTCGCCTATAGCATCTCGTAGATTATATAAGATGAAGCCCTAAAACGTGTTCTGTTGTTTAATTAAGTTGTTTTGTGAGATGTCAGACCGTATCAAAAATCGCAATTTCGGCAAGTATTTTCAAACGCTGTACATTTACGTTACAGAAAGGCGCGCGTTTCAAATAAAACAAATGTTTCGGATTTTTTTCCACCTAGTAAACGCGTGATTTCGAATAAAAAAAATAAGGGTATAATATTTTTTCGTCTAGTTTCTAGAAAAGCTGTTTTTGAAAATTGTGGGACGACCCCATTTAATAAAACAAATT
Source organism: Diaperis boleti (assembly GCA_963583935.1). Taxonomy (NCBI): domain Eukaryota; kingdom Metazoa; phylum Arthropoda; class Insecta; order Coleoptera; family Tenebrionidae; genus Diaperis; species Diaperis boleti. The sequence continues at coordinate 21,660,897 of OY757247.1, read as the reverse complement.
TTCAGCACGGTTGGGGGCATGCTACAAAAATTTACAGCTTTTACTTAAACTCTGTAGTCTTTACTTGTCTTTATTCACATATTTTAAGCGTTTGCTGGAAAAACAAGACCAATCTACAAGTAATAGCTGCAGTCTACTAGTTTAAGTTAAAACTCATAATTTATTCACTCCATTCCCAGTGTTTGCTGAAAATTGTTAAGTTAAAGCATTTGCAACATTTTTATTCACTCCATCCAATGATTGCTGAAACTTTTAATTACTAATAAATAGAAAACACATAATTGCCGTTTGTCTATCGTTTTCTCCACGAGATGCCGTTGGAAAAAATTGGAAACCAACTCTTAAGGCGAAACGCTCAGTCGCCTCAACTTTGGAACCGAATTACGGCTTTCATTGTTAGGCTATCTTAACGTATTGGGCATCAAAATTAGTAAAAAAAAAACCTTCATCACGGCAAAACGTTGTTTGTTCAGAAAAAAAAATTATTGCCAAAATGAGAAGCCAAAAATTTTTTTTCTTTAACAAACGTGTTGGTGCTTGATTTTTACTGATCTCTGTATTCGGTAAATGCAAGGTGTTTTTATAAATATTGAAAAATAAATTTGCAATTTGTTCCCAAAGTTTGCTAGTTTCAAGCAATGTTGGCGTGATTCAAGGTAACACAGGCCCCGCCCCTCAGCGGCAGGCAGACGTATCGACAGCTGACCGTATTATCTTTCGTGTGTGCCGCACCTCGTTCTTAAAAAGATAACAAAATAGTAAAGTAAACAAAAACGGGCCAGTCGCCTTAACCACTGCTTTGACATTCGAAGAAAATTGAAATTTCCCCGCTCGGACATTAGGCTGTGCTATCTCACTTTCGCCTGACTGGGCTTATGCAGTATTCCGTCTAAGAAAACAGTAGCATAATCACCCCGTATAATCCCCACCGCAGCCTCCGGAGTCCTCCGGGCGCGTCATGCAACCCCGGATTGAATCGAAAAGCTTAGAGCGGCTCACCGAGCCCAGCCCGCACATAATCGGATCGTAGTTATCAACGCATCTCTAATCGGCACACGCTAACCCAAACACCGCACAGCATATGTGTGTTGCGCCCTTAAAGCTTAGTCCAGAATTGCCCTCTAACAACCGAACCTAGGACAGCAGTAATTTATTAAACGAGACGTTAACGAAATTCTTCATAGACACCGAGAGTTCTTTAAAAGCTAAAAACTAACGATTTTTTAATTGAACTTCGTACACGAGAATTGTTTTATCTGATATCTATTTTAATGCGGTTGCAATAATTCCACCAGCGTAAATACATATAACAAAAATGTAAATGTATAAAAGGTTCACATAATTATAGGTAGGATAATACCAAATGTGTAAATTTTACTTTCTGGTTGAGACTGTTGTAGCGGCGGCGCAACCCAATTTTAATGCGATATGAACCACCCGGATTCGATTCCGGGTGCCAACAAACGAATTCGATAATAAACCGAAAACATTAATTAACTCCGGTGAAAACTGTTTCGACGGACTGACAACGTTCATAATTCATCCGGGAATTGATTGGATTCCAGGAGTTTCGAGTCTATTAATTTGAATTATGGTTGATAATTAGCCCCAGGTTGTTGGAACGAAAAACTCTATTAATAAGGCAGAAGTATGGGGAAATTTTTCGCGAAATTGGTCAGAAAAATGCCGAGGGAAAACGCTTTATTGAAACTGAGGGAAAATTGAAAACTGCGAAAAATGGCTGTCGGCTTTTTCGTAAATGTATATCTATTTAAAAAGGTTGTTTTGTCCTTAACTTTGAAAAAAATGAGGCCTTTCACGTAACAGTATGTACAGTTTCAGGAAAAAAACAGAAGTTGAGTATGTTAGCAATAACACAGATATAGTAGGTACCCATCTAAAATGATGGAAGTTACGTTTTCAGAGCCAAATGGGGTCGACTGTTAACGACTTTGATGTCTGTTAGCCTTTGTCAATCCCTATAATGAATCAACTTGTTGTTCAAAGTTGTCTTATTTGATTCATATCCGAAAATTAATAGTTTACATTTTACAACGGTTCATATACATTTCCTACAAATATATTTTTTGTTCGACAGTGTAATAGTTATTTTTTCACAGAATTAATTTACAACCTGGTATATCCACTAACTGCAAAATACAAACAAAACGAGTAAAATTTATCTGCAACAGGTTCGAGTTTTTATTTGATTTTTCATTTACTCGCTTTAATTAATCATTGTCATGTATTTTTGAATTTTTGAATTTGTTCACTTTGCATTATGATCGTTAAAAATTATTTGTTCACACGTTAAAATAGGTATTATTTTAGAACTAAATTATCATATTTTCTTTTTCAACCAGATATATGTGGAGAAAAATCGGGGAACACAAAGGCAGCTTCTAATCGCCCAGTCTTTATTGGTTCAGTAAGTCCAAATATTCTTTAGGAAGCATTTGGTAATCTTCAATATTCTCAGAATAATTAAAATATAGTAGTTGATTTTTTTTTTCGTAACCAAGGAACAAATATATATTTTCGTGTAGAATGCACATAAATGCCTTGACCTAGCACTTCCTTCATGAACCCATAAAGTGTACGAGACACATTGAATGGATTTTTTTATCTCTGAACTATTCAAAAAATTCTGTGGGCCATATTGGCAGACCCGTTGACTTTCTAACCTTAATATAAAAATTCTAAAATACAATTTAAGCAGATAGTAAAATATTCACCAATTATTAATATTTTAACGATAAACAACAGAATTGACAACGTTCCAGAAATCTAATGTTGGTCCATGCTGGGCAACCAGGCCAGACTACCTGAATTTCTCCACCCCCCGACCTGAAAAATGTCGAGATTGACAATCGACAGACTTGCTATTGCTTAATCAACAATTATCGATTTATTCTATATACAGTTCCCTCAATACCAAAATCAGAAAACTTATAAAAAGGACAGTTTTGTCATCAACGAATGACATGGGTTTTGTCGATTGTCAGAATATCTCTATATTGTCATATTCGATACAATCGTTTTAATTGACGAACGATAAGCGCCAACCAAGTTATAATTGATAACTGTCAATTATTTGACACCTCCGTTCTGAAAATTGTCGAAATTTACTGTTGAGTTGACCCTCGATGATTGACAATCGACATACTTCCTATTGCTTAATCAACAATTTTCGATTTGTATACGAAAAAATTAAAAATTGTAGAAAGACTATATTTTGTCATCAACGAATGACATTATGGTTTTATCGATTGTCAAAATATCTTTATATTGTCATATTCGATATAATCGCTTTAATTGACGAACGACAATCGCCAGACTAAATTTTTGCTCACTGGCAATTTCTCGACCCCTTCGACCTGAAAATTCTCGATATGTCGATTTGGGTCTGGATCATTGACAATCGGCAAATTTTCTATTGCTCAATCAACAATTTTTCAATTTATATAGTTCTCAGAATACCAAAATAAGAAAAACTGTCTAGATAGATTTTGTCATCAACAAATGACATGGTTTTTATGGATTGTCAGAACATCTGTACACTGTTGTATATTCGATATAATCGTTTAATTGACGAACGACAATCGCCAGAATAAGTTTTAATTGATAACTGTCAATCATTTGACCCCTCCGTCCTGAAAATTGTCTAGATTAACTGTCGAGTAGGTCGTCGATGATTGACAATTGACAAACTTACTACTGCTTAAAAAATCAGGTCAGATATTGTAACATTATCAAATTTAGTAATCATAAAATTACAAAAATACTTCAGTAGAAAGAATTTCTTATTCAACAATGTTAGCGATTTATTTACATTTTATTATGCGAATGTAATCGAAAGTGGTCAGTACAACATGTACCATATTCACAACCGCCACTAATTTTAAATACATATACAACGTGTCCCAGAAATGACTAATTAATTTAGTTACCCGCCATTGAACCGTTCGGCGTATTCATAATAATCACAAAAAAAACTTCAGAAAACATTAGGAAACAATCTAAACCGCCCGACGTAAATAAACTAAAAATAGAAAAATTTACCCTCTAAACTTTGTGGGGCCTAACAGCATGCAGATTTTCGTTTGCCCATACGTGCGTATTATTTAAGTTGAAATTACCTCCTCTAGGACTTCAACTTGGTGGTTTATTAAATTATTATTATTAAATCCTCAAGCTGTAAAAATTGGAATTTCTGTACGTGATAGGGATCCAACTGATGCCCTTTCAAAATTGTCCAAATGGTATAATGCGATATTCTAAACTGATTTGCTAATGTTCGGTGGGGGTTTTTCCCCATTTTGCAAAACACATAAACACAAGGCACAAATTAGGCCCACGGTGATTTGGGAAGCGTTGCACATAAAATCTTTGTGCTTCGGCGAAACTTCTTTGACCTCCGTCAATTAATACAATGTCCGTATATTAGCTGTAAAAAAAAATTGAAGAAAAACTTTAAAAACAAAAGTGAAATAAATGCTACTCATTTCATAACAACATAGTATGACGAAAGAAGTATAACGACCATTGCATTTGTCTTAGATGATTTACGTAGTTCTCAAGTTTAAATTTATTATATATTATTTATTACTTTTAACGTATGAGTATACTTGACATTTTTTTTGTATTTGGAAAAAATCTCTATAAGAATCACTAAAAAATATAAACAGTGCGATTTGAGAAAAAAGAGGACGTTGAAACCCTTACGTACCTTTTGATACACCTTATATTTATGGGAAAAAAATTTATTTACACGAAGACCTATTTCGGTCTATAATACAGAGCCCATTAGCTTAAATAAGATACTTTGAAATCGAAAATAATATAGACATATTTTCGTCTTATTGTGAATTGATTGTCTTTATCTTAAGAACTCGAGCCAATCTGGAGAATCGTCTTAAAACGACTCTCAAACCCCATGTTATAAAAATGTTCCCCAGTGGTATTATTCCGGTAGACTAAGTATGAAACTAGAAAATTTTCTATGTAAGATTTGATGTCCTTCATCTATACAGGGTGTTATGGAAGTCCTAGCAGAAAATTTAACCACAAGTAGAACTTGTCAAGATAAAAAAAAAATATATATATTTACCACTTTGCTGAAATCCGCAACATTTTTCTGCCCCTTATTTCACCCTCCGCCTATGCCTACATGAACTTAAACGCATCAGAACGTTTTTGTCGAACGAGGTAAACACCTTCGAACTTTTTGGGACAAATATTGTGTCGTTGATAGTAAATTTTATTATTTATCAGTTAAGTGTCGCGCCGCTATGTATTGTTATGTCCTGTGCTCGTTAACTATGGCAAATTTTCTTCTCCAACTCCAGATTGTGGACGTCCCAGATGTAATCGAGTTTTTGAAATGTTCAAGGTTTCGAATATGTGCTTCGAGGTATATTAGAAGAGTCGGTGTGTCAACATTTATCGTTTATCGGACGTACAACAACAAGGAATATCCCTGATGTAAGTTAGAGAGTTTATTATTACATGCTAACCTACTTCAACATTATGCATATTATGGTAGGTCAGTAGGTACATGTTTCCATTTAAACAGTTTCTATTTCGATTTGTTTATCGGGTAAAGTTTTTGTGCATTCCTGACAATCAATGAAAGTGTGCATTGGTTTTAGGGGTCGAGTTATTCTTAATTTTAAACTACGTAAGGGAGTTAAAATTATAGATACAAAAATGTTTATTTTGACGAGTTCTACTTGTGGTTAAATTTTCTGCTAGGACTTCCATAACACCCATTATAACAAAAATGAAATGCTGTACGTTGGTAAGCGCATCACTTGAGAACGGCTGGACCGATCTGGCATTTTTTTTTTTTTTAGTATTCGTAATGGTCCAGGTCAGGTTCTTACGGAAAAAAAAATTGGAAAAGTTTCCGGAGAAATTGGAAAATTCCGGAAAAACTTTGCTTTCCGCAAAGGCCTTACCCGGATAGCTACGAATATTTAAAAAAAACTTATCCCAATAGGTCCAGTCGTTCTCCACTTACCAACAAACAGCATTTCATCTATATAATAAAAAATAAATGCTGGTCGTTGCCGCATCACTTGAGAATGGCTGGATCGATTTGGCTATTTTTTTTAATAGTCGTAATAGTCTAGGAAAGAAAGTTTCCCGGAAAAATGGGAAAATTCGGGGAAAACTGAAAGTCCTTTGTAGGCGCATCACTTCAGAACGGCTGGATCGATTTGCCAAATTTTTTTTTCTTCATATTCGTAATAGTCCAAATAATGTTCTTAAGGAAAGAAAAATTGGAAAAGTTGCCTGGAGAATTTGAAAATTTGGGAAAAATGAAAGTGCTTTTTTCTATGGGCTTTTTGTATGAAGTGGATATGCGTAATTCTTTTTTTGTTTTGTTCGTTATGCTCCCGCGATGGAAATAACTCGTTTGATTTTTTTAAATTGAAAATAAAAATCGGGAAAATCTGGATTAAAATTAAAATGAAATTACCATTATTTGTTGTTACTTTTGTGTTGTTTCGCGATCTGCCCAAAAACAAATTTATTGAAATTTGAACAGGACAACGTCTGTCGGGTCAACTAGCTCCCAATTAAGAATCTCGGTCAATAGTGGAGGTCCGGAACAATTTAGTCAAAACAAAACTATCAATAACTGCAAATAATTAAATATTATGTAGACCCATTTTTGGGTTAACATAAAGATGAAAAATCATAATTAGACATACATCTTACCAATCCGTCTTTGAAGAAGTATTGTGTACACGTACTGAAAAAATGACACTCTATGAAGACAACAATCGTAGCCGAAATGTTTACTCAGTTTATTGTGATACTCTTGCAGTCTCATGAAGAAAGCTAGGTACATAACGATGGAATCAAATAATACGAATGTTGCTCTGGTTCGGTTATTATGTAAAACGATTGTCTGGTAAAATTGAAGGGTGTCAAGTGCGTCGTCTTGCACAACCGTTTATCCTGCAGAGTGAGGCCAGGGGGCGTTTTAAACAAAAAATGCTCGTGTTCGAACGACGAAATATCAAACATCAATTTAGCGTCGTGAGTCGGTCGACTTTCCCCCCGAGATTGAATTCGAACGATGTGACTGAAGCTCTGGGAGTTGACGTGGGGGAGATTGGGGTGACAATCCGCGTGTTGGCAAATACGACCGGGCTGCGAGGGGCGGTCACCCTGGTAACACTGCACTCACGCACGATTATAGCTATTAAAGTAGGATTTTAGAGCGACACGGCCTGAATTACGATATATACGCACACTCGCCGCAATCCACCATTAATTTTCCCGGCTCGGACTTGAAAGTAGAAATCGAAAATTCCATCGAAAGACGAAGGTAACTTAAGGAGAATCCAACAAAAATATGTGGGCTTTAATAAAAAATCTAATGAGTGTGCAGCATAATTGCAATTAAGAGCAGCTGGGGAATGTTCAAGTCATGTATGTTATGAAATATCTGGTAGCAAATGCGATTCCAGTTGCTTGCATAATTCCAGGAGACTCCCCAACAAAGGGTTAATCATTTCATAATCATACGATAATCGAAAACGAAATTAGTCGAAGTTGGGCATGTATAAAAACCGGCTAGCAATTTAATAGAATTATTTATGAAATGTCAAGTTTAACACGGACGACATGAATTTAATAAATATTTCTATTAAATTACGAAAGCGGTCACCTTTCTAGTTTCGTTTGCGATCTGCCATAGGTGCCAGAACGAGGTACTCGGGAAGATCGTTGACGCTCCTTGGTATGTACGAAATTCAGACCTCCATCGAAAGACCTACATATGGAAACGGTGTCCGACATTATCAAGGGAATGACAAAACACTATCATAATAGCCTCCACAACCATCCGAATATAGAAGCGATCCAGCTGCTTGACTACAGGGTGGCTGCGCGACGACTCAACATGACCAGGCCGTTGGAACTGTTAGTTCGCGTAGTGCTGGTGAATGAGGTAGTATACTAAAACAAAAGTCTTTGGAAAATACAATAATCATAAACCTCATTGAAAAGTGTATGGTTTAGCGCTATCGTGGTGAATTTATACTTACTGAAAATGCAAAAAAAATGCATTGAAATTCGTTTTAAAATTTTGTATACTACTCCATTATAAGAGCGTAGAAAAAAGGTTTAGCGAATTAAAAACCAAGAATTTGTCATTGGACATTACTTAGACCTGTATCTAGCTTTAAGTTGAAGGGTAAGCTAGTGGTTAGTCTAGTATGATAGTCAATATCATAAGATCGATTATCTACTATTTTTCTGAAAAAGATGTCTGCAATTTGTTTCCACCAATAGCTCTTTTCCTTTCACGTTGCTTTGGAAAAAGATGTTTTCGTGTGACATTTTTGAATTTTAAGAAAATTTGTCAAAATACCTAAAAACTAAAAACTGACCTACTTTAATGTCTTTAATATTAAAAATGTTATAGTTTCAAATTATATTATGACTAGTTTCTGAGATATTCAGAGATACCAAGTAGCCCTTCTTCTCTCTTCAACTCTTCTTAATCCCTCCTTGGACACAACCATTTCTCTTCTACCTTCATTTTCCTCCGTTTATTTTTAAGTGTGTAGAGCATGTTTTTTTTTTGAGGTCGACTTCCCATTTTCTGGAGTTTTCCTCATGTTCAGTGTCCAAACCACGCTCTCCATTGTTGGATCACATTGTTCTTTCTTCTTGCATTTCTGTATGATCCGTTAAACTCTCTTGTGCAAGAGCTGAATCTTTCTTTCCTTATCCTACAATTTTACTCTCAACATGATCCTTTAAATTGCTCTTTATTTCTTTTTTATTCAGCTCTATGTTATTTAGTTTTAGATCTGAGCATAGTTATCCACATAAAGGTTTCTAATTTAGTGCTTTGATTAAAGATTTTTTCAAATTAGTTTCCAATTAAAACGCGATCTGCAAATATTAGATCGGTTATTCGTTTCCCATTAATTTATGTTCACTCATACGTTTGTTCAATCTATTGCTAATACCTTTGATTTTATACTACTTTTTAATGCGCGATACAACAAATTTTGGTTGCCGGCGTTCTCCTTGGTCGGGGGCCCCTTGGTCGGGAGCCCCTTTTGCCGGGAGCTCTTTGGTCGAGACACCCCTTTGCCGGTAGCTTCCTTGGTCGGGGGCCCCCTTGGTCGGCAGCGCCCTTGAACAAGGGTCCCCTTGGTCGGGCGATTCCTTGGTCGAGGGCCCCGCCCCCATAGTCAGCAGCCCTCTTGGTCAAGGCTCCCTTGGTCAGGACCACTCTTGGGTGGGGACCCGCCTGGTCGAAGGCCCCCTTAGTCGGTGTTAGGATCCCCCTTGGTCACTTATCCCCCCACTTATATATTGCATGTGTCGGGTTGTATCCCCCCCACTTATACAAAAATCTTACACCGTGGATAAGAAGTTTCACTTCAAAAAATTAAAAAAAAATAATCGAGTTTATGTCATTATAGGACAGAGGAGCTTTCTTGGGACATCCTTGAGACACCTTGGGACAGGGGTGCCCTCTGAGGACGCCTTCTGACACCCTTGGGACGGGGCCCCCCTTGTGACAATGTGGGGGCTTGGGACATTCTTTGGACACACCTGGGACAGATGGGCCCCCTTGGGATACCTTTGGGACACCCCTAAAACAGGGAAGCCTCAGGAAGCCCCCTTTACTAAAGATCGTTGCACCTGCAACTATAAACTGACGATTATAAAAAACAACTTAAATGTTCCATTTGTATTTTTTTATTATATATGCATCAAAATCTCCGTTTAAAGCACGCCTGACCGTGCGAATACAGGCGATTAAAGCACGGCGAGCTTTAAAGGTTGTCAAGGAAATATAGGTATCATTATAACTTCATCAAATTTGAAAACTTTTCATATTCCTTCAGGTATGGGTCTTTTGACTTCGATGGTAGTATTTTGGATTCCGCTTGTTCGGCCAATGCTTCTATATCGGGTGAAATCTCGTTTTAACTCATTTTTCCTCGATTTTTGCTGACACAATAATTGTCGTAACTAATGGCAATATTGTTACGCCATTTCGATTTATCACGACAAAAAATATAATAAGTTTTTAGTGCGTAATTTATTTCCAGTATTGCTGGTATAATAAAAAATAGCGTAAAGTATTCGTGGATAACTGGTCTTTAAAACACTTGCTCTATTTCGAGCACTCCCGGCTACGCCGTTGTGCTCGAAAACTCGCGCGTGTTTTAAAGACCTTGTTATCCACTCATACTTTAATATACTATTTTCTAATTTGCTGTTGTAACAAAGCTATTAACGCATTCATTTTGAGTGCGTTAATGAACCATTAACGCACCCAAAATCTAGAATTTTTATTTCCATTGATAACACACACTGAACCCTGCACTGAACAAAATGTCCATGTAAGTCATGTCAAGTAACTTCAGGTACAGAAAAATCAAAATTTTAACAAAATTCCCTAAATTACCAAAACCAAAAACTAGTTTTGTAAAACTTAAGAGCACTCGTTCTTTACAGGCTCTCCTGCCTACGGCAGTCGTGCTGCAAACCTGAACTCGTGTCTCAATATAAGTTTTACAAAACTAGTGTTTCAATATACTATTACATTTATTAAAGTTTGTGGAGTTCGACTTAGATATATTTAAATTTTAATATAAATTTACTCTACTTGGATTCATCAACATTCTTCTGATCAATAATGAACCGTTCGATATTATCCCCTAACGCCGAACTGTCATTATAAATTCAGAATTTAGAAGAGAACATTTAGCATCCGCGAACACGGCTATTAACAAGGTAAAAGTGTCACTTACTTTATCTGATTAAGCACATAAAATAACACTTGTTGTCAACTTTATGAGCCTAATCAGTTAAAGTGACACTTTTAACTTGTCAATGGAGGCACACAAGTTGTGACTTTTGTGACGTTTGCCGATAAAATTAATAATTTAGTTTACTACAACTATTCAAATTTTAACGTTTGTTGCCAAACAATCTTTGATACAGATTATTATTATTTAATGAATTGAAATGCAGTATCAAGTGGTAAGTGGAATTAGCATTTTTGATTACATTAAAGAAATAGTATGTAGCCCATCATTGACTCGCCCCGTATATTATGGTAATTATGCATATAGTATTGTGACGGACGTGGACCCGAGATGACTCATCGCTGTAGCGGCGTCATCAATTACTGGACTGTACTGGAATTTACTACAACGTACTTGAGGTAGTATGACTCATCTTCCGGTACAGATCGAGAGCGCCATGGAACTTCTGGAGCCTCTAGAAACATTTAGGCGCCGCGCCGGTATATTTATTAGAGGACATTCCACCGGGAGTCAGTCTAGTCGCATCAGTCAGTCTATCATCGAGCTCGAAGTGGGTCGAGTCGGACAGTTGCTTTTATCTATCCGGAGTGCCCCGTGATGTGTAAATAAATAATACGAGACGTGCCAGTGAAATAATAAATTGTAAATAGTGCAAATAATGTAAATAGTGTAATATTAGAAGTATAAATAAATTGTACATAGTGTTTCAATAAATAAATTGAACCCAGAAACGCTACAGTATTGACTTATGATATTGTTTTACTACAAAATAAATTTAAACTGTCCCATAATAATAATTATTATTATAAAATTGCAATATTTATATGTATTTGGCACAAGTCCGTTCCTGTCAATAGCGCATATGGGCCCTTAGTCAGTCAGTGATTTCCGAATGGTATCTCTTCTGATTCATAATAACAACTGCGCTAACTAAAGTTCCGTCCGTGTCTTAGCAAAGCCTGAAGTAAGTCCTGACATGGCTTCATTTGAGTGCAAAATTGCAACGTATGTCGAATATAATTGATACCGCGGTTACAGGCGCTCCCTCTGGTATCCACGTTCAAAAGTTGTCGAAAAAGTGTTTATGTTGGTGGCCAATATAAGTAGTATAAAATCAAAGCTAACACGTAAATACTAGGTATTACCTATTTTTGTCTTACACTCCAATTACGGATTCCGTTGAATGATTAGTTTGCTTTGGGGTCTACTTACGATACAAACTATTGTAAACATCTCGGTCTTCATTGATAGACCCTTTCCGACAGACAAAAACCACTTTGGCTTTCAATTGAAAAACATAGACTCACCTAGGCGAACGTACCATTTATAAAAATTGTTTGAAATGACGACAGACCTAGGCATTTCGCAGATGCATACCCCACTATCTTTCGGTGTTATTGGCATAAACAAGATGTTTCACGTGGCCCCACACGAATAATTCCGATCCACCTTTCGTGCAAATTTAGTGCATTTGTTGTCTTGTGTTCCGAACGTGCGCAAATAAACTACACACTCAGAGAGTTCCCACGCGTTTCACATAATATGATAATCGACATAATCATATCATTTAGTGTGCACCATCAACAGTCAAAGTAAAACTGAAAGTAATTAATTGGCAGCTGTTCACCGCACTCGTTCCAACAAAAAAGTCCTTTTTTGTTTAGGACAAGAGTTTATTTACTAATGGTTCCTCAATCATGCTAGCTGTTCTCAATCGGTTTTTGCGTGAATTTCAAAACCATATATTTTGTTGTTGTTTTTTTAGTTACATTTTTTTAAATATTTTTTCTAGGTCTCCTCATATTACGGACTGTCACGGGTGGTTTAAATAACTACTATACGTCGTGAGTCACCCTGTATATACTTCAAGTTCTTTTTTGTAAATGTATTGTCAAAATGAGTATAAAAAAAAAATTGTTACCTTACCTTTCAGAAAAAAATTATTGAGTTGGAAAACATTAATTTTATTACCAACAAAAACAAAAAAAAAACAACTCAAATCAAGTAAGTAACTAAAATAGAAATTTCTAACAAAAACATTCCGTTTTTAAATGCTCAAAATGTTCAATATTAACAGCGTCGCAATGCCCTAATCGGTTAATGTTTTCCAACTTTCAATAATTTTTGTCTCAAAAATGTTATTATTATGTAAGGTATCTAGTTTTTTATACTGACATTTTGACAATTGAGTATGAGGTTAAGATTTAAAAAAAAACTGCCAAAAACGTCATATCTCAAAATTGACAACCAAAATATTTTTTCTGGCATAATGCACAATGTGCGCATTATTTCGTCAATTTTTGTCTTGAAAGTTTTGTGATAAAATGGACGGTTACGGCTGCAGAACCATTATTAAATATATTTTGGGCACCCTGTATATTAACTAAATAAAACTAATATAAAACAATAACAATAGCTAAATTAATTTTCATTTCTTTCTGTTTCTTCTGTTCCTTTTTCTGTTTAATACTCCTTTCATCCAACTTACTCCTTTCCCTTCTCCTAACAGCACTTTACAGTCTTCTCTCTTCTCTCTCATCTCATAACATTCTTTGATCATGTGTTCTATCGTTTTTTCCTTCTTTACATAATCTGCACACTTTCTCGTCTCTTTCTTTCCAGTAGGTATACCAGCATGTCCTCTGTAATTAGTGTACTATACATTAAATTGTACCTTAACTCTTTTATCATTGTTCTCTTTTCCTGCTTCTGTACACCTCGGTCCTTCTCGACCACCTCTCTCAGTACATTAATTTCCTCGCCTCTCTATTTCTTCCACTGCGTACCCGCTTCTCCCATAGTGTTTTCTTCTCTCTTTTCCTGCTCGTTCCGCCTTGTCATTATTTGTCTCTTTCCAACAATCTTATATAAGATCTCACATTCCGTTCTTTTTTTACTCTCTACTCTTCAAATCTTAGTGCTCTTTTTCCTATCTTATCTTGTCCCAATGCTCGCACTGAAGTCTCCCCCAAATTATTACATTTCTTTTTCTGTCTCCCTTATGGTCTCTTCTAACATTCTAACTTTTTTGTTCCTAGTTTCAGATTCTTCTCTGTTATTCCAATTTCTCCCTCAATTTCTTTCCTTGCTGCTGCAATGATGCCTCCTTTCGCGCTTCCTTTCTGCTGCTTGACATTTCCTTACATAGTCTCTTATAGCTTATTCTTACCGTCTTTCCTTCTTCCCTTTCATTCTTCGCTATATCTTTTTCTCTATCACTCTTTCTTTCTTTGTTAAATCGTTGTTTATGAAGATTTCTGATCCTGGCCTATTTCTCAGTTTTTCTTTGTTTCTCATGACATTCTGCTTTTGTTCCCATGTCTCTATTTTCGATACTACCATGACTTCTCCCTTTATAGCATAGGCCTCTGTTATCTTCACTTTTGTCTCCTCCTCTTCAATCCATTTATCGATTTTTTTTGCTCATGATATTTTCTCCCGTCTCTTTTAGTCTCAGTCCTGTTATTACTATGTTATTACTTCTTTCGCCTTTTTCTTCCATCTTCGTCTCCATCTGTACTATTCTTCTTTTCTAGGAAGATTTTCTCTTTTCTCCATATCAATCTCCATGAATATCTTCCATATTTAGTCCCATTTCTTCTTGACTCCTTCTTTGCTTTGGTGATCTTACTGGTTTCTTCCTCTACACTTGTTGGTTGCCGGCGTTCAATGTTATGGTCGTCGTCGTTTCTTCCTGCTTAAATATCTCCCCTTTTGAACACCTTTCTTCCAAACTTATTTTTCCTTCTTCGCTGTTTTCTTCGCCTTTGTACATTTTATTTACTTTATTTTCCTCAAGTTTCTCCTGGTCACCTCTCTCCACGTGTTCTCGTGGCGGTCGGTAATCTAGGAATCGCATAACAGAGTAGTAGTTCATGCATAGTTCTTTTTTTGAGTAGAATTGTATCGCTTTGACTCCTTGACATTGATTAAACACTGCTGCTAAAGTTTCAAGATACTATTTGGCCCTGTGTTTACCATTTTTATTAAGATGTTGTCGAGACCTGGAGGTATCTCATCTGATCAGATATTTTTTATTTTTAGCTTCAGATTTTCTTACGTGCTTTTGCTTGATTTTTTGACACCCATGTATTAGGTGTGTTTTAAGTTTCCTAAAACCTTATTAAACACTTGAACCCTCTATCTCCAACTTTTAAAATATCAGCTTTGTTGTGTTTTATTCCTTTTTTTTAATGTTATGTTTAACTCTTATTCTTGACTGTTTTTCTCTTCCTTTCCGCTAGTAGTGTTCGTATGGTGGCTAACTAATTTCTTTGTTTTCACTTATTTTTGGAATTGCGCCTATTAATGTCCTTTTCGTTATTGCTATCTTGATTTGTTTTAAAAAAATATTCTAAATAATAATCTTTCATTCTTATTTTGTGTGCATCTATTTGTGTATTTCTGTTGCATTGTGTTCTTTTCTTTATCTTTTCGACAAATATATTGTGCTCTAACTTGAATTGCATTGTGTCCCCAACTTTATTTAATTTATATTGTTCTCCAAACCCTAAACTGCTTTTGCGAATGAAGCACATATCATTCTTTTAGAACTATACATAAATTATGTCAGATATCAATAATTTTAAACAAATAAACAGCAACCTAGTTTAGTAACTTGACCGTTCAAATTAAGGGTACTTTGAGGTCATGTTTAGGACATCAAAATAAAGTTTTTGTATGATCTCCTCATCGTTTTGTCCAATACAATTCGCTGAGGTTTAGAATTCCAGGTTATGTTTCTGATAAAAACTTTATGCAAACAGCACATAGCCTTTTTAATTCCCTTATGAAAATAATAAATCAAATCAAGTCTAGTTTCACATTCAACGTAGGAGTGCCAAGATTCGGAGATTTGAATCGAAAACAATAAGCCATGTAAGCCAGCTAAATTACAATAAGCCATTCCACCCCAATGTTGCTGATGATGGTAATATGGTGCAAACATAGAAATTTTTTTTATTTCCAAAGGGTTCTTTGATAAATGTTCCTCTGAATCACTTTGTACATTTTAGTAACGATGAAATCAAGAAATAATAAAACCAGTGACGTTATGGTACCAGTAGATCTAAACAAAATTAGCACGGTCAACTTGACATATAATAAATAAGCGGCTTTTCGTGTATGGCCAACGTTGACTAATTTCGCTTTTAATCCCTCTGTATTTGCCAGTCACCTTACATTATCGGAAAGTTATTTGCATGACGAAGCCCATCCATGCTACAAAACACCACACCCAAATTGATGTTTAGGTTCCACTGCACGTACATAGACAATAATTGCGTTACCCTTGCACTTACAAAAATGAAAAAGTACAAATAAATTAATGATTTAAAATTACAATTTTCCAGTAATACATTTCCGTTTTGTGAAAATCCAATCCATTAAAATAGGGAGAGTTGAGCCAAATAAGAAAGCTTGGGCTGCTCCAAATGATTGTAAATATCGTTTGCTTGTCAAAGAAGCCGACAATTAAGTTCTAATTCCGTTTGATGATGTAGGTGTACATGTGTAGTTTTTGTGAAAGCGTAGCGTCGAACGCGCTGAATCCGGTCCATTAAGATAAAAAGATAACGATTTCGCGCTAGTAGAAAGAGAAACAGCAAATAATAAAAAGCTGTAAAGTGAATTGATCAAAGGCGCGGCCGGAGAAAAACAGACTTGTGCAGGTATTGAGGTGTGCGTACCGGCCGAATGCATCCAGGAGAGCTTTCAAAATATCAAAAACCTGCTTTCACGAGCTTAAATTCGAATGTAATTGCTCGAATATTCGACGAGAGCTTTTCTCGTCCTGTTTTTATCCGATAAGAAATATGAGAGAGCGCAGCCTGTGATGGATTGCGAATTATCGCACGGCGCATTCAGACATTTACATCTGCGAAAACATGTTTGCCGACAGATTGGCTCTAATTATACCTTGCGAGGATGTCGAGGGATTCGAGTGACAAATTTCCAAGAAAAACAGTATTTTGGAAAATAAAATTCTGCGGATCCGGCATGTAAGCTGCTCCTAAACAGCTAAAGCACTTACGCATCAATATGCTTAAAAAAGTATATATCTGATAAAGTGAAATCATACATACATTGTCTTTCCTTTTACAAAACAAAACGTCTCATAACAGGGGAGCGTGTTAACTCCAGAGCAGATTATATAAAAATTTTACGACAGCATGTAAAAGATATAATAAAACCAGAGTCTTGTGTTGGCGTCTGGGCAACAGAAAACTCACAAAATAAGAAAGGCTTGATTTCCTTATGCTATGGAAGAAAAAAATAAGTGGTCGACACACATGTTCTTGTTTACGTAAACTGCAACTACAATTAAAACAAAATTTATTAACTCAGCGCGACATAAAAAACGTGGCCTCTAATTAGCGGAATAAAAATCGGCAGAATTTTTCCGGTCGCGCCGAATCAATCCGGAAGACAATAGGAGGTAATCAAATCCTCGCACATTCCGGGCACATCCTGAGACGTGCCCACCCGAACTAAGTCTCTTAATTACCAACGCTGAAAGCGACTCCGGGAAAAGTTCCCTAGACTTAATTACCCGGAATAATTGTCAGACCTTGTTAGCTTCATGTGATGTGACTTGGCCCGGAACAATCCAAGTCCATATTCATCATATCATAATCATATATTTATCGCCCAACAAAAACGATAAAACTAACACATAAAGCAAACTTTGAGGCAAAATTGAAAACGTGTTGCAATATTAATGAATGATGATTCAAGCCTTGTATTAAAGTTTTGATTCATTAAACTTTCGACGACTTCTGCTCTACTTAAAAGAAAATTAAATACCTTCTGCCATTTGCTTTTAATGAAAGCTGTACTCCATTACTGTTTTAACTGGATATGTTTTTTTTTCTGATGATCTTTTCAGTCCATTCCAGGTCAACGTCCCTTCTTATTCATAGTTTGTGCTTTAAGATATTACTGATAGAGTAAAGGATATTATAGTACTTTACTAACTTATGTAAAATTTTCTGCAGACTGGGGCTTTGACCGGAAATCCGGCCCCGTCAAAAATCGTTACGTGTGAACCCCAGAAAAGGAACCTGTTTCGCAAGATCTGACTGTATCATACCGGTTTTCTTTTTCTTCCCATGAACTTTAGGTTAAATCAACCAAGGGGAGAAAAATCGCAAAACTGGCTGGCGCATCTGGTTTGCGAAATAGTTGATACAACTGTATCATTTTTTACTTCTCCCCAGCTCCGTCTGTTTTAATCTATATCTATAGCGTCTCGTGTCGGCCACGTGGCCCCACTAGGTATCCCCGAGCTTACACCCACTTGGGCGCTTTTTACCCATGTTTCCCACATCGAAGACGGCCGTGATGGATGCGAATACTGTGACAACTGGGGTCGAGCGACACTTCATCCACCGCCGCTGTTTGATTTCATAGGGTGCAATGAATACGCACTGTATTGATGAATTAGATGTCCTCACAAATTATTGCCGGGGGGTGTTGCACCCGCCACCAATTAAAAATGTTTCGAGCCTCTGGCATTTTGGCAACCAAAAGGTTGAAAGGGTACATAACCAATTCCAATGTTATTTCAGTTCGAAATTACATTTTAATCCGTTGTTGTTGCTAGAATATTTACAGATGTGTAAGCAGAATCGAATTTGGAGCTTTGTGGGCAAAATTGGCGGCAACAAGCAGCGGGGGTGGCCACTTTAATGTACCAAAACGGATTAACTAGAAAGCGGACATGTCGAGAAAATCAAGCACGCGTTTAATTCAAATCGTTGAAATGAAAATTGTATGATACATAATTATGTAATAATAATATTAGACAATTCACTGTGTGTAACATTTATTGTACATTCCAACATTACCAACATAAATATATAGCGTTTACATACTTACATCCAGTGGGTTTTGAACGTGCAAATTCTCCATTTAACTACCTGTATGTATACAGGGTGGAAAGTTTAACTGGAATAAATTCAGTATCTTCACTGCTATTGATTTTGAGAAAAATTCTTGAAACACGTCGATTTTTGTTTTTAAATCGCCACTTTTTAGCCTGATCAGCTTTCTTTTGTTTTTTCTCAGAGGGCCGACCCTTAAGTTTTGTTTTTTTTTTTCAAATGGGAGGATATGTCAACCGACACATCATTGGAAAGCTTAAAAAAAAAAGTACAACGATAGATTTTTTTTACTTTTCCAGCTAATAATGTAAGAAGAAATAAATAAAAACAACTTTAATCTATTCCTTTCTTGGTAGGTTTACTGTTTGAAAATTGTAGGACTTCATCATCATCATTCATCACATAACCTAAATCCTTAAATTCTTTCACTTCTTCAATTTTCTCTTTCTAGCATCTCCACCCTTCTCTAAACACCATCATCTTGGATTTCTCTACATTCACCGTCAACTTTTTCCTCCTCATATATTTCTCCATGCTTCACATCATTACTTTCATACCTTTCTCCTCCCTCGCTAGCACCACCAAATCATCCGCATATGCTAAAGACCACACTTTTTCTTTTGCTTCTTTTCTTTGCATACTAATTTGTACCTCTTGCGTGCTCTCTCGTACTCTTCCTTAGTTGCTTTTTCTTTCTTCCAATTCCTTAATTTCCTTCTTGCTTCCTGCTTCCCTTCCCTGCAGTCTTTATCCCACCACTCGTTCTTCCACAGCCCCATCTTCTCTCTTATTTCTATTTTTTTTCTGTTGCGTTTCTTACGTTAAGTCTTGCTCTATAATTTTCTTTTCCTTCTTCCGTCCAAATATTCTTCACAATTTTTCTTCTAAACTTATTCACACTTTCTCTATCTTTCTCTCTTCCCGGCACCCAAATCGCAAATCGCAGGGAAGACATAATTCGCGACCCATCACTATGCTAGCTGGTGTCTGTCCGGTTGACTCATGAACGGATGATCGATATGCCACGAGGAATAGGTGAAGGTAGCGATCCCAATCTCTTTGATGGTCAGAGACGACTTTGGACAAGTATCGATTTATCGTTCTGTTCATTCGTTCCACCATTCCGTCAGACGCGGGTGAAGCGGTGGTATTCTTGTCTTCCGAATATTCAAAGTGCGGCACATCTTCTGAAACAAGGCGGATTAAAAGTTTCTACCTTGGTCGGAATGTAGTTCCAACGGCATACCAAATCGACAAATAAGCTCTTGGGATTGTTCTCTTGGTCTTCTCGAATCTTTTTCCAGCGTTCGTTTATAACTCTCGTCCTTCGAACGGAGAGGTCCTTATCCTCAGCACGTCGGCAGTGACTACAGTTTTCTGCACGCGGTCTTCGTGATAGCGCATCGGCGTTCTGATCAATCATAGGACACGATGTACCGTATCAAAATCTAACTCTTGCAGTCTCGCGATCCACCTTCGGGATTCTTGAAGTTTAGAAGCCACTTCAACGCTGCATGATCCGTCCTCAACAAGAATTTTCTTCCGTAGAGGTATTTATAGAAGTGCTCTACGGACTTCACGACTGCCAACAGTTCTCGTCTAGTAACGCAATAATTTCGTTCTGGCTTTGCTGAAGTAACCAATGACACACTCTCGTCCCTCCTGTACAATACAGAGCCTATTCCCACGTTGCTAGTATCTGTGTCTAACACAAACTCTCCTTGTGGCAACGGATAACTCAAAATCGGTGCGTTGATCAGTGCGTTCTTCAGCTGGCCAAACGATTCTTTGCAATCTTCGTCCAATTGAAACTTTCCTTCGCCCTTAGCAATGTTGGCGAATCCTGGCACGTACCGTAAGTACATACACCGAGAAAACTGCGCAAGTCGTGTTTGTTTGTAGGCGTTGGCCATTCCTTCACGGCCTTGACCTTCTGCTCGTCGACGGCGAAACCCTGACTTGAGACTACATGCCCTAGATATTGCACTTCTTTTCTAAACAAGTGGCATTTCTTCGGTCTAAGCTTCAATCAAGAATTTCGAAGGCGTTGAAACACTTCCTCTAGATTCTTCGCGTGCTCTTCGAATCATTTCCCGACCACAATAATGTCATCCAGATACACTAGACAAGTTTTCCACGATAATCCTTTCAATACCGTCTCCATTAATATTTCAAACGTTGGAGGAGCATTGGAGCAAGGAACATTGCAAAGGCCAAACGGCATTACAGTAAACTGCCACAGGCCTGTGCCAACGGTAAATGCTGTTTTCTCTTTGTCTTGAGGTGCCAATTCAACTTGCCAGTAACCACTTTGTTACGCGGTTTTGTGCCGGTCTAGCTCAAGCCGGGAAGAAGGGGTCCCTCACGATTTTGATAACCGCAAAATCAACTAATTAAATTTTTTCGTTGTATAAGTTTCCACGTAAAACAAAAACACAAAGATATTAAAAAAAAAATAGAATTTATTACAGGGAAACAAAGAAAAACGGATGCATCCGATAACAATCGTTCTCC
Organism: Diaperis boleti; assembly: GCA_963583935.1. Lineage (NCBI taxonomy): Eukaryota > Metazoa > Arthropoda > Insecta > Coleoptera > Tenebrionidae > Diaperis > Diaperis boleti. The sequence continues at coordinate 21,639,683 of OY757247.1, read as the reverse complement.
AAGTCCGAATAGATCCCGTCACCTTGCCACCCTCTGCGCTTTTAAATACACGCCCCAATCTCGTCCGATCAGCTGATCGGCGCAAGAGTTCTTATAAGCGGCACCGATTAGGCGTTCTCCGGCAACCGGCGGAAACCGGGAAAAACTCTTATCGGCAAACCAGCAAAACAATAATAATTGAGTTAGACTAAGTTAATTCTAAATGAAATATGCCAGGCCAGAAGGGCCGGAAAAGAAAACAGTTACAAAGAAAATTTATGATGAGCAAACTAAACAAATACTAAATTACTACCGAATAACTAGCAAAAAGTAAATTATGCAAAGCCAGAAGGGCAGAAAACAATTGGGTACTTAAGAATCCACAATGACTGAATCAACTATTGCGATGACTAACAGTAAGAAAAACTAGAAGGGGCACGCCCTTAACCAAAATGAGAGAGAAACGGACAACTTATCTGTCTTGTCCCGCAACTTCCTTCATGAACTCGTGACAGGGACGGAGGGGTCGGATGTCGTACCCTCCTTCAGGAACTACCAACAGTGACAGACGGGTCGGATGTCGTACCCACCTTCAGAAACTACAGATAACGACAGAAAAGATCGGAAGCCGTTCCAACTGAACCCAGAGGTAGCTGAACCCTAGCAGTGTTTCTAGCAGAACCCTGGATGAGTTTCTAACGAAACCTAAATTCCCTTCGATAAGGGAAAAACTCACTCTCCGAAACACTACAGATTGCAAAAAACAGGGAATGGAAAACCTAAATTCCCTTCGATACGGGAAAAACTCACTCTCCGAAACGCTACAGATTGCCCAAACAGGGAATAGAAAACCTAAATTCCCTTCGATAAGGGAAAACCACTCCCCGACCAAAAAAGACCTTACATGTCCAAATCTGCAAGGTAAGTGATCCGAGAAAAGCCTCGTGTCCGCTAAAAGGCTCTGTAAGAATGTTCTAGAACAAACAGAGGGGTGGTAGTCTGAAAACTATGCTGAAAAAGTACTAAGTTCAAATGACGCGCTAGTAGTACCGGAAGGTTGACTCCGATAAGCGCCATAGGTAAAGTAGCTAAGTTCACGTTGTTTACTAAACATAACCTAAGAAAACTAGAAAGGTACTGAAGAATTTACGAAAAATAGCGCAAAGAAGAAGAAACGATAGCTGGAAAACAAGAAAAGGTATATCTCTGCAAGGCCAAAAAGATAAAGTGAAAGTGGAAACCTCTTACAGGATATCCTTTGCCGCTGAGAAAATAGAAAGGAAAAAAAAGTGGAAAAGGACCGCAGCCAGACGGCCCATCGCTTGTATAGGTAAACGATAACTTGAAATTCAGTGTGTCATACGCCTTCTTCTAGTGCCACATCTCAAACACTAGGGCAAAACCAGGAAATTAAATCAAACAAAACTTTATAGGTTGGGCAAAAACAATGACTTTAAATGAAACCGTATCAACAAAAGGAATGCATTAATAGTTTTAATACTAAATTAAGACTCGTTACAGATGATGTCTTTTCAGATATAATATTGTGTATGTTGACACAATGACGACAAGTGCCACAATCGTATATGAAGCTCCAAAATCCCCCTCAACCAGGAAAAAACAAACACGATGCGATGAAATAGTATCAGGATAACTGTCGTTTTTCGTCACGTTGTTCAGTTGACGATAGTCCACATAGAATCTAGTTGATCCATCCTTTTTCTTTACTAGAACAACAGGCGAGGCCCATGGACTGCTCGATGGTTCAATTACTCCTTCTTCCTCCATTTCCCGAATGATCTTGTCGGCCTCTTCCTTCTTGGCAAGAGGTAGTCTTCTAGCAGGCTGTCTAACCTGGCACGCATTCCCAGTGTTGATCTGATGCTTGATGACATCGGTACTGCCTCTTTTGTCCTTCCCGGTATCGAATATGTCCTGATAACGACTTAATAAATACTTTAAGCTGCTTCCTTTGGTTGTCATTAAGTTCCCTCGACGATGTCTTGAGCAGGTTGACTAGTTCGCGTGCAATTTTCTTCTGTGGCTCTTCAGTGATTCTTATTTGGCGAATGATGGATGAAATAGGAGAACAATATCCTAATAGAGTGCCCTTCTTCAGGGTCAGAGCGTAGAAGTTTACATTCATCACTCTTATTGGTACTACACCAGTCTGGTGCAACAAACTTTTGCCCAGTACCAGTTCTCGTCCTCTCATTGTCACTACATCTGGGTTCAAACATCATGATGTTTCTCTCTTCATGTTTGTGATCCACCCGAGCTTCCAGAATCATTTCACTCCGTTCTGGTATTGAAGTGTCTTCAATCAAAATCACACGAATGGTTTCCTCATTAGTTCGGTGTAATACGACCTCTTCTCCATTTATTTTCAACGTGCCACCTTCAAAATCTAGTCCACAGCCCTTACTCCCCAGAATGTCCATTCCAAGTATTACCTCATCCTGGATATTCGCTACCAGTACCTTGTGGTGGAAAGCGGTACTCCCAATTGTGATAACGACATTGACTTCTCCGTGGGTGGTACTATGTCCTTGTCGGTGTTTAAAACGTTAGGCCGTACAATCGTCTTCGTTGCTCTTGTATCCACCAACAACAAACACGGCTTTCCGTCCAGAAATCCATCCACGAACGCGCGGTTAAGTTGGCGTTTCATGCATGCAACACTTGCTTCCAGGATATTCTGACGTTGCCTCCATATGCTGGCTCCGTTGGACTTTTTGACGTTGACGGTGCATCGTTTATTCTTGTGACTCTCTTTTCCACACTTCCAACACTTGATATTCGTCTTCTTTTCTTTTGGCACAATATCCTTTAGCACCCTCCTAAGTGTTGCTTCCATTTTTTCTTCGATTCCATTCGTAGCTTCTTCTTCAATGGTTTGAATTCGGGCTTGACTTCTGAAACCGCCCTTAATTGTTTCGAACTCCAAAGCCCGAGTTAAAGCATCAGCTAATTTTGCTGAGCGAGCTAATATCAATGCCTGCTTCGTGTCACCATCTCAAATGGCGTCTGTAAAATTTTGTAAAGCGATTCTTTCCATCATATCCTCTGAAGCGACCGGGAAAGGTAGCCGAACCAAAATGCTATGTCTGCTTTAAACTCTTGTAGAGATTCCGATGGCTTCTGGCAACGATTTAGAAGCTGAGAAGTGTATACATGCACAAGATGTGTCTGTCCATAGCGCATCTCCAAGTACTTCACAAGCTGTTCATAGTCTCCTCTTTGTTCTGATGGGATTGTCTGTAGCACGTCGGTTGCGTCACCCCGTAATGCCAATATCAAGGCCATGGCTTTCTCGGCATTACTCCAAGCATTGGCTGCGGCTGCTGCTTCGAACTGTAGGATGTAGTTGGACCACTGAGATTTTCCATCAAAGCTTGGTGGTTGCATCCGTATTCTAGAAAGTTCCATAATACCACTTGTTGTCTGTTGTTCACGACTTCCAATCTTCCCTAAATTCGCAAACTTACTCTCAAGTTCTCTTTGCTTCTCTTCAATTGCTATTAGTTTATCGTCGAATTTATTCTCGATGTGTTGAAGACTTTTCTTGAATTCAGGCCGTCCGATTGTTCTAGAAGTTTCTTTCGATCGAACCAATTTTATCTTCCAGCTTTCCAAAATTTTCTAGGAGTTCTTCTTTTAAACTGGTAGAATAATCGAGAACGTCTTCCTGGAGCTTTTGTAGCACAGTGTTTATGTCGCAGGAAAAAATTCTCACCCGCCTTTTCAAGGTCCTCAATCAGCCTTTTCTGTATCACCAATTTTGTTCCAGAAGTTTCCAACTCACGTTCCTCCAGCTCCTTCTTCAGCTCTGCAACCTTTAGTTCTTTCAACGCAACTTTCTCGTTGCCATCTTCGTATTTATTTAATTAATTCCACACCTGACACCAATGTAGCGTTTACGGGTTCACAAAACTATTTATTTGAACGGACTATGTACAATTTATTTAAACACTAGACTATTTACAGATCACAGTTATAACGGCACAATTATTTATTTTAACAGTTCGCACGAGTCACACGGATTATGTCGCTCAGTAGCTTATTCAGATTTTTACATCGACTCAACTCGACTAGTTGGACGGCCTCTCTCGCATCGTATTTAAAGAGCGAAACGGCTTTCTAGATTCGCCTAGAATTGCGGTCGCGATCCTCTTCGAGTCTACGATGAAATGATCACGCCGCGATTCTTCCAGAACGTCACAATACTATTCTTATTTGCTCCTTTTCTCCCTTATTCCTCTTCGTACTTGTTTTACCTTTTCTGCCCTGTCGTCTTTTTCTTGTGCTCTTATTCAAAAATTTGCTGTATTTAACTCCCCCTTTTCTTCGTCCCACATAAGTCCTTTTCCCTTATCCATATCTTGTATAACCCACTTTTACCCGCTATCCTTTTTGTCGCTCTTCTTCGGCTATCGCTCTTAATTCCTTCTGTATATCTCTTTCCTTCTTTGTCAGATCATCTTCTATGTATCAGATCATCTTCTCTCTTTCCTTTTTTTCTCTTAGTTTTCTTTTATTTTCCATAACTTTCACCTTTTCCCCCCAGCTCCCAAGTTCCGCCACAATCATTTTTCCTCCATTAATTTTATACTGTCTAACCGTCACTTCAACCTCTAATTCAACCTTCATCCATTTTTCCAGTTTCTTCTCGTTTTCGCATTCCTCTTCGTCCAATCCCGCTACGACAATATTCTTTTTTCTCACTCTTTTTCCTCCTTTTCCATTTTCTCCTCCAATTTTTTCATTTTATCTTTTAGTTCTATCTTTTCTCTTTCCCATTTTTCTTCCTTTTCACGCATCATAATTTTCTTTCAATTGTTCCAGTTCCCGGCTCATCTTCCGATTCTCTTCCTTTATCTCCTCTACATCCTCTATCACCATCTCTTTCATTTCCTCACCCATTGCCTTTTTAACCGGTGATCTTTTCAATTTTTTGCTTTTTCTAAAGGGGTTAATTCTTTCTTCCGATTCTCGTCCTTCTTCTCTTTTTCTTTTATAGTCTTCGTCTCTCTCGCTCTCACTAACACTTTTTTCATTCTACCTCGCTTTCATGCTTTTTAGCCGCTTATCTTATCAAGCGCCACACAACACGTCCACTCGGTTCAACTGCTCGAATTTTAGGGACTGGTAGAACTCGTCAATTTGAGCAACTTTTTCAAATAACATTTTTTAAAAGGCTGTTAGTTTCCGAGATACAGATGACTAGCAAAACTTATACCCGCCACTGTCTATATGACCAATTTTATATTGGCATTCGTAAAAAAAATTAACAAAAAACTAGTGAAGCAAAGAAACAGATAAGCAATCGTATTTATCGTAATCGTAAGCGTATTTAAATAAAGTGGAAAATAACTTACTTATTACGACGCCTCTATAAAAATGCTCATAAAGTCGTCCTGCGCTGGAAATACACAGTCGCATCCGTCGTGAATTTGTGTACTCATTATGACGTTCGGATTTTGAATTTGTTCAAGAGTTATTTGTTTACGCTGGAACCTGGGTTAGTTCTTTCATGTTAACAGGATTTAACACAGAAAGTCTGTGAATTAGGCACATGACGTTAAGAAAATAGAACCCTATTAAGCCCTTCACTCCACCCTAATGTCTGTTAATTCAGATAACCGAACAAAAGTTAGTTATGACGACAGCGAACAAATCAGAAGTGATTGTATACATACGGAAGGTACTTTTTGTGACAAAAACGCTCGATCAGTTGTTATTACTAATATTTTCTCGGTCAATGTGATATTTGTGAAAATAAGGGGCAGAATAATGTTAAAAAATGTGCAATTTCAAAAAGATTTAATTTGAAAAAAATTCTAGTTCTACCACCCCCTAAAATATTTGTATTCATTTCATGTTGTATATCTTAAAAACTTCAAAAGTCAAAGTGACAATAAAGCATAGATTTCATTTTTTTTTAAATGACGTGCAAGATTTTCCATCAAATAAGGTTCATTTTTTATCTCACAGAATAGATTACACTTTTCACTGTTTTAGAGGTCATCAACTGTTCAAATTAAAATTTTATAGTAAACTAGCAGAATGACCGGCGTTGCCCGGGTTAGACCACCAATATTGCTGTAAATCTTAGACAATACTAGCATTTAGATTTGGGTAATTATTAGGTACATCTTAATGTCGTTTCCTCGTCATTGTATTCTATCAACTGGAGTTGTAGAAAATTTGGATCGCCCGATTCGGGAAGAAGTGAATCAGGTAAATGATAGACTTAAACTTGGACTTGAACTAAATGTTGGTATCTATAGTTAGCCTCAGATATAATTTTTGTTGCCTCAAATGATATCATTTGAAAAAAAAAATAAAAATCTGACTAATCACTGTGACATTTTTATCTGACAGTTTTCAATTTCGCCTGGTTTGAACTTTAAATATTTTTTTTTACCAAAAAGGGGTTACACATTGGGGTCGTGAACCCACCAAAGTTACTCCCCATTGCAAATATTATTTGTAGTCAAAATTTCATTAGGATCTGTTCACCGGTTTAGGACCGCATAACATACGAACAAACAAACAAACAAATACTGATTTTTATATATTCTATTATGTATTATTTTACTTCTACTTAACCCCCTTATTTTATACGACGTTTACTGGTTTATGTTCCTTACAGCTTATCAACAGGTAAGAAAAGCGCACCAAGAAGGTTCTTTAAATTAAGTCGTGAGACCACTCTCAATATTTATAGTCTGGGCGTCGCCAATGGCACGCGTCGCCGTCATAATCGAACTATCAGGATACGGCGCTCTCCTCCAGGACCCTCTGGAGGGATTAGAACGGCTTACTAGCGCACCGATCGTCAACTCCACGCGTCATTACGTATTAGAGTTTCCGTACGGGGATTCCCCCGAAGATTATCGTTAATTGTGGATATCGGCGGCGGTTCAATGCTTCGTTAGGCTACGTTTCCGACGCATCTGTCATTATTCGTGACGGATTATTGAAGCGCAATGACAGCTGAGGGAAGGATATGAAGAGGGTGCAACATATATTATATATTCAAAAATTAATGTAGCTCACCGCGGATTTTGCAGACATATTTGTACTCGTTAGTGAATATTCTATTTGCTTCATTTGCATGATTTGCTTAAATATTCATTTAAGCAAGGAAAACATACACACGCGCGGGCAAACTATTTTGGACATCAATGTCGTTTGTCTGTCACGGGGTGTAAAGCAACCCTTATAATTCTAACCACTAACCGCAGTTTTGATTTTCAAGTCGGAACAATTTTGTTTGAAAGTTAATAATAATGACAATAAAGACCGCATTACATCACAGTTTGAAATATGTACGTCATATACACTGTGGGAACATCAGAATAAAGCGGGATCAGTTAAGAGGAATGGTTAGTGTAAACCAGGGTTTAACTAGTATTTTATTTTGTAGTAAACTAAACGACTAATCTTAAATGTTTACAACCCCTTATCCGAATCTCTCGGATAGAGTCAAAACACTTGTCACTGAGGAAGGGTAACTTATAAGCCGCCGAAACCTATCAAGAGACTAAAAGATAAAGGCTTGTATGTACTGAGGGTCCACAGGATATGAGACAATTTTCGATCACAGTGTTTGTTCCAATGGATTAAATAAACAAATTCAGCAACAACACAATCTTTTAATTAATAAATTATCTTTGTGTACGACTCTAAGAACCCAACTTTTCTTGCAGTATATTTTTTTCAGTTTTTTTAAAGAAATAATAACCTTAATTATGTGTTAAAACATTGAGTAGTAAGAATGTTGTAATGTGTGAAAAATTGTGAAAGAAACTCGAGTAATACGAGCAGCACATCTTGGGGACTACACATTTCTTTAATTGCAACACATCCAAATATCACAACTTTTTTTGGTAAGCAAGTACGTTGGTAAAGAAACCGTCACAGATATAGTGATGTAGAGAAAATAAAACAAGTGCAAAACTCCGACACGTGTTCGGCGGACAACAAACAAAGAATGCCTACGCATTATTTTCGATAAGCAGGTTTTTTTTGCACTTGTTAATTTTCTCTATATGGCTCCTTCTTTAGATGCAGCTGTCCTATTTCTTTAATTCGTTAGTTTCAGACTGAACTTCACCGCTTTTGTGCGACTGCAAACAAACGCAAAAATTAATTCCGTCAGCACGAAATCGTCTAATTTCCTCGTTGGAAACTCCTCTTTTCGCTGGCTGCTCAAATGAGACAGAAGTAAATAAAACCGCGTGCGAGGTAATGAATATGACGCCATCCACATCCTCATCAACATTCCAGCATACGAATCTGTTTTAGTTGATGTAGATGCAAATTGCCAGTCTGAGGCACTCCCGTATGCATCGTTGTCGGAGGTGTGGCAGCAGCAGGAAGATTTAATTTAATTTGTCGCCTTCCAGTTGATGTCGAGATGGCTCGAGGGTCCAATTAGTGCACCGACCTATGCCAGCCACCTCAGTATGAAGAGTTGTTTATGTTTCTTTCAATTTTTCACGCCACGGTTTTTTCGTTTTGTGTTTTTTTCTGGGGCACGTCTTGTTATCGCAATTGCGGAGAGATTGGGAAGGGGAGAATGGAAATTTATTTTGTATTCTCAAGAAATATAGTATGCTTAAACTTCCTTATTATTGCACATTACTCTTTTGGGATAAAAAAGATGTATTTCTAACATGTGGAGGACACAAGAACACATTTTAAATATTACATAAAAGCCTGTAAGTTTGTTTTGTAAGAAGTAGGCGAAAAGCGAAAACTTATCCTCATCCGTATTTCGATTTCTACACCCTAAAATTGGCCACCCCTCATCGCTGAAAAAACAAGCAAAGAGAAAGTCGAAACAGACGTTTAGATAAACATAAAAAGTGCAAATGGCCTGAGATTACTCCCATTTCATAACATCTCGGCTCCCCTTTATATCGGCTGTTAAAAATATCTTAATGTAAGTTTAAATTCTATCTGGAGTTAAGTGCCGGGCAAATAAACCGACCGACCGGCGGAGGCAGCGGCAATTACTTTTCTTATTTCTTCTTTTTCTCGCGACAAACTTGAACTTTCACCCCTAGAGACAGATGCTTTTGAATGGTCCGCGATCGTCCGCGATTTGAATATATTATGTCATATTGTGACTGGACGACCTGGGGACGGCTCAATTTGTCCACTTAATAGGGAACGAGCGGGAGGTGGCGAACTTTGACTCTTCTTGGGCGGGGAAACTCAGCGGGGTAACTCAAATAGAACATTATTTTCCCAATATATACAATGTGTGCTCATTGTCAATTCATTGAAGAACAACTAAAATATTATACCATGATAGGAACCCTGTCTTATGGATGAAAAGAGTATCGAATAAACGGTAGTCTCAGATCAAATAAATAAGAACCTCTCGCTCACCGAGTCGACTATGGAGAAGCTCAAACCAAAAGTAAAATATGGTGCGTTTCAGGCGGATTGCACACTTCGACAGAAGATGAACAGATCGTCACTTAGGTTACATAGACTTTATTTCCAAATAATTTTTTAATAGCGTTCTTCCAAAAGACCAATCCAAGCAAATAAAAAAAAATTATACATTTTTACACTCCTATAGTTTTGGTAACAGGTAAACCACGTTAAGAATGTTGTCAGTGCTAGAAAATTAATGTCCAAATTTTTGGTTAGAGTATCGCATACTACGTGATTTTGTTAACTCATAATGATAGCATTTTATATCAATTACTCCCCCTGTCCAGAAATAGGTGTCCCATTTACAATTTCTTATTGTCCAGAAATAAGTATCCAATTTGGATTTTTTTATTGTTCACTAATAAATGAATGTCCAATTAAAAAAAAAACATTTTAGAAGAGAAAGTCAAAGGGCAAAAACAGCACAAATCTAGCACAACTTTAGCACAACTTTAGCATAATTAATACTTTTGCAAAAAAAATATAATTTTTTGAAAAATAATTTGCAATTTTCCCGACTAATGTATTATTTAAAAATGAAAAATAATTTTTGGATTTGTTTCGAACATCTGTGAGGTTGAGATATTGTTTGTTTCTCCCATATTAAGGTCAAACCGGAGTTTTAAACTTTAAGTAAAAAAAAACGTTTTCAACAAAAAATCATTTTTACTTATAAATAAGGCAAAAATGAAATTTGCTTGCAAACACATTTACAACTTACTATAACTCTTAAGTTTGACATTTACTTGTTGAAAGTCAAGGCTTACTTTTCTTAAGTTTTCAAAAAATAGCAAATCGGAAACTTATTTCTGGACAGAAGAAGTATTATAATTTTTTATTATATTAATAATAATAAGACTTATTTCCTTGCCTTTCGGCTTTGAAAAGAATTCCTGTTCCCATACAAATAAATACTGAGTAAACAAAACTATAAAACATAAACATTAACAATAGCTAAATTAATTATATACCCGACTAACATCTAGATGACTATTTTGCCACACAAAAGGAAGGTATAATGGAGTATTTCTCTCACAAGTGATATAATAATAACAAGGGATGAATTACTATGGTTACACAATGGTAAGACATGAATAATTTTTTGAAACGTCATTTTGACACTTTCATTAATTTTTTGATTTTTAACTTTTACAAGAAATTACACGTCGGGCATAAAACGTCGTATCTTACACGTGACCGAAATGACATTGTAAGCTCGTGAAATGTGTATCACTCGTGCTATCGGACTCGTGATTCAAAGATCTCACTCGCTGACAATGAAGCATTTCTGTCACTTGTAATATAATCTACTATTATTTTCCTTCCATTTTCCCTCCTTTTCTCCACATTTTTTCTTCTGTCTAAAACTCCTTTTATCCAGCCTAGTCCTTTCCCTTCTTCTCCTATCAGTACTTTCCAAACTTCTCTCTCCTCTCTCAGCTCCTCACATTCTTTCACCATGTGCTCTATTGTTTCTGTTCCTTCTCTACACAGTCTGCATACTCTCTCGTCTCTCTCTTTCCTTGTTCCCACATCTAAACCTTGCTATTACTTTCTTATCATTCTTCTCGCTTTCCCATTTCAGGTGTGCCGAAAATTCTTCCGTGATTAGTGACCTATGCTTTCCATTATACCTTGACTTATTTATCCTTGTTCTCCTTTCCTGCTTCTGTACGTCCCGGTCCACTTTAACTATCTCTCTTAGTACATTTACTCCATTGTTTCTTCGCCTCTCTACCTCCTCCACTGCATACCCGTTTCTCTCCTAGTATTTTCATCTCGCTTTTCCTGCTCTTTCCATCTTCCCAACACTCTTGCAAGATCTTACATTCCGTTATTTCTCTTATTCTCTCTTCAAATCTTACTGCTCTTTTTCCTGCTTCCACTCGTATTTTGTCTCTCTTTACTTCTTCCAGTACGATATATGCTGGCATTTCCCTGTCCAATCCTAGTACCCATCTCCAGTACTTCGCTTGGATTGCTTCCAGCTTTTCCTGCTCCTTCTATCCCCATATTTCTGCTCCGTACATCATGACATTCTGTACTAGCCTTTCGTACATCAGTCCTCTCCTTCTTATATCTCGTCCGAATTTCCTCTCGCCTATTCCCTATACTTGACCTACCACCCCGTTCGCTTTCCTTTCTAGTTCCTTTATATGACTTTTCTCGTTGTTAGTCTCGACAAAGGTGTAACTCAAGTATTTAAATTCTTTTACTTTTTCTAGTTCTTTTCCTTCCCACTTTCATTCCTCTTTCCTTCTTCTGCCTCCTTTCTGAAAAATCATCATTTTTGTTTTCTCCACGTTTAATTCTAACTTCTTTCTTTTCAGGTATCTTCCCAGGCATTTTATCATTCCCTTCATTTCTTTGGCCTCCCTCGCTATTAGCACCATATCTTCGGCGTATGCCAACGAGTGCACTTGTCTTACTCCTTTCGTCGTCCAGAATCTTTTACTCGTTTTTCTGTTTACTTTTACTTTGTTTCCCGTTTCTAGGTAAATTTCCTCTATTCTGCTCACCAGCTGCTCGTTGATTCCTTTCTCTCTTTGGTACTCCCATAATCTCTCTCTATTTACACTATCAAAAGCCGCCTTCAGGCCCACAAACAGCGCGTACATCTTCCCTCCTTTCTTATCGAGTTCTTTATCTATTAGATGTTTCAAGATGTACACGTTATCGATGGTGCTTCTCCCTCTCCTAAAACCCGCTTGTCCATCTGGTAACTCTTTTTCATCTAGTTCTTCCTTCAATTTCTCTTCCAGTATCATTGCGTAGATCTTGTACGCCGTGCTCAGCAGACTTATTCCTCAGTAGTTCTCCACCATTTCTCTTTTTCCTCTTTTGTGTATCGGACACACTAGTCCCATCCTCCATTGGCTTGGTAACCCCTTTCCTTGCCAGACGTCGTTTACTATCTCCCTCATTATTTCTTCTGTTGCATAGATTCACGCTTCATTTTGCCGTTCATCTTCTCCCGCCGCTTTTCGTTTCTTCATTCTTTCTATCCCCCTCTTAATCTTCTCCCTTCTGTCTTCTTTTCGGTTCGTCCCTTCCGTCTAGTAATTCTTTAAAGTATTCTCTCCATTCTTCTATTATCCTTATCTTCTCGTCTGCCCTCTTTTTCACTTTTCGTTCTCTCTTTATGTATTTCCAAACTTCTTCTTCTGTGTTGATTGATCTAATTTCCTCTTCTCCTTCTCTTTTCTTTTCTTCCTTCTTCTTCTCACAAGTGTCTTTGTATTTCTTTAATTGCTTCCGGTATTCTTCTCTCGATCCGTTCCCATTTCTCCATTTTCTCATTTGGTTTCTAGGTAGTTTTTCATTTCTTTGCATTCTTTATCCTACCATCTATTTTTTCCCGTTCTTTCTCCCACTTCTACTTCTATTTTCTTTGTTGTCATCGCTTCTCTCATTCTTGTTTCGGTGTCTTTTTGTGTTTCTTTTTCTCTTTCAATATGTTGTAGCGCACTTCTGTACTTTTGTATGCTTTCTTTTTCCCAGATTGTTTTTATAATTGTTTCTTTCTAAGGTTTTTTTCTTTTTATTTCTTCTCCGGTGATTTCTATTTCTAACGGCTGGTGATCTGATTCCACTCTTTTTCCCACTTCCAATCTTCTTACTTCATCCCATGCATGTTGATTGACTATTACGTAATCAATCACTGGTTCTCCTCTCTGTCCCACGTACGTAAATTCCCCTGTATCTTCTTCCCAGTTCCCGTTCAGTACCTCGTATCCTCTCTCTTCTATAAATTCGATAATTTTTCTTCCTTCTTTATTTTCTGTCTTGTCCTTCGATATTCTTCTCGCACCTTCTGTTTCATTATTCCGTCTTCCTAATCTTGTCCCAACTCTAGCATTAAAGTCGCCCCCAATTATTACAATTCTTTTTTCTGTCTCACTTATAGTCTCTTCTAACATTTGTTTTGTTTTACTCATCTCTTTACTGTATACTGTTGTTATTTTAACTTTTTTTGTTCCTAGTTTTAGATTTCTTTCTGTTATTCGAGTTCTCTGTAGTTCTTGTTTTGTTTTTATTTCTTTCCTTGCTCCTGTGATGATGCCTCCTTTCGCTCGTCCTTTCTTGTTTTTCCTTTCTGCTGCTTGACATCTCCATACATAGTCTCTCGGCATTCTCTCTTCTATCTTCTTCCACTCCTTTTCATCTACCCACGTTTCTACCATTCCAATTACGTCAAATTCACTTATGTATTTCCAGAAGTCTTCTCCTTTGTTTCTTATCCCCGCTATATTCCAATATACCAATTTTATTCTTCCTTTTATTTTCTTCTATTGCTTTCCCGTTGAATCATGTACCTTCTGTCTTTTTGCCTTCTGTCTGCTATTTCTTTCCCGGTGTTTACCTTTCTCCTTTAAAGATTTTCCAGTCGTTCGGTGTCATCGTTCCATTTCCTCCAATTTCCCCCTACCTGCAGTTTCCTGTAGCTTACCCTTACCGTCTTTCCTTCTTCCCTTTCCCTCTTCGCTATCTCTCTTATCTTTTTCTGTATCTCCCTTTCTTTCCTTGGTAGGTCGTTGTTTACAAAGATTTTCGGTCCTGTCTTATTTCTTAGTTTTTCTTTATTTCTCATGACGGTCACTTCTGTTCCCAACTCTCAGTTTTTGCTATTATCATCTCTTCTCCCTTTATAGCATAGGCCTCTATTATCTTCACTTCTATTTTCAACTCCTTTTCAACCCATTTCTCGATTTCTTTTCTCATGTTTTGTCCCGTCTCTTGTAGTCTTAGCCCTGTTATTTCTTCTTTCACCTCTTTCTTTTTCCTCCATCTTCGAGTCCATCTGTCCTATCTTCTTTTCTAGGAAGCTTTTCTCATCTCTCCATTTTTCCTCTTTTTCTTCAGTTGGTTCACTTCTCTCTTCAGCTCTTCCATATCTTCCCTGAGCTGTCTGTTGTCGTATTCCGCTCTTTCACTTCTTTCCTAGTCTCTCTTGTGTTTTCTTTGATTTGCTTAAGGTCCTCCATTATTTTTTTGTCATTTCCTCCATCTTCTTCTCCACTTCTTATTGCCTTCTTTCTTCCTCTAGAGATCTTGCTGTTTTTTTACTTTTTTGAAACCCTACTGGACATTCTTCTATGTCTCTTTTTCTTTTAGTTTCCTCTTTATGTTCTTGAATTCCTCCTTTGTTTTCCCCTGTTTCATACCGGTCCGCAATCTTCTACACTGTACCCTGTATTGTTGGTTGCCGGCGTTCTTTGTTCACGTTACTTGTCCACTCCTCGCACTCTATCTGTTCCCACCTTTTGTTTATGTTGCTTTTTCCCTTCTCTGCTGTTTTCTTCACTTTCCTCTGTATTGTTTGCTCTATTTTCCCCAATTTTCTTCTTGACACTTCTTTTTACGTACTATCTTGACGGTCGGTAATATAGGAATCCTATTATTATATTAAAAAAATAACAAATTGGTCATGACTTTTATTTAATTTTTTTCTAGTTTTCCAATTTCTTCTAGTCTCTCTAGCCTTACCAACATTAAATTTGAGTAGCCCTCTTTTTTAATTATTGTAAACAAAACATTTCACATTATTAGCAAAAACAAGAACTACGACCATAACAGAAAATAAGACAGGAATCGAAAAACTACAGAGGTAGCAAATGTGAAAACCATCAATTTAAAGCCTTCCCCAAGATGAGAGAATTTATTAGGCTCTTCCAAATGACGTCATTGGCTCCGCCTCTTTCTTCTTGCGGATAACTGTCATGAATGTTTTTAATACGGGTTAAAGGAACACTTATTAAAATAGTTTAATAATTATTAAGATTGCTCTTCAAAAAAAGTATATTTCGATAGGAGTGCGCTGTCATGACACTTTTCAGGGGCGAGGGTGAATTTTTGCCGCACGAGGCGCTAGCCGACTGTTGCAATGAGCCCGAGCCCCTGAAAAGTGACGCACGAGTATTGAACAGCGTCTTTTGTATTCGTTCACGCAAAATGAGAAAGAATCCTTATCACGTACAGGAAGTCCAATTTTTACAGCCGGGGGATTTAATAATAATAATTTAATAAATCACCAGCCAAATTGGCGGGTTTCACCAGAGAAGGTATTTTCAACTTAAATAACACGTACGTAAGGGCAGACGAAAATCCGCATGTTATTAGGCCCCAGAATTTTCAATTAAAAAAAAAAAACAGCCGAACATAGAACCTCCTCCTTTTTTGAAGTCGGTAAAAATACAATCCCAGACTACCGTAAACGCAGGAATTACCGCCAAAGATTTGGAGCCCATATTTATTTAAATACCGCAATATAATTAGAGCACTGTAAAACAAACTGCAGCCCATGCTCCCAATGCAATCGGATCACTTCCAGGATGCTTGATCTCTGTTGATTCTTAGCTTTCCAGACCACCAGAGCTCACTCTTTTCAATTATGTATTTTATACCCAACATAACAATTTTTGGAGTTTACTCCTTAACAATCGACTTTTAAAGCCCTATACGATAAATTGATAAATATAAATGTTAACTTGTTAACAAGACAAAAAGCGTTGTGTTATAACCCTCTAAACTGTGCCATGTATTGTTGGTTGTCCCCTTGGGACACTTGGGGGGGCTCCTTGGGACATTTGGGGCCCTTAAGACTTTTTCGTACTCACATCTCGATTAAAAAGTTTTACATACATTAAATATAGATATGCTTTCAGTATTATAAAAGATGCGTTCAGTTACCCCCTTTGCCTATTGTTATATTCATATACCTACAATACTGGGTGTCCAAAAAAAACTACATCAATTTTAACCAGTAGTAGAACTCATCAGTGTGAACAATTTTTCTTAATAAAATTTTGTCATGAACCCCGTAGTTATACAGTTAAAATTTGTGGAAGTTTTGACGTTAATTTCGGTACACGTCACTGAACCCCTGAGCGGTGATAAGGACACACAACAAAAAACTCGGAATGAATTTAAACCGCTCGGCGTAAAAAAAATCTGAATAAACGTGTTTACCTCCATCCAATGCTGTTGAAAATTGTGGGGCCTAATAAATAACATGCGAATTTTCGTCTGCCCCTAGGTATTATTTAAGTTAAATATACCGATGATTATGTATTATTGAATCCTCCGGCTGTAAAAATTAGACTTTCTGTACGTGAGGGATTTAATTGTTGATCTTTCAAAACTCTCCAATTTCGATTTGCTAACCTTCGGGTACTGGCGGTTTTTTGCAAAACACAATGCGCAACGTTAATGGAAATTAGGCACACGAGAAAAAGCAGGCATCTTTTACGACAATAACTTAAAAAGCGAAAGTAAAATACAATAACACGTCCGGTCGAGTTCGGCCGTCGATACTGATTCTCAATAGCAGGTAACTAATGCACCCAAGAGTGTAAAAAAGTTAGAAACTTGATAAGAACGTTGGCTTTTTTGGAGAAAAACAATTGATTGTCTGTAGGTCAAGTTAAAATAAATATCCATAGGCGGTTCGTGAATTTGAAAGATTCCAAAAATGCTAAAATAAATTGAGATTTCGAAAAAGTGGTAGATAAAAATGTACTACTGGTTAAAATTAAAGTAGCTATTTCGGGGACACACTGTACAGTGAGCGACAAAAGTATGGAATAAATTCATAAAAAATAAAAAAAAATTCTAAGAAATCTTTAGACGGGTCAATTTTAGGTTATAAAAATACATACTCTTATACCGAATAAAATTCCAAGCAGCCATTTGTTTTCGAGTGATGACGTCATCTATATTTTTTTTAAATAGAAACCCCCTTTTTTTTCTTGATTCTGATAGCCCCTTTAATTGTCTAATAGTGTAAAAATTTTGTTATCTTACATAAAGGAAGTTTTGTAAAAAAAAAGATGAAAAAAATAAATTTTATAACGAAAGCTTGTCGACAATAAGCAAGTCTATGAAGAAATTCTATTTGGACATTATGAATTACTTCTTTACTAATTCTACTTATTTCGTATCGAATCCTAATTTTTAAATCTTCTAGATTCTGTGATCTAACATAAATCTTAGACTTTAAATAACGACATAAAAAATAATCAAG
Organism: Diaperis boleti; assembly: GCA_963583935.1. Taxonomy (NCBI): domain Eukaryota; kingdom Metazoa; phylum Arthropoda; class Insecta; order Coleoptera; family Tenebrionidae; genus Diaperis; species Diaperis boleti. The sequence continues at coordinate 21,622,225 of OY757247.1, read as the reverse complement.
GGGTGTGAGATCTGGAGACCTTGCAGGCCACTCTATCGGTCCTCGTCTCCCAATCCACCCCGTAGGACACCAATTGTTCAAGTAATGGCGAACAGGAAGTGCAAAGTGTGGGGGTGCACCGTCTTGCTGTAACCACAAATCATCATTTACAAAGGTCTGATCATTGTCATTTGGAAAATTTTCAACAAGGACGTATCTTCGTTAATTTTTGGAGGACCCGTTCTTCTAATCGCTTTACCATGCCCAGTTCTTCTAAATTTATTTTCAATTTTATTGACTGTAGAGTGGCTGATGAGTCTATCTGGATACTTTGCATTGAACAAATTACAAACTTCTTGTTGGGTTCTAGTTTTATTCCCGCACCCAATCAAAATTAAAATTTCTATACGTTGTGTTTCTGTTAAATGAACTATTTTCGAAAACGTTTTGTAAAACAATTTACACATACGAATGAAACTGACAGTACCATTTGACTGTTTGATCTACCTACTTGATTTTTTGACTTGTTTTTGTTTGTCATAAAAAAATCCAATTTTATTTTTTTTCTCAAAACTTTCATTATGTAAGATAAGAAAATTTTTATACTGTCATTTAGACAATTAAAAGGGCTATCTGAATCAAGAAAAAAAATAGGGGGTTTCTATTAAAAAAAATAACGATGACGTCCATCACTTGAAAACAAATGACAGCTTGGAATTTTATTTGTAATAAAAATATTCATTTTTATAAACCAAAATTGACCCGCCCAAAGATTTTTTCTTTTAATTTTGTTTAATTTTTAATGAATTTATTCCATTCTTTTGCCGCTTCTGTATATTCATTTTTTTTTTCTCCTCCGTTTGGCCTATCTACGACCTGACATAACAATACTTAACAAGGAGTTTATTGGAATAATAATACAGAAAGATCAAAGTCAAAGTATGTATGTACGTATTTCTAAAAAATGTCAAGTTGACAGTTTTTTTTTTTTTGACGAAGAACTAATTAAAATTGAGGAAACCGTTTTCGTTTGCCGCATTAACGCGGGTGGAGTCAGTGACGTGGACCATATAAATTCTTTGAGGCAGTATTATATTAAAACTCGTGAACACCTCCCTTGCATCTACTGAACACTAAACTTAAACGAAATTAAAAATCACAATTTTCTTCTTTAGAAAACACCCAATTTTTTACCTTTACGGATGTTACGCCACTGGATCACCAAGAGTGTGCAGTAAATTAATGCGCAACCGTACGCGAACAACCGGAATAATCCAAGTTCTTTAGGTGGCTCACCTCAATATACGGTTAACGAAGTTAAGTTTTAATAATTACAATTTTCTACACAAAATATAATTCGTTAAAGAGTGAGCAACAAAATTCGTGATCGCAGTTGGCTAAACGTATATCGGTTCTTTTACTTTACTGTTTACATTAGTCGTCAATTCACATTATCTCGATGACTTTTTACACAATCGTATGGATCAAGAATCGACTCAAAAATTTGGATTCAGAGGCTCCTACCATCACGAATTTTGTTGCTCACTCTTTACTAATTATTACTACATATTCGAAGCTTTTCCGCCTTGATAATGTAAAATGTTTGTGACATAAGTTGTTCAAATCTAACCTAATTTTAATCAAAAGTCAGCAGCATCTACATATGAAAATATGTAAAAATTTATTCGAGCGCGATACTCTCGTGTTTTCGTTTTCAACCCCAAAAAGTTCATCCCCTCCCTCGCAAACCCAATTACGCCCTTGTTCCAGCAAACAAGCGGCCACGTCGTGCCCACCAAATATAATAAAGTGGACAATATAAAATCAAGCAAACCATATTTGGAATAATTACACGGCCCGGAGGCGGCGAGCGACAAGTCGATTGACCCGCCGTCTGTCGGTCGTCGTGTCAAACGCAAGGTACCGAAAGGACACGCCACTTCATTTAGTATTCTAATTGAAGGCGCTCGCAAATCGCCCCTCACTCTGTTAAATTCAATCAAATTGTTAATCGACTATATTAAATATACGTTGACTTTGTGTCGAGGGCGGATTTTAATGAGATGAAGCCCGGTGATGGCGGACTCAAGGGAAAAATATGACGAATCGAGATTTTGTAAACATAGGTCTTGATTGAAGGGGTGATTTAAATGTGAGATCTCGGGGTAGGAAATAACTTGGAAAAACACGTCTATATAGATAAGTAAACGGTTCCTTTAACCAATATAAAAGAATAACATTTAGATATAGAATTGTGCCTACTTTGTATAAGCATAAACGTGTAAATATAAATGTATCAAAAGGAAACTGTTGTGTCTAAAAGTTCGTCGTTGTTTTCTACCTTCTTTTAATGGATTTGTAGCAGGTTCCGAAGTCGAAGTTTTGCTATGTTGTTTTTACATCCGTCGTTCCACCTGGCAAATGTTTCGCTAATGAATAGGAGTAATTTGGATGATGTGCAACGGCGCAAATTCCATCTGTATTCCGCGTGACATCTGAGGAACTTCGTTTAACTAATTGCAAAGACGCGAACGAAGCATCGAGGCTTGTGGGGGACGAAACGTCGGTCGTTGCGATTTCATTTTCTTCAGGGGAGCAGAAATCGTTCGCTGGATGCATGGAAACTGGAAAACTTTGCTGACGCCCATCGTCACGACGAATTTTAATTAATCAAGAAGCCTTCCGAGGAAAAAGAAAAAACCGCACCGGATGCCAGAAGTCTCAAGTTAAGGGTTTCGGTGCCATGATGTTAATAATGACATCGATAAAGTTGTGAACAAAGTTTGCATGCATCTTTAAACTTGCAAAAAACATGCTAAGAAAATATAGGATTGAAGATTTTTTTATCGTTTTCCTCAATCTGTAAAGTAACGTCACAAAACTGCAGAAAACCCAGAACACTTGATTTATTTATTTTCCCAAAGAAAAACCAACTTGCTGCATTTCCTCCTCGTGTTTCTTTTTTTCGCTTTAAAATCCGTCCACGTTGCGGAGGTCAGTCCGTTCCCGTTCTTATCCTTCGGGGCGATAAATTCTAAAATAAGAAGTATTTCGGCAAGCCACGTCGATTTATCGTGCAAACATTCGAGCCGCCGTTCCCAGCATACACAAGAAGATGACGACGAAATGCATCCATATAAAGTTAGGGGTGGCTTTCCACTTTGTCTTAGCGCTCTCGCTTCCTGCAAGGAACTTTGCCAATTCATCTCCCGACAGAAGATGCTTCCTCTCTCCCAGCTCCTTACTACAAATGCCTTCCGAACTAGATTTGCTGCCACTAAAGAGGCAGCGATATGTTTGTATTACGAAACGGCAGGATTTGCAGAGTTGGGGAATATTTATGGACGTAGACAGGAGCATTATCAGGCACTTGAAGCGGAGGCGTTATTTACCCCAATTTTATGCAGTTTTTTGCTCTATATAAATTTATATAAAGTGGATAAATGAAAAAAGACGTAATCTGGGTAGAATATGGTTTCCGTAATTATATCATAGCCAAATATATACTTATGTTCTCATTTTCTTATAAGGATACACTCCACCCAACAATTAACGCATAATGCTAATAATTGTAGAATTTGTTTCATAATAAATCAACTCGTGTTGTGATACAATATATTTGATTTTAAATTTAAAAAAATATATTTCTACACAAAAGTACTTCTTCAAAACAAGGCTTACGGCTTGCAAACGTCGAAACAGACTTTTAATTCAATCAAAAATATTGGGGTAAATTTTTCCATTCCTCTACTAGGGCATTTTCCAGTTGATTTAGCTGCCCCGATGGCATTTTGTGTTGCCGAATTTGGGACCCGTTGTGGTTTAACATGCTTGACCGGATTTAAATCTCCTTACTCGCCACTTCGGAGTTTCAGTATTTACTTCTGTTAGATAAGACTGCGCTATAATAAATTATTCTGACCGTATGCGGCCGGGCATTATCGCGCATAAAAATGAAATCTTCTCTATGGGCCGTAAAGTTATACATGAGGTAGTAAGATGTCAGTAGTATACCGTGAATTTGTGAGCTCCTCGAATTATATGAATTGCCGCTCCAACCATAACGAAACCTCCACCAAAATGTAGACTGTATAGTTGGTCGTCTATAAATAGGGCACGTCTATCTGACGAGTATAAAATAAATCTGGACACATATATAAACCTTCCCTTGTGAGATGTGAGACAGAAGCAGGAACTTTGATGCGGATGTTCTGTAAGACACCAAAACATTTTTTAGTGCTTCTCCGAAGTGCAGTCAAACGAAGAAAATGATTCACTCTTGTATGATCTTCGACAGGCCTTCTACCATGTTCACGAGTGTCTCTAAAAAGTTGTAGAATCATTTTTATTGAAGATTGGAGTAACATTAATGAATTTGCGACATCTTGTTGTGTATGACCTTTTTGGAGTATTGTTATCGCTCTGACGCACAGTGGGGCCAGAGCTCCTAAAAGCTGGTATTAAATCAAAAAATTGAAGTGTTGCTTATACTTTGGCATTTATGACATTAGGTAGTTAACACTTGGGCGCATACCCCAGCGAATTTCTAGGAACCGCTAGCGCCCCATTCTCCCTCTACCCCCCGTGTAAAACAATAAATTATTTACACCGAGCGTGCGTGATAATTCATCCGATTTGTTGAGTCAACTTTGAACGCTGTGTTTTGTTAGAGAGCCTTCTAAATTCTACTTATTGGCTATGGGGCCATCAACCTCAGGAATGTGTTATATTTTTGATAATATTTAATTAAAAAAAAACATGGTAACAAGATTAAATAATAGTATATTATAAACCAAGGTAGTGAAGTAAGTTTTCTCAGCTAAGCAGTATTAATTCCCGAGATGCGAAGCATCGAGGGAATTAAGTTGCGAAGCTGAGAAAGGGCTTCTCTACCGTGGTTTATATATTATTTTTTTCACTACTAGCAGTTTAAATCGTTAAATAAATAAAGCATCAAAAATACAATCGTCTAGCGGGTGCCACGTCACAGTTAATCCTGAATAGACGTTGCCGTCTGTGAACATTTTTTTTCCGTGGATCATTGCAAATTTTGGCTAGCGCTTCGCGCTCAACCCCTTAAAGAAACCTACTCCAAGGTCATATTTTCCTGTACGTGAAACTCGAAATTTGGACAGGATCAACTGTGACTGGCACCCGCTAGACGCTTTTTATCAAAAATAAAGGTTATGTATTTTTTCTGTGACATTTCTCCGTCAGAGACCGGATGTTCGTGAAAACCTGCACAATGCATACATGTGCTTTTGTAATAATTTAACTTCGTTTTTTTTTGCATAAATTGCAGTTAATTAATGTCTAATATTTGCAACTGGTGCAATTTGTGAAAATCGAAGGGCGCTGTTGTTAAGTAAGTAGATAAAATAATAATAAACGATATGCATTTTGCATCAAATCCGGTCTCTGCCCATTATTAACTACTGGTCAATAATGAAAAAATTATTAACTACTAGGAAAGAAAAACAACTTCACACCTCCTCTACAGACTATATAATCGTACATTCTACAGCTAGTAGTGAAAAAAAATGTTTAAAGTCGTCGTTGTACTTTTTTCTTAAAAATAGTATGTTAGTAAATATACCTAAACTTTTAGTTGTGTATAGAGCTGTATCGAGCAATTTTGTATGCATGATTAAAATGTGTAATCATCGTAGCATTAGGGCACATTTTATTTTTTGCGATTTTTTGCGATTTATTAGCATTATCGTTAAAAATATTCTTAATGGTTAACGAAATTGTCGTATTTCCCGAAGTGCGTGATTTTTAATTTTTTTTTAAGTTTTTCTCTGTTTCAGGAACGTGTTCTGACATTATAATGACACAAAGAGAACTTTTAGATATTGTAAGAAATTCTGGACATGATAAAATTGAAGATCAATTAAATTATGTTTCTTGTATATGTACCTTTCAATTTTTGTTATTGCTATGCACAATAAATTATTCTTTGACATTTCACTGTTTTTGAATTGTTTGTGTAAGTACATAGTTAATTTATCTTTTTATCAACTCTCAGGTTGAACTGAACATGGTTGTTTCAGGATTTTTATTGTGGTTTTGATTTCAAACCCTGAAAAACCATCACATGTTATAAAAGGTTTTTTTTAAACTATTTTTCCATTAATTCAAAAGTGGATTTCTTACGAATTTGCAGTTTCAGAACATTACTCAGATACATATATGTCAATTTTTAAACTAGAAAACTACCAATGGTATTTTTTGTACTATTTCTTCCCCAATTCCCAGGTCGAATACTCTGCGAATATGCTGTTGTAAAATTTTATTTAGTTATGTCGATTTTCACCCCCTAAAAATCTCCCTATTTTAACAATGGGATTTTTTTCACTATTTTTCTGTCAATTCGAAGGTCGAGTTCTATACGATTACGAAGTTTCTGAATTTTAATTAATTATTTCATTTTCCACACCCTAAAAACCACCCCAATTTATTAGTGTTTTTTTTTTATTATTTTGTCTGTATTAGCCACGATACACATACAACGGTATGCCAACGCGCAGGCATAGCGCCGTCTCTCTCGCACAGTTGACGTCACATGCGAGGGAAATCTCAGTGTTGTATTGGGATGATATGTATGTAAATAGACAAATACGCTGCGTTTCTTTGGCGATAGGTCAATTTAAAAATTGCCGGCATCAATTCCTATCCAAATGATACTTTTATAATATAACACTATATTAAAATGTTAGTTTATAAAAGTATAATCACAAATAAAAATACTTAATCCCAACGATGTATGTAGCATCTTTGCGAATTAATAAAAAGTCACTATCAACAGCACCGACATTCTTACGTTATTGCATTACTGATGATTGTCTCATAGGCCCACATGCCCACGCACACACATGCATTCGTAAAATAATCGGAAAATCATCGGCAAATCATGACGGGTAGTGTCTTGCAAACCACCGTGTCGGCGCTTTATACACCATTAATTAAATTCTGTGTGATTGGTGTGACTATAGAAAATGCCGAACTGTGCTGTAGCTGGTTGTAAAAACTATAATCAAAAAACAAAAACAACAGATGTAAAGTATTTTCGATTTTCAAAACAAGAAGAACTAGCAAATCAGTGGGTAAATGCGTGTTATCGCCAAGATAAAATTAATCTTAAAAATGGTAAGGCCCCATGACCGCTCAAAGCCCAGTATTTCAGTCGAATTTTAACTAATCTTACAATTATGACATTGTTCCAGTAATTCTACCAAACAATATTTTTATATATTTCCAGTACTTATTTTTACCCAAAGTAAAATTGACCTGCTGGCAAATTATTTTTCTGAATTCATTCCTCCAAATACATATTTCTAAACTTTTCAAACATTAAAAAAATGTTATTTATTTATTTCTTTCATTTTAGAGAACGATTTTGAAAAATTTCCCTATTAGAGCAATGCTCGCTGTTGAAAATGTTCTCGCACGTGACGTCATGCGCCAAACGAACGATTTTCGCTCGGCTACCTGGCATACCGTTGTAAGTGTATCGTGTGTATTAGCGATATTTTTTAAAACCAGTTCCACAAGTTTCAGAATTTTGGCCAAAAATTGTTCATTCCGACCCCACTGTGTGACGGCTAAATCGTGACTTGCTTTGAACCAAATAAAACAGTCTGTACTGCACCGACTTTGATAATTGTTTTTTTTTTTAATGAAAGACATTGACAAGTTCTATGTGAAGATTACTTTCCATTTTCAAAAACTTCACAGGTTTATTAATTATTTGCAAATCATTTTAGAGGAAAAGCGGTCCATTACAGTCATCGATTTAAATGAGCGTGAATCGTTTTAAGTGAGAAGTTGGACAACTGCAGCTAAATATAAGTATCTTAGCCCCTCCCCTGAGGTTGAGTGAGCAAGTTGTGTAGGGAACTTAAGACATGCTTATTAAGACATTTATACCTCTGGATGGATGTTTGGGTGCGGGGTGTGAAAAGTGTGAAATAGAGGACGAATGAAGCTGTGCAAAATACAATTCTTTTATCTCATAATTTTTCTTCCCGAAAAATGGGTTTACCAATTCCACAATATTTTCGTTTAACTGACCTGCGACTTTCTCAACAAATCAATCGAGAAGCGGAAAAAATGTATGAAACGGCTAATAATGAACAACATGCCGTTATTGATCATATATTTCAAGAGGTTTTTCAACACAATACTGGTAGTAATGTCTTCTGTTTCGTACATTTCTACATTAGCGAACAATTAAATCAGGAGCATCTTATACCGCACAATGAACAAGTATATAAAGAAATTATTCCGTCTTAATTTTTTTTAATTATTCAGACAAGGCAGATTCAAAATTGTAGTATGTAATATAGTAACCAGTCTTTATTCAACACTATTTACGTAAGTATTCACTTTTTTTTTTAATTTTTACATTGATTTGATTACCAATTCAATACATACCACTCAAATTCGAGTGACGGGCGATCACTAGTGTATATTATATTCAATTTCGTTAAATATATTATCTACCATTAAACAACCTAATGTAGTTATGTTTCAAAGGCATGTTAATTCGACGAACTTGTAAAAAAAAATTGAAATTATAAAAAAGCAACAAACCTTCCCTCTACAGAAAAAAAGTTTTTAACCAAAATTCATTCATTGACCGATTATTAAGAGCCAACTTAACGTTTGGTTTTGACAAATCGATTATTAATCTGAAATCTTTTGTGTTAGTGAAACCTGGTGCAGTGAAAGTGAAATAACAAACATCAAGCTCAGCTCGTATAATCTCATCAGTTACTACTGCAGGGAAATCCACAAAGGAGGAGGTGTCGCCATTTTTGTGCGCGATGACATCAAGGGTAATACAATGTGTTCTATCGTTAAATCAATTGAAAAGGAGTTCGAATATACTATGTGCAATTTAGTTATAGGCGGATCTAAGGTAGTCATTGCTACCTTTTACAGGTCACCCTCGACCAGTATAAGTTCATTTACTAGATCCGTAGAGATGTTGTTAGATAAAACAGTTAGAAATAAGAATATTTATTTTCTATGTGGTGACTTCAACGTTAATTTTGACGATCATCTCACTGAAAAAAGTGCTAATGTCTTGCTAAATGTCTGTAGAGCATACGGCTTTCACAAATGTATTTCTGATTACACACGCGTACAAGGATTATCCAAAACCGTTGTTGACAATATTTTCTGCAATGACTATGTAAATGTAAACAACTCTAAAATCATTTATACTGATCTGTCAGATCATTTTGCTCAGTTTGTTTGTTTTAATATTAAAAGTATTCACACAGATCGGGATAAATACCGCTATAGATCTGACCGCAATTTTAAAAATTTGCACAACATCGAATCTTGTAAATCTTTACTTGCAGCCTGTAATTGGTCTTTCCTGGACAATAACATCGAATTCAATGATAAATTTAATACATTTGTTGAAAAATTTACAGAATGTGTTGACATGGCGTTCCCTTGGACTAAAAAAAAAATTACAGTACGACCTACTAAAAAGCCTTGGATTTCTTTCGAAATCATTAATGAAGGGTCTTTTCTACGAGACATATTCCAAATTTGTAATGAATCCACCAACCCTGCCTTGTATGAAAGGTATAAACATCTTAAAAAACTACATCAGACTAAAGTAGTGCAAGCAAAGAAATCATATTATGACATGAAGTTAATAAATTCAAAGAACATGTCAAAAACAGCCTGGCAAATTATTCACGATAACACGGGTAATAAAAGTAAACAACAACCAAGCAGCTATACTGATGGCGAGGGCAGAGAATATTCTGACCCAAACGAAGTCGCAAATGCCTTCAATCAACATTTTATAAATTCAGTAGAAAGATTAACTTCAAATAATAATATAATTTTGAACGCTATCAGGACAAAAAGTGTAAGTAATTCCTTTTTTTTATTACCTATCACCTTTTCCGAAGTGAGATCAATTATATTCCACATTTCAAAAAAAAATTCAAGTGGACATGACAATATTCCATACTCTCTGATAAAACACTTGGCTGACGTGATATCTGAACCTCTCGCTAAACTCATAAACATTTCATTCGAAATAGGGACATTTCCATCTACATTGAAAACAGCATTAATAGTTCCAATATTCAAATCAGGAAATATAAACGAATTAGGAAACTACAGACCAATTGCGCTCTTACCAGTATTTTCTAAAATCTTTGAACGAGCCTATTATTGTAGGTTATATGATTACCTGAGTGCAAATAATATCCTGACTCATAAACAATTTGGTTTTCGAAATGGGCTGGCAACAAAAGACGCCATTATATCTCTAGTAGAATTTATTTGTCAAAAACGAGATAAAGGTAAATTTGTAGCAAGTGTCTTCTTTGATCTAAGTAAAGCCTTCGACACGGTACACCATGATCTCTTATTAAACAAACTCAGCAACTACGGCATAAGAGGTGCTCCATTATCTTGGCTTGAGTCATTTTTGAAAAATAGGTCGCAAATGGTGGTACTAAAGAACGACTCTCTCAAATATATCTCTGCTCCCGTATGTGTTAACTCAGGTGTGCCGCAGGGTAGTGTCCTTGGCCCGCTATTATTTTTGATCTTTGTAAACGACATAGAACTAGAAAACTCACACACGACATTATTTGCCGACGACACCACTGGTTCTGTCTCTTCGCCTAATTTACACTCCTTAAGTTTAAGAGCAAACCACGTAGTAACACAAATGAAACATTTCTGCTCCGACAATGGATTAGCCTTGAACAACAAAAAAACCAAGTGTATGATTTTTTCAAATAAAACTTTAGACCAGTCCCCCCTGATAAAAGTTGATAATCATAGCATACCACCAAGTGTCTCAGTTAAATATCTGGGTATACATCTGGATAATAAATTGACATGGCATAATCATATAGAGTGCTTAGTAAAAAAACTCAATACCCTATGTTATGTCATCAGAAACCTACGTCAAATGGTCAATATCCAAGTACTAAGAATATACTACTTCGGAAATGTTAATTCCATACTCAACTATGGTATTATATGTTGGGGCAGTGGCGTTGGAATCGAGCAAATTTTGAATTCCCAAAAAAGAATATTGCGTACGATGATGTTCAAGCATGATCAATTCTCGTGTAGAGGACTCTTTCGGAATCTTGAAATATTAACTGTAACGTCTCTATATATTTTAGAATGCGCGTGCTATGTCAAACAACATTCTGACAAATTCTACAATAATAGGACCGCTAACAATAAGTATAACTTTAGAAATTATGCCAACTTACTACTACCACAACACCGTCTATATCAAACTAGTAAAGGGCCATATATCATGTCTATAAAAATATATAACAAATTACCGCTGCAACTAAAGAGTGTAACTAACATCAAGCTTTTCAGAAAACTAGTAAAGGATTTCTTAATAAGAAATTCCTTTTACACTCTAGAGGAATATTTCCATTTTTAATCTCTAAACTCTTTCAAAATTTTAAATTGTGCTATCTTGTATTGTCGACAGTATATGTTTGATGTATCCATATGTACTTTTTTTTACTTGTTTTAATTATGTTAAATTTTATGTGACGCTTTCCATAACTGTAAGGTTCAGTGAAATAAAGAAATATTATTATTATTATATTATTATTATTAATGTACCTCATTAACGATTTTACATTAATGCATAATTCTTCATTGACGCACGATTTTGCAATAATTAATTCATAGTCAAAACTTTTGCATTTACGGGATTCGAACCCGCATCACTCCAATTTTGAATCGGCGCCTCTAACCACGCACCCATTTGCGCGTGTATCAGTATTGTATACAAGTGCGCTACTTATCTTAGTCGCTAGACACGATTTTCGAGTTTTCGCCGGCAACAATCTCAAAAATGCACTATTTGCACTTTCCAACATTGCAGACGGTGGTAATTCAGAATTTTCTAGCTCCATTTATAAACTTACACAAATTAACAGCACTTTCACAATGGTGAATATGCCGACTTCATTTGCTTTCAGAGAGTTTATTGACATAAGTAACAATTATTTTATGAATAGAAATTTCAGAAGCGGATTTTTGTCCTTAGATTAAAAAGATTTCGGTCAACAAAAAAATATTGTAATAAACTCGTATGTTAATGGGTGATTAATAATCTCGACAATGGAGTAGTATACAAAATTTTGAAACTTCTTTTATAAATAAAACTGCTTAAAATAGTGTACCTACTCCTATTTTTTCATTTTGCACAAATCATAACTGTTTTCATGAAATAAATTGAAAACTGTTTCGCGGGAGAAAAACTACGTCATTAGTTTCCGAGTATGGAGGGAGTAAGAGCAAAAAGGAAAGAAAAACTTGTAAAATGAGCGAGAGTGAGAAATGGAAAGGTCCTCAGTTAATTCATATGCTGGCGACTAATGGCGTATTTTAAACTAGTACAGTTCTCTTATAAAAAATTAAACAAATTTTAATTCTTTTTTTACATTTTCAGTAAGTATAATTTCACCATAATAGTGCTAAACCATTTATACTTTTCATTGAGGTTTATGATTATTGTATTTTCCAAAAAAATACTTTTTTAGTATACTACCTCATTTTAAAGGCACTCGCTCCCTTACGGTCGCTTGCTCTTTAAACAGCCTCGATTATTAATCGCTTTCATTATCACACTTGTTTATTAAATAACTATTAATGAGTAATTTTACTTCATGCTTGTTGTACATGCTTGATGTACATCATTGTTGGGCGGAGTGAATTTAGATACAATTTAAACTGTTCTCACATCACAGACGATACAAAAGTAAATATGAATAATTACTTGTATGCCCTACGAACGTCTAGATGACTTATTATTCCACGAAGTGATATAATGTTAAAAGGGGTGAAGACATTATATTTTGAAACGTCATTTTGACAATTTCATTAATTTTTTGATTTTTAACGTTTTACAAGAAATTACACGTCGGGCATAAAACGTCGTATCTTACACGTGACCGAAATGCTATTGTAAGCTTGTGAGATGTGTATCACTCGTGCTATCGCACTCGTGATTCAAAGATCTCACTCGCTGACAAGGACGCATTTCTGTCATCTGTAATATAATCTGCTATTTTTACTACTAGCTATAGAATGTACGATTATATGTATAGTTTGTAGAGGATGTGTGAAATTGTTTTTCTTTCCTAATAGTTAATAATCATTTCATTATTGATAACTAGTCGTTAATATAATAAAGAGACCGGATTTCATGCAAAATGCATATCTAATAAATGTGGTAATACCTAAGGTAGGACTTCATAAAAAAATCTCTTTTTTAGAATTTGGCAGAATATTCGTAAAATTGTTTATGGAATTATAAATACAAGAATGGACAGAAAAATACGAAGGCGCAGGGAGGACATATAACTTTGCTTTTCATTATTTCGACTTTAATCTCAAAATTTCGACTTTAATCGTTAATTATGCGCGCGCACACCCATTAAAACAATTCGAGCTTCACGTACAGGGACCTTCTTGGAGTATGTTTCTTTTAGGGGTCGAGCGCGTAGCGCGAGGCACCAATTTCAATGATCCACGAAAAAGCAAATTTTCAGAAACGGAAACTTCAAAACAGGCGCCAAGGGGGCCCCTTTGGCCATAATCCACTTGAAGTTAACATTTGTATCAGAAAATAATGAAATAAACTCAATTTTATTTGAATACTTTCAATTTTCAAAACCCCAAGACTAAATAGAGATGCGCGCGTACAGGGTGACCGTTCAGGGGCTAGACGTTAGTCAGAACAGGAAGAGACATGAAATAAATTATTTACTTCGTTGCCGTTGTTAATGAGTGTACGCGTGCAGAGTTTCGACTTTAAACTCGAAATTTCGACTTCAAGTGGCCAAGGGAACCCCCTTGGGACAGGGGTAGGACTATGGTAGGAATCGAGTTTATTATTTTCTGATACAAATGTTAGGCGACGATTACCATAACTACTCCATCAAAGCGACAAATTCTCAATAAGAATTCCTACACATGGAGGCTTTTTATGAGTTAAAATTAAATAAAAAAGCGGATTAAGAAGAAATTTGAGAAAAAAAAAATTGAAATGTTAAAATTATGCAGGATAGCCTGTTGTGAAGTTCCCGTTTGTAAAAATTTGCTTTTCCGTGTATCATTGAAATTGCGCGCTACGAGCTCGACCCCTAAAAGAAACATACTCCAAGAAGGTCATATTCCCTGTACGTGAAACTCGAAATCTGTTAATATGGGTGTGCACGCGCATAACTTCGAGATTAAAGTCGAAATTTCGAGATTAAAATGGAAATAATGAAAAAAAAGTTATATATCCTCTCTGTGCCTTAGTAGAAAAATATTTTTAAGCTGCAAATATTGAAAAAAATATATATAAACCACGGTAGAGAAAATTTTTTTCAGCGTCGGAATAAAAACTGCTTAGATGAAAAAAAAATGGCCAAGTGCGAGTCGGACTAGCACACAAAGGGTTCCGTCTTTTTAAAAATACTTTATTAAAAAAACTGCGAAAAAACAGGTTTCTTGTAGGTTTCTTTATTTTTAACTTTATTTAATTTGTATTATTTGTTGTTATAGCGGTCATAGTACACTCTACTGTGAAAATTTCAAGTGTCAACCTATTATGGTTAAAAAGATACAGCGGACGGACGGACAGACGCACAGCGGAGCCTTAGTAATAGCGCCCTTTGAGTACGGAACCCTAAAAACGACTTCTTCACCTTGGTATATAATATACTATAATTAAACAATGGATTATCGACATAATTATTACCAACTTTACAACGTTTTTGTTGAGTTGAAACTAAAAAAAAAAAAAATTGCGTTGCCAACTGTTGTCAACAAAATACGTCGTTGTCATTACTATAGTTTATTTTTTATTACATAGTTCTATTGAAAGTCATAGCGTTTAATGTATTAAAATTTTTCAAAATAAGGGAACATAAGTGATATATTTTATTCTAAACATGTTAAATTGAATTTAAAAAAATATTCGAAAAATTATGTTGCCGGTTATAAATTACAAAAACAAAAGCTACTACAGGGTATTGTCATCTGATCGCGTGATAGGTATATCAATCATGATGTATAGAGGGGAGTCATCTTTCTCTAAAAAATAGAATAAAATATTTTAGATAAAAATATTTAAATCGTTGGAGTTGGAAATAACGAGTGAGCAACAAAATTCGTGATCGTAGGAGCCTCTGAAACCAAAATTTTGAGTCGATTCTTGATCGATACGATTGTGTAAAAAGTCATCGAGTAATGTGAATTGATGATTAATATAAACAGTAAACTAAAAGAACCGATATACGTTTAGCCAACTGCGATCACGAATTTTGTTGCTCGCTCGTTATATACCGGTTTCAATCAGTATGACATAACCGAAAAGATAACCGTTTCCATTTCATATTCATACTTCATTTTATCCTCGTATACCGTAGGAGCTGAAAGAAGGCACTTTTTAAGCCAACCATAAGGACAATATGTATATGTATATAAAAAATACAATACAAGGAGACAAATTCATTTAGCATTTCAGAAAACATTATAAAAATTGCAATTAAAAAAAGTATGAATACATATGTAATTTGAGAATATTACATATTCTTTTTGGAAGAAAGAACGCTATCAAATACTTGTAACTATCTTATCAAGAATTAAGCACAAAAGCCGCTCTTAAACATTTTAAGAACTTTATGAAAGCCCTTCCGTTCCTGTTAGAAAGTGATTAGTTTAGTTATTAATAATTAGCAATTTTTTGTTATCGTCCATGCAAAAACCAACCAAGTCTAAGAAGCAGTTCCGTTAAGTCCCTTGTAGTAATTAATGGGCAAAGTTGGCAACCGTAGAGCGAACTCAGGCCTGCCAACAAAACTTAAGAGCTTTACAAGTTCAGCAGCCACTACACCCACTTGAATAATTACAAGCGACAGCTTTGAACGCCGTCTAAAGTAGTTTACAAAGAAAATAGATTATTTTTCACCCCCACCCTCCGTCGAATAAATTAATGCACTGGCTGAGTATGACTCGTTAACGGCACCATTGAGGACACTTCTGCACTGTTTGGCTCCCAAGATGGAGAAAGGGCAAAAAACGTATCCGTCGTATTTATAGATATTTATATTAAAGGCGAGGGAAGACGTCCACGTCCATCTCAAGCCGCTTAATCCGTGCATTGTCCGAGTTTCTTCCGCTTCCCTGGACTAAAATAGTCGACTATTGTGAGCCACGTTCACAATGAGCAAATCCCATCTTTCAATTACGAACGACTTAAATACATTTAATGAAGTCGGTTGGGCGAAGGATCACGTGACTTACCTCCAAATGGCCGCCTGGGTGATCTGTAACAAGAAATGGCTTTAAAACGAAATATGTAACTATTACATCGTTTTCTTGTAATGTATTTAAACTCGTTAAAAATATCAATTTTAATAAATATAAGGGTCATACTTCCAATAAAATCTTTCCAAAAACTCCTCTAAACCAAGACATTTGCTATTTCTTCTTACCAAATAGTGCAAATTATAGATCTGTGTAGACGAAAACGTTTTCGAACTTTGGAAAGAGGCTTCAGATACATTAATTCCAGATATAATTATGAGAGAAGATGATAAGAGCCATTTGACATTATATACTTATTTCAATACTGAATTCAGTACTTAAAATTACGTAATGAAAATTGTATGCGCGCGCCGTTTCAGTACAAGTGAAGCTGCGTCCATGTGTGCCACTATTGGCAATTTTCAATCATTTTTTTAGTATATCACATGCGCGCAGGTTCAGCTGTCAAACTACATCTGACCTTTCCGTCGTGTAGTCCCGCCGTGTCAATTTTGGCATTGTCAAAACACAGAAATTTAGTATTAAACAAAAGTTTTACTTTACTTCTAGGGGTGTAATTTATAAGCGTGTTTTACAAAAATCTTCAAAATGCAATTTGTTTTAAACCTTATGCGAGGCACTCAGTGGGTATAACAGAAGGTTTTGGATTTTTATAAGGTGCTATTTTACAGATAACGATTTGCTAAGCTAGGTAAAATTTGTGAATATTGTGTTTTCAAGTTGATCAGATAAAAAAAGGTCTAAAGATATAATTCTCGTGCACAGTTGCTAGGTGCTAGTTGGGCTTTGTTGTATTGAAAGAAAAGTCACACCATGTTCGAACAATGTGATTAGCAGGCTGATGATTCGTGAACACGTGTCTTTGATTTGCCAAATTTATACATGTCAAGCAGTCATGTAATAGTCTCCCAGAATAACACATTTAATAGATCACCCTGTACATTTTTTCACCATTTAATTAAGTAACCAAACTAGAATCAATACTATTTAATAAGAGTTTTTGGGTTCCGTGTTATACTAGCTAAACTGCATCAAATCATCATCTAATCCCCAAAACTAAACTTTCCCTCCTTTTGTGGGATTTTCGCATCGGCCAAATAAGCTTCACAATCCGACCGAATCCATAAAAATCTCCCACCCATTGACAGCCCCATGATTAATACCTTAAAGGTGTCGTTTACTACATTTCCTCACACATTCCTCGGAGGTCCCCGCACGCTCTTCAATTGTCCTCGTGCAGGTAAAGTCCAGCAGCAGCTGGCAGTTCAGTAATTTTCCGCCCCCGTCATGTCAACCGCCAGAGGGCGCCGTCCCATCCCATCATCTTCGAGTTCGCATTCCTCAGGTGCGCCCATGAATGGGCCCTCGCTTCCATTGACGTCGTCGATATTTTATTTTGATTTTTTCGGCGAGTGTCAAGTCGAAGCTTTGCCGAAGAGAGGAAGTGACGCGGGGGGCCATCAGTCACACTGACACCTGGAGAATGCGACGACTTCCACGAATTCACAACCGCCGTGAAATATCGCAAGCGACATTTCGAGCTTTTGAACGGCGACGAAGCTCATTTTTAAGCGTCATTTGTTTTATGTCCTGCTATTGTGTGTTGATTTTGGGTTTAGTTGGCGATGATTTATGGGGGGCTGGGAGGGGGTAAGTGTGGACTTGGAGCACCTGTGATGGACTCGCGGTGTAATCAATTAGCGACATGCGGGAATGAAACAAGTAAATTCAGATTGACTTGCTAGTCGGAAGTTTGTATGTATGTATTTTAATTTGACTTATTTTTTGCATACCTGGAGCTGACGTATAGTTTTCCAATCGAATATATTTTTAATTAATTGTAAAAGAGTTTTTCTTCTTTAAGCAGGGGTGCCACGGGGTTGCGGCTGAGTTGGATGCCGCACCCTAGTATTATTTTATTTTACACATTAAAATCTACATTTTGACGTCAATTTCATTGTTGTACTGCATAACTTGAAATGGAAGTGAGGTCAGAGGTCTATGACGCGGCCAAAATAGACATAAATGAAAAGTGGGACTTTTAGATCTATGTATATTCTTTATGACACATGCAAAATTCTTCGTGTTATCTTATCCTTTGGAAATCTATACGTCGGTTCTCGGACTATAAATTAGACATATCCCAGCGGTCAAAAACACTATTAAGTGAACCCTGAACTAAAAATATATTTTTCATCAATTTCTTTAAATGGCAACCCTCAACTTTTTTTTTTGGTTTTAGATAAACTTTTCAATTCTCTATTCAACAAGACTAAAAAACTGATACCTTCATTACTTTTTTACTCTTGAATAGAGAATTAAAAAGTGCATGTAAAACTCAAAAAAAAGGTTGGGGGTTGCCATTTAAAAAAATTGATGACGTCATCAACAAAATTTGTATGTGAAAAGATGGAAATTTAAAAACAAAAATCGACTTGTTCGAGCGTTTTTCGCAAAAACATTACATAACTAAATTATGAATTTTGTGCGGAATTTTAGGATCACTCAGAACTTCAACGGCTTTACCGATTTGAATTGTTTTTTGTTTTGTTCGTTATAATACAGGAATGGTTTAAAACTATTTTTCACATGAACATGGGGGCCAGGGGGCCCTCTTGGGCTAGACCGATTGGTCGGCTCGACCGATTCTTATGATTTTTTTTTATATTTGGTAGGTATGAGAATAGGTCATAAAGTATTTTTCACATAGACATGGGGCCCAGGGGGGCCCCTTGGGCTGGACCGATTTTATGATCTTTGATTTGTTCGATTTGTCTCCGCCCCGAATAGCAGAATATTAAACCATGCACATGGGTTTCAACCCTAAAGTTCAGCTGAAAAACCGAAAAATTAAAAACATTTAATTTTGTATGGGAATCGCTACTTCAGATTACTTTTAATAGATGGCGTTCGTGGTGGAACTATCAAGACGATATACAAAACTGTCATTTCTTCTTGAATCGCTACTTCGGATTACTTTTAATAGAATGCGATTGTAGGTGATACGAAATTCACCGGGTCAGCTAGTAGCCATTAAGATTTGTTTGAATAACAACTCAAATTTGTTTGAAAAGCAAATGTCAGGTTCTACTGTTGAAGTAACTCTTTTTCAGTCTTAAGGAGGTTGGGGTGGGATAGTCCCAACCAAAAATTAATTGATATCTCAGTGGGAACTGTTTTGTAATTACTTATTACAAATAATTGTAACATTTGCAATATAATTACTATTGTAATAAATGCATATCTGAAACATTTTAGATTATTATAAATCAACTATTTTATTTTATTTTATGATTTTAAGTTGATAGATTAACTTTTGGATGTTTTGTCCAAACTTAAAGAAAAAAAATATTACAAATAAAAATGTATTACAATTTACGATTTTTGCTAAATTATTGAAACGATAATTTAAAAAAAAAATATAGAAACATCTAAACTTTATAGTTCAATAATTAAAAAATCATAAAATTAATTACAAATCGTATATTAGAATGAGGGAATTGAACAGTGTTCAAGCGGCAACGTTGCTTAGAATTGAAGAGTTGGCAGCGTTGTCCGCGCCGATGAAATTGACAGTAATACAAAGTCGTACCAATAGAGGTAAAATCACCACTAGAGGGATTTGAATCGCGACTTAATGGAAACTGTAATAAGCAGTCATGAAACTCGAATAACTGTCAACCGTTGTCAACATTGTCAAAATAACGTAAATAAAATAAGAACTTCAATCTAATTTTCGATGAGAGCAAAAATAAATAAATAAAACTTACGACAAAAAATGTTTAATAAAGATGAGGTAAGATTTGCATTATTATTCTAAATAATATCTGGTTTTGAAAAAAATAAAGCACGCTTAATTTTGAGATTGGAATTAATTTGTTCCACGCCCTCCTAATTTTTCATTCTGTAAAACTATTACAGTTTACTCTAATGCGCGAGGTGGTGACATCTAACGATATTTGGTCTGTTTTCCAAACGCAAGGTTTTGAGCGATTGGCACGACTTGAAATTAGTGTCATCGGCGCGGACAACGGTTGGCAGTATTCATTCTCAATATTATTGGAAAGTGTCATTTTATTTCTGTGGCAATGAAATTAATAAAAAATTTCATTTAGAAATGATAATTGTTGCGTATTCAATTGCCAATGCATGAGAAAGAAAAAACCTGAGCTGAAAATGGTGATTATGGGCGTACAGGTAAGGTTGGGGCACGAAAAAGCAGTTAAAACCTGATACCTGTGCAACACAGAACCTACCACAATCATCATTCACATGCAGTAATCTCAAAATGGAAAATCGTCAAGAATTGTCAAGTGTTGAAGTTTCAACTTTAATTCAAGGGGGTTCACATAGCCATGCTGCTGTTGAAGGCTTGAAAACCGTCCGCGCCCCCCCCCCCAGAGCATGAATTAAATTATCTAGAAACATCAGAAATGTCCTTGACCTGCAAGTCAATACAAGTTGGACTAGGTGAAAACTGAAAAACACTTGGCCAGTTTGACAGGAATTAATTAGTTTGTATTTTTCTCAACCATTGTAAATTTTGTAAGTTTTTCTTTTCACGTCAAGTTCATCGTTTATCAGTGTACAATCGAGTTCTTTTAAGTTTATTGAAAAAATAAGTTAAATTTATTTGTATGTTTATCTCATATTTAATTATTGTATTTATTACATTTAAAAATTAGATAATAATAAATTACTTCAATTGTTAACTCGACCATTTCTAAATAAAAAAATTAATAGGAGTTTGTACTTGTAATAATATAAAGCTTGATATTTATTGATATATTGATAATGTCAGATATATGAAGTATTCGAATTTCCCGCCACTTATTTCTAAATACAACGTTGCCACTTCGCTAAAGCTTGGTGGTCGATAATTCAAAAGTAGTCATGTTTAATAATTTTTTTCGTTAACTAAAAGCTTCCTAACTGTATCGGAAAAAACATTAAAATTATCGGGAAATATCAGTGTATAACATAGTTAATTTCTGTACTGCTGGCATTATTTTTTCATTAGTTAGAATAAAAAATGTGCCATTCACATGTAGAGTTGACGGATTTTCCATAAGACTACACGTAACAGTTTTATTGCATTTACTGCTTAATAAGCTTCCTAATGATCTTGGATTTTTCACAGAAAATTGTGTAATTAAATAATCTATTGAAAAAAATATATTTTAGAATTTTTTCATTATTTTTGCCTAACGCCCCAAACTTCTTAAACTAAAATATAGATGGCAATGAGATTCACAATTTGATATCAATTTTTCACGCATTGTTTTATTAGATCCGTTTTTTGTCTTTTGAAAGACAGTACTGTAGGTCGAACAGTCAGCATTTCAGTAATAAAACTCCAGGTACGATTAATATCTTATGTAAAAAACCAAATTTACACGGTGTATAATTTGGAATAAGTATATTGTTTCACCTGCAATTCAGAGAAGTTATAATTAAATAGTCTAATTTATTACTATGATCGTATTTTATGTGGTCAGATCTAAATAATTACATATTCTACATATATTACCTACATGCTTATACAGAGTGATTCAAAGGAACATTCAAAAAGACACTTGGAAATTAAAAAAAATGTCGTATGTGTTTACACCATACGATCATCACGTATCTATATGTTAGACACCTTGGAATTAAACTTTGTATTTTAGTTGAAAAAAAACTATTAACATACTGTGACTATTTATTATTTTGTTTACAAAAAAATATATACTCAAAATGTCCTCCGTTATGTTTTAAGCAAAGTCGAACTCGTCTCTTAACATTTTTAAAAACATTTACCAAACATGCGAAAAACAAGAGAATTTATTTACCACCGGGAGCAAAAAATCCTGAGACATATGCAGGCCATCAACTATGTCGACTGGCTAGATTGTCAAAACCGCGAGGTAATCATAAACAATAGCTGTCAATAGTTACTTTTGACAGTTGTCAATTCAAGTCCAAATACCGTGGATAGCGTGATCCATTTAATTATAATTATAATAATTTATTAGTGCATGAATCAGACTTGTTGGCTTCTGTATGCTGTATCAACCGCGTTCAGCTGTCATTGGATTGTCAAAATTTCCAGTTATTCTTAGACAATAACTGTCACTTTTGACGTCAGACAGAGCGTTTCTCCCTGAGTCGGCGGCTCGGAGAGTCGGAGCTTCATGATTCTGCTCGCTCTTCTAGCAATAAAACCGTCAGGCGTTTCTTGCGGCTGATGAGAAGTATGCCGAGTCGGCTGTCCCAGAAAAAACTACATTAATTTTAACCAGTAGTAGAACTCATCAGTCAACAATTTTTCTTAATAAAATTTTGCCCTAAACCCCGTAGTTACCGAGTTAGAATTAGTGAAGTTTTGACGTTAATTTTGGTACACGCTACTGAAGCCCTGAGCGGTGATAACGACACACGACAAAAAACTTCGAAAAACACTCGGAATGAATTTAAAAACGACCGACTAAACGTGTTTACCTCAACATCCAATGCTATTGAAAATTGTGGGGCCTAATAAATAACATGCGGATGTTCCCCTGTCCCTACGTAATATTTAAGTTGAAAATACCTTCTCCGACGATTATGTATTATTGAATCCTATGACTGTAAAAATTGTTGTTCTTTCAAAATTCTCCAAATTCGATTTGCTAACCTTCGGGTACTGGCGGTTTTTTGCAAAACACAATGCACAAGGTTAATGGAAATTAGGCACACGAGAAAAAGCAGGCATCTTTTACGATAATATCTTTAAAAACGAAAGTAAAATACAATAACACGCCTGGTCGAGTTCGCCCGCCGATTTGACAGTTTAATTTATGTATGGTTCTAAAAATTATGAAGTCTAAAGAAAAAGTAAAAGTGAGATCTGGGAAGCTAAAGGAAACTAGTTCTGAAGTGCACACCTTTTGATACAAACTGTATATGTGATATCTATATACAGAGTGAACATAAAGTTCCGCACAAAATTCATAACTTAGTTATGTAATATTTGTGCGAAAAACACTCGAACAGGTCGATTTTTGTTTTCAAATTACCATTTTTTGACATAAAAATTTTGATGATGACGTCATCTGTTTTTGAACTATGACACCGTCATCAATTTTTTTAAATGGCAATCCCCAACTTTTTTTGGGTTTTAGATGCACTTTTCAATTCTCTATTCAACAAGAGTAAAAAAGTCATACCTTGCATAACTTTTTTTTTAAATTCAAATTTTACTTCAAAAAATTAATTTTTATTCCTTGAAAAAGTTCTATTTCACTACGAATTCGTGGTGAAATGGCGCAGATTAATCCCGAAGTGATTGAACGAAGTGTACAAAGCGTTAAAGCACGTCTGGGAATGTGTCAAATAGTTGGCGGGTGGCAATTTGAGCACTTGCGTCAAATTTTATTAAATGGTTTTTCATTTTTCGTTGTTTGCCTTCCAAATTTATTCTTGTTTTTCAATTTTTTTCAAGAAATACAATTTTTATTTTCGATGTAAAACGTATTTTTTTCAAAAAAAAAAGTTATGCTTGTTGAATAGAAAATTGAAAAGTGTATTTAAAACGATAAAAAAATTGAGAGTTGCCATTTAAAAAAACTGATGACGGTGTCATATTTCAAAAACAGATGACGTCATCAACAAAAATTTTATGTCAAAAGATGGCAATTTAAAAACAAAAATCGACCTGTTCGGGCGTTTTTCGCAAGAACATTACATAACTAAATTATGAATTTTGTGCGGAAATTTATGTTCACTCTATATTATTATTAATGACCCTCGGGTATTAAATCTAAGTTTTGTGTCATTAAAATTAGTAACCCTTGTTAAAAACAGTGATATCTCACCTATTAGTTAACACACCTTGTAGAAAAAAAAATTTAACCCTGTTTACCGCATACGCCACTGTTCTGAACCAAACCAGGAGCCTCGCAAAAGGCAACACACCGTTCTGCGAGTCTATTCGCGTCGGTTGTAGTAATGGTTCTTCTTTATGGCAGTTGTGGCTCGCAGAAATACAGCAGTGGCTTAATTGTTGCAAGTATTTCCACGACACCCTGTACATTGTATAATCAAAAATCAGTTTATGACTTAAACTTGAAATCCTATGACAAACAGTTTCATTATTATAATTTAATATTTGTAAATTGTTGCAAAAGTGTTGAAATATAGCAGAAGGAAAAAATTAAATAATAAATACAAGGGCCAATTTATGAAGTATGAAACAGAAACAACAGAAAAAGTGAAAATAATTATCCTCAGGAAATACGAAGCCTGCTAACTGAAAAGAAAAAATATAAGGTTGAGCAATGAAATAAAATCCTTCAAATAATACGTGTATAACATAAACACAAGAAGAAAGAAAATTGAAATAATATATTCAAGTCAAACTCCACAAACTTTAATAAAGGTAAATTACAATAAGAACATGTTTAAATTATGACGTTATTTTGAAAGTATTAAAGAAGAAGAAAGATTGATTATTATCATCATGCTTTCTCAATAAATTCCAGAGAATTATGGCTGACGCTTAACTCTTCTTCCCTTTATTCAATTATATTAATATTATATTAAAATACTTGATTTCGCTCCAGTTGTAATAATTATTTTACATTTTGTTGTATATCAGGGGGACTGGTATATCAGATAGTTGCTGCGTATATATTAGGACCTTTCACATGGACAACTTTCCCTTTCCAGTAGCAACCTGACTGGGATATCAGTCTCTGGCATACTGTATCCTAACACTTTGAGTCTTATCGAAAGCCAAGACACCAAGCCTACGGAAGGAACAAAGAAGACCTGATAACAGTATTGTTATCAGAAAAGAATTATTATTTCTAACGGAAATCACATATTACATAGTTAGAACAACTGAGACCAACAAGATTAGGTGTCTTACAAATTTGCAGACTTTTACGGCCTCGTAAACATCGTAGCAGTCCAGCTGCTGGAACAACGTGGAGATGCAGATGGCAAAAAGAATCAAATCCACTACTACTTATATCACAGTGTGTAAAAACATCGTGGCGTTACACTGTAATATCTTTTTTACTTCAGAACCTAGTACATTTTAATTAAATGAACATGCCATCTATCCTTGCATCGCAGTTTTCTGCTCAACTGAAAAATCCCCTAAGTCCAAAACAAAAAACTCTAACCCCTTCATGAGACCCATCGAGTGTTACTTTTCTTTGTCGTTGTTCCATAAAAAAGCGTCGTCGAAAGCAATTAAGGGATGGCGCGTCGTCGAGTGCGCGTCTAAGGATCGCAGGGTTGTCGTGGACCCTCCGGTTCGATATTAAAATGTAATATGGTGATGTAATATCGGCTAGATTTTAACAATAGCGGTTCCGGGCATCGCCGCAAGTCCGCGCCACTGAGCTCATATTGATTTTGCCACATGCCTTTACTGAAAAGCCGACCAGCTGGTGAGCCTATTGTGTTGGAGACGACGTATAAACTCGGTCGGAAATTGTAAATATTTCGTGATACGACACTACCAACATTGGAAAATTTTACCTAGAAACTATGCACGTGAAAAAAAATTTCAGCAACATCCCGACATTCAACAAATACTCAATTTATGTAAAAATATATTTTGTCGAAGAAATAAACACCTTACATGTTCATTTTGACAAGTAGATGGTCCTAAAATAAGTTTGCTAATCGACTTCGCCATGGAGTTGTGCCGAATCGCTATTGTAGCTGTGCTTGAAAAGTAAAGTTTTGTTGGTATATTTTCTCTGTTTATTACCATAACTCCAGACTCCTGCTTTCCCTCAAATTATAGTTTTATCGTACCTTGTCCTACTAATTCCGTCATAATAGTCCATAATAGTTACCCATTACGACTTTTAAGTATAGCATATTACCTACAATGCTGGTAATTATGTATGTAATTCTAGGAGTATGCAATTGCCCCACCAGTGTGAAGTGGTATACCTACTTCTTCTAACAGACCTCCACTATAACTGGCTGTTTCTTATATATTTATGTAATTTAAGATTAAATCTCAAAATATTGTGACCTAAGTTTACTATCAATTTTTCATTTGACAATCCAAATACAAATTAGATACATTCAGCATTTTAAAGATGTCAGTTCTACTTTTTCAAATGTTTAATGTTTAATCAGAATCAATACTCACTTATCAATCGTTTTCTATTAAGTTTAAAAACAATTTTCAATAGATGCCCGATTTTATTTAAGGTTCAGGTAAGTTAAATTACCACTTACATTCTGCCTACATTGTTCTTCACACACCCTGTATACATAGCATTTATTTCTCCCGTTTTCCGTTCATTCCCTGCGAAACGACGTATAAATTCGCCGTAATCATTCCCTTTACCTAATTAGTTCCTGGGTCCAAACATCATCACCAGTTGCCTCCAACACGCCATCAGAGGGACCATTCGGCCATTAAACCTCTCTGATTGGTAGGCGGCGCGCCGGCGGCGTGCTGCCACCGCGTCAGCGCACCAACGCCGCCGCCGTCGCAATCGCCGCCGCCACCGACGTTTCGCCACCTTCATGTATGCAAATATGTTTACGATGCCATGACGTAACAACTATTGTTAACATATCATTGATTGTTAAGTTCATGACCTACACCACTGAGGGAAAGCCGTTGGGAAGAATGAGGACACTAGACAGACGGAAATGAATCGGGAAGGTAATCGAGGCGTTATTGATTCGGAAAGGCTGAAAGAAACGGTGTTAATAATGGGGGGTTAAGAGGTGGTGGAAAATGAGCTCTGTTCAAGAGAGGCAATTTTATGGCGGGTTTTGTAATATTTGCGATTAATACAAACAAGTTGCTAAGTGTAAGCGATAAGTTCGGATAGAAGTTTGTGAAACTAAACTATCTCAGAAATCATCAACATTTTCCCAGTGTTTTGTTAACGAGTTAGAAGGACCAATATTCCACTGAAACTCGAGTGGCTTCGTTTGCACCTTATTATGCCATTGTTCAAAATTTTCTTTTTGCAGTAACTAATAACATAACGTACTTCAGATGTTTAGACTTACAGATCAATAAAGTAATAGATTGTATCTGTAGGAAAAGGGCCATTGTCCAAAATACTTGTTTCTGAATTTTAGTAACAATTGCTAAGGCCTATAACTAAAAAACAAAACAAACTTATCTCAGAACTAGTAAAAATCGGTAAAAATGAACTTTAGCCTTTTGTCTGCCAATGTATAGATATACAGAGTGTCTCGCATAAAGTTAGCTTCCTTCAACGTGGAGGAAGTATACAGTATAAGGAGCAAAAAGAATGATCGCAAATTGCATTTTGAAGACACCTGTAAAATACATCCCCGGAATGAAAACTTTCTCTTCATCACGTTCGGTCTTCCCGGCCGCATTTCGCTACGGGACCAGTGGATTTTGCGGTCTCCTCGAGCTAACCGACACTCGGACAGAAAGTTGTATTTCCTGGCATAGGTGATATAAGGCCTCGGCTTCGGCTCTGCTCTTGGGTCAGCGCGCTCTGATCGCAGGTCCCCGGAGAAATGCGGCCGGGAAGACCGTACTTTCGTCTACGGAATGAAGAAAAATAGTATACTACACTCGGCCAGAAAGTTGGATGCCCTGGCGTGCGTTTTAATTAAAACCGGGAAGAACTTCTGTTTAGTAATAGGTATATTTTTGCCAAAACCAAAATTGACACTTTAGGGTTGCTATTGTAAATGAATGAAGATTGATTGATTAGTGGTTTCAAAATTTAATTTTACAAAAGTTTCTTCTTTTTCTTATTGTTCGCTTTTAGGTTTTTACATTTTCAGGAAGCCGACCTTATGCAAGAACCAGCATTATGGATATACAGAGTGTTATTTGTGCTTTCCTCACAATCAATGAACGTGGGCCCATAGGCGTGTGTTGGTTTTAGGGGTCAAACTATTCTTGATTTTAACTCCGCAAGGAAGCGTTTGCGAAAAAAATGATAGATAAAAAAATGTTTATTTTGACGAGTTGTACTTGTGGTTAAATTTTCTGCTAGGACTTCCATAACACCCTGTATCATTTATACAACGGTTTTATAATGAGGACATATTTAAATTACAAAATGCTTTTTTCAAACAAGAAACCAAATGTTCAAAAACGGTATTTCGTATTTAATTTTCATCTGATGTCTTTGGTGTAGTGAATTATCATACTCATATAAATTTCGTCGCTTAGCTGACAAAGTGGCGTAACTCATATTTGGGCGTATTTCAGTTTTATTATTTAAAAGTGTTCGTATGAGCTACTCTACAATATATTTTTATTTATTACCTGCCAAAATTACAATAAGCAGACTAACGAATGTCAAGCTAAAACATCAAACGCTAATTTGTTATAATAAACAAAGGAAAACTTTAATTTTGCGCTCCACGACGGCAGTCATTTAATAGTGCTAAAGTTTGTTTTCGCTCTCTTGAAAAGTTATAAAAATTGAGTTACGCCACTATCTCAGCTAAGCGACGATTTGCTCCCACCTCTCAAAGTGTAGCAAACTAAACCTGGTACCATCCGTGATTAGCTTGTATCAATCAATCAGTGGCAATAAAATAAATCAAATACAACAAATTAGGCTACCCTTGTAAAGTCGTGACTGTCAAGACTGACAAGAATAAAAACTTTCACTTTATCTTCCACCCGCGTCCATAATTCAAAACAAACGCCAGCACAAACACCCATCCCCCCCCTTTCGCATAACCATGAATTAAACATACCCCTGTGACATTAAAGGGATGATCGCTTGACGTGTACATACACCCAACAACATCAAATCTGAACCGGAGCGGCCGCAAAAATTGTGTTGTTGGATCTGTGGGGAGGAATTAAAATAGACGTGGCATGTCAAATCGCGATTAGTAACGCGAGAAGAATGGTGAAGAGGGAGAGTGGTGATGATGAAATAAATAATCGAATAAACACACTCGACTGAATTAATTCGGTGAGACACGCGATATGCTACTGGAGAAATTCGGTCATTATTTATGTATTGTTATACGGAGGAGGAATAATTTATTGAATAATAAAGAAAAGAAAAAAACAGAAGATTCCATTTCTTCTGCCCTTTATCAGATTCTGACGTGCATTTTAGGTTGTTCTAGTTTGTATTTTCAACAATAGAATTTTCTTATCAGGGTTATCAGTTCAAAATGAATTCTTAGAAGTTACCTATTTTCTCCTAGTTGAAAAAAAGTGTTACATTTCGTCACATAAGATTATCGAGAGCAATAAAAGACACATTAGATAATTGTTAATTTATCAATTTTTTTATCTAAACACACTGCAGCTTCTTTTGGTTTGGCATGTAACCGGTGTCGTTCTGAGAATTTGAATTTCATTCTAATGTAATCAATCAAATTTAGCTTGTAAAATGGGTCCTACATTACCGATCACTCCTTAGCGGCCGTACCACTAAGTTAAGAGTACAGTTTTCTACGCCAGTTACAGATTTCTACACAGTGCACGTTCAGCCCAGCTTCGAACCTATGCTATTGATCGCCACTGTAGGTGCCGTCCGCGCCGTCTGTTGCCTGCTGCCCTCTGTGGGCAGATGCTCACACTACAGATCTTTCCCTTATCAGGATTTTTTCCTCATCGGTCGATAAGATTTTGGTCAAAAAATGAACAAACTTTGACATTGACGCTCGTCGAAGCAGTATTGTATATGTGTGTGTGTAGATGTGAGTATTTTATTGACTGGTAAGTTTTCCTACTTTATTTTGTGAGTTTACACCTTCGTTTTTGATAATATGTTCCTATGGAATTATAAATAATAAACACATTCTGCATCTTATCCGAGTTGAGGAAACTTTTCTGTAACTGTTACTGAGCTAGTAACAATATATAATAAGTAATAGTAAATTTAATTTAATGGACATTCATTATGAACCTTTTATTAATTCTTATTTTTAGAACTAATCAAAGTGCATGTTTACTCATAGATTATAATGAAATTCTTTACCTACTACATCGTAATTATGGTGTTATTTATGTTAAGTTTTATTACTAAAAACAGTGACAAGCTAAAAATACAATGTCGTAAAAATGATAACAAAAACGTGTGACCCTTGCTTTACAAATTTGGAGCTACCTACATAAAGAACTCAAATTAAGACGCCATAATTGTGCATTAAAACCTGCTCAGGGACATTCCCCGAATTGATAAAATCTAAAACAGGTGTGGCGATGTGATAAGAGATTGTGCAGTTTTGAAAATATTTGCTTTCGACATGTCATAATTTATGTCATTTTTAAATAGTAATCGGCATCTGGTGCACTAAATAAAAATAATTATGAGAAGTTGGCAGTAATGTCAAATTTATGACAGATACATTGTTGCTACACTGTTTCGGGACGAAATCACGTTATCGTTTGTATAATTTCCGACATACTGGATTGTTGTCTTTATGCAATGTAAACATGGTTTTTTATTAGAAAAATATTTGATTTAAAAATGTCTTGAAATACAATGCATTTTATATAGATATTTATTTTTATATAATAATTTACTTATCCATGCATCTTATCTTGTGAAATCGGTTAATTTGAACGATCGTCCTTGAAAAGAGAAAAATTATTAAGTCACCTCATGTAAAGAGATGAGTGATAATCAAATATCCATAGACAGCAATGTGAATGATATTTGCAATGTTTAACGTATCTCAGCCGCGACTCATAAACAACTCTGCTTAGTGCCGGAATAAATCTATTGCTTGTATTGGGTTGAGCGAGATCTCCAGATATCTATAAGAGAGGTCTTCGTATATAATTATATTAAGTCCACCAGACGCACAAAGAAGCTATGACGTGTAAATAAATTGGCGGTGATGCCAGCGCAGCGTGTTGTTGATAACCAACTACGAGTGTCATTTTTTGACGTTTTAATTTCCCAATGCGCAGCAGAGGAAAATTTGTCAAAAGTACAACATATTGTTTCAGAAGCACGTAAGTAATTCGGTAAGATTATTTCATGAATAAAGTTGTTTAAACATCAAACAACAATGCATGTTGAAATCTTACATAAAAGTAAAAGATTTGACACTATAGTATTCAGCGTTGCCATTTTTCTTGATTTTGATTGGACAAAATTTTAAAATTCTACGACTGTTATTGGTGGAATGATATATGAAGTGAATAATCACTATAATTCAAAAAATTAAGTCTTACGATTGGTCGAAAACGATGATGAATGAAATAATCAATGAAGTATGTACCATCATTATCTCTCTGCACTCAAAAATAAACATACTAAGCTAAAGCAATAATACCAGTCCGATTAACCAAATCCGTAGAAATGTACGTTCGCTTTATAGAAAGAAATGGTATGGACCACCAAGCACTTCCTAAATTGTTGCAACGACAAGAAGTAACTCATAAATAACAAACATTTTTCACTCCACTAAGTTATCCCAGAAAAAAAGTGTTTTTTTCTTCAAACGTCAGAAAAACGTAACATTGTGTACGCCAATAGGTAATGACAAATGGTCATTTCATTGTCATGACAGAAAAAGTCGTTTAACGATGCATAAATCCAAGAAATTGTCAGATTTTCGGTGCTTAAAGAAAAAATAGCATGTTTTATTCGGAGAAAAGTCGCTTTTCGTGGCGCGTCTGGATTTGCCGGTCAAATACGAAAAGCCTCACTTTTGCTCCTAAAACAATCTACTATTACACACATCGTAATTTTTTATTTGATGGCTCTAATTATATATTGTTGTGTTTTGAATAACTTTTTTCGTTTTAGAACCGGTGTGTGACAACGGGTGCAATGGCCCTACCAGCAGCCTTAGTCCTTTCTGGCCTAAACGAATCCCATTTTTCCGACGGCCTGAAGGACGTATTTAGTCATGGTGCCCTGCTACTCAAAAGCCCAAAATCCGCCAACAAAGTAATAACGAAACCAAAGAACTCTCTATCACTTCCCAACTTGACTCCTGTAACTGCCAAAGAGTTGTTCTTCGACTTACTGGTCAGCGCTCTTCAGAGTAGTAAAGTATGAACAAGTGACGATTCTTCCATTGCACACTAAATTTATTTATTTTTGCAGTGTTGCGAACCACCATGCACAGAAACTGAACGTGCTTTATCCCCTGTATCTTCTGACGATACTGTCGTCGCCCGAGCAGAGGAAAACGACAAAATATTATATGGGAACCGTGATATTCTCGATTTGGCGAGCAACATGAAATCTGGGTGGAGATTTCCCATGGCTCAATTACAGGACGGTACCCAATACTTTTTTGAAAACAGATCTCAGTACACTCGAGTATTAGGTTCAAATATGCCTAAGCATGTGATGGTTAAGTGCCCTTCCAAAGACTGCTGTTTTGAAACTCCCCGGTACGATGAATAATTATATTATACCGTTCAGACGTTACTTATTTACTAACTATTATGTTTCTGTGTTTTGACGAATAGTCGTGCAGTATTTATTGCTGTTTTTTTTTATATTTCGTACTTAAAGACTAGGGTTAATCTCATTAAAGGTCTATACGTAACGGGGTAACTGTCATGGTGATATTATCTTTAGGGCGCGTTCTAAACCGTTTTTAACGATTGTGATGTCTTAGTCTTATATTATTTGGAACGACTGCAAATGTGATTATGACAAAAATCTAATAAATAAGAATGTTTTAAACACGAAATGATATTTCATTTGTAGTTTCACCATATATAATAGCTACGTATGTATTATACAAGTGCTGCAAACCCTGCGGACATCAACACATTTGCCAAAATACCGTGTACAGTTGCACAATTTCTATGACTGGATCAGCCACAGCTATATACAGGACATTGCTTCCGCAGATCATCTGCCTCAATATTGTCAGATGCAGTGCCGGATTTTGCAGCAATTAATAGACACGGGGATTGGAAATCTACCAGGGTTGCGGAGGCATACGTTGAGCATTCAATCCAAAACAAAGTACAAACATTTTTACACAAACGAGACAGCCACTTCCTCCACCTCCCCAGCTGACATCAATATAACTTCAAACAATTTCGAAAACGTCCAAAATGATTTCAACTATAACAATATAACAATATAAATCCTGTCGTCCACAAAACAAACAAATTTATCTGTTCCTATCTTAACTTTGAACAATTGTACTATTAATAGTTTTGTTATGAATATCTAAAAATTATTTTCTACCATGAGATCATTTAAACTATAAATTAGAGGAGGCTGTGAAATTTAAATTAGGTTGGCACTACAAACTTTTGACAATTTGATTTAAAAATTGAATGTCAAAGTGACTTCAAAAAAAAAAACGGCAACAGAAGTATTCTATAGAACACTATGTTAAAGGTTTTTCGAAATGCCTACCCTAATTATTCTGCAGATTATCAACAAATTTACAAATGTGTGGCAAGATTTGATGATGTTAGTGTGGTGTAGCGGAGCGAGAATCTTGAAGATCTTGAGGCAATTTTTATTCCATGCAACGCTATAACTTTTCAGATGTTAGAAAATGCATTTGAATGAAATGGAGAGTTAAGAGCTGCATTGAAGCTGGGGGAGAACACTTTGAACATTTGCTATAATTCTCAATGAACCTACATTATCTGTTAGTGATTAGTGTGGATAACGTCCATGTTTTCTAAATTTGTTCAGAGATAATGAGTAATAAGGACCAATAAGATTGCTAAAAAATATATTAGAAATTATATAGAACAAAATATATATTATAACAAAAATGTATAGAACAAAATGGTGTTTCGCAGACATGTTGACTAGAACTTGTTATTTCAGTAAATTTATATAAAAGTTAGTGTTAGATGGTTTTAATGTGTTTGTGTTATTCATCGATGATGTGTTTTGTGACAGATAAAGAATTTTTTAAAGTATAGTTGGATTTGTTAGCTGTGAAGAAGACGGGATGCTTTTCGTCGAAACGTCGCTGTAGCAAATATATTTTTTAGCAATCTTATTGGTCCTTATTACTCATTATCTCTGAACAAATTATCTGTTAGTGTTTTATTTTCTTTCAATTAAAACAATTTTTCATAATACCTACCTGCTATTGCATTATATCAAAACTCAGCTTGAATGAAAACTCAGTCATAACAGTCACGGCTGTTATAAAAATTAGCAACACAGGAGAAAGTTTTTATAATTGTTTCTAGAAAATTGATTGTCTAAAGTTATGCTAAAGAATTCGTTACTGAACGATATTCGGCCGATACGCAAATAACAGACGCGATTTTACAATCAATCTTGTCTGTTATTTTCCACTTATCACTTATAACTATAACATGAGAAACCTAAACGTGAGAATGTTTACCATAACCTCAAATTTTACTGTCGGCTGGACCATTGCATAAAAAAACACGCCTACTCTAATTTATAATTTAAATAATCTCATTGTATTAAATATTATTAATATATTTTTTTTGTTTATATCTGGTTGCCTATGACTATATCAATCAAAATGTCAAAATCACAAAAAGGGTTAGGTAATGAAAAAAAGTGTATTAATGACGTCCATTAATACATTCTTTTTCAGACAAAATCATTCGTTAATATTGACATTAACAAACGGTCAACTAAAAAATATATTTTTAGCCAACATTTGCCCTCTTTCCCAACTCAAAATATATTTATTTTGGATTAAATTACCCAATGTTGCGAGAATATGTGCAACAACTCTCAATCTCTCAGAAAATCCAGTTTAACAATCGACATAAATTTTTTAAAAGTATTTTTCTTTACCTCGTAGCCCCATGGAATGAAAAGAGGATTGTCTTTGTTCGATTGAAGATGATGGCAATGTAGTCTCCAGATTCCGAATTTTCCGACCTTGGACCGATGTCACCGGAACAATTTCATATACCGTAGCCGAACGGCTAAATTAAAACTAAATTAATAATTATTAATTATTATTATTATATACATATAATAGTATATTATTATACGAGTTCCTGTGTAAATTTGACGCCTTATGCCACAAGGGGTTTATAAAAGCACGAGTGAAACGAGTGCTTTTGTGAACCCCGAGTGGCATAAAGCGTTCAATCTACACAGGAACGAGTGTAATACGACGTTTTAGCGTTCGACACAACCCTGATAAGTCTTTAAATTTAAATTAAATCTTTTTTTTTTTCGCATTTTATCTGGCTGTTGAAAAGTGTACATTTTTGTCGATAAATAGTAGATGTAGCGTTTTCGTTTTACTTAAATGTTTTCCAATCTTAGTTAAATTGAAACCACAAACATCTAATTCTTGTTGCCTTTGTAACCTTTGAGGAGTTTTTTGCGATTTCCCTCAAATGACTTGCAAAGAGCGAATTTTGAAACTCGAAAATTTCCAAATTGCAAAAAATCGTTAAGTATTCCATAATGGTAGGATATATCAAAGACCAAATTTCCAAGACTTAAAGGTACTCGCAACAATAATGGTACCATAAACTCAAAGGTATGTAAATAACGCCATAAAGCTCAATACCCTAAACAATCATGCCTTAAGGTAATTAGTCCTTTGACAAGCCGAAATCCCAAGCGACCTTTGTTAGTACCATTCGCACCAGGTACCTACAGTACTAGGCAGTTAAAAAAGCTATTGGAATTGTAAATTAAAATTACTGGAATTATTAAATAAACCACGTTAAGCTATAATAAGGGGGTAGGAGTATAATAACTATAACCCTAAATATCTACATGGTATTACAACGAGAAGGATGGGTTGAGGATTATTGTCATGTTACATTTGTTATTTACGTAAAATAAAATTGATACATATTTGGAAATTTCATACATATTTAATGTAAAAAGTTACGCTACTAGGGGTCAAGCTGAATGTGTACATAGTGTTAAATGGAGGGGAGGAAAGTAAAAGACACTGAAATAAACGGTAAACACCTTTGACGTTTTAAAATATCTATTTATGATATAAGTGAATAAAGACAAATTTTATTCACGAAAAAACAGTTTAGCACACGAGGCCGAAGCCCATTGTGCTAATGCTTTTGAGTGGATAAAATTTCATTATTCACGTGTATCAATATTTTCATTTGTGGATAGCGTTTTCTCTGAGCATTGAGTAACGACACCATAAGGTGGACACCTTTACTTTCTTCGATTTTTCGAAGAAATAGGTCAGCAAAACTTCTTCGTTAACAGTTTTCACATTCTTCCATTCACAAAATGTTTTGTACTCTTTGGTAAACAAATTTTGATGTTTCTGGCAATAAATTGGATACTGCAGCCGCAGCTTCGTTCAGAACATCTTGTGGTATGCTTTTTTCCTGATTATTTGTCATTTCAACTTCATTTCATTTCATTTCATTTCACTTTCAGAGTCTAAATTGGAGAATTTGAGAAATTTGCTTGAAGTGTCATATGTTTTATAAACAAGCCATCGGTAGCAACGAAAATTTCAAAGGTAGTGTGAATTTTTTGTTTTTTTTTACTTTATTCGTGTTGTCAATAGCAACGTGAATAAAGTGTTGCTATAAACATTTTATTCACTCTTTTCACTTTTTATTCATCCTTTTTATTGAACTACTATTTTAATAATGAGATTTGATATAAAATGAGCATTTTATTAGTAGGAATTGGAAAATAGTACATTATATTATAAGTGAGTGGGGCACTTTTCAGGTGCTTTATAATGACATTTCGATTACGTGTGATATACGACTTTTTATCTTACAGGTGCATTGTATAAAAATCCAAGAAATATTTATTCAAGTAAATATGCGCCTGTAACATTAGCATGGTTCTAATATCAGTTTCCGTAGTGACCTGTGATTGTTATAGTTATGAAATAAACAGTCCCGTTTCTTTTTCACCATTTTCACTAAAGTAATAAAAATTGACTTTCTACCGAAAGATATTCAACTAGACGTTCCAGTTTGCTTCCAGTAAGGTCGAGACACATGTACAAGAAAGAGTACGATCTGTTCGTGAAGTAGAAGGCAGAGAACTACGTTACATTACATGTAATTACATTACAATTAATAATTAAAATTTTCAATTACAACTGACAGCTGTCAGATTTACTCACTTGTGAGTAGAACTGACAGCTTTATCTCTCTTGTGATTAAGATTTGATTTCTGTCACCGAAAACAATGGTATAAGGTTATTGAAAAACTACACCTGTAAGATAAAATATTATTTGTGTTATATTTTGACAGAATATATTTTCAGTTTGACAATAACGTAGGTGTTTGATGTTTTCATATTTTGATGACGCACAAGCAATCTGAAAAAACTGTAATCGTATTTATTTCTTTGGTATATTCTATCTGCCTAGTTATAACTAGTGCTTTTGAAAATGCTTTCGGGCATTTTGCAAAATTACTGAAAATCAGCGGTCAATTAATTTCTCGCGGTTGTTTAAAATGACGCTTTTTTGCAAAACGCCTGGTCTTTATGCAAAAAGCCTGATTATTCCAAATGCCTGCGACATATACAGTAAGACGCTGCCCAGTATTCTTTCTATCAGTGGTACATTAAATTAATTGATATTTAATTAATAAAAACCGCCATCAACAATGACATATCAATTATCTAACCATAAATTATGGTGGATGCGCCGGGTATAATTTTTGTAAACCGTGCCGCTTTTCTTCATTTTTATTTGTATGTAGGTATGTGCCCTCTGTACCACCGGAGTACGCACAGTTGTACGCAACTGGAATTACATCTGTCAACTCAAGGTCACGCGATTGCTAATTTACTTTCTTTCTTTTCTTTCTTACGAAACTCTTTTCCTTTCTATCTAATAATACTGTCCTAAACCGCACATAACAAACATTTACACTTTCCGATGTAATCGCTCCAAGGTCGAATAATTCTAAATCTGAGGACTGTCCTGTCTTATCTTTTTACCTTTTTTGTTTCGATGCTGCCCATTCCCGCTTCCTTCCTTCCTTAATGGACGTCATTAATACATTCTTTTTCAGACAAAATCATTCATTAATATTGACATTAACAAACGGTCAACTAAAAAATATATTTTTAGCCAACATTTGCCCTCTTTCCCAACTCAAAGTATATTTATTTTGGATTAAATTACCCAATGTTGCGAGAATATGTGCAACAACTCTCAAATCTCTCAGAAAATCCAGTTTAACGATCGACATAAATTTTTTAAAAGTATTTTTCTTTACCTCGTAGCCCCATGGAATGAAAAGAAGATTGTCTTTGCATGCTTCCATAACAATGGAGCTAGCTAGCTCTACGCATCATTAATTGAAGCACTGCCACTTACTTAGCAGTAAAATACATGACAATACATGTATTTCTTAACTAATCAACACATACAACATATTATGTAAATCCATGTAGTGGCAATGATTATTTTGTTGTAGGATTGGTTGTCGTCAAATAGTCGATTTTGGAAGGAATATACAAAATACAGCATGAATCAACCTATCTAATATATAAAAATCAATGTTTGTTTGTTTGTTTGGTCATATCTTATGCGCGCCTAAACCGGTGAACAGATCCTCCTGAAATTTTCACCACAAATAATATTCGCAATGGGGAGTAACATAGGGTGGTTCACGACCCCATTGTGTCACCCCTTTTTGGTAAAAAAAAAATATATTTAAAGTTCAAACCAGGCGAAATTGAAAATTGTCAGATAAAAATTTCACAATGACAGTTTAAGACATAAAATGTCACTCATCAGTTTTCGTCAAAATTAAGGAGGAACAGTGTGGTGAAGTCGAGGGAGAAGTGCTAAAATTTATTGTGGATGTGTTCAGGATTGCTTTCGATGTGGGCCCAACTTTAAATTTTTCATGGATAGGACGTGCAATCGGCAAGCACCGTTAATCAATTTATAACACTATTCTGACGAAATTATTGGGTCTATGTCAAAAATTTGTTGTTATTGTAAATCCTTTCGATGGAAAACAGCCCGGGCATGTGCTGCAATAATGGCAAAGTAAAGCTGGAACCTATGAGGGATACCAGAACCACTCAGAGGTCTTCTCATCGGCACAGACATTAGATAAAATATGTTTCAGTTAGAAATTACAATGCTTTTCAAATGATATCATTTGGGACAACAAAAAATGTATCTGAGGCTAACTATAGATATCAACATTTAAAGTCCAAGTTCAAGTCTATCATTTACCTGGTTCACTTATTCCCGAATCTGGCGATCCAAATGTTCTACAACTATTTGATAGAATACAATGACGAGGTACATTAAGATGAACCTAATAATTACTCAAATATAAATGCTGGTATTGTCTAAGATTTACAGCAATTATATTATTGGTGGTGTATAATAATATCAAGTCAGCAACAAAATTTGTGATCGCAGTTGGCTCAACGTAATTATATCGGTATATCGGTACTTTTACTTTACTTTTTACATTAATCGTCAAACTTTTAACATATTTTTCTCCGACTGTCAAAATTCTGAATTTCTACGTCAAAACTATTTATTGTCCCTTTTAGAGAAGATGGTTAGGACAGGAATCGTTTTTCATACTGAATTAAAATGAAAGAGAAATTATTTTTAAACAAAACTTTTACCAAATCCAACAAATCAGCAATGTTCACAATAAATGTGTAAAATGTTCGCCATTTTGTTGTAGGTACAGATGAGCTCTTCTTCTCACCCCATCAATAACATTTTCCAAATGACGTTGTCGTTGTTTATCTTGTTAATTTTATTCGTTATTCTTAATTTCATTTCATCCACATTGCTAATTGGTACAGAATAAATCGAATTCTTCAAATGATTGGCGTTTTGGCCAATGATCGAAAAATGTGGCCAAAACGCGTTCTGGTCAGCAGCAAAGGGCCGTTGTCCGAAATATCGCAGTTGGCAGTTGCAAGTGTTTCAAGGGGATTCCCGTGGATCTTTGAAATTGGTGCCTCGCGCTACGCGCTTGACCCCTTAAAGAAACATACTCCAAGAAGGTCATATTTACCTGTACGGGAAACTCAAAATGTGGACAGTATTTCATATTTACGTATAACTGCGCAACTTTATTGTTACGTAATGTCAAATGTACACGAGCTTGGACACGTATGAAATTGGCCATTAGAGGTTTTGTTTGTGTCCTCGACGCGTTCCGGCAACAAGGCGAATGCCAGGAATGGGTTCAGGGTGATTTGGGAAAGCCAGTGAGCGAATTATTTAATAAATTCTCTTGATGTAAACACGACCAAAAAATAAATATGTATCTTTGGTCTGGTGTTTAAGTCGGCTACAACACACGAGCAAATATGAATAAAGCTTTAACTTTTTAATAAAATATGCAAAATCTATAAAAAGGACCGAAATATGCAAATGACCGCGCAAATTTGCAACAAAGTCAGAGATATGTAAATTATTATTGCCCTTAACAATAAAGACTTAATTTTGTTGTCACCCGAAGAACAGCTGACCGGCGCCAGCCCTTTGAAGCGTAATTAGTCGTTATCTCAATACATAATATTATTTATGAGTCGAAAATTCCAAACGACCTTTGCAGGTACCGAAAAATCGTCGTATTGCCTAAAACGAGTTTTTCACTTACCTGCTTAATAACGAGTGTTCAAATAAAAAGTTCATCTAGAAGGCTTTGCCTTTTTCACAATTTCACATACTCGTATATTATACACGAACACGGCATGATTGGATGAAATGAGAAATTATGTTTCCGTAGGACGCGAAAGCGTACACATTAATTTGTAGATGTATAAGGTGGCGAATGTTACGATATGAAAATTCCTGTACTTATGATAACTTCCCCTCTCGTACCTTCTTAAGTAAAAATAATCGATTTAATGATACCTTTATTATATAGTGAAGGTCCCCTCTATAGCAACTTAAAGCAAAGAAACGAGTACTCATAAAAAACCTACTTTCCGACATGGACACGTGATATACAAAGGTTCGTCGACTGTGAATCAAAGAGTGCCGAAAAATTATTCTGGATAAGCAGTTTTTTTATAACAAGTTGTTTATTTTCGTTAGATCACTATATCCATGGCCTTTTCTTTACCCGAACATTATTCAAGTATATCGCGAAAAAAATTTTCACATTCAAAACATAACCACAATTTATTTAGTTTATGTTATGCCTTGTTGTTTACCACCGACACAGCAGATTTCAATTAAACGACCTCACATTCAAACCTTCTGGACCTCTGATATATATAAATATTTTTCTTAGTTTGTGGAAACCTCTGAAAATTTACGAAATTCCGATCACACTTTGGGATTGTTGCCAATTTCCATGCACTCTTGTTCAACGCTTTGCTGTACATAGCAGGTGAAATCACATGCTGTCACATCACATGATCTTGGAGGCCAAGGTCCTAATACCCGTTTCAGAAAACATATTTACACTTCTATCCAAAGTTTTTTTTAAGCTGTAGGTGCCT
Source organism: Diaperis boleti (assembly GCA_963583935.1). Taxonomy (NCBI): domain Eukaryota; kingdom Metazoa; phylum Arthropoda; class Insecta; order Coleoptera; family Tenebrionidae; genus Diaperis; species Diaperis boleti. Next base: position 21,580,573 of record OY757247.1, on the reverse strand, counting down.
AATTCGTTGTTAACTTTCCTTCCAGTCCGGAAATAACTTTTTACTAAAACCACTTTGTGTTCCACAGTGTCCGCCATTGTAACGATAAAATGGAATTGGGGTTTAGCTATAACAGATGATTTTAAATGATTTATCCAAAACGTAGAAAATAAAGACTGCAAGTCAAATTAATCGAAACGCAGACCAATGCAAATGACATAACATTTGAAGCTGTTTGAAGTATAAAAAAAGCCGCGGGCATTCATTCTTCTTCTCGTATAGTTTCTCATATGTAACTTTTTCATTTGAACACGCAATATAAACGGTATACAGTACAGCACATGAGTCCCATGGAACCTTTTCGTTTTTTGTTGTACTATACGTTTTTAGTCGTACATGTATACCTACACATCTGCTTGGTTTATCTGTTGCTTTGTTCAAAAATTTGAAACGACGTAGTTTATACAATTGTTTAAAATAAATTGGCATTATATTAAAAAATAGCAATAAACAAGAGTGAAAACTACAAAAATTATGATCACAAGTTACTACGGATTTAATGCAGGAGAAAAGTGAACTCACAAATTACCAGTTCCGTGCATTTACGTGAGTTATTAAATTAGTACATTGTGGGAGAAATATGGTAGGGGGTGGAAAAAGAAGGGCGCACCATAAAAATGTGTTACAGTTTAAAATTAAATTAAAATTAAGTGCAAAATGTGGAGTTCTTCAGGTGTCTGAAAGTAAACAATGCACTAACTAACTCTAACCCCACCTGGAGGACCTATTTAGTAGATGTAAGTACGATTAATTTTTCATAAATTTTTATTTTAAAAGAATAGTATAAGGAAAAACTTAAAGACCCCATAAAGATGAAATTCTTTAAAAAGAGGTAAAAAGTTGGTTAATCACTATTTGATTCGACGCCAATCAAAACAATGTATTCATTTTAATGCTTAGAAGCTCAATTTTATTTACAAAAAATAGTGATCCCGCGACAGTCTAATTCTAAAATCCCGTATCTGCAAAAAAAAAATTAAATTCTGATCCTCCCACAACTTGAAACAAAAAAAGTGCCCTGTAAAATTCAGTTTTTGTAGATACGTCATATTAGAACAATTAGACCGTCTTCCCGTTTCTTAATATTAATATTGAATTAATTTTGCCGGTCGGATCAACAACTTCTCAACTGTGCGCCGATTGTTTGTCTGGAAATAAGTTATATAAAATTCAATTTAAAGTGCGACAATTTGTCTCCTTTTGGTAAGAAGAGAAGGAAGCGGGAATGGTCAGCATCGAAGTAAACAAAAAAAGGTAAAAAGATAAGACAGGACAGTCCTCAGATTTAGAATTATTCGACCTTGGAGCGATTACATCGGAAAGTGTAAATGTTTGTTATGTGCGGTTTAGGACAGTATTATTAGATAGAAAGGAAATGAGTTTCGTAAGAAAGAAAAGAAAGAAAGTAAATTAGCAATCGCGTGACCTTGAGTTGACAGATGTAATTCCAGTTGCGTACAACTGTGCGTACTCCGGTGGTACAGAGGGCACATACCTACATACAAATAAAAATGAAGAAAAGCGGCACGGTTTACAAAAATTATACCCGCCGCAGCCACCATAATTTATGGTTAGATAATTGATATGTCATTGTTGATGGCGGTTTTTATTAATTAAATATCAATTAATTTAATGTACCACTGATAGAAAGAATACTGGGCAGCGTCTTACTGTATATGTCGCAGGCATTTGGAATAATCAGGCTTTTTGCATAAAGACCAGGCGTTTTGCAAAACAGCGTCACTTTGAACAACCGCGAGAAATTAATTGACCGCTGATTTTCAGTAATTTTGCAAAATGCCCGAAAGCATTTTCAAAAGCACTAGTTATAATTAGGCAGATAGAATATACCAAAGAAATAAATACGATTACAGTCGGAATCTTTTCAGATTGCTTGTGCGTCATCATATGAAAACATCAAACACCTACGTTATTGTCAAACTGAAAATATATTTTGTCAAAATATAACACAAATAATATTTTATCTTAGAGGTGTAGTTTTTCAATAACCTTATACCATTGTTTTCGGTGACAGAAATCAAATCTTAATCACAAGAGAGACAAAGCTGTCAGTTCTACTCACAAGTGAGTAAATCTGACAGCTGTCAGTTGTAATTGAAAATTTTAATTATTAATTGTAATGTAATAACATGTAATGTAACGTAGTTCTCTGCCTTCTACTTCACGAACAGATCATACTCTTTCTTGTACATGTGTCTCCACCTTACCGGAAGCAAACTGGAACGTCTAGTTGAATATCTTTCGGTAGACAGTCAATTTTTATTACTTTAGTGAAAATGGTGAAAAAGAAACGGGACTGTTTATTTCATAACTATAACAATCACAGGTCACTACGGAAACTAATATTAGAACCATGCTAATGTTACAGGCGCATATTTACTTGAATAAATATTTCTTGGATTTTTATACAATGCACCTGTAAGATAAAAAGTCGTATATCACACGTAATCGAAATGTCATTATAAAGCGCGTGAGAAGTGTCCCACTCACTTATAATATAATGTACTATTTTCCAATTCCTACTAATAAAATGCTCATTTTATATCAAATCTCATTATTAAAATAGTAGTTCAATAAAAAGGATGAATAAAAAGTGAAAAGAGTGAATAAAATGTTTATAGCAACACTTTATTCACGTTGCTATTGACAACACGAATAAAGTAAAAAAAAAAAAAAAAATTCACACTACCTTTGAAATTTTCGTTGCTACCGATGGCTTGTTTATAACACATATGACACTTCAAGCAAATTTCTCAAATTCTCCAATTTAGACTCTGAAAGTGAAATGAAATGAAATGAAATGAAGTTGAAATGACAAATAATCAGGAAAAAAGCATACCACAAGATGTTCTGAACGAAGCTGCGGCTGCAGTATCCAATTTATTGCCAGAAACATCAAAATTTGTTTACCAAAGAGTACAAAACATTTTGTGAATGGAAGAATGTGAAAACTGTTAACGAGGAAATTTTGCTGACCTATTTCTTCGAAAAATCGAAGAAAGTAAAGGTGTCCACCTTATGGTGTCGTTACTCAATGCTCAGAGAAAACGCTATCCACAAATGAAAATATTGATACACGTGAATAATGAAATTTTATCCACTCAAAAACATTAGCACAATGGGCTTCGGCCTCGTGTGCTAAACTGTTTTTTCGTGAATAAAATTTGTCTTTATTCACTTATATCATAAATAGATATTTTAAAACGTCAAAGGTGTTTACCGTTTATTTCAGTGTCTTTTACTTTCCTCCCCTCCATTTAACACTATGTACACATTCAGCTTGACCCCTAGTAGCGTAACTTTTTACATTAAATATGTATGAAATTTCCAAATATGTATCAATTTTATTTTACGTAAATAACAAATGTAACATGACAATAATCCTCAACCCATCCTTCTCGTTGTAATACCATGTAGATATTTAGGGTTATAGTTATTGTACTCCTACCCCCTTATTGTAGCTTAACGCGGTTTATTTAATAATTCCAGTAATTTTCATTTACAATTCCAATAGCTTTTTTAACTGCCTAGTACTGTAGGTACCTGGTGCGAATGGTACTAACAAAGGTCGCTTGGGATTTCGGCTTGTCAAAGGACTAATTACCTTAAGGCATGATTGTTTAGGGTATTGAGCTTTATGGCGTTATTTACATACCTTTGAGTTTATGGTACCATTATTGTTGCGAGTACCTTTAAGTCTTGGAAATTTGGTCTTTGATATATCCTATCATTATGGAATACTTAACGATTTTTTGCAATTTGGAAATTTTTGAGTTTCAAAATTCGCTCTTTGCAAGTCATTTGAGGGAAATCGCAAAAAACTCCTCAAAGGTTACAAAGGCAACAAGAATTAGATGTTTGTGGTTTCAATTTAACTAAGATTGGAAAACATTTAAGTAAAACGAAAACGCTACATTTACTATTTATCGACAAAAATGTACACTTTTCAACAGCCAGATTCGAAAATTTGAAATCAGAAGCAGATAAAATGCGAAAAAAAAAATTGATTTAATTTAAATTTAAAGGCTTATCAGGGTTGTGTCGAACGCTAAAACGTCGTATTACACTCGTTCCTGTGTAGATTGAACGCTTTATGCCACTCGGGGTCCACAAAAGCACTCGTTTCACTCGTGCTTTTATAAACCCCTTGTGGCATAAGGCGTCAAATTTACACAGGAACTCGTATAATAATATACTATTATATGTATATAATAATAATAATTAATAATTATTAATTTAGTTTTAATTTAGCCGTTCGTTGACTAAAAGATGCAAAATGTTACTCATTTTTATGGCGCATCCTTTCTGCACCCCAACCCAAATCATGTTCACAATAAATGTGGAAAATGTTCGCCATTTTGTTGTAGACACAGATGAGCTCTTCTTCTCACCCCATTAATAACATTTTCCAAATGACGTTATCGTTGTTTATCTAGTTAATTTTATTCGTTATTCTTAATTTCATTTCATCCACATTGTTAATTGGTACAGAATAAATCGAATTCTTGAAATGATTGGCGTACAGTCGCACAGAGCACTGAATGAGTTTCGAGTTGTGAATGTTGTGTGATTTCAAATGTTCCTTTTTCATATGTATTGCAGGGAATTAGGGCAAACAGCACACGTTAATGACATTTAGACACGCTCACAGCTGACGTAATAAAACAAAATTAAAAAAATATAATTATTTGCCAGGATTATAGATGTGTCTACTATTTAAAAAAAGAACCCCAATTACGTTCAGGCTTACAAATTTAATTGATTACGGTCGGATTCTGACCACTGGACGACCAGTAGTAGAAATAAAACCTGGATGTAATTCAAGTAATTCCAGAATAATTCCATATTATTTGAAGGTAATTCCAGTAATTCTAGGGTAATTCCGGTAATTCCAGTAATTCACGAGTACTTCCTGTAATCACGAGTACTTCCATAATTTTGAGTACTTGAAATAATTCCATGTAATTCCAAACTAATTCCGGCAATTCCGATAGTACTCGGAATTAATTCTCGCAAGATGTACAACTAATTCCATAGTTAACAGCCCCTCGGAAAATATATTCTGTCAAAACATAATACAAATAATATTCTTACATGAAATAAACAAATGTATAAGAATAAAACATATATACTGGTAGGTCAAATCTACCTAACTAGACATGTCCATAACGTATTATTTTTACAATAAATATGAATGAAATTTCCAAATATCAATTTCATGTTACGTAAATAACAAATATTACATGACAATAATCCTCAACCCACCCTTGTCCGTAATAAAATGTAGACATTTATAGTCACTATAATTCCTTATACCCTTATCAGCTTAACGCGGTTTATACTAGTACTTTAGGTACCTGGCGCGAATGGTACCAACAAAGGTCGCTTGGGATTTCCGCTTGTCAAAGTACTAATTACCTGTTGTAAGGGCCGACGCTGATGGTTAGTCTTCGGGTGGTAATAACATTACGGCATAATTGTTTAGGGTATTGAGATTTATGGCATTATTTACATAACTTTAAGTTTATGGTAAATACTAAACACCGGATTAACACGGGATTACACGGCGTATGGAGTTACACTTTTGACCATGGATGACTTGTTACCTTATTTGTTTAGTAACATTTTTGCATACTTGCTCCATTATTGTTGCGAGTACGTTTAAGTCTTGTAAATTTGGTCTTTGATATTTGTTTTTAATTTCTGTCGCTCTTAGGGCCGATCTTTTCAACTCACACTAAAATGCCAGTTAACACGCCGTCACTTAAATTAAAAGTAACAATTAAGTAGTTTGGGTCTTTTCATAAAAAATAAAGTGCCAGTTAGCTAAGTGACGGTTAAGATAATAATGATACACATGCGCACATTTATCTGCATCAGATGTGATACTTGGATTTTTTCCTTTAATAGTAATTTAATTTCACTATAAAAGGTTAAAATAAAGAAACCGGATGTAATGTTTGCTAGTTTCCAACCTTTATATTGTTACATTTAGTACTTTTAAGTAACTATATATAATGTGGGACTTTCCATCGAGCACTAGCACTAGATCTCCAATATTTAGATAAAACGAATTACTGGCGTAAATTCGATTAATACGATCTGTAGGACTCCGAGTGTTGTCTTCGATAAGCAACGGTTTCTTTGGATAAACCAAAACGTTTGAAAATCATCCCATTCATTAAATAAACCACGAAGAGCAAATCTATTTCTACTATTGTAAGGCCTTCTGTGTTCACAATAATTTACTGCTCTTTGAACATGGTCATTCGACGAGAATTTTCAGGTCTTCGAGCATATTAAAATTTAAGTCCATTTCTTTATCGTAATAATAAAGCACCCACACACAAAATCAACATCAGATACGTCAAGAAATTGACAAAGTTGTTAGTTTAATTTTTGTTAATCAGTCAGTTTAATTATATTGTTAATCAGCTACGATGTAAATCTTGTAAGTGGGAATGAAACCGTAAATATCTATCTATCTAAAATACTTCCACTATGTTTTACACTATTTTGTGGTTAGAATCTCTCTTACGAAGTTACAGGTCGGTCGAACCAATTGTTACAGTTATCTGGCCATTAGGTGTCCTTAAATGTGACATTTAAGTTAATGGTAAGTGAAAAGATCGACCCTTAATTGTTTTGCTTATTTTGCCACTTCATTACCATCAAATATTGGTCATTTCCAATTGTTTCCTTTATCTAAATTTTTCATTATCTTTAGCAACCAAAGAGTAATATAATTATGTATGTATGTATGCATTGATTTAAAATTATTTAGCAAAAAACAAAAAAAGTCTACAAAGCAAATTAATCGAAACACAAACCAACGCAAATATATTTCTGTCGTTATCTGACGTTTTCATAATTTTATATAATATAACGTAACTTTTTAATGACACTTGTTTTTATAAGGCAAATAAGTCACGAAAGAAATGTTTAGCCACGAGAGCTTGCTCGAAATCGGCGTTATTATGACTTCATAATAAACAGGTGTTAATAATTCCACAATTTTAACGCTTTCATTCGATATATTGGGTGACGAAAAGAAACTCGATAAATCACTTGATAAAATAAAAATGATCGAATGTAATAAATCTTATAAATACACAATATCAAAAATAAAAAATTATAGAAATTTAGAATGTCAAAAATACAAATCAATGTTTTTATCAAACAGTTGCATATTTTAGGTGTTTTTTACGTTGGCTTTGAGAGGCTAAAATCAAATTTGAATCACTAGTGACTAAAATTTAAAAAAAAGTTTTAGTCACTATAGTGATTGAAATTTGATAGTAACTAAAAACCAACGTAAAAAACACTTAAGGGGGAACGCCAGCAATTCGACCAACTATTGGCGACAAAGAGACATCGCTTAGACAGGAATGGAGTTTCTCACGTAGGGCAAACGCCATCTGATCCGCAATAGACAGTCTTCACAACAGCCACTCGTGTATTATGCCGAGTATTGCCGAGCGCTTTTAAGATTACTTCATTACACTTTACAGCATGTAGTGGTCAATTTTACCACTGGCGTGGGTACCTGCTTGGGTAAGCAGGCTAATAGAGATCGAAAATGGGATTTCGAATGTTATGTATTTAGCGTAGTTCACTTAGTCCTAACTGATCAAGCCATAACTTTGAAACGTAATTCTTTTTTGTTTTGTTTCTTGGAAAATTTTTCAATAATAATAGCACGAGGTCAAAATTTTGCCGACAGTAATTTTTGCGATTCAGATACGAGTTTCTGTTGCGACGAAAATAATGACGAGTGCTTGCACGAGTCATTACTTTCTCAAGCAACAGAAACGAGTCAATCTGAAGTGCAAAAATTGGCGGCAATATTTAGACCTAGAGTTCTATTTGGCTTGACAATTTAACTTGTAAATTGTAATATTAAATAGCTACAAAAAAATGTCGCTGGAATTAAGCTTCTAGAAAAGTTGCCACTAAAATAATTGTCCTATCGATGATTGTTTATTTTGAAATTTAATTATCTCATTGATGGTTCACAAAAACACAAGTTAAATTGTCAGGAAAATAAAATTCGAGACAGTTACAGAGGAAAGTGAAAATTCGGACAAACTGCAAAAATCTAAATTTTTGTATGTAGTCTCGATCATAACTGACGATAGAAACGAAATATTTGGTTGATTCTTTTTTTGTTTAAATTTTTGTTGAATGTTTTCAATTGTTTGTAAAAATTTATCCGAGTTCATTTGATTTATGACCAATCGATATTTTTCATCAGCAGGAGCCACTTAATTTTTTTTTCTTTTCTAAAAGCTTCAGGAAAAAAAATTTGGACAGGGTATTGCTTATCGGGTCAGCTAGTATTAAATCTATCAGAAGTTACTGGAAAAGTAATAAACAAACACAAAATTTAATTTCAATGAAAGAAAGCATAATTTTTAAAAACAATAAATATTTATTAATAAAAAATTCGACTCTTACAAGTCAATATTATTTACATTAAGAAGACAAAACTTGGCTTTAAGTAATGTACTGTCAAAATAAAAATAGTAAAAAATTAAAGATTTTCAATTTTGTAAGGTGCACCTCCACCAGGTGTAACTTGACCTAGCATCTCAATAAAGGGTAGTTATCACCAGTAACAAAATATAAAATTAATTTTTGAAATTACATTCTTAAATTGTTACATTGAAGTGTATATGCCAAAATAATTTTTAAGCGCTTTATTCATGTGTAAACAATTCAAAAACATATTATTAAAAATGTAAATTAACACTTTTGATGAAATATTATTCCCCATCATTCCGGTTCCGTAGACCTTACACAGTAATGACATTACAATTATTGATCGTATAAGGTCTGCATAACAAACAAATGCAGAAACATAATAATTATAATAAAGAAAGAGGAGACCAGAGACTTATTTATACACCCGCAGCTGCCTACTGGAGCGAAAGTCTCGAATAGGCGATTTTTCCGTCTTTTGGGGATTAACGATTTCTGGCAACAAACAGTATAAATGAAATTCGTAAAGTGGATTATCCATCTGGTTTTCCCAAAACTTATCGTCTCTACATTTTTTTCAAATTTGAGCACGAGTTGTCCAAATAATGAATTTTTCGGACGGACAGCGAAGTGTTAGTAATAGGGTCTCATTTGGCACTCTTTGGGTACGGAACCTGAAAAATGCGAACCGACGTGAATCGATCGGTAGGTTCTTAGAATTATTTTGTCTCTCGCTTTCTCCAACGAGTGAACTGAGATAGACGTACCTACCCCGCCAGGTTCGGCAGAACAACTGATCTCCTTTGGTAGCGCCCGAAAGTTAGGCAATTGCGTTCATATTTTTCGCAAATAGACGCTCGGGAACTTATTCCTCATTACTTGAGTATTTTTTATTTTGAGATGTACAGGGTATCAATTCAAAGTTAAAGAGTGTGTTAATGTCGCTACGTAGTTTTTTTTTGTTCTAACTATTATGGTTTCAGAGTAATTCTCCGAGAAAAATTGACAATTTTGAACTCGAATTTGGATTGATTTAAAAAAAATATATTGCAAATATCTCTGCATAGCGATCTACCTTGTTTCTTTCTCCTTATTACTTTTAAAACCGCATGTAAATATGTATCTTAATTGATCCTCAGTACGGTATAACGTTAACGCCGTCGAATCTCAATTCTACCGATCATGGCGTTTGCAATTCTTGGACAAATATCTTTTCAAGATTCTTTGTTGCAAAAATACAACTGGACAAAACGTCGTATATTACACGAGACTGAAATGGCATTATGAGCTCGTGAGATGTGTATCTGTATTCAAAAATCTCACTCGCAGATAATGAATGAATGATTAAATTGCCAACTCCATAACGCGTTGAGGGTAAAAAAATTTACCACTGGTCGAATTGTCTCGGTGGTTCCGCTAATTTGTGATTTTGTGCGTCTAGAATCCTTTTTGAAATCGACCCAATCCACCAAAAGCGGATAAATCCAAAATATATATATTTTTTAAAGCTACTATTTATAATTATTTTCATACTTATTTGAAGCAAAAAGAGAGATGGGCTCAGCGTTCAGAATTCGATTTTTGTGGTTACAATTTAACTGAAATTGGAAATCATTTAAGCAAAACGAAAACAATTTTCCCCAAAAATGTAGGTAAAGGCAAAGCAAGAAATCTTTTGCAAAAAGCGAGTTTTGGAAACATCATATTATTATACCTATGCAAGTAAACACATTTGAATACCCACAAGAGATTAAGGGAGGAGCCTAGTGACCTCCCGACTTTCTAGTTGGTTTAATTTATCTAATTGTAAGTTGTTACATCTAATTACCGTCCGCCGGGGGAGGGAGACGGTTGGGGGCGGTACAGAAAGGGTGCGCTATAAAAATGGGTTACATTTTGCATCTTCAAATCATTTGCAATTTGCATGTTGTTCTATTGAAGTGATTTGCAAAATGTTCAGTTCAGTTCAGAGTTCTTCAAGTGTGTGTGAAAATAAATCATCGACGAACGCAGAACCGAACACCAACCCCATTTGGAGGCCCTTTTTAGATGTAAGTACGATCTGTTAACAATTTTCATAAAACCTAAATTAATAATATTTATACCTACAGGAATACCGAGAAACTCCTAAATCCAAAAGAGGCTGTCGAGAAAACATTTGGAAGACCCCGGTAAGGAGGAGACTTTTCGCGGAGGACGATTCGTCAAAAAATGAGGTACAAATTTTGATTAATCACAATTTAATTAAGCGAATAATTATAATAAATTGCTATTATGTTTTATATAAATATGTATAGTGATCTTGTTTATTTGCCACATAAATAATAATTGATTCATTTTGCAGATCAAGTCACCAACTTCTCTACTGTGTGCATATTTCCCGTCCCGCAAAACGTTATTGAAAACAACTGGGGTAATCCAACAATCCATTGAAAGTGTGGCCCAAAAATCGAATTTCAGAGGTGACATGATTCATTTGTTTCCCTTTGGCAATGGGATACAGGAAGCAAGAATAGACGACAACAACGTGGCAAACAGAGAGGGAAACGGAGAAGACAATGCAATCTCAAGATTCCGAATTTTCCGACCTTGGAACGATGTCACCGAAACAATTTCATATACCGTGGCCGAAAGGCTTAATTAAAACTGTAAATTATTAATATATACATGTAAATATTATTATATACATTATTAAGTCTCAATTACTTTCTTTTTTTTTTACAAATGTTTTTGAGGAGGTGAATAGGTACGCATTTTATTTGCTTTGAATTTAAAATTTTCGAATGTGGCTGTTGAAAAGTGTAAACTTTTGTTATTCAATAGGCCACAAAAAGTAAAAAAACTATCTAAATGAATTTTGGTGAATTCTAATACTTACACGTTTATAGGACACAAGGTTTACATGCAGAATTATAATAAATAACATGACGAAACTAAATTATTATTAACGTGTCATATATTCTGCTTTTTTGTAAATGTATGGATGAATACATGTTTTTTCATTTAATCTGCTTTTTATTTCAAACTTTCGGATGTGTCCTGATGTGGAAGGACCCACTAAATTTGGTTGAGCGTAGCTATTGAAAAGTGTAATTTTTTATTCAATAGTCAACAAAAAAAGAAAAAATTTAAAACTTATTGAAAAACTGTGAATTAATACTATCTTACGTAACACGCGTTGTGGGAAGCAAATCACACAGGATCGTAGGCGCGTAGCGCTCTACTTTTGCAAAAAGGGTTTCAAATTTGTACGTAATCTCTACGTAATCTTTTAAATATGATAAGAATACACTCTGCGACAACTGATTGAGCTCACATGTTTGTGTATTTGAAATTTGGAAGTGTATACAGTAAGACGCTGCTTAGTATTCTTTCTATCAGTGGTACATTAAATTAATTGATATTTAATTAACAAAAACTACCATCAACAAGAACAAATCAATTATCTAACCATAATTATGGTGGATGCACCGGGTACGCACAACTGTACGATTATTAGAATTATTTTCTTCTTTTTTGTAAATGTTTTTGAGGAGGTGAATAGGTACATGTTTTCGCATTTTATCTGCTTTTGATTTCAAATGTTCGAATATGGCTTTTGAAAAGTGTAAACTCTTGTTATTCAATAGTCCAAAAAAAAAACTCTAAATAAAGTTTTGTGAATTAAAATTCTAATACTTACATGTTTATAGGGCACCAGGTTTACATGCAAAATTATAATAAATAACATGAAGAAACTTACTTGAGGAGAGTGATTGGAAGTCATCAAACACTCTTTCAATGTGTTATAGGCCAGAATCAGTTCAAAATTTTTCAGTAAGATCGATTTTTATAAATTATTACATTATCTCACCAAACAAGGTAAGTAGCAATTAAAAGTATCTTTCGAATAAAGACAAGAAATCTAAGGAAACAGCGGTGAGTGTTCCTTCCAAACGGAAAAACCATCAAATCCAACAAATCATGAGAAGCCATGAAGAGAGAATCATTAATTAATTAGACCATATAAAAATAGAATAAGTAAATAGATTATATAAATAAATAATAATTATATTAAAAAACTTAAATTATATAATAATTGGAAAAATTTTTTGACAACAAAATAACAGTTGTGTATTTTATCAATGGTTTGGTGTTCCATGTATGGATTTTAATCTAAATTAACGTTATGATGATTGAAATTAAATTGACAGGTTACAAGTTTCCTTAAATAAAAAACTATATGAAAGTTGAAATAAAAATATAACAAATTAAATTATGACTATTGTACTACTCTTAAAAAGGTTAAATCACATTGGAATGATTAAATACAAGATTAAGAGATGTGTTAGTCGAAAATTAACAATTTAACTGACGCGATAATAAAAACTAGTTGAAATGTTAAACAAAAAATGAACTATTACTTATCTTCTGAGCCGGTTTCTGCTGGCTTTAGAGCTAACTGCATTTTTTGTCAGGACATTACAACTATTTAGGTAGTACCTGGCGCGAATGGTACCAACAAAGTCGTTTGGGGTTTCCGCTTGTCAAAGGACTAATTACCTTTTGCTAATGATTAGTCTTCGGGTGGTAATAACATTAAGGCATAATTATTTAGAGTATTGAGCTTTATGGCATTATTTACATAACTTTAATTTTATGATAAACAGTAAAGACCGGATTAACACGGGTTTACACGGCGTGTGGAGTGACACTTCTGACTATGGTTGACTTGTTACCTTATTTGTTCAGCCAGTTTTCCCCTACCGTTTCCACATTGCATACTTGCTCCATCATTGTTGCGAGTACCTTTAAGTCTTGGAAATTTGGTCTTTGATATATCCTACCATTATGGAACACTTAACCTTTTTTGCAATTTGAAAATTTCCGAGTTTCAAAATTCATTCCTTGCAAGCCATTGGAGGGAAATCACAAAAAACTCCTCAAACGTTACACAGGCGACAGGAATTAGATTTTTGGGATTTCAATTGTAAGATTGGAAAATATTTAAGCAAAACGAAAACGCTTCATTTACTTTTAATGGAGAAAAATGTACATTTTTCAACAGCCAGATTCGAAAATTTGAAATCAAAAACATGTAATTATTCACCTCCTCAAAAACCATGCATTTACAAAAAAATATATATAATTATTGACACGTAATAATGTATATAATAATATTTTATATGTACATAATAATATTTTATATGTATATAATAATATTTTATATGTATATAATAACAATTATTAATATTGGTTAATTTAGTTCTAATTTAGCCGTTCGGCCACGGTATATGAAATTGTTTCGGTGACATCGGTCCAAGGTCGGAAAACTCGGAATCTTGAATTTACATTGTCTTCTCTGTTTCCCTCTCTCTTTGCCCCGTTGTTGTCGTCTATTCTCGCTTCCTGTATCCCATTGCCAAAGGGACACAAATGAATCATGTCACATCTGAAATTCGAGTTTTGGGCCACACTTTCAATGGATTTGTGGATTACCCCAGTGGTTTCCAATAATGTTTTGCGGGACAGGGAATATGCACACAGTAGAGAAGTTGGTGATTTTGCCTGCAAAATTAAGAAATTAGTATTTATGTGGTAAATAAGATCACTATACATAATGTTATGTTATGTAAAACATAATTGTAATTACAAGCTTCGAGTTTTGTTTGAAACCATTCGCTTAATTAAATTGTGATTAATCAAAATTTGTACCTCATTTTTTGACGAATCTTCCTCGGCGAAAAGTCTCCTCCTTACCGGGGTCTTCCATATGTTTTCTCGACAGCCTCTTTTGAATTTAGGAGTTTCTCGGTATTCCTGTAGATATAAATACTATTTATTTAGGTTTGATGAAAATTGTTAACCAATCGTACTTACATCTAAAAAGGGCCTCCAAATCGGGTTGCTGTTCAGTTCTGCGTTGATCGATGATTTATTTTCAGGCACACTTGAAGAACTCTGAACTGAGCTGAACATTTTGAAAATCACTTCAATCGAACAACGTGCAAATTGCAAATGACTTAAACATGCAAAATGTAACCCATTTTTATAACGTACCCTTTCTGTACCGCCCCCAACCGTCTCCCTCCCCCGGCGGACGGTAATTAGATGTAACAACTTACAATTAGATAAATTAAACCAACTAGAAAGTCGGAAGGTCACTAGACTCCTCCCCTTAAATACATAGTGTCCCACCACAGAAAAACACACTTCACGATAAATTAGGATTATTTAATTATGATCTTTAGTTTTTCACTCCCCTGTATGGCATTTTTTAAATAAAATGGCGAAAGCTCTTGAACTATGTAAACTATTGACTAGATCGAACTATACCAAAAACCAAATGTTTTTATTTCAACGTTTTACTTTATTCATGAAAAAGAATAGATCTTTTCAAACTTCTCTGTAAACCTTGGATGCTACAAACTTTTGATTATAAATTTGTGCCGCATTACAAGATTAATGAGTCTTCCATTTTCTCACACGATAAATACTAAGATAATAAGAATAGTGCAATAGTCATAATTTAACTTGTTACATTTTTATTTCAACATTCATATATACTATATTTCGAATGAATTGGCATCGCGGCAGGCGCTGGAAATCCAATTTTATGTTGGCAGCATGACATCGCTCATAATAAATCAAATATCTCTAGGTAGATTTTTAAGCAACAAATGTACAAGAGAATACTAACAAACATCCTGAATGAATCTGTTCGAACTGCTAGGAGGGTACCCTAGGAGGATACTTTCAAAAAAACTTGAGGGACAGTCACTAGAATCGAAGTAAAGGAGTGGAAAAAAAGCTGTTAATTTATATTATTTATAAATGAAATTATAAATAAACAGAAAAATAAATAATTGGCTTGGGGTTTTTGTAAGACACTACAATCAGAGAATTCAAGCAAAACTGGGAATAAAAGACAGAGTTGTGCAAAATTTGGCGTGAAGCACTTGAAAACTGTACACAAGAGAAATGGATAAACGACATATTGAGAAGAAAATTACCAATGATTTTGAAAAATATATGGGTGTACGAGACGGTCTTTGATATTTGTTTTTAATTTCTGTAGTTTGGGTCTTTTCATAAGAAATAAAGTGCCAGTTAGCTAAGTGACATAAAATATGTTTTTATACGGTTAAGATAATAGTGATACACATGCGCACATTTATCTGCATCAGCCGTGTGATTTTTCCCTTTAATAGTAATTTAATTTCACTATAAAAGGTTAAAATATACAAACCGGATGTAATGTTTGCTAGTTTCCAACCTTTCTATTGTTATTTTTAGTACTTTTAAGTAACTACAATGTGGGACTTTTCATCGAGCGGTAGCCTTCTTAAATTTGCACTAGATCTCCAATATTTAGACAAAACGATATACTGGCGTAAATTGGATTTGAGCAACGGTTTCTTTGGATAAACCAAAACGTTTGAAAATCATCATATTCATTAAATAAACCACGAAGGGCAAATCTATTTCTACTATTGTAAGGCCTTCTGTGCTCAAAATAATTTTCTGTTCTTAGCACCGACACACAAAATCAAACATTAGATACGTCAAGAAATTGACAAAGTTGTTAGTATAATTTTTGTTAATCAGTCAGTTTAATAATTAAATTGTTAATCAGCTATACAGTATGATCCAAAAGGACCGCACCATGACTCGGGTGGTATTTGAAACCATTTAGTTGCTCCCAAAAATGCAAATAAAAAATTTCTGTAAGCCACCTTTACGTAAATAATAGCCCCTGAAGAATTCGATTTTGATGTCCATTTTTTCTTAATTAGATAAAGTAATTGTATGTTTTAATTAAGTGAGATATAAAATACTCGTATTATAAAGATTTCTTAGTTAATAAACATTACAATTATTAAGCAATAAAGCAGAAAAAAGCTTTGGAAATATTAACATTTTCTGAAGAAATAAGGTCGGCAACAGGGCATCAAAAATTTGTTGGCACTAGGTTACCGTATAATCTGTCATTTGTGGTAAAATAAAATTTGTCACATTTTGATTTTAAATGTCAAGTTTTTCGTGGTGTTTACGTAAACGAATAATGTGATATGTATTTTGTTCTGGGAAAGTGCGGGGGAAACTTTCGACACGCTGCAGCGGCTTATGCTGAACGTTATCATGAACGTACACATCCAAATAAAATTTTTTTCAAAGATTTGATCAGCGGATGAGAGAAACGGGTCCAGTTGATACTATCCTGAAACAGTAGGTTGGCCAAGCGCAGCTAGAACGCCCAAAGTTGAAGAAGCTATTTTACAAGCATAATCATCATTATTGGGCAATAGAAAACCCCCATGTAATACGTCGATGAGGATTCCAACATCGATTTTCCGTCAGTGTGTGCGGCGACCAATTGATTGGCCCATACTTTTTACCAAATCGTCTCAATGGTCATAATTTCTTTAATTTCTTAAGAGGAGATTTTCAAGAGCTACAAGATAATCTTCCCTTGATAGTTTTACTTAACCCAGTATGGCTACAATTAGATGGGGAACCTGTGCATTTTTTTAGACCTGTGAGAGATCGCCTCAGATGCTACAAAATGTTCAAGGAAGCAGTAGAAGAAGGCTTCACAAATGTATTGAGGCAAACGGTCGAAGTTTCGAACATTTATTATAGCTGATTAATTTTTAGTTGTTTCATTGTTTGATTTTAATTTTATTGATCGTTTTTGAGTTCATTTTAAATTTTTCTGTACCTACTTTATTAAAGCATTACATTTTAAAATGACTGTTTTCTGTATTATTTAAATTCTATGCAAGTTCACCTCGTTTTTGCAAAAATTTGTCAATTTTGAATTTGACAACGCATTTGTCAACAAAAAACGGGAATGGGTCTGTGGCTTCACTATGGTTTCAAATTATTAGTAAGTGGACCTGTAAGGTGCAAGGGCGGGCGCAAGCACAGCGTTGCCTATTTGGGCCAACTTTAAGCACTTATATCTTGAAAACCATGCATCGTGGAAAAAAATTTAATACTAAATTTGAGCTTCTCTTAACGTTCTCTATCAGCAGCCGAACGGTGGTGCGACCCTTTTGAATCACCCTGTATATCGCCGGCTGATTGCAACAACTAGGTAACTCATAATTCGTTGTTTTGGAGAAATTGCCAAAACAGTTTATTGATATTGTGAAAACAGATTTAGAGGCCGTCAATTCAAATGCCTTAATAGTTGTTGACAATGCTTTATTTGAAGTCATTCTTTTTGCATTAAATTCTGTATGGTCTCTTTAACATACAGTAGATAACTCAAAATGCCTAAATTTCGAGTTACCTACTTCTTACATTCAGCCGGCGATATGATGTAAATCTTGTAAATGGGAATGAAATCGTAAGTATCTATCTATCTAAAATACTTCCACTATGTTTTACACTATTTTGTGGTTAGAATACCTCTTACCAAGTTACGGGTCGGTCGAACCAACTGTTAAAGTTATCTGGCCATTAGGTGTCCTTGTCCGTCCTTAAATGTGACATTTAAGTTAATGGGAAGTGAAAATACGGTTAGTGACGTTAAAGTGACAGTTAGCCCTAATCGTTACTTTAGTGAGAGGTGAAAAGATCGGCCCTTACTTGTTTTGCTTATTTTTGCCACTTCATTACCATCAAATATTGGTTATTTCCAAATGTTTCCTTTATCTAAATTTTTCATTATCTTTAGCGACCAAAGAGTAATGAAGTATGCATTTATTTAAAATGATTTAACAAAGACAAAAAAAGTCTACAAAGCAAATTAATCGAAACACAAACCAACGCAAATATATTTCTGTCGTTATCTGACGTTTTCATAATTTTATATAATATAATGTAACTTTTTAATGACACATCGTTTTTTTTTTAATTATACAAGTGTCTTATAAGGCAAATAAGTCACGAAAGAAATGTTTAGCCACGAGAGCTTGCTCGAAATCGGCGTTATTAAGACTTCATAATAAACAGGTGTAATAAGATAATTCCACAATTTTAACGCTTTCATTCAATATATTGGGTGACGGAAGGGAACTCGAAAATCACTTGATAAAATAAATTGATCGAATATAATTCTTATAAATACACAATATCGAAAATAAAAAATTATAGAAATTTAGAATGTCAAAAATACAAATCAATGTTTTTATCAAACAGTTGATTATTTTAGGTGTTTTTTACGTTGGCTTTGACAGACTAAAATCAAATTTCAATCACTAGTGACTAAAATAAAAAAAAGTTTTAGTCACTATAGTGATTAAAATTTGATAGTCACTAAAAATCAACGTAAAAAACACTTAAATTGCAATTCTTGGACAAATATCTTTTCAAGATTCTTTGTTGCAAATATACAATTGTTGGAGAAAACGTCATATATTACACGTGACTGAAATGACATTATGAGCTCGTGAAATGTGTTCTAGCTGTATTCAAAAATCTCACTCGCAGACAATGAATGAATGATTAAATTGCCAACTCCATAACGCGTTGAGGTTAAAAAAATTTACCACTGGTCGAATTGTCTCGGTGGGTCCAACAAATGTCGCTAATTTGTGATTTATTTGAAGCAAAAAGAGAGATGGGCTCAGCGTGCCATCAGATCGCGTGTGTTTGCTTGGATCGTAGTTGAATCTGGGACATTTCTGTGTGAACCGATGATCCCCATTTTTCATAATTTAATCCATTTTTTCTTTATGAGCCCAAGAGCGCAACAGCTTGATTTATTATTATACTTATTTTAAATACCGAAAAAATTCCTTTTGGAATCGTTTTTTAATTCTCCAAAAACGTTGAAATGCAATAAATGCAATGTTTTGTAATGTTGCTGACAATTCGAGTGTTTTAGGTAGGTAAAATTATTCTTTTTTTTTTTCAATGATTTACTACGTTTTACAACAACAATAATAGATAACAATAATTTGTAGACTTTTGTAGAATTGTCAAACAAAATTCACGGACCACCTCGGCTTCCTATCATACGGCGTACTGATGTGTGTCGGAATGTGTTCCTACCATTATGGAATACTTAACGATTTTTTGCAATTTGGAAACTTTTGAGTTTGAAAATTCGCTCCTTGCAAGTCATTTGTGGGAAATCGCAAAAAAACTTCTCAAACGTAACAAAAGTGACAGGAATTCGATTTTTGTGGTTACAATTTAACTGAGATTGGAAATCATTTAAGCAAAACGAATACAATTTTCCCCAAAAATGTAGGTAAAGCCAAATCAAGAAATCTTTTGCAAAAAGCGAGTTTTGGAAACATGATATTATTATACCTATGCAAGTAAACACATTTGAATACCTACAAGAGATTAAGGGAGGAGTCTAGTGACCTCCCGACTTTCTAGTTGGTGTAATTTATCTAATTGTAAGTTGTTACATTAGCATCCGCCGGGGTAGAGAGACCGTTGGGGGCGGTACAGAAAGGTTGCGCCATAAAAATGGGTTACATTTTGCATCTTTAAGTCATTTGCAATTTGCACGTTGTTCGATTGAAGTGATGTTCAAAATGTTCAGCTCAGTTCAGAGTTCTTCAAGTATGTCTGAAAATAAATCATCGACGAACGCAGAACCGAACACCAACCCTATTTGGAGGCCCTTTTTAGATGTAAGTACGATTGGTTAACAATTTTCATAAAACCTAAATTAATAATTTTTGTACCTACAGGAATACCGAGAAACTCCTAAATCCAAAAGAGGCTGTCGAGAAAACATTTGGAAGACCCCGGTAAGGAGGAGACTTTTCGCGGAGGAAGATTCGTCAAAAAATGAGGTACAAATTTTGATTAATCACAATTTAATTAAGCGAATAATTATAATAAATTGCTCTTATGTTTTATATAAATATGTATAGTGATCTTGTTTATTTGCCACATAAATAATAATTGATTAATTTTGCAGATCAAGTCACCAACTTCTCTACTGTGTGCATATTTCCCGTCCCGCAAAACGTTCTTGGAAACAACTGGGGTAATCCAACAATCCATTGAAAGTGTGGCCCAAAAATCGAATTTCAGAGGTGACATGATTCATTTGTTTCCCTTTGGCAATAGGATACAGGAAGCAAGAATAGACGACAACAACGGGGCAAACAGAGTGGGAAACGGAGAAGACAATGCAATCTCAAGATTCCGAATTTTCCGACCTTGGAACGATGTCACCGAAACAATTTCATATACCGTGGCCGAAAGGCTTAATTAAAACTGTAAATTATTAATATATACATGTAAATATTATTATATACATTATTAAGTCTCAATTACTTTCTTTTTTTTTACAAATGTTTTTGAGGAGGTGAATAGGTACGCATTTTATTTGCTTTGAATTTAAAATTTTCGAATGTGGCTGTTGAAAAGAGTAAACTTTTGTTATTCAATAGGCCACAAAAGTAAAAAAACTATCTAAATTAATTTTGGTGAATTCTAATACTTACACGCCTATAGGACACAAGGTTTACATGCAGAATTATAATAAATAACATGACGAAACTAAATTATTATTAACGTGTCATATATTCTGCTTTTTTGTAAATGCATGGATGAATACATGTTTTTTAATTTAATCTGCTTTTTATTTCAAACTTTCGGATGTGTCCTGATGTGGAAGAACCCACTAAATTTGGTTGAGCGTAGCTATTGAAAAGTGTAATTTTTTATTCAATAGTCAACAAAAAAAGAAAAAATTTAAAACTTATTGAAAAACTGTGAATTAATACTATCTTACGTAACACGCGTTGTGGGAAGCAAATCACACAGGATCGTAGGCGCGTAGCGCTCTACTTTTGCAAAAAGGGTTTCAAATTTGTATGTAATCTCTACGTAATCTTTTAAATATGATAAGAATACACTCTGCGACAACTGATTGAGCTCACATGTTTGTGTATTTGAAATTTGGAAGTGTATACAGTAAGACGCTGCTTAGTATATTCTTTCTATCAGTGGTACATTAAATTAATTGATATTTAATTAACAAAAACTACCATCAACAAGAACAAATCAATTATCTAACCATAATTATGGTGGATGCACCGGGTACGCACAATTGTACGATTATTACAATTATTTTCTTCTTTTTTGTAAATGTTTTTGAGGAAGTGAATAGGTACATGTTTTCGCATTTTATCTGCTTTTGATTTCAAATGTTCGAATATGGCTTTTGAAAAGTGTAAACTCTTGTTATTCAATAGTCCAAAAAAAAACTCTAAGTAAAGTTTTGTGAATTAAAATTCTAATACTTACATGTTTATAGGGCACCAGGTTTACATGCAGAATTATAATAAATAACATGAAGAAACTTACTTGAGGAGAGTGATTGGAAGTCATCAAACACTCTTTCAATGTGTTATAGGCCAGAATCAGTTCAAAATTTTTCAGTAAGATTAAATTATTACATTATCTCACCAAACAAGGTAAGTAGCAATTAAAAGTATCTTTCGAATAAAGACAGGAAATCTAAGGAAACAGCGGTGAGTGTTCCTTCCAAACGGAAAAACCATCAAATCCAACAAATCATGAGAAGCCATGAAGAGAGAATCATTAATTAATTAGACCATATAAAAATAGAATAAGTAAATAGATTATATAAATAAATAATAATTATATTAAAAAACTTAAATTATATAATAATTGGAAATTTTTTTTACAACAAAATAACAGTTGTGTATTTTATCAATGGTTTGGTGTTCCATGTATGGATTTTTCCGTGTGCATCGAAATAATTGATCGTTTTTCTTTTTCTTTTTTTATTTCTTTAAAGAATTTCAGAAATTCGCACATATAGATCCAAATGTGACGGGCTTAATTAATACGGTAGGTACTGTTACAACCTAAAATAGTTCTGACAAATATTTGAGGTATGGTTATGACACAGAACATACAGTTATGTCCCCAAAAGTCATATAATGAACAAATAAGTAAACAGAGAAAATTTCTAACAATTAAACAATATTAAATTAACGTTATGATGATTGAAATTAAATTGACAGGTTACAAGTTTCCTTAAATAAAAAACTATATGAAAGTTGAAATAAAAATATAACAAATTAAATTATGACTATTGTACTACTCTTAAAAAGGTTAAATCACATTGGAATGATTAAATACAAGATTAAGAGATGTGTTAGTCGAAAATTAACAATTTAACTGACGCGATAATAAAAACTAGTTGAAATGTTAAACAAAAAATGAACTATTACTTATCTTCTGAGCCGGTTTCTGCTGGCTTTAGAGCTAACTGCATTTTTTGTCAGGACATTACAACTATTTAGGTAGTACCTGGCGCGAATGGTACCAACAAAGTCGTTTGGGGTTTCCGCTTGTCAAAGGACTAATTACCTTTTGCTAATGATTAGTCTTCGGGTGGTAATAACATTAAGGCATATTTAGAGTTTAGAGTATTGAGCTTTATGGCATTATTTACATAACTTTAATTTTATGATAAACAGTAAAGACCGGATTAACACGGGTTTACACGGCGAGTGACACTTCTGACTATGGTTGACTTGTTACCTTATTTGTTCAGCCAGTTTTCCGCAACCGTTTCCACATTGCATACTTGCTCCATCATTGTTGCGAGTACCTTTAAGTCTTGGAAATTTGGTCTTTGATATATCCTACCATTATGGAACACTTAACCTTTTTTGCAATTTGAAAATTTCCGAGTTTCAAAATTCATTCCATGCAAGCCATTGGAGGGAAATCGCAAAAAACTCCTCAAACGTTACACAGGCGACAGGAATTAGATTTTTGGGATTTCAATTGTAAGATTGGAAAATATTTAAGCAAAACGAAAACGCTTCATTTACTTTTAATGGAGGAAAATGTACATTTTTCAACAGCCAGATTCGAAAATTTGAAATCAAAAACATGTAATTATTCACCTCCTCAAAAACCATGCATTTACAAAAAAATATATATATAATTATTGACACGTAATAATGTATATAATAATATTTTATATGTACATAATAATATTTTATATGTATAATCCATTTTTTTTTATAAACAATTGTCAATGTCAAAATGCAATTAAAGACCAGGTTGTATCATCTAAAAATATGTCCTTTCGGACCGAGCTGTGTAGCCGACACTATTATTAAGGTTATTTTCACCATGTTAAACAACGGAATAAATGTCAGAATTTGGCATTCAATGTGACCAACCAAAAATTACTGTTGTTTATACCAACATGACCACATTTTGACAATTGTTTATAAAAAAAAATGGATAATATATAATAATATTTTATATGTATATAATAACAATTATTAATATTGGTTAATTTAGTTCTAATTTAGCCGTTCGGCCACGGTATATGAAATTGTTTCGGTGACATCGGTCCAAGGTCGGAAAACTCGGAATCTTGAATTTACATTGTCTTCTCTGTTTCCCTCTCTCTTTGCCCCGTTGTTGTCGTCTATTCTCGCTTCCTGTATCCCATTGCCAAAGGGACACAAATGAATCATGTCACATCTAAAATTCGATTTTTGGGCCACACTTTCAATGGATTTGTGGATTACCCCAGTGGTTTCCAATAATGTTTTGCGGGACAGGGAATATGCACACAGTAGAGAAGTTGGTGATTTTGCCTGCAAAATTAAGAAATTAGTATTTATGTGGTAAATAAGATCACTATACATAATGTTATGTTATGTAAAACATAATTGTAATTACAAGCTTCGAGTTTTGTTTGAAACCATTCGCTTAATTAAATTGTGATTAATCAAAATTTGTACCTCATTTTTTGACGAATCTTCCTCGGCGAAAAGTCTCCTCCTTACCGGGGTCTTCCATATGTTTTCTCGACAGCCTCTTTTGAATTTAGGAGTTTCTCGGTATTCCTGTAGATATAAATATTATTTATTTAGGTTTGATGAAAATTGTTAACCAATCGTACTTACATCTAAAAAGGGCCTCCAAATCGGGTTGCTGTTCAGTTCTGCGTTGATCGATGATTTATTTTCAGGCACACTTGAAGAACTCTGAACTGAGCTGAACATTTTGAAAATCACTTCAATCGAACAACGTGCAAATTGCAAATGACTTAAACATGCAAAATGTAACCCATTTTTATAACGTACCCTTTCTGTACCGCCCCCAACCGTCTCCCTCCCCCGGCGGACGGTAATTAGATGTAACAACTTACAATTAGATAAATCCAACCAGAAAGTCGGGAGGTCACTAGACTCCTCCCTTAAAATCCATAGTCACCACCAGAGAAAAACACACTTCACGATAAATTAGGTTTTTTAATAATTATGATCCCCTGTATTGCATTTTTTAAATGAAATGGCAAAAACTTTTGAACTCTGTAAAGTACTGACTAGAGCGAACTATATACCAAAAACCAAATGGGTCTATCCAAACTTCTCTGTAAACCTTGGATGGTACAAACTTTTGATTATAAATTTGTGCCATATTACAAGATTAATGAGCGTTTTATTTTCTCACCCTATGAATGCCACAATTGTAAAAAACTCTATTTTACGTTGATAAAGAGGTACATGGCTTTTCTTAATGGTTATAAAAAGAAATTTCATCCATTTCCCTCACCAGAGAATTCTGGATTATATCTGGCTGTCATTCAGTCAGAATCAATTCAAAACATTTCAGTAAGATCGATTTTAAAAGAAATAAATTATTACATTATCTCACCAAACAAGGTAAGTAACAATAATTATTAAAAGTGAGTGTTCATCATGAGAAGCCATAAGAAGCCATCAAACACATCATTAATTAATTAGACGTTTATGAAAACAGAATAAGTAAATAGATAATATAAATTACATTAAAAAAGTTAAATTACATAATAATTATAATTTGGAAAAAAGTTGAAAATAAAATCTATTCTAAAGAAACGACGTTGACTTATTTTAGTTATTAAACAATCTTTAACATTGTCGCGGTTGCCTATGATAAGAAATTTCCTAACAGTTGTGTGTTTTATAAATTGTGTTTAGGTGCTGGACGAATTCATGAGGATTAATTGCTGAAAAAGTTCGCATATTTTGTTTATTTGCATATCCAGAAAGGTGCAACCATGCTTCGATGGAAAAACCGGTTATTCAAAAACCACTGACAGTGTTCTTTTCGTGAAGGAAAATCTCGTGGAAAAAGCTCTTGAACGACGGTAATTTTATACGAATGAAGATTTAAATCTTGTTTTAATATTTTTTGACAAGTTCCATATGAGAGGTCCATTTCTTGTGCTAACCTGCGGAGAGGTTTCTTGGGAGTCGCTTCTTCTTTTTTTGAAAAATTGAAAAATGAAAAATTGTATGCTCTAATTCAAACATCAAATTTCACAGATTACTCTAATTAATAATTTAAATGATCGCATGTTGTAACATTATGAAAACATGAAGGTAAAGTAATTTAGTTATACATATTTAGATTTGTCATGTTGGCACTTTTAGTTTATATATGTTACCGCTAATATCCGAAAGCAGGTAATACACATAATAACTGAACATTTTAGGAATTACGCATAATAACTGAGCATTTTAGTAATTACGCATAATCACTAAAACGGTCAGCTATTATGCATAACAACTGAACACATCAGGAATTATGCATAAATACTAAAGTCGTCAGTGATTATGCATAAAGACTGAGCATAACAGGTATTATCATTATCCATAATATCGGGGACACTCCGTTAATATTGATAATAGCTAAAAATTCTACCGGAATTATGTTACAGCAATTATACAGTGTGTCCCTGGATGGGGTGCCCATGAGGTGATTTTCTCTATTAAGTTGTTTGGAGAGGAATATTTTTGGTCTAGACTGGTTTTGCTTATCTTACAACTGTAGAAAACTAAAACAGTCAAACATTTTAATCAACCTGTTTTAAATTAAACTGACGTCCATAAACTGAAGGCAAAGTTGCCTAGCAACCTGAACACCGTGGCAGTCACGGCTGATACCTTATTTCGAGGAAAATAATTAACAAAACAATTTGAACAATCCATTGCGGCTCAAATGAACCCCAGGCATTTTTTCTTGAAATTCTTGGATTACGTTGATATGATAGGTCGTCAAGACCGTAACACTGAAGTTTCATAAAGTTTCAATGGTATTTTTTAATAGGCAGTGTTCGGCTTTAAATACTAGATTTATCAAAAATATTGGGACTTAGACAAAAATTCGATCCTATTCGAAGAAAAAAGCCCCCAATTGAAACATATCAACTATGATTTGCAATGTTTTATATTTTTTTGTAATTTTATAACAAGCAAAACCAGTCAAGACCAAAAATATTCTTCTCTAAACAACTTACTAGAGAAAATCACCTCATGGGCACCTCATCCAGGGACACATTGTTGAAGTTCGAACTCCTTGCATGTTAATGATGTTCTAAATGTAACAATCTCGCTTAGAAAAGCTGCTGCAATTGATTCTGATACTATGCACGGTTACCAAAGATGCAACTGTACTAAATTTTGCAAAAACAGTACTTGCCGTAGTCAAAAATAACAGACTATGAAATATCTAGTAACTGCCACCAAAGCTCTTCTTGCTCGAATAATTAAATTTTAGTATCCCTATATGTTTTGTATTGTGCCATAATAATAATTGTAAGTGTCATCAAAGCTATTTTTGTTCAAAATAAATAGGTTTTAGTACCTACGTAAGACTAAACTTATATATTTCTTGTATTTTACCTAATATGCATAATGACTGAAATTTAAATTGTTGTTATGCCTACTAACTACGAAGTGGTAACTATAGGAAATATGCATAATGACTAAAATGTTTTAGGTATTATGCATAATTCCTGATAACTGACAGTTTTAGTAATTATGCGTAATTTCTAAAATGCTCAGTTATTATGCGTATTAACTGGTTTCGGATATTATATTATTAACATATATATGTCGAATCCATATACTGGAATTGTACATTTCGTGAAAAGGATATCCAGTACCTGAAATGGCTCCAGATGCTGTAACAGAATTATTTTACAGCATGCGGACAAAAATTTTGTCAATTTAATTTCATGAAATGGAAAGTTAGTTTTTCCAGATGATGAAACTGCGGCCTAACAGCATCTGGGTGCGGAAACTGTCCATTTGTTGTCATAAATAAAAAGTCGTTGGGACTGGATATTCAGTCTGTCTACTTCGTTTGAGGATGTCCTATTAGGAAAGGTTTGAAACGACGAAAAGCGTAACTATTTTTTTTTATTCCAGAAATATGTTACAATAAGCAGAATAATTAATTCCTTAACAACCTCAAGTAAACATAATAATTCTGTTGAATTTATATGAAATAAAATCACATGGCAGCAAAATACTTCACGCATTTAGTTAACTTGTAAGTATGTACATACAATGATATGACTTATTCAACCAACTAAGGCTATTGTGGTAGCGATTTGTACACAATTTCTCAGATTGACTATTTTCTTACTTTTACTTTTGCACTGGGCTGTTTTGAAGGCTTGAAGAGCTCTGCGCTACTGCTTCTCGCAATGAAAGTTGCTTTGAAACCCCGTTTTTGAAATCTACAATTATTTGTTTTGGGGCTCTGTTGGTCCCCTATTAACCTTGAGAACAGTTACTAACACATAATCATTTACATTAAACGCAGCATTTCTGTGCTTATAGATACAAACAGTATTTGCTAAGTTGCATTACATATTATTTTTAGAGGATCCATGAGGTAACTATAAGTCCCTAAACAGTCACTCAATCTGCCCTGTCTATAGTTAAAGTTTCACATACAGGGGAATATGACCTTCTTGGAGTATGTTTCTTTAAGGGGTCGAGCGCAAAGCGCGAGGCACCAATTTCAATGATCCACAAAAAAAGAAATTTTCACAGGCGGCAACTCAACTCGACCTCAAAACGTCAAAAGTTTTAAAATATTTTGAACAAACGGATCCCGTTTATCGATTTATTTTTGGAATGGTGAATTTCGTTAGTAATTTTCACTGTTAACTCTCTAGTAAATTGCTTCTTGGCAGGTTGTTTTAGGTAATAATTGTGAAATTTAGGTTGTAATAGTACCTGGCGCGAATGGTACCAACAAAGGTCGCTTGGGGTTTACGCTTATCAAAGGACTAATTACCTTGTGTAAGGGCCGGCGCTGATGGTTAGGCTTCGGGTGGTAATAACATTCAGGCATGATTGTTTAGGGTATTGAGCTTTATGGCATTATTTACATAACTTTAAGTTTATGGTAAATAGTAAAAACGGATTAACACGGGGTTACACGGCGTGTGGAGTGACACTTCTGACTATGGTTGACTTATTTGTTCAGCCTACCATTTCAACTTTTTTGCATACTTGCTCCATTATTTTTGCGAGTACCATTAAGTCTTGAAAATTTGGTCTTTGATATATATCCTACCATTATGGAATACTTAACGTTTTTTGCAATTTGGAAATTTCAGTTTCAAAATTCGCTCCTTGCAAGTCATTTGAGGGAAAGCGCAAAAAGGCGACAGGAATTAGAGATTTTTGGGATTTCAGTTTAACTAATTGTAAGATTGGAAAACATTTAATCAAAACGAAAACGCTACATTTACATTTAATGGACAAAAATGTACACTTTTCAACAGCCAGATTCGAAAATTGGAAATCAAGAACATGTACCTATTCACCTCCTCAAAAACTATGCATTTACAAAAAAATATATAATTATTGACATATAATAATATTTTATATGGATATAATATTTTATATGTATATAATAACAATTATTAATATTAATTAATTTAGTTCTAATTTATCCGTTCGGCCACGGTATATAGTTGTTTCGGTGACATTGGTCCAAGGTCGGAAAATTCGGAATCTTGAATTTACATTGTCTTCTCCGTTTCCCTCTCTGTTTGCTCCGTCGTTGTCGTCTATTCTCACTTCCCGTATCCCATTGCCAAAGGGACATAAATTGTCACATCTGAAATTCGTTTTTTGGGCCGCACATTCAATGGATTGTTGGATTACCCCAGTGGTTTCCAATAACGCTATGCTGGACAGGGAATATGCACACAGTAGAGCAGTTGGTGATTTTGCCTGCAAAATTAATAAATTATTATTTATGTGGTAAATAAACCAGATCACTATACATATTTATATAAAACATAATAGCAATTATAAGCTTCGATTGTTGTGATTAATCAAAATTAAAATTTGTACCTCATTTTTTGACGAATCTTCCTCGGCGAAAAGTCTCCTCCTTAGCGGGGTCTTCCAAATGTTTTCTCGACAGCCTCTTTTGGATTTAGGAGTTTCTCGGTATTCCTGTAGATATAAATATTATTAATTTAGGTTTGATGAAAATTGTTAACCAATCGTACTTACATCTAAAAAGGGCCTCCAAATCGGGTTGCTGTTCAGTTCTGCGTTCATCGATGATTTATTTTCAGGCACACTTGAAGAACTCTGAACTGAGCTGAACATTTTGAAAATCACTTCAATCGAACAACGTGCAAATTGCAAATGACTTAAACATGCAAAATGTAACCCATTTTTATAACGTACCCTTTCTGTACCGCCCCCAACGGTCTCCCTCCCCCGGCGGACGGTAATTACATGTAACAACTTACAATTAGATAAATCCAACTAGAAAGTCGGGAGATCACTAGACTCCTCCCTTAAGACCCATAGTGACCCACCAGAGAAAAACACACTTCACGATAAATTAGATTTTTTTAATTATGATCCCCTGTATTGCATTTTTTAAATGAAATGGCAAAAACTTTTCAACTCTGTAAACTACTGACTAGAGCGAACTATATTCCAAAAACCAAATGGGTCTTTCCAAACTTCTCTGTAAACCTTGGATGGTACAAACTTTTGATTAGAAATGTGTGCCCTATTACAAGATTAATGTTCCATATTCTCAACCTATGAATACCACAATATGACAATAGTAAAAAACTCTATTTTACGTTGATAAAGAGGTACATAGCCTTTCTTAATGGTTATAAAAAAAATTTCATCCATTTCCCTCACCAGAGAATTCTGGATTATATCTGGCTGTCATTCAGTCAGAATCAATTCAAAACGTTTCAGTAAGATCGATTTTAAAAGAAATACATTATTACATTATCTCACCAAACAGGGTAAGTAACAATAATTATTAAAAGTGAGTGTTCCTTCCAAACGGAAAATCCATCAAATCAAACACATCATGAGAAGCCATAAGAAGCCATCAAACACATCATTAATTAATTAGACGTTTATGAAAACAGAATAAGTAAATGGATAATATAAATTAATTACATTAAAAAACTTAAATTATAGAATAATTATTATAATTGGAAAAAAGTTTAACAAAAAATCTATTCTTTAAAGAAACGACATTGACTCATTTTTCAAATTACATAACAGTTGTGTGTTTTATCAATTGTGTTCACGTACTCCTTGTATGGATTTTTCAGTGTGCATCGAAATGATTGTTTTTTCTATTCATTTAAACAATCCCAGAAATTCGCACATACAGATCCAAATGTGACGGTTTTAATTAATACGGTAGGTACCTGACATGGATGCCTTGTGTAAGAGCCGACGCCCGTCATTCATTCCTCAGGTGATAATAATATTAGCCCTAGAATTTCTTAGGGTATTCAGCTTAATTATTATCAGTGGTCAAATTGTCAAGTACGACATCGTCAACCATCCTTATTGAACAGGGAGGGGTTTATACTTATTTCCTATAAAAAATTGGTTCGAAGCCACTGTTGGAAGCCTTCAAAGAATAGTTTGAAAATAAAAACTAAAAAGTTCCCAAATTGTAGTTCCCTTTTAAATTAGAAAAATGGCCGATATTTACAAATAAAACCAAATGTAGTCTTTAGTTGGTAAAAGGCCAGTAAAAGACCTGTGCAGTCAAGCTAGTAAAACTTCCGAATTTCCCTATAAAGTAGTTTGGCAGTCTCCGACGACTTTGAAATTTAATTTTATTTGTATATATCCATCGATTTTAACTAGTACGGTACCTGGCACGGATGGTACCTGCAAAGGTCGTTTGGGATTTACACTCGTCAACGGACTAATTACACCTCAATTACACCGTCAAAGGACTAAACCTTTTGTATGATTGTTTAGAGTATTCATTTATGGCATTATTATTTGCATACCTCTAACTTCATCATAAATAGCAAAGCCCGGATTAAGTTTCCCGCAACCGTTTGAACACATTTGCATTTTTTTTTTTTGAGCATATTTGCTCTATTATTGTTGCGAGTACCTGTAAGTTTTGGAATTTTGGTCCTTGATATTTGTTCTCAATTTATGTAAAATTTCTGGTAAAAATTAAAAACAATAATCATTATAGATTACAAGTACATTAACAGCATACATTAATTTATTTCAATAATCTCATGATCCTGTAAACCTTCTAGAACGGCTTCCTTTGTAGAACTTCCTAAAATATCAATGAACCATTTTATTAAAAAAAAAAAAAAAACGTTAAGGATACTTTAATCATTCAACTGCTCAGTACTACCACGTTTTCTGTATGTTGATGACCCAAATTGTTAATTCAAACAAAATATATGTTTTATAAGAAACTCTATCAACGAAGTAGTCTTTTGTTATTTTCAGGTTTCATTGCATTTCTTATTATCCCCCTCCTTAGACATCGGAAATGTTTGCGAAATCCACAAGATCATATAACTCCTCAAGATGATATAGTAGGGATCGTACCAATAGCAAAGCAGTTAAAATACAATGGGCATCACAAAAACTGGATACATTACATTACAAGAGATCGCTCGGATTCAGAGGATAAAATATCTTCTACGAACATTGTTTCAATTGAATTGACTCAATGAAAATCTGAACGCCCATGTTCCAACTGTCTACTTCGAAACAAGTTCTTGAAATCAACAAAGCAAGTTTGTTCTCAACCACTAGAATTTTAAGTCACCGTTATAGAGTTTCGTCCGGCGCATCCACCATTTTTCACAATGGACTATGTTATTGTTCTTAACTGTTAAATTTCATTAGATTAAAATCTTGCATAGTCATTTTGTACGAATGCTCAATTTTAACTTATTTCCAGGTGACTGAAGAGAAAAGAGGTGCATTAAGCTGCTTTATTAGTCTATTTAGTCTATACTAGTTTATCTATAACAAATGGTCAAATTAAATTTCTAATTATTATTATTTCATGGAAAATAGTTTCAATAAATATTCTACGTTTCTACGGATATATTCTCTTAACACTTATGGTTTATTCCAATGACCAAAGCGTTTACATCAACCGATTTGTAGTAAAGTACACTAACTTTTAACTCTGTAAAATTAAACTCAACTTTGACTTACTTTCCATATGAGTGAAAATAAGTGGCAGATTAAGCATTAAAACATAATATTTCTGCATTATGGTAAGACTAAATTGTTCAAATTTGACGTTATACCGTTCATAACTAGTCTAAAATAAATATAAATATGTTGCTATTCATGAGGTATTGTAAAAACTTGTGAAAATTGACAAGCCCTATTTAATAGATATAAATACTTAGGATTAGTTAATAATTTTCATAAACCATAAAAATATAAATATTTAAATTTAAATATTTAAAATTTACACAGAAAATATTCTCAAGCCAAAGGAAATTGTACAAAATAAAATTTAAAAACTCTGATGAGGACGAGACCCATCTCCGAGAAAGACTAATTTTCAAATTGATAAATAACTATATATTCTGATTCTCTGAAATCTAATTCTCTATTTAATCTTTTTTGTTCGTCTGTTTAACTCTCAGTGAGACCAGCCAATTCCTTCACACTCCTCAACACCTAAGTATCTACAATCAAGTTATTATTTATAAACATGTCATTATTAATAAATTTTTACTTAATTTCCATATGACTGAAAATAAAGGTGATGCCTTATAGGTTTTAATAATAATACGACCACTTTTCTCGTCAGTAGCAAACAGCCAAAAATTTTTACAACGAAAATTATATTACAAGTTAATCTACAACAATAAGGATCAAATTAGATCTACAAATCTTTTATAGTTAAATTATTTATAAGATCTTAACACTACTGATTAAACCAAATTACCAAAACTAACTAAATATTGTACTAGTGCAGTAAGTGTGTATTAATTTTTAATAATAGTAATAATTATAATAAATTATATAATTTAGGTGTCACACTGAAAGAACAATTTTGTAATAAAAAAAAGGATTAAAACAAAACGTTAGTCAAACAATTTAGAAAGACGTTTAGGATAATAAAAGATTGTAATCGATTCGACAAAGGTAAAATTAGATTGGGTTTCTCTATAAGAGTAACAGATTTTGGTGCATTCCCTTGCAATAACTCAAAATTTGATTACCATTTCAATATCAGTCAGTCAGTCAGTATCCGTTTCAATGATCTTGAGTGCATCTTGAGTGCATGCTATCTTACGATAAAGTTGTTACAGTGACGCATACTAATATAGCCAAATCTTAAAAAACAGTGCACTTATTGGGAACTTTTATTTTAAAGCATGTAATGCAACAAGTGGTGGAAAAAGCCTACTAAATATCTAATCCATGGTTGGATCTACTCGACCTAAAGCGATGAGCTTAATTATGTCATTGTCATATGTCAAAAGATTTTCATGTTAAAATACTGTAATTAACAATAGACGCTTGAAAAGATTTAAAACATCTTTTCTTTTAGTAGTTAGTTGGTTAAGGTCTAGGCGATAAATTAATCAATATTCTGTTATTGTTGGCAGCGCCATCTACTCCGCAAAAGATAAAGCTTACCTCGAGCTTAAATTTCGATACCGACAGCATTTATGTTGAGATGGCGCCAGCAAGGACAAATCTATATTTCCTCTTAAAGTTAATTCTAGATTGATAATAATTATTCAATTGTGAGAAGCATTTCAACAAGCAACTGTTTCACCAATTTCCTAGATTTTTCTTTGGATACAATTAATGACCTGCATCCTTAAAAGAGTTCACTGTACGAAACACGCTTACAGGATACTTACAAGAACTGCATCATTCTATTAATCTTCCGTCCGCCAGATGGTGGTGAACGATTTTATAAATACAGACAGCGGGCCGTGATACAGAGTAATTAATTACTGTTTTCTCCACGATTAAAGACTCATTCGATAAATTTAATCATTACATCGTACAAGTAATAAAAAGTCGTATACATGTTCACCTTTTAAATTATGTTGTGGTAACAACCACAACCAAAAGTTCAAAAATCTTTGCGTATCAAGCATGTAAATCATGTATTTATTTATTACTAGCTGACCCGACGCCGACGATGCCCTGTCCAAATTTCAATAAATTTGTTTTTGGACAGATCGAGAAACATCACAAAAGCAAAAACAAATTTTATTTCATTTTATTTTAGGCTGGAATGCGTTTTTACAGATTTTTCTCCAGATCTCCAGCATAACGAACAATACAAAAAACAACGAAATATGTCGTATCTATCGACATAATCGAGAGTGCATATAAATTTTATGATTTTTGCAATTTGTGCGAATTTTCCGACTTTCCTGTGTAATTGTCTCCAATTTTATTTTATAATTACGCATATCCATCGTGAGTTAGGGCGGCCGCACATTTCCGACTTTCAAATCCGATTGTCTGAAACGATTTAGAATCGGACGACTACCGCACACTACCGACAAAATCCCAAGTAGCACATTACATTGGCTAAAGCTTGTTTTTATATTGGCCCATTATCGATTCATTTCCATTGGCATTTCGACGTATCACCGATATTGGTACGATATTTGTTTTTACAATATTGTAAACCAACATTGTGCCAATATAAAAATACTTCCTTTAGCCATTGATGAAATTGTCTATATTGGCCCTATATCTTCTTTTACAATATTGTAATACAATATGGGTCCAATACGTTTTTCTTGTCGCTTTTGGTATATTGTTTTTTACGAAATTCAGCCAATATTGTATTATGCCCACATTTTTCTTTAGGTGTGGCTCATTTTCTTCAAATTTTGTGTTTTTAGTCTTTTGCAATTTTCATTGCAGTATTCGATGATTTATACTGATAAAATTTCATGACATTGTGCAAAGTTTCTTTAAAGGGATGTTTCTTTTTAAATAAAAAATGACTTATAATTAATTCAGATATACATCAAAATTATTAATGAGAATTTTAATATACATAATAAGAAAACTTTCCTTTCGAATTAACTTCCCTAGTAGCCAAGTTTATTTATGTCATATATTACTAATATTTAGAAAATATTGAATCTTTTTTGAATATTAGTTATATTCAAAGAATGTGAAAGCATTACTTATATTTTATTGTAGATATTTGCTCACTATTTTTTTCTATACTGGAAACAATATCGTGCGTTGTATAATGAATGGCTCTTTTTCCACGCTATAAGCGCCGAAACATTGCCCCCGGGTCAAAAAGCCTCGCATCTCTGTCATTTTTAGTGGCACGTAATTTACGGTACGAACCGAATTAACAGATTCGACAGATTTCTTCAATTCAACAAATGTCTGAAGTGCGAGAAAATGCTTCATCGAGAATCGGTTGTTGTGTTGTTGGCTGTCCTAATAAATACTATAATAAAATATAACCGTCTGTAAAATTTTACACCGTTCCGAACAAATCGTATGAGAACCAAAGACATCAGATTTGGATAAAATTTGCATTTAGATTTTGTGCAAACTTCTAATATATCACAATCAGAGATCAGCCTTTTATAGTTTGTTGCACAGCCATTTTTTTATTAATGATACTTAAGAATTTAGACAAATTTAATGTTGCAAATATGACGTTTATTTGTTTTACCACTAAAAATGCCAGAAAGGCCGTTGAAGGCACTGTAAAACACGCGGAATTTAAAATGTGCACACCGCCTGTAGTTTAACATTATAGTGAATACTGATTAGGGTAGTTTTAGGATTTACATATTTGTAACTGTTTATAATAAACATTCCTTCGACATCCGAGAAAGCCGGTCAGTTTCTTGTGACCTTGTAGCTTTTTTCGAGTACCTGCACAAGCCTTTGTCAGTCTTTTACGGTCCTTGAAGCGATAAACAAGTTTGTTGTCACCCCTCTCAGTCCGTTGTCCGGGAGTGTGCAGAAAGTACGGTAATAGTAGTTATTGATTTTATTTTTTGTACTATTGATCTTTTCACTTTTAGCTATATTTTCTACTTACTGAGTAGAGAAAATACTCACAAAACCATTTATATAATTATGGTTAAATCGGAAATTTCCCATGAGGCCGTTCTATATTCCGGACAAGGTCGAACAAAATTAATTTTTCTCGTATGAAATTATATGAAGTGGTTATGGGTAAGAGAATATCCTTTATTATATTATATATGGTTTAATATGGTTTGAATTGATTTAGAGGCGCCAAGAAAACGTGAAAAGAATGCCACCAATGTGGAAATGAAAAAAATCATAGGATTGTACATAATTAATTATTCATAATATGAATCTGTTTATTTATTAATTTTATTTACTATTAACTTTTGTCTTTAACTTTATCTATGGATTAATTCCTCTTATTTTTTGAGAAAATGGTGTTTGAAAGAAAATTTGTAAACTTTAAGTTTATCAGTTGCATGGAATAAATGGACATAAAAGATCTAGTAGTTCTTGCCGTATATATAATATTATTTATTGATACTTCAAATAAGTTACGTTACGTTAAATTTTATTTTTTAGAAGCTTGACTAACAATGAGTTGGAAATAACCGTTGGGGATCGCGACGGTGGAAGAACTAAGATAGTCTCAGGCTTGTATTTATTTATTATTATCAAACATTAACTAAACTTTTTTTACAGAAAATAAATTACTAAATAATGAAGCAATATACATGAGTATGTACACACGAGTATGTAATATAAAATTTTTATTAATTATATGTTTACAATAAATTACGATCTTATTCTTATTTCTTGTTTAATTTTAAGTTTAAAGGTTTCATCTTCAATGGATCAGTGTCAAGATTGGTTTTAGATAATATGGCCCTTGATTATATTATACCTTTTAGTATTTTTTTAGCTACTAGTTCGGACACTTGTCTATTGTAAAATATTTTAAATTGGTAGTAAATTAGAATTATGAATAATAATTATAGTAATATGTACATATATACAGTTGTATCACGATGATGAGCTAAATATACATAACATTTTCATTCAGTTTGCATCGGATTAGATTATTGTACAAATATTGAGTTATTGAATCAACATTAGCATACGTTGTTGGAAAAAGATTGCTATATTATGTTGTTGGACTATGGTTGGTATACGTTCTTGGACCATGATTGATATACGTTGTTGGGCCATGATTGGTAAACGTCATTGGACCATGATTCATATACGTTGTTGGGCCATGATTGGTATACGTCATTGGGCCATGATTGAAATACGTTGTAGGACCAATATTGCGAAATGTCCACATTATATAATGGCCCAATGTAGAGAAACAAGTTTGGGCCAATATATCCTCGAGAATGGCCCAATATTGGCTCAATATTGTTGTGCTGCCTGGGATACTTCCGATTGTATGAATTTCATTTGACTCAGCGGCGTTCTACATTGCACATCTCCACAGAAAACTGACAAAAAGAATCCTATGTTTGCGGTACAGACATACAAAACCATTGCACAGCGCGCCTTTCGGTAGTCGGATCAGACTTTTTGTCGTTCCGACCGGTCGGACGCACTGCACTTGCATCCGACTCGGACGTCCGATCCGATATCGGATCGTAGGTGTGCGACAGTACCATCTAAACTCACAGTTATATGAGCATCAGATACTCGGATCCGACAATCGTTTCAGACAATCGTATCTGAAAGTAGGAAATGTGCGGCCGCCCTTAAGGTCTTGAGTTTATACAAAAAATCCCATAGAAAAAGCACTTTATGTTTTTCCGGAATTTTCCAATTTGCCGGGCAACTTTTACAATTTCTCTTTTCATAAAGACCTTACTTGGACCGTTACGAATATTTAAAAAGAAATTAGGTAAACCGGTCCAGTCGTTCTCTGGAAAGCGTTTTTCCCGATTATTATTAACCCTTTTAATTGTCTAAACGTCAGTATAAAAATTTTGTTATCTTACATAATGAAACTTTTGAGAAATAAAATAAAATTGGATTTTTTTATGACAAACAAAAACAAGTCAAAAAATCAAGTAGGTAAATCAAACAGTGAAATAGTATTGTCAGTTTCATTTGTATGTGTAAATTGTTATGTATTCCGGAAATCGTCTTGGAAACAACATTTTCCTGCTTATATACGTACAGGAAAATAGGTTTTTTTCTAATTTGGTGTTGTAACAAAGCAATTAACGCATTCCTTTTAAAAAATTCAATTTTCCTGTACGTAAGTAAGCAGGAAAATGTTGTTTCCAAGAAGATTTCCGGAAAAGCAATTTAAACATAGAAATGAAACTGACAGTACCATTTGACTGTTTGATCTACCTACTTGATTTTTTGACTTGTTTTTGTTTGTCATTAAAAAAAAACAATTTTATTTTTTTTCTCAAAACTTTCATTATCTAAGATAACAAAATTTTTATACTGTCGTTTAGACAATTAAAAGGGCTATCTGAATCAAGAAAAAAAATTGAGGGTTTCTGTTTAAAAAAAATAACGATGACGTCATCACTTGAAAACAAATGAAATTGAAATTTAATTTGGGATATACATATTAATTTTTATAAACCAAAATTGACCCGTATAAAAAAATTTTAGAAAAAAAATTTGTTTCATTTTTAATGAATTTATTCCATACTTTTGCCGCTCACTGTATTATAACGTTTTTCAAATCCCGAAAATCCAACGTCAGGTGCTTTTGTGATAACAGTGCAACGTTTGTGAGTATGGAAAACTTCAGATTTCGGACGTCTCAGATGTAATCGCATTATAGAAATTGAATCTGAAATTTTTGATACTATTGAGGAAGAGCCAAACTTGAGTTTTTGAAGATGTGTAATTTTAGCTCTGACGTTTGCGAAAAAATGATAGATGATGATAAAAAAGTGCTATAACTGAAACCAGTGGTAGAACTCATCATAAGCCACAAATCTTCTATATACGACATTTCCCAAAGCACATTTTTTTAGCATTTTTCGTCCCTACAAATTCAGTCAACTTTATAAATTTTTTGCACACTACCGTGCAGTTATCTGTTTATAAACTCACAATAATTATTTTTTAAATCAGTTTCTCGAGACAACTTAATCGGGCGTCGGTATTGTCGTTATTATTTTTTACTTTCGTCCTTAACGGCTTTCTCTTGTATGTATTAAATTACAGAGGAGGTTAAGAAAATTCCGCCGAAGTACAAAGACTTTATGTGCAATGGGAATTTAAAAAAATGCAACTTTATTCCCTCGTTTTTGGCTAATAATGTGGTACTTTATTCCCGAGGAAATGCAGCTATTTTATTCCCTAGTAACTCGTTTTTCACACATAAACCAACTCGTTTCCATAGTAACCATTATTAAACTCCATTTACGTATCACCGTACCGCACGATAAAAAAAAATCTTCTCTAATTTAGGCGGTTTAGAGAAAAATTTTGTATGCATCTCTGGAATAAACACCGCTGATCCCTCGAATGATATATTATATTTATATTTCCGGGATTAACATGGGTGTTTATTACCTTGATACATAAATAACTATTAATAGAAATTAAACGTCTAACAAATATTACTCAGTATTTTCGAAACAACCATATGCATGGAAATATTCTATAGGTCTATACACTCTGGGCATAAAAAGTCATCGACACCTTCAGCAGTCAATCCCGGACACGTTTCAGGAGCACGATGACCACAATTAAGGTGGTTTCTCAGTGTAACAAATTACATATCCGCATTCAAACAGAATTTTGCAATTCTGGTGTTCTAAGTGTTCGTCTGGGTATTCCACATTCATTAATGCTATCCTCATCCTATCCTCATTTCAGTTTGCGGAGATATCATTGTTCCTATTGTCTGAGAAACAATAATAATATTGTAAGCTCAGTGCAGAAATTTGAGATCTACTGATTTTTTTCATTCTTACAATATTATAACCGCAAAAAACAATACGATTCTTGGGTTCAGTGGAGGAATATGAACCGTGGATAACAATAATTATATGATACGTTAAATGAAAATTCCTTAAAGCAGGTACAATCACTTCCCAAAGACACGATTCCTTTAGAATAAGCACTTGAGCTGACCTTACCTGACAACGCAATTTTCAAATTGACGAAAAGAATTGATAATTTCAGAACAGCTATTTGACGTTTGGTATCAGTATTAAGAGTGGCATGAACATTTTTGCCGGTCAAAGTACATTTTCCCGCAATATCTTTTTTTTTACAAATTGCAAAAAATCAAAAAAACGCCGTACATTGCTGTACATATTTCCCCGTCGTTGAATGTAAGTTTTTTCGTTGAAATTTTGTGGGCGTGTTGATAAAATATAGATCTTTGCAGCTACGTAGCGATCTTTTGCAGTTTGTAAATTAAAAAAAAAAGATATTGCGGGAACATGTACTTCGACCGGTTTATTTTAATTGCAGTTCTCTGTAAAAAATGCTTTGGACCTCAGTTTTGTAAGAACAAGTCAAGGAATGGAATGAAACAAAAGCCATACTTTTTAGTAATGACATATATTATACCATCAGCCCATAAATTCAGTGTATTTTAAGCATAGCAATAGATACACAAGCAAATTTTGGACAGAAAAAGATACCTAGTTGACCGCCCCAATAGATTTCTCAAAAGTCAAAGGTATTTTTGAAAGTGAAACTTTATTTAGTTAGGTAGTGAGTCTGAAAAACTGAAACGAAAATCAAAGTGAAACACTTTGGTGGTCGCGACGCGTTTGAATGAAACGACTAGGTATTACGGCGGTTCAGATGGTAGATATATCTCCCTGTCTTGAGGGGGTCCCCTGTCCTACTTGAGCCCAATGGAACCCCCCCAGTCCCAGAAGTGTCCCAAGGGTATTCCAAGGGTATCCCAAGGGTATCTCAAGGGTGTCGCAAGGCTCCCCTGTCCACGAGGGGGGCTGTCTCAATGGTGTCCCAAGGGCCCCTATTACGAAAATTACTACCAGGGGACCCCTTATTACGAAAATCACTACCTAGAAGCATGGTATACTGGGTTGCCTATCTACGAATCTATTTTTCATCATTTTGTTTCTAGACATATATTATAAGCAATATAGTGGCCACACAATTATTTAAGAAATAATTATTTTGTATGATACCCGGCCTGGACGATTTTGTTTAATTGGATATAATATAAAACAAAATTACACTATTTCAACGTACAGGTACTCCATTATTCTGTCTCTCCTCTATTATTCGAAAGAAAACAAAGCCCGCAAGACAATGAAATAATATCAAATAAAAGCCCCTTAAAATCTTAGAAATAGCGCCAGAGACAATAGCTTTCACATATACAAATACAAAGTATAATGGAAATGAACAAAAAAGTCATCGCATCGGTCGAGGGGCGGTCGGGGGCAGACGCAAGGAAGCTGGTAACAATACACAAAGCTCGTGTGGTGGCTCACAATGGGGGTTAAAAGAATAGCCGAATGCACCGGCCGTGAATGCCGCATAAAAGAAGTCACTTCTATATAATTGTGTAAATAAAGGACACGCTTTTCAAGCGACGTGCGATGCAAAAGAGACGGATTTTTTACCGCCACGCTTGGAAATCTAACCTAGTGCTCAAGTAGCGGAAAAACTCGTTTCGGTGATTTCAATATTTTAATCCGTAATTTTTGTTTTTCTACTGTAATTTGTTATGGACGTATATAGTGAAGTTAGTAAGTAATTAAAGTGGACAAGTTTTTCTCCACTTCAATCGTGGGGTACAGGGAATTGTAGAGGTTTAAGGAATTTACAAAGGCGCAAAAAGAATTAAAAAAATGTGTGTGAGTTTATGACCACACGATAGAAGTGAAAACTTGCATAATTTTCTAATTTTAAAATATAATTACATTGATGTTATACAGGGTGATTCACGAAGGGTAGTAGATATTTAAACCTCAAAGTATATATCCCCTAAACATAGTTTTGACAATATTAAAAACGTTTAATGTAAAGTTGTAAAAAACAGTAAAAAACATTTTGATAGTCGCTAGATTTATTTTGGGCAAAAAACTTACTACTTACGACCCAAACTATTGTAAACCCTTTCCGACTGACAAAAACCACTTTTGCTATCAATTGAAGAACCTAGGCCAACGCACCATTTATAAAATTGACAGCCCTGGGCATTTCGCAGATGCATACCCCACTATCTTTCGGTGTTAATGGCATAAACAAGACGTTTCGTGTGGCCCCACACGAAAAAATGACTTATTACGATCCACCTTTCGTTTAAATTTGGTGCATTTGTTGTCTTATGTTCCGAACGTCCGCTAATAAATACACCCTCAGAGAGTTCCCACGGGTTTCACATAATATGATATTTGAAAATAAGGGCATTTTAAAATATTTAGTGGGCACCGTCAACAGTCAAAGTAAAACTGAAAGTAATTAATTGGCAGCCGTTCACCGCACTCGGTCCAGCAAAAAAGTCCTTTTTTGTTTAGGCCAAGAGGTTTTTTTAGTTAGAATTGTTTTTATATTTTACTGTGTCTCCTTATATTAGAGACATATTATGTTTTAGTTTTAGAAGAAATTGGTTTTTGAATCCATGTAACCTGTGCAAATGCAATGTTGGTTGCATCGAAAATGGCGTCAGGCTCGTACGATTTCGTGAATAACCCAGTAATATCACATTGTTCCTTTGTTCCTGATTCACCAAACTAAAATCCATTATATAAAATCAAGGTGCGCCTACAAAGTTTTCACTTCAAAAATGCAGCAAATGAATGAATTTATTAAGAACACCAATGATGAGAGGCCTTCGAAATGTTGAGTCATGCCACCCCTTATGGCTAGCATCAGTTTCATTCAACTAGTTTTGCTTTTATATATTTAAATACAATTTTTTTTGCCGCTCGTAAGCAGTTAATTTTTGTGCAAATATATTCTCTAAAACGTAATACCCCTTTGTCAGATATTTCAACAATATAATTATGGTCCTGGACAATTTTTCAATAATACGTCCTATTATTATAAACCCTTATATAACACCAAAACTTTGGCCTTTTGGCCTGCTTGGCCGTCTATTGATTTTGAATCATATTAAGTGTTGTAGGATTTGTCTAGATAGCATTACAGTACAAGTAGGCTTCTAGTGGCTATAATGTGGCCACTCAGAGTTTTCTTATACAAATTTTCAAAGTGGTTGAAACTGGTATATTAAAAGAAAATACACACTAATTTCCAGTTTCATATGGTAAGCATATTATGAAGATTTAGTTTACATCGAGTTTCAATTTATTTCTCTATCTGCCTTGACACCGTAAGCAATGAGGTACTAATATTTATGTATGAATATAGGTATAATAAAAGATTATTATTCAATTGACAATGAAGAAGATGGCAAGAAGTTGAGAGAATAATTCTGGACAATTGACAGATAATATATCTTGGAGAGTAGTGAAATCCAGCAATTCTGGAAGCACACAAAGAAACAACAGAATGCAAGTTTACAGAATTCGATGAATATTTTTAAAGA
Source organism: Diaperis boleti (assembly GCA_963583935.1). Lineage (NCBI taxonomy): Eukaryota > Metazoa > Arthropoda > Insecta > Coleoptera > Tenebrionidae > Diaperis > Diaperis boleti. The sequence continues at coordinate 21,536,488 of OY757247.1, read as the reverse complement.
ATATTAGCCAAATTTCGAAAGACCTCTGAAGAATGTTAATAGCAATATTATCAGTACCTAGCCAGTGTTATCAAAACAAGGAAAAATAAGTGACAAATTTCCAGATATCACGTAGTCCGACAGTATACAAAAAAAAAACTTTCCTTCATAACAACACGATTGCTAACGATGGAATAGAGGTGTTGTATCATAATAATTATGTAATTTTCGTGCAACCACGCCGGAAAATGTGTTTTGCTGTTGAAGGAGCGAATTGTGCCCAAAAAACCACCTAACAATAATTTCAGCTCTCTCATTGTCAGTCGACCTTATCAACAGAAAAAAAATACACGTGATTTTGCATGGGAGGGGGGTTTGAGTGAAAGCCCACCACGCATCACCTGAGAGGAGGGGGGTTTATGAAAGTGGCCTAAAAACCTCGCGTTATACCTAAATGGACAAATAATAATGGTACATATTAATGTATCCACTTACTATTTTATAACAAATTTCAATTTTATTATATTTAATTCCGTTTATTCATTTTTGTGGGTCTGACGGGCAGATGGACAATGGCGAGAGCCTCACACTTTGCAAAAATAAAAAGCATTAAGTTACCTAAATAATAGCACCAGTGAACGATAAAAAAGTCTTTTGTGCTCTCGCAGTGCAAAGAATTCGATCCGTTTGTATTGTGTGTTTAATTTGCCATCTCTGTTGGATTTCTTTGTTCACGCCGTAATTACACAGTTATGTTTTTAATGTGGTATTATGGAACAATTTACGATTTATTGTTGCTGCCGCGGGTTTTATTCATCTTTGATTCTTGTCTTATAATGGACAATTTGCAGTATTAATAAGACATAGCTTTTGATATGTGGAAGATCTTAAATAACAAAAATAAAATATATATGTAAAAATGAAAAATGTAGGAATTGAGATTTTATTCGAGATTGATTACCGGTGGCAAACAAAACAACATAATTACTGTAAGAAGAAAGAAGCAATAACACTTGCAGCATCATCAAGAGCTGCAACTTTCCTATCCATTGGAATGAGAACAAATAATACCTACTGAAGGATACTCTGGACACTACAAAATAAAATAAAGAATCCCTAGCATAAATTTTGTTTCAGACATTACCATGTACACATCTCCGGAAGAATAACATAATAATATGTAGGACTACATATTTATTTTTTAGGATGTTCAATATAGTCATTATTTTCCTTTAAACAGTCAAAAATTTAATGCATAAATTTTTAGAAATCCGTAGATAAGCCTTCTAATTCTATGCCCAAAATATTAAAATTTAGAAAAAATAACGCCCTTCACTTAATTACACGGGTCACTTTTCGTGATGTTATTTTTTTTTTCAAGACTGCCTCTTCATGAGTTGATAGCATACCAGAAAAGACTCTGATTCTGGCTCTGCCGGTATGTATATCACTCCATCCCGGATGACGAACATGACGGAAATATAAGATCATTTAGGTCCCGCAATGCTGAAAGCAGAAGCTGAGGTCGTAGTACACAGCCTGGAACGAGCTCCACAGATGACGATGGCTACTCATCACCTTATTTGTTGTCAAAGCCTGAAGAGTCATCAAATGGGTCGAGTCCAGTGACCATAATCTACCTTTAGCGAAACTTACACAAATTTCACCAGATCCGCCAACAAGAATACAGAAAATAAATTCCACCTCTCAGAAACCATCAACTTCATCCGAGAATAAACAAAAATCGGCTCCGGAAGCAAAGCAGAAGAAATTTGTCGAAAAAGAAAAGCACATCCGATGGACTGAGACAAAACCAAATTTTGCTTTGAATGCGAAATGCATTATCAAAGCTCCACCGGCAGAATTGCAAAATAAATCTGTGCAAAAAATGCAAAATTACCACTAAATGTGATGAAGGGTGAGATTTTTTTGTAGTATGGTGCTTTCTGGGTATGGAGAATACACCAATAAACGCATGTACTGGGCCAGAGAAAATGATTTTGTCTGAGAGTATGCGTTTGAACCGAATGAAGTTTCATTGGCATTTTTTGGCGTTGTTAAGCAGCTTTTGGCTTTCAATACTAGGTTGATCAAAAATATTTGGACTTGGACTAAAATGCAATCCTGTTCAAAGAAAAAAGGCCCCAATTAAAACATATTTTGTAGAATATGCAGTTTTTTATCTTTTTTGTAATTTTGTAACAAGCAAAACCAGTCAAGGCCAAAAATATTCTTCTCCAATCACCTCATGGACACCCCATCCGGGGACATTTGCACATAGTTCTAAATTTACAAATAAAAAAAAATTCCTACAATTCCCACAAGACACAAACAAGGAAAGCCAAATAAAACCGTTTAAAAAACTTTAAAAACTCTATAACTAATGTAACAAAGCTGAAATTTCATTATATTATTTTATTTAAATTTAATTTAATTTGATACTAAAATTTCGTTTTTAAAAGTACCTAATGGCAAACTTTTTCAAAAATTACAATGTCTGGTTTTGTTAGGCAATTAAAGTATAAGTAGTGATCGCCCGTCATTCGAAATTCGAGTGGAATAAAATATACGTAGAAATCCCCAATTTAATACACCAATAAACGCATGTATTGGGCCAGAGAGCCCAATCTACATCTAGTTTACCCGACCCACGCTGCTTCAAGTCGATGACTGAAATGTACTGGTATGCGCCGAAAAGAAAATGCAAATAATCAATGAACCTGTAAAATACTGGTGTGTTTTATCAATGTCTTTCAATAAAAAAAAAAACAATAAAAATCGGTTTTATTTAATGCCAATCCATTCATGTTCAACGATTAAATATATAGATACTGACGAGATCAATTATTATTTATCTCTGAAAAATGTACGTACATAAAAAAGTGTTATTTATTTTATCAAAATGATAAATATATTATTATTTAACGATAGATTGGCAGAATCATAACAGTAATTATGTATACACCAAGGTTGAGAAGCCATTTTTCTTAGCCGAGCTTTTTTATTTCCCAAAAAGCGAAGCATAATGAAATGATTATTAACTACTAGGAAAGAAAAACAATTTCACACATCTTCTACAAACTATGTATATAATATGTAATCGTACATTCTACAGCTAGTAGTGAAAAAACATATTATTTTACAACGTATGTATAATAGTAATTATACACCAAGATTGAGAAGCTATTTTTCTTAGCCGAGCTATTTTATTTACCAAGATGCGAAGTCAACATGTCTATGTAGATTACAGAACAGGTAAACGCACAAGACAGTTGGTAGGAATTCATAAAGTTGGAGGCGTTCCTAAGAAGATCGCGTTTTTAAAATTGCTATACTCATCTTACCAATGAACTTCAGAAATTTCTTCCGACGAAATGAAATGAAAAGTGTATGTTTAATTTTTACACTTGTTCGCATAGTGCTCCATTAATTTGTAAGTGTTTTAAAACTCATAAAAAATTTGATTACAATAATTTTGGTTTTACTAAAAAAAAGCTTAAATTTTTGCAAAAAAAGAAAAAGTTTGTCTACGTCAAAATTTCGGCCATGGCTGATATCATCTGTCAAAATATCGGCCGAGTTAAAATATCTTTGGCATTGCAGGCATGGAGACAGTGCAGATATGCAAATAAAATATTATAATTTTGATTTGATACTGCAATTTTATCTGGCATACAAATTTTCTGTTTTTTGTACTTATTTCAAATTCTTTTTTTAATGTTTAATAAATATGTATGTAGATAATTTTTGATTTTTTTAAAAAGATTCATTTTTAAAAATATTCACTGGTATCACTAGTGGTATATCCGATACAATTTTGTTTGAGTGGAAATAATCGGTTCAATTCTTTGAAACCAGGGTAATAAATGTGTAAATTTGGATTTTTATTGGTCAATTTTTTACAAATGACAGGTGAATGGAATAGTCCAAAAGTATTCCACGTAAAGTAAAACATTTAAACTTCTGGTAAAAATTATGTTAAAAATAACGCTACTCACTGTGCCCTAGTTATTATAGATGCCACTTACCCACCTGAAAGAAAAAGATTTATTAGCGTAAGATTCGATATAAACTCATAAAAAACGGACCACCGAAAAGGGGGTAAGTTTGAAACTTGCAATTATGTATTAATTACACTGTGCTTGAATCGGCAGGGACTTTTTTTGAACAGACGGGGCACCTAGCTCATGAACCTAACTAGAGTATGCTGAATTCAGTGGTGCTACCCATTTTTTAAAGTTAAGCTAAATCGGACTTTTACTCTAGATAAATTTGCCCCCTCCTTGCTGACTACCAAAATTGTAGAAAGCATGAAATAATTTTATCTTACAGGTGTAGTATTTTAGGTACCTTATACCATTGTTTTCGGTGACAGAAATCAAATTTTAATCACAAGAGAGATAAAGCTACTCACAAGTGAGTAAATCTGACAGCTGTCAGTTGTAATTAAAAATTGTAATTCTTAATTGTAATGTAATTACATGTGATGTAATGTAATTATCTGCCTTCCACTTCACGAACAGATCATACTCTTTCTTGTACATGTGTCTCGACCTTCCCGGAAGCAAACTGGAAACAGCGGCTTCCACGTCTAGTTGAACATCTTTCGGTAGAAAGTCAATTTTTATTACTTTAGTGAAAATTGTGAAAAACAACGAGACTGCTTATTTCATAACTGTAACAATCATAATAATAGGTCACTACGAAAACTGATATTAGAACCATGCTAATGTTGCAGGCGAATATTTACTTGAATAAATATTTTTTGGATTGTTATACAATGCACCTGTAAGATAAAACGTCGTATATCACACGTGATCGAAATGTCATTATAAAGCTCGTGAGAAGTGCCCCACTCGCTAATAATGATGCATTTCTATCACTTATAATATAATGTACTATTATCCAACACGTGTTTATTATGAAGTCATAATAATGCCGATTTTGAATGTATAATTCACCGGTTTTCTAACTTGTAATAGCAACTATGTAGTTCATAAGCCTACAGTTTTGAACGTCAAATTTTTTTGGGTTTTGGTGAACGTTTTAAGAACTGTTACAGAAGGAGGTGTTGGATAAAATTATATATTTCACACGTGTCTTAACAGCAAATAAATCACTGAAGAAAAATTAGCCACTCGAGCAAGCTCCCGTGGCTAAACATTTCTTTCGTGACTTATTTGCCTTATAAGACACTTGTATAATAAATAGCTATTAGACTTTCCAGACTTTCATAGTAAACATTTTTTTATAAGATTTATAATAGAAAATGTTATTAATTATAGTATTTGTACCTGCTCACTACCAAATTTGAAGAAACCGTGAAATCCTCGACCCTCGCTCGCTTCGACCATAAAAAGCGTGATTAAAACGTCATGTAAACGTATAGACAAACGTTGTATTTCGGAACAAAATTTGTCGTATTTAATACGTTTAACTAATATTTATAATATGGCAAAGACCAATGAGGTTAGAATTTAAGAAACTTATTTACACGTTTACAATTTTAGTTCAATTAAGCAGTTCTATCTAGATTTATAAGAGTTAAGCGTATAGGGGCTTTAACAATAGGTAAATTAATATTTTTTAAACTTAAACGAAGTGGTCATTATAATTATTATTACCTATACATACAGGGTAGCGCAAAAGTATGGAAACGCCTGGATATCTCAAAAACTGGTAGTGCGATCTAAACCAAATTTGGCAGATATATGGGGGTCTATAATATCTACTTGGTGTAAATTTTTTCATATCTGCACTGTCATTTGTTTCCAAGATGCAAAACCAACTTTTTCTTTTTTAAGTAGCAACATAGGATGAAAATAACCTTTTTGAAAAGAGCATTTTTTTCTGAATTTAACAATGTGCTACTTTTTGGTCTTTGTCTGCAGAAAAAAATAATAATAATTTTTTTATAAAGTATTATTATTAAACTCACGGCTGCAAATATTATTATTTGTGCTGTAAGAAAATAATATGCCATCAAACCTAACAGTATTACAAAAAAAACTGTTTTTTTTAATAAATGTTCAAAATGTTGACCATTAATTTCTTGACAAAAAGGAATTCTATTAACAAAACTCCTCATCTAAGATTGTTCCTGGTCTTACACAGCTTTTTCCAAATTATGACAAACGAAATGTACATGCCGTAGCAACCTGGTTCCAGCAAGATGGAGCTCCACCTCATTTTAATCAACAAGTCCGACGTCCCTTAGATGTGTTTCCTGGAGAGGCAGGAGAGGGGCAATTGAATGGCCGGCCAGATCTGCCTCCTGATTTGTCACCTCTCGATTTCTTTTGTGGGGTCATGTAAAAAGTAGAGATTATCCAAGAAGACAACTTGATTTTGAAGATTTAAAGCATCGAATAAGTGAAGAGATTGCTAGCATCACTTCCAACATGTTACGCAAGTTTTGTTAATGGAATTCATTTTTGTCAAGAAATTAATGAACAACAACAAACATTTTGAACATTCATTAAAAAAAAAACAGATTTTTTTAGTAATACTGTTAAGTTTGATGGCAGATTATTTTCTTACAGCACAGATAATAATATTTGCAGCTCTGAGTTTAATAATAATAATAAATTATAAAAAAAAATTCTTGCAGGCATGCCAAAAACTAGAATTATTATAGCACATCCTTAAATTCAGAAAAAATGCTTTTTCCAAAAAGGTTATTTTCACCCTAAGTTGCTATTTAAAAAAATATAAGTTGGTTTTGTATCTCAAAAACAAATGACAGTGCAACTATGAAAAAATCACACCAAGTAGATATTATAGACCCCTATATACCTGCAAAAGTTGGTTTAGATGGGACTAACAGTTTTTGAGATATTCAGGTGTTTCCATACTTTTGCGCTACCCTGTATATCTATATCAAATAATAGTTAGCATACTAAAAAAAACTGATCATACTATAACAACAAAATCAATAAATTAATAATAATAGTAACTCACCTGTGAATAATTATAATTGTGTCTCATGATGTTCTACTGAGTGATTATAAAGTTTGTTTTGACATATTGAAATTTGAAAATGAACCCCAGAAAAAAATGAATAATTTTTGATTCATTTTTTAAATCGCTAACACGTTGTTAATTCGGAAATGCGGACAATTCCGAAATTTTGGCCCTAAACTCTACGGGTCCCATACGGACCTGTGGAAATCATATTTGTCTATGGCACTCTCTCCTATAGGAAATCCTTACTTCTGGTCTGTGACCAATTTAGTAGTAATATAATAGTTATTCCGATAAAAATAACACATTGTATAGTAATAATGAAGATAGTAAGAATTAAAGCAAGTTGCCTGAATCTCAATAATTTATAGCTAACCGTAAAAAACAGTAGGTACCGATAGACTCAGTAAACAGACGATTGGTTGAGTCAGAGATATGGTTTACGCCCAAGTCTGTATTGGAAACACCCCCTCGATATTAATTTTGCCGCTTTAAGTAAAACCGAGGGTCAAAATTAATTATGGTTTTCGGATCCTGAATCAACGCCTTTCATAAATAAAGTCTGAATATCGTCAATTTTTTCCAAACTTGACTGTTTTTTAATTGTTTTTTTTTTAAACCACTAGCATTAGAATTTTCAAAATAACACAGAGTAAAAAAGTGTCCTGTTCTTTGTTCTCTCAAAATTTCATTGGAATTGCCTCAGTTGTTTTCATTATATTGGTTCTCTATAGCTCTTATCGAAGAATAACACGGAAGAATCCCACCCTTAACGCCCGCTTTCAAGAAATTTTCTATTGAAAATTGTAATCTTAACACTAAACAATTAGTAATATTTTGACTATTTATTCAATTTAAATCAACGAAAATCGGTCGGATCCTTTCTGGTAAAGTACAAAGAAGCTAAATGATCCATAAGACGCATTGGAATTAACAAAAAGAAGCAGGATAGACGGATGATGTCGAAAAAAATAAAATAAAATGTTTTCACATTTCTGTTAACATTATTGTAGATGACTATGAAACTGATTTATCCTGCTATTAAAAGGCAGCCACGAATCAAGAGAAAACTCAAAAAACTAAAATGACATACTCCTACCGAGCTACATATTAATAGGGATGTTTTCACTGGTTTCAGACAAAGGAAGCATGTGCAAAAAACGTCGGACAACTACTAGTTGTAACAGGTACAAGTGTCAAATTGGTCAAGCGGCTTGTGTTTAGGTACCATTACACTAGCGTTCTATGGTACGTACATTCTAATCACACGGTCTTTCGACGCGCCAAGAGTGCGTCGTCGTTCCTTGAATGTGCTTACGCACTCGTCTAAAAACTGTGTGATCACATGGCACTTACATTCACACGCTTTCGCAAGTGTTTGGAACGTGACACTCCAAACACGTACGATAGAACGCTAGTGTAAAGGGACCTTTTGTTTGACCGACCGTTGGGAATTGGCATCTTGATGCGCATGCGTAATAGTGCGTAGGGGTCAAAGAGGGGATAATGAAAACATCCCTATTAAATCTTCAAAATGAGCAATAAAATAAATTTTAAAACATCAGAGCATGACAGAACTTACATAGCCGTGTACAAAAATAGGATCTTTAAATAGAAATTTGTTTGCACGTGTAGCTAGTTAGGTATTTGTTTTATTAAATATTGTAAATATGTAACTTGTAGATTCACCTGATGATGAATTATAGTAATTTATTATACAAGACGATAAAATTTTAGTTTATCTTCGAGAGTTTTGTTTAGCGTCGAGACGTCAGTCGAGACGCTAATTAAGCTCGAGAAGATAATTAAATTTATCGTCGTGTATAATATTCTATTTTTTTCTACAGCAATTGTGTATTTTTGTGTATTTTCTTAATAAAAAAATATTACGAATCGTGTAAGGTTTTAAAGTCTAATTAGTATGAGCCATAACAACGGTTAAGCAAAAGTTTGTTTATTTCGTTTTGTTTTGAGAAATTTGTGAGCGTTCAGTTGAAAAGTCTGTCGAGATGAGCGAAAATCAAGAAAATCTACCATCAGACGTGGAAGAAGAAGCATTAGAGGCCGTGGGAAAGCTACTGCCCCAAAAATCTCGCCTCGTCTACGAAAAAGAATATACGTGCTTCCAAAAGTGAAAAACTGCAAAGAATAGTGGTAGCGATAGTAGGTTACTTCTGGCATACTTTTCGGAAAAGTCTAAGAAAGTAAAGCCCTCAACATTATGGTCTTATTATATCATGTTGAAATCTACGCTACTTGTCAATGAAAATTGTGATATTGATAAAAAGTAAGGAATACGTTTAGTCTAGTGAATGCGATGTCAAGTAAAATGTAAATGTAGATACAGCAAACTGAAATTGACGGATAGTTACAAACCTAAGAAATCTAAAGTGTTTGAACAAGAGGATATAACAAAATTTTTACAAGAAGCTGGAGATGAGTACCTATTTCTAAAGGTTGTTGCGATAATGGGCTTAGATGGAGCGTCTCGATCTAATGAATTATACAAGTTAGAAACATCTCATCTTCTTATTATTCTTATTAGTTATTCTGCATTACTGACAGTAAAAGTGGTGTGAGTGTTACCGACAAAGAAAATGCACCATCCAACCTGTGGGGATAAATACTTTTTATAATGTTCCGCAGAAAATTGATGTTTTTTGGGGTTTAACGAATGTAGAAAGTTACACACGCCATTGTTTCCGACGCTCTGCAGCCACAATGTTAGCAAATTCCGGCGCCGATCTGGTAACAGTCAAACGTCCAAGAAGCTGGAAATCATCTTCAATTGCTGAATCTTATATTGAAAACTTAGTAGCAACAAAAGTTGAGGTATCGAAGAAAATACTCTGTGGAAATTCTTGCAGTTCTAGTTCTTCTTCTTCTTTTTCTTCTTCTATTCAGTTAGCACAGGAAAAAATATCTGTTCCACGAGTTAATATTCACTTTTAGGTATTGTCACATTTTTAAGTATCTCTTAGATATTGAAGACTTCAACCCCTAAAATGTCGAAAATAATGTCGATTTCATCCCTTATTTGGAGTTGACAGTTATCGGAATAAAATACAATTTTAATCTCACCATCAGGACATTGTGTCGCTTTTCCACATAAAAATGTCCTTGCGGTTGCTTTGCACTAACTAACTCAAAAACGGCAATTCTTTACATGTCACTTTTCCATTTTTAAGGCGATATCACGTTCTGAAGACGCCAAACTACATTGGTTCGCCAAGTTTCGTATACTAGAACTCCGAATGTTAAATAAAAATATAATTTAAAAAATTATACTGATTTACTTAACTTATACAACTTTTAAATATTGCGCACCGATTCACGAACAATACAGGTGACGTATAATTTCTCTCGTGCATTTTAGATTGTCTGAAATTATAGTTCTCTTACGTGAATCACCCTGCGTGTCCGCATTTCTTGTCAGTGCACAATAGAAAAAAAATCAGTTAATAGAATCAATCTGTAAACTCCCCCAAAAATACCATAAAAGCGCACACGTGCCACTAGACAAACACACAGTAATTATACAAGAGCAAGTTCTACACTAAAACATGCGATAATTTTCCCATTTACAATTTGAATACCAGTAAATGTCAGAGCTTCGTTTTGTAGTTGATAAAAATGGTGGAATCCCCGAAGTTGTCTCGTTTCTCATTCCGCTAGAAAAAGTTCCGATTGAAACTTATGTCAAACATTGTCCAGCTCTGAAAGGAGACTAAAATGACTTCTTTGCATGTCACCATTGACAACAAAAGTTGTCTATTGTTTAGCTAAACAATGCCATCATATCTCCTTGGTGATGAAAAGCTTCCATCCTCGTCAGACGTCCATTCGGGTCCTAACTCTGTCCTTTCCATTATCGCAGTCTCTTTATGTATGGCTCGATGCGGCATTCAGGACATAACAATGGGAAATGCGGTGACATTTTTATCGTGTGTACATAGAGGATGGAAAATCCGGGAACTGCATGGATTTGCGATCACCGAAAAAACGCAGAAATGGGTCTAAATTTTATAAGAACTTGATTGGTATCTCAGGCTTGAATTAAAACAGAAACTGTGGACCGGTTCCGGTCACAATATGCGTCACAGGAACAAGTTATTATACAAACAAAACAAAAGCTGCAATATATCTTTAAATTAAATATTAGGTTATAAAATTTTTTCGTTTGCAAAATAACCCCTAACAAACATCAAGGATTAGTTTACTTACGCCAACGCAATTTGATATCAAAATCATGATCATAATAAAAATCATTATAATGACAATATAACGATTTTCACATGTTTATCATACAAATTATAGTTATTTATGTACCAAGTGCATAATGAGGATGTTTATATTCGAAGGCAACAGTTTACAAATTCGAGGGCCACCACCGGACTATTCAGTTACGTGAACTCGAAAGCGTGAACACTTATCGAGACTCTACTGTATTCAATGCTAAGGTCGACACTGCTGTACAATAAAATATTTTATGGCCTCCTGAATTGTAATAGTATATTACATTATAAGTGTGGTAGGTTGAATTTTACATCACGAAGTTTTAATAAAACTGAGTGATGTAAAATACCTACCACACACATAATGTATAAAACTTTTTAGCCGATGACAAAGCTTTCCACTCGGCGCCTCCATTTTACAAAAATTATCGTTGCACCGAAGTTACATTCACATTATTGACATAAAGTTAGGTGCAGGATAGTGTGACGGACGCGGATCTTGCCAAAAAGGATGCGGGAGTTGTAGGAATGCATAATAGCACATAAGGCGCAATTCCTAAAAATATGAGAGAGGTTATGTTTTTGGATTATTTTGTTAACTTACCTTAACTCTTTCATTATCATATTGTTGACGTGTTTTACTTTTAGTTCAATGAATTCACCCATTTTGCCATATTATTGTATTTTATGAGAGTAATAACCGCAGTAAATTAACATTTTCAGATTGACATTGACATTGTAAATAAGGTAAATAGGTAATTGTAGATGCTTACTACTTATACCACCAGATGGTGCGTCTAAAAGAGTGTCTTTAAATTGGTCATTATTATATTATTTAAGACAGTTAAGTGCGGTATCTTCATTCAAAATATACGACCAATATTTATCATAAAAGATCTTTTTTTTTTCTAGGATCTCTTAAAGAAAATTTTTTTGGATTATTTGACAGCTTCAATAAGTAAAAAATGGGTTACCATGGCTTTCTAGAATGTGGTAGAACGTAATTTACAGCTGTCAAGGCTAAAAAGTTAGCTTTGACATCATGTATACGTCATCCCTCAAGATGTTGAAAAGTAAAGGCTACTATGCGATAAACTAACCAGTAAATTTTGAGCTTTTCAGAAACGTTTAAAAAATTAATTAAGTGTAAGACAAAAAGTCCAATTCAGTACACGCTACTTTACACCATAATTGACACAATAATGTACAAAATAAAATGGTAATAATTTCTATTTTTTTATTATTACATGTGGCGCCTTCTACGAGAATTTAAAAGAAATCAACATTAATTTCGTTGTGTTGGTACCACTGTCATATTATATTAATAATGACATTTGACAGGTTGATGGTTAATTATTTTTAGTTAATTATTATGAATTAATTGAAAGGAAGAAATTATTTTAATAACTTGTAACTTTTAACCTTATAAATACAAAAACCAACACTAAACTCTATTCACTCAGGTAACTTTTTTAAAAACGCAACTATTATCTATATATTTAATCGTTGAACATGAATCAATTTGAACCAAATAACACAGTCTGTACTGCACCGATTTTGATAATTGTTTTTTAAATGCAAGACATTTAAATGAAAGATTACTTTCCATTTTCAAAAATTTCATTAATTATTTGCAAATCATTTTAGGGGAAAAGTGGTCCATTACAGTCATCGATTTAAATGAGCGTGAATCGTTTTAAGTGAGAAGTTGGACAACTGTAGTTAAATATAGGTAACTTAGCCCCTCCCCTGAGGTTGGGTGAATAAGTTGTATAGGGAACTCAAGACATTCTTATTAAAACGTTTATACCTCTGGATGGATGTTTGGGTGCGGGGTGTGAAAAGTGTGAAATAGAGGACGAATAAAGCTGTGCAAAATACAATTCTTTACCAATTCCACAATATTTTCGTTTAACTGACCTGCGACTTTTTCAACAAATCAATCGAGAAGCGGAAGATTTATTGTTTAATCAAAGATATGAAACGGTTAATAATGAACAACGTGCCGTTATTGATCATATACTTCAAGAGGTTTTCCAACACAATACTGATGTCTTCTGTTTCGTACATTCGATGGTCTCCGTTTCTACATTAGCGAACAATTCAATCAGGAGCATCTTATACCGCACAATGAATAAGTGTTTACGCAAAACATTGTATATAAAGAAATTATTCCGTCTTAATTTTTTTTAATTATTCAGAGAAGGCAAATTAAAAATTGTAAGATGTAATATGGTAACCAGTCTTTATTCAACACTATTTACGTAAGTATTCACTTTTTTTTTAATTTTTACATTGATTTTATTACCAATTCAATACATACAACTCGAATTTTGAGTGACGGATTGGCCTGAATATTTGAAGTTGAGGGTAAATTAGGAATTTCTAACTCAACGTGCACATGATGTAATGTTAAATGTGTATTTTCTAACTCCAAAAATGTGGCAATTCTTGAAGGTATTGAGCCAATTGTATTGTATATTTCAGAAATAGTCGGACTTTAATTTTGGTTATCTTACCTCTGATTTGTATGTATTTAGTTACTTTTTCGATCCATGCCTTTTTTGTAACAAACGAACGACTGGCGTTGGTGTTGGAAGTAAGAATTACTAAAATTATGTCGTTTTTATACTAGATGTTATGTCATCTCTTCTCTTCGACATGCACCAGACACCAATAATTAAAATAACCTAAAAAATTACACTTTTGTATTTCTGTTTTGTAAATATGTAATGTGAATATTGATAATATAATAATTATTATTATTGTAAGGTGTGGTTTATAAGAAGATTTAATATAACTGTACACGTACTTCCATGAGCAAAAATTCCTCATCTGGAGCTTGTTCGACTTTTGCCTTATCCCGGCGCATCCGCCATTTCGTAATATTACAATAATATAGCTCTTGCATTTAAAATTAGCATTCTTTCTAAACAGAAACTGTTCCTGAATAAAGAAAAACTCGCCAATCGACTGAATTTAGAGATAAAACTTCAAATTCGTTGAGAAATAAATCTTTCTGCGTCTGAAATGGTAAAAACAAGGGTTTATTCATTGTTATTGACAAGTTTTGGAATAATTATAGTGTATTTATTAATTCCAACCACAAACAATTTATCGCTGTTCTTTTAGGCAAAATCAGCAAGTTTTCTTGCCAGGAACTCTTGTTATGTACCTAATAATGTGAGACTATTCTATTTAATGCTACATAATAAAGAAAAACCGGCTAATCAACTGAAATTAGAGTTAAATCGTCAAATTCGTTGAGAAATAAAGTCACCTAATCGCATGTCCACTTTTACTAAATCCACTAAATCCAGAAAATCACAAATGTTCTTTTCGAGCCGATCCCGAGCACCGAAAAAGGCATTGTACGGGTTCCACTCAAGTGAACTTGCAAAAGAACAGATTTTTATTTCAAGTCAAATTTGATAACTCCATGACTTTTTATACAATAGTATCGATCAAGTATCGACTCAAAATTTTGGATTCAGAGGCTCCTACGATCACGAATTTTGTTGCTCACTCGTTATAAATATTAATTTATTGTATTTGTAAGACATATTAAATATAAATTTTAGCTTTCTGCACTTCTTCTCCATATAAACTATAACTATGCCAAATCTCACAGTCCTCCGTGCACGCAATATGCTTAAAAAGGGGTACAAAGTTTTCGCTTCACGTATTAATATAATTATTATAGATATAATTACCTAAGACACGACTAGGATCTAAATGTTTAAAATAGTTGTTTAATTGAAAAAGCTAACTTAGTTTTTTATCAGTTTTTCCCCTAAAACACCAAAAGTAATTGTAAAAAAGTACTTTTGGTCGAGGTGCACACGATGTTTTTTAGGCGATGATCACAAAAAAAATTCAAATATTTGGTCAAAAAAAAATTTCATGGCGATTATTACCAAAAAGGTGTTTGTATGGCCTCTTTTTTGGAGCCGTAAAGTTACTTTTTTGTACACATCTGTCAAATTCTGACAGATCAGTCCCAAAAAAGTAGAGTTTGACAGATGCGTGCAAAAAAGTAAAACTTTACGGCTCCAAAAGAGGCCGTAAAATCACCTTTTTGGTAATCATCGCCTAAAAGGTATTAAGTGTACCTCCTCCAATATTTTACTTTTCTTTGCCACATGATTAGCTGCTTTTCTTTTTAAATACGAAATTAATTTGGTGTACTTTTCATTGTCTATGTTTTCATGTAAAATTATACATGATTGTAAATACTCCATAGAGATTTTACCTCTCCTTCCACTAATTCAATGAAGTATGCCAAAACGATATTTTTACATTTTTTTGGGAACACCATTCTTTATACATATTTGGAATATTGCCCTTCATATCGGACCTTTGATTTCTGGGGTAATAGTTCTGAAGCAGCATTTTGGGCCATTTGTTTTAATTCTGGCGGTGTTGCTTCAAAGAGTTTATGAGTACCAATATTAAAAAAATTAAATAATTTCCAATATTCTAATTCTATTTTTTTTCTTAAACAATATTTGTCGGCCAAAAAATTGTATACAAATTTCGTGCGTAAACGCTCCAGCTAATGGGGAACTCGCTTCGGGCTGTAAAATCAACTTTTCCGCACTCTAACGTAAATAACTATTACACTTATGAGGTCCTGCGTTTAGGCCGTCGCGTCGACATCTCGTTGTCAAGGTATAAAAAACAAATACACATTAGGTAATACTTATTAAATCTAGGCATCTTGCAGAGTTCTGATTCCCTTCATAGAATATAAATAAAATTCCCCCTCGTCCAAAATATATAAATAAAACTAAAGATTAGAATGCAAGAGAACTTTTATTATCTCCGACAAAATCCGAGATAAAATGCAAATAGCATCGCTGAAAGTCTATTCAATCTCGTCATCTTCGACTGCAGTGCATCTCAACTGGAGTCATTGTTCGCCTGGTATTGTTCATAATCAAATGAAAACCCATCTGTATCAACTGTATTCCCTAGATTCGAGTACGGAAGCGTCAGTCGAAATTCGGACGCAAGGATTACAGAAGAAAACCATTGTTTCCAAATAATTCGGCACGGAAGTGTAACAGGCGCAACCAATTAAACCAATAATATTTTTCCAAACAATGCTACATAATATAATTTACCTACAACTGATTAATAATTGACGTATTATACTTGTAACTATGAATACCGAACTAGGTCTATTAGACACAGACAGCCAGGCTCGGTTTTTAAGAATTATTATTAGCTGGCCATGAAATAACGAATATTGACAACTGTTGACATTTTTTCTCAAGGTTTAATTTCTAATTTAATTCAAAATTAATTTTAATTCTAAAAGTACAGTTGTAGATAAAACGTCGTATTTCACTCGCATATAATGGTGGCTATTGTATCGCCTGCGGCTCGTATTTTAATTTCCATTCTCGTGTATAATAACCACCATTATATGCACATTAAATAATGTACTATTAAATTTTAAAGCATAAACATTTTAATCAAATATGAAAGAATTTACATACTTGACGTTACAAAACGTGACAGAATACAGAATAGGATAACGATACAATATAAAGTTTTAAATTAAATTATAACAATATGTGTCTACAGGGTAACAAAAATGTCAAGGTATTAAAATTTCATCCTCTAATTTAACCTGGTCTTCCATTATGTTGAACAAACCACAAAGGGCAGATGTTTTAACATGATCAGAGACAAACTGGAAATCTTCTTACATGATCAGAGACAAACTCGAAATCTTCTTGAACCTTCCTTCCAAGATGGAGTGCATTGCGTTAACCGCGGGGGTAGAGGTGAACGGTGAACTCTTTGGCATTGGAATTTTTTACTACTCGTGCCGGGCATTTTAAAACGAAATAATGAATATTTCGCACTATTCAAAACCATCCAAAAATGTCAAATTACCATTCCCTTCTTAATTAATTTTTATAGGCGTCGTGTAGGCGTGCATTTATTATAAAAAAAGCACAAAAAGTACAAAAGTAAAAGTCATCACTTTTTCGAACATGAACACATCGCTACCTATTGTTGTGTTCTGTGTTTTATCACGATGTCCATTGTTAAAAGTGTAATATCACGCATAGGTCGTGCGTGGCGACTCGCCATATTTCCATCAGCCCTCTGTTAGTAAGGCAATTATATTTTATGACTTAATTCATTCGAGTGCAACCGAGCGTGCATTAATTTAATTAAAGACGGTGCGCCACTCAATTCACCAGAAGCTTACAGGATTCTTTAGTGGGTTTTTGTGACATGTTGTATGAATTAATTATCGGAAGCCAAGAAACGACATTTATTGTATACCATCAAACCATTCAACTGTTCCAAGAACACTTCAAACCGATTGCAATAAAACAACTGCAGAAGTACCTATAGAAGAGACACTACTGCTTGTTCTGCTATTTGTCTTTGTACTTACCTACAGGTGCGAATTGTTTGGTTGTGCATGTGACATTATAACTTTCTCAACTTAATAATGATCGCCATGCGAATATTGTTGACACTAATCTTAACATTGATTCATTTTTTATCATAATAATATGTAGGATATTTGCCTAAAATTTTCAGACCAGAAAATATTTTGTCATAATGACACCCTACTTAGCTGTAGTACACAGTCTGCAGAAATGATTGATACATCCAGTAGGCTTTGAATGGCTTTGAATTTGCATGTAGTTTCGGACTGGTGAGGGTAATAAAAGTAACTTTGTATAATTATATTAAAATTTAAATATATCTAAGTCGAACTCCACAAACTTTAATAACTGTAAAATTACAAATGGAACATGTTTCGGCAGAACACTACTGCCATCATCAGCCCTAATTTAACAAGAGATTAATGATACAATTGAATTATACAGAGGGGTTCTTACCTTAAAGAATATAAAAAATTATGAAGTTGACGTAATTTTGAATTAAATTTGACGTTTTCAAAGGGTTACATGATTTTTTTAAAGATTTCGTAAACAACATTTTATAAAATGTAAAAATTAAACATGGATCAAAGAGAATCTGGTAAGTTTGTTTGAGTGGTGAAAAATTAAAATAGTGAATTAATAATGGGATTATTGAAGTTATTCTGTTCATTTAAACAAGATCTGTTTTCCAGTTTCAAGGCTCTCCTTATTTCCAAAGTCTCAAGAAAATCTAATTTCCGGCCTTTATTGCATTTATGAATCAACTTGGATTTTGATGGTGAAAAACTATGTTTCGTTATTAATATATGATTGGCGAAAGAAGAAGGTGTTGATGGTGGAGGATCAAGATCTGTGTTGTTATAGATGTGCCTGAAATGTTCTTTAATACGGTCTGATATTTTGCGACCTGTCTGACCTATTTAGAATGACTCACAAGAAGAGCAGTTTAATTTGTATACACCTGATGATGATTTGTAATCTAATGGATATTTATTTTTAATAAAAAATCTGAATAAGTTGTTATCTGTTTTAAATGAAACTTTAAAACCGTTTTTCTTAAGTATTTTAGAACATTTCTCTGATCATTTCATCTTTTCAAATAGAACTTAATAACATTAAACAAATTGCTTCAAATAATGGATATTCTTTAAAAACTATAAATAAATTATACTACAGATACTATGTATAACAAATTCAAATAAACACACCACTTGGTTAAAAATCCTTCAGAACAATTTCCTTTTCAAATTCATTAACATACTTTGGCGTCGTCTCAGAGAAATGTTCTAAAATACTTAAGAAAAACGGTTTTAAAGTTTCATTTAAAACAGATAACAACTTATCCAGATTTTTTATTAAAAATAAATATCCATTAGATTACAAATCATGATCAAGTGTATACAAATTAAACTGCTCTTCTTGTGAGTCATTCTATATAGGTCAGACAGGTCGCAAAATATCAGACCGTATTAAAGAACATTTCAGGCACATCTATAACAACACCTTCTTCTTTCGCCAATCATATATTAATAACGAAACATAGTTTTTCACCATCAAATTCCAAGTTGATTCATAAATGCAATAAAGGCCGAAAATTAGATTTTCTTGAAACTTTGGAAATAAGGAAAGCCTTGAAACTGGAAAGCAGATCTTGTTTAAATGAACAGAATAACTTCAATAATCCCATTATTAATTCACTATTTTAATTTTTCACCACACAAACAAACTTACCAGATTCTCTTTGATCCATTTTTAATTTTTACATTTTATAAAATGTTGTTTACGAAATCTTTTAAAAAATCATGTAACCCTTTGAAAACGTCAAATTTAATTCAAAATTACGTCAACGTCATAATATTTAGGTAAGAACCCCTCTGTAATTCAATTGTATCATTAATCTCTTGTTAAATTAGGGCTGATGATGGCAGTAGTGTTCTGCCGAAACATGTCCCATTTGTAATTTTACAGTTATTAAAGTTTGTGGAGTTCGACTTAGATATATTTAAATTTTAATTTAAATTTACTCCACTTGGATTTATGGACATTCTTCTGGTTTGTATAATTATATTTGGTAGCTGTTTATGTTTAACAAGTACAACAGTTTCTAAAAGGCGAGAAATTCTTGTGTCTCCTTTTTTATGTAGGCGTACAATAATTCCCACCTGCCACACCTGAGATCATTTAAATTATAAATTAGAGTAGGCTGTGAAATTTATATTAGATTGGCACTACTAACTTTTGACAATTTACATTTAAACGTCAAAGTGATTTTAAAAAAAACGGCAACAGAATGGTGTTCTACAGTATTCTACAGAACACCATTCTGTTGCCATTTTTTGTGTTAAAGGTTTAAATTAGCCTACCCTAATTTTCCTGAAGATTATCAAAAATTAGTCCAACAAACAATAATAATAATAATAATATGAACAACAATATGAGACGGAAAGTTAAGAGCTGCATTGAAGCTGGGGAAGAACACTTTGAACATTTTCTGTAATTCTCAATAAAGCTACATTATTTGTTAGTGTTTTATTTTCATTAAATTAAAACAATTTAACATGAGAAACATAAACGTAGCAATGTTTGTCATTGCAATGTCATTGGATAAAAAACCTAAAACCTTCCTCTTTACATTACATATTAAAAAATCACGTAAACAGGCTCGTGTATTTATTATACATCTCGCGGCACTCCGGACAGATAAAGGCAACTGTCCGACTCGACCCACGGATCTTCGACTCTGACTGTGACTGTGATGCGACTGATCCCCGACTGCAACGTCCTCCAATAAATACATATGTCGGCTGCATCCTTCTAGGCGGCTCCATCGATGACCTTGTCTCCGTTATTCCTGTGTACTCCAAGTTACAATTTTGTATTTCCTTTGCCAATTCTTCTTCTTCTCATATGAGATTGTTAAGATTACTACAAAGATATAATCGTCCTTTTTACAGGTTTTTAAACAACTTCGGCAATTTCTCTATAGCTTCTTTCTCTGTGCTGTTATCTCTTATTTCTTTCCTAAAGTCCTACTTTTTGTCCTTGTTCGTGGCCTTAGTCGTCTTCTCTCTCTCTTGATATCATTTCTTCTCCGTTGTTGCCGAAATTGAATCCAACTTTTTGTTTTCCAGTAAATTTCTACTTCCGCGGTCCCATCAATTTTATATATTTTTAAATCCTAAATCCTTCTCTTTTTTTTGACATTTTCTTTGTTATTTTCTGGGGTTTCTCTTCTTTCGCTTTTCATTTCATTATTGATAAAGCAACTTCCTTGCATTGTTCTTATTATTTATTATGATTTATTTCTCCATCGCAAAGCCTAGTTCTATTTTGTATACTTTCCAATCTGTTTTGCCTCTTTAATTTGTATCTTTTCGTATGAAGTTTTCCATCCCAGTTTTTAAATCTATTATGTTTTCTATTTGCAATGGCAATCTTGTTACTACTACATTATTCTTAATTTGGTCTAACTCCAATCTCATTATTCTCACATCTTCTTTCACCTATATTTATTATTTTCCTCTGTAAGCATTTCGCTTTACCTCCTTAAGGGGCATTTCGCAAGAACGAGCAACTAACTGGGTGAGAGTGATCAAAAAGTTCGAAGTGTGACATAAGTAGTAGGACGTAAACAAAAATCCACGTGAGACAGAAAAAGTACATTCTGTGAAACAATGCTTTCTGTTCAGAAATATTTGCAGCGGCCAGTTGTGAAACCCAAAGCACAGCCAAAGGGTCATAAACCTGTCTAACGACCCCAAATCCTAGCACAATACAAATATGTACAATATTCTAAATTCAACCACCACCCTAGACGACATTCGGGATTATAAAAGTATTATTGACCGCCGGAGTCCATCAAATTACCGTAAGTCTGGTCGTACTTTGCTTCTGATGAAACAGTCGAATGAGAACGTGACATCGTAATGGGAGAAACAGTTCAACTATTTTTTAGTATTCCACGGGCCATTAAATTTAAATATATATTTTTTATAATTTTGACACAATGTTCTCCCAAAAGGACTTAATTATCTTTTTGAATCTGCAAAAAAACATACAAAATAAAATTGCTATGGAATAAATTGTTTGTACTTGTCGACAACAAATCCAATAGACACAATCCATACCACAAAGTAGCAATAATTGTTAGCACCAGTAATTGCCAATTGCCCCTGAACCTGAAAGTAATAATTATCTTTTTGATTTAGTTCAACGTCCCCATTTTGGTCTATTTTTAAGTAATTAATTTTTTCTTCATTGACCGCTTGTTTTGAATTTAAGTCTCGAATGGACCAAGAGCATTTTATTCCACAATATGAAAGAAAACAATTTTCCTTGTCAATAAATAGTCCGCACTCACGCACAAGTACCCCATAGTTTTTTTCAAAGTGCTTTTGCTTCATGTTCTCTTCCCCACATCATTATAGCTGCGCTCTTTCGAAATTCAGAACAGACAATATTTCGAGCTAGCTTTGACGTATTCCTAACAAATTCGTTTTCATCTAGATGAATTTCTGACAGACCGTAATTTTCATCGGGTGGAGCAGCAGTCTTTCTTTTTTTAATTCGTAGAAATAACTCTGCGAGTTTTATTATACTCGCGTTTTCTTCTCAGTCTCGCGATATAGTTTTTAGCGAATTTTCCTGGACTACAAAATTTTCCTGTGCAATAGGACAAAATATTCTTCCTTTTTATTACATGAAATTGTCCCCAATAAATTTACAGACGATAGAATTATAAGTTTCTGCTGTTAGACTATGCACATATTGAAGTCTTTTTCCACACGACTCAATGTCGTCAAAAAGGCCTGACTCGATCATGTCTGGAACTGTGTTGATTTCGCCTTCCTTGCTTCCTTGACAAAAATAGCCTCTCAATTTACTACAGTAGTTACGTAGTAAATGGTTTACGCACTCTACCTTTATTATAGAGAATTTATGGTAGTAGGGCTTCGCGATGCAAAGTTTTTTTTAACACACTGCTGCTTATCTTGCCAGCGAAGTTTTGTTGCTCTGTTATTAGTGATGTAATTTTCTATGTTAATTAAATCGAAAAGAATACTCACATTGCAAAATTTTATAAGAATATCAATCAACGAATCAAGTAAGATATCAACCGATCTGTTAAAAAAATAAGTGTAATTGAAAGCGTAATACTAGGTAGAAATGAATATTTCGGGTTTGGGCCATTTTCGATGCCGCGAAGTTCTAAGATAACAGGGGCTCTCCGTCCCGCATAATTTTGTTTAGGTATAGGTCTAAGATTTTACTCGGACTGTACACGGCGAATTTGTAGCATGCCTGTATAGGTGGAGCTACTTTCTTGACGTTTAAATCAACAGAACAGGGTTTTATTGAAAACATTATTACATAGTTGTATTTACTCTTCCATCTTCAATAATGTAGCAAACAATAAGAAAAAACTATATGCAAGGCGATACGCATGTTTCTTGGTACGTTTTAAATTCGTAAGTGTCAATAAAATGGTGACCAAAGTTACGTATGTTCAGCTCGACATTTTTGCATAATTAGCAAAACAGTTTTGAAAAAATATATGCGTAGGTTCTAAAGCAATCCTTTTTCTACAACTACTCAAAATTTGAAGATTATTGATCAGTTATTAACAACACAGCGATTTTTATAAATATACACTGCAAACATGGGGTGAGAGCAACGCCTTAATTCTCTGATTTCTTCCTGGCCGTTCTTCTGGTTCTATCTTATATCTTTCACGGGTGTCATTTATGTTCTAATCATGTCTGGTAATTTGTTAATGTCTATCTTTATATCGTTTCCCTTCTAAATAGTAATGTACCATTCGTTGGGCGATAGATGCGATACATAAATAAATAATTAGCAACCCGGTTCTTCCTCTACGTCGCTACCCTTCTGCGTTTTGAAGCGTTCGAACGTTTTCTCATTTCATTTTAATTTTCATTTCAAGGGCTTCCTCTGCTTAAATAATAAAATAATCAAACGTATTGGTTATTAACAGTAATAATTTGATCAGCAAGTTGGTCTTCTTTTTATCTTTTTTTTTTGACCTGTTGTATTATTTGGTTTCCTAGTTTCAGGTTCATCTGCAATTTCATTAGAGATTTTGCTTTCTATTGCTCATCATTATGTTTATTTTTAACTGGTAGCCCTATATTATTACTAAATCTTTTACCGAGTTAATACCTACCATTACATATTTCTAATCTTATTGTAATTAGCTATTTTTCTAATAGTTAGAGCATTTGTGAAATTAAATTTGAAAATTTATGTTGTGAAACTTCATATGACTGAAGACAGATTCATCTTTTGTCTATTGTAAATATAAAATACTAGAGAGAATTATGTAAGTAGTGGACAGCACATGTAAAAAGTGACATGGACGTTTTTACATCCCGTACAAACAGTACGTTTCAGTTTACTCATCGCCCTGATGATGCCAACATTCAGTTTACTCATCGCACTGATGATGCCAACATTGTTGGCGAAACGTGCGTTGGCAGTTATAATAAAATTGTTTTTGGTGTTTTAGGGAAAAACTGATTAAAAGTAGTTATCTACCACCAAAAGTGATCCAGACAATTGTTTTGTTTTTGATAACAATGAACACTTGTTGCTGTTATTAGTTGATATATCACTTGCAAATTAGCCAAAAATTAAACTTGTGTGCAATAATTAGTTTAACAGTGGTCAAACTAACCGTTTTTGAAGTAAAACTTCTTTACGGACACTTGACTTGGGGAGTAAGCTGGTGATTGCCTGACGAGAGCGTTACGAAAAGTGTGATCGGGTGAAGCGAACGGAAGTTTTCTTTAATGCACGATTTTACAATAATTAATTCAAAGAATTTTTTTTTGCCTTAACGGGATTCGAGCCCGCGTCTTTTCCTTTGTGAATCCGCACTTTTCACAATACACCCATTTGCGTTCGCTGACGACAAACTGCAACATGCATTATTCAATACTGCAGACGGTATTAATTCAGGATTCTCTAGCTCCATTTATAAACTTACGTAAATTAAGAGCACTTTCACAATGACGAACTGTGTGGTCTAAAGCGAACTCGTATTTTTTTTTATTATTAAAATGTGTTCTTTTTCAGTTAAAAGTGTTATTAACAATTATTATTAACTTTTACTTATTTCTTGATCAAAGTTCAGGCGGCAAAAAGCTAACGATAGATAAAGGCAACCTTTCCAAGACTAAAAAAATTTTATTAGTTCGATATTTTTTTTTTAAAGTTTAGATTAAAATAAGGTATGCATGTGTTACTCACAGAACTCAGAAAAAAAATGCTCTTCTTAACAATCCTAACTTTAACCCTTTCTTGCCATTTAACAAAATTAAGTTAGTCTTATATCCCCAGGACCAATGGAGATGGAAATTTGATAAACATCTGAGATGATGGAATTTAGATACTTTTAAGGGCAAACCAAATTTCAATAAGTTTTGTGAACAGTTTTTATAAATAATAGTATCCATACTTATTAGCGACCCTGTATAATCCTGGTGGGGACATCATTAATCTAAAGCGACATGAGGGCTGAAAATCTATTAGTATAGCTGGGGGCTATATTAAAGAGGCCCTCGAAAATAAACAAAATATAGAAACATTCCGCTGGATAAAAAAAAGATCAGCTGGGATGTAGTGGAAGTAGTAGTGTGAAACTGGGACCATCAGCTTTGGAAGCCAGTAGCACCAACATCATAACTGAATAATAAACATAACACGATGAGCAATTAGTCGTTCCATCACAGATTCCACTGGCGAGCACCTCATGTAATGAACTATACACAGAATTGTCGGCAACCAGCGATTTCAACTTTCAAAATGCCTCATTAACCAATTTTATTGTATTTTCAATTTGCGAATAAATAAATATTATAAATAAATAAACAATGGTAATTCCGAAACATTAATACTCTCAAAATTCGCTATTGATTTGACAGGCCTCTCGAATTTTTCAAAGCACACGATTGGTCAATTGGGCGGCATACAAAATAGTTTATCTGCTTAAATGGACATTTATCATTGTGTATTGACGTATACAATGTTACGTTTTTCTGACGTTTAAAAAATATATATTCTCAAAAATAAAAACAAACCTACTTAAAATATAATAATAATATATAATGTATAAAATGCAATTGCTATTAATAAAATGCTCATTTTATACATTAAATCTCAGTATTAAATTAATAGTTTAATCGAAAGGATGAATAAAATGTTTACAGCAACATTTTATTCACACTGCAAATGATAACATGAAGTAAACAAATCAAAATTCACACTACCTTTGAAAAGAAAGCATACCACAACATGTCCTGAACGATTCTGCGGTTGCGGTATCCGATTTAAGTATTGCCAGAAAAAATCAAAATTAGTTTAAGCAAGGAGAACAAAACATTTTGTGAATGGAAGATTCTGCGAAATTGGAAAGAATATTGTATGATACACGTGAATAAACAAATGCTATCAACTCAAAAACATTATCGCACGAGGCATCGTGGATAAAATTCGTCTGTATTCACTTATACCATAAATAGCTATTATTTGTAACTTTATTTTAACATTTTGTAAAATTAATTTTATATCTACTATAATAATGTATAATAAACACGATAAGGGATGTACCGGTATTTTATACATACATACTTTGAAATGCATTTGATAAAAAGTATCACCATTAGCATCATGGGTTTCCGGTCAACAACAAGAATTTCTTTTTGTTCAAATTGGCTTGTTGTCATGTTAATTTATTAAAGCGATTTTGTTTTTTTACAAACAAGGTTGACAGAATATTGAAAATTAACGCTGGTCACCACTGGTTTTGGTGCAAAGAAGCTGTATTATTTTTTTACTTTAGGGCCCTATACTGATTACATTAATAGCAAAAAATTTGATTTCCTACGCGTGGTTTTCTAGATTTTTATTATTACAGAAAAACACAAAATTTCTTCAAAAACAGCATTTATCATACTGTGCGATCATTTAAATTATAAATTAGAGTAGGCGGCTTTTTATTATTCAATAGCCCAGACTGCAAATTGACTGACAGCTTAGACTGACAATAAAATTTGAGGTTATCGTAAACATTGTGACGTTTATGTTTCTCATGAAAATAAAAGACTAACAAATAATGTAGGATAGTTGAGAATTACACCAAATGTTCAAAGTGTTCTCCCGCATCTTCAATTCAGCTGTTAACTCCATTCATCATTATGTTGCCGTTTTTTTTTGAAAAGTCACTTTGACATTCGAATTTTAAATGAAATTGTCAAAAGTTAGTAGTGCCAACCTAATTTAAATTTCACAGCCTACTCTAATTTAGAATTTAAATGATCGCACGATATTATTATGTTCATAAAAACTTTGTTATGCTGATCCCATCTGCCTTGGTACCTCCCTTCCATAGTTTTTAGGTTTTGGTGAAATCGCTCCCCTTGTTCTTCACTGTAATATGAACCAAGATTCTCTGATAATTGGTCAAGATGGCTGTGGAGGTAGTGCACTTTGATGGACATATTATTACATCCTAAGATTTTAAAGTTTTCTAGCATGTCGTTCACAATTTCAGAATAGTTACTTGACTTGTGATTTCCGAGAAAGAAAGTTTTTACTAACTTCAACAAACGAAGTCCACGCAAGTCGTTCCAAAACGTTCAGTGAACTTAAGAAATCAGTATCTTTTATTGGTATTCTTATTTGTGGCCATAGAAAATTCCCACTTTTATCTTTTCTATGCTCAAACTAGGAAATTTTCTCGTTATATAAGAAAAACATTGCCCATTTTTATCTAACGCCTTAAGAAATTGTTTCATAAGGCCTAACTTCATATGCAAGGGGGGCAATATAATTTTACTCTAACAGTAAAATTAGGAAAATCAGCAACCGAGTCGAGTCACTGCGAATTGGATACGCAGCGATCGTGTTAAAGGCAATCTTTAAAACTGAGGGTAGATTCAAAACTACACGAAGGAAAAAAAAAGAAAAATAGTTTTAATCTTGCCAATGCACAAACCACTAACAATATCTTTTTTTTTTTTGTTGACCTGTGTAATGCTTAAATCGTGTTGATGCAGTGAATAGTATTCAAAAATTGATGTGCATCCCTATGTAAGTCTTCAAGTTGTGGTGTGAGTCCAGAAAGGAAACCACCAGAAGTACATTGTTTTTAAGAAACTGGAAACGAGACGGCATCAGATGATTCCTTTTTTTTTAGATATTTATGTTGCAGAACTGTCTCATATAAAATGTAATGTGTGAATTTTAGCTTGTTAACCCGTTAAACTGAGACGACTTCCCTAATGAAATACCAGCTTATGCTTACAATAAGAGAAGAAAAAGGTTAATAAGGGTAGGAGTTTCCGACAACCTTTAACAGAAGACAAATATGGATTGGTTTATGCATAGTCGGTAATTCAAGCTAGCGACTGTTATTGAGGTTTTTTCCTTCCAATAAAATAAAATACTCCTACTCTACGACATACTAGCTTAATATAAATTTATTGAAATTGACTTCACCGTTTATGAAAGTTAATAAAACAGAATAACACGTCCGTTAATGTGATGGAAAAATACGAGAAACTACTGTAACACAAATACATAATACTGAAAAATCATCACATTATGTGGGACAAAGGGAGCCGTAAATTATAATTTTCATTGTATGGAATGTATAGATAAAATGATAAAGAACCTATTGTACATAAAATAATTAATTACTATTATTGTTTTTAAATGAAAATTGTTGTAGGGTCATAGTACGAGAGCTAGCAACATTTTCGAGAAAGAATTTTAGGTCGGCTGGTTTTTTGATCTTTCCTTTCTTATCAAAGTTCAGTCGACATAAAATTAACTTTTCCGTGACGTCGCTAGCTCTTATACCATTATAAATATGAAAATATGAAAAAGCGAAGTAGCGGAAAGAGTAGAAAATAAGACACTGTACCACCTGAAAAATTATTAATTACCTCTGGTTCACCTCAAATTTACTCTGCGGTACGTAACGTTCACAGTTAATTCAGTTAGAATTTCCTGCATTTGCTAGTATAATTTTTTTCTCTTCAAGTGCCAACTAGCATTTTAGTATGTACTAAAAAAATTATTACTAGTATTTTTTGTATTTAAATTTAATTTGATGTAATTTTAAAATGTTTTACCATTTTACCTTTAGGCTTTAACTTGGTTGTTTCTGCATAAGATGTTTGTCAATCCACAAAGAAAAGTAACACAATGGTGTGCTCTGAAACAAATTAAAGTTATCTGTTGAAGTGTCTGAAGCCTGTCTTAAGTACCACAACAATATACAGGCTGTCCCATTTAAAACTCCCCAATCCAGATTTCTCCGAATTGATTATTGCGATTGAAAAATCCTCGAACAGGTCGATTTTGTTTACCAAGGGCACATCTTCTCAGGTTCCTTTCAAGTTCCGGCATTTCGCCCTCTTCGCGAGGGGGCTGTTAGCCCCAAAATTTTAAATGGCACTATGGGTCGAGTGATACCTCATTTGAAAGGTATTGGAGACCTCTTTACAACTAACCACTTACTTTGCAATCTTTTGGTGATTTGACCGCAAAAAAAACGACAATTTTCTATTTTCAAGATAATCCACATCTTCTGATGCTGTGTTCCACAGCAACCACAAAGACGAACATGTTATTGCTGAAATTAGGCTTACTGAAATTGTAGCATCACGAACAGTTTTGAAAATCGTCTGTATTTTGGCATGGAAATGGATGGTGGCTATATCCAACATTTATATACGTTAATTAGATCATTTTATTGAAAAATAATCGTGTAGCATACTCTACATTCAGTTTTAACTCCTTCGCGCTATTTAGCAATCAAAATCAACAACCTAATGACCCAAGAATTTCAATAAATTCAATTTCAAAATTACATGTTGGTCTTTGTAGTTTCTGTGGGACATAGCATGAGAAAATGTGCATTATCTTCAAAATTAAAAATTATTGTTTTTACGGTCAAAACTGCAAGATATTGAAAAGTAAGTGGTTAGTTGTAGAGAGGCCTTCAATACCTTTCAAATGAGGCATCACTCGACCCATAGTCCCATTTAAAATTTTGGGGCGAACAGCCCCCTCGCGAAGAGGACGAAATGCCGGAACTTGAAAGGAACCTGAGAAGATGTGCCCCTGGTAAACAAAATCGACCTGTTCGAGGATTTTTCAATTACAATAATCAATTCGGAGAAATCTGGACTGGGGAGTTTTAAATGGGACAGCGTGTAGGTTCAAATTTGAAGTAACCATTTACATAATTGACATATGATGTATCTAGTCAATTATCGAATTGTACATTTTTCTAAATTTTGCCCTAGGCAACAGATAATAATGCTTGAAACGTTAAACAGACAATACACAATTTCTTATTCCGGCGCATCCACCAAATATTCATTTAACTAATTTATCTCCTTGCTCCATTTTGACGGCTCTTATGCAGCATCCAATTTGATGAGTTGCATTCAGCTTGTGGTCGGTCAGATAATAGCCAGTGGCGTCCGTTCTGTCTTTTGCCGCCCCCACATCCAATATCTTATAAATTGGCGTCGGAATGATTAACGCTCTATCTAATATGCAGTGTTGAATAGGCAGAGAGCGGTTAGTTTGTGAAAGGCTCATTGTCAGACGTTCACAATGAGAAAGGCAGCAAGGCAAGCGTCTGTTGAGTTCGGACCGTCTGGACCCCATTCATCGGCCCGGAATACTCCGGGCCTCGACCATTGTTCGGACACCGGACCAATATTATATTGTTTTGGAGATTTCAAACACCTTTAATTAGAAGGAAGGAAAATAATTTGCTCAACGGGTGACAAGGTTGAAAAAATCTATAGAGTAAAATCATTTGTAGGGTTTCAAAGGATCGGAAGTTAATTATAAGGGGTGATATACTATATAATGATGGATTCAACGGTAAATTTATAACTTATTTAAAAAAAAAATCATAAAAACAATTTGTACGAGTGATAGCTCAAATGAAATAATTTGAAGAAATATTTCATATCGTTTTATCTATAAATAGTATTGATTTAGCTCCATACAGCCATTGTAACGGTTTGGACGTGTTTTTTATTATATTTTTTCTACTTCGCACTATTTTAACCATTTTTATAGAAATAGAATTTTTAAAATCTGGAAAGTTATATGGTGGTTGGCATAACACACGTCAGATGTTATAGGTTATATTCTGACACTGACATTTAAAATTTCAAACTGTTAAAATTCTGTGAAGAAAATATTACAGCCACAAATTTGAGAATTTTCTCAAAGTAACCACCAAGAATTTATCCCTGTATAAATTTCAGGCTCGGTTTGAAAATTAATTTGAGACATTTGAAAACCGATGCAAGAAAACAAAATTCACGCTATTTCGCTATTTCGGAAATCTTTGAATGGCAAGGAAATGAGTACCAAGCATGAGTCCAAGCACGACCTCCTTGATATTAAGTTTGGCACCCTTCGGAAATCCCTTTCCACAAAGAGCATCTCCACTTTTGGAATTGATATATTATTATAAGATGATCTGTAGCGCTAGTACAATTTGCCGAAAGAAAATGTGGACTTTATTTTGAAAACAATTTTTTCATATCTTAGGAATAACCTGATTTTTTGTTGTGATTCTCACTTTAAAATTGTTTGTTGTAAAGTTTTAGATAATTTAATTCCCCCTGTGATAACAAATTTTTACAATATGCAAAATTTCCAAATTGCAGAAAAGATAACCAACATTCAAAATAAAAAAAGAAAATTACTGAAATTAAACTGATTTGAACGTAAAAATTGGTTTTTCTTTTCCTAGTTTTTAACAAAATTTTGCTTTGTGCATACAAAATAAATAAATTCATTAAGGATGGGATTCTTCCGTGTTATAAGAGCTATGAGAAACAACATAAGGACTGAAGCAATTCCAATGAAATTTTGACACAACAAAGAACAGGACGCACTTTATAGTCTGTTATTTTGAAAATACTAGTGCTAATGGTTTTTCAAAAAACAATTAAAAAACAGTCAAGTTTGAAAAAAATGATCGAGATTGAGACTTAATTTATGAAAGGCGCCATGCTGATTCCGCATCCGAAAACCAAAATTAATTTTGACCCTCGTTTTGACTTAAAATGGCACTTAAAAATAAATAATATAAAATTTTTGGTGATTTGCGACAGGGTGCAGAATATAAAAAAGCATAACGAGGGAGGTTATTTACAAGCACGTCTCCACTAAACGTGCAAAATTTGTTAATAAAACTATTACATATTATCAAGTAGGCACGTAAATAATTAACATTGAAAAAAAAAAAGAAATCGACTTCAAAAAACACAAAAGTAAGATAGGTAAATTATTATTTATTATGTAAATTATTAATTGTTTTTATAATTATTTTGTTTTACTTGGCAACTTCAAAATAAAACAATTAATAATAATTAGATAATAATTTCTTAATTACATTTAAGGGGACAACAAGTAAGTATTAAATTTTTGCATAAAATGGTAGATTATATTACAAGTGACAGAAATGCTTCATTGTCTGCGAGTGAGTTGTCACGAGCTTACAATGACATTTCGGTCACGTGTGATATACGACGTTTTGTCCAACAGTTGTATTTTTTCAACAACAAAGAATCTTAAAATAGTATATTGTTCAACGAGTGACAACATTTTTTTCAAGCGAGAGAACTTTGGTAATTACGAGCTGGTCTTTAAAACTATATCAAACTTAAAAAAAATCATGCAAAAATGTTTTTACTTTGAATAAAAAATTACCAAACTAGATCTAACATTTAAATTATTTATGATTTAAATATTGATTAATTGATATATTTGAACCATTATTCAAAATTATAGGGGTTTTAAAATCAAACTTTTTTTGTATTGAAGTAGACGATGCCAGATCGGTTCTGTTACTAATTATTGTTACTCCAAATGAAGATGCCCCGTAATGAGATTCCGTTGCCGTATTTCAGATTGTAAAATTTTGATCTGTATTTGATTTTTATTGTAACTTGATTCATCAATATTCCCTCCGCAACGTTACTTGACTTCCAACCTCCATGCCGTTTTTGGTGAAACAGATCAGCTCCTGCATCCACCATAGCGCAGCGGAAGTTCTGCGATATACTCGACTCTCGGTAATCCGGCTATTCCTTGCACAAGAGAGTGCCGGATTAGCAAGAGTGCCGGACTGTAGAGAGACCACAAGAAATGTATCAAACATAATAAAATTTCAATAAAAACAAGTATCCAATTTAATATTTTAAGGAACTGTAGTAATTTTGTCGAGTAAGTTTGAATTTAAATAGCGCCGGATTACTGAGAGGCCGGATTGCTGAGACCCGGATTACCGAGAGTTGAGTGTATTTCCACTTTAGAACAAGTTATGAACACTATTCTTTAGACGACTCCGAACATTATACAAATACAGAATATCCATTCTACACCCGATATATTTTACTAAGAGAAATGGTTGGTAAAGCAATCACAGAAAAAGCACCACTGAAAAAGTATAAGAGAAGTGGACAAATCTCTAAATAGCTCCGACCAAGGTCAATGAAAACACATCGATCACATCAAAGAAGCCGACGAAAGCGACCACTCTTGGATAACTTCTCTTTGACTAAAATGCGAAAACCGGACAATAACTGGTTCATTCATTTGTACAAGTGTGGGTAGAAAAAGGTATTACCGAGGCAGATATGAAACATCGAAATTGATGGTTGATGAAAGAATTTATAATTAAAATAAACAAATAAATAAGTATAGAGTAAAATAACATAGTTTCGTTAATAAAATAAATATATTCAGTGGGTTATGACAAATGGCCATTTCTCTGCAATGGCACACAAAGTCGTCTAGCGGCGCATAAAGTAATCTTGCACTTTACTATTTCTTATTATTCTTATCATAATAATATAATATACAGAACTAGCTGACCCGGCGAACTTTGTACCGCCTCAGAATCAATAAATGTTGTGTTAACTTATTAGCTAAATCATATTCAGTTTTTTTATCAAAGCATAATGCACACGCCATTTGGCACTTGGCTTTACCGAAACCAGCATACAATGCCATGTTCATTTTTGTTTCTGTCATGTATGAAAAATAGCGTTATACAGGGTGTTATGGAAGTCCTAGCACAAAATTTAACCACAAATCGAACTCGTCAAAATAAACATTTTTTCTATTTACCACTTTCCTGAAATTCGCATTTTTTTTAAACATTTTTCTGACCCCTTATTTCACCCTCCGCCTATGACTAAATTGAACTTGAACGCCAGGACTTTTATAACACCCTGGAAACGGTTTTCCATACAAAATCTTGTGTGGAGTCCACGCGCAACAGAAGTGAAACTTTGGAGTTTACTCCTCAAAAATCGATTATCATTTTTAAAGCCCGGTACGACAAATTTTGATGGCCGGCGTTATTTGTTATTGTTGCCCTATACCAGCAGGGATTTCGTTATTGTCGTTGCCCTGTACCAAGCTCCTTGCCCCCAGTAATTTTTCCGATGTTTTAATAGTTATTCTGCTATTCGGAGCGGAGACAAATCGAACAAATCAAAGATCATAAAAATCGGTCCAGCTCAAAGGGGTCCCCTGGGACCCCATGTCCATGTAAAAAGTACTTTACGACCTATTCTCATACCTACCAAATATAACAAAAAAATAAAATAAAATAAAAATCGGTCCAGCCGTTCTTGGGGTTATAAACTCAAGGGCGGCCCCTGAGCCCCCCTGTCCCAGTTTTAAGAGTTATTCTGCTATTCGGGGCGGAGACAAATCCAACAAAATAAAGATCATAAAAATCGGTCCAGTCTTTCTTTAGTTATAAAGCCAAGGGGGCCCCCTAAGCCCCCTTGTCCATGTTTTAATAATTATTCTGCTATTCGGGACGAAGGCAAATCCAACAAATCAAAAACCATGAAAATTGGTCCAGCCATTCTCGAGTAATAAACCCAAGGAGCCTCCCTGGGCCCCCATGTACATGTTTTAATAGTTATTCTGCTATTCGGGGCAGAGACAAATCCAACAAAACAAAGATCATAAAAATCCGTCTAGCCTTTCTTGAGTTATAAAGCCAAAGTCCCCATTAACAAAATGATCCGCCATTTATTGAATTCATTTGTTACAAAAAATGTGATAAATGAAGAACCGCTCGACCGATTTTGTGCAAACTTCACATAAACCATCTACTAAATAGTCCGAACAAAGCCTAAACATTTGGTTTGGATAGGTGAGCCCGTTCTTGAGTTATAAAATTACAACGAAAAGTGGCATTGATTTTTATATATAGATAGATATAATACAAAACAAATAAGTATATTTTTTCATTATCGTTAGAAATGTGGGCTGTTCGTCTTAGCCGTTTGTTTTCGCTAGAAAGTTTGTCAGAAATATAACCATAATATTTCGTAACTCTATTGTAAAAATGTCTATATTAATAATATATTTCAAAACAAGGTAAGAAAGTGTCCTTGCAAACTTCGCCTAGGGCTCGGTTTATAAACTTTGCCCGCGGTCTGCAAGATTTAGATTTTATTAACATAGACTTTTTACTTTAATGTTGTATGATCTGGGATTTCTGTAATACTAGCTGTTGAAGGTATATAAGACGGTATTAATGAAATGATTGGCCGCTTGATCGTCACTGTCATTCATATTTAAACTCAATAATACTGTCACTGATTTAAAATCTTTAAGTACATACTTCAAACAATGTTCATTTGAAAACAATAATAGAAGATTTCGGAGATTCGGCTTATCAATTTGTGAATTAACCTTAACATATAGATATCTGTCATCGCGGTCTTTTTTATAGGCCTTTTTAAGGTCTCCAACTTTTCTATAGAAAGTATTCGTATATCTCTTATCGTTAAGGCAGCGTTCGTAGCTCGAACGTTTTTTTGTCGACTTACTTTGCAAAAGTGATATCCACGAAAAGCCCTTTTATTTTAA
Source organism: Diaperis boleti (assembly GCA_963583935.1). Taxonomy (NCBI): domain Eukaryota; kingdom Metazoa; phylum Arthropoda; class Insecta; order Coleoptera; family Tenebrionidae; genus Diaperis; species Diaperis boleti. The sequence continues at coordinate 21,500,928 of OY757247.1, read as the reverse complement.
AGACATAATATACAGCCTATCTCCACCATGAAGGTCCATTCTAAATACTGGTGAAAGAATTTTTGAAATCGGATAAGTAAAAGTTTCGGAAATAACACGGACACCAACTCCTCGCAGACATCATGGGAGAAGAGAGCGCGCCGGGCGGCGAGAGAGCCTGATGCCCTTTTACGTGACGGACATTCGATTCGGTTTTACTCCCATATCGCGTTAAAACTTGTTAAATAGTACAAACACTTGGTTACGTCTTTGTAACTAAAGGCGCTTTACATTTTATTACTTTGCATGTTCATTTTGGAGGGATCCTCCAAAGTGATGATCAGCAGGCCGCACAACTGCTGTTCCCGGAGCGAAATGCGGCCGGGAAGACCGTACTTCCGGATAGGGAATGAAGGAAAAGTTATTCTTTTTGTTCTTGATTCTTAGTTACAAATACGTAACCAAGTGTGTCTTTAAATAAGAATCAGGCCAATTGTGAAACAAACGTTACATGCGTTCAACATAATATTAAAAAATACGAGGGAATGGAAGAAAGGTTTTACGCTTTTACTTCACTGCCACGGTTATTTCAGAGACGTGAGAGAATAAGGAGTTGTTGTAAGAACGTGTGTTAATAATAAAATAATAAAGTTAGTAAAAAAGAGTGAGAATTTGTAACCTATTATTATTAAATTTAAATATATCTAAGTCGAACTCCACAAACTTTAATAACTGTAAAATTACTAATGGAACATGTTTCGGCAGAACACTTCTGCCATCATCAGCCCTTAAAGAATATAAAAATCATGACATTGACGTAATTTTGAATTAAATTTTTTTATAAAAACCTGTTATTATGACAAAAAAATTATGTTCCAAAAATAAATTAACAAAAGCAATGTTTGCATGTTGAATGCAAATTTTACCATAATAAATACTTAAGAATTCCATGTTCTATGAGATGGTTAATCCTCTGTAAGGCGACAATTTTTGGTACCCTACTTGACGGTTCGGAAGGGTGAAAATTCTCTTGATGGTGGATTTTAACGTCTTATTAGTTACCAGCGCTACTAAGTAATTTCTGACTTAAACCTAGAAATATCTACACTGAAAAGGTGGCTATGACTATTAACACTATTTGACGTTTGTTATGAAAACGTGGTTTATTTTGTGAAACGTTTGTTTACTAATAAAAATGAGGTACCTAAGTAATTAATTATGTAATTACTACATATTATAAAAACTGGAAACTACGTGCAGTGATCTAGAAAACATGCAAGTTACGAACAAAACACTTGTATCATAGGGGCAATTATAAACATTATTTTATATCATACGAGTCGTCCAGTCATGTAAAAAAAAGAGATAGCAAATAAGATATTAGTAAATAAACCCTTAGCTCTTGGCCTGAACAAAAAAGGACTTTTACTCTTGACATTAAAGTTGATTTGATTTACCTGCCTCAACAACATGTCAAAATTACGTCCCTTATTTTATTTCAAAAATCAGCCATGACACGGCAGATCAGACGTTGATACTAAACTGTTGTTTTGTTGTTGCTTTGCACACGTTCACGTAAAACACCCTTCGTCAGTCAACAACACAATGTTTAAAAAGTTGCTTTCTGTACAATAGATTTTTTTACATACATTTCGATTTCACCCTGTATATTTAGTGACATTTATATTTTCACACATCATGCCGTTGGAGTATGATATTAATGTTTTTATATAATTATATAAGCTAGTTTTGGTAATTCAGTCTAATGCGTTGTATAAAAGTATGGTGCGATTCTTTAAATTTCCATTCTAGGTAAGCCTTGGAATTTGAACGTAGGTCCCCGGCGAATTGTCTACTTATAGCTGTCAGTTTGAAACGTCGACCAGAAAACCTAACCATAACGATAACGTGACATGAGCTATAATCAAAGACATGACTTTTTTTTCCACCGCCTACTCAGAATGGAAATTTAAAGAATCGCACGTTATATACCGTGCTAAATGTAATAAATAAGCTCACAAAACTAAAGAATATTTCTAAAAATTCTAAAAATCAATTAGGGTTTCAAAAATATATCAAAAACTAAATCAGTAAATTAGTAATTAATAACTGAATTAATTTTATGTTCTAATCAGCTCATGAAAAACGAATCATCATGAATTTATTAACCATGGTTTATACATTATGAAAATAAATCGGAAGCAGTTTCGTGTAACTGCTTAATAAAATATTAAAATAACATTCAATTTTATGTTCAACCCTTATCTCTCAGTGTAAATATCCTTAACACATAGATATAATCTCCCGATTGAACAAGCGGTGAAGTAATAAAGGGTGACAACAATGACACCCATGGCGCCGAAAAAAAGACACAATCGCGTATCGTCATTATTTTACACCCGACGCGTTGGGCCCTAACGCCACCATACGATTGTTTTATATCTAGATTTATGACAAGGGTGAGAAAAGCAACCGATATCTATAGTAACCATATATTTCGGACCGTTATTACTCCAAACATCAGTTTCAAATTTCATGAACAGCAAAATATTAACGTTCGACCTACAATATATCGGGTAATTTGAGACAGAAATTTTAAATGTAAAAATACAAATCTGAGAATATTGCCCTCCCAATTAATTTACAGCAAAACTTGTTAGAAGTACCTAAATCCATAATTATTTATTTTACACTGGTTTCAAGTGTTAAAAGAGAAGAAAGAAGTGAATAAAAACTGAAAATGGCATCAGCTTTGAAAACAGTCGGAATATATCGTCATCACAAAATTAACTTTGCTCTATACTTACTAATAAATTTAGGGGAACCAATGTTCTCAGATCTCTGCTTTTACTTGTAAAAACCCTGTCCCAAAATCCATTTTATACCCAGTATATTATATTTACAGATATGATGTTTACAGACTTGACATGTCAACTTATTTTTCCTACATAAAATACAGGGTGTCCCAAATAAAATTTGTACCCCCCAACAATTCCAATTTCGAAAGACTCAGAAAAAAACGCTCGAACAGGTCAATTTTGCTATCAAGGGGGACCTAATTGTACCAAACTTTCAAGTCTTAGATCTCACCCCTTGAGCCAGGGGAGCCACCCCCTTAAAAAATTTAAATGGCATGGGGGGTCGTGTGATACATCATTTTAAAGCTTATTAAATTCTATATCCAAATCTACTTTTATCGATTTGTTTCTACAAAAAAAAAGCATGAATTTGTTATTTTCCGAATCAAGAGTATTTTATAATATAATATAAATTTTTATACTCTCTTTTGTAGAAACAAATTGATAAAAGTAGGTTTGGATAAAGAATTGAATAAGCTTTAAAATGATGTATAACACCTTTTTTAAGGGGGTGGCTCCACTTTCTAAAGGGGTGAGATCTAAGACTTGAAAGTTTGGTCCCCCTTGATAACAAAATTGACCTGTTCGAGCGTTTTCTTCTGAGTCTTTCGAAATTGGAATGGTTGGGGGGTACAAATTTTAGTTGAGTATTTTATGTAGATTTGGAAGATATCGAATTCATGCTTTTTTTGTAGAAAGGAATCGATAAATGTAGGTTTGGATAAAGAATTGAATAAGCTTTAAAATGATGTATTACACGACCCCCGATACCATTTAAATTTTTTAAGTTGGTGACTCCCCTGGCTCAAGGGGTGAGATCTAAGACTTAAAAGTTTGGTACAATTAGGTCCCCCTCGAGAACAACATTTACCTGTTTGAGCGTTTTCTTCTGAGTCTTTCGAAATTGGAATTGTTGGGGGGTACAAATTTTAGTTGGGACACCCGATATACACATATTCATTGAAAATTCTAAAACGCACTTATTTTCCAAATTTACTAATTTTGCACAATTTTTCAAATAATTTTCTTGTCAATGGAACACAACGCCTATTAGAAAAAAAAACATACGGATTGGAAGAGAAGCGATTAAGACACTTTTTTCTAAGGTGCTGTTGTAACAATAGTAGTTTATAATACGAGCTCCTGTGTAAATTGGACGCTTTATGCCACAAGGAGTTTATAAAAGCACGAGTGAAACGAGTGCTTTTATGAGCCCCGAGTGGCGTAAAGCGTTCAATCTACACAGGAACGAGTGTAATACAACGTTTTATCGTTCGACAGAACCCCGGAAAACCTTTAAATTGCTTAAAATCCATAAAAATAGTTTGACGTTTATCTGTCAAGCAAAAATTTGAAAATTCTGACAGTGTCGAACGATAAAGCCATTAACGCTTTCATTTTGAGTGCGTTAATAAGCCATTAACGCACGCAAAATCTAGAATTTTTGTTTCCATTGGTAACACACTGAACCCTGCACTGAACGACATGTCAGCGTAAAATTAAGAAAATTCCTTAAATTATAAAAATTTATAAAAACTTAAGATCATTCGTTCTTTACAGGCACTCCTGCCTACGACAGTTGTGCTGCAAACCTGAACTCATGTCTTAATATAAGTTTTACAAAACTAGTGTTTCAATATAAGTACTATTACAATATCTTATAGAGGTTAATTTAACTCGACAATTATTTGTGCCTCTTTTCACGCTTTGATCCGTGACGAATCAGATTTTTTGTAAGATGTAGGAACCGAAAGTCGAAGGGTCACAAAAACGCAATCGATGATTAATCCCGACTACAGCCATTGAAGATAACATTAAATTTCCACTCTGTTTTGACACCCTCATCGCGTGCTGCTGCACGAAATTGTATGAAGGCGTCCATGAAGGTGTCCGCCCGACTGTCGAAACGGGGGAGATGGGGTTTGGGGCGCGGCCATTGTCTTGGATATTTCAGGATAGTCGTTCAATGCAGGTTAATTGACAGCGACACAATGCGGCCAAATAACAAAGCGCTCTCGCCGCGGCCATTGTGTATTAATTTGAGTACGCGATGACATATAGAAGCTCCCAGTAAACAATACATTCCACAACAAATGGATGTCGATAATGATTTTTTTATTTCAACAATTTTTATTATTTGCTCGGCTGTTGTCCGTTCCGCCGATAAAGAACGCGTTTCTAATTAATTTCGGTTTTGGGTAGGAATGTGTAATTGTGAAACTGTTCTTTTGGTCTGACACAAATTGGACACTTGATCACCTAGATATAGTTACCTACATCGCCGGATTATTATATTTTTGTTAGGTAAAAACTTCCAACTGAATGAAGGTTATAAGAAGCAGATAACATTATTTCCAGCGAACTCAAATTTCCGTTAATTGGACCTTAACGGTGGTGAAACAAAAGGACAAACTTAATTAGAAACAGTGAATTTCGATGCGTGATTTGACCTTTTACTTGTTCTTTCTAGTCTTTCATAAAAGTAGCGTAATTGACAGATAAAGTTAGAATTAAATGTAGTAACGTCATAAGAAAAAAAAAAATATTTTTCCTCAATAATTTTAGTCTTAATTTTGTGACTGCATTTCAACAGTACCCCAAAAGAAGCTGAGGAAAACAATCTACATTTACAGGGTGTTTCAAGAAGGTGGTGCCAAACTTAAGGAGGTTATAGGGGATAATGAAATCGAATTTTTTGCATATTGGTTCCAACATGACGGTGCACCTGCACATCAGTGTCATCAAGGAATTTGAGTCAATTGGAATATTTCCCAGAAATCGAAAATACACACGCTAATGCTTCGAAATCTGCAAATATTGTTCGTTTTTCGAATTATTCTGACCGCACAGTTTCTCCGTCTGTTCTGGAAAACTTAACCAATCCCAGTTGGCTGCCTTCAATTACCACACAATGCACATCTGAGAAAACAATCAATGTCATGCACATAGTAACTCCATCTTTGAATATTTATGCGGAAAATGAGAACAATTTTATACTTACTGTTAGGGAGTTCCCCGAACGCGGACTACTTTTCCATGCGGAGTGTGAGAACCAGCCCGAACGCTGGACATTTTTAATATTCATTCCTCCGCCTGCATGCGACTTAATTTGTCAGTCACTGTTCGATTATTTATTTTAATAAACTTTGTAACCGTTCAATCATAGTTAACATTCCCCTTTGACCTAACATTACATAAGTTCCGTCTTCCATATTTCGAGTAGCACAAAAAATCGCTACACTGCTCCAATAGAAGTAGCACCACCTTTTGAAAAAAAAAATACGACTGATATAGACAGACACTCGTGTTCAACGCCAGTGAGTGATATTTACCTCTACCGCTAATTGCAGATCCATTGACGCCTATAACTCATAGAGCCAATAGGTAAAGAGAAGGAAGAAGAAAACTTATGTGTGGAGTCCACGCACGACAGAAGTGAAATTGGAGTTTACTCCTTAAGAATAGATTTTCATTGCCCGGTAGGACAAATTTTGGTTGCCGGCGTTCTCTGTTATTATCGTTGTCCTGTACCAAGGGCTCCCCCCTGGGTCGCCCTGTCCGTCCCAAGACGGCCATCCTTTACCAAGGGGGCCTCCCTGTACCAAGGGGGACATCCTTTACCAAGGGTGCCCCATTGGGATAGGGGTGCCTTATTTGAGCGAACATGTGTCATGTCGCTAATTAAGCTTAACCCGTGCCAAAATCTTACCGTCGACTAGCTGCCGCTTGCGCTCCCTTCCCGGTCTTATAAAATATATTGCATTTTCGTGTAGGGTTCGTGTCGGGTGGGATAAGAAGTTTCACTTCAAAAAGAAACGTTCTGGTACCAAAGCTGGTAAAATAATTAATTTGAAAGATTCTCCTCCTACAAGCAAAATACAGGGCTGGCTCAACAATTCTGACAATGATCAATGACCATTTTTTTTCAACAATTCTTGTTTTTATTTTTACCTTTTTTTTATTGACTAGCTATAAGCACCTTTAATCATAACAAAAAATTGGATATTGTCCCTAAAACAATAATTAAAATGGTTCCAAAGCATTTGTTCGATCCATTTACTTGATATCTAAGGGGATGGGATATAAAAAATAAATGGACCAACAAACCTCCTGGCAACATCCAGAATCATAATCTGCAAGCTTTTCTGATTGTGAGTTCAAAACTATGAACAGAATGCGGTCCTCATATTTTGCACACTCAACTCTATCCAGCTCCCGTTCTACAATTCTACCCTATCAAAATCGCTGGTGATATTCTTGATGTCTTCGGACTCGAGGCATTTTGTTACGCGTAACACAAGCAGGCGGACACACAACAACTGAAAATAACTGTACTTATCAGCTCTGATAAACCGTTTTCTTCACACAGAACTAAGAGAATAAATTATTATTTTTTGTAAAAACTGTCAAAGATAAAACGCTGCAATGGTTATCATAACTTCTGGGAGTAACGCTTCTAATGTCACTGAGTATACAGTGTGGAAATTAAGTAAGGAATAAATTCAGTAACTCCCTTAGTATTTGCACTAAAAATAGAACTTAAAAACCATGTGATAGGGCTAATTATAGCGCATCCGAGGAACGTATACAAATTTTTTGTCAGTTTTTTTTTGACAATTATGACGTCATCAATATTTTTTTAATGGCAACCTGTGTTTTTTATTAGAGTTTTTTATTCTGTTTTCAACGTTGTCAAATACTTAATAAGTTAGATAAGGAAAAAATGAATTAAAACGGCGCTAAAGTTCAAATTAGTAAAATTTCCAAAAAATTACAGAACTGTCTAATGTTATCGGAATTTAAGAAAAAAATATAGAGATACCAATAGAATGTTGACAAGTTCTGAATTGGTACAAAATAATTGTGTCTCAACTGTTTTTCTATATTAAATAATAAATGAACTTCTAAATAATAATATCTGGTTGCAACAGGATAGTGCTCCAACACACTAAACCCGGTGCGGCGTTATTTGGACAAAGTGTTTCCAAGAAAATGGAAGAAGAGGTCCAATAGAATGGCAGGCTAGGTCCCCAGATCGAACCCCATTAGATTTTTTTCTATGGGGGCACTTGAAAAGCAAGGTGTATCAAAACCGACCCAACAAATTGGATGATCTTGAAGGAAGAATTCGACATGAGTGCAGTTTAATAACTCCCCAAACCATTCAAAACGTATTGGCTGCTTTTTATGATCATCTTGGATTTTATCAGATGATGCAGGGTCATCAGTTTGAACATTTGGTGTAATATCTTTAATTTATAACTCTCACGTCAATAGTCTTAACTTAAATTCTTTAAACCAATCCATTAAATTCACCGTTGAAATTGAAATCAATTCCCAAATTCCCCTTTTAGACTTGTTAATCACTAGATATAATAATACTTTTAAATTTGACATTTATAGAAAACCTAGTATCACAGATTGCGTAATACCTTTTGAGTCTTGTCACCCTGTTTCCCATAAATTTGCAGCTTTTCATTCCTTTTTCCACCGATTATTTTCTATGCCACTATCAGATTCATCTGTTCAAACAGAACTTAATAACATTAAACAAATTGCTTCAAATAGTGGATATTCTTTAAAAACTATAAATAAATTATATTATAGATACTATAACACATTCAAATGCACACACCACTTGGTTAAACATCCTTCAGAAACAATTTCCTTTTCAAATTCATTAACATACTTTGGTGTCGTGTCAGAGAAATGTTCTAAAATACTTAAGAAAAACGGTTTTGAAGTTTCATTTAAAACAGATAACAACTTATCCAGATTTTTTATTAAAAATAGAGATCCATTAAATTACAAATCGTCATCAGGTGTATACAAATTGAACGGCTCTTCTTGTGAGTCATTCTACATAGATCAGACAGGTCGCAAAATATCAGACCGTATTAAAGAACATTTCAGGCACATCTATAACAACACAGATCTTGATCCTCCTCCATCAACACCTTCTTCTTTCGCCAATCATATATTAATAACTAAACATAGTTTTTCACCATCAAATTCCAAATTGATTCATAAATGCAATAAAGGCCGGAAATTCGATTTTCTTAAGACTTTGGAAATAAGGAAAGCCTTGAAACTGGAAAACAGATCTTGTTTAAACGAACAGAATAACTTTAATAATCCCATTATTAATTCACTATTTTAATTTTTTACCACTCAAACAAACTTACCAGATTCTCCTTGATCCATTTTTAATTTTTAGAGTTTATAAAATATTGTTTTTACGAAATCCTTTAAAAATCATGTAACCTTTTCAAAACGTCAAATTTAATTCAAAAATAACGTCATAATTTTAAATATTCTTTAAGGTAAGAACCTCTCTGTAATTCATCAGTTGTATCATTAATCTCTTGTTAAATTAGGGCTGATGATGATATTAAAATTTTAATAGTCTTTTTGTTAATTTTGTTAATTTGTCTTAAGCCTTACTTTGAAATTTAGGGTTGCTTTCTTATTTTTTGTCATTGATTGCTTTTGGGAACTTTGTTTTCTATGATTTCTATGCTTTTTTCCTTGAATTCTGATAAAATTAGACAGCTCTGTTAATTTTTTGAAATGTTACTAATTTGAACTTTAGTGTCGTTTTTATTTATTTTTCCCTTATGTAACCTATTGAGTATTTGATAACGTTGAAATCAGAATAAAAAACTCTATGCGAGTGTAAAATCAAAAACATAGGTTGCCATTAAAAAAAAATATTGATGACGTCATAACTGTAAAAAAAAGTAATGCAAAAAAAAATTGTATACGTTCGTCGAATGCGCTATAATTAGCCCTACCACATGCTTTTTAAGTTTTATTTCTAGCGGAAATACTAACGGAGTTACTGAATTTATTCCTTACTTAATTTCCACAGTGTATATTCAACGATAGGTATATTGCCAAACGACGATCCATAACAAAAGAGTTTGGGTACGAAAACGATCGAAGTAAATTTTGTACTACAGAAGTCGTATTGGGTCTGGGACAACTACCTCCCGAATGTCCGCAGCTGATGAGGTCATCACTCTAGAAAGTTCTCCAGACAGAAGAAGTCTAGTACACTTGCAGAGATATAAAAAGGGGACGTGACTAGTCAGTGATGTACAGGATGAGTAGTGAACAAGATGTCAGTCAGCGAAGAAAGCGGAGCCAGATAGTGACTAACCACACGTTATTGTGAATAATAATTATGCCTAGTTCAAATAATTAATTTTAATAAAATTCAGTATTAGCGGTAGTACACGTGTTCTTTAAATCCACGAACGCGCCCGGCTCAGGCAATGCGGCTATGAAACTTAAAACGTCAATGTATCAGAAACGTGGTAGTCAATTTTAACCCATCCCAAACGACCTCCAAAACCGTCTCTCAGCTATGAAGCCGCTAACCTCACAATAACCTCCAAACAAACACCCCCAAACTACAAACAACTCGCACATGCCCGTTCTTTTCCTTTGTGATCCGTGGTGTGGACCTTGACACTGACAAACGCGATATCCTTCTGGCCCTGGAAAATCTCAATCTCCCCATCCACAAAATGTTTAGAATCAAATCCCGCCGCACAAACAAGTGGACACCCGCGTCATCACCGGAGACACAAACACCCTCAACCATCTTCTGACCCACGGCATCACAATTTTGGACAAGCGCCATCAGTGCACTTGTTTGGATGACTCAAAGCGCTAGTGACCCCCAGCCCCCGTCCCACTCCAATGCACTAAGTGTTACCGGCTTGGCCAGACACAATGCCCCAAAACAAGTGCCAACAATAGTAATGCCAATTCACATTGACAGCTCTTGACTGGACAGCGAAGTATAGATTAGGATTTCCCTGGAATTGCCAATATTTAAAAATGAATTATACTATTTTTGGTAAAATTATTACAACACCGCTTTTGTCTATTATGACGCAAAAGCGTATCGTAATAGCTTCAGTACGAACCCACGCAAAGTAGAAAAAAAAAATCCGAAATATTGACTATTATTATTTACCCGATATACACTGCACAATACTATTGTCAAAGCTGTAATCATAATATTAGTCCAATATATTTCCGTAACGACATTGCTCCCACAGAATTGTTTCTCTAAACGCTTAAACGACAGTTTCCCTGAGCTATCAAAAATTCATCCTCATTTCCCTTTCAATTGTAGCATATTTTCCTCCTTCCGTCGTGAGAAGTCGCAATTAGCCCCGGCACATGTGGCACGAGGACGTCTCCGCCACCACCGCCGCCGCCGCTGCGCCGCCTCCGCGCTGCTGATAACACTGTGTTTGAAATGGCATTAAGCTTGCTTCTATAGTTCTATTATATGTATACAATACTGAATACAACACTATTGTATTGTATTCATTGTATGTTGTATTGTAGAATCTTTGTCCCTTTATAATATTCATCTGTGCACAAAAGCGCCACATCGCGAGTTATCTGGCGCGCTATTGATATTTTTAACAGGATGCTTGCTGCTCGCAGCTCCGGACGAATGGAATAAAATTATTACTTCGTTCTTCGGTGAATCGCAGACACTTAACTTTGTTTGGGTTTCCAATGGGAATTAATCTCGTTGCTCGACATCAATTCATGTGTTTATATAGAAGGTAAAAATATGAATCACGCTATATAGGTACGTCTGACGAAGTAGATAAAAATATACATATTTTGTATAATATACATTCTTGACATTTTTAACCATCTTCCTCCACCGTTTGTATAAATAAATCTGATTAGTTACATCAGATTTAAATCATGATTATAATTTAACTTAATAAACAAAATAGGATACTACAATATAAAGGGCTTAGTAGATATAGCACATTTTGAAAAATCATCTATACTTACATAAACCAAGATAAGCTAAACGGCCGAGACTAAATTAGACAAGTTTATTTCTATATTGTAACGGACGTGGACCCATCTCTGTAGCGGCGTCATCAATTACTAGAATGTGCTGGATTTATACTACAACGTACACGAGTGTGACATCATCTTTTGGAATATCCGGTACAGATCGAGAGCGCCATGGAACATCTGGAGCGTCTAGAAGCATTTAGGCGCCGGTATATTTATTAGAGGAGGTTCCAGCGAAAACCAGTCTAGTGTAGTCGCATCATCGAAGATCAGTGGGTTGAGTCGGGCAGTTGGTTTTATCTAACGTGAAATAATGCGGTGAAGTAGTAAATTGTAAATAGTGTAAATAATATAAAATAGTGTTATATTAGAAGTATAAATAAATTGTACATAATCTCTATATATAAATGCGAAACTGATTTCTCACTGATCACCGCACAGCCCAGACCGTTGAGTCTTGAAAAGTGAAATTTGGTAGGTACGTAGTTTTTAGGGCATATAGGCGCACTAAGAAAGGATTTTTGAAAATTCCGTTTCTAAGGGGGTTAAAATGGGGTTAATTGGTGTCTTTAGACTCCAACTAACTTGAAAACGAAAAACGGTAGAGAAGTGAAAATTCGTACCCAAACTCGCTTTTGAAGATAACTCGACCTCTTTTTGACGATTTTCTAAAAAATTATTCACAGACGCCGAAAAAGGGGGGGAAGGGGAAAACGATTTTCATAAAAAAATTCATAACTCGACAATTCGGCATGCTGAAAACGTGAAAATTGGAATTTAGACTCAGCTTTGAAAATAACTAGACCCGTGTTTGACCATTTTGCAAAAATTTTTTTACCGACCGAGAAAAAATTAGGGGTGGTTTACCCAAAATTCCTATAACTTGAAAACTGACAGTATTGCTGTCGTGAAAATTGGGATCTAGATTCTCCTTTAAAAAATACCGGACCCGTGTTTGACGAATTTCCAAAAAAAATTTTACCAACGGCGGGAAAAGGGGAGGGTGGATTTGGGGGTACTTTTCTCAAAATTCTTATAACTTGAAGGTCGAAAATGTTACAAGCATGAGAATTGGCACTCGGACTCTCCTTTAAAATTAACTATAACCGCATTTGACGATTTTCCAAAAAAATATTTACCAACACCGAAAAAGGTACGTAAATGGGGAGGGTAGTTTTCCTGAGAATTCTCATAACAGGACAACAAATAGTGTTACATACGTGAAAATTGGGAACTAGATTCTTCTTTAAAAAGGACCGGACCCGAGTTTGACGATTTTGGAAAAAAAATTACCAACGGCGAGAAAAGAAGAGGGTGGATTTGGGGGTTGATTTTTCTCAAAATGCTTATAACTTGAAGGTCGAAAATGGTACAAGCATGAGAATTGGCACTCGGACTCTCCTTTAAAATTAACTAGACCCGTATTTGACGATTTTCCCAAAAAATTGTTACCAACCCCGAAAAGGGACATAAATGGGAAGGGTAGTTTTTCTGAGAATTCTCATAACTGGAAAACAAATTGTGTTACATACGTGAAAATTGAGATATTTATATTCTCCTTTAAAAAAGACCGGACCCGTGCTTGACGATTTTGGAAAAAAAAATACCAACGGCGACAAGAGGAAAGGGTAGATTGGGGGGTTGATTTTTCTCAAAATGCTTATAACTTGAAGGTCGGGAATGTTACCGGCATGAGAATTGGCACTCGGACTCTCATCTTAAAATAACTAGACCCGTGTTTGACGATTTTGCAAAAATTTAATTTCAAACCCAGAAAAAGGGGCGTAAATGGGGAGGGTAGTTTTCCTAAAAATTCTCATAACAGGAAAACAAATAGTGTTACATACGTAAAAATTGGGAACTAGATTCTCCTTTAGAAAAGACCGGACCCGTGTTTAACGAATTTCAAAAAAAAAACAACTGCGAAACAAGGGAAGGGTGAATTTGGGAGTAATTTTTCTCAAAATTCCTATAACTTGAAGATCGAGAATGTTCCAGACATGAGAATTGGCACTTGGACTCTCCTTTAAAAATGATTAGACCATTTGACGATTTAAAAAAAAAAAAAATTAAAAACGGCGAGAAAAAGGGAGGGTGGATTTGGGGGTGATTTTTCTCAAAATTCTTATAACTTGAAAATCGGCAATGTTACAGGCATGAGAATTGGCACTTGGACTTTCCTTTAACAATAACTAGAAACTATTTAGAAACCGCAAAAAAGGGCATAAATGGGGAGGGTAGTTTTCCCCAGAATTATCCTAACTGCAAAACAAACAGTATAGCATTATAATATGTGAAAATTTGGATGTAGATTCTCATTTTAAAAAGACTGGGCCAGTGATTGACGAAAAAAAAATACTTTTTATTATTTTTTTATTAAAAACTGCTTTAAGCCGTTGTACCAATTCCAAATATAAGCGCCAGTAAAGCCGACCCCAACCTACGCGGGCAAAGCCGCGGGTACCTGCTAGTGTTTAAATAAATAAATGGAACCCAGAAACGCTACAATATGTCTGTAACGGGCAGGCAGAAATTACTCCTATAAACTCAAAAGAATAAGTTTTCCACGACGACCGTGGGTCTCGTGGACTTCGCGGTATTTTGGTGGTAAACCAGTCACTATGTGAGAACTGGAGGAAGGCCACGATAACTACGTTCTTCTGTAATTCAAGAATCAAAGTTTTGATGTTTGATGTATTCAATGTAAAGTAAATAAAAGTTGATCCGACATGTTTGAGGTAATTTTATTGTTTTGATTTCTATTCCTTTAAAGGAAAAGATACATAAGCGTGTCCCGGCTTCAGTCAAGTGAACCATTTGTCTCCACTGAGAACTACCTGGTGCAGTGTCAGCCCCGATACGGTCAAGTGTTTTACTTATTTTCCTTTATAAACAATTTGGCGCCCGAGGTTTAGCAAAGGAAGTTGAGTTTGTGGAGATTTGTGTACTCCGTAAGCTCCGGTCGAATTAGTGAAAATATAGATTAACAGGTTGACATCTAAATTTGACAGCATTTTGGGGACTGTAATTGGTACACTTTTAAGTTATTTTAACTCAACACACCTAAACAATATATACACCGTTGGAAAGGTCTTGACCTGTTTGTGTGTGTGCGTTACGCGCTGTTGAACATACGCATGGATTTCGATGTTTTACCACTCGATCGATGGCCGCTAAAGGCAGATGGTAACATAACCTTACTTTTTGGTTACATCTTTTTTTTACGTTTATGGTAGTTAAACCTTCCGATTTCTGTGTTATTAACCAATTTATTAAGCAATAATAAACAATAAAGTGACAAATGGAAGTCGACGCCAACGAGGTAACAATTGGTTTTGTGAAGGAATATTCATCAACTTGCACACCTACATCTTTCGTCGACCTCTCAGCTTGAGTATGTTCTGTATTAAGCTAAAACTTGTTCATGTACATCTTGCCTAGATATTTTCAGGAGCAAAAAACTCAATTGTTCATGTACATCTTCTTCAGCTATTCATCCACCTGTTCTGGTACATCGGGGTGATTTATCTGTATTCGTCTTGAATTCCGCCGTTTCCGCACAGAACAAATTGTTTCATGGCTTGTACTTGGCAAATTTACTTAATAACGGTACTGCTGTCTTTTTCAGCACACTAATCCACATCTAATAAAAACTAGTCATTCACAGGGGTTAACTTAGAAATTGGGAAACTTATTATCTGGAAGATCTGGGAAAAAATTTTCTGTTTTGAAATGCAGGGACTCTCATGTATTGTGTGATTTTTTTATTTGATTTGATGGCTCTTTCCCAAGCTCTTCGTCGGTCGATGAACTCTTGACTCCCGAATTTGTTGACGATCATCACTTTTCTTTTGGCAGAGGAAAACTGAAAACTAAGGTCCCTTTTCTTACCTGCTTTCCAAAAGCAATTAAAAACACAATAGTTTCGATTTATTTAACACGATGTATAAACAATTAAATTCGCCGCAACCGTTTAACACAATGCACGCAATCAATCACTATCGGCCTTTGACCGTTTACAAACTCTCCACCAGAGGGCCTCTGCCCTTAGCTGGAATCGCGAATTAGTGACAGCATGATATTTCGCATAAAACTAAAAACATTACAACCGAAGCGAATCAACTAACAGAACGATCAACTCACTTTGTTTTGGTGTGTGTATAACTTTGACAGACCGATGTGGTGACTCACATGGTCATCGTCTCACATTAATTTATATTTAAAATTTTGGATATTGAATAACGTATTATGAATTAAGACTTCATGCAAGATGATATCGGGCCGTGGCTAGCAATAAATAGTGCAGCAACAGACAGAGGGAATCAGTCCATGTGAAGAACTTACACTGAGAAAAATAATTGGTTGAAGCAACTAAAAATAGGTTCAACCACCAAATTTTATTTGTAGCTATAACCTCAACTAAAACCTTTGCTACAGCAACATATTTTTTTTGTTGACGCAATATCTGTTACTGTAACAAATATTTTCTGTTATAAGAACCAACTGGTCTTGTTTGAAGTAACTAATACTGTTATTATCTCATACGATAATACTTTGTTGGTACAACAGTTTGCATTTGTTGAAGTAAAACTTCTTTACGGACACTTGACTTGGGGAGTAAGCTGGTGAATGTGTGACGAGAGCGTTACAGAAAGTGTGATCGGGCGAAGCGAACGATTTTACAATAATTAATTCATAGAATTTCTTTTTTGCCTTAACGGGATTTAAACCCGCGTCTTCTAGGTTGTAAATTCGCGCTTTTCTCCTTACATACATTTGCGTGTGTCAGTTTTGTAAACAATTGCGGTACTTATCTTAATCGCTACACATTATTGCCGACTTTTCGCTGAAGACACAGTGAAACATGCATTATCCAATACTGCAGACGGTATTAATTCAGGATTCTCTAGCTCTATTTATAAACTTACATAAATTAAGAGCACTTTCACAATGGCGAACAGAAGTTTTACTTCAGTCGTGTGGTCTAAAACACACGTGTATTTTTTTTTAATTAATAATGTATTTGTTCTTAAAACAAAATCTGATATGTTGGGAAAGCTATGGCAATGAGTAACTCCAATTTGCTTGCGTTGTAACATATTACAAATCCTTTCAGTTCTAAAAGCAAAATAAATTTTGTTGAAATAACTAAAAAAAATATTAATTTCTTTTGCACCTCCTTGCAGCCCTTTCCTGGCGCCCATAACAGTTTACCAATTTTACTTGACTTGTAGAAGTTTTATTTTGATGAAACCTTCTCTATATAACAAAATAATTATCTCAACTTTAAGTATATTTTCCAGGCAAGCAAATCTCCAGTAGGTTAATTAACTTCACAAAACGCATAATAGCTTTTTGGAAAACAATTTTAACACTGATACAAGTACCACGTAAAGACCTTGAATGTTGAATGCACCTGCAGACGCATCTTTGGTGTCTATCGTCTACCAACAAAGCAATAACCTTGACAAAGCTACTCGGATTGGTCGATTTAGGTAGGATTTTGGCGACAAAAATATAGTTGTTACTTTTACTAATAGTTACATAATTATTAACTACGACGAATATTGTCAGTAGCGCCAACTAATACTGTCCAACAAAATCAGTTTTGTTGCAGTTACAAATGTTACTAATGTTATTATTTGCGGAAATAAAATTCTTATTAGGACCAAGATAAACAGAGGCAACAAAAAATTTATTGGTTGATAGAACAGATCGGTGTACAGAAGTGATCCCATAAAAGGCCTAAAGTGAATTGATATAATTAATTTTGAATTGATTGTTGCAAAATATAAAATATTAAATTGTGGTACAAAAGCACCACTAACAAAAAATTAAAAACAATTCAAAAAACATATTTGGTATTGAATACGAAATTAAATAAATGTGAGTAAATGCAGAAGAAATAAAGTTCTAATTTAGAAGTCTACACCTCATGCATCGGCTACAAAATCTCAAAGACCAAAAAAGTAAAATAAATTATATAAATTGTGGATTTTTAAAGCGACCCATGGACTCCCATATTCTGAAATGCCCATTCTTTGTTTTTTCGATAATCCACGTCCCTACCCTAGATTGTACGATCTGCTAAAACTGCACCACCCTGTCTAACCCTTTTAGTTGTTTCAGCTGACATTTTTGTGTCGCTCCAACGAAGTGTGTTATTTTCTTGCGTAGACATTATCATCCATTAATTGTCTTTTCGTGTATTCGTATTTTCTGTACTCTTTGAAATGTTTTTTCTGGATCGAAAAAACATCGTTAGGTATACTTTTATAGCATCTTTACCTATTTGTCTAATTATAAAGTTGCCCCCGATTTTTCATTTCCCGCTTTTACACTGCATATAATATCATGTCGAAGTAACATGTGAGCAACAAAATTTGGGATCGCAGTTGGCTGAACCTACTAATTGTCAAACTCTTAACCTCTTTTCTCCGACTCTCAAAATTTGAATTTCTACGTCAAAACTAAATATTTATCCAACATGGGGTTGTCGTTTTTTTTCTCGTTAATTTTATTTGTTATTCTTAACCTCATTTCATCTACAATGTTAATTGGAGAATAAATGGAATTCTTCAAATGTGACCGTAAAAAATTCACATGGTGTGGGGTTGCAGGGTCTTGGTGGCCACTCATTTTCAGTATTTCTGGTAATAATTCGATCATCAAAAAAAATCTCTTAATAAGTTGATAAAAGCTCTTGTTGTGTGCGCTGTAGCCGCATCTTGCTGGAAATAACTCATCGCTACTACTTTGTCATCGTAGAGTTGCTGAGACAAAATTTCTTCTTGCCTAACAAAAATTTAATCATGAAGCGTTTACCGTCAGTATTTTAATGAAATACCTTCAAAGAAAAATGCTCCAACAATACGTCCGCGTGAAATCGCTGCCCACTTTCCGAGGATGAAAGGTATTTCCACAAAGAAATGCAGGTTCATTCAAATAAAACTAAGCTCCATCACTGAAGAAGGTTTTTTTACAAGAAATAATTGTCAAACATGTGCGAAAACCATGGGTAGTTAACACGTTGAAGAAAATCTCCTTGAGAAAATTCTTGTACATGTTAAGCGGTTAAATATTTTCCTTTTTAAGAATATTTCGGCAAGTACCATGTGACAATAATTGCACCTATAGAGATTAATGACGGATCATCCCCATATCTACCACTACCTTCTTTTCGGTTAACACTTCCAGTACCACGAAAATTTTGCAGGCATCGATTTAGAACGTCGCAGAAATTACTGTAGCTTACAACAATATCCGGATTTTCGAATGTTTCCAAATCCAGTTACTTTTGTGAAAATAGGATTCCAGTAAAAAAAAATTTTGCTCGACTGAAAATGGCATTGTACGGATTCCACTCAAGTGAACTTTTGCAAAAGACCAATTTTTTATTTCAAATCAGATTTTACAACATAATCGTATTGATCGAGTATAAACTCAAAATTTTTTATTCAGAAGCTCATGATCACTGATTTTGTTGCTCCCATGTTTAGCACTTTACCTGCTTTGATTTTACGTATCACTAGCCTAAATTATCAGAATTTCTTCTTTATCCCTAGTAAATTACCTGATTTTTGATAACATCAGAGAATAATCTCTGGTTCTCACTGGATGCGTAACGTACCCATACTACGTGACCCATTTTTTACAATTTTTACCCCCTCCCCCCCTTGGTGACCACCCGTGGTATATGCCAGGAGCCCCCCCCCTCCCCTCTAGTTTTCACGTAGTAATTCATAAATGTGGTTTTAAATCATTTTTTTACAAACAGAAAGTTAAAAAAAAATGGCTGATATCTGTCTTTATTAACACGGCGCTTGCCCCGTGATGCCAAGAGTGCGTGCATATCTATAATTACAAGTGGAAAAAATATTTTCAAAAAGAAAAAACTTATGTCAAAACATACTGTAACTGGAACTTAATTTACAAAAACCAAAATAATTTTGTTCTTTTACTCCCATTTATTTTTCATCTCAATTATCTTCAACGAACACGTTCCCAGCATAAATCCACTCGGACATATCGTAGATCACGGGGGCGGTAGCATCAGGAGTTTCCTCAGACGTGATTATTTTCTCCTCATCCACGGCCTCGACGTCAATCCACTCCACGCTTTAAAATGCTGCGCGCCATATTTGAATATAGCTCGAAAAACAGCAAAATTTCTCTAGATGATATTGACTACGTGACAAAAACCTAAGACCGCCCCTGTGACCAAGCGTAGTATTTTGAAGATCCCCCCCCCCTGAACGGGTCACGTAGTATGGGTGCGTTCCCTTACCGTCGAACCTCTTTTCTACTAATTCTACTATTGTCTACTAAGACCAAATAAAAATTCAAAGTGGACAAGACAGGCAGCGGAAGCTATAGGAATTGACACAAAAGAAAAAAAGTGAAAAATCACTCGAACCGTGCCATGGCAGTTACTCAGGTTGGGATTTCAGAACATCAAATGAACACTCAAATCAGGCTTCGATAAAGAGTTATCTCTAAGTAGATAGTGAACATCACGAGAAAATTGAACACAAAATGCGAAATGACAGTAAAGCTTGGAAGCTCCAATCATCAGCATCCAACAAAATTTCATTTCAACATTGATATATGTTTTACCGTTAAGGCGGCGTTCGTAAAAAACGTTTTTGACGAACGAGGCAAACACCGAACTTTTTTGGGAAAAAAAAATTGTCGTTGATAGTAAATTTTAGTTATCAGTTGAGTGTCGCGCCGCTATGTTATGATGGCCTGTGCTCGTAATGTTAGTGTTGGGTAATGCAAACGAAGCCCGCCGCTTGTCTGTGCATAGAACGTTTTTCAAATCCCGAAATTCCAATGTAAGGTTCTTTCGTGAGAACACAGTGCAACGTTCATTATGGCAAATTTTCTTCTCCAACTCCAGATTTCGGACCCAGATGTAATCGCGTTCTGGAAATTGAACCTGAAATTTTTAGGTATTCGAAGATGTGCTTCGAAATGTATTCGACATTTTTTGTTTACCGCACGTACACCAACAAGGATCATCCCTGATGTAAGTTAGAGCGTTTATTATTACATACGAACCCACTTCAATATTATGCATATTATGGTAGGTTAGTACAGTGCCGAGCAAATTAAAGTATACACCCATATTGATCTAGCAATCTTTTTTTATTTTACTTGTTTTAGTTGCCAAAATAGCAGAAATTAGCAGTGGCATACAACGTTAGTTTTGACAAATAAAAAATTTTTCGTGCAAGTTTTTTGAGTTTCTAGTAATTATCAGCATATTTGTCTTTGGCTCCCATGCATTGCTTTTGCATCGTGGCAACTCTCCCGAATCAGAATTTTATGCTGTAGGTGAAACAACCTGTTTTTTAAGATCGGACTCTCTGCAGCATAATTTAGTGAGCCCTCGCCCTGTATGTAAACCTAAATTCAAAGCAGACTCAAGTTTTGAGCAGCCAAAAAAACAGATAACAAAAATGTCGCCAAAAATTTGGTTTAAAAATGATTTAAAATGGGGCTAACGTTCTGAGTCGAATTAATGAAGGTTTCTAAAAATTTGTAAGAGTTTTTGCAAATTAATGTATTGTGCTAGTTTTTATTAAAAAAATCCTCACAAAATTGATAACTTGACCAACAACCAGACTAGAAGTGACTAAAGCTGAGCTAGTATTTGCAAATAGAATTAAGTCTACACATTCAGAGAATACGTTTTTATTAATAGAAAAACAAAAACAAATAACAGTAAAAAAACTCATAATAAAAGTAATAACAAAAACTTCTTAAATCTAACAAACTCTCTTAATTATTAACAAACATAAAAACATGCAGTTTAAACCTAAAAGAAAAATTTTGTGTATTAATATTTAATCATGGATCCGTTTTGATTAATGGGGTCGTCCCACAAACTTCAAAAACAGCTTTTCTAGAAACTAGACGAAAAAAATATTATACTCCTATTTTTTTGTTTATTCGAAACCACACGTTTACTAGGTAAAAAAAATCCGAAACATTTGTCTTATTTGAAACGCGCGCCTTTCTGTGACGTCAACACGGGAAAAAATTCAGCAGACAAAATTCAACGTTACTAGATGTGCGGACTAATGAGAAGCGCACTAACCAATAAGAAGGCTCCCCCGAAATGACGTCACAAGAGGCGGTAAATGTACAGCGTTTGAAAATGCGATTTTTGATACGCTTTGTTATCTCACAAAACAACTTTCTTAAAGAACAGAACACGTTTTAGGGCTTCATGTTATATAGTCTATGAGATGCTATAGGCGAATTCGTCAAATTCAGTTGAGGGGGACGACCCCATTACACTTTGCAATCTTCTGTTCATAGATAAATGTTCCATATCGAATCGCACAAGATCTTCCCATGCGTCCTCAATCGCTTTCCGCAACTCCATTCTATTTCTGGGCCTAAAGTCCCTTTTTTACAATTTCTGCCCATATATTTTCGATTGGATTGAGGTCGGGACTTTTGGCGGGCCAGGGAAGTTATTTACTTCATTTTCTACCATCCAATTTCTTACTATTCGGCAAGTATGGGTGGGGCAGTTGTCTTGCTAATATATGAATCTATTAGCTGCAAACTTTTGTGTAGTTGATGGTAGCATGATATTTTCTAAAAAGTCAATATAACCGGCTTGATTCAAACGTTCTTCTACATAAAAACAAACACCTGGGGCTTCGTGCACTTATCCATCCCCACACATTTACTCCGAATCCACCACTATTTCTTAGAGGTTGAACATCATAACGATGACCTCTAGGTGGGTAAACCCTTACTCGACCATTGCCACACGATCTAAAAATATTTTCATCACTGAAGATAACACGCCTTAAAAAATCATCGCGATTGATATACTTGCGAGCAAATGTGAGTGAATTCTTCTTTTGTGCTCTTCTGTGAGGTACGGTTCTCTAGCAGCAGAGTAGCTCTAATCCTTGTTGTTGTACGTGCGATAAACGATAAATGTTGACACACCGCCACTTCGAAGCACATTTTCGAATTAAACATTTCAGGTTCAATTTCCAAAACACGATTACATCTGGGACGTCCGAAATCTGGAGTTGGAGAAGCACAAGAATCGAACACACACAACAATACATAGCGGCGCGACACTCAACTGACAACTAAAATTTAGTATCAACGACAAATTTTTTGTCCCAAAAAAGTTTGGTGTTTACCTCGTTCGACAAAAACGTTCTGATGCGTTCAAGTTCATGTAGGCATAGACGGAGGGTAAAATATGGTTCAGAAAAATTTGAAAAAAATTGCGGATTTTAGCAAAGTGGTAAATAGAAAAAATGTTTATTTTGACGAGTTCTACTTATGGTCAAATTTTCTGCTAGGACTTCCATAACACCCTGCATATACTTGTGTCGCCCAAGCGATAGAGTAATAAAACATAAGGGTGGAACACCACTTGCGTAAAGCGTTGTACGCAACTGTCATATTCATAAGGAAGAAATTCCATCTAAACTCTTTTTATAACTGCAATCTTTATACCTACATGCCGTTTTCGTAACAAATTAATAAAGAGTAGTATTAAAAAGCTGTTTTGTGAGATAACAGCGTATCAAAAAGCGCAATTTGGGTTTGCATTTTCAAACGCTGTACGTTTACCGCCTTTTGTGACGTCATTTCGGGGGAGCCTTCTCATTTGTCCGCCCATCTAGTAACTTTGAATTTTATTTGGTGATTTTTTTCTCGTGTTGACGTCACAGAAAGGCGCGCGTTTCAAATAAGACAGATGTTTCAAATTTTCTTTTACCTAGTAAAGAATAATAAACACAAAAATAGGGGTACAATATTTTTCCGTCTAGTTTCTAGAAAAGCTGTTTTTAAAAATTGTGGGACGACCCCATTCCTGGCAAATTCAAATTCGAAACTGATGAAGACTCCATGTGTGAAGATATATTTTGTCGCACTAGTTCTCTTGTATGGTCATTGTAAATAATTTCTAGGTATGTTAATAGCTATTAACACCGCCCGCAAAGGGGCGGCTTTATTACTCTATCTGTTGGGCGACACAAGTATATCTTTATTGCTTTTTCAATTAAAAATAATAATTTGGGATAAGGAGAATAATTTGCTATAGAAGACATGTTTGATCATATTATTTTTTTAATGTAATCATCATATAGTCAAGGTAATCCCGTGTAATCATTGTGAAATCTTTTGTAATCATTTAGTAACCCGAATGTAGATACTTGAAATTGCATGAAATCCTATGAAATCCTCCGTGAAATCATGTAATCACTCATGTAGTCATATGTAATCACATGTAGTCGTATGGTAGTCACATGTAATCACATGAAATCATATGAAATCACAAGTATTCACTATGTAATCAAGTGAAATTTGTAATCCGTGGTACACCCTTTTCATCAGTGGTTACCCCCTCGATAAAAATTAACCAGTTGGATTTTTTTTCAAAACAACGGTAGGTATATGACTTATCGAATGCATTACTTTTGTACTTTTCTGAGATATCGATAATTATACATGATTTGTTCATGTCATGTTCATATCTACTGTTGTTGTTAATATTATTTTGAATTACGATTTTATATTTTATTAATAAATTAATAAATATACAAAAATACCATAATGCTTTTTTATTTTTAACAAACAAACACAGCAAACGTGATGGAAGATCCTGTAATGAGATTTACTATTTCTGAGCGCGCGCAAGCATTTTCGTGTAATTATTATTGTTGGTCACAGTCGGCATATTCGGCACATTATTATCATCGGAACTCGGCTGTATTCCCCTTCATTCCCTACTTTAAAAATTGTGGCGGGGGTAGCGTTGAGAAAAATCGGGTCGACCATCGTACGGATTCCTCTTAACCCGGCTACCCTAATCCTACGGCGCACCGTCCAGACGCTACCAGGAAATTCCGTCTCTTCACGAACTTTGACTGCTCCACCAAAAGGTGTTTCTCTCACATAGTTGACGAGAGTTTCGTCTTCATGTTCGGTTGAGATCCTGTTTATCTTCCAAATGCAACCATGGCTTACATTTAAATCGGTGACCACTTCTCTTATAAAAAAGCCATCATCCAATTTGGCGACCACTCTTGTTTTCTGAGCCTCAGTTAAAAAAATCGGGGCATTTTGGTAAGCTAAACTGTCTTTGTGACAACCGTTTTGACAGTAAATAAATGAGTGCGCTCCTGATATTTTCCCTAATTACAATAGACAAATAAGGGTGTATACTTTAACTTGCTCGGAACTGTACATGTTTCCATTTAAACAGTTTTTATTTTGATTCGTCTATCGGGTGAAGTTTTTGTGCATTCCTCACAATCAATGAACGTGGGTCCATAGGCCAGTTTTAGGGGTCAAACTATTCTTAATTTTAACTCCGTAAGGGAGCGTTTGCGAAAAAAATTATAGATAATAAAAATGTTTATTTTGTTTACTTGAGTTCTACTTGTGGTTAAATTTTCTGCTAGGACTTCCAACATCCTGTATAATAGTATATATACTACAACAGTATATATAGTAGTAAAATTATCATTTTTAGTTTAAAATATCGAGAAGATCAAATTTTATATGCTCCTCCATGTTCTTTGACATTTTAGTATTTAAATTTGTTATTAAATTAATTAAGTATCCATTAATAGTAATTAAACTAGATGATGCAAAACTTCCAAATTATAGTTATCAATCAAACGAACAGTCGGTAATCACGGTTTGTCTCACCGCCTCCGCTTGGATTATGTCCTGCACGGTACACCTGTGTGACAACAAACCCAACCTGTTCATCTATCCTATTATACAACCAATTAAACATCCCATTACACGTGTCGTTTAGTAACGGATTACACATCGATCTCGTGTCCAAGACGAACCAATGACGTCATTTATCAGACAAA
Source organism: Diaperis boleti (assembly GCA_963583935.1). Lineage (NCBI taxonomy): Eukaryota > Metazoa > Arthropoda > Insecta > Coleoptera > Tenebrionidae > Diaperis > Diaperis boleti. The sequence goes on along the minus strand of OY757247.1, from coordinate 21,475,367 downwards.
AGGCCTCTTGATTCTCATTGTATGTTTGTTCCAACGGCTTTTATCATTCTCGAATACACAGCGAAAGCCAACTCTCCTCCTTTATGATTCCATGGCTTTACTCTTTTATTTTGCAAGGAGCTGAATAGTGACAATTGAAACCGCGCTCTTTGTTCAAATGTTTTTTGTTTCCGTTAGGTGGGAGTAGAATGGCCATTGTTTAAACGTCTTACAACGTCGATTGTTATGTAATGCAGGGAAATGTCAAATGCTCGAGGCGGACTTGTTCAACCTTGTTACTTCTTGCTTCTGGTGGTGGGTCGCCGAGTTTTCTTCTCGATTGAAAAGAAAAGCGATAAGAACGGTTAATTTGAACGTTAAACAGATAGCCAATGAAGAAATTTTTCGTAGAGTGGTAAGCCATTATATTTTGGAAACAATATAAAGCTTGGAATGTTGACCTCTGTCGAAACTCTTTTCAATCAATGCTCTGTAATGGTCCCATACAAAAGATTCTCCGTTAGCAGTTAGTAGTTCATGTAATAAATAATATATGTTCTGAAAAAGACTGGATAATGAAAAATATGGATACCAGTTGCCACATTGCTACTGTGTATGGCACGCCGTTTTACTATTTAATAGACAAATATTTTTTCGAAAAAAAAGTAATTATTTCTTTTCGATTTAAAACTAAATGTTTTGGATGATTTTTTTTATGTACAGTCACGGCCATGGAATTTTAGAAAAGAAAAACGGATGTAGTCCATGCTTTATTGTCATTATGATTGACTTTTTAGAATTGAAATCTCAATCTCAGTCAATGTAAAAATGACAAGCTTTTGAAATAGTAGAAAGTTAGGTTACGAATACCTAAGGGTCCATCTGCAATTTACATCTTATGACAATAAATGATAAGTGACGGCCAAAATTCCGTGGCCGTAACTGTTCCTACATAATAAAAACGCAATACTTTTATGTTGTTACATAAAATTAAATTATTATACATAGGAAAAGATACAAAAATGGATGAATTATAATTATGCCGTATAATATAACATAATTATAATTAATTAATATTTTTCTGTTAAAATATTGATAATATTTTTATTGTCTTGGCACATAAAAATAATACATAACTTTTTAATTATAATTAGATAATAGTAGATTATATTACAAGTGACAGAAATGCTTCATTGTCAGCGCGTGAGATCTTTGAATCACGAGTGCGATAGCACGAGTGATACACATCTCACGAGCTTACAATATCATTTCGGTCACGTGTAAGATACGACGTTTTATGCCCGACGTGTAATTTCTTGTAAAAGTTAAAAATGAAAAAAATTAATGAAAGTGTCAAAATGACGTTTGAAAAAATAATTCATCATGTCTTACCATTGTGTAACCATAGTAATTCATTTATCATTACATATATCACTTGTGAGAGAAATACTCCATTATACCTTCCTTTTGCGTGGCAAAAATAGTCATCTAGATGTTAGTCGGGTATAAATGTCATTTATTTCTCCAAAAATATACTATAATTGAAAATAATAAAATTATGCCACTACAAAATAATAAATCAGTTTTATTTTATTTGAAATAAATCGAAAAAAAAAATCACATTTTTTTATGGTTTATCATAATAAAATTCGATAAATTTTTTATAAAGATGACCATGATCATAATGATAATTTGAAATAGATTTTTGCCACTGGATGAGTAAAATTCATAAAATTATTATTGTGTATCATCATAATGAATTAAAAGAATAGCGAATTTCAATTTTGTAGTAACATAATTATGATTTAAAATATCCGTCTTGAAAATAAATAAAATCATTATCACGATTTAACATTAGTTTCCTATTTATTAACAAATAATAAATTAATGTTATTTCTGTACATAATTTCAATTTTAACATTTTTAATATGTACATAATTTTAATTCAAACATTTCTGTTATGTACATAATTTCAATTCAATTTTTTTTATTATGTACATAGTTTTAACTGTGACATTTTCATTATGTACATAATGTTAATTCGAAATTTTTATTATGTAAATAATTTTCATTCGAAATTTTTATTATGTACATAATTTTAATTCGAATTTTTCATTACCTACATAATTTTAATTCAATTTTTTTATTATGTACATAATTTTAATTGTGACATTTCTATTATGTACATAATTTTAAGTCAAACATTTCTGTTATGTACATAATTTTAATTCAAGCATTTTTATTATGTACATAGTTTTAACTGTGGCATTTTCATTATGTACATAATGTTAATTCGAAATTTTTATTGTGTACATAATTTTAATTCAAACATTTCTATTATGTACATACATCATTTTAATTCAAACATTTATATTTTGTCCATAGTTTTAATTGTGACATTTTTATTATGTACATAATTTTAATTCGAAATTTTTATTATGTAAATAATTTTCATTCGAAATTTTTATTATGTCCATAATTTTAATTCGAATTTTTCATTATCTACATAATTTTAATTCAAAATTTTTATTATGTACATAATTTTAATTGTGACATTTTTGTTATGTACATAATTTTAATTCAATGATTATTATTATTAAGTACATAATTTTATTTCAAATTCAATTAAAATTCGGAATTTTATTGAATAAAAAATTTGATAAAATTCTCGTTGAAAATAAAAATAAATATCTTTCAATTTTATTTATATCACAGCATAATAAAAATTGCTAATTAAAATTATATCCCTACATAATTATAATGCTGATATTTTTGTTTACGAAATGACATAATAATAATTGAGTTTTAAAATTTAGCCAAACTCATAATTTTAATTCACTGTTATTTAATTATGTTAGTGCATAATAATTAGTTGGAATAAAATGTATGTATTAACATAAAAGTAATTCCTTCTATTTCAATTATGTTCCACATATAAATAAATCGTTTAAAATTCGTTTCTTTAATATTATGAAAGTAAAACGGCGTGCCATAACCTGTGTGTCAGTACATTTAGTCATAATAATTATTCCAATGACGTGCGCCATGTCAGTGACCATTTTGTCACATAAGTTTCATTATGATGTATAAACTATATTTTATCTACGACGGCCTTAAATCGGCTCAAACCAAACAAAAATTTGAAATTTATTTAGAACGAAGATGTAGTTGCGCGTTCAACAATTTTTCATGACTAAAGCTGACTGATGCTGACATCAGTGGTGAAAGACAAAACTGGGTGGAGGACTTCATTAAATTTGTCTTCTCCAAAAAGTCCAAATTTTGTTTATGGTGACTATATGGCCGTACAAGAGTGAGATGACTTGAGAAGGTAGGGTTGAAAGGCCAAATCCTCACTTTATTCATGGACGTCATACCGAAATAACTCCAAGAGTGATGGTGTGGGAAGGCATTGCACATGGAAGCCGAACAAGTTTAGTTGCTCTTAGGGGCACTGTTGCTGCACAACGTTATATCGACATTGTGCTATGTTCAACTTTGTTACCACATCTTCAGCGATTAAAAAAACATACTTCAACAGGACAACGCGTAATTCTATACGGCATTCAAGCCAACGACATTTATGTAAGAAAACCAAGTTATCACCGGACTTAAAACGCCAATAACCATTCTAGAAGAACTTTGACACCCGCTAGAATTTGCTTGGAATGAGCTTCCTCAATCTGACAACAATCATCTAATTTCAAGCATGTCTCGAAGAGTTGGATGAAGAGAATTATGTTACATGAAATTTTAAATAAATTTGGCTGATTTCTTTGCTACAATTATTTTTTAAATTAATTCTTTCATTCATGGTGTTGCATTTTTTTGAGTATGCGTTATTATTTTTTATGAGTATACATCATTGAATGTCATTAATTAATAAATGAATGAACAGATTACACTTTCATCCGTCGTCGGATTTTTTAACAATTCCTTCTTCAATTTCGCCACCACCATTATTCACATTTTCATTTTTCGTTGACACACATTTTTCGAGTCTTTCCGTGTCAAAATATGAGATCATAATGATGGAAGCAGAAATATATGAATACTGCTTTTGTCACGTCTGGAATATCACGTATCATCAAATAAAACTATAACAGAGAGCCTTTGAGAGTTTGGCTGTAGAGCGAAATATTTAACTAGGACTGTGAAGGGCTGTGAGGGGTAGTAGGCCTATAAGGCTGGCTGACCTCCACCAAGTTGGGAGGTTCCAGGTGTCCGTCTCAAGTGTTAGCCGGATCGTAGCTGTAGCTCCTCCATTGTAGATCGAACTTCAGGTAACCGGGAAGTTACGACTGTCTAGTGCCACTTCAACCGCAGAGTGTAGGAAGATTATGTAAGAGTTGTAGTAATATCTAGTAATAGCCTAGCTGAACAACCGACAATATTTGTAACCACTAGTCATTTTGTATTAACTTGTAAATTGTCATAACCGAGCACGAAGGGTCCTGACTCACTTATGTAAATAGAATTATAGTTAAGTCATTGTGTGTGTTCAATGCACTCTATGCCTGATTCTCCACCGCAGCGAGCCATCCACTCTCCGTTATCAAGCTGAGTTAGTAGCCGCTTAGTTTTGTTGAGTTACCAGTCCACCCCAGATGAGTAGATGGTTGAGATAACTTTTGTTTTTTTAAACAGGGTGTCCCACAGTTACCGCCCCATGGGTGAAGGGCTAATAGTCCACAATGAGTTTGAACAAAATCGAAATTAAAATTGTCCAGACTATCATAGTTTAGAAACTACAGAGGTCTAAACTTGACCATTAATCAGCAGCATCGCTCATTTTTGTTACGGATATCATAAAATGTTTGCAGCAGACTAGCTAATATGATGTTGGTCGTGAAATTGTTGCAAACTACATCCACTTATTTTTCAGTAGTGATAATCTCAATTTTGATCCTTGAAATCATGTATGACTCAGTATAGCTAATGTTTTATTTTTAATTAAATTTTTCCTGTTTCACAGTTAATTTCAATTGTTCTAAAACTAATAATGTGTTCCCACATTGCAACCTTCTGGTTTTTTCTCAACTTTTCATTTCCTAGAAGTACACATTTGGAAGATTCTAGAAGTAGGCCAGCCAATCAGCCAAAAGAGCCCTTTAGAAACAAAAATAATTGTCTTTGTCTACACCGTGATTTTTGACATTTGACATTTGATAGACGTCAGGAGCGAAGACAAGCAATGGCGTCTTGTTTACTGCGGTTAAAAAAATAAATTTCATAAAATCTGGTATTTATTAACTTTATCGATGACAAAGTGAAAATAAGACTTAAGGGGCATTTCGCAAGGACGAGCAACTACTGCGTGAGAGTGATCAACAAGTTCGAAGTCTGACATAAGTAGTAGGACATAAACAAAAATCCACGCGAGACACAGAAAAAGTACATTCTCTGAAACAATGCTTTCTGTTCAGAAATATTTGCAGCGGCCAGTTGTGAAACCCAAAGCACAGCCAAAGGGTCATAAACCTCTACCTGTCTAACGACCCAAATGCTAGCACAAAACAAATACAATATTCTAAATTCAACCACCACCCGAGACGATATTCGGGATTATAAAAGTATTATTGATCGGAGTCGATAAAATTACTATAATATATTTTTTAAATTTTGTCACAATGTTGTCCCAAAAGGACATAATTATCTTTTTCAATCTGCAAAAGAACATACAAAATAAAATTGCTATGAAATAATTTTTTTGTACTTGTCGACAACAATTCCAATAGATACAATCCATACAACCAAGTAGCAATAATTGTTAGCACCAGTAATTGCCAATTGCCCCTGAACCTGAAAGTAATGATAATTATCTTCTTGCTTTAGTTTAACCCCATTTTGGTCTATTTTTAAGTAATTAATTTTTTCTTCATTGACTGCTTGTTGGGGATTTAAGTCTCGAATGGACCAAGGGCATTTTTTTTCCACAATATGATCTTGATCAATAATTCCATCCGGACTGGCACCGAGAAAACAATTTTCCTATAAAATAATATACATATAAATTCGTTTTCATCTAGATGAATTTCTGTCAGACCGTAATTTTCATCGGGTGGAGCAGCAGTCTTTATTTTTTTAATTGGTAGAAATAACTCTGCGAGTTTTATTATACTCGCGTTTTCTTTTCAGTCTCGCGATATAGTTTTTAGCGAATTTTCCTGGACTACAACATTTTCCTGTGGACAAAATATTCTTCCTTTTTATTATATGAAATTGTCGCCTATAAATTTACAGACGATAGAATTATAAGTTTCTGCTGCATTATTTTTCATATTCAAAATTAGACTATGCACATTTTGAACAAGTCTTTTTCCACACGACTCAATGTCGTCAGAAAGGCCTGACTCGATCATGTCTGGAACTGTGTTGATGGGTTCGCGATGCAAAGTTTTTTTTAACACACTGCTGCTTCTTTTGCCAGCGAAGTTTTGTTGCTCTGTTATTAGTGATGTAATTATCTATGTTAATTAAATCGAAAAGAATATACTCCTCACATTGCAAAATTTTATAAAAATATCAATCAACGAATCAAGTAACATACCAACCGATCTGTTAAGAAAATAGGTGTAATTGAAAGCGTAATACTAGGTAGGAATGAAAATTTCGGGTTTTGGACATTTTCAATGCTCATTTCTACATCATCGTCCAAAAAAGCTAACTTTTACAAGTTCTAAGATAACAGGGCCTCTCCGTCCCGCATAATTTTGTTTAGGTATAGGTCTAAGATTTTACTCGGACTGTACACGGCGAATTTGTAGCATGGCTGTATAGGTGGAGCTACTTTCTTGACGTAGAAATCAACAGAACAGGGTTTTATTTAAAACATTATTACATAGTTGTATTTGCGCTTCCATCTTCAATAATGTAGCAAACAATAAGAAAAAACTATAGGCAAGGCGATAAGCATGTTTCTTGGTAGGTTTTGCATATTTAGCAAAACAGTTTTGAAAAAAAATAATAGGTAGGTTCTAAAGCAATCCTTTTTCTACAACTATTCAAAATTTGAAGATCATTGATCAGTGATTAACAATACAGCGATTTTTATAAATGTACACTGCAAACATGCGGTGAGAGAAGCGCCTTAACCGAAACTTGTGTAATGCCTCAACTACGTCCCTGTATATAAGTCCGAAATCAACATGGAAATGATCTACGACCGACGCTCAAATTTGCAATTAATTCATTTATGACAGACCATTTTAACATTCAAAAGTAGTAAATATTAATGATATATTTTAATGATATATTTTTATTCTTTTAATTGATCCGAAGGAGATCCTCGTGATTCCAACCTTCACGAGGTTCCTTGCTAGTCAGATGTTTGAATCGGACATCGTAGCCTCTCCCCAAAACCATGGGGTGAATCAAGTGTCAACGAATACCAAGAATAATATGTCAAACGCAACGACCCCAAGATAACTGCCTTCTGCATTCCGGTCGCAAGAACTTCTGCCGGCTTTTGGCAGGCGGGCATGATCTTGAGAGAAGAAGAAGAAGAACGAAGCCTTGATGCCTCCCATTTTTCCTCCTCTATTATAATTATATTTGTAAGTCATTAACAATTTAATGACTTATTGTAAATGTCGTATTCAAGCTCTGAATTTCGTTTCTCTACCTGTAAAGTTTACTTCTAAAGGGCGCGACGCCAGCGCACACATTATTTTTTTTTTATTAAATAACTGAAATTAAATATAAATTAAATTGCAAAGGCCGCAGGCCTGCCTGGAAAACCCAAAATCCTCATTAATATATTATATGTCTCAAATCTCTGTGTACAACTAACTTGGTAATTTATTCTTGTTACGTTTGTACAACCTGTTTTTTTTTAATCTAGTTACTTTTGATGTCCTTTAATAATATTGGCAATGCACTAGAAAAAATTTGAATTGTCAAATTTGTGACAATAAAAAATTTTGAATCTGTTTTTAAGTGTTTCACAAAATTTGTTGAAAACAGCGGACGCACATTAACAAAAATCCAGATTGCGGAAACAGTGGCAGAAATATTTTCGGTGATTATTATTTCTAATTATCTAAGTAAATTATTTGAATAATTATCGTTTTATCCAACACCAGGTCTCAAGAAGCATGTACATGTACTTACGGCAGAAACAAGACAAAATTCGAATTTGAAGTGTTTACACACATTTGAAGTGTCGGTTTTGACCACGTTTTGACATAATCAAACTTAACCTAACTTTGTGTAGCCCATTTCACACTGTAACGGTGATTGAAACAGAAAAAAATTTGTAACTAAGAGTTGTCGTTACACACATAAACATGGCTTACTTGATAATGATGCTTGTGCACGTTGATTTGAGACGCATAATACTCATCTCATCTCTTCACTTACACCACGCATTGCAGCGACAGCAACCGTGTCTTGGTTGAAAAGTGGTCTGTATGAGTTAACCCCTAAGGCCCGTACAACAATGCAACCGGACCGTCGCGTAATATGTCTGGACCGCAGTAACGTAGTCGTATAATAGTAGTTAAGCAAGTTGAGAACATGCATTTAACGACCACAGTAGCGTTCTAATATCAATAAACCTAAGTTGCGTGTACTTTGTGCATAATTTTTCAACATTCCAACTTCTGATTCTTCGAACCAAAACCACTCCATTAGTCCTTTGACAAGAAACAGTACCACAACATTGTTTTGGTCCTTCGAGTTGGATCTAAACGTCTTGCGTGTTTCAAAAGAAAAATTTTAAAGCTGTTAGTTTAATTTAACTTAATTGTCGTACACCTGAATTTTGTCCAGAAAGCCTAAAAGCATAATTTGGAATACGTTTTGAAACCAGTGTTGCGCTTAGCGACAAGGTAATGTCACGGTCTGGACTGGAGTGAGTGTTCTCGATCCGTACCTGAACAATCGCGAACCGCGTTTCCGAGCTTTTTCTTCCGTCGCAAGCAATAGTCGGCATTGTTTATTCCGGAAACAAAAGCTGCATTGTAACAAGGAAATAAAGAATCTCGGAGGCACAGGCAACAGAGGCAGCAGGTATAATGCTTTATAAAGCACTCATGTGGTAATTGTAATTTATTCTATTTATAATGAACAATGGCGAGTAATCCTCGCCGCAAAGACCTCAATATCCCGCTTTCTCTATATTCCAATTTCTAATTAGCTCGAATACGAAATTAGCCAAACAAAAGGTATATATAACTATGTAGCGCCGGTGTATTGCTTGATAATAGGAGGCGAACCGGTTGTTTCCGTTCTTCATTCATTTCTGTGCGATGAGCACAAACAATCGCATGACACTGCCACATTGTGCCGCCAACAATGGACCGCCACCAAAGATGGCCGCGCAAAAGCCGACTCTGCACTGCTCTGTTCTGTTTGTGTGGTCAGTATTGCGAGGCTATTGTGACAAGACAAAACATTCTTGTTACAATGAAGCAAAGATACTATGAAGCACCGGAGTTTGGCGGGGCCGAACCCGGACCCGCAGGCTGCCCGGACCACGGAATTATGCTGTTACAGGAAAGCTGGATCCAACTACCGGTCCCTAAAGACCGGACACTGGAAAGTATTTCGAGGTTTTCGGCATAAACAATACAGACCGGTAGGAAGCGGCTTTGCAGTAAGTTAGCCAAATATTCCTACTTAAATATTACATAATTAGATAAGTAGAGAAACAAAGAGGGCATAAAAATAATTAACATAAGAAATGTTTATTATAATAAATACAAATGTAGAACCAAAAGCGAGGGCGCGGCTGAAATTCTATCAGAAATCGATACATTTTTACACTAATGGAGATGAATGTCTAATAGGAAAAACAACATTCCCTTCTCCTGCATTCATATCTCCAAATACGTTGTATCTCACCGCCATACTGCTGCCTCGCCGTGCCTCCTCCTTGTTTCTCGTCGCCACATCGCCATAAAAAACATACAACAAAAAATGAACTATCCAAGACACAATAATCACTACCAACACAACAAATGCAACAAGTCCCGCCAGATATTTATCCACAACAATCGTTTTTCCAATTTTGACATTTATGTGTCCTTCGATGATCCGAGACGAGACTGTGACCAATATTATCATCAACAGGAGACCACAAATGGTTCCCAGGCAGAGAAACACAGTCTCAGTTATAAGATAAACAAGGACGATTTTCGCGCTGTCCTGAAAAATTAACGTCAGTTTCTTGGAGTAAGGATAAGTGCGCAGGTTTTACCTAAATGGAGTTATTTGCGCCTGCTGTCAAAATAACACGTTTGCTCTCGATAATATTTTTTTTTCAGCTTTCAGCAATTCTTCCATTCTTCTATTTAAAATATAATTTATTTTATAACTGAATCAAACTTGTGGTTCAGATACTTAACACTTTAGACAAAAGACAAAATACTATATACATAATTTTGTTTTTTATATAGTACTTATTAAGGTACCACAACAAGCAATTTGTTCTTTTGTTAATTCATATAAAACGTATAAAATTATTAGTCAGTAAAGAATCTAAAACTTCGTAGACTAGCATGAGTAATTCTACTGATAAGTGATAATGAAATTACTATCAATGTAATTTAAAAAAAACGGAGAGGTTCTTCTTTTCTAAAGGCAGAAATAAATAATTAAGGCAAGGTACGTCCTGATAGTTCAATGAATTGGTCATGATAAACTATCGATGTAACAAGAAAACGGAATATACCACAGTTAGAAATTTAAAAAAAAATCTTCTGTCGCACTGGAGAATTTTTACCTATGAGCAGTACGTTAAATATAAATGTACGATAGTAGAGGTCGAACCTTCCCCTTATGTCAAGGCGCAAATAATCCCATATACGTATAAACCATGATTAACACGAGCACATAAATATAACCAAATCTGATAGACACAAATAATTGTCTAACCTTAATTATTCCAATTAAAAGAAGTGCGCCGGCAAAGAAGGAGATTACACCACCCGCTATTTGGAATGAACTGACCATGTAGATTCCCACAATCAGATTGAGAAGGCCGCATACCTTCAAATGGAGTTTAGATTTAGCCACATAAGCATTTCGGTACTTACCAGGTTTACAGTTGATATGAAATAAGCAACGAATTTTGCGGATTTCGAACAGTCATCGGGCATTTTTTATTTTGAACTAGCGTGGATACATGAGGACCACCAACTTCACAATTAAATCGTAGAGCTGACAGAGCTGGCACGCAGCGTTTCTAGCAGTCTAAATATATTCGAACATATTTTAAGGCGAAAACTAAAGAAATCTTGAAGACGCGATTTGTTTGGCTGGTGGTTTCCGTTAGGTGGAATTTAAAAAAAAAACAGTCAAAATCTTTTTTTTTTTCTTATTTTCCTAATCAGTTCCTAAGTACTGTTAGGATATACTTGGATCCACTAAAAATCTGCACTAAATTTAGATCTTAATTTCAAAATAAATGTACAATACATTAATACATGATAATATTATACCTCTACATTTATAGTTTATTCCGACACAAGTGCGCTGTCAAGACACTTTTCAGGGGCGAGAGAATTTTTGAAGCACGAGGCGTAGGCCGAGTGTTGTAAATGAGCCGGAGCCCCTGAAAAGTGACAGCGCATGAGTATTCAACATTTTTTACATCAGGCAAAATGAGAAAAAAAAACACGAATTAACATCAAATTTTGAGAAACTAATAAAAAATCGTAATATGTAATACAGTCTTTATTCAACACTATTTACGTAAGTATGTATTAATTGTTTTTACATTGTTTCGCTTACCAATCCAATACATAGCGAAACAATGTAAAAACAATTAATACATACTTACGTAAATAGTGTTGAATAAAGACTGTATTACATATTACGATTTTTTATTTGTTTTGTTTAACTGTGATTTTGAATAAAAAAAGGTCTGATTAATAAAAAAACGGAATAATTTCTTTATATAATAGTATGTTATTATACAAGTTTCACAAGACGGTTGATTGTAGCACGAGTAGTTAAGGTACGAGTGCTACAATTTCGGCTTGTGAAACGCGTGTAATATACAATTTTTTCGAATTTGGCTTTATTTACTGAAAAACTCAAAATTTGTGATAAATTGATGACTTTGGGACTTTTGAATAACACGAGTGGTATTTCAGTATAATTGGTATTTCTGCTAAATGACGTTTCTGATTTGGAGGTTAGATTTGGAAACTTTTGATTATGCAGACACAAGCTGTACCTCACGTTTGATTGCCATTTTTTCAATTCTGGTCTTTACCAATGTTTACATCTAATCATGGAACGAAAGTCATTTACTTCTCTTTGGTTTATTTTCGTTCACATCTGGTTCACATCTGTCATATGGCGCGATTAGTTGACGTTTATAACGTCGTTGTCGCGGTCCAGTTGCAAAGTTGCAGGCAGCATTAAGACAAGAAAAGTTACCAAAAACAGAATTATAATTTAGATCATTATGATTCTGTTTTTGGTGTTATAATTTGCAAATTATGAAACCAAATTCGAAAAAATATTTTGCGTAAACAGTACTTGTTCATTATTGTGCGGTCTAAGATGCCCCTGATTAAATTGTCCGAAGACAAGTTGTGATAACAAAATCCCAACCTTAATAAAGGTTATATTCTTTTCACCCTATTGTTATTGAATTATTTTTTTGTTTTTCCAGGGATTAGGGCAAGAAGTAAAAGAAACTAGGTCAAATTGCCGACGTTTCGTTGACCATTTTTTTTGTCAACTTCTTCAGAGGTTCTCTAATAAGTTAAAATTCTATACATCATATACTACACATTAAAAAGCAATTACATTCACTCACATCGCCCATCACCATGGCTGAACTAATCTGATAATTTTTTTCATAAACCCCTGAAGAAGTTGACAAAAAAAATGAAACGAAACGAAACGTCGGCAATTTAAGCTAGTTTCTTTTACTTCTTGCCCCAATGCCTGGAGAAAACAAAAAATTAACTTATTAAAGGTTTGCCCTTGCAATTAATTAATGGTCATAGCAAATGCTAACATGATTGGAAATTAGGTTCGTTTAAGGAAAATGGCATGTACCAGAATACGTCATATGAATCCTGGGAAGTAAAATACGTTTCCGTTGATCGTCCGGTTCAAATTTCGCAATCAATTGTATTTTGATGCAATCGTTTAACATGCGTCGCCCTTATTTAAATTTCGTATTAACAAAACAATTTTTACATTTTCTTTCAACACCAATTTATGTGGACGCAATGCAGTGGGAGATAATGAATTTAAAAACTCAATCGGCAACCGAATCACAACTGCTGTAAACGTGCTCTATACCCGGCATTTGTAGAAGAACTATTGTTTTTAATAAATGCGAAATCTTCATTTTTGGGAGCCAAGATAACACACCGTAAAATTTCTGAAGATATAAATCTTTTTTCGGTAATTTATTTTTATGATAATGTATTACTGTAACCCTTGATCTCTTTCCACTAACGTTTATAACACCCCGAGCGTCCCGATGTAAATGCCAAGTCTCTGAACCACTTACGCACAGAAACCTTAGGGGAGGGGCCAAGCTCTTAGTTCGCCAGCTTGTTTCTTAAAACAATTCTTGCTCATTGAAGTTTGTGACTGAAATGGACGGTCATCCGTGGAAAAATTACATGCAAATAATAATAATCAATGAACCTGTGAAATTTTTGAAAATGAAAAGTAATCTACCGGTGTATCTTATCAATGTCTTTCATTCATTCTTATCAATTCTCGTAAATACTGTAGCGTTTACAGGTTCACAAACTATATTTTATAATACAGTAGAATCCGAATAGTGCGACTTCGTTTATAACGACCAACCGCTTTTAACGACGTAAATGCAACCTCAAGTTTGGTTTTCATAAAACATACTGCGAAAGTATATCCGTTTAGTACGACTCCGGTTAAAGCGACCAACCGCTTTGAGCGACGTAATTTATTGAAAATCGTCCGGTTAGAACGACGCGCGTCTGAAAACAATTCATAAGTTCAAGGATAAATACTTCGCATTATGTATCTTTTGCCGCCCTCACACCCTTCCTTGTCAACAGACTCGACCTCCCCTCTCAAGAGCCAAAATTTAAACTTGGGCCCGTCCTGGACCCGTTCGGTCCCGAATTTTACCTACGTTCTTATTATGACACAAAAACCAAAAAAATTGTATATTGTGCAACTAGTGCGGCAAGTTGTCGATTGCCTACGAAAGCGAAGTTGATCATTCGCTTGAGGGGGCAATCGACAACGCCGCACGAGTTGGACATAGGTACTATTTTTTATTGCGAATGCGGAATAAATCCCAATATAAAATTGGACTCCAAATTCAGTTTTCAGTAGTTTGTTTATCTGAATTTGCGTGCGACAAGTAAACTTTGCACACCTAAATTAATAAATGGGCAAACCGTTACTTTGCAACCATAACCAAGGTTGCAAAGATACTATTTGTCTACATGAGCAATAAAAAAAAAAATCGCAGATTTTCTACACCAATAAATATAATAATGTAGATAAATAAGTACATTATGTTCAATTTTAATATTAAAGTTTACTTCATTGAAGATTTTGTTTTCTTTTCATTTTACGCGCATATTATGTAGGTATTTAACCAGCTTTCCACCTTCCGTTTTGTGCGTCGTCCGTTTAGTACGACGTAATATCGCCGGTCCCTTGACCGTCGCTTTATCCGGATTCTACTGTATATTTATTTTAACAAAATATTGCAACAACACTTGTCTATGTACAGATTTCAGTGACGGAACGGTTATTTATTTAAACACTTATTTAATCACACGGATTGTGTCGCCCAGTAGTTTCGACTTCCGACTGACTGATTTCGCGTCGTATTTGTAAGGAAACGGCTTCTGGAGTGCTCCTGGTAGACTTACTCCAGAACGTTCTCGGTCGTATGAGTTGGCAATTAAATCATCACGCGTTTCTTCCTAACCGTAACAATATGTTAATTCCAAACCCCTAAAGTATTATAGACACACAAACCTTTGAAAATTATAGCAATTCAATTATTACTTTCGTTATACAATTACGTTTATTTTAAATTTTACATTCTTGTTATGTACCATAGGCACTTGGGAACTGCTTGATAAACAAATGTAAAAAAAATTCAACCAAAAATTCAACCAGCGAATTCTCTATATCATACGGTTGGATGTTTGTCTTCTTTTCTCCCAAATAAATATTTCTGCACAAATCGTTTATATTCGAAATTTTCAAGCAGTTTAACATTACTAAATTATGTTTTAAGTTACAGCCCAAAGCATTTATCTTCAATTTCTTGATTTTTACTGAACTCGATAACACAATACACAATCAATGGAAATAACAAAGTCCCACTTTGGGAACTATTGCCAAGATCACCGGTACAAACGTTCGAATATTATTTAGGATAAAATAAGAGGATATTTTTCAATGTTCCAGCACAGGATGAATGGTGACTGGAGGCATTACGCTGAAAGCATATCCTCATCTCATAACCGCAGGATCGCCCTAATGGAACAGACGTCTTTTTATTTCGCAGCTTTTATATTCAAAGTAAGACACTGAGATTTATAGGGCACATAACTCTCGCACTTCATGCCGATTGTACATTGTACGGGACCATTGGCCCGAAGACGAGGACGACGGGGAATTTCGAGACAAATTTACACGATTGTGAAAAAAAAAATAGGATTCTCAGACTCCTTCGGATAATCATGTAGTGGCAGAAAATTATATGAATATGAAACACTGATATTTTCCACTGTTATTATTTGTGCGTAAAATATAAAAAATGTAAAAAGATTGACCCATATGTTTTTTGTACCAAAAAAAAAGATATATTTGCACATTATAATGGTCTTACTATATTGCTGAGTTCTCGTTTATACCATTTTATTACCATTATTATACCATTATTTATAATTATTATTGTAGAATCACCTTGTAGAATCGTCTCGTTTGTTGAGGTAGACAACTTGCGATCCAACCCGTTCCCACCTCTGGAATCCCTCAATGATCTTGTTTAGCACCCTTTCTATTTTTACTATTAAATTTATAAATTACATTACGAAAATATTTACTTTCAACTGCCTATTATTTGGTGACGACAAAAGTGCGACATAAAATAACAGCAATTGAACTCTGTATGAGTTTACAAAAAGATTTAGATGCTCTTATGACTTGGGGTTCATTATCACTTGTTTCTTTTCCATATTCATACCACTCTAAAACCGTTTACTAAAAACTATGGTCATTGAGATGTTTTTTCCTGACACTAAAGATAGGTCAATGTAACCTACTCGCTCAATTTTTAAGATAATATAAAACTCCGAAAAACTTTACAGTAGAACTCACACTAAGTTAAGGCTTAAGAGACGCCAAAGGAAATTTCTGATTCCATACTTTCATTTTTAATATCAAAAACCATCTGAAGGGTCTTCATATAAATGATATTGGAATACTTATCCAGGATGCTTTGAACCTCAAAATGCTCGATCTACCTCCATGTCTATCAAACAAACAAACAAATTTGACCTTGATTAGCCTCATAGAAGAATTTAAGAAGCTTTAAAATAACATTGCAGGAACCAAATAAGTCATATTTTATGATAGCCATAGAAACAGTACTAAGACATTTTTTGAAGACGTACAAACATATATATTCAAGAATATAAAAGTCAGTAATTAAAAATCACTATATACAGCATTTAAATAGCAACATAGGATGAAAATAACCTTTTTGAAAAGAGCATTTTTTTCTGAATTTAATTAATGAATGATCTTGTCTGCAGCAAAAAAAAAACTATTTTATTTTTCTGGAATAGCATTACATTTACGCCTGAAAATATTAGTATTATTTTTGCTGCCGGACAATAATTTTCTAACAGAAGTATATCTGAGTCAAAAGCTAAAAACTAAAGATTAACGAAAAATGTATAATATAGTTGTTCAGTCGCCGAAAAGAACGTCCAAGAAAATGTGCATTGCAAATAAATCAAATGTAGTTTCTTTTCAGTAGATTAAAAATTACGATGACAGTGTCAGTTTAATCAAAGATATATTATTAATAATAATTTACACAAGTCAAAATATTAAAAATCTTGGATGTTTTGATTTTTTGGTGTACCTACTCGATTTAATTGAAATTGACTATAGATGAGAATATTTTTGTTTTTAACGCATTTCATTTATCACGTCTAGGTTTAAAAAAAAATCCCTTTTTGCTTTTTTATTAGTGATGACTTTTAGTACAACACAAAATCTTGACGTGATTCAATTTTTCATTTTAAATTCGGCAGTTGGCTAGTGTCATCATACTTCTTATATATCCTTAAGGATAAATCAACTGAGAAAGCAATTTTAGAGTTCATCGAAAAAATTGGACAATGTTTTGAAAGAGGTGAGTATTATATGGCAAACTTTTTAGACCTGAGCAAGGCGTTTGATTCAGTCGACCACGAGATCTTAATTCGAAAACTTTTCTTTTATGGTTTCCAACCGGAAAGCACTAGATGTCAATGGGAAGTACTCTGAAGAAGGTCAGATAAAGTACGGGGTACCCCAAGGCTCAATATTAGGTCCGATTTTGTTTATAATTTATATAAATGATATGCCGTCTTATATCTCTGATTCTGATACCATAATCTATACAGATGATACTACCATAGGACACAGTGGAAAGTCAAGCTTTAGTTTGTCAAAATCCCGGGAATGGTTTCTAGCCAATAAACTTAGCCTCAACAAGGACTGAGGAATATCGGCAGAGTAAAATGTTGTAATTATGTTTATTTTGTACCTTTCTTCTATTATTTTGTATATTCTTTATGACGAATGTAAGATTGTTTACAATCATTAACAGAATAAACCTTACTTACTTACTTACTCAAACTTTCCTGTTTCTGAAGATTAAAAAAATGGTTCATTAAGGATAGAAATTTTGATGATGGTGGGATATGGAGACAGAAACAGAAGTAATGCAGAAATCGTCAGAATTTTTAACGAGGATAACCCAAGACGAGATCCGATTGTTAAATCGACTGTTTTCAAAACTGTGGAGCGATTTAACGAAACCGACAGCGTAAAGGAGCGCCGAAAAATTATTGGTAGGCCTAAAACCGCAACCAATAATGAAACTGTTCTTAACCTTTTGCTACATCTTGAAGAAAATCCCAAAACTTCAGTGTACCAATTGTCTCTTACTCACGAAATAAGTCAGAAATCCATACAACGCATTCTTAAAAAAGAACATTATCATCCCTACAAGATGCAGAAGAATTAAGTGAAGATTTTGATAGACGCATAGAATTTTGCGAAATAATGATGAATCGAGTAAACGAAGATGGTCAATTTATTAACAAAGTGCTATTTTCTGACGAAGCTACATTTTGCCTAAATGGTCAAGTAGGTAAATCGGCATAATTGTAGATATTGGTCCAATCACAATCCTCATTGGATGGAGGAACTACACACACAATATCCACAAAAAGTAAACGTTTGGTGTGGCATTATTGGCTGACATATCATTGGTCCTTTTTTTTATAAATAGTAACTTGACTTCGGAAAACTATCTCGAATTACTACAGAACAGATTGTTCCTGGTCTTACACAGCTTTTTCCAAATTATGACAGACGAAATGTACCTGCCAGCAAGATGGAGTTCCACCCCATTTTGGTCAACAAGACCGACGTCATTTAGATGAGGTGTTTCCTGGCAAGTGGATAGGCAGGAGAGGGTCAATTGAATGCCCGGCAAGATCTTCTGATTTGTCACCTCTCGATTTTTTTTGTGGGGTCATGTAAAAAGTAAAGTTTATGACAGAAGACCACTTGATCTTGAAGATTTAAAGCAACGAATAAGAGAAGATATTGCAAGCATCACTCCCAACATGTTACCCAATGTGCTACATAATTTTGTTTATAGAATTCATTTTTGTCAAGAAATTAATGGTCAACATTTTGAACATTTTTTTTAGTTATACTGTTAGGTTTGATGGCATATTATTTTCTTACAGCACAAATAATAATATTTGCAGCCGTGAGTTTAATAATAATATTAATTTAGAAAAAAATTATTAATTATTTTTTTGAAGACAAAAACCAAAAAGTAGAATTAAATTAAAAAAAAAAAATTAAATAGCACATCGTTAAATTCAGAAAAAAAATGCTTTTTCCAAAAAGGTTATTTTCACCCTATGTTGCTATTTAAAAAAAAAATAAGTTGGTTTTGTATCTCGAAAACAAATTACAGTGCAACTATGAAAAAATTACACCAAGTAGATATTATAGACCCCTATATATCTGCAAAATTTGGTTAAGATGGGACTAACAGTTTTTGAGATATTCAGGTGTTTCCATACTTTTGCGCTACCCTGTATAATGTTACCTATAGAGGCAGATAGTGTGACGTAAATGCACTGGTGGGGGAACCAAAACCTTTCCAAACAATGAGTCATCCTTTCCATTCCATGCTTTGAGCATTTGAGGTTATGTAAAAGTGGTTTAAATCAACGTACATTTTCTGAGTTTAAGAACACGTTTTGAAGACATGGTTAAACGTGGGTTAAACCAGGGAAGTTAAAGCTAACCACACTTGGATGAAACGTAAAGTAAATGAGAACAAAGATTACAGAGAATGACAGTAACCTCACTATTTCGAGCCAGCTGTTGACACGTCACAAGCACGTGCGTTTGTTTGGAAAAGTCCCTACTCTCAGTGACGTCAAGACTTTTACAGTCTATTCTCTCTCTTTTTTTGGTTTGTGCTGAAACGCGATCTGATAGAGAGTTCTGAATTGCAGCTTGGTGGTGGTGTTATGAACGGCACTGAGCGCCGTTGGAACGCCTTCCCCGGTCTAGGAGTTGGAAGTATTCAACTGGAGAATTTCGGAGCTCGGACAGAACCCAACTGAACTCTGACCCTCCGCGAAATCGTATTTAAAAGCTGGGATCTCTCTAATTGGTCCTTGATGTGGAGCTCAGCCATGTTTCGTGCTGACTCGCAAGAATTCTCTGAGCTAACACCGTCGCCTATTGAAGGTCAACTTGGAAATGCATTGTTGCGTCAGCTCTAACGTCACCTCATGGTGACACTAGTTTTAGCTCAGATTCACGCATGCCACAAATAATGATGAGGTAATGAAAATCGATGATATTATTAGGTATAACGTATCGAACATAAAATATACTAACCGAGAGATCAGACGTAGTCATTCCTTCTGAACGACGCCAAACATCACTTCGTAAAACAACTGTAATTAAATTAAATTCTCAAATAATTTTAAGTCCTTATAGTAACGACGATCTTATTTTGAACAACTTAAACAGAGTATTGGTAAAAACGAAAAAAAAAACATTTATTAACTTTGGTGTTTTTGTACTTTTTGGAACGACAAATTGAAAATCGAATTCTAATTAGAATCTGACAAGGCTGCAATTGATACATCAAGCGTTCAACAAAAATCGACGACGAAGCAAGCGTTGGAATCTTCAAGTCATGTCTGCATTTAGATCACACGCATGTAGTGCTAGTTACGGGTAAACAGTAACATGTCATTCTGAACGTGGACCGGCTAGTAAAGTCACATTGTTTTGAGCCTATCGACTCCCGGAGCTCGTAAAGGTATATCGTTTCCACCTTTGACTTGAAAGGATACGGCCTTAGAGGCGTTCAGGCATAATCCCACGGATGGTAGCTTCGCTCGAGTGAGTGTGTGAACTAAATGTCCGAACCTGCGGTTAGTCTCGTACTGAGCAGCACAAAACAACTAACTGAGGAGGATTACTATCGCAACAACGACTAACCTCAAAACAAAAGTGACGTAAAACTGACAGATTTTGATGTATCTATACACGCCATACGTTTTTTAATCCATGGCCCACTTGACGTCGGTTTTTGTTGAACGCACGATAGAATAGATGATGAAAATTAAACCATTGAAAGAAACGAACGGGTCCCACTGCTTGCCTCAATAAGAAATATTAAAGTGAGCAGTGCGAATTAGACAGAGAAATAAGTTCTACTGTTTATGAATTGCGAGAGAGCCACCACCGTGTTACGCTGCGTTGTGCTCAATTTATACGTGTCATAATGTATTTGTTCGTTTGGCGAGCGTAACTTATTTAATGTCTCTGTTTTCGATACGGGGGCTGGCCAACTAGTAGATTATTACGTTACAGTTACAACAACAATACAACAGTACGTTAGTTGTATTTCGCTCTTCTTATAGCATCCATACAAAATATGAAAACGATACATCCTATTCTGTGTCATTGTATACGGACTCTTTCTAGCCGACCTATAATTCATATTTCTCTATTTAATAGGTGTAAAACGGACATTCAATATTCACTCGGCAATTTTTCCAAATCGCGATTTTTTTTAGCATTTCCGCCTCCTCCCCATCAATGGTTCACTTCGTTCATTAATTCAAATACTGACTCTTTTTTATTGCAAGGAAAACGCATACTGATCAGCCGCAGAGGTTTCCCTTTCAACCACCCGTGTGTTATCGCTTTCTTGTAAACCGACTAGTAACGTAAATAACATGTTGGTCGAATACTGAGACGCGTACCAATTTTCGCAGCAAATTTGTTTTGAATTTTATCTCACAAATGAATAATTTTTGTCAAAAATTATAAAGGAGAAATTCTTATAG
Source organism: Diaperis boleti (assembly GCA_963583935.1). Classification (NCBI taxonomy): domain Eukaryota; kingdom Metazoa; phylum Arthropoda; class Insecta; order Coleoptera; family Tenebrionidae; genus Diaperis; species Diaperis boleti. The sequence goes on along the minus strand of OY757247.1, from coordinate 21,453,777 downwards.
AAAGATGAGACCTATTACCAGTTGAAATATTTGCAGGGAATTTAATAACACCCTGTATAATCTTCGACCCTTCATGTTGAACATTTTTCATAATAGGTATACTTGTGTCGCCCAACAGATAGAGTAATAAAACCGCCCCTTTGCGCGCGGTGTTTAAAATAGTAATGTTCCATTGGTGGAGTTTAAATGCCGCGGCATTCCTGAAAGCCCAGAAAATGTGGCAGCTGTCGTGATGGATATTCAGGTGGAGCCAATAATAATTAATGTATGGGAAGATTCTTCTACTGAAGAATCTGATTTAGATTAATAAATTAATTATTATTATAAATTAAGAGTTGAGATGGAATTTCTTCTTTGTGAAGAAGACAGTTGCGTACAACGCTTTACGCAAATAGTGTCCCGCCCTCAAGTTTTATTATCTGTTGGGCGACACGAGTATAGTAGTACATAATTATTGGCTCTTGCTTTTGAAACAAAAAAATCTTTACCTTTGGCGCAAATTTTGTAAATTACCGTTTGTTTTCCGCCCCCAACGCATCGTGAAGAACTTGAAACAAAACACCATCGCACCCCCTTGCACGTGGTCTTCCCACGAATTCCTCGACACCATCTGTCGGTCAAGTGGTCTTCCCGTGTCTATTAATTGAGGTTTTCACCCCTATGGCGCAAAAGCATATGTCCAATGACGCAAACGAGTCATTGAGTAAACAGTGATGAGCAATAATGATTGTTTCATTTGGTGAGGCATTGTTTGCATCAGCTGCTTTGTCGTTAACGGTGATGACTAGACGCCATCCTCAACACAGTCAATGGATGGGATAGCACCACGCATTTGTATGGAATCAATTACTAGTGAAATCGTATTGATGTTATTGGTTCGGGTTGAACATTAAAAGTACAGTTAGACAGTTTAATTTACAGGGGTGATTTGTCACAGTTCGAAACTTTGAAGGGTTCGTTACAAAGGTCTCTTTCAATGTAAATACAGTGGAGCTGCTGATGTATGTATAAAAATTGCAAGTTAAAAAGGTGTCTGTTTTATTCCCTTCGCACTTCTAAATCTTTTTACTGAAACAATATACTCATGGTTCCAATTTTTTCCATAAAATAAACAAGGTACTACTATAATGTAAGTAAGATGGTGATATTGTTGATGCCTTCGGACTCGAAATAGGCGGAGACACAACTGAAAATACCTGTACCTACTTATTCAGCTCTGACTAACTAAGATAATGTTTTTTTTTTTCAAAAACTGTCAAAGATAAAACGTTGCAGTGGTTATCATAACAAGCTTTAAATATAATCATTCTGTTGTCAAAAAGACGATTCCATTCTCCTGGGTGTAACACTTCTAATGTCACTGAGTATATATAACACGCATTTTATGCATTGACCGAAAACCATAATAGTACATTATTATACGAGTTTAATAAGAGGCTTCATTGTGACATGAGTAAGTTTGGGGCACGACGAGCGTAGCGAAAATTAGGAATTAGGTAGTACTGGTTATGTTGGTGGTTATGTTTTTTATCTGAAAAGTTGACACTTGGCTTGGCTTCGACAGGAGTTGGTTAGGTAAATTCTCAATACCAAGATAATATACGTATCAAATAAAAAAACTAAAAGCAGTTGCATAATAAGTTCCATTGTGCAACTACTTTTAGTGTCACAATGAACACTTTGTGACACCAAAGTAGAAAAAATATTTATTGGTTCTTCACGGAATTCACTATACTTATTCGAAAGGGTTGATTGTATTTTAAAAAAAGGAAAACATGATTAAAATTTCATTTTGTATAGAAAAATATGAATCGTTCTAAATTGGCGTGTTATGCGCTGTAAAATGGCTATTATAACATTTAAGATGATATAGCATTCTAGAGCTATATATTAAATATATATCACAATTAGGAAACAAAAATGTTTTGCATTTCTCCCGATTTCATCTTTCCTCGCAAACGAATAAGCTCTTCCAAAGCCCAATTTCATCTCGAGTCCACAGAATCCAAACATTACAATATACAATCAGAACCTGTTGAAGCATAAATTTGCATACGTCACCCTTTTCTCGGTCGTGTAGCACAGCAAGTGTAGGCAGTCTCCGCGAAAATACACTTTTTGATATTTCCCCGTCAGTCTCTATTCGAAATTAACGCTATATTCAAGAGGACTTTGAAAGACGCCATTGTGGCTACAATTTACTCTTATTCATAACATTTTCTAAAGAAGCCTGTTTGTCAGAAGAAGTCGAAATATTTTGAGTGAACATGCATAAGGGAAAGAGGTGCTTTTGCGCGTACGTCTTGTACACGCGATGACACCGACAATACCGTGAAATGTGCTCTATTGTGCTCCTTTCCACACATTCCTACAATTATTTTAATTCAACGCTGCGGAAGGCTTCATAAAGGGAAGACAAAGAGGGATTACTATTATCTTTTGGTGTATTATATTATATCTAATTAAGTCACCAAATAAAAGTAAACTTGGACCGCATAAGCCAAACGTACTGCACATATTTGATGCTGAAGAAATATGCATAATATAATGCGGAGGAACGCTTTTGTTTCAAAGAATGAATTAGCACTTGATCCACAGATGTGGCCCAAGAGATATTTGATGGGCCTGTTATTTTTTATACGCATAAAGTAAATCTATATTAAAACTACATATTAAACACGACTACGAAAACAGACTTTCGAACAAATTTTCTGAAATTTGGTAAGTATTGCTCTTTTGCACCAACTTCAATTTGAGAGAAACATTATTTTTGAAATAATCATATGTTTACCTTTGGTTCTTTCAGTGGAAATATAGAATATACAGGGTGTTTCGTAAGTAAACGGCAATACTTAATACGCTAACTCGTAGAAGCTAAAGAAACGTTATTCTGCAGTTTTTTCTGAAAAATTTCAAATTTAAATTTTTTGCAATTTTTTCGTAAAACACGACAAGACAAATTTGTTATAATAATAGAACGCCACTGAGTGAACGTCACATTTGACAAATGTCTCGCCATGGTCTAACATCCATAACTTCATATATTTTTTAGTGCAAATTAATTTTCTGTCTTTCTGTTGGTCCATTTAAAACCATCGGCATTTTTAAACCAGATGTTTTAGAAAATAAAAAAACTTCCAAATACATTTCTCTTATCGTTGATATTCATATCTCGGAGATTGCCGTTTACTTATGAAACGCCCTGTATACCACATAATTATAACACAGGAGACTTATTTATAAATCATTGTGTTTCTATGGCTTTAAAAATACTATACTGTAAGAAAATGTAAAATAAAAACGAAAAGTATTGGTACAACAGAGTTTATTGCTAAAAAAAGATGGAGACGAATATCAATATGCAGAATTTGTAAATCAGAAAAAAATAATATATCAAAACCACCAGAAGATATAGAGATTGAAGAACTCTTTAAACCAGCAAGAAAAAGATATCCAATTAAGAAAACTACTCAAGTTGAAATAGGTAACACTTATCAAGTTGATTTATATTTTTTTCTATAGATCAGAAAAGAAAGTAGATGATCCATCTTATCAGTTCAGATTTAAAAGTGAGTATGATAAGAAAAATAGTGATTTTAAAAAATTAAAAAAATTAAACAATGTTTATATTGGTGTAATGAATGTTATCGATATATTTTCAAAATACGTATGGTCTATACCAATCAAAACTAAATCAGGTATTGAGTTAGCAAATGCTTTTATTTCAATTATTAAAACAACTAATATAATACCAAAATATATACATTGTGATAAAGAAAGAGGCATCTATAGCAGAGTTTTCAAAGAGATGGTTTTAGATAAATATAACATAATATTATATAGTACTGGTACAAACAATAAAGCATCTATTGTAGAAAGATTTAATAGAACTTTTGGTGATAAAATAAAACCAATATTATTTAAAACAGGGGAATGGTTAAATTCTTTACCTACAATAATAAAAAAGTATAACAACACAATTCATAGAACAATAGAAATGAAACCATCTCAAGTAAATAAAGATAATGAAAAAATGTTATTAACTTCTATTTATAATTATCCTATTACAAAAAAAGCACCAAAATTTGAAATTGGTGATCGAGTTAGATTATCTCTTAATGTTGATATATTTCGAAATAAATTAAAAACTAATTGAACAAAAAAAATATTTATTGTATCTCAAGTACTTAAATCAAATGTTGTTTATTATAAAGTTAAAGACGAAAATAGTTTAGAAATTCCTGAGGGAATTTATACTGAAGAAATGCAATTAACTAAACTCTGAATGCTTTTTGTGGAATTTCTACAATTTCTTTACCTTTTTTTAGGGGTGGAGTGCCAACCCCCCCCTCCTAATAATTTAGATAATTTAAAAATGTGGCCTAGCAAAGACGTCAATTAATCTCGAAAATCTAAAATAGATAAAGAATCAATTGTGTGAGAAATCTGAAGAGTCAACCGAAGTAGCTGTGTCGTATATAAAGTGTATTTTCTAAGCCAGTTTTTTTTCTGTTTTCTCTTGTAAAATATTATTATAAAGAAAAAATCTATTAAGAAGAAAGCTGTGGCGTTTAGGGGACCTGGTTTATTCTTCTTTCTTTATATATAATAGATGTTGTTTTAATAAAAACAAATCAGATGTAAAAAAAATGTGGATTAGAAAATACACTTTATAGACGACGATTGTATAACAAGTGTTGAAAATGAAAGATTTCACACGAGTTTGCAAACAAATATGCAACACGTGTTGTACACTATACTTTTTCTACGACTGCATCAAATACACAGAAAAACACGAAAAACGCATGTTTTTATTTTTATTTATTTTATAATATCAAACATATTTATTATTACATACATATCTACTTATTTAAAATTATAATTTATTGTAATATTGGAACAATTTTCCAATTTAATTCCAGGAGTTTCCATTTTTTTTAAATATTTTCTGTCAATGAAAAGTTTGTGGAACGTGAGGGAAGTTCAGTATCTGACAAGATATTTGCAATGCAATCGTGACTGGCGTGACGTGTTCCCTTTTTTTCTAGGATATTTGGGGGACGAAAACTAGCATATTTTTTCAAAATCTGGTAAAAAGTTTCTGTAACGGTGAATAATATTCATAGATATAGAAATTAAATAGTACTTATTATATGTATATATTTTTTGTTTTTTACAAGCCTACCTTTATCAATAAATAAATAAATAAGTTAAAAAATTTGTTAAAATCTTCTGAATCTAGAATTTTTGACTTCTTCGGGACGTAATTTTCTGATATTCTTTTTGCAACGCTCTTAGTTTTAGGTATTTAGATCTATCAATGTTATGTTTAATAACACTCATCGTATTCCTCAACAGTAAATATTGAGACCACATTGTCGACGACTTATATCTTTAAGATAATTCTTCAAAATAAACAAGACAAGTTTTCTGATAATGATTTCAGGTACAGGTTCTTTGTTTTTCTCCACTCCGTAAATTTCTCACACGAAGTTAAATTTCTCTCCTTTAAAGTTGAAGGCAATAAGTTTAGTGAGACTTGGGCAGCTTTTTCTGATATCTCAAGGGGAGTACACTCATCTTCATCTTCGTTCGAAGGGTTGACCACTACCCGAAATCTTGTACACTAGATTTACTATTTACAAATTATTAACCATATTTACAAATTATTTACCATATTTACAAATTAATTACCATATTTACAAATTATTTACCATATTTACAAATTATTTACCAAATCTACAAATTATTTACCAAATTTACTGTATTTGCCATTTATTTACCATATTTACCAGATATTTGCTATATCTAGGAAACATTTAATATATTTACCAAATATTTACTATATTTATTATATTTGCCAATTATTTACTGTACATATTTACAACTCATTTACTTCATTTATCAATTATTGTAAAAATGTAATATGAAGGGCCATAGATACAAAAAAGCATACTTTTAACAAACACAAAATTGCTCAACTTAATTCGAAAGTATCAGGAATTATGCACCTAAAATAAAATTATAAAATTTTTTGCTAATATTGTTTGTAAATACGAAGAAAAATACTAAGAATAAATCAAAGAATGCTAATTCTTTCAACGGTGACTTGAAGCAGTTTTGTGTTTACTTATTTATTGTAGAAGGGAAACTGTTATACCGAGATTTTATATGCGAATTTACAAAATACAATTCCGTCCATTTCATCCTTGTTATGAAGTATGGGTAATGACATGCTAGAAGAAGATAGTTTGCGGTTTAAAGATCTAGCTGAGTTTTCGAGGAAACAGAATTTGTCTCCTGCCTACCTAAAAAGAATTATAGTCTTACTTCATTTGAAAAATTGCCAAAGAAAGAAAACAAATAAATACCGGTCAAAAAAAATCGTTTTCGACACCGAATAAAAAAACACAAAACGTCCACTAAACAGTTACATTATTTCGATCAAGGAGTACTGCGCCGCACAGTAATAAATTATTATCAATTACTGGAAAAAAAAATCTAATGTACGGCGAATTCACAGAAAATTCTGTGGAGACACAGGATATGCGGGCCGAAACAAAATGATATTGCTACTGATATTTTCTGTGGGCCAATTTCCATAGGTGTGGGAACGATGACCATAAGCAGAATAGATCGTTATAAAATTGATCAGTTATTCAAAGAACTGGAACGCTCTCTTAAGAAAAAAAAAACGAATTGTGCATGGAGTCTACGCGCGACAGATAAGTGAAACTTTTTATTGAACAAGAAATAATTGAGAATAATAAGGATGCGGATATGATCTCAAATGAAAATTACTCACCACTCACAACGGAGAGAAGATATAGAACATAAAATATGTCCCCCCACTTATATTATTGAACGTTACGCATTTTCGTGTCGGACGCGAATTAGGCTTACTAGGTTTGCTAAAAGCAAACAGGAGTTAGTAGTGGGGATATATGACGCAGCTGCTAGCGACACGAAAGTAAGTAACGCGCTGGCCTTACTCACCACTCTCAACTCAAGTACAATATAAAATATCTTCTCATTTATATTATTGAACGTAACGCATTTTCGTGTGGGACGCGAATTAGGCTTACACCGGCGAAAATAAGTTTAATATCACCTTATTACGAAGGCGCAGAGAGGACATATATATATATATATATATATATATATATATATATATATATATATATATATATATATATATTTTTCATTATTTCGACTTTAATCTCGTAATGTTGACCTTAATCTTTAATTAACACGCCCATCAACACATTTCGAGTATCACGTACAGGGAAATACGACGTTCTTGGATTATGTTTCTTTGCACCAATTTCAATGATCCACGGAAAAGCTAATTTTCACAAACGGCAACTTCAAAACAGGCTCCAAGGGAGCCCCCTTGACCTTAAGCCACTTGAAGTTAACATTAATTTGTATCAGAAAATAATGAAATAAACTCGATTCTTGCCATCGTCCTACACCTGTCCCAAGGGAGGCCCCTTTGTTTTAGTTAACATTTGTATCAGAAAATAATGTAATAAACTCAATTTCATTTGAATACTTTCAATTTTCACAACCCCGAGACTAACTGGAGATAAGCGCGCACAGGGCAGATTGAGTGACCGTTCAGGAGCTAGATGTTAGCCAGAACAGGAAGAGACATGAAATAAATGATCTAATTCGTTGCCATTGTTAATGGGTGTGCGCTCGCCTAATTTCGACTTTAAACTCGAAATTTCGCCTTCAAGTGGCTTATGGTCCATAGAGCCCCCTTGGGACAGGGGTAGGAAGATGGTAGGAACCGAGTTGATTTTATTATTTTCTGATGCAAATGTTAGGCGACGGTTACGATAATTACCCCATCGTAACAACAAATTTTCGATAAGAATTCCTACTCAGAGAGGCTTTTTATGATTTAGAATGAAATAAAAAAGCGGATGAAGAAGAAATTTGAGAGAAAGTTTATTTAAGTTTATTTTTGCAGGATAGGCTGTTGTGAAGTTGCCGTTTGTGAAAATTTGCTTTTCCGTGGATCATTGAAATTGGTGCCTCGCGCTACGCACTCGATCCCTAAAAGAACCATACTCCAAGAAGGGCATATTTCCTTGTACGTAAAACACACAATGTGTTAATGGGTGTGCGCGCGCATAATTTCGCGATTTCAAGATTAAAGTCGAAATTTCCAGATTAAAGTCGAAATTTCGAGTTTAAAGTCGAAATTTCGAGATTAAAGTCGAAATTTCGAGATTAAAGTCGAAATAATGAAAAATAAAGTGTCCTCTCTGCGCCTTCGTATCTTATCCCGTATCCCGTCGTTAATATTTACAGATAATTATTAAAATTTACGCACATTTACAGATACATATTTACTAATATTTACGCACATTTACTAATATTTACGCACATTTACAAATATTAACTAATATTTACTGATCATTGTACACCATATTTACTAAGTGGTCAACCCCTCGTCTTCGTTCATTATATTTAGCACAGTTTTCACGTTTACATTAAAAACAGAATAACAGAACAATTTTTTTGGAATCGTCGTTGCAGCACAGCTTACGGGATTTTAAAATTTTGGCGTCTGTTCCGCCAAGAATGTATGTTTGGTTGCCTAAACACACAAAATTAGGTGTGAAACCTTTTCACACGGTTTTAGCGTGCGTTCTTGATTTATTACACGATGTGTGAAATAAATGAATTTCAAGTGTAGTTACTGGTGTTTTTTTTACTTTTCATAGCAGTCGTAGAAAAAAAGAATTTTAAGTTTCATTATCAAGTTAAACCCATAAACACTGAGGAAGACTGCAGCGGTGTGTCAGAAAATCTAGTTTCCAATATATATTTTCTTGGCCCGCGGCCTACCTTCTCCTCTCTCCCTGATTTTCAACAAAACCGTTCACATTAAACGTCCCCGTTACATTTCAGCACACGTTGCTTGGAAATGACCATTTTTATCCATGACAACGTTTCGACAATGCTCTCCTCATTCTTGTCCTATTCTCCTGCCGATGGACAAGAGAACGATGCGACGCCGACTTCTGTAATGGCTCATACGACAATGGCCGTTAACAAAGAACCCGCTGGACCATTTTCATAAGCCATTGTAGTGAGGTCGCGGACACTGACTACACCCCGCCTTATCAATATATTACGTTATCTGCGTCACCGGCTTTCACTCGGACCCCTAGAATGTGAAATGCTGTTCTGAATCGCGCTTTAATTAACACAAAAAGTCCAATGCTTCGAAGATAAGAATAGGACGAACTAAAACGGAAATGTCCATGCCTTTTTGGGAAAGATGGAACATGGAACGTTTATTCTAATTAGCAGTGGATATCTGGACGTAATTGGAACCCTTAGCAGTGTAAGGCACTCTTTAGTTTATATCAACAGCAGCAAACAACTGAACTGAACTGAATGAAAGAAAAAAATGTCATTCATATCCGAAAATTTCTCTGTCTGTAGTCACTTTTGCGCTTTCTAAAAAAATGATTACAAAATAAAGCTGTGATAGAGACAGATCATTATTTCATTATGACATCACTCTGTTAATAAACGAGGTAGCAAATCATTTGGAATCAATCAAATTTCATTGATTGGTTAGGAGCATTTAGCACCAAATGTGTCCTAAATCTATAAGCGAATAAGAAAGCAATAAGATTCCAAAATGGCTTAAAGGGAATTTGGATGCACCGACTTCTTGTAAACTTAAAAATCTAAAAAATGTACCATTTGGAGTTATTTGAATAAAACAAGAATAAGACGGTACAAATAAGATCTACGATAATAACTATACCAAATTGGCTAAATTACAATTATTGTAATAAATAATTTGCAAAAAATCCAATTGGACTGAAGTGGAATGTGAATATATCCTGAAAAACCAATAAGTAAAGAATTCAAATTTATCAATCATCTTCACAGAAATCATACAATTTCTACAATTCAGAATAAAACAGCAATTTTCATCAATTTTATAACATTCATGTAACCCTTACAGCGATTTATGCAGATGCGTTTCTACTATCAAATTTTTCCCCACAAAGTTTGCAAACTCACCTCTTGTTGACTCATCACCAATCGAACTTGCGCTAATAAAATTCCATTCTTCCTTAAATTATGATTTCCACATAAAAGTGTCAATCATATCCAACAATACCACAAAGGAGAACTCAACAATTGCTCTTCCTATTGTATGCCGATATAAAAGAAATAACCACTTGCTAAACATTATATTATTTTCTCACTTTCATCGCGTCAACACTATTGTCTTTCAAATTAATAATCAAGGAACAAGCACTCACCACCACCGTCGCAGGAGAAACGAAGAATTAATTAATCCAAACGTTTGTGATATCACTAAATTCACTTCAACCACACATCCTCGGAATTCCGTTGGAATTGCCACGTGCGTGTCACTACCGCATGGTATGAAGTCTTGAACTCCGCCAAGCACAACCCCACCGTTTCGTAAGTCGCGAGTTACTGCCTGAAATCGCGGACCGCTGAAAGCACAAGGACGGGAGACGCATGCGCTACAATTTTTAACAATAGCGAGGAAACAACAACAAAATTTGATTAAAATCCATCTATTCATCGTTATCCTGAACCTATTTCTACAGTCTACCCCAATTTTACAATATAACGTCGAATATAACGTGAAGCGTGCCAATTGTTGAGACTTGTAAGTTAATACTTATACCATTGTTAGCGCACTTAACTATTCAGCTAGATATGTATTATATTTTTAAGGATCGAATAAAATAGCAAACTTACACATTGTATTTGTTATCTGTGCAGTGAGAACATCAAAAAAAAATTAACCTAAATTTTCCGCTACATTCCAAATATGTAGGAACCGGATAACAAATTCCAACATAATAAATATGAATGACCATTTTGGTATATTTTTTATAGCTTGAAACGTTTGTGAAAATTTTAACGACGTTACCCTTTCCCCTAAATCTAACAAATACATTTTCTGTAGTTCTTAACTGTATACTTAAAAAAGAACATTCTCTTTAATTTTCATACAATTAAATAAAATTATCGTTGTTAAAATCATTATCAAAGAAATATTGACCACAAATTATTCTACTAAACAATTCCTGATATTGTTACAAATTAGCAGTACGTAACTAGTCTTATTAGAAACCAATAGACATCCTGCTACCTACTTTTCCTGCTACAGTAGTATTTAGCTACTGAGCCAGCTGGAGAAAGAGACCTAGGGGTAGCTGCAGCAAAAGATCCAACTAACTCAGGGTGAGCACAGGTCACCGGCAGACCACCACGATTCGCCTCTCCTCCTTCAAACTTACCATGCTCCAACAAAAGTTCTGAAACATTTAAATAAAGGTAAGAATAACTGCTGAACTGAGCAATGACAAGTTAACAGACCTAGTCTTGAGCTTTGGCCACGGTGGTACGATATCACAATTACTAGAGGGTCACAGGATGTTCACCACACTGCCGCTAATGTTGGACAGTAAAGCACCCTGTCTATACTCAACCGACTCGTGGTTCACACGACAATAGCTATGATATTATAACAAAAGTTAACCGCCCTGGTACCGAGGGAAGAAGCCACGCTAGCTACAAGGCTTTCGATATGACTTCAGTACACACTTGAAGGCCGCAAGTCAAACTCAAATCGACACAACATTATGAGCCGTTACAAAGCCTTACAAAGTTCGGTTACCCGATATACTCAATAATGCAAATAAAAAGCCAAGGAGACTAAAGATCAATGATGCTCAAGGTAAACGGTGTACAGCGATACGCATACAAAAATGAAGACGTTCAGTCGTCAAGAGGCCAGATCTTCCGGTATAAAATACTATAAAAATTAATTCTCTTTTAGGGGACTCATACCTCCCCAAATCATCCTGATATAAAGAAGAGCCACAAGAGAAAATTATAGATGAAGTTTTTTTTTCTTTACCCAGAACACGTGGAAATCAAACAAGATTAAGGCTAAAGGTGACGATAAAATAGTGTGTATTCGGCACGCGAGATGGCGCTGAAAGAATTCCCGCATTTAAAGTGGAACTAATTGTTCAATTCTAAAAATAAAAACATCATTGGACCAAGTAAATATTTGTACTTCACGCTATAGTAAAACTTTTAGAAAAAAAAAATCAAAAAACTTTTTTGTTTTTTTCTTAACTTTGCATTTTTTTTAAATCTGAGATATACATCTTTATGTCCTGTAAATATCAAAAATTTTTGTGTTTTCAGAATTTTAATATCACAAATGGTGCCGGCGAAAAACGATTTTGAAAATTTTCCTTTGTTGTTTACCGCGCCGCCAAGAACCTAAAAATTACGGTTCTAAAGCTTGAACTGCAGAACCGGTTCCAGCAACACTCACTTCCACTCGGATCATAGCCGTACATATTCGGAAAATCGTAGCGCTTGTATCATAATATACAGTGTCCCAATAGGATTTTGGCCGCGGATCAACGGGCAAAACCTTATTGGAGTTGGTAAAGCCGAAGTTTAAAAAACGGTATCTCAGAAACTGTAGGTCCAAGTTCATAACGAACATATTTCTGAATTAAGAATTTCATAAGCAATACATACAATACATCCTTACTTTTGGTGAGGACTGTAGAATTATGCCTTATTTTACTAGTCGACCGGACAGACGTTGTCCTGTCCAAATTTTAATATATTTTTTTTTTCGTGACAACAGAAACTCGTATCTGAATCGCAAAAATTTTTGTCGGCAATATTTCGACCTCTCGTGCTATTACAATTGACAATTTAACTTAGGTTTTTGTCAACCAATGAGATGTTTCAATTTCAAAATAAATAACCAATAGGACAATTTATTATTTTTTGTAACTATTTGCCATTACAAGTTAAAGTTAAAATTGTCAAGCCAAATAGGACTCGAGGTCTAAATATTGCCGCCCATTACAAAAAGATTTTCGCATATCCATTATTCGAATCGTGAATTATGGTCTTGAGTTTATACCAAAATCCCATAAAAAAGCACTTTCAGTTTTTACAAACCTTGTGCTGATAATTATGAATACAACAAAAAAGAAATCAGGCAAATCTACCTAGCCGTTCTCAAGTGATGCTCTTTCATACATGCGGCAATTGATAATGTTGTAGGGCTTATATGTTCTTTCTGCATAAAATTGGTCTCTTTCTAATTGATGTTTGACGACTAGGGAGGAGTTTTCTCAATGAAATATTCGCAAACAACGTCTTCAATCATATGATAATAATATTAATTAATGCAGATTTATTAAGTTTAGTTAATTGAGGCTCAAGAAAGAAAATGAACAGGTATAAACAATTTTTTTTTTTGGCCAATAACAATTTATTCATTGCAAATGTTTTACTCAATATGGGCCTTCTACAGAAAAACCTGCTCTACAATTTTGTTTCTATAGATTTCTTGCTCCCACTAATGGTTCTCGAGATAATCGGCGCAAAAAACGGGGGTGAACTAATATTTGCTGTCGCGCTGAAAACTATTCCTCATTTATGAACGTTGGGTGGCAAAAACTTCATGAGATTTTATGCAGAATTTAGTGGAGAGCATAATCACTTCTGTAACATGTTCTCGTTGGAGTTACCGTTTAGGAGAAAAATGCAGAATAGCTTCATGACGCGACGCTCGGGGGCGGCTTTTTGAGCAAAAGCTCGGGAAGTGGGAACTTTTCGGATCTTTATTTGGGTCCCTGCTAGAAGTTCATAACCAAAATGTCAAAACTTTATACATTATTTCTTTTAAAAAGTCTAATTTGCCACTATACTACTATACTGCCGTGTTGATTGAATTGAAAAAAATGATTTTGAGGTAATGGAAGTTTTATCATTTTTGCTGTGCCATCTAATAATTTTACAGAACGACTTTTATTTGTTTTATTTGTTAGAACTCTATCACTGTTGATACCAAACTACATTCGTACTGTAAAATTATTGTATGGCACAGCAAAAATTATAAAACTTCCATTATCTCAAAATCACTTTTTTGTAACATAAGTGGCGGAATAACAATGCAAACAATACGTCAGTATGCTCACAGGCAGTTTTACTGTCCGACTCCTTTCACCAATGCAGCAGTTGCAGCTGGACGTCCATCGGCAAAAAATAAGGGGAAATTTTCAAAACCTTTTCCGGCCGGCGCACTTAACGATATTGGAATATTGAAAACGGATTAATGCCTGATATTTTAAGGAAATTGAAATGACTACCTGAGATTTTTGGAATTCTTGGAAATTTCCTTCAAAAATTTTCAAAAAAAAAAAAGAAATTAAAATTTTTAGCACTATAGCGTGAATCAGCATAAGACTTTGAGTACAACCCCATTTGTAGATTTAAAATCGGTTGAACCGTTTCTGAAAGAAAGCGGGATTACTTTACACATATTTTCTCTCTGTCGCACACTTGGTAATAAAATTTCGTCACTTTTAGCCTTAAGCCGCCTCTGGGAGAAAAAGGACCACAAGACAATTTACAGTGAAGACCAAGTGTTGTCTGTTCTGAACATGAATCCTCTTGTACGGAACCGGAAAAGAAGTCTTAAGAAGTATTATTTTTTTAGACATTCAAATCTATATTTTGACATCAATTTATTGATGGTACTGCATAAATTCAACCGGATGTGAGGTCTATAAAGCGGCTAAAATAGAGATTACATTATATTTCCCTCCATACCCTCACATGTCGGCTCTCGCACTGACATTAAATGGGTGGCTATATATTAAGATACTATTAAACGTCTTCTAGATCTAAAATTGATTAGTCATCTCCTTTCTAGTGTTTTGTAAATAGGTAGTGTTACAATTTGATTTTGCCGCGCATTCACCATCGAAGATTCAGGAACGAATCAGCGTTTAGAGATAATCGGCACGAATAATTTCTTGCATACCACGCGACGAACTTGCGGCCTTCTTTTCAATCGACATCTGAACGAAGTAACATCTCCGTCGTAATTTTGTCCTAAATAAGGAGTAAGATTTTGGAAATAGCGTCAAGTACGGATTAAACGATAAGAGATGTCCAGTTAATTAGTCGCATTAGCGGATATATCGATTAGGTGTTGATTCGGAGGAAAAAGAGGGAAAAAGACTACTTTATTGCGTGCAGACTTTGACTATTCTCTCTCAATCAAATAGGCAGCTCCACCAGCATTCACCGTAGGGTTGTTTTTCGTTTCACTTTCATTTGGAATAGTTGCTGAGTATTTTCCACACGTGACTTTCCTAGACTGACGTAGACTCAGGAAATCCATAAGGTTATCTTCCAGGCTCGCAGGAAAAGTATTTGTAAGAACACGTCAGTTCCAAAGCCAGCAGAAAACCGTTGAAAGGCTCGGAAGATAAGTAGTAGTTAATTTTTTTTGTTAAACATTTCATCCAGTTTTTTTATTATCGTCAGTTAAATTGTAAATCTTTATTAATCATTTCAATGTAATTTAACCTTTAAAAGTAGTACAATTAATAGTCATAATTTAACTTGTTACATTTCATTTCAACATTCATATAGTTTTATTTATTTAACCAACTTGTTATCAGTCAATTTAATTTTAATCAACACAATGTTTTTTTAAATTGTTTAATTGTAAAGGAAGTTTAGTAATTATTTATTTGTTCATTATATAACTTCATTATATCTCAGATATTTGTCAGGACGTTACAACTATTTATTTAGGTTGTAATAGTAGGTACGCTAAATTATAGCTGCAGATTATGGGCATCCTGTCATCTTAAGGATCACGCTCGCGATAACAGGTGAAATCGTAAACGTGTACACGTTTTTCTGATATTCGTGACGTTCTCCAATCGGTGCCGGTATTTGTGTCCGAGTTAATACAGGAGCCTGAGTGTATTGGGTTTTAATAAAATGATAAATTAAACTTTTTATTAAACGAAACATATAATAATGTGCTTATTATTATAGTATGTATATATGTTTCTGTGGAGCAAACCGAATATATAAGTGGAATTATGGCCATAATCGCGAGTGAAATACTATACTTCCTTTCTACTCCCATGACGTGCTTTAAATTTACATATAAACGAGAAGAATGTCGATGAATCAAAGTGGAGTAAATTTAAAATAAAATTTAAATATATTCAAACTTTCAAAATAACGTTATAGTTTTAAACATTCTTTAAGGTAAGAACCCCTCTGTAATTCATCAATTGTATCATTAATCTCTTGTAAAATTAGGGCTGATGATGGGAGTAGTTTTCTCCCGAAACATGTTCCAATTGTAATTTTCCGTTTATTAAAGTTTGTGGAGTTCGACATGAATGTCCATTTTATTCTTCATTGACTCATCATTGAAATCAATGTACCCCTCTGCTACAGTTGTCTCTCGCTGCAATATCAGCTCCTGCATCGACAAGTAGTGGAATGAGCGTGGAAATAAATAATGACATACTTTTCTCCCTTAATTTTGCCGATGATTTTGCAGGAGAAGAAAAAGACGCATACCATTTGCTGCAAAAAAAAAACATGAAGAATACTCTGCAAATTAACTTTAAGAAAACATTCTGGTGGTGGGAGGGAAGAGGATCAATGATACCGGATACTGGAGGAAGCAATAGAGATATAAAAAACAAATTATTTTTTTATTACTTAGCACCCTTTAAAACAGCTTTTGAAGAAAATGGATTATTGATTATTAAGATTTTAAAATAACACCTTTCTTGACCCTTTGGAGCGCAAGCGTTTTTCCATAAAGGGTTGATGTTTATGTAAAAACTAACTAAATTTAATTTTGTTGAAATTTTTGTTAAACTTTTTGTTTTTTCCGCCTTTCTCTTCCACCCTGTTTAATATTTTTATCCAACAAAGATGCTAAGAATAGTGAGCGCATTAGAATCCAAAAGGGTTTGTTACCTCGCTTTTTAAATAAAATTTTATTGTAATAATTATGATTGTCTGTTTATTAGAGAATAATTATTTAGCCTGCTTTTACCAGTTATTTCAAATTTACAGCGTTTATAAAATTTTTGCCGTTGTCTATTCTTCCATTTTGTGAGCATTAATGTATATGTCAATGTTACCCACAACCATTCAAACACTAACTGATGGAACTATGTTTTAACAAATTAAAAAATATTCTTTGCCAATTGCAGTTACCACACAATATTTATCTCTTTAGCGGGAAGGAAATAGCTTGCTCTATATATCACTGCAACCGCCATCAGTTTTGTGTGATAACAGCATGTCGTGCATGGGTAATTCCCTATCAATAATGCACCCTGATTTATAAGATAATATCTTACTGAAAGTGATACAAACGTTCATGAACGTAAAGTTAATAAGTTATTTTTATTAAATTCAAATATGCAACAAGTGTATAATAAATATACATAAAAGTTCCAAAATGAAATGAAATATTAAAAAAATGATGCAAATTCAACATTCTAATCCGAATCGATTCCAGTTCACCAGTTTCTTACTCAAACGACCCACGCTGATTCAAGACGGTGACTGTAATAGAGTGGTGTGCGCCGAAAATAAAGTAATCTACTGGTGTATTTTATGAATGTCTTTTATTTAAAAAAACAATCATAAATATCGATGCAGTACACACGGTTTTATTTGGTACCAATCGATTAATGTTCAACGATTAAATATATAGATAAGGAAGATACACATTTGATCAGAAAAAAGTTTAGGGAAGGTGGACATAGGTCGGGTTCTTAGACTATTGATGTGCCGTGTAATTGAGTGGAGCCTACGGTATAGTTAAAAGTACGATGAAACGCATATGTTTTTAACGCAAACGCGTTTGTTGTGGTATGTTTTGTTCATGTATCTTTTTCCAAATTTTAAGACGGTCTTCTAAATCTTTGTTACTGCCACGTCATCCGGAACGATTAGAGCGAGATGACTCCTCCTTGCCTTAGGCCCCCTGTTGTCCGATTTTTTTTTTGATTTCATGTTATTGGTTTCTGTAACTTGTATTCTTTTCGGGAATACTTCTTTTTTCAGTAGTTCCCAGATCTTAAGTCTAGGAACACTCAAATGCTTTATCGAGATCTAGGAAAACTAAGTAGGCGTTCTTTTAGGAAACATTGGCTCTGCGTGATATAATTATTTTTGAATTCGCTTTGAGATTCCCCACAATTGGTCTGTTTAGATATCAGTCTGTAAAAAAATTGTAAGTATTTATTATAATGTAACTAAATATATCAAAAAAAGCAAAAAATCTGCCCGATGACTTCAAAACGATATTTTTGTGTGAGGCATGAAGCCGAAATGATAGGTACTATGGTACATTTACATTTACCGCACTGCTCATACGCACCAGTAATTGCCGCGGCTTCGAGTGCAAAATTTCTTGAGCAAAATTATTCATGTTTTATTCACGTCTTAACAATGTTAATGACTATCTAACAAACAACAGTCTTAAAGTTTTTCATATTTTACTTTGTAATCTTGTTGCGTTAACGGGTTCTATTATTTATTTACACATTATGTACAATTTATTTTTGACATAAATGCCTATTTACATTATGTACAGTATTTATGTTTCGTATGTTTATTTGACACTCTCTGACTCATCTTGACAACTGCCCAGATGACTACAGTGTCGTCAAATAAATATATCGGCTATACCCCTTCTACGCTGCTCCCGATTGTTCCATCTATGGCATCTCTAGATAAAGAATCGTCTCGATGGTTATTTCAGACTTCCGTCTCCAGTGATGATTTGTTGAATAGATATAATAATTAAAGTAAGTACGACCAAATTTGTAAGAGTTTTTCTAGTAACTTAAATACGCGTTACTAATTTGACATCATCCAATAATCTAGTTGTTAGTAATACGTATTTAAAAAATTGATGCGTACCTAACTAGGAACGAATTTTCATCATGTAACTTTGTTCTATTAAACCGCATTATATCCATGTTGGGACATAATGGATAATTTAGCCATTGTATTTGGCTTGATAAAGACCACAATAGATTTTTGTATAATAGTGAGTCGAATGAAACAAACAGTTGTCTATTATTAAAATAATATTCAAACGTATAGAAATGTATAGGCCATAACAGAAATTACAAAAGCGCACAATAGCGGCTGACTCATAGAAACGCCCCATTGATTTTTTTGCAAAAATGTCAGTATTTTGTGATGAGTAAATACCGCTAACAACAAAGTCTCACACGCATCTCGCTTTGTGTTATTCCGCCTAGAGTTGTAGAGAGAAACACAAACTTTTCCACATACAACACATTTTTCCATCCGTTTCTAATCCCCCATTTTTTCGCACCGTTCAATAAAAATCGCATTTGGGCATTGTCGAACGCGGGCGCTTTCTTCGGGAGCGGATTAAAAGTTTATTATTATGAAAGTGCATTGTCTGGGAGCGATTCTTGTGTCCGATATCGATGTTGGAGAATGTTTTATATCGACTACATCATAATATAGGCCGCTGCGATTAAATAGTGAATAGCTATTGTGTGAATCCACGGGTGTCTAGATTCATATAGAAAAGACGTGCCTTGACAATAGCAGTCAGTACAGTCGAACAATCCTGTACTCGACGTCGAATAAAGGGAACGCTTATCATATCCTGGTTTTTAACATTGTTGCAATCACCTTCAGAGCTTAAAGAAAGGTTCGGGACAATTATTATACGAACAATAATCCTCTCGTTATGATAAGATAAAAAAAAACAAATTGTTGAAAACAAATTATGTACATGCTGTCCTACATGTTTACATTTTTATCCCTTGATTTACGTTTTTGTACTTTTTCCTGCGGAAAGCCTGCAAGGAAGGAGAGAAAATGGAATTTAGTCCACAGTTCTATTTAAGCTATTTAACCTCGCTGTCATCAAACTGTTTACATATATATACATATATAACTCATTCCTATAATAATTATTTTTATGTAGCAGTACGTCAGTACGTCTCCAATCTCGAAAAAAACTAATTGAAATATAACCCCGTTTACCGAACACGTTAATGATTTGAACTTGAAGCGTTTTCACGACAGACCTCCACTCATTTCACAAAAACCGCAAAAAGATTACAAACATCATCCTTGCACCGTTGAGTGAGTAATTTAGAATTATTCAGTTACTCGCGCTCATTGCCATACGCTTGGCCGATTTTTTGAAAATACAGATATGGTACTTATGTTTGACATTTGTAGAGGTTTGTGGTGACCCAGTAGCCTTAATCAAAATTGAAAACAAACCACACACAGTTTTTTGACCAGATGTTTACGCACATCTTTCCTTGTTGTATTCAATAGCGACGATCGGATTATATCATTGGGAAGATTGAATTTTTATTTCTCTATTGTAATTAATGTTTGAATGTGCCCCTCTGTTATCGTCATTTTGACTCTGAAGAAAATTTACCCTAGGGGATTTCGCCCCAGGCAAATTTTGAATAAAAAATCCACTTTTATAATTTGGTCCACATGCTGATGTGGTTAAAATTATTGCAGGTATTGTCATGGCACCCTGTATAACTTAATATTTATAAAAGTCCACTTGGTCCTGAAAATAAACTTAAAAAAGGAAAGAAAAATAAATCTCAAGTGAATTAACATTATCTCATCTCAGTTCAGTAGACAGTTTGTAAATTAAGACTGCCCTTGTTTAAAGACAATTATCTATATTTTTTTTAATTTAATTGCAGCAATCTTCATGGAGGTCTGTTAAAACTGCAATGTCATCTCCATTAACGCAACGCAGCTAATGACAGTTGAGGGCTCTTAAGTTACTATTTCGAAAAACTTATTGGACAATTGAACATGATAAACATCTTCATATTTGTAGTTTACAGAATTTCCAAGAAAAAATGAAGTAGGTGTCCCATCCCCCTCTTCTTCCCCTGGAAGGATGGACAGAAATACCATGAGATTATTTAAATTAGGAGGAGCGTAGGCTGTGAAATTTAAATTAGGTTGGCACTACTAACTTTTGACAATTTGATTTAAAATTTGAATGTCAAAAAAACGGCAACAGAATGGTGAATGGAAGTATTCTATAGAACGCTGTGTTAAAGATTTTTAGAAATACCTACCCTAATTTTCCTGCAGATTATCAAAAATTAGTCCAACAAATTTATAAATGTGAGGCAAGATTTCATGATGTTAGTGTGGTGTAGCGGAGCACCCAAAAAAAGAACTCCTGAGATTGTAGCAGATAACGGAAGCGTCTCCCAAAAAACCTCTCCTCAGGTTGCACAAGAGATGGACCTCTCATATGGAACAGTGGCCCGAATTTACGAGTTTTATGATGATCGTGTCATTCAATTTCTGCCTCAAAGTCCGGACCTCACAATACTAGATTATTTAATTTTTTCGTATCTCAAAAACACCGTATTTAAAAATAACCCGCACGATCTTGAAGAACAGCAAGAGGCAATTTTTAATGCATGCAACGATGTTGGAAAATGCATTTGAAAATATGAAACGGAGAGTTAAGGTCTGCACTGAAGTTGGGGGAGAACACTTTGAACATTTGCTGTAATTCTTAATAAACCTGCATTATTTGTCCGTGTTTAATTTTCTTTAAATTAAAACAATTTAACATGAGAAACATAAACGTCACAATGTTTACGATAACTTGAAATTTTAATCTGTCAGTTAATTTGCAGGCTAGGCCATTGCATAAAAAGACTCATGGCAAAAATAGTTTTTTTTTAATAGTCGCTTGGTAATTGATCGATACATCAATCGTTTAGTCAAGGGTAACTGCAGTTTTACATAAAGTCATCGGTAAAAGTTTTACCGATGACTTTCTCATTTTTTAACAATATTGATAGTTAGGTCAGCATAATCTTATTTCTTTATTATGTTAAATGTACAATTATTGAATGAACAATTTGGAACAGATATTCCACGCACTTCATCGATTTCCAAGACATCAGAGCTTTTCCTTTACACTTGACGTCACAAAACTAGATTCAGGAAAATTTTCAAGCTCCAACTGATGCACGTTTTTCAAAAGATGTCTGGCCGGTTGTTCAACTTGAGATTCTGGTAGCTCTTGATTTTCCAAATTATTGTTCGTGTGGTTTTCAGTGCAATTTCTGTTATCTAAGACCGATTTCTCCGCACCTTTCAGAATCAATTTAGACGTATTTATCTGCAAATAATTATTTCATTAAAATATTGCTTTCATTAAAATAAAACCAAACCTTATTATTCATAGATTCGCCAACGTATTCCTCTGCAGAAGAAGTCTTCCAACCGCCGCCGCCGTGTCTTTTTAGCGTCAAAATATCGACACCACTGTCCACCAGTAACGTTGCAGACGATCTCCGCATGCAATGACTTGTGTACTCGCGAGTATTTTCTTTCTTTAGATATTCAGCCATCACCATCATAGGTACTTTGCTGATACAATTTATACCAACCGGTTGAACTGTGCACTTTTTGTCTCTGTATTGCACAAACAGTCGATTGTGAGGAGTTTTATCAGATCGCAATCGGAAATATTTGCGGCATATTTCAACCGCGTTAAAATCGCCATCGCTAACAACAACATACTTCCTTGTTTTTTTTGTTTTGCAGATGGGAATTTTTACAATTAACATTGAACCGGTGTCTTCAATATCATTAGTCCTCATGTTCAACAGCTACTCCCTTCTACACCCACCAGCTATTCCCATTATCATTATGACCTGCATACCCCATAAATATCAATCTGACATTTTATAAAACCAAAAGCACAAAATTTACCTTCAATAACAATTTTTTTTCATCTGGGGCCTTGGTCATAAATTCTACAATGTCTTCTCTAGAAAATATTTTTGCCTTCTTTGGTATATATCCTCTTGATTTACTCCTTAAAAAGGCTAGTACTTTGTGATACCTGTCGGTGGAAATGCGTAGGTACAAGTCAAAAGTACAAGTATTACAATGATTAGGTACTGTTACAATTTGATTTTGCCGCGCATTCACCACCGCAGGAACGCATCTACGTAGAGATAACCGGCATATACAAAAAACGATAGGTTTTGCAGTACCGGCGAAATTCTTTCTTTTTCGTTCGAGACTTTAACGAGTACACGTTCAACGAAAAATTACTCCTGGTAAAAGGGATTGCGTCCAGGAAAAACGCGTTAGCGGTTAAGTATCGTTGAATGTGGGTTATTTCTATAACTAATCGCTTAAGCGGATAAATCGTTAAAGGTTGAATTTTCGGAAAGAGGTAAGAGAAACCATTTTATTGCGTGCAGACCTTGACTATTTTCTTTAAATCAGATAGGCAAATTCACCAGCACTTATACTAGGATTATTGTACCACCATCAAGGGATTTTGGCTGTGGAAATTCTTTCCTGAACGCACATAGTTTAGTTCACGTGGAAACTGGTGAAATTTCCCAAGGACCCGCAGGAGTTGCAGATTTACAGACTCGCAGGATACGCCAGAAAGTAAAAGTAAGGTGTCAGGACAGCTCCAAAACTAGCATATTAATCAAGAAGATAAGTAATAGACGATTTTTTTATTGTATTTTTTTGTGTTATCAATTCACCTAGTTTTTGTTATATTAGCGTTCACTTAAATTTTGTAAGTTCAGTAATCTCCTTAATGTAATTTTAACCTAGGTAAAGAGCCATAGTCACTATTTAACTTGTCTTATTTTTAATTATTTTCAACGTTCATTTCGTAATTTATTGTTTAATTCAACTTGCTATTCTATTCAGTCATTATAATTTCTATTTTACCACGTTATTTAATATTGTATAATTGTTGGAAGTATCTGTATTATTTTTATTTGTTCATTATATGATTTTGGGGATTTAGCTGTATTTCATGTGTCACCATCCACACTTCTCAATTTTGTCAGGGCATTACAGCAATTTAGGTTGTAATAAATTGGGGGCTCAACCGGGATAGTGTAATAGTATTGTGAATTTTGGATAGTCCCTACAAAACTTTGAAGTGTGGAGGAATTGTCAAGAATAACATGCTAATTACTTTATCTTCTAGCTGAGTAGCGTTTTGCCGCGGTGTTGGAGCTGTACCTTAGTAGTAAGACCACCTTGCGGCTTGGGAAGTTATCCAGTGGATTTTCTTTTAACTTGGAGAGTTGTGGAAAGGAAAGAATCCCTTCAAGTTAGGCAGACCATTTTACATCCGGGTAAGTGCTGGTTGAGATTGTTGAGAGCAAAATGCTCTTTGGATATTTGATTGTTGATAGTGGTCAGGTCTGCATCGTAATAGACGTCAAATTTAAAATGTTGCCTCTAGGTTCGCGAATTGTTCGGTAGCAAATTGCGAGATTCGCGTTTTTAAAGTGTTTGTTTTGTCTTAAAAATTGCAAGCCGACTTTGAAGACAATGTAGTTGTCGTGTTTATTCGGGTTTGGTTCTTGTTTGCCAGGAATTTTAGGTGCTCGCAATTTTTAGTTTTTGTGCTTGGATTCAGACTTATAATAATTGTCATGGTCATGAAGTTGTCGAATGTTGCCGCGGCTCTTTTGGGTTCGTCTTTTCCAAAGTTCTAGTGTACGGGTCTCGCCGTCTGTTGTAGAGTTTCTAGAGCCGGGGGTTCGGAAACAAATCGCATAGGTGCGGATTGGACGGACGGGGGATGTAGCAAATTTGTTGTTAATTTGAATCGGTTTTTGCCGGATTGATGTACCAAGAACTAGGAAAAGGGGAAGACGGTTGGGTCGTGACAGCAGGTGGCAAAGACACGCATTTTACATCAGGTTAGAAACCTTGCTGCGGGCAATTATAGTTGGGTCTGATGAGTTGTTTTAATTATTGTCTTCTTGTATTAGTTTTGTTATTTGTATTGAAGTCATTGTAGTTTTTTTTTTTTTTTTGGGCTCAAACGACCTGACCCCTGGCGTAGGCCAAAACCACATAAATGAGTGGAATCGCTCATGGTTGTAGGGTGACTGTTTTCAGTTACACCCGATTGACAACAAGTCAATTCTACTTTGGGCTCAAACAACCAGACCCCTGGCGTAGGCCAAAACCACATAAATGAGTGGAATCGCTCATGGTTGTAGGGTGACTGTTTTAGTTACACCCGATTGACAACAAGTCAATTCTACTTTGGGCTCAAACAACCTGACCCCTGGCGTTACGCCAAAACCACATAAATGAGTGAACTCATGGTTGCAGGGTGATCGTTGGCAGTTACACCCGATTGACACCATGTCAATTTCGTTGGTTTTTGTTTCAATTTCATTTGGTATGTTGAATTAGAGTTTTGGGTTCAAACAACCTGACCCCTGGCGTTACGCCAAAACCTCTTAAATGAGTGAAATTACTCATGGTTGTAGGGTGACTGTTTTCAGTTACACCCGATTGACATCAAGTCAATTTCGTTTTATCTTTGGATTTTCATTTTGACAGTAGCTCTGAGAATCATTTTGTTTACGAGTTGTTATGTATTGTTGTGGTTGCTCTCCGGTTGGTAGTGTTTGTTCCGGGTTGTTTCCGGGTAAGTTCCGGGTTGTTTCCGGGTATGTTCCGGGTGGTTCCGGGTTGTTTCCGGGTTAGTTCCGGGTTGTTGGGAGAGGACCACACAAATTTGCGAATTCTCAGAGGCAAGTCTTACCGATTTAGATCTTTAATTGTTTTGAAGTTGTGAGATGTTGTCAGGGCCTCATCGGTTTTCTCTTTTTTTACGGTTCTAGGGTACGAGTCTCGCCGTCTGTTTTATAGGGTTTCTAGAGCCGGGGGTTCAGAAACAAATCGCATAGGTGCGGATTAGACGGACGGGGGATGTAGCAAATTATTTGTTAGTTTGAATCGGTTTTACCGGATTGATGTACCATGAACTGGGGAATGGGGGCAACCGTTGGATCGTGGCGGCAGGCCACACGGACGCATTTAACATCAGGTTTGAAACCTTGCTGCGAGCAATTAAAATTAGGTTTGTTGGAATCCATTGGCTGTTTTGTATATGAGTTTGTTACTGTTTCAGTGGGTACTACTATAATGCCAATAATTTTAGTGAGGAGCCACTATAGAGCCCATTACTTTTCTTGATTTCATTGGTCATAATTTTATTTTGGGTTTTGTTATTGTTTAGAGTCTTGTAAATTTTTGAGATTTGGGAGAATTCTATTCGTCCCGTGTTAGTCTGGCACTACTATAACTTGCTAGGTCTGTTTGAGACCTGGAGCTTCACTTCACACATGCCTGCTTGATATGCTAGTTGTCATCACTGAGTCTAGTTAAAAATAAAAATTCGTTGCACGAATTTTTATTTTTCCCTTTTGGGAGGGTCGAGTGTTACAATTTGATTTTGCCGCGCATTCACCACCGCAGGAACGCATCTACGTAGAGATAACCGGCATATACAAAAAACGATAGGTTTTGCAGTACCGGCGAAATTCTTTCTTTTTCGTTCGAGACTTTAACGAGTACACGTTCAACGAAAAATTACTCCTGGTAAAAGGGATTGCGTCCAGGAAAAACGCGTTAGCGGTTAAGTATCGTTGAATGTGGGTTATTTCTATAACTAATCGCTTAAGCGGATAAATCGTTAAAGGTTGAATTTTCGGAAAGAGGTAAGAGAAACCATTTTATTGCGTGCAGACCTTGACTATTTTCTTTAAATCAGATAGGCAAATTCACCAGCACTTATACTAGGATTATTGTACCACCATCAAGGGATTTTGGCTGTGGAAATTCTTTCCTGAACGCACATAGTTTAGTTCACGTGGAAACTGGTGAAATTTCCCAAGGACCCGCAGGAGTTGCAGATTTACAGACTCGCAGGATACGCCAGAAAGTAAAAGTAAGGTGTCAGGACAGCTCCAAAACTAGCATATTAATCAAGAAGATAAGTAATAGACGATTTTTTTATTGTATTTTTTTGTGTTATCAATTCACCTAGTTTTTGTTATATTAGCGTTCACTTAAATTTTGTAAGTTCAGTAATCTCCTTAATGTAATTTTAACCTAGGTAAAGAGCCATAGTCACTATTTAACTTGTCTTATTTTTAATTATTTTCAACGTTCATTTCGTAATTTATTGTTTAATTCAACTTGCTATTCTATTCAGTCATTATAATTTCTATTTTACCACGTTATTTAATATTGTATAATTGTTGGAAGTATCTGTATTATTTTTATTTGTTCATTATATGATTTTGGGGATTTAGCTGTATTTCATGTGTCACCATCCACACTTCTCAATTTTGTCAGGGCATTACAGCAATTTAGGTTGTAATAGTACCTACTAACATCTTTATTTTCCTTTACAAGAAGAGTCGCCTTTAACATCGAAAAATATGACCAAAGTGAATTAGGGCTGACGGCTTTTGATCTTTGACACATATATGCCAAAATGACGTCTTCGTTCACACCTCTGACATTCTTTTGGGACCGCCAAGTCGAGAATGTTGAGTATTCTTTCTCGTAGCGATGCTTCGATTTTTCCGGTATCAGATCCGCTGATGCTCCGGCAGCTTCTTCACAAATCTCTTCCGGGAGAAAGAAATCTTCGTCAAGTTCTGCATTTTCACTCATTTTTAAGCTCTATATCACTGCTTGAACACAATTCACAGCGATGCGCGTGCTTTTCAATTTTTTTTTATTTGTTTACCGTAACAACCGAGACAGTTTTTACAGTTCAGCGCCAACCATTGAAATAATTTCTAGTTGTCATTATTTTTAGATTCATTAATAAATTAAATTTTGTTTTATTGTGGGACTATTAAAAAAAATAGCTAACGCAACTCGTGGTAAGTGTCTTTACAGATACTCGCTGGCGCTCGTGATTCAAACACGTTTCCTTGTATCTGTAAAGACTAACTTACCTACACTCGTTGCGTTATATACTATATCATAAGACATAAGGGACCGTTCTAAAGACTTGCTTCTTAAACTTTACAAATTTTTGTGTTGCATTTGGTGCAAATTACCGTGGAAAAGACTCTACAAATTTTAATCAGAACTTTGATGGCAAATAATAAGAAATTATCGATTTTAAAAATCATTTTTATTTTTGAAAGGGTATACTCCTGAGGTAGTCCCATTGTCACCAAGTCAGGACCTGATGAGGGGATTCTATGGAAATCGAGGGAAATCCTTAAATTTTTCCTTTTATTATAATTATTAAGGTCTTTGCGTCTGGGAGTCATCATTAAAAGCACAATTGTCTTGTTCCTTGCCTTATATTTTTCAGGTAGTAATTAATTCATCATTGTTTCAGTATTTCTGGTTCTATGTTTTTTTTTGCTGTTCCGTTTTTCATCTTCCATTTCAACCAGCCGTTATTTCCTCATTCAAGAAGCGTCCTCACCCATCACTTAAAATTGTCTTCAAATTGACTTCAAAAAGAAATAACTGAGTACATGTATTATTACATGTGCTACCTACTGAGTTTCACGCGCGCGCGCCGGAATGCGTGAGCGTGGGTGGGGGGCTCGTGCTGAGCAACAGATACGTGCGGGGCAGACGTCGTTGACGGCCTGATTTTGAATTTTTGATGCGCTATAACGTTGTTGCTATATTTGTATAATGACAATAGGTTACAAATTTGTTCACCTCTTTGGCTTGGCACCGACTTCAAACAGATCATTAGGTAGCACATGTAATAATACATGTGCTCAGTTATTTTTCACTTTTTGAAATCTGTTTCTTTAAAAAAAAAAGCTAATGGGGTCGTCCCACAATTTTCAAAAACAGCTTTGCTAGAAACTAGACGAAAAAATATCATACCCCTATTTTTTTGTTTATACGAAATCACGCGTTTACTAGGTGAAAAAAAATCGGAAACATTTCTTATTTGAAACGCGCGCCTTTTTGTGACGTGCCGACTAATGAGAAGCGCATGAACCAATTTCGGGGGAGATTATGTCACAAGAGGCGGTAAATGTACAGCGTTTGAAACTGCTAGCCGAAATTGCGATTTTTGATACGCTCTGTTATCTTACAAAACAACTTTATGAAACAACAGAACACGTTTTAGGGCTTCATGTTACATAGTCTATGAGATGCTATAGTTGAATGGGTCAAATTCAATTGAGGGGGCGACCCCATTATTAGGTACCTTTATCATCATCATTTCAGCCATAGACGCCCACTGATGGACATATAGGCCTTTAGGAAAAAACGCCACAAGGAGCTATCTAACGCTGCTCTTTCTGTGTTAAGCTTATTTATTTACAAATATATCGTGGATTAAAGAACGTATGGCGTAGATTATTAGATTGGGCAGGTTTTTTGGTGTTGCCTTATCCACGCGTCCAAACACTGAAGCCAAGCCCCCGTGTGATCTAAATGCAGACATGTCTTGAAGATTCCAAGGCTTGCTTCGTCGTCGATTTTTGTTGAACGCACGTTACATACATGGACGTGTAGGACATATATTAATAAAAAAACGTAAACGTAAAAACGTGGGCCTTTTGTTCTGCAAACAAGTATATGGCCTTGTCATAATTAATCGACTTGCAATTAGATTTTCTATCGCTAAGATTGCGAGACTCGCTAAACTTCCTGGCTCATAGAGGATCGCAAATAATTTTTAGTAAGTTTTAATTTGCTAAAACTTCGCTCACAGCTTGCGGATGTAGTGAGAAGCGTAGAGTAAATTCGCAGAGATTTCAGTACCATTGAGAAATACGAAATCGCGAGCGCGGTTGTTGACCTATGCCTACGCGCCCCGCGAAAAATAATTTATGTGCATAAAGTACTGGACGTCTCAGTGGTCAATGGGCCCCGATTGACGATTCTTCGGTCACACCCGTTTTTCTTTCTTCTCAGCAGATGAAGCTACTAATTTTCATAGATAAAACCTCAGCAAAAAACTGGTTCTTGTGAACTTCCCTAATACTGCAAAAACTTATAAGACTTCTAGTGAAGTAATGTTATACAGAGGTCCCAAAGTGACCTGAGGATATTCTAAATGTATATAAGGTGGATAATCTAATAACGTAAGAAACAAGATTTTCAAAGAAAAGGTACGTAACACCGACACCACGATAAAAAAAAATTAAGCCGTCACGGGACGCCCGGCAGATGTGAAACATGGAAATTGAGGGTTATTGAAAAAATTTATAATTAAAGTAAACCAATATAGTATATTAAAGTATGAGTGGATAACAAGGTCTTTAAAACACGCGCGAGTTTTCGAGCACGACGGCGTAGCCGGGAGTGCTCGAAATAGAGCAAGTGTTTTAAAGACCAGTTATCCACGAATACTTTACGCTATTTTTTACCGAGATATCAAAAATTATCTTGGTCAAAGGTGGTCATGGATTTTCGAATAATTGTCGAAGCTAGATCGTGCATTTGTGCCAATCATTTTTTGAATGTCAAAAATCTGTCAAACGATTTTTTAATTATGGTTTTCAGTACAGAGCACAAAATTTATATGATTGAAGCCTATTTTCGAACTGGTGTGCAAATTAATGGAATTTGGGAATACAGTCAGCGTTTATGCTTGGACAATTTTCGAGAGCACTTCCCACACTTTGCAGTAATGCCGAAGGACTTTTATGCATGTCTTACAAATTGTGTTGGTGTGTTTCGTGAAACTGGCTTTGTGACTCATAAAAAAGGTGCTGGTAGGCCAATCGTGCGTACCGAAGAAGTTGTAAATGACGTTCGTCAACGTATTGATCAAGACCCTACAAAACCGTTGACACGTCTGTCTCAAGAAATTGGACTTTCTTATGGAACATGCCGAACCATTGTAAAGAAGAACTTGGGCATGCATCCATATAAGATGCAATCACATCAAGCCCTTTTACACGCAGACCACCCCAGACGTTTTGCGTACTGCCAGTGGTTTGTCGACAATTTAATGAATGACGACCTGGTAAACTTAACGTTTTTTTCTGATGAAGCTTGGGTACATCTTTCGGGATACATCAATTCTCAAAATATGCGAATGTGGAGCACTGATAATCCGCATATTTTTGTTGAAACTCCACTGCATGGTCAGAAAATTGGTATTTGGATAGCAGCTTCGCGCAGGAGAATAATTGGACCCATTTTTTTTTATTTCACCGTTAATGCAGACAGATACAGAAGCAACATTTTGACTGAGTTTATTGAACAACTAGACGACGATGAACTTCGGCACGGCTAAATATAGCTTTCCTCCGCGAGCTTTTTCATGACCGGCTGATAACGTTATTTTGATTTTAATTTTCAAACTTCAAAACGTCATTATTTTATGCCGCACGAAATAAATTGGACGTACGTTTTCCAATCCAAGACCACCTTTGACCAAGATAATTATTGATGTCCCGGTATTATACCAGCAATACTGGAAACAAATTAAGCACTAAAAACTTAGAAATATTTTTTGTCGTGATAAATCGAAATGGCGTAATAATATTGCCATTAGTTACGACAATTATTGTTTACGTTTTTCTCGCGTCCACGTCTGTCATTGCATTTAGTCGTGTCAGCAAAAATCGAGGAAAAATGAGTTAAAACGAGATTTCACCCGATATAGAAGCATTGGCCGAACAAGCGGAATCCAAAATACTACCATCGAAGTCAAAAGACCCATACCTGAAGGAATATGAAAAGTTTTCAAATTTGATGAAGTTATAATGATTCTAACGGCGATTCTGATGCAGGTATAATAAAAAATAATATTATACACGATAATATAATAAATACACTACCAGACGCACGCGGCGTAGGCCAAAACCAAGCGTCTCCTGAATTTTGAGACGTTGAGACGCGTTATCCCCTCTACGTGCACACAGCGGTAGGAGCAGACGGCGTAGGCCAAAACCAAGCGTCTCCTGAATTATGAGACGTTGAGACGTCTTGGTTTTACCCTAGTCTAACACGTATAGATTTTCATATCAAAAAGAGCTTCAGAAAAATGCACCCTAAATATTAATAAGTTTAATTAAATAAGTTTTATAAACCCTTATTGTATCAATACTAGAAATTTTTTGCATTCTGTAAGGCTAGTTTCACACGGGCGAGTTTTTGCACGTCCGCGACACGCAGTCTCCTCGGAAACTAGTCGTACGACCAATAATAATTATTATGATACCTCGTGTGTACTCAAAATAATACTTTGGCTATTTAGACCTGACCTTAATAGGCCACAACAAGGAGCTGTTCGAGAGTAATATATCGGCGAGAGTACTCAAGTTAACAAACACTTGGGAGTAACTCTCATGTGGACAAAATTTGCATAAGTTTACAGTCAAAAGCAACAAATTGTCTGTGTCACTTTTGGTGATAGATAACTACTAGATATTAATCTGTAATTTCGCCTAAAACACCAAAAACAAATTGTTTACTCATCGCCCTGATGATGCCAACGTTGTTAAATTCATATGAATTATTTATGAAGACCCGATATAGTACATTAAACTAATAACTTTTTGTGTAAACCAAAAGAATGTCGATAAATCCAAGTGGAGTAAATTTAAATTAAAATTTAAATATATCTAAGTCGAACTCCACAAACTTTAATAAGTGTAAAATTACAAATGGAACATGTTTCGGCAGAACACTACTGCCATCATCAGCCCTAATTTAACAAGATATTAATGATACAATTGAATTACAGAGGGGTTAATCTTTTTTACACATTTTACACTTATTAAAGTTTGTGGAGTTCGACTTAGATATATTTAAATTTTAATTTTTGTGTAAAATTTATTTTATGGACAATTTGACTCATTTCTAAGGTAAACGATTGTTGGTGGATGGATTCTAACCATAGCCAATTTCGCGATTAAAATGAGATAATTTCTTGATGATTTCAATTGCCACGTGATTTTTTCTATTGAAGTCATCTTTACATTACATCTTCCTGTTCTTGTTTCATTTCATTTCTTCATAATTTTTTGTTTATTTCCAATAGGTGGGACACACCCAAGTACAGGAAATACTAGACAGTGTGGAAACTAAAGTAACGCATAAATTCAGTAATTCCGTCGATATTAATTTTTTTGGAAAAAAATCTCATGTATGTTCACCGATTTCTTCGTCAATTATGGACCGATTTTCAAAATTCTTCTTTGATTTGAAAATACTTTTGAGGTGGTTCCATTGTCAAAAAGTCAGGATCTGATCACGGAATCCCATGAAAATCGAGGGAAATTCTCAATTTTTTCCTTTTTTTTATGTATATGTTCACCGATTTCTTCGTCAATTTTATTGTGGGCCTCATTATTGAAGAAGCGTCTTTACTAGGTCTATTCTCATCACTTAAAATTGTAAAAAAAATAACTTAAAAAAAAGAGAACAGACTTCAAAAAGTGAAAAATAAATTGAATACATGTATTATTACATGTGCTACCTAATGATCTGTTTGAAGTCGGTGCCAAGCCAAATAGGTAGTAGATAGATCGGCTGCCCACTACCGCCACATGGCAAGTCTATCGGCGAGCGCACCGGAATGTGTGACCGTGGGTGGGGGGCTCATGCTGAGCAACATACACGTTCGGGGCAGACGTTAACGGCCTGATTTTGAACCAGCAACCAGCAGACGTCGTTGATATTTAATGATATTTTAATTCTAAGCAAAATGATATAAGGTTCTACAGGTTTATTATGGATGGTTCTTGAGTTATGAAGAATTTTAGGTCAAAATTAGTGCTCTTTTAAAAAATTGCAGAGACCATTCCAACAGAGATAACTGAATACTTTTCTGTCAATAATTTTTTATAGACCCAAACTTTAATACACACTGATTGAAAGTCATCTAAATTGATATTTCTATACAGGGTGTACGATTTCGCAAAATGTATAATAACTTTTGTTTTTCAAATGGAACACCCTATATCCCATTATACCACCAAATAGCATTTTTAATAAGCTTTCTGTCAATATATAGTTTGCCTCGGCAATATATAAATATATAATTTTTACAAAAAACGTATAAAACTTTCTCAAATTGATGAAATCGTGTATTAAGATCAGATCGCCTTGGATTTGTTGCCATGGGGATATAATTTTAGACTGGTTACCATGGAGCCGTTTGTTCTTGTTGACAGTAAGTTATCCTGTAACAAATAGTTTCACTTTTGTGATTTTTTACAAAATGAATTTTACGAAAGAAGTAATGATGAATATGGTACAATGCCTTAAGAGAAGCCGAAAGAAACTCCTTTTTGGCCACAAAAATTTAAAACGTTTTGAAAACACTGAAAAACGTGGCCTACAACAAAAAATTGTTAGAAGAGTAGGTGAAAACACTGAGATAGAAGTTTTACTAATCTTCACTCCAGTATCAGTACAAAAGAAATTGCTGCCCAATCTGATGTGCGAAATCTTCAATAAACCGTGTGAACAAAAAACATCGGTTTCATCCATACCACATTGAACTCCATCAAGAATTGCAAGAAGCTTATTTTGCAAAAAGAGTGAAATTTTACGAAATAATGGACAATCTTCTAGTAAGGAATAGAAATATTTTAAACAGAATTTTGTTCACTAATGAGGCGACTTTTAAGAGTAATGGGCAAGTCAAGAGGCATAACATGCACTATTATGCCACTGAAAATCCCCACTAGATGCGGACGACTGATTATCAGAATCAGTGGTCCTTAATGTGGTTGCAACAGGATGGAGCTCCTGTACATTTCTATAGGGATGTAAAAAGATATTTAAATGACTGGTTGCCGAAACGTTGGATTGGTAAGGGCGGCCCTGTCAAATGGCCCGCAAGATCACCAGATTTAACTCCTCTAGATTTTTTCGTTCGTGGTTATGTAAAGGATATAGTCTATCGAATTCTTACGTAAACCTAAGCCTGTCTACCTCTCGGTGTCATTTCTGAAGTAATTTAATAAATTAGACAATAAACGACTATCTCCATGGCAACAAGTCCAAGGCGATCTGATCTTAATACGCGATTTTAGCAATTTCGGGAAACTTTCTAGGTTTTTGTAAAAATTACCTAAAGTACTAACATTTGCCGAGGCAAACCATACATTGGAAAAAAGCTTATTAAAAATGCTATTTGGTAGTATAATGGAATATTGGGTGTTCCATTTGAAAAAAAAAGTTATTATACATTTTGCGAAACTGTACACCCTGTATAGAAATATCAATTTAGATGACTTTCAATCGGTATGTATTAAAGTTTGGATCTATAAGAAATTATTGACAGAAAAGTAGTCAGTTATCTCTGTTGGAATGGTCTCTGCAATTTTTAAAAAAAGCACTAATTTTGACCAAGATTCTTCATAACTCAGGAACCATCCATAATAAACCTGTAGTACCTTATATCATTTTGTTCAGCATTAACTGCTCTTTCAATTCGCCAACTAATATATAGGCCATTCCATTTAAAAAAAACATAACTTTGGTATATTACTAATACTAGGACACTCTGTATGATTTCTAATAATTTTAAATTGTGAAGGTATCGTCTGGCTATCGTCCCCCGAAAACCCCGTTTTGATATCTTTCAATCTAAGGGCGTAATTGATGGTCCACACACCTCTGGGACACCCGGTATGTTACAAATTTGTAACCTATTTTTCTTGGCACCGACTTCAAACAGATCATTGGGTAGCACATGTAATAATACATGTATTCAATTATTTTTCACTTTTTGAAGTCGGTTCTGTTTTTTTTAAGAATTTTTTTTATTATTCATTTTGATAGTACTTTTTATTCCGTTTCCAACCGTATAGAATTTTCAATGTTATATTTGAAAAAATCGAGTCTTAAAATTCATTATATTGCTAAAACGCAATATAGCAAAATCCATCTTTGAATGTTGTCTTTTTTTTTTTTTTTAACTTGTAACAGATTTCTGGTCAATTTTAAGAGCATGAATTTATAAAATATTTGTCCCTTTTGCTACAATAATTATACAGTTTACCACCAAAAATAAAAAGACCGTACTAATTAATATGCTACTTTTATTAAACTCCAATATGCAATGAATGTTTCTGCAAATACAATTTAAAATACATGTCAAACACTAGTACTGTGATATAAACTGATAACTTTAAATTGCAAAGAAGGCTAGAATTAAAAACTTATATTACACAATCTACTTATTTTTCAATAAGTCTTTATTTCGCTTTTGTATCTTCTTTTTTATCTTTCTTTACCTCACTTCCACCATCTCCGCCACCGGCATTATCTCCACCGCCTTCCTCTTTGTCCGTCCATTTTCCCCCAAACGCTTCGCGATCCACAAATTTTTCATTTGTTGTGTAATCATCTCGATCTTCCCCTTCACTCAATGGTCCCTCATGTCGGACCTGGTCTCCTTCCCCGTCAGTGTACTTATTAACTTTATCCTTCTGTTCGCTTACGTTTTTCTTCATTTCATCTGAATCTCTTTCTCTGCTGCCGCTCATCGACCTACTCCTATCCCTTGATCTACTTCTGAAATCTCTTCTATCCCTATACTCTCTGTATCCACCTCTCTGGTACCTGCCTCTTGGCCTTCTCCCGCCTCTATTGTTATAGTTATTATACGGCCTACCACGCCCTCTGTAGTCCCTATCGTTATACCTTCCATCCCTGTTATAGTAGCCGCCGCCACCGCCGCCGCGGCCTCCTCTGAGACTATTACGCGGATTCTGGAAGCGAGGTTTGTAGTAAGTCCCTCTGTCGTTATAGCGGCCTCTAAAGCCTCCACGTCTGTAGCGACGTCTATCACCGGAATAACTACGAGATCGGGAGCGACTTCTTGAATAGTACGATCCAGAGCGAGACCTGGAACGACTGTAATATGAACGAGAACGGCTTCGATAGCTACGTGATCTAGAACGAGAGGCGCTAGATGATCTGGAGCGACTGTATTTGCCATGAGAACGTGATCGACTGTGACGTTTTGGAGACCGGCTATCGGATCGCGGACGGCCTGGAGGCTCAGGAGGGCGACGACCTAAAGAAAAATATATTAAGAAAAAAATCATACTTTTATATGCCAGACAATTGTTAGTTTTACCTTAACATGCTTTTAAGACCACAAAATCAATTTGCTTATATGTGTAATCAAGATATGTTCAAAACACTTGAATTTTCAAAATTTTCAGATAAAATATTGTATTTGTCAAAATCAAAAACCACAACCTGTTGAATTATGTTGTGAAAGTGAAATTATTGAAACTATTCGACAACCATAATCACATTTTAATAACACAGAATTATCACAATAGAATCAGCCTTTTGAATTCCTTAAATTTTCGTTTCACCCTCTTCATCTGTTTTACTTACCTTTGTCTACAGGGTGAAATCGAAATACATGCAAAGAAAAAATCGAAGTACGCCCATGGTGCAATTAAATCAAGTTTTTGCGACTTTTCTTTAATAATCGTTGTAGAAACTATCGACCTCAGTTTTGATCGTGAAATAAAATAGTACGTTTATAATCGTGCATGCGTTATTAGTGGTGGTGAAAATGGCAGACGAAAAAGTACGCGAATCGGGGTATCCCTAATGTTCGCATTTAGCCAAACCGTTCAACACCTACGAGACCACGGGATCTTTCGCCCTCAACGTCAAGATCGAGGTCGCAATCGCACCTATCGTGTCCTGCAGGCGGAAGAGCAAATTCTCGAGGGCGTAGAACAAAATCCGGGGATTAGTACCAGGAGATAGTAGACAATACACCAGGTGTTTTTGCGCGAATTTGGTAGAACATGCTTCGCAGAGCTTAAACAGAGCCCCACTCTTATAACCGGCTAAAAAGCGAGAAATTGATACTAATATACGATCTCATCGTGTACCCGTTTAAATATATGCATGTATTTCGATTCCACTCTATATAAAATATGTACTATGCAAGATGTTATGACTATACTGCAATAAATTTAGGGGGTAATAGAAAAAAATCCATTACAGAAATTTTTAAAGAGCAATACATCTCTAATTTCGAGAAAAAATATTTTAAATCTAACCCCGTTTACTGCACATGCTACTACTCTGAAACTCAAAGATTTCATTGTCACAAGAAGTCAGAAACGTGAGTCCGCAAAAAATTGTTACAACACTCACCGTTTTGTCAATCTCTTCGCGTTAGTTATTGCTGATTTCTCGAAAATACAGATACATATTGTACTTCTACATAATTTGGTCTACTTGCTCAAGTTGTGGTAAAAATTATTGCAGGTATTTCCATGACCTCTCTTATATGCAATTACCATGCACATGCACCCCACATATAAACTAATTAAAAAAATATTGACTGTGAATTACGCAGCAATATTACTGGTTAAAACACCCCCCGACTTCCTAGGAAGCACCATTACGTGCCATCTACCATTACAAAAAGATTTATCAGAAAGTTGAAAAGATCACTGAACCTTACCAGCCGCCAAAATCAACGCAGACAGCGCTGAATTGATACAAGAAAGTGGTTTGCCTTGTTTGTTAGTCGTCATAATAAAATACTTCGTATATAATAATAAATAATACCGTGACGCAAAGCTCAGCCCTATTGAGATGACAAATAACCATGCCACATGCTTAAGATACTAACAAATGAAATAAAAAAAACAAGCTCTGAAAAGACATTTAAATGAGCCATCTGAAACGAGACTGAGCTCTACCTGCGGCAGATCCTTTAGGAGGAGCACCTGGTGGTAACGGCGGCATATCGTCCCTTCCTTTTTTCAACTCCGGTGGCGTCATCAACCTGAAATTCCCGAATTTATCCAAAACCACCTGTCCTGGATTAACCAAAGGCTTGACTGGAGGCATCAAGGGCATCAATTTGGTTTTTTTCGGCGAATCCGGTCGTTTCGGTGGCGGTTCTTTTATGGCCATTGCCTTCCGTACACTCATATTCTTCTCTGGTGATGGTACTGGTTGCCCTTTTCTAGGTGCCTCGTCAAAGTTACCGTTCTTCCCTCCAACTATACCACGTTTATCCATTATTTGTTGGTCGTCTTTCCACTCCTCGCGGTCTTGTTTCTTTTTGAAACGCGAACTGCCACCCGTCGGAGGTGGTGGTTGACTGCTGATTTGCATCTTCCACTTGGAGGAGTTGCTGACTGACGCTGTGGCCTCTGCTACAGCCTGACGAGCTTTCTGTTCCCGTGTCGGCGATGGGGAGTCCAAAAGACCACGTTTGGGACTGTCGCTTAATTCACTCCTATTAGTTACATTTTTAAAAAAATTCTATTAAGCATGATCAGAAACGTACCTTTTCGATTCCTTTTCCATAGCATAGTAAGCATTCAACTTGGATTCCAATTCTTCTAGATCAGGCAAGCTTTCAATAAACCTACAAGCAAGTATTTACAAACATTAAAATTATTTCAAAGTAAAATTATACCTCTTGGTGTAGCCAGCTTTCTGTAAAAAGTACTCGTCGTCGTCAGAAGGTATGTTGTGTTTCTTCGACTTTTTCCCTTTATTCAGTTCCTTTTTAATGGCATCTCTCAATTTTTTGTGATCTTCAAATTCACTCAAATCAAAGCCTTTACGTTTCAACTTTTTCTCTTTCCTTTTCTTTTTGCTTTCTTTCTTGCTTTTCCTGTCCTTCTTACGTTTCTTTTTCTTTTCGTCACTTCGCTTTTCCTTTTTCCACTTGGTGCTTTCCTCTAAAAACTTCCTTACCTTTTCCTCATAGTCTGAGTCACCTTTAGTTTCTTGCAAAAACATCCGCAATCTCTGTTCGTAATTCAAGTCGGTAGGTTTTGGTGCTTCCACCGGCTGTTCAAGATTAAAATCAAACATGGAAGTACTTGCTGCTGGCTTATTAAAAGTGTAAGTACTAGAAGTGTCCTGTGTTTGATCCATCATTGCCATACGTTTGCTTAAGGGACTTAGAGAACTCTGTTTTTCACGTCTGTGAGACCTCGATCTATGCTTCTTTCTCTTCTTGAAATCACTATCTCCAGAACTAGAACTGGAATCACTACTGCTTGATGAAGAACTACTTGAACTCTCGTTACTTCCAGACGAGCTGCTACTAGAACTGGAACTAGAATGTCTTCTGTTCTTCCTTTTCTTACTCTTCTTTTTCTTCTTCTTTTCTTTCTTCTCTTCGTCCTCATTTTTGAGTAGCTGCTTCAAAGCATCGTTTACATCCGATGTTTTACTAGCGGTAGACAAATTCGGGAGTAACAACTCTGTTGGTTCGATCAAATTCTTCGTCGTTGAAGACTTGTTCTTCAAGAACTTCAAAGAATTCTGAGCCTCTTCGTGGTTGGGTATTAAACTCAGACAACTTTGATACGACTTTCGCGCTTCTTCGAATTTCTCTTCTTCTTCGTAACTCCTTCCAAGGGCGACGAGCGTCTCACCCATATACTTACGGGCGTTGCCATGATTAGGATTGAGTTTCAAAGCAGTTTCGAAGTCCGCTATGGCTTTTTGGAAATTCCCGCTATT
The DNA here is from genome assembly GCA_963583935.1 of Diaperis boleti. NCBI lineage: Eukaryota > Metazoa > Arthropoda > Insecta > Coleoptera > Tenebrionidae > Diaperis > Diaperis boleti. The sequence continues at coordinate 21,413,559 of OY757247.1, read as the reverse complement.
AGCATAAAGAGCACCACGCGCGACCAAACCTTCAACGTTTTTAGGATCGATGTTCAATGCTTTGTTGAGACACTGGAAGGCCTCGACGTGTTTTCCAGCTTTGAAATGATCGATGCCGTCAGCGACATTACGATATGCCCATTTGCTGGCCTGTACTTGTCGCAACTCCGCAGCATACTCGTTCTCAGGAAAACGCCCTCTGGTGAGAATTTGCAATGAGTGAGGTCCAAACCAAATACAATTTTACAACTTACTTTAGACCTTTCATCACAGTACAATGATCTTTGATACCCAGAACTCCAGACAGATAGGAAATGTTATTCGGATTGTTGAATCCAATGCTCTTTTCTAAGACTGTGTCATAGCTTTCATTCTTGTGATCCAACGCTTTTCTGGAAGGGAAAGAAAAAATCGTTTTCACTTAATACCAAACTTACCCTCTGAATTAGAGGATTAATATCACACAAAACGTGAGAATTTCCATTGTACCTGTTCATACATTTGTTTGTGAGTCAGGAAAGATGAAACATGTTTCCCAATTTCATGAATGAAAAATGTTGCCATATAATTTATAAATATTTTTATTGCGTCCATTCTTCTCTCAGTAGGCGTAGTATGAACATCCAGACTCACAAACACGCTCTACCCTTAAAATGTATTATTGCAATCCCTAAATTAAGTTATACATACCAAAGATGATCATCTTGGAAACTCAAATGGTTCCATCCTAGGTGTTGTCTAGTACAACATTTTAAAACAAATTTGCCGACTCAATATAAAAGTCTCCTTTTACTCTATTGGATATACACACAAAATTAAACCTCTTTTATCCTCAACTTTTATAATAACTTTTTAACAGATAGTGAGTGCATTTTCGGCTTTTTCATCGATACTGCGGAAAATATGTCTTTATAAACAATGCGTACAGGTAAAACATGACAGGATACAGCAAAATTGTTATAGAGTAAGGAAAATTTGATTTCTAGTAATTAAAAGAATAGACAAAAAATGTCTCACCTGTTTTCTGATAGATCATCTTTTAAAACACTATGGATTTGTGCAAACACGTTGCGTTATTTTAGAGCAACCCACAGTGCATCAAGGATCGTGTGTACACACAAACATACGTTAATTTCATCGTTTAGACATTATGACTAATGCAATTTTTGAGTGGTGAGAGAAATTCTTTTCGACTTTTAATTATGGTTTTATTCAAATATAAAACCTTCTAAAAAGAGAAAAATACTTCAGTCAACTGCAACTAGATTTCATTAAAAATTAGTGCTTTCCAGCTAGAACCAAAGCCAAAGTTGTTAAACGCTGTTTTGCTTTAGAATGAAAATGCGTGAAAACATTTAATAATGCTGTACCCACAAAACAACTACTGAAAAAAAATTATTTCCCGTCCCCCTGGGAATTATTTTTGTTACACTTACTTGTAAACCAACGGAAAATCATCAGCACTGATTAATCCAAGCGGTGGACGACGTTCTGGCTCGTTTGGTTTTCTGGGCGTGCCCTTCATGCAGCACACCATCTTATCTGAGTCCGGAATTTTTTCAATTACTTCGCAACATACGGAATCGTTCATCATGTAGCTGCGAGTTATGCCCTTCTTATCAACTGCCGGTATTATGTTGGCCACCGGACAGAAGGCCTGTGAAAAAAAAATATGATTCAACGTTTGTTTCTTTGGATAGTAGTCATGTTGTTGGTAAAACTAGAACTTTTGACATGTTTGATGTTATCTAAATTTACTTAAATCAACAATGTGTTCGTTGCTACGGGAAACGGTCAAACCCCGATTCAGCATACAGTCCAGAAACTTACAATGTGTGCTGGACAGTAACCTTTCATTAAATTATCTCCGAGCACAAGTAAACGTTATGAAACTTATCATAGTGTAAACAGGGGGAAAACCAATTTACTCCTCCGAACCCATGAAAAACCCACTGTTATACCAGTAGAAAGTCGAATAACAAATTTGCTATCTTACGGGAAAAATGTGTCATTTAAAATTTAAAGGTTAGATACCGTTGCAGTTAATGTAACAATTGGTGAGTCGGTGATTTGGTTGCCAGACGATGACCGATGGTTGGCAGCTACAATTAAATTTACACTGAACATAACCTTACATTTAGAAATGTCAGTCTCATTGTCAACTTAAAGCCATAAATAAACTACTTTTATCAGAATCAATTACCAACTTAAATATTAATTGTTGATCAATTTATATATGTTGGTACATGAAAATGTTGTTTTCCAGGCATAACATGATATATAACTCACTTAGGAAGATCCGACAAACTTTAAGGAGGAAATAATATCTACGCCCTTATACAACATCGAAGTCCTTGCAAATTTGTAACGCACACTTGATTATAGTTACTCTGAATCACCGGTTATAAATATCAAAGAGAGAGCGGAACAGATTAGTTGATTTAAAGCTTCATGGTTTATAATTATTAAAAAATGACATTTAAGAAAGTAATAATTTATTAATTTTTTTATTTTGATTGGTACTTTTTTAGTTGGACAAAAACCATAGATAATAATAGAAAGATCCTGCCTAACTCATGATTTCAGGCTAAACATGATAAACTATCTCAACAATAAAAAAACTACTAGAGATAAAAACCACCGAAAATTTTACTAATAGTTTTTTTTTATCCAAAAAATTGACTAGTTGGCAAAATTGAAAGCTATCTCTTCAAAAAGAGATATGTTACTAGAAAAAATGCGTGATTTCAACCTCACCAAATAACTGTCATCTATTTTGAATACGACACAGATAACGATATTAGTCAAAGTTGGCTATGCACGAAAAACTGCTTGTTGTAATGTAATAAATTATTTACTAAAAATGTGAAATTGATAATTTGACATTTCATAAATAAGCGGCTTTTCGTGTTTGGTCATACATATTGACTAATTTCCGTTTTATATCTCTCTGTATCTCCTGTTCGCATAAAAGAAAACCGAGGGATAAAAAAATAGTATATGGAAATTTCTTTTCTTGCTTAATTTTTTTTTGTGATTAATTAATTAATGTCTTGTAAACTCAAATGCAAAGTGTTGTGCAATAAGATTAGTCGAGGTGTTTCCAAATCATCCATACGTCAAGTAGGCTTTGAAGGAATCTTTTGTTAACAACAGGCAACTTAATGTGTGAACCATATTTTGTAAAGACCAGATATAATAAAGAAATAGATATGTTAAGCCCCGTTTCCACTGAAGAAACATTGAGGAATTTTTTGTTTCTTTGTGTTTCTCTTTGTCGCGTGTTTAGGAAATGTTTGGCAACATACATAATTATGTTTCCATCTGAGCAACTTAAAGTCGCCTATAGTTGTGGAAGCTTGTGCAGTGATGTGAAAAGTTGCAGCAACATGGAGGAAGATGTGATATGAAGCCAAAATTAAATGTATAATGTCAAAGCGAATAAGCGAAAATTCTAAGAATATCGAGATTGAAATTTTTTTAATAACCTAAAAATAAACACTCAATCTTTTTGACAATTTTTTATTCCTCACGTGAAAATAAAAGTAAGGTTATCTATAGATTAAATAAATAAAGCCCATTTTACAACTCATGACATTTGTACTTACTGCCCAGTTTTTTTTTTAATGAAATTGTACTTAACCCAATACAAATGATATAGGCTCTGCTGAAGAGCTTGGTGGGTTCAAGAGATGTCACAAGACATCAAAGATACAAAAGATGTTCACGCCTATTACGAGTGGGGGTGCCAACCCTCCTCCCCCCCATCGGTCTATCTGAGACCACTCTGTATCCATTCATTCATTCGGCATTCATCTATTCGGTATTCAACATTCATCCTGTAACAAACCCTAACTTGTACTTGTACACGACTCGCAAATAAACATCATTTAAGTATATTATCAAATCATTGGTCCTTCGAGAATATCGCGACTCACAATACACCGCAACATTTGGTCCAAAACGAGCCGGATCATAATTGAATACATGTATTATTACATGTACTACCCAATGACCTGTCTGAAGTCGGTGCCAAGCCAAATAGGTTACAAATTTGTAACATTGTAATTATACAAAAATATCAACAACGTTATAACGCATACAAAATTCGATATCATTCGAGACGACCGTCAACGACGTCTGCCGTTTGGGGTGTTTTGCTCAGCACGAGCCCCCCACCCACGCTCACGCATTCCGGTGCGTTCGCCGGGAGACCTTCGATGTGGCTGGAGTAGGCAGCCTATCTATCTACTACCTATTTGGCTTAGCACCGACTTCAGACAGATCATTGGGTAGTACATGTAATAATACATGTATTCAATTATTTTTCACTTTTTGAAGTCGGTTCTTTTTTTTTTAAAAGCAATTTTTTTTACAATTTTAAGTGATAAGTTAGTGATACCTAGTAAAGACGCTTCTCCAATATTGAGGTCCTCAATAAAGTTGACGAAGAAATCGGTATGAACATAATTATATACATAAATTGAAGAAAAAATATGGGGATTTTTTCTCGATTTCCATGGGATTCCCTGATCAGATCCTGATTTTTTGACAATGGAATCACGTCAAGAGTATACCCTTTCAAATAAAAGAAGAATTTTGTAAATCGGTCCACAATTGACAAAGAAATCGGTGAACATACATGATAAGTCTGTTAAAGAGGGAGCGAAAATTTGAGGATCTTTCTCGATTTCCATGGGATTCCCTGATCAGATCCTGATTTTTTAACAATGTAACCACCTTTAGAGTATACTCTTTCAAATAAAAGAAGAATTTTGTAAATTGGTCCACAATTGACGAAGAAATCGGTGTACATACATGAAGTCGGTTAATAAAAGGGAGCGAAAATTTGACTATTTTTCTCGATTTCAATGGGATTTCTTGATCAGATCCTGATTTTTTAACAATGTAACCACCTTAAGAGTATACCCTTTCAAATAAAAGAAGAATTTTGTAAATCGGTCCACAATTGATGAAGAAATCGGTGAACATACATGAAGTCGGTTAATTAAAGGGAGCGAAAATTTGAGGATTTTTCTCGATTTCCATGAGATCCCCTCATCAGATCCTGAAATGGTGACAATGGGACCAATCTGCAAGTATACTCTTTCAAATAAAAGAAGAATTTTACAAATCGGTTTATAAATGACGGAGTTCTGCGGTAACAAACATTAAAAAAAAAAAAAAAAACATACAACCGAATTGATAACCTCCTCCTTTTTTGAAGTCGGTTAAAAAAACGCTCCACACTACGCCACGGGGGGAAAGAAGCCAATTGTGCACTTGGCTTCGCATAGTGTAATAATTAATTTTACTAATGCGTAAATGCCCTCGAGTTGCGTACTATGCTTTTTGTACGACCCGAACTGGATGGCATTGTACGAGTAAACTTCGGGAACCGTTTATGACCATTTTAAACAACATGCAATGGTTTTTGTTCTATGAGAGTCGTTCTGTGTGCAAAGAACGAAAATTGTAAATTCAAAAATCTGTTCAATCCTTTTTACTTATATACTATACTAGCTGACCAGGCGAACTTTGTACCGCCTCAGAATCAATAAATTTTGTGTTAACTTACTGGCTGAATCAAATTCAGTTTTTTTTTATCAAAACGTATGTTCAAAGATGGCGTTATATAAGGATTTCGTACAAAATGTATGAGAAAATTTCTTTCGTTAATTTTTCCGATGTTTTAATAGTTATTCGCCCCCGAAAAAGTCCGTCAATCCGTTATCAAGATATCATCAAAAAATGTGTATGTGGAGTCCACGCGCAACAGAAGTGAAATTTGAAGTTTACTCCTTAAAAATCTATTTTCACTTTTCAAGTCCGGTACGACAGATTTTGGTACCAGGGGTTTTTTCTTATTGTCATTGCCCTATACCAAGCTTCCCGCACCCTGTAATTTTTCCGATGTTTTAATAGTTATCCTGATATTCGGGGCGGAGGCAAATCCAATAAAGTAAAGATCGTAAAAATCGGTCCAGCCGTTCTTAAGTTATAAACCCAAGGGAGCCCCCTGAGCCCCCATGTCAATGTTTTAATAGTTATTCTGATATTCGGGGTGGAGACAAATCTAACAAATCGAAGATCATAAAAATGGGTCCAACCGTTCTCGAGTAATAAACCCAAGGGCCCCCCCTGTCCATGTTTTAATAGTTATTCTACTACTCGGGGCGGAGACAAATCCAACAAATCAAACATCATAAAAATCGGTCCAGCCGTTCTTGAGTTATAAAGTCAAGGGGACCCCCTAAGCCCTCTGTCCATGTTTTAATAGTTATTCTGCTATTCGGGGCAGAGACAAACCCAACAAATCAAAAACCATGAAAATTAGTCCAGCCGTTCTCGAGTTATAAGTGTTCGAACAAACCCGACTTTGTTGTCTTCAAAATTTGTAATAAAAATAGAACGCCACTGAGTAAACGTCACATTTCAAAAATTTCTCGCCATGGTCTAACATCGATAACTTGATATATTATGTAGTGCAAATTCATTTTCTCTTTTTGTTGGTCCATTTAAAACCATCGGCATTTTTAAACCAAACGTTTTAGAAAATAAAAAACTTCCCAAGACATTTCTCTCATCGTTGATATTCATAATCTCGGAGATTGCCGTATACTTATGAAACATCCTGTATATAGAGATTTCAAATGAATTGGCAACGCGGTAGGCGCTGGAAATTCAATTTTATGTTGGCAGCACGACATCCCTCATTATAAATAACTATCTCTAATATTATTTTAACTGTCAAGTTGTGTTCGACATTTGTGTTAGGATTGCTTTGTCGTTGATTTGCGTCTTCGTTCATTGACAAAAAACTTTCAAGACACATTTTTATCAAGCTATTTTTATTAGAAGTGAGTAATGAAATTTGTAATTTTTTTTTGAGGTTATGTTTTTGTGTTTTGTAAGAGATTGAACATATTATTTAAAATGGAACACTCTTTGTACAATATGACTTTAAGAGAACATGAAGCAGTGTGTCGTTGCTACCATGAATTTTTGAAAGATTCCAATAATATTTCTTGAAGTTTCGAACGTGTAGCTCTAGTTTTCCAGGTAGATTTTTAAGCAACAAATGTACAGAGAATACTAACAAACATCCTGAATGTTTTAGACATCTGTTAGGTTAGAACTGTTAGAAGGGTACTTTAAAAAAAACTTGAGGAACAGTCACTGGAATCCAAGTATAGTAGTGGAAGAAAAGCTGTTAATTTATATTTATAAATAAAAAGTAAAATAAATACAATCAGAGAATTGAAGCAAAACTGGGAATGAAAGACCAGTGTTGTGCAAATGTGGTGTGAAGCACTTGAAAACTGTACACAAGAAAAATGGATTAATTTTATTTTACATACTGAGAAGGAAATTACCAATGATTTTGAAAAATATATGGGTGTACGAAACTTGACAACACCATACAGGGTGTTTCATAAGTAAACGGCTATCTCCGAGATTATGAATATCAACGATAAGAGAAATGTATTGGGAAGTTTTTTTTATTTTCTAAAACGTCTGGTTTAAAAATGCTGATGGTTTCCAATGGACCGACAGAAAGACAAAAAATGAATTTGCACTAAAAAATATATTATGAAGTTATAGATGTTAGACCATGGCGAGACATTTGTCAAATGTGACGTTCACTCAGTGGCATTCTATTATTATTACAAATTTGTCTTTTCACTTTTTCAATTTTTTTGTTTTACGAAAAAAATGCAAAAAAATTGAAATGTGAAATTTTTCAGAAAAAACTGCAGAATAACGTTTCTTTAGCTTCTACGAGTTAGCGTACTAAGTATTGCCGTTTACTTAAGAAACACTCTGTATATAATTAATACAAACTCGGATACGTCTGATTCAGAAGAGGATTTTGAGTTGTTTGAGGATGAAGCTGATTCAGTTGAGGAAGAAATTGTTCTTATGGTAGTTGATGAACAAAATGAAGAAAGAAGAAAATGTGTCACTGTGGGCGTGGTGGTTTTTATTTGTTTTCTCGCAATGTTATTTCTTATTTAGTTTGTGAAACCTACTCAAATTTGAAAATATCTTTGGGACCAAAAAACCGGTAACATAACCTCCAAAAAGCTAGTCAAGAAACGAAAATTTAGAATTTTGATTAAAAATTCTCAAAGTTTCACCTGGCCTAATAATTCAAATTCTCAGAGAAGAGTACAGTAGTTCAGTTATTTATATTAAAAAAATTGGCCATATAAGCTACAATCCAGAATTAAAACAATCAGTTTTGCTTTGAAAAACAAAATAAAAATGCATTTAATACATGGCCCTTCTAAGAATGAATAACTACATCATTATTTGTCCCAACAATAAACCCTACAAACTATTACTTCCTTACCTTGACATTGATATCGGCAGCATAAATGATATTATTTCCAGGCCCAGCTGTACAAAGTACTTTGAGCATCATTCCTGACTGGGTTTTACTAACAATAGTACCAATAATTGAATCTCCCACTTTGACATGCTACAAAAATAAAGTTCAATTTGATACCATTTCACCATCTTACATTATTCACCTTGAAAAAGTACTTCAAACGATGCTGCTTGTCAACACTGAGGTATGTCTCAAATGGGGGCATAATCGCAAACATGTCTTCAGTGACCACACCTTCTTCAGGTTTATACTCAAAATCTGCCGGTTCCGTAGAAAAAAGAAAATTCGCCTTCTTCACAATGAACTGATGTAGTTTGAGACGCTTTCCGCGGTCCTGGAAAGACAGGTGTTTTTGCCGTTCGCTGTAGACTTGAAAGTTAAGATCCTTGACGTTTCTACGATGCAAATCGTTCTCTCCATATTCGGCTTCCCACAGCTTTTGCATTTGTTGCCCATTGAAATTCAGCGACTGGGCAACGAGGCTTGCATTCAACGGCTCCATGACGGAGCATTGGTTTCACACGAGACAGGCCTGTGGAAAGTAGCAATGTTGTATTAATCAATCCATATACCGAGTTTTTTCATGCAAATATGTGGAAAACCCCAAAAATATTGAGTTTGGAATGGAGTTCTTGGGCACGATGCAACATAAAATGGCGTCTAAGGTAAGAGAAATTACAAAGTAATTTTAGTGTCAAAATGTCCACTCGCTGTCAATAAAGCTATTAAAAGTACATATAAATATGTTATAATACTCCTAGAAGAGAAGTAATTATTTTGTAATGCTAGTAATTTAAAAACTTACCCTGTAAGAAATATTTTACGAAACCTATCAACTTCTAACAACCACCATAAACCATTATGGTTGAGTTGAATGTTAGTTCACCGGTGCTCCTACCGGGGGCGCAGAAGATTGTGGCGTTCCGCGTCACGCGGGAATTTTAAATAATAGCTTTTTAAGCCAGAAGGATATTGAGGTTGTCATAGATTCTAGCTAGATTTAACAGATCAAGGCGGTGAACCGATTATACTTTTCTTCAATTCTGAAACAAATTTTACGGGTATTTCTGTCAGCAAACAAATTTTTAAATTTATTTCAAGGCATAAAAATTTTATTTTTGAAGTTAAACATGCAATTTAAAAAAAAGGTTATGCACTTTTTTACTCTTGTTGAATAGAGAATTGAAAAGTGTATCTAAAACCCAAAAAAAAATTTGGGGTTGCCATTGGCGCTGTCATAGTTCAAAAACAGATGACGTCATAAAAAAAAAATTATGTTAAAATATGGCAATTTAAAAACGTTCTTTAAACGTCTATGACCATTTATATATATATCAGTATTTATTTTTTGTCAAATTATTTATTAATTACATAATGTTATGTAGTATCAATTTATTTTAAATTAATAATAATAATAAAAAAATAGTTCAACATCAAAAAAATTAAATATTGTTTAAACACTCGAAATACGAGTTGTGACGCAGAATCGCTAGCCTTGGCCGGGGAGCTTTTCCTAGACTAATGAAATTTACTCAAGAATTTTGGCTTGTACTCCTATTTTCGTAAAATAAGTTTTAGAATTCTTTTCTATCAAAAACATGCGTTTCTTTGACAATTAAACTATCGATTTTTGCAATAAAAAAATTGTGAACATCTCTATGAATGCGCTAGATAATCTTGTCATTATTTTATTGGCGCCAAGCTTACCGTCGTAGATAGATGCAAGAAGAGAGACAACGTGTCTTCATAACTTCTATGCTTGTGTAAAGGTGTGCTGGCAAGAACATGATAAAACACAAGCAGATGAAGACGAATTGATAAGTGGACATTACAAACACCATTACGTTCACTCCCAGAAGCTGCGTTGTGTCATTGTTGTTTCGTAGTCTTTGCGTAATTTTACATATTTTACACGTGTCCGGTGTGTTCTTTATCCCCGTTGTTGTTTCAAACACCCTGTCTTGTGTCCTAGTTAAACGGGTAATTTATGAGTAGACGCAACGACCCCAAGATGACTGCCTTCTGCATTCCAGCCGCCATGGTCTCTGTCAGCATACATTTGCCTTTCAATTGGACTGAGGGATTCATTTGCTACGAAGGACCTCCGAAACCACTATTATTTATAACGCAGGGGCATTTCATTTCTAGCAAAGATTTAAAAGATTATTTATGAGCGAAGTACCCAACTATTGTGGAGATACATGAACAACAGAAGTGACGATTTTATACATAATTGACAAACAGTAGGTTGCAAAAAAATGGCGAAATTTTAGTGTTCTTTTTCATGAATTGTTAAATATAACTCTATTATGACTATACATGGTGTCCCTGACCTTGTTATTGATGGAGTCACCACAATCTAGTGGTCATACTTGACCTAGCACAACATCATAATATGAGAACTTTTAATGGATTTTTCTTAACATACCTTATGAATGGAGTTACACGTCGCAAGGTCCCATTCCGCGGAAATAGATAGTTTTTAGAGTAGAAATTAATTAAGACAGTGGGCGTGTCCTCTTGTGGGGCCCCGGCAACACCGTTTCCTAAGTGAGAGTAATTATTGTAGATGAGGAAATATGTACTAAAAATAAACGTGCTGATGAGAAATTGGTTAGTGTGTTACTTGATTAATGTAAACCAAAAATATAGCAAAAATAGATGTTTACCATTATTTTAAATAACGACAACATCACAAAATACAATAATTAATTGATTTTGTATCATTAATGTTTTTCCCATAATTATTATCTTGACAATACAACTTGGTTAAATTAGTGCCTTGTCATAACTGTACGATAAGAACAAGACCTTTTGGGTTACAAACAAGAGCAGACAAAAATGTTTTGACAAATAAGGACTTGTTGGTCACCCTTATTTTTATTTTATTCCTTTGAATGTTTCAGTGATATTGTAGATAGTTTTTTTTTTTCAGGCAGCTGCTCTATGTATCGTCGTTTGTCAATTGCAGGGGAGAGAGATCGTGTGTGGTGTTCCGGAAATGGAACCATAAAATTGGCGCCAGTTGAGACGGCGTCGACTCATTATTCTATTTATTCAATGTTTATTTCATTCATTGATTTTTAAGTTTTTTATTAACAATCAAACGCTTAACAAAATTAAAAACAAATAAAACAATGAAATATTTTTTTTTCAATTATCTCTACTGATATGTTTTGTTATTGCTGAAAGCAATATAATTTTTTTTTAATGTTTAACTCCTATTGTTTAAAAAATTGTTATAAACAAATGCATTGAGAAACCACTTTTTTTAAACCATTATTTATATTGCTCTTCTATATTATAGAAGATTTTTTTTCTTTTTATTTTTTATAAAAAAAAAACAATAATTGTTATAAACAAATGAATTTTTTAATTATATTTTTATTCTTAATTCTTTGAAAAATACTGAAAACAACCACGCATCGTTTGTTATGAAAAACAATTGTTTTCTATTTTTTATTTATTTTTTTGATTTTCGTGCACTTTTTTCATCATTGTTCTTAAAATAACTAGTTGCCTAGTTTATGTTTTTATGTATAATACATATATTTATGTACTGATATTCCTAACTTTTTGTGCGCAGTGTAGGTTCATTGTGGAAAACTAACGGACGAGTATTATTGATACATAAATACAAAATCTTGGGCAATATACATAGGTACTGTGGTATAACATAAGATCTCCGATATATCGGGTTTTCATAATGCATACATCAAGGTGCTCGTGAAAAACAAAATTTACATGTAGTTAGATGGAGAATTTTGACATTCAAAGCCTACTGAATGTACGAATTTTATAATTTAGCTGTAAAATTGTATTGGGCGTATGGTACATTTGCCAGTTGATATAGTAAACCAAAATTTCAATACGATAAACAAAATTTGGACAACTTATATGTAGATAGGTCTGAATTTATTGTCTTTCCAATTAGGGCATTCCCTTTAAAGTGAGAAATGTGTTGTTTCGTAAGCAGCTGAAGAGAATAATAGCGCTGTAAAGATTTTTTTAAAGTATAGTATTTCTGTATAGTCGCAGCAATCGATCAAAACATGAAAATATTCCTCTGCTGGTTGATCGGTGACGACTGACATTATCTAAATTTAACTAATAAAATAAAGACTAAATGGGAATGACCTTATAACTAGTATCTTGCGAAAATCAGGAAAAGAAAATTTGTTTTCAATCGGTCCAAAAAACAAATTTCTTGTAAAAGTAACGCGGTAAAGTTAAAAAATAATTCTAGTTTATTATATTCGTAAAGAAAAGTTGTTCATTATTTGTGAGTGATGTTTTTCTGAAACGAGTGCAACGCACGAGTTTCAGAAAGGTATCACGCCAACGTTTCTTTACGTGTATAATACAACGATTATAGGTTCATTTGTTTAATAAAAAAATAAAAGTCTTGTGGTACATATATTAATTTTTTTCACCAATAAGATAAAAAAAATCGACTACTACTTCTACTCGTATCTAGCGAATAAGCATCAATGTTATTAATACCTATAATAAGAGAAAATAATTTACTAATTTTCATGCTGCAGTGTGCATTACTTATTATTAATGATTATAGAATTTTTGATGCAATTGTCAGATGTTTTTTGTTTCGGTTAAATCTTTGATAAGTTTATTGCCTTTTTAGAAATATCCAGTGCAAAAACCTAATAAACATGAATTTATCTTCTACTTTCATTATTTATTACATTATTATCACCGACTAAATTACAATTAACACAGGCAAAACACGACTACTTGTTTAGATTTCCTCTGGGCAAATTTAATTTTGTCAAAAATATAGTAAAAACACTTTACAGATACCAGCTTATTTAACTACCCACTAAAGCGGTACAAATTTACTTAATTGTTAATTAATTAATGAGGTATCTTTAATAAGAACAAGTAAACAAAATAAGGGTCAGCATAAGTTATCGGTAACTTTCCTTGCCATAATAATTGTTAATATGTAAATATAAAAATTGTAGAGCCGTAATACCATTCTCAACCTTTATAAATAGCTGTTCTTGGACAATTCTTCAGTTGCTTCAGCAATGGGGCGGGCTGTAGGTTTTGTAGTGCTTGCTGGTGAGTAGCATTTCAGACTTACTTTTTACTTCTCTCTATCAATATTATAAATTTATTTTAATTATTTTTTCTTTAATATTTTTTAAAAGAGGGCCATCAAAATATTTTGATACGTTGTACCAACAATAGTTTTTGGGACAAGCAAGAAAATTTTGTATTTTATATTGTATTTTTTATTTTTGTAAATTAGTTTACTATACATGGTGAAAAACTATACAGAGCTCTGTCTTTCTTATTTAGTATTTGATTGTAACGAAACAATTGAACTTCAAGCTCAAACGATTGTCAACTTTTATATTTTTTTATATAATGATGACGTTATTTTGAAAGATTATTATTATTATTTTAATAATCTTTCAAAATAACGTCATAATTTAAAAATTCTTTAAGGGCTGAAGATGGGAGTAATTTTCTCCCGAAACATGTTCCTATTGTAATTGAATTTTAATAAAGTTTGTGGAGATTGACTAGAATAATTTTAAATTTTAATTATGTATATGTATAAATAATTAAAGATTATAGTAAAAGATGGTAGTCTTTTTATAGGGGTTATGTAAGGTCAAAATTAATTAATTTGCCAAAATTTCCATTACGTAGCAGATTCATTTTTCAAAGTATGAGAAGGATAAGAAATTGTCATTTCAAATAAAACATTTCAGAAACAAATTGATTCTTGAAAAAACATCATTCAGTCAGTTAGGTATAAAATTAAATAATGTAATTATATTTATTTATGAGTTCATTTATTAATTTTTTCTCAAAAATTCTTATGCAACACAACTTTTTCGTGCAACAATAAACAACAATAAACAGCGGAACACAACACAAAATGAAAACAAAATCTTCTTCTTATTGATTCCCGATGATCATGGTCTTTGGAAATCTTTAACACTGTATCTCAAAAATGTTTAGGTATATGAACTCTTATCTTAAAAATAAATGAGGAGTCGTCCTCTGAAATATCGGACACTTATCAAAAACACTCTGTATATCATTACATTAAAAAATAAACGTTGACTATCGTTTGACCTTCAAATTCGTATGTTACCAAATATCATTATATCACAGTTTAGTGACTAAAGATTTATATCATTTGGTTCATTTCGTTATAATCAATGAATCAATAAGAAAGATACAAGCTCGGTCCACCCTGTATAATTAAAAACACAGTTATTGATAATAAATACAAAACCCCTATTCTATCATGTGTTCATTTAAAAAAGTCATCAAGTCGTCTATGAATTTGACATAACATTTAACGTCTGTCTGTTGCCAAATTAATAATCTAGTATGTATTGCTGATTGCAGACTTTCAGCTTGTAGATGAAGCAATCACATGCGTTTTTCAATTCGTCTTCGTCAATCAAAAAATCGCAAGCAACTTGATGACTTTTATGAACACCTGATAATATTTTGCAAAAATTTGTTATTTCAAATTAATTTGATTATTACATTAGAAATACTGTTTTTCCCTACTTGACTTACTGGCAGAGTGAGACGAAAGTACAAAATAAAAATAAAAATGAAAAATATTTTCACCACAATTTTATTATTACAGAAACTTGTAAATTCGAGAAACAAATACGAGTAAATAACTGAAAGACTAATAATATAGAAACATGATAATGTTATTTTGCTTAAAAAAGATAATATAAGAATTTGGAATTAGTGAACATGGTCTCAAAACAGACTGATGTTTTCTCTTATACAGGCTGTCCCAACTAAAATTTGTACCCCCCAACAATTCCAATTTTGAAAGACTCAGAAGAAAACGCTCGAACAGGTCAATTTTGTTATCAAAGGGGACCAAATTGTACAAAACTTTCATGTCTTTGATCTCACCCCTTTAGCCAGGGGAGCCACCCTCTTAAAAAATTTATATAGCATGGGGGGTCGTGTGATACAACATTTTAAACCTTATTCAATTCTCTATCCAGATCTACATTTATCCATTCCTTTCTACAAAAAAAAAAACATGAAATCGTAATTTTCCAAATTTACATAAAATACTTAACTAAAATTTGTAGCCCCCAACCATTTCAATTTCGAAACACTTAGAAAAAAACACTCGAACAGGTCAATTTTGTTATCAAGGGGGGGCAAAATTTTACCAAACTTTCAAGTCATAGATCTCGCCCCTTTAGCCAGGGGAGCCACCCCCTTAAAAAAATTTAATGGCATGGGGGGTCGTGTGATACATCATTTTAAAGCTTATTCAATTCTCTATCTAGATCTACTTTTATCGATTCGTTTCTACAAAAAAGAGCATAAGAATTCGTTATTTTCCAAATCTACATAAAATACTCTTTGAGGTGGGTGAAGGGTGAGATCTAAAACTTGAAAGTTTGGTACAATTAGGTCCCCCTTGATAACAAAATTGACCTGTTCGAGCGTTTTCCTCTGAGTCTTTCAAAATTTGAATTGTTGGGGGGTACAAATTTTAGTTGGGACACCCAATATTTAACCACTTGCCTTTGCACGTCAAAATTTTGTTTTCCAGAGGCAACATGATGTATGAATCATTTATAAAGAGCCGATGTAATGAAAAAGATCTAATTGTATCGGGTCTTCATAAATAAATCTTTGCGAGTTTTTGAGTATATAGGTGTCCCAGAGAACTCGCTCGGCAGAGAAAAAAGGCGGATTCCGATAACAATGAGGAGTAGAAAATGCGTAAAATTTTCTTTTTCTCTCCATTATTAACAGAGATACATAATTTTAAAATTGACCAATCCCAGAAACTCTGGGTTCGATAAGCCTGTTCCAATATATATAATTCGTTACTAGATTACAAAAATATTGACTGACTTTTAGAAATAAATTAAAATTATTTGTTTGCTGTTGTAACAAAGATATTAACGCATTCATTTTGAGTGCGTTAATAAGCCATTACCGCACCCAAAATCTAGATTTTTTTTCCATCGGTAACACACAATGAACCCTGTACTGAACGAAATGTCAGTGTGCTTTTGAGTATTGTAAGGTACAGAAAACTCAAAATTAAATTACCAAAATTGAGTTTATTTGTAAAATTAAATTAATATGCAAATTAGAGAAAATAACATGAAAAACTCTTCTTTATAGGCACTCCTGCCTGCGGCAGTCGTGCTGCAAACTTGAACTCGTGTCTTAATACAACTTTTCAATTGTGACGCTAGCTTTTTGGTTCCATTGTTTTTCTAGTATAAGCTTGCATTTTTTAAGATTCGTTTTTTTTTGTAAAGTTAAAATTTCAATTTGTCATTAATTTGACAGTACATTCAAAGAATTTTATTTTTTTTTTGCCGTTAATAGTAATGTTTGTGTGTAACTTATTGTTGATTCCTTTAGGGCCAAAAAGGACTGAACTTGTAATACTGTAAATTCTGAAAATGTCCCCAAAAAGTTTGTAATTTAGCACAATTTTGAAAAAAACTCTGAATGTATTCCTCTTAGGCAATCTCACTAAGTGAATCAGTTTCACAATCTGAAAAGTTTTCTTCCGATTCTGAATCTGATTCACCTAAAGTAATTATTATAATAGGAGGTATATCGTCAACGTCATAAGTACCCATAAGTTTTGTCCAATCTTGTCTAATAATTAATAATTGTCTCACAGTGTCTAATGCAGTCGGTCCAAAAGTCAGCGGTACACAACGACAAAGCTTCTTTTCATAAATTGGCAATCTTTAGATGAACGGTGTGAATTTATGTATTTATCATAATGAGACTTGACTTGACGCAGTGGTATGGAGGAAGTCTAAGAATCTCATGTCCTGATAATTGAAGTAGTTCGTAACATTTGTCATTGTTTTGTCGCAAAAGTTATCATATTGTCGAAAGTTGTTTTTTTTTTTTGTAAAACTCTTTTCAAAAGTAAAGTTATGTCGTGTCAGCCATGCCTAAATTTGTTGCTTTGTCGAGGAATATGTTGGCATTGAATGATACGGAGCCTTATTCATAACCACTATTCAATTTCCGCAAAGCGTGACAAAGCAGGAATGAGCTGTTTTTCAGTCCATTCTTTAAAAAGGTCTCTAGTCATTGTCTTGTGATAGTCGCGGTCGTTATTTTTACTGTATAGTAGCAAGCACAGCCAGGTAAAACTCCTGAAGTATTTCCGGCATGTAAAATGGTAAATCTTTTACCCTCACTTTTTAATTTAGCAGGATACATTTTCAGATCAATTTCGTTCACCCAACCCCGAATAGAAGCTGTCCCACTTTGATATATCCAAATTTCATCCAAATAAATAAAAATAATCTGTTGACTAGAATTTAGATATTGTAAATAAGAAATTTAATTTTGGCTGCAATCACGTATTTTCGTTCACATGGAATTTGGCGATTATTGACAATTTTATATAATTTTATAAAAGTTACTGCCTGTGAATAATTCGTATACTTTTAATCGCCACTGTCGTATTATATCTCTTGCAACTTAATTTTGGCGATTCTTTCACAAGATTTTTTAAAACATGGGTATTTCAAAGCCCTTTCTTCCATTTTTATAACTATTTGCTTTGTCCCAACTTTTGACAAATTCAAAAATAAAAAAAATCAATTAAAAAAAACTAACAATTTATTGCTTGTTGTATTTAGTGACAGGGGTTTAACATAACAAAATTAAATTTTTATTAGTTCCGTATAATGAAAATTAATTTAATTTAAGGCGACTGGTCCGTTTTTGTTTACTTTACTTTTTTGTTATCTTTTTAAGAACGAGCTGCGAAATATAATACGGTCAGCCGTCGACACGTCTGCCTGCCGCTGAGGGGCGGAGCCTGTGTTACCTTGAATCACGCCAACATTGCTTAAAACTAGCGAACTTTGGGAACAATTTACAAATTTATTTTTCAATATTTATAAAAACACCTTGCATTTACCGAATACAGAGATCAGTAAAAATCAAGCACCAACACGTTTGTTAAAAAAAAATTTTGGATTCTCATTTTGGCAATAAATTTTTTTTTCGGAACATACAACGTTTTGCCGTGATGAAGGTTTTTTTTTTTACTAATTTTGATGCCCAATACGTTAAGATAGCATAACAATGAAAGCCGTAATTTGGTTCCAAAGTTGAGGCGACTGAGCGTTTCGCCTTAATTAAACGCTCAAACACACGACAACTCGTATGAAAAAAATCTTTCAAAGTTGTACAGTAGACCACGTAATTTAAAGCAAAATTATTATTTTCGTTTTCTATTTAAAACTAGGCGAACATTATTATTTTTACTTTTATTTAAAATTTAAAGTTTAAATCTTATATCAAAAATGTTTTTGCTGACACGTTTTTACCTTCGTTTTTTAGTTTCAGTGATATCTATCTCTGCATTTAATCAACTCACTCCTCCAGGGAAGGAACTGATTTACAACTGGCACGCACTCGTCAAAGCTGGCACAGATCTCCCTTCTCCACACGGTTCCCAATTCGTCCTTACGGGAAGAATTCATCTCCAATCCTCTTCCAAAAACACCACCCATGTTCAGATAAAAGATCTAACGTACAAACTGTACAATGGAATTTTAAACCATCACGACGAATATGAATCTCACAGTGTTCCCGTTCATATTGAAGACTTACAAAAAGTATTCAAAATAGTATACGGCAGTAATGGGTTAGCAGAAGGAATAGTCACTGACGCCCATGAAAAAGAGTACTCACGAAATATGAAAAAAGCTCTCGCAACCATCTTTCAGATGGATGATATGGCTTTGAAGCCATTTGACCATCATCATCATTCCTATGGTATGAAGGAAAATTCAATTTACGGAAGATTCAACGTTGATCATATTGTGAGAAAGCAGAAAAACGGAGATGTGCTTGTCAGGAAACTCCATCATATGGAAGATGAGCATCATTTATACCAAAATATGTTTAGTAACAACGAAGCGTGCCCGTGTGATGTGGGCTATGAAAACCCATTAAGTCATATAAGTCGCAAGGACTATCACATTGTCACACACGATGGTAGTCGTGTGGTGAAGAATATTCGCACCGTTGGTCTTTTAACTTACCAACCATTTCGAGCTCAATCTGATCATCAGTTTGTCCTTGTGAATCAAACTTTTGATTTGCATCAAGCGGTTCTAGTATCACAAAAAATGGAAGTTCCATCAGAACACTTCGAAAATCATCTTACCTACCACTTTTTTACCGATTCTGAAGATGGTAGTGTACATGATGTAACTAACGGTCGACAAACTGTTAACCACAATAAATTAATCTCACAACTTCAAGAAATGTTACAAGATATGCACCAGTACTTACATGAAGACCACATTCACACCAAAGAACCTGATACGAAAAGAGGACAGATGGTAAACAGGGTTCAACGACTTCTCCAAATGTTTACTCTCCCTAAACTTCATGAACTTCATCAAAAACTAACCGGCCATGCCTTAACAGTCTTCCATCACGTATTACCATTAGTTGGATCCAAAGCTGCAGTTCAGTTTATGAAGCATCTGATAGTGAATAAAGTTGTTAGTGAAGAAATAGCAGTTGAAATGTTGCAACATTTTCCAGAGCATGTAGTTGAACCTACACTCGAGTTAGTATCGGAACTAGAAGATTTAATCAATTTAAAAGATTTACCATGGAACGTGCGTCGATGCGCTATCTTGAGTTTTGCAAGTTTGATTCACAAATCCCATATGTTTATTGAAAAAGTGCACGATCTCCATTTGTCTCATGATGCAAAAATGCACGATCTCCATTTGTCTCATGATGATTCAAATTCTCATGATCGACATTACGATAAGTACGTTACAGAATACATCAATCAAATTCGATCGTCTCAAGATTACAAAGTTCGGATGACGTACACCTTCGGTTTGGCCAACATGAAACTCCACAGTATAATTGAAAAAATAGTTCCAGGAGTGCGAGGTGAGTGGTTTGGTGACTACCATTCTCGCATTTTAAGTTTGTGGGCTTTGGGAGCGGCTACAGGGAATGACAAAAGTGCAACATCTTTAATGGAGAAAATATGGCCCATATTTGCCGATGAGAATGAAATTACCGAGATGCGTGTTATAGCTTTTAGCTTTTTACTGCAGGGCAAAAAATTAACTCAATCACGTTTAATGAACCTATACGAATTCTTGTTAAGAGAAAAGAATGAAGAATTGTATGCATTTGCCTACAGTCTTTTACAAGAAATTGCCAATACCAACGATGATTGTCTTCGTGAGTTTAGAGGAAAAGTCAGGGAAATAGTTCAATTGTTGCCACCGCCTTCTCATGGAAAATCTTTTGTTAAAATACACGATTATAAAGATGTAAGCTTTGGATTTAGTACAGGACTTCACGAATTTTTCATCAATGGAAATTATGCACTAATGCATGGATTAAAGATGACATCGCAGCAGTTTAACATTTATCGCGAGGACTTTGCGGTTTATATAAAAGTTCATGGACTGCAGACGCACGGTGACCCAAGCAATATGATTATTGACGTTTTGAGGAAGAAAAGTAATTCACTTACCACCCACAAGGAACTGCACATCGAATGTGTCATCCAGAAACACAACCGAGTTATTAACACTTTCTTCTTTGATCAAAACAATCTTCACGAGCTTAGTGACATTCTTGATTTTTTCACAAAAGATTCCCACTCCTTATCCAAGAATCTACTACACATAGCCTATAATGAATACCATCGCACTGTAATACCCACCGATTTAGGTTTTCCTATGATGTGGGAATTCCTTAAGCCGGTGGTTCACCACACCAATTTCACACTTACCAAAGAAACCGTTAACAAAGTAATCAATATGAGAATCGATAGCAGATGCGTTAATTGGATTCATTATCGACATGGATTGACTTTTTACAACCCAGTAGCTGATCTATGGCAAGGTATCAACCGATACCAGTCATACGATGCTGTTTTACCAATGCATCTTGACGTTTCTTTGAACACACAACAACAAAGTCTACAATTGTCGTGGAGAAAACATAGCAACCACCAGCAGGATGTTATGGGACTTAGGAGTCACGTCAAGCAGATGGTGTTTGTCAAAGACGATTATCAGAGAAACATTTTGGGAACTTCGAATCCGCAGTGTAAAGAGTTTGTCGTAGTGAGCCACGGAAAACAATTTAGACAGGATGTGAGTATATTTCAAAACAAATCAAAGGAAAGGTGATCCAAATGAAATTAATAAATGTCGCTTGACCACTTTTCCTCTGAACTATCAAATCTACTAAGCACTAATTGCTGATTTTGATCTAGTATGCTATCATGGAGAACGATGACATGTCTACTGGTCAGCAGTGGTACGTAGGTGTCTACGACAGCAGCCGCTATGTCACCAATGGTAGATTCCATCACCTCTTACATCTCTTCACTAAGTCTCATCCACGGCCAACCGAATCGCCTTTCAGTCATATTTTCAATACCATGGGCAACTTTCACCAATACGTTCTTCTACTACCAAACCCTGGAACCTACGGCTTCATAGCCAGACTCGAACCAAGCCACCAACATGCGGTTTCTAGCGTCGATCTTTCTCTTCGTTTGCACTCAGAACCGGTTTCTGACGATAACTACCATTACAGTCCTAAAACGAAATGGAGTACGAGAATGACCTATTCGGTGAAAACCCCGGAGAGGAGTTTAAAGACATGGGACATTAACACCATTATCGATATGAATCCTGGACACACTGTAAATAATATAAAAATGCATTTAACAAGGATCGTGCCTGGCCAAAAAGACTACAAAATCTGCGTAGATGGGGTGAAAAAATGGACGGAAAAAGGGGTTGAAGGACATTTGAACGTAGCCATGAGTCAAACCAGTGACGGTAAATGCGTGAAAAATGATACGGTAGTCGATGTGACAATGACTGGTCAACGATCTGAAGAACAAATGAAAGGATGTAGCAAATATGGGGCTTGTGAAAAGATAAGTCCGTATTCACAACCACACACTCACAGTCTACAGTGTTTAGTTGATCACACCACTACAAGGCACTACACTTACAATGTGAAGACCATGAACGTTCCTAGCGAATTTCGAAAGACTTTTGCTCACTGGTGGGATACCATCAAAGGCAACTATATGAGCTTCTACGCTTACCAAGATGAACACCACGAAAATATAGGAGAACATAATTTTAAAGTCGATGTCGTATATCCGATGCAAATGGAAGAAATTAACGTACAGATCACTACTCCTCAACATATGTACAATTTAACTGGTGTTCCAGCTCACCATTGGAAATGGTTGGGACTATCCCCAGATTCCACCGATTACCCCAAGTGGTTCCAGTTTTTACATAAAGTTGGGTTTGTGAATCACTGTGTTGTAGATGTCCATCGCCACCAAATGAACCTCCACCAGGTGGATGGAGAAGTACCGGAAGACTGGACTCTTTTCGTCGGGAACATGGTTGCAAACCCAGACAGAGCGGTCTACATGAAACGTGTCGGTGAAGATCTTGTAAGCATCAATATTAACCATTATGAAAATAAATCTAAAATAATAATTGTTACAGGCTGTAAGGATTGTGGATCGCGAACATAGCGTCGAAATCGTACCACATGGTGTCAACCACCAGATCAGTTTCGACGGTCAAGTAGTTCCAGTTAACGATTACCATCACGAAGAATGGGTGTATTGTCATGTTTTTAGACAAGACACAGAGAAGCCAACCGCTGTGATAATGCAAAACAGTGGAATCCACGTGGAATACCACCACCACAAAGTTATAGTTGTGGTACCCAAGCTAGATCAACAACTACACGGACGCTGCTTCGAGCAACTTTAAAAAATATTATATTCTTTATAACGGACAGGACTATAATATATGCATGAATAAAGCATTTTTCATTTAATAGACTTTTTTAGATTTTTAAGAGCTTTTGAAACGTGAACAAACCAATTTCTGTTTTGTTTGATTTAATTTACCGGTTCCAACCCAGTGGTTTGCGAACCTCTTGGGATTTGTATATGTCGTAGCCACATCACAAAATCCGCCATTTTATCAAATGGCTAGCCACATTCTAAAATCGTCGTTCATTTTGCATTATTTTACAATGCGGCTGGTGTTTTCAACCATTTTATAAACTGACCGATAGAGTAAGTGCCACATTCTTAAATAGTAATAATGCTGTCGGTTGTTTTATATCACTTTCAGCCACAAAGTAAAATAGAAGTGAGGTTATGTTTGGACTAGTCAACATTAAAGCGGGGATTTACAAGAGCGCGCTCAACATCTTCTTTATTGTAGAAAAAAATCTAAAAAAGAAACCTTATTGGAACTAAAATAGTAATCAAAACCCTTTGATGTTTTTTGGGATGTGGGTTCATTATTATAGTACTATTGCTTTTGGTCAATTGTAATTAATAACGTAACTGTATCCACGTATCTGCAGAAGGGTCGCACCAGTTTGCAGCGAATTTCTATTACTGCAGATAGATACGTTATCTGCAGTTTTTGGTGTGAACATTTTTACTACAATGTGATGAGCCTAAGCTCTTCCCGCCAACAATTTGAAATTAAATATCAAATGAAATGTCAATGACGTCACCAAACGTCAGATTTAAAAATTTTAAACAAACCGCGAAATTAAAAAAAGGTTGGCCAGTGAATTGTCTAGAAACAAAGACAGAAGAGCGGACCTACGTTGTGTTCTTTTTTTTTAACAAGACAACAGTGGCGGGAAATTCGAAACAAACCTACCAGACATTGAACCAGGTTCTTGATTGCACGGTGCGTAGTGTTGGAGGCGGAGCGTAGATTAACTACACAAATTAGGGATTTATCAATGTATTTGCTTTAGAGGTCTTTTGGTCGAACTTTTGATTAATAATGGACTTTTTGAACATTTCAGCCAGTTACAATTTGGATAATTTAACTCATTTAACAATAATTTGGTTCATTCTTACAATAACAATTAATTTAAGTGAATTCAATACTTGAATAATTCATGGCAAACGTTAATTAGAAGTATTACACCTGGCGAGCGAGTTCCCTATGCCCATTTTAAACAAATTCATCAGTAAAAGTTACAGTTAATCAAAGAATTGAGTGTTTCCTTTTCTTTCCACAAATTCAATTCATTCATTAAGAAACCGAAATCTACTATAAATGCCCCCCTTTAAATTTTTATACATGAATCAAAACACGTTTGCAAGGATGAGTTACAATTTGAACGCCCTTTTTGGTTGTCAATCAATTTGGAATAAATCTGAAAAGACGAAGTGGACAATTTATGGCCCGCGCAAGCCTAGTATCCAGATTATCAAATGCAGGCTCAGACAGCCCCTCTAACCAGTACCGTATACCTCCTGCATAGGTACTTAAGGTACAAAACACCCGGCTTAAGAACTGGTGCCCCACATCGTCTTGAGCTTCAAAAATTAAAAAAAAATTATGTAGTTGAAAAGACAATTAAAATACCTTTCAAACGACATGTTACTCAACCCCTATTCCCTATTTAAAAAATAGGGGTCGCTCCTCCAAGCGTGCCTACTATTGCATCAAAACATGTCGCCCTCGAGGTTAAAAATGACCGGTTTTTAAATTTTGCTTAAATCTCTTTTCCTTAAAAGATATTGAGGGTGGCTCGTTTCGATTGAAACGGCCTGTATATTAATACACTCATATAGTAAGGCTATAGTAAGGGAGTTTACATGCAAAATGATGTGAATACCAGCCTATGAGTTTTAATCTTATTAAGAAAAATTAAAGGAAGGGATTCAAACTATAAACCATCGAAATGACCCGTTTAAATGAAAGGAAGCAAAACCGACGCCCTGTGTGAACCGCCATTTTGAAACTTCCCGAGACAAAGAAAAGCCGTTAGAACTGTCTGCGTTCCCAGGAATTACTTGCTTCACTTTATCCTACCATAATCTTGACTGTTATAATTCAAAAGGGTGAAATCCGAGGAAGTCCCTCCTCGACTGATATAAACCATGTAATTTAAAGCTTTTACTTTGTTATTGGACCCAAATCTTGAACGAGACACTAATTTCTACCCAAACTATAAACAGCTGACAAAGAAAACTACACTAGCCAGGAGTACCCCACTGAAAAAATCCTTGGTCTGATAGAGGGGCAAAACGAGCAACTCAGTGCCTCCAACGGGAGAGTACTACGGAGGAATGTCGTAGGACCTATATTGGAGGTAACTTTATCAGTAGATCCGCACTTTGCGGAGTTACTGAAGAAAATTCGGTTAGGTTAGGTTAGCTACAAATTCGGCCAAATTCAACTACGGCCGAAGAAGAGTAAATTCAAAAAAGCTCAAGAGGCTCGGCAGTCGACTTCAAAGGCGGCGCAAAGGAACGTTGGTCAACCCCCCCAACAAACCGACCAAAAAATCGGTACAGGGGAGGAAACCAAATCCCAAGCAAATAGCGCCAAAAAAGTCCAAGGCAGCAAAGGAAAGCTCTAAAAGAAAAAAAACTAAGAGCTACTCCAAGACCGTTTCTGAGGAACCTAAACCGTCCTCTTCAAAGCAATAAAGTGTTTGCAAATTAACCTTCAGCACTCAAAGGCAGAATCTAGTGTCTTTAACTGGAGGTTAATCAAAAAACAAATTGAAATAGGGCTAATCCAAGAGCCCTGGTTAAATGGTGGCTGAATTAGAGGACTACCAGAGAGGACACATAGCCTTATTGTAAGCAGCTCTTATGTTCAGGAAAGATATAAATCAGGTTCCCATTCCAGAGTTGATCACTAGGGACCTAGTTGCAACTGTGGTGGAGCTGCAGATGGGGAAAGGAAAGAGGCGTTTTATAATAGCCTCGGCCTATTTTCCTGGTGACGAGGCCAGCGCACCTCCAGAGGAAGGGAAACGCCTCATCGACTGGTGCAAGAGTGGGAACAAACAACTTATTCTGGGCTGCAATGCCAATGCGCACCACGTGGTATGGGACAGCACGGATACGAACAATAAAGGTAAGGATCTGCTAGAATATGTTTGCTAATAATATAGACATCATAAATCACGGAAATAAACCTACTTTCATAAACGCGGTTAGACAAGAGATACTTGACCGCACCTTAGCGACCCAGTTTATGACGCACATAGTTAAAAATTGGATGGTGATGGATGAGCCATCACTTGCGGATTATACGTCAATTGCGTTTGATCTGAAGGCTTCTAAAATAGAAGACGTGAAGTGGAGAGTGCCAAACAAGACGGACTGGTGTCTATATACAGAGACCATTAGGTCTAACTTGGAAGGACTCCGCTACAATATTATAACTAAAGAGGAACTAGAAGCAGCCTCAGTCCATCTGACTCAAACATGGAGGTATAATATATAAGAGGAGAAAAGACAGCCGCCCTACCAGTGCAGTTTGTTGTGAAGCTGAATAAGAGCGGATAATGGGGATAACAGCTGTGTTTAACTTTATAAGTTCTTTTTGGCATATAAAATTAAAAATAAAAGCTCAAGCCAGTTCTTTATTCTATCTAAATCATTTGCAAGCCTGAAATCATTTACAATAATTCATCCACTACTCAATTAAATGTTTAATTGTAATTCAGTTATTATATTTTACAACTCCGTCACGTATCGACGCTACTGCATGAAATCACACTCGAGTAGCGATCGCTTACGTTTTATTTTGACCCAAGCATTTACAGAGTTGCCAGCTTGTGATATATCGCAGTGTCTGGTATGTCTATTATACTAAAATTTAGGTGTAAACGTTTTGATATCCTTATATACAGTTAATAATTCATACATGGTTTAGTATGCATTATTTAAAAAGGATTTCAAAACCCTGATGAGGCAATTTCAACAAATTTCTTTTACGATCTGGCAATATTGGTCATTTCTCCGTTTGGTTAAATAGCTTCACAACAAATACGCCAATGTAGTTTCCCCTTTTATTATAGTTCCATGGACTCAAACAATAATCGACTCATACCAGGGAAACTGTCCCTTAAGGAAGAAAAAATCCTCCAGAGACGTACCTTGGAGGAACGCAGAACTAATAAAATAGACTCAAAACAGAGGCTAGGAAAGCGTTCAATAAGGCCAAAAGATTAGGACAGTGGGATGACTACGAGGCAACCCTCACCAAGTACAATAAGGAACTGTGACAATCTCGGCGCCCCAGCGACGCGTATCCAAAAGTATTGTCAAAAGACCAATCAACCCCAATTGGGCTCATCAAACAACCAGGTGGAGCCTACACCGAAGACACTAAGGGAAGTTTAAAAGTGTTGCTATCGACACACTTCCCTGGGTCTAAGGAAGTCGAAAATCTTGAACCCCACATAGACGAGGAATCCCCAACCAGAAGATGTCACAGGTCCAACCGGGAAAGCCGAAGTCTCGCAGGGAAAATATTCACCCTAGAAAAAGTGAAATGGGCGATTAATACATTTCATCCCTATAAATCACCGGGTAAGGATGGGATCTTTCCAGCTGCAGAAGGGGATAGACCTTATAGCACCCTGCCTAAAACAAATCCCCAAAGCCAGCTACGCACTGGGCTACATACCGAGGGCTTGGAGAGAGGCAAGGTTATCTTTATAGCGAAAAGGGACAAACAAATCTTACCGGCCAATAAGTCTCTCTTTTCTTTCTCCTAAAGACTATGGAGAAAATTGTGGATAACCACATGAGAAGCGAACTAGTGGAAAGAGCGACACTTCACAAAAATCAGTTCGCCTACCAGCTAGGCAAATCCACAGTAGATGCTCTTACACCATCTGGTGAAAAAAGTGGAAGAATCTATTGAGGCTAAGGAAATTGCTGTTGGAATATTTATAGACATAGAGGGTGCATTTGATAACACCTCACACATGTCTATAAAAAGAGCAGCGGAAAAATTCAGCGTTGAAACGTCCACAAGTCGATAGATAGAAGAAATGCTGAAGACCCGCATAGTACCGGCTTCGCTGGGTGGAGAGGAAATATCGATAACCACAGCAAAGGGTTCCCACAAGGTGGGGTGCTATCGCCTTTGCTGTGGTCAATCGTAGTGGACTCAATACTTGGACGTGGACTCATGAAGGAATTACATCAAGCCTAATGCAGGAAGCCCTAATAATCGACAGATGGTGCAAAAGGGAGCAATTGAGTGTAAATCCTAAGAAAACCATCATAGTTCCATTTCCATTTACAAACGTAGAAAGCTAAAAATAAAAGCTCCGCAACTACACGGATTATCAATACAACTTTCCAAGCAAGTGAAGAATCTAGGGGTCACCCTGAACTCTAAACTAAGTTAGAAAGAACATGTTGAGAAAACTATTGCCTACTGCCTTTTGGGCCTGTCGTAGACTGTTTGGCAATACCTGGGGACTAAAACCGCAGATAATTAGATGATGGGAATAACAGGGGCAATGAAAACAACCCTAACGACAGCTCTAGAAGTCTTGTTAGACCTACCACCACTCCACCTCCATGTGCAGAGGGAAGGTCTACAGATTTTGTTGAGACTAAACCAGACCAAGAAATTTAAACCAGGTGACAGAGTGGGTCAGCTTAGAATTCTGGATTTATACAGCCAGACATCATTGAAAAACCACTGGATGTAAGCCCAAAAATGCTTGATTTTGACTTACCATATGAACTGGTTATTTAAGACCGCCACATGGCAAGAAATCAAATAGCAGCAATAGGTCAAAGCTCCTCTATCTGGTACACAGATGGATCAAAGACTGAACAAGGTACCGGCATAGGCGTCTACGGCCCGAAATATAAGGCATCAATAGCCGTGGGGACTGGACTGACGATTACGCAAGCTGAGATACTTGCGATAGATATATGTGCCCAAGAACGCTTAGGCAGGAAAATTAATGGCAGACAAATCTATATACTGTCTGACAGTCAAGCTGCGATTAAGGGACTTAAAGGACACAGCACCAAATCCTTAGTCGCCTGGGAGTTCAGACAGTCCCTCAAAGAACTGGGTAGAAACAACAAAGTAACTCTAAGTTGGGTACCTGGACATGACGGAATAGCGGGAAATGCCGAAGCCGACAAACTTGCTAGACAAGGCGCAGAAGCTTCTCACATAGGACGTGAACTGTTCTGTGACCACAAGACACACATTAAGACGGCAGTTCAAAAATGGGAAAAAGCGGCCACGAGGTCTCACTGGAACAATGTCCCAGGTCAAAGACAAGCGAAGAAATTTATTGAGTACTCGCCACAGAATGTTAAAAAGCTTCTCTTCTTATCCAAGAAAGAAATTAGGCTCATTACAGGCCTATTCACCGATCACTGCCCTGTAAGATACCATCTTAAAAATATGGAACTAGTAGACAGTGAAGTATGCAGATTATGCAATTTGGAACTAGAAACAGCCGAATACATACTCTGCAGGTGTGAAACATTAGCTAACCTAACGCTTAATCACTTCGAAAGTGTTAGAGTGACACCTGAAGAACTGAAGAAGAGCCCTCTTAGCGACATCCTGAACTTTGCAAAGAAAGTGGGATTCCTAAGATCATAGATGCGAGTAGGATTGAACAAAAGATCAACGATGGTCGACGTTCTGAAAGGCTGAATAGCCTTACGACCCCAGAGTACAATACAATACAATACAACAACTACACTAACACGAAACAACACAAACAAAATAACAATAACAAAACTGCGTCTGAAACTTTGTTGATGCAACTTAAATAATTTGGGAACTCTCTCCTAATATGTCTGAACTGAACAGAGACTAAAAACAGAATAACTAGCACCCAACGATGTCTTACCCGTTGCTAGCACCCCAAACTTCTCTCGTGAAGGCCACGGTCGGCAACCTATTTAGGGCCCAAGTGTTGCGGGTCTTTACAGTATATTTTTAAAATACACTCAATTTCTGCTTCTAGTTATTGTATGTATCATCATCCTGTCGGGTTGAGCTACCCACCAAGTGCGTTTCCAGGTGGCGGATAGAACGGCCGGAGCCTTCACGGGCTCTGGCTAATGGGGGGTTAGTAGAGAGGCACCTCAGGGCACCAGGCGAACCCTGACATAAAACATATGCCCATAGAACTTGTGCAAAAGTTCATTAACAGCACAGCAGCTAAGTGGGATACAATAAGCTGAAGCTTCAGTGCAGCGGGGTCTGAACCGCGCCCCTTAAGAATAATAATATCGTTTTCTTAAATATCCTAAATAACATTATAAATGCAACATCAAAAGGATTAGTTAGTTAGTCTTTATTTATTAATTAATTTGTACACGTTTCATCGCGAACTCAGCAAGCATCTGATCTAAATGATTTTGAATTTCCCTAAAAATTGCTTCCACCGACTGGCCTCCATTAATCTATGTTCAAATTCTGTAAAAATGTAATACCAAAATACCCCTCAACTTACTCTCTTTATCTTATGCGAAAATCTCTTTAGAATTTTGTTGTTGTTTTCGTTAAATTTCAAAATCCTATTTTTCATTACTTCTTCTTTATCGTCGCTTCGACCCGAACTCAGGGATCTACCTTTCAATCTCTCCATCATCGTTTTGTTTGAGATTTCCAAATACAGCACACAAGTTGCGACAGCAAATTTCTCTTCAAATAGAACGCCTTGTAGCTCTTGGCGCGGAAAACCGTCCAATAAAACCCCGTTAGCTGTACACACATATTTTAAAATTTCTTCTCGGATAACTTCAAGAATAATTTCGTCTGGAACGAGATCTCCTCTGTCCATTATATTTTTTATGTCTTGTGCTCTTTGCGATTTCACCTTTACCTAGAACTGAGGATAAAAAACCAATATTTGAAAAAAAAACTCTACTTGGTCTCGCATCAACTCTCCAACGGAAATGTGAACAAAGTTATATTTGGCAGCAATTTTTTCACATTGGGTACCTTTACCCGAGCCCGGGCCACCGATAACCCATATAATGGGGGTCGTAATTAAAGGCTTGGAAACTTGCATATTCATTGTACCAAAATTTTGAGCTCAAATGTCAATGTGACACAAATGGTTGATAAGTTTATTGCAAATAAATGATTGTTATTAACAAATGTCATTTTACGCCACTAGAGGATCAAGATAGGTCTGTACTTCAGCAAAGATCTCATCTGTACCACGTTCAGCATTAATCTGAAAGAACAAGATAAGTAGATGCACCTACAGTTTAAACACAAACTTACTCTTTTAAGCTTATCTGTGTACTGTTGCACTACTTGATCGTTGTGTGTGTTGAAAGTGTGCAGTCGCTTCTTGATGGTCTCTTCGTTGTCGTCTACCCTTCCAGAGGTTTTTGCGCGACCCAACAACCTCTCCACTAGAGTGTTTTCTGAAGCGTCAAAGAACAACACCAGGTTAACGGGAGCGACTCTCTGTTCGAACAAAATCCCTTGCTCTTTTTCTCTTGGATAGCCATCAATGAGGAATCCTTTCGATGTTGCCGAATTACTTAATATGGCCTCTTTTAAAAGATCCAAGACCACTTCCAAAGGGACTAGTTCACCACGCTCCATAATAGCGGTCAATTCTTTTCCACGGGGGGAACCGCTCGCTACCTGAAAAACAATAGTAAAAAGTTGCTGGATAAAAAATAAGTTTAACGTCATGAATTTGAATGCAATTAATATTATTATATCTATATAACAGATTCTAAGACTCCATAATACTAATTTATCTTAAACACGATTAATTATGAATAGGCAACAACATAACCTGACTAGTGCTCAAGGCATCGTGTATCCGTCTACCTGGGGGTTTTCCCTGCAGTCTGCCTTAATACCCACTCTTGACCACCTCAGGCATGCGCGATATATCAACTGCCAACGCGCAAACATAACATCTGTACCTTGGAACGAGAAGGGCCAATGACCATATTTGGAGTTTCGAGCAAACAGCGTTTAAAGTAAAGAGAGGCAATGAAAACGAGATTGAAAGTACTAGTCCAGGCAATGGGTACAAAAAAGGGGGTTTTGATCGCAAAAGGTCGGACAGAAATGAAATTTGGTGGGATGGTAGACATAGGTCTCCTGATAGTACACCTGAGTTGCGACCTCGGGGGTTGCCGCTCGAGGGGTGGGGGGGTGATAACTCTGCACCGCGACGCTTTTCGGAAAATAGCGCCGTTGTCGTAAGTGATTATTGGTATGGTTAACTCAATTTTCGGCATTTTTGGACATTGGCCCTTCTCGTTCCAAGGTACAGATATATATTAATACACCAACACATAACACATTGGGACACTTTTAAGCTATTTTCACTCAACAAACCTAAACAATATATACACCGTTGGAAAGGTCTTAACCTGTAGATGTGTTTAAAAAAACTACACGGATATGTGTTTATGTGTGTGAGTTACGCGCTGTATGTATTTGCGTATTAATATATAGATTTTTACATTGATTCGATTACCAATCCACTGCATACCACTCGAATTTCGAGTGACGGGCGATCACTAGTTATGATAATTACGCGGCTACTTCTAATTATGATTAAGTGAATACTTTAATCTATTCTGTATTATCTAATTTTAAAGTATCCATTTGAATAATTCATTTTTAGAATATTTATTTTGAATAAAAGGTTATTAAAAATGCAGAATGGATAAGTCAAACGATAAACAATATTAAAAGAAAAACATAAATATAATAAATAACACTGTACTTGAGCTTTCATAAAAAAATTCTATTAATCTACGACAAGCGTCTTTTCGTGCATGGCCACCTATGACAAATTTTTTCGATCTCTCTGAACAAGAGTTTAAACTGTAATTTTAATCAGATATCATAATAGTGTTTTTTTTTTCGACTACTTCTGCAGATCCAGAAAAAGAGGAAAATTTTAAATGAATGCTCTACAGTAATGATTAATTATTATTATTATTTGATTGAAGTGTATAGTTAACTATCTTCAGTGATTTTTGTTCGGACTGGACTCCGTCACGGCCCTATTTGTAACACTATATGCAATGCTAGATGCAAAAACTTTGAACACCAAACATTTTTGAAGATATCGCTATTAAAATAACACAGGGTGTTACGTAGTGCCGTCAAGGGACCTCAAATCAGTTACTTCTGCAAGGATATAGTCTTAGATTTTCTTACCTCATTTCGCAGCAAATCTCCCGACGACAGATGAGTAAAACCATACTTGGCTACGATCCTCTCACACTGAGTACCTTTCCCTGAGCCTGGTCCGCCCAGGACCCAGATAATGGGTACTTTGATTTCGGGAGTGGGAGCCTTGGAACAAGAACATTTAGATTTATCCACTGATTTTGACATGACATGGTTGCTATGAGTTACATTGTACTTACCATTTTTAAGCAATTATTATGACTTCAATATCAGTGGGTTACCGGGACAGTGTGCGGCCAAGAATAATCGCGCGCTGACACAACTTGGATCACACAGTTATGTCCTTGATAGAGTTGTGCCAATGTTTTTGCAAGCAAGAGATCCGACAAAACTAATTGGGTTATTTGTTATATTAAATAATTGTTCAAGTGGAAAGCGGTATCAAACTTTTAGTAATTACAAGTCGCAATTCATTGTTTACCTTGTCCTACGGAGTATGGCCGTGAGATAGTGAGAACTGAGTTATTTTAACGGAAATTTCAAATTATGCGCATCGTTAACATTATCTAATTATTATCTATTTAAATTTTAATTAATCAATGCAAAACTGTGCAAAATTTCAGATATCTGGGCCAGACGTTTTCAAAATAAATTTCATTGATGTGTTATGTAGTCCCGTGATGTTATGAAAGGCTTCTATTTTTATGCGCGCGGTTGTTATTTTGTTTCTTAATAACTTTAGTTACAAGTTTTTAACTTTTTTACTGTAAAATTAAATAAGGATTCTGCAAAATACTTTTGAGAGTACATATACTCTGTCGTGACAAACACAAACTATATCCTAATTGCCAATAAATCAATAACAACGATGTCGTTCCAAGTTCAAATATTGAATGGTGCATTGTTTTTGTTACATTGATTACCCACTACCGTAGTTTATCAATATTGCTCTAATACTAAGTACAGTAAAACTTTAATAACCTACTCAAAAACTGGCGTCGATAATATGACGATCATACATACAAAACCGGAATATTTATTTATTAAATTCTACGTTTCATTGAAATGGTGGGATTTTTGTCTTCCGATACATTTTTATTTAATTGGCCGGAAACTATTTATGAAATATGTTAGTGACCCTATAAATAGCAGGTAATATTTTTTAAATTACCTTCGATTTTAAAACACTACAGAAAACACAGATAAGAATGATTTTAACAAGACCTAAAAGCATCTAAAATATCACTGCGATTTTCGCTCCAACTAAAAATATCTAAACTTTGCCCATTGGCGTGGGTGTGCTAATAAAACAAAATAATACTCTTAAATTACATAAGTTTTAATTTTTTCATATCAAAGGACGTCTAATAGCTAACCTCTACCATGAAACACGAAGGATTATTTGGTATTATATTGTGGTAATATTGCAAATACAGTGTTCCTACTAAAGTGCAATGATTGATTAGATACTCACTTCATCAGGAGTCATTCTGTTACGGACTTGGGGAGGAATTGGGTCAGGAGTTGAAATGATGAAAATGTCAAAGGATGCGGAGTGGTTACTGGTGCTGCGTCTAATCAATATTTTGGCTGAGGACGAATGCACACCGGCATATTTTAACACCTAACAAATATCAAAAACAAAAAATAATACAAGCATGTATTAATTATATTTTAACTGCGTTTGTTAGATCAGATAAGATAACAATATAAAAATTCTTAAGAATGTACTCAGAATATGAACCCGTGACAATCATTCAGATATAATTTGCCATAGTCACCATAAGTTTCAAGTACCTAATACCCAACACTGATTCATAGTTAACTTGTAGTATTTATAGATTTTTGCAAATTATAAATATTCCAAGTTCTAGGTCGGAAAATTTATTTTGATAAAACGAATTTTAGTAACGTATGCAACACACAATACAACACAAATTTGTAATAAATTAAATTTAAAATATGTCAAATGTCTGTCATTTTGACGTCTGAAGTAAATTCACACTAAATAGACTTTAATCTATAATACGGTATTACATTTTACATTTCATAAATAATTCGATTAAGCTACGACACCCGGCTTTTCACGCATGGCCTACTTTCACTAATTTAGTTTTCGATCTTTTCGTATAATGCTGTCGCTCAATGCCACACACTACACAGGGCACATATAAAATCCATATAAAACAAAGGTATTTTTTTCTTTTTTCTTCCTAAAAATAAGTTTCCCTACTTAGCAATAAAAGTTGTTCTCTTCTAATTTTTTTCTTTTTTATTATTTGTTTTCTTTGTTATGTCTTTACCTTTCAGCAATTCTTTGAAGTGTTCCTTCCGTTTTCAGTGGTCCAGTTTTATCTCTGATGGTCTTTAATGTCTTTTATTCTATTTTTAACGTTTCTAGTCTCATTGTTTGCTATATTTGTCTTTCCACACTTACTTCTGATTCCCTTCTTCTTCGTTCAGCACACATATTCTAAAACTTCTTCTACAATATATTAATTATTATAAATAAGCTGTCGATCGTTGATTCATTTTTTCTAAACCGTTTGTTCTATTGTTTGGGAAATTTGATCAAACATTAGGTAGTTTTGTAATAAGTGTTCTATTAATACTATTTTAAAGGGTAATGCCCCTGTATATTTCTGGTGTCCTTTTATCAACTTTTTTTTTATAGAAGTATGGTGATACTTTTCGTCCATTTTTGTACTTTTATTATGTTTTCATTTTTTATTTCTCTTCTCCATGTTTCAGCAGTTGATTAGAGATTAAGTCGGGGACAACAGATTTTTTATTCTTAACTTTTTTCCTATACAGAGTCTTTATAAATTTACATTAGGCTTTGAACGTCAAAATTATGAAGTATGAACCATTTATGAAGACCCTGTATTATTGGTATTAGTTGTTTGTTCTGCTATATAGTTACTTAATGTTTTTCATTTACTTCTTTGACCATGTTTTAATATTCGCCGTTGAAGTATGGAACCTGTAATCTACAAGGGGGAAATTCGACCTGGGGCTAGTCTGGCAGCGCAATCCAGAGGGGCTTGGTACCGGAGAGATCGGACGGAGATGCGCGCAGCCCTTACGATTCTTCGGCCGACAACAACGTGCTCGGCAACAAGCTCTTATCATTGTTCTTAAAATTCCTTAAATTTGATTTTATTTGCACCGCCAGTTTTTCATCCGTCTCTGTCATAATTATATATGAATTCATCGATAAATAACTTCAGGGCTTCCAAAATCCCTTCACCTGTCACAGTCTCGAATATGCACACTCTGAATGTATACCAAATTTTACTATATCATCGAAAGATAATTATAAATTGTTAAATTGTAGAGAACTAAATTGTCAACCCGATGAAATTATTGCAAAATATCGCAAAATGTAATTTATTGGCTGTCAAATCGTAGTCAACCACACAATAAAGTCACTAGAACTTAGTAATTTCAGGATACAACATCAAGAGTCAAATCAACAAGATAAAAATAAAATTTTAAGCCATAATTTCTACCCAATTTAAGACTAGATAGTAATTGAGCATTAACAATATTACAAAATAATTCAGTGTGTTACAAAAGTCCTCAAATTTTAGGTCATACTAACTGATGTTTTCAGTTTCATCATTTCGACCTGTTTTTCTCCTTTTGAGTTGTTCTGATGTGTACTGCCATTTGTCCATTTCAACTTTCCTTATTTTCCTTATAAAAGTACAAGGTGTTACAAAGTGATTTTCATCTAGTCGTATGTGCATTTTCCATGTAAAATGTACATGTAAAAAAAAATCCAAATTAACTAGATGAAAATCATTTTTCCTAATTTGCTGTTGTAACAAAGCTATTAACGCACTCATTTTGAGTGCGTTAATATTCTATTAACGCACCCAAAATCTAGAATTTTTGTTTCCATTGTTTAGACACACTGAACCTTGCACTGAACGAAATGTCAGTGTGATTTTGTGGTTAAGGTTTCATGTAAGTCATCTCAAGTTTACGTCAGGTACAGAAAAATCAAAATTTAACAAAATTTCCTAAATTACCAAAATTGATTTTATTTGTTAAAAAAATGAAATTAATATGCAAATTAGAAAAAATAACATGAAAAACTCGTTTTGTAAAACTTAAGAGCACTCGTTCTTTAAACCTGAACTCGTGTCTTAATACAAGTTTTACAAAACTAGTGTTTCAATATACTATTGTAACACCTTGTACCGTGCGATAATTTAAATTATAATGTAAAAATCTGAAGAACACTGACGCAAAATGGGTTGCTGACCGTGGCCTCCAGGACAGAAAGGGTGACACCAACGAGGTGGGGGTGTTGACAGATAAGGGATGCAATGGGATTCCGATTTTAGTCTTTGTTCAGTTCAGACCATTCAGACCTGTACGGAGAGAGTTCCCATGTTTATTTCATTTACATCAACAAAGGTTCACACGCAGTTTTGTTAATAATTTTTGTTGTTGTTCCGTTCTGTGTTGATCTGTGTTAGTTGTTATTTCAATTTTATTTAGTCTTCGTTGTCAGCCGTTGATAAGTCGGGTAGAAAAGTGTCTAGTGCCAGATTGGTGTTCGAAACAAAGGTAAAGCTTTAATTACAATATTTAATAAGTCGAGGAGGGACGTCATCGCCTAGGGGAACTACCTACCTGTGTCAGGTAGTTCAAACTAATTGATTTGATAACGGGTTACCGATTTAAATTCAAACTAAAGAGGGAAGGGGTTAAGAGGGGACGCCGCTTTGGTAACGGTCATTTTGTTTTGTTTAGAAAAGGAAAAGATGGCGGCGCTTGGGTATTATTTATTTGTAGTCGAAGTGACCCAAATTTCATTTAAATAATAGTTGCGATGTTTTACGGTTTGAATCCTTTTCTTAAATTTGCTTAATAATATTAAAAGATTCATAGACTGGTATTCAGATCACTTCAAAAACTATATTTTCTGGTTGTTTCTATCCAATGCGACGTATTTTATCAGTCTAAAGTTTTGGTAAACCGAAACGGCTGAATTTGACTTGAAATTTTGTGTTTTTATGTATCTGTGGTTTCCATCTGTGTATTTCTTCGTCTTCCATTTGAAGTGAGTGTGGTGTGTGAAAGAAAGTACCTCGCTAGTCGTTCTCGCTTAGTTGTGAGAGTGCCGATCGTCACGGGTCGGGGCGAGGCGGTTAAGAGATGTGGGGCGGCGTACGTACTTTTATTCGCCATCCGAATATCAGTATTTCACAACTCAAAGACCAAATTTATTGATAATCTGGAAAGGTGTTCAAACTGTATAACTTAGCTGTGTACCTGTTTGAATTAATACAAAAAAAAAGGGGTTTATTTCTTGTAGATTTCGGGATTGTAAATGAAATTTAATTTGTTGAAAGAAAATGAAACACTCACTGCTTTGATTAAATTGTAACGTCTGTTGATTGGGTTATCAATGGGTATGGGATGTTATAATAATCACTTCACTTTCAATACTAGTAATCTTGGGAACTCTCTCGCCAGATACTGTTGTTCAAATTAATATTTGTCATGAATTATTCAAATATTGTATTTACTTAAATTAATTGTTATTGTATGAATTAATCAAATTATTGTTAAAAGTCATAAAATCAGTCACCATTGTTAAACAAGTTAAATTATCCAAAATTTGTTACTAGATGAAATCTTTAAAACAATCAATTATTAATCAAAAGTTTGACTATAAGACCTCTAAAGCAAATACATTAATAAATCCATAATTTTGTGTTATTATTGTACGCTCCACCCCCCCAGCGCTACGCCCCTGCATCAAAAGAACCTGGTTCTGGGTCTGGTAAGTTTTGATTCAAATTTCCCGCCACTGAGGTCTTGTCAAAAAAAGAACACAACGTAGGTCCGCTCATCTGTCTTTGTCTCTAGACGATCACGATTCACTGGCCAACCTTTTTTAAATTTCGCGGTTTGTTTCAATTTTTCAAATTTGACGTTTGGTGACGTCATTGACATTTCACTTGACTTTTAAATTCAAATTGTTGGCGGGAAGAGCCTAGGCTCATCATAATAAATTAGAGTAGGCGGCTTTTTTATTATGCAATGGTCCAGCCTGCAAATTTACTGACAGTAAAATTTGAGGTTATCGTAAACATTGTGACGTTTATGTTTCTCATGAAAATAAAAGACTAACAAATAATATATAATAATTGAGAATTACAGCAAATGTTCTCCCGCATCTTCAATTCAGCTGTTAACTCCCATCCACCATTCTGTTGCCGTTGATTTCAAAAGTCACTTTGACATTCGAATTTTAAATGAAATTGTCTAAAGTTAGTAGTGCCCTAGTGCCAACCTAATTTAAATTTTACAGCCTACTCTAATTTATAATTTAAATGATCGCACGGTACTGATAAGGAAAAACCCCGTATGTTTTATCTGTTCATGTATTTTTCAATGAAAATTTAAACAACCAGCAAAATAAAAAATTGAGTAGAAACTGAAAATTCTTTTTGGTTGTCTGTGCCGTTTGTTTTAAACATTTTTGTTCTAATTTCCTTCTAATTAGCAGGTTTAATTACACCCATTATAAATATATACAATTTTATTAAATATACAATTTACCCAATAAATACAATATTTAAATTTTAAAAACCAAAATATTGACAATAATTAAAACAAAAATGTCTCTTTTTCTTTCTCTTTGTCTTTCTTTGCCGCTGTCCTAATGTAATTTGTGTATGAAGTAATTAAATCGTCCATCTTATAGCCTTGTGATGTCTCGCACAACAATTTAGTCTTCCTCATTATATTTCCAACAGTGAGATGGAAAAACGTATTACCAGAAGACCAATTACTCAATTCAGAAAACTCATGCGTCGCCAAAAGATCCTGGAAAACCAAATGATCAAAACGAAAGAATTCCATCAAAGGATCTCTACCTTAGTTTGTGGATGGAAAATGTTAACCCCTTGCTTATTAATCCCAATCAAAATAATATCCGGATAAGTCGGTTCAGTTGTTTGTTTCACCTCGAAGAAAGTAGAACCAAAAGTGGACCAATTGTATATAGTTTTCAGGAAGTTGAGCTTGGCATCTTCCTTGCTAATATTGCCAAGCCTCTTGTGCTCGTTAACTATACTCTTCTTCCATTCCGATGAACTAGTGGCTTTAATCAGATCGGCAGGAATCAAATTTTTCACATGTGCTAAAGCTGATTGGACCAGTTGAGGATCATCATCATATCGCGCGTGAAGGATTAAAGCAGCAAGTTTTATGGCATCTTGTTTTGTGCATTTGTGAAAACCGTGGAGATATTTTGGAAGTTCTTGATGGAAATGGAAGATCTGATCGGCGTTGTGGTCTTTTCCAGGGATGGCATTGATCCAAAGTTTCTTCATGAAGAAGACTTGGTATTGAGCTTGAACAGGTGCGCCACCTAAAAGAATATCAAACGACTAAAAGTAAACTAAATCAACTTATTACTTACTGTTCCAACTGGGCTTCGCCTTGCGCATCCATGCAACAAGTTCGTGAAGAAAATCGTAAAAGAAATAATTTTCAGGAATAGAGAAGACCTTGTCTGATATCATCACAAATAAGCTAAACCCATCAGTGTACTCAAGCTCCAAACGTGAAGAAATGGTTTTGCAAAGATCCGAAGCTCTAGTTACAGAGTCCACTTCGAAAGCTTCATCTGTATCATTTGGGAAGTAAATTTTGTGATATATCTCCATGCTACGGTGCTGGATAGCTTCAACTTCTATGGAATATGGTGGATATTTTCTGGGGCCTATCTTCTGGCTTCTATGCAAACGTTTCATACAAGGTTCGACAAAATGATGAGTGCGAGATGTTAAAAATTTCTGAAGCTCTGTCATTAAGGCTGTACTGGGTACAAATAAACCTGTTGCAAGGTACATCAACTCCCAGCCGCGTTCCTCACTCAGAGATAACCGATTGAAAGTTAATTGTCGCATTATCTGACAATAGATTTCGTCCTTGAGCATGTCATTTTTCAAAGCACCGGCAAATATCAGATCCGTGTACTCATTGCTATATTTAGCTTTAGGTGCGGGTAGGTCACCCATGTACTTAAGTATGGCGGTAAATGCTGAACAGGCTTCTTGACTTAGTCCTTCGTCTGACAATAATTTCTGAAGATGTGGCTGGTGAATTGGTTCATTGGTGTATTTCCACAGTTCTTCTCGTGATGTTCTTCTAGCAACTGTTAGCACAGATGATTTATTAGAAGCAAGTTTTTTTCCTGTTCTAAAGTGCTCATCAGCGTAGTGGGCCAAAGTGTACAATTTCAATCTCTGCAACGTATTCATTACAGGAGTTGTGGGCTTTTTTTTGTTCAAAACACCTTCTTTTTTAAAAGCCACGAGGATATCTGGCGGTGGCTGTGTTAATGTAGGAAGGATGTACACATGCTCCGTTTGAAAGTCGCCGATCGAACCATTGCACTCTCCGTAGCCCCAAGTGGCTGACATCAACGCTTCTCCAGTAAGACCATTTTTCAAAGCAATTATATCACCTTTTCGGAAACTAAGAAATGAAGATGCATTTGTAGGGTGTTTATAGTCTTGTGTGGCAACAACATAAAGTGAGCGTTTCTTGAGGCCGTCTAACAAATACTGTATTAATAAGCATAGATTCTCAGCATCGGGACTTAAAAATTCGTACTCTTCGTTTCGTACAGTCGTAAGTACAAATTTGTGAAGTTGGGAGTGAGACACACGTTCAAAACTAAGGTTGCTTACATCGCAGAATATGAGTTCTAGTAAGATTTGCTCTTGATCATCAATCATATAGATTCCCGTGCAGTTCACTGCCACAATCATATTTTTTGTTGGAAGGTTAGGACCTCCGGTTTGGAGAACTTCATAAAACTTTGAAAAAAGTATAGGCCACGTGCCTTTTGTGTATCTTACAATAAACTCTTTGGCTTTAATTTCGGGGAGTTTATTCTTAACGCTCAACAATTTTGGAAAAGCATCTTTAATTTTCTTCTCCCACACCTCCAGGTTGCCCTGATTTTTCTTGACTAAGTAAGTGGGCATGTACTCTCCAATTCTCGTATGAAGAATTTGGGGGTTCATCTGTGCGCCATTGTCAACGTAGTATTGGGTGGCTATTAGAGACGCGATGTCTCCTTCAGCGTTGCAGCGATACTCTCCAAATTTCAGCCCCCGAATCACTTGGTGATAAATCAAATTAGTAGCTACTGCATCTTCAGCGGCATCGTGCCATGGTGTGAAAATCTCTTTTCTAAAGAACAGTCTATAAGGGGCCGTTCTTTCTGGTTGACCTTTCTCTTTTGCGTACTGTTCGCACTGCGAGATAGCATCCATAACATGATCGGAGTCACTGCCTAACGACATAACTTTATCGAATAACGTAATGAATAACGAAAATCCGAAGACATCTCTTAGGTCACGCTTTGTTGCAATTTCTTTGCAAATTTCTTCCGATGTTGTAGCTGAGTCAACATCAATGTTTTGCACAGTGTTGTCCGTGAATGCAACTTCTAAAGTTATCGGATTTTTATTTCTGGTGGCCATAAGTTCTAACCAACTGGGAGGCTGAG
The DNA here is from genome assembly GCA_963583935.1 of Diaperis boleti. Taxonomy (NCBI): domain Eukaryota; kingdom Metazoa; phylum Arthropoda; class Insecta; order Coleoptera; family Tenebrionidae; genus Diaperis; species Diaperis boleti. The sequence continues at coordinate 21,370,577 of OY757247.1, read as the reverse complement.
TTCTGGCACCATTCTTAAAAGTACGGTTGAGACGACCTTCGCAATATGGAGCGTAACCTGGAGGACCGGTTCTAATGAATGCTCGAAGATAATTTAAGAATTTATCGGACGGTGGAAAGCATCCAATACACAGAGATAAAAGAATCCATCCACGGGCATGGGAAGCCTTGGTGGGATTGTTGCTGAGTTGCTTACAAATCTGACATAATATTTCGTCGCTGTAAAAATCAAATAAACATGACCGTTTTTAAACTTTTGTTGTTTTGAAACTCACCGTAATTCAGGACGAAGAATTCCATGCCCAATAATAAAGTGTAACTTTTCCAAATTTGTACTTCTGCGATGGTTTAACCAATCAGCATAGCTTTTCGCTGCGTAATTATCTTCGACGAGTCCTTCACGCACATCCTTCAAGAGTTTATCTTTTCTACGCAAAGTTAAGCTTATCAATTTCTTTCTTTCAGACTTTGTTAAACTCGCCATCTTCTTCTCTTCTTTGAGAATATCTTGATACTCTTTTCTATTGGTAAAGCTCCTACTTAAGGTGTTTGTTAATTGTGACATCACCGATTCGTTATTTATCACGGCTTGTTCAAACCTGGGCTCTGGTAAGTCGCCCATGAATCGCAGAATAGTGACCCATAAGGCTTGAGCAGCAATAACATCGTCTGGAGTTGGTAAATCCAAAAGGGACTCTTTTAATGGTCGTTTCGAATATTGATGATTGGTGTTTTTGATAAAATAGGTAGCAGCAAATTTGGCGAAATTATAGACAGAAAGATCTTCATCGTCTTCAGGAACGTCGCTATTTATAGAACCAGCATCTTTGAGAAGCTCCTAAAATTGATCACATGAGAATCTAAATTACGAGCAGTTAAATTATTATTTAATAAAATATTGCTTACCATAAAAGCTTCATTTTCCTCTTTGATAGCGTTTGGTGTCGTTGGAAGATTCGGATCTTGCAGGAATTCAAACACATCATCGACATACTTCATGTCTTTGGAATTATTGCTTTGATTGCTTCTGGTGTCACTGTCTTCACGCTTCAACTTCAGTGTATACTCTTTGCTAAGCTCTGTCAACCTCTTTTGCATGTTTGCTTCGGCATCCGCTCGATAATTTTTATTTCCAGAGTTCTTCATATTCTGTTCGTCTAAACGTCTCTGCTTTACAATAGTATAAATCCTTCCAAATAGTGAATGTGTTCTTCCCACATACCCACGAGACGCAGCCTGCAGCTTAATGAGTCGTTTGCGAATTTTGCCAAAGGAATGTGTGAGTTGTCTAGATCTGATGGATGCTTGAAGACGCTGGTAACCGTTGCGAATAAGAAGAAACTTGGTACGATGACCCCGAGCACGCCAGTGTTTTTGTAAAACGATTGCTGCTTCACGAAGCTTCCTAAAACGTCTCTTGAAGATCCAACCTCGGATCGCTTTTTGGAGAACAAGGATGTATTTAGATAAAACATTGGCACGTTCTTTCTCCAAGAACTCGTGGTCGTGTGCTTTAAGAAACAGCTTTGTGTTTCCGAGCTGGTAATCTTCATCGTTTTTAAACACATTTTCACAAATTTTTCGGGTGGACTCTTTACAATCACCCTTTGAACTCGGAGGTATCGCTTTTCCAAGATGTCGAAAGCGGTCCACAAACTCTTTGTAAGAATAGCGAATAGGGTACCCAGCTTGGCGAATTTTGGCAGTTTCCATCATCCCCGAGTAGCGAAGTTGTCGACAGCACAAAGTTCTGTCAAATATTTGAGGTTTTTTCTCTTCATTAGGTTTAATACATCGGACGAAAAAAGGGTGACACAAATTCAGAGCTTTCATGAGAATATCTAGAGATGTTCTGAACTGTGATGAGAGAGTGACCATTCTTTTTGTGGTCGTTTCTTGTTGGAAATCAGAAGCAAATATGCGCTTCAAAAAGTCATTATCAGTTTCTTGAACTAACTGTTTTAAATCCTGACTAAATGAGTCCCTATTCTTTTCTAGGAAACCAGGAACATCGTAGAATACTGCTCCAGCAAAATGTTGCACTCCAAAGGCAGGCGTAACATCAGCTTTTGGTTTTAAGTAGTCTTTTTTAGCTGTATGCGTATTGTGCAGCTTGGCCAACAATGTAAAATCGGTACCTTTAGGAAATTTAGATTCCTCGTCGATAAGAGACATCAAATTCATAGGTTTCATTCCAATTAAATCTAGAACTTCTTGGTTATCAATAAAAGTAATATTCTTCCAGTTGATTCCTTCTTTGTTGTAATACTCTTGTTCCAGTTTAAAAATATGCTGCACGAAGAATTGTTGCAGATTTTCATTAGCATAATTTATGCACAACTGTTCAAAACTGTTGATTGTGAAATTTTCAAATCCAAATATGTCCAAAACACCGATTGACGTTTTCGCGGTGCCTTTCGGCTTGTAAATCGCTTCATTTATCTTTTCAATGATGTAAATAAAGAGTTTTCCGTAAATCCCTTTAACAAAAGCATGTCTTGACTCAGACGCCTGTTCTTGCGATAAAGTGGAAGTAACTTTGTCTCCATGTGCGTAAATCGTCTTCTTAGTCAATGCTTCGGCAAGATCAAACTTATTAGTGCCAAGAAGACGAGCAATTCTATCAGTGGCTGCGGGGTCTTGAACATCCGAAGATTCGGTATTTGAAGCCGTACCGGGTTTAAATTTTAAGTTTCCTAGATGCAGAATAACCGATAACAACTGGAATACGTCTTCAGTTTCTTTATCTGTAAAATTTAATACTTTCATAGCTGCTCGAATATCGGAAAATTCTTTAACTTCGTTGCGATCTTGGCAAACCAAAGTTCTACCTCCCCGAAGGTAGGTATAGTTGCTAGCGTCGGTTAATTCAAATCGTTTTTTCTCTTCCTTTGTGAGTCCAGCCATAATACAATAAAATATGTGGTAATTTCGTTCTCCATCATTCTGTGAAACAATCCGACTTTTTTCCAAAAGGTACTGTTCAATTCGAGCACCTTCAATGTTCCCAGATTTGTTAAAGTGAATGTCGATGTACTTTCCGAAGCGAGAAGAATTGTCGTTTCGGACGGTTTTTGCGTTTCCAAATGCTTCCATGATAGGGTTTGCTTCTAGGATTTGCTGTTCGATCCAAGAGTGTTGACCGCTGGTAGATGCCAAATACTGAAGGATTAATTTGGTACTTTCTGTTTTGCCAGCACCTGATTCCCCACTGTCGGAAGAAATGTCATTGAATACCACTCATCAATCAAAAAACATAGATAAGATAACCTACCTGATGACGATACATTGGTCCTTTTTGCTGGTTTTCATATCTGTGTAGCTGTTATCACCAATGGCAAAAATATGTGGTGGCAACTCGTTTAGTTTTTTATCTTGGTACTCTTTAATGAGAGCATTGGTGTAAATTGGTAAAATTTCGTACGGGTTAATTGCCACCAACATGGATCCGATATACGTCTAAAATGATTTAGCAATAGATGAAACACTTACTTTTTTAATTATATACTTACATAAATGTCTTTATTTCTGTATCTCTTATGTAAATTCCTTAAAATAGCATAGTCTTGTAAATCCCCTAAGTTGATCATATCCTCCACCCCTTCCACCGACGAGACATGCATATTTTTAACAACTTGTTGGTGAGAAATGGAATTCTCATTTCCATCGTCATCTTTAACACGGATTCTTTTTTCTTCTATACCAGTTATTTTTCCACCAAGAAGAATATCAAACTCTCCGTTAGTCACGGGTTGTATCCAAATGTGATCACCCTAAAATTTTCTCACTTTATCACCTGATTATAATTTCGTAGGAAATTTAATTACCACAACAAGACCCTTAGTCTTAGACATTTTGCAAACAGCTATTATCGAAATATTCGTCCGCAACACATAGTGATTAATTCTTTAATCAGAACAAACTGATTACAACGCTGAATATCGGACGATTACAAGTTGAAATATTTCTTATCGCTGATAATGCAAATTATCGGATCTTTTATAGATTTCTCGATAAAACTCGAGTGAGGGGCGAATATTTTAGTGTATTGTATCATGAAATAGAAACGCATCCTGAGTGCAGTAACCTTGGACGTAATCCGGAAAATGTAGACTGGTGCTACTCGATAGCATCCATGAATTTGGGAAGAGCAATTAAAGTCAAAATGATGCTATATTTTATTATAAACGAAGATGCGCATATCTTCTTAACACTTGGAGGTTAAGCCAGTAGGGCAAGTCAGTGTAATAAAAATAAAATTCATTCGCAGAAACCAGAATTCAAAATTTAAGTTGCAAATTTGGTTTTTGTCCAGAGATAGTTGGCTCTAAATCTTTTGACTTCTTAAACAAAATCTGGATAGATTTGAAAGATCCATCAAAACCGCCACTATAAAAAGTACGTCGATAAAAGTTTATAATAAATAAATTTTTGGGATTATTTGTTTAATCCGAAGATTAAATATAAAACAATCAGTCATGATTGTTGTTAAAAAATCAGATTTTAATTTTAAAACAATATTTGATCTATCGTGTACGTTTTTTCTATGATATTTAAAGCTCCGAAAATATTTTCTGACAGAAATATAAAAAAAAATACCTAGCAATACATATACCTAACAGCTTCTAAGGCTTCATAATACTAATTTATCTTAAACACCATTAACAAACTATGAATAGGCAACAACATAATTAACCTGACTAGTGCTCAAGACAGGTTGTTCCAGCTCAGCCCGAGAACGCTCAGGCATGCGCGATTTATCAACCGCGCTAACACGGCCAGACTGACGAGTTACTCGCTCTCGGGATAGCAATCCACACATCACATTCTCAACGCAAAACTTTTTCATTCTCAACTTTCATAACAATAAAAAAATCTAAGTCAATTTTCAACAACCAGTGCTCAACCCTAACAACTACTTAATATTATTTATTCAACGGTCGGATATCCACAAGATCCGTGCAACATTTGTAAAACAATTGTCATAATAATCAGCATTTTCAAATCAAATGTCCCAATAATCAACATTTTCAAACCATCTGTTGCTATAATCAACATCTTCAAACCAACTGTCGCAATAAGCTCACCATTAATTTGTCATCGCGTGGTTCCAGAGCAAATTACCAGAAGGAATCTCGGGCAGTAAGCAATATCATAGTAAACTCATCAACACACCTGTCGCGTTAAGCTCACCACCTGCCATCGCGTGGTTACAGAACTTAATACCCAGTGGATCTCGAGCAATAAACAAAATCATAGCAAACTCATCAACAAACTTGTCGTATTAAGCTCACCACCTACCATCGCGTGGTTACAGGACTTAACACCAAGTGGATCTCGGGACAGTCTTTCAACATTACTTTACAATTGTTTCAACATCACTTTACAATAAATTCAAATGAACCAACAAAACTCTACTGCTAACACAATAAACACAAATAAGCCAACAACACTCTTTCCAGTGCCAACAACACTACTCTTTCCAACGCTAACAACACTCAGATTACATTCAAGCAGCACACACTGACAGCATTTTTCATTTCATTCATTTTTTTGTCGTGGTTTTTCAGAGCACCCAAGCTCCCCTACTTTAGATTTGTTACCGAACTGATGACTACAACCGCTTCAAAATATCAATCAACATTTTTTTTAAAATTACTGTACTGGAATAAGATACTTAAACACCTCATTTCAACTTGCATCATTACGTCCGTCCTTCGAACCTCGTCTTGGCTTTCCTCAAGACTTCATAATACTAATTTGTCTTAAACAGCATTAACAAACTATGAATAGGCAACAACATAATTAACCTGACTAGTGGTAAAGACAGGTCGTTCCCGCTTTGCCCGGGGATTGCTCTCCGCTCAGTTCCCCACTCTTGACAACCTCAGGCATGCGCAATATATGAACCGCGCTAACATACCTATATATTTTAATGAATCGTTTGCGGTCACTTTCCTGATTTCAAAAGAAAGTCCCAAAGACATTACTCTCTAAAAATGTCTCCTTTTTTTTAAACTTCTTTATTTCATTATTTTAATGGATCTCTGTATACATTTGTTATTGTTTTATCCAGGATTAACAGTCATGATCTCATGAAATTAAGTTGACAAAATTTTACATTAAAAACCTTTTCAAAATTGTTTTTAGCTAAAAAAATATGACCGCTAATTTCGTGAAATAGGTCCGGCAAGTTAAACTGCTGTTCTTGTTAAAAATAAGCACAATGCCAAAGATTTACTTACCCTAAAGAGTCTGAAAATGTTTGTATATTTTATGATCTCACCCAAAAGGTTTTCGTTATAAAGTCATCAGGCAACGTTAGTAGCTTCTTTCTAAACCCTTATTTTATTTATATATAAATTTTCGTATGCTTAATAAAACGATGTAGCGATCGGACGAGAGACGGCTTATCCGATTTAAAGATTTCTAGCGTCAGTTTGTGAATAAATATATATAAATATATATAATAAATCATAAATAATAAACACAGTGAATTTCTAACCAAAAATCAATTTTTTTAAGGCTAAAAATCAAAATTGTTAAATACTAAGAGTATGGCGATTATTTATGATTACATATTTTATCACTATGAATACTGCTCAACAGGACAAATAAAACGCTGCTGAATTACTCAGCTACTTCAATCCATTGCAGAGTTATATGTGGATCAAGTTGACAATTCTTCTAAATGCGAAAAAGCAAATGTGCCTGTTGCGTTATTATCTCATGCCACCAACCAATGATACAAATGTGCTAGTAGTGGAAAAAATAGTATATAAACCACGGTTGAGAAGCCTTTTCTTAGCTTCGCATTATTATTGCCCGCGATGCTTCGCGTCTTGAGCTATAAAGTAACTCGTCTAAGAAAAATGTATTCTCAACCTTGGTGTATAATTACTATAACTCTCGATACTATTTCTCCTGTTAACAACTATCGGAAAGCTACGAGTTTCTGGACACTCTCGCAAGTGGACACATAAAATCAATGTTACTGCTTCGAAAGCAATTGCTGAGAATGATGTTCGGTGATCCACAGATATTTTAATTAGACATACAGACATACGGCACCGTCCCACATTAAAACGTATATAACTGAAGAGTGAATGATAGATGATTCGGTTAAATTTCCTCAGTGTCATTGTCCTCGTGTACCGGTAAAGGAATTGTATTTCCCATAATGGGGGCGGTTTCTGACGAACACACATCTTTGTTATTTGGAATGTTTAAGTACTACATCATCTAATGACCAAAGTTCTAATAAATTACACAGCTGTAACGAAGTTACCAAATTCCGGAAGGTTCGAGTGCATCAAGTTCCGCCAGCAACGGGCGCCGTTCGTTAGTCCCAGCCGCGTGAATAAAACAGAGCGCAACACGCTGTAAAATCGCGTCTAAAATTTGCCCGCTGCAAACGGGGCATCCCGGAGTCGCTACGACCACTCCCAGTTTTCGCTCTTGTAACCCCGGACCACGCCCTTCTCATCGCACCGTCCAAATGTAATAATAATGTTCAATGTATCGGGATGATTCTTTCACTCCGGTGATCGGAACGAGACCGCGCTCCGGGTCCCGTCGTTCCGGAGTTTGTGCGCTGCCCGGATTCACCGCCGTTCCAAATTCACGCTTCCATGCGCCGACCCCGTTCTACCCCACATCCGACCCCAAGCGCCGTTGCGGGTTGTGTAGAACACGACTGTTTGGTCCCCGAAATCCGTTCCGTGATATTGTAAAACCTTTGTATAGTTTCAAATTGTTGAATTGAAATAAATTGTCAAGATCACAGCAAACCACCCCAAAATCAAATCAGAATCATTACCAAATTAAAAATCCATCATTTTTGTGCCTCCAATGCTTACTTCATGTTTGCTTACTCATGTCTAATAAAGTTAGATAAGTTAGTTAAGTAAGATTTTATTAATTTTAATTTGCAAAAGACCAGTTGAGGGACAAAAACTAGCGCTATGGTGCTTTGGGACAATTGTAAGTCCGCATCGACAACAAGAGGATCTTTGCTAGTTCAGATCCTCATCCTGGAAAATAAAACGACTTTAAGAAAGAACCGATTGGGTTTCCCTGTACGGTGCTGTGTAACAAACTGTTACACACATTGATTAATACACAGATACTAAAGATACACAACTACACAAAATTTCATGTCAAATTCAGCCGTTTCGGTTTACCAAAACTTTAGACTGATTAAATACATTACATTGGATAGAACAATTAAGCAAAGTTAGCTTTTGGAGTGACTTGAATACCAGACTATGAATCTTTTATTATTATTAAGCAAATTTAAGAAAAAGGATTCAAACTGTAAAACATCGCAACTACTGTTTAAAATGAAATTTTTATCACTTCGACTACAAACAAATAAAACAACCCAAGCGCCGCCATCTTTTCCTTTTCCAAACAAAACAAAATGACCGTTACCAAAACAGCGTCCCCTTTACCCTTCTCTCTTTAATTTGAATTTAAATCGGTAGTCCGTTATCAAATCAATTAGTTTGAACTACCTGACACAGGTAGTTCCCCTAGGCGATGACGTCCCTCCTCGACTTATTAAATATTTAAAAGTTTACCTTTGTTCCGAAAAGACTGGGTCGGTCGACAATAATTTCTACACGTGCGAGAACAACTAACGAAAATAATTAAAATTTGTAACAATTACACTAAACACTCACAACACTAAAACAATTTAACAATTTGATAAAAAAAACTGAATGTACACTTTGTTAAACAACAATCTAGGGAACTTTTCAAAACTCGAACGCTTGTGGCCAGAACAAAGGAAGAAACAGTAATGTTAGAAACGTCCCTTCCAGCCTCTTTTCGACCCGTTCGAGGAACCCTCTTGGGTAGATCCTCTACCTGCGATCCCGTGCGTTCGTGGAGGCGGACGTAGGCAACACACTTGGCCTCAGAGCTTAGGGCCCTTACAAAGTCATTTCAGGAACCGTATTAAAATGTTTTCGCATTATAAACGGTAGACCTACGTTCAAGAATGGACGCAAGAAAAGGTTAGACGATGAAATATTCTTGTATTAGCAGTCGGGTGTCTGAGCTGTTTAAGTGTAGCTCAGTCGCCAACAAAAACCCTTCATAATACTTACCTACATAATGAATTGGACTGTGACCCTGTCATAGCTAAAAGTAATGGCTTGGCTTTTCCAGTACCACATATCATTCCCTCAATGATCAACATCAGATACTTGACTACAGTTGTAAATACACTGAGATATCCCCAAAATAGACATGTAATGCACAGGAGAACTTCGACTTACCTACCGTTGGACAACGACTCTGAAGTTAGCAACATCCTGCAGTGGTTGGCAACGCGCTGAAGCTAGTTCGCCGTGGCTAAAAAAAAGGTTGGCGTCCTTTTTGGAGGAAGGAAGGAGGACCGTCGGCCATTACATAGGCATTTCAGACTTTAAGGTTAGAAGCAACAAGTCGTATTTTTGTAACTGACGCTTAATTTTTGTTTTTATATGATTTTATTCCACTATGATCTATCTATTTTTTTCTGTCCTACTCAACATATTGAGATGGCCCTGAAATTCCTAGATAAAATCTTTTCAATTTTACCGTTGTCCGGCCATCCTTTGTCAGCGTCACTAATAAAATGTCCGCCATTGTGGAAAGCTATTAGTCACCCTTTTGTTTGTTAAATCTTGCTTAAATAATATCCACTATTACTATTCAAACCTGGATAAATCATTTAATAACTACCTGTCTTTCGGTATGAGGCTGACAGCAGCTTGCGGTCAGTTAAAAGATATTTTGTCTCTGTTGACTTGAATTAACCAACACTAAGTAAGAACTGAATACAGAAGGGATAATAGCGGCAAAGCGCCACGCCTAATGTTGCAGTTCTGAAATGTGTGTTATCTTTTCATGCTATGTTGCGCCCTCTTGCGACTTCCAAATCCGCCGTTTGCATGTAAACGATATCCAGCTAGTTTAAACACCGGGAAGCAGATTTTCGGTAGCTAGTGTCGCGATCGTTTCGAAGTGGCTTCTAAAGGAAACGTTGCGTTACTGTATATTTTATTGTGTTTGTCCATATATGTTTCGAATCAACAGATAGACCAAATACCATTCATTTTTGTGGTTCGTGTTGCATGCTGCTTTCGAGATTTTAATCCTGCGAAAATATACTCTGGGGTCATTTGTCAAACGAGGGTCGTTCTCGAACTCGCTTGAACTTCCTCCCGGGCTGCTGCGTTATTACGAGGTGGAGTTACTGTTAACTTCTGAGCCAAAGTTAGGTTGTTGTTTTCGGGCTACTAATAAATTGCTTGCTTCACAAATACTTAAAATACTTAACAACCAAAAAAATTAGTCCCCGAGATAAGTTCTGCTAACTTGGACTGCGAATATGCACGCTTTGGACGTAGATATTTCACTGTATCTGTTTGTTTGTAAATTCCTGTAAACTTCAAAAGCAAAGGTGGAATAAGATTAGCTAACTTAACCTTACTCATCATGCACACCAAAATTGTTAAATTGCATTATTGTTTGTTATTTTCTGAAGAACTAAATTGTTATACTGTTGAAATCATTGTAAATTGTCAGTTGTAATTTATCATTACCAACCGAACACAAAGTTACTAAAAACTTTTTAATCGCAGTACGAAATCACAAAAACACAAATCCACAAAATGACTAAAAACTAATAAACATTTAAAACCATAATTTTTGTGTTATCAATTTACGCTCCACTCCTGATTAGCTATCGCCATGTATCCAAAGAACCTAGAGTTTGTTTTTGTTTGGGTAAGTTTGAATGGGGTACGGTCGGATAAACGACCCAAAAAACTACAAGATTTCATCAAGAGATAATCATACCAAATTATTCTACACATTTTTACGAAGAGATTGAGGTACGGATGAGCACGGTCCGTTTGTTCTAAATACTTTAAAAGTTAACACAAAAGTTTGACGTTTTGAGGTTATTTCAATTCGTTAACTACTAGTGAGGGATAATTTGCATTACATTTTAATTTTATAGGATCCATGAGGTAACTATGAGCCACAAAATTGTTAAGGACGTCTTCTGGTTTTTAAAAGAAGTTGGATGACGTGTTATTTAATAAAACCAATAAAAATGATGTCTGTAATGGTTTGTTTACAGAGGTTATATATTTCTCTTACAATAATTTGTTGTCATCAATATTAGTGTTCACATTTTGAATGTGCCCTTTAAGTAAAATGACTTGGTTGGTTTTCCAATACATCTAAAAGCTATCAGTCATACTTTCTACAATATTTATACCCTAAACACACCACAGTATTTTGTAGTATTTACACCTAAAAATGAAAACTGAAGAAAAGTACAAATATTTTTTTTTCTTAATTTACACCTTTTGAGAAATTGGCGTATTGTCCAGAAGTAAACTGCGCATGTTTAAAGAGGGGGTGTGGGTGTGAGTTTGATTTCGAAAGTAACATTTAAGTTTTTTGGAAAAACTTCCTATTTACTATCGATGCCGGTCTCTTACGAGATTACGGAAGAGATCAACATATCAATTCATGGTTAATGAGAAATAAATATCTAGTGAGGCATCAATTTCAATGATCCACGTAAAAACAAATTTTGACTCAATGTGTCCTCTGCACATTTCGAGTTTCACGTACAGGGAAATATGACCTTCTTGGAGTATGTTTGTTTAAGGGGTTGAGCGCGAAGCGCGAGGCATCAACTTCAATGATCCACGGAAAAACAAATTTTTACTCAATCTGCTCTGTCCACATTTCGAGTTTCACGTACAGGGAAATATAACCTTCTTGGAGTATGTTTGTTTAAGGGGTCGAGCGCGAAGCGCGAGGCACCAACTTCAATGATCCACGGAAAAACAAATTTTTACTCAATCTGCTCTGTCCACATTTCGAGTTTCACGTACAGGGAAATATAACCTTCTTGGAGTATGTTTGTTTAAGGGGTCGAGCGCGAAGCGCGAGGCACCAACTTCAATGATCCACGGAAAAACAAATTTTCACTCAATCTACCCTGTCCACATTTCGAGTTTTACGTACAGGGAGATATAACTTTCTTGGAGTATGTTTGTTTAAGAGATCGAGCGCGAAGCGCAAGGCACCAAATTCAATGATTCAAGGAAAAACTAATTTTCACTCAATCTGCAATGACGGTACGATACCAACCCCGATGGTGAAAATAAGTTCTCAATCTAAAACAATAAAATATTAATCATCCATTGAGTTACGTTCGAATGCCGTATTAAAGCCAAAATTCATCAAAATAAAGTGACATTTTTTCCATTTCTTGTACTTTTGGCAGCGCTAACTTCACTTAAATATCGGTTTTTACTACCAACAGATGGCGCTGTTTTTTTGCCCAAACTTAAAATATACATTACTGTCCACATTTCGAGTTTCACGTACAAGGAAATATCACCTTCTTGGAGTATGTTTCTTTAAGGCATCAAACGCGAAGCTCAAGACACCAATTTAAATGATCCACGAAAAAACAAATTTTCACAGACGGCAACTTCACAACCTCAAAACGTCAAACTTTTGTGCAGATTTTGTGTTAAGTTTTAAAATATTTAGAACAAACGGATCGGGTTCATCCGTACCTCAATCTCTTCGTAAAAATGTGTAGAATATTTTGGTATGATCATTTTTATAGAAAATCTTGTAGTTTTTTGGGTCGTTTATCCGACAGTCACCTTTGAATGTCCAGCCACTGCTTTTTCTTGTCAAAAAAAATAACACAACGTGGGGTTCCGCTTTTTCTCTCATTGTCTGACGATCACTGGCCAACCTTTTATTAAAGTTCGCGGTTTGTTTCAAATTTTCAAATTTGACGTTATTCGCAGTTCATTTCATGTTCAAATTCAAAAAATGGCGGGTTTGTATAGGGGGGTTATCACAACACCTATGATACCATTCAATAAAAATTAAAAAGTACGTCTTAAAATGTCAAAAGTGATGGTTTAATTTGTTTGTTACTAGCGCGTATACTAAAGAGGTGTAGTAAAAATTACAAAAAGAGAAACACACTTATTAAGTTTGTTAGGCAATGTCTGCACATCTGTTCAACAAATTAATTCATTATTGGACAACAAATTAATAATCTCAACAAAATTACTAAGGCAGCCATGTCTCAAAACAAAACTCGAATGAAACTTTTGCCAAAAATCAACATTTTCATGTCAACGTAAACTTGTAAAATAACTTCAAGTAAACATGGGCGGCTTAATCTCTTGCATCGACGATGTGAGTGCAAACTGATCCAAGTAATGTCTACCATATCACAAATTCTTCTATAGCAGGTGCCTCCTTTGCAAAGGTTGCGCTACGACATGACGCCCATCAAGTCCAAATCGTTACCAGTCATCTGGCTGGTGGGTCCTCCAGGTTCCGGTCGCAATACCCAAGCCAAACTTCTATCAGAAAATTTAGAGTTCTCACATATTAAAGTTGCAAGTTTGCTGCGAGATGAAGCTGAGAAAGATACAGATAGAGGACGATTGATCAACGAAGCTCTACATCATCGATCTAAAAAAATTCCAGACTTTATTGTCATCGACCTAATTAAAGAGGACATGCTACGAAAATCTTTCGCTTGCAAAGGATATGTCATTAACAACTTTCCTAAAAACAGCAAACAAGCATCCATTTTTATCAAGGAAGTAGAAGATGTAGATGCTATTATTTATTTAAGTTGTGACATTCCGGTAATGGTAAATAGGAAGCTAGCAAAGCAGGAAGGTCGTTTTGATGAAGAGACCATCAAAAAGATGATAACCACATACATGAAAGAAGTAAAAGAGGGAACCTCAAAGTTTAGCAGCAAAATCGAAAAGGTACTACAATTTTACTCCCCTAAAATCAAAAACTTACCCAATTGTGCTTGCAGATTCGTGGCAACGAAGACGCGAATGACGTATATACCAAAATCGAAAACGCGATATCAATACGAATCAGCACGAAGAGTAAAATCACAGCAGAATCGGATTACGCCCAATCTCAGGAAAACGAGTCCAACGTTCTGTCCATGTAAAAGTACATTTCCGACAGCATTTTCCGGTGTTTTGTATTCTCGAAATTTTATAATAAAACGCATTACAATCATGCGAACCACCGGGTTGTTGTTTTCTACCTTTATTTCTTGTGTTTTAGGAGTAAATCGATGTGTACAGGAACAGAAATTCATCAGATTTTACAGGGCACAGGGTTGTGCTAAGTCGACTTCACAAATCATGTCTTGGAGAAATTTTAACAATGTGACCGCTTGTATGAAATTTGCGCGCGACAAAGGCGCACTTGCCTTCAATTTTAGTCCTCCTACAAAGAACGAAACAGCAAATCCCTGGGGCAGAAGTTGTCAAATTCTCGGGTGTCCAGAAATTAATAATACTACAAATGTAGTTTTTGATCCGCAGTTTGACTATTACACTGCTTACGGTGATTTTAACAGTAAGTCACAATAAGTATAATTTGGGAAAAATGGGCTTAGAAAACCATTTTGGTATAACATTTTCTGGAGAATTACAACTTTTGTTTCTAGTAACGGAAAATGTCACATGTATCAAGTCTTTAGGCCTGTTTGCTTTAATTACAAAGAGGCTAAATTACACAAGCGCTATACATTTTTGTCAAAGCTTAGGGGCAGATCTGGCCGATATCTTGAGCGAATTTCGCACAAATGCTTTGGCTAACATATTAAAGTCTATGAAACAGTGGTATAAAGCTGCCTATGTAGGCCTGGACGATATGGAAGCGGAAGGAACGTTTCGCTCGCCCTCAGGAAATTTCTTGGAATGTAATACTTACAGGGCATGGGCTGTAGGGCATCCACGACCTAATAGAACAAAGGAAGATTGTGTAATTTTGGATGCTGGTAAAACATGGAGAGCTATAAACTGTAAAATTAAACTGCCCTTTATCTGCGAATTTTATCCAATGCCATCGCGAGAATCATCGCATGTTTTTGCAAGCAAGGACTGTAACAAAATAAAAAATCAAAGTACCACCATAATCATACCAGTTTTACATTGTTCTAAATTTGTGGTTCTAGGAAAGAAACAGCAATGTAAGGATCAGGAGGAACTGTTCCATGTATACATGAATTCTCCAAGAATTGATCAGTGCGCATTTCTAAATGACCTCCCTTTCAAATCTTAATTACACTTTTATTGTAAAAAATATATAATAGATACACTTAGATTCGCCGTTTTTGAGTACTTATGTAGAGTACATTGTTACCTCTAATGAAAGCATCCCCAAATTTATTTTTTAATTGTCCATTTACATACTCCTCAGTTTGCTCAAGAGCTATGTTCATGTAACCGTCGAGACAAGCTAAAACGCCTGGAAATAATTAAATTTGTTTATGTTAGAAGCTTGAAAAACAAACGTAACCTCACCTCTGTAATCCACGCCGCTATTTAGTTTCACAACTACGGGACGGGCATGAATTTGTTGGATAAAAGATGAAAGAGCTTCTTTTCGGCTCATTTTGCTTTACTTTATGTAAACGTAGAAAATAATTAAAAATTATTTTTTGACGCATTCACTCATTGATGTGAATGTAGGAACATTATAAACGCGATAAACGCCACTACAGCTAAGTTCACGCAATTCGCGGTTCTCAGATCCGACAGATGGCGCTGTGTTCAAAAGTCTAACCATAAGTGTATAAAAAAAATAACATGTTTTATTTTTTCTATGAAGTCTAATCGGGAAAAAAGTCGTGCGTTTAACATTGGGTAATAGTTATTTACATAAAAGTCAGGAAAATCTTACATTACTGTAAGAGCACAGCATAGGAAACCTATGCTGTGGTAAGAGTAAGAGATTTTACTGACGTGTTTTGTATTAAATTTTTCCAGAAAACGTAAAAAAGGCGAAATTTACAAATTTTAGAAAAAAAAATTACAAATGCCACAAAAATCAAGTTTATTAATTTTGTTGGCTACTATAGTTACAAAGTAAACAAAGACGAAAATCATTAGCTTCGTGCATGGCAGACTTTCCCCTCCAAGCTGGAGGAACAACACATCAGCTGTTCCATTTAAAATGCATTGGTTTGAGGTGTTTTCAAACATACATTATTAAATTTGATGTGTTTTGAAAGTGTTTTATTGTTTTTTTAGTGTAGTGAGTGACTCATAGAAGACAAGTTTAAAATATTAGTGATCAGATATTTTATTGAAGTTCGAGATACAGAGTGATTATAAAATTCCGCACAAAATTCGTAATATAGTTATGTAATGTTTTTGCGAAAAGGGCTCGAACAGGTCGATTTTTGTTTTCAAATTGCCATATTTTGACATAAGAATTTTGACAATGACGTCATCTGTTTTTGAACTATGACACCGTCGTAATTTTTTTTAAATGGCAACACCCAACTTTTTTTGAGTTTTAGATACACTTTTCAATTCTCTATTCAATAAGAGTAAAAAAGTGATACCTTGCATAACTTTTTTTTTTAATTACAAGTCTTACTTCAAACAATTAAATTTTTATTCCTTAAAAAAATACTATTTCACTACGAATCGGTGGTGAAATGGCACAAATTCGTCCCGAAGTGATTAAACGAAGTATTCAAAGCGTTAAAACACGTCTACGAATGTGTCAAATAGTTGACGGGTGGCAAATAGTTAAGCACTTGCGTTAAATTTTATTAAATGGTTTTCGTTATTTGCTTTCCAAATCTATTGTTATTTTTCAATTTTTTTTTCAAGGAATAATTTTTTTTATTTTTGATGTAAAACGTAATTAAAAAAAAGTTATGCAAAGTATCAATTTTTTACTCTTGTTGAATAGAGAATTGAAAAGTGTATTTAAACCCAAAAAAAAGTTAAAAAAACTGATGACGGTGTCATAGTTCAAAAACAGATGACGTCATCAACAAAATTTGTATGTCAAAAGATGGCAATTTAAAAACAAAAATCGACCTGTTCGAGCGTATTGCGCAAAAACAGTACATACATAACTAAATTAAGAATTTTGTGTGGCACTTTAGGATCATTCTGTATATAACGTAAATTTAGTAAAAAACTGAAGATTCAATGTTATTTCCACAGATTTGTCTAGAGTAGTTATAGTTAAGTAATTTGTTATCGTAATACATGGTGATTTTTAAAATTTCTAGGGAAACAGTTTTTGATGGCACATTTCACAACACATCAAATCAAATATACTCTAGACAAATCTGTGGAAATAATATTGAATGTTCAGTTTTTTACTAAACTTTCTATATCGAACTTCAATAAAAAATGTATTATCACTAATATTTTAAACTTGTCTTCTATGAGTCACTACACTAAAAACAATCAAACACTTTCAAAACACATCAAATTTAATAATTTATGTTTGAAAACAAATAAAACCAATGCATTTTAAATGGAACAGCTGATTGTGTTGGTCCTCCAGCTTGGAGGGGGAAGTCTGTCATGCACGAAGCTAATTGTGAGGGCATTTCATTTGATGTGAGTGAAGCTGCGGCTTGGCGTCGAAAAAAAAAAGTTACTTCACATATCGAAGAAGTATTTCTTGAGTATTTTGCGGAAAAAGCAAGTTTGCAGAAATCCTCAACTCTTTGGAGTTTTTATTTAAGCAGAATTTGGTTACCAACCAAAAAAATCGAAATGTATGTCCCGGAACCAGATTGAAAATTTTTTTTCTTGAAGCTCCCGACAAGGAGTTTTTATTGGTGAAATTAAGTTTTATTTATTTTTCTTATGTATTTACAGGTCCCGTTTATTTTTGACGTTTCGGGAGCTTGTCGATGCGACGAATTATTATCAAAGATGTTACTGCATGACACTGAAGATTAAAATAACATTCTAATATACACATTCCTGATTCTAAAACAAAAAACCTCGTCGCTTTGTAATTGTTGATGAAGGAAATCTTGGCATTACGCCCGGTTCGTACTCCACACCGGCGCCTATTTGTAAATTACAAACGGGAAATGTACTGTCCAACCAGTGGGGCTACATTCATTTGGAAAATTCCCTTCTAAGATTGCAACGTGCCTTGAGTTACCTACGCCTCTGGAATACACGGGACATTGTATGCGCCGCAGTTCAGCGACTTTATTAGTAGACGCTGGGGGCGACCTTACCAATTTAAAAAGACATGGAGGATGGCAAAGTACAACGGTGGCTGAGAGCTATATCGAGGATTCAATCCAAAATAAGCTAGATATAGCAAGAAAAATACAATCAGGGCCAGCAAAAAAACACAACTACTAGTATGGGCATAAATCGCTCTACAAGTAATGGTTTATCCACAATCTGCTACTATCACGCCGGCAAGGAGATTTCGACTGGGACTTTTACTGAATCGGGAATCAATATTTCAAACATAAGAAGTTCCACAATTCATATTGATATTTCTAATTAATAGTTTTGAAATATAAATGTATAATGTCCCGTCCACTGTACTCATCGACCGACTAAATGGATGAGAAATAACAACCATTGATTGAATTTTTTTTTCCTTTAAAAACCAAAAATGGTTGTCATTCCAATACTATTAGTCAATCAGTTGTAGGTGCGGCGGCCCACCCGCCCACCGCATTCACATGTAGTGCCAAGAACCATATGGTTTTTAGTCACAAAATAACAACTGTGAAATACAAGAAACGGGATGTGTATACAATAGGAAAATGGTTGTCATTCCGAACCAGTTTGTCAACCATTCATCAAAAGTGTAAATTTGAGTATGTATTTTCGTGTAAATCTCAATTTGGATTTATTCTCATTAGTGGTATAGGTTTCTTTGTGACTAAAAAGCGTATGGTTCCGGCATCGTTTGTGAGTGTGGTGAGCGGGTGGACCACCCTGTCCACTGTACTCATCGACCGACTAAATGGATGAAAAATACCATTAATCAGTCAATCAGTTGTAGATGCACACACTTGTCTTTTATTAAGCTTTAGTCCACGAAACATTCACAATTCCAAATCACACAAAAACCACCTTTAACATGTAATTTAATTACACGTTTAGTAATGATCGAATGGGATATCGAATGTTTTCCCGCGCGGACAACGGTTTTCCCCACGTGTTCCCTATTGGCGAAAATCAGCAAAGTGGCTGACCTCTGGTGTTAGACTTTATAAGCTTCGAATGAAGGAAAATATTGTAAAATATTGTAGTAAAACCGTTTCGTTTAAGTTTTGTAGTTGAGTTTATACATAGTTTTCTCTCACAGTTTGCAGTAATAAGTGAATAACCATTAGAAACAATTCCTTAGAGAATTGATGTGAACATAGCAACATTATAAATGTCTCAATGAGCTAAGTTCACGCTATACCGGGTTTCTGATTTGTTAACCTTCAAAATTTTATCAGGTGGTCAATTCATGTAACCCTGCTTTCTCACATACATATTTCAGGCAATTCCAAAATAATTTCAAATTAACAACTTTAATAGAATTAAAGTGATCAAAGAGAATGTCGAAACCTTTAACCTTCGTTACGGGCAATGCCAAGAAACTCGAAGAAGTTGTAGCCATTCTTGGTTCAAATTTTCCTCGTCAAATTGTAAGTCAAAAAGTCGATCTTCCGGAACTACAAGGCGATATCCATGAAATATGCAAGAAAAAGTGTCACGCCGCTTACGAAATCATCAGAGGACCATGTCTAGTCGAGGACACGTGCTTGTGTTTCAATGCCCTAAATGGATTGCCAGGACCATACATCAAATGGTTTCTTGAGAAGCTTCAACCTGAAGGATTGAATAAAATGTTAGTTGGATTTGAAGATAAAAGCGCACAAGCAATTTGTACATTTGCTTATCACCCTGGAAATGAAGGTGATGAAATTATCTTGTTTGAGGGAAGGACTGACGGAGCGATTGTCATGCCAAGAGGACCAAGGGATTTTGGGTGGGACTGTTGCTTTCAACCAGTTGGATTTGAGCAGACATATGCAGAGATGCGTAAAACAGAAAAGAACCAAATTTCACATAGGTATCGAGCTTTAGATTCCTTGAAAGCTTATTTCACTAGTCAGTAATTTATCATGACCAAGTATTAAATAAATAAAAGTAAGGAGATGTGAGTGGCGATTTGTTGATTTTAAATAGAAATTTTAAAAAATTAGTTGGTTTTGCTGTGCCAGGATTTTTTGCTTTTATGGTCCCAACCAGGTATTTATAAATCAATTATACACATTTTCTCAGGAATTTGGTTGATTGATTGAGAAAGAATTGATGAAAGAATGATAAGCAAATAAATCAACCATTGCAATGAACGTTTTGTTCCTCTGGTTTATTTTTGTCAACGTCAAGATTGATTTATGAAGTGAAATTTATATACCCGCGCTGAGAACTTGGAGAGTAAACAGGTGGATGTTTATTTATCATATACATATAAATTTTGTTTTCCAAAGTAAAAATAATGTTATGAATCATTTATGGATACCCAATACCACCGAAAAGTTGAAAGTGGATTCAGGACCCAAAATGGGATATTTCACAGAAATAAGAAAGCAAATTACAATAAATATTAGGTTTATTTATGTTAAACGTATTAGAGTACATAAAAATAAAATAGTCAATAAATAAGCGTTATAAATATGTAGGAAAATCCGGATTTAGTTCACTTTAGGTCTGATCTTCTCATATATGACATTCTGCAGTTTATTCTTCAGTGTTTGCTTCTTTACAAAGTGGAATTGGTCCAAAGCAAATTCATACAGTTCATTTTCCATTTGCCAAATTGGACTTTGTTGAATTTTCTTTACGGTTTTTTCCGACGGTACATCTTTTTGAACAGTTTGTCGTAAATGAGATTTGTTGCTCGTTAAGTAATGATCCACAGCCCCCTTGAATATCCTTGGTAAGGTTTGCTCTAATATTGCAACAAAGTCGCCAATCTCATCTGTAACTCCGACTAACAAATAATTGTTAACTAAATTCTTCTTGGCTTCCGTCAACGCCCATTTATTGCCAGGTTTCCAACAGTTTGAAGCGTGGCCGCAGAGAAAAGGAATTTGAAGCCACATATGAGATGGATCACAGTCAGGTAAGTTTTTTTCAACACATTCGTCAAAAGACTGAAAGACAGAATTCATATAAATTCGTATGCAAAATAAATAATTGAAACTAATGCACGCGACCACATTTTATACATTTTTTTCTGCGATCGTGCTAGAACACATCTATATTTTGTGACACATACTTACCATTGTGTTGCCATGTTTTCGCCGCACAAGGTATGGTCTGTAGTTGTCCCCATATCGTACAAAGTAATAGTATGAAATAAACCTGTCCAATGGTTTACGTAAAATATTAATAAACAGAGGTTTGGGAACTCCAAACTTTCCAAAGTCAACAAACGCAAAATGTCCATGATAAATAGCAGGTTTCATATCCGACCAGTCTGTTACATTATGAACAAATCTGTGTTGATTGTTTAAAGATAATACATGATTATTGGCAGTTATGTTTACATGTAAGACGTGAAATTTATTCTTCTTACACAAGTCATATGCAACACCTATAAAACTAGTGGAGCCTGTTTTCGGAACTCGATTGTATATAACGACCGAATTGTCCGTTGGTAAGGAATGTTTGTCGAACTTGCGGTCATTTTGATTTTGTCTAATTTCTGTTAAAACAAATTGGGTTAGGACATTAGTAAATGTCGGAGGATATACGCACCTAATTCAAAAAGCTTTTCTTGAATCCTCACAATTTGTATTTGATAAATAATAGCTATTGAGCTCATAACAAATATCGTCAAAACATAACCTAGTCTTACATTTGTCATTACTACGAGTAGTATAACGATATCTTGAGTGCTGTAAACATAGGTTAATTTTGTGATTTTGTCATAACGATACCATATCGGATAAAGCTTTACGAATGCAGACCTCACAGATTAAAAATTTACATTTTGTCTACACATCACACCATTTTGAGGTTAGGTAAATAAGTCGTGATGTGATTGACATTTGCCCTCATCCTCATGGGGACTTTAAATTATATGACTCATGACTCGTAAACAGTTCTATGGGTTCTATGTTCATTTATTAAGAATTTCACGTGAAATTTCAGTTCAGTTCTAGACGCATTTGGCATTCAAGTTCCCACCAGGTTCCCTCGCATTTGAGATGAGATTATCAAATTGTTTATTGGGTTCCTACAGTGGGGGTCAAAAATATTGGATGACATTTTGAAAATTTTGATTGATGTAGTCTATGCGTTATTGTCACTTCGACGTTTTAGGTTTAAAGGATTATTGTGAAAATTATTCCAGCATGTCGCTATCGGAGCGCCCCTGTGCGCACAAGACACAAACAACCGGTTGCGCCAGTGGCGTTCATTGGTTGCTTCCGCGCAGCCGGTCATGACTTACTTATGATATTCTGGATTAATTTTCACAATACGTCGCAGTATCAGATTCTGACTGGATTCTGACCAGATGCTTGCAGCACAAAACACAGCTCGCAGTGTTAAAAATGACAAACTACGAGGGGAAATTTTTATATTATCTACCTAACCAAGAGAGGATCACAAAGTGTCTTGTTGTCTTTATGAAGCTACTACTTTATAAGATTATACTGTGATAGAAGCGTGATCAATTTCTTGACGAAAGAAGGAAGTGGACCTAAAGACATTCATTAACGTGTATGGGGAAGATACGCCGTCATATTTTACGGTTAAATTTTGGTCTAAGCAATAATTTGTTGGTGTAGGGAATCAATTCAAGTAGACCCAAGATGCGGAAGGCCTGTTGAAGGAAAACATCAAGAAGGCTGAGAAATTATTGGTATTAGCCGATCGAAAAATAAGGACTTCAATAACTGCCGCTGAAGTCGGGATATCAGAAGCCACAGTGTTAAAAATTCTACACGAAGATTTAGGAATGAAAAAGGTGTCAGCGCGTTGGATTCCCAAATTGAAAATAATAAAATAATAATAAAAAATGCTCTCTGGTAAAATTATTACCCTATTTATTGTGCTTCCTAACAGTACCACGTTCATATTTTTGTCGTAAATAATAAATTAGAAACAGTTAAAAGTAGGATGTCAAATGTTACTTCTGGACCAGGACATTTGCCGTCTTAAGAAACAAGGCAGAATCTTACAAATTTTGCTGTTTTCCCAAAAATAAACAACCGAAAAGGCCTAAAACCCTTCAAAATGCATTAATTTTTATGCACTCCAAAAGTACCGAAATATCTGTAGACCACCAAAAATTGGGCACATGAAAAAACAGAGTAGAGTCCTACAATTTAGTGTTTTCCCAAAAGTAAACATCCGAAAAAGATTTAAAAAAATTACAATATGCTTTGTTTTTAAGCACCCCAAAATGGCTTTTTATTTCTGGAGCAGGACATTTTGCGTCTTCAAAAACAAGGTAGAACCCTAAACATTTATTGAAATCTCCCAAAATACCTTAAGAACGCCCCAAAAAAACTAACAAAATACCTTGTTTTTAGACACCCCAAAATGGCCCAAAATTTCTGTACCAAGCCATTTGGCGTCTTAAAAAACAAGCCAGAATCTTACAAATTTAGCTGTTTGCCCAACAAACAACCGATAAAGGCCTAAAACCCCAAAAAATGTCAAACAATAGGTATACTTACATTTATAGGTTTAGAACTTCTAAACTTATCAAGAAATTACGACCGCGTTATTACATACAGGCCGTTTCAATCGAAACGAGCCACCCTCAACAACTTTTTAGGAAAAGAGATTTAAGAAAAATCTAAAAACATGTCAATTTTTATCTCAAGGGGGACATGTTTTGATGCAATAGTAAGCAGGCTTGGTGCAACCTCGATTTTTTAAATAGGGAATAGGGGTCGAGTAACATGTCGTTTGAAAGGTCCTTTAATTGTCTTTTCGGTCACACACTTATTTTTTATTTACATAGTCTATAAGTTAGTAATTAAAATAAAACAATTTTTTAACGGATTTGTTTTGTATTTACACATGCTTGCAATTGTTAACAATAAAAAGCTTGCAATCAACAATGTTAGACAATCTGTGTTTTTGTACAATTATTTGCGTATTTATTATGTTATCAGTTTTTGGCTAGAGCTAGAGAACGCATTGGTCTTTCAACAGGATGGAGCACCACCTCATTATACTGCGCCAGAACGGCGCTTCCTGGACAATAACTTCGCCGACCACTGGATTGGTAGACAAGGTCCTGTAGAAAAGACCAGTTAGATCGTCCGATTTGACTCCCCTAGATTTTTATTTGTGGGGACATCTCAAGTCCAAAATTTATGCGACAGAACCAGATTCTTTGGAAGATTTGCGACAAAAAATTATCCTGGAATCTCGACAAATAACACCGGAAACGTTGCGTAATCTAAAAAGCGTATTTCGTAATCGTTTGTATGAGTGCATGGAAGACGATGGGAATCATTTTGATCTTTATCGCTCAGGAAATTAAACACGACTATTTTGTTTTTCAGTTGATTTATTTAGTTATTGTTAAGAATTGGTATAAATGAGTATGGATGACGACAAATTTGATTACAGCATTATTTAGATCAATAATAAATTGTCTAATAATGTTTATTGCAAACTTTTTATCGTTAATTGCAGGCATTCCTAAATACAAAACAAATCGGTAAAAAAATATTTCATTTTTAATTACTAACTTATAGAGTATGCTAATAAAAAATAATTATGAGGCCGAAAAGACAATTAAAGGACCTTTCAAACGACATGCTACTCGACCCCTATTCCCTATTTAGAAAATCGAGGTTGCTCCTGTCAGGGGTATGGGGTTACACCAAGCCTACTTACTATTGCATCAAAACATTTCATGAAGTCATTATCAAAACATGATAAAAGTTGACCTGTTTTTAGATTTTTCTTAAATATTTTTTCCTAAAAAGTTATTGAGGATGGCTCGTTTTGATTGAAACGGTTTGTATAATAAAACTAGCTGGCCCGGTGAACTTTGTACCGCCTCAGAATCAAAAAATGTTGCACGGCATTACGGGATCCGGCATGCAACGCCATCTTCATTTTTGTTTCTGTCATGTATCAGAGATGGCGGATTCCATAAAAAATGTATGAGAAAAAATTTTTCGTTAATTTTTCTGATGTTTTAATAGTTATTCTCTCCCGAAAAAAATCCCACGCGCAACAGGACTGAAACTTTGGAGTTTACTCCTTATTAAACATATCAAAGATCATAAAAATCGGTCGAGCCGTTCTTGAGTTATAAACCGAAGGGCCCCCCTGGACCCCCATGTCCATGTTTTAATAGTTATTCTGCTGTTCGGGGCGGAGACAAATCCAACAAATCAAAGATCATAAAAATCGGTCCAGTCAAAAGGGGTCCCTGGGCTCCTATGACCTATTCTCATACTTACCAAATATACAAAAAAAAAATCATAAAAATTGATCCAGCCCAAGGGGAGCCCCTGGGCCCCCATGTCCATATTAATAATTCTTTACCACCTTTTTTCATACCTACCAAATATACAAAAAAAATCATAAAAATCGGTCAATGAAAAATGGTGGATGCGCCACTTGAAGAAAATCTGTAAAATATTCAGTCGGATCTTGAGGGTGTAATTTGTCGAATTTCGGAGCTCTCTTTATCATTACAATGTCACATTTCAATATAAATAAAGACACCAGGACATCTATAGGGGATGATTGAAGAAACGGTGAAAAATGGTGGATGCGCCATTTGGAAAAAAATTGTAAAATATTCAGTCGCATCTTGAGTTTGTAATTTGTCGAATTTCGGAGCTCTCTTCATCATTACAATGTCACATCTCAACATATAAAGACACCAGGACATCGATAGGGGATGATTGAAGAAACGGTGAAAAATGGTGGATGCGTCCCTTGGAGAAGATCCGTAAAATATTCAGTCGGCTTTTGAGGGTGTAATTTGTCGAATTTCGGAGCTCTTTTCATAATTACAATGTCACATTTTAACATATAAAGACACCAGGACATCTATAGGGGAAAATTGAAGAAACGGTGAAAAATGGTCGCTGCGCCACTTGAAGAAAATCTGTAAAATATTCAGTCGGCTCTTGAGTTTGTAATTTGTCGAATTTCGGAGCTCTCTTCATGATTACAATGTCACATCTCAACATATAAAGACACCAGGACATCTATAGGGGAAGATTGAAAAAATGGTGGATTCGCCACTTGAATAATATCTGTAAAATATTCAGTCGGCCTTTGAGGGTGTAATTTGTCGAATTTCGGAGCTCTCTTCATTGTTACAATGTTACACATTTCAACATATAAAGACACCAGGACATCTATAGGGGATGACTGAAGAGAAATTGGTCAAGCCGAAGGGGCCCCCCTGGGCCCCCATGTCCATGTGAAAAATACTTCACGACCTATTCTCATATCTACCCATTATACCAAAAAAAATTCATAAAAATCTGTCTAGCCCAAGGTCTCCTTTCAACATATAAAGACACCAGGACATCTATAGGGGATGATTGAAGAAAAATCGGAAGAGCCTAGGGGGGGCCCTGGGCCCCCATGTCCATTTGAAAAATACTTTACGACCTATTCTTATATCTACCCAATATACCAAAAAAATTTCATTAGAATCTGTCTCGCCCAGGGTCACATTTCAACATATAAAGACACCAGGACATCTATAGGGGAGGATTGAAGAAACGGTGAAAAATGGTGGATGCGCCACTTGGAGAAAATCTGTAAAATATTCAGTCGGCTCTTAAGGGTGTAATTTGTCGAATTTCGGAGCTCTCTTCATCATTACAATGTCACATTTCAACATATAAAGACACCAGGACATCTATAGTGGATGATTGAAGAAAAATCGGTCCAGCCCAAGGGGTCCCCCTGGGCCCCCATGTCCATGTAAGAAATACTTTACCACCTATTCTCATACCTACCAAATATACAAAAGAAATTTCATAAAAATTGGTCGAGCCGTTTTGGAGGAGTTCGATCACAAACACAGTCCGTTTTTTTTTTTAAACCATTGATTGCAAATATAGTTCACACCCTACTCTCGTTTCTATAACAACGTAATGCTTTTGATATGGGGAATTTATGGTATTTAGGGGAGTAAATTTAGGGTGTTACCATTTGCAATACAATGCAATGGTTTAAAAAAAAAAACGGAATGTAATTTTTTCTATGCCGCTCTATTCTTTTTGCATTTGCTGATTCTGTCAATAACGCATTGCCGCTTTGGTTGTCAAATGATAAACGTCATTTAATCAAATTAATTCAAGGAAGATACGGGAGTACCGGGGGTACCTGATCAGGCCCGGAAAACAGGGCTACAGAGGATTCTTCGTCGGTCTTGTTCCTAGCTAAAAGCTTTATTTTCATAAAGCGGCATTTTTTATTTTACATGGAAAATGCACAGGCGACTAGATGAAAATCATTTTGTAACACCTTGTATAGATATCATTCGGTGTATCAGAAATAAAGAAAGTAAATTTTGTTTTAATGGAAATTAATATTTTTGGTTAGTTTGAAAAAAAAACCTCTAATTGGGGCTCCAGAATAATTATATCTCGAGATAGCGATAAGAATTTCCAGGTGTTGAGGCCTTTGGCGCCAGAAAGTGGAAAAATTATGTTTGTTCTTAAAATTTTCCACTTTTCCATTTTCCAGTCTACCCAATCGTTATCTAGGGTAAGACCATTTTAGCAATTTTAGACTGAATTTAGCAAATGACAGTAGCGGTGTTAGAATTTTCGTTACTGGAATTATAATTTTGCGAATGTAACAATAATGTTGTAACAACTACCATAATTTATAATGGAATATTTATTAAAGGGCAAATTTGGGTATGTGCAGCAATGTAGTGAGAGGTTATGTAAAGTTTCGATTTGATTTTCTTCCAGCCGCATTATCATAGACTCTTATTTAAAAAATGGGGCTAAATATGGCTCCTATCAAATTGTTCAAAGGAGTTTTAATAGTTTGCAAAGTGACCAAGCAGTTGCAAGATCAAAGCCACCACCTAACCCTCAGTTTCGATACCAGCAAAGACACTATGGAATGCTAATTGTTAGAGCCTTAAGAGGTGTTCTTAAAATTCGTTATTTGCTTCTGGGGGGCGCTGTAGCTGGAGGAGGAGCGTTACAGAAGGTATTGCTTATGTACAGGTTATATTTTACATACTAATATTTATCGTAGAAATACCAAGACTGGAAAGATGGCATGCCTGATTTAAAGTGGCTTGAGGATGTACTTCCAAACAATGAAAAATGGCAAGAATGGCGAGGAAACTTGATTGATTTTAAGGATGGCATAAAGGATAATATTGCCATAGGTAGTCACTTGGTACATATAAAAGGGTGTTACACCTGCTTGTTTTAGATCCACGTATTAAATCTCTAACTGAATCTAAGATTAATGACTTCAGAACATGGTTTGATCAGAGATTAGATGATGCAATTGCAGCTGCAGAGCAACAAAATGGACAATTGCCTCCTGCCATTGATGGTAATTTGCTACAAAGCCCCATATTTGAGTACATTCTATCTCACTAAACAATTTGTATTTTTCTTTAGGTGCTTTCTCCAGCCTTTCCACTGTTGTAGACAGACTGTACTCAGGTATGACACTACCCCAAATTTTAATTAAAACCCAAAACATTACACTCTGTCTTCTTTTAGATACTAAAGAAATGAATACAGTATTTGCTCAGAGTGAGAATTTTGATAGAGAAGAACAAAGTAAAAGAAATGCACAAACTAGATTAAATAATTTGCAAGATGAAATGATACAAACTCAGATTAAATACCAAAGAGAGCTTGAAAAACTAGAGAAAGAAAATAAAGAACTAAGGAAACAAAACTTGTTGTTAAAACAAGGAAAAAAGACCCCACCTAGGAAAATTAAGAGAAGTTTAATAGATATGTACAGTGAAGTGTTAGATGAACTTGCTGACTTCGACAGTGGCTATAATACTCAAGATCAGTTACCTCGAGTTGTTGTTGTTGGGGACCAAAGCAGTGGAAAGACATCTGTCTTAGAAATGATTGCTCAGGCAAGAATTTTTCCTAGGGGAGCTGGTGAGATGATGACAAGAGCACCAGTAAAGGTAACTTTATCAGAAGGTCCTTATCATGTTGCTCAGTTCAGAGATTCTACAAGGGAATTTGACTTAACTAAAGAGTCAGATTTGGCGGATCTTCGACGTGAAGTAGAATTAAGAATGAGGAATAGTGTAAGAGGTGGAAAAACAGTCTCAAGTGAAGTTATATCGATGACAGTTAAAGGGCCAGGAATACAAAGAATGGTGTTGGTGGATCTCCCAGGAATTATTTCTGTGAGTATTTTGTGATGTTTGTTATTTATTTATACTTTGTATCTACAATTTATTTTGAGTGTTTACATTGTGGACAAGTTATTTTTTCAACCTGACTTCAACGGCACGACCGCTTTTTCTTTACTCCTCGTATTTTTATCAGGCATACACATCACAGAGATTATTACTCCAATCACTCCGATTTTAGTCGAGATCATATAGATGTTTTCCAGGAAATTTTAAATAAAAATAATATTTACGCTCCAACTAAATTATGAGCTAAAGAATTTTAATTTTTGGTAAATAATAAAATGAACCAAGTTGATTTAAGATGTTATACATTTTTAGTTTCAGTTTTAGATGTATTTTAATGTTTCAAGTTTTTTGGTTTGTTATAAATAAACAAATATTCCAAAATAGCGGGGTTCAAATAAATTTAAATTGATCTATCAATGTATTATGATCTAATTATGACCTAACCTTATTTATTTTCGGTCACTAACTCAATGAACTGTTCTGAATGTGATCACAGACCTACGTAAACCACCGCAAGTGCACCAACTTATAATAGAAAAAAAACTAAATAAATCTAAGAATCTGGAGTTAAGACAACGACATGAAATTCATTTAAAATGTACTAAACAACTTTTAGACGGTTACCACCGACATGGCCGCAGATACTCGCGAATGCATAAAACAAATGACGCAAACGTACATGAACAATCCCAATGCGATAATACTGTGTATTCAAGATGGGGCAGTAGATGCTGAAAGAAGTAATGTCACCGATTTGGTGGCCCAGTGTGATCAAAGCGGAAAGAGGACAATCTTTGTGTTGACCAAGGTGGATCTAGCGGAACAAAATCTTGCAGATCCGAATCGAGTAAGTTAATTTTTTTTTTCAATTTAGGAAGTTTTCTAGAGGTCCATCAAATCGGTACTCATCTATGAAATGTTTTTTTCTTTTTTATTGTCAAAGTAAACTATTATCCAGGTACTACATTTTTACATTTTATTTACATCATATATTTATAATGTAATTTATTTGCATCATGATGACTATTTACAATAACATTGAACATTGGTCTTATGCGATGACGTTTCAGAGAACCGATATAATGATGTATGTAATTAAAAAAAGGTGGGTGACCGCCACGCGCGTTAGAAGTTAAACGTTACAGATTAAGCGAAAAATATGTTAGCATAATTATTTATGCTTACATGGTAATCTGCAATGTCATCTGCGAATGCAATAATTGGTCTAAAATACAATAGCTAAAATATGTTGAATAAATTTGGGATTGGAGTATACCTCAATGTCCACATGTAAATGATTACTTCATTTTATTTTTTTTGTACAGTAGGCTTGTGTATAAAGGTCATTTTATGCTTCACATGTTTGTGTAAGTTTCATTCATTCGTAACAAGTCTACTAGATTAATTGATCACTTATTTAAAAATATATAAATACATATACATATGGGGCATTCCACGCCATATCGGACACCATTTGGCTTTTGCATCTCCGATTTTTTCATATTTTTTTATGTTGTATCGGTTGAGAGAGGCCTCCCTGATTTATTTCAATTTTTTTTTTGTCGAGCCGTTTCCGAGATACCGATTCTTCAAAAAAAAAACCTATTTTTTGTAATGCTCACAACTTTGTGCAAAATCCGATTGGGACGTTTTTTCTTGCAAAATTTTTCTTTTTTTAAACACTTTTGACAAAATATAGCGAAAAAATTTTCAAAACAGTAGTTATAAGAAGCTATAAGATTAAGATATTAAGTATTTAATGACCGATAATGGGATAACGATGGGATCTATGTTTTTTCAAATTTTTAATTTTTTATGTTTTAGTTATCAGTACTGAAAGTAAATAATAACCTTTTTTTAGGCCCACCAGTAATAGTTATAGTCATCTATGAAATTAAATAGATATATGTATATCAATAATTTAATGGATAATGACCGTTAATTTTTAGTTAAATATATTACAACATAATAAGTTTAAATAATATAACGCAATTTTCATTACCGACCGTAGTCAAGGGTTGAAATTGAAAAATGACAACTTTTGAACAGATACATTTACTAAATTCTTTTAAAATGAGTTTTTTTCCTTTAGATATCCATTAAAAAAATTAAATAAGAATTTTTTGTGATGCGTTTCCGAACTTTGTATCGCCTTATAATCAATAACACAGGGGTCCAGGGCGCCCCCATATCTATGTTTTAATAGTTATACTGCTATGGGGAGCGGAGACCAATCAAAGATTATAAAAGCCGTTCTTGAGTTATAAACCCATGTCCATGTTTTAATAGTTATTCTGCTATTCGGGGCGGAGACAAATCCAACAAATCAAATATCATGAAACCCCTTCTTGAGTTAGTCCATGTTTTAATAGATATTCTGCTAGGTTCTGAAGCTTCTCGGGCGAACATTCAAGTCGAGTTTTCACATTTAAAGAGCATACATAAAAATCGGTCGAGCCGAAAAATCGGTCCATGTGAAAAATAGTTTACCATCTATTCTCATGCCTACGAAAAATACAAAAAAAAAAAAATAATAAAAATAGGTCCAACCCAAGGGGCCCCCCTGGGCCCCCATGTCCATGTGAAAAATAGTTTACCACCTATTCTCATACCTGCCAAATATACAAAAAAAACTGAATAAAAATCGGTTTAGCCGAAAAATTGGTGCAGCCCAAGGGGCCCATGTCCATGTGAAAAATAGTTTACTACCAAAAAAAAAAAAAACTCGGTCTAGCCGTTTCGGAGGAGTTCGACCACAAATACCGTGACACGAGATTTTTATACAGTGAGCGGCAAAAGTATGGAATAAATTCATTAAAAATTAAACAAAATTTAACAAAAAGAAATGAAAAAAAAATGAATATTTTTATCACAAATAAAATTCCAAGTTGTCATTTGTTTTCGAGTGATGACGTAATCGTTATTTTTTTAAATAGAAACCCCCTATTTTTTTTTCTTGATTCAGATAGTCCTTTTAATTGTCTAAATGACAGTATAAAAATTTTGTTATCTTACATAATGAAAGTTTTGAGAAAAAAAAATTGGATTTTTTTATGACAAACAAAAACAAGTCAAAAAGTCAAGTAGGTAAATCAAACAGTCAAATGGTACTGTCAGTTTCATTTGTAATTTGTAATTTTGATTGGGTGCGGGGATAAAACTAGAACCCAACAAGAAATTTGTAATTTGTTCAATGTATGACTCATCAGCCAATCTACAGTCAGTAAAATTGAAAATAAATTTAGAAGAACTGGGCATGTTAAATCGATTAGAAGAACGAGTCGTCCAAAAATTAACGAAGATACGTCCTTGTTGAAAATTTTCCAAAAGACAATGCTCAGACCTTAGTAAATGATGATTTGTGGTTCCAGCAAGACGGTGCACCCCGACACTTTTATTTTATTTCTCCTTGATTATTTTTTATGTCGTTATTTAAAGTCTAAGATTTATGTTAGACCACAGAATCTAGACGATTTAAAAATTAGGATTCGATACGAAATAAGTAGAATTAGTGAAGAAGTAATTCATAATGTCCAAAAGGAATTTCTTTTGTTATAAAATTTATTTTTTTCATCTTTTTTTTTCTCAAAACTTTCCTTATGTAAGATAACAAATGGGGGTTTCTATTTAAAAAAAATATCGATGACGTCATCACTAGAAAACAAATTACTGCTTGGAATTTTATTCGGTATAAAAATATGTATTGTTATAACCTAAAATTAACCCGTCTAAAGATATCTTTGAATTTTTTATTTTTTTATTTTTAATGAATTTATTCCATACTTTTGCCGCTCACTGTATATTAGATTAGATTAAATTTAGGGTGTTCCTATTTGCACCACAATGGTCTAAACAAAAACGTGGAAATTTAAAAATTTGAAAAAAATAAATAAATCCCATCGTTATCCTATTATTATCGGTCCAGGCCTAAAAGTTGAGGACTGAGTGAGTTTTTTAGAAAAAAAAATCAAGAAAATTGATCTACGTGTTTTTTGGAAATCAACATTTTATATTAAAAACTTGAAAATCTTATAGAAATACGCGTTTGAAATTTTTTTCGATATATTTTTTCAAAAGTGTGTTTAAAAAGAGCGTTCGAATCGGCCCATTTTTCACAAAGTTATGGGCATTTAAAAAAATATATATTTATTTTTTTGTTGAAGAATCGTTATCTCGGAAACGGCTCGACAAAAAAAAATCAGGGAGGACTCTCTCAACCGATACTACAACAAAAGTTAAAAAAATCGGAGATGCAAAAGCCAAATGGTGTCCAATTTGGCGTGGAATGCCCCATATTCACTTAGTCACTATCTGCTTTAAAACGGTTTTTGACGTTTAATTTTTACAGCCAACTTTTTACAATTTTTTTCAAATTGCACTGTATACATACCGGTGTCCCAGAGGTGGACCATCATTTACACCCTTATTTTGAAAGACATCAAAACGGGGTTTTTGGGGGACGATAACCACACGATACCTTCAAAATTTAAAATTATTAGAAATTATATGCAGTGTTCTAATATTAGTAAGATACCAAAATTGTTTTTTTTTTATTTTCTTTTTTTATTTAATTTTAAATTGTGAAGGTATCGTGTGGCTATCGTCTCCCGGAAATCTCGTTTTGATATCTTTCAAAATAAGGGCGTAAATGATTCTTATAGACAATATTTTTTGAAATATGAAAACATTAAAAGAAAATATTTTGAGCCAAAAAAATTAATCAAATACAATATGAAAATGGTTGTCATTTCGAACGAGTTTGTCAACCATTCAGTCAAAAATGTAAATTTGAGTATATATTTTGGCGTAAATCTCAAATTGGATTGATTCTTATTATTGGTATAAGATATGTTTGTGACTTAAAAGGCGTATTGTTCGTTTGTGAGTGCGGTGGGAAGGTGGGCCGCCCAGTCCACTGTACTCATCGACTGACTAAATGAATGAGAAATAACAACCACTTATTGAATTTTTTTTTTCGTTTAAAAACTAGAACTCACTCTCGTGTTCAATCCAAATTCAAAATTTTTAAGTCAAAAAATGGTTCTCTTTCCAATACCATTAGTCAATCGGTCAGTTGTAGATGCGGTGTTTTACACTTGGTGACAGTAGAACAACATTGTAGTCCAAGATTTTCTGTCCTTTTAGCGTTTAACTGTTTGGCTAATTTGATTTTTCTTTGATATAATTTTTCGTTAACTTGATGTTTGGTGTTTCGTTAATTTAGTGTTTTGGTATTTTGTTAAATTTGAACTTTCGTTAATCTGTTATTTTGCTATTTTGTTAAAATTGATTAGTTAGCAATTTCATTAACTTTATGTTATGTCATGCAAAATGTAACATTAAATTTGATATAATTTTCTTAAGTAATTATTATTAATTATCAAATTAACTATGTAGGGAAAATGGGTAATTTTTGTACAAATCCGTATAGGTGGACCTCTAGATCTTCTGTCCATAAGTGTATCGTAAACAATTTTATTTTAATAGATTCGCAAAATATTGTCTGGAAAATTATTCCCAATGAAAGCGATAGGGTACTTCGCCGTAGTAACTGGACGAGGTCGAAAAGACGATTCGATTCAAACGATCAAAGATTACGAAGAGAACTTCTTCAGGAACTCTAAACTCTTCAAAGATGGTGTCATTCGTTCAACGCAAGTCACAACTCGCAATCTAAGTTTAGCAATTGCCGATTGCTTTTGGAAAATGGTACGAGAAACGGTCGAACAACAAGCCGATGCTTTTAAAGCTCGCCGTTTCAATTTAGAAACCGAATGGAAAAATAACTTTCCACGAATACGGGAGCAGGATAGAGATGAATTATTCGAACGAGCTCGTTCTGAAATTCTTGACGAAGTCGTGAATCTTTCCCAAGTGAGTCCCAAGCAGTGGGAGGAATGTCTTATGAGCAAAATTTGGGATAAAGTTTCAAGCCATGTGTTTGAAAACATATATCTGCCGGCAGCTCAAACCGGCTCTTATGAAACTTTTAATACTTCAGTTGATATTAAACTACGACAATGGGCTGAGCAAGCGCTTCCGGCCCAATCTGTGGAATCCGGTTGGGAGACTTTACGGGAAGAATTCCTGAATTTCATGAACAAATCTAATCAAGCACCTGATCATGATGATGTTTTCGATCTTCTCAAAGCTGCAGTCGTCAGTGAAGCTATGCAAAGACATGTGTGGGAAGATAAAGCTTCAGAAATGCTGAGGGTCATCCAGTTGAACACGTTAGAAGACCGTACCGTGAGTGATAAACGTGATTGGGATTCGGCTGTGAAATTTTTAGAAAACAGTGTAAAAAATAAACTCAAACAAACGGAAGATTTATTGAAAGATATTCTCGGCCCTTCTACAAAGGAAAGGTGGCTGTATTGGAAATACCAGACTGAAATTCAGGCAAAACGCAATGCTATCAAAGCGGAGTTAGATAAAATCCTCTACTCAAATGAAGTAAGCGTCGTTGTTCCCTCTAATGCTAAATTCTAATTTGCTTTGTTTAGAAACACCCTCCCTTATTAAGCTACGATGAACTTACGACCATCAGAAATAATTTACTACAACGTAATAGTATAGAAGTGGATAACGAATTTATACGAGAAGTTTGGTTTCCCGTATATCGACGACATTTTCTAAAACAATCATTGACCAAAGCGTACGATTGCCGTAAATCGTTTTATTTATACCATCAGCAGGCAGATCTTGAGTGTTCAGATGTAGTACTTTTTCATCGGATCCAACAGATGATGAAGGTTACCTCAAACGCTCTTAGACAGCAAATAATTAATCGAGAAGGTTATTTCGTATATTTTTGGCATAGTGTGTATAATGTTTTTTTTTAGCACGAAGACTAGATAAAGAAATTAAAGAAGTATTGGAAGATTATAGTCAAGATGCAGAGAAGAAGGAGAAACTACTTACTGGCAGAAGAGTAACATTAGCAGAAGAATTGAGTAAGTAATTTGCAAAACGTAAAAAAAGAACAATAATTATTGTCGAATCAATCATCCGCTACCCTAACCTAAAAAAATATTATTAAATGGTGCCAATCTATTTATTTCTTCCAAGATTAAATAATCACTTGTTACTTTCTCCGCAGATACATTTACACTTTTTTTTTTCAGGGCGCGTTCGTCAGATTCAAGAAAAGTTAGAAGAATTTATTCAATCATTGAATAAAGAAAAGTAATCACTCATAGGGTAAACGTAAGTCAAGTATACAGTGTAATTTTTTCAATAGGTCAAAAAATAATGCAGCTGTTACTATTTTCCATGCATTACCCCATTGTTTTTTATTTTATTTTTCTGTATATACATTTAATGTATTTAAAAAAGCGAATGCCGATTTTATCATAAATAAAATTTCACACTGTTTTCGCTGTTATAATTTGTTCACCATTATCAATTAGATAAGATAAGATGTGTATGGAATTCCTATTAAACTACAACATGTTCCTCTCGGGTTGATCTCATAGAGATAATTGATGCTTGATATACATAGTTAAAAGTACAAGTACATAGTCCTAAATTTGTTTTCCGGAAATTCTGTAGAAATTATGAGCAACACACAACGTATTAAGTGTGTAGCTATTGGTGACGGTTTTGTCGGTAAAACGAGTTTACTGTTGAGGTAAGATACTTATCAGTGTGTATGTTTGTTTTACGTATAATTACAGTTTATGCAAAAAACAGAAAGAGGAAGCTTATACGCCTACAATATTTGATAATTATTTGCTGACATTATCACATGGCGGGCAGGTATATGAAATAATACTTATTGATACAGCTGGTATAAGTTCTATTTCTTTGAAGAGTGGATGTTAATGTGATTCTGTTTTAGGCCAAGAAGAATTTTTAATGCTGAGGCAGCAATCTTATGACGGTACTGATGTGTTTATAATATGCTTTGATATTTCAAATACGTCGTCGTTTATAAACGTAAAAGAAGTGGTAAGTTGAACTGATTTAATTGAGATTGGTATGTAATAGGTTTCCTATATTATTAGTAGTACAAGAGCTAGCAACGTTTTTGTGAAAGAATTTTAGGTTGCTGGTTTTTTGATATTTCCTTTCTTATCGTTAGGTAGGGATGGGGTAGGTCTGCCACCTGGAAGCGGTTACATTTACCTGTGCGCATCCTCTTTGCCGCAGCTATAGCTAGTTCAAAATCTCAAGGGTAGTGAGTCATCCTGCGCGCTAGACCGATTTGCGTGCGAAGTTAAATATACTATCGGACTTAAAGATATTGTTATTCCTTTCGCCGCTGTCGGACGTTCCTGTTGTCATGTTCATGTTGTTATTTCTTCTGTTTCGTGCCTTTGTATTTAATTTTATTATATGGAGTTTGCCGCAGAATTAATTTAAAATACCAAGTTGAGTTGTTTTAATTATAAAACAGTCAGAAATTCTGAATTACAACAATAATTGTGGAAATGTGTAAAAAAATGTAGTGTACGTACTCCTCTAACTCACCTATTCTCCCAGATAAATAAATTAAATTGATCTGGCTCCTAATTAAAAACCGAATTTCAATCTGGCAAATTTATATTATATTCTTTGATTATTATTGTCGAATTCGTGTTAAAATTACATCTGGCGCGATGTTAGCAACGACAAAGTTGTCTGGCAACTATAAATTTATATTCCTAAAAGGTCATAGCAAATTATGAAAAAATTAATTTGTGTCTTAAAATTATTTCAAAATCCCTATTTTTACCTGTACAACGGGATGCGCACAGGTAAACGCAATCGCTCCCAGGTGCCCAATCCCCACCTAAATTTGATAAGAAATTAAATATCAAAAAACCAGCCGACCTAAAATAAACTTTTTCGCGAAGTCCCTGGCTCTTATACTTGAGGGTATTAGGTCCACTGATTCATTTAAACACATGCAATTACAACATAAAAACATAGTAGGCATAGTCAAAAATACAATAAATTTTGTTGCCAGAAGATATTGCACAATTTGAAGTAAAAAAGAAATAAAAATAGCAGCGCACATACATTGTTATTATTAATTTATGCAGAACAATAATGATTCAGCACAAGTAATCGGGAAGGCCATTATATTTTATGTAAAAATCTTGGCAGTATGAATTTAATAAGTCTCAAATGTGTCAAAATATACATGTACGCCGCTGTTACTGTCATTTTGACATTGAAGTAAATTCACACTAAATACTATTTCAAAACAGCAGCTACTTGATAAATGTGGGTGTTAACTATTAACTACATGCCATTTTCATCGACTTTTTTATAGTTGTACATTGTGTTATTTCTTGAAATAAAATTTATATGATATAAATTAGGTTGTCCCATTCTTTATTTTTGGGTATAATTCTAATTGTGTATATTTTAGTGGTTACCCGAAATAGAAGCTTATTCAAATGCTGCAAAACTTCTGGTAGGAACAAAAAAAGATCTCCGAAACGATCCGGAAACTATTGATAATTTAAATGCTGATAACAAAATATTTGTTACCAATGATGCTGCGAAGAAATTTGCGGAAAGTCACAATATGATATACAGAGAATGTTCATCAAAAACTCAGGTAAACTACAAGGTCAGATTTAATTTAAGTTAAATATATCTATGGACGATAATCCTTCATCAGATTTAGCGACTACTTTCGATAAACTAACAACATTTGTGTGTTATGCGATACATTGCAAAATAAAACAGTAACAGAATTATTATCAGTTAACTGCTGCACATGAAAAAAATTCACCAGGAAAACTTCAATTAATTGTTAATCTCTTCTCAAACAAAACAAATTAAGTCACAGAAATGTTTTTTTAGGACAATATACAAAACGTTGGAACTACGATAGTTGAAGCACATAGTGAATCAAGAAAAGAAAAGTCTGCAGCTTTCAGTTTATGTAAATGCGCTAATCCACTTTTACTTTTTGCACGCAAGGCTTTATGTTGCAGAAATAATTATTAATAAAACACGAAAATAATGTAATATTTAGTGAAAGATGTATATTAATTCTTTTATTACTCAAAATGTACAGTCTCTTCATAAATG
The DNA here is from genome assembly GCA_963583935.1 of Diaperis boleti. Lineage (NCBI taxonomy): Eukaryota > Metazoa > Arthropoda > Insecta > Coleoptera > Tenebrionidae > Diaperis > Diaperis boleti. Next base: position 21,331,278 of record OY757247.1, on the reverse strand, counting down.
ATTCTTATCTAGTAGGCTTTCCAAGTCAAAATGCTCCGCCTGACGACGTATGAATCATTTATGATTTGTATCTTTATTTATTTTTTAATCTCATTGTTTAAGTGTACATATTTATTTGTGTAACATGGTTGTGATATTATTATAGTTAATAAAGTCTGCTAACTTGTTAATATTTGTACTCAATATTCCCTGTTTCTAGCTCCAAACCAATTCCAAACCTTGTTCGTTTTATAGCCAACCTTTATACCAGTGGTATTTGTTGAAAGCAGGGATCCAAATAAAGATCGGAAGAGTTCCCACTCTACCGGAGGGAGCTTCATCCAAAATGCCGCCAATTTCCAATACCAACCAATCACCGTGCAGCATCCGTGTGTCATGCGCTCTCGGCTCCGGGGAACATACATAACCTAACTAATGTCGTACTTCGTCGTCGAGTTGTCTTCTTCACAATATTTATGTGAAACATATCCATGTGTATTTCCTAAATTATTTTTTCTACTTGCATAGTTGGCTGCATAAAATTGAACCCAAAAGTGACGTCATGTTGGCTTCAAGCATATTGCTTTGCAACGTATCTATTAGTAAGACCACGGTAAGACATCGTTGGTTGCACGTTGCAAATTTAAATGTAGTTGTCAACCATCTGTCATCTCCTGACAACCAAATAGGCGTATCTCTTTTTACCTGAGTGCGCGAGTCACTTGTGGCCAAAAGGTGAAAATTTGAGAAATCGCAGTAGTGTCAATCATTTTGTCATCTTTTCATTTCCCGAAAATTAGGTTACTTATCGTTCGATTTATTTCTCAATTCAAATTTTTAATCTAGATCACTCAGTTTTGATATCAAATATTACAATAATATTAGATAATCATTAGAATCGTGAAAAAGAAATATCATCAGTATCTTGTCCGTCATTTTTCTGTCATTCTGAAAATTTTAAAGTAGTCTATGCTTTATTGTCACTTTGACGAATTAAATCCCGACCGCCGAACCCTTTTTTCCACTTTATGACCGTGGAATAACATCGACGTCCAAGATTTTCTGATCGCGATTATATCGGGTCTTCAAAAATGATGCATACATCATGTTGCCTCTGGAAAACTAAATCTTCGTGTAGTTAGATGGAGAATTTTGACGTTTGAAGGTTACTTGATCTAGGAATAATTTATGAGGATCTATACATATACTGATTTCTAAACAATAAATAGGTACAAATGAATAAAATTATACCGGATAGTCACCAACCGGAGCAACGAAAATTAAAGTAAAGTAAAATAAATTGATTCTCCTCTTCTGGAAAAATGGTTTATTTTAAAATACAGTAGTGGTTGATACATAAATAAGTACAACTAATACACTCAGCTGTAGTTTTTAATTTGATTCAAAATAAATTTTTAGCAATTAAGATCATTAAGGATCTAATGTACATAACAGCTTCATTATCACATTGTAATATTACCAAAGAATGTGTAAATTAACATATTTAATTAGGTTTCTACCTAATTACTCTAAAGTGGGTATATTGTCTATTATGTCTAATCAAAATATTGCTTAAACTCTAAATAAATACTATACAAGTTGTCATGTTTGATGGATGAAACCTAGCACAATGTATATTTACAAAAAAATAAGATTTACAAAAGATAAAAAATGATCACTTTTTAAAACATAAATGGATGCCATTCTCAAAGAGCACGTGATGACTAAAATTTAAATTAAAAAACTGAGGTAATGCTTATCTCTTTGAGGTTTTTCTTCTTACTGTTGACTTTTTTATGGGTCCTTTTTTTGTCGCATTTACAGGATTGTTCAACCAAGGTAGACTAAATTCGCTGAAAAATAAATATGTAAGGACGTCAATTTTGTTAAAAAATATTTATACCTTGATAACATTTTTGGTACAGGAGATCCAAACGCTGAAACCGGCAGTTGTTCTTCAACTTCAAGATACTTGATATCGTCTGCGCTAGGCCACAATGACTGTATCGACTCCATTTGTTCATCAGACCGAGAACCCGAACCCATTCGCTCCTGCCTCTGCTTCAATTTTTCTATCAACCTTTGTTCTCTAATCCTTTGAACATCCCACCTTAAAAAAAAAAGTGAAATAGTAAATTTTGAGACAAAATGCATTCTCAACAGAACTTTTCCTAACTGTAAATACTATATTTATTCTATGACAATGGTACAGATCGTTACATATAACGTTACCACGGCCTCCTAGATATATATCCATATATTTAGTAATCTTATATCATGGGTCAGAGCCCAAAATGTATGAAATGGGAAAAGACAGCCGATAATACTGCTCTTATACTGTATAAAATAGAGGGCCCAATGTGTGCTGTACGCATGCCAGCTAGAACATTATTTATCTCTCACGAAGCATCGCTCTTATCGGCAACGTATTTGGAAATCACTTGATGGTAATAATTTAACTTTCTGTTTGCTTTCCCGCGTGTTACCAACTGAGCAAGCGCATACCTGATTTACCTGTTTACATTTTTTATAAAGCCACCGTCTAACAAAAGAAGTTGGGAATGTTATCCCAGAACACTCAATAGGTGGCGCTGCAGCCACGAATTTTTTAACGCGATTGATTTGAGACTGTCTGCCTGTCTGGGAGGGCGTGAATTTTACAGAAAATTACACAATAACACCACCAGCTATCCATAGACTGACAATGGGATTTTCTTTGGATTATTATACCTTTTCCTTCTGCGTTCATCATTTTCTAGTCGGCTGTGTCTCTTATTATACACCTCATCATCCAGATTTTCTGTTCCTTCCATGGTGTAACAGCTAGCGTACACTTTAATCCGCCATCGCGGGACCTACAACATTTACGTGTAGAAGCAGTTGATTTCAGCAATTGATTAATAACCTCCAAGTTTTTTGACATATCAACTGTCACGTCTGGCACTTGCGGTAACCTCAAATTTGATTTATTGACCTCAGTGACGTAATGGTCAGCAGTCATTAGGATTTGTGAATCTTTGATGATACCTGAAAATCAAAATATTAACATCGATTGTTAAATATATATATTGCAACCAACGTTTGCGTCTCTTCTTAAATTTTCTAAATGACTGCTTTTCGTCAAGCACTGAATCATTATTAGAAACTGCTGAAGAGTTACTCAATCTTTTCCGACGTATACTCATTCTTAAATTTTTCATAGGATCAAATTCTCCTGAGTTATCAACTGCAAACTCTAGTCGGTTTTTGCAGTCCCTAATATCACTATCAATGTTTAATTTGTCACTAATATTGTATTCAGCCTGAGGATTAAATTTGGTTTCTAAAGGTGAATTTTCCAATTGAGATTCGCCGTCACTTAAACTACGTTTGTCTTTCACCATATCACCATTCTCACAACTCAAATCTAAGAGATTCAAACAGTTTTTGTTGTCTTCATCACAGGGAGTTGAATCTTGAGTCATATCTAGTCCCTCATCAAGGAACGAAGTAGAATGATTCGTGAAGAACTTTCTAGGCTGGAAAGGGGCACCCCGTTCAAGACAACTTATGCGCTCCTTAAGCTGCAAAAATTCAGATTTAGTTATATGGGTAAATTATAAAAACATCGTTACCATTTCATTTTCTTGTTGCAGAATCAAAATAGTTCTTTCTTTATTGAGAATTTCATCGCTTTGCTGCTGAATTAAATCCAGATGAAGAATCAACCAATCTTTAAAAAACTTAACCTCACTTTCGGCGTCTTGACAGTTGGGTTCGGAGAGATTAATTTCGCCGTTTTCCGCGTTCGAAGTGTACATATGATCGTAAGAGAGATTCAATTCACTATTTTTATCACTGGTACTGTTTTTTCTCTTCTCTAAAAGATTTTGAGCAACCGCCGATAACTTTCCTTTGCTTTCATCCAAAAAATGTTCGGACATCTTCGTGCAAAATCGGACTATGTTTTGATCATTGTAATTATTTATTGGCATCATACAAAACAAAAATTACATAAAGTTGCGACATGCCGAGCACGTTTTCATAATTTTTGATAAAATCAATGAGGCGCAGTGACGACTTACTACTGCTTCAAATCAAAATTTTGAGGTTAGAATACGTTCGACGTTGCTCCTATCTTGCTCCAAAAGTTAAGACGCAGTGGCACGATTCTCAGATTTCAAATTTCATGAACAGAAACAACGTTTGAAAAGCACAAGTTCCAAGGCAGTGTTGTTGGTAAACAAAGACATGCAACTCTGATGAGTTCTTTTATTATTGTTATTTTGTTTGTTGATGAGATGAGACTGGGTTTCACATCGTACTTCCGGTTGGATAGCGCCAAATTCAAATTTCTCCAGTAAGGGTTGGCGCCGTAGATGGCCGAAACCCACATGTTACTGTTAATTCGCCAGCCTTATATAAAAAATATAATACACTATAATTTAATTCCGGCTTTGCAATTATGGCACATGCTAGCCCATGAAATTTGCAGTTCTCATTAGTTCAAACCGCCAATTCTTCGAAATTTTCATTTATCATTGCACAATAGGAACTATATATTTTTGGCGATAAACACGAGTCCCTATCAGTCAAATTAACGCAGATCTTTCATTTCTTGCCTTGATCTTCAACACTTGACTATGCCAAACTTTGAGGTTAACCGCGAATATTTATATATTTCATGATCTACGTTCGAACCAATAGATTCCCAATAATTTTGTATGTGCAAGCATTAGGTATTTCTTCAGGCCACGTCCTGGATTCATTGTTGGGTCTTCATTCTTAACTTGATGGACTTGAGACCAGTAACGAAGAGAAAACTCAATTACAATAAATTATGTAAGTAAATATACGAATTTATTGAAATTTTTCCTCGTATTTAGCAGTTTTCAAATTTAAATTTAGCATCTGAACATTTGGATAGTGTGTTAAAATTCCTGTGTGTTTTGCAACATTCTTGAAATACGCATTTCACCGGTACACGTGGATTTCACAGTATCAAATGATCATTACATAGAAACCTCAAAATATATAATTCTACAAATTTATTTTTCATGTAATTTTAGTTAACTATTATAGAAATAAAAAGATAAATATAAAAAACATCATACACGTATTAGAATTGTTACATAATTATTTAATTGATTATTTTCAGAAAAATACATTTCACCTACCCATTCACCTAATTAATTGGGTATTAATGATAACAACTTTTTTCATAACCTTATTTGGATACGCTTGTTCTAAAAACGGCCTTAATTTCTCCTTATCTTCCTAATTTATTATTAAATAATTCCGAAAACGACCTTCACACCATAACGTACACTTTAAATACAGCCTCGACACATTCATATTCCCAGACATTTCATTCAATTAAACCATACATTAGAGATATGTATAATAAGGTGTTCATTTAAAAAGTCATCAAGTTGTTAATTTTTTGGGTGACGAGCACGACTTGATGTGATTTATTGCTTCATCTACAAGTTGAAAGTCTGCAACCAGCAATACATACTACATTAATGGCATGTAATTAATTGTTCGGTATTTTAATGCATTTTTGCACAGTAAATAATTGTCATTGTAAGTATAGTAACCAGTTGCACGGTAGGTTCTACCAGTATTTAAATATATGTTTGCATAGTAAAATATAACATAACTGCTATGTATTTTATTGCTTTATGCACAGTATAAAAAATGTTTGCTCGGTATAAAATATAACATCATTTAATACGTATTTAATTGCGTCACGCACAGTATAAAAATGTATGTATGTCCGGTACAATTCAATGAGAATAATTATTACAGATTGCACACTATATTTTATCTTCTAATATATAAAAATCTCGTGTCACGGTGTTTGTGGTCGAACTCCTCCGAAACGGCTCGACCGATTTTTATGATTTTTTTTTTGTATATTTGGCAGGTATGAGAATAGGTGGTAAACTATTTTTGACATGGAGGCCCAGGGTGCCCCTTTGGGCTGGACCGATTTTTATGTTTTTTTTTTTTTGTATATTTGGTAGGTATGAGAATAAGTGGTAAACTATTTTTCACATGGACATGGGGGCCCAGGGGGTCCTCTTGGGCTGGACCGATTTTTATAAAATTTGTTTTGTATATTTGGTAGGTATGAGAATATGTCGTAAAGTATTTTTCACATGGACGTGGGGGCCCCTTTGGGCTGGACTGATTTTTATGGTCTTTGATTTGTTGGATATGTTTCCGCCCGAATAGCAGAATAATTATTAAAACATGGACATGGTGTCAGGGCCCCCCCTTGGGTTTATATATAACTCAAGAACGGCTTTTATGATCTTTGATTTGTTGGATTTGTATCCGCCCCGAATAGCAGAATAACTATTAAAACATGGATATGGGGTCCCAGGGGGGCGCCTGTGTTATTGATTCTGAGTCGGTACAAAGTTCTCCGGGTCAGCTAGTAAATATATATAACATGATTTTTACTATGCAAATAACATATTATACTTGGCAGTGTGGGTTTTAAACATGGGGTACGATTTTTTTACCGAGCAATTGAGTAGATAACAATGACTGCTTATTAAATACATAGAGATAATAATACCTACTATGATTCTATTATGCATTAGAATTATATAATTGCAATATCAAGTTTTACCGAAAAATGTAACCAGGCAAACGAATTAAATACTATTTGAATAATTTGTTGCGATTATTAATTTGGCAACAGACGTACGTTAAAATGTTATGTCAAATTCATAGACGAGTTGATGACTTTTTTAAATGAACACATGATATACATGTTGTCTGAATTAAGCACCGCCCCAAGAAATCCGTGGTTCCGCACGGTTTTGTGAACTAGATCGAATTCAAATGAATTCAAATAACTCTAATTGAGTCTCATCACATTTTACTGCTTAATCCAGAGCTTTCTAGGGTACATACTATTTTTTTACGGCTACGATTACACAGATTATATTGAAGTCGTCTCTATCTATCTCTAACATTACTTTGCTGTTACAACAGTTATTTTTTTGAGTTTCCCGAAATGTTTTTGTAGAACTGTCGAGGAAAAGGTACACAATTTCAAAATTTTCATAATTCATAAACCAGAGAAGTGAAGATGAACACAGGACAGCCTATTTTTGGTGTGTGGGACTATGTGGTCCTAGCGATGGTACTTTTAATATCTTCAGCAATTGGTGTGTACTATAGATTTACCGGTGGTAAGCAAAAAACAGTGCAAGTAAGTATTAATTTTTGTTGTATACCATCAGTATTATTCCCTGTAAATTTTTAGGAGTACCTGTTAGCCAATCGAAACATGTCGATTGGCCCGGTCGCATTTTCGCTCATGGCTTCATTTATGTCTGCAGTTACTCTGTTGGGTGTCTCTAGTGAAAATTACACTTTTGGCGTCCAATTTATAGTAATAAATCTTTCCTACGTGATCGCCACACCAATTGTTGCGTATCTTTACTTACCTATATTCTTTAAGCTACAAGCAACGAGCGCTTATGAGGTCTACTATACCATATCATAAATTAAATGCTTTACAAGTCATGTTTCAGTATTTGGAAAAACGTTTTGGAAAATCTGCCAGGCTAGCCGCATCCTTAGCCTACAGTTTACAAATTACCTTATATATGGGCATAGTTTTATATGCCCCAGCCTTAGCGTTAGAAGCGTTAACTGGAATAAGTAAAGTGACGGCAATCCTGTCTGTTGGTAAGTCTATCAAATAACAAAGATCACCAACTCGAATGTTTCTTTAAGGCGTCGTTTGTACCTTTTATTCAACCATCGGTGGAATGAAAGCCGTCCTTATAACTGATGTGTTCCAATCAATTCTGATGTTTGCTGCCGTTTTTAGTGTGATAATTTATGGTGTTATTGATAAAGGAAGTTTTGCTGAAATCTGGAGAATAGCTGAAGTGGGAAATCGCACTGGTTTTCTTAAGTATTGCTATTAGCGTTGTTCCAAGAAAATTATCTAATTAGTTTCTTTTAGCTTCAATCCAGATCCCACAGAAAGACATACATGGTTCACGTTGATCTTAGGTGGAGCAGTCACCCACTTGTCTTTGTATGGAGTGAATCAAATTCAGGTGCAGAGATATTTGACTTTAAAGGATTTGAAGAGTGCACAGAAAGCGCTTTGGTTATGTTTGCCGATTTTGATTGCTTTAAGTCTGAGTACGTCCTTCGCTGGTTTAATTATTTATTCAAAATATTTTGAGTGCGATCCTGTCAGCGCGGGCGTCATCAATAGTGTAGATCAGGTAAAAAGCATTCATTTAAAGATACTAAATCTGTGTAACGGTTAAATACGCTATAAGGCGGTGTTAAATACGCTATAAGACAGTTTCTGTTGTTACAATGGCGTTGTCCAAATCATTTGAATTTTGGGGTGAAAGCAGTGCCGGATTTAAATTTCTGCCACCCTTGGACACTGGAAAAAATGCCGCCCCATCACTGAAATTTAACTCAAAGTTATATTTGATATATTTTTTTTTAAATTAAAATATTTATTATTTTGATTAAAGTTTTTTTTTTAAATGCAGATATAACAAAAACGTTTTTAAGTTTTCCAAAAAAAACAAATTAAAATTTTTTGATTCCAGAAAATGAAAAAATCAAGTATTACCATTTAAAATCTTCAAGGAAATGAATTAAGTAAATTATTTCGAAGATTAATTTTTACTTAAGGTGCCAAAATTATGATTTACCCAAATTCAATTTGACAAATAATGTATGAGTTGAATTTATTGAATTATCTCTTAAATAATAAATGATTAATTAAAAGAATAAAAAATTCCTATTGAGAACTTTTGATAACACTAAAAAAGTTTTTTCCACTTTCCAAATTTTGCCGCCCTGGGCACTAGCCTCGACTGCCCCTGGTGTAAGTCCACCATCGAACGTGAGCAGAGGACGATATACTACAATTTTTAATATACTATAGTCTTCTAGACAATATAGACCCAAAAAATACGTATTTTCTGGTTGTTTACTAAAAAGTAAAATTTTTATTATAAAGTATAATATAAATTATATATTTTTTATAAAATCTTTTTAACAAAATTGCGTTGATCGACATTACAATTTTTAACGTGTTATTGCAAAAAAAAAACTTTGAAATTAAAATCTTGACTTGTAATTTAATTGAACAAGGACTATGTGTTTTAAAATTAATTGGTAGCACAATTTTATTGTAAGTTCTGAAGACGGAGTGCTGCCGCTGAAACCGTTAAGCGAAGCAATTAAAATTTAAAATAATTAAAATATAGTCCTTACTCATAATCCATTCCTAGCAATATAAACAAAAACGGACGTAAACCTAAAAAAATATATTTAAAAACTGATGTGCCCTAAGATTTTGTTCAGGACAGATCATTCTTAGTCACTCGCCCCATATATTCGGAGTGGATTTTTTTAAAACTTTTTATTACCTAATAAAATGTAAGACGAAATTTTATGAGATTCTTTATGAACGACTTCAACTTCAACTCAGTTATACAATTTTTTCGGAATTGTAGTCAGCAAATATTGTGACAGCAGATTTTTCGGCTCATTCCAACAGTTGTTTAGTTAAATTATGTAACCTAATTCAAAGTAAATATTTGCTTTATCTTTTACTTTACAATGTATTTTAAAGTTAACATAAACATAATATTTTATAATCTTTTATAACTATTTGCTTTTTCACTACTCTGGCACATACAGATTGACAAAAAATCTTTAACTCTGTATGGTGCTTATTTTTAATACATTAAAAAGTAAAATCGCTTTAGAAACACTTTATCACTATCTACTATAATTTTTTTTCGGGTTTCATTTTTGACAAATGACATCAACAAAGATATAAAAAGAAACAATAACAAGGAAATAATGAACTAGGAAAAATAGAAAATGAAAGTTTATAATAGTATTTAACCAATCGAGGTATGCAAGCGAAAAAGAAAATATAAAGAATGATGAAACAAAAAAATCCAACAATGATAATAAAATTTGAAGGCTAAACCTTTTTTTTTCGAGGATTTTGAATTATATTTCACATACGAATTTAATCATATTTTATCAATTTGGAAGTAACCTATAGATATATGTCGTCGCGGACTTTTTCGTCGAGTTACTTGGAAAAATCGATCCAGAAAACCCATTTTATTTCAATGGGATAATACACAGCCTATGTCCACCCTGAAGTTCATTTATGTTTTTTTTTTTATTTAATTACTCTGAAACGTTGTTCGTTCCAACCGGGTGTCCCACGACATCTCTCGTATTTTTTTGTTAATTTTTCCATTTTCGGACCTCTTGAAAAAAAAATGACACTCCCAGACAAACGATTTTTTTACGATTTTTGAAATACTACAGAAGTGCTCCAAACGAATAAAACAAGGAAGCTCAAAAAATTTTTTTGGGAATTTTGGACCACTTTCCCCGATTTTGATGCCCCTTTATTCCAAATATGCTACAATTTGAGACGAATGAGCTTTTTTAAATTACAATTAAATTTAAATTTAAAATTAACAAAATGCGATTTTTGACTTTTAAGGCTCATAGCTCAAAAACTGAGTAAGAAATCGTGATTCGCTTTCGGACGACAGATTAAGTCATTCTTTCTCTATATCTTTTCTGAATTACATAGCTGTAGAAAGGAGGATGAAATTGAATGGAGAAAAATATGAAAAACACAGGATAAAGAACGGAGGAAATATGAAAAAAGTGCGAGTTGGGCTCGCACACGAAGGGTAAACAAAAAACGCAAAAAACACGTATCTTGTACGGGGAGCCCCTTTATTTAATTTTTATTATGTGATGTTATAGCGGTCATATTAGTACACACTCTGAAAATTTTAAGTGTCTACCTGTTATGGTACAAGTGATAGACGGACGGACGGACGGACAGCGTAGCCTTGATAATAGGGATGCTGTTGGCCCCCTTTAAAAAAGAAAAATTAAAGTTGATATGTAATAGCGCAAGGAGGATAAAAAAAAAGAAAAAAAGAAAATGCAAGACGGAAGAAAAAGTTGGAAGGCTGAAGAATGATAATGAAAGTTGAGGTCTGAAGTTGATATAAAAAGCAAAAAAAAAAACGGAGAACGAAGAACACCGAGATTTTTTCAACATCAGGTGCCTAATTCACAGACTTTTTGTGTTAAATCCTTGTGATTTGTCCGTTTGTCTTTCATTTGTGTATTGACAGCGAAGGACGAGCATTAGAGGCGCCATAATAATAAGTCATAAGTAATTGCACTCTATTTATTACTCTATTATTTATTTACACCCTATTTAAGGGTGTATCATTATTTAAATGATTAATAGAACAGAGCGGTGGATTGTTTATCTGTTTCTTTGCTTCACTAGTTTTTTATTACTTTTTTTTTACGAACACGAATATAAAGTTAGTCATAGACAGTGGCGGGTATAAGTTTTCCTAGTTTCTGTATCTCGGAAACTAACAACTCTTGAAAAAAATGTCATTTGAAAAAGTTGCTTGAAATGGTGAGATACACCACCCCCTTAAATATTTGTATCAATTTCCATAACACCCTGTATACACTTCTGTGAAAATGCAGATTGATTTCTTATACAAGTTGTTTGATTTTAACGAAACAAAAACCAAATGATTAACAATATATGTAATTCACTTGGCAACGACATAGATAATATGGATGTACTAAGCTATTAACATAATAATATGTAGAAAATTTACAAGGGGTGTATGTATATTCAAATACATATCGCATTGCACCATAATACATCACCTGACAGCCAAAATCTCTAAGTAAATCGACCTTTAAAAGCTTATTCATGACATTGTTGAATAAATCTAGGTACACATGCATTAATCGTGTGAGCGCTGTAAAATGCTTAACGCACAAGATTTGTATTAGACTTTTTGGCCGACAAGTTTTAATTCAACGAAATTTGAAAAAAATTGCAATGTCATGTTGACAGTTCAAGCCTCGAGAAGGCTATGAATCCGAATTCATTCGCTTGAAACGTCAAAACATTGAAATTGTCTGTATATTTTTTTAATGTTTTTTTCAAACATTCAACAATTAAAAACTTGTTTAAATGGCGTTTTAATAAGTATGCTTTCGTTGTACAAGTAGTTTCTTTTTTATAAACGTAAATTTTGAACGAAAATTTTTGCGAATTTTTACAGTGTCTAGTGTGATGCGTAAAAACCATCACCTCCTTGAAAAATTTTGTTACAGTTAATGTTGATTTTCATGTTTACGAGGCCAAAAAATATACTCTGCGTTTGAAAAAAAAACACCCTGAAGGAATAGACGTAGAACTTTAAAATTTGGTGTAAATATTTAGTACATAAAGAGAAACAAATTGTAAGCAACATTTTGAGCAAAAAGCAACAAAATTTATTGATAATGCAACGGCGAGCATAATTTTTTTTTAATTACATAGTATAATTAGTTTTGTATTAGGCATGCTTGCAATTAACGATAAAAAACTTGCAATAAACATTATTAGACAATTTATTGTTGATTAGATTAGTATTCTAAATTAATTCATACACATTGGTATTATGTAATTATTATTATTAACACAAAAAACAAAACAATTATTATGAGACTGTAATGAAGTAGCTTTTATGTACTTTTCTTATTGTGATAATAACTTCCCCGACCACTGGATTGGTAGACGAGGTCCTATTGAATGGCCAGCTAGATCGCCCGATTTGAAATCCCTAGATTTTTATTTGTGGGGACACCCCAAGTCCAAAGTTTATGCGACACAACCAGATTCTCTGGAAGATTTGCGAAAAAAGATTATCCTGAAATGTCGACAAAATAACACCGGAAACGTTGCGTAACGTAAGGAGCGTATTAATCGGCTGTATCAGTGCATGGAAGTTGATGGGAATAATTTTGAACATTTGATATTAAAATGAAATTTAGTGTTCAATAGTACAGTTGCCTTATTACTCAGAAAATTAAACACGACTATTTTGTTTTCAGATTATTATTTATGTATGTATTTATTATTTATTAAGAATATTATTAATTATTAAGAATAATTGGTATAAATGGGTATGCAGGACCACAAATTTGATGTTGTCTAGATACAAAAGAAATCTGTTAAAAGTTTTTTTTTAATTACTAACTTATAGACTATGTAATTAGAAAAATAATTATATGGTTGAAAAGACAATTAAAATACCTTTCAAACGACATGTTACTCAACCACTATTTCAAAAATAGGGGTCGCTCCTTTCAGGGGTATGGCGTTGCATCAAGCGTGCCTACTATTGCATCAAAACATGTCCCCCTCGAGGTTAAAATTGACTCTTGAAATCTCTTTTCTTAAAAAGTTATTGACGGTGGCTCGTTTCGATTGAAACGGCCTGTATAAGAAATTATGTTTCAGAAGATAAAGATTTACAGTAATGCAATTATTTAGGAAATGTTAAGTTGACCTTTTATAAATAATTCTATTAAACTACGACAAGCGCATTTTCGCACGCGGCCACCTTTGATTGTTTTAATTTTCGATCTCTCTGGAATTTGGACGTAGGTGATAGTCGATGAATTGTTTTGTCTGCTTGTCAGTTTGAAACGTCAACCAGAAAACCTAACCATAACCTTACCTATTTTAAGAATAATTTCGAGGGTTGTTGGAATGAAAGTAAACGTTTATTTACATTATTATTCATAATAAAGTGACCTCCACCTTCTTGCAATCATAACCGAGCTCCATAAATCATTTTCTGTAATCATTTTTCAGTAATTCTTTGGGCGAGCTTTTCCAAATTGTTTACTAGAGTTTTAAAGGTTGCATATTTAAGGTGCCGCCACAAGAAAAAAATCCAGAGGAGTCAAATCACAAGACCTGGGAGGTGTATTTCGACTAATTAAATAAACGATCGTGGAAAAATTCTTGAAGTAAATCTAGTTTCGTGCACCGCATGAGGGGTTGCCCCGTCCTGCTGGGAAAAACCCATTTGCAGCTCGTCATCATGTAATCGATTATGAAACTATTAAAAATTTCCTCTCGACATCTTTGTCCAGTGAGATTGAAAGAAATTGGCCCTATTAACCGTCGTCTGTTTAAACCTGCGCCTATTTTTCTGTATAAAATGCGGGTTTTCAGAACTTCACGGTGTCATATTCTAAAAGATTACTTAGCCACTTAGATGAAACCGTGCTTCGTCAGAAAAGAAACTTCGATTTAAGATTTCATCATTGATTTTATGACGTTTTATCATTGACATTTAAAAAAAATCAGGTATAATCAAAGACATGATTTTTTTCCACCGCCTACTCAGAATGGAAATTTAAACAATCACAGGTTATTATGTTATTAGGATTAAAAGTGCAGCATTTTTTGATCAGCACTATGATTGTATTTGCAAGGCGCAGCGTAGGGTAGCGTCAAGAATAATAAATTGCGAATAAAAAAAGCAGAGAGATATGATTTAATTGTGCAAACTAAAGTTAATCAATTCTACCTATGCATCTTGTGCCACCATTATGTATTATGAAAATGTGTACGTTTATCACCATGCAAGAACAATTTATATTTGACATTTGGAATACAGCATAAAATCCAAGTTCTATTAACATTAATCAAAAATGACCTTTGTTGCCATTTTGTTCGATAAATGGCGCAAAAATGTATTAATCCAAATAAAACAGAAGAAACCACCCTGAACTGGTCAAATCTGAAATTCTCAGAGGTCCATTTAGTATAAAATACCATTTGATGCTTACAGCCCACTGTTGCTAAAACATTTAGCTGGCTCAGTTGTGTAGCAGTGCAAGTGTATTTTCAAAAATGTTTCCAATTAGGTCCAAATCTTTAACGTCTGGTGTTAAAAGAAAATCGTATTTGATAAAATTTAAGTTCACAAAGTATCGTGGTGTGTCTAACTTCCTTCCTATTCATTTTCATGCCTACATTTAGAATTTGCGATTAATGAAAGTGGTTTCCAATGTTAATCTTTATAGAAGAATTTCGTTAAATTAATTTGGCCTCTTATGTTGAAGAAAACGTCAAAAATAATTATTACAAGAATATCTCTGAAGAGGTAAGTTATTATCATCAAGTTAAAAGTTCTACAAATTCGAAAATTCCCTTTTTACCTAAAATTGGTACTGCGTGGATGTTTGCCGAGTTAGATAACTGTAATTAAGTGGGAACAAACCACTTTGATCCATCCATGAAGTTTTGTTTTCATTAAAAATGACCAGTTACATCCACTTCAGTGGCAGTTAGAACGCGTTTTAAAGTATGAAATAATTTGCGTCATCTTAATTATCACAAACATGTTCTAGGGAGCATCAACATTATTATAGTTCTTTACATGCGTAAAGGTTATTATTATTATTAGGGAGACCGTTAATTAATAGTCAACCTTTTGTAATTTTGAACCACTGAATTTAGCACCCGTTTGAAATTTAATCTGAGATTTAGTGCCTGAAATTAAAGCATTAAAATGGTTCTTTCATAATATAATACATTATTATATTACATATACTTTTCAGAATTGTACACATTCTATTAGAAATATAAATACCTATTGTATTTACTTTTTTATCCGACTTCAAAAAAGGATTATATAATATATTGTTATATTCGATTGTATATATTTTTATACCCTGTGTTTCACAGCAACGTCATTGCTATCAGGTAATGTACTCATATATAATATGTATAATACAACACCATATTGTCTTACGAAAAACGCACCACGCCATAACTCTGTTATTAATAATTCGATTTCAGAAATTCAAAAACCATGTAAGGCAGGTGTATAAATGCTACAAAGGAGTATGATTCTTATTTTTTTTGAATACGCCATTTTTGTCAAGCGATAGTCAACTTTCTTCCTAAATAGCAACACATATTTTTTTATTCAGCTTAGTGGAGTTTGTTTTTCTGAATACAATGGTATGTTTCAACTTGATTTTGTAAAATATTTTGGGAAATAATTTTATTTTTTAAACAAAAAGTTTAAGTGTGCCGTGGAATGCAAAAGCATGAAATTTTTTATTAACTTCTTATTAATAATTCTTTATTGTTCAAAATTCCTCCCACGTTGCTGAATACAAAACTGACACCTTCCAGTTACCCCATATTTATGTTGCATTTAAGATGAAAGCAGGAGATATTTCTCGACAAGTTTGAATAATTATCTCTCTTAAAACATGCTCATTCTCGGGGGTGTTAAATAGACACGGTCTTGAACATAGCCCCATAGTCAAAAATCAAGCGGCGTGATATCAGTTGAACGCGCAGGCCACTGAACTGGTCCGTATGTCCCTATCCATTTTTGGCCAAATTTAGCATTCAACCAGGCAACATTTATCCTGGCATTATGTGGCGTAGCGCCATCCTGCTGGAAAAATACTCTATTTAACTTTGCAAGAGGTACCTAATTCATCCAAGAAATTGTCCAAATTTTGAATTAGTAGTTGGTGATACTTGTCCTGATTTAGGGTACTATCAATGAAAAAGGTTCTAATCAATCTATCACCACACATTTACGGAGAATCTATGTTGTCGATTGGTTTCAACAGTAACGATTTTGTTGACTCCAATAACGGTGAATACTTCTGCTTATATAGAACAGCCCATTTTGACGTAGTTAAATTTTAAAATTTTAAATAGAAAACACAAAATTACTGTCGTCGATTTGGATCGTTTTCATACAACGCTTGTACTTTTTGTGGGATGTACGGTTCAGATCTGTGTGTTTTTTTTTTTAATTTTATGAACAGTGTCCTTTGACATGCCGATATTATAATAATGTCTTTATTGACGCAGTTAAATGCTTTTACAGTATAGGTACTATATAAATCTTTATTTGCCCTACGGGCTTTCTGATTCCTATACATATACCAGTAAACTTAACAATTATAATAATAAAAAAAAAACGAAATAAAATTCTCTATTTCTTCTCCCCTCCCCTTTCCTTTTCTCCCTTCTCCCTCCTCTTCCATACCTCTTTCATCCATTTAATTTCCCTTCCATCTACATTCAGTATTTCATCTCTTTCTTTTCTCTCTCTTTGTTTCATCTCACTGCACTCGTTCCACATATGCTCAATCGTGTCTCTTTCCTCATAACACATTCTACACATTCTTCCTCCATCTTCTGCCCAATACCTATTTTCCCTCTCTTCATTTCCGCACCTAAACCTCGCCATCATCTTTCTTTCTTTCTCGCTCTCCCTCCCCAAATACTTCGGTACTTCCTCGATCATGCATCTTCCGTACTTCCCGTTGTATCTGGATTCTCTAATTCTTTCTCTCCTCTCTTGTCTATCCGTATCCTTATCTCTTTCACTTAGTTCTACATTCATCCACACGCCTCTTTCTCTCAGTCTCTCTATTTCTTTGCTTGCATACCCATTCCTCCTGTAGTAATTCTCCCTATCATTCTCCTCTGAATTCTTCTTTTTTTCTCTCCAGCACTCCTTTAGTATCCTACATTCTTTCCTCCCTTCCATCCTGTCTTCGAACTTGACCGCTCTTTTTCCCGCTTTCACTCTCAACCTATTCCTCTTGCATTCTTCTCTCACTATGTACCCTGGCGTTTCTCTCTCCACCCCTAGCACCCACCTCAGATATTTCTCTTGCACCCTCTCTATCTCCTCTTGTTCTTTCCATCCCCATACCTCTGCTCCGTACAACAACACGCTTTCAATAAGACTTTCAAACATCATCATTCTCCTCTTAAAATCGCCTCCCCACCTTCTCTCTCCCATTCCCCATACACATCCTATCACCTTGTTCGCTTTTCTTGCCAGTTCTCTAATATGTGCCTTATCTGTGGCTCTTTCATTGAACACATACCCCAAGTATTTGAATTCTTTTACTTGTTCTATTACTTCTCCCTCCCACCTCCAATTACTCTCTTCGTTCTTCCTCTTTCTCTTATTGAACACCAGCATTTTTGTTTTCTCTACATTCACTTCTAGTCTTTTCTTCTTCACATATTTTCCTAAACTCTTTATCATTTCTTTCATTTCTCTTTCACTCTTTGCCACCATTACCACATCATCCGCAAACGCCAGGCTCCACACTTTTTTTCTACCTACCACACACTTGGGCTCTCTCTAACATTCCGTCCATATCTGCCACATACATCGTGAACAACAAGGGGCTGAGCGGGCAACCTTGTCTCACTCCCTTTGTTGTCACAAACCAGAATTGATGCATACAACTTGTACCCTGTGTTTAGGAGAGTTATCCCACGGTAATGTTCTACTTTATTTTTCTCCCCTTTTTTGTAAATGGGGTAAATTACCCCCTCTCTCCACCCTACCGGGAATCCTTCTCCTTTCCACACCCCATTCATTACCTCCACCAGCCTCTCTAGCACTCTTCTCGTCCCATACATCCACGACTCATTCTCTATTCTATTCCTCCCTGGTGCCTTCCCTTTCCTCAATTTCTTCACATGCCTCTCCACCTCTTCCATTGTAATTTCTTCTCCTTCAGGTTCTACTCGGTTTCTCTTCGTCTCTATTTCCGTTTTCTTTTTTTCCTTTTCTCCCTCCAGCAGCCTCATGAAGTACTCCTCCCACTCATTCATCGTTATCTCCTCGCTCCCATTTTCTTTTTTCTTTCTCTCTCTATTAATATAGTTCCATACCTCCTCCTCTGTTCTTATAGCTTTTATCTCTTCCTCCTCTCTCTCCTTCTTCTGCCTCTTCTTCTCCCTGCATGTCTCCTTGTATCTTCTTTTCGCTTCTAAAAAGCCACATCTGTTCCCTTTAGTCTTTCTCCACTTTCTTAGTTCTTTTATTGCTTCCTTTTTACGTTGCTCACATTCTTTGTCCCACCATTTATTCTTTCTTTTTGTTCCTCCACCTCTTACTGTTATTTCTCTTTTTGTCGCTGCTTCTTCCAATATTTCTACCAATTCTTTCTCAATTTTCCCTACTTCTTGTTCTTTAAATCTTGCTTTTTCCAGTCTTCTCTTATACTCTTCCACCCCTTGCTCGTCCCATACTTTAATTATCACCTTCCGCATTTTCTCTATTTTTTCTTCTCCTCCTCTCTTCTCTCTCCCCCTTCCTATACTTATCTCTATAAGCAGATGGTCTGACTCTACTCTTTCCCCTATTCTGAATTCTTCGACTTCTTCCCATGCTTCTTCGTTTACTATTCCGTAGTCTATCACCGTCTCTCCTCTACCGCTTATGTAGGTCCATTCTCCTTCTTCGTCCCCTTGTTTATTTCCATTCAGCACTTCCCATCCTTTTTCTTCTATCCATTCCATTAACTTCTTCCCTTCCGCGTTTTCTTTCTTGTCTTTGGATTTTCTTTTTCCCTCTCCTCTCTCTTCTTTCCAATCCCTGGCTCCTCTTTCCCCAATTCCCCCGTTAAAATCCCCTCCCAGAAGCAGACATTCTTCCCTGTTGTCTTTTAATGTTTCTTCTATCTTGCTTATTGTTTCTTTCATCTCTTTGCTGTACACTGTCACTATTTTCCACCATTTACTGTCTATTTTAACGTTTCTCACCATGTGACCTTCCTCTTCTCCCTTCTTTTTAGTATTCTCTTATTCCTTTTTTTACCCCTGCTGCTCTTCCTTTTTTCTTCCCCTTCTCGCCCCTTGCCATTCCCACTTGAACTCCTTTGGTAACAGTTTTTCTATGTTTTGCCAGCTTTATGACCATGTTTCTGTTAATCCAACAATATCGAACTCCTTCACATAGTCCCAAAAATCTTCTTCTTTTTTCCCTAGTCCCGCTATATTCCAAAATAGTGCCCTTACCCCTGTTTTTTTCGTTACTTTCTTTGATTTCCCCCTTCCCTCCTTAGTTTCCCTCCTACTTCCTTCTTTGTTTCTTTTTTCCCGTTTCATTGTCCTTTTTACTTTGCCGTTGTCCCCCTTTTTCCCTCCTCCCCTTCTTCTTCTTATTGGAAAACCTCTAGCCTCTCTCTCTTTTCATTCCATCTCCATTGCTCCCCGTCCACTATTAATTTCCTGTATCCCACTCTTACTTCTTTCCCTTCTTCCCTTTTTTCCTTCGCCATACTTCTTAGTTTCTTCTGTAAATCTCTTTCTTTCTTTGTGAGGTCGTTGTCTATGTATATCCCTCTTGTTTCCCTCTTCTCCCTCAATTTTCCTTTGTACTTCATTATTCTTTCCTTCTTTTCCACTCTCTCCTTCCACCAGTCTCTCTCTCCTTCCCATCTCTTCTCCTTCTCTTTAAATTCTTCTCTCTGCCTCTCTATCTCTATCTTGAGTTCCTTGTTTTCTCGTCTTATTTCTTTCATCTCCTCCTTCAACTCTTGCAACAGCTCCAATATTTTTTTCTCCATCTCTGTGTCCTTTTCCTTCTCTTTCTCTGATGTCTTCTGTGTATTCTTTACTCCAGGAGACCTCGCCGTCTTTTTACTTTTTTGAAAAAATTTCTCAATATAGGTACTATTACAACCTAAATTGTTGTAACGCCCTGTGTGGATGGTGAATGAACAATTAAATTAAATACAGGAACTTTCTGCAATAATTATACAATATTAAAATAACGTGGTGAAGATTGAAATTAAATGACTGGTAACAAGTTGGTGAAATAAATAACTAAATGAACGATGAAAATAAAAATGTGACAAGTTAATTTATGACTATTGCACTATACTTAAAGTTTAGATTACATTAAAATGATGATTACTGAAGTTTACAATTTTTAAATGCACGCTAATATAAAAAACTAGATGAATTGATAATATAAAAAATATATATAATGAAAAATTGTTTACTACTTATCTTCTGAACAGTATTATGCTTTCCTGCCGGTTTTGGAACTGTCCAGACAATTACTTGACTGCTTTCCAAGGGGTTGTGATTTCTGCGATTCCTGGGAAATTGAACCTGATTCCACGTGAAAATTTCGTGCGTCCAGGAAAGAATATCACAGCTATTATTCCATAAAGGTGGTACAAAAATATCCCAAGTAAAATGCTGGTGAATCTGCCTCTTTTCCCCGACTCGACATGTATCGAATTTATCCGCTAACGCGATTTATTATCGAAATAACTGAACACCCAACGATTTTATCCGCGATTCTCTGGAGCTATCTCTTGTCCAGGAGCAAAATTTACGCTGAGATGTTACTTCGCCAAATGTCGAACGAAAAAGAGAAGAATGTAGGTTTTGTCGCGCGGTATACTGCAAAACTTATCGTGTTTTTTGTATATGCCGGTTATCTCTAAATGCTGATTCGTTCCTGAACTTGGATGGTGAATGCGCGGCAAAAATCAAATTGTAACAGTACCTATGTACATTATTAACAGAACAAAATAAAAAAGAAGATTAAATTACTAACAATCTAAAACTTGCCTGTGTGCGACTTTCCGAGTTGAAGTTCTTGGATTTTCTTGACCACTGAGAATGGCATCTTACTCAACATTTTCACGAAAGTGGCGTCCCTCTTTCTTAGGTTTCTTAAAAGCTTAAATTTCGTTCAATTCTTCTAAATTTCTGACGGTCAGGAACTTCTCTATCGGGAAAGCGAGCTGCTTGACCAGAATTTCTGTGGCACTCGAAAAACACGTACTGGCCGCATATCAGTTAATTGATTGTTATCCATAATAGTTATACCACCGCGCTTTCATAGAATTCCAGTGTAGTGACCGCAGTGCTGAATAGACACTTTAAGTTTATAAAAGTATTGTTAGTTAGCTTTTCCCACACTCTACTTCTCGCTAGTAAATTGTACGCTTCGTAAACAAAAATTATTCAATTTTTAAAAAGTCTTATCGTCCCGCTCATAACTTAATTTAATGAAATAACAATGTGATCACAAAATAATAACAAAACTGCAAGAAATAATACAAACAACAATAAATAAAAACAAGTTGACAAATCTTAAATGACAGTTATTGTTTTGTGCGCTTTCATTGGATTCCAATGCACACTTGAAAATTTTTGAAAAAAAAAGTCCAAGAATATTTTACAAAATCAGGTTAAGCATTTTAGAAATTGTCTAGTCACTTTGACACTTCTGACATTCAAATATTAAACCAAATTGTCAACAGTTAGTAGTGCCAACCTAATTTAAATTTCACAGCCTTGTCTAATTTATAATTTAAATGATCGCACGGTAAAACATTGGGATTTTTAAGGTATTTTCGCTCAACACACTTAATATATACATCTTTGGTAAGGTCTTGACCTGTAATTGTGTTTCCCATTGTCAAAAACAAAACAATTGTCTGGATCACTTTTGGTGGTAGATCACTACTTTTAATCAGTTTTTCCCTAAAACACCAACAAACATCAACTGCCAACGCACATTTCGCCAACAATGTTGGCATCATGAGTAAACAGTTTGGTGTTTTAGGGAAAAACTGATCAAAAGTAGTTGTTTCCCATTGTTTAGAAATTATGAAGTATGTCAACAACAGTTGTCGGGATCACTTTTAGTTGTAGATACCCATTTTTTCAGTTTTTCCCCTAAAACAGTATAGTTATAGCTTCAAGTTACAAGCAGGCGTACGTTATAAACAAGGTTGAAAATATATGCACTAAACCAAAATTCTTTATTGAAAATAAATCTTTTTTATTATACCTGCATCATCAGTCAGAATCACACATTCCAAGTGGAAGTTCTGCCTCGACGTGAAGATGCTCGAAGAAGTACTTCATTTAAGGTTGGAGCCGACTTAAGTTTATTAGACGAACTGTCCTTCTGGGGTAACAGTGAAGAAATTTAAGTTTTTTCGTAGATCCGGTAGCGCTCAGTTCCAATAAAGTGAAAATTCTGTAATGTCTTTAGTTCATTTTAATATACAAGGGTTACCCAACAAATGTAGTCATCTTGAAATATTGGTAGAGTCTAATAGTGTCGATATTTTGTGCCTAAGTGAACACTGGCTCCGGAAGAACGAAATTGAACAAACTCGACTATCTAATTATAAGTTAGTTAACTTCTATTGCCGTAGTGAGCACCAGCGTGGTGGTGTCTGTATATTTGTAAAGGATACACTTAGGACAAAATCTTTTGTGTGGAATAAATGCATTGAAAAAGTTTTTGAAGTCTCGGTTGGGATTATAGAGTATAAGAATAATATAAACATTTACGTCATTGTCTGCTACAGAAGTCCCTGTAGTGATCTATCTTTCGAACTCTTCCTTGACTCGCTTTATGAACTTTTTCAAAAAATTTATAATAACATTGACTACTTCATCTTGTGTGGTGATTTTAATGTAAACTTTTTAGGTACTTCTAAGAATAAACGACTTCTGAGCAACTTTTTCAAGGAATTTAATCTAATTGTTAATATCTGTGAAAATACGAGAATAACAAATACAAGCGCAAGTTGCATTGACAATATAGTGTCCAATCTTCAGACGACACACTCTCTTGTTCAGCAAACCTTTTACTCGGATCACACGTATCAGTTGGTTATTTTTGATGTCTCAAAACTAGAAGATGTTAATTACGTTTCACAACCAACTAACAGAAGACATTTCAACGAGGATAATATATCTGTATTCAGGCAATATCTTGAAGCGGAAAATTGGTCGGCCATGTATTGTAATCGTACAAATGATTTTAACGCAAAATTTGAAATTTTTTACAAAAAATTTCTCGACTATTTCAACCAATGCTTCCAATATAAACGTATAAGTAACGCCAAACAGAAAAAGGCTGGTAAATCAAAATGGTACACCCCCCATCTTAAAAGACTACAATTACAAAAAAACAAATAATGATAGCATAGAACTAATTGATGATAATAATAGGATAATAAAAGATCCATTAGAACTCTGTAACCATTTTAATAATTTCTTTGCTGATACCTCACAGTTTACTCAAATAAATTCACACATAATAAGAAGCCTTGCTCACGTAAACAAAAATTTCTATCTGACTCCTACAACACCTGAGGAAATAGTTTCTATTATTAATAAAACTTGCGCTAAAAAGTCACCCGGTATTGATGAAATACCTGGCAATTTGATCATAGCGGTTAAGGACCTCGTAAGTTATCCGTTGTGTTACTTAATCAATGAATCTTTCTTGGCTGGTGTATTTCCAGAACTATTAAAAACATCCAAGGTTGTTCCAATATATAAAAACAAAGGTTCAAAAAATGATATCACATGTTACAGATCAATAGCTGTTCAGAATCAATTTCACAAAATCTTTGAAGCAGCGTTTTCAAATCGCTTAGTAAAATTTTTGGAACATTCTGGTCTGCTCTCCTCAAGTCAGCATGGATTTAGAAAAGGCCGATCTACAATGACAGCTATAAATGAAGCATTGAGTACTATTTACAACGCTTTAAATCAGAAACAGCATACCATAGGTCTTTTTTATGATCTTTCGCGAGCTTTCGATTCAGTGAATCATTCTGTTCTACTGGAAAAACTACTTAATAACGGCATACGCGGTGTACCAAACAACTGGCTAAGAACTTACTTATACAACAGAAAACAAGTAGTTATTATACAAAACCAGAAATCAAGTCCAGCTATTATAAATACGGGTGTACCACAAGGCTCACTCTTAGGTCCAGTACTTTTCATTATATTTATTAATGACTTACCTTCAACTAACTCGCTTTTAATG
This sequence comes from Diaperis boleti, assembly GCA_963583935.1. Taxonomy (NCBI): domain Eukaryota; kingdom Metazoa; phylum Arthropoda; class Insecta; order Coleoptera; family Tenebrionidae; genus Diaperis; species Diaperis boleti. The sequence goes on along the minus strand of OY757247.1, from coordinate 21,306,769 downwards.
TCAAACAAAATCATTCTCTATGCAGATGACACTAACGCTATAATGACAGACAAAAATTTGGAAAACGCAACTTATCAAGCAAATGTTACATCTAGAAATATAAGTGACTGGTGTAAACACAATGGTCTTAAACTCAATACAAACAAATCATACTTGGTTAAGTTTGTTCCAAAAAATATAACGGTAAATTGTAGCCCACTAGTCAGGCTAGATGGTAAGTCAATTGAATGTGTAAAGGATATAAAATTTTTAGGCATTATCTTAGATTCCAAATTAACTTGGGAACAGCATATAAATATTTTATGTAATAAACTAAGTGGGATTTGCTTCCTCATCAGATCCCTAAGACAGACGTACTAAAGTTACTGTACTTTGGTCTTGTACAATCTACACTTACCTACGGTATCGTATTCTGGGGAGGTAGTAATTTTCTAAATAATATCTTCATGGTTCAAAAGCGAATTGTTAGATGTATGGAAGGAGCAAGCAAAACCACACATTGCCGCCCAATTTTCCGCAAATACGGTATTATGACGGTACCATCGTTATATATATATATATATATATATATATATCATCATCTGTTATTTGTAAAACAACATTTGATCATTCTGGACAAACGAAAAGATATACACTCGTATAACAGGTATAACGAAAACATCAATATTCCATTTTCCAGATTGGCCGTTGGCCAAAATGACCCACTGTACGTTGGTACTAAATTATATAATATATTGGACACTGATATTAAAAATGCCACTTCTTTTAATATTTTCAGAAATCGTTTAGCAACATTCTTAAAAAGTAAATCTTTTTACAGTGTCAGGGAGTACCTACGTAAATAGTTAAGTTTTATTGATGTATTGTATTGTATTTGTGTTGTTCATGTCTTCCATGTATAACCATAATGACGAGTTAGCCGACTCAAGCTTCAAGCTTTAAGACAATAAACATATTTATTTATTTTATTTATTTATTTATCAGAATCGCCGTTTAAAGCACGCCTGAGCGTGCGAATACAGGCGATTGAAGCACGGCGAGCTTTAAAGGTTGTCAAGGAAATATAGGTATCATTATAACTTCATCAAATTTGAAAACTTTTCATATTCCTTCAGGTATGGATCTTTTGACTTCGATGGTAGTATTTTGGATTCCGCTTGTTCGGCCAATGCTTCTATATCGGGTGAAATCTCGTTTTAACTAATTTTTCCTCGATTTTTGCTGACACGACTAAATGCAATGACAGACGTGGACGCGAGAAAAACGTAAACAATAATTGTCGTAACTAATGGCAATATTGTTATGCCATTTCGATTTATCACGACAAAAAATATATAATATATAAAATAGCGTAAAGTATTCGTGGATAACTGGTCTTTAAAACACTTGCTCTATTTCAAGCACTCCCGGCTACGCCGTCGTGCTCGAAAACTCGCGCGTGTTTTAAAGACCTTGTTATCCACTCATACTTTAATATACTATTATACGTGTAATCATAATAATAACGCACTATGTAAAATACTGTACTTTAAATTTTTGCTGTACTTTTCTTTGCGACCTATTTCTTCATTTTCACTATCTAAAATTGCCAGCAGCACGAAGAACTTCGCCACTAATTGGTACATTTAGACTTCTCTGATAACTAAACCATTTTTTTTGCATAATTTAGTGTTGCATTGGCCGCTTTTTAATAGATCGATTATCTTTAATTTATCCGCCACAGTTACTGCGCCACGCTGCTTTTTCACTACAGTCTACATTGTCACTTGTTCTTGTAATAAATTTAATAAAACTGAAATACTAATGTTTGGATTTCGTTCGTTTGCTCTCAAAACGAATAGTTTTTGAGAAAGATGGGGTTTGAATCGTGTTAATTATTATTCCAAGAAATCTGAGCAGTTCACGCAGTTCGTTATAACTGAGCATACACCGAAATCTTGGACTCTATAACCGATCGTTCGTCATACACGATCAGAATTTACATTGTCCTTATGGCGGTTTAAACGGGACTTCAAAAACTGTACGTTATAACCAACATTGTTGCCGAAACGTGCGTCGCTAATTTTAATAAGAAATATTTTGTTGGTGTTTTAGGAGAAAAACTGATTAAAAAGTAGGTATAAAGTATGTATTTGACGACATAATTTCATTGTTTTCGGTGTGTTGCAATAATTTTTGTAAACGAGCAGAATGTCGATGAACCAAAGTGGAATAAATTTACAATTATTCTAGTCAATCTCCACAAACTTTAATAAAATTAAATTACATGTTTCGGGAGAAAACTACTCCCATCTTCAGCCTAATTTTACAAGAGATTAATGATACAATTGATGAATTACAGTGGGGTTTTTATTTTAAAGAATGTTAAAATTATAACGTTGTTATTGAAAGATTATTAAATTTGACGTTTTGAAGAGGTATAAAATGTGATACATAATGAAATCATTGTAAGTGAAAAAAACGTGACATTTGAGGTTAAAATTTAATAGTGTTGATTGGAAAATTCAAAAAGTGAATTTATAATGGGATTATTGAAGTTATTCTGTTCATTTAATAAACAAGATCCGTTTTTCAGTTTCAAGGCTTTCCTTATTTCCAAAGTCTCAAGAAAATCTAATGATTTTATTGCATTTGTTAATCAATTTGGAATTGGATGGTGAAAAACTATGTTTTGTTATTAATATATGATTGGCAAAAGAAGAAGGTGTTGATGGAAGAGGGTGAAGATCTGTGTTGTTAATTTTCCAATCAACATTATTTTAACCTCAAAAGCCACCTTTTTTTCACTTATAATTATTTCATTATTTATCACCTTTTATGCCATTCACATATAGTTTAAACAAACAAACCAGATTCTTCTTGATCCATTTTTAATTTTTACAGTTAAAAAAATGTAGGTTTTTTAATTTTTTTTACATGTTCCTATTGTAATTTAATTTTATTAGTTTGTGGAGATTGACTAGAATAATTTTAAATTTTAATAATTTTTTTGTCGTAAATTTATAAAATTATTTATGAATTTATTCTGTCAATTCGTGGCCTGCACGAAGTCCGTATATGACATCTCCCCATTACTTTTGATGGGGAGCCGTGAAGCAAAATGTGTACAAAACGCCCATACAAAGTTGTGAAGATCTGCAAAACAGGATAGTTGAGACTTGTCGGTCTATGATACCGGAAACATTTAAGAGAGTATATACGAAGATCGTTTATAAAGCACATTGAAGTTTCACAAGAACATTTTTCTTTGCGAAGAGGCTGGTTTCCATTGTTTTATTTTGTTATTCCCCTATAATTACTATGTAATTAAGTATAATATTATGAACTTCCATATTTTCTTTAAATAAGGACGAAGTTTCTATGTTATATTCTGTTATAAAGCAATAAAACAAATCTAATAATAATTTAACATAATACAATACTACTGCCAATACTCAATAATATTGAATAAGGCTTGAGAGCTATATTTTTAGATCTTTGGAATATGCTTAAACAACAAGTAGGCGTTTTATAATACGCCTGATTTAAGCTAGGCATATTATAAAGATATGACGGCGTTTTATAAAAGCCTGAAATATCTAGTCTAATTGCAAAGCTATTATTGTTTTACAATTTGCCGTCATTTTGAAAAAGCCTAGGCGTTTAACAAAAAGCCTACGACATCTCTTCGATATCCAAGTCAAGATGTCGGAAGAATGCTGTAGCCGCTAAAAGGTTTCTTGAAAGCATACATCCTGTGTTAAAAACTTTTCGGACTTTGGAGATCAAATTACGAGGTTATCTTTAAATCTGACATTTCTGACAAATCTATCCGAATTGCCTTGATTTCTGATTTAAATAAAATAATGTATTTTGTTGCTGCGGGCGAAAAAATCTCTAGCGTGAATAACCTAGTATGATAGATCATAGTTATATGAGTAAGATAATGATATAATCTAAAATTCAATGTTTTTGTAGTTAGCGTCTTTTGTCATTAAGCCCACGATATTTTAAAAACTTATATGTTTCAAATATTTCTCAGTCCTCCCGAAAATTTGTATAGGTAGTTTGACAGTGTAAGAATAACAGTATAGTTTTTGGGTTTAAAAGAAGAAATCCCATACTGAAACAATTAAAGGCCAACCAGTGTAATGGTCTATTTAAAAATATCAATATGTTTGATATCACGAAGACGAAACTACGCCGTGGGGAAAGATTTCCAACCACTCTAGTTCGCGATGGATAAAACTTCACTAATTTAGAACTTCTCAACTCTTTTTTTCAGTTGATGCCGTTGTACGTAGTAGACACAATGGGGGGTATTCCTGGTCTCTCCGGACTGTTTGTTGCAGGAATTTTTAGCGCCGGTCTATCTACAGTTTCTGCAGCACTTAACAGTTTGGCGGCGGTTGCAGTAGAAGATTACTATAAGGTTGGTACGTGTTTCATGAATAACGTTGACTAATATTGATCAATTTTAATAATTTGTGTCCAAAATAATTTTGTTTAAATTAGACAAGAATGAAGTGGAGTAAATTGGAATATATCAAAGTTTGGGCCTTTTAACTTTTTTAAACAGAAAACTCAGTTCACCTGCCATTGTTCATAATATACATCTATGTTGTTTTCAAAATAGTATTTTTAAATAATTTTTTGTTTTTTTTTATGTACTTTTACAAGATGAGTGAATTGAATTAACTCCCAAATTTTTAGCCATTATATCAACTCATTTTCAACAAAAGTCTATCTGAGAAACAAGTTGCTTTCCAATCAAAACTGATAGCTCTACTATTTGGTTTCATTTGCTTGGGAGTAGCATTCTTAGCACAGTTACTGGGTGGTGTTCTCCAAGCAGCACTGACTATATTTGGTGTGGTCGGTGGACCAGTTTTGGCTTTATTCTCACTTGGAATGTTTACGACAACTGCAAACCAAAAGGTAAAATCATAAATAATTTTAATTGTTTTTAAAATAAGACTTCAAGGGGTCTCTATTCGGACTTGCTTGTGGCATGTCTTTCTGCCTTTGGATGGCCTTCGGACGACCCAGACCTCCCTTACCATCTCTACCTGTCAGAGTCGATGGCTGTGACTACCATTTTGGAAATGATACAGTTGTACTAAAGCTAAACATAGTTAAAGATGATGGGGATCAGTAAGGATCAGTGTATTCGTTAATAAACGTTTCAGTTTGTTTTTCAGGGAGTACTTTTGGCTATACGAAGTTTCGTATATGTACAATGGCGTTTTTGGATTGGTGTCAGCCTACATTATCGGTTACGTCGTCAGTTATATCATATACTTAAAGGAAGGTAGGCCAGTTCTGAACTTGGACCCAAATTTATTTATCCCACCTCTGGCGCGAAAGTTGGAGAGGACTATGGACATACCCCTTAACACCAAGCCTTGGTCGGAACCTCAGGAAGATTTGGGCACCAACTATGTGTCCAGGAAATGTTAGTTTGTGAAAGTGTAGGTTGTAAGTAGATTAGGCCGAGAACAATGTTTGTACTTATTTATTATATAGAATTTATAAATGATTTATACATCAGGTCGGCTTTGAATGTTAAAATTCTCCATGTAACTTATGTGAATTATCCACAGGTAACCCGATGTATGCATTTATACACACCCGATAAAGTAACACAAAATGTCTTCCATTAGAATTATTGAGATACGTGTAAAAAATCTGTTGTAATGTATTCGTTAATAGAATTGTTGATTATTATTACCTTTTTATGGTTTTATTTTCAAATTTGAAGTTGATGCAATTTTGTTTTCTTGGGGAATGGTAAGATAATCCCAAAGCCATGTACATTTCAATTGATCTCAATAAAAGAAATAATTAAAAGTCTTAAGTGATGTGTTATGTTTATTGCCACAACAAGACTAAACCAGCGCGAACAGCCGAAGATTTTTCGTTGGTTTAATCTGGTTTCCACCAATACCAACCACGCAACTTATGCGTATTTGATTAATTTGAAATGAAATTTCTCATAAGCAACATAAATTCCGCCTGGAGCCAAGCCGCTATATTTGAAATTTTATAACTTGAATTTGTTTTTGGATAAAAGAAAAAAACAGTGTGGTCAGAACCGGCTAAATGTGACTCAATTCACATGAGAATATTGCGGAAAGCTTAATTGGATCGTACTTGATTCCAATGAAGTTGTTTTTAGTGTTTTATAGTAATTAGAGGCTTTGGAAAACAGAAAAAAATACCTTTGAACAGTTCCAAGTCATACATTAATTGAATGGAGCTGATGCGAAACTAATCTACAAACCTAAATAAATATGAATCAATGTCACATTTAAATCAAGGCAAAATTACATTATTACTATTTAGAGCGAATTTATTTTTCTGGCATCAGTGCATCTACATAATCATCATTTTTTGTTTATGGAGCAGTATATAAATATGTTTATATTTTGTATCAAAATTGGTTCCGTCCCAAACAGATTTTTCGGAGCCAAACCGTGTTTCACGAAGTTATAATCAAAATAATGATCAAAATTGGAATTTCGTTAAAGCTCTAATAGTGTTTATCACAGCATACATAATTCAATCAGATTCACAGTGAAGATTACTCCTGTCATAATTACTATCGTATCCCTTCTCTTCGTAAGTGTCTTCGAACTAATTAGAAGACCGTATTTATTAGTAGTAGTCACTCGAAAATTTTTAGTTTAGTGGGTGTGAACAAGTGGAAGAAAGAATCCGAAAGTGACTTTTGGTGCTTTTCTGACTAAGTTACTCGAATGAAGTACAGAAGCCGATCAAATCGACAAATCATACAAATACACTTTAGAAATTCGCTGTGATGTAAAATTATTCCTTGCAGAAATTCTGTACAGTGAGTATTTTTTTTTGGTCTAAGAAATAAATTAAGTGTGTTTTTGAATATGATATGTGATTTTCAACCTCGCATTTCTTTAAGTTTTTTTCTTATTTTGTAAAATTGTCATATCTTATTGGTTTGTACTAAAAATAGTGATAAATGTAACTCAAGAAACATGTTATAATAAATTGCTAAAACTGATATACAACTTCAAAAACACATTTTAATTGATTAACATTTTTGATAAAAATTACAAAAAAAAATATATTGTAGGTGTTAAACCATTGTTTATTTATTGGTATTTATTGTCACCCATAGAATAGGAAAGAATGGCACTTTTGAGCCTTAAATTATCCATTCCAATATTATTGTTATCACTTGCAATATCTGGTAGCAAAGCTGCAAGCAACAAAACGGATAGTGGTAACCAGTTCAATATTACAAAAAATATTTTTTAATAACTTTTTTTAGTGCAACATGCCCATAACAGTTTTTCATGGGCCGACTATTTGGTCCTTGGGACCATGCTTTTGGTGTCGTGTGGCATTGGAGTCTTCTATGGGTTTGTGGGTGAGAAACAAACAAGTGGATCAGACTTTCTTTTGGGTGGTAGCTCTATGGGTACTTTTCCCATGGCAATGTCTCTAGCTGCTAGGTAAATTTTAAATATTTTTATGTGATTTCGTGTAGAAATTTAATTTTTCGAAGAAAAGAAGAGAAATTACAATTGTTTTAAGTAGTTGAGATTGTTGAGTAGATTGTTTTATTGTATAGTACAGCAGAACAAAATAATATGATGTGGGTTTAAAAATAAATGGTATGGCAAATCAATGCTCAAAAATTGTGGGAGGTATAGAACATACGTAGAGTGTCTCTTTATTATTGTTATTATTAATATTATAATACATATGGCATAATATCTCTGCAGGGGTTCAACCGCCAGAAAGTTGTGGATCAAACCCTTTTCTCTGATTACATTGTTTCACACATTGCTCTCCATAATATTTAAGTCTTTCCTTTCCAATTGATATTTCCGGTTCTATTTATCTTGCAGTACAACATTTTGGGTGGGTTATTGTTTGATTTTTCCTTTTACAAACTTGGCTTAGTAAATTACTGTTTAGTAGCTTCTGGTAGATTTTTGTCTGGTGTAACCTGCTTCTTGTAATTTGTTATTAGGATCCTTTTCGTGAGTATGATTGTCATTTAAGTTTTTTGTGCAACCCATTGCCGAAAGTCAGTCTTCCCGGCCGCCTAGCGCTCCAGGAACAGCCCCTTTTGTGACCTGTGCGTAGCAGCTTTACAAAAACGGCCGTTCCTTGAGCGATGCGCGACCGGGAAGACCGACTTTCGGCTAAGGGATGAAGAAAAGTAGCATACGACACGTGGCCAGAACTTTCTGGCCTTGGGTCGTAATATACAATTTATGTTTCATTCATGACGCTTTTCTCTTTGCAACCTGTCTAATTATTATTATCTAACAAAATTTCTATTATTTGTTAATTAATTTTAGTTTATTTCGCCTTACCATTTCCAACTTACTTTATTTCTTTTACTGTCGGAAGCATCGAATATTCCTGGTAGATATTTTATACGGGGTGAAATTGAAATATTTAAAAACTGAAAATTTGGGTCAACATTTTTAAAAGGGCATAAACTCTTTAAACCATATTAGTTGGGGCGTTTATGAAGTCGATATGCCAAAAAAGGCATACGTTCTAGCCCGACCGATAAGGGTTAAATTGGCTCTTGACATTGAAGTTGATTTAACTGCCTCAATAACATTATCTCAATATGACGCTCCTTATTTTGTCTCAAAAATCACCCACGACACCGGCCCATCAGACGTTGATACGGAACTGTTGTTTTCCACACCTTCACGTGGAAAACCCACTTCGTCCGTGAACAACACATTTAAGAAGTTTTGCACCTCTCGACTTAACGCGGGGTAACAACCTGCACATTTGGTACATTTTTCGGGAAAAGACGCGTGCTTCGTCTTTGATTTCGAGGCTCGATCTGAACAGAAGTCAGGTAACTGAGATAGATCAAAAAAAGGATGATTTTGTCTATGATTTATGAACTAAAAATATGTCGCAAAAAAAACCTTGATTTCATTGTACCGTATTATTTTAATTTCCATAGGTGTGCACACATCTTAAAGCGAAACTTTTTAAATTTTTTTATCTCGCTACAGGGGCGGAGTGGAAAACCCAATCCAAGGAAGTTGCACTGTACTGATTCCAAGGTGTTACCAGATTTTTTTTGATTAGAATAAACAATTATGTAATAATAAAATAATCTAATGACAAGTACAGGAATATAATATAATTATTATAATAATAATTTAAATAGAAAATTTACATGAATTACAAACACAATTTTAGAAAGGTACGATTATATTTGGTTGAAACTTAACACTCCTAACAATTTAATATCATAAATAGAAATAATTATAAACATAAAAATACTTTCAGAACTTCGACATGTAGAACTAATTATTCTTTACCTTAAATTTTATAAACAAATAAACAGTCATAAAAAATAAAGTGCGCACAGGTTTGAAAACTTTACTCAGTACCTACCCGCGTTTTTAATTTGAACCAGTCGACTGCGATTTCCATGAAAACCTAATATTCTGCTCGAATATTCTGGAAATTCAACTAGTTCTGACATCATGGACAGGAGACAAACTTAATTTTTTTTGCTCGGCAAATTTTGCTGCCAAATTTCATTCCTTGCTGACCATTTTTGGCGGCTAATTTAATTTTTTTTTTGACAATTTTAGGTGACAAATTCCATTTTTGCTAAAAATTTTTGGTGGCAAATCTAAAGTTTTGCTGACATTTGTTGGAATCAAATTTCATTGTTTGCTGACAATTCTTGGTGTCAATTTTTGGTGGCATATTTCATTTTATTTGCTGAAAATTTTTAGTGGCAAATCTCAAGTTTTGCTGTCAATTTTTGGTGCCAAATTCCATTTTAGCTGACAATTTTTCGTGACAAATTTCAAGTTTTGTTGACATTTGTTGGTGTCAAATTTCATTTTTGCTGTCAACTTTTGGTAGCATATTTTATTTTTTTGCTGACAATTTTTAGTGGCAAATTCCACTTTTGCTCACAAAATTGTCAAAGTTGTCAAATTTCATTTTTTGTAGACAATTTTAGCTCACATTTCTTTTTTCTTGTTCGGAAAATTTTGGTGATAATTTTTGCCTGCATATTACATTTTTTGCTCACAATTGTTGGTGGATTTTTTTTTTGCTGTCACATTTCATGTTTTGCTGTCACATTTTATGTTTTGCTGACAATTTTTGGTGACAAATTCCGTTTTTGCAGACAATTTTTGGTGGCAAATTTCAAGTTTTGCTGACATTTGTTGGTGTCAAATTTCATTTTTTGCTGACAATTTTTGGTGACAAATTTCAAGTTTTGGTAATATTTGTTGGTGTCAAATTTAATTTTTTGCTGACAATTTTTGGTGTCAAATTTCAAGTTTTACTAACACCTTTTTGCTGACAATTTTAGATGTCACATTTCATTTTTTTTTAAATTAGCATATCAATCGTTTGAATCGTGATTTAGGGCTTGAGTTTATACAAAAATCTCAAGAAGAAAGCATGAATTTTCCCATTTTCCGGGCAAATTTTCAAATTTTTCTGTCCCTAAAAACCTAATTTGGACTATTACAAATATTAAAAAAAACAATTAACCAAATCGGTCCAGCCGTTCTCAAGTGATGCGCTTACCAACGAGCAGCGTTACATTTTTTTTAGGTTATATTACACATAATAAATTAAGCCAGTAGCAATAATTACAGATTTCACATAGTTACCGTGTATTGATAAGCGATTAAACCCTTGACGCTGGGTCCAACAAGAACTTTGTTATATTATTATGTAGTCACAATTTTTTGATGATTGTTAATAAACGTCAGTAAAAAAGTTCCGTCAAAATTTCTAATTTTTTGGATCGCTTCGGTAATATAATCGCAACGAATACCACTTGAGCAAACGAAAATAATCCGATGTGTAATCACAGGATAGTGTTAACCTCGTCATTCGACGTATTCCACGAAACATAATTCCGGCTGCGCCGTCGTGGTGTTTCGGCAGAATACGTCTCATGACTCGGAAGTTTAATCGATTATTTTCTATGCTCTTGTGATATTAAAACTGATTATATCATAGTTATGCTGTTTTTTTTTTTGTGCAGAATATTACTTCATTCTAGAAATCATCGCACTATTTCGCTTAAAATTCAATTATCTGATTCGTTTAAAATATGTTGCTTGTGTCGTTAACAGTTTCAAATCAACTTATCACAATGAAAAAAAAAAGCTTTGAAAAATAATTGTTATTATTTAAATAATTAAATTTTTATGAAAATCTATAACACTAAGGGCCGGTTTTTCAATCGTTGGTTAAAGTTAAACCTCTAGTTAAACTAAAAATGCAGCATTTTGATTGGTTAATTTGCAAAAATTCCCATAGAAACCTGCTAACTATAGGTAAACCAACGATTGAAAAACCGGCCCTAAAAGACTAAAAATTATATCGGGTCTTCTTCTAAACACATGTAAATTTTGTTTTCCAGAGGCAACATGATGTAATGAATCATTTATGAAGACTGATATGTATATCGCCTAAGAAGTTTCACTTCTAGTGTGTGGTCCCCCAAGCACACAACTTTTTTTAAACAGATGCAGCGATTTTGTTGCTGAATGATCAAGTTCAAGTCAACTATTAAGACAAAAAATATTTGGTAGAGATTCACGATACACTTACAACGGTATGCCAGGTAGCCGAGCGAAAATCGTTCGTTTGGCGCATGACGTCACGTGCGAGAACATTTTCAACAGCGAGCATTGCTCTAATAGGGAAATTTATCAAAATCGTTCTCTAAAATGAAAGAAATAAATAAATAACTTTTTTTTACTGTTTGAAAAGTTTAGAAATATGTATTTGGAGGAATGAATTCAGAAAAATAATTTGCCAGCAGGTCAAATTTACTTTGGGTAAAAATAAGTACTGGAAATATATAAAAATATTGTTTGGTAGAATTACTGGAACAATGTCATAATTGTAAGATTAGTTAAAATTCGACTGAAATACTGGGCTTTGAGCGGTCATGGGGCCTTACCATTTTTAAGATTAATTTTATCTTGGCGATAACACGCATTTACCCACTGATTTGCTAGTTCTTCTTGTTTTGGAAATCGAAAATACTTTACATCTGTTGTTTTTGTTTTTTGATTATAGTTTTTAAACCAGCTACAGCACAGTTCGTCATTTTCTATAGTCATACCAATCACACAGAATTTAATTAATGGTCTATAAAGCGCCGACATGGTGGTTTGCAAGACACTACCCGTCATGATTTGCCGATGATTTTCCGATTATTTTACGAATGCATGTGTGTGCGTGGGCATGTGGGCCTATGAGACAATCATCAGTAATGCAATAACGTAAGAATGTCGGTGCTGTTGATAGTGACTTTTTATTAATTCGCAAAGATGCTACATACATCGTTGGGATTAAGTATTTTTATTTGTGATTATACTTTTATAAACTAACATTTTAATATAGTGTTATATTATAAAAGTATCATTTGGATAGGAATTGATGCCGGCAATTTTTAAATTGACCTATCGCCAAAGAAACGCAGCGTATTTGTCTATTTACATACATATCATCCCAATACAACACTGAGATTTCCCTCGCATGTGACGTCAACTGTGCGAGAGAGACGGCGCTATGCCTGCGCGTTGGCATACCGTTGTATGTGTATCGTGGTAGAGATTGATAAATTTCTTAGTTATGATATAAAAATCTAAGTTAATTATTTGAATTTTGAAAAATCAACCACATAGGTACAAGTGTACTTTTCACTTCTCCAGCTGTATTATTACGAAGGCGCAGAGAGGACATATAACTTTACTTTTCATTATTTCGACTTTAATCTCGAAATTATGCGCGCGCACACCCATTAACACATTTCGAGTTTTACCTACAGGGAAATATGACCTGCTTGGAGTATGTTTCTTTTAGGGATTGAGCGCGTAGCGCGAGGCAATAATTTGCATGATCCACGGAAAAGCAAAACTTCACAACAGGCTATCCTGCATAATGAACACTTAAAAAAACTTTTTCTCAAATTTCTTCTTCATCCGCTTTTTTATTTCATTTTAACTCATAAAAAGCCTCTCTGAGTAGGAAAATTTGTCGTTTCGATGGGGTAGTTATCGTAACCGTCGCCTAGCATTTGCATCAGAAAATTATAAAATAAACTCGATTCCTACCATCGTCCTACCCTTGTCCCAAGGGGGCTCCATGGACGCGCGCACACCCATTGACAATGGCAATAAATTAAATCATTTATTTCATATCTCTTCCTGTTCTGACTAACATCTAGCCCTTGAACGGTCACTCAATCTATCCTGTGCGCGCGCATCTCCTATTAGTCTCGGGGTTTTGAAAATTAAAAATGTTAACTTCAAGTGGCTTATGGTAACTAAAACAAAGGGCCCCCCTTGGGACATGTGTAGGACGATGGTAGGAACCGAGTTTATTTTATTATTTTCTGATACAAATGTTAACTTCAAGTGGCTTATGGTAAAGGGAGCCCCCTTGGAGCCTGTTTTGAAGTTGCCGTTTGTGAAAATTTGCTTTTCCGTGGATCATTGAAATTGGTGCCTCGCGCTACGCGCTCGACCCCTAAAAGAAACATACTCCAAGAAGGTCATATTTCCCTGTACGTAAAACTCGAAATGTGTTTATGGTGTGCGCGCGCATAATTTCGAGATTAAAGTCGAAATTTTGAGATTAAAGAAAGAATGATGTCCTCTCTGCGCCTTCGTAGTATCATAGATTTTTAATTTAAAATTTCTCTTTAAATAATATAATAATGTCAAAATATTTTTCAGCTTTATTACCGCCATTGAACTTCTCGGAAACCCTGCCGAAATGTATTTCTATGGAACACAGTTCTTAATGATTTGCATAGCTTTTATCCTGGTTGTACCATTATCTTCGTACTTGTACTTACCACTTTTTATGTACTTACGCTTGACTAGCAGCTATGAATATCTGTCTATGAGGTTTAATTCCACAATAAGATATTTAGCAAGTGCTTTGTATATCTTACAAATGATTCTGTACACAAGCGTTGCCGTGTATGCACCAGCTTTGGCTTTAAGTCATGGTAAGGCTTGAATTAAGGTGGACCTGCGATTGTAATTTTCATTTTTTCAGTTACTGGTTTAAATGTCTACTTGGCCGTGAGTGCCGTTTATTTAGTCTGCATCTTTTACGCTTCTCAGGTTTGTATTTTTGCATTTTTCTCTAAAAATAATATATTCTTAAATTATCGACCTTGCATCTTGTACTATCTTTTTATTTGTAGGGAGGAATGAAAGCTGTGATTATCGCCGACACTTTCCAAGCCGCAGTTTTGATTGCGTCGATTGTTTTAATTATGTACTTAGGTAAACAAGCTGTTGGAGACACAGGTCTAATTTGGTCTACAAATTACCAAACAGATCGTTTAGAGATCTTCAAGTAAGTACACAGTAATTTTAAACGTTGTCCTGTCCAAATTTTAATAAATTTGTTTTTGGACAGATCGCGAAACAACACAAAAGTAAAAAAAAATATTTTAGTTTAGGCTGGAATGCGTTTTCCCCAAAAATTTTGCAATTGAAAATATTCATTTGAGTTATTTCCATCTCGGGAGCATAACGAACAAAACAAAAAAAAAAGAGTCAACCAAATATGTCTTTCCTATCGTCAGTGTTATGATCGAAACTGTATACAAAAATTTCAATTTTGAATTTTTGGGGTTATATTGCCAAAAAATAAATAACAAAATTCTTAGCACATAATTGCAGCATTAAATTTTTATATATGTTTAAGATTATTTTATACATACCTTAATTTATTGTAGTTTTAATCCGGACCCCACAATACGTCACAGCTTTTGGTCAGTGGTAGTAGGAGGCACCTTTTACTGGATGACAATGTTTTGTTCTAACCAAGCATCTATTCAGAAATATTTGTCTGTAGAAAATATATCTCAAGTTAGGAAGTATATTTTTTTATAATAGTGCGAATACTATAGTATTTGAGCAATTTGCTTTCAGAGCTCTTTGGACATCATGTTTCGGCTTGATTTTCATATACATTGTCAATTTTTATACAGGAATGATTATGGTGGCTCACTATAAAGACTGTGATCCCATGAAGTCGGGCCAGATAGGCGAAGCAGATCAAATTCTGCCTTTGTATGTTTTATCAGAAATGGGACATTTTAAAGGAGTCACAGGATTCTTTGTAGCAGGAATATTTGCAGCAAGTTTAGGGTACGTGTCTGATTGACAAAATTTAATAATCCGTAAGTTTTCCTCACAGAACCGTGGCATCAGCTTTAAACAGTCTGGCCGCCGTAACAATGCAAGACTTCATCGGTGGCGCTTTCCAAGTAAAAATTCCAGAATCCAGAGAAGCTTTTTGGGCGAAAACAATTTCCATCATTTATGGAGCCATCAGTTTTTTATTGGTAAATGTTGCCTAATGTCAAACATGATTCCAAAAGTTTTCTTTCCATACAGGTATATGTTGTAGCACAACTTGGAAGCATAATGCAAGTGGCTATAAGCTTCAATGGAATGGTTGGTGGGGTTACGCTAGGGCTATTCTCTTTGGGTATGTTTTTCCCATGGGCTAACTCAAGGGTAAGATTTACACAACTTCAAAGCGAAAGTCCGTAAACAACAGTTACAGGGTGCTATAGTTGGAAGCATACTAGCCGTGGGTTTACTCAGCATAATGTGTTTAGGACAGCAAGTGGCTATCGCCAACGACTACATGAAAGAAGAAACGAAATTTACGAGTGTTCACAACTGTTCTACCTATAACATCACTTTGCCCGAAAAGAACACTTCAGGGAATAATTTGATAAAGTAAGAAAGTAAAAAGATATTAATCGTTGTATTGAACGCATCTATGTTTGTAGGAATGTGGCTTTCGTATTGTTTCGTATTTCATATATTTGGTATTCTGGACTCGGTTTTCTGGTCACTGTGCTTGTGGGTCTAACAGTGTCCTTAATCTACGGAGGACAAAATCTCAAGGAAATCGACTGGAATTTGCTGTCACCTCCTGTACGAAAACTTATCTCTTCACTTTCGGACAAAACAAAGGAAAAACTAAACATTCCTTTGAAACTAACGACTAGCAATAATAAAAATCGCTCCATTCATACAGTTGTAAATACGGCATTAGATCTAAATGAAGAATTCAAATCCAAAGTCAATAATGGGGATGAGAGACAAAATATCAGCAAGATTTCGGTTACTTTGAATAATGTGCCACCCGTTTAAGTGCTATATTATTTGGAACATTTTTATTTAGTTTTATTATTCTGATAAAAAAATGTGTCTAATTTCCTTTGGGTATCCGAAAATCAAATGTTAAGTAAACTCACAAAAGCATACATTTTGACGATGCAGATTTTGACATCATTTTGTTAAATATGTATGTAGTATTTATCCATTTTCCAAAAAATGCATCGTTTAAATAATAACAAGCAGCTTGAGGTAGAACTATTTATTTACATGATTTAACATTTAGTTTTTATATTAGCTTTTCAGCGATCAGTATTATTTTATTATAGTGTGTATTTTTCGTACTGGACTGATGTTTAATAATAATAACAGATAGCATAGGAGTACGGGTTTTGCTCATATCCGAATTGTAAATCTTACTGTACATACGGAATATATTGACTGATATAGCAATTATTTATATTGTAATAAATTACTGTACATACTGGGTTTGCAAGCAAGGAGTTATTTATAATCATAATTATCATCCAACCAATTCGTCCTTTTACGAGGGTGCAAGTTACCCCGCTGCCAGGGTGCATACCCGCTAGAATGTGACTAGAAACTCAAAAAATCTACTATTAGAACTGCGTTTTCAGTTTTGTGAATTTTAATTGTGCCTGTACTGTTAACAAGGTATTTGCAGTTTAAGCATGATCATGTGATAACCCCCCTTTACATTACCGCCATTTTTTTAATTTGAACATGAAATGAAAAGTGAATGACGTCACTAAACGTCAAATTTGAAACAAACCGCGAACTTTAAAGGTTGGCCAGTGATCGCCAGACAATGAAAGAAAAAGCGGAACCCTACGTTGTGTTATTTTTTTCACAAGACAAGCAATGGCGGGACATTCAAACTTACCCAAACGAAACAAACCCTAGATTCTTTGGATACATGGCGAGACCTAATCAGGGGTGGAGCGTAAATTGATAACACAAAAATTATGGTTTTAAATGTTTATTAAGTTTTAGTCGTGTGATAACCCCCCCTTTACATTACCGCCACATTTTGAATTTGAACATGAAATGAAATGTCAATGACGTCACCAAACGTCAAATTTGAAAATTTAAAACAAACCGCGAACTTGAAAAGGTTGGCCAATGATCGTCAGACAATGGAAGAAAAAGCAGAACCCTACGTTGTGTGATTTTTTTTTACAAGACAAGCAATGGCGGGACATTCAAACTTACCCAACAAAACAAACCCCAAATTCTTTGGATACATGGCGAGAGCTAATCAGGGGTGGAGCGTAAATTGATAACACAAAAATTATGGTTTTAAATGTTTATTAAGTTTTAGTCGTGTGATAACCCCCCCTTTACATTACCGCCACATTTTGAATTTGAACATGAAATGAAATGTCAATGACGTCACCAAACGTCAAATTTGAAAATTTAAAACAAACCGCGAACTTGAAAAGGTTGGCCAATGATCGTCAGACAATGGAAGAAAAAGCAGAACCCTACGTTGTGTGATTTTTTTTTACAAGACAAGCAATGGCGGGACATTCAAACTTACCCAACAAAACAAACCCCAAATTCTTTGGATACATGCCGAGAGCTAATCAGGAGTGGAGCGCAAATTGATAACACAAAAATTATGATTTTAAATGTTTATTCAGTTTGAACAACTTGAAGTGTCTTTTGTTTAGTGATTGCGTACTGTGGTTAACAATTTCAGGTGTTTTCGAATTAAGTTGGTACACATGCGATTTCATAATGTTAACAATAATGATTCCAAATAATAAATAACAACGGACAATTTTACATGACTTCAACAGAGTAACAATTGGCGACAAATAATAAACAATAATACAATTAAACAATCCTGCGGTACATGATGAGTGAGGTTAGATCAGCTAAATACATTCCACCCTTGAGCTTTTGTAGTTTACAGGAATTTACAACTGACTGATTCAATGAAACATCTGAGAGGGAAACACAAGAATATCGAAAAGTGGAGTACCTGTAAGTCGGAGAGTGGTGGACCACAGGTAGATCCAATGGAAAGACTAAAGCGAAGCGAACAAGACAATTGTCTGTCAGTGAGGCCAGATTGTAGAGAGAGTTTACGATCGTGGGGACAAAACTTGCACATCCAACGGACCAAGAGAAATGAGTTTATTACGGAATTTTCCTAGACATAGTTACGTTGGTCTTTCTGGGAGGCTTGTACAAACCAAGTCCAAGTTAACGGCACTTCTCCCAGGGACTATTCTTTTAGTTATTTAGTATTTTAAAGATTAGTGAAGTAAGCCATTAGTCAGGAACTCGAAAACAGTGCTGCAACTTGGACTTTGTAGGTTCAAGGAATTAGTGGCAACTCCCTTTTTCTAGGCCCCTATGCACCCAAGAGACAATGGGCATAGGTATCCCTGAAAGTAGGGCCACCTAACTCCTTCTAACAGCAGCCTGCAACGCGGACCACGAACTGAACACTATTTGGTCGCTCTGTTGTCTCGAAACATGTACGAACAAACAACACAATAAATCAAATATACCGTAACGCAATGTTTGGTTTGGAAGCCATTTTGACACGGATACAATGCGATGACATCAGCGGGCACAATACGGAACGGGGCACAATATAACTACAACACTACAACATGCATAAACTACACTAAAAACCGATCTTTGGCTTCCACGATGTCGAATAAGCGCTAGATGTCAGTTAACAGCGAACGACAAGGAATCGCAAGGGGCCGCAAAACAACGATAAGACACCGTTCAGAACCCCGACATTCAGGTGTGACGTTTGGACAGCTTTTACCTTTTGTCTTCAGGTCTGACGGAGTTGGTTAATTCAAGTCAACAGAGTTCAAAATAGCTTTGTAACAACCGCAAGCTGCTGTCGGCCTCATAGCGAAAGAGAGGTAGTTATTAAAGGATTTATCTGAGTGGCAATCTAGTTATGTTAAGTTATCACTTTGTTTCAAATTGAACGCGCCTGTGGTTCGGGCTCGGTAACTAGAAGTCAACAACACATTTGAACTTTCGGAAATAGACAACAATATCTAAAAACAAATTACAACAACGATTTTAACAAGTTATTTGTGGTGCCTGTGACTCATAAGTTATTAACAAATTTATCTGAGTGGCAATCTAGTTAATTTGAGTTAGGGAATCACTTTGTTTTGAATTGAACGCGCGAGCCCTGTAACTAGAAGTCAACAACACATTGGAACTTTCTGAAATTGACAACAATAACTAAAAACAAATTACAACAACGACTTTAGCAAGTTATTCGGGGTACCTGTGACTCATCAGCTTGGTAATTTATGCTACTACAGAGAAAAGAAGGGCTGAAGGCAACTGATATGAAATTCAGGAGCTCACGGAAGACTTCCAGTAGCAATAGTGAACATTATTTTAAACAAAGGCTAGCATTCTTTACAAGACATGTAGGTGCAAAGTAGGAACGACTCCATTTTCAAGATGGCGAGTTTTATGACGTCCTAGCGTCCAAAATGGCGGCTAACGGTAAAATTTGAGATTCAACTGACTCGAACTAAACAAAACTGGAACCTCCGCGAGATGGATGTCCCTTTCGAAGTCGAACGAACGCGTACAATTCTTTTACAACAAAAGAAAGCTCAACGGTGGAGATATAACTATGCTTTAACAAAATGGCGAATTTAGCGAATAAAATTAACGTGGTGTAACTTCCACGGAAGCAGAACACCCACTGCCGCCCTTTCAAGCGTGGTTCTTTGTTCCCACCGTAACTTCCGACAGCTCCCTCTAGCGTATCCATCTCTGCGGTAACGGTCGCTAAAGGCTAGGTTTCCAGGGCATTTGTCATACTTTGGCGGTGAACGGGTTGCAGCTCTCTTGGATGGTATTAATTTTGAATCGGGATATCTCAGTCGTTTTGTGCTTTTGAGTTTGGAGATCTCGTACTGTGGTTAACAATTTCTAGTGACTTCGTATTATGTTGGTTACAATGCAAATTTGATGGCTTTGACAATAATGATTCGAGTAACAAATTATAACTGACAATTTGCAATGATTTCAACAATTAACGAATTAGTTCTTCCGAAAATAGTAAACAATAATACAATTTAACAATACGGATGTACATGATGAGTGAGGTTAAGTCAGCTAATTTTATTCCACCATGAGCTTTTACAGTTTACAGGAATTTACAACAGACCGACACAATGAAAGATCTACGCCCAAAGCGGGCCTCTTCGCACCTGAGAGGGAAAAACAAGAATATTGAAACAGTTACCTAAGTTGAGTACATCTGAGTCGGAGTGATGGAAAACATGTAGATCAGCAGTGAAGACTAAAGTGAAGTGAACAAGATAACTCTCTGTCAGTGAGGCAAGATTGTAGAGACTTTACTATCGTGGGGAAAAAGTTTGTACATCCAACGGACCAGGAGAAATGAGTTTGTTACTGAATTGTTCTAGACATACTTAGTTTCCTGTCTTTCTTTAAGGCTTGTCCAAACCAAGTACAAATTAGCGGCACTTCCCTCGGGGACTATTCTTTTGGTTGTTAAGTATTTTAAATATTTGTGAAGCAAGCAATTTGTTAGTAGTCCAAAAACAGTGCTGCAACTTCGACTTCGTAGGCTCAAGGATTTAGTAGCAACTCCCTTTTCTAGGTCTCCTATAACCCAAGAGACAACGACTTCGTCTCCCACCTCCCAGGCATAGGTATAGCCGAAGTAGGGCCACATAACTCCCCATTTTGCCATTTTGAAACGGGCACAACACGTAACGGGGCGCAACAAAAAACTACCAACATGCACAAACAAACTACACTAAAAACCGATCTTTGGCTTCCACGGTGGCGAATGTCGCTGGATGTCAGTTACAAGCGAATGACGAGAAATGGCAAGGGGGCGCAAAACAACGATAAGGCACCTTTCAGAACCCTGACATTCAGGCGTGGCGCTTTGCCATCTTTAACCTCTGTCTTCAGTTCTTACTGAGCGTTGGTTAATTCAAGTCAACAGAGACAAAATAGCTTTTAAACAACCGCAAGCTGCTGTCGGCCTCATAACGAAAGAGAGGTAGTTATTAAAGGATTTATCTGAGTGGCAATCTAGTTATGTTAAGTTATCACTTTGTTTCAAATTGAACGCGCCTGTGGTTCGGACTCGGTAACTAGAAGTCAACAACACTTGAACTTTTTGAACTTTCGGAAATAGACAACAATATCTAAAAACAAATTACAACAACGATTTTAACAAGTTATTTGTGGTGCCTGTGACTCATAAGTTTGGTAATTTATGCTACTGCAGAGAAAAGAGGACCTAATGCAACTGATACGAAATGCCTGGGTTCACGGAATACTTCCAGTAGCAATAGTGAACATTAGTTTAAACAAAGGCTAGAATTCTTAACAAGACAGGTAGATGCAAAGGCGGAACGACTCCATTTTCAACATGTCGTGTTTTATGGCGTCACTAGCAGACAAAATGGCGTAATAACGGTAAAATATGAACGGGCTGTTATCTAGGAGTTTCTGGTATGCACGAGGAACAAACGCTGGTCAATTTCATGGCATCCTCATTATATTGAGTATGACAAAAAGAAATAGATAGAATAATGGTTACCTTGTAACTACGTCGGTCGACACTACTCACACAATCGTTAATTGAAATTCAACCGATCCTTCTGGTAACGTGAAATTTCGACAATGCAATTTAAACTTTGAGCACACTCAACTTTAAAAACAGGAGAACTCATAGTGGAATAAAATCAGATAAAAACAAAGAATTAAGCGTTAGTTACGTCTTGCTGCTTCTAACGTTAAAAATGGAATGCATCTGCCGGTCCTCCTTCCACCACCTAGAAGGGATGCCAACCGACGTTTTAACCCCGACAAGTTCATTGCGTTGCCAACCTCATGATGGGTGTTGCTAACTTCAGAGCAACTTGCCGGATAGGCAACTCGAAGTCCTCCTATGCGTCGCATGGTATGATGTATTTTAGGGATATCTCAATCATTATTTAGTTTCTGGTTTAGAAATAATTTAAAGAAAATTTTTGGTTTCAATTTTCTTTTTCTAAAGGCGGATTTTGTAACAAATACCTACCACTGTTGACGAAACTGTCGCGGCTTAAATGTGGGGCCAATATGTTTTGACACAAAGCACGCTGTGAGAGGGGAATCAACCCTGAAAGACGGTTAAAAACCTCTCTTCTTTTCGTATCGTGGTAGATTCCAAACGTACTCATCTACGATCTAAATATTTTGTCAAAGTTATTTTCAATTTCTTTATTTATGTTTAGTTATTAAATTTGTGTTACAATCGTGTGTCTAATTATTCTTACATCCCACCAACCAAAAAACTAAAAACCATAAATATAGTCTATTTAGTATGTAAAAAGAACGGCAATTTTTAAGCAAGAAAGGGAGAATATAAGAAGCTCTTTCATTTCTATAAAATAACGCTGCCAGATAATCGCAATATTTTCACAAAAATATGTTCTTAATATAAACATGAAATAGTGTTTTTTTTTTTAAATTGTTCGGCAACACTGGTGTTTGGTCTACCGCATAATGGGGCTTCAAATGAAAGTATTTCAGTGCCGCATCATGGCGATGTATATAAGCCGAAGGTGCATATACTGGGACAAGTATATGCAGGTTTTCGGGAGCCCTATGGCAACCTCGACAACTTACATTTGGGATCTCTATATACTTTATGCGGTTGCGATAGACCAAATTGTTAATTCCAACAGTCTTAAGACTTCAACCTCAAAATCAAGACCGGATTCTTTTGTTGCTTGTTGTACTACCTTAAACAAAAATGCCCCGATTCCCCGCTTCTTGTGCTCCTTGACAAAGAGCAACAAAGGGTCTGATTTTTTTATGATTTCGCAGGCCAAACTCAACATTATACGGTTATAAAGACACTCCAAACTAAAAAGTACTCGGCCTACCATCTACCAACCATTTAACTGCTTCAAATGAGTAGAGCAGGATAGGAACGGAAAGTATGTTTGTGGCAAAAATCCTGTTCCGAAGATCAAATCTGTCGGAGTAGATTTTTGTACTTACTGCGGAGAGAGTCTTTCACTTTGTGTGACGCTTGAATATGCTTTTGTTCCACTCCCACGTACTTGTAAGTCTCTCCGGTGTTCAAATGGCTCAGAACGCTTCCGTCGATGAGTTGACCATCTTCGTCGAAATATTGCAAGAATCATACCGGTAGCCAGTGCTTTTATAGAGGGTGCTGTTGGGGCTCAGAGACTGTGTCTTCTGTCTTTCGACTCGCCGGGGAGCTGCTTATATAACAGGTCTGTAAGAACGTTAGTAGCTGGCGTACGTTAATAGGCGGCGGCATATGAGTGATGGCCACGATCTTCTCTGGATTAGTGGCATTGCCGTTGGGCATGATGAGGTGTCCGAGGTGTTTGACTTGTTCGATTGAGGATTCGTTGGTGCCAGGGGCTAGAGAATCGTCGTCGTCTCCCTCTGGAAGTCCTCACACAACCCAAACCAGAGTTCCAGGGCCAGATAGATTTTTTTCTCTCGTCATTTCCTGTTCTCGTTTCTTATGTCGTTTGTTTGTGGTCATTGACCAAGCAATAATTTAAAATAATAATCATTTAAATTCATAATTTAAAGTTACAACTTAGTTCAACTCTATCGTCTCTATCGTGTAACATAAAACTAATTAAACCGTCGAATCGTCGTTGTCGGACACCCAAGTGGGTTACACTATACTTACCTCGACTTATAGCTATAACTCGACGTCTTTAAATTCAATTCGGTATATTAATTTAAAATATTAGTTTTATGAGTAACTTCTTATTTCCTTTAATTGTTTTGTGTAACTGAATTTTGCCGATGAATGAAACTTGACTGACTATTCCATTTAATTTGTTTAATTTATAATAAATAATTTATTTTGATTTGAATTCAAGTTTTTATTAAAGTTTTCCAGTTATTCATCTAAAGTTTGATTTCGTAACCATTCTCTTGTGCGGTAAAAACTGGTGGCGTACATTTAAGTAGAAAAAAAAGTAATAAACTAGACCCAGCTCATCTCCATAGAGCTAGATTTGGGGCGGTACCAAACCAATTTTTGGTACGTAACAAATTCGTGTTGGGGAACCTGGCTGAAGCCATAAGGCGGGCGGGCTAGAGATCGGAGCATGGTCGCGGGTGTTGAGGCGATGTTCCGTAAGGGCGTTAAGCTGGTCCTTTTCGTAAGTTAATAAAAACCGGGCCTCGTCGTCAGGACGGAGGCGGACATCCATGGTGGCCATATCCAGACGGGGAAATAGGAGTTCTTCCTCTCGTGTCAGGAGGCAATTTCCTCGATACCAGTCCATGTGCATGTCAGCTTTCAGGAAAAGGTATGCGCTGCGGCTCATGGTATCCGGTAGGGCACTCGGTGAGGGAGCGAGAAGCGGCAATGGCGCCGGGCCGTAGCCGTCGGTGATTCCTGACATGACGTCGTCGGCACCTGGAGAGGCTAGGTGTGTTACGGTAGTGGGTAGTCGGAACTCGGCGAAGATGTCGTCCAAGACTTTAGGGTGGGTGTCTCACCTTTAGGAATGAATCCGTAAGTCTGATGGCGCTGAGTGCCACCGCTGGTGGGCGTGGTTAATTACCAGTCCGGCCCTGCATAAAAAGTCTATACCCAAAAGAGTCTGGGTTTCGGCGGCGTCGGAAATCGTTAGGAAAAAAGTTTTGATGATCCTTCCCTTGAGATTGACGGGGAGCGTCGTCGTCTCGACGGATTTTATGACAGGTCGTCCGTCGGCCTGAATGAGCTGTATCGTAGTGGGCGTGAATTTTTGTCCACGTACGATTAATAATCGGCGGAACTGGGAGCTGGCGAGGCTCGTTTTGGCGCGTTTTGTCGATAGATGCTGTCCCCGGGATGTCGTAGATCTGGATCTCTACGGCCGGGCGGCTCACGCTTCTTGGTTCCAGGAAGCAAAAACTCACCGACGGACGCGATGGAGGCGGAGCACTCAGGACAATTTCGTCGTATAAATCCAGGCTTTCCACAGCCATAGCACTGAACCGTTGCAGTCGGTGTGGGCTGCGACACTGGCGGAAGTTTTACCACGTTCGCTTTCTTACGGCGGACATGGGCTTCGTGGCCGTACCGTTTACAGTAATCGCACCGGGGGCGTCCTTTGGGCGTTTCTCTATCGGGTTTCTTAATGTCGCAGCCGTCCCGTTCGTTGGCCTTGATGATGCGCGCTTTAACGACAAGATCACTAAAGGTGGTAATATCCGCACGCGACACTCGGTTCCTGATTGACTGACGTGGCAAACGGTATATCGGGTCTATTTGCCAATCTTCTTCTAGGTTGTGAGAACCTTTCCCTCTGGGTGGTGACATACTGGTCGGTGGGTACTGAGGCAGTTTGTTTATGGGCGAGAATCTCGCTGAAGATTCGAAAATTCGAATGTTGCGGCGCAAATGCATCCCGAATCGCTTGGACGGCGACCGCAAAGGTTTTGTGTTGTCCCTTGACCTCGGTCCACCACTAGTTGACCTCTCCCGTGAGGATCAATGGGAACCCGTTGAGGGCACCTTGGTCGGATATGGCTTCGATCTCCTTAAATATAGTGATGGCTGCGATAAATTCGTCTACCGCCGCTTTGGACCTAGTTCCGTCGTATCGGGCGGTGCATTGGGTGAAATGACGTTCCGCTAGCTGAGGATTCGCCTTTTGCTGCAGCAATTCTTGAAATTGTTCGGTCATTTGGATCGCCATTGTTGGATTGAGCCGTGGACTTTTCCCAATTGGGGCAGTTGTCGGGTTGTTGGACGCAATCTTTTTACGATCGTCACTTTTCCGAGCGTGTTTTCGTCCTCGAGTTGGGCGCCACTCATAACGAGTTTATTTCACTAAATTATATTACAATAAAGAGTATTACACGTCACGCTAAATACACGTCAGAAGGTAGGGACTGCCGTCAACTCCGTACTTCCCGCAAGATTCAATGATAATGAGCGGACACCAGTGCTGTCATCGGGGGGTGCTCTTGGTTTTTCAGAGAGAAGGTATGTTCTGTTTTTCTGACTGTCGTTCCGGCAAGACCCATTGATAATGACCGGTAGCCAGTGCTTTTATCGGGGGTGCTATTGGGACTGAGAGACTGTATCTTCTGTATTTCGACTCGCCGGGGAGCTGCTGATATAACAGGGTTGTCGGTGGGCGCAGACTCGAGCGGACAGCGTAGAGTTGGCTCGGTGGCGCTAACCGAGAGGGTGCTGCGGAGCGTAATGGAACTACTTTTAGTGCCGCCAGCTAATTTTATGCTCCGCCAGCTGACTTTATGGCCATCTGTCATTACCTATTGGCGTATAAATGTCACCTTTTTCTGACGTTTGAAGAAAACAAAAATTTGTTTGTTGTGTATTCATATTCTGTATTATATTATTATAAAAAGAATAATAAGAAATAGTAAATTGTTTTATTAAGAGCAAAAGTGAGACTTTTTGTGGCAAGTCTGTAGGTTTGACAAATACAGAAGCACCCCGAAATGCCACTTTTCTCCAAATAAAACGTGCTACTTTTTCTTTAAACGCCGAAAATCTGACAATTTCTTTGATTTGACTGACTATCAGCGGCGCAAAAAGTAATTTTAAGGTTACTTCTAGTGCTGCCAACTAACTTTATGCTTCGCCAGCTGCTTTTATGCGCCGCTAAACGACTTTTTCTGTCATAACAATGAAATGACCATTTGTCATTACCTATTGGCGTATACAATGTCACGTTTTTCTGACGTTTAAAGAAAAAATATGTTCTTAATAAAAACATGAAATGTTTTTTTTTTTTTGTAAAACTGCCATGCACCTAATTACCAGAACGACCAGCTTCACTGTACAGGTACAGGTTGTGTACAGCGTGCTAAGTTCAAACAGCAGGTCTTGATATTTTGTCCAATTTGGGCCTCCTTGATGCAGATGTTATTCTCGTTAGGAGTCGAGAACTGAATTACAAACTTGGGTTAGTGGTCCAGCTGGAGAACGAATTGTTCCAGTAGATTCGGCACCTTTCGTTACCACAACGGAGTCGATATCGTTCGGAACATAGGGCAACACTGGGGTTGGTCTATCGCATAATGGTGCCTCAAATGAAAGTATAATACTTTCAGTGCCGGATGGTGGCGATGTATATAGGCCAAAGATGCATATACTGGACCAGCCGCAAGTATATGCATAGTTTTTCGGGAGCGGAGCTCAATGGTAAGCTTGACAACCTACATTCGAGATCTCTATACCCATTATGCGGTTCCAATAGACCAAGGTGTTAATTCCAACATCTTGCGCGGCGCAAACGAATCCCTCAGTCTCAGACTTCAACCTCAAAGTCACAACCGGATTCTTTTGCCTCTTATTGTGCTACCTTAAACAAAGATGCTCCGAATCCCCGCTTCTCGTGCAATTTGACAAAGAGCATCAAAGGGTCTAATTTTTTTATGATTTCGCAGGCTGAACTCAACATTATACGGTTATAAAGACATTCCAAACTCAAAAGTACTCGGCCTCCCTTATTTGCTCTGCTCCAAATGAGTAGACCAGAATAGAAACAGACAGCATGTTTGTGGAAATAATCTTGCTCTTTCCCGACAGTTCCGAAGACCAAATCCATCGGATTCATTTTTGTACTTGCCGCCGAGAGAGTCTTTCACTTTGTCTGACGCTTGAATATGGTTTTGTTTTACACTCACGTACTTGTAAGTCTTGAAGAGTTGAACATCTTCGTCGAAATACTCGCATCGTCCTCTTTTGAGATGAACCTGAGCGTATTACTTGTACCAACGAAACTCCATACTAATAGCCTCTGTGTACTCCTGTACTATGTGCAATCACTGCATCAGTTTATGTTTCCCAGAATCATACACCTTCAGATCGTCCATATTATAGAACATGTGTGTGATCTTGTGGTTTGGGTCACCGGGTGTACCACAGCTATAGCCGCTTGCATCGCGCAAGACTACAGACGGTGGCAACAGTGAGATGCAAAACAGAAAAGGGCTCAAGGATTCTCCTTGGAAGACTCTTCTTCTGAATGATCCGAACTCGGTCCTGTCGGGATGCTATCGAGAACCGAGTTTTCCAGAGTGACATTAGTTTTTTGATGCATTTCACCAGTAGATTGGGTACTGTAACAAGGGATCAATGGCTTGGAATATTCAGGAGTACATAATATAGAGTTGCCTGGGCAAAAGTTCGCAGGTCTTATGGTTGTCACGATTTGAAATTGGAAGAGACTGCGGCACAACAGATAGCACTTCACTAACTGTGGCCCGAGTAAGAGCTAGACGAACAATTGCGCAATATAATTTTTTTTTGAACTCACCGCCTCGAAAGCGACATTTTACGATCTTTGTTGGCAACCCGAAACACTTGCTTCCCGGTCTACTAAACCGGGAAACACGCTAAAAAGCACTGAAAATAAAAAGTGTTTAAAATAAATCAGTAGCTATTAATGAATGAAATTAAACCTATTGTCAACATTTGAAACACGATCTGGTACACCCAAGATTCATTTAAATATTGAAAGGTAAATAATTTGATGATTATAAATGAAGACAAATGACACAATTTTTAGGTTATGTCAACTCGAATTAAATCAGTAGCTATTAATTAATGGAATTAAATATATTGGCAACATTTAAAACAACATTTGGTATACGTAAGATTTATTTCAATATTGATGACTTACATGACTTGATTGGTCAATTGTTATAGAAGCCATGTCCTGCTTTATTTCATATTTTGAAGTCTAATTGCATATTCAAACAACTTTAATTTAAAAACCGTGGTAATGTTCGTTTCAAAAAATATTGTACAATCCTCATGCGTGAACAATCTTCCCGCGTTCACGCAAATGAAGGCACTCGTTCCTTCGTCGCTCGTGCTTCAAAACTGTGTTCACGTGGGAAGATTGTGTTCCCACACTTGGTTTGTTAATTAAAAATAGCCCTGCCAGGATATGGAGCAGCAACCCTATCAAATTCTCTTCGTCTATACATTATATTACATAAAATATACATTTGACCAGAAAAAAGGATGAGGGAAGGTGGACACAGGTTGTCGGGATCTTGTACTATGCGCAAAGTTTATATCTTGTATAAACCTACAGTTATCTTAAAAGTCACTTTTTATAAAATAGTAATAACAAATTAAAATTTAAATATATCTAAGTCGAACTCCACAAACTTTAATGAGCGTAAAATTACAAATGGAACATGTTTCCGCAGAACACTACTGCCATCATTAAAGTTTGTGGAGTTCGACTTAGATATATTTAAATTCTAATTTAAATTTACTCCGCCTGGATTTAAGAACATTCTTCTGGTTTGTAATAACAAAATTATGACAAAAAAATACACTCTGGGGTACAAATTAATGTACCCCTGTCGATCTTATGATCTTCTGTAACTTACTTTCTTACTTTGTGAGGTCATTATCTATAAATTGTATCATCTCTGTTTCTTTTTTTCCCCTTATAGTTTTCCTTTTTGTTTCATGAGTTTTTCATTTCCCTCCCGATCTTCGATTTCTACTAGTATTTTATCTCTATTTATCCTGTAACAGTCCTTGATTTTGACCTCTACTACATTTTTTTCACAAAATCCTCTATAGCCTTTTCCGTCTGCTGTTTACTTTTCCTTTCCTCATACTCTACTTTCTCTTCCAGATGTGTCACTCTCCCTCTCTCTCTCTTTCTCTTAAATTCTTCTCTTCGCCTTTCAATTTCTCTTTTAAATTCTTGGTTCTCTCTTCGTATCTCCTTCATTTTTTCCTCTAGTTCCCTTTTTATTTCTTCCAACTTATATGCTATTTTCTTGTGTGCTTCTGGCGATCTTGCTGTTATTTTACATATTTTAAATATCTTCTTTTCTTCCTCTTCTTGTCTTCTAGGAATGCAGCTAAATGACGCCGGTTTCTTCTTCCCCAGGATTTTATCTTTCTCTCTCCAACCCTTTTATCCTCTTCCTACTTTTCTTCAATTTTCCCTGGACTTTTCTCTATATTTACTTCACTTTCATCTGCACCACGTGTTGATGCATTACTCGGTATAATACAGGAATTCAACTCTTATTTTATAATGTTGGCACTTTGATATTTCAAAGCTTCAATTGCATTTCATATTATTCCTTATCTAATATCACCACTTGGAAACAACGTTTGTTAATTTTGTATTTGTAGATAAGATAATTATTCATTTGTCATGTATTTGTCTGAACAACAGTAGGTAGGATCAACCAAAGTAAAGTTAAAACAAATAATATGGCTAGTTGGGAGGTAGCACTAATTCTTGTACAAGTACAGATTAGGAACTTTTTGAACTATCTGTTTAGAATTGCTAATGGTGTGGATTCATAAATTCATCTTTCTTTTGTTTTTTTTTTTAAAGTTACAAAGCTAAAGTTATCCAAAATCTAAAGTTATATATAACCAAATATTCCGACTCCTAAAAACACATTTTTCTATAAATGATCCTCAATATTTTTTCTTCAACAACCAAACACGGAAATAGCAGATTGTTTGCTAAGTGAATTTAAGATTCATGTGCTTTTGTCCTAGTATTTTTTGTACAAGTATTGTCATAACAACAAACGATTCAAATACGTGAAAGATTCAGTAATATTATTTTAATTACGTCTGTCTTGAATGGCACCTGCACACGTAAATTTACAATGACGCATTTCCTACCTAAGTGTTTTAAAATTATGCTTAATATAAATTATAAAAGGTATTCATGTAAAGTACTGAGGTATGACATAAAGGAAATACCGCAATTTAACACTTGCTATGTGGGATCTAAATTTTTTGGTGCACTTAAATTTTGTTGGCCGTTATCATTAGAGTAGGTCGCTTCCGATTTGATTTTGACATGTTACTTGGTAGTACTATGTAGTGCCCCTAATGACGCCCACTGTGTGGTATAGCCTGACAAAAAAGAAATCTACTGAATTTGGGCATATACAGGGGTAACGGAACACCACATACAAAATTAAATCAAAATCACAATAAATGTTAGGCAGGACGCATCCAATCGTCTTCTCATTGATTCCCACCCTCTTTGGAAAGATTTAACACCCTGTATCTCAAAAATGAAGGCCTTGCGGACCCATGTTTATAAAATATGAACTTTTTATCTTAAAAATACCGGACACTTATCTAAAAAACAACCTGTATAAAAGTTTATTTCTAATATTATAAAAAATTGGTGTTCGTTTCACGGCTTGCTTGATAAAATTCTCACCAAAAACATCTAATGTTATTATAATTATTAAGAGTTATTACCTAACAAGGTCAAGATTTTTCTTCTGTATTCGAACGTCATCAGCCATTCTAACAGAATTTTTTGTTCCTGATTCGCCGAATGTGTAAACGTAATAGCTCATTTGGCGAATTGACAGAAAATGTATGTATGCAAATAACCATTAAACCTATATTTATATATAAATAAAATAGGATAATAATGTCCATCTTTCAGGCGACTAAGGATATACTGTCGACAGCTGTGTGCCACACAAGTTGATTTTATGTGTCTGTATTTAGTGGCAAAATTATATTCTCCCGCATTTGAGGGTGGAAGCCATAGCTAGTTCTTTGGTGAGTGATTTTAATTGATTTAATAATATTGTTGTGACCTCGACAGTGATAATATCCCATTATCGATTTAACTGAACGTCATGTTATTTTACTAGATTTTATCTTAATCATGCCACACTTGACTATACTCCCAAAACCTAAAATGTTTAAGCTCAGAATTCTTTTGTGTTTTTTTTTACATGTCGACGGGTGGACTTCCCATTCATTCCGAAAGTAAATAACATTATGTAAACTGTCGTTGCGCAATGTGGTGAAATGTGTACACGTTTTAACCAGCGAATCCATTGTGTTGAAGAGCACCGTTTTCGCACATGGATATGATAAATATCAGCTAGTTTGAAGTACGTTAGTATAAAAGCCACGGCTCGTCGAGACGGTGCGCATCCAGAATTGCTCACAACAATCTGATCGCGTATTGATTCTTCACGTCCAGGGTGTCCATTCAATGATCCAGGCCCAGGTTCTTAAAAGTACATAGGAATCAAAGAAAGTAAGTGAGTTCAGTATTTGGAGATTTGTAAGCACAACAAAAAATGACTAATTTTTTAATAAATGTAAGTTGCACTAGATTTTCTGTTAAGCTATTTATTTGTAATTTTAATTATGTTTACTGTAGTTCGTTATTTTACTGGTATTCAGCGCCGATTTCCTTTCTATCTTCTACCTTAACAATTTTTGATGTGGTTTGTAAAATGTCCTTTGTCCTAAGTATTTTTGAGTCGCTTAGAATATTTGGAGTTCTAAATGTACCTAATTAATACGTCAATTAATTTCATTTTGCTAAAAATTCATTTTGTGACAATTCAGAATGGTCTGGCGTTGAAACATTATCCTAGGGTTTTATGATCTCCATTAGTAACACAACTCCAAAAAGATTAGGGTGTCTAAGCGGTTCTAATTACATATCGAACGTTATTATAATAATCAAAAAGTACTATGTTAGTGTAAATACATTGAATCATTGTTACCTGCGTGTAAAAACATATTTGTTTTTCTTTTTGTTATGGGCATTTTATTTTTTCTACAATTAAGGTAGTACCGTCACCGTTCTATTTCTATTAAAAAGATGTAAAAGATTTTATAAAGGTTTATCATTACCACTTCAGTTTTTCTGTGGGTCTAAAAATCCATGAATCTTCTAATTCAATTGTGTATTCAATTGAATCTATTTACATTTCTTTCTTCTGTCTATTGTAAACAGATTTAACCCTGCAGTGGTGGCGCTCTATTTCATATCTTTGGTATTATAGGCCAGGCGACAGAGCGAAAAAAACGCCTCAATAAGGAAATAATTAGTGGAAAGCTGGAAATGGCCTTAATCTCTTTATTTGGACCCACTTATTACTGTCCTAAGTTTTCCCCCTCGAGCGAAGTCGGCGTTGGCCCTTATGGCCCTAAGAAGGTACAATTTTTCAGTTTTTTGCAAATATCTCTTAAAGCATGAACTTTCTTAACAAAATACTTATTAGCAAAAATAATCTATAGTGAATTTGCAACAAAAAAGTTCCTTACAATTTGTTTCTAAAGTTAACCGTTACGATGATACGGCCATTCAAAGTGGAGCCCTTTTTGGTCCTTGCGGAAAAGTTATAAAAATCACGTGCTATATCAAAGTTTCTACATGTTATAAATAATTTTGAACGTAGCAACTGCGATATAAGACAAACAGTTGAGGCTAATTATAGTCCAAGCAAATTAGACGAAAAAACGACGAATAGAACAAATAATTTATAATCTTTTTGAAATTTTGGTTATGAACTCAGCAAGGACCCAAATAAAGATCCGAAGAGTTCCCACCCCTCAGGGGGGAGCTTCATCCCCTTTGGCGCAAAAAACCGCCCCATAGCGTGACCCCATTACGCTTTTCTGCATTTTTCTCGTAAACGGTAGCTCCGACGAGAAAATGTTATCTGACTTATGTTCTTCATTAAATTCTGCATAAAATTGGTCTTATGAAGTTTTCGTCTCCCACTCAATGCTCCTAAATGTCGTCGGAAAATGAGTATAGTTTTCACCGCGAAGGCAAGCCCTGTTTTTTGCGGCGATTATCTCGAAAACCATTAGTGGGAGCAAAAAATCTATACAAACTAAATTGTAAAGGAGTTTTTTCTACACAAAGTCCATATTGAATAAAATATTTGCAATAAATTGTTATTGGTCAGAAAACAGGGATTGATAAATTTTGGCCCCTGCGCTGAAAAATATACTCATTTTCAAACGTCATTTATGAGCGTTGGGTGGGAGAGAGTGTAGCCTGAGCAAGTTACATTTTCCCAGAAACACGATTGTAGCGAATTTATTATTGTAGATGGACACGTTATTAGTTCAAGTGAATTACAGACAACAAAATTCTGCAGTTTTTGATGTGAAAATTTTTACTCCAAAGACTATACGAGTTATAGCAACTTGAATATAGAAAATTTATGAATAAACCATGCGCCGTCGCATTAAATAATAGAATTTGGTCGAAAAGCATAAGTTAGCGCAATCTTCCAATTAGCCATTTTAAAGTAAATATTCTGGGCTTTATAATGAAACAAACCGCATATTTTTATCTTTTATTTAGCCAAAGATATGAGCATTTATTTCATTGGAATAATTTTTGCCAATTTTCACGGTTTTCTTGGAATAACTTTTCTCGTGACCCACACTGTCGTCAATTTCCATTTTAAATTCAGAATTTTTTAACAAACAAATCTATATATGTCTTATTGAGTTATACCAAAGTAGTGGGTTACATTTTAATATGAACGATTTCGCTCTCTCCGCCGCCGTACTACAAAGGTAATTGAAAATATGAACTAAATAAAAATATACTGCAATTGTAGCAACGGTTGATATTTTAGGTTTTTTTTTGACACAGTAGCAATTTTTCACAAAAAAACAAATAGGCAACATTTTATTAAAAAAAAATAATTGTCTCGCTAATCAACGTTCAATTTAGTGTCTGTACAACGGGCGCATCAAATTTTAGCATACTTCAAGCACACGAATTTTTTAAACGCCTGACAAAAATAACGTGATTTATTTTTATTTTTGCACTCAAAACAGTATTTTGTCCATCAGTTGTATATTTTAGGTGTTTTTTACGTTAGTTTTGAGTGACTAAAATCGAATTTAAATCACTCAATCAAACACTATCTTTCACTATCTCCATTACAACCTCTTGAAAAAAAATCTGCAATCTTTGTTGTTCTTGCTAGTAGTCCTCCATTGTTCGTTAATAAAACGAAAACGTTAAAATTAAAATATGTATGTTGAAAATCAAACTCCAAACTTTAAAATAAAGAAAATAAAAGATGTGCTTGCCAGAAAAACAACGAACGTCAGCAGTGGCGCGGGGTCCATGAGACTCTTTTGATAATTATTCTCTATGGAGCCACAAGAACGTAGATAAATCGGCGTGGATTTGAACGATCAGTAAAAAGGTGCGGAGTCTGTGAGACTCCTGCGCCACCACCACCGCCGGGGTGTATTGGGAACACTGTAAAGAAGGGGCGTAAAACGTCTTCAAGTTAACGGTTATTTTTAGACAATTCTAAGTTAAAATGCTGTGGTAACGCACTGAAGCTGTTGGGTGTACCCTGGCGAATGTTCATGGGCTCGTCTTGCACAATTCTATACTGATGCCTTTCACTGGTGCTTTGGACCCCTCGAGCCAGTAGACCAAACTCACACAAGAGGGCCAAAATGTAGCCAAACTATTCGCAGATACAACACATTTCAAATTTCTCGCTTTTACATTTTATGGTCCGCTAGCTCTACTGTTACTTGTACTTTTTAATAGCTTTGTGCTGCAGCAGTTTTCTCTTGTACTGCTGCACTCCTCTCTTTGGCTGCAGCCCCTTGCACTAATTCCATCTTCTTTGCTGTGGCAATCCTCTCCTTTGCTGCAGTAATTTTATCGTTTGATATACTAGTGATACCAATCTCTTTTAGGGCTGGCGCTGAAGGATGAATAACGAATCACATGAATGATTGATTTATTCTCTTACCTGCATTGGCGGCATTATTTTAGAATTATCCGGAAAACCAAGTTTATAATCCTTCTAATGGAGTGAAAGGAACATTTAACCTGATCTAACCTACAATTGACAATACGTCCACGCAAACAGCTGATATAATTGCGGCGTTCCCAAACGTAACCGATCGCACGACACGAAGACCAAAGCGAAGGGTAGATTGGAATACGAAACTCAAAGCGTATGCGCTTTGAAAGCCTTCGGGTTGAGTCGTATACACTTTGAAACGAAGGGAGATTAGAATAGCACTGCAGTAGGGCGAGACTGTTAATATCTGCTGCCGAGAGATACAACTGATTTTCCTGTTATTCCTTCTATAAGGTGATCACTTGCACGTGATTAATGCTTAAAGCTTTATTAGCCTTATTAGAATATCTAAAAGCTCATTCATCTAAAATGCCCAACAAAGTGATATGTTGTGATACTTTTATAGCTGTTACGAGTTTAGTCTGCCACATTTCTTATAAATGTGTGGGAAAACTTCAGTCTCAAAGTACCGAGTGTAGAATGGATTTTGAGACATACGAATTTTACATATAAGAACAAAGATCTCAGAATATTGGGTTCCCTAATTTACAGCAAAACTGTTTTGGATGAAAGTTGCACAGAATAAAATGGAAATCCAGAATTATTTATTTTACAGAGGCTTCAAGTGCTAAAATTTAGGGAGGATTTTTTATGCTCTACAACTTTTATATTTAACATTTTACTCTAAACTAATTATTTAGGGGAACCAGTATTTTCAGATCTTTGTTTTTACATGTAAAAGGCCTGCCTACATTCTAGACTGGGTGTGTCGAGACGCGTGCTTCAGCTATTTTCAGATTTTTGATAACTGTAAATACCAATTTTGTTGCTTTATGTATGACTCATGCTGGCATAATGGCACCGCAACTTGGTGTTTTAATATTTTTTAAGGCGATGATTACGAAAAAGGTGATTCTTTTGGAGCCGTAAAGTGAAAAAAATAGTACCTAGGTATATAAAACTTCGATCATATAAGTTTCTAGAAACGCTATCAATTGGATTTGTTTGAAGCCAACATCCAACTGAGGGGAAAAGCGAAAACACGAGAAGTCGGAATTTCGACCTTAAATGCCTCTTCGCTGATTAATTTGTTTTAGTTGTTCGTTTAGAGTCAGTGGCGTATCAAACTTATACGCCATTCAGACAAATTTACTGAAATCAAAAGCAATGGTTTTATTGAAATTAGGTTCCATGCTAAAAGGTAAAAATTGTAATGATTTTTGAAGTAAAACTTCCTTACGGACACTTGACTTGGGGAGTAAGCTGGTGAATGCGTGACGAGACCGTTACGAAAAGCCTGATCGGGCGAAAGCGAAGTTTTCTTTAATGCATGATTTTACAATAATTAATTCATGGATTTTTGTTTTGTTTTAAGGGTATTCGAACCCTTCGTCTTATCCGTTGTGAATCCGCACTTCTCACAATACACCTATTGCGTGTGTCTTTTTTGTATGCAATTGCGCTAACTCCTAAAACATCATTTAAATTCTGTAATACAAATTCTAAATAACCGGCTCATCTCAGTCTCGGAGGTAAAACGTAAGGATCTAGTTCGTCTATGTTTCCCACCATTAACCGATTGCTCTTGAAATTATTGATGTTCTTGAATTGCGTGCGTAGTTTTTATGCTCCAGATGTACTTGCACTTTTGCACTTCCAGTATTACCTCGAGCTTCTCCGTAAAGCATAATCATATCGGTTTGTTCACTAAACGTAAAAGCTGCCATTGTATTGAAATAAAATTCGACGATGGATAACATTGATAGTAAAACAGTGAAAATCTGGCAGTTGTTGGCCTTACGATCAACAAAAAACACGCTATACGTTAACTGAATAAATCTTTGCCGTTGCTAGCGGTTCAGTTTTCTGAAGAATCTGCACTTGCGGATCTACCTACCTGTAGGTAGGTTTAAGTATCTACCACACTTCGTGAGTAAATTCGCCAGTCTGACTTATTTTGTTAAACACTAACTTAGAGAGTGTTGATTCATGTTGATTTGCGACTGGTCTTAACTCAAAACCAGGCAGTAAGGGTCAATTTCATGTGAAATTAAATGTAGAATTGAGCTTTACACGTTTCCTTAGTAACCGGCACTTGCGCACAGTCGCAAATCAACATGAAATCGGGCAGTCTATCTGTAAGGTCGTTAAACTAAACACATTTTATTATTATTAATGATAATAACTTATAATTTTTTGTTGGAGGACGCTCTACAAACGGCACCACTGCGACGCTTGTTTACGGCGGCGGTTGCTTCGATCGCCAGTTTTTTTTTACGTGGTATGCTCCACGGGACCACGGGTAACTAAAAGTCGGAGTACGGAACTCCAGGGGTCAACTGTCTAGTTTGGCGGGAGGGAAAAATAAAGCCGATTCGGTGTTAGAGTTTAATGTTCCCCTATTTACAATATATTTACAAAGCTTACTGACTTAGTCGGTGGTAACTCGATGACGAAACTTGAGATTCACCCGGTATGCCCCTGTCGAATTGCACCCTGTACACGGTGGTGACACACAAGCGGTTAGTGACAAAAGTTACGATGCACCCTGTTGATGTCGATGTACCCGCCCCCTGTATACGATGCTTCGGTTGGTATGAGTTTTGGTTAGTGACAAATGTTATGAGACATCCTGTAGACACTGATGTACCCGCCACTTGTGGATGGTGGTTCGGTTACTTGAAGTTTCGAAACTCGTGCGGTTGTTGACAAAAGTTATGATGCCCCCTGTAGACGGTGATGCAATGATTTCGTAACCCGAGTGGTTAGTGATCAAAGCTATGATACCCCTTGAGTACGGCGGTTCAGTTAGTTCCGTGCATCGTATCGGCTCCGGAGCGGCGGCGTCCGGAACGCGCTTCTTCGCTGGTTAAGATGATGTAAAGTTCATTCCGGTGTGATAACCGGAAGTATTTACTTTCGCCGGTATCCGGTTCGATGAAAGGGCGTGGTCGGGCGTGACAAGGTCGGGGGTTGGGGGTAGTCGTAGCGACTCCGGAGTAGGCTCGTCTGGAGCGCGCTAATTTTCCGGTGGTGATGAAAAAATTATCCGGCTCTGACACTGCAAACTATTTTTTCCGGCGAGTTATAACTTTAATTTACGCACAACTGCATTTTTTAGACTTGTTTACATCTTGTTTACCATCATTGAAAATGGAACATTACACCCGTCAAGTAAATACCCTTAAAGTAAAGAAAAGGCCCGTAAAGAAAAAGCTCGTAAAGTAAAGGCCCGTAGTAAAGAAAAGGCCCCCAAAAGTATCACAAAGAAATGAACATTTATTTTTGGTAATTTTATAAATATTAATTGTGCGTAAAACGTTGTACGTACCGTCACGGCCATGGAATTTTAGCCGTCACTTTAATGTCAATTAAAAGAAAATGGATGTAGTCCATGCTTTATTGTCATTATGATTGGCTTTTTGAAATTGAAATCTAAAAATTTGTCACTGTTGAAATGATAAGTGACGGCCAAAATTCCGTGGCCGTAACTGTACCTCTGGATTTACGCCCTCGGACGACTTAAAGGCCCTCTTTCCTCTTTCTTTCGGCCCTCTATACGTAAATAACTATTTCAGGTGCACAGTCTTGTTTAAATAGTGAATCGACGGTGCGCTCCGCGCCACTCCGCGGTGTGGATGTCGCTTCGCTGACGGCTTTTAATTTGGTATTTAAATTCGAATTTTTCTGTAACTTGGTTACACCACAAAGTAATAATAAGAAAATTTATTTTGACATTTTAGCTTCTACATCAACGTGACTTACCTTGACTTCGAAATCTCTTCTAAGAACATAGTAAACAAAAGTATATTAATTACTCTTCCATTGTCGTCTGCATTTTTTAAATTTTTAATTTCTTCCAACAGATTCACAATGGAAGACGCCGAACGTAAAAGTAAAAATGTGGTCGTCAAGAAAAGCCACCCCAGAGAGCGAGCAAACTGTCTTTCCGGTTTATTCTTCTGGTAAGTCCACTTGCATAATTATTAATTTCGTTATAATTTTGTTCTTATGTTTAGCTGGCTCGTGCCAACTTATATAAAAGGCCTTAAAAAAGATCTTCAGGACGAGGACGTTCATGGACCTCTTAAACAACATTCCGCCAAGGCTTTGGGCGACAGGATAAAAAAAGCCTGGGATAGAGAAGTAAGACTACACAGTCGGCCTTCGTTAACCAAAGTTATCATGAAAGTATACTGGGGGGAAATGCTCTATTACTCGTGTTTTCTATGGGTCCAGGACACTGTTGTCAAGTATGGTAAAGATCGATTTAATAGTATATGTCTGACTGTCTACTTTCCAGGATGGTTCAACCCTTGCTCGTTGGAAAACTATTGGATTACTATGCCCTCAACCAAACTATCATTACTAAGGACGACGCGTATTTGTTCGCGGCCGGTATAGTTTTGACATCATTCCTTAACGTTATGACTTTACACTACAGTTTCTTCGGTCTCGAACAACTTGCTTTGAAAATGCAAGTAGCCAGTCGGTCTTTGATTTATCGGAAAGCTTTGAAGCTCAACAAAAATGCAATGCTCGAAAGCACTCTGGGTCAAATGGTTAATTTAATTTCAAACGACGTCAGCAGATTTCACTACATTTGTCTTCATTTACACCAAGTTATCGTAGCACCTATTCAAACTATCGTGGTGTTGTATTTGCTGTTTGCTACCGTGGACACCGCTGCGATGGTGGGAGTGGGGTTATTGGTGCTGTCAATTCCATTCCTCAGTAAGTCGGAATTTTGAGTTAGCTATATTTTAATTTCTT
This sequence comes from Diaperis boleti, assembly GCA_963583935.1. Lineage (NCBI taxonomy): Eukaryota > Metazoa > Arthropoda > Insecta > Coleoptera > Tenebrionidae > Diaperis > Diaperis boleti. The sequence continues at coordinate 21,266,177 of OY757247.1, read as the reverse complement.
CTATTCCAGTGTACATGGGAAAGTTAACAGCGAGGTTTCGTTTTAAAACTGCTGTCAAAACGGATAATAGAATTCGCTTGATGAACGAAATTATTTCTGGAATTAAAGTCATCAAAATGTACACGTGGGAAAAACCCTTTGCAAAATTGGTGGAAATTGCAAGAAGGTAACACCTTAATTTTTTATATTAGTTGAATTTTAAGCTGTTTCTTTTTTCAGGTTAGAGCTTCACGAAATCAAAGCTAACGCATACGTGAGATCCTTATACATGTCCACGTCTTCGTTTTTAATTCCTGCCTCAATATTTCTATGTGTCTTAACTTATGTGATAACTGGTAACACGTTACAAGCCAAATTTGTTTACGTGGTAACTACATTTTATGGCCATCTTCGTCTGACGCTCACTCTGCATGTGCCTAGATGTGTTGCCATGTTGGCAGAAATCAATGTCTCAATAAAAAGAATTCAAAAGTTTCTTCTCAACGAAGAGGTGGAAGATAAAGAATCTGATGTAAAAGAAGACACAGTTGGAATTACGATGGAAAAAGCAAACGTCAAATGGTCAGAATCATCAACTGATAATAACTTGACCAATGTAGATTTTCGCGTGGGACCTCAACAGTTAGTTGCCATAGTAGGTCGGGTGGGTAGCGGTAAATCCACTTTGATTCAAACTTTCCTCAAAGAAGTGTCTCTTCAGGATGGAGAATTGAATGTCAACGGATCAATTTCGTACGCTTCTCAAGAACCGTGGTTATTTTCGTCTAGTATCAGGCAAAATATTCTTTTTGGTCAAGAAATGGACTTGGCCAAATATAAAAAGGTCGTTCAAGTTTGTGCTTTGGATCAAGATTTTTCGGTGTTCCCTTACGGGGATCGTACTATTGTAGGGGAAAAAGGGATAATGTTGAGCGGCGGTCAGAAGGCTCGTGTGAGCTTAGCAAGAGCCATTTATAGGGACGCAGATATTTATCTATTAGACGATCCTTTATCAGCTGTTGACGTCAAGGTCGGTAAGCAAATCTTCGACAACTGCATCACAGGTTATTTGAAAAACAAATGTACGATCTTAGTAACTCATCAAATTCAATACCTTAGCAATGTCGATAAGATATATGTGCTCGAAAATGGGACCGTTACCAGCATTGGTACTTATAATGAGTTAAAACAGACAGAAGGTGATTTCAGTAAATTTTTACGTGAAGTGGAAGAGGAACAGTTAACAACCGAAAGCGAGGCAGATCCTAAGAAATTATCCAAGTCTATAAGTCTCACGGAAAAAGAAGAGAAAACAGAGCTTCCAAAAGAAGACAAAGAGCAAAGAGGTGTAGGTCACGTCTCTAAAAAAGTCTATGGACACTATTTTCGGATGGGAGGTAGTTATTTATACCCTGCGCTTGTGTTTATTACTTTTGTTTTGAGCCAGATCAGTACGAGTGGAGTTGATTATTTTCTCACTTTTTGGGTAAATCTTGAACAAAAAAAGCTTGAAGAACAGTTGAAGTACAATGATACGAATTACGAAGGTGCTTTCGAGGAGTCATTTTTCACGTCCAATAATCTCTTGTATATGTATGCTGCCTTAGTGGCGTTTATGATTTTCATGGTAATATTACGATCAATTTGTTTTGTTCAATTTTCGATGAAAGTGGCACAAAATTTGCATAATTTCATGTTTGAGAGGACAGTTCGAGCGACTATGAGATTTTTTAATACAAACTCGTCAGGAAGAATTCTCAACAGATTTGCCAGAGATATGGGAATTGTCGATGAATCACTACCAATGTCGATGTCGGACACTGTCCAGGTATTACAACTTAATTTAATACTTACATTATTGACAATATTAATTTTTTAAGGTCCTGTTGAACGTCATTGCTATAACGGTCATCATATCGTCAGTTAATCCATGGATTATTCTTCCGACTATTATAATTTTTGTTGTTTTCTATGCATACAAACATGTGTTTTTGTCCTCAAGCAGAGACCTGAAGAGGATTGAAGGAACTGGTGAGTAACATACAAAATTGAAATTTCACAAAACTGACCAAGTTCTTAGCCCGCAGCCCCATGTTTTCTCATCTTACTGCATCTTTACAAGGACTTTCGACGATTAGAGCTTTCAACGCGCAAAAAATGCTGGAAGTTGAGTTCGACCACATACAAGATCACCACAGCTCGGCCTTTTACATGTTTACCTCTTGCAGTCGTAGTTTCGGGTTCTGGTTGGATCTTAACTGCGTCGTTTACATCGGAATCGTCATTTTTAGTTTTCTCTTCATTGGAACTGGTAAGTTCAACGTTTACAGCTATATTAAAAATTGTACAATGGACTAGTTACGTTTATTTTTTAAGAGAAAAATCAAAAACTGCAAATGAGGCTATAATGTTTTGTTTTATTTCTTAAAGACGGCTTGAACTTGCGGCACGCTTTCAACAAAGTAGACCATTTAATTTGTGATGGCGTGCCAATGAAAAAACTTCCTGAAAACGAAACTGGTTTTGCGTCGCAGAAAACCCGTCTGTCTTCACTGATGCACGTGCATCTGAATGTGACACAGGGGTGAAATGAATTAATTTGCAAGCGGACTTTTTCTTGCGTGTTAAGTGTCCATATTCGAGTATTTATTGACCTGATAGTGTTATTCTGTATTATATTTATCCAACTAGTGATGACAGTTGCCTCGAGCGCCAATTTTTTACGTGGTATGCTCCACGAGACCACGGGTAGCTAAAAGTCGGAGTACGAAACTCTAGAGGTTAACTGTCTAGTTTGGCGAGAGGAAAAATAAAGCCGTTTCGGTGTTACAGTTTAATGTGCCCCTAGCTATTTACAATTATTTACAAAATATTTACACATTTTAGTGACTTGGTCTATGATAACTCCGTGACGAAACTCCCTGTTTACGGCGGTTCAGAGTCTGCGCGTGTCGGTTTGTGAGCGGTTGATGACAAAAGTTGCGGGTCACCCTGTAGACATTGGCGTACCCACCCCTTGTATACGGTGGTTTGTTTAGTTTTGGAACCAGAGCGGTTAGTGACACAAGTTACGATGCACCCTGTTGACGTCGATGTACCCGCCCCCTGAATACGATGGTTCGGTTGGTATGAGTTTCGGAACCCGAGCGGTTAGTGACAAAAGTTAGGATGCACCTTGTTGACGTTGCTATACTCCCCCCTGTACAGGGTGGTTCCATTGTTTAAGTTGCGGTACCCGAGCGGTTAGTGACAAAAGTTAGGATGCCCCCTGTAGACCTTAACCACCCCCTGAGTAAGACGGTTCGCCTAGTTCGGAACCCGAGTGGTCGGTGACAAAAGTTATGAGACACCCTGTAGACACGGATGTACCCACCCCTTATATACGGTGGTTCGATTACTTGAAGTTTCGAAACCCGTGCGGTTACTGACAAAAGTTATGATGCCCCCTATAGACGATGATGCGATTGATTCGGAACCTGAGCGGTTAGTGATCAAATTTATAATGCGATATATGACGAAGCAATGATTTAGGAACCCGTACGGTTGGTGGAAAAAGTTAGGTTGCCCCCTGTAGACGTCAATGCACCCCCCTTGAATACGGCCGTTCGATTATTGGGAATTTCAGAACTCGAGCGATCGACGACAAAAGCTAAAATTCACCCGGTAGACTTCGGCGTGCCCGCTACCCGTATACGGCGATTCGAATATCACAAGCTTCGGAACCCGGGCGGTCGATGACAAAAGTTACGGAACACACTGTAGTATACGTTTATCCGCGCCTCCCTCTCCCGGGATTCGACTTACTGGTTCGCGGGGCAGGACGGTGGGGTCGGGTTTGATCCGGGCTAGCCAGCAGAAAACAAGTCGGTCTGGTTCGTCTGTAACGTTGAACCCTGGGATCCCCCCGCGTGAACCCAACCTTCTGGAGACCAGTAAAACCGAGATTATTTGTTACGATGGCTAGACGTTGGGGGGTGTGGGGTAACTAGCAAAGAAAGAGAGACCGGCCTGGTTGGTCTGGAAGCTTGACCAGCGTTGAACCCTGGGATCCCCCGCGTGAACCCAACCTTCCAGAGACCAGTAAAAACCGGGATAACGCGTTACGTAAGCTTGTTACCGGAGAGGACTAGGAGGGAAGTGGGAAGGATGGTTGGAGCCCCTCATCTTAGTCAGCTTCTTCTTCCTGGGCGGCTTCCTTCTGGATGGTCTTCTTCGGAGCGGGCACGACTCTTCACTGTCGTTCTAAGGGAGCGCAGCCTCTTTTATGTGGGTGGGGTGATAATGACGGAAGCTGATGCGCACGATTTGTCGCAATGCGGAAGAGTGAGGGTCTTATCATCGTGTCATCTTCCCTCCGGAGTGAAATCGATTCCGGGCAATGTATCAGCTCCGGAGCCGCGGCGTCCGGAACGCGCTTCTTCTCTGGTTAAGATGATATAAAAATTCATTTCGGTGCAATAACAGGAAGTATTTATTTTCGGCGGTATCCGGTTCGATGAAAGGGCGTGGTCGGACGTGACAAGGTTGGGGGTTGGGGTAGTCGTAGCGACTTCGGAGTAGGCTCGTCTGGAGCGCGCTAATTTTCCGGTGGTGATGATGAAAAGATTATCCAGCTGTGACACTGCAAACTATTTTTCCTGGCGAGTTATAAGTTTAATTTACGCACAACTGCATTTTTTATACTTGTTTACATCTTGGTTACCATGATTGAAAATGGAACATTACACCCGTAAAGTAAAAGCCCGTAAAGTAATAGTATATTTCGATACGAGTGCACTGTCATGACACTTTTCAGGGGCGAGGGCTGCAATGAGCCCGAGCCCCTGAAAACTTACAGCGCACGAGTATTGAACAGCGTTTTTTGTATTCGTTCACGCAAAATGAGAAAAAGTACAAATTTACATCAGATTTTGAGGTTAAGATAACAGCTGCCAAATTAAATACATATGGCGTAATATTTATGTATGTTGTTATGTATTTCATTATGCATTATGTGTTTCACAAACGAATACAAAAAAGCCCTTAAAGAAAAGGCCCGTAAAGAAAAAGCCCCCAAAATTATCACAAAAGAAATGAACATCTATTTTTGGTAATTGTAAATATTAATTGTGCGTAAAACGTTGTACGTACCTCGTCGGGCCTCAAAATCGTCCTCTGGCGTAAACTCTTTCTTTCGGTCCTCTATACGTAAATAAGTATTTCAGGTGCACGGTCTTGTTTAAATAGCGAATCGACGGTGCGCTCCACGGTGTGGATGTCGCTTCGTTGACGGCTTTTAATTTGGTATTTAAATTCGGATTTTGATGTTCTAAGGGAGCGCAGCCTCTTTTATAGACAGACCTATGGTGGGGTGATAATGACGTAGTACGTTGCGCACTACTTGTCGCAATGCGGAGGAGTGAGGGTCTTATTATCGTGTTATTTTCCCTCCGGAGTAAAATCGGTTCCGCTCATCGTATTGGCCCCGGAGCGGCGGCGTCCGGTAAGCTCTTCTCCGCTGGTTAAGATGATGTAAAATTCATTGCGGTGCGATAACCGGAAGTATTTATTTTCGGCGGTTTCCGGGTCGATGAAAGGGCGTGGTCAGGCGTGACAAGGTCGGGGGTTGGGGTGGTCGTAGCGACTCCGGAGTAGACTCGTTGGGAGCGCGCTAATTTTCCGGTGGTGATGATGAAAAAATTATCCTGCTGTGACACTTCGTTACAAAATTGTATAGTATAGGCATCTTTGGCCTACATCCATCGCCACAATGCGGCACTGAAAGTACTATATTTTCATTTGAGGCGCCACTGTGCGATAGACCAGACGCCAGTGTTGCCCGAACGATATTGAGTCCGTTGTGGAGAATGAACGGTGCCGATGAAATTTTTTAATAGCGATTAATGTGGAATCAATCTAACTTTACTTGAGAAGTACATACATTTAATATAAGTGGATAGGTATAATAGCTCCTTAGAATTTGGAATTTAATCATCACTTAAATTACCGTCCTTGAAATGGGCACTTCAATTTTAAGTGTTAAAATAACAATGATAAGAAAAGTTAACCCGACATCAAATTTCCTTCTAATAATGTCAATTCAAATTAAATTTATTAAACAGTTAATGTGGGTTTAAATTAAAATTAACCCTCATAATTTTAGAGCCGTTTAACACTATACTTATTTCAATACTGAATTCAGTAGGTATACTTAAAATTTTCGTACTGAAAATTGTAAATTGTATGCGCGCGCCGTTTCAGTACAAGTGAAGCTGCGGAAATACATTTTTTAATGCACATGCGCTCAGGATCAGCTGTCAAACTACAACTGACTTTTTCGTCGTTCCTGCAGGTTATTTTTTTTATCATAATTCGTTATCTAGACGGTGTGTTGTGGGCGAATAATAAAGAATGTCAGTTACCATAAGAAAAAAAAAATATGTGCAGCATCTTCGACTGTTACGATTTATGATGATGCTGCAAAAAAGAAAAAAAATTGCTGGGTCAATTCCGTACTTTTAACTATTTTTTTGCACTTTTCGATTTGCAAAGCGGTCCTGCTGCTCTCTTTTGATCCAAATCCGAAATAATCGGTTTATAATGTATGCATGTAATTTATAAAGATTAAATTACTATTTGAAGGACCCTTCACACTTCCGTTTCCTTTAAATTGAATTAATGTTAAGTACAATTATTACTTAGTAATTTTATCACTCACTAAAACATATTTTAAAATTGCAGAAACCTATGGTGGTAACGTCGGCTTAGCCATAACTCAGTCAATCGCTCTAACAGGAACGTTGCAAAGAGGAATAAGACAATGGAGCGAGTTAGAAAATCAGATGACCTCTGTCGAAAGAATAGTAGAATACACTGAATTATCCCCAGAACCTGACCAAGGCAAAAAGGAGCCACCAAAATCTTGGCCAGAGCAAGGAAACATTGAATTTAACAACGTATCGTTGAAATATTCAGAAGAAGATCCCCACGTTCTCAAGCAACTGACTTATTCAGTAGCGGCCAAAGAAAAAATTGGCATTGTAGGTAGGACAGGGGCTGGAAAATCATCCTTGATTTCAGCACTATTTCGTTTGGCCCCTGTAGAAGGTACCATCAAGTTAGACAGCGTTGACACCAAAGACATTCCTCTGAACCGGCTTCGATCGATCATGTCCATCATTCCGCAAGAACCTGTTCTGTTTTCAGGACCTTTACGTGAAAACTTAGATCCTTTTGATGAGTATAGTGATGAGGAACTATGGAACGCTTTACAGGAAGTAGAATTAAAAGAGATGATTTCGGAACTGCCTGCGGGACTTTCCACGAAAATGTCGGAAGGAGGTTCAAACTTCAGTATTGGAGAACGCCAGTTGTTGTGTTTAGCCAGAGCTGTCGTGCGAAAAACTAACATTTTGATACTTGACGAAGCTACAGCCAATGTTGACCTTCAGACTGATGAACTTATTCAAAAAACCATTAGACGAAAATTCAAGAACTGTACCGTTTTGACAATAGCTCACAGATTGAATACGATTATGGATGCGGATAAAATCTTAGTTTTAGATGCAGGGCGCGTTGTGGAGTTTGATCATCCCTACAGGCTTTTGGAAAATACATATGGATTGTTTTATTCATTGGTCCAAGAAACAGGACCTGTCATGGCGGACACTTTGACAAGAATGGCACTTGAGGTAAGAGAAAATTGTAATCATAATACATACTAAAAACAAAATTTCAGAATTTTCAGCGATCAAGACTTCATGGTTAAGAAGGATGTTAGCATATAAGCAATGATGCTGAAAGAAAGTACAGTGAAGTGGCGACACGATTAAATGCCTGCCCTGTAAAATTCATAGAATAAATATTTTAGTGCTTATTAGTACTTAAACTTTGTATTCTATCATAATGCAAAAAGCTATTTATGTATAGTATAAAATAATATACACCGATATTTTGTATGTATTTCTTTTAATTGTCTCCCAAAATTCCCTACTTCGACTATTGAAGAAGTGTAATTATTATCAACAAAAAAACATGATGAAACAATAGAGGAATGCGAAAAGATTATTCGTTATCAAGTGCCGTTGCTTCAAGAACGCGATAAATTTTGCTTTGGATTCTTGCTTGAATAATAAATGAATTTATTTCTTAGTCAAATTTAAACAAACAAAACGTCCTTGTATTAAGCCCTGGTTTTAAGTATGTTGTAATCATATTATAATAATTATCTATTTATGCAAATTGTTTATATACAACCACCAGTTGATAACTTTTGATTTATGGATGAGGAAAGTACACAATTAGAAGCATGTGTTATTGAATTTCCCGTTCATTCTTATCTACTTTTAAACAATACATACTTTGAATTAATTACATAACCGTCTGCATTGGATCACTACGGTAATAATCTTGTTTTAGAGATATTTTGGCATTATTTGGCAAAATAGATTATGAAATTAAGAAACAAAGTTAGATCTGGTAAAGATGTAATATATAAAGCTTGACCTAAGATGGGGTCTAAAATTTTACATGAGAATTCTATTACCAAGATGAAATATTTACTGTATCAATGACTTATTTTGAAACTGTCATACTGACAAGCAATTATTCAATTAGGGCAAGATACTCTAAAAATTTGCAGACTAACTGTGACACTTTGTTTGACACAATAAATTTAATAAATAAATAAATATATAAATAGTAATCCATAATTAAATGAGTTATTTACCTAATGTTCATTTTAAACCGAGTATCGCGCTTAGTTGATCTTTAAATATAAACTTATGCAAATACATTTCAAAACGAGATTTCTTGCTGGCCAGGTCCGTTTCGTACATCGCATCGTAGCCACTCCTCAAAACCATGAGGTCAGTAACTATGAATCCCGCAAATCATGTGCCCTAAGTAGACACAACAACCACAAGATGATCGCTTTCTGCATTCCACTTTTCCTCCTACTTGATGTTATTTTTAGCAGGAGCCGAAAATTCAATAACAAATATCTGCTTGGTGGAGTGGTCTAATAGAACCACGTCATGCTTGGTCGCTGTTATCCGTCTGACGGTGGAGAACGAATAGTTAAAATAAATTCGGCACCTTTCGTTCTCCACAACGGACTCAATATCGTATAATATGCATTGCTGTTTCAGGGGCCCTGTGACAAGCCCTCTATACCCATCACGCCTGCGATAGACCAAGTTGTTAATTACACCATCTTGCGCAGCGCAAATTAATTCCTCAGTCTGACCTTAGTCTACTTGATCTCAGAAAAGCAAATGTATGCCTTTTGGATAAGCCAAGGTTTTCCATGTTCTTGCAGAAAACACTATGCATTGACTTATCCATATGCCTTCTCATGAGCATATCTTGCTCAGAGATTCTGACGTGGGCTGTAAACCGGAGCAAATTGAGCTTTAACAGTGTGTGGCCGAGCTCGCTCAACGTCAAAGTCAAGACCGAGTTCATCTGCTGCTCTTGGCCCCGCCCTGACAAGAAGCAACAGGGTATCTGAACTTTGGATGATCTTACAGGCTATACTCAAGATTACCCTGTTGTTAAGACACTCCAAACTTAAAAGTCCTCGGCCTCCCAGGTTTTGTGGAAGATATAACCTGGGAATAAACGATTCTGGATGCAAACTGCATTGTAGATGCATCATTTTTCGAGTACCTCGATCAATGTGCTTCAACTCATCTACTAACTAATGAGGAGAGCAGGATCGGAACGGCAAACATATCGCGACGCTTTCTCCGATCGGATTGCCTCGAGCGCCAGTTTTTACGTGGTATGCTCCACGGAACCACGGATAGCTAAACCGGAGCACGGTTTACCAGGGGTCAACTGTCTAGGTGATAAGGAAGTAAATCAAACTCAGTGACGGTAATCGAGCTTTATTTACAATATGTACAGGGTTTCCGAACTTAATTTACGTTAGTTTCGTCATAACATACAGTGTGGAAATTAAGTAAAGAATAAATTCAGTAACTCCGTTAGTATTTGCACTAGAAATAAAACTTAAAAAGCGTGTGGTAGGGCTAATTATAGCGCATCCGACGAACGTATACAATTTTTTTTTATCACTTTCTTGACAGTTATGACGTAATCAATATTTTTTTAATGGCAACCTATGTTTTTGATTTCAACGTTACCAAATACTGTTACATAAGACAAAAATAAATAAAAACGGCACTATATTTCAAATTAGTAAAATTTCAAAAAATTAATAGAGTTGTCTAATTTTATCAGAATTTAAGAAAAAAACCATAAAAATCCAAACAAAACAAAGTTCCCAAAAGCAATCAATCAGAAAAAAAAAGAAAATAACCCTACATTTCAAAGTAGGGCTAACAAATTAACAAAATTAACAAAAAAGCTATTGATGTGAGAGTTATAAATTAAAGATATTACACCAAATGTACAAACTGATGACCCTGCATCATCTGACAAAATCCAAGACGATCATAACAACAAGTTTTGAATGGTTTGGAGAGTTCTTAAACTGCACTCATTCTATGCCTCCATTCTATTGGACCTCTTCTTCCATCTTCTTGTTAACACTTCGTCCAAATAACGCCGCACCGGGCTTAGTGTGTTGGAGCACTATCCTGTTGCAACCAGATATTATTATTTAGAAGTTAATGTATTATTTAATAGAGAAAAACAGTTCAGACACAATTATTTTGTACCAATTCAGAACTTGTCGACATTGTATTGGTATTTCTATGGTTTTTTCTTAAATTTCTATAACATTAGACAGTTCTGTTAATTTTATGAAATTTTACTAATTTGAACTTTAGAGCCGTTTTAATTCATTTTTTCCTTACCTAACCTATTAAGTATTTGACAACGTTAAAAACAGAATAAAAAACTATTAAAATGTAAAATAAAAAACATAGGTTACCATTAAAAAAGAAAATATTGATGACTCATTGATGAGTCATAACTGTCAAAAAACTAACGAAAAAAAAATAGTATACATTTTTATTTATAAAATTTATTTTATAAATAATTTTAATTTATTCCTTACTTAATTTCCACACTGTATAAACGCGAGGAGCTGAGGTTAGGGCATCCTTCCCGGAGATGGTGGTGCTTCCAAGGAGGAATCCGTCCGGCTACCCCGGTACACGAACTACGTCGGGAGCCGATCGTCGGCTGAGGTGTAACTGGAGCTCCTCAGTGTGGATCGGCTTCCCCGCACGGCCGTCAGGACTAGGTCGGTTGGGGTGTTGCTTCGACCTTCTGAAGACCACGTCGGCACCGAAAGTACTCGGGTGGATCCCGTCTTGTAAGTGACGGTAAAGGAGGGTAGGAGGAGTTTCTACATTGTTTCCTTTGGGTCGGTCCTAACCTTCCTCGACTGGTTCCTTAGATGCGGGTTTGGTTACTTTCGGTTCACGGGTCACTTCCGGTTCATTGGTGACGTTGAATGACGCGGCCGATTGGGGCATTGCCGTAGTCGGGATCGAGTGGGGGTCTTATCAGAGCGCCTTCTTCCTACCGGAATAACGGTGGACCCGGACAACGCAGCGGATTTGGAATGACGGGGTCGGGAGCGCGCTTTTTTTTTCGGTGAGATTCATCCCGGTGCGACACCCAGAAGTATTTAGTAGTAGTATGTATATTTATTACCTTTACAGGTTTATAAAGTATCCGATACATTTCCTATAACTCAAATAAAATAAATATAATAATATAATAAATAAAACTAATTCAACACAATAACTAGCAGCTTTTATCCCTTCCCACTTATTGTCCCTCTTCTCCACTCAACCTTCCTCATCCATTTGATCCCTCTTCCGTCCTCATTCAAAATTTCTTCTCTACTCTCACCTCTCCCTCTCAATTCTACGCATTCCTTCATCTATTTCTCTGCACTAATTTATCTGTCATTACTCTGCCTCTCTCTCGCATTCTTTCTATCTCCGCGCCTGCATACCCGTTTCTTTCGAAATATGCTTCCCTCTCTTTCCATATCCCCTTTCCTATTTCTTTCCTTTTTTCTCTCAAACACTATTGCAAAATTCTGCACTCTCCTCTCTCTATCACTCTCTGCTCAAATCTTATTGCTCTTTTTCCTGCTTCTATTCTTATTCCATCTCTCTTTATTTCCTCCATCACTATACATCCTGGTGTCTCTCTCTCTCTACCCCTAGCACCCATTTCATATATTTTCCTTGCACCCCTTCCAATCCTTCTTGCTCTCTCCATCCCCATATTTCCGCTCCATACATCACCACGCTTTTCACCAAACTATCAAACATCATTACTCTCCTTCTAAAATCATGTCAAAATTTTCTCTCTCCTATTGCCCATACAGCTCCTATTATCTTTTTTTACTAACGCTCTCACATGTGCTGTTGCTGTGTTTCTTTCATTCATCACATAACCTAAATACTTAAATTCTTTCACTTCTTCAATTTTCTCTTTCTCCCATCTCCACTCATTTACTTTTCTCCTACCACCCCCTTTTCTGAACACCATCATCTTGGATTTCTCTACATTCACCGTCAACTTTTTCCTCCTCATATATTTCTCCATGCTTCCTATCATTTCTTTCATACCCTTCTCCTCTCTCGTTAGCACCACCAAATCATCCGCATATGCTAAAAACCACACTTTTTCTTTGCTTTTGCTTTTGCTTCTCTAAGTCTTGCTCTATAATTTTCTTTTCCTTCTTCGGTCCAAATATTCTTGACAATTTTTCTTCTAAACTCATTCACACTTCCTCTATCTTTCTCTCTTCCTTTTGTCTTCACTTCTAAAGGCATATGGTCCGACTCCATTCTTTCTCCCACCTTGAATTTCTCTATTTCATCCCATGCTTCTTCATTTACCATAAGATAATCAATAACTGTCTCCTCTCTTGATCCAATATACGTGTACTCCCCTTTCTCATCTCCCGTGCAGTTCCCATTAAGTATGTCCCACCCTCTTTCTACTAAGCTAATCACTCTCCCTTCTGCGTTTTCTGTTCCATCTTTTGTTGATCTTCCTTCTATTGTTTCTTGTTCCTCTTCTATCCGTCTTCCTTTTCCCCTAATTCTTGCATTAAAATCCCCCCTAATCACCAAAGTTCCTTCTTCTTGGTCTTTTACTCGCTCTTCTATTATTCTCTTCGTTTCCTTCATACTTCTGCTGTACACTATTACAATTCTCCATTTTCTCTGTGTACTTTTCACCGTTCTTTCCATAATCCCTCTTTCTTCTTTTGCTTCAGTTCCATTTTCTTCTTCCGGTTTCTCTTTCACCCCCATTATTATCCCACCTTTAGCTCTCCCTTTCTTGCTTTCCCTCTCTGCATATTGACATTTCCACTTAAACTCTTTCGGCATTCTCTTTTCCAATTTTTCCCACCCCTTTTCTTCCACCCACGTTTCTACCATTCCCACTACGACAAAGTCTCTCAAATACTCCCAAAATTCATTCTCTCTGTTTTTTATTCCCGCTACGTTCCAGAATAGTATTTTTATTTGCTCCTTTTCTCCTTTATCCCTATCCGTCTTCGTTTTCCCTTTTCTGCCCTGTCGTCTTTTTCTTGTGATTCGAAGTGGGAAACAGAGTGGAATCAGATCACCAACCGTTAGAAATGGAAATCGCCGGAGAAGAAATAAAAAGAAAAAAACCTAAGAAAGAAACAATTATAAAAACAATCTGGGAAGAAGAAAGCATACAAAAGTACAGAAGTGCGCTACAACATGTTGAAAGAGAAAAAGAAAAACAAAAAGACACCGAAACAAGAATGAAAGAACTCGAAAGGAGAATGAGAGAAGCGATGACAACAAAGAAAATAGAAGTAGAAGTGGGAGAAAGAATGGGAAGAAATAGATGGTGGGATAAAGAATGCCAGGAAATGAAAAGACTTGCCAGAAAGCAAATGAGAAAATGGAGAAGTGGGAAGGGATCAAGAGAAGAATACCGGAAGCAATTAAAGAAATACAAAGACACTTGTGAGAAGAAGAAGGAAGAAAAGAAAAGAGAAGAAGAAGAGGAAATTAGATCAATCAACACAGAAGAAGAAGTTTGGAAATACATAAACAGAGAACGAAAAGTGAAAAAGTGGGCAGACGAGAAGATAAGGATAGAAGAATGGAGAGAGTATTTTAAAGAATTACTAGACGGAAAGGACGAAACGGATAGAAGACAGAAGGGAGGAGGACCAAGAGAACAAGAGAAAGGGGAAGAGATTACGAAGGAAATGATTAAAAGGGGTATAGGAAGAATGAAGAAACGAAAAGCGGCGGGAGAAGATGAACTGCAAAATGAAGCGTGGATCTATGCAACAGAAGAAATAATAGAGATAATGAGGGAGATAGTAAACGACGTCTGGCAAGGAAAGGGGCTACCAAGCCAATGGAGGATGGGGCTAGTGTGTCCGATACACAAAAAAGGAACAAGAGAAAAGGTGGAGAACTACCGAGGAATAAGCCTGCTGAGCACGGCGTACAAGATCTACGCAATGATACTGGAAGATAAATTGAAGGAAGAACTAGATGAAAAAGATTTGTTACCAGATGGACAAGCGGGTTTTAGGAGAGGGAGAAGCACCATCGATAACGTGTACATCTTGAAACATCTAATAGATAAAGAACTCGATAAGAAAGGAGGGAAGATGTACGCGCTGTTTGTAGACCTGAAGGCGGCTTTTGACAGTGTAAATAGAGAGAGATTATGGGAGTACCTAAGAGAGAAAGGAATCAACGAGCAGCTGGTGAGCAGAATAGAGGAAATTTACTTAGAAACGGGAAACAAAGTAAAAGTAAACGGGAAAACAAGTAAAAGATTCTGGACAACGAAAGGAGTAAGACAAGGATGCCCACTCAGTCCCAGTCTATTCGCGGCATATATAAGCGACCTGGAAGAAAAACTAAGACTATCACAGGCAGGGGGAGTGGTGGTAGGAAAAACGAAAGTCCACTCGTTGGCATACGCCGATGATATGGTGTTAATAGCGAGAGAGGCCAAAGAAATGAAGGGAATGATAAAATGCCTAGGAAGATACCTGAAAAGAAAGAAGCTAAAGTTAAACGTGGAGAAAACAAAAATGATGATTTTTCAGAAAGGAGGCAGAAGAAAGAAAGAAGAATGGAAGTGGGAAGGAAAAGAACTAGAAAACGTAAAAGAATTTAAATACTTGGGTTACACCTTTAACGAGACTAACAACGAGAAAAGTCATATAAAGGAACTAGAAAGGAAAGCGAACAGGGTGGTAGGTCAAGTATGGGGAATAGGCGAGAGAAAATTCGGACGAGATATAAGAAGGAGAGGACTGATGTACGAAAGGCTAGTACAGAGTGTAATGATGTACGGAGCAGAAATATGGGGATGGAAGGAGCAGGAAAAGCTGGAAGCAATCCAAGCGAAGTACTGGAGATGGGTACTAGGATTGGACAGGGAAACGCCAGCATATATCGTACTAGAAGAAGTAAAGAGAGACAAGATAAGAGTGGAAGCAGGAAAAAGAGCAGTAAGATTTGAAGAGAGAATAAGAGAAAGAACGGAATGTAAGATCTTGCAAGAGTGTTGGAAAGAGATAAAGAATGGGAACATGGAAAGAGCAGGAAAAGAGAGAAGAAAATACTACGAGAGAAATGGGTATGCAGTGGAGGAGGTAGAGAGGCGAAGAAATAATGGAGTAAATGTACTAAGAGAGATAGTTGAGGTGGACCGAGACGTACAGAGGCAGGAAAGGAGAACGAGGATTAATGAGTCAAGGTATAATGGAAAGTATAGGTCACTAATCACGGAGGAATTGCCGGCATACCTGAGAAAAGAAAGCGAGAAGAACGATAAGAAAGTAATAGCAAGGTTTAGATGTGGAAACGAGGAAAGAGAAAACAAATAATGGAAAGAGAGAGACGAGAGAGTGTGCAGACTATGCAGAGAAGGAGCAGAAACAATAGAGCACATGATGAAAGAATGTGAGGAGCTGAGAGAGGAGAGAGAAGATTGGAAAGTACTGATAGGAGAAGAAGGGAAAGGACTAGGCTGGATGAAAGGAGTTTTAGACAGAAGAAAGAATGTAGAGAAAAGGGGGGAAGAGATGGGAGGAAAATGAAATTAATTTAGCTATTGGTGATGTTTATGTTTTATAGTTTTATTTAATCAGTATTCTGTTATTTAGCATTGTATGGGAATAGGAATCTTTTTCAAAGCCGAAAGGCAAGGAAATATATCTTATTATTACTCCCAAAATTCATTCTCTCTGTTTTTTATTCCCGCTACGTTCCAGAATAGTATTTTTATTTGCTCCTTTTCTCCTTTATCCCTATCCGTCTTCGTTTTCCCTTTTCTGCCCTGTCGTCTTTTTCTTGTGCTCTTATTCAAAAATTTTCTGTACCTAACTCCCCCTTTTCTTCGTCCCACGTAAGCCCTTTTCCCTCTATGCATATCTTTTTATAACCCACTTTCACCCGCTGTCCTTTTTGTCGCTCTTCTTTGGCTATCGCTCTTAATTCCTTCTGTATATATCTTTCCTTATTTGCCAGATCATCTTCTATGTATACTCTCTTTCCTTTTTTTCCTTAGTTGAGGTGGACCGAGACGTACAGAGGCAGGAAAGGAGAACGAGGATTAATGAGTCAAGGTATAATGGAAAGTATAGGTCACTAATCACGGAGGAATTGCCGGCATACCTGAGAAAAGAAAGCGAGAAGAACGATAAGAAAGTAATAGCAAGGTTTAGATGTGGAAACGAGGAAAGAGAAAACAAATACTGGAAAGAGAGAGACGAGAGAGTGTGCAGACTATGCAGAGAAGGAGCAGAAACAATAGAGCACATGATGAAAGAATGTGAGGAGCTGAGAGAGGAGAGAGAAGATTGGAAAGTACTGATAGGAGAAGAAGGGAAAGGACTAGGCTGGATGAAAGGAGTTTTAGACAGAAGAAAGAATGTAGAGAAAAGGGGGGAAGAGATGGGAGGAAAATGAAATTAATTTAGCTATTGGTGATGTTTATGTTTTATAGTTTTATTTAATCAGTATTCTGTTATTTAGCATTGTATGGGAATAGGAATCTTTTTCAAAGCCGAAAGGCAAGGAAATATATCTTATTATTACTCCCAAAATTCATTCTCTCTGTTTTTTATTCCCGCTACGTTCCAGAATAGTATTTTTATTTGCTCCTTTTCTCCTTTATCCCTATCCGTCTTCGTTTTCCCTTTTCTGCCCTGTCGTCTTTTTCTTGTGCTCTTATTCAAAAATTTTCTGTACCTAACTCCCCCTTTTCTTCGTCCCACGTAAGCCCTTTTCCCTCTATGCATATCTTTTTATAACCCACTTTCACCCGCTGTCCTTTTTGTCGCTCTTCTTTGGCTATCGCTCTTAATTCCTTCTGTATATATCTTTCCTTATTTGCCAGATCATCTTCTATGTATACTCTCTTTCCTTTTTTTTCTCTTAGTTTTTTTTTTATTTTCCATAACTTTCTTCTTTTCCCCCCAGCTCCGCCACAATCATTTTTCCTCCATTTATTTTATACATCTCTCTCACAGTCACTTCTACCTCTAATTCCACCTTCATCCATTTTTCCAGTTTCTTCTCGCTCTCGCATTCCTCTTCGTCCAATCCCGTTACTACAATATTCTTTTCTCTCTCTCTCTTTTTTCATGCTCTTCCATTTTCTCCTCCAATTTTTTCATTTTTTCTTTTAGTTCCATGTTTTCTCTTTCCCATTTTTCTTCCTTTTCACGCATCATAATTTTCAACTGTTCCAGTTCCCGGCTCATCTTCCGATTCTCTTCCTTTATCTCCCCTTCATCCTCCATAATTTTTTTCAGCATCTCTTTCATTTCCTCATCCATTGCCTTTTTAACCGGTGATCTTTCTAACTTCTTACTTTTCCTAAAGGGATTAATCCTCTCTTCCGACTCTCGTCCTTATTTTCTTTTGTAATCTTCTTCTCTCTCGCTCTCACTATAATTTTTTTTTATTCTATTTCTTTTTCACTTGTTCACGCTTTTTTATCCGCTTATCTTATCAAATACACAGAAGTATTTATTTCTTTGTTCCAGAGACCTTGTGTGACGCTTGGATGTGGCACTTGTCCACCCCAAGTACTTGTAAGTCTCTCCGGCGTTCAGATGTCTCAGAACGCTTCCATCGATGAGTTGAGCATCTTCATCGAAATACTCGCATCGTCCTCTTTTGAGACAAACCTGAGCGCATACTTCGTCAGTTCTTGCTTGCCGGAATCATACACTTTCAAATCTTCCATGTAAAAAAAGTGCGTGATCTTGTGCTTCCGGTTACCGGGTGTATCACAGCTATAACCCATGGCACCGCTTAAGGCTACGGACAGCGGCAACAGTGAGATGCAAAACAGAAGAGGACTCAAGAAACCTCCTAGGAATTCTCCTCTTCTGAATTATATTAACTCTGTCCGAACTTGGTTCCGTTGGGATGTTATCGAGAACTGAGTCTTCCAGAGTGACATCAGTTGTCTGACGCATCTCACCAATGTATCGGGTACCGCAAGACATTCCAGCAAGTAAATAATAATCAGCTCGTGAGATGTTGTGTCGAATGTCTTACGATAATCGATCCAAGTCATAGATAGGTTGCGCTTAGACTGGACGGCATCCTGCGTGACGCATCTAGCAGGTTTTCCTTGCAGCCGTCCACGCCCCTTTTATAGCCTCGCTGTTCGAAAAGTTTCGAATACACACGGTTAATAGCGTGGAATATTCGGTAGTATAGGAGTCGAGTGAAAATCTTATAGCATGCATTTAGACATGTTATTGGCCGATAGTTATGAGGGTGTGGCAAATCACCCGTTTTAGGTAGTAAAACGGTTCGCCCCTCGACAACCCACTCCGGAATGGGCCGCTCACCATTAAGCCGGAAATTAAATACCTTGGCCAGACGCTTACGCGTGCTTTAGAATTTCTTGAACCATAAGGTATTAATTCCGTGCGGGCTTGGTGCGGCAAAATTTTTGATTCTTTCAAGGGTCTCGCACATTTCTTCCGGGGTTATCGGATTGCACACCACTGGTCTTAATTGAGATTTTCTATACGAAGTTCTCAAATAGTGCAGGGGCTGGAGTGTCTTCACACAATGATTGCAACCCCTCGTATATTTCTCTCCAGAAGAGTTCGACATCCTGCACCGCCGGCAATTTCTCTATAACAGTTTGCCAGTTGGAAGAGCCTCGAATGATTTGTCTTGAACTTGTTGTTCTCGACCTACCTCCGCCTACTCCTTACCAGGGACTTTCTTGCAGCCACAAGACTGCCAACTCTATCCATGAAGTGGTGATTTTCAACAACAATCACCGCTGCATTCAGTGTATGATTGGTCCGGCGAAAATGTCGCGCGATGCGCCGGATTTTTGGCGTGAAGTGTTTCATCAGTTTGATGAATTCTATTACACACTGAATTTGAGAAATATCTGGCCTAGCGGTTCCTATCTTCTTGTTTATCTTTTCAACGCGACATTCGAATTTCCTCTCAGCCACAGTGGGACCGAAGAAGAAAGACTTGCCGCCTATCGATAAACCAACTCGTTCAGGAGCAGGATGTCTGCATTGCCAGGGAGGTTCCTATCGAGTAATTCGTTCGCTGCAACTACATGATTGGCTTTGGGTGGCGGAAATTTACCGGAACAGCGTGGCGGATCTCCGGATCTGTGAATTGAATGCGACGAAGCTGGGCCATATATAGTAGCCTCAAGCTTAAATTGTCACGGGGTTGGGAGGGGAAATTATGCAGGGCCAACTTATTTATGAACGTCCTAAACTGGTTCTGAAATAAACATTCTACTCTTGATCGACTTTTCGGCGAAGATGTAAAGGAATGGTGACAGGACCGTATTGCCAAAAATGTAAATTGAGTTGATCACTTCCCTCAGTACGTGTAACAAATTCATATTTTACTGTTCAACTTTAGAATACATTAAAAGTGCAAGCCTTAGAAAACATATTCTGGACCAAATAAATAAAAACAAATACCTTACTTTAGCTAGTAATAATTCATAACAAAATATTAAATACGTGACTGAAGAACGGTGTGTGCCGCCGTACAGAAACCCCGTCTTGCAATCGAGTCGACCAGTTGCAACAAGACAATCAAAACCGGTTAGAGTCCATATGATATCGGTTACGACTTACTTGTTCCGCAATGTCTCGATTCCGATAAAAAATTCGATAAAAAATTCGTGACAATTTAAGGTTGAGGCTACTATACTCGCGGAGTTTTTGTGGTACAAAAAAGTGATACTGCGGGTGTTTCTCACCCGCACAAAACATGCATCCTTGTTATGTAACCCCTTTACCGCGGCTCGCTCGTCTCGTAGCAGTCGAGCAAGTCATCCCTTAGTGTGTTGGTCCAATCAAAGCGTCCATGGGCATTGCAAGAGTCGTCAACGGGTGAATTGTTTTCCCTGTTGAGGTAGCAACAACAGTCTAGTTCCAATTTCTTGTTAGACAAAAGGAACCCCGGCCGGTACTGGGGTCAAGATGGTTTGACCTCGAATGTGCGTCAAGAGCTACCGGTCCGATTTGCACTACTCGCCAAGACCAAAGTTGTTATGTGGCCTGCCTGTCTGCAATTTATTATTATTATTATACGAGTTCCTGTGTAAAGTGGACGCTTTCATGCCCGAGTGTCGCAAAGCGCCCAATTTAAACAGGAACGAGTGTAATACCCCGTTTTATCGTTTGACACAACCTCGGCAAGCCTTTAAATTGCTTAAAATCCGTAAAAATAGTGTGACATTTATCTGAAATTTTCGTTACTTCATGACGAGATGTTTACACAAGCGAAAATTGGAATATTCTGACAGTGCAGTTTCGAGAACGATAAAAATACGAATGACAACATCGTAAAAGCGTAATTGTTTGGATTATTGCTACGACAATAATAGTTGTTTGTATTTAATTAACTTCTTCTTATATAGACCGCTTAAAAAATACCATTGAAATTATTATACTAGTATCGCAGGTTTTTCATTTATGATATTCTTTTTCTTTCGATGGATCTCTGATCTACTCTATTGTATTTTTAATTGTATTTTCAACCGTAGAAATGTAGACACAGCCTACACGACCTTTTTTATATTTATGAACACGGCTAACAGAAAAGGACGATAAAACGCATCTCGCTAAAAGATGAAGAAAGACTGATGCTCAAAAGACAAAAAAATGCGGACGCTTGAATTTTGAAGGGCACTAGACCGAAAACGGCCTCAATTTACTCACTGATCGTTGCACTACGTTTTTTATTATGACTGACGCACCTTACTATCGGGTCCAGGATGTACTGTCTCGATAAGACTCCAGAACAAGGGCGCGATGGATATTGATATTGGTTCCGCCGATGTGGTGTGGATAAATCATCGGGATTTGAGGATTGAGAAGTTATAGGCCGTGAATTAAGGTAGGCTTCAATTTATTAATGTGAGATATGTGTACATCTCCTCGTAAGTAAATAATGACTGGCCTATAATTCTTTTTAAATGAAATTTCATTGATTCCCAAATACCGCCCACGTGTGGGGAACGAAGCTGTATAAAATACCAAACAGAATTGTTCTCAGCTCAATTAGTAATGAACTTTATAACTTGTTGATGAATAAATCTCAACCTTTTAAAGGCTATAAATGATTATTAAAGTAGGTCCGGCGTAGTCGACGCCACAATTGCAAAATGGCCTTACGGGATTTACTCTTGCATCAGGTAAATCTCCCATAATCTTTTCATACGTGAGTGGGTTCACGCGTCTACAAAGTTTAGATAGAGGCAATACAATTATCTAGCGTCCAGCGTGTAACTGATGCAAGTGTTCTCGTTCGACAATTAATTTTGTAATATGAACCTTTTTTTGGTATGAGAAGGGAAAATTTTTATGGTGTAAAATGTTTGCATTTACCAATTTGCCGTCTACTCTTATAATTCAATTTTCATATAATTTTATTAGTGAGACAGATTTAGGCATAGCTTTATTTTTAGGAGACAGTTGTATTAATCGGGAAATGATTACCCAGTGAACACATGACTTAAAAATTACGTCACACGTAGATCATATGTGTGTAATACAATTTTACGTTAATTTGATATAAAACTGATTCTTTCCATGATCTCAGTGTGATGTCATGTTGTTTTATATCACTGTGACATCATATTGACATGAAATTATGATATGATGTCATTGAATGACTTACATGTTACATACATCATATGTAATATTTATATCATATCGTGACGTAACATAAGTCATTATTTTATGTAAAGCTGACATAACAAATCTGTCATAGTGTTATATAAGTTATAAGTCTTTCGCTTACGTAAAAGTGACATCACAAATCTGTCATAGTGTTATATAAGATATAAGTCTTTTGCTTATGTAAAACTGACATGACAAATGTGTCATAGTGTTACATAAGTTATAAGTCTTTTTCTTACGTAAAATTGACATCACAAATCTGTCATAGTGTTATATAAATTATAAGTCTTTTGCTTACGTAAAACTGACATCACAAATCTGTCATAGTGTTACATAAGTTATAAATCTTTTTCTTACATAAAGCTGATATAACAAATCTCTCGTAGTATTACATAAGCTATACGTTTTTCTTTTACATAAAATTGACATAACAAAAACATCATACGGATATGTAAACTACATCAGATCACTACGTTTTTTTTATTATGTATGAATATGTATTAGATAAGTCACAGTTTTATGTTCACTCAATAATTAACTTATTATTGTAATAAAATATAATTAAATTGCAATTTTCCAACCAAACGAACGACAAATTACCAATCTATAAGTTAAATTCGTCAGAAACAAGGTAAAAAAGTCAACGAATCCTTGTGTTACACTTTAGCAACCTTGTTTCAGCACAAAATCTCTTTAATCAAAAAAAAAAAATCCTTAATCTACGAAAAGACTAGGATAGAATACCAACGATTTGTTGAAGTTCCGCCGACACTCGCTGGATAGCGCCACGCGTTGTACTTCACTAACGCTTCGCCTTCGGCTCTATATAAAAGAGTATTTTCGCACGCCAGAAGACGGGAAGAACCAGTAGGAACATGATTGTGCTTGTTTCTTTTTATTTGCTTTTAGTAACTGCTCGCTGCTTGCACTTGTGCCCCCTCGTGAAAGCTCGGGGACCCCTTCCAACAGTCAAAATAATGGGTAAAGGGGTGAAGTAAATTGTTAATTATAATTGAAATAATCAATTCCGAATATTAGAGCAAAAACTTTTGATAGTTGATACAAAATAGTTTAATCAATTAAATATTAATGTCAGCTCTATTACAAATCCATCATATTAATGATATTTGTTTGATGTAAAAATGACGTCATTACTAGGTCATATTCAGGTAACATTTACGTAACCAACTTGATGTCATCATTCCATCATTATTATGTCATACTGACTTTGTTGAGTTTCAATGATATCACATAGACGTCATATGAATGTCATTTTTATTATACAAATCCATCATTTTACTGATATTTCTTTGATGTAAAAATGACGTAATTACTAAGTCATATTCACGTAACATTGACGAAAACACTTTGACGTCATGATTACATCATTATTGTCACCTTGATATCAACAAGGTCAGGATGATGTCAAGTACACGTCATATTTATGTCATATTTATTACGTCAGAGCCTGACGTAAAAAAGTGTGAAATAATGACTCTTCTATGACTCAGGTGTGACTTATATCTTACGTAAATTGAGACGTAGCATGATGTCATTCTGACATAATTTTTACGTCAACGTGTTCACTGGGTATTGTACTAATTTTACAAGAACATTATGACTGAGTTTACTTCCTTCACAGATTCTCACCTTAAAATCGAAACCAGCAGGCAATAACGTCGATTAATTAAAAAAAAAATGAATCTTTTAACAGAAATTCAGAGGATTGGTTATTAATAATGCTTTTGTGCATACAATGCGAAGTCGTTCATCCGTTTCAGAAATATTTATGATTACTTTTATATTATCCGAATGTTCGGTTTCGTTCTGCCACTGAAATGTTTATTTATCAATTATTTATTATCAATTTATTGTTTAGTACTACAACATCGAGCAATAATGTCGGCGGGATTATAATTTTATGGTACATGCGTACAATTGCCAATTTTCGTGAGTGTTTGAATTTTGGACACATGTGGTCCAAGTGTTTGGAGAGGCTGCTAACCAGCTTAATACAATAATTGGAATCGGTTTAGAAGATTTAGCAGTGAGCAAATGAACACAAAAAGTACCCGTTTTTATTATAAGACTTGACAAATATACAAACTATTGTTTAGATCTGAAAAAATTATCCCATTGATTTCCTAACTGATCTAATTTGGTTGTCCATATCTTTTGAAGTTTTATTTTTGCTACTGCAACAACTGATTCAATTAATCCCAATGGGTCCCAAGTAGCACATTACATTGGCTAAAGCTTGTTTTTATATTGGCTCATTATCGATTCATTTCCATTGGCATTTCGACGTATCACCGATATTGGTACAATATTTGTTTTTACAATATTGTAAACCAACATTGTGCCAATATAAAAATACTTCCTTTAGCCATTGATGAAATTGTCTATATTGGCCTTATATCTTCTTTTACAATATTGTAATACAATATGGGTCCAATACGTTTTTCTTGTCGCTTTTGGTATATTGTTTTTTACGAGATTCAGCCAATATTGTATTATGCCAACATTTTTCTTTAGGTGTGGCTCATTTTCTTCAAATTTTGTGTTTTTAGTCTTTTGCAACTTTCATTGCAGTATTCGATGATTTATACTGATAAAATTTCATGACATTGTGCAAAGTTTCTTTAAAGGGATGTTTCTTTTTAAATCAAAAATGACTTATAATTAATTCAGATATACATCAAAATTATTTTTGAATTTTAATATAATAAGAAAACTTTCCTTTCGAATTAACTAATTAATTTATTTATGTCATATATTACTAATATTTAGAAAATATTGCATCTTTTTTGAATATTAGTTATATTAAAAGAATGTGAAAGCATTACTTATATTTTATTGTAGATATTTGCTTACTATTTTTTTCTATGCTGGAAACAATATCTTGCGTTGTATAATGAATGGCCCTTTTTCCACGCTATAAGCGCTGACGCTGAAACATTGCCCCCGGGTCAAAAAGCCGCGCATCTCTGTCATTTTTAGTGGTACGTAATTTACGGTACGAACCGAATTAACAGATTCGACAGATTTCTTCAATTCAACAAATGTCTGAAGTGCGAGAAAATGCTTCATCGAGAATCGGTTGTTGTGTTGTTGGCTGTCCTAATAAATACTATAATAATATATAACCGTCTGTAAAATTTTACACCACGAAAGACAGCAGATTTGGATAAAATTTGCATTTAGATTTTGTGCAAACTTCTAATCAGAGATCAGCATTTTATAGTTTGTTGCACAGCCATTTCTTTTTTATTAATGATACTTAAGAATTTAGACAAATTTAATGTTGCAAATATGACGTTTATTTGTTTTACCACTAAAAATGCCAGAAAGGCCGTTGAAGGCACTGTAAAACACGCGGAATTTAAAATGTGCACACCGCCTGTAGTTTAACATTATAGTGAATACTGATTAGGGTAGCTTAAGGATTTACATATTTGTAAATGTTTATAATAAACATTCCTTCGACATGCGAGAAAGCCGGTCAGTTTCTTGTGACCTTGTAGCTTTTTCCGAGTACCTGCACAAGCCCTTGTCAGTCTTTTACGGTCCATGAAGCGATAAACAAGTTTGTTGTCACCCCTCTCAGTCCGTTGTCCGGGAGTGTGCAGAAAGTACGGTAATAGTAGTTATTGATTTTATTTTTTGTACTATTGATTTTTTTACTTTTAGCTGTATTTTCTACTTACTGAGTAGAGAGAATACTCACAAAACCATTTATATAATTATGGCTAAATCGGAAATTCCCCATGAGGCCGTTCTATATTCCGGACAAGGTCGAACAAAATAAATTTTTCTCGTATGAAATTATATGAAGTGGTTATGGGTAAGAGAATATATTTTATTATATTATATATGGTTTAATGTGGTTTGAATTGATTTAGAGGCGACAAGAAAACGTGAAAAGAATGCCACCAATGAGGAAATGAAAAAAATCATAGGATTGTACATAATTAATTATTCATAATATGAATCTGTTTATTTATTAATTTTATTTACTATTAACTTTTGTCTTTAACTTTATCTATGGATTAATTCCTCTTATTTTTTGAGAAAATGGTGTTTGAAAGAGAATTTGTAAACTTTAAGTTTATCAGTTGCATGGAATAAATGGACATAAAAGATTAATAAGTAAAATCTAGTAGTTCTTGCCGTATATATAATATATATTATTTATTGATACTTCAAATAAGGTACGTTACGTTACGTTAAATTTTATGTTTTAGAAGCAGTTAAGACTAACTTCAAGTTGACTAACAATGAGTTGGAAATAACCGTTGGGGATCGCGACGGTGGAAGAACTAAGAGAGTCTCAGGCTTGTATTTATTTATTATTATCAAACATTAACAAAACTTTTTTTACAGAAAATAAATCACTAAATAATGAAGCAATATACATGAGTATGTACACACGAGTATGTAATATAAATTTTTTATTAATTATAAGTTTACAATAAATTACGATCTTATTCTTATTTCTTGTTTAATTTTAAGTTTAAAGGTTTCATCTTAAATGGATCAACGTCAAGATTGGTTTTAGATAATATTGCCCTTGATTATATTATACCTTTTAGTATTTTTTTGGTATTTTCTAACTAGTTCGGACACTAGTCTATTGTAAAATATTTTAAATTGGTAGTAAATTAGAATTATAAATAATAATTATAGTAATACATACAGGCTGTCCCATTTAAAA
Source organism: Diaperis boleti (assembly GCA_963583935.1). Classification (NCBI taxonomy): domain Eukaryota; kingdom Metazoa; phylum Arthropoda; class Insecta; order Coleoptera; family Tenebrionidae; genus Diaperis; species Diaperis boleti. The sequence goes on along the minus strand of OY757247.1, from coordinate 21,239,346 downwards.
CTCCCCAGTCCAGATTTCTCCGAATTGATTATTGTGATTGAAAAATCCTCGAACACGTCGATTTTGTTTGCCAGGGGCACATCTTCTCAGGTTCCTTTCAAGTTCCGGCATTTCACCCTCTTCGCGAGGGGGCTGTTAGCCCCAAAATCTTAAATGGCACTATGGGTCGAGTGATACCTCATTTGAAAGGTATTGGAGACCTCTTTACAACTAACCATTTACTTTTTAATATTTTGGTGTTTTGACCGCAAAAAAACGATAATTTTCTATTTTCAAGATAATCCACATCTTCTGATGCTGTATTATACAGCAACCACAAAGACAAACATGTTATTGCTGAAATTAGGCTTATTGAAATTGTAGCATCACGAACAGTTTTGAAAATCGTCTGTATTTTTGCACGGAAATGAATGGTGGCCATATCCAACATTTATTACGTTAATTAGATCATTTTATTGAAAAATAATCGTGTCGCATACTCTACATTCAGTTTTAACTCCTTCGCGCTATTTAGCAATCAAAATCAACAACCTAATGACCCAAAAATTTCAATAAATTTAATTTCAAAATTACATGTTGGTCTTTGTGGTTTCTGTGGGACATATCATGAGAAAATGTGCATTATCTTGAAAATTAGAAATTATTGTTTTTACGGTCAAAACTGCAAGATATTAAAAAGTAAGTGGTTAGTTGTAGAGAGGCCTCCAATACCTTTCAAATGAGGCATCACTCGACCCATAGTAGTGCCATTTAAGATTTTGGGGCTAACAGCCCCCTCGCGAAGAGGGCGAAATGCCGGGAGTTGAAAGGAACCTGAAAGGATGTGCCCCTGATGGCAAACAAAATCGACCTGTCCGAGGATTTTTCAATCACAATAATCAATTCGTAGAAATCTGGACTGGGGAGTTTTAAATGGGACAGCCTGTATATACAGTTGTATCACGATGATGAGCTAAATATACATTACATTTTTATTCAGTTTGCATCGGATTAGATTATTATACAAATATTGAGTTATTGAATCAACATTAGCATACCTTGTTGGAAAAAGATTGCTATATGTTGTTGGACCATGGTTGGTATACGTTGTTGGACCATGATTGATATACGTTGTTGGGCCATGATTGGTAAACGTCATTGGACCATGATTCATATACGTTGTTGGGCCATGATTGGTATACGTCATTGGGCCATGATTGAAATACGTTGTAGGACCAATATTGCGAAATGTCCACATTATATAATGGCCCAATGTAGAGAAACAAGTTTGGGCCAATATATCCTCGAGAATGGCCCAATATTGGCTCAATATTGTTGTGCTGCCTGTGTGCTGTTAATGATAATACTGTAACGTGGACCCGAGATGACTCATCACTGTAACGGCGTCATCAATTACTAGAATGTACTGGAATGTATTACAACGTACTCGAGGTAGTATGACATCATCTTTTGGAATATCCGGTACAGATCTAGAGCGCCATGGAACATCTGGAGCGTCTAGAAGCATTTAGGCGCCGGTATATTTATTAGAGGACGTTCCAGGGAAAACCAGTCTAGTGAGTCAGTCGTCTCATCGAGGTCGAAGGTTAGTGGGTCGAGTCAGACAGTTGCTTTTATCTATCCGGAGTGCCATGTGATGTGTAAATAAATAATACGAGACGTGCCGGTGAAGTAGTAAATTGTAAATAGTGTAAATAATGTAAAATAGTATAATATTAAAAGTATAAATAATTTGTACATTGTGTTCAAATAAATAAATAAATGGAACCCTGAAACGCTACAATACGACTCTTTTTGTCTTGAAGTACAGTTCCAGATAATTCATAATATTTCTTCTTTATCTAAATTAATTTCAGAAGTATTTAAAAGTGAATTTGGTAACAATGAATTGCCATTTGATGCTCATTTTCGTTGTGCCAAACATTTTGAAATTTTTGTTTTGAGCTTTAATGCATTTTCCGTTTTATCGCTGCCTACTTAACAAATCGTTGACATAATATGTACATGTTTTTGATAATGTGATTGTAGGTTTTTGGCAAGTTGTGTTTTTCATCAATCCGTAATTGATCCACTGTGCTAAATAAGGAGCTTACGATACACCGAACATTACAGTTTTAAGTCTGTATTTCTGAATTCTCATCAAACCACCAGACAAATCTTTGATAATCATAACTTGAGGATGTACTTGCACTTGCCGATACATTTGTGAAAGCGACTTTATGTTCTCTAAAACGTAGAAGAATAGAATACAAATCTGGATTTTTGGACCTACTAATAACATGTTCTTTAAACTTCTTTAATTTGATGTTTTGGCTGACGCATCAAATACAACACGTAACTGAGATGTTGTACTGCTTCCTTTAGTTATACCATGATGAGGTAAGTAAGAACTGGAAGGATTATCGAGCTTATATGAAGGAACTTGTTGAGTATGTCCTTTTTAGAAGTAATCCGTAATTACTTCCGTATAAGCCGTATTAAAACTTTCTTCCTTTCCAAATTTACATTTGACTGATTTATGGTACCCCCTTGAGGGGTACCTAAATTAGGGATTACCTGCTTAAATGGTAAAGGCATCACGTATTTGCCAGTTTTCGAACGTTTATGACCGTGATCTTATACACACTTCCAAATTCACATAATTCACTAGTGTGAATCAGAAATATTAACACATGCGCAGGCTGTCAACCTTGTCGACTGTCGTTAGATTTAGACAGCTACCAAAAGAACAAAACAATCAGCTCAAATTTTGAGCTGATTAATTTGGTCTTGAAGAACTGTCAAAAACAACTATTGTTTATTAATAATACGACAATCTAACGACAGTAGACAGGATGCCAAAATGTTAATAAGTCTGATTCACAGCAGTAAGTTATGTAAATTTTGGAAGTGTCTACAGAATCACGCTGTCCCAGTATTTTTTGCTTTTGGTGGTGCCATAAATACCATATAATAATAATCAGCATCACTGATTGACGTACAGAAAATACTCAGTCAATATTAATATAAAACAACAAATTAATTAGCTATATTTTTTATTTGAACATTACTGCATGCATAATAACAAAGTCTTAAAATTTTATGAATTGTTCTTCACAGTGTCCAAGAGGATTTAATAGAATAGAGGAACCATCAGCCACATTTAAGCGTGTAATGTAAAAGTCGTTCAGCACATGCTGCTCTCTGTGAGTGAGAAACATAAGCAATGATTTAGATTGAGCAGTTATACAGCGTTCTGTAATACTTTTTTCCGATTACTAACCTATCGCAATTTGTAATACAATACAGAGATACAATACAATTGATTACGTGGTCTACGCAAAGAAAGTAATCTGATATGCATTTCGATAACTTTTAATGTTGTCAGTTGTAGCCGAAAAATGTGTACCTACTTCTCAATTACTGCTTAATTCCAAAATGTATCTTGATTTTATTACGTTGTTGAAATTTTTTTTGTTAACGCATTGAGCCCCGGGTTGCATCAACGCGATGCCACGGTTTTCGGGCAGTGTAGGAGGGCGAGTACACGATTATATGCCATTGCTTTCATGCTATTTCAATGGAGAACGGAAGGTAGCCGTCCGGGGGACTAACATAAATATGCTCGTGGTACGATAATTTTTTGTACAGTCTAATTTTTACAGCAGTTTTAATAACAAATAAAGCTGACCACACGTACTCCTTTTAGAAGTTTTGTACTTTTATTTTATGACCTGTACTCCGGAGGAAATGTACTGCAAATGTACTTCCCTCTTATTTGAATGTACTACCTGTACTCCCTTTTCTTTGGGTCTTTAATTTTTCGGCAGGCATCTTCGATCTGTTTCGTTTCTACTAGCAAGGTTCAAACGCATATAGGCATGGCCGTACCTAATTTGAGACGCTCATTCATTTCTCGGAACGCAGAGTGCTAAGTAATCATAAATTTTGTTTTGTGTGTTTAGTTGAGCTCTCTCAGTTTCGCCAGTTTCGCATTTATGTTCGATACAAGAGTTCAACAACAGTTCCTTGAAAATTTATCCGCCACTTTATTTAATTACATAAAAAGTTACTTCAGTCAGTTTCATATTAGTCCAGGCAATGGGGGGTTTTTGTGTTTTTGATCGCAAAAGGTCGGACAGAAATAAAATTTGGTGGGATGGTGGGTGGGAGATAGGCAAAAACTTCATGAGACCAATTTTATGCAGAATTTAATGTAGAACATAAGTCCTATAACATTTTCTAATCGGAGTTACCGTTTACGAGAAAAAGGCAGAAAGGCTTCATGACGTCACGTTCGGGAGCGGTTTTTTGGGCAAAAGTGGATGAAGCTCCCCCGCAGGAGTGGGAACTCTTCGGATTTTTATTTGGATGCCTACTGGGAGTTCACAAACAAATTTTCTAAACTTTATAAATTATCTCTTCTAAAAAGTTTAATTTGCTTGGACTAGATTTTCATCGGCACATATCTCGAGAACGATTCAACCCAGTACCTTTTTAAGGGGTTATTTTTGTAGGAAATTTTATCAGCTTTATTTTTTTACGGAGGAAACATAGTTTTATAGTAATAAACGAAGAACCGATAAAAGTTAGAATTTTTCGACTTTGAACCTATTTTGGAGTAGGGAAAGGCACACTTAAAAAAATATTTCTTTTGTAATATGCAACCAAAGTCGAAGTTGATCTTCCTTGTAATCCGCACTGAAAATAATTCAATAAATTTCATTAATTTATAATTATTAATAATAAATTATTGTTGTTAATTATTAATATTGAACACGCCGCTAATGAATCAAAATGAAATCTGCAACGACTTGCCTGCACACACAGTAAATTATCCCCGCGCGGTTTTACTTGCACACGCCAAAAACCAATTTAGTTTTGATTGCGGACTTGACTTTTATTGAATTTCACCGGTTTAGTTTTGATGAAATAAACAATAAAAACATATTTGAAAAAGGAACATTGAGGATTATCGAATTATCACTATAATCCAAAAATTTAAAAGTCCCAGATGGGTTGTAAACGATGACGAATGGAAATAATCTATAATACAATTCAATCAATTTTGCTAAAAGTTCACAGGACATATTCCTCAAATCAGACATAATTGTTAATTATGAATTTGTTAATTATTAATAATTCATTGTTGTTATTATTGTTAATAATGTTAATATTGAACACGTCTCTAATGAATCGGAATGAAATCTGCAACGACTTGTCTCCACACACAGTGAATTATCCCCACGCTGTTTTAATTGCACATGTCAAAAATCAGAACAATTTTGATTCCAGTGGACGAGAAGTTTTAATTAACTGTACCCCGTTCTCCGTGCGGTCAATGCCATACATTTTTCCGCAATCTTTTTTTCAAATTTACAAATTTCAAAAAATCGCTCTCTAGCGGCAAAGATCTATCAAAATTTCAAGCGACAATGTTCAGAAACAAAAAAGACCGACAGGAATGTACATGCCGCAAGAGAATCTTCTGTCAGAGACCTATGAGTAAATCACGAGGGGGACCCCTTTATTGTAAAGAAATATGGACACCCAGGTCATCAATATTCATTTTTAAATTTTCCAAATAACATGGGTTGTTCGTTTGTCCCCAAAAGCAAAAGGACACGGTAATACCACAAACCAAATCCGACCCAGACATTTTAGTTCTTCTATTCTGAACGAGGCTGCAGCATCTCGCAGCCAACACTCAAGATTTGATCTCATTTAAACGTAGGAAGAAATTTGTCTCTCACTAAATGACAATCTTAAAGAAAGGATTTCCTTTTTTGATACTTCCACATAAATACGACGAATCTACAGTAAAATGTACAATTTGCCCGAGCAAAATTTTCATTGGCCATTAGTGGGAGATCAAACAAATACATTCAATGGACAAATACAATCTTAATTAATTTTGTTATTATAAAACTCTTTTGAATATCAAATGGAACGAATTTTTGTTTCTCATACCGGGGCTCAAAGTGTTAAGTTGACGGTATTATTTCCTCTAAAAATAATTTATTGTTTTGCTTTTCTTCTATGGGTTTTTCGTATGAGCTTAAGACCATAAAACTAACGATTCGAACGATGGATATACGTAACTCGTTTTCTGTTTTGTTCATTACGGTCCTGGAAAAGTTCTTAGTTAGAAAAAATAAAATTCGAGGCAATTACCATGGAAAGTCGGAAAATTAGGACAAACTGCGAAAATCATAATACATATTTGCATGCACTCTTGATGATAATTGGCGATATTAACGACATGTCATACATATTTGGTTGTTTTTTTGTCTTGTTCGTTATGCTCCGGGGATGGATATAGGTATTTTTTCAATGGGGTCGTCTCACAATTTTCAAAAAAAGCATTTCTAGAAACTAGACGAAAAAATATTATACGCCAATTTTTTTGTTTCTACGAAATCACGCATTTACAAGGTAAAAAAATCATTAATGAGAAGCGCATGAACCAATGTGAATGCCCCCCGAAATGACGTCACAAGAGGCGGTAAATGTACAGCGTTTGAAACTGCTATCCCAAATTGCGATTTTTGATACGCTCTGTTATCTTACAAAACAACTTTATGAAACAACAGAACACGTTTTAGAGCTTCATGTTACATAGTCTATGAGGTGCTATATAGTTGAATTAGTCAAATTTAATTGAGGGGGACGACCCCATTGAAAAAAATTCGGTAAGATCTGCAGAAAAATCTGGAAAGTCGCATTCTAGTCTAAATTAAAATAAAATTACATATTTGTGTTTACTTTTGTATTGTTTTGCGCTCTGCCCAAAAACAGATTTATTAAAATTTGGAAAGGGCAACGTCTGTCGGGTCAGCTAGTTACAAAATATTACTCGATGACTATTTTATCGTAGTGTTTGTACTTAATACATTATGAATATACATACCGGGTGAGTTTTACCACCGAAGCCGAATTTGGAGTTTTCAATTGAATCGCTTATTATTAAAAAGGACTAAGTCACATTTTTGACATTTTGAGTTACATATTGCTATCTACTAAAATGGTGATAAAATGAAATAAATGCCTACCCCAATAATATTTTATAATGTTGGATGGAATGTAACATTTATTTTTAAAAAGATCTAAGTCGCTCGACTTGGTTCCTTTTTGAATTGTCGATTGTAGTTGCACAATATACTATATTTAATTTCAGCAGTTTGTTTATCTGAATTTGTTATAAAATGGACAAACAGTTACTTTTTGTACGCAATCCAGATCCTGGAAAGCTTGGTCAGCAGTACGCCCACGGGTCGACTCGTTCCGCTGCTGCAGGAGCAGTACGACACTGACGCCCGACGGAGCATTTCGATTGATATTTGATTTGTCGGGTCACGTTGTACTATTAATTATACTTATTGTTTTTAATATAATCTAACAATTTATTTGTACATTTTCAACCGGAATAAAGGTTGCAAAGATACTATTTTTCTGCATGAGCAATAAAAAAGGAATAAACGCTCGACAAAAAAATAAACGTTCGGTAAAAGTAGTAAATGTTCAATAATACATAATATATTTCGATACTAGTGCGCTGAAACTGAACGGAAAACTGAACTGACCGTCTAAAAGTACCTTAAAAAATGCAGCTCCAAGTCTTTTAAAAGTTCAGTTGCTTAGTTGTGGTCGTATAATTTTTGTTATTGTTTATATCTGGACCTGCAGCGCAACGTAATTCTAGAAAGCCATTCGTTCTTTTGTGGTTTGTTATCGGAACTCCTGTGTTTACATATATCTGAACACAAACATTATAACCGCTAAGCTTATGTTTCCGACCACCAGAAGGCGCTGAGTAAAAAACAGTTATAATTGTGATTAACAGATGGCAGGAGGCGACAAAATCGGATAAAATTCGTTACGCCATCTGGGAGTGAAAATCATTTTCGTGACACGACTTTCATCATTGTATGGTTCCTCTATTGTTTACCTACTCTCTGACAGTGTTCAACGCCATGAAAAGTTTTGTTTCCAATCATGTTTCCAACCAATGTGCGTCATCCTAAAAAAGTTACTGCATTTTAATGATAACTGATAGATAACAGAGAAATGGTGTTGTTAATGATTACATACAAAAATCTTAGATTAAAATGATGATAATTAAGTAAATTCAAAAATCGGGTATTCATACTGTGTATGATCAGCTTTGTCAAACTACATGCGTTGTATGAAAAAAAATTGAATTTTTTTATTAATGATATGACTTTATTTTGCACTTTATAACTGCAGTTTTAGTCTCATCATATAATTATGATGGTTATAAAATATATAAAAATAAAAATATCTTCAAAATTCTGCAAATAACAAGCTACCGAATGTTTAAAAAAATGTCTGTCAAAATCACAATTCCATATTGGTGTGGTTCAATAAGGGCGAAACCGATCTATTGTTTCGAAGGAACTCGAAGACTCATAAACACTGACTTTCCGATATACAGAAAACAAAAGAAAATCCTCTTTTATCTATCAGTTCCAAAAATTAATGGATTATTTATATTTTGACAACTTATCATGATCCATTCTATTATTAATTGTAGAAATCCTAACCAATAAAATATAAAACCGATAATACATTTCATAATAGTACATATTATTCAATAAGCAAGTAATAGCTTACATTACTTGCAAACTGAATACTATACTTTTTCTAAGAAGATGTAATTAATTTTTAATGTAACAAACATTTGTTTTTCACGAAGTGTGTGTGACGAATATTTAAAAACATTTTGATAGTCGATGGACTTCCCAGTGAACACGTTGACGTAAAAATGATGTCAGTATGACATGCTACGTCTCAATTTACGTAAGATATAAGTCACACCTGAGTCATAGAAGAGTCATTATTTCACACTTTTTTACGTCAGGCTCTGACGTAATAAATATGACATAAATATGACGTGTATTTGACATCATCCTGACCTTATTGATATCAATATAACATAATAATGATGTAATCATGACGTCAAAGTGTTTTCGTCAATGTTACGTGAATATGACTTAGTAATTACGTAATTTTTACATCAAAGAAATCTCAGTAAAATGATGGATTTGTATAATAAAAATTACATTAATATGACGTCTATGTGATATCATCGTGACTCACCAAAGTCAGTATGACATAATAATAATGATGATGACATCAAGTTGGTTACGTAAATGTTACCTGAATATGACTTAGTAATGACGTCATTTTTACATCAAACAAATATTATTATTATGATGGATTTGTAATAGAGCTGACTTTAATATTTAATTGATTAAATTATTTTGTATCAACCATCAAAATTTTTCGATCTAATATTCGGAATTGATTATTTCAATTATAATTATCAATTTACTTCACCCCTTTACCCATTATTTTGACTGTTGGAAGGGGTCCCCGAGCTTTCACGAGAGGGCACAACTGCAAGCAGCGAGCAGTTACTAAAAGCATATAAAAAGAAATCAAACTGCACACAATAAACCGACTTGGGAACAATCATGTTCCTCCTGGTTCTAGTCGGAGAGCTAGTGAACATTTCGCGTCATTACTCGAAGTAGGTTAAAAATTTGCTAAAACGTTGCCATAGGGGTATTGAGTTGCCATTTCAAACGTTTCGACTTGAAGATAGGCAGAAAGGGGTGCAAGAACACCCCAAAGTCGTAAGGTAGCAGTCGAAATTTTCATTATCGCAAGTCGGTTCAAACTTCGTATTTTGCTTGAATCAAGGTATATAAATAACCAAACAAATTGTCAGACGAAAATTTCAGGCAGCAGGGGGTGCAAGAACACCCCAAACATGTAATATTTTTCATGAAATTTTTATTATTCGCTCCAGTCTGACAATTGAATATGTTATTCTAAAGACCTTCTTGACTGCATAATTTAATTGTCAGACAAAAATTCGGGGCAGCACACCCTATAATAAATACCTTGCAAACTTTCCTCGCGGCCGGATGCCAACGACATAAAACGCACCATATTTAAAAAAAAAACGATTGCGATTCCTATGGTTTGTTTTTAACATTTTAGAAGTGATTTAAAAAAAAGAATAAAAAATATTGATATCACGCTTAATTTTCAAAATTAAACAATTAATTTACGATATCTTTTTAACTATTCAATTTATTAAAAAATGTATACAAGCATTTACGTTGGCAATTTAATTTTCTACAAAAAGCATTTAATGACTTTTTTTGCTATCTCACCCGATTCTCGAGATATAAGCTTAAGTTTATTTTTTTGATGATATTATGATATCCGTGATTTTCAAACTAAGTTTTATTCGTAAGAAAGTGGGATTGTTATTGAGGATTAAGATTCGAATTTCAATTTAAAAAAAATATATCGTATATTGTTTACGAATAGACAAAAAAATTACATAGCTAAATAAAAAAAATGTCAAGCAGGGTGGTCTTCATCTTCAGCCGCTGTGGAACACTCATCATCAGATTTGTATTAATTTGTATCATTGGTAATGTCATCGTCATAGTATTCGTCGTCAGAAGAGTGATGTCATCACATTACCAATGATAAAAATCTGATGATGAGTGTTCCACAGCGGCTGAAGATGAAGACCACCCTGCTTGATATTTTTTTTTTATTTAGCTATGTAATTTCTTTGTCAATTCGTAAACAATATACGATAAATTTTTTTTAAATTGAAATTCGAATCTTAATCCTCAATAACAATCCCAGTTTCTTACGAATGAAACTTAGTTTGAAAATCACGGATATCATCATCAAAGAAACAGAAAAATTATACTTAAGCTTATATCTCGAGAATCGGGTGAGATGGCGAAAAAAGTCATTAAATGTTTATTATAGAAAATTAAATTGCCAACGTAAATGCTTTTATACATTTTTTAATATATTGAATAGTTAAAAAGATATCGTAAATTAATTGTTTAATTTTGAAAATTAAGCGTGATATCAATATTTTTTATTCTTTTTTTTAATCACTTCTAAAATGTGAAAAAAAAAAAACACAAACTCATCGCACCTTAGGAATCGCAATCGTTTTTTTTTTAAATATGGTGCGTTTTGTGTCGTTGGCAGCCGGCCGCGAGGAAAGTTTGCAAGGTATTTATAGGGTGTGCTGCCCTGAATTTTTGTCTGACAATTAAATTATGCAGTCAAAAAGGTCTCTAGAATAATATATTCAATTGTCAGACTGGAGCGAATAATAAAAATTTCATGAAAAATATTACATGTTTGGGGTGTTCTTGCACCCCCTGCTGCCTGAAATTTTCTTCTGACAATTTGTATGGTTATTTATATACCTTCATTCAAGCAAAATACGAAGTTTCAACCAACTTGCGATGATGAAAATTTCGACTGCTACCTTACGACTTTGGGGTGTTCTTACACCCCTTTCTGCCTATCGTCAAGTCGAAACGTTTGAAATGGCAGCTCAATACCCCTATGGCAACGTTTTAGCAAATTTTTAACCTACTTCGAGTAATGACAGAAAAATGTTCACTAGCTCTTAGACTATTCTTCCCGTCTTCTGGCGTGCGAAAATACCTTTTTATCTGGAGCCGAAGGCGAAGCGTTAGTGCAGTATAACGCGTGGCGCTATCCAGCGAGTGTCGGCGGCACTTCAACAAATGGTTGGTATTCTATCCTAGTCTTTTCGTGGATTAAGTTTTTTTTTAGATTAAAGAGATTTTGTGCTGAAACAAGGTTGCTAAAGTGTAACACAAGGATTCGTTGACTTTTTTACCTTGTTTTTGACGAATTTAACTTATAGATTGGTAATTTGTCGTTCGTTTGGTTGGAAAATTGCAATTTAATTATATTTTATTATAATAATAAGTTAATTATTGATTAAACATAAAACTGTGACTTATCTAATACATATTCATACATAATAAAAAAAATGTAGTGATCTGTAGTTTATATATCCGTATGATGTTTTTGTTATGTCAATTTTATGTAAAAGAAAAACGTATAGCTTATGTAATACTACGACAGATTTGTTATTTATTTTTTTTTTTTTTGCGTATTGACCAGAAGGAGCTCCCCGTGATTCCGACCTTCACGGGGTTTCTTGCTGGTCAGGTCCTATTCGTACATCATAGCCACTCCTCAAAACCATGAGGTAAGTAGCTATGAATCCCGTGAATCATGTGCCCTGAGCAGACGCAACGACCCCAAGATGACCGCTTTCTGCATTCCAGCCGCAAGGGTCTCTGCCGGTTTACGGCAGGCAGGAATGATTTTCAGATTGGAGACGAGCGAGTCCTTGATGCCTCCCATGCACCCAATTACCAAAACGACGAGCTTCACTGAGTAACTTGAGTACAGCCTCCTAAGTTCAAAGAGCAGGTCTTGATATTTTGTCCGCTTTTCCTCCTCCTTGACGCAGATGTTATTTTCAGCAGGAGCCGAAAGATTTGTTATTTATTATTATTATTATTATTATTATTATTATTATTATTTAAATACAATGTCCCACAGGATAAATCCCAATTAATGGACAAGGCAAAAAACAAACACTAATGACAAACACATAATTATTAATTCAATAATTAAGAGTATATCGCTCGAATCGCAGTTAATGATCTAACATCCAAATTGTCTACTTCCCTCTCTATCAGTTTGTAATTGTTAGTCATTTGGTGCAATGGTGACCACTCAAGTATATTAGTTCTAGCCGCAGCCAGTTGAAAAATATTGTGCTGTCTGTTGAAAAATGGAGGAACCCGCATGCCAATCCTGGACAACAGATCCGGACAGTCGATTTGGTTATGAATTAGTTTGTACAAAAATTGAATAGAAAGAAATGTTCGTCTTGACGATAAGGAAATCATATTTAGGCGGCCGTAGAGAGGACCATTTGGACAACCCCTAGGCGGGTAGACACCATCAATTTTATAAACAACTAATTTTGCAAAACGGCGTTGAATCTTCTCAAGAGAAGATATGTAACAATCATGATGCGGATTCCAAACAACACAAGCATATTCAAGTCGAGACCGAACATATACATTAAATAGTACAGTAAGGATGTCGGAATTTCCAAAATACCTTGCACTTCTCATCACAAAGCCCAGACATTTATAAGCAGAATTTACAATGGCTTCATAATGGTCTCTAAAAGTAAGTTCATTGTCAAACATTACACCAAGGTCTTGAAAGCGGTTTGCTCTATCAATGGGATTTCCATTAATAGCATAGCCATACAGGTAATTATTCACTTTACGACTAAATGTAACAGCACAGCATTTTCAGGGATTCAAAGACAATTTATTTTTTTCACACCAATACAGCACTCTCTCGATATTATTTTGTAATATAATACAGTCATCCAATGCATTTATTCGATGGAACAATTTTAGATCATCTGCAAAAAGAAGGTACTCAACATCAAGATGGACAGTTATGTCAGAATATACTTGCAATCAGAAATCAGAAACGCAGGAATTAAATCAGGGCCAGATGTCATATTGGCCTTTAATCTCTTCACTGCTTTTATCACTTCATCAATCGTGATATTAGATATATTCAAAACAGCAGGACTATGGTCAAAATCCATGGTATTCAAATTATTATTGGTCGTTGATGAAAATGAACTTGAAAAGTAGGCAGCAAAGCTGTCAGAAATACTCTGAGGATCTTGCAACACCTTCCCTTTAAAACCCATCACATTGGGAGTTGAATTTGACAGTGATAACCTATTGACATATGACCAGAATCTTCTTGGATTAGTTTTTAAATCGTTATTTATACTGTTAAGATAATTGTTATACGCAGTCTCCATTTCTACTTTAAGTTCAGACTTTCCAGTTCCAAACTTTTTAAACTGGTTATAGCAATCGTTACTACCTACTTTTTTAAATTTCTTCCACAACCTATATTTTTGTTTTATCCTCACAATAATGTTTTTGTTAAACCAAGGTGGATATGAACCCGATGATTTGAGTTTTTTCGGTACATATTTGAGAAATAATTCATGCAATTGCTCGTAAAAAGAAGACACTGCCAAATTAACATCCGCAATGGGTTCCAAAAAGGTCCAGTCAACAACAGCAAGTTCGGAATATAACGCATTAAAGTCAGCTTTTCTAAAGTTAAACCCATCAACATTTATTGCATAAGATTCCACTTTTCTAGATGCAGTGAAAGTAGTTTGAATTTCGAGGACAGAATGGTAAGGATCCTCAGTGACGAGAGATTCAGTTATGTCAGCTTTATGTAAGAAAAGGACTTATTACTTATGTAACACTATGACAGATTTGTTATGTCAGCTTTACATAAGCAAAAGACTTATAATTTATATAACACTATGACAGATTTGTTATGTCAGCTTTACGTAAGAAAAGGACTTATAACTTATGTAAGACTATGACAGATTTGTGTGTCAGTTTTACGTAAGCAAAAGACTTATAACTTATATAACACTATGACAGATTTGTTATGTCAGCTTTACATAAAATAATGACTTTTATGTTACGTCACGATATGATATACATATTACATATGATATATGTAACATGTAAGTCATTTAATGACATCATATGATGTCAAATTTTATGTCAATATGATGTCACAGTGATATAAAACAACATGACATCACACTGAGATCATGAAAAGAATCAGTTTTATATCAAATTGACGTAAAATTGTATTACGCACATATGATCTACATGTGACGTAATTTTTAGGTCATGTGTTCACTGTTTTTTTTTTGGCAAAAAACTTACTAATTACGATACAAACTATTGTAAGCATCTTTTATTTACTAACCCTTTCCGACTGACAAAAACCACTCTTGTTTTCAATAATTGAAAAATATCACTTATTGTTAGACCAACGTAGCAAAATTGTTCAAAATGACGACTGTTGTTATGAATACAAGCTCGGCATCCGCGAAGCAACGACTACTGACTAGCCTAATTGTTGAGTTGTTACACGGTGTTGATGGGAGTCGCATAAACAAGCTGTTACATAAACATGGCCCCAAACAAAAAAATCACACAACGTAGGTCCTTCGCGACATTTGCCGGAAAATTTCACATTTAACCACTGGTTCACAATCACAACAAAATCTTGATTTTTATACTCATTAACCGTTGCTGAGGGGCGGTGTATTTGGAGCCGGTCGTCGTTTGCACAACGGTGGAGGTGGCGAACTGGTTAGCCTAGTCTCCCGGTTTCCTGGCACAGCCTTTGAAATTGGCCTGGTATGGGCCGGCAGTTTGGACATTTTTTCGGACGGGATTTGTCACAGTCCTTGACTTGGTGCCGTCCTGCACACCTGAGGCATTTAGCCTTGGCTTTGAAACCCTGTTGGGTATGCCCCTACTTCTGGCAATTAAAGCCTTCCGCCTTTTCAACGGACGAATGGCGCAGTTGCAGAGCTCTTGATTTTCGGAACCTGCGCTCTTTGTGTTCGTCCTGTACGTACCTTATCGGACGACTTTGAGCGGTTTTTGGCTGCTCAGGCAGTACGAGTGGTCCGGCAACCTTTCTCTAGTGTATCTTTCCCCAGCGACCTGACTTTTTTAAAATTTACCCCGTGCCTGTTAAGCAACGAGGCGACCTCGACCCATCCAGTCTTGCAGTCGTCTTTGTGAAAGATCACGGGCGGTAGACTTTTATGCCGACTCCAGTGGGGGATTTGAGTGGCTGAGTTCGAATTCCCAGATGGGGTCTTCAACTCGCGCTTTGCGTCTGGTTTATCGCTTTCGTTGTCGCTCATGTTTGCGTGCTCTTTTCAAAGGACAGAAAAGTATAACAATGACAATGCTCATATGCAACTCTCAATAACAATAGTCTGTATTTATAAAAAAAAAGATTTGCTTTTACTTACAGAAAGAAGGAAAAGTCTGTAGTTGGAACAAAAAGATGTTACTTCAAAGCAAAAGGTTTTACTTTCTTGATATTCATAAAGAGTAGCATTTGCTTTAAAACTGAAGGATTTGCTTCACAAATTATGCTTCTAGTCCAGAGAAGTTTCTGTAGCAAATTATCTACTTCATTCGTTCATGGCGGATGTGGTTGTAACAAAGTTACCAAAAGTTGCGGAGTTTTTAAATACCGTCCGCGAAGCGACATTCTTACGGCGAATCGCCCACTGTGCCGTGCCCCTGCTCGCACAAATTAAATATCTAACTCGCCGAATAAAATAGTTTCCAGTGTCATAGCGGAATAATTTTTTCACTTCCGGGATCGCAAAATTACGGCGCTTCGAATGAGACTACTCCGGTGTGCCTGCGACCACCCCCAGCCGCCGCCCTTGCCGCCTCGGGTCACGCGCATTGCATCGTATCGTTGAAATGGAAGAATAAATTAGTTCGAGACATCGTACCGGGACTATTTTGGTATCCCAGTGATCAATTAGCGGCGATTTTTGCGCAGGATGCTGACGTCAATGGTCCGTCACCGACACGCTATAAAAGGCCGTACCCTTCGTTGAGATGTTTAGATCCTGGTCTCCTACCAGCTTGGGAACCAGCGCGAAGTGGAGAACGAAGAGCTGCACGCCAAAGGTAGATACCTGTCCTTGACCCGTTCACCGTCCCGCTCATCCTCTACCCCCGGACATCTGTGGTAGACTCCGTCCAGTGTCTGGTTTCCCCGCTCCTCCCCTACCCCGTTCTCGTCCTTGTACACCCCCAGCCTGCTTGCGTCGGCCCACCCGAAATCGGAGAGAGAGAGAGAGACTTTGTGTTCTTAATAAAGAGAGATAAACAACCATATTCTTGTCCCTCATCCTCCGTGTAATTCATGACGGTGTGAATAAAGAGGGACACCGGAGACGCTCCGAAATCGGAGAGAGAGAGAGAGAGACGCGTGTAGTATTGATATCAAATGTATATATTATTTTATTTAATAAACCAGTAAAATTCATCACGGCATTTTATTTTATTCCCTTCCGCCAAATTAGACAGCTGACCCCTGGTTCACCGTACTCCACTAAGCTACCCGTGGACACGTGTGGAGTATACCACAATAAAAAACTTGCGTTCGAGGCATCCGGACCGTAGAAAGCGTCAAATATTTGGCGCCCCGAGCAGGGACAGCTGTTGGTTTTGCGGAGGGAAGTAGAATAAACGATTAGAGTTCCTTCGGGTATATTACTCGCGACCGCCGACCACGTCGAAGTAGTTCCTCCGAATATTTTTCGACCGCAGACCACGTCGATCTAGTTCTTCCAGGTATTTCTCGCGACCGCCGATTTAGTTCTTTCAGGTATAATTTTTTGCGACCGCCGACCACGCCGATATAGTTCCTCCGGGTATTTCTCGCGACCGCCGACCACGTTGAGCTCGTTCCTCCAAATGTTTTTCGTGGTTACCAACCGCGTCGGTTTCGTCCCCGTGGGTAATCTTCGCTGTCACGTCGACCTCGTCCCCGTGAACATTTCGCGTGAGTTATAACCGGGAGTCGATCAAAGTAAAATGGCCGACGAAGAAGCACAAGACCGACCCGCCGGAACTGTGTCCAAAGACGATGAAGCAATGCCCTACGTTCCGGTGAAATGGGCCTACAAGGTCAAGGAAGATGACCTGGACGCGTTGCTCCTGAGGTTTGGCCTCGATCCGACCGGCAAGATGCACAGAAGAAAAGTCCGACTGGTTAATTTTCTCCGAGAAGGCCAACCACCCTCCAAGCAAGCACCACCCACGACGAATCCGACACTACCGGCCGCGTCCCCGACATCGCATGCCGCGTCGCGACCATCGACGCCGACACCTTCGGTGGTAGCAGCTCCGACGGTAACGCCAACCAGATCACCGGCCATCACGATTCCGTAACAGCCCTCCCCCAGCAAGCCGTTGAAGGTGTAGAAGTGGCGGATTTCCTTCAGCGGAAACGGGGACCCAGCCACCTTCCTCGAGAAGCTGGAAGAAAGGTGTGCCTCCGAAAGTATCTCGCCGGACCGACTGTTACTCCACCTACCGGAACTTCTTCACGGAGAACCCGCGGCGTGGCTTCGCAATAACCGTGCCGCCTCGACTGACTGGAACGACTTTGTCGCCGATTTCCGTCTTTTCTACTTTCCAGTGACCTACCAAGAAGACCTGGAGGTAGAGATCAGCCGCAGACAACAACGGCCAAATGAACCGACAGCCGCCTACATTACCGCACTACAAACCCTCATGCGACGTCATGGGAGCATGAGTCCGGAACAGCAGCTGTCATTGTTATACCGGAACCTGTTACCGGAGTATCGGCTGAAGTTAAAACAGGCCGATATGAGTGATTTCACGACGTTCGCAAGAGCAGTCCGGGATCTGGAAATTCTGCTCGGGGAGCTAGGAGGGACGACGTCACGCTCACAGGAATCCCCGCAGTAGCCGATACCCAGTCGGTTGCTCCTCTACCATCGGCCGAGAAACACCCAGCATCAACTCCGTCGACAGTTCGACCGCCGCGCAGCGAACACCCCAACCCGTTGAAACCGCCGACCACCACGCCACCAAATCGAAAAGAAATTCCGGTGTGCTGGAGGTGTGGCCAGACTGGACATTTCCGGACAGAATGCACCGGAATTCCCCGGATGTTCTGTTCCCGCTGCAAGAGAGAGGGCGTACTTTCCAGACATTACCCCTGCCAGCCATTAAACACGAGAGAGGAACTAGCGCAGTCTCTGCAACCGGACCCGCCACCCACGTCGGCCAGCCACACCGACAACCGACCACACGTTTATATCACTGCCTTGGGAAGAACGTACCCGCCCTCATCGACACCGGAGCTGCGAGTTCGTTCATACGAGACCGCCTGAACGAGCAGTGCCGCCAGAAGCTCCGCCGGATTCCACCAACAGTCAGCTCCGCCCGCATGGCCAATGGACAGGTGACCACCATCTCTGAGACTTATCAGGTTCCCCTGGCATTGGGGAAGATTAAGCTCACCGAGAGGCTCCATTACCTGCCCCAGCTTGCGTCGGATCTTCTCCTGGGGATGGACATTTTGGGTTGACACGGGTTTGCCATCGACCTATCCACCGGAACCGGAACTCTCTTCAGGAGCAACCCTTACTAAACCCAGACGACACCACGCCATGCCACCCAATCGCGTCAACGCCATTGTGCCTCTCCAAGGACGAAGATTACCGCCTTCAGGAGTTCCTCAGCAGGGAGAGGTTCAAATCTACAGCGATCAAGGGAACCCCACCGCTAACTAAGGGCAGCCTCCTCAACCCGGTCCCGATCAAACAAGGACATCGACCGAGAAATCGCGCCACGCAGAGGACTGCCCATCCGGAGGCCAACAAAGTGCTCGGAATCGTCCGGTCGTCCAACACTCAACAAAACCTTCAGTCAAGAGGAAAAGTAGAGTGTATCGGAGCGGGTCCGCCGTCGAATCCGCCGCCAACTCCGCGACTGAGTTTGCGACCGACACCGCCGCCACTTCCGCTCGACCCGCGTGCCGGGAAGATACTTCAGAGCTGGTAGGCATTCATCCCATTCGCGATTCCACCATGCCGACCGCCGTGCTGCAACTTCACCGCGCACCAAGAAGACAATCCGACCATACTCCCGCCACCCAACGACGACACAACCGGCACAAGTGGAACAACGCCGAGAGACGGGGCTGTGAGCCGTTCCGGCTTCCAAACCCGCAGGAATTCTTGGAATTGGCGCTGTGGCCTTCCCGGTCACCGACGGGACCTTTGCCAATCTCAACCCATCAGGTTTGGTTCCCGGTGTGAAGAAGTCGGACTGTTATCCCAAACCTGCCCCTGTCGCTCACCCATACCACCCACTCCAACCAGGAAGTGTACCACATTTCCCCGCCACCAGCGCCGACTATAATCACTGCTGACACCGCCGGCGTTTACCAGAATTTTTTTATTTTCAATTTTGTAAATACGTTTTTGGAAGGAGAACAAACGCCGGCATCGTCCAGAAGGAACCAAAAAGTAGCGACACGAGGCGTCGCTCCTTTTTACCGAAGAAGGAAGGGAATGTAACAAAGTTACCGAAATTTGCGGAGTTTTTAAATACCGTCCGCGAGGCGACATTCTTACGGCGAATCGCCCACTGCGCCGACTTGCTATTTAATCAAGGCCGTGCCCCTGCTCGCACAAATTAAATATCTAACTCGCCGAATAAAATTGTTTCCAGTGTCACAGCGGAATAATTTTTTCACTTCCGGGATCGCAAAATTAGGGCGCTTCGAATGAGACTAGTCCGGTGTGCCTGCGACCGCCCCCAGCCGCCGCCCTTGCCGACTCGGGTCACACGCATTGCATCGTATCGTTGAAATGGAAGAATAAATTAGTTCGAGACATCGTACCGGGACTATTTTGGTATCCCAGTGATCAATTAGCGGCGATTTTTGCGCAGGATGCTGACGTCAATGGTCGGTCACCGACACGCTATAAAAGGCCGTACCCTTCACTGAAATGGTGAGATCCTGGTCTCCTACCAGCTTGGGAACAAGCGCGAAGTGGAGAACGAAGAGCTGCAAGCCGAAGGTAGATACCTGTCCCTGACTCGTTCACCGTCCCACTCATCCCCTACCCCCGGACATCTGTGGTGGATTCCGCCCAGTGTCTGGTTTCCTCGCTTCCCCCTACCCCCGGACATTTGTGGTGGTTTCCGTTCAGTGTCTGGTGTCCCCGCTTCTCCTCTCCCCTCTTGACATCTGTGGTGGACTTTGTCCAGTGTCTGGTTTCCCCGCTCCTCCCCTACCCCGCTCTCGTCCCTGTACACCCCAGCCTGTTTGCGTCGGCCCACTCAAAATCGGAGAGAGAGAGAAAGAGAGAGACTTTGTGTTCTTAATAAAGAGAGTTAAACAACCCTATTCTTGTCCCTCATCCTCCGGGTAATGAGGTAGTATACTAAAAAATAAAGTTTTTGGAAAATACAATAATCATAAACCTCATTGAAATGTATATGGTTTAGCGCTATTATGGTAAAATTATACTTACTGAAAATGCAAAAAAAATTGAATTGAAATTGGTGTCATTTTTTATGAGAGAACTGTACTAGTTTAAAATACGTCATTAGTGGCCGGCATATGAATTAAGTGAGGACCTACGCCTTTCTATTTCTCACTCTCACTCATTTTATAAGTAATTGTTTCCTTTTCGCTCTTACTCCCTCCATGCTCGGAAACTAATGACGTAGAAATTCGCCCGCGAAACAGTTTTTCATTTATTTCATGAAAACGGTTATGATTTGAGTAAAACGAAAACATAGGAGTACTCTATCTTAAGCAGTTTTATTTATAAAAAAAATTTCAAAATTTTGTATACTACTCCATTCATGACGGTGTAAATAAAGACGGGCACCGGAGACGCTCCGAAATCGGAGAAAGAGAGAGACGCGTGTAGTTTTAATGTCGAATGTATATATTATTTTATTTAATAAACCAGTAAAATTCATCGCGGCGTTTTGTTTTATTCCCTTTTGCGCCAAATTAAACAGCTGACCCCTGGTTCACCGTACTCCACTAAACTACCCGTGGACACGTGTGGAGCATACCACAATAAAAAAACTGGCGCTCGAGGCATCCGGACCGTAGAAAGCGTCACATGGTGCACGTTTGCGCTAAAAAAGTGTATAAAGAAAGACGTACTCCACGTGAATGCAATTTTCGAACCCTCCCCCTTAGTTTGACGAAATAAATGTACAATGGCTAGCCGACTACTTAATTGAATTTGGAACCCCGAGGTGCTGCGCCTTCGCGAGTGCAAAAAATTAAAGTGTTTTTTCTGTGCATAGCTGATCCGGGCTTCCAAATCGGTGAGGAACTGGGTTGTACACAGCCACAGTCTCCAGAATCGTTAGTACCAGTCTCGGTGTCATTGTGGACAAGGTGGATGAGTGGATCAAGTTCGCATCGATCGAAAATGTTATGGAAGCCAAAGTAGAATGGTCAGCGAAAAAAAATTCCTGACTGCAATAGGAGCTATCGACTGCACGCAACTTGAAAAGCCGCGTCCATTTGAGGATATGTAAACCCGAAAAATTATGTTAGTATTAATGTTCAAGGTATATGTGATCAAAATTGAGTTTTCATGAATATCGATACACGATGGCCCGACTCCGCACATGATGCTCGAACTCATGACATCATGCGGCGAGCGACGAATACGGTACTGTTGGGAGGGAGTAGTGTCTGTGCTATGCAGCGCAGTCTGCCTTGAATCGATTATTAAAAAAAGAGAGGGTGATTATAGAACATGCTTTCGGACTGTTGAAACGGCGGTTCCAGATTCTTAAATATGTTTGTCAAGTGAAAATGGAAGACATTCCAAAGATAGTCGCGTGCGCCAATATTGCAAACTACCTCGGTGATGCGCCCGATTTCGAGGATTCGAAATCGAAGATGAGGTACAAGAGGTACCAGAGGCGATACATGCAACTTGTTCGGCGGCAACGTCTACCTTCTCCCTCTTTTTGCGAGGATTTGCTTGGAAAGAAAAGGGAAAGGTAAAGAAAAACCTTTCCCTTCTACCTTCTCCTTTTGAGCTATATATTTCACTTCTATCTTTACCTTTGAAGAAAATACTACATTTTTATAAATATCGCCAAATATAAAGCTTAAATAAAACTTTTTTTTCTGTTGTATTTTCCTTATGAATATGGATTTTGTCCCGTCATTGTCTGTGTAATCCTTCCTGCAGATTTCCTTTAATCAGATAACACGCAATGACTAATGAGAAATTTTTATCAGTTATAATATGCAGCGACGGCTCGTAGTGTTGGGAAATGGGCAAACTAATGTTCTATAATTATTATTTAAATTCATTCAGAGGAAATTATTCATTTACAAGAGATGACTAATGTAAGAAAATTGTAAACGGTCCAATATACATTTGTAATTAAAGTGTGTCTTCTGAACGAAAATACACAAAATGATTACTTCTGCGACTAATGTATAAATCCAAAACCTGTTCCTGTATATATTAAATAATAATAATAATAATTTTATTATGTAATAAAAAAAACAACATTTTTTAAGTATATTGGGTACAGCAGTGACACTAAAATGTTTTTGGCAATCCACATAACTTTTTAAACTTTACCTGCATCCGTTTGTGTATCATAATAACGATCTAATAGCGATAAGTACCACATTAAGAAATAAGAAGATATAGTTCTTTCTAAATTGAATGAATAGTTAGTAATCTCATAACAGGCATCAGTTTTCTTTTTTATTGTGCAAATGTAAAATGAATCTACTAAACCAGAAAATCTATTGGATAACTGACACTTACTGTATATGTATTACAAATTTTCGCACATTTTTTATTTTCTTGTGTGATCATATAATGTTTTGCGCAGGATAGTGCTTAGTGCATGTTCTTAATAACCACTGAGTGTTCAATTCATTGCTTTAAACTGTATAATTCTGTAAATAAAAATACTTGGGCCAATCAAATTAGACGTTTTGAATAGGTATCCATATTGAAATGGAAAATCACACTTTTGTATTGTCGTCTTTTGAATCAAGAACATTGAAGCAATAGCTCCGTAAATCTAAAGGTATTGCAGTTTCACTCTGCCTTCCGCCACTGGCAGGGAGATAACATAATCACGGTTACATATGAAAAATTCATGATGATTTTTGTATTTGTAGTAAATATAAAAGTACCTACAGCGATTTATGGTGATTCTTCGTTGTGGTGTAGTCATGTAGTGCAGTGGTACTTGTTACAACAGTTTAAATTGTGAAAGGACTGATACGTGAGTAAACTTTAAAAATGATAGTGTTTTATAAATAAATACAAGATAAAAAAATCGTCTGAATTGTTTTTTTCATTTTATTGTAGTTTGAATTTGGAGGCGGGGTCAACTTTTGTTTTAACTAGATTCTCAATAAACATATTATTAATTTATTTAATTAATAAACCAATTACATTGTCACACAGGTGACAGGCAAAAAATCGTTTTATCATGCTTATTTTTAACAAATTGCATGATTGACAAATATTCATCGCTCAAGTCATTTATTGATAACTTTTTATTTAAAAAATATATATTTTTTAACATTTTTTAAGTATAACAGCAGTTATTACAATTTTTTACTCCAAAAAATTCTCTTTAAGAATGGTTAAAAAAATAAACTGTCCAATTTGGAAAATTAAAGTTTGAATAAATATCGAACAAATTTAATATAAACTAGAAGAACCCTGTCCACTATATTCATCGACTGACTAAGTGGATGAAAAATATCAATATTTTTTTCCTTTAAAAACTATAACTCACTCTCGTGTTCAATCCAATTTCAAAATTCTTAAAAAAAAAAATTACGTCAACGTCATAATTTTTTATATTCTTTAAGGGCTGATGATGGCAGAAGTGTTCTGCCGAAACATGTTCCATTTATAATTTTACGCTGATTAAAGTTTGTGGAGTTCGACTTAGATATATTTAAATTTTTTAATTTTTAAATTTAATATACTTATTAAATTTTGCATTACTCCGAAACAAAATGTATGCATCGTTTTTCGATGTAATTTTAACTCCTACATATCCTTACAGAACCAGAAAAAATGGGAACAAGCGAAGAATCCGCGGCGATCCCAAAAAAGGTTCGAGTTCATCCGCAAAAGCGAGCGAATATCCTATCTAAATTATTTTTTTGGTAAATAATCCTACTTGGTACCCTACAATATACACATCTAATTTTTATAGTTGGGCATTACCGTTGTTTGTAAAAGGTTTCAAGAAAGATCTCGACGAGGATGATCTCTACGGTCCTTTGAAAGTCCACGAATCCCAACGTGTAGGAGATAAACTCGAAAAGGCATGGAACAAAGAAAGAAATTTACACAAAAAGCCGTCTCTGTGGCGGACACTGGGTAAAGTTTACGGGTTAGAAATGGGCCTCTCAACAATTGTGCTGTTGGTGCAAGAACTAATTATTAAGTAAGTTTTAAAAGGACATTTTAGAACGACTGTAAACTGATATTTTTAGGATGGCACAACCAATGTTAATCGGTGGTCTCTTAGCCTTTTACGACCCGAATCAAAGTGTTGTCACCAAAGGTCAAGCTTACGGGTACGCTTGTGGCATCATCGGCATTTCTTTGTTAAATATACTCATTATGCACACGTACTTCTTTGGCCTGCAACATTTGGGAATGAGAGTACGAGTAGCTTTATGTTCTTTGATGTACAGAAAATCACTAAAACTCAGTAAAAGTGCGCTGGCAGAAACAACAATTGGACAAATGGTTAATTTGATGTCGAACGATGTGAATCGTTTTGATTTCTTAGTGTGGCACATGCAATATCTAATAGTAGCCCCACTGGAAGTTCTGGTAGTCATCTATCTTCTTTACACTACTGTAGATCCTGCAGCTCTCACCGGGGTTGGATTACTGATTCTTTTCGTACCATTGCAACGTAAGATTTAAATTTTAAATGAAGTAGTATTATAACTTTACTGTTTTAGTATATTTGGGAAAGAAAACTTCATTTTACCGCTTCAGAACTGCAATAAAAACTGACCAAAGAGTCCGATTAATGAACGAGATCATCACCGGAATTCAAGTCATCAAAATGTACACCTGGGAGAAACCTTTTGCTAAACTAGTGGAACTGGCCAGAAAGTAAAAACGACTTTTACAAAAGTTTCCAATTTATAATTTTATCGTTTCAGGATGGAAATCAAACAAATCAGAGCAAGTTCTTATCTCAAAGCCATTAATACTTCATTCTTAGTTATCCTCAATCGCACATCAATTTACTTGTGCATCATGACTTATGTCCTCACTGGAAACACCCTTCATGCGGAGTACGTTTACGTCATTACATCGTACTACACAATTCTGCAACAGGCTCTAACCATATTTTTACCTCGTGCAATCACTCTCCTAGCTGAAACTAACGTTTCAGTTAAACGTATTCAGAAATTTCTATGCTACGACGAGGTGGAAGAAGAAACAATTCCAAAACTTCAACTATCTTTAAATGGAAATAAAAATAATCGAGACGGAATCAAAAATAAGAATATAGGTGTTTATATGAACGACGTTGCAGTGAAGTGGTCACCAACCCAAACCGACAACACTTTGCGAGATATCAACTTCAACGTTAGTGCAAATCAAGTTGTGGGTGTAGTGGGTCCAGTCGGTTGTGGAAAATCTACACTTCTCCATATCATTCTCAAAGAAATCAACATCACCAAAGGAAATTTGGACGTTGGTGGAAAAATCTCGTACGCCGCTCAAGAACCATGGCTATTCGCCGCTAGTGTTAGAGAAAATATTCTTTTTGGTGACGAAATGGACGCGGAAAAATACCAAAAAGTTGTCAAAGTTTGTGCTTTAGAACGTGACTTTACATTATTTCCTTACGGGGATCGCACCATCGTAGGAGATCGTGGAGTCATGCTGAGTGGCGGACAGAAAGCTCGAATAAACCTAGCACGTGCTGTCTACAAGGACGCAGATGTTTATCTCTTAGATGATCCCCTCTCAGCTGTTGATACACACGTGGGTAAACAACTTTTCGACGAATGTATCGCCGGTTATCTGAGAGATAAATGTACGATTTTGGTCACTCATCAACTGCAGTATCTTAATAACGTTGACAAAATATTCCTATTAGAGAATGGAACTATTACAGCTAGCGGAACTTACAATGAACTTAGAAACACCGATGGAGAGTTTGTTAAACTACTAGACGAGCTTAATAATCCAGACGAAGAGGAAGAGAAGAAAAAAGACACTGAAGTACAAAAATTTAAATCTCTACAGAGTTTAGAAAAAGGCGATAAACCAGCGGAAGTGAAAGAACAGCGTGCAAGCGGCAGCCTCTCCAAACAGGTGTACTTAAAATACATACGAGCTGGGGGCAGCTACTGTGTTTCCATTATTCTGTTCTTCATGTTTATACTAGCGCAAGTAATTGGGAGCGGCACTGATCTTTTCGTAACATATTGGGTCAACCTGGAACAAGAGAGAACAGAACTGAAGTTAAAAGAAGACTTTAACCAAACTGAATCCACACCTGAGGAATGGTCGTGGAATCTCCAGTTTTTCACCTCCGAAAATTGTATTTACTTCCATAGTGGATTTATTCTCTTTCTAATTTGCATTACCATCACACGTTCATTGTCCTTTTTCAAAATCTGCATGAGGGCATCGACAAATTTACACAACAGTATGTTCGGAAATATCGTAGACGCGACAATGAGATTCTTCAATATGAACCCATCAGGAAGGATTTTAAATCGGTTTTCAAAAGATATAGGAGCAATCGATGAGACTCTTCCTCAGACTATCACCGACACGTTGCAGGTAAATACTGCTAATGGTTAATAAGCAATAGACTAATTTTTGAAATTTAGGTGGGGCTTACCGTTCTTGCTATAACTCTGGTATTGTCGTCAATCAATCCGTGGATCATTATTCCGACTGTTGCTGTTTTTGTTTTGTTTTATGGATACAAACTTGTGTTCTTGGCTACGAGCCGAGATTTGAAACGAATGGAAGGCACGAGTAAGTAATCTTTTGCCTCAATTTCTAATATTGAAATTTAACAACACATAATCTTTATTTCACAGCTCGAAGTCCGGTGTTTTCTCATTTATCTGCTTCCTTACAAGGACTATCAACTATTCGAGCTTTTGGTGCTCAACAAGCCCTTATAGTGGAATTTGATCAACACCAAGATCTCAATAGTGCTGCATTCTACATGTTTATGGCTTGTAGTCGGACATTTGCCTTTTGGTTGGATATAAACTGCCTAATTTACATTGGCTTAGTTATCCTTAGTTTTCTTTTCCAAGGAACCGGTAAGATTGAATCGTCTTATGTAAAGTGTAATTTACCGTTAATCTTGTAGAAACGATGGGTGGTAACGTCGGTTTGGCTATTACTCAGTCTATAACAATGACAGGAATGTTACAATGGGGAATGCGTCAATGGAGTGAACTCGAAAACCAAATGACTTCAGTAGAGCGTGTGGTCGAATATACAGACATCGAAAAGGAACCCGATGATAAAACCAAAGTAGCTCCCAAATCATGGCCCACGCAAGGAAGGGTTACCTTCGAATCCGTTTTCATGCAATATGCACCGGACGAACCCTTCGTCTTGAAGAATCTCTCGTTCAAAATAAATCCGAAAGAAAAAATTGGCATCGTTGGAAGGACAGGCGCCGGTAAATCCTCCTTAATCACGGCACTGTTTCGTCTAGCCCCCATTGAAGGAAGTGTGATAATCGACGACGTTGATACCAAAAAGATATCACTGCATAGTTTGCGATCCAAAATATCGATTATTCCTCAAGAACCTGTACTTTTCTCAGGGACCTTAAGAAAAAATTTAGATCCTTTCGAAGATTACCAAGACGAACAGCTCTGGAATGCTTTAGACGAGGTCAAGTTGAAGTCAGTAATTTCAGAACTTCCTGGAGGTTTAACCAGTAATGTATCAGAAGGTGGTTCTAACTTCAGCGTTGGCCAAAGACAATTATTATGTTTGGCGAGAGCTGTTTTGCGAAATAACAAGATCTTGATATTGGACGAAGCTACAGCGAATGTGGATCCACAAACCGATGAATTGATACAGACCACCATTAGGAGGAAATTTAAAGATTGCACCGTTTTGACGATTGCTCATAGGTTGAACACAATAATGGACTCAGATAAAATTCTCGTAATGAGTGCTGGATCCGCCGCTGAATTTGACCATCCCCACGTGCTTCTCCAAAACACGGATAGTTTGTTCTATGGACTAGTTAAGCAAACGGGAAGAGCAATGGTAGAAACTCTTACTAAAATCGCAAGCGAGGTAAAACAATCATACACTTCTGTATCTGTTAATTACTTTTGTTTTATTTTTTAGAGTTACACCAGACGACAGGAGTCAACGAATATCTCAGAATAAAAACTAATTTACTGATACCAGTAACATGTGATTCACTTGTAAATAATTTTTAATTTATATTGTATAGAGTATTAATTTTGTATTTATAAATTATTTTATAAATTATATCACAGTATTAAATTAAAGCTTAAATTAATGAGTTTGTTTCTTCTAATTCCTCTATTCTAGATTTTAAACATTAATATGCCAAAGTTTCAAATTGTTTTTTCTATGAATGTCACAGGTCTCCTGAGTGGAGTTCTTTAGAAACCCCAAAAAGTTTTTTGTCCAAATGTTTTATACTGCCTAAGGATACACCACGTTCATAAAGAGCATCTCCTACCCTTGATTTCTTAATTAATATACCGTGCGATCATTTAAATTAAATTCAGGGCTCGATCGCAAAATGCCAGGATTTATTCCAATTTATTCTCGCAGCGGTCGGGAAAAGTGCACATTAGATGTGCATCTATTCCGAATACAACGGGGTTGCACTTTTGATGAAAACACTGTTTCACAGGTGTGGCACCACCTGGAAACCGTGA
Organism: Diaperis boleti; assembly: GCA_963583935.1. NCBI lineage: Eukaryota > Metazoa > Arthropoda > Insecta > Coleoptera > Tenebrionidae > Diaperis > Diaperis boleti. Next base: position 21,210,036 of record OY757247.1, on the reverse strand, counting down.
AAAAGCGCTTTGGAAATTCTCTAAAGTCACTTTGATATCTTTGACATTCAAATATTAAACAAAATTGTCAACAGTTAGCAGTGCCAACCTAATTTAAATTTCAGAGCCTACTCTAATTTATAATTTAAAGGATCGCACGGTAAGAAATAAAAAGGATAATTATTGTTTTCTTTTCTAAAATTTACGTTTCAAAAACATCCAAACAAAAACTAAAAATTTACTTCTAAACTAGTGAGAAACTGCGAGAAATAACACAGAAGTTAAAGTGAACACAAGTATCCAGTATAAATGATGTACTTTTCTCTTCATTTATAAAATTTAAATTTGCTCGCCATACTATCTTCTTAAATTTTCAACTTTAATTTTTCCGTTTTCAGATTTTTGGCTTCTGTAGTTGTGAAGCTTTTTTTATCGTTTTGTAGTTGTGTAGTACCTACTGTTTCTTGTTTCCTCATTTTATTGGTTTCACAAAGTTTTAGTTCATTGATTCAGATAGCTATTCCTTTTTCGGAACATCTTGATTTAATTATATAATAATTATTTAATTATCTTGAAATTTTAGAATCGGAGACTTGGTGTTGCTATGAAGACGTTATGTAATTATGGTTAAGTTGGTTTAACATGTCTTTGACAAATAAGGTTTTTACCAGCATTTAGATTTGGGTAATTACTAGGTAGCTGACCCGACAGACGCTGGTCCTGTCCAAATTGCAATAAATTTGATTTTGGACAGGTTGCGAAACAACTCAAAAGTAAAAACCAATTTAATCTAATTCAAGGGCCCCCTTAGGACGGCCGGCGCCGTAATATCTACTTCATTTAGGACACGCTTTTCAAAAAATCATCTCGATCCTTTGCTCTGTGAAAAACAAAAACAAATCTATTCCACGGGAACCGTACATTTTTCCGGGATCATGTGTGCTATTCTAGACTATACTCTATATCCATCCAAACCTTTTCTACTAATTTTGGAACGGTAAATTTTGTTTCAGGGTTTGTTTCTAAAAATTCCTTTTCTTGTTTCGAGTTCTTCGTTTTGATTTAAAATTTGACAAAAACTTATTTAGTTAATTCAACTTTTTTGTTTTTATTTAATATAGTTAAAGTTTTTTCTTTATCCTCTGACAAACGAGCACAATTTTTTTTTAAAAACCTTAATGGATTAGATATGGACGGACAACAAGGCTATTCAATAAACCCAAGGTCAACCACGACTGGAATACATACAAAATAACACTGACGCAGTATAACAAAGAGATCCGAAAAGCCAAAAGGGACTCGTGGAGGAGGTTCTGTCAAGAGTTAGAAGAAACTCCTGCAGTCTCCAGAATCCACAAAGTTCTGGCTAAGGAGGGCGCTGCGAGCAGGGTAGGCTTCCTAAAGAGAAGCTGATGGAATCTACACAGAGACGGCAGAAGGAAGTCTAAGAGAACTAACCGAAGCCCACTTTCCGGGCTCATCGATTTTGTCAACTACGGAAGGACCTATCCAGTCTGAGGAGGAACCGAAAAGGCCCAAGAAAACAGACTGGAAACTTGCCACCAAAGTTGTAAAACCAGACATAATCAGATGGACTCTGGATAAATTTAAGCAATTCAAATCTCTATTGGTAGACGGGATCTGTCCAGTACTCCATTAAAGGGGCAAGGACGTTTTAATCCCACATATTATGTACAAAATCTACAGGGCGAGTATAGCCTGGGGTTATGTGCCAAAAGAGTGGCGAATGGTGAAAGTTGTATATTTACCAAAGGCAGGTAGATTAGTAGAACATACACCAAAGTCATTCAGATCCATTAGCCTATTCTCTTTTCAATTGAAGACTTTGGAAAGAGTCGTGGATAGATACATGATAGAGACAACGTACTGATCAGAAGGCCATTGAGCGAACGTCAGTACGCGTACCAGCCGGGACAGTCAACGATCTCAACAGGGTATTATCAAAATCATTGGAAGACAGACTAAAGCAGGGACAAAAACCAGAGAGTCAGAGGCACGGTGGGGCACACCTAAAACTCTGGGAGGAGCAGGAGTTCTTGGGATGCCCAGTGCTGCAATGACTCCATGTTTCAACTTCGAATGAAATTTTCAAAGTCATTATACCAGAGAGAGCAGACTGGAACAAATGTCCCCCTGTCAAGGCTGAACTGGTTTGGTACACCGATGGCTCGAAGACCGAAAAAGGGACTGGAGCCGGGATCTACGGGGAAAAAGCTAAGGAAAAGATCCAGATATCCATAGGTCAATTCTCAACGATTTTCCAAGCGGAGATTGTAGCAATTGACCACTGTGTGAAGGAGTTATCAAGGAATGCCGTGCAAGGCAAAACGATCGCCATATACTCTGACAGCCAAGCGGCATTAAAAGCAATCCATTCCTTCCAGATAAATTCACGGCTGGTATGGGATTGCATACGCTCTCTAAAAGAAGTGGGCAGTAGGAACAGATTATTCCTTGCCTGGGTACCTGGACACGCGGGTTTCAAGGGTAATGGAACGGCGGACGAGCTCGCTGGGGCAAGTTCGATAAGCCCCCTAATTGGCCCGGAACCCTTTTGTGGCATAAACAGAAGTACGGTCAGGACTACAGTAAACAGGTGGATCTGTACAAAATCTCAGGAATAGTGAGAGAACACACCAGAACAGAGACAGGCAAAATGCTTCCTTAAAGAGAGAAAAACTGAACTAACAAGTAACGACCGTAGGACAGTGAGAATAATAGCTGGATTGCTCACAGGGCACTGCCGACTCAATAGGCATTTGAGCCAGCTAGGCTTGGCAGAAGAAGACCTGTGCAGATTTTGCCAGGAAGAAGAGGAGACAGCCCAACATGTGCTCTGTTATTGTGAAGGCCTGTGTAGGGTAAGGTTTCAAATACTCGGCGAGGAAAAACCAAGCGCAGAGGAATACATGCGGGGATCGCTGTCCAGGCTCTGGAGTCTAATCAAAAAGACCAAACTTGACGGCGTTCTCTGAAGACATGGAGGATCCACAATAGACCTCACTGATCGCGGTGGAGACAGGCTCAGAAAACCGCCTCCTAAATCCAATCTAATCTAATCTAATTTAGATATGGACGAAAATATTTGTTTGCCCAAACAATAGCAAGTAACTCTTTCTCGATTGTTGAATAAATTCTAGTGTTCGTTAATGGTGCGTATGCTACTGGGAGATCGCTTCCTATAGGTCTTTGTTCCTATAGGTGTTATCAGAACGAATGGCTTGTCAATTTCTGGGTAATGTAAAATAGTGCGACGCTTACTTCGGAAGGGTTGTCTCGAGCGCCCGTTTTTTACGTGGTATGCTTCACTGGACCGCGGGTAATCCCGGGGTCGGAAGGGGAAATAATGGTCTCTTTATATTTACACTACTATATACAATTGTTTACTCGGATATTTACACTATATACCAAGTTATCGATTCTCATTTATCTCAAGTTATCGGTTAAGGCAGCGTCCGGGGTGGTTAGGATCCGGGATGGTACGGGCTGGGTTCCGGCAGATAAGATCAGTACGGGTGCTTCCGGTGCACAGTTGGTTGAACAGCTGGGGAGCCGAAACCCCTGTCAGCCGAGATCACCCTTCCGTGCGACCAGTGGGCGTCGGGACGCTTCAGTTACGATGGCCGATAGCCTGGAGGTGGGGTCCTGAAGCCCCTACCTTGCTTGTTCCTTCTAGGTCGGGGGTGGGTCGGCGCACTGGTTCCCTGCTGCTCCTTCTCCTTCCGGGGTGGGTCGGTGCACTGATTCCCTACTGCTCCTTCTCCTTCCGGGGTGGGCCGATGCACTGGTCCACTGCTTCACTGCTCTGGGGCTGATCACTTCCACTTCCAGGTCTGGTTCCAGGGCGGGTGGGCTCACATCTGACATTTTCATGAGAGCGGAGCTTCTTTTATAGAGCATTTGAAGGGGAGACGATGACGTTGGCTGATGCGCGCGGTTTTATCATCGCGTCCTCTTCCCACCGGAGTAACAACGATTCCGGGCAACGTAGCGAGTCCGGGATGGCCTTATCCGGAGCGCGATTTTTCACTGGTCAAAATGACCATCCCGGTGTGACATTCGGAACTATTTATTATCGACTTGTTACTGGTTCGATGTGAGAGCGTGGTGCGCTGTGGCTGGGGGTGGTCGTAGCGGCTCCGGGATAGTTACATTCGAGAAGCGCTATTTTTCTGATTGCCACAGTGAAAGAATGATCCCGATACACGGCCGGTAAGTAATTTTTTCGAGACGTTAAAGGTGCGAATTAGGGCGTGGGGTGTTCGACCTTGTCCAACCAGTGGGATGCCGGGCGCTCAGACACGGAAATGTCGCTTGAGAGCGGCGAGCACCGCTGACCGTAGTTGAAATTCGGTAACTTCGTTATATTCCCATCCTTCTTCGTCGCGTCACTCCGCGTCGTTATTTTTCAGTGGCTTCTTGTTGCTGCCAACGCTTGCCCTTCCATAAAAAAAAAAACGTGTTAAAAGTAAAACTTCTTCTTCTTCAAACGCTGACCGGCGGCTATTAGCGACGTCGCTCAGCCGCACCTACAGTCACGGCGTCGAAGGTTGTAGTGGGGGCTTTGGGTGGTGAAAGCGCGCGCGAGGTGAGTACGCACCAACTCGAAGGTCTCCTTTAGTAGCACAAACCGGGCGGTATGGGCAGCAAGGTCGGTCGCGGAACAGATCATGGGGTAGCTGGTGGTCTCGGTGGTGGACTCGTCATTGGGTTCGTTCCGATATATCCGTTGTCCAAAGTTCAAGACGTCAGGTGTCAACTTCGTGACGTCGTGGCGTGGCGTGTTGAGCGCGAACACTAATTCGGGAAGATGGGCGTCCCATTTCTTCTGGTTTGTCTCGCAGAATTGGAAAACCATCGTCTTCAAGGTCTTGTTCGTACGCTCCACGGGGTTGACCTGCGGGGTGTACGGTGGCATCAGGCGGTGTTAGATCCCAGGTGCTTGAGTAAAGTTCGGTACTTTCCCCCGGTGAACTGGGTTCCATTAGTGAACCGGTCTTGCAGTAACACCAGGTAACAATTATACCTGCTGGATCTCGGTAGTGGTCCCACGAGGTCCGTGCTGACGGTTTCCCAGGGGTTAAGGTTCTGGGTCGAGAATATCTTGCCGGGTGGTTGCTGTTGGCAGGACTTGCAGCTTCGGACGGTATGAAACGACGATACCACGACGCCATTCTCAGGAAACGTCGTAGTTGGCGGAGTGTCGTCGGCGGTGGCATTTTCTGGATCGCAGATACCTTGTCGGGGCCAGTACGGATTCCATCGGCGGTCACTAGGGGTATAGCTCAAACTGCGGCGTCCGAATTGACACTTCTCGGCGTTCAGTTTGAGGATGGCGGTCCTCACGATGCGGAACACCTTCCCAACATCTCCAGGTGTTGCTCGAGCGTCTCCCCTAACACAATGATGTCGTTCAGGTAGGTGAAACAGTAGGCATCTAATTCTAGTCCGATAACAAAGTCCATGAAACGTTGACAATTGGCCGGCGCGGGCAGTCCGAAGGGCATCACCCGGAACTGGTAAAGGCTCCGGGACGGAACGGTGAAAGCGGTTATGGGTTTGCTCTGAGTCGACACGGGAATCTGCCACTAGCGCTCGGCGTAGTTTGTCCAGTATCGCATTGATAAAAGGTAGCGGGTAGGCGTCTTTCCGGGTTGCGACGTTCACCTTCTGGAAGTCGATGCAAAAACGGCATTTTCATCCTTCTTCTTGGCGAGTACGACGGGGGAGCTCCACGGACTGTTGGATGGCTCGATGATTCCATCGGCGATCATCGTTTCGACCTCCTGGTTGATAATCCCCTGCGGGACTTCTCGGTCGGTGCCGTTGCTTAATCGGCTCCGATTAAGGAGGTGGATGCGGTGCTCAATCAGCATTGATGGCTTCGAATTTAGGCATCTCTTTGTTAAGGAACTTCTGGAGGCGGTCCTTGGTAATGTTCCTAGGAAAGCCAATGGTTCCTTGTAAGGCCGATCAAAAAATTAACAATTGGCCTAGCTAGGGCACAAGGGTCTTACTAGGAACATCTAGGAATCACGAAAATATTAATACTTAGTTTTTAGTTGTAAATGCATATCGGGAAAGGTAGAACAATGTATAAGTTCGTAATATTATAATGCTTTAAATAATTAAATAATTTTATTTTAAAAAGCATTTTGACCTTACAAGGAACGAACCCATAAGAAGGCCATTTTGGTCGGTTATATTTTTTTTATTTCATTATAAAGATTATTGGCAACTTATTTTTGATATCGATATAATACTCATTAAAATTATTTTTAAAAACGTTTTAACGAATACATTCTTAGTTTTACGATAGTGTTCAAGTAATGTTCGTTCAGTATTTTTTATGTGAATCTAATATGGTATGTATTTAATATTTCATTTTAGTGAAAGACCTTTTTATGTAGCTGAAGTATAATCCGATATTTTGATTGTCACAACATTAGTTTTAAGTTAAACTACTGATTTATTACATCGGCCTTGTATGGAGCCTTTCCAGTCCGTTTGGAAAATTTTAAAAAAGTTAAACTTAACAAATAATCATTAACTCTGCAATAAAAAGAATGTTTTATATGTTACATAATAAAACAAAGTGTTACTTAATAATTTGAAAATTTTAACTTTGAAAATGTTTATGTTCGTATATGGGGACCAAGTTAGTGAGTTTTCGTTCAAGGTCAAGATAGCGGTTTCACATTCGTGTGACATGAGGAGTAGTGGGGAGGGTTCGATTATAATAGGTTCACATTTTTTTTATAAAAGTGATAAAATCCACCAATAGATCCATTTCATTTTCAAAAATTTTACCGGTTCATTGATTATTTGCGTTTTCTTTTCGGCACACACCACTCAATTACAGACACCGACTTGAACCAGCGTTTTCTTTTTTATAACATTTGTTTTTTCCAACAAACAAAATGCCTCGCGTTCCCATATGCAGACAAACACGGAAGGTGCGACGTAGAAATAGGCACCGTGCTATTTATTTATTTTTTTAATTTTTACTTTGATTCGATTACCAATCCGATACATACAATCGAATTTCGAGTGACGGGCGATCACTAGTCAGTTATTGTTTTGATGTTTTCGAAATGGGGTAATTCAGAATAGCTTTAATTTTGTCGGGGTTTGGTTTAATTCCTTTTTGGGGTTATGACCTAAATAGTTAACTTCTTTCCTTAAAAACCCACATTTGTCTAATTCACCCTTTGCATTAGAAAAATGTTATAGTGCTCATGCGCAAAGGGTGGGACAAGGTTGGGGTTTTCAGCGACTTTGATATTGGGTTGGTAGTACTGTAGTACTGATGGTGACCAGTTGACTTATTGTTATCACTTGTCACAGCTCCACGTATTATCGCGTTAGTTTGAAGCTCGTTAGTTGCTATAAAATAAAAAATTGGTTTTTATCAGGACTTGGAATTTCTTGGAATCGAAAACAGTGGGACCCCTGCACAATATTTTTTCGAGTTCGGACATAAAGGAACAGCACATTTAGGAATTTTTAATAACCACTAAACACCACTTCTTGACCTACAAATTTTTAGGTTAAAGCAGGCCAGTCGGGAATTTCCATTTTCGGAATTTAATGCTGGCCTGGGAGAAATCACTGGATTTGAACCATTTTGGGTGTGGTTTAATTCCCGCCGCGCATGAGTACTAATAAATTTTCTTCTAATGCAAAGGGTCCTTTGAATTTTTATAATGAATTTTCGTGATCAATCAAAAACTACTGATAATTTTATTTATCATCAACGTGCTCTTGCAGTGGAAAAAATGATTATATCATCCTAGTAAACAATACAACAATCATTCACCACGCCTCTTAGGACGTGGTCCATTACACGAAGGAAATTTGAACAAATTCATAAAGCCCATTTGCAACAGTAAATGCAGTTTTTTAATGTCATTTGGGTCAACTTCCGTTTGATGGAAACCTGACGCCAAGTCAATTGTGAAGTATTGACTACGACCCTATTTATCCAAAATATCGTTAATATTCGGTAACGGGTATCGATCTTCAATAGTCTCTTCATTTAGTTTGCGACAGTAGATGACTATCCGCCATTTACGTTGGCCGGACTATCCAAATTGGGCTCGACCTCCCCACTGCGGTCACTACACTTTTCTACTAAAGCGCGGTGGTATATTTCAAATGATTTAATGGCGATAAATATAAACAAACGAGCCGAAGAACTTTTTTAAGAATGAAAACCTACATGAAGGGTTGATGATTATAATATTTATCTAAACATACCTTCCGTTGTGCGTTGTCCAAAGTAAGCCTTCTTGCAAATACATTCTTAACAGATAAGACGTGGTAACTATTGAGACAATCTTTTATCAACTGGAGATAAAACAATGACGTGTATTTACGAAAATTGCATGAACATTTTTTTATATATAAAGTAGCTACAAAGTTATATGCTGTGTAATGTACTTGTTAGAGTTCGTGAAATTGTGAACCAATCGATAGGTAAGAAAACAATTTTTAAAGTACACTGATTTTGAAATAAAATTCGGATTAAGTTAGTGCATATGGACGAACAAATGTTTAAAACAACTTTAAATGCAAGAAATTTCAGTAATATGTGACATGGAGGAATTTAAATTATCTCTTGCAGCATAAGGCAGCTTGTCTCAAATAATCTGCAGCCGTTGACATACCTAATTGTTCAATAGTGTTCGTGACGCAAGGTAATTGTCTCAAAAGTTTGTCCATCAAGTCCCTTACATTTTCTATCGGTGATAAGTCCAGCAATATAGGAGGCTGGGGTAAAACATTGACATTATTTTTGTCAAGAACATCTCAAGTCATTATTGCCACATGAGGTATTGCCTTGTCTTGTTGAAAAAATGCTCCTGGAAGGTTTCGAAATAGGGAAAGAAGAACGGGTTCTACGAAATTGTCAAAATAACGTGGAGCATTCAAAGTGCTAAAGGGGAGTAGCTTCTAATGTGTATACTGACCTATATACCCCGGAAGTTAAGTCAGGATAGCGTCGTTAAACAATACCCAAATTTCTGTTAATTTTTTCCTCTGGAAATGATATTGTTCCATTCATGTTGCCTTGCTGGTCTATCCCTTCACCATTGAGGTATGATAGTTTCATGTCGTTGGGTCAGGATAAGAGGAAAGTAGGGGGCTAGGATGTTAGTCCAAAGAAACAACACAACACATCAGAGAAATGTGTTCCCCGCTTAACTCCGGGTGTATACTTAAGTACAGAATATAAATGACTTTGAACGTCATAATTCTTCATCTAACTACATACATATAAATTTTAATATTTTTCAACAGTCAACATGCTGTATTAATCATCTATAAAGACCCGATATTTCTGAATCAAGTCAAATTCATTTAATATCCAAAATATTCATGATTTATGCAAAAATGTGCAATGATTACTTTTGAATTAAATTCAAGATAAAACTGAAACCAAGTTTGAACAATAAAAGAGATATTGTTACCACAATGTAAATAAGAACCGCGAAGGAATTATGTAGACCTAGTTTCCACACATATTTAATCACCAGCCAAAGCCTGCACGCCCTCAGTCGAAAATTTGGCGCTGAAACAGTAAGTTGTTCCACAATATACGTTTCAACTGCTCTTCCTCATAAATGCTTCATGTAGCGTTCTATATAATCATAATATTTTATGTTCAGGAATAAGTTAAAGCTTTCTTCAAGAAAAAAATATAATATCAAATCCTGCTGTAAAACCGTTACGTTGCAAATTTGAAGTAGCGTAGATACAATCTTTAAAAGATTAAAGAGAGATATAATTATTATTTAAAAGGAAAATTTCTTATATTTTGCATGTGTAAAACCTTAGACAATTTAACATCGTTAGGGGGCGTTCATTAATTACGTGAGGCGATTTTGACGATTTTTCGACCCCCCTCTGCCTTTGGTGAGATGCATAACCGCGATAGTAGTAGATTGTTTTATTAATAGTAAAAGTGGGACTTTTCATGGCAAATCTGTATAGACAAATACGAACGAGCCACGAAAGTCACTTTTCTCCGAATAAAACATTCTATCTTTTCTTGTAACGCCGAAATACAAATTTGGCAGTTTACTAACCTAAATTTTTCAAAGTTTAGGCTTTTTCAATTGAGCGGCAGATCTGTCATGGCAGAAAAAATGGCCATTTGTGATTGCCTCCCAGTAAACACATGCACGTTGTTTTAACGTGGAAAAGCCGTGTATGTGGTTGATAACACGTTTATGGTTGAAAATATCACGTTATATTTTGGTAATACCTTCAACGTTATTTCAACGTATTTTACGTAACGTAAATTCAACGTTGATTTACAATAAAATAATGACTACGTATCTACAAATTACGACAATTCAATGTTAAAAAATTACGTTATTTTTAAATATTATATATGACGCAATAAAGACGTTTAATCAATATTGTTAATCAACGAAAGGTACATGATGTTGATAAAATATAAATTATTTTCCACGTGCAGTTCTGACGTTTGTTTCTCGTGAAATTTTTACATTGCACGTGTTTTTCTAGTGTCATATAGGCGTGTTTGTCGTCGTTTATTTTTCGTGAAATTCCTACATTAAGTACACGTGGTTTTCTAATCAAATAAAAAATAAAAATACCTAAGGAGTGAAAAAGTTCCAGCAGAGTATAAAAAATCATCATCATGGTGTAGCCCTATAGGTTTTTGGGTTTAAAAGGAGGTTTTTCAATTTACTTCCCTTATTTTTTTATTATTGTATTTTACTTTACTTCAATTTACTTGTTTTTATAAAAAATCATGTTAAAAAATATATATATTTATTATTTAAATCATAACTTAAATCAAATTATATAAAATAGAAAAGAATGAATGGCGGTGAAGTCTAAATTATTATTTTTGACTATTGTTTCTCGTAAAATTTTAACATTAAATACACGTGTTTTTTCTAATCATCTATACTACAAATAAAAACGCATTTGAGGCGTGTTTTGGCGCCGTTTACTTTTCTTGAAATTTTCACGTTTATACGTGTTTTTTTTAGGCAAATAAACACTAGAAAGAACGTATTCCATATGATATTATTAGACGTGTTTTGTGGTCAAGTTTATAAGTCACTAAGGGGTTTCAAAGATAAAAATGATGATTTTAAAATACATAATGTATAATAATCCTACTTAATTTATATTTTTTATTTGAATTACGATTAAAATCAAATATAGAAGCATAGAAAAGGAATTAATGTGGGTATAATATAAGCAATTTTTGACGTTCAGTTCTGACATTAATTTCTCGTAAAATTTTTACAATAAATTCACGTGTTTATGTAGTCATATAATTATATAGTACATTTATGTACTACAAAGGAACGCATTCCATTGGCGTCTTTTACAGATTCCATATGGACGATTTTTGCGCTAAGTTTAGAAGCCACTGTAAATTGTTCGTTGCGGGTTATAAAACATATGCACATTTTTTATTTGAATCACATTTTAAATAAAATAGAATGGTTATAGAATTTATTAAAAGTAGAAACAATAGAAATATTTAGTAAGGCTAGCATTTCTTTCATAATTTTTACGAAACATGGTAACAACTAAGTTAGCTCTTGTAAACATTTGGCACCCCGAATTTTACCCAAACAACCTTGAAAGTTTGACGTTTTCTCGTGGTTGAAATGTTTTAGGATCATCTCGCCCGCCTAGTTCGCAATAGAGATGAACAATCGCTCTTTGAGAATTCATATAATTATTATTATTAAATTAAAATTCAAAAATTAAATTGACATTCCCTATTCTATTATGGTGTTAATGTTATAAAAAATTACAAAAGCTCTTTAACCCAACGGCAAAGAAATAATTCTATGTAGGTAGCTATATTTACTTACGTAGATAGGTACTTACAAATATTAATTTAAATGTGTTTGTTAACGTTGAAAACAAAAATTAAGATGTTTAATTATTACGGTTAATCAACGAAATTAATAAGATATTGGGAATGTCTGGTAATGTGAAACGCTGTGAAGTAAGTGAAGGTGTCAAAAGACCAGCGAAAAGATTAAAAATAAAACAACGAATCTCTTTTGAGAGTCGTGTCGCGAAGTTTGAGTGTGTCTTTGACCGGAGAAGAGTTTAGTGTTGGTCAGGGAATGAACAGTTTTTAAAAACGAAATTGAAAGCAGGTATAATTAAGGGACAATTTGAAACATACGTTGAGAAGTTTTACCGTTTAGGGGCTGGAATTTTGAGAAGAACGGATATTGGTTTATGATGGGGGCTGAAGGTTGAGAAACCGATGACGCGAGCGTAATTTTATTGTCGAAAATAAATAATAACCAAACGTATTATAGATCAGTACTATCATTGAATATCAATACTCTAGTTAAAGTAGTTAGAGTATTGATATTCAATGGTACTATCAATGAAAATTTCTGCCTTATCGAATTTGTTTTGGCGGCAAACAAACATGCTGCTTCCAATACATTAAACTCGGCGAGCGGGCATCACTTTTTATTGCGCTTTGCACCCCGAACGAAACGAAACCAAGCAACTCTTTCCAGATGTGCCATCTGTGCTTGGCCATTGCTTCGTTCGATTTTGTCTATTTTCATTTTTCGTCTGAGATCGTGCAGTTCGTTTCGATTTCGTTTGCCTTACCAAGTTTTGAGATTTGTGTAGCTTCCAAAAGTCCTAAAGGTAAGTAGTACAGTATTTTATTTAAAAGTAGTAACTAAATATACATTTTTTATGCATATTACTAACCAGAATTTAAATTTATTCCGCAAGTGTACCGATTTTATGACTTTCGTCAAAAGTGGTACTCCATGTAAGACCTGGCCTTAGGTTTTTAAGATGTATTTTTTTTTAACTTTTGAGCTTCTTTGCAGAGGGTTATGACACAGACGATAAAAAGGCCAACAACCTCATCAAGGAGATTGGGGAAACTACAGAGGAAACAAGTAAGTAGTACCTACAGTATTTTATTTAAAAGTAGTAACTAAATATACATTTTTTATGCATATTACTAACCAGAATTTAAATTTATTCCGCAAGTGTACCGATTTTATGACTTTCGTCAAAAGTGGTACTCCATGTAAGACCTGGCCTTAGGTTTTTAAGATGTATTTTTTTTTAACTTTTGAGCTTCTTTGCAGAGGGTTATGACACAGACGATAAAAAGGCCAACAACCTGATCAAGGAGATTGGGGAAACTGCAGAGGAAACAAGTCTCTCAAGAAAGCAAGTTTTCGGTGATAAGTCTCTTTTTGATGGTAAGCGGCGTCGAACTGTAAATCTTTGAGAGGATTTTTGTTGTACCCCGACGACGTCTTCTGCATCGCCAATATCAGCATTTTCTCCAGCTTCACCATCCTGGTAAATTGTGTTATTTTATATCATTTACGACAATCATATACCTAGTAAGGATTTTTTTATTTTTGCAATAGTTACCTATAGTTATTTCTTATAGATTTTGAGGCAACTGTACAGCAAACATAGGCAAAACTGACCCAGCACGTCACGTTTCAGTTCTTTTTTATAATAATTATTATTATTATATTTATAGTTATATAGTTTATAATATTAGTAGTACATAGTTGATATTATAGTTTTTAGTAATTATTTTCATATTTTCTATTCACCTTTTTATACATTATAATAGATTTGAACTTTTGTAAAACAATTTTTTTTTGTTTTATAATAAATATATGTCATGAAAATCAAGACTTTTTTAATATACTTATTTCCTAAAATCACCTAAAAAAGACGTATTTTATAATATTTTTAAAATACGTTTACAGAACGTTTTGTTAAGACATTGAAAATGACGTCTAATTCAGAAAATCAACACGTCTTTTCAACCTGGTAAAAACACCTGAAAGAGACGTGTTTTATCAGACGTTTGTAACACGTCATTTTTACACGTCAAAAGTAACGTTGTTTTCGGCGACATCGTAACGTCTATTCAACGGTTGGTAGGTACTCGTTTGTTTTACGTTTTTTTCAGGTTGTTTTGTTTACGGAAAATCAGTTCGTCTTAACAACGTGGTAAAATCACGTAAAAAAAACGTGTTTTACTATACGTTATAAACACGTCATATTTACACGTCGAAAGTAACGTTGAAATCAGCGACATCGTAACGTCTATACAACCGTTGGTACTCGTCTTTTTTTACGTTTTTCTCACGTGGTTGTGTTTACTGGGATTGACGTATGCAATGTTACGTTTTCCTGCAGTTTGAAGATTGTTTTATTAGGAGTAAAAGTGAAACTTTCCATGGCAAGTACAGACGAGCGACGAAATACAAATCTGACAGGTTACTAAAATCGATGTACACATCAATTTCTGTCTACCACGCAAACCGATTATTTTGTAAGGCGTCATACACAAGTTTTTTGAAATTCTATTTTCTTCAAATTGAAAAATTACAATTTATATACGCTGCCGATTTGACAGATTTTTTCAAAGCACACGATTGATAAATTGAGCGGCAGACAAAGACTTTGTCTGCCTAGGCAGCAAATAATGGTCAATTGATGAGTGGAAGACAAAATACTTTATCTACCTAGGCAGAGAACTGGACATTTGACATTGCCTATTGAAGTATACAATGTCAAGTTTTTCTGAAGTTTGAAGAAAAATATTATTTTGTAGGATTTTGCCATATTTTATGGAGAAACATGTTTTACTTTATTTAACCCAGTTTTCTCGCAATTTTACAATTTCTTGCTGAAAAAAATTACCTAATATTTGCCTCTCCCCCACAAGAAAATGGGGAGAGTCGGCTCGACCCCCCTCCCTAAACGCATCACGTAATTAATGGACGCCCCATTATGCGGTATTCTATAATATTTGCTGCTACTTGATGTGAAGTAAACAACCTTTAGACACGGGAAGTGATAACACATTTACTGTAAAATTAAACAGCATTTTGTTAGATAACAAATTTCCGCATAATAACTTGAATTGTTAAGTGGCATGCTGGTGCTATAAAACCAAACATTTTGTGCATTTAATCAAATATTCTTGTTCTTTCAGAAAAATGGGAAAAAGCGAAGCGGCTACCACCGAAACAAAAAAACTCCGAATTCACCCACTCCAACGAGCAAACATTATTTCAAAATTATTTTTTTGGTAAATCACAACTTCTATTTAGTTCGCAAATAACACATGCTGTTCTTACAGTTGGGCACTACCACTTTTCGTGAAAGGATGGAAAAAGGATCTGACCGAGGACGATCTCTACGGAGCATTGAAAGCACATGAATCGAAACATGTAGGAGATAAACTTGAAAAGGTATGGCTCAAAGAACAGAATCTACGTAGAAAACCGTCTCTATGGAGAGCTTTAGCCAGAGTCTACGGTGTAGAAATGATCCTGTATGGAATAGTTCTGCTGATTCAAGAACTAATTGTCAAGTAAGCGTAAAAACGATCATGAATAATTTTAAGACTCTTCATTTTCAGAATGGCGCAACCAATGTTAATCGGTCGTCTTATGACTTACTACAACCCTGAACAAACAGACGTAACCAAGGCACAAGCTTATTGGTACGCATGTGGCATCATCGGGATCTCTTTAATAAATATACTAATTATGCACTCATACTTCTTCGGTCTGCAGCACTTGGGGATGAAGGTCCGAATTGCTTGTTGTTCTTTAATTTACCGCAAAGCCTTAAAACTGAGTAAAAGCGCATTGGCCGAAACCACAATCGGACAGATGGTTAATTTAATGTCGAATGATGTAAACCGATTCGATTTCTTGATGTTGCATGTCCAATATTTAATTGTCTCACCTTTAGAAGCTTTAGTCGTTATTTACCTTCTCTATACTAGTGTGGATCCTGCAGCGCTCGCAGGAGTCGGCTTATTGGTCCTCTTTGTGCCTTTGCAATGTAACTAGAATATCAAAAGCACATAGTTCCATCATATAATTTCTTTAACTTTTACAGTATATCTTGGAAAAAGAAGCTCCTTTTATCGGTTCAGAACAGCAGTAAGAAGTGACCAAAGAGTACGATTAATGAACGAGATCATCACAGGAATTCAAGTAATCAAGATGTACACCTGGGAAAAGCCATTTGCCAAGCTGGTTGAAATCTCCAGAAAGTATACATTTGTTTCAAAGCTGTTATCAATGTAAAATTTTCTTCTTTCAGACTGGAGATCGACCAAATTCGAGCAAGTTCTTACCTTAAAGCCATTAACGTTTCATTTATAATTTTCCTTAATCGCATGTCAATTTATCTTTGCGTTCTAACATACGTATTAACTGGAAATGTCCTCAAAGCCGAGTTCGTCTATGTCGTCACTTCTTACTACAGTATTCTACGACAATCTTTAACCATGTTTCTCCCTCGTGGAATTACTCTTCTTGCCGAAACTAACGTTTCAATTAAACGTCTCGAAAAATTCTTTTCGTACGATGAAGTCTACCTTGAAAAAACACCTGATCATAATGGGTCCGTCAACAGCACAAACATAGGTGTTTCTATGGATAATGTCACTGTTACGTGGACATCAACACAAAACGACACTTTGCATAATATCAATTTCAACGTGGGTCCCCATCAACTAGTGGGAGTTGTAGGTCCTGTTGGCAGTGGCAAATCCACACTTCTTCATATCATTCTAAAAGAAATCAACCTTGTGAAAGGTAGTTTACACGTTGTCGGGAGGATCTCGTACGCCGCTCAGGAACCTTGGCTCTTTGCGGCTAGCATTCGGGAGAACATACTGTTTGGTGACCAAATGGACGCGAAAAAGTACCAAGAGGTTGTCAAAGTCTGTGCTCTAGAACGTGACTTCACTTTATTTCCTTATGGAGATCGTACAGTTGTAGGGGAGCGTGGAGTTATGTTGAGCGGAGGGCAGAAAGCTCGAATAAATTTAGCGCGTGCTATCTACAAGGACGCAGACATTTACTTATTGGATGATCCTCTCTCCGCTGTTGATACACACGTAGGTAAACAACTCTTCGATGAGTGCATTTCAGATTATCTTAAGGATAAATGCACGATTCTAGTCACACATCAACTCCAATATCTTAACAATGTTGATAAAATTTATTTGCTTGAACATGGAACCATAACAGCCAGCGGAACTTACAACGAACTCAGAAACTCCGATGGAGAGTTTGTAAAACTGCTAGAAGAGCTCCAGGAGGAGGATGAAAAAAACAAAACCGCGGAAGTACAAAAACTTAAATCTCTACAGAGTCTAGAAAAAGGAAGTAAACCAACTGAAGTGAAAGAGCAACGTGCGACCGGCACCCTTTCAAAAGGGGTATATTTAAGTTATTTACGAGCTGGAGGTAACTACTGCATTTCCGTTGTTATTTTTTTTGTTGTTGTTGTTATTTGGGTGGAAGTGGTGCTGATCTTTTTGTCACATATTGGGTCAATTTGGAACAAGAGAGATCTGAATTGGCATTAAAAACTGATCCTAATCAGACTGACTATACAGAGGCTACTACAGCACAATATTCTTGGGAGCTCCGATTTTTCACACCTAATAATTGTATCTACATCCATAGTACAATCATAGCTTTTCTTGTCTTCATTACCATTACTCGTTCATTGTCCTTTTTCAAAATTTGTATGAGAGCATCGACAAATTTACACAACAACATGTTTGCAAATATCGTTAATGCGACAATGAGATTTTTCAACACAAATCCATCAGGACGAATTTTAAATAGATTTTCCAAAGATGTGGGGTCGATTGATGAAACTCTTCCGCAATCGATTACCGACACGTTGCAGGTAGGTGACCTGTAATTTTTCTAAAAATACCTTAGTTTTTTTTTAAATTTAGGTAGGTCTTAACGTTTTTGCTATAACCATGGTGTTATCATCAGTGAATCCGTGGATTATCATACCAACTCTTGTAATTTTTGGCCTATTTTATACGTACAAGCTAGTATTCTTATCTACTAGCAGAAATTTGAAGAGAATAGAAGGCACGAGTGAGTATCACGTTAAAGTAACAAATTAATTAATTGTGTAAACGTCTATTTTATTTCAGCTCGAAGTCCAATATATTCCCATTTATCTGCTTCCCTCCAAGGCTTATCAACTATTCGAGCTTTCGGAGCTCAGGAAACTCTTCAACTTGAATTTGACCATCACCAAGATCTTCACAGTTCCGCGTTTTATATGTTTCTCGGTTGTAGTCGAACATTTGCCTTCTGGCTAGACATTAATTGCATAGTTTATATAAGCTTTGTAATTCTTAGTTTTCTTTTCCAAGGAACCGGTAAGTTTCAATTGTTCAATGTAGAGTATAATTTAGTGTCGATATTGTAGAAACGATGGGTGGTAACGTCGGTTTGGCTATTACCCAATCCATTACAATGACGGGAATGTTGCAGTGGGGAATGCGCCAATGGAGTGAACTCGAAAATCAAATGACTTCAGTAGAACGTGTAATGGAATACACAGAAATCGAGAATGAACCAGACGATAAAACGAAAGTGGCTCCCAAATCATGGCCCACCGAAGGAAGAATTCATTTCGAATCCGTCTTCATGCAGTATGCACCGGAAGAACCATTCGTTTTGAAAAATCTGTCATTCAATATTAATCCCAAAGAAAAAATCGGCATTGTGGGACGAACAGGTGCCGGTAAATCCTCTTTAATCACAGCATTGTTCCGCTTAGCTCCAATCGAAGGAAACATTATAATCGACGACGTTGATACCAAGAATATTTCTCTCAACAATCTTCGTTCCAAAATCTCCATTATCCCCCAAGAACCAATACTGTTCTCAGGGACGTTACGAAAAAATTTGGATCCTTTCGAAGATTACCAAGACGAACAGCTTTGGAATGCTTTGGACGAAGTCAAGTTAAAGTCAGCAATTTCAGAACTTCCTGGAGGTTTAACTAGTAATGTGTCAGAAGGTGGTTCTAACTTCAGCGTCGGTCAAAGACAATTATTATGTTTGGCGAGAGCTGTTTTGCGAAATAACAAGATCTTGATATTGGACGAAGCTACAGCGAATGTGGATCCACAAACCGATGAATTGATACAGACCACCATTAGGAGGAAATTTAAAGATTGCACCGTTTTGACCATTGCTCATCGATTGAACACAATAATGGATTCAGACAAAATTCTCGTAATGAGTGCTGGATCTGCTGTTGAATTTGACCCGCCCCACGTACTTCTCCAAAACACTGAAAGTCTGTTCTATGGACTAGTCAAACAAACAGGAAGAGGAATGGCAGAAACGCTTACGAAAATCGCAAGCGAGGTAAATCAACTGTAGATTTCTGTAGATTTTAATGACTTGATTTATTTTTTAGAGCTACAACAGACGACAGGAGTTCACGATTTCATAAACCTTTAAAATCTTACAATAATGAATCAACTTAAGTGTGAGGATTCCTTAGCAATTTATAATTTACTGTTAAAAGTAAATATGTGATTACCTTCTAAATAGTTTGATATTTATATTGTATTATAGTATATTATATTAGTTTTGTAATTTAAGTATTTATAAATTATCTTATATTAATCATCAAATTCTCCCAATCCCTCTATTCTGATTATTTTTAACAAGCTCTGTGATTCACAAATATTCATGACTCACTTTTAGTCTCTGATGATTCATTTCGGTAACTTCATTTAATAAAAAAATATTATTTTAATCTGTAAAAAAATGCCTACAACATTTTTTTTAATTTAATAAACTCATTTTAAAGTGTCAGTCACTCTATATACATATATCTTAATCATCTATATTAAAAAATGAAACGCTGTTCATTGGTAAGCGCAACACAGACACCACAGACACCGAGTGGACCGATTATATTCGTAATAAAGTGAGGTTTTAACGGAAAGAAAAATTTTAAAAGTTGCCTGGAACAAACTGAAAGTGCACTGTACATGCGTAAATGTTGAAATGCTGTTCGTTGGTATGCGCATCACTTGAGAACGGCTGGACCGATTTGGCTATTTTTTTTAAATATTCGTAATAGTAAGAAACAATGGAAAAGTTGCCCGGAAAATTGGAAAGTTCGGGGAAAACTGAAAGTGCACTGCACGTGCGTAAATGTTGAAATGCTGTTCGTTGGTAAGTTCAACGAATTCCTCAAAACAATGCCACAAAAGCACAATGTTTTTCACATGAGTTCACTAAAGTAACTCATAAGTGGCGTGAAAGAAAAATGTGCAGTTCAAAGTGCTATTATTTGAGTAAATAAAATGGTTTCATAATTAATTATATCGGGTTTTCATGTCCAGAGGCAACATGATGTTTGAATAAATTATGAAGACTGTATAAAAAAAATGTTTGTAAAACCTTTTCAAACCAATTCACCTAAATCTTATGTATTTTTGGGTGCTGAAACCGTATTTGGTAGCAGTTTTTTTTTTTTTGATCATCCAAAATTCTCTCACAATATGACATTGATCATATATGTATCAAAATAGGAAAAATTTGATACATAAAATTTAAAAAATATAATGTTTTAATTAGGTTACAATTTTTACTTTTATACGATAATGTTAAATTACTACAATGCGAATATTTTAGGTGCTTATTTTTTGTATTTCCTTTCCTTTTTCTCTGGAAAGTTTCTTGCCTAACTTATTCACCGATGTTGCTCTCTGTGAAGTCATCAACAGGAATCACCCATCATGTTGATATTCCAGCGTCCCTGGTATCGTCTCTAATGTCTTTTATGTCTTGATAAAACGGTTCCCCCCGCTCTTCACTCACATCACCCAAGTGTCTAAGAAAAAGTCACGATAGTTGTGCAAGGAGTGGACTTTAAGGCTCATCAGACAATCAAGAGTTTGGAATTTGTCTATAATATTAGGTATAATAAGTTCATAGTTAGGGCCTTTCACATTGCCCAAAAATTTCTTTCACAACTTCTATAAATGATATCCAAGCCTCCTTTTCCTTTGTCTAAAATATTTTTTTGAATATCAAAATGTGAGAAATTGGTGGGTGATACGAATTTTTTATTATTATTTTTGGAATCTGCACACCAAACAACATAAGAATTAGGTAAAATAATTACTATATAGTTTTTTCATCATTGGCCTGTGATTTGGCTATTTTTTGCAAATTTGTAATAGTGCAAGTCAGGTGCCTACGAAAAGAAAAATTAGAGAATCTGCTTTTTTATGGGATTTTTGTATGAACTTAAGACCATAACTCACGATTCGAACTATCGATATGCGTAAATCTTTTTTTGTTTTGTTTGTTTTGGTCCTGGAAAAGTTTTTCGGAAATTAAAAATCGAGACGATTACAAAGTGTGGGAAAATTCGGACAAACTGTATAAATCATAATATTTAATAAAATAAAACGCATTCATTTCAAATTTCAATGATCCACGGAAAAACAAATTTTCACTCAATTTGTGCTGTCCACATACAGGAAAATATGACCTTCTTGGAGTATGCTTCTTATTAAGGGGTCGAGCGCGAAACGCGAGGCACTAATTTCAATGATCCACGGAAAAACAAATTTTCACAGACTTTTTACCTGCCTTTTTTACCTTACCTGACATTTTGTCGTTTCGATCATTTGTTTTTCGATATTTTGTACTTTCGATATTTTGTTATTCGATAACAATTCCGCCTCCCGTCTGTCGGGTCAGCTAGTAACTAAATATTTCGTATTTCAATAATATTCTGCAATGCAATCCTGTTATTTTTTAATTTAATACATTTTTACATTATTAAAAAGCTTTATTCGACACTCAGAAATTTCAAATTTTCGTGTAAACACTCTCTGTCATGAAATAATGAAAATAACAGATAAACGTCACACTATTTTTATGGATTTTAAGCAATTTAAAGGCTTTCCGGGGTTGTGTCGAACGATAAAACATTGTATACACTCGTTCCTGTGTAGATTGAACGCTTTACACAAAACCTTGTATAATAAACTAATATTATTAACACACTGTAGTAAATGTGCACATAATTGTTATTTGTTCTTAACATTCTAGAATATGGAGCAAAATAATTTTACCGCTTGGCAATGTTGAGGTGTTGATAATAATAATCGCTGAGCCGCATTGATAATAATCTTAACTTTTACCACTCAATTTGTCATTAGAAATATGAGAGGACGAAAATACGGAAAAACGGAAAAATCAAACTAATATGGCATGAAATAAAAAGAAGACGAATTTTATTATACCTCATTGCCTTTTTTTCGAATTTCCTGAACCTTTGGACTAAATAAAAATCTTTGATGTTTTTAAATATTTTTTTTATTATACCTGCATCAGAATCGCCGTTTAAATCACGCCTGAGCGTGCGAATACAGGCGATTAAAGCACAGCGAGCTTTAAAGGTTGTCAAGGAAATATTACATTAAATAAATAATAATCAAATTTGAAAACTTTTCATATTCTTTCAGGTATGGGTCTTTTGACTTCGATGGTAGTATTTTGGATTCCGCTTGTTCGGCCAATGCTTCTATATCGGGTGAAATCTCGTTTTAACTCATTTTTCCTCAATTTTTGCTGACACGACTAAATGCAATGACAAACGTGGACGCGAGAAAAACGTAAACAATAATTGTCGTAACTAATGGCAATATTATTACGCCATTTCGATTTATCACGCCAAAAAATATTTCTAAGTTTTTAGTGCGTAATTTATGTCCAGTATTGCTGGTTTAATAAAAAATAGCGTAAAGTATTCGTGGATAACTGGTATTTAAAACACTTGCTCTATTTCGAAACTCGCGCGTGTTTTAAAGACCTTGTTATCCACTCATACTTTAATATACTATATTAAGCACAGTGCTGTGAATATTTATCTTATTCTAATTGAATTGAAAAATCTCTGGTTTTATCACCGAGAACAGTATCGTTTCTAAAACAATTTTTTTTTATCTATACCAATTACTTGCATCATAATATTATCTCTACAAGCTGAAGTGAAACGGATATACTTCAGATCACAGCAAACAGATCTATTGTATTCGGGAGTTCAAATCTTCAAACAATACAAGTTAACAAGCTAATCTTTTAAAGATTAAACCACTTAACAAATATGTAATAAAATTATGATGACTTGCAGTGTCATTAATATAAGAATCATAAATGATCTATGAATATTTTTAAAGTAAAACTTCTTTACGGACACTTGACTTGGGGAGTAAGCTGGTGAATGCGTGACAAGAACGTTACGAAAAGTGTGATCGGGCGAAGCAAACAGAAGTTTTTTTTAATGCACGATTTTACAATAATTAATTCATAGAAAATGTTTTTGCCTTAACGGGATTCGAACCCGCGTCTTATCCGTTGTGAATCCGCACTTCTCACAATGCACCTATTTGCGTGTGTCAATTTTGTATGCAATTGCGCTACTTATCTTAATCGCTACACATGATTGCCGACGTTTCGCTGACGACAAACTGAATACTGCAGACGATATTAATTCAGGATTATCTAGCTCCATTTATAAACTTACAGCACTTTCACAATGGCGAACTGAAGTTTTACTTCAGTCGTGTGGTCTAAAGCACACTCGTATTTTTTTTTAAAGTAGCAGATAACAATTTTAATGGTTTTAAAGGACAATCATTTGATAAATACCATAACGCATACACGCACTATTAAAATTTTTGTTTATAATACATATTTGCCTACTATTATAGTATATATGGGCTAACAAAGAAAATATTCACACTTCTATTAGTAATTTTGCGTTTCGGAGACTGAAGACCACACGGGAAATAAGTTAAAAAATCGGATACGACCGCCATTTGGTAGTTTAAGTAGTATAGTTGCTTATTCGGAAAAACCAATCTAATTTCCTAAGATCATAGATATGCTCTTAAGGGGAGACTCTTACATTTTTTTGGAGAGCGTGTTGAACTTTAAATGTGATTTATTTTTGCACGTTACGAAACTTTTATACGAGATAGAGACATAGGCGGGATATAAAATGCACCAAACCGTTAATGATGCGAAACACGTCGGTTGATATTCCGACACTTCCAACCATTCCAGAAATTCAAGTCAGTCCATAATAATATGTGGATTTCTGATAAAGAGACAATGACAACGTGCGAAGGATAGACAACCTTACAGCCGTTCGATAACACATTTTTGTCAAGAAATTATGCGTTTTGTGATGAGCAGATTAATTTTATACTTCAACGTCATGTACATAAAATGTGCAAATCTTTTAGAAAAAAATAAAACCTTCAAGGGATCGAGAATTTTGTAAGTTCCAGCACATATCTTTTTTTCTTTTTTTCAGAAAAATCCGTTCATTATTTTGGCCACATGTTCTTGAGGAAATGCTAATAAATTCCCTTCGATTTTAAAATCTAAGAATCCCCTTAAGAGGTCACTCTTATGAGTGATAAGAATTTCGGCCTTATCGATCAAAAGTCAGTGGTGAAGGTCCCATCTCAATGGGTGAAAGTGTTCAGAAATCCACGAGTAGAGCCTACTCCCTTCAAAGGTATTGACTGCAAGCAAGAACTTTTTCTGCATGGACCAAGTAGCTAACACCACTCTTCAAAAAAAACTTTTCCATTTCAGACCAGACCAATAATTAAGGAACTTGTCTTATCTTTAAAATACCCACGCACTATTAAAGTAGGGAATGAACGTATGCCTGGCTACCTGTGCGGCGCGCGGACGTGGAGGCCAACATAATACTATTGTACTATTTATTATCATAATGCTAAAAAATTATGACCGTTTATTTTGTGGATTTTCTAAATAATTGTTCCTTCTACTTGCATAGTTGGCTGCATAATATTGAACCCAACCGTGACGTTAGTTGGCCTCAAGCATATTGCTTTGCAACGTATCTCGTAGTAAAAGATCGTTGTGCGCCTCCAAATGCATGCAGTGTTGTCAAATCGTGCACCCCAGGGCCTCCGCCGAATCGCGCACCCATCTCCTATCTTTACTTGCCCTTGTATTTTCACATAAGTCTTACTCTATATTTTGTCTCAGGATACCATAAAGAGAGTTTTGTTATGATGCGACTAACGCGAAAATAATTTGTTTACCAACTATTGCACCAGAAAAACTATACAGTGTGGAAATTAAATAAGGAATAAATTCAGTAACTCCGTTAGCGTTTGCGCTAGAAATAAAACTTAAAAAGCATGGGGTAGAGTTAATTATAGCGCTTACGATGAACGTATACTAATTTTTTTCATTACTTTTTGTTGACAGTTATGAGATCAATATTTTTTTAATGGAAACCTATGTTTTTTATTTTACATTCGCATAGAGTTTTTTATTCTGATTTCAACGTTATCAAATACTTAATAGGTTACATAAGGTAAACGTAAATAAAAGCGGCGCTAAATTTCAAATAAAGTAAAACTAAAAGTGAAGTAAAATTTCACAAAATTAACAGAGGTCAAATGTTATCGGCATTTAATGAAACAAAAAACACAAATCCAAACAAAAAACGTTGACAAAAGCAATCAATGAAAACCACCTTAAATTTCAAAGTAGGGCTAACACGTTAACAAAAAAGACTTGATGTGAGAGTTATAAATTATAGATATTGCACAAAATGTTCAAACTGATGACCCTGCAACATCTGACAAAATCCAAGACGATCATAAAAAGCAGCCAATACGTTTTGAATGGTTTGGGGAGTTATTTAAGTGCCCCCATAGAAAAGATCTGGATTAGATCTGGGGACCTCGCCTGCATTCTATTGGACCTCTTCTTCCTAGCCATCTTCTTGAGAACATTTCGTCCAAATAACGCCGCACTGGGCGTAGTGTGATGGAGCACCATCCTGTTGCAAGCAGATATTATTATTTATAAGTTCATTTATTATTTAATCAGAGAAAAACAGTTTACACAATTATTTTGTACCAATTCAGAACTTGTCAACATTGTATTAATATGAGCAAGCTCTGTTAATGTTTTAAAATTTTACTAATTTAAACTTTAGCGCCGTTTTAATTTATTTTTGCCTTATGTGACCTATTAAGTATGGATAACGTTGAAAACAGAATAAAGAACTATGCGAATGTAAAATAAAAAATATAGGTTGTCATTAAAAAAATAATTTGATGACGTCTCAACTGTCAAAAAATTAATGAAAGAAATTAGTATACTGGGGGTTGAGTTACCTACCAGGCGCGTCTCCAGGTGGCGGATAGGAGAATAGGTAAGAGTCTCTGACTCTGCCTAGTGGGGGGTTAGTAGGGAGGTCCGGGGTCTAAACCCCCCGCTGTGCTGAACGAAAGCCCCTCGCCGCGGACCAGCTCGTGACGCATACCGTAAACCGCCTGTCTGCCGACAGGGGGCACGGGGGCTGGTCTTAAGTGACTGGCCGCGTGGATGAAGTACCACTATAAAAACTTCCCCATGCAACATGGTGACTGGTATTGCAGGTGCATAAACAGTCACCCACGTGATTGTGCCGTGCGTGGCGACCCGTGCGGGTGGATGAAGGGATTCTGGTGGTTGAGCCTGATCTTGGCTACGGCCTTGGGAGGGCAACACGCCACTTTGGCCCGGATTTCACCCTAGACGGGCGGTCGAGACTAACCCACCTCGATCAATCGGCTGTATCGTCCCGTCAGAGGGCCGACGGGGTGAGCCTTTGAGGAGCATTGGGGCATGCAACTGCGTGGGCGGCTTCGGCAGACCGCGTAGGCTGTGTGCAACAACCTCCTGGGGGCTATATCTCTCGAGTATCCCTAGCGTCGAAGCTCGGCGTCCCCATATGGGACTCCGTGGTGGGTGGGGAGCTTGGGAGATGAAGTAAAAAATCCCGGTATGGAGAATAAAAAAAACTCCAACCAGGGACCGCAGGGTTCCAAAAAGAAGCTGCAGAGGCAAAGGCGTGAAGGCGCCATCCCTGCAGCAACACCAAGAGCTGAGATAGGAGCAACCGGACGCCCCACGGGGCAGACGACACCTTCGGGTGGAGCAGAACCGTCGACGTCCAGTGTGGCGACTACGCCCCAAGGAAAGTGCGGGTTCGACCTAATGGGCAAAGCACTCACACTAATTCAAGCAAACCTGCACCGCTGTCGGGAGGCGGCGGTAACCCTAAGTCGTCAGTTGACAGCAAAGCAGGTAACAATAGCCCTGCTACAAGAACCGTGGTGCGTAAGCAACCGAGTTTGTGGCATGGGCGACAAATCGTCCGGGACCACTTACGTGGGTTCCCTTAAAGAAAGACCCAGAACTTGTGTATATGTTTCAGGTCAACAAAACGCCTTCCAACTGACGGGCTACTGCAACCGAGATGTCACGGCTGTGCAGGTTAACCTAGAATTTGGAAGGAACGTAATAAAGGTAGCTTTTGCCTCAGTATACCTTCCCGGGGACTCGAGGGAGCCACCCCCTTCTAGGGAGCTGGCGGACCTGGTTCAGCATTGTGAAAGGGAAGGAAAACAACTCATTGCTGCTCGAATATCTTACGAGCACAAAGTTAGAAATACTCAATCGAGGGAGCAAACCTACGTTTATCACCTCGAGGTGTCAGACTGTGATAGACATCACTCTCGCGACACAAGAGATTTCCAAACATGTAAGGGACTGGCAAGTATCATCGCATGTGACCTTGTCAGACCACAGATGGATAACGTTTTTGTTAGAAGCAAAAGAGATGTTACCGAAGCCGTACAGGAACCCAAAACAAACTGACAGGGATCTATTTCTAGAAAACCTGTCAAATGTCAGAGGTCGGCTCGATATCTCTAATGATCTTAAGACGATCGGAGAACTGGAAAGGGCAGTCACTGACCTCACTAGGTCTCTGATGACATCTTATGAGCAAGCTTGTCCGCTGAGATCGGGGACCCGCCAGGGCCAAAACACCACATGGTGGTGTAAGGAACTGGAAAGAGGAAGAGCCTATCTGCGCAAGCTATTCAATAAGGCCAAAAAGACCAAAAATGCAGCCGACTGAGACGAATTTAAAGAATACCAGCGGCAATACAAAAAAGACGTTCGTTCTAAGCAGAGGTCATCATGGAGAAAATTCTGTGGGGACCTCGAATGTACCACCACCGCTGCCCGGCTGATGAAAATCCTGTCAAAGGATCCGGGACAGCAAGTAGGTAGCTTGAAGAAAGAGGACGGCACATACACGGACTCTGCCGATGAAACAGCCAAGGTACTGATGGTTACACATTTTCCGGGCTGTGTGGTCACAACGAATGTGAATCCGATCCAAAGCTGTCCGAAAGCCCCCTGTCTGGAGGACTGGGCTGAAGCTGCGCGGATTGTAAACCATAATAGCGTAGAATGGGCTATAAGAGCTTTCAAACCCTTCAAGTCACCGGGCGTGGACGGAATCTTCCCGGCCCTACTACGGTGGGGACTTTCGGAGATTCTGGACAACCTCGTGATAATTTTTCGGGCATGTATTGCACTCGCATACGTACCGGAAATGTGGAAAGAGGTGAGAGTTGTCTTTATCCCCAAACCAGGGCGAGGAGATTATTCTCTCGCGAAATCTTTCCGTCCCATAAGTCTCACATCGTTTTTGTTAAAAACCTTGGAGAGACTATGCGACTACCAAATAAGGGATGGGGTGCTAAGGGCCAAACCATTACACCCCAACCAACATGCATATGTTCCAGGGAAATCGACCGAGTCCGCTCTACACGAGGTGGTGGGGCGGATTGAGGGAGCCCTGGAGCACAAACTATACTCCTTAGGAGTATTCATCGACATCGAGGGGGCTTTTGACAAGACCACCTTCGATAGCGTCGGGCGAGCACTTCAGAACCGCGATGTCTCAGGAACAGTACGTGACTGGATTCAGCGGGTGCTGGACTGCAGAACCGTACAGATTAGTGTAGCGGACGCAACTACTCGAGGAGTGGTTAAGAAGGGCTGTCCTCAGGGGGGAGTTCTCTCCCCATTGCTATGGGACATAGTAGTGGACGACCTTCTATGCACACTCAACGAGGCGGGATTCTACACTATCGGATACGCAGATGACCTGGTCATACTGCTTACTGGTAAGTACGAAAATGTACTATGCGACCTTATGCAGACAGCACTCTGCCTGGTACAAAAATGGTGTAAGAAGGAGGCTCTGGCTGTGAATCCACAAAAGACAGAGCTAGTTCTCTTCACGAACAAAAGGAAGATGGGACAGCTAAGGCTGCCCTCCCTTAACGGCGTCAAGCTGAAACGCTCACAGGATGTGAAGTACCTGGGCGTTATGTTGGATCATAAGCTGTCTTGGAAAAAGCACCTGGAGAGAAAAATAGACAAAGCTAGCGTCGCCCTGTGGCAGTGTAGGGGAGCGGTGGGAAGGTCCTGGGGCTTAACACCCAGGATTACCCTCTGGCTCTACACGGCCGTCATCAGACCGATGCTGAGCTACGGAGCAATTGTCTGGTGGCAAAGAGTCAGACAAAAAACAACGATGACACGTCTCGGACGCATCCAACGGATGGCATGTGTCGCTGTGACGGGCGCCATGAGAACCACCCCGACCGCAGCTCTGGAGGCTATCCTGTGTCTGCCTCCCATCGATCTCTTCGTGGAGGGCATGGCACTTGCCTCCGATCGCAGGCTGCGGGAAGGTAACCTTTGGAAAGCTAGGAAATCAGAACGCGAGCACGCCCGCATCTTGAGCGAGGGACTCCACAGAATACCTCTCCTGGGTGCGGGATCGGACCGTATCTGTCCTCAATATGCTTTCGAAAAATCCTATGCAGTGCATATGGATACAGAAGAACATCCGAAGTTTGAGATTTCAATCTTCACGGATGGATCAAAAACGAAAGCAGGCTCTGGAGCGGGACTTCACATCCCCGAAATGAACTTCAATCTCAGCGCAACCCTAAGGGAATGTGCCAGTATTTTCCAGACGGAGATCGGGGCCATTCTTAGGGGTGCCACAGAAATCACTGGGCGCAATGTCAGTGAAAAAACGATGTGCTTCTTCAGCGACAGTCGAGCAGCTCTGCGGGCTCTGGCCAGTGGCAGGATTACCTCTCAAGTGGTACATGACTGCCATCTGGCACTGTCGAGAATAGCACTAAACAATGTCGTTGAGCTAAGATGGGTTCGAGGACATAACGGTAATGAGGGGAATGAGAGGGCCGACGAGCTGGCTCGACAGGGTGCAACGGGAACACCGGATGGAACCGAACCGCTCATCCGACCGGCCAATCGCTGCCTCTCAAACCTGATCAAAAATGACACCCATTCTAGACACTGTGCTAGATGGGAAACGACAACAGGCTGCAGACAAAGCAAGATTTTTATCAAAAATCCTTGCTTTAAAAGAGCCAAGTCTTGTCTGCGTTTGTCAAGGGACAGACTCCGTCTTTTGGTGGGCATCTGGACCGGTCACTGCAGGCTAAATAAACACCTCCACGTGATGGGGGTGGTCAACGACCCAACGTGCAGGGGGTGTTTAGAGGAGGACGAGACTCTCGAACATATCCTACGGGAATGTCCGGCGCTCGCCTCGACCAGAAAGTCCATACTGGGGGAGACATGGCCCAGCTGGGCCAACTTGAGGTGTACCTCGCCTGGAACCATCCTAACTTTTTTCGACAACGTCGGATGGCTGGATGAGAGACAGGAATGAGAGACGCGAGGGGGTGACACAATGGGCCCGCGGTGTGGTCTAAGTGTCGGTGAGGGGAGCAAATTCCCTCACACCCCTCAACACCTAATCTAATCTAGTCTAGTATACGTTCTTCGGATGCGCTATTTACCCTACCATATGCTTTTTAAGTTTTATTTCTAGTGCAAATACTAACGGAGTTACTGAATTTATTCCTTACTTAATTTCCACACTGTATGTATGGTAACAGCAGTGAACCACTATCCAATAATTATTATTGAAATGCGAAAATGCTACAAAATTTTAGAACTTAACGAGATGAAGAAGAAGATGAATACAAAATTCTTAATTTTATGCCGAGTAAATATTACAAGTAAAAAAAGTAAAAACCATTAAGTACAAATTCATCTTCTTTTCTGTGAATCTAAGGACTGTTTAATTTAAGCTCAAATTTCAATATATTCCTAATTATTTGCTTCTCTTGTTCTGAAGTCACCCTGGGAAAAACCAATACAATTTCCTAAGATCATAGATATGCTCTTAAGGGGACTCTTACATTTTTTGGTCTATCAACTATTCGGGCTTTTGGAGCACAGTAAACACCTCAACTCGAATTTGAGCATCACCAAGATCTTCACAGTTCCGAATTCTATATTTCTCGGTTGTAGTCATAGTTGTAGTCGATCATTTACCTTTTGGCTAGATATGAATTGCATAGTTTATGTAGATCTTGTAATTCTCAGTTTTCTTTTCCAAAGAACAGGTTTCAATTATTCTGTGTACAGTATAATTCAGTGTCAATCTTATAGAAACGATTGGTGGTAAATGTCGCGTCGGTGTGGCTATTGATCCAAACCACTACCACCACCGTGTTGACTATTGCGCACAGACTGAACACAATAATGGATTCAGATAAAATTTAATGAGTACTGGATCCACCGCTAAATTTGACCATTCCCACGTGCTTCTGCAAAATACTGAAAGTCTGTTCGATGGACTAGTCAAACAAACAGGAAGAGGTCGCAAGCGAGGTAAAGAGCTGTTGTTTTTAGAAATGAATGTTATTCACTTTCTATTTTAGTGTTGTAAAACACAACAAGAATCTACATCCAAATAACCAATTTAGACCGATAATTAAAATCTATAAATTAAAACAGAAAAATATAGTTGGTGTAAACACCGTACGCGATATCTAATCTATATTATACGAACAAATATGTGATCAATTCATTTTCAAATAAATTAATTTTAACTTTAATGTAATAAAAATACTTAGATATGCCTTAAAATATTATATTTTTTATGTATCTCTCTATGAACTAATTCTGGGTGAAAATTTTCAGTTCATTAAGTTTGATAGTATCGATAGTGTTAAATTTAAGAGTAGATAGTGTGTGATAATGTCGTCCTTCACTTGAGTTAACACAGAAAGTCCGATAAGGAAATCGAACCCTATAGAGCTTTGCTTCACCCTACATGTCTATTAATTTAGATAACCAAACGTACGATACAAGTACTTATGACAGCAACCAGATCAGAACTGATTGTTTACCTAAGGAGAGTACTTTCTTTACGACAAAAACGCTCGATAAGTTGTTATTACGTAGATATTCTCCGTCAATATGCGATTTCAGCAAAGTGGTAAATAGAAAAAATGTTTATTTTGACGAGTTCTACTTGTGGTTAAATTTTTTGTTAGGACTTCATTTCATTAAGTTTGAAGGTCTACGAAATAATTCGATATTCATTATCTATTTATATAACAGATTTCGGTAAGTGTATCTACAACATACAATTGCTTTCTTCTTCCAGACTGTATTTCTTGTACTTTACTTTCTCTTACCGATTTTATTTTTAATCACCTCTTCCTCAACTACCTCTAAACTATCTTGACCAATTTGAAGATGTAATAAATCTTATTTCCAGCTCTTGATTTGATCTTTTCCGCTCTTTTGTTCTACTTAGTGATATATACAATTTTAAATTAAACGTCAAATGAAATGTCAATGACGTCACCAAACGTCAAATTTGGAAATTTCAAACAAACCGCGAAATTAAAAGGTTGGCCAGTGAATCGTGATCGTCTAGAAACAAAGACAAAAGAGCGGACCTACTTTGACAAGACTTTGACAAGACAACTCAGTGACGGGAAATTCAAACCAAACCTACCCAGACGTTGAACCAGGTTCTTTGAATGCACGGTGCGCAGCGTTGGAGGCGGAGCGTAGATTAACAACACAAATTAAATATTTATTAATGTATTTGCTTTAGAAGGCTTATGGACGAACTTTTGATTAATAATTGACTTTTAGAACATTTATCTTATTATTGTAGCTGATTTAATGACTCTTAACAATAATTTAGTTCATTACTGCAATAACAATTAATTTAAGTGAATACAATATTTGAATAATTCATGACAAACGTTAATTAGAACTATTTCATCTGGCGAGAGAGTTTCCAAAATTGCAAGTGCAGAAAAGTGAAGTGGTTACAACATCCCAAACCCATTTTTAAACAAATCGATCAGTAAAAATTACAGTTAATCAAAGCAGTGAGTGTTTCCTTTTCTTTCGACAAATTCAATTTCATTAACAAACCGAAATGTACGATAAATAACCCCCTTTAAATCTTATTATGAATTCAAACACAGGTACACAGCTAAGTTACAGTTTGAACGCCTTTCCCGATTAATTATCAATATATTTTGTATTTGAGTTGAACAATACATACTAGTATTGGGCAATTAGAAGTACAACACCGCCCCACATAACTTTATCTGATCTGATCATTATTATTATCACAACTCAGGAGAACGGCTGGTGAGGTACCTTCTCTCACACACCACTCACACCTCAAATGAAAGACGAAGAAATACACCGATAGAAAAGATATTTACGATTTAATGTTAAGTTCAGCCGTTTCAGTTTACCAAAACTTTAACTTATAAAATAAATTGCATTGGATAAACAAATTAAGAAAAGTTGGATTTTGAGGTGATTTGAATACGTCTATGAATTTTTATATTATTAAGAAAAATTAAAGAAAGGGATTCAAACTATAAGCCATCGAAACTATCGTTTAAATGAAATTTGGATCACTTCGAATACAAAACAAAGAACTCGCCGCCATGTTTCCTTTGTGCAAACAAAGAAACCCCCCTCCCCTCTATTTCATTTGAATTTTTAATCAGTTATCCGGATCGTTATAAAATAAACTTTCTAACAACACTACACAGATCAACACAAACGAAAATAACAACTATTAAATGAAAAAATTGGAGGAGAAAATGGAAGAGCGGAAAAAAAGTGGAAAAAGAAACATATTGTCGTAACGGGACTGGACGATGAAGAGGAATGCGCGAACGAGAGGAAACTGGAAAAATGGATGAAGGATGAATTAGAGGTAGAGGTGATGGTGAGAGAGATGTATAAAATAAATTGAGGAAAAATGATTGTGGTGGATCTGTTGATTCGAAACATATATGGACAAACACAATAAAATATACCGTAACGCAATGTTTTCTTTGGAAGCCGTTTTTAAACGGTCGCGACGGGACGACATCTAGAGGGCGCAAACGCAACAATGCGCAACGAAACTAAAGCATGGCACGCACAAAGCAAAAACACTAGATACCGAAATTTGGCTTTCCGGTGGCTAAACTAGCTAGATATAGGTTACATGTAAACGGCGGAATCGGGAAATCGCAAGGGGGCGCAACATAACATAAAAAATAAGACACTTTTCAGAACCGCAACATTAGACTTGGCACTTTACCACCGCCATTTGCCATTCTGTATTCAGTTCTTATTCAGTGTTGGTTAATTCAAGTCAACAGAGACAAAATAGCTTTTAACTGACCGCAAGCTACTGTCGGCCTCATACCAAAAGACAGCTAGTTATTCAATGATTTATCCAGGTTTGAATAGCAGTAGTGGATATTATTTAAACAAGATCTAACATACAAAGGAGTGACTAATAGCTTTCCACCATGGCGGCCATTTTATTAGTGACGCTGACAAAGGATGGCCGGACAACGGTAAAATTGAAAAGATTTTATCTAGGAGTTTCTAGTATGCACGTGGAACAAACGCCGGCCAATTTCAGAGCCACCTCATTATGTTGAGGAGGACAGAAAAAAATACGATAGAATAAAAAGGATAGGAAAGGTCTGAAAAAATGCAATGGCCGCCGGTCCTTCTTCCTCCCTCCAACAGGGACGCCAACCCTTTTTTAGCCACGCCAGCTTCAGCGCGTTGCCAACCACTGGAGGAGGCTGCTAACTTCAGAGTCTCCTGTGCATTTTACAGGTCTATTTTGGGGATATCTCAGAATGTCGAAAGAGTTTAAGTGGAAGTGTCAAAATGCAGAGAGGGAAAGCAAAAAAGAGTGAGCTAAAGGTAGGATAATAATGGGAGTGAAAGAGGGACTGGAAGAAGAAAATGGAACTGAAGCAAAAGAAGAAAGAGGGATTATGGAAAGGACGGTGAAAACTAAACAGAGAAAATGGAGAACTGTAACAGTGTACAGCAGAAGTATGGAGGAAACGAAAAGAATAATAGAAGATCGAGTAAAAGATCAAGAAGAAGAAACTTTGGTGATTGGGGGATTTTAATGCAAAAATTGGGCAAAAAGGAAGACGGAACAGAAAACGCAGAAAGGGGAGTACTGATTAGTTTAGTAGAAGAAAGAGGGTGGGACATACTTAATGGGAACTGCACAGGAGATGAGAAAGGAAAGTACACGTATATTGGACCAAGAGGGGAGATAGTTATTGATTATGTTATGGTAAATGAAGAAGCATGGGATGAAATAGAGAAATTCAAGGTGGGAGAAACAATGGAGTCGGACCATATTATGCTTTTGAAAGTGAAGACAAAAGGAAGAGAGAAAGATAGAGGAAGTGTGAATGAGGTTAGCAGAAAAACTGTGAAGAATATTTGGACGGAAGAAGGAAAAGAAAATTATAGAGGAAGACTAAGGGAGGCAAAATACGAAGAAGCAGAGATAAAAGAATAGGTGAAGGAATAGGAAAAAGAAGCAACTAAGGAAGAGTACAAGAGATCACGCAAGAGATACAAATTAGTATGCAAAGAGAAGAAGCGAAAGAAACGGATGGAATAAGAACTAAAGATGGGAAGAAGAGGTACGGAGATACATAAATAGGGAAAGAAAGAAAAAGAGAGAGAGAGACTGAGTGATGAAATTAGTATGGAGGAATGGGGAGAGTACTTCAGTGAGCTGCTGTGGGGTGATGAAAACAGACAAGAACAGGAAAAGAAACAATAAAGAGTTTAATAAATAGAAAAGATAACAAGAGAAGAACTACAGCAACATCTAAGAAAAGTGAAAAGGAAAAGGCACCAGGGAGGGAAGTTATACAGAATGAAAAGGGAAGTTGATAGACTGTTAGCGATAATGAATAGAGTGTGGAAAGGAGAGGGTTTTCCCCAGGAGTGGAAGGAGATAATATGCCCCATGTATAAGAAAGGAGAAAAGGATACAGTCAGTAATTATAGGGGGATCACTCTCCTAAATACGGCATAATATAAGGTATACGCGATGATTGTGGAAGAGAGACTGATGAAGAAAATAAATGAGCGGGGGGTATTTCCAGACTGACTGACGGGATTTAGGAAAGGTAGAGGGACCATGGATAATGTATATATCTTGAATCACATAGAAGAAAATGAGATAAAAAAGAGGGGTGGCAAGATATATGCATCCTTTGTGAACCTGAATATTAATAATGTGATAATGTGATTTTATTTTATTGAGTTATGGGAAATGTATTAAACGGATTTTATAAACCTGTAATCGTTATTTACGGGAAAAGCCTTGTAAATTAGTTTTTACGGGTGAACCGGGAGATTGTAACCCGGTGAGCCCAGTAAAGACTAATTGCAAGGCGAATCCCGCACAAACTTTTATTTCCACCTTCAAACGACTTTTCTCAATTTTTATAAATATTGAGACGACGGCGCGACGGCATAGGAAGCGAATGATGTCATGATGATCTCACCACGTAGGGTAACGTAATTAATCTGAAACAGTCCACATGAGAACATCTGGGAATCATTGTTCCCATAGGATGCTCTCATGAGTCTAGAAGACTCTGTGGCGGTGATCTCATGCTATACCACGCTCGTACGAGAGACTGATCTCATTCTTCTGGAATAATCCATTGCGCCGAAAACATGAACATGATTCCGGGAATAGAAGAAGTCGAGAACGCCGGGAGCGGTATAAGAAGGGATCAAACAACGGAGCAAGTCGGTCGATTTGTAGCATCGTGAACAAGTGATCAGCGCGTGATATTGTGAAAAGTTAGTCTTAGTAGTCTTTTTAATAAAAGTTTGTAACTACGGTGTGCACCAGAATATTTCTTTAAATCCTCGAACCCGCCCGGCTCAGGCTACGTTACAATATAAAATTCTGACAGGACAGTTTGTCACGATGCGTTGTCATAGTGTTGTACTTTACAGGTCTCTTCTACAACCCGTAAAACTTTACAGCTCTGTTTCTGTAATTAAACATTTACTTAGTTACATAAATACCTGTAATATGTCATTTACTTAGAAGGGGGAAATAAAGGTAATAAATATACAACATGCTACTGACTAGCAACCCTTGTCTATCAACACCCTGCGGCGTAAACCTTTTCTCGTTGAGGTTACTGTCGGCAACCCATTTAGCGGCCAAGTGTTGCAGGTCTTTACAACTTCCTTTCAAAATTAGATCTGAGCATGTTAGCATCAGTAGTACAACATAAGAGACGGCTCTGTGGTAATAAGAGTCGATAAATGTGAAGATGAAAGTTATTTTTCACATTCTAGGAATGTAACACTGCAACACGTAAACATTAAAGAACTATTCATTTTGGTTTTTAGTTTACATTTTCTGAAGACATATTTTGACATTACTACGAAAATTTATTTTCCTTTTGTCTTAAATTTTTTATGGTCGGAACCAGTTTCTTCAATTGCTATGATTTTGTAGGTCCATAGTTCTACATAGACATGTATACGTGTACTTCGTGTTAACTTGCAGTTTAAGATTTTTTACTTGTTTTTCACCTCCATAACTCCATTACGTATTATTACGCCTGTAACAAATGCTCATCGTTCCTTCACCGTCAGTTGAGTTGTTTTTAATGAGTGAAGATTGCAGATGACGTGAAGTCATTAGACCAAGTTCATTTGTTATCAGATGAGTTGCTGTAATGATGCTCTAACCCACCCACTAGTCCGAGAGGTAGCGTTGCATTTTTTCTAGGAATTTTATAGTAATAGGGTTCAATACTCAACTCAAATTACGTCATTTAAAAAAAAACACAGAAAAACCAATGCGTCGAAGTAAGAGCACATTCATATTTATTTATTTCCTTGTTTTAAAATTTCTATAATAGACATTATTTTGAATCCATATCGATTAATTTGTAAACATGTTTACGTTGAATGCCACAAAAATTTTGCTTATCCTCTAGTTAACATTTTCTTAATTGTTCAACTTTTCTTCTCTGGAATTACTTTTGACGTCTTTAATATAAATAAGGTAAATGTCAACATTATGATAATTTTATGCTTCACACAAATAGAACTTTTCCAATAAATAAACAAGTCAAGGACAACGGTTAACTAACGAATAAATAGTGTCACATACTCGTAGACTTGCTACTTTATCATCAATTTTTTAACATACCATGGAAACCACACATTACCATTTAGTGGTTTAGTATAACCAAGACCCTAAGGAATCATTAATAAAATATGCCCTTCCCTCCATTGAACTTATTGCATTAAATATTCTCGTTTTTTGATAAGTCCAAACTTGACGTCTTCCTTGAATCTCTCCACGTTTAAAACAATGCACAGTAAAATACATTCTTATCTGTCCACGTAACCTTGATGAGATTTGAATTTAATGAAACAATGAGAAAACTTAAATGTAAAACAGAAGGCACACACACAGCTGTTCATAACAGTTTATTCTGAGTTTTACCACGACGGCGACCAGCATAAAACTAACATGTATGTATTATTAGCACTTGAACCTAAATTTAAAACACTTGTCAGGCTATGTTTATCGTGCGCGGTTAATAACATTAATGTTATTGCAATACACAAACGGAACATTCTGCTTATAGTTTTTTAACGATGGAAGATAAGAATTATTTACACGAACCGGTAAAATTGCAACCAAGTGAAGAAACAACTCTTCTTTCAAGATTATTTTTCTGGTAAGAGTAATAAAATATTTTCTAACGTTTAACTATTGTTTGAAGTTGGGCCCCACCTTTATTTTACAAAACTTACGGGAAAAACGTTGCAGAAGAATATTATGCACCTTTGCACAGTCACAAATCGCATCGTCTAGGAAGCGCGTTCGAAAATCTGTGGAAAAACGAATGCGATTTAAACACCAATCCCAAATTATGGAAAGTCTTTTGGAAATTATTTTATCTAGAATTTATAGTTTTAGGGTTATTATTTATTTTCTGCGAATTCGTTTTAAAGTATGCAGCTATAAACTTGAACTTGTACTATAAAGATAACACTGTATTTGTAGACTTTGTCAACCATGGCTCATCGGAAAACTCATGACTTACCGCGTTGACGATTGTACCGATTGTTTTAAAGAAGAGTACTATGTTTATGGATCACTGATTGGACTATCAAATTTTTTTAGTGTAATTCTTAGTCATTTATACCTACTTAAAATTCAGCATTTGGGGATGAAGATTAGAATTGGTTGCTGTTCGTTAATATACCGCAGAATCTTGAACAAAAGTACAACAGATGTCACGAATGTTGGAAGTATTATCAATTTGTTATCAAACGACGTGAACCGTTTTGATCTAGCCGCAATGCATTTCCTCCAACTTCTCGTAGCGCCGGTGGAAACTATAGCCATTGTTTGGTTCATGTACGCTACAGTGGGTCCAACTGCCGTTGCTGGAATCGTCTTACTACTACTATTCATTCCCTTGCAAAGTATTGTTTTGAACACTATCAACAACATAGTTTTTATGAGGAACTTTTAGTATTTTTAGGCAAATTAACAGCATCATTCAGACGAAAGACGGCACTTAAAACGGACCAAAGAATTAAAATGATGGACGAAATTTTGATGGGGATCCAGGTTATCAAAGTGTTTGCGTGGGAAGCACTTTTTACAGATAAAATCACCCAAGCAAGAAAATCAGAAATCAAACAAATAATGAAGGTCTCGTTAATTCGTGCGTTTAATGTATCATCTATGTTGTTTCTGAACAGAACTGGAATATTTTTGTGTATTCTTTCATATGCTTTAATCACGAAGGAGGTCAATGCAAAATACGTCTTTGTGGTGTCTTCATTTTATGCCATGCTGCGTCAAACATTGACCGTGTATTTGC
The DNA here is from genome assembly GCA_963583935.1 of Diaperis boleti. NCBI lineage: Eukaryota > Metazoa > Arthropoda > Insecta > Coleoptera > Tenebrionidae > Diaperis > Diaperis boleti. Next base: position 21,170,132 of record OY757247.1, on the reverse strand, counting down.
CGTTTGGACTTCAAAATTTCAACGAGACTAAAGTGTCAATTCAACGCATTACAAAGTTCTTAATGAATGAGCAGCCAACAACAAAAGAACAAAATGCGGAACAACAACCTCTAATTTTAAATCAAGATGGGAAAGACGAAACTTACTTCATAAAACCGGGAATTTACTTAAAGAATGGCTCTGTGAAATGGACTGATTCTTCAGATCATATTTTACGAAGTGTAGACTTTGAGTTGTATGGTGACAATCTTGCCATTATAACTGGACCAGTGGGCGGTGGTAAATCTACACTTTTGTACACCTTCCTCCAAGAGTTACCACTGGCTGAGGGGCAGCTTAATGTAACAGGAAATATATCGTACGCGTCTCAAGAGCCTTGGCTTTTTTCTGGGACAATTCGTCAAAACATACTTTTCGGATCAAAGTTTGACACCAACAGATACAAAGAAATCATTAGACTATGTCAACTCGAGAAAGATTTTTCCATGTTATCGAACGGCGATGAGTCTTTGGTGGGGGAATCTGGAAGTTTTCTTAGTGGAGGCCAAAAAACGAGAATCAATTTAGCACGTGCTTTGTATAAAAATGCTGATATTTACTTACTGGATGATCCTCTTGCTGCCGTGGACGCAAAAGTAGCCCAAAAAATCTTCCAAGAGTGCATGTTAGAATATCTGAAAAACAAGACTAGGATTCTCGTAACTCATAGACTGAATGAGCTAGTTGGGAGTGCTGATCAAGTATTTGTGTTGCAAAACGGAACACTGCAAAGTGTCGATCAACAACAAATCAAAATTCTTAAAGATAAAGAACCGGAGGATGTTGATAATCCAGAGATTACCAATATAAGGCCGAAAAGTCAGAATCAGAAATCCAACAATGCTATTTCGAAAAACATCTATCAGAAATACATTCAAGCCGGAGGCAAAAATTATTCAGTCGTAATTTTAATATTTTTATTTGCGATGACACAGTTTGCATCCAGTGGTGCAGACTACTTCGTCGCTTTTTGGTCAAATTTCAACGAAAAAGTAGAAGGCAAAAAATGGTTCAACATATGCATGTATGTTTATGTAGCAATTATAATTGCCACCATAGTTTTACCAATCACAAGATCAATAATATTCTTTCAACGCAGCATGAAAACGTCCACAAACTTCCACAACGAGATGTTTGCAAGTATCATCAAGGCTCCAATGTTGTTCTTTAAAACAACTTTAACTGGGACAATTTTAAATCGCTTTTCCAAAGATCTTGGTTTGATCGATGAAACGCTGCCGCTATTATTAATGGACACGTTCCAGGTTGCTTTCATAATTTTAGGAAGCATCTTCTTAGTGTCGTTTGTCAATCCGTGGTTGCTGATTCCAACAGTTGCTGTTTCTTTTGTGTTTTATTTTTTTAAGACCAGGTATTTGTCCAGAAGTCGGAATATGAAAAGACTTGAAGCTGAAGGTAATATTTATAGCGACAATTTTCTTCATGACTATTAATTACAAAAAGTCATTTTTATTTGGTAGCTAGAAGTCCGATTTATGCGCACACCCATGCAACTATACAAGGATTGGCAACTATACGAACGTTTGGTGTGGAAAACATACTAAAAAAAGAGTTTGATCACCATCAAGATCTGCACAGTTCTGCCTACTACATGTTCATGACTTGCAACAGAGCATTTGGTTTCTGGTTGGATATGAACTGCGTTTTTTACACATTCGTTGTCATAATTGCAGTCATGTTGATGGGTAAGTAAGAATTTTAATATTTGGATTCAATGGGCTTTTCAGATTGAAGGTCCAACGTGGATTTTTTTTATTTGAATTGGAACACTGATAAGGATGAATTGTTAAGTTTCGCTATCTTATCTCCCCTGCTATTCAGATTGTTTACAGCAGTCTTGCTCAAATAAATTTACTATTTTTCTGATCGATAGGGAGTTCAATACAACCTTTCAATTTATGGAGACACACGATATATCTGCCTGCCTGTTCAAAAGTTGAGCCTATATTATTTTATTTTAGCCTATATTATTTAAAACAGCAAGCTCTGAATGTAACAGGCGTTCATTTAAATTAGTCATCAAGTTGCTCATGATTTCTTGAGTGACGAAGACAAATAATTGAAAAACGCATGTGATTTATTGCTTCATACAATTCATACTAACATAACCTAGAATCGACGTGACACTTGACAGTTGTTGGATAATTACTGCTGGCGGTTTTCTTCAACGTTTTACTTTTGACGAATTGTTTAAACAATAACAGTTGTTGTTATAACGATAGAAAATTTAACACTTCAACAACAGTTCGTGGTACTGTTTACGGCCAAACCATGGCGTATAGTTTAGAACAAAAAGTGTTTTTACTAAGAAGCGATTTCCGAAATGGGACAAAAGTGGATGCAGTTTGGACAAAGAAAGCGTCAGGGATATCCCTGACTATCACTATATAGTGATATCAAACAAATAAACGAGTGCAAAATAAAAGACCTGCTCTCCGATTTGTACACGTGCTATTCAAAGATCGGCCGCCAATAATCAAAGAATGCCGCCGCTTGATTGTCGATGGGCAGGTTTTATTTAGCACTCGTTTACTTGTTCTATATCACTATTTCCCTGACGCTTTCGATACAGGACTCTCAAGAATTTCAACAAGGATTTTCAAATTTTGTCATGGAGTATTATGTTTAAAAAAACCTTGGACAGAATATTGTGAAACTGGTAGTCTTTTACGAAAGCTCTCAGTGGGGTCCCAAAAAAAAACACGTACAGCAGAAGTTATGGTCTAATGACTTTTAACGCGCTGTTTAATGAAACCCAATTTTTTTTATTGACTGCCCTATTACTTCTGTTACTGAAACCATAAACTGCACAAATCATGTACCTGCAATTAACTCAGTTTAGCTAAATCTTATAAACCAATATGAGAAACATAACCTCCAACTCCTCTCGGTTAGGACGCCAGCTTTAAACAAATGCGTTCTTGGTTGTTAGGCCAGGCGACAGAGGAAATAATTAGTGGAAAGCTGGAAATGGCCTTAATCTCTTTATTTGGACCCACTTATTACTGTCCTAAGTTTTCCCCCTCGAGCGAAGTCGGCGTTGGCCCTTATGGCCCTAAGAAGGTACAATTTTTCAGTTATCTGCAAATATCTCTTAAAATATCAACTGTATCAACAAAATACTTATTATCAAAAATAATCTATAGTAAATTTGCAACAAAAAAGTTCTTTACCGTTTGTTTCTAAACTTAACCGTTACGCTGCTACGGCCATTCAAAGTGGAGCCTTTTTTGGTCCTTGCGGAAAAATTATAAAAATCACATGCTATATCCAAGTTTCTACATGTTATAAATAATTTTGAACATCCCACCTATACAAGCTGTTAACTTCTTACAATTATAACTGCGATATAAGACAAACAGTTGGGGCTAATAACTATAGTAAAAGCAAATTAGACGAAAAAACGACAAATAGAAAAAAATATTTATAAAGTTTTGAATTTTTGGTTATTTGGTCCCAGTAGGAACCCAAATAAAGATCCAAAGACTTCCCACCTCCCCGGGGGGAGCTTCATCCCCTTTGGCACAAAAAACCGCCCCCCGAGCGTGACCTCATTAAGCTTTTCTGCATTTTTCTCGTAAACGGTAACTCCGATGAGAAAATGTTATGTGACTTATATTCTTCATTAAATTCTGCATAAAATTGGTCTTATGAAGTTTTTGTCTATCTCTCACCCAACGCTCATAAATGACATTCGAAAATGCGTATAGTTTTCAGCGCAGAGGCAAAAATTAATCAATCCCCGTTTTTTGACCAATAACAATTTATTGCAAATCTTTTATTCAATATGGACTTTGTGCAGAAAAAACTGCTTTACAATTTAGTTTGTATCGAGTTTTAGCGCCCACTAATGGTTTTCGGCGGTTGTCTTCGCGGTGAAAACTATACTCATTTTCCAACGACATTTTTACCAGTTACCGTTTACGAGAAAAATGCAGAAAAGCTTAATGAGGTCACGCTATCGGGCGGTTTTATGCGCCAGAAGGGATGAAACTCCTTTCGGGAGGGTGGGAACTCTTCGGATCTTTATTTGGGCCCTTGCTGGGAGTTCATAAACAAAATTTCAAAACTTATTAAATTATTTGTTCTATTCGTCGTTTTTTCGTCTAATTTGCTTGAAGTATAATTAGCCCCAACTGTTTGTCTTATATCGCAGTTGTAATTATAACAAGTTAACAGCTTATATACGTGCTACGTTCAAAATTATTTATAACATGTAGAAACTTTGATATAGCACGTGAGTTTTATAACTTTTCCGCAAGGACCAAAAAGGGCTCCACTTTGAATGGCCGTAGCATCGTAATGGTTAACTTTAGAAACAAACGGTAAAGAACTTTTTTGTTGCAAATTTACTATAGATTATTTTTGATAAAAAGTATTTTGTTGATACAGTTGATATTTTAAGAGATATTTGCAAAAAACTGAAAAATGGTACCTTCTTAGGGCCATAAGGGACAACGCCGACTTCGCTCGAGGAGGAAAACTTAGGACAGTAATAAGTGGGTCCAAATAAAGAGATTAAGGCTATTTCCAGCTTTCCACTAATTATTTCCTTATTGAGGCTTTTTTTCGCCTGGCCTATGTTACCAGTGCAGTGTTTTACAACACAATCTACGTACATACACAACACAATATCCCCTTCGATTAGAATATATTCACATAAATACAGATGTTCCATCAGAATATCAGCTGTTTGGGGCTTCAGTCTCAACTCCTCAACTTTCTTCCATTCATTCAATTGTAAACCATCTGAAAACGCGTGTAGAAACGCAAAAAACCAATTGATGAAGACGATAGAAAAAAAGTTGTAGGCTTAACACGATCGGTCTTCAACTGCGTGCGATTGTCTTTGCACATCTACCATCAGGTAGCTAACTGGAGATTATTTTTTTATTTCAGTTAATTTAAATTCAATAATGATTGAAAGTCCAACTGTCAAGTTAAAAAAAATTGGCAACAGTCATACGTTAAAATGTTATGTCAAATTCATAGGCGCCTTGATGACTAATTTAAATGAACACCCGTTACTTATATTGTTATTCAAACAGATTTTCCTCAACTAGATTTTTAAATTTTTCCCGCTAGAATCACAGGGGGTGTTTCAAGAAAAATGGACAGAATTGTTTGATTTCGTTTCGGCCTGTCTTGGGTGGGTGTCTTGGGTGTTTCGGTCTTTGTCAAGGAGTTTCGGATTTTCGAGTGCTTGAGTATTTGATGGTTTGAAGGCCTAAAATTTTGTAACGGTATTGGGTATTAGTGCTTTGACGTTTCATGGTTTGAGCCTTGCGGCACTGTTGGCGTTTTTGCGTTTTAACGTTCCACCGTTTTGACTTTTCAGCGTTCAAGTGTTTCCGAGTTTTGGCGTTGCGGCGATTGAGGGTTTTATCGTTTTTGTATAAGAATGGAATTCATTGTATATATTCTGATAAGGCCAAGCCGGGAGGCAGTGGATAGTGGGCGGCGAGCACATAGGCGACTAGCTTAGCAGTACAGTGTCCTCTCCGGTGGTCAACGGTAACGTCGGTGTATACCAGGTAACGGGATGGAAGGCATGATTTTGCGGCTTTGGTTCTTCTAACAAGTAAAAGCACCGGAGAACAAATATTTAAGCTAGTTATGGTGAGAACACCCACTCACCGGCACTCTGATTGAATGAGAACTCTTGCACTAATTTTTAATCCATCTGGTTTCTTACAAATTAATGCCTACCACCCTGAGTTTTGTAAAACTCACGTTAAATAGAAAGTTACTTAAAATTTACTTGCTTGGTACAACACGAAACGAAATCCACAGTCAGTGCCTTAAGTACAGTCATATATTATGTATGTAATAAGAACTGTATCCGCTTAATAGGCTACAACGCCACTGGTCACATTTAAAACGTCAATATAATTGTAAACTAGAAAATATGGATAATTTTGTAAACTCCGCCATTGCTGATGGACGGCGAATGCACAGGGTGTTATGGAAGTCCTAGCAGAAAATTTAACCACATGTAGAACTCGTCAAAATAAACATTTTTTCTATTTACCATTTTGCTGAAATCCGCAATTTTTCCGCAATTTTTATTTCACTCTCCGCTTATGACTAAGTGAACTTGAACCAACGCTTGAACGCATCAGAGTTTTTGCAAAACGGAGTAAACACCTTCTAACTTTTTTGGGACAAAAAATTTGTCGTTGATAGTAAATTTTAGTTATCAGTTGTGTCGCGCCGGCCGCGATGTTATGAACTGTGCTCGATTCTTAAGCGAATACTAAGAATTTATTCATTGTAATTTCCACGAAAATGTTTTTTCTATGATGAAATTTCTATGGTGTTAGTGTTAGGTAATGCAAATGTGATGCAAATGAAATTATTTCGCAGATATCTCATATTCTACACAATCTAGGTGTGTCGACTTCTTTAGAGCGGCTACTACAATCTTATCTATCTAACAGATGGCAATGCGTCAAATATCTCGGACATGAATCTAGAAAAGTTAAAGTAACATCAGGAGTTCCGCAAGGCTCAGTCCTGGGGCCGTTGCTGTTTTGTATTTACATAAACGACGTCACTAAGAATATCGACTCCAGTGTATTAATGTATGCAGACGATCTCAAAATCTTTCGTCGTATTTCCCATGATGGAGACCACGCGGCACTCCAGGATGATATCAACACCTTTTATAACTGGAGTAGACATAATTATTTGCCCATTAACTTTGATAAATGCCGCATTATGTCACTAACTGATAAACATCTTGTTCGGTCTTATACCTACACCATTAACTCCACTCAACTAACTAGAGTTGCTTTGTTCAAGGATTTAGGAGTATTATTTGATTCTCGTCTCTCATTCAGTCCTCACATAAGCGGCATAATTTCAGAATCCTTTAGATCCTTGGGATTTATAATAAGGACTAGTGGCTACTTTCGCGACATCACCACCCTCATTACTCTATTTTTTGCGTTTGTCCGATCGAAATTAGAATATGGAAGCATCATATGGGCTCCATCAGCCAAACTTCACATTGCAAGCATTGAGAGGATCCAGAGACTTTTTCTTAAATTCTTAAGCTATAAGCTGGACGGCGCTTACCCAGCTAGAGGGACTCCTCAGTCCCAGTTGTTGGAGAGATTTGCTGTCGAGGAACTACAATCTAGAAGAATTAGAGCGTCATTAAATTTTCTAAAAAAAATTATTAACAGCGAAATCGATTGCTCTGTTCTCTTACATCAATTCTACTTTTGCTTACCCAGGATGTCATCGCGCTTTCCCCAGTTATTCTACCTTAGTACTCCGCGAATCGATGTACAAAAATACTCTCCTGTCCACGAAATGTGTTCTAATTACCACCGCCATCAACTCACATTCGACTTATTTAACTAGTACTAACAATTTAACTAGTCGGTCTGTAATTGGGCTCAGTCCTGTTGACCGACTTAATAATAATAATAATAATAATAACATTAATATTAATAATAATAATAATAATAGGGAGGCCGAGGACTTTTGAGTTTGGAGTGTCTTCATAACAGGGTAATCTTGGGTATAGCCTGTAAGATCATCCAAAGTTCGGATCCCTTGTTGCTTCTTGTCAGGGATCACGAGAGGCGGGGAGTCGGGGCATTTTTGTTTAGGGCGGCACAAAGAGCAGCAGATGAACTCGGTCTTGACTTTGACGTTGAGCGAGCTCGGCCACATTCTATTACCGAGCTCAATTTGCTCCGTCTTACAGCCCACGTCAGAATCTCTGAGCAAGATATGCTCATGAGAAGGCATATGGATAAGTCAATGCATAGTGTTTTCTTCAAGAACATTGAAAACCTTGGCTTATCCAAAAGGCATACATTTGCCTTTCTGAGATCAAGTGGACTGAAGTCTGAGACTGAGGGATTCATTTGCGCTACGCAAGATGGTGTAATTAACACATTGGTCTATCGCAGCCGCGTGATGGGTATAGAGGTGCCGAATGTGAGCTGTAGGGCCTGCCACAGGGCCCCTGAAACAGCAATGCATATATTGGCGGCATGCCCGGTGTATGCAGCTTCGGCCTATATCCATCGCCACAATGCGGCGTTGAGAGTGTTATACTTTCATTTAAGACACCATTATGCGATAGACCAAACACCAGTGCTGCCTTATGTCCCGAACGATATTGAGTCCGTTGTGGAGAACGAAAGGTGCCGAATCTATTGGAACTTCTCGTTCTCCACCGTCAGGCAGATAACAGCGAACAAGCCTGACGTGGTTCTATTGGACCACTCCTCCAAGCAGATGTTTGTTATTGAATTTTCGGCTCCTGCTGAAAATAACATCTGCGTCAAGGAGGAGGAAAAGCGGACAAAATATCAAGACCTGCTCTTTGAACTTAGGAGGCTGTACTCAAGTTACTCAGTGAAGCTCGTCGTTTTGGTAATTGGGTGCATGGGAGGCATCAAGGACTCGCTCGTCTCCAATCTGAAAATCATTCCTGCCTGCCGTAAACCGGCAGAGACCCTTGCGGCTGGAATGCAGAAAGCGGTCATCTTGGGGTCGTTGCGTCTGCTCAGGGCACATGATTCACGGGATTCATAGCTACTTACCTCATGGTTTTGAGGAGTGGCTATGATGTACGAATAGGACCTGACCAGCAAGGAACCCCGTGAAGGTCGGAATCACGGGGAGCTCCTTCTGGTCAATACGCAAAAAAAATAATAATAATAATAATAATAATAATATTCTGCCTTGCGAACCGTCGCTTCGGTGTTACAGTTACATATCCCATAACTTCCATAACACCCTGTATAGTTGGCAAAACTACTATAAAATTTTGTAACTGTGCACCAATTTCTGGCACACCCTTTTTTCATCGCCTATAAAATTAGGCGCAGGTGATCGCTTTGCTCTACTCAAAAAGAAAGAACTGTGTCAAAAAAGAAATTTGACACGTAACATTAGCGCACACTAAACGTAATCCCTAAACAGACATTACATTAGGTACATTGCAAAGTTTAACTTAACAATTTCAATTTGGTATTGCCATTGAACAGACGTGGTGAAATTAATTTTATCTTTAACCACACTTTTTAACTTTAACTGATTTTTAACTTTACTGTTCTTGGTGCAAATAGGAATAGTATTAATAAAACATTACTAGGTACAGTTACGGCCACGGAATTTTGGCCGTCACTTATCATTTATTGTCATAAGATGTAAGGCGACCCTTAGGTATTCGTAACCTAACTTTCTACTATTTCAAAGACTTGTCATTTTGACACTGACTCAGTCGCATGAAAACATTAAAAGTGACATATTTTTAGATTTCAATTTCAAAAAGTCAATCATAATGACAATAAAGCATGGACTACCTCCATTTTCTTTTAAGTGACATTCAAGTGACGGCTAAAATTCCATGGCCGTGACTGTACCGATTCCGGAATTGCCAGGTCCGGAGCGCACTTCCTTGCTGTTCAAAATGATGTAAGTCCCATGCCAATCCGATAATAGCAAGCATTTTTCCTGGACACTTCAATGATTTGGTGACGTGGCTTGGCGGCCCACGGTGACAAGGGCGGTGGCATGGGGTGGTCGCAGCGACTTCCGGAAAGTTTAATTAGCAGCGCCCTATTTTTCCGGTTACAACGGTAAAAGTTTCATCCCGATCGGAGGTCAAGAAGTATTTTTAAAAGGCTGGGGGGGAGAGCTTGACCTTGTCGAAGCAGTGGGACAGCGGCCCGCTAGACTTCGTTGCAAAACTATGGAAGAAACTGCAAAATGTGAAGAAACAAAAATACAGAACTAAAGAAGTTTGAAACTTGGAGTTTGTAAAAGCCTCTCTCTATTAAATAATATCGATAATTCCGTTCTCTTGATCTTATCCTAACGAGTGAGCAACAAAATTCGTGATCGTAGGAGCCTCTGAATCCAAAAATTTGAGTCCATTCTTGATCGATACGATTGTGTAAAAAGTCATCGAGTGGTCAAATCTGACTTGAAATCAAAATCTGTTCTTTTACAAAAGTTCACTAGAGTGGAATCAGTACAATGTCTTTTTCAGTGCTCCGACAAAACAGCTAAAAACATTTTGTGATTTTCTGGATTTCGAAGTGGACATGCGCATTAGATGACTTTCTGTTCTGGTGATTGAGTGCGTCAGCCAGCAACACTGTTGGGTGTTCTTCATCATTCATCTTCGAAAAAAGACCGCTGTCGAATCACAAAGAGCTCGCTGTAGAAGCGCGAAGAACAAGGCTTTTATCACAATTTGTTGCAAGAAATGTGCCTTGAAGCCGCCGAAAATGTTTTCAATTTCACAAGAATTACTGTCGTTCGACAAATTATTGTCACTTGGTCCTAGATTACAAAAACATTCTCGTCGTGAAAGTGTATCTGCAGGAGCTTCTTAATAAAAAAATAATACTATTTCACAATTTTATCAGTATTTTATTAACATATTTCTTACATCAGCTTCGAAATTTCTTTAAATCTTGTTTGGCAGGAGCTCGAACATTACGGATCGCCTCTGAAACCGAGAATTTCCGTCAATCGCCTTTTTTTTATTGAACTCCAACACTGCTTGAGTTTGCAGCTTTCTGTGGTGCAGTGACCACAAACTTGAACCACTGGTGAAATAGTAAGTCTCATTATGAAAAACTGTTTTAACGTAGAATTTCAATTTTTGACAGTCAGAGAAAATAGGTTAAAAGTTTGACGATTAATGTAAAAAGTAATTAAAGTAAAAGAACCGATGTACGTTTAGCCAACTGCGATCACGAATTTTGTTGCTCACTCGTTACCTAGTGCATGGGTGAATTCCAAAATTACTTACATTTGAAGTTTTGAAACTTTAAAACCTTTAATTATTCATGTTATTATAGTTTTCATGTTATGGCGTTTCGCTTTTTAGTATTTCGCTTGTTTGTGTTTGGATGTTCGCAGATGTACCTGAGATGGTTTGAAAGTCGGAGAGTTTAAGAGTCTAAAAATGTGAGAGCTTGAGGTATCTGAGTGCTGGAAGGTTTGAAAGTGTAAAACGATGAAATTTTGAAACGACAAATTCAACTGTAGCATCTGGTAGAGTATATAACATGAAGCAATAAAACGTGTTGTGTTGTTTAATAAAGTTGTTTTGTGAGATAACAGAACGTATCAAAAATCGCAATTTCGGCTAGCATTTTCAAACGCTGTACATTTACCGCCTCTTGCGACGTCATTTCGGGAGAACATTCTCATTGGTTCATGCGTTTCTCATTAGTCCGCGCGTCTAGTAACTTTGAATTTGATCTGGTAAATTTTGACACGTATCGACGTCACAGAAGGGCGCCCGCTTCAATTTTTTTTTTTACCTAGTAAACGCGTGATTTCGAATAAACAAGAAAATATGGGTATAAAAAGCTAGAACAGTTTGAAAGACATGTTATATAAAAAATTACCTTGGACCCTGTACATTTTTATGATTTGCCTTTTCAACCTGATATTTTCTTTACAGTAAACATTTATTAGGTACTACTTTAATTTTTAATTCGAATTGCAGATATCCCAGCAGGAAATGTTGGATTAAGCATTACACAGTCCATAAATCTGATAGGAGTACTGCAGTGGGGAATCAGGCAATGGAGTGAACTAGAAAATCAAATGGTAAACGTCGAACGTGTGATCGAATACACCGAACTTCCTCAAGAGGAGAGCCCCAAACAAGAGCCCCCAAACGACTGGCCCAGTAAGGGTGAAATCAATATGCATTCCGTTTCATTGGTTTACAACCAAAAAGACCGCGCATTGGATGGCGTCAGTCTTTTCGTTAAATCAAAAGAAAAAATTGGAATTGTTGGACGAACGGGTGCAGGAAAAAGTTCCCTCACATCTGCATTATTTCGATTGTACAAAACGACAGGAACAATCATCATCGACGACGTTAACATTAACGAGATATCTCTAACTAGTCTTCGCTCCAGATTATCTATCATTCCACAAGACCCCTATCTCTTCACAGGAACTCTACGGGACAACATCGACCCATTCCTGGAGTTCGATGACAACAATATTTGGAAAGTGTTAGAACAAGTGCAATTGAAAGAAGTCATCTCAAAATTGCCTGAAGGCCTCCACTGCGAAATTTTAAGGGGCGGATCAAACTTCAGTAGCGGCCAAAGACAACTGATTTGTATAGCTAGAGCACTTTTGCGAAACCACAAAATTATTGTGATGGACGAAGCAACAGCAAATGTGGATTCTACGACTAGCGAGTGTATCCAACAAATTGTTTTCAACAGTTTTGATAGTACTATTATTACGGTGGCTCATCGATTGAGTGCTATTATGAAGTCAGACAGAGTTGTGGTTATGTCTGACGGCAAACTAGTCGAGTGTGATTCACCCGGAAACTTATTACAGAATTCGCAAAGTTTGTTTTCGGAATTGGTCAATGAACAAAATTCTAACATAGTTTAGTACCTATCAGCTAATCTTCTTTTTATACTGTGATATTTAATAAAACTAATAAAAAATAACACATGTCAATATCCACCTTTACTACCACCTCAGTTTTTGTAAGAAGATTCAGTTTACCTACCTCAAAGTGTATGTATAATATATCTACTCCCTGGTTTACCTGCATACGTCAGTTTTGTATATACAGGCTGTCCCAACTAAAATTTGTACCCCCTAACAATTCGACTTTCGAAAGACTCCCCATGCCATTTAATTTTTTAAAGGGGGTGGCTCCCCTGGCTCAAGGGGTGAGATCTAAGACTTGAAAGTTTTGGTACAATTAGGTCCCCATTGATAACAAAATTGACCTGTTCGAGCGTTTTCTTCTAAGTCGAAATTGGAATTGTTGGGGGGTACAAATTCTAGTTGGGACACCCGATGTGTATTAATTTCATGTAACCATGGCTAATAGGAAAACTAAAATTATTTTATGTCGAATTTATAGTTTTAGGGTTATTATTTATTTTTTGCGAATTCGTTTTATGCAAGTATAAACTTGAACTTGTACTATAAAGATAACACTCTATTTGTAGACTTTGTCAACCATGGCTCATCGGAAAACTCATGACTTACCGCGTTGACGATTGTACCGATTGTTTTAAAGAAGAGTACAGTTCCGGACATGGAATCTTGGCCAACATTTTTCTGACATTTCTCAAAAAAAAAATGTAAACCAATCTTTATTGCCACCAATAATGAATGTTTTTTTTTTAAATCAATTTGAAGTTTTACTTGTCAAATTGAAAACGACAACGATTAGTCTTTCATAACAGAGATGAGCTCTTGACTGCAATTACTGAAGCATGGAATACATTACCGCAAGAGTACCACAGAGATCTATGCCGTTCTATGCCCAGACGGTTGAGGCGCTAGAGACTATTGGGGCCATGACAAAGTATTAGTGTTGTTCTTTGAATTTTAGAAAATGTTTTATTGATGTTAATTTACTCGAAATTAATTTGTACAAATTTATTAAAACATTACCTCTTGGTTTCGTGTTAATGCAATGTTTGACTCATTATGATATTAAACTCGATACACCATCACGCATCTCATTTTGTCGTCAACAAGATCAAGAACTGACAGCTATTAATGACCGTAACGACAGATCGAGTGAAATGTAAGGTTATCAATAATAAGCTGACCAAACGTACTGTAGTCCTCTTGGCAGTTTTGAACTTATATTTTATGAGCTGTACTCCGGAAGATACTTGTACTGCAAATGTACTCCCTTCTTATTCGAATGTACTAATTGTACTCCTTTTCCTTTGTTTCTTTAAGTTTTCCGCAGACATCGACTTGATTCGTTTCTGTGAGCGAGTTTCTACACATAGACGGTGGTAATTTGAGACACTCATATTCCGTTTTGTTGAGCCCTTTCTTAGTTTCGCATTTATTTATGTTATATATCGTATATTCGATACGAGAGTTGAAAGAGGGGGAAGCTCAGAAGGGCAGACGCCGAAAAAATCATTTTAGAGATAACACCTACAGAAAAAGATTTCTTTTATACATACATATTCCATGGAAAAATACAATGTTAATAAATGTTGTTGTTATAAAACTTTAAATACAGTTGATTTTGTTAAATACCCCTCCCCCTCCGCGCGCGATATCTACGATGTACTCCTTTCTCGTCAGCAATAAATGGTCAGCTTATCAATAATATTCATTCTTGTCAGTTAAACGTCAGTAGTGGCCAAGATTCCATGTCCGGAATGGTACTCTGTTTATGGATCACTGATTGGACTATCAAATTTTTTTAGTGTAATTCTTAGGGGCCTATTCTGTAACCTATAACGACCCTGTTATTTAACGATTATCGTTATTGGACGACTTTATCAATTCTGTAACTAACGATAGTCGCTTGTAAACGACAAAATGGTGTCAAAAGCCTCGTTAAGTAAACGACAGCTTCCTGCTTGTCGTTACCAGCTGTTCAAGTATAAATAATCAGATTGTGGAAAGAATTGTAAGTGATGGCGTTACCGGAATTACAAATTATTCTCGAAGAATTGCAAAGAAGGTAAGTTTACTCTTGAGGTAACTTCACACTACGGGTATTATATTATAGATTTTGTATTTATAAATATGTAATTAAAATTTGAAAGAAATGGTGGCCTACGAGTTGCTTAGAGACCTTTATCATATAATAATTATTATTACAATGAACTGATGATCATTTGAGCAAATATTCTTTCCCTTTATCATAAAACATTTTTAAACTGATTTGTTTTCTGTTGTATATTTAAGAGAACAAACACGAAATCTTCGCCGTCTGCTGCGTGATACGAGCAATCCTTTTGAGCTACCAGAACTTGTTTTTAAAACATTTTATCGTTTGGACAGGCAAGCTGCTCAAGAACTATTTGAAGAGATTCTGCCTTTCGTGAACGGACAACGTCGACATACCAGAACACCGCCTATTGTTCGTTATTTTACAACGCTATATTATATATAATATTACTAAAAAAAATGTGTTGTTTTCATCCTAAACTCTTTTCCAGCCAGAGGCATCATGTGTAGGTCCGCCCAATGAATTTAATCTATTCGTAAGCGTTGCCCACGTTTTTGAGATTACATCGGGATCTGTCCCATCAAATTTGTTTTCTTTGAATGGCTTATTCACTTCTAATTCGTCTAAGGACATTTCGTACTGTGCCCGTGTTGTTTATGGTGCACGGGATTGTTTTTTCTCTAAAGAACACATCTTCAAACAATGCAAAATGATGAATTAAGAAAGTAGAGTTATAATCACAATAATAATAATACGTCGCACGTGTTGCTCATTAGTACTTTTTAACCTAAAAGTAGCTCTGATGCATCAAGGCTAAATACCAACATAACAAAAATTGTCGTTATACTTGTCACCGGAGAATTTTATAACGACATTCATACGGAATGCGATTTCAATAAACTCTCGTTACCGAGATCGTTAACTTAACGATATTGTTAAATAACGACTTTTTACAGAATTGACCCCTTAGTCATTGCTGTTCGTTAATATACCGCAGAATCTTGAACAAAAGTACAACAGAAGTCACGAATGTTGGAAGTATTATCAATTTGTTATCAAACGACGTGAACCGTTTTGATCTAGCCGCAATGCATTTCCTCCAACTTCTCTTAGCGCCGGTGGAAACTATAGCCATTGTTTGGTTCATGTACGCTACAGTGGGTCCAACTGCCGTTGCTGGAATCGTCTTACTACTACTATTCATTCCCTCGCAAAGTATTGTTTTGAACACTAAAAACAACATAGTTTTTACGAGGAACTTTTAGTATTTTTAGGCAAATTAACAGCATCATTCAGACGATAGACGGCACTTAAAACGGATCAAAGAATTAAAATGATGGACGAAATTTTGATGGGGATCCAGGTTATCAAAGTGTTTGCTTGGGAAGCATTTTTTACAGATAAAATCACCCAAGTAAGAAAATCAGAAATCAAACAAATAATGAAGGTCTCGTTAATTCGTGCGTTTAATGTATCATCTATGTTGTTTCTGAACAGAACTGGAATATTTTTGTGTATTCTTTCATATGCTTTAATCACGAAGGAGTTCAATGCAAAATACGTCTTTGTGGTGTCTTCATTTTATGCCATGCTGCGTCAAACGTTGACTGTCTATTTGCCGTTTGGACTTCAAAATTTCAACGAGACTAAAGTGTCAATTCAACGTATTACAAAGTTCTTAATGAATGAGCAGCCAACAACAAAAGAACAAAATGCGGAACAACAACCTCTAATTTTAAATCAGGATGGGAAAGACGAAACTTACTTCATAAAACCGGGAATTTACTTAAAGAATGCCTCTGTGAAATGGACTGAGTCTTCAGATCACATTTTACGAAGTGTAGACTTCGAGTTGTATGGTGATAATCTTGCAATTATAACTGGACCAGTGGGCGGTGGTAAATCTACACTTTTGTACACCTTCCTCCAAGAGTTACCACTGGCTGAGGGGCAGATTAATGTAACAGGAAATATATCGTACGCGTCTCAAGAGCCTTGGCTCTTTTCTGGCACAATTCGTCAAAACATACTTTTCGGATCAAAATTTGACACCAACAGATACAAAGAAATCATAAGACTATGTCAACTCGAGAAAGATTTTTCCATGTTATCGAACGGCGATGAGTCTTTGGTGGGGGAATCCGGCAGTTTTCTTAGTGGAGGCCAAAAAACGAGAATCAATTTAGCACGTGCTTTGTATAAAAATGCTGATATTTACTTACTGGATGATCCTCTTGCTGCCGTGGACGCAAAAGTAGCCCAAAAAATCTTCCAAGAGTGCATGTTAGAATATTTAAAAAACAAGACTAGGATTCTCGTAACTCATAGACTGAATGATTTAGTTGGGAGTGCTGATCAAGTATTTGTGTTGCAAAACGGAACACTGCAAAGTGTCGATCAACAACAAATCAAAATTCTTAAAGATAAAGAACCGGAAGATGTTGATAATCCAGAGATTACCAATATAAGGTCGAAAACTCAGAATCAGAAATCCAACAATGCTATTTCGAAAAACATTTATCAGAAATACATTAAAGCCGGAGGCAAAAATTATTCAGTCGTAATTTTAATATTTTTATTTGCGATGACACAGTTTGCATCCAGTGGTGCAGACTACTTCGTCGCTTTTTGGTCAAATTTCAACGAAAAAGTAGAAGGCAAAAAATGGTTCAACATATATGTATGTAGCATGTACGTTTATGTAGCAATTATAAGTGCCACCATAGTTTTACCAATCACAAGATCAATAATATTCTTTCAACGCAGCATGAAAGCGTCCACAAACTTCCACAACGAGATGTTTGCAAGTATCATCAAGGCTCCAATGTTGTTCTTTAAAACAATTTCAACGGGGACAATTTTAAATCGCTTTTCCAAAGATCTTGGTTTGATCGATGAAACGCTGCCGCTATTATTAATGGACACGTTCCAGGTTGCTTTCATAATTTTAGGAAGCGTCTTCGTCATAATTGCAGTCATGTTGATGGGTAAGTAAGAATATTAATATTTGGATTCAAAGGGCTTTTCAGATTGACGGTCCAACGTGGATTTTTTTTATTTGAATTGGAACACTGATAAGGATGAATTGTTAAGTTTCGCTATCTTATCTCCCCTGCTATTCAGATTGTTTACAGCTTGTCTTTGCCTTGCTCAAATAAATTTACTATTTTTCTGATCGATAGGGAGACTCACATGATGTCTGCCTGCATGTTCAAAAGTTTAGCCTATATTATTTTATTTTAGCCTATATTATTTAAACAATTATAACCCAATAACCCAATTTTTTGTCAGTATTCTTAACTTCTTAGTTGGAAAAACCTTGTAATATCCAACAATATTATTTAAAGCGTCAAGCTCTGAATTTACTTATCTATTCTATTAAATCTATCTATTCAGATCCAAAAATTCAATTCAATTCAGTTGAAGCATATATTGTGGAACAACTTTGTTTTCACCGTCAAGTTGCCGACTGAGAAAGTAAAGTATTTCTTCGGTCGATTATAGGATGCGTGGCCAACATAGAATTCGCATTTTGTTGTTTACCTTTGCGGAGGTAACATGTCTACGTGGAGCGTAGCCCACGGGTTTGGCTAGTATTTTTATTAAAACAGGAGTTTCGGACTTTCAATGCTTGAGTGCTCGACTATTTGATGGTTTGAAGGCCTGAATTTTTTTACCGGTTTTAGGGTATTTGTACTTTGACGTTTCATGGTTTGAGCGTTGCGGCACTGTTGGCGTTTTTGCGTTTTAACGTTCCACCGTTTTGACTTTACAGCGTAAAAGTGTTTCTGAGTTTTGGCGTTGCGACGATTGAGGGTTTTATCGTTTTTATATAAGAATGGAATTCATTATATATACATGTATTGTTTAAAAAGGCCAAGCTGGAAGGCGGTGGAGAGTGGGCGACTAGCTTGGCGGTACAGTGTCCTCTCCGGTGGCCAGCGGTAACGTCGGTGTATACCAGGTAACGAGATGTAAGGCACGTTTCTGAGGCTTTGGTTCTTCTTTATATTTATACGAATGGTTATAGAACCATAACTAGCAAAAGCAACGGAGAGTACATATTTAAGCTAGTTATGCTGAGGAAACCCACTCACTGCTCTGATTGAATGAGAACTCTTGCACTAATTTTTAATCCATCTGGTTTTTTATAGATTAATGCCCACCACTTTGCGTTTTGCAAAACACGTTAAAATAGAAAGTTACTTAAAATTTACTTGCTCGGTACGACACGAAACGAAATCCAGAGTCAGTGCCTTAAGTAGAGTCACATTATGTATGTAATAAGAATTGTGTAATATCTACGAACCCCACTGGTGACATTTAAAACGTGTCAATGTACCTAATTGTAAGCTAGAAAATATGGATAACTTCGTAAAACTCCGCCATTGCTGATGATGAAGTGTTGGATTTGTCCTACATTAAATTCCTCGGCGAATGTATAGAGTAGACAGACCTACTATAAAATTTTGTAACTGTGCACCAATAATTGCTGGCACACCCTTTTTCCGTCGCCTAAATTAGGCGTAAGTGCACATTAAAGTTAATCCTTAAACATACATTAGATTAGATTGCAACGTTTAATTTAACGACGATTTAAATTTTGTTTTGCCATTGAACAGACGTGGTCAAAGTAATTTTATCTTTAACCACACTTTTTAACTTTAACTAGTATTAATAAAACATTACTTAACTAACTTATTTCACTTAATTCTACCTGAAAACTAATCACGCGCGGCCCGCAGTATTTAATGTGGAAAATGCGACAAATTGGCGTCAACTCGACGGGCGCCAATTTTATGGCCCCTTTTCCAAATTGGCCCACATTATCTCTCTGTCACGTACGTATGCAAGGTCCAGAACAGACAACGTGATGTACATAAACTACCCTTCTTATTCTAAAAACACTATCACTTCATGGACAATGAAAAGTAGATCATCTGCCACGCTCTGTGAAAAGTGTGCCAAAAATTGGCTCGTGCCGTTTATTAGTTCTTGCCCAATCACATGAAATCATCCTATGAAATTTGAAATTGTGACGATGAGACTGGGAAAACATTTATCTAAATAATTCGAAAACTTTGAGTATTTGAGTGTTTGAAGAGTTATAGAGTTTGGGAGTTTTGGAGTACCAATTTTTTTAGGTTTGAAAGTTTGAAGTATGAAAGTATCAAAATTTGACGATGAAACGACGAAACTAAACTGTGACCCTTACTACGGTCGGGAGCGCCAGTTTTTTACGTGGTAGGCTCCACGAGACTTAGTTACACCAAAGAACGGTACGTCAGGGGTCAGCTGTCTAGTTTGGCGGGAACTTAGTAAGCACCCTATATACAATTTATTTACAACACCACTATCTTCACTATCCTCGTCGCTTCCTCTTCTCTTAAAACATGCAACTTGTCCGGATACTACTGGTGGATGCCGGTACTTACACCGGCAGGCGACGACTAGAAACCGGAAGTAGTGATCGGATTAAGCACGCACGGTTGGCTGACTCGCGAGCAGAGTGCCCCCGCCGTCAGACAATCGGAAGATGCCGAAATTTCACACCGGCAGGCGGTGGCTAGAAACCAGGGTGGGGACCGGAAGGAACGTGCACTGCTATTGGAAGGTACCGGGATGTTACCAGGAACTTCGAGGGGAACCGGGAGTTCGGTGGGCTGGTACTCACCTTCTTAGGCTGGGACTTCCTCTTCGGCAGAGGTGCGATTCACATCTACCTTCTCCGACTGAGCGGAGCTTCTTTTATGGAGACACTGGAGGGGAGACGATGACGTTGGCCGACGCGCGCGGCCTGTTGCAATGTAGTACAGCAGCAGTCTCTTCCCGACGGAACGGCAGCGGCTCCGGGCAAGGTACCGATCCGGAATGGCGAGATCCGGAGCGCGCTTCCTTGCTGTTCAAAATGATGTAAATCCCATGCCAATCCGATAATGGGAAGCATTTTTCCTGGACATTTCAATGATTCGGTGACGTGGCGTGGCCCGCGGTGACAAGGGCGGTGGCTTGGGGTGGTCGTAGCGACTTCCGGAAAGTTGCATAAGCGGCGCGCTATTTATCCGGTTACAACAGTGAAAGTTTCATCCCGACCGGAGATCAAAAGTATTTTTAAGAGGCTGGGGGGAGAGCTTGACCTTGTCGAAGCAATGGCACAGCGGCCCGCTAGACTTCGTTACAAAACTATGGAAGAAACTGCAAAATGTGAAGAAACAAAAATACAGAACTAAAGAAGTTTGAAACTTGGAGTTTGTAAAAGCCTCTCTCTATTAAATAATATCGATAATTCCGTTCCCTTGACCTTATCCTACCTAATGCATGGGTGAATTCCAAAATTACTTACATTTGAAGTTTTGAAACTTTAAAATCTTCAAATCTTTAATTATTATTTTTAGTATTTCGTTTGTTTGTGTTTGGATGTTCGCAGATGTACCTGAGATGGTTTGAAAGTCGGAGATTTTAAGAGACTAAAAATGTGAGAGCTTGAGGTATCTGAGTGCTGGGAGGTTTGAAAGTGTAAAAGATGAAATTTTTAAACTATTAAATGGGGTACTGCCCCTCAATCCAAATTAACAAATTCGACTGTAGCATCTCGTAGAGTAAATAACATGAAGCCCTAAAACGTGTTCTATTGTTTAATAAAGTTGTTTTGTGAGATAACAGAACGTATCAAAAATCGCAATTTCGGCTAGCATTTTTAAAATCTGTACATTTACCGCCTCTTGCGACGTCATTTCGGGAGAACATTCTCATTGGTTGATGCGTTTCTCATTAGTCCGCGCGTCTAGTAACTTTGAATTTTATCTCCTAAATTTTGACACGTATTGACGTCACAGAAGGGCGCGCGTTTCAATTTTTTTTACCTAGTTAACTCGTGATTCCGAATCCGACGATCCCACTCTAAAAAACTGGAACAGTTTGAAAGACAGGTTATATAAAAAATCACCTTGGACCCTGCACAATTTTATTATTTGCCTTTTAAATCTGATATTTTCTTTACAGTAAACATTTATTAGGTACTACTTTAATTTTTAATTCGAATTGCAGATATCCCAGCAGGAAATGTTGGATTAAGCATTACACAGTCCATAAATCTGATAGGAGTACTGCAGTGGGGAATCAGACAATGGAGTGAACTAGAAAATCAAATGGTAAAGCTTCCTCAGGAGGAGAGCCCCAAACAAGAGCCCCCAAATGACTGGCCCAGTAAGGGTGAAATCAATATGCATTCCGTTTCATTGGTTTACAACCAAAAAGACCGCGCATTGGATGGCGTCAGTCTTTTCGTTAAATCAAAAGAAAAAATTGGAATTGTTGGACGAACGGGTGCAGGAAAAAGTTCCCTTACATCTGCATTATTTCGATTGTACAAAACGACAGGAACAATCATCATCGACGACGTTAACATTAACGAGATATCTCTAAATAGTCTTCGCTCCAGATTATCCATCATCCCACAGGAACCCTATCTCTTCACGGGAACTCTACGGGACAACATCGACCCATTCCTTGAGTTCGATGACAACAATATTTGGAAAGTGTTAGAACAAGTGCAATTGAAAGAAGTCATCTCAAAATTGCCTGAAGGCCTCCACTGCGTAATTTTAAGGGGCGGATCAAACTTCAGTAGCGGCCAAAGACAACTGATTTGTATAGCTAGAGCACTTTTGCGAAACCACAAAATTATTGTGATGGACGAAGCAACAGCTAATGTGGATTCTGCGACTAGCGAGTGTATCCAACAAATTGTTTTCAACAGTTTTGATAGTACTATTATTACGGTGGCTCATCGACTGAGTGCTATTATGAAGTCAGACAGAGTTGTGGTTATGTCTGACGGCAAACTTGTCGAGTGTGATTCACCCGGAAACTTATTACAGAATTCGCAAAGTTTGTTTTCGGAATTGGTCAATGAACAAAATTCTAACATAGTTTAGTACCTATCAGCTAATCTTCTTTTTATACTGTGATATTTAATAAAACTAATAAAAAATAACACTTGTCAATATCCACCTTTACTACCACCTCAGTTTTTGTAAGAAGATTCAGTTTACCTACCTCAAAGTGTATGTATAATATATCTACTCCCTGGTTTACCTGCATACGTCAGTTTTGTATATACAGGCTGTCCCAACTAAAATTTGTACCCCCTAACAATTCGACTTTCGAAAGACTCAGAAGAAAACGCTCGAACAGGTCAATTTTGTTATCAAGGGGGACCAAATTGTACCAACTTTTATGTCTTGGATCTCACCCCTTTAGCCAGGGTGCCACCCCCTTAAAAAAATTAAATAGCATGGGGGGGTCATGTGATACATAATTTTAAAGCTTATTCAATTCTCTATCAAGACCTACATTTATCGATTTAAAATGAGTTATCACACGACCCCCCATGCCATTTAATTTTTTAAGGGGGTGGCTCCCCTGGCTCAAAGGGTGAGATCTAAGACTTGAAAGTTTTGGTACAATTAGGTCCCCCTTGATAACAAAATTGACCTGTTCGAGCGTTTTCTTCTA
This sequence comes from Diaperis boleti, assembly GCA_963583935.1. Classification (NCBI taxonomy): domain Eukaryota; kingdom Metazoa; phylum Arthropoda; class Insecta; order Coleoptera; family Tenebrionidae; genus Diaperis; species Diaperis boleti. The sequence continues at coordinate 21,147,085 of OY757247.1, read as the reverse complement.
AGTCGAAATTGGAATTGTTGGGGGGTACAAATTCTAGTTGGGACACCCGATGTGTATTAATTTCATGTAACCATGGCTTATAGGAAAACTAAAATTATTTTATGTCGAATTTATAGTTTTAGGGTTATTATTTATTTTCTGCGAATTCCTTTTAAAGTATGCAGCTATACACTTGAACTTGTACTATAAAGATAAAACTGTATTTGTAGACTTTGTCAACCATGGCTCATTGGAAAACTCATGACTTACCGCGTTGACGATTGTTTTAAAGAAGAGTACAGTTCCGGACATGGAATCTTGGCCAACATTTTTTTTCTCAAAAGAAATATGTAAACCAATCTTTATTGCCACCAATAATGAATGTTTTTTTTTTAAATCAATTTGAAGTTTTACTTGTCAAACTGAAAACGACAACGATTAGTCTTTCATAACAGAGATGAGCTCTTGACTGCAATTACTGAAGCATGGAATACATTACCGCAAGACTACCACAGACATCTATGCCGTTCTATGCCCAGGCAGGCCCAGGCGGTTGAGGCGCTAGAGACTATTGGGGCCATGACAAACTATTAGTGTTGTTCTTTGAATTTTAGAAAATGTTTTATTGATGTTAATTTACTCGAAATTAATTTGTACAAATTTATTAAAACATTACCTCTAGGTTTCGTGTTAATGCTATGTTTGACTCATTATGATATTAAACTCGATACACCATCACGCATCTCATTTTGTCGTCAACAAGATCAAGAACTGACAGCTATTAATGACCGTAACGACAGATCGAGTGAAATGTAAGGTTATCAATAATAAGCTGACCAAACGTACTGTACTCCTTTTGGCAGTTTTGAACTTATATTTTATGAGCTGTACTCCGGAAGATACTTGTACTGCAAATGTACTCCCTTCTTATTCGAATGTACTAATTGTACTCCTTTTCCTTTGTTTCTTTAAGTTTTCCGCAGACATCGACTTGATTCGTTTCTGTGAGCGAGTTTCTACACATAGACGGTGGTAATTTGAGACACTCATTCGTTTCTGGGAATGCAGAGTACTGAGTAATCATATTCCGTTTTGTTGAACCCTTTCTTAGTTTCGCATTTATTTATGTTATATATCGTATATTCGATACGAGAGTTGAAAGAGGGGGAAGCTCAGAAGGGCAGACGCCGAAAAAATCATTTTAGAGATAACACCTACAGAAAAAGATTTCTTTTATACATACATATTCCATGGAAAAATACAATGGTAATAAATGTTGTTGTTATAAAACTTTAAATACAGTTGATTTTGTTAAATACCCCTCCCCCTCCGCGCGCGATACCTACGATGTACTCCTTTCTCGTCAGCAATAAATGGTCAGCTTATCAATAATAAAGACCATTTCACACATTCTTGTCAGTTAAACGTCAGTAGTGGCCAAGATTCCATGTCCGGAATGGTACTCTGTTTATGGATCACTGATTGGACTATCAAATTTTTTTAGTGTAATTCTTAGTCATTTATACCTACTTAAAATTCAGCATTTCGGAATGAAGATTAGAATCGGTTGCTGTTCGTTAATATACCGCAGAATCTTGAACAAAAGTACAACAGATGTCACGAATGTTGGAAGTATTATCAATTTGTTATCAAACGACGTAAACCGTTTTGATCTAGCCGCAATGCATTTCCTCCAACTTCTCGTAGCGCCGGTGGAAACTATAGCCATTGTTTGGTTCATGTGCGCTACAGTCGGTCCAACTGCCGTTGCTGGAATCGTCTTACTACTACTATTCATTCCCTCGCAAAGTATTGTTTTGAACACTAGAAACAACATAGTTTTTACGAGGAACTTTTAGTATTTTTAGGCAAATTAACAGCATCATTCAGACGAAAGACGGCACTTAAAACGGACCAAAGAATTAAAATGATGGACGAAATTTTGATGGGGATCCAGGTTATCAAAGTGTTTGCTTGGGAAGCATTTTTTACAGATAAAATCACCCAAGTAAGAAAATCAGAAATCAAACAAATAATGAAGGTCTCGTTAATTCGTGCCTTTAATGCATCATCTATGTTGTTTCTGAACAGAACTGGAATATTTTTGTGTATTCTTTCATATGCTTTAATCACGAAGGAGGTCAATGCAAAATACGTCTTTGTGGTGTCTTCATTTTATGCCATGCTGCGTCAAACGTTGACTGTCTATTTGCCGTTTGGACTTCAAAATTTCAACGAGACTAAAGTGTCAATTCAACGCATTACAAAGTTCTTAATGAATGAGCAGCCAACAACAAAAGAACAAAATGCGGAACAACAACCTCTAATTTTAAATCAGGATGGGAAAGACGAAACTTACTTCATAAAACCGGGAATTTACTTAAAGAATGCCTCTGTGAAATGGACTGAGTCTTCAGATCACATTTTACGAAGTGTAGACTTCGAGTTGTATGGTGATAATCTTGCAATTATAACTGGACCAGTGGGCGGTGGTAAATCTACACTTTTGTACACCTTCCTCCAAGAGTTACCACTGGCTGAGGGGCAGATTAATGTAACAGGAAATATATCGTACGCGTCTCAAGAGCCTTGGCTCTTTTCTGGCACAATTCGTCAAAACATACTTTTCGGATCAAAATTTGACACCAACAGATACAAAGAAATCATAAGACTATGTCAACTCGAGAAAGATTTTTCCATGTTATCGAACGGCGATGAGTCTTTGGTGGGGGAATCCGGCAGTTTTCTTAGTGGAGGCCAAAAAACGAGAATCAATTTAGCACGTGCTTTGTATAAAAATGCTGATATTTACTTACTGGATGATCCTCTTGCTGCCGTGGACGCAAAAGTAGCCCAAAAAATCTTCCAAGAGTGCATGTTAGAATATTTAAAAAACAAGACTAGGATTCTCGTAACTCATAGACTGAATGATTTAGTTGGGAGTGCTGATCAAGTATTTGTGTTGCAAAACGGAACACTGCAAAGTGTCGATCAACAACAAATCAAAATTCTTAAAGATAAAGAACCGGAAGATGTTGATAATCCAGAGATTACCAATATAAGGTCGAAAACTCAGAATCAGAAATCCAACAATGCTATTTCGAAAAACATGTATCAGAAATACATTCAGTCGTAATTTTAATATTTTTATTTGCGATGACACAGTTTGCATCCAGTGGTGCAGACTACTTCGTCGCTTTTTGGTCAAATTTCAACGAAAAAGTAGAAGGCAAAAAATGGTTCAACATATGCATGTACGTTTATGTAGCAATTATAAGTGCCACCATAGTTTTACCAATCACAAGATCAATAATATTCTTTCAACGCAGCATGAAAGCGTCCACAAACTTCCACAACGAGATGTTTGCAAGTATCATCAAGGCTCCAATGTTGTTCTTTAAAACAACTTCAACGGGGACAATTTTAAATCGCTTTTCCAAAGATCTTGGTTTGATCGATGAAACGCTGCCGCTATTATTAATGGACACGTTCCAGGTTGCTTTCATAATTTTAGGAAGCGTCTTCTTAGTGTCGTTTGTCAATCCGTGGTTGCTGATTCCAACAATTGCTGTTTCTTTTGTGTTTTATTTCTTTAAGACCAGGTATTTGTCCAGAAGTCGGAATATGAAAAGACTGGAAGCTGAAGGTAATATTTATAGTGACAGTTTTTTTAATGAGTATAAATTTTAAAGTCATTTTTATTTGGTAGCTAGAAGTCCGATTTATGCGCACACCCATGCAACTATACAAGGATTGGCAACTATACGAACGTTTGGTGTGAAAAACATACTAAAAAAAGAGTTTGATCACCACCAAGATCTGCACAGTTCTGCCTACTACATGTTCATGACTTGCAACAGAGCATTTGGTTTCTGGTTGGATATGAACTGCGTAATCTACACATTCGTTGTCATAATTGCAGTCATGTTGATAGGTAAGTAAGAATATTAATATTTGGATTCAAAGGGCTTTTCAGATTGACCGTCCAACGTGGATTTTTTTTATTTGAATTGGAACACTGATAAGGATGAATTGTTAAGTTTCGCTATCTTATCTCCCCTGCTATTCAGATTGTTTACAGCTTGTCTTTGCCTTGCTCAAATAAATTTACTATTTTTCTGATCGATAGGGAGACTCACATGATGTCTGCCTGCATGTTCAAAAGTTTAGCCTATATTATTTTATTTTAGCCTATATTATTTAAACAATCATAACCCAATAACCCAATTTTTTGTCAGTATTCTTAACTTCTTAGTTGGAAAAACCTTGTAATATCCAACAATATTATTTAAAGCGTCAAGCTCTGAATTTACTTATCTATTCTATTAAATCTCTCTATTCAGATCCAAAAATTCAATTCAATTCAGTTGAAGCGTATATTGTGGAACAACTTTGTTTTCACCGTCAAGTTGCCGACTGAGAAAGTAAAGTATTTCTTCGGTCGATTATAGGATGCGTGGCCAACATAGAATTCGCATTTTGTTGTTTACCTTTGCGGAGGGAACATGTCTACGTGGACCGTAGCCCACCGGTTTGGCTAGTATTTTTATTAAAACAGGAGTTTCGGACTTTCAATGCTTGAGTGCTCGACTATTTGATGGTTTGAAGGCCTAAATTTTTTTACCGGTTTTAGGGTATTTGTACTTTGACGTTTCATGGTTTGAGCGTTGCGGCACTGTTGGCGTTTTTGCGTTTTAACGTTCCACCGCTTTGACTTTACAGCGTAAAAGTGTTTCTGAGTTTTGGCGTTGCGACGATTGAGGGTTTATTATATATACATATATTGTTTGAAAAGGCCAAGCTGGAAGGCGGTGGAGAGTGGGCGACTAGCTTGGCGGTACAGTGTCTTCTCCGGTGGCCAGCGGTAACGTCGGTGTAACGAGGTAACGAGATGTAAGGCACGTTTCTGAGGCTTTTGTTCTTCTTTATATTTATACGAATGGTTATAGAACCATAACTAGCAAAAGCAACGGAGAGTACATATTTAAGCTAGTTATGCTGAGGAAACCCACTCACTGCTCTGATTGAATGAGAACTCTTGCACTAATTTTTAATCCATCTGGTTTTTTATAGATTAATGCCCACCACTTTGCGTTTTGCAAAACACGTTAAAATAGAAAGTTACTTAAAATTTACTTGCTCGGTACGACACGAAACGAAATCCAGAGTCAGTGCCTTAAGTAGAGTCACATTATGTATGTAATAAGAATTGTGTAATATCTACGAACCCCACTGGTCACATTTAAAACGTGTCAATGTACCTAATTGTAAGCTAGAAAATATGGATAACTTCGTAAAACTCCGCCATTGCTGATGATGAAGTGTTGGATTTGTTCTACATTAAATTCCTCGGCGAATGTATAGAGTAGACAGAACTACTATAAAATTTTGTAACTGTGCACCAATAATTGCTGGCACACCCTTTTTCCGTCGCCTAAATTAGGCGTAAGTGCACATTAAAGTTAATCCTTAAACATACATTATATTAGATTGCAACGTTTAATTTAACGACGATTTAAATTTTAGTTTGCCATTGAACAGACGTGGTGAAAGTTATTTTATCTTTAACCACACTTTTTAACTTTAACTAGTATTAATAAAACATTACTTAACTAACTTATTTCACTTAATTCTACCTGAAAACTAATCACGCGCGGCCCGCAGTATTTAATGTGGAAAATGCGACAAATTGGCGTCAACTCGACGGGCGCCAATTTTATGGCCCCTTTTCCAAAATGGCCCACATTATCTCTCTGTCACAACGTATGCAAGGTTCAGAACAGACAACGTGATATACATAAACTACCCTTCTTATTCTAAAAACACTATCACTTAATCGAGTGACCATAAATTTCAACATGGACAATGAAAAGTAGATCGTCTGCCACGCTCTATGAAAAGCGTGCCAAAAATTGGCTCGTGCAGTTTATTAGTTCTTGCCCAATCACATGAAATCATTTAAATAATATAAACATTTATCTAAATAATTCGAAAACTTTGAGTATTTGAGTGTTTGAAGAGTTGTAGAGTTTTGGCGTTTTGAAGTACCAACGTTTGAACGTCTCAGCCGCTTTTTTAGTGTTTAAAGGTTTAAGAGTTTGAAATATGAAAGTATAAAAATTTGACGATGAAACGACGAAACTAAACTGTGACGCTTACTACGGTCGGGTTGCCTCGAGCGCCACTTTTTTACATGGTATGCTCCACGGCACCGCGGTTAGTTACACCACAGAGCGGTACGTCAGGAGTCAGCTGTCTAGTTTGCCGGGAGGGAAAATATAACGTGACACGATGTGACAGTAGGGATGGTGAGCTCCTGGTTTCCGGTGGGAAAAACAGGAAACTTGTCCGGATATTACTATTATTACCCGCCGTCAGACAACCGGAAGATGTCGAAATTTCACACCGGCAGGCGGTGGCTAGAAACCGGAAGGAACGTGGACGGCTATTGGAAGGTACCGGGATGTTACCAGGAACTTGGAGGACGGTCGGCTGGTGCTCCCCTTCTTAGGCTGGGACTTCCTCTTCGGTAGAGGTGCGATTCACATCTGCCTTCTCCGACTGAGCGGAGCTTCTTTTATGGAGACACTGGAGGGGAGACGATGACGTTGGCCGACGCGCGCGGCCTGTTGCAATGTAGTACAGCAGCAGTCTCTTCCCGACGGAACGGCAGCGGCTTCGGGCAAGGTACCAATTCCGGAATGGCGAGGTCCGGAACGCGCTTCCTTGCTGTTCAAAATTATGTAAGTCCCATGCCAATCCGATAATGGAAAGCATTTTTCCTGAACACTCCAATGATTCGGTGACGTGGCGAGGCCCGCGGTGACAAGGGCAGTGCCTTGGGGTGGTCGTAGCGAGTTCCGGATGGTTGCATAAGCAGCGCGCGATTTTTCGGGTTACAACGGTGAAAGTTTCATCCCGATCGGAGGTATTTTTAAAAGGCTGGGAGAGAGCTTGACCTTTTCGACGCAGCGGGACAGCAGCCCGCTAGACTTCGTTACAAAACTATGGAAAAAACTGCAAAATGTGAAGAAACAAAAATAAAGAACTAAAGAAGTTTGAAACTTGGAGTTTGTAAAAGCCTCTCTCTATTAAATAATATCAATAATTCCGTTCCCTTGACCTTATCCTACCTAGTGCATGGGTGAATTCCAAAATTACTTACATTTGAAGTTTTGAAGCTTTAAAACATTCAAATCTTTAATTATTCATGTTATTATAGTTTTCATGTTATGGCGTTTCGCTTTTTAGTATTTCGTTTGTATGTGTTTGGATGTTCGCAGATGTACGGTTGCGGTCAATAAAATCTGAGCAGCACATTTTCCTGCTGTAAATATGATTTCGATTGTTGCTCATGTCACCTGGAAAACTGTCATGTTGATGTAAACGTCATCAAAAAGCAATGCTACATTTATCTTTTGCATAAAAATTAAGGGTTGCAAGATTGTTGAAAGAAGGTTGGTCAGAAAGAAGGGTAGCAGTCAGGTTTAACATAGCCAGGAGTACTGTCCGCAATATTAAGAAACTGTGAGCGTCAATCGTTTCAAAGGCAAGTTTCACGAGAAAACCCGTGCAATTCTGTTATGACAAACGCTGAAACAAATTTCCCTGAAAAACCTTTTTTGACCCAACAAAACAAGGAACAGAGGGTAGGATTCGCGTTGGAATATTCCTTACAACCATCAGATTTCTGGCAGAATATTGTTTTCACAGACGAGAAGCTTTTTGAATCGTCCTATAACGATGGATTAGCGCCCAAGGCCCTGGAGTTTTTTAACGCATATAATAGTCAGAAATAAGGCAGAGGTCTATCAGCATAATAAAATATTGGCGAATATCATGCTGCCATCAGTGAAAGCGGTCTTCCCCCAAAATAATCTTTTATATCAACACGACAATTATTGTCCTATCCTACAGCTAGAATGATCTCAAATTGAATGGAGCAGCAAGGAAAGTTCTCCCTTGGCCTTCGCGCAGTCCCGACTTGAACCCAATAGAAAATGTGTGTGGTTTGATGGTAATATGAGTAGAGGCAATCATTTTCGTCCACAAAACGTCGAAGAGTTATGTGAAAGAATTCAACAAGCGTGGAACGAATTAACTCCGAACTATACTGAGGTTTTAGTAGCATCAATGCCGAGAAGATTGAATAATGTAATAGACAAAAATGGAGCCCCTACAAAATATTAGTTTTTTTATAATTATATTTATCACAGGCGCTATGTTTTTGTGTTCAATAAACATGTTATTTATTGTTCACACAAGGTATTTTTGTACGTCTCCAGGGTAATGTAACTTGAATTGAAAGCCTGATTTACCAAATTTCTTGAAAAAGTCAGAAAATGTCAAATGAGTGCTCATATTTTATTGACCGCAACCGTACGTACCTGAGATAGTTTGAAATTCGGAGAGTCTAAAAATGTGAGAGCTTGAGGTATCTGAGTGCTGGAAGGTTCGAAAGTGTAAAACGATGAAATTTTGAAACTATGAAACGGGGTACTGCCCCTCAATCGAATTTAACAAATTCGACTGTAGCATCTCGTAGAGTATATAACATGAGGCCCTAAAACGTGTTCTATTGTTTAATAAAGTTGTTTTTTCAAATTTGGTTTCATAATTTGCAAATTATAACACCAAAAACAGAATCATAATGATCTAAATTATAATTCTGTTTTGGTAACTTTTCTTGTCTTAATGTTGCCTGCAACTTTGCAACTGTACTGCAATGTGACCGCGACACGACGTTATAAACGTCAAGCAGCGTCAAGTAATCGCGCCATATGACAGATGTAAACCAGATGTGAACGAAAATAAAGCAAAGAGAAGTAAATGACTTTCGTTCCATGATTAGATGTAAACATTGGTAAAAACAAGAATTGAAAAAATGGATATCAAATGTGAGGTACAGCTTGTGTCTACATAATCAAAAGTTTCCAAATCTAACCTTCAAATCAGAAACGTCATTTAGCAGAAATACCAATTATACTGAAATACCACTCGTGTTATTCAAAAGTCCCAAAGTCATCAATTTAGCACAAATTTTCAGTTTTTCTTAATTAAATAAAGCCAAATTTGAAAAAATAGTATATTACACGCGTTTCACAAGCCGAAATTGTAGCACTCGTACCTTTGGAGCACTTCTCGCTGCGCTCGTCGTGCCCCAAACTACTCGTGCTACAATCAACCGTCTTGTGAAACTTGTATAATAATATACTATTGTGAGAGAACAGAACGTATCAAAAATCGCAATTTCGGCTAGCCTCTTGCGACGTCATTTCGGGACAACATTCTCATTGGTTGATGCGTTTCTCATTAGTCCGCGCGTCTAGTAACTTTGAATTTTATCTCGTGAATTTTGACACGTATTGACGTCACAGAAGCGCGCGTTTCAATTTTTTTTACCTAGTTAACTCGTGATTCCGAATCCGACGATCCCACTCTAAAAAACTAAAACAGTTTGAAAGACAGGTTATATGAAAAATCACCTTGGACCCTGTACAATTTTATTATTTGCCTTTTAAATCTGATATTTTCTTTACAGTAAACATTTATTAGGTACTACTTTAATTTTTAATTCGAATTACAGATATCCCAGCAGGAAATGTTGGATTAAGCATTACACAGTCCATAAATCTGATAGGAGTACTGCAGTGGGGAATCAGGCAATGGAGTGAACTAGAAAATCAAATGGTAAACGTCGAACGTGTGATCGAATACACCGAACTTCCTCAGGAGGAGAGCCCCAAACAACAGCCCCCAAATGACTGGCCCAGTAAGGGTGAAATCAATATGCATTCCGTTTCATTGGTTTACAACCAAAAAGACCGCGCATTGGATGGCGTCAGTCTTTTCGTTGAATCAAAAGAAAAAATAGGAATTGTTGGACGAACGGGTGCAGGAAAAAGTTCCCTCACATCTGCATTATTTCGATTGTACAAAACGACAATAACAATCATCATCGACGACGTTAACATTAACGAGATATCTCTAAATAGTCTTCGCTCCAGATTATCCATCATCCCACAGGAACCCTATCTCTTCACGGGAACTCTACGGGACAACATCGACCCATTCCTGGAGTTCGATGACAACAATATTTGGAAAGTGTTAGAACAAGTGCAATTGAAAGAAGTCATCTCAAAATTGCCTGAAGGCCTCCACTGCGTAATTTTAAGGGGCGGATCAAACTTCAGTAGCGGCCAAAGACAACTGCTTTGTATAGCTAGAGCACTTTTGCGAAACCATAAAATTATTGTGATGGACGAACCAACAGCTAATGTGGATTCTGCGACTAGCGAGTGTATTCAACAAATTGTTTTCAACAATTTTGATAGTACTATTATTACGGTGGCTCATCGATTGAGTGCTATTATGAAGTCAGACAGAGTTGTGGTTATGTCTGACGGCAAACTAGTCGAGTGTGATTCACCAGGAAACTTATTACAGAATTCGCAAAGTTTATTTTCGGAATTGGTCAATGAACAAAATTCTAACATGGCTTAGTACCTATCAGCTAATGTTCTTTTTATACTGTGGTATTTAATAAAACTAATAAAAAATAACACTTGTCAATATACACCTTTACTACCACCTCAGTTTTTGTAAGAAGATTTAGTTTACCTACCTCAAACAGTATAATATAAATACCTACTCCCTGGTTTACCTGCATACGTCAATTTTGTATAATGTATTTGTCGGAGATTGACCCTCCCCCTCTATGCTGGCTCACCACGCAGTTTATTAACAACAATAACAACAAAAACACAGAGATATGCAAAACAGGTGATCCCGGGTGCACGTCTCTGGTGACACTGTCCGTTGCGTCAAGTGGTCTCCCGTACTACCCGATTCCACCCAAGTGTATGCAACCAACTTGGCGTTTCACAATATCCCGACACGGCCATTCTGACATATCACACGTCCTCGTGTGATGACTATATAAAATAAAACTTAACAAACCACTCGGCCATTCTGATTATTTGATGAAACTGACTCTTCACGTGTAATTTCTATCATGACAAAATTATTACTCCTATCACTCGAAAAGTAACATTGACTTCATCACTTCCTTCCAGTGAAAAAAAAAATATTACTTCAAGTAACTCGGAAAACAAAATTGGCTTAATCACTTCCTTCCAGTGATAAAAAAATTATTACTTTTATTAACTCGAGAAAAAACAATGACTATCACTTCGTTCCAGTGATAAAAAAGATATTACTTTTATTAACTCAGAAAACAAAATTGGCTTTATCACTTCCTTCTAGTGATACACCACAATTAACTTCATCCAGTGATAAAGAAAATTGATTTCATCACTTCCATCCAGTGGTAAACAAAATTAACTACATCACTTCTCTCCATTAATAAACAAAATTAACTACAGCACTTTGCTCTAGTGATAAACAAAATTCACTTCATCGCTAACATCCAGCGTTAAAGAAAATTAACTTCATCGCTTACATCCAGCGTTAAGAAATTAATTACATCACTTCTCTCCAGTGATAACAAAATTAACTTCATCACTTACATCCAGTGATAATGAAAATTAACTACTTCACTTCTCTCCAGTGATAAACAAAATATAAACAAAATTAACTTTATCACTTACATCCAGCGATAAAGAAAATTAACTACATCAATTCTCTCCAGTGATAACAAAATTAACTTCATCACTTACATCCAGTGATAATGAAAATTAACTCCTTCACTTCTCTCCAGTGATAATGAAAATTAAGTACCTCACTTCTATCCAGTGATAAACAAAATTAACTTTATCACTTACATCCAGCGATAAAGACAATGAACTACATCACTTCTCTCCAGTGATAAACAAATTTAACTTCATCACTTATATCCAGTGATAAAAAAAATTAACTACCATCACTTCGTTCCAGTGATAAACAAAATATAAACAAAATTGACTTTATCAGTTACATCCAGCGATAAAGAAAATGAACTGCATCACTTCTTTCCAGTGATAAACAAATTTAACTTCATCACTTACATCCAGTGATAAAGAAAATTAACTAACATTACTTCTTTCCAGTGATAAACAAAATATAAACAAAATTAACTTTATCACTTACATCCAGCGATAAAGAAAATGAACTACATCACTTCTTTCCAGTGATAAAGAAAATTAACTAACATCACTTCTTTCCAGTGATAAACAAAGTTACCTTCATCACTTACATCCAGTGATAAACAAAATTAACTTTATCACTTACATCCAGCGATAAAGACAATGAACTACATCACTTCTTTCCAGTGATAAACAAAATTGACTTTATCACTTACATCCAGCGATAAAGAAAATGAACTACATCACTTCTTTCCAGTGATAAACAAAATTAACTTCATCAGAGAAGACAACATTTAAATACAAACATTGATCACAATTAAATCAAATCTTTGTCGTCAGGAACGTATCCTTCAGGCATTTTCCTGATAGGATCGTGAGCATATTTATGGGTACGGTTCGAATAATTTTTTTTTTTTTTTTTTAAGACGTACATATCACCGTCTAACTGTTCAATCATCTTAAAGGGGTTTTATATTTAGGGTCAAATTTGGTTAAATTTATTTCGCCGGACATTATGTGAATTGCTATGTTCCGGCTCGAAATTTCACGACCAATGCTAGTCATAACAACAACATTGTCGAATCGTTTACCCTGAAGCTGTGACGACATAGGTTCTGTTATCATCGAGCATTCGGCACCCGAATCAAAAATGGAAAATTCTTATCTTGATGACATAGGGTACCTCATGGCGCATTGACTAAACATAAACCTACTTGTCGTCCTGCTCCACCCTTTCGACCTCTCGGGTTACCTGAATTCAGACAACACGAAGCATTTGAAACATGTCTCTTTTGAGTTTGGGGTCGTCGATGTCTTCGGCGAAGAGTCTCCACGTGAAGTCCTGGGGTTCGCATCGGTCGGTCTTCTCATGTCTGGAACGGCATACTGATGCCTTGCATCCCAGTTTCTCACATTTTATCGAGGGTGGTTTCGGCTTGAAATGTTTCGCTTCCAAATCATTACATTAAATTGTACTTTTTCATTTAAGGAACAAAAACACCTTTAATTTCTGCTGTAATTGGTTCCTTGATTTAATGCCACGAACTTGTAAGTGTCATTCGTGGTTCAAGTTAGAAACTTCTTCGGTTGAAATTTCAACATTAGTGCCGTCATCATACGCCGCGATGCACTTCCCTTCTTTTGGTTCGGTGCTATTAAATTGCATCAAAAATGCAGAAAATCATACTTAGCGTCCCACGTCATTCTAGGGTATGAAATCTGCGACAGCCAGGTGGATGCTCGACTTTTGAGTGCCCTTCTCAAGGCGAACGTCGACGCAGCATCACTTGTAATTGTCTTGTAGCCCATGCACGTAAATCTGCAGTCCAGATCAAATTCAGGCAGTTGTATGTTACTGTTTATCGTCGGAGACTGATGTTAAAACAGCCATTTCTTTCAACAAATCCAGGGCACCTCAAACTGCAACCCCTTATGTCATTTGCACCGCAGTTTCCGACAACTACATACTTCCTACTACTTACTGTCCAAAAAGTGCGCTAGTAGATCCTCGAATATAGGTGTGCAACTTTACACCGCTCACCATTGTGACTTTTCGGCTTGTCCTTGTGCTTTAAAACACCCGCACCGCCTGGTCCCGTTCTCCTCTACCACCGCCACGTCAAAACATCAATCAACCAATCTACATCTTTCCAAGTTTCGAGATATCTGCGAATTGATACTAACAACCGCTTGATACAGCATTATTTACAACTTCACAAATCATGCCAATTACACTCAATCAAAGATTACCAGCCCTCAAAACAATGTCCCGATATCAATGATATTCAATTACCAATCATGTGTGTCTCATTATTTTGACTACATGCGCCCGTCAACCCTCCGAAAATAACTCCAAGTACTTTACGACTCTTCGACAAGACCAACAACATCGTTCTTCATTGTTGAGAAAAAATGTAAACAAACCTCAACCCATGACATCCCCAAACCAAATTTTAATGAAATTCACAATCTAAACTGTTCCAATTTGTTTCTTTTCCACGGTTTCTTTGTTCGATCCCAACGAAAGCTTATTTTTTGTTTTCATTCTCGGTTGTCGCGCACTCCCAATATGTTAACATGTGTATGACACGTCACCGATTTCGAACTACGTACTATTTGGATCTTTTATTGCTCTGATTTTGCTCGTCTATTTGTAATTACCTATACCAACATTATCGTTTTCATTGAATAGCACGTACCTAGTCATCTTCAAAATCTATCCCTACCGGGATGATTTATCACCGATCAAATTAATGTACTGGAAACACTTACCAATATGTTTTACGACAAACGCTTGAATTCAACCCTTTTCTATTACTCAAACCTCGACTTTGTATTATTACGTCAGTCCTTTCCACGAAAACAAATGCGACGATGGTTTCGATACCAGCCAAATGCGCATTTACTTTGTCGTCTCAATTATAAGTACCACATACTCATCAATGGAATGAATCCATTCCCCCATGTCGTTTTCCAGAGGATTGCATTCCCCGACGCGACTGTTATTAGTAACTGAAAGATTGGTACTTCTGGATTACTAACAACTAGTTTATTTATCCCGGCGGCAATAAAATTATTGCCCCCATGTCTGCCAAGTCAGTGGTCTTGCCCACGACCTCTTGAAAGTTGTTTTTCAGCCGTTTCATCCCTTTTCCGATGATGTCGTTCGGCACGGCGACTGCTCGACCTTGTTTTTCGTTTTCCAAACAGTCAGGAAGCTTCCTGCTCTAAAAGCCTAAATAAACCCACCAACACGGCCACTAGGCACATAGGTCACTTTCCCACTTTTGATGTCGGAGATTGACCCTCCCCCTCTATGCTGGCTCACCACGCAGTTTATTAACAACAATAACAACAAAAACACAGAGATATGCAAAACAGGTGATCCCGGGTGCACGTCTCTGGTGACACTGTCCGTTGCGTCAAGTGGTCTCCCGTACTACCCGATTCCACCCAAGTGTATGCAACCAACTTGGCGTTTCACAATATCCCGACATATTAATTTCATTTAAATTTAGCGCCAATACAAATAATAGCAGGATGTTACAAATTAGGCGCTAATTTCACCTTATATCGTTTCCGAGTGCTATACTGATTAGTGACAACTTCAGTCCATAGGTGACAGCTATTGAAAATGTGAGGTTATATTATTTGTTTATCATTCATTTTTAAGTGCAGTTTTATCTATTCTGACGTGTCTTGTACTGCTAATTTATTCTTATGTCTATGTAAGCAACTTGCAAAAATGCTCAAAGCCGTAATTTTAATAGGTGGACCGGAGAAAGGTATTTACCAAATTTCTCATAAATAAGGAGTACTAACTGAGATTTACAGGTACTCGTTTTAGACCCCTTTCGTTGGATATACCAAAGCCACTATTTCCTGTGGCCGGAGTACCCCTCATTCAACATCATATAGAAGCATGTGTTGCTGTAAAAGACTTGAAAGAAATTCTTCTAATAGGTTTTTATCCAGCAGCACTAATCCAACAATTTATTGTTGATTTACAACATCGATATAATATAACGATAAAGTAATCATCATTTAAACGTAATAGTGAATAAGCTTGTCACAACACATGTTTTAGATATTTACAAGAATTTACTGCTTTGGGAACTGCTGGTGGATTGTACCATTTTCGAGATCAAATTCGTTATGGTAGTCCTGATGCATTTTTTGTGATGAATGGGGATGTTTGTGCAGATTTTCCCTTAGAAGAACTGTATGAGTTCCATACAAGCTTAAAAACATCTCTTGTAAGTCCAAATTAATGCTATGTTAAAATGACATTTAAATAGCTAAAACTTAAAAATCACAACAATTTTATAGAATGATGAGGTTTAAATTTCAGTTGGTAATCTGTAGATTAATTAAAGGTAATGATTTCTTTTACCGTTTAATTGGCGAAACGTCAATTTTAAATACAAGGTTATGTTTCTCACTTTATTAAAATGGCTATTTCAAATTTAAATGTAACTGTCAATAACTTAGACTAGGGACTCTTTCCTAGTCTAAGGTCAATAATGTAAACTAAACCAGAGATTAACACTAATGGGTTGATTGACAACTGAATCACAGACATAAGCTGTCACAAACTCGCTAACGTCGCATTTTTTTCGCAAAATACTGTCAGCAACACTGCACCGACTTGATCTTGGGGAGTTATAGTTAATTTTTTGACATTTTAGTTTTTTGGGGTAATGTCAGGAAAGCTTCGAAAGTAACATTATTTTCATTCAAAATACAATAAAAGTTTACATAAAAGAAATTAGAAATAATACCGAGTTAATAATGGTCCACTGTGAACATGTGCGGCTTGAGAATATTCTACAGAAATTTCATACATCTCATGAACAGCCTGATCATCATACTCATTATCATAAAAGAGTGTAAACATATATTGCCCTGTCTCTTTATACAGGGTGTCCCAACTAAAATTTGTACCCCCAACAATTCCAATTTCGAAAGATTCAGAAGAAAACGCTGGAACAGGTCAATTTTGTTATCAAAGGGGACCTAATTGTACCACACTTTCGAGTCTCAGATCTCACCCCTTGAGCCAGGGGGGCCACCCCCTTAAAAAATTTAAACGGCACGGGGGGTCGTGTGATACATCGTTTTAAAGCTTATTCAATTCTCTATTGTAACCTACTTTCATCGATTCGTTTCTACAAAAAAGAGCATAAGAATTTGTTATTTTCCAAATCTACATAAAATACTCTTGATTTGGAAAATAACAAATTCATCATTTTTTTATAGAAACAAATCGATAAAAGTAGATCTGGTTAATTGGAAAGCTACGGGCAAAACCAGTCAAGACCAAAAATATTCTTCTCCAAACAACTTACTAGAAAAAATCACCTCATGGGCACCCCATCCAGGGACACATTGTATAAAAATCAATATTTTTTTGTTGTTTCTTTGTTCGTATTTTATGTGCTCCTATACCGGTCAACCGATCGTTATGAAATTTTGGCCACAAATAATATTTGCAATGGGGAGTAGTAATATAAATATTTAAGAGTTCAAACCGGGCGAAATTGTATACTCTGTTAAATAAAAATGTCAGTGACCAGGTCAAATGTTTTTCTACAACTGCTATGAAAAGTGTGTAAAAACACCAGTTACTACACTTGAAATTCATTTATTTTACACAACGTCTAATAAATCCAGAACGCACGCTAAAAGCGTGTGAAAACCAAACATACATTACTGGCGGAACAGACGCCAAAATTTTAAAATCACCTAAGCTGTGCTGCAATTTCGGGCTTTTGTTGGTGGTCTAACCTGGACAACGCTGGGCATCTCTGCTAGTGTAGAATAACAAATAAATCAACAATTTCTAATTTTAATAAATCAGTAAATGATTACTTTTGGTCTAATATTTACATTAACTACCTTAACTTATTTTATTTCTTTACGATTTAGGTGACGATCATGGGAACAGAAGCAACCAGACAGCAATCATTGCATTACGGCTGTATGGTCACAGATAAAAACACGCACGAAGTTACTCATTACGTTGAAAAACCTAGTTCATACGTTTCCACTCTAATCAATTGCGGAATTTACGTTTTCTCATTGGACATTTTTAACACCATCGGTGAAGTCTTCAATACCAAACAACAAGACAGTTATAGACACGGTCATCCGAACCGAGAAGCGGGCTACCTCCAGCTCGAACAAGAAATTATAGCGCCCTTAGCGGGCACTGGAAAGTTATTTGCTCTACAAGTGACCAAGTGGTGGTCGCAGCTGAAAACTGCAGGCTCCGCCATCTATGCCAATCGCCATTATTTAGAGCTGTATCGCACAAAGCACCCAGAGCGATTGAGGCAACCAAACGATTCCGGAGACGATTGCACAATTTATCCAGATGTTCATATTGATCCGACCGCTCAAATTCACAGCTCTGCAGTTGTACGTATTCTTCTGCAATTAGTCCTTTTGGATATTTCTATCTGTTATGTAGTTTTATTTGGAAATTCATTTTAGATTTTTACATTATAAACACACTGTCATATTAGCGACGAAGTGTTAAGTATTTTTTTTTTCAAGGATATGTAAACATTGCATTCTTTAGTCAAGGTTTAAACCTTACTTTAATATCTTAAACATTTTTATTGTTACTACTGTTATTTGAAATTCAAAACAGAAATGTCGTGTGATAGATGGAATTATCCTACAGACAATAATGCCGAAGTTTTAAACTGTTAAAATAGATAGGTCCCAACGTAAGTATCGGTTCCGGCGTTGTGGTTGGACCAGGGGTTAGAATTCGTGAAAGCATCATTCTATCAGAAGCTGTAATAGACGATCGCAGTTTGATTTTGCACAGCATCATTGGAAGAAATTCAAGGGTTGGAACATGGGCACGTGTGGAAGGAACACCATCAGATCCTGATCCAAACAAGGCGTTTGCTAAGATGGAGAATCCAACGCTATTTAATAGAGACGGACGGCTCAATCCCTCAATTACCATCTTGGGTAATTTAGGATGAATTATCTACTAAGCCGTACTATGGGTAATTTTTTCCAGGTTGTTCTGTAAGCGTACCATCAGAGACGATTTTATTGAATTCTATCGTTTTGCCAAATAAGGAGCTTTCCAGGAGTATCAAAAACGAAATTATTTTGTGATTTTATAATCTTTGTACATTTACTGAATAAAGTGCTAAAAAAAGTCACGTTTTTGGATATAGAATGAAAACATTTTAAATGTTGATGTTTGTAATTCGTCCATTATAATTGATTCTTAAAGAAGAGCAAGGTCTGCATAAATTATTCATATCAAATCTGATCGGATTTACTTGTCACTTTAACATTCAAATTTTTAATCAGATTGCAAAAAGTTAGAAGTGCCAACCTAATTTAAATTTCACAGCCTACTCTAATTTATAATTTAAATGATCGCACGGTATAGTAAAATCTTTAAATTGAATTCGTAAATACACCAACATTTAATGTAAAAATTACTAGTAACCAAATAGGTATTTTTACGCTTGACAACCTAACGTCACTTTGACATTTATGTTTGACATCGTTTGAGCAGACTTATTATAACGATCGTGACATATAGAGGGAATATCTCCATATCTCTGTCCGGGAGCTTACGAAATGGATTATAAAAAAGTTACATTCAACGCCGCACATTGCTATACATTTTTGCCCGCCGTTGAATGTAACTTTGTTATTTTTCAAGATTTTTTGTTGAAATTTTGTGGGCGTGTTGATAAAATATAGATCTTTGCAGCTACAGAGCGATTTTTTTAAATTTCAATGCCGCACATTTTTGTACATTTTTGCGCGTCGTTGAATATAACTTTTTTATTTTTGAAGATTTTTTGTTGAAATTTTGTGGGCGTGTTGATAAAATATAGATCTTTGCAGCTACAGAGCGATTTTTTTTTTGAAAATTGTAAATTAAAAAAAGATATTGCGGGAAAATGTACTTCGACCGGCAGAAATCAACCTGCCACTGGAGAACCCTCTTAAGGGGGCGAATGAAATCGATTTAGGCAACCATTCTTGGTTCGACGTTGGTGGTTTTTTAATAAAAAAACGGACTTTATATATTTTGGTGTTGGTAAATCTCAATTTGGATTTATTCTCATTACTGGTGTAGGTTTCTTTGTGACTAAAAAGCGTATGGTTTTGGCACCGTTTGTGAGTGCGGTGGGCGGATGGGCCACTATACTCATCGACTGACTAAATGGATGAGAAATAACAACCATTTATTGTGTTTTTTTTTTTTGTTTTTTTCTTTAAAAACTAGAACTCACTCGTGTTTAGTCCAATTTCAACATTTTTAAGTGAAAAAATGGTTGTCATTCCAATACCATTAGTCAATCAGTCAGTTGTGGATTCGGCGGCCCACCTGCCCACTGCATTCACGTGTGGTGCCATGACACATAAACGAAATTTGGAAACAATATGAAAATGGTTGTCATTCCGAACCAGTTTGTCAACCATTCAGTCAAAAATGTAAATTTGAGTACATTATATATTTTGGTGTTGGTAAATCTCAATTTGGATTTATTCTCATTACTGGTAGAGGTTTGTTTGTGACTAAAAAGCGTATGGTTTTGGTACCGTTTATGAGAGCGGTGGGCGGATGGGCCGCCCTGTCCACTATACTCATCGACTGACTAAATGGATGAGAAATAACAACCATTTATTGATTTTTTTTTTTCCCTTTAAAAACTCGAACTCACTCTCGTGTTTAGTCCAATTTAAAAAAATTTGAGTCAAAACATGGTTGTCATTAGACAATCAGTCAGTTGTATTGTTACAACCTGTAGCCTTTTTTTTTGTACTAGCCTACAAAGGCAGCCCAGGCAGCCTTGGATCAATGGTACCAACCGCACAGAACAACTAACCAACCGTGAGAGGTTACTGCTATTTCATAACCAAATCCTGCTTGCGCATGTCAAACATGTAGTCTAGTTGTCATTATCACATGATAATCGAATACCTTCATGTGATCAAGAACTAGGTGTAAAAGTTAAACTAGACCACAAGTCGCTGTAAAATGTTGTTACATCTAATATGTGCCACACTTTTTGTAGCATTAGGTATGTAGAAGCTTTACTTATCAACCGATTTAATTAATTTCAATTTAGCTAATGGAAATGGTGAAATTGTCATTCTGCACCACCCAAAAAGTCTCACATTTAAGGGGCACGACCATATCAGGGAGAGCATCTTGAAGGAGGTATACTCAACGGCTTTGGGTTTTTCTACAGAGCAGTATTCAAACTGGAATGGTTTGCTCATCGAGGATCCATTCAACTTAGCTGAGGCTATTGTGACAGTTGCTGTGGATGGGGTGGAAGATATTGGCACAAATAAAGGACACCACTTTCCTTTGAAAACCAATGATGAGGAATCAAACATTTATGCAGCCCTGGAACGACGCGTCCTTGAACGATATCCTGAGGATAATAGTGAATTAATCAGAATCAACTTGGAGGATGGAGCACATGCTCTTAACAAGTATAAGATCTTTCATAAAGTCAAACATGAGAAAGTTGAAAAACCAGTTCACACTCAATTAAAATTGAGTGTTGAGGAGGATCGTTCATTCCTTAATGATATAGCTTTACTGAACACCATTATTGATGCTGTAATAGTTTGTAACAAATTATTTATCTGAATACTAACTGTTAAATTTTAGGTGGAACAGTCCAATTTAAAAGCTGATAATATTCCTGATGTTTATTGGTTCAAAATTCAAAGTCTCCATGCTTTGGCTGATCTACATGGTTACAACTCCACACAAGTTCAAGAAGCTAAACAAATTCTGGTTGATGCAATTGCCCGCTTAAATAATGCCTTCGTGAAAGCATACAAAGGAAAGGTCTTGGTCAGTGTTATTGCCAGTGATGCCATTCATACAAGAAGAACTAGGAGCATTCTAGCATCAGATGATACAAAAGTAAATTTTCTTTATTTTGTTGTAATAAATTTCATGCTTTTTTTTACAGATTAATGTTAACCCTGCCAAACATTACAGCAAGGACTACCCTGTTATTTTTAACATTATTCTATGGTTCGGTGTAGCAATGGTTTTCACTCTTTTAGCCATTTGTATTGCTATTGCGTCAATGGATCCTGGTAGAGACTCCATTATTTATCGTATGACCAGCACTAGATTAAAGAAAGATAACTAAATTAAGGGCTTGTTATTTCTTACAATGTATTGTAATTATGATCTATTTTAGGTTATGCTGTATATTTTGTTGAAGTAGGCTCAAGTGTGGTTGCATTGGTAGTTGTTTGACGGTATATGTATATATGTATCATTTCCAGTTAATTTTAAAAGTAATATAATGAAAAAGTATTCAAGTACATTCTTAATGTCACCTAGAAAATAAATAAAATTTAAAATAAACCTCATGTTTTGATCTGTACCGTCATCTCTTCGATCGCATCAGAAAGCGATCAGGTTTAGCTAGAGAAGTAGAGTCATCAGGAATTACAGCTATGTCTCCTGGCTGGTCTGACTGATACAGTGCCTTTTTTAAACGCCACAGAAATTCTCATATTAACTTTTGTTTGGGACAAGCTCCAGACTTAATTTTTTTATCCAACAGCTGGATATTATTTCTCTTAATTTCAATAGCCATTTTGCTATAAAATGCAAAAATATCTCCAATATAATATCGCATTTTGATCGATTTTATTGTAGACCGCGACGTACGAATTTTTAAATCGTGTCCAGCATAATTAAGAAAATTATACATATAGTAAAATTATGAGCACGGTTGCCATTTTATTATGGAGATATTTTTAAATTGAGAAGCAATTTAATAATTTTCCGTCTGACTTTCAAAAGGTCAAACCATAATCATTTGCTGTACATATTTTAAAATTTCCTGTGTCGTCTTATTGTTGGCCTATGCAGTCGCGGAGAAAAAAATCTTAAACTTCAATGTCATTCCATTATGATAAATGTGTAATAGAACGGCTTCAGGCTTATTAGACCTCTCATATTATGGAGAATTTTCACATTCAGCGCCTACTGGATGTATGAAGCATTTGAAGAATTTATGGAAAAGCCTGTATAGACCTTTGTGCGTGGCACGTTTTTGATGCGACCGAAGAGATGAGTTTTGTCATTTTTGACGCTTGTCATCAAAATCTTACTTCAAACATCAAAGTGATAATAAAGCATCAAGATTTCCAAAATTATAGAAAAATGTCTAAGATCTGGTGCTCGCGACTGTATTTTAATGAATGTAACTTAAAATAAGGGTAACAAATTAGACATTTAATTTGAGATAAAAATTCTGCATTGTTCGCTTTTGCGCAGGTTCAAAATTCAGTATTGCTAATACTCTGTAAAGGTATATTAAAAATTAAGTATTTAAATAGCGTTCAGCAAAGGCTATTGCGCACTATAAAAAATTTCCGAGGGCCAAAGATAATCCATTGTCTAAACTATGAAAAAGGTTAAATGACATATGAGCGCCTGTCAATGTATCGTTTTTCTAGAACATCAAGTTGTCAGTCTTTGATGTATGTTCTGTGGAATTCCAAAAAAGACATTGGTACATTTTAACAATAATAATTTATTTAATAATTATCCTCCATACATTAGAAACTAAAATCGACTATCTTAAAAAATTGTTCAATATTTTGGGGCTGGCGACTCGATTTTTGAATAATCCATGTTTGGTGAATACAACTGAAAATAATTTCTTAGCAACCTTCATTATTGTATCGCTCACTATACCTTGTATTGTTTGTTTTTAAATTCCTCATTAGAAATATCACCTCCGCGGTTCCATTGTACATCTGGATTGCGAGTTGCCAGTCGTAAGGTGTAACCAAGAGCCCCAACACAACCCAAACCGACACAGACGTATAGAGGAATCAACTGGAACAACATTGAGGTTATGACAAAATTGTACAGAAAATCCGACGAAATACTCACAGCCTTGTGCTTTTTAAGACTCTGCAATGACATTCCCTGCATTGTTGCGGATTTTGGTTGCTCTTGTCGCTAGAAACGTCTGAAAACTTCTTTCTCAAAACGGCAAGTTTCGTAATCGATAAAAAGTTGTTTTTGTATACGTGACGGTACTGTGGATTGAAATAGAGATACATACAATATGAGTGAAAAAGAGATGCTAGATGTGATAAACTAAAAATAACCCGGGATGGGATTTTGAATAGCGTTATGTAATCTAAAGCAATCATTTCATAATTATGAAAATGCTAAAAAAGAAGTTCTGAATTTTTTAATTGTGTCCGGCATAATTAAAAAAATTAATTCTGCCGAAATTATGTATTAAAATTATGAACACGGTTGCCCTAGTCGGTGTTAAGACAACAGCGCTAAATTCAAAATATTATAATTTTGTGGTACGTAATTAATAGTTATTTATTATACAAGTTCCTGTGTAAATTGGGTGGTTTCGGGCACTAGGGCTTAATAAATCACGAGTGAAACGAGGTCTTTTTTAAGCCCGAGTGCCAGAAAGCACCCAAATTTACACAGGAACGAGTGTAATACAACGTTTTATAGTTCGACACCACCGCGGCAAGGCTTCAAATTGCTTATAATCCATAAAAATAGTGTGACGTTTATCTGACATTTTCTTATTGCCTGACAGAAGGGTGTTTACACAAGCGAAAATTAAAAATTCTGACAGTGTCGATCTATAAAAAAATAAATGGAACCAATGTTTTGTAAAAATTATATATTTGTTTAATGGGTTAAGAGGAGTCTTGTTGATAAAAAATAAAACTATTCAGTGAGATGTCGACATTTCCGGCTTTTTTGTACCATGATGAGCCTAAGCTGTTCCCGCTAACGATTTGAAATTAAACGTCAAATGAAATGTCAATGACGTCACCACACGTCAATTTTGAAAATTTGAAACAAACCGCGAAATTAAAAGGTTAGCCAGTAAATCGTTATCGTCTAGAAACAAAGATAGAAGAACGGACCTACGCTGTTTTTTTTTGACAAGACAACAGTGGCGGGAAATTCGAAACAAACCTACCAGACATTGAACCAGTTATCAGTTATCCGTACCGTTATAATACAAACTTTCTGAAAACTGGTCAGGTAAATCCCCGATGACGTCACTCTTCGACTGACATAAATAATGCAATTTAAAAGTTTACCGTTGTTTCGGACCCGCACGAACTCTAACAGCTGACAAAGAAAATTAACTAAAATTGAAATATGTAACAACTAACAGATCAACAAAAACAAAATAACAATTATTAACAAAACTGTGTGTGAAACTTTGTTGATACAACTTAAATAATTTGGGAACTCTCTCCTAACAGGTCTGAACTGAACAAAAACTAAAATCACAATCAATCACAATAACTAGCAACCCTTGTCTCTCAACACCCTGCGGCGTAAAACTTTTCTCGTGGTGGTTACTGTCGGCAACCCATTTAGCGCCCAAGTGTTGCAGGTCTTTACAGTACCCTTACTCATGACTACTGCACTACGTTAGTTTAATAGAATGGACATGAACCAAATAACTGACCATAATTTAAAAATAATACGTTCATGATAATACCGATTTAAATTTAAAAAAAAATCGATACACATCCGAAGAAGAAAAAAAAAGTATGATATATACAGGTGATTTTTAAAAAACGGCAGGCGCTGTAGAATTTTTATTTACGGGTCCATT
The DNA here is from genome assembly GCA_963583935.1 of Diaperis boleti. Lineage (NCBI taxonomy): Eukaryota > Metazoa > Arthropoda > Insecta > Coleoptera > Tenebrionidae > Diaperis > Diaperis boleti. The sequence goes on along the minus strand of OY757247.1, from coordinate 21,121,860 downwards.
TCAAAAATAAAAAAGTAAATTAAATGGCTTTTATTTTACTATCAGCTGACGATTTTAGATTTTGTCTAAATGTCATAGTACACTTTGGGCTACAATCGACTTTTTTATTTTAAATTGGGACCCATAATTGTCTTTTTTAAATCTCAAAGACCGGACATCCTGATGTAGTGTTGTTTAAACTTGTGTCGAAGAAGGCGCCAATAGTATTGTGACTTTAACCAAATAAACAAACTTTTTATAAAAAAAAAAAACTGCTCTCTGAGATGGACACGTGCTAAACAAAAGTATCGCCGACTGCGACGCGGAACCGCATTAAAAATTATTTGTTTAGTTGCAGATCACAGTGCAATTTATTAAAATTGCCACCGGCCTGTAATTTGCTCAAAAACCAAAAACCAGTCCTACCTCTGTTTCCCCAAAGTCGCGTGCCGACACATTATTCTTGATGAACGGGTTTTTTATAAGAAGTTGTCTTTTTGGTTAGAGTCACAATACTGTTGGCGGCTTCTTTGTCTTTTATAGTCTGGATAAAGTAGAACAAGTCAATTTTAGTTTTTAAAATGACACTTTATGACGTAACAATGTATTTTTTCTACTTTGGTGTCATAAATTGTTCATTGTGACACTAACAGTAATGTCACAATGGAACTTATTGTGAAACTGTTTTTTTTTTATTATTTGATACGTATCGTGATGAGCTTAAGCTCTTCCCGCCAACAATTTGAAATTAAACGTCAAATGAAATGTCAATGACGTCACCAAACCGTAAAATTGAAAGAGGTTGGCCAGTGAATTGTGATCGTCTAGAGACAAAGACAGAAGAGCGGACCTACGTTGTGTTCCTTTTTTTTGACAAGACCTCAGTGGCGGGGAATTCAAATCAAACCTACCAGAGACAGAACCATGTATTTGCTTTAGAGCTCTTAATTTTTGATTAATAATTGAATTTTAGAACATTTCATCTAGTAACAATTTTTGATAATTTAACTCGTTTAACAATGGTGGCTGATTTCATGACTTTTAACAATAACTTGGTTAATTCATACAATAACAATTAATTTAAGTAAATACAATATTTGAATAATTTATGACAAACATTAATTTGAACAATTGTACCTGTCGAGAGTGTTTCCAAGATTAGAAGTATAGAAAAGTGAAGTTATTATAACATCTCATATCCATTAACAACCCAATCAGTAAAAGTTACAATTTAATCAAAGCAGTGAGTGTTTCCTTTTTTTTCGACAAATTAAATTTAATTAACAATCCCGAAATCTACGATAAATAAACCCGTTTAAATTTTATTATGAATTCAAACACAGGCACACAGATAAGTTACAGTTTGAACACCTTTCCAGATTATCGATAAATTTGGTATTTGAGTTGAGCAATACTGGTATTCGGATGAGTAATTAAAAGTACAACACCGCCCCACATCCCTTAACCGCCTTACCCCGACCCCTGATGATCGGCGTTCTCACAGCTAAGTGAGAACGGCTAGTGAGGTACCTCCTCTCACACACCACACACACCTCAAATGAAAGACGAAGAAATATACAGATAGAAAGATATTAGAATTTCATGTCAAGTTCAGCCGTTTTGGTTTACCAAAAACTTTAACTGATAAAATACATTGCATTGGATAGAGAGATTAAGAAAAGTTAGCTTTTGAAGTGATTTGAATACCAGTCTATGAATCTTTTAATATTATTAAGAAAATTTAAGAAAAGGATTCAAACTATAAAACATCGCAACCATCATTTAAATGGAATTTGGATCACGCCGCCATCTTTTCCTTTTCCATACAAAACAAAATGATCGTTACAAACGCAGCGTTCCTTTAACCCTTTCTCTCTCTCTCATTTGAATTTAAATCAGTCATCCGGATCGTTATAATATAAAATGTTATAAACCTGTACAGGTGGTTTCCCTAGACGTGGCGTCCCTCCTCGACTAAAAATATTTAAAATTTTACCTTTGTTTCGAAAAGACTACAATAATTTCTACACGAACGAAAAACAAATAACTAAAAAAAAATTCAAATTTGTAACAATTACACTAACATACTCACAACACAAAAACAATTTAAAAATTATATAAAAAGAAACTGAATGTACACATTGTTAATACAAGAATCAAGGAAACTTTTAGAAACTCTTGGAGGCTTGTGGCCAGAACAAAGGAATAACAAACAGTGTTCAGAAAGTCTCTTTCAGTGTCTCCTCGACCCTTCTTGGATTCGGATTTCTACCTGCTCCAATCCGCTCGTGGAGGCGGACATAGGCAACACACATGGCTCCCGAGTGTTGGGTCTTTACAGTATTACGTCTGGCCAACTCCTGTGGAGGTCAAGCCAAGTTTCAACTTCTCAGATAAAAAACATAACCACCAACACAACCAGTACTACCTAATCCTAAAAATCCCTAGAAAGTAGAAAAAATATTTTTTCGGATTCTGGTAGATAAATGGTAGTCGAAAAAAGACAAAAATCACGTAATTTTTTTTCCCGCAAGAGAAAGTGTAAAATTATGTAAGTAAAACATGTTTCTCCATAAAATATGGCTAAGTCCTACACAATAATATTTTTCTTCAAACGTCAGAAAAACGTGACATTGTATACGTCAATAGGCAATAACAGATGTTCATTTTTTTTTGCCTAGACAGACAAAGTATTTTGTCTGTCGCCCAACTGACCATACTTGCTGCCTATTAGGCAGACAAAGTTTTTTGTCTGCAGCTCAATTGAGCATTTTTGCTGCGTACACAAAATATTTTGTTTGCCGCTCAATTTACCAATCGTGTGCTTTAAAAAATTCGTCGTGTCAAATCGGCAGCGCATATCATTTACATTTATTTTTATTTAAATAATTTCATTCTTTTATTGATTGAAATGTATTGAAGAGAATTGAAGAAACTTGAATCGGCTTTGAAAAGACTTCAAAGATTTGAGGCGACTTGAAACGACATGAAATGTTTTGAAGGCACTTGAGGCAACTTGAAATGTTGAAGATTTGAAAAGACTTGAAATAACTTGAAAATATTTTGAAGGAACTGAAAGCGACATGAAGAGAGATAAGCAACTTGAAGAAACTTGAAACGACTTGAAAGGACTTTGAAGCGACTTGAAATGTCTTGAAGAATCTTGAAGCGACATGGGAACATTTGAAATATTTTGAAGGGATTGGAAGCGACCTGAAAAAACTTAAAACAAGGAACTTGTAATATTTTGAAACTACTTGAAAGAATTGAAACGACTTGAAACGACATGAAATGTTTCGAAGGGACTTGAGACGACTTGAAATGTTTGAAGAAATACTTGAAGAGTCTTGGAGAAATCTGGGAAGATTTCAAATAATATCTTGATTAGACTTGAAGCACCTTGAAGCGACTTGAAGGAATTTGAAATGTCTTGAAACGACTTGAAAAACTTGAAGCGAATTGAAAAGACTTGAGAGGTTTTGAAAGGTGACTTGAAATGTTTTGAAGGAACGACTTGAAGAGAGATGAGGCGACTTTGACAAACTTGTAACGACTGGAAAGGACTTGAAATGTTTTGAAACGACTTGAAGAAACTTGAAGCGATTTAAAAGCACTTGAAATGTCTTGAAGCGACGTGAAATATGTTGAAAGGACAAATTTCTTCCGATGTTGAAGTGAGATAAAATTTTGTACATTCGTCGTGAGATGCTGTAACCTGGTGTAGAATAGTGGAACTAAAGTGTCTCGGTGAGATCTGCTTTGTGATATTACAGTGACCTGTTGCTTTTAGGGACCAAAAAAATACCCAGTTAACCAAAGATTATTTTCTGTGTTATTCCGTACGTTCAAACTGAATATTGACCTGGGTGACCATATCTCTTTACAATAGGGTCCAACCTATTGCTTCTACCTACCCTCAATAAAACTAAGTAATAAATACCTCATTTATTTTAAACGTTGTTGAGCGAATCCTTTTTCGCTTGGTGTGTAGTATTTATTGAATAAAGAAATTATGATGAATATAAAATAGCAATATTTATGGTGGCGTAAAGAAATGTATTATAAAAATATAGGAGTAATATTCTGAGAATATAATTTCGACAAAAATCAACAATGTGGATTCAGTGTTGTCGTTTGTTATTGATAAGTGACAATACAATACTGTGGTATTGTCACTGTGTAATGCTAGAGTTTAAAAGAATTAATTATTAATTATGTTTTTAACACGTCGCTACGGCCATTTAAAAAATAATTAACTTTAAAAAAATTAAACGACTTCCGTATTTTGAGAGTTTCCGAATATCGGTATTCCGGAAGCTGGAAAGCATCATAAAAAAGACCTGCTGTGTTTGTGGCCTTTGTCTTCGCCGCACAATTTTATGATTTTATGGCTGAATGGTATGAATGGGTTCTATTTTATACCTGACCGTTCCCCTGACTGCTGTAAAATGCGACATCTTCCGCTCCAAGGCCACACCAAATTTTAAATTTTCTACCCAAGCTTCTACCCAATTATACAGCTTTCTGTATTTTTCAAGCTTACTTCAGAAATAATTTTCTCGACAAACATTATTGAATTTTATAGACGAACAACAATGCTAAGGCACGTGAGTTTTTTTCTAACGAAAGTTTAATTCTTGCTACAGGGTAACGTCTATTTGAAATTTACGAGTTGTGCGTTGTTTTTCAGGAATAAAATTCCAAAGACATTCATTTATACTCCTGAAAATGAAGCAACTTTGTATTTTTTTTTATGAATAAACAAATACTAATATCGGCTTTGTAATACCGTCTTACCCTAAATTAAGATGTCCTTTATCGATTTTTCACAACCGCATAGTCAAATAATAATCAAATATAAACCCGTAAAATTCAATGAAATGGTGACGTGTTTCCCGTGCATTTGGTATAGGCTCTATCGCTGGTAAATGACAACCTTAAAGCGACTTGAAAAGATTTAGAGCGAATTGAAACGACATGAAATGTTTTGAAGAGACTTAGGGTGACTTGAAAAGTTTTGAAAGGAATTGAAGAGACTTGAAATGTCTTTAAGAATCTTAAATTGACCTGGAAAACTTCAAATATTTTAAAGGGATTGGAAGCGACTTGAAAAGATTTGAAGCGTCTTGAAGCGATCTGGGAAGATTTGATATATCTTGAGGAATTGGAACCGACTTGAAATGTCTGGAAAATACTTAAAGAGTCTTGGAGCGATCTGGGAACACTTCAAATAATATCTTGAAAGGACTGGAAGCCACTTGAAAAGACTTGAAATACCTTGAAGCGACTTGAAAGGATTTGAGGTGACTTGAAATATTTTGAAGGGACGGGAAGCTACTTAAAAAGACTTGAAATGTCCTTTAGCGACTTGAAGAGAGATGAAGTGGCTTGAAAAAACTTGAAACGACTGCAAAGAACTTGAAATGTTTTGAAACGACTTGAAAAGAATTGAAATATTTTGAAGGTACTTGAGGCGACTTGAAATATTTTGAAAGGACTTGAAGCAACTTGAAGAAACTTGAAGCGATTTGACAGAACTTGAAATGTCGTGAAGCGACGTGAAATATTCGATATTTGAGTAGTTCCTACTTAAGTATTTTATTGTTAGATTTTCTCACTGTGATTTTAGACTACGTTGATAGTAGTCTTAAATATGTACGAGTCATAACTAGTCTAACAATAATAACTAGTCTAAAAACAATTAAGCAAATTATGTTTTTTTTTTTTATAAATCTGACGCAATCAATCACAGTTTAACGTATTTATTTTTGATAAATCTCACGTGAGATTTTATTCCAAATGAGGACCAATCTAAAAATTCCAGAAAAAGTGGCTAATGACATGAAATTAATCCTCCAAAAACACGTCCTATTGAAGATTTTTGGGCGGAATTGTGGGGTGGGGAATGTAGTTCTAATGTCATTTAATCTCACAATATTGGAAACAAAAGTTCCAGTTTTAAGATTAAACTTACATAAGTAATAATTTTTGATTAGAATTATAGGAAATTTGTGTAGCAGTGTTTGCGTGTACAGATATTATTACATACGTATACAAGACAATATTTCAGTCTGACCCTTTTAGTCTAAACTTTGTGCATATTCTATGACACTATTGAAAACATAATAATATTATATCATGTGTTCATTTAAAAAAGTCATCAAGTCGTCTATGAATTTGACATAATATTTTAACGTACGTTTGTTGCCAAATTAATAATGTAGTATGTATTGCTGATTGCAGACTTTCAACTTGTAGATGAAGCAATAAATCACATGCGCTTTTCAATTCGTCTTCGTCACTCAAAAAATCACAAGCAACTTGATGACTTTTTTAAATGAACACCTGATACATAATACACTGTGTCCCTGGATGGGGTGCCCATTTGGTCTAGACTGGTTTTGCTTATCTTACAACTGTAGAAAACTAAAACAATCAAATATTTTAATCAACCAGTTTGAAATTAAAGCGTTTTTTTTTTAATTTTGAAGATTTTTGAATTGAATTTTGAAGTCCATAACATAAACTGAAGAGAAAGTTGCCTAGCAACCTTAACACAGTGGCAGTCACGGATGGTACCTTATTTCGAGTAAAATAATTAACAAAACAATTTGAACCCATTGCGGCTCAAATGTACCCCAGGAAATTTTTCTTGAAATTCTTGAATTACGTGTCGATATATTTTTTTTGACAACAATACAATGAAGCTTATTGAAGTTTCATTGGTATTTTTTAGGCGTTGCTAGGCAGTGTTCGGCTTTGAATACTAGATTGTTCAAAAATATTTGGATTTAGACAAAAATTCGATTCTATTCAAAAAAAAGCCCCCAATTATAAAACAAAAAACAACTTACTAGAAAAAATCACCTCATGGGCACCCCATCCAGGGACACATTGTATATTACGCAATGAGGTTGTATTTTATCTTCATAATTTTTCTAAAGTATTTAATTAGTCAACATTTATTTATGGAAAATTAATTTTTTTATTGTACATAGGTATGTAGCTTTCTGGCAACACATGTATGAAAACACAGCAATGAAAATTGCTTACCAATCTACTTGATACGCGATGAATTGATTGATTAAATGCTTTAATTACTTTTACTATAACAAAAATATATATGCTAAGTTTGTCATATTGAAATGTCTTTGACCCATCAATTTCACCAGAGATCTCGGCTAAATTGGCCCGGGATTCTCATTAAACTAGCATTGCGTCATTCTGGCATCTGCTTGTCACATACTTCCTTGTTGTAAATTGCTTTGTATTTTAAGTAGAAAAACGGTCATTCATGCAATCTGTAACATGGTTTATCGATAGCAGCAATTTGCTATGATTCAAATCTCAAGTATTTTTAAAACTTGGCAAAGGAAATTAAATTCGAATTGATCGTTACTAGTATTTTGAAGTGTGCGATTTTACTTCATATTTTTATGATTTAGAATAAATGGTAGTATTTATTTGAGCCATTGTAACATACTTTTTTACTAGTGAAATAAATTTTAGGTACTAGTAAAGAAATAATCTCTAATGTATAAATAGACATTATAATTTTCTAACATCAGATATTAAATGACTAAAAATAGTACTTTCGCGATCATATGGAGTCTTGAAATGAACACAATTAATCTGGGAGTTACAAATAGAAACAATTAGGACAAAACCATAAATTAAGTCACCCTTAATTAACATTAATGTAAACAAATACTGCAATTTATCATCATAGAACAAGTTTATTATAAACCCTTGACGGACTTTAAATTGATCAGATTTGATAGATCTTATCAATTGACTATAAATGTAAATTAGAATCATATCGCGTATCTTTGAAAAGGATTCCCTCGATAAGCAAGTACGTGGAGGTCATTTTCATTCATGTACTTAAAAAAAGAATGTGACATTTTATCTAACACATCACTTTTGTGCATCAAATTATAATTCTAATTTACAAATACGCATTAGTACGTGCGAAAAATTCAATCCGTTACAAATCTAAACATTCAAATCAAATGCCGTTCCCCCCGACTTCTCTAAAGAGCATAAATTGAGGAGACATATTGCTTCTGGTGGTAGTCCTAATTCTCAACTAAGACTATCTGCATAATTATGCATTCTATCACATGTTACTTATGTCTTTGAAGTGCCTGTGTTTTCATAAAAGTGCCAAAAATACCTAGAATGAATATAAAGCTTGTTTTAATAACCTTGGTTTATTTAACTATTATTGTTAAAGCTCGGGTTAGAAGAAGAGAAAAAATAGTGAAAGCTGAAAATGAGGAGTCTGATGAAAAAAAATCTGAATTACAAAATCAACAGCCCATTGTAAACTACGATGACTACGCAACTGAATATGACTACGAGGACTATAATGATCATTGTAAGTAAAATTATGCCTGATTTTTAATTATTTTTTAAATTTATTACGAATGTGTTAACGCGATTGGATATCCTAAAATTCTGTTTCTCAAATTGTCAGGTTTTTGTGGTTTTGCTTGTGTAAAAAGTAGTATATACACCTCGGGAGAGAATACTAATTTTCCCTCGGCTACAAAGTGCACCTCATGCAATCATGCATTTCTCTTTATTGTTTATAGTAGGATTTTTAAAACGATAAATACAATAATTATTATTATTAATATTTTTAACAAAATATTTCAAATTTTATGGTATTCAGAGACTTGCTCTATTTAAAAGTTAATTTCATTAAGTAAAAAATTATTTCTTAAATACAAAGATAATAACAATTTTTTGAAACTTTTGGAACTGTATGTAGTGAATATCTCAGAAGCTATCCGTAATATAGATACGGAACTGAAACTATTTTAATCTTTTTTTTTATTATTTTAAATTACAAATATTATATAATATTCCTCAAAAATATCAACATTAATGTACCCACAATTTTGTCAATGCATCACACTTTATCACGAAAAGCTACTTTTCTCCGAATAAAACATGCTATTTTTGTCATGACAGTGAAATGGCCATTTGTTATTACCTATTGGCGTATTGACGTTTTTCTGACGTTTGAAGAAAAAACAATTTAAAGTATTTATACCGGAAATGTAAGAAACAATAAGAAGAGCTTTAGATCTTGTTGACTGTAAAATAGTGTTAACTATCAGAAACACGTGAAAACTGTTTATTTATTTTAGAAGAAATATATGTCTATTTTGTAATCGAAAGGTATTGAGCTTTATTCAATGTTTTTATTTTTATTGACACTAGTAATTCTTGTGAAAATTCGAATGGAATGAAATAATAAAAAATGATGCAAATTCGAATCGATTTCGTGCGTGCATCAACGTCCTCTTTGCCTCCAGTTCGCCAATTTCTTACTCAGAGGACCCACGCTGGTTCAAATCGGTGACTCTAATCGACTGGTACAACAAATGAACAATAATAGTAGGTACTGGTGTATTTTATAAATGTCTTTCATTTAAAACAATGATGAAATTTTCACATCAGTTAATGTTATAAAAACTACACAGTGATTTTGGCAAGGATATATTTCATATTTTAACGCTTTGATCCTAAGGTTAAATATTTCTAAAGCTCCTTAGTCTGATAATTAGTAACGTTCATGGCTTATACTCTCAACTTTTAGCAACATCGAGTCAACCAAATGTTCCTTTAAACCCCGTGACAACTGCTCAACCATTGAACGAACGTGTAGTAGAAGAAAATACCGAAGTATTTGTGCAACCCGACAATGAACGTCCTACCTCTTCCGCTATTCCCACTGGAACTGTGGATCTTCACATTATTCAGCCAACAACCCCATCTTTCGAAAGTCATGTTGGACCTTACAGCTGTCGCCACGAAGGCAAACTGTACCGTGAAAAAGAAAATTGGACCTTTGGTCCGTGCACCAATTGCAGTTGCAACAACAGCGTTGTTACTTGTAAAACGGACGACGAATGTATAAGGGGAGTTAGACCAACTAGACAACCACAAGATGGATATGATAGAGCAGCTGTAATACCAGGTAGGTTGTAATGTATTAGGGAAGAACAAACATGTAGATAAATACCGTAGGTCCTCGAGGTGAAACGGGTTATCCAGGAGAACCTGGATATCAAGGCGAGATTGGTGCTCCAGGTTCTCCTGGACTTCCTGGAATTCCCGGAGTACCAGGTCCCCCAGGACCTGTTCCGGATTTGTCGGGGTATTATCAGCAGCTAGCATTATCTCAGGCGAGTCAAGATAAAGGACCTGCCGCTGAACCTTTTCAGTACTTGCAAGCTCAAGTGGGCCCTATTGGTCCTAGGGGACCACCGGGTCCTTCTGGATTATCTGGTCCCCAAGGATTTCAAGGACCACGAGGTGAAACTGGAGAAGGCGGGCCTGTCGGTCCCCCCGGCTCACCGGGACCGAGAGGGCTACCGGGGCCTCCAGGGAAAGATGTAAGTTAGGTAACAACTACATAATTATTTGTCACACATTTAAGAAAGAAAATTAGAAGTCAACATATTTTTTTTACCATAAAACGTTAGGAAATGATTTCAACAGAATACATACAAGTGCCTCTGACATTACATATTATACTATTTTCTTCATTTAATTATATTATATTTATAGGGAAGTCAAGGAGAAGATGGTGAAGCTGGCCAACCAGGAACTCAAGGTCCTCCAGGTCCTAGGGGACTACCTGGAATGCCAGGACTTCCTGGTGTAAAGGGCCATCGAGGATTTCCAGGACTAGATGGCACTAAAGGTGAACAAGGTTTACCTGGCGAAAAAGGAATTCCAGGAAGTCCCGGACCAATCGGACCAATCGGACCTAGTGGTCCTGCAGGTCCTAGAGGAGAAAGAGGAAGAGAAGGCTCTCCAGGATCTCCGGGGCTACGGGGTTTAGACGGTATAGCTGGTACTCCAGGATTACCGGTAATATTTTTTGAGGCAACTATGAGTTTTATGAATTCAAACTGTATTTCAGGGAGAAATTGGTAAACCTGGTCCTCCGGGCTTTCCTGGTTTATCAGGCGCTAAAGGTGATCAAGGAGGGCAAGGGCCTAAAGGCAGTCAGGGCTTACAAGGTCCTAGAGGCGAAGCGGGTAGACCTGGACAACCCGGCGAATCTGGATTGCCCGGCATACCGGGAAAGGATGGATTAACTGGAGAAAAGGGAAACCAAGGATCCCCAGGTATTTCTGGGCCTCCAGGTTTTCCAGGTGCAAGAGGCCCACCTGGACTAAATGGCAGTCCAGGTCAACCAGGAGCCAAAGGAAGTCCTGTATGTTATACCCATACCTTAAAATTAATATGTAATTTGGCTTTATTTTAGGGTTTACCTGGAGAACGTGGCTATAAAGGTGAAATCGGTATCAAAGGAGAACTTGGGTCACCCGGTCCTCGGGGAATTCCAGGAGCTGTGGGTCCAGAAGGGAAACGAGGAAGGCGAGGAATGCGTGGTCCTACAGGACCTTCCGGTCCAGCAGGAGAAAGAGGTCTACCAGGAAGTAGGGGTTTACCAGGACCAGATGGAGCAGTAGGACCTAAAGGACAAACTGGTGATAGAGGAGCTACAGGTCTACCGGGCATAAAAGGTATCTCAGGAGAACCAGGAAGACCTGGACCAGTGGGTGCACAAGGTATAAGAGGTTTGACGGGACGACCTGGTCCTCAAGGAAGATCAGGAACTCCGGGTGAGCGAGGTCCACCAGGAGCGGATGGTAAACCTGGTGAATCGGGACCACAAGGAATACAAGGTCTACCGGGACCTTTAGGACCTCCTGGCGACAAAGGAATTCAAGTATGTCACATTGATAAAACTAGAGAAACGTAAATGTTAAGTCCCTACATAATATAATTAAATGTTTTTACAGGGTGAACCGGGAAAAGATGGTGAACCTGGTACACCAGGGCCAACTGGACCGCGTGGTGATGCTGGTAAAGACGGCCCACCTGGACCTCAGGGAATACCAGGGCCACCAGGACACGACGGTGAAAGAGGTCCGTCTGGTGTTACTGGACCTCGAGGTTTCCAGGTACGTACATAAAAGTTTTGAGATTTGATTAATATTACAATTTAATAGGATGATCTAATCTAATGTAGTTATTAGACGTAACTAGATAAGAAATTTTTAAAAATTACCACAAAATAATAACATAACTGCAACTTTTCTGCAAACATTTTATTTGTGTATGTAATATACTCAGAAATGGACCAGTGATACCACAATTTATTATTTGTGTTTTTTTAAACGCGCTCAAAAAGAAATTATTGAATTATCATTTATCAATGCCATACCGCGTAACAAAAATAATAAACAATTGATTCGCGATTTTTAATTACGCAATAACTCCGAAATTATCGATTAGTTTGTAATACGAAAGCTGACTTAGTGACCACGATTGTCACGGGTTATTTGACTTGATTGACTCGGGGTTATAAACGATAATTTCGAGAGCTCGAGTTGTATTCCGTAAGATTATTTAATGAATAAAATTTTAGATAAAGTAAAGGGATTCATTTATCGGAATCCATATAACCTAATATATAATTATGTTAGTGTGGCATGCTAAGCTAAATATTTTGAAATAAAATGTTAATTGAACATCAAACAAAAGCTGATTGTCTCTAATTTACGATAAATATTAAAACACGTAATTTTCGTGATAAGTGACAAAATTTTGCAAAAATGCTGCTGAAAATCTCTTGACAGTTGTTGAGTGTGAGTTGATTATGCTAGTATTATTGTTTTTAATAAATTTTAATTAATAATTTAATTTTAATTTAACTATAACATAACTGTATTTGCATCGGCCTCGCCTCGTTCGTCAAACTTTGCTCTCGTATGATATGTCTCACTTTCGATACTGGTTACGTGAACCACTATTTTACCTTAGAAACCACTTCACTTCCATAGCAAGATGAAATCACACTATAATTTAAAAAATGGAGCTCTGTTATTGACCAAGCACTTTTAGATTATTTACTTAAATCCTTTTTAAAATATGAATCGAAAGACTAATATTTCTATTTATAGGGTTTGCCTGGTGCGCCAGGTACTCCAGGTGTTCCAGGTAAAGACGGTGACGTTGGAGTACAAGGACCTCCAGGATTACCAGGTGGTATTGGACCAAGGGGAGAAAGAGGTTTTCCCGGAGAAAGAGGTCCAATTGGACAACCTGGATTTCCAGGAATTAAAGGATCCGCTGGTCCTCAAGGAGCTGACGGTCTTCCGGTACGTAATATACATAAAGGAGATAAAACAACTGGAAACAAAATATTATAATTAATTATAATGAAGAACTTCACTATAATCTTGCGAGTTTGCATTTAATACTAATAATATACAAACTCTGTCTTTATATTTTTTTAAATTTAGGGACCTCCTGGACCGATAGGCTCCAAAGGTCATTCGGGACTCCCTGGATTAGTAGGATTACCAGGGTTACGAGGTCAACCTGGACCTCAAGGAGCTAAGGGTGAACATGGAAGCATTGGACCAATTGGTCCTGAAGGACCTATAGGCCGGCAAGGTTAGATTTTTATTCATATTGTACAAACATTATAAACATATTTTTAGGCGAACGTGGACCGCAAGGATTTCCTGGCCCTCCAGGACCACCTGGTGAACCAGCGGAAAGAGGCGAACCTGGCGCACCGGGCTTACCAGGAGAACCAGGAGGACCTGGAGCTCCTGGTGATAGAGGTTCAATCGGTTCTCCCGGTTTACAAGGTTTTCCGGGACCTCAAGGACTGATTGGTTTACCAGGATTAAAAGGAGATAGAGGTTTACCTGGCGGTAAAGGAATGCAAGGTAATCCTGGCCCTATAGGACGACGAGGAGAGATTGGTCCTCCTGGACCTCTCGGACTCACAGGCGCCAAAGGAGCCAGAGGAGAAGCTGGTCAACGAGGAGACGCAGGGGTAATGGGTCCCCCTGGACGTCCAGGAGATTCCGGACAACCGGGTCAACCTGGGAATTCCGGACCTCCAGGTCCTCCTGGAGTACCAGGAATTAAAGGAGCTACAGGTGAAAATGGAAGAATAGGACATCCCGGCCCACAAGGTCTATCTGGTCCTCCTGGAGTCGAAGGACCAAAAGGAGAAATGGGATCTGAAGGACCAGCAGGACCGGTTGGACCCCCGGGACCTATTGGTCCTGGAGGAGATCGAGGTTTGTTAGTAATTACCTAATTCTGGACTATCAATTAACGACCTTTCTGTCTTCAGGTTTACCTGGACTTCCTGGACCTCCAGGACCTACAGGGTCGATGGGATTACGTGGGGCTCCAGGTGAAACAGGAACTCCAGGGAAGCCTGGCAACGAAGGACCGCCAGGGTTTCCAGGATTAATGGGTCCACCTGGACCGGTTGGTCTACCTGGAGAACAAGGCCCTGAAGGGCCGCCTGGAAAAGCGGGTCCTCCGGGACTTGCAGGAAGAGTTGGAGATAAAGGTCCTATAGGACCGATAGGACCGCCAGGTTCTTCAGGACCACCAGGCTTGCCTGTACGTTGTTGTTATTCATAGATCCGCTAACCCAAAAACATTTTCAAAGCTATCGTATACCAGGTATTTTGGTTGCGTTTTCATTCAGACAGACAGACATGTTTATACAAATAGAGCACTTATCCCGGACATGCATTTATGACGCACCAGTCTGCAAAATAAACAACTCAATTAAGTATTTGATTAAACTGTTTATCAGGTTCTGTCTTTAACTTATATATTATTAAAAAGATTAAGAATGTTAACAAACCTCGACGCACTTATAACAAAAATGTAAAACAGTTAGAAAAATCATGTGCATTTTTAACATTATTCTCGCATTTCTAGGGACCTCCTGGCCCAACTGGTTTACCTGGAATTACTGGTGAGCGAGGACTTCGAGGAGAAATGGGTCCCCAAGGTGCAGAAGGCGCACCTGGCGAAAGAGGAAAACCAGGACCACAAGGACTTGAAGGACCAAGGGGTGAACGTGGAGAACCTGGACCTGCAGGTTCCAAAGGTCATAGAGGATTAATTGGTTTACAAGGTTTGCCAGGAAACCCAGGTCTTCCTGGGGAAAAAGGCATGGTCGGCAATCCTGGACCACCAGGTAAAGACGGCGAAGCAGGCCCTAGGGGCCCACCAGGTAGAGATGGTGGTCCGGGACCTCAAGGTGTTCCTGGATTAGCAGGAGAACGTGGAAGCAAAGGTGATGATGGTAAAGCGGGACCAGTAGGACCTGCAGGTAACTATAAAGCTGATGTTTTAAATCAATGTTTAACTTAAATTTTAACAGGTCCTCCAGGTCCTCCGGGTCCACCCGGAGATGGGCTAGGGTACGATGCTGCTGGTCTTGCTGCACTACTTGCCCAAGGTCAAATAAATAATCAAAAAGGCCCTGATCCATTGGGAGATGAACCGATTAGGGTATTTGGAAAAGAGCTAACAGACAAACAACGCCGGGAAATTGTTATTAAGGCTTACGAACAGTTGAAAGTGTCATTCGAGAAATTTAAAAAACCAAATGGAGATAAAAACACTCCCGGCAAGACATGTAAAGACATTTCACTTGCTTATCCTGAGTCGGAAAGTGGTGAGTAATATTTTCAACAAATCTGTAATGTTGTACATATAGCTTAGGTATTTAAGTAGATACTAACAAAAACCGACGACGAAGCAATCCTTGGAATCTTCAGGTCATGTCTGCATTTAGATCACACGCATGCAATGCTTATATTACGGGCTATCAATGACATTATTAAATTTGGATAGAAGAACGGCAGGAGCCTTCACAAGCTCTGACTAGTGGGGGTAATAATGTGACATGTCAAATGTCAGATTTCAGGGACAAATTTGTCACCTTTCTACGCCATACGTTTTTTAATCCATGGCCCACTTGACGTCGTTTTTTGTTGAACGCACGATATTATAGATTATTTTATTTTTCTTAAGGAAGATTTTACATTATTGTAGTCATTAATTTTTAGGTCAATATTGGGTCGACCCCAACGAAGGTGATCCCAAAGATGCAATTTTAGTCTACTGTGATATGGAAAAGAAAGCGACCTGCGTAGTCCCGAAGCCAGAAAAATCTGCAGAGATTCACTATCAAGGATCGGATGCCGAAATATGGTTAGGGGAGATGAAAAACGGACTAAAGGTTGTTGTGCAAATTATCGATAACGAAGACAACTAATTTGATTTTAGATCTCCTACAAGTCACACAGCAATCAAATTGGATTCCTGCAGTTGCTCTCCCTTCATGCAGAACAAAATATTACATTCAACTGCAAAAACACTGCCGCCTATTACGATGTCACCAGACACACATACAAAAAAGGACTCAAATTTGCCACCTGGAATGACGGTGAATTAACACCACGAGGAAATGTTAGATTGCGTTACGAAGCATTAACTGATGAATGCAGGGTAAGGGTTCTTGTTTACAATCTGCTGTGGTTAAAAATGAATTTTAGTTTCGGCGAGATACTTGGGCCAAGTCTGTTCTTATTTATAAAACAGACAAGCCAGCCAGACTTCCTATTATCGATGTTGGGATTCGTGATGTTGGAGGTCCTAACCAGGCGTTCTGGGTTGAAATCGGCGCCGTTTGTTTCTCTTAAATTTGACAATTAACATTGTTAGCTATAACTATCACTGCCGTAAGTTATGTTGTAAGGTGTTTATATTATTCTACACATTTATTTAATAAAACAAGTGCTGTGACAGTTGTATGTTATTAATGAATGAATTCCGACTTTTTTATCAAAGATCCTTTCTTGGAAGAAAAGCACATTTTCAAGCACACTACGATGGTTCCGGGTAACAACAAATTATGAAAACGCTTTGCTTTTTTTAAAAAAAACTTTATTCAACTCAAAAAGACGTATACTAAGAGGTACTTTTAAAAACATTTGCGATGAACAATTACAGGTCCAGACTCGTCGTATTCATCCTTGGAGATCCACATTTGCTGGAATGTTGTCAAGCTTGCCAAAATACTCCCTCCAATCCACACGGAATATTTTCGTTCAGGTGGGGCGATTATTTTAATTTTCATCGATGCCGGTGCCAACGCCGCAATTTCCTTCTGAATTCTATCTGCGATACCCGCAAACATTGTGCTTCCCCCGGACAAGACGATGTTCGCGTACAAATCTTTACGAATATCCATATCTGACCTCATGATAGAGTTGTAGGTGGTTTCGTGGATTCCTGTTGTTTCCATTCCGAGGAAGGAAGGCTGGAACATTGCTTCCGGACACCGAAAACGCTCGTTTCCTAGGGTTATGATTTGACCATCCGGTAATTCATAGCTCTTTTCAAACGTATTTGTGGTGGACGAAATTTCCAATTCTCGATCGAAGTCCAAAGCAACGAAGCAAATTTTTTCTTTTAGGTCGCGGATAATTTCACGTTCTGCCGTTGTGGTGAAGCTGTAGCCGCGTTCCGTTAAGATTTTCATGAGGTAGTCGGTCAGGTCACGGCCAGCTAAATCCATACGGAGAATTGCATGGGGAAGAGCGTAACCTAAAGCAAAAGGAAGTTATTTTATTTCATCCTTATGCAATTTTGGAACAATAATTAATGAGGTATTAATTGTAATTGTTAAATGTACCTTCATATATGGGCACAGTGTGCGAGACTCCATCTCCAGAGTCCATAACAATACCAGTTGTTCTTCCACTAGCATACAGCGACAAAACAGCTTGGATGGCGACGTACATTGCCGGACATCCAAATGTTTCAAACATTATTTGGGTCATCTTTTCTCTGTTAATTTTTGGATTCAATGGTGCTTCAGTTAGGAGAACCGGATGTTCCTCGGGCGAAACTCTTAGTTCATTGTAAAACGTGTGGTGCCAAATTTTTTCCATATCGTCCCAGTTAGTAACAATTCCATGCTCGATGGGATACTTTACAGTTAGTACACCTCTTTTGGTTTGAGCCTCATCACCAACATAAGAATCTTTTTGGCCCATACCCACCATCACACCCTAAAATAATCATAAATGTATGAGTTAAATTACTGATGTGTTCTTTTTACAATTTTACGGTTATTAATCAGCACATACGTAGAAAGCCTTTCATGTCCTATTGAGCATGAAATTAAATAGGCACACTTTCAAAATATGGCTGTAAAAATACAAATGTGTACGAATATTAAAGTAGCAAAATTTTGTAGCTAAATTTATATCCAAGGTAAAAAAACTTTTTATTCTAGAAAACATTACTTACTTGCCATGTTCGCCAAACTATCAAATATATAAACGGGAAGAATGTCGATGAATCAAAGTAGAGTAAATTTAAATTAAAATATATTTAAGTCAAACTCCACAAACTTTAGTAAACGGCGTAATTTACAATAGGAACATGTTTTGGGAGAAAACTACTCCCATCTTCAGCCGTTAAAGAATGAAAATAACGTCATAATTTTAAACATTCTTTAAGGGCTGAAGATGAGAGTAGTACAATATTCCTATTGTAATTTACGCCGTTTATTAAAGTTTGTGGAGTTTGACTTGAATATATTTAAATCTTAATATCAAATATATTGCTAATTAATTTAGGATTACAACAAGTGGTAATTTTTCCTTCAAAAATTGGAGACAAAAGAGAATTATTGTGGTCTTTATTAATTTAGATCAGTTCATCAAGCTGTACATTCTTTACATTCTCAGAAATATGCAATTTCTTGTCTAATAATAATGTAATAATTATTATTTCGTCACTTATTTGACCATAATAATTTTTCCTTACAAAAAATTGTTTCAAAAATAACTTTTATTCAGTTTATTTTTTCAATCGCATATGATTTACGTCAATTACTCCATATTTCTGGAGAGCAGTGTATTTACTAATTCCATAATTATACAGGTTTTTTTTTATCAGTCCCGGATCTAGAAGGGGGCAAACCGGGGCACTTGCCCCGGGTGGCAGTTTCATGGGGGCGCCACTATCAAGTTTTTGCTCCGGTTCGAAAAAATTGTAGATCCGTGACTGTTTATTATTAACCCATTTGAACAGAATACATCAATACATTTTTGGGTTTTAGATGCAATTTTGATTCCTTGAAAAAGTACTATTTCACTACGAATTCGTGGTGAAATGGCGCAGATTAATCCCGAAGTGTTCAAAGCTTTAAAACCCGTCTGGGAATGTGTCAAATAGTTGGCGGGTGGCAATTTGACCACTTGCGTTAAATTTTATTAAATGGTTTTTCATTTTTCGTTGTTTGCTTTCCAAATTTACTGTTATTTTTGAATTTTTTTCAAAAAATATTTTTTTTATTTTTGATGTAAAATTAATTTTTTTCAAAAAAAAGTTATGCAAAGTGTCAATTTTTTACGCTTGTTGAATAGAGAATTGAAAAGTGTATTTAAAACCCCAAAAAAAATTGGGGGTTGCCATTTAAAAAAAATGATGGCGGTGTCATAGTTCAAAAACAGATGACGTCATAAACAAAAAATGTATGTCAAAAGATGGCAATTTAAAAACAAAAATCGACCTGTTCAAGCGTTTTTTGCAAGAACATTACATAACTAAATTATGAATTTTGTGCGAAACTTTATGTTCACTCTGTATTTTTTCTTCCTGTCAATTTTTTTGTATTGTTTTGTATATTTTTTTAAATTGTTTTTCTCGGTGATTTTTATATTTTTTTTCTGAATTCAAAGAATGTCAAACGATAGTCATGCGTTAAAAAGAAATAAATGATTATTAATAATTTTAAACATGTAATTTAAATTATACGAAGGCGCAGAGAGGACATTATTTCGACTTGGATCTCGAAATTTCGACTTTAATCTCGAAATTATGTGCGCGCACAGCCATTAACACATTTCGAGTTTCACGTACAGGGAAATATGACCTTCTTGGAGTATGTTTCTTTAAAAAGTCGAGCGCGTAGCTCGAGGCACTAATTTCAATGAAACACAGAAAAACAAATTTTCACAAACGGCAACTTCTACAACAGGCTATCCTACATACTGAACATTTAAATAAATTTTTGTCGCATTTTTGCCCTTGACCCCTTGACCATAAGCCACTTGAAGTTAACATTTGTATCAGAAAATAATGAAATAAACTCGATTTCTACTCACGTCCTACCCCTGTTCCAAGGGGCTAGACGTTAGTCAGAACAGGAGCAGACATAAAATAAATGAATTTAATTCTTTGCCGTTGTTAATGGGGTGTGCGCGCGCATAATTTCGACTTTAAACTCGAAATTTTAACTTTAAATTCGAAATTTTGAGATTAAAGTCGAAATTTTGAGATTAAAGTCGAAATTTCGAGATTAAAGTCGAAAGAATAAAAAAAAGTCATAATTACGTCCTCTGCGCTTTCGTAAAATTAAGTTACTAAAATAAATCAAAAATGACCAAGTAAGTCAATACAAATTGTCAATTACAGTCTGACAAGCA
Source organism: Diaperis boleti (assembly GCA_963583935.1). NCBI lineage: Eukaryota > Metazoa > Arthropoda > Insecta > Coleoptera > Tenebrionidae > Diaperis > Diaperis boleti. The sequence goes on along the minus strand of OY757247.1, from coordinate 21,101,512 downwards.
TACACTCAGTTTTCGAAGCAAAATAATTGTTTTATTCTCTTTTTAGGCTACTTGGTTTTGCTTATTTTTTTGTTAAAGACATTTTTCTTATGTATTCATATTCAAAAGTTTACTGTCATCTGTCAAAAATTAAACGTCAATAAATATTTTAAAGCAGAAAGTGATGAATTATTTTTTCTAAATCGATTTTATTTTGATGTATCACTCGTTTAAATCAGGTTACAGATAAGCAAGATAATCATCAAAGTTTTTTTTTTTATCAGACACCCTGTATATTAGGTCATTTACTTTGTAATGTTTTTCAAATTAGTCTTCTCTTTTTTAGTAATTAATTTTAAGAAAATATAATATCTTATCGTTTTTATGAAACAGTATCTTAAACTGAATAACTCAAAATAAGTTTTTTAGGCGAGGATTACGAAAAGGTAATTCTATGGCCTCTTTTGGAGCCACTTTTTTGTACCATCTGTCCCACTCTACTTTGATGGGACTGATCTGTCAGAATTTGACAAATGTGTACAAAAAAGTAAAACTTTACGGTTCCAAAAGAGAAAACCTTTTTGGTAATCATCGCCTAAAAAAAATGACAAATTTTTTAAATTCTTTTGTGATCATTGTCTAAAAAACGCTGTGTGCACCTCGACCAAATAAGATCACCTTTACGGCCTCGATACACAAATTACTGTTTTTTTTTCAAAAAATAAACAATATTGTCGATTCCAAACCATTTTTTAAATTTTGAGAGGTGTTCTAGTTATTACTTGTGCACTACTACATATCGAACTTCGAACATCCTGTATTTATGAAATAAAAAAAGGACAATTTGACAGCAGGAAGCAATTTAATTATTAATGGCAACTAATCGCGGCGATTTCAAATATTGGTTTTGGTCATCCGAAATATGAACACATTAAACACAAAATGTTTAAGAAAAATCTTTTTCTTGATAAACTGACAACTATCACACAACGTTCCTTTGCGATATACTGCTTCCACTATCATGAATGACTAAATGATTAAAAAACTTTAAACTGTACCTGATAGCGTGGCCGTCCAACAACACTTGCGAAAACGGCCCTAGGGGCATCGTCTCCTGCAAATCCTGCTTTACACATCCCAGAGCCATTATCAATGACCAAAGCGGTAACATCGTCATCGCACATTTTTTTTTTTTAATATTTCGGTCTGAAATTGTCAACAAAATAAAATATAAATATATGCACAAAATACGTACAATTCTTTTTTATATTCAACACTATCACAAAAGTACAAACATCTTTCTTACCAAATTTCACAAAAACAGTTATATTCGTATTCGTTTGATGTTCTCTGAACTATAAACAATTCATTTAATCAACACTAATTAAGCACTATACAGTAACAAAAGATTAATTTTTATACATTTCAAGCATTCACTTCCTAGGGACCGTTATGAAATGGTACAATTCACTTAATTGCTTAGAATAGTTCTTTACTGTAAACACAAAACTGGATGGAAATCGAAGATGGTTATTTCTTTTATAACATGAACGTCCCCACCAGAAAGCTATTTAGTTTTCAAAAATGTATGAATAATTTTTTGCCAGAATGTTAACAATCGGTTTCAAATTTATTTAAATAACATTCTTGTAAGCACCTACTTCCAAATTATATGTGCTAGGTAATTGTTTCTTGCGTTCATTTTTCCACCTCAATCGTCAACCATGTCCCGTTCAAAATTCACCCAAATTGTAGAAACAAAAACTTGTTTCAATATTTTGCGTTTTGTTTTAATTATACTAGAAAACAATTTTTGGCAAGTACCGTAATGCTGCAGTAATTAACGGGTGCGTTTACGGTCATAATTGCATTAAAGTTGAACAAAATATAATTACCGTACGTAATCTTGAACATGTTATTATGAATTATTATTTTATAATGCTTCAACGATGAAGTGGGAAATGTACTTTCACCCTTGAAATTTACAATTCGTTTAATCAAATTTATTTCTTTAAGATCCGGTGTAGGGAATATTCATTTCTCACCGAAAAGAAAATCCAGCTCGAAATATATTTCCATAAAATAAGACTACGAGAAAGCGATTAATTAGTCACTCGTCAATAGTGATTAACATATGGATAAATATTCTGTTCTCTTTAAGTGTATCACATCGTGATACTACAATACAATTTATTATTATCATTACATTATCGATATTAATAAGTTTTTTTTTTTTAATTTTATTGGGTGCACTAGGACCATTTGTTTGAAAGACAGGCTCAATGATAAGAGTCGCCATTAGTAGGCCATTTATTTCACGCAATGAGAAAATGTTTGCATTTTAACATTATTAATAATAATTGTAATGTATGTAAATAAGCTGAGAAAAGTAGAAATTTTGAATTGTTAAAACTGACATGTATCAAGTAGGTAACGTTATTAATTAGATTTACAAAATTATGTTTTGACTTGAAACGTTTTTAAAATCGATTACTAGAGCTCATTTGTTCAAATTAAATGTAGTTAGAAGCAACATTTTAACTGCGTATGTATATCTTTTGAACCGTACCAGAGAAAAAAAGCGGCGTTGCTAATCAATGCGTTTGTCAGTTCGAGTGCAAGTAAACAGTTTGTTTTTGTCCGCCAAGAATAGTTAAAAAAAAGTAGTGTAAAATTCGGGAATCAGAATATTTGGAATGTCCACAATCTCTCAACACGATCACTATTTAATAGAAGATTTATATCTAGATTTATTTAAAAACTATATACAATTTATTTACACTTCTAATATTACATTATTTACACCATTTACAATTTACTACTTCACCGGCACGTTTCCCATTATTATTTACACATCGCGCGGCACTCCGGATAGATAAAGGTCCGACTCGACCCACTGATCTTCAACTTCGATGCGACTGGTTCGACTGGTTGACTGATGCGACTAGACTCACTAATACGACTAGACTGACTCCTCCAATAAATATACCGGCGCCTAAATCCTTCTAACCCAGGTAGCAGACGTACGTGAATATGACGTTGTTTTCAAGTGGTTCGATGACGTCGATCGACCAATATTTCGACGTAACAGTGACGTAAAAATGACGGAGAAATGTCACAGATTGTCGACGTCGCGCTTGACGTGAAATACACGTGATTTGCCGACGTGAAAAACACTACATTTCTCGACGTCTATTTAACGTAATTTATGACGTATTTTCTACATTCCGATCAATTAGGCGCAGGTAAAAAAACAATAAATTTGCAAAATACATAATATTTATTTTTACAGAAAAGAGGTAAGTAAAATATCATTTATACAGAGCATTCACATACAGGGTGTCCCAACTAAAATTTGTACCCCCTAACAATTCCAATTTCGAAAGACTCAGAATAAAACGCTCGAACAGGTCAATTTTGTTATCAAGGGGTACCAAATTGTACCAAACTTACTCATGTTTTAGATCTCACCCCTTTAGCCAGGGGAGCCACCCCCTTAAAAATTTAAATAGCATGGGAGGTCGTGTGATACATCATTTTAAAGCTTATTCAATTCTCTATCCAAATCTACTATTATCGATTAGTTTTTACAAAAAAGAGCATAAGAATTTGTTATTTTACAAATCTACATAGAATACTTTTGATTTGGAAAATAACAAATTCATGCTGTTTTTGTAGAAACAAATTGATAAAAGTAGATTTGAATAGAGAATTGAATAAGCTTTAAAATGATGTACCACATGACCCCCCATGCCATTTAAATTTTTTAAGGGGGTGGCTCCCCTGGCTCAAGGGGTGAGATTTAAGACTTGAGAGTTTGGTACAATTAGGTCCCCCTTGATAACAAAATTGACCTGTTCGGCCGTTTTCTTCTGAGTCTTTCGAAATTGGAATTCTTGGGGGGTACAAATTTTAGTTGGGAAACCCGATATAAATAAAATGAGGTACTTAATGATGTAAAACGTTTTGATACAAATTTGGTACTTTCTAAAGCCAACTATCAGTAAAAGAAAATAAATTAAATTGAATTATTACCTGTCTGTGTCTGTGCGTTCTTGAACTGTACCTATACAGAAAAATATTTATCTTTACCTTCATTATAATCTCTAATTATTGTTTAATTTTATGGAACATATGCCAGAAAAGTCGCAAGGCAATAATTTCAAGATATAATAGAATATCAATTAAATGAGTGTTTAGTATAGACATCTTCGGATTTTTCAGGAATTGACAATTAATTTATAGAACAATATTCAAAAATGGGTTAGTAAAATAGGAGATTTTTCTTTATTACCTCTTAGTGGCTTCTTGATCTTTAATTGATCTGTTAAGTTTTTTTATATGAAGAACATTCGTGATATACAGAACAAAGGTTTTGCCTTTTCAGGACATTGTATTCTCTCACTATTCGCCAAAAGGTTGTGAATAATTTTTTTTACAGACACCAACCCATCTTTATGTACATAAAAAAAAATACCCTGTTGAGTTCCTCAATGTAACCCATAAAAGTAGGAAAAGGTTTAGATAAACTACCCTCACTTAAATGGTCAGTCCAGGAGTAAAACTGAGTTGAGGAGCTCTGCAGTGTAGCATCATTCAGCTTAGGCAAATGAATCCTGCTACATTTTCCAATCCATCATGGGCCAACTCATTTAATTCCTTAATTGTTACAATGTCTTCGTTAACCCTCATCTGCATATAGGTTCGAAAAAAATTTTATTCTGCATAAATGGACCCAAACGTATGCAGATGAGAGTTAACTGAGTCGACCGATGATGGATTGAACGAAGGATTTAAGTTATGTATTAAGGACCCAGGATGTCGAGAGTGCCACCGATTTCAACGTTAGAAAAATCGAAATAATCGATAACCTTTTCAAAATAACTCTATGAGTGATGTCGTTCGCGCCAGATTGGCTCCGCCCAGCATGCGCAATATCCTATATTTAGTATAGGTCTATCGTGGAATAGTGCAGTATCAGGTATCAGTATTAGTAGGTAGATGAGATATTTATTTTAGCACAAATATTCACAGGAATTATATTAATGTACTTATGTAATGTATCCAGTACTGTTTTATTTGAACGTGTTCATATATTTATCCAAATGAACATAACATTTAAGAATATACTCTTAAATACTGAAGACTCAGATGAAATTGAGAAAATTGGTGCTTCAATGTAAATATTATTTTCATTAAGTAAAAATACATTTTTATATTGAAAAAGAATGTATAGTTATAAACAAAACAAAAATTAAAATAGGGTAGTATACTATGTATGAAAATCGGTGAATAACCTGCTCCACATTATTCTGTAGGATAAATGGTAATGATATTGTGAAAGACCAAGAAATTTTCTAATATAGTTTCTACAAAATTAATCACAGAAAACTCGCTGAAATTTGAACTTAGCGCTATAATGGGGAGTGGGGACCAATGATAATCGAGCCGCGGACCATCTGGCAACGCTGCTCAATTGACTGTTTAACGCATGCCTGTGTTTACGTTATTTGTGCTCAGTTGCACCGCACATAAGTAGGCTTTAAGCGGAACATAACTCCATAGATACCATTGTTGCAACAATAGTTGTTATTAAAATTTAAATATATCTAAGTCGAACTCCACAAACTTTAATAACTGTAAAATTACTAATGGAACATGTTTCGGCAGAACACTACTGCCATCATCAGCCCTAATTTAACAAGAGATTAATGATACAATTGAATTACAGAGGGGTTCTTACCTTAAAGAATATAAAAAATTATGACATTGACGTAATTTTGAATTAAATTTGACGTTTTCAAAGGGTTACATGATTTTTAAAAGATTTCGTAAAAACAACATTTTATAAAATGTAAAAATTAAAAATGGATCAAAGAGAATCTGGTAAGTTTGTTTGAGTGGTGAAAAATAAAAATAGTGAATTAATAATGGGATTATTGAAGTTATTCTGTTCGTTTAAACAAGATCTGTTTTCCAGTTTCAAGGCTTTCCTTATTTCCAAAGTGTCAAGAAAATCTAATTTCCGGCCTTATGAATCAATTTGGAATTTGATGGTGAAAAGCTATGTTTCGTTATTAATATATGATTGGCGAAAGAAGAAGGTGTTGATGGTGGAGGATCAAGATCTGTGTTGTTATAGATGTGCCTGAAATGTTCTTTAATACGGTCTGATATTTTGCGACCTGTCTGACCTATGTAGAATGACTCACAAGTAGAGCAGCTTAATTTGTATACACTTGATGATGATTTGTAATAAAAAATCTGGATAAGTTGTTATCTGTTTTAAATGAAACTTTAAAACCGTTTTTCTTAAGTATTTTAGAACATTTCTCTGAGACGACGCCAAAGTATGATACTGAATTTGAAAAGGAAATTGTTTCTGAAGGATTTTTAACCAAGTGGTGTATGTATTTGAATTTGTTATAGTATCGATAGTATAATTTATTTATAGTTTTGAAAGAATATCCATTATTTGAAGCAATTTGTTTAATGTTATTAAGTTCTGTTTGAAAAGATGAATCTGATAGTGGTATAGAAAATAATCGGTGGAAAAAGGAATAAAAAGCTGCAAATTTATGGGAAACAGGGTGACAAGAGTCAAAAGGTATTACGCAATCTGTGATACTAGGTTTTCTATAAATGTCAAATTTAAAAGTATTATTATTTCTAGTGATTAACAAGTCTAAAGAGGGAATTTGGGAATTGATTTCAATTTCAACGGTGGATTTAATGGATTGGTTTAAAGAATTTAAGTTGCTGAGTGCGTTATCAAGTTCAGAATCAGATCCTTTGAATAAAACAATTATGTCATCTACATAATATTTAAATTTACTCCACTTGGATTTATCGACATTATTCTGGTTAAAAAAATTATTGTTTTACTTTTAGGTTTTCTGTTTTGTCCGCAAACTATTTTTTGATTACAATTGCAATCTCGAATATAGAGTGTATTAAATTTTTTCTATGTCTGGGAGGGGTCCAAATTAACAGAAAAATACCTCACGTAATTAATGGACGTCCCCTAGGTTCATCATTCATGCATCATGCAGCGTTGTCAGATTAAAAAAAACTGGTAAGTACACAACACCGATAAGGCATCCTGTAATAACAATCTTTATTGTTTTTCAGAATCCGTCGAAGATTACTTACTTTACCGCCGACCTGTTAGTAAAAAAGGCGGTACAATGCATAATAAACTACAATAATGCAGACAGACATCTCTAGTGGGTATGACTACTAGTGTGACGTTACACGCTCCACTCGTCGCTTGACCCTGGCTTACCTCTGGCTTGATATCCTTGATACTCTAGATACCACACTTCCAAACATTAAAAATTGAAATCACCAAGAAAGCACCAAACTTAACCTATATAGTGAATGTTTTATGCACATAAACCGCTCTAAAATTATTTTGGTTTGGCGTTAACTCCTTTGTCTTTAATGTATCAAAGTAAATTATTAACTTGTTAAAGGAAATCAAGAAATAAGGAGGAACATTTTTTGAATAATGTCGCAAAAGATTGATTGGGCGACATACGCCGAGGAACAAGAAGGCAAATCTCTAACCAAAAAGGTTTTTTCACCTTATCGCGCAAGAAAACAAATCAGCTTTAAGAATTTTGTCTTAGATTGGTCAAGTTACCCTCGATCCCCGAAAAGCCGACGAAAAAGAGGATGGTGCACCAGAAGAGGTGAATCTAGCAGAAGTCAGTTTGCTTCGGAAAGTAATTCGAAAAGGTTTAGTGGAAAGCAAAATAGATGTGGAAGTGCAACGACAGAATCCCAATTCACCCCTATACTCTGTGAAGACTTTTGAAGCTTTAAATTTGTGTGTACCTTTAATTTTGCAGTAAACAACATAATTATATAAATGTGTTTGCAGAAATCCAAACTTATTGAAGGGAGTATATGACATGGGCTTTAATGCCCCCTCGAAAATCCAGGAGACTGCTTTACCTGCATTGTTAGCAAATCCCCCACAAAACTTAATTGCACAGTCTCAGTCGGGAACAGGAAAAACTGCAGCTTTTGTTTTAGCTATGTTGAGCAGAGTTGATGCTACTAAAAAGTATCCTCAGGTAAATTCTTTCTTCTTTTAAATGTAGCTGTTTAATTATTCTTTCAAGGTGTTATGTTTATCACCTACCTATGAATTAGCAATTCAAACTGGAGAAGTTGCTGCACATATGGCAAAATTTTGCCCTGAAATTGAAATGAAATATGCAGTTAGAGGAGAAGAAGGTACACATGATTTTCTAAATTCCAGTGTTAATGCTTTTTTATTTCAGTATCTAGAGGAACCCAATTGACAGAACACATCATCATAGGAACACCTGGAAAAGTGTTAGACTGGGCTTTGAAGTTCAGAGTGTTTGACCTTAAAAAGTTAGCAGTTTTTGTGCTTGATGAGGCTGATGTCATGATAGCAACCCAAGGGCACCAAGATCAATGCATCAGAATTCATAAGTAAGGCTGTGAAATTTTAATTTATCATTGTCTAAATGTTTTTGAACTGGTTTTAGAAACTTGGGTCCAAATTGCCAGATGATGTTTTTCTCTGCCACATATGATCAACAAATTATGGACTTTGCAGAGATTATAGTTCCAGATCCAATTACAATAAGACTGAAGAGAGAAGAAGAAAGTTTGGACAACATCCAGCAGTTTTATGTAAAGTGTAGTGGTCCCCAAGAGAAGTACAATGCAATAACAAATATATATGGAACAATTGGAGTTGGGCAAGCCATAATATTTTGTCAGGTATGTATACATTGGGTATTCAGTTTTACACCCTTTAGTGTAGTCAGTATAGGTACTTTAAAAAAAAAGCTAATCTGTGGTGGAGATCTTTACTTTGATATCCTAATAACATCCAACATTAATGTTTTCATGATTATCTTGATCCTTTCTTGAAATAATTATTCATTTTAAAAAAATGTATCATTTCCTACATAGAACCATTGTTATAATTCTGGGAACTCCACAGAACCAACTGTCAACAAACCAGTCTACAACTGTAATTTGGGCACATTTTGACAGTTAGATTAGGTATTGAAATTAATAGGTTAGAATTAATTGGATAAAGACTTATCACTTCATGGAAAGCCACAGACACCTTCTATTATTTTTGTTTTGATTTTTGTCTACTAAGAATATTTCTCATTGTTTTTGTATTGGTAAAACTGAAAATCTGCTTGTTTTGTATGGAATTTTCGCAATCTCTAATTCAAAATGCTCCCTAATATGCAAATTTATTTTATTTAGGAAATATTCTTTAATTTTAGAACAAAATTGCTAAAATTAAGATAATTGATGGCCAGCTATGTCCTACTCTCAGGGGCCGTCGTAGTAGAGGACTACCTCTTAGTGATGTTGAGGGGGTTTCTGGTCGATGGGGGTCTTAAGAGATATCATAGTTCTTCTGAAATTCTTTCTCCATAGTAAATATTTATAATTGTAGAAGTCGGCTCGCGTATTGGGTGACACTATCTTCGTTTTTTTTTTTTTCAACATTTTCACTTATCCTAAAATCTCAAAATTAACATAAAAATATGGAAGAACCCCGCGGTGCGTTGGTGTCTGACGGCCAAGGGGCGAATCCCCACCAGACTGGTCCCACTCTCATGGCTACAAAACAAAAACAGGGTGTTCAGGTAGTCTGAGCAGGTACTTACTGCTACTAATTGGGAACATATGACATTACTTCATTAACGTGCTTAGCTTCGATGGTTACATAAGCATATTTTTGCTTCAGACTCGGAAAACTGCCAACTGGCTCGCTGAAAAAATGTCCAAAGATGGCCACGCTGTTGCGGTATTAACTGGCGAGTTAACCGTAGAACAACGCATCAACGTTTTGGATCGTTTCAGGCAAGGACAAGAGAAAGTTTTGATCACCACAAACGTCTTATCCAGAGGTAATTTAATTTTTAAATTCTAACATCTTTTTAACCTACATATTTTCAGGGATTGATGTGGAGCAGGTCACAATTGTTGTAAATTTCGACCTACCAGTTGATTTGCATGGGAAGGCAGATTGCGATACCTATCTCCACCGAATTGGACGTACTGGAAGATTTGGCAAAAGGGGCCTTGCCATTAATTTAGTAGATTCTCAGGAGAGTATGGATATTTGTCTTTCTATTGAAAAACATTTCAATAGGAAAATCCAGCTCTTAAATACTGAAGACTCAGATGAAATTGAGAAAATTGGTGCTTGAATGTAAATATTATTTTCATTAAGTAAAAATACATTTTTATATTGAAAAAATAATGTAATGATGGACACATAAACAAAACCTTATAGTTACAAAATTGGGGTTTTGGTTAAAACCATTGTATTAACTATCCTGAACTATGTTCCAACTTGTCAAATGGGGGAACACACTCAGCTTTAAATGTAAGAAATTAATTTATTTTAATCATGCAGTGCAGTGTATTTACAAATCATAATTATTCTAACATGTAAAATTTTCTTATTTTTACAAACTAAATGTATTAGAAGTGTATTCCTCATTAAACTTATTTCTTTACCTGCACTTCATGGATTAATTTTATGATACTACACACAGGTTTTGTTTCACCATGTTTAAACTGAAGTTGATAGTTTTTTTTAGTGTTTTCCTAGCTTTTTAATACATGCAGGAGTAAATAAACAGTCTTAAGTTAACACAAATATTTATCTAACATCTGCCATCACAATATCTTTATTAACCTCATTTCTATCTTCTAGTTTAACAAACCTATGGACAATAGGCCATAACAAATCTTTATGTATTTTTTTATCATTCAAGAAGCTAACCTTTTCCTCCAACCATTATCGCTGTCACCGCCCCCCATTAAAGTGTAGTACATGTATGACATTCTATACATAATAGAAACAGATTGCTACTGGTTTCTCTTTAACTTCTGTCAAAGTTAAGCTTAAATATTCAGCCACCCAGTTGGCGCTGCATCCTTCAATTGAAAAATATTTCTGGGGAAACTTAATAACACCTTGGGCCATTTTCATTTGAGTTCCAACTGAAATCCATCCAACAAGCCATCCACTTGCTAATCCTTCAATCAAAGCACCCTTTGAATTGGCGCTGGGGAAAAACAAACCCAAGGAAAAAATTCCTAGAAGAGGACCAGCTGTGATAGCGCTCAAACTGTCGGTGACTTGAATTCTCTACTACGAAAACAAGCGCCACGCAAATACTTCCTATTACAACAATTAATAATAGGCGTAAATCACCAAAACCCGCATAGTTTGGTTAAATCGTAGATTTAGGTACTGAAAATTCAAAAGTGTAAATAAATGTAATGTAAAATTTGGAGTCAGATAGCTTGAGGTGATTTGCAGTTTGTAAAAAACAGGTAAGTATGCGTGAGCTATTGTTGGCGACAGAAGGGCTTCGGACGCAAGGATTATCCAAAACAGGGTGCCGGAAGTTTACATTTCGAATTGGATTGAAATGCTTTACTTTCTCAGTCGCCAACTTGACGGTAAAAACAAAGTTGTTCTGCAACATACGTATCAACTTACTGCTCTTCCTCATAGATGTTTCATATAGCGCTCTCACTTGGCACTCTATTGAACAGAATTGAATTGAATTGTTGAATCTTTAGCGCACGGCTTTTAATAGAATAGATTTAATAAGGTGTGAGAGTGATAATTAATTTAATTAACTTAATTTTAAAAATTAAATATGCCACATGTATTCGATGTAAGAACATGGTATGCCAAGTAAACAATGTTGGCAACGTGATGAATGAAATCTAGGACCAACGCAACAAAATAATTTGAAAACAATTATAGTCACCCGGTATTAGACACAACCCAACGATGTCACAACCATTTAAGGCAGTTGGTCAGCTTTGGGACGAAACGATATACCGCTAGATGGCACATCTGGTCTGTTCGAATCATGTTCGAATGGTTCGAGTTTCCAGGTATATAGAAAGGGCGGATCGGTTTGCCCAAATGCGACCCAAATTTTATTAGGGTATCTCTGGTCGTCGTGCTAGAGAATTTCGTAAAAATAAAATTCGAAGGAATACTGAAATCTGATGAACGATAATAATTTGATTAGTGCCTATATAATGTCAATTATAGGATGAAGTTTCACACTTCGCAATATGACGTGTCCCAGAAAGGGAGAGGCACATTTAAAAAAATCATACCTTTTGTAATACACAACCAAATCCACCAAATGAGACATCCACAAACTCGGAAAACATTGCTCTTTCAGAAAAAAAAAATGAAGTTGATCTTCGTTGTAATTTACATATTTTATTTCAACTCTTTTTCGATAGCACTTACAACAATGGTGCTATTTTTCGAAAAGCGCCGCGGTGCAATGTTTTCACCCCCACACTCCTCGAGCGGCAAGCCACTGAGGTCACAAAGTCAGGAGACCTATGTCCACCATCCCACCAAATTTCATTTCTGTCGGACCTTTTCCGACAAAAACCCCATATTGCCTGGACTATATCATATTACTAAATAATAATACTTGTTTAATAATGTTCTAAATTAATAAATTGTAGGTTCATGTCTAGTTATTAAATTTCTTACTTTTTTGTTATAAAAGTATAAAGGTCTTCCGAAACTTAAGCAGAAATTTACAATGATTTAGAATTTGCTTGATTTGTGGTGGGTACATGAAATAAAAATTAATACCTACCTGTATTTTTTTTTTTTTTTTCAAAAGATTAACCCGGACGTTATTGAGCGCATCGTATAAGTCTACAGTAATTAGTGCTAGACGGTTGGTGGAGACAATTTGGACGCCAACGTTGACGTATCCAACATTACATTGTTTTTTATTAAAAATTTCAATTATTTGCTACGGTCACCCATCTGCTTTCCATCATCGTGAAGCGAAGAACCACTACACCTTTACATAATTTAATTAAAAAATTGCTATGTGGGACGGAAATAAACACTGGCGTAATATCTTACCGTCGCCACAAAGAATCCGAAGGAATACAAGAAAATGAAGAAAATTCGGGACAAAAAGTGGCAAAATGTGGATTATTTATTTCGAAAGAGTATCTTAGCCGCATCTCCTGATGGACTTGTTAATAATGACGGCGTGGTTGAAGTGAAGTCATTTCCATGATTGTAATAGGTACTGTTTTATTTTTACTATAACGAAAAAATCTGGAATCTCCCCTCCCAAAGCAAGGTGTTTATGTTCCGTCGAGTTGACACAAATTTATAAATGCATAATTTCAGTATAATTAGGACAGACATCAGTATAAGCCAGATAGCAATTACCTCCTATTCCCGAATATTCGATTTTCTCAACGTTCGATTGATAGTTTATTTTAGATGATTATAACATATTTTATATTATTATTTTATATTTGGTAATGATTAATAAGTGAATCAAAAACTAATAATTACAATTGCAATACACAGTCTACGAAGAATGTCTTTTTGAATTGTGTGCAAGAAATAAATTAAGTAAAAACATCAGTATGATTTTCTTTTATTAATGATATAATTAAATTATTATTTAACTGCATGATATACTCGGGAATTGTTGTAAAAACTAAAACTAAAGCTAAAGTCACCAAAACTCCATACCATTATGGTTGGCCGAAATATGTATATATTTTTTTTAATTTTTATAATTAATTAATTAACTTATTATAACTTCACAAAGCAATTTATAATTTAAAATTACTAGTAATACTAGATTTTTTTTTATTTTTCTCTCCCCACTTATTATTATTATTTTCTTAAAATTTGTAACATAATGAATTAAACTATGAATGAAAGCACTCGCACCCATTTGTGGTCATCTCCGTCGAGGATGTGCAGCCAGTTGGGTGAAATTTGGCATCTTCTCCAATAATTAGTCGCCGTAAAGCTTTGTATTTTTGTGCGCGACGGTAAAATTGTGCAACACCACTTGACACCACTGGTTGTAACATATATAACAAAGCGCCACAATAATAAATTCATAATTCTCCTATACACTATGATGAGCCTAGGCTCTTCCCGCCAACAATTTGAATTTAAACGTCAAATGAAATGTCAATGACGTCACCAAACGTCAAATTTGAAAATTTGAAACAAACCGCGAAATTTTAAAAAGGTTGGCCAGTGAATCGTGATCGTCTAGAGACAAAGACAGAAGAGCGGACCTACGTTGTGTTCTTTTTTTTTTGACAAGACCTCAGTGGCGGGAAATTCAAATTAAACTTACCAGACACAGAACCAGGTTCTTTTAATGCAGGGGCGTAGCATATGGGGGGCGGAGCGTACAATAATAACACAAAATTATGGATTTATCAATGTATTTGCTTTAGAGGTCTTATGGTCGAACTTTTGATTAATAATTGATTGTTTTAAACATTTCATCTAGTAACAATTTTTGAATAATTCAACTCGTTTAACAATGGTGGCTGATTTCATGACTTTTAACAATAATTTGGTTAATTCATACAATAACAATTAATTTAAGTAAATACAATATTTGAATAATTCATGACAAACATTAATTTGAACAACAGTATCTGGCGAGAGAGTTCCCAAGATTACTAGTATTGAAAGTGAAGTGATTATTATAACATCCCATACCCATTGATAACCCAATCAACAAAAGTTACAATTTGAGCAAAGCAGTGAGTGTTTCATTTTCTTTCAACAAATTAAATTTCATTTACAATCCCGAAATCTACAAGAAATAAACCCCTTCTAATTTTTGTTATGAATTCAAACAGGTACACAGCTAAGTTATACAGTTTGAACACCTTTCCAGATTATCAATAATTTTTGTATTAGAGTTGAAAAATACTGGTATTCGGATGACGAATAAAAAGTACGGACGCCGCCCCACATCTCTTAACCGCCTCGCCCCGACCCGTGACGATCGGCACTCTCACAACTAAGCGAGAACGGCTAGCGAGGTACTTTCTTTCACACACCACACTCACTTCAAATGGAAGACGAAGAAATACAGAGATGGAAACCACAGATACATAAAAACACAAAATTTCAAGTCAAATTCAGCCGTTTCGGTTTACCAAAACTTTAGACTGATAAAATACGTCGCATTGGATAGAAACAACCAGAAAATATAGTTTTTGAAGTGATCTGAATACCAGTCTATGGATCTTTTAATATTATTAAGCAAATTTAAGAAAAGGACTCAAACTGTAAAACATCGCAACTATTATTTAAATGAAATTTGGGTCACTTCGACTACAAATAAATAATATCCAAGCGCCGCCATCTTTTCCTTTTACAAACAAAACAAAATGACCGTTACCCAAGCGGCGTCCCCTCTTAACCCCTTCTCTCTTTAATTTGAATTTAAATCGGTAGTCCGTTATCAAATCAATTAGCTTGAACTATCTGACACAGGTGGTTCCCCTAGGCGATGACGTCCCTCCTCGACTTATTAAATATTGTAATTAAAGCTTTACCTTTGTTTTGAACACCAATCTGGCACTAGACACTTTTCTACCTGACTTATCAACGGCTGACAACGAAGACTAAATAAAATTGAAATAACAACTAACACAGATCAACACAGAACGGAACAACAACAACAATTATTAACAAAACTGCGTGTGAACCTTTGTTGATGTAAATGAAATAAAAATGAAAACTCTCTGCAAACACGTCTGAACTAAACAAAGACTAAAATCGGAATCCCATTGCATCCCTTATCTGTCAACACCCCCACCTCGTTGGTGTCACCCTTTCTGTCTTGGAGGCCACGGTCAGCAACCCATTTTGCATCAGTGTTCTTCAGATTTTTACAACACCTAGCAGATAATACCTTTGGCCTACCAACCCACCCACCATTTTCCTTTTTGAATTTATTTGCAAAGGTCCCTGTGGTTGGTTGACCCTAAACGGCAGAAGTGTGCCCCGTTGAAGGGCGTTATTTCTTTTGGAGGAATAACGTTTTCAAATTTTTTTTATTTATATTTATGTCAAACAATTGATGAATTTATTCTTCACAGGTTCTCATTACATTTTTTTTTTATATTCACATTATTTACTTCAAAATAAGATTGTTTAAATATAGCAGACTGATTTGTAGTATAATTAAGTATCAAACCGGTAATATGACGATGGCGGGAACAAATATACAGTGTCTACTTTAGAATGTTCCCAAAAAATATTTTAAAAAATATATGGTGTTTGGGATTTCAGGGTACAAAAATTCCTTGTTTTCGGATTTGTTTAATTTTTTGCTGGAAAGTGGGTGAACATAGATTTTTTAAAATATTTTTCCCAATATGGGAAGTGAAAAATTTCATAAAAAATAAGCTAAATTTAGGGAATAAAAGCTAACCAACAGCCTTAAGCTGTTAGTGTCGTAAGGGTTATGGTCGGTAGATAGCAGGTAGATACTGTCACTCTCATCGCAAGTGGATTCCACAATCGACCAAACCAATCGTTCACGTTCACGGCGGTGAAAACATATACGTTTCAACTGCTCTTCCTCAGAGATATTTCATATTATTATCGTCACCTAACTCAGCTTTTATTAAGAAATGTTATGTAAGCAGCTTTGGTCGAATAGATTTTATCAAGGATCCGAGGTCCAAGACATGTTCCCTCCGCAAAGGTAAACAACGAAATGCGAGTTCTGTGATGGCCACGCATCCTATAATCGACCGAAGAAATGCTTTGCAGCCCGCCCCGGCCAATAAAAACGTCGGTTGTGTAAAAGTAGAGCAAGCTGCTGCGTGCAGGCCACAAAAGCAGCTATTCCTCGAACGAAACGCGACCGGGAATACTAAAGTAAAGTTTAAAAGGAAATTTTACGTGAGACAAGCTCCACAACAACTTGCAATACGCCGGAAGGACAAACTGACAATATTAAGTTTATTATTGACAAATTACTTTAGTGATATAAAAATTGTTATATGATGCCATGTACTTTTGTATTGTAGGGAAAACTTAAGTCCAAGTTAAAGTTTTGAAATCAAAGTACCCACCAGAAACCGTAGTGTCAATTATTGGACGTCGTAATCTGGAAAACTATGTAGCACTCAAATATACAAAGCAACAAGACAAAACAATGATTGAATGTAGAATGTACACGTAAAAATAATTTCGAATATTTCTAAAAACCTGCCTCAGATGCAATTACGATGGGCGAAGGACGCATTGGGGAGAAAGAGCGTGATCGGGGTTCTGTGTGCTTTACCGCCCGGTCCCGAGAATCCGAAATTTTACATCATTCTACATTTATAATTGTTTCTAGTTTATTATTTACGACAAAAATATGATCGTGGTACTGTAGAAAGCACAATAAATGGGACAATAATTTTATGAGAGAACATTGTTTTGATTTAACGCTTGGATATGGAGATAACGGGTGAGAAACGGCCAAAATCGTAATTATTTTTCATCGGACGTAAATTCGAGAAAAAAGAGTTTAAAGTTGCTACAAGATAGGAAACTCAATGCTTTTGCAAAGACATTTATTTTTGACCAAAGGGTTTGTGATAATCCCCCTTTACATTACCGCCACATTTTGAATTTGAACATGAAATGAAAGGTCAATGACGTCACCAAATGTCAAATTTGAAAATTTGAAACAAACCGCAAAATTGAAAAGGTTGGCCAATGATCGTCAGACAATGGAAGAAAAAGCAGAACCCTACGTTGTGTGATTTTTTCACAAGACAAGCAATGGCGGGACATTCAAACTTACCCAACAAAACAAACCCCAAATTCTTTGGATACATGGCGAGAGCTAATCAGGAGTGGAGCGCAAATTAATAACACAAAAATTATGGTTTTAAATGTTTATTCAGTTTGAACAACTTGAAGTGTCTTGAGTTTAGTGATTGCGTACTGTGGTTAACAATTTCTGGTGTCTTCGAATTAAGTTGGTACACATGCGATTTCATAACGTTAACAATAATGATTCCAAATAATAAATAACAACGGACAATTTTACATGACTTCCACAGAGTAACAATTGGCGGCAAATAATAAAACAATAATACAATTAAACAATCCTGCGGTACATGATGAGTGAGGTTAGATCAGCTAAATACATTCCACCCTTGAGCTTTTGTAGTTTACAGGAATTTACAACTGACTGATACAATGAAACAGCTGAGAGGGAAACACAAGAATATCGAAACGCGTGGAGTTATCAAAGTGGGGTGCCTGTAAGTCGGAGAGTGGTGGACCACAGGTAGATCCAATGGAAAGACCAAAGCGAAGCGAACAAGACAATTGCCTGTCAGTGAGGCCAGATTGTAGAGAGAGTTTACAATCGTGGGGGCAAAACTTGCACATCCAACGGACCAAGAGAAATGAGTTTATTACGGAATTTTCCTAGACATAGTTACGTTGGTCTTTCTGGGAGGCTTGTACAAACCAAGTCCAAGTTAACGGCACTTCTCTCAGGGACTATTCTTTTAGTTATTTAGTATTTTAAAGATTAGTGAAGTAAGCCATTAGTCAGGAACTCGAAAACAGTGCTGCAACTTGGACTTCGTAGGTTCAAGGAATTAGTGGCAACTCCCTTTTTAACCGGCTTCAAAAAAGGAGGAGGTTCTCTATTCGACTGTATATATGTTTTTTTTATGTATGTTCGGGCATAACTTCTTTGTTTATGAACCGATTTCAATTATTCTTTTTGCGTTATATTCAGTATACCTTCAGGATGCTCCCATTTTAATTTAATTCGTATTGGACGTAAGATTTCGAAGTTATAGAAGGAAATTCCTCAAAATCAAATGGAAATGTGTTCGAATGACGCTACCTGCTCGAAATGAATGGTTTATGGCCTCAACCCAAGCCCAGAGTGACAAGCTGAGAATAAATACACAGTGGTCAACGATGATTTATTGTGTCTTACCGAAACCGACTTCAAATATAATTTCTTCGTTTATGAGCCGATTTCAATTGAATCGTTTATTGTTCAAACAAGCCAAGTAACATTTTGCAAACTTTTCAGGAAACGAAAAAACTATGGAAAATTGATCTACAATTGCGTTTTACTATGCCCTTGGTATATAAGCACTATCAATTAGTCGCAAATTTTAGCATACATGATATGGTACTTGGATGCTTTCTGCACCAATCGATTTATGTCTATAATATACAGGCTGTCTCATTTAAAACTCCCCAGTCCAGATTTCTCCGAATTGATAACTCTGATTGAAAAATCCTCGAACAGGTCGATTTTATTTGCCAGGGGCACATCTTTTCAGATTCTTTTCAAGTTTCGGCGCTTCGCCCTCTTCGCGAGGGGGCTGTTAGCCCCAAAATCTAAAATGGCACTATGGGTCGAGTGATACCTCATTTGAAAGAGTTATTTGTTGTTCCGGTTAATGTAATTATTTATTTTTCCGTTTAATGAAATTCAGAAATTATTGTTGATTATCTAATTATTAATTGTTTTATAATTTTGAAGTTGGTGCCATAAAAGCAAATTATACACCTTCCTACAATAACAAATTAGTTACTACGAAAAAAATTATAAAAACAATTCATAGGAATTACATAATAAATAATTTTTTATTTATTTCAAATCTAACAATAATTCATCTCTCGGTAAATCCAACCTAAATCATGCAAAATTATTACTACGAATATATAGCTTTTACCTAATGTATCAAATATGTTCTGAAAACTTTAATTCAGTAATCATAATCCTGAATTAAGAAGTCTGAAATTATCAGGGAATTATAACTTTAAAATGTATAATTTTATGTTTTACTTGGAACCGACTTAAAAATTATAAAACAATTAATAATTAGATAATCAACAATAATTTCTGAATTTCATTAAACGGAAAAATAAATAATTACATTAACCGGAACAACAAATAACTCTGAAATTGGAAATTTTTATTTTTTACTTTTTAGTTTTAGTTACTTTGGGTTTTTTGAAGTCGGTTTCCTTTTTTTTTAAAGTTAATTATTCTAGGCCCCTATGCACCCAAGAGACAATGGACATAGGTATCCCTGAAAGTAGGGCCACCTAAGTCCTTCTAACAGCAGCCGGCAACGCGGACCACGAACTGAACACTATTTGGTCGCTCTATTGTCTCGAAACATGTACGAACAAACAACACAATAAATCAAATATACCGTAACACAACGTTTGGTTTGGAAGCCATTTTAACACGGATACAATGCGATGACATCAGCGGGCGCAATACGGAACGGGGCACAATGTAACTACAACATTACAACATGCACAAACTACACTAAAAACCGATCTTTGGCTTCCACGATGGCGAATAAGCGCTAGATGTCAGTTAACAGCGAACGACAAGAAATCGCAAGGGGCCGCAAAACAACGATAAGACACCTTTTGGAACCTCCGACATTCGGCGTGGCTTTTTGCCGCTGTTTGCCCTTTATTCATCGGTTCTTACTCAGTGTTAGTTAATTCAAGTCAACAGAGTACAAAATAGCTTTGTAACAACCGCAAGCTGCTGTCGGCCTCAGAGCGAAAGACAGGTAGTTATTAACAAATTTATCTGAGTGGCAATCTAGTTAATTTGAGTTAGGGAATCACTTTGTTTTAAATTGAACGCGCGAGCCCTGTAACTAGAAGTCAACAACACATTGGAACTTTCCGAAATTGACAACAATAACTAAAACAAATTACAACAACGATTTTAGCAAGTTATTCGGGGTGCCTGTGACTCATCAGCTTGGTAATTTAGGTTACTGCAGAGAAAAGAAGGGCCGAAGGCAACTGATATGAAATTGGGGGGCTCACGGAATACTTCCAGGGACAATTGTGAACATTATTTTAAACAAAGACTAGCATTCTTTACAAGACATGTAGGTGCAAAGTAGGAACGACTCCATTTTCAAGATGGCGAGTTTTATGACGTCCTAGCGTCCAAAAAGGCGGCTAACGGTAAAATTTGAGATGGTTTTACCTAAAGATTTCCGATATGCACATGGAATAAACGTCGGTCAATTTCCTGGCCTCTCCGGACGGCGAGTCGGAAGAAAAATATAGAGCAAATGGTTACCTTATTTCCAGGAATGCAATCACCACACTTGGCTTAGGGACGCGACGGTGGAAATTTAGCTGACTCGAACTAAACAAAACTGGAACCTCCGCGAGATGGATCTCCCTTTCGAAGTGAACGAACGCGTACAATTCTTTTACAACAAACGGAAGCTCAACGGTGGAGATATAACTATGCTTTAACAAAATGGCGAATTTCGTGAACAAAAATAACGTGGTGTAACTTCAACGAAAGCAGAACACCCACTGCCGCCCTTTCAAGCGTGGTTCTTCGTTCCCACCGAAACTTCCGACAGCTCCCTCTAGCGTATCCATCTCGGGCGGTAACGGTCGCTAAAGGCTAGGCTTCCAGGGCATTTGTCATACTTTGGCGGTGAACGGGTTGCAGCTCTCTTGGGTGGTATTAATTTTGAATCGGGATATCTCAGGTTACAAAAAATGTTTTGAAAAAGATATCAGAAAAATCAAACCATGTATCAAGTAATTCACTATATCGAAAACTCGAAAATTTTTAATAACTTTTTTGCACAGTA
Source organism: Diaperis boleti (assembly GCA_963583935.1). Lineage (NCBI taxonomy): Eukaryota > Metazoa > Arthropoda > Insecta > Coleoptera > Tenebrionidae > Diaperis > Diaperis boleti. Next base: position 21,080,023 of record OY757247.1, on the reverse strand, counting down.
CGATTTCTTGACGAATCTATATTTAATATATTTAGGCATGAGCTTTAATTCCTGAAAAATCTAGCTTTGTGAATTGAAAGGCCCACAGAATCGTTTTCTAAGCGACTAAATTAGAGATTGTGGGGATATAACTAGTTATTTGTAAAACTGTTATACACGTGTATAGTGGGTTGTCTACATTACCGTAGGCTAAGATTCTATGACTCCAAAATACTAACCCTTCTCTCTCTGCCCAGGGAATCCCCTGCTCTCCGCTCTTGACTACCTCGGGCGTGCGCGATATATCAACTCAAAAATCACATGAGTGCCACCGCCTAGGCATAGATTAGATTATTAGTACATTTGTAGCTGAATTAGTACGTAGAATATTGTAAATAAAGTCTGTATAGTGAATGTTTTGTGCACTTAATCGCTCTAAATTATTTACTTGTTAAATGAATAAGGAAGGAAATTTTATGCATAATGTCGCAAAAAATTGATTGGGCGACATACGCCGAGGAACAAGAAGCCAAATATCTAACCAAAAAGGTTCTTTCACCATATCGCAAAACAAAACATATTTAAGATTTTTTGTTTTAGATTAGTCAAGTTACCCTCCAACACCGAAAAGCCGACGAAAAAGATGACGGTGCACCAGAAGAGGTGAATCTAGCAGAAGTCAGTCTGCTTCAGAAAGGTTTAGTGGAAAGCAAAATAGATGTGGAAGTGCAACGAAAGAATCCCAATTCACCCATATACTCTGTAAAGACTTTTGAAGCTTTAAATTTGTGTGTAACTTTAATTTGACAGTAAACATCATACTATATAAATGTGTTTGCAGAAATCCAAACTTATTGAAGGGAGTATATGACATGGGCTTTAATGCCCCCTCAAAAATCCAGGAGACCGCTTTACCTGCATTGTTAGCAAATCCCCCACAAAACTTAATTGCACAGTCTCAGTCGGGAACAGGAAAAACTGCAGCTTTTGTTTTAACTATGTTGAGCAGAGTTGATACTACTAAAAAGTATCCTCAGGTAAATTCTTTCTTCTTTTAAATGCAGCTGTTTAATTATTCTTTCAAGGTGTTATGTTTATCACCTACCTATGAATTAGCAATTCAAACTGGAGAAGTTGCTGCACATATGGCAAAATTTTGCCCTGAAATTGAAATGAAATATGCAGTTAGAGGAGAAGAAGGTACACATGATTTTCTAAATTCCAGTGTTAATGCTTTTTTATTTCAGTATCTAGAGGAACCCAATTGACAGAACACATCATCATAGGAACACCTGGAAAAGTGTTAGACTGGGCTTTGAAGTTCAGAGTGTTTGACCTTAAAAAGTTAGCAGTTTTTGTGCTTGATGAGGCTGATGTCATGATAGCAACCCAAGGGCACCAAGATCAATGCATCAGAATTCATAAGTAAGGCTGTGAAATTTTAATTTATCATTGTCTAAATGTTTTTGAACTGGTTTTAGAAACTTGGGTCCAAATTGCCAGATGATGTTTTTCTCTGCCACATATGATCAACAATTTATGGACTTTGCAGAGATTATAGTTCCAGATCCAATTACAATAAGATTGAAGCTAAGTTTGGAGAACATCCAGCAATTTTATGTAAAGTGTAGTGGTCCCCAAGAGAAGTACAATGCAATAACAACTATATATGGAACAATTAGAGTTGGGCAAGCCATAATATTTTGTCAGGTATGTATACATTGGGTATTAAGTTTTACACCCTTTTTAGTGTAGTCAGTATAGGTACTTAAAAAAAGCTAATCTGTGGTGGAGAGCTTTACTTTGATATCCTAATAACATCCAACATTAATGATTTCATGATTATCTTGATCCTTTCTTTAAACAATTATTCATTTTAATCTAGTTATATACAGGCTATCCCATTTAAAACTCCCCAGTCCAGATTTCTCCGAATTGATTATTGTGATTGAAAAATCCTCGGACAGGTCGATTTTGTTTGCCAGGGGCACATCTTTTCAGGTTCCTTTCAACTCCCGGCATTTCGCCCTCGCTGTTAGCCCCAAAATCTTAAATGCCACTATGGGTCGAGTGATACCTCATCTGAAAGGTATTGAAGGCCTCTCTACAACTAACCACTTACTTTTAAATATCTTGCAGTTTTGACCATAAAAGCAATAATTTCTAATTTTCAAGATAATGCACATTTTCTCATGCTATGTCCCACAGAAACCACAAAGAGCAACATGTAATTTAGAAATTAAATTTATTGAAATTTTTGAGTCATTAGGTTGTTGATTTTGATTGCTAAATAGCGCGAAGGAGTTAAAAATGAATGTAGAGTATGCGACACTATTATTTTTCAATAAAATGATCTAATTAACGTAATAAATGTTAGATATGGCCACCATTCATTTCCATGCAAAAATACAGACGATTTTCAAAACTGTTCGTGATGCTCCAATTTCAATAAGCCTAATTTCAGCAATAACATGTTTGTCTTTGTGGTTGTTGTGGAACACAACATCAGAAGATGATGTGGATTATCTTAAAAATAGAAAATTATCGGTTTTTTTTTGCGGTCAAATCACCAAAAGATTGAAAAGTAAGTGGTTAGCTGTAAAGAGGTCTCCAATACCTTTCAAATGAGGTATCACTCGACCCATAGTGCCATTTAAGATTTTGGGGCTAACAGCCCCCTCGCGAAGAGGGCAAAATGCCGGAACTTGAAAGGAACCTGAGAAAATGTGCCCCTAGTAAACAAAATCGACCTGTTCGAGGATTTTTCAATCACAATAATCAATTCGGAGAAATCTGGACTGGGGAGTTTTAAATGGGACAAAATTAGCAATTACCCGCGGCTTTGCCCGCGTAAGTTGGGGTCGGCTTAAAGCAGTTTTTAATAAAAAATTAACAAAAAGTAATTTTTTTTTCGTTAATCACGGGCCCAGTCTTTTTAAAAGGAGAATCTACATCCAAATTTTTACATATTTTAATGCTATACTGTTTGTTTTACAGATAGGATAATTCTGGGGAAAACTACCCTCCCTATTTACGCCCTTTTTTGCGGTTTCTAAATATTTTCTAGTTATATTTAAAGGAGAATCCAAGTGCCAATTCTCATGCCTGTGACATTGTCAATCTTCAAGTTATAAGAATTTTGAGAAAAATTACCCCCAATCCACCCTCCCCTTTTCTCGCCGTTGGTAATTTTTTTTTTCAAAATCGTCAAACACTGGTCTAATCATTTTTAGAGGAGAGTTCAAGTGCCAATTCTCATGTCTGTAACATTCTCGATCTTCAAGTTATGAGAATTTTGAGAAAAATTACTCCCAAATTCACCCTCCCCTTTCCTAGCAGTTGGTAATTTTTTTTTTGGAAATTCGTTAAACATGGGTCTAGTTATTTTAAGATGAGAGTCCGAGTGCCAATTCTCATACCTGTAACGTTTTTGACCTTCAAATTATAAGCACTTTGAGAAAAATCACCCCCAAATCCACCCTCTCCTTTGCTAGCCGTTGGTAATTTTTTTTCCAAAATCGTCAAACACGGGTCCGGTCTTTTTTAAAGGAGAATCTAGTTCCCAATTTTCACGTATGTAACAGTATTTGTTTTCCTGTTATGAGAATTCTCGGGAAAACTACCCTCCCCATTTACGCCTCTATTTCGGGGTTGGTAATTTTTTTTTTGGAAAATCGTCAAACACGGGTCCGGTATTTTTTAAAGGAGAATCTAGATACCAATTTTCACGACAGCAATACTGTCAGTTTTCAAGTTATAGGAATTTTTGTTAAACCACCCCTAATTTTTTCTGGGTCGGTAAAGAAATTTTTGCAAAATCGTCAAACACGGGTCTAGTTATTTTCAAAGCTGAGTCTAAATCCCAATTTTCACGTTTTCAGCATGCCGAGTTGTCGAGTTATGAATTTTTTTATGAAAACCGTTTTCCTCTTTCCCCCCCTTTTTCGGCGTTTGTGAATAATTTTTTAGAAAATCGTCAAAAAGGGGTCGAGTTATTTTCAAAAGCGAGTTCGGGTACGAATTTTCACTTCCCTACCGTTTTTCGTTTTCAACTTATTTATACTGGGTTATTCACGAAATGAAATGGTACGACCCTGACGAAATTTTCGATGCAACCAACATTGCATTTGCACAGGTTACATGGATTGAAAAAACAATTTATTTTAAAACTAAAACATAGTGTGCACATTAATTTATTAGATGACATTAGATACTGTCAGTGTCAACCAGTGTCAACTATTTTGACCTTATTGTTGTTTTGGTAATAATGTATTCCAATGACAAGAAAACCGACATGCGTTTAATTTATGGCGAATGCAGAAAAAATGCTTCTCTTGCTGCTAGCTTGTTACCCTCAAGGAAGAGAACCAACAGATGAAAATTTCAAAAAATTAGAGGCACAGTTGAGACTGAATTGGCATCCAGTTACTACGCCTAGGGAAAGGACTGCAACTGGGGAACATAATAAAGTAGCCGTTTTAGAGATGGTGACACAAGAACCACATATTGACCAGAAGGAAGTGCCACGAATGGTTGAGATAAGCCAGGCATCAGTATGCCAAATTTTGAGGGCCAATAAATTCCATCCTCATCTTGGTTCAAGAACTAAAAGTGACCGATTTTCCCAAAAGGTTAGAGTTATGCCGTTTCTTCAGAGAAAGAATCCAATTTAATGAAAATGTCTTGTTTAGCGATGAAGCTACTTTTAGCAATAACGGGGGTGTAAATTAGCATAATTTTTATTACTATGCTCAAGACAATCCACATTGGATTCGGGAAGACACTTCCAAAATATTATTTCCGTTAACGTCTGGTGTGGAATTTTAGAGGTGAAATGTCCTTACAAGTGGATAAACACCACGCCCCTGAGCGAGGATCTCAAAAAATAGAAAAGTATATTATCGAATTTCATGATGAAACCATCAACATAACTATGATAACTATCACCAAATTCAAGGGCAATTGCACTTTACGGCCAGAAATAAGGTTTTTCTGATGATCTGGACACCAGCAGACAGCATCATTGTGGAGATTAGTAGAACTCAAGCGTGGGTAAAGAACATCTACGGAAGTCTTTTATTATACTTATACATTTCTGGTGAATGAAATCTACAATAAAACTTTATGTACAAACCTGTAATTACTTATTTACTACTTATACCTAAATATTATTCTTTGTACAACTCCTCCACTTCTCTTATTAAGAGAAACTGTAAATTAGTTAACGCCCTGCAAGCTTAGAAAACAACGGATGGGGCATCAAAGAGGCAGGTATGCAAAAAGTAATTTTCTGCTTTATTCATAACAGCAAATATTGGCTTTGTTGTTGCCACTTGTGCAGGCTGTTGTATTACAGAGGTCCTGGCTCTGCATGTGAAACAACAATCTGCTGAAACCTTTCAATTTCGGCCTCAATCGTCTCCTCAGGATCACTAGCTGCTTCTGTTACAATAGGAGCTGTTAATTTATTTCATTACACTGAATTCTGTAAATACCCACTTTTTAATTGTTTTCCCTTCTTCTTTGGGCTCTCAAAGCTAAATTGCTTCCCAATAATATGTTTAAATATGGGACGACCATTAGCTCTGTCCTCATCTTTGAAGTGGCAACTACACACGAGGGAATGATTTGGTTCTCGATCAGCTCGTCTAAAATTTAATTAATGTTCTTGCAAGATGCAATTCACCGTCAATCCACCTTTGTTTTGACTCCGTGACGTATCTAGTTGCATAGTGAATTTTTAAAACTAATTGCAAATTTAAAATTCTGACACACTATGTGTTAGTTTTTGAAGAATTATTTTTCTTAATCCATGTAACCTGTGCAAATGCAATGTTGGTTGCATCGAAAATTTCGGTCGGCTCGTATTGTTTCGTGAATAACGATGTATATAGAGATCAATGCCACTTTTCGTTGTAATTTTATAACTCAAGAACGGCTTTTGTTTTGATCGACATAATCCAGGGATGGTTTAAAACTATTTTTCACATGGACATGGGGGCCCAGAGGGGCCCCTTGGGCTAGACCGATTTTTCGTCTCGACCAATCCTTATGATTTTTTTTTGTATATTTGATAGGTATGAGAATTAGTGGTAAGTTATTTTTCACATGGACATGGGGGCCCAGAGGGGGCCCTCGGGCTGGACCGATTTATCGGGTTGACCGATTCTTATGAAATTTTTTTGTATATTTGGTAGGTATGAGAATAGGTGGTAAACTATTTTTCACATAGACATAGGGGCCCACGGGGTCCCATTGGGCTGGACCGATTTTTCGGGTAGACCGATTCTTATGATTTTTTTTGTATATTTGATAGGTATGGGAATAGGTCGTTAAGTATTTTTCACATGGATATGGGGGCACAGGGGGCCCCCTTGGGCTGGACCGATTTGTCGGCTCGACCGATTTTTATGAAGTATTTTTTTATATTTGGTAGGTATAAGGGGGAATAAGTAGTAAACTATTTTTCACATTGGAGATGGGACCCAGGTGGGCCACTTGGGCTGGACCGATTATTATGATCTTTGATTTTTGGATTTGACTCCGCCCCGAATAGCAGAATAACTATTGAAACATGGACAGGGGGCTCAGGGGGAACCCTTGGGTTTATAACTCAAGAACATCTGGACCGATTTTTATGATCTCTGATTTGTTGTGTTTGTCTCCGTCCCGAATAGCAGAATAACTATTAATAAATTGACATGGGGGCTCAGGGGCCTCCTTTGGTTTATAACTCAAGAACGGCTGGACCGATCTTTAATTTGTTGGATTTGCCTCCGCCCCGAATAGCAAATTAAATATTAAAACATCGGAAAAATTACAGGGGGCGGGGAGCTTGGTACAGGGCAACGACAATAACAAAACCCCCCTGGGACGACAAAAACAAATAACGACGGCCATCAAAATTTGTCGTCCGGGATTTAAAAATGAAAATCGATTCTTAAGGAGTAAACTCCAAAGTTTCACTTCTGTTGCGCGTGGACTCCACATACATTTTTTCTTTTCGGGGGCGAATAACTATTGAAACATCGGAATACATAGCAGAAACAAAAATGAACATGGCGTTGTATGCTGGTTCCGGCAATGCCAGGAGATTGCGTTGTGTGCATTATGTTTTGAAAAAAAACGGAATTCAGCTAATAAGTTAACACAACATTTATTGATTCTGAGGCGATTCAAAGTTCGCCGGGTCAGCTAGTATATCATAAATTTATCTATAATTTCCTGCATAGAACCATTGTTATAATTCTGGGAACTGCACAGAACCAACTGTCAACAAACTGGCCAGAACTACAACTGTAATTTGGGCACATTTTGACAGTTCGATTAGGTATTGAAATTATTAGGTTAGAATTAATTGGATAAAGACTTACTGAAAATCTGCTTGTTTGGGCATGGAATTTTCGCAATCTCTAATTCAAAATGCTCCCTAATATGCTAATTTATTTTATTTAGAAAATATTCTTTAATTTTAAAGCAAAATTGCTGTTAAAATTAAGATAATTGAGCTATGTCCTATTAGTGATGTTGAGGGAGTTTCTGGTTGATGGGGGTCTTAAGAGAGATCGTAGTTCTTTGATGAAATTCTTTCTCCATAGTAAATATTTATAATTGTAAAAGTCGGCTCGCGGATTGGGTGACACTATCTTCGGTTTTTTCTACATCTTCACTTATCCTAAAATCTTAAAATTAACATAAAAATATAGAAGAACCCCGCGGCGCGTGGGTGTCAGACGGCCAAGGGGCGAATCCCCACCAGACTGGCCCCACTTTCGTGGCTACGAAACAAAAACAGGGTGTTCAGGTAGTCTGAGCAGGTACTTACTGCTACTAATTGGGAATTATGACATTACTTCATTAACGTGCTTAACTTCGAGGGTTACACAAGCATATTTTTGCTTCAGACTCGGAAAACTGCCAACTGGCTCGCTGAAAAAATGTCCAAAGACGGCCACGCTGTTGCGGTATTAACCGGCGAGTTAACCGTAGAACAACGCATCAACGTTTTGGATCGTTTCAGGCAAGGACAAGAGAAACTTTTGATTACGACAAACGTCTTATCCAGAGGTAATTTAATTTTTTAATTCTGACATCTTGTTAACCTACATATTTTCAGGGCTTGATACGGAGCGGGTCACAATTGTTGTAAATTTCGACCTACCAGTTGATTTGCAGGGGAAGGCAGATTGCGATACCTATCTCCGCCGAATTGGATATACTGGAAGATTTGGCAAAAGAGGCATTGCCATTAATTTAGTAGATTCCCAGGAGAGTATGGATATTTGTCTTTATATTGAAAAACATTTCAATAGGAAAATCCAGCTCTTAAATACTGAAGACTCAGATGAGATTGAGAAAATTGGTGCTTGAATGTAAATATTATTTCATTAAGTAAAAATACATTTTTATATTGAAAAAATAATGTAATGATGGACACAAATACTAAACCTTATTGTTACAAAATGGGGTTTTAGTTAAAACCATTTTATTAACTATCCTGAACTATGTTCCAGCTTGTCAAATGGGGAACAAACTCAGCTTTAAATGTAAGAAATTAATGAAATTAATTTGTTTTAATCATGCAGTGCAGGGTATTTACAAATGATAATTATTCTAACATGTAAAATTTCCCTATTTTTTACAAACTAAATTTATTAAAAGTGTATTTCTCATTAAACTTGTGAGTTTTTTTATCTGCACTTCATGGATTAATAATTTTATGATACTACATACAGGTTTTGTTGCACCATGTTTAAACTGAAGTTGCTAGTTTTTTTAGTGTTTTCCTAGCTATTTAATACATGCAGGAGTAAATAAACAGCCCAAAGTTTAACACAAATATTTATCTAACATCTGCCATCACAATATCTTTATTAACCTCATTTCTCTCTTCTAGTTTAACAAACCTATGGACAATGGGCGATAACAAATCTTTATGCATTTTTTTATCATTCCCACCAGTCAAGAAGCTAACTATTGCCCCCACCACTATCGCTGTAACGGCCCCCATTAAAGTGTAGTACATGTATGACATTCTATACATAATAGAAACAGATTCTACTGGTTTTTCCTTAACTTCTGCCAAAGTTAAGCTTAAATATTCAGCCACCCAGTTGGCACTGCATCCTTCAATTGAAACGTATTTCTGGGGAAACTTAATAACACCTTGGGCCATTTTCATTTGAGTTCCGACTGAAATCCATCCAACAAGCGATCCACTTGCTAGTCCTCCAATCAAAGCACCCTTTGAATTGGCGCTGGGAAAAAACATACCCAAGGAAAAGATTCCTAGAAGAGGACCAGCTGTGATAGCGCTCAAACTGCCGGTGGCTTGAATCAGGGCCCCCATTTTCTCTACCACGAAAACAAGCGCCACGCAAATACTTCCTATGACGACAACAATTACTTTCATTAGAAAGCTGGCATGTTCTTCAGATAATGGTTTGCTCATTCGAGGTTTGATTAAATCTTCGAAGATGACTCCAGTCATGGAATTTAATCCAGTTGACATTGAACTGAAATAGATTTTATTTTGGTAAGAACAATTGTCACTGTAAAATTACCTTAATGCGGCACTAAATACCCCGCTGACGAAAAGCCCTGGAAGACCTGGCATTGAACTAGCGATATGCATTACGAAATAAGGCAACAATTGGTCAGACTTGTGGATGGATCCTCTGGTGATCGGATCACACTTGTAATAGTAGGCGTAAATCACCAAACCTATATAACAACACATGGAAACTAGTGCCATAATGCCGATAACTAGAATTGCGACAGTTCTGCAAAAGGAGTTTTAGACCACAATAAAGTACAGCCCCAAATTTACATTCTAGCCTTTCGTAAAGTTGACATCGCCAAACATCTTTGAACCATAGCTTGGTTGATAGAACATGAAGCCAACCAAGAGAAATAATTTCCTATAGCCACAGTCCAAAAAGTGTGTCTGATTGTTGGATCCCAATCAAAACTAAAATTGACAAACAAAAGCACAGTGTTAATTGTTTCTGGACAATTTCTACTTGAAAAAATCTATTCTTCCTCCTTCCTCGCATCGCCTCCATACTTCAGAAAATCCTCCAACGCTATCAACTCCCATAAAAACAACTACAATCAAGGCTGCAAACATCATAACGGTTTGAAGAGTGTCTGTCCAAACGACTGCTTTTAAACCGCCCTGGAGCATGTACACATTTTAAAAATGAATTAATGATTGCTTAACTCACCAAAGTAGTGTAAAAAATACACACGATGCATACAGCTGGAGTAACCAAATGTAAGTTTATCCCAGTTACTGCAAATTATTATTGCTTCAGGAAGTAAAATCTATAATTGTTTCTATACCTTGACTAAACGCTAGAGCAGGAACGTAGATCACAATTGGAATGTAGAGCATCATTTTTGTCAAAAAGAGAACAGATCCTAAGACCCGCACAGTTTGGTTAAATCGTAAATTTAGGTACTGAAAATTCAAAAGTGTAAGTAAAGGTAATGTAAAATTTTGAGTTAGATACCTACTTCGTAGCTTGAGGTGATTTGCAGTTTGTAAAAAACAGGTAAGTATGCGTAAGCCATTGTTAGCGACACCAGGGCTTCGGACGCAAGGATCATCCAAAACTGGGTGCCGTAAGTGTACATTTCTGCTGGGATTCCCAAAATACTTATACCGGAAATGTAGCTAAAAAGATATTAATTTTAGCAGAAATTAAACTACTGCAGGAAATTATATTTAAAAAGAAATGTGGAAGGAAAGAAAATATAAATAATTATAATAAATAAATAATATAAATAATTATATTTCTGCATCTTCCCGACCGCGTACCGCTCCAAGAACAGCGGCTTTTATAGCCTGCGCGTAACAGCCCACCCTGACCACTAAGAGCCTCCGTTTTGCAAAAATAGACCTGTCGCGCGCAGGCCACAAAAGCAGCTGTTCCTCGAGCGAAATGCGACCCGAAATCCCACTTTCTGGCCTTGGGTCGTAATATACTATTTATTGAACGAGGATGATGCAGAGAAAAAGTGTAAGAAAAAATGTGGGAAATCAATAATCTAGTGATGCAGTTTATTCTTCGTTTTAAAAGTGAAAAAAAAATACTATACATTATGGAAGAATGTAGCATCATAGTTCTTCACGCCCCCACCAGACTAGCGCTCTGATTCCACCCCCACACGGATCGGCTCCCCCACTTCATTGCGCGCACCCTCAACCCTTACGGACTACCTGGACACCCAGCTAAAAAGACGTGCGCTCTCCGTTCAAGATAAGAACGAGATCTCCTCTCAACTCTAGCTTCTACGTCCTCTGGGTGAGGACCGTTAGCCGGAAGAGACCAAGCTCTAAAAGTCCATGATACAATAACTAGAGAAGATATGATCTTGCGCATGTCTCCCCACCACATACTGCTTTCTGTGACGTAGCGCGGTGACCATCCGGCATCCGGTACCGGTAGCAGGTAGCATAGGTAGCAGTCTAGGTACTGTGTCGTGTTAATAAACAAAGACTATTATTTTATTTTTTCTGTAGAACAAAATCCGTGATCAGTGCAACCATGAGATGTTCTATGTTTAATTGTAATTCTGACAATAAGTCAAAAAGTTTGGACAAATCTGTGCTTTTTTTTCGTTTTCCTGCTAATGCACAATTCCTGAAAATTTGGAAGAATGCATGCAAAAGGAGTGATTCTTTTAATGTAAAAACATCGCGTTTATGATCCAAACATTTTATTCAAGAAGATTATAAGCGTAATTTAAAACAGGAATTACTGGGATATACAACCAGAAATTATAGGTTATTAAAAGAGGATGCAGTTCCTACACAAAATTTGGAGCAGTTAGAAATATTTTTTCAAAAAATCAATGGGCCTGTACATATCAAAAAATTATTTAAAAACTTTGTTAGACCAAAGTACTAACGTGAATTGTGACGACAAAGCGAAAAAATTGTTTCTCAGGTCAAGAATGTTTTTTAGAATTCGTCAATTAAACAAAAATTTGATGGAAAGCAAGTTGTCCAGAAAAAGAAAAAAGGAAGAAAGTTACAGCCTAGTTGTACTTACTATAAACAATCTGAAGCATTATTTTTTTTATCAGTGTTAATTCTGCCATTTTTTGTAAACATTTTGATTTTCAGATAGCATTGTTTTTAGTTTTTAATGTCATTTTTTGATGTCATGTGCAGCGGTTTTTTATTTTCAATTTCTACACAATATAAAAACAAGTAATTCCAACACACCATTTAACACCAAAAATTTAATTAAAATTTAAATATATCTAAGTCGAACTCCACAAACTTTAATGAGCGTAAAATTACAAATGGAACATGTTTCGGCAGAACACTACTGCCATCATCAGCCCTAATTTAACAAGAGATTAATGATACAATATTGATGAATTACAAGAGGGGTTCTTACCTTAAAGAATTTTAAAAAATTATGACGTTGACGTTATTTTGAATTAAATTTGACGTTTTGAAAAGGTTACATGATTTTTAAAACATTTCGTAAAAACAACATTTTATTAAATGTAAAAATTAAAATGGATCAAGGAGAATCTGGTAAGTTTGTTTGAGTGGTAAAAAATTAAAATAGTGAATTAATAATTGGATTATTGAAGTAATTCTGTTCGTTTATACAAGATCGGTTTTCCAGTTTCAAGGCGTACTTTGATCAACGCCCTAAACACCAGACCTACAGCTTTAATTGTTGTACAAATCACTACGATATCCGTAACAATTACTAAAAATCAATCCAACATTATTACAAAACGGTTTGGTCATTGTCGCATGGATAATCTTGGATAAGAGATATGTGGTGTTCTTTGTTTGAACACAAGGCTTAGTATAAAAATTTCCAATACTCATGTTTTAATGGACGGTTATGATGTCATAAAGATGGCGGCTAGTTTGGATGTTCTAAGTGACCTTGTAGAAAACATCCTTGTTTTTATAATTTTACCAATGTTCTTTTGTGGTACACTGTTAAAAATCCGGCAATAAAGGGTCGTCCATAAACAACCACGTAACGTTGTTAAGGCGGTGGAAGGGGTGACCAGTAATGACTGCATGATGTTGCATTATTGAGGAGGGAGTTAATGATTATTGTCACATAACATTTTATTTTCTCTTCATTTACGTAAAAAAAAAAAAAAACAGAAGAATGTTCTTACATCCAGGTGGAGTAAATTTAATTTATAATTTTTTATATTCTTTAAGGGCTGATGATGGCAGAAGTGTTCTGCCGAAACATGTTCCATTAGTAATTTTACAGTTATTAAAGTTTGTGGAGTTCGACTTAGATATATTTAAATTTTAATAAAAAAAAAATGTTTCGAATTCATTTCATGTCTAATGTAAAAAGTTACGTGCCGAGGGAAAGGAAGAGGCCAAGCAGAATAAATTGCAAATAAAATCCGATGAAATTTTTTATAATACTGATGTTTCTAGAATTCTCTTGTGGACGATCGGTTCAATCGAGCTTTGCCGATTTTCAAAAGTCTCGCTCGATGGACTTCCTCATGCATCTTGCGGCTTAAACATATGGGACTGGAAATGCAGTTTTCAAGTAAAAAAAAATTGTAAGGGGATACGATACTTACTATTGAATTAAAAGTAAGATTAAAGATTATTACTGCATTCAGTTTGCAACGATGGTGTAGTATACCCACTTAATTTAATATTTTTAAATACAAAGAATTACCACTAAAAATAGTCAAGTACTGTCAGCGCTTCCCAAAATTTATTTAGTAAGTATACGTTTGGGAAAAAAATGTTAAGTATATGTATTTTTTTAATGTAGAACAACCATAATAAAGTTCCACTTATAATAAAATGATCGTCTAAATCATTCAATTGTGTACTTAATTATCATATTATGCGATAATGCACAGTGATAATTTGACAATTAACGTTAAACAATACATTTAAGGTTAAGAGGTTAAGGCCACGGGAACATTTAATTTTGTCAAAAATGACACAGTGATGACCATAGTGTGATGACTATTTTAGTTTACATGGAACTTGTAAGGTAGTATTTCTTTGCTGTGATAATCGCGCACTATAGTTAAAAACATTTATTCCACTAATCTAGTTTTAGGTTAGGATTATTTTAATTTTTTCACTAAATGTAGAATTTTTGGTTTTATTCAATTTACTTTTGACGAAAAAGAAGGATCTACTTAGTTTTCCAGATGCGGACGATTGTTAAAATCTACACATTTCCTATCTAACGAAAATCAAGTGGTCACATGACAGGTATCGACGCCACATTTTTGTAATTTTACTAAAAAGTCTTCCTACAATGCTAAAACGTGGACCCAACAACAAGAAACTACGCAAAGAAGAGCAACAAGCCATTGGTGCCATCTACAAGCAGTACATCGACACGTTCCAAGAAAACTCTGAAATTCCAAGTAAGACTTTTGTTAAGTCCGAAACACTTTATGCCGAAAATGGGAAAAACTCGGAGAAGGGAGAATTATATAATCCTAAACCAATCATCAAAATTAAGAAAGAAGATGCACATCATAAACCAAAGTCTCCACCAATTCACTTTTCAACGAAACATCCCAAAAAGAAGTCAAATTTGAAGAGTCTGGGTGATGAATTGAAAATGTTGCAACAGGAACGTCAAGTGAAGGAAGTGAAGTTAGTCCTGCCGAAGATTGAACCACCAATTGTTGCTGTATGTCATGAGAGTGAGTATACCAACTCGACCAATTTATTCGTTTCGAATTTGAGTCCACATATTACTGAGGAGTATTTGATTGATGTTTTTGGAACGTATGGTCCTTTGGCTAGCGTGAAGATTATGTGGCCAAGGAATGAATTAAGTTCCAGAAGCGCTAATTGCGGTTTTGTGGCTTTTATGAGTCGGGTAGATGCGGAAAGAGCGTTAATCGGTTTAAAAAACCACGAAGACATGAGAATTAATTGGGGAAAATCCGTAAAAATTCCTACTCATCCTATACACATTCCTGCTGAACTCTATAAATTGTATTCGCCGCCTCCTCCGTCCGGTCTACCGTTCAATGCTCAAACAAATGGAAGCAAAATGGAAAATTTATCCACTACCACCATCAAAGTGACCATCCCATTTGACAGGAATCTGCTGATGATAATACACAGAACGATTGAGTTTGTAATCAGAGAAGGGCCACAATTCGAGGCCGTGTTAATGAACATGGAAATCGCAAATTCCGATTATGATTTCTTGAGCAATTTTGAAAGCCCAGCCCACACATACTATCGCTGGAAATTATATTCAATTCTAAATGGCGATCCTAAGAACTCGTGGTCCATGAAACCCTTCAGGATGTACCAGAACGGATCTATATGGTTGCCTCCCACAGCCCCCAACTACAAAGACGGAATGCCTCAAGAACTAGTTACACCAAGCAATAATGAAAATACTCAACTTAGTGAGTTGCAATTAAATCGTTTAATTTGCTTAATCAAAAATTTAACCATGGCTAGGAAGTCGATCGCTCAAGCGATGGTATTTTGTCTAAACCATGCAGTTGCAATGAGAGACATTCTCAATATTATTGTTGATTCTTTGAAGAATTCTGAAACTAACCCTGTAAAAAAAGTTGCGAGACTCTATTTGATGTCTGATGTTATGTATAACATCAAAAGAAAGAAAATTTCCAATGAGAATTTTATAGAATTGGAAGAATGTCTAGAAATATTTAAACAATTTCACCACATTTGCAGTAAGTTCAAGCACACCCAAGATAAAGATTGCCTTAGAAGTAGAATTTTCATAATTTTAAGATCCTGGGCTTTTCACAGTTTTTTCGATGTGAAATTTATTACGCAGTTGGAGAACGTGTTCTTGCACGGAACTGAATTATACGAGGATGACGATAATTCCCTTAATGACGAACCCGTTGATGGAACAACTCTGAAAAGATCCCTTCAAACTAACAGCACCGTCCTTAAAAAGAGTAAAGATAAAAGTGTTAATGGACGAAAATTCTTCGATATTTTTAATCCTTGTTCGAACGTGTAAGCTTTTGGTGTAAGAAAAAAGTGTGTTAATGTTGATTGTAAGTACCTATTTGTTTTGAATACAGTAGTAATTGAGAAAATTGGTTGTTGTCACTTACCTCGCTATTAACGACATCGATATAGGAAATATCCCCATAGTCTTGCCCCCCATCAAATATTCCGAAGTTGTATTCTGCTTAACCTTTGCGAAGAACGCAAAATAAATTCCTATTAACGAAGACATAATTAACATTGCTGCAAAGACGATATAATCGAATATGTCAAAATATGTGTCTACTACGTCCGAGGGCATTTTTGCGGAAGGACAAAAATAGAACAGACGTTTTACACTTATAAATCGAACAGCACTACTAACATAAAACTAACTAAGCGACCTATTATCCTACTACATAAATATAGTAGACATAATTTAGTTACAATTGGAAAATTATACTCCGCACTATATGTAACAGACGGTCGCCATCCTCATATTATGCTAAATGTTTAATCCAATTTTGTGAAAACGTATCAACTCGATTAGTTATAATGAAGTGCATTGTATTAATTTTTGTTCCAAAAAGTATTTGTGTTTTCGGGTTAACTTTAGTTAACAAGGAAGTTGAGATTTTAGATCGTAGATAAATTAAAGAGATTCTATTGGCTGGATTGACAAAGTACAAGAAAAATTGTTGTGCTATTTTATTTTAACGAAATACAAACTAAATTAAATGATCCTTTAGTCACTATAAACTAACAGAGTTGATTTTTTAAACGACAGTCAATTACAAATACATGCTTGCTATGGATTTTTCAAAGTATTTTCAGAATTCAGCGGTGGTTGGTAGGTAAACTCAATTTAGTAAAATCTAGTTGATCACCGCATATTATGCCGGTATACAGCTTATATTATAACCAAAGCATTTCAATTTTATAGCAACACTTGAAATCGAACAAGAAAGAATGATCAAAAAGAAGATTAAAATCACACCTCTACAAGTAAAATGTTTGACAACTTCTGTTTAATAATACATTTTTGTGTTTTT
Source organism: Diaperis boleti (assembly GCA_963583935.1). Classification (NCBI taxonomy): domain Eukaryota; kingdom Metazoa; phylum Arthropoda; class Insecta; order Coleoptera; family Tenebrionidae; genus Diaperis; species Diaperis boleti. The sequence goes on along the minus strand of OY757247.1, from coordinate 21,063,013 downwards.
GACAACCGCCAACATTTACACTTCAGGATTGCTACAGTAAAATGAATGATATGTTGATTGTAGTAGGTTAATGATTGTGCAAAAGTACCTTTTATTGTTATTGTTCAATTTCGGCCTTAATGGTACTTAAATATTAAAATAAGGAATCTCACATTTACAGGAACCTTATGTGAGACATCCTGTACAATACGTGCTTTTATTTCGCCTGGAAAGTTTTCAAGTGACCGTTAATTTGTAAGATTCTAAAATTAGACTTCCTAATTAAACCATATCTTTAAGCGGTACTGAAAAATATCAGTCAACTTCAGTATTAAGTGTTGCGTTCTTGCGAACTATCATTTCGTGAATTCATAAATTATATATATTATATATATATAGGATGTTTCGAGAAAAGTCTAGCTTTTGTAAAGGTTTAATTAGTTTTTAAAATTACTCGGCCGTATTCTCAAGGTTCTTAAGATGTGATTTCTCAAAATATTAAGGTTTTCATTTTCTTAAAGTTTTCCAAGTTTATCAAGTTTGTCAGGTTTCTCAAGTTATTCTTAGGTTCTTTTAAAATATTTATTATTTATATATCGTGGGTTCAATGAAAAACGACTTCAAGTGTGGGCCATGGATTAAAAAACGTATGGCTAGATGGCGACAAATTTGTCATCTAACATCAGACATTTGACATGTCAGATTATTAGATTGGGGAGGTTTTTATGGTGGTGCCTGATCCACGCGGCCAGACACTGAAGCCAAGGCCCCGTGCCCCAACAGAGCTTTTGAAGGCTCCTGCCGTTCTTCTATCCGCATTTAATAATGTCACTGTTTACCCGTAATAAGCATTGCATGCGTGTGATCTAAATGCAGACATGACTTGAAGATTCCAACGCTTGCTTCGTCGTCGATTTTTTTTGAACGCACGTTATAGTAGGTTTATCAAAATATTTATATTTTCGTCTTTTCCATCAGGGTTCTAAACTCACAAGTTTTTAGGTTTCTGAGTCGAGATTTTCAAAATTTACTTAGATTCATAACATCTGGTTTCTTAATGTTTTCAGGCTCTTAAAGTTCTTCTGAAATATGCTGGCGTGAAATTATCCACGTGTCTCGATCTTTCAAGGTTTATTATCTTCTTCTTTATTATCTAATTTTACTTTTTTGTACACATTTGTCAAATTCTGGAATGGAAATAAGATGGCCATTAAGATTCTTCTTTTTTTTTCCTTTATTCTCGTTCAAGATTGGCATGCATATGTTAAGGTAAGAGGTGACATCCTCCAAATCCTTCCTTTCACTCTGATCCTTGTCCAAAACCACCTTATTCTGTTACTGGCTGAAAAGGCGCCTAAGTCTATAGCGGCCCGCCCCGCTTAGGGGAATGAAACCTTCTATCTTTTCTTTTTTCCTATTGTTTCCCATTGTTTTAAATTTTTCTTTTTTTATTGAGATGTTTTAGTATTTATTTCTTCATATTTATATATTCTTGTTTGTTTTTCTGTTTCCCCAAATATAATTAAATCGTTTGGATCCTTCTAAGTCTCCAGTACCCAAGATTTTTTTTCTTCAGTTTTTACCAAGTTGAAGAGTAGAATTCTCAGAATTCATCCATGTTTCATTCCAACTTTATACAGAGTGTATATTAAACATTGACCAAAAATCCAAGGGGCGACTCCTTGGACTTTTTTTAAAACTATTTTGTACTTTGGTGATTTTTGGAAGGCCGCTTAGTTTTAAAGATACAGTGCGATTACATTTTTTACAATAACAATATTATATTACCTAAATATTACATGCAGTTTTCTAAATTTACAAAAACTGCTGAAAATGAATAGCACCAGCTAGAACGCATGCGTCCAATCTTATCCTCATGGACTGACGTGCAACCAAACTAAAATGAGGTGGTGCCCCATCCTGCATAAACCACATATCATTTCTTAGGTCTAATGGTACATCATCCAAATACTGAGGTAGCAGTTGTTCCAAAGTTCTGGTAGACTTCGCCAGTGAGTCTTCAATGTAGAAATACCGACCCAATTAAACAATTACCAACAATTCCGACCCACACGTTCAACAAAAACTGATGTTGAAAACAGTTTTCAACTACTTCATGAGGATTTTCTTCGGCCCAAAAATGATTGCTGTGAAAATTTCTGATTGCATTTCTTGAAAATTTTGCTTCATCGGTAAAAAGAATCAGAGACAACTATTGGGTATTTTGAACCAAAGTGTGTAAAAGCCATTGACAAAATGCAATACCTTAGGCAAAATCAGCAGGAAGAAGTGCCTGATCGCGTTGTATGTAGTATGGGTACAACAAATTGTTTTAAAGAATGTTCCATACCGTCATATGACTAACATTTAGAGCATTTGCAATTTTTGTAGTAGAAGTACCTGGTTCTTATACTGTCATAGGTCTCCCTGATACTCCTTGTTGTTTAAATGTTCCTGTCTCATGAGGACCTCGATGAATTCTTTGGAAGATTTTTCTTCCAGGAACATTACGGTTAGAAAATCATTCAATCGCCTAGCCTCTTACGCATTTCCATTAGATCTGACTTTGTGGGCATTAGCCTGCTGTGAATACAAAAAATATCCGGTTTTCGCAATCGAAATAATTGATAACTTTAAAAAAATCATTTTCTTTTCTTAAAAAATATTTATCGCCCTGTATCTTCGAAACAAGGCGGTTTTTCGGAAATCACCAAGGGAAGGAATAATCTTGGAGAGGCCCAAGGTTCGTCCCTTGCTTTTTTGGCCAATGTTTAATATACACCCTGTATAAGTGACCTTTCGTATCTTACTTTTCTTCTTTCTTCCAAAATTAATTGTCCAAACATTGTCTGGTCTTATTATAATAATTTATTATCTATCGAATGCTTTCGTCATATCTGGACGCTTGTCATCCCTCTCTCCCTCTCTTCTTAATCTATTTACAAGCCTATATTTTTTTTAACCTGTAATTTTTAATGCATCATAGGGCGGTGTTGCGTTTCTTAGCCCGATTTTTGCTTCTACGTTTGATAGACTACATCAACGCGATGCTCTGACTTGTTTCCCCTTCCTCACATCTTTCTAAGCAGTGCTTTTTATCAGCGGTTTAGTATCATCTTTTGGAATATCCGGTACAGATCGAGAGCGCCATGGAACATCTGGAGCGTCTAGAAGCATTTAGGCGCCGGTATATTTATTAGAGGACGTTCCAGCGAAAACCAGTCTAGTCGTATCAGTGAAGTCAGTCGTATCATCGAAGATCAGTGGGTCGAGTCGGACAGTCGCTTTTATCTATCCGGAGTGCCGCGTGATGTGTAAATAAATAATACGAGTAAAGTAGTAAATTGTAAACAGTGTAATATTAGAAGTATAAATAATTTGTACATAGTGTTCAAATAAATAAATTAATAAATAAATAGATAAATGGAACCCAGAAACGCTACAATATGTAATTGAATATTCTTTCTTTGGAGTTTGTGGACATCTTTCTTGCGCCCCATACTTTTTTAACGAGCTGAAAGTTTGTTGCGCTATTATTATTCTGTTAATTTAATTAAATTAACCTACCTGTGACTCCCGCCACTTTTTGAACATGAAAATGAAGTGTACAACGAAAGATGTGACAAGAAAAGAAAAAGCCTCGAGAGCCTCAAGATGAAGCGGTGGCGGGAAAGTTCTTCAGCAATCTGAAATACGCTACAATCATAAACTGACGAATGACGTTAAGCTTATTATTGACAAAATACTTTACCGACAGAAAACTTGTTATATGATTCCATGTACATAATTATATATTTCTATATTGTAGGAAAAAAATATACAAAGTTCCAAGTTAAGTAGCAGCAGCCCTGATGTCACGGCACTATGGGGCAGATTACATACAGTGTGGAAATTAAGTAAGGAATAAATTCAGTATAACTCCGTTAGTATTTTCGCTAGAAACAAAATTTAAAAAGGATGTCGTAGGGCTAATTATAGCGCATCCGACGAACGTATACAATTTTTTTTACAGTTATGACGTCATTAATATTTTTTTTAATGGCAACCTATGTTTTTGATTTTACATTCGCATAGTTTTTTATTCTCATTTTAACGTTATCAAGAACTCAGTAGGTTACATCCGGGAAAAACCAATAAAAACGACACTAAATTTCAAATTAGTAAAATTTCAAAAAATTAACAGAGCTGTCTAATTTTATTAGAATTTAAGGAAAAAACCATATAAATCCAAACAAAACAAAGGTCTCAAAAGCAATCGATAAGAAAAAAATAAGAAAACAACCCTAAATTTCAAAGTAGGGCTAACAAATTTACAAAATTAACAAAAAGATTATTGATGTGAGAGTTATAAATTAAAGATATTACACCAAATGTGCAAACTGATGACCCTGCATCATCTGACAAAATCTAAGACGATCATAAAAAGCAGCCAATACGTTTTGAATGGTTTGGGGAGTCATTAAACTGCACTCATGTCGAATTCTTCCTTCAAGATCATCCAAATTGTTAGGTCGGTTTTGATACACCTTGCTTTTTAAGTGCCCCCATAGAAAAAAATCTAATGGGGTTCGATTTGGGGACCTAGCATATTGGACCTCTTCTTCTATCTTCTTGGCAACACTTCGTCCAAATAACGCCGCACCTGACTTAGTGTGGGAGCACCATCCTGTTGCAACCAGATATTATTATTTAGAAGTTGATTTATTATTTAATAGAGAAAAACAGTTCAGACACAATTATTTTGTAACAATTCAGAACTTGTCAACATTGTATTGGTATCTCTATGGTTTTTTCTTAAATTCCGATAACATTAGACAGTTCTGTTAATTTTTTGAAATTTTACAAATTTGAACTTTTGCGCCGTTTTAATTGATTTTTTCCTTATCTAACCTATTACGTGTTTGAGAACGTTGAAAACAGAATAAAAACTCTATTCAAAGGTAAAATAAAAAACATAAGTTGACATAAAAAAAAATGATGACGTCATAACTGTCAAAAAAAACTAATGACAAAAAATTAGTATACGTTCCTCGGATGCGCTATAATTAGCCCTATCACATGCTTTTTAAGTTCTATTTCTAGTGCAGAGTTATTGGATTTATTCCTTACTTAATTTCCACACTGTATATCCAGATTCTCCTTTCATATAATAATTTTAGGAACGAACAAAGGTGAGAAAAGGGTCTAAGCTGATAATGGAGATATGTAGCATTGGACCAAACGGTCTATCCGATTTGAGAATTTCTGGTGCAAGTTTTGTCTATAAATAAATAATGCTGCATAATACAATATAATGCTGAAAAAATAACCCAGCTACATCAATCCACTGCGAAGTTTTGTGAGAATGAAGTTGACAATTCTTCCAAATTATCTAATTGCGTTATTATCTCATGCCTCATCACGGAATACGGCCAATACAACAACCAAACAATGATACAATTAGTAAAAATGCAAATGCAGCGGTATAATTTCGGCTGTGTACCTAACTAAATCAGAAATCCGGCGGCGCGGCGTTGTCAACCGGGGATTGGTCTCTGACCTACGATGTCTTACTATACGGGGTGAAATTGAAATATATGTAAAAAATTTAACTGGTGCATCATAAGGTCCAGTACAACATAACTGAAAATTTGAGTCAAAACTTTGAATGGGGAATAAACATTTTAAACCAGCCTAGTTTCGGTGTTCATGAAGTCGACATGACAAAAAAAGGTATACGGTCGAGTCCGAGCGATAAAGTTTAAATGGGCACTTGACAGTGAAGTTGATTTGATTTATCTGCCTCAATAAGATTATCTCAACATGACGGCCCTTATTTTGTATTTTGTTTCAAAAATCACCCACGACACGGCACATCAGACGTTGATACAAAACTGTTGTTTTGCACACGTTCACATAAAACATGCTTCGTCCGTCAACAACACAATGTTTAAAAAGAACCTGCACCTTATTTTGTACAATTGATGATACGTATTCGGTTTCGAGACTCTTTCAGAACTGAGGTCATTTAACTGAAGTGGATCAAAAAAAGAATGACAGTTTTTGTCTATTATTTATGAACAAAAGATGTCGCAAAAAATTCCTTGTTTATTGCACTGGGTGCAGTGGCATGCTCCAATTTTACAAACCAAAGAATTTTATCTCGATACAGGGGCGTAGTAGACAACCCAAACCAAGGGGGTTGCACTCTACTCATCCCAAGGTGTTACCAGATTTTTTTCACATACATGTCGATTTCACCCTGTATATACTAGATATGTTAGGATCAAACACCGATTTCATCGTTTAGACCCGCAGCAAACTGCCATTATTGTCCGAAATATCGCTTCCCGGCCGTTTAATGTAGATCAGAACGTGTTCTTAACCTTTTACAATTGCCAGAAAGCGAACTTATTAAATAATTCGTCTCATTGCCAGAACGCGTCGAGCACACAAACAAAACCTACAACGGCCGATTTCATACGCGCGACTAACGATCCATGGTAAAAATAAATTCCGCAGTTAAACGTAAATATGAAATACTGTCCACATTTCGAGTTTCACGTACATGTTAATTATGACCTTCTTGGAGTATTTTTCTTTAAGGGATCAAGCGCGTAGCGTGGGACACCAATTTCAATGATCCATGGAAAAACATACAGGGCAGTTTGAGTGACCGTGTCTAGCCCATGAACCTTAATCCAAGGGCATCAGATTGAGTGACCGTTCAGGCGCTAGACGCTTCTGTAGGACGATGGTAGAAAGGCCCAAGGGGTCCCCATTATTTTAGTTACGATAAGCCATGTAACATTTGTATCAGAAAATAATGATATTAACTCGATTCCTACCATCGTCCTACCCCTGTCCCAAGGGGACCCTCAGTTGCAAGTGTTTTAAGGGGATTCCCGTATTCGGAGGACTATTTAATTTACGCAAATTAAATAATCTATTAATCGAGCCATTCATGATTGGGTTAATGTAACTCAACAATAATTAATAAGTGGCAGAAAGCGTCCCACAGAAATTTATCTCAATAATTTTGTTAAAATTGTTAAAAACTGTTTTAAATTACGATGGAAAGTAAGTTGAGGAAATTTGGCAAGAAAGATGATGGGGAAATTGATGCAGAGATCACAAAAAAATTAACCCAAAAACACAAAAAGATCTCATGACTCAACCCGAGCTAACCAACCAACAACAAATGGCTAAATATTCCGCAACCAAAACTGCATGGCTGCAACCCAAACGCAACGTCTGACGTCACTTTTGGGTTGAGATGTTGGCTTCACCCATCGCTATGCATTGTAGTCCTTTCACCGTATCTACAAGTAAGACATCGTTGTTTCTGACGGTGCAGCTCCAAGATGAGAAAGCTTAGAACATTGTCGCGGCTTTTGAGAATGACCTGGCGGCGGATAAGCAACTGCGGTCGGGGGCGGTCGGAGTACGAGGTGGAAAATAGACTGTACCGACGAACTACTTCAGGCGATCGACTATGTACCAGCGATGGCAACTTTTAATCTCTGATGAGGCGGTGCCATGACGATATAGGACACCAGGGTATGAGCGGTGTCTGGAGTTGGTCCAAAAGGGTCACTGGTTTCCTAGGCTGAGGAACGTAAGGGCGTGTCTTCAGTGTGCTCTTGCGGAGGGGCAGCATGGAATGGGCGAGGGTAAATTGCACCCGATCAAAAGTGGCGAATCACTTGGGATCATTTGTGAGGAGTAGCCGAGGGAAGCAGTTACTTGCTGGTGATCATAGATGCGTCCATGAAATTCCTGATAGCTGGGCCATCGCGTACCCTGACGGCGAGAGAAACGGTGGATCATCTGCGCGACGTTTTCAGCCTGTTCAGCCGTCCCCGGCGACTCATTAGTGACCAGGGGAAGGCTTTCAAAAACGGTCAATTCGAGGCGTTTGCTACTTCACAGGGCAATACGGCAATAGGCCACGTGTTGAATGCGAGAGCTACTCCAAGGGCGAATGGACAGGTGGAGCGGGCGAATCGCTGAGACACATAGATTCGACGGTCCTTACAGGGTGATACCAGTACTCGACGGCGATAGATATCGGATCACAGCGATAAAGGGTGTACGAGGTTATAAAAACATTAGGCTCCAGGTAGCGGTAGATTCCTTACGGCGTGCCCTCTTCGAAAGTGCTGCCGACGGTCTGACGAAGGAGTTGCGGAGTGAGTATGACGATTGTTAATGGGGACATTAACTGTTTCAGGACAGCCGTGTGATTGCGTTCGAGGGAGAATCAGTCGTTGACGGAAGAGGAGAGCAGGGGTACGCCAATCAGAGGACGGCGTGTAGCAGTACCGTAGCGTGAATGGAGTCTAGGTGCTTTTATTGTAATATTGAGAAGGCGGAAAATTGTTGATTTGAGGGCGGCGTGTTATTATTTTCACCGAGTCAAAAAAGTGGTGATAACAGTCCTTTTATTAGTACTTTTAATAGTTATGATTAAAAGGTTAAATAAGAAGCATAATTAAGGGAACACTATTTATTTACTGAAATAAATGGACAAACAAACGGTTGAATAAAGTATGCCAATTCATGAAATTCTTTTTTCTGAAAAAAGATAAATACATAGAACTATCAAAGTATTTACACCTGCCATATAAAAAGAAGAGTTCACATGACTAATAATCACCATCTACATTGAACAACAAATTTAAAAATTTATTGTTTATGCAACGCGCTGATTTTGTTGATTCGTTTGAACGTTTTAAAATGGGAAGTAAGGCAAGCCCAATGAAATTGGAGAAATCAATACACCAATAAGAATAACTGTGTACTCATTTACTATACTGGAGAAAACATGAAAAAGTCCTGAGCTATCATTCCTGAGTGAAAACATTTGTCGGATATAATGTTGTCGATTGCGTTGTAGATGTTGATTGATCAAAGCAAACGTTTTCTGTTACAAATAACATTCACAAAAGAATGGCACACTTACACAAATACTTTTTTGACTATTTACTACATAAGATTCTGTTGTACAAATAGTATTCACCAGAAAATTTTAACTTATATCAAAACCCAAAGAAAAGTAAAACATGAACAACAAATTAAATTTTATAGAAATATATTAATTACTGAGGTAGTTTACTTCTTAGATCGGATAATGTACAATACTAAACGGTAATCGTGTTGTTTCATTTTGTAAACTGATGCTGCAATGTAAAACGCGTTTCGTTTTTGTACTGCACGTAAGAATTTAGGCTGGAAGTCGTGCGTACCATTATCCGTGTCTAAGTTATACCTAATCTAGATATACCGGCTGGTTTGCACAGTCAGTCTCCGTCCAGCATTGTGTTGTTGTAACATATATTTACTATTAATAATAAGTGGTTGTAGAATAATAATAATCATACACTCAAGTAAAAACGACAAACTATGAAATTCATCAGGTGAAGAATTATACATGTTGTAACTATATACTAAAGGATGACTTTGATTTCACGTAAACCTTGCTAACATCTGCATACTATTGTGGATGCAACTTTATCCAAGTCGAAAAAACGGTTTGCTTGAAATCAGTTTCTCATTTTAACTATTAACTTAAAGGAAATAATTATAAAATGCATTCAAACTATAACTATTTTATATAACTTTTTAGTAATAGATCCCGGCACTGAACGACTCTAGTGTATGAATTTTGACAAATTTGTTGATTTACACCAATATTAGCATAGAACTGTCAACAAGAGACTGCCTCTAAATGAAGAAATTCTAAAACACATAATATAACTCCACACACAATACCACTTTACCACAATTTGAACAGCAAGTATAGTGAGGACAATCTATTATCGATCATAACGGCGACGAGTCGTCCAGCAACGCGAGATTTTGGTTAGGCACTATTTATACCATAACATAGTGTTTTCTTGCGTTTTCATTGTTTTTAATATTATCAATTGATTTACCGATTGATCAGTTGCTAACAACAAACGTAAGCATTACATGGAATCGACTGATGGGTCGGTTTTTAGTCTAGTTGTGTTGAAGCTTAAGACATGTGGCACGTACTTCTTTTTTTTTTCAATAAAAAACCTGTTTACAGGTGTCTCTTTATCTAGCGGGTCGGATTTGGTTGAGTTGAAAGAGACTTGTATCATATACAGACTGGTCGAGTTAAGTGACGCAGTCTGTATATTGCCAAAATTCTAAATTCTGCTCATGATGGTCAGATGGATGGATTTTTATTTTAAACTTCTTTCATTGAACAATCGATCTATGACTTGTGTCGTTTTTCCTTTTTTGTTTTTAGGGGGGGAAGGGATTATGATAGTCCGAATGGTTGTAATAAATTTTGCAACAGAGTAGGAAATCAATCATATGAAATGCGTTAGATTTTTTATGTTTTTGATGCTTATGTGAAATAATGGACCAACTGGATGGTAGTATCAGTTTAACGTCAATTTTGAACTAGACTTTGTACTTTTGAACAGATCGTTTGTACGATTGTATGATTGCGTCCGAAAGATTTGAACGAAACGTTGTTTGTTGTGTGTGAAACAGTTCCCGAATGTAATGGGCTAAGTGCTGAACCGATGACTGCCAGTTGACACAATAATACATTAAATCTCGAACAGTCTAACTCTTTTTCGATTAATAAATAAATACAGCTTTCTGGTAACATCCTCGCACTTTGGCACACTTATAATCTGTACAAATAATTTAAATTCTTTAGTTTTCTTTTTATACATAATAAATATATATTCATATAATAATATATCCATTTTTCCACAATTTTTAAAATAGCGATCCCGCTATATTCATATTTTTTAAAAAATCTAACAAAAAAATATCCTCCCCAACAAACAATTTTTATCAAAAATATTTTTTACAAGTCCGGACTATTCCGGGGGCTCTTAGGCCCTATTCTATACCTCCCGAGTTTGTACTATCAGGGGCGCGGTCGGCCTTGACGCAAGGCAACGGCCGCAACAGCTGTCCTATCTGGTATTTATAATAATTCAGCAACAATCACGTACAGGGCGTTCCGTCACACACCCCTCACTCCCAACAAAATAATAATCGCAGAGGAATGTGCCGGAATTCCACATTTATATTCAAATATTATTTTAACAAATCTCCTAACAATAATTACAATAGAGTTAAAAATGTCTTTCACATGCACACTTTGATTAACAGTTCTCTTTTTCAAATAGTAAATAATTAAAAGATCGTTGCACGCGGCGAGACGCTGTTCCATTTTTTTCTTGCGCTCCTTGTGAAATACAAAGTGTCTCGGAACGGCCTCGCTTCATCAAAAACATATTTATAACGGACACGCACAACAATTTCGCATTATCAAAATTTTCTTATTAAAGCTCTTATTTTCACATTCACACTTTTTTTAACATAACAACAGCCACGTTAACAGCGTGAGCGGAGGATGCAAGAAATGCACCTGTCTTTGTAATATTCGTATTTTGCATCCTCCGCCACGGATACTCTGCAGAGGAACTTTCGCCTTTAGTTTTGATGTAGTGCTAGTTGTAAAGTGGAACTCTTCAGATGGATAACGGTGACTGCTCTTTGTTTCGTCATGACTAAAATTTCCACGTATTTTACTTTTGGGTGTCTATTTATGTTTTATCGTCTTTTCGAAAGCTTTGTTTTCTCTTTTGTGTGTTTCGAAAGATGTAACAGTTCAGGTTCGGGCGAGCGGTCAAAATCCAGTGAAGTATAACGCATGAACAATAAAGAATGCCTTAATAACGCCGTTCATGTCAACACTTACAATCATCTTTGGTTGTCCTTGCATCAGGTAGTTGTAGTGTATACATATATGTTATAATAATAATAACAATTAGAAAAAAAAACACTGTTGTTATTCTGTGAAGAGGTTATAGTGGTTGGTTGCGGTTCACGTAACGGAAATTTCCTATGGCTATAAAAATCTAACTTTATTTTGATTAGCTGAGGTAGATTGTAATGTTGGGCACACTGTTTACCATACCATATTCCAGTTTCTTCTCCAAACTTTCCACCAACTTCTCATAGAAAAATTATACCAATAAACTCGATTCAAGAAAAACATGAAAAGCAGTTTTCTTCGATAAATAAACTCCATTATATCGTCTGTTTCTTAATCTTCATCAAACAAAACAAAATGGACGTATCGGCAATAAAGCACTGTTATAAAAATGCACTTGTTTGAGGTATTTTGCGGTTCACACTGCTATAATTACGAGACGATATCATCATTTGCTTTTTTCCTTTCAGTTGCAACACACGGATCCACGCACAGTTTAAATCCGAATGATCGTGAGAGAAAAAATCCAAAAGAAAAATTAAAAATGTAACAACCGAAATGGTGTGTTCGGCGATGGCGACAGCGACACTCACACATGATTAAGATTGGAAGGATGATATTGCATTAGTGGAAGGCCTCGAGATGTTAATGTACAATAGGGTATGCGTAAACCCATGCACAGGGCAGTGAACGTTGCTAGCTGGCGTTACTGTTGTTGTTGTTGTTGTTGTTGCTGTTGTTGTTGCGGTTGCTGCTGCTGCTGCTGCTGTTGTTGCGGTTCCAACGCTGCAGCAGCTTCTGATTGGCTGGGGTCTTTGGGCTGGCGCGGTTGGCGCTGTCTTCCCTGAAGAGGCACTACTGACTGCAATACCATGGCACGAATGCGACGCTGCGCCGACTGAAAATATAATTTACACAACCATTAGAATAACTGCACTACAGTATTTAATTTTGGTTGGTTTCCAGCGGAGGTAAGATACTGTAATCTTTACTGGGTAAACCAAAAAAAATGACCTTCAGTCTGTTCTATGCTCTTAAGCCAACCAGTGTGAAACCACAAAAAAGTGGCCGGCTGTAGAGAGTAGCAGAAACTAGTTGGAAACGTTGCATCAGACTCACACATATGACAGTTTGCAGTTAGTTTCGACAGCAGGAAAAATTAATTGATATCGCCTTTGTACCTCAACAGATTATTTATTTTTAAACCACATGGCAAATATGGAGAGTTCGATCATAAAATTCACCTGCACCGTCTATTATGATTAGGTAGTTATTTATATATCAGTGCACGCCGGCAAAAAGTGGATGTAAAAAAGCGCCACAAACGAAGAGTGCTGGGCATTATTCTCGATAAGCAGGTTTTTTATTTTGCACTTGTTTATTTTCCCTATATCTGTGGCGCTTTCTTTAAAGTGGTCGACTGTTCCGATAGCATAATCACAGTTTTGTGGTTGAAAAATGCCTCGTGTGAGTTAGACCTTAGTTGGCTACGACTGTGTGTGTAAGTTTAAGATTATTTGTTGTGAGTTAAGTTTCTGTAATACATATTTGTTTGAGCACAGGTTCGACATGATTACGAAACATTTCATGATGCATGATATTGTAACACGTTACCTACAAGGATCTGCACCCTGTTGCCATCAGTGAATACTTTTAAGAGTATTATGTCTCAAGTATAAGCTGTGCCTTTGAACAAAAAAGTAAAATAATTTTCTAATTTTAACTATTGTGTACCGCATAAGAGAGGCGAGGGGCAGCACTGTGTAAATGAGATTCAAGCAACACAGTTCGCCGCCGCCGAACGAGACGAAAATAAAAAAAATGACTTACTTTTAATTAAAAACAAATTTCCAATCTAACATTATATTTAATTGGCATTATTACACTTTAACTGTCTTTATAAACGATTGGTAATCCAGTAGGCTTTGAACGTCAAAATTCGCCATTTAACTACATGCAAATTTTGTTTTCCACGGGCAATATGATGTAACAATTATTTATGAAGACCCATTATAATTATCGTTGTCCGCGCCGATGAAATTGACAGTAATACAAAGTCGTGCCAATAGAGGTAAAATGGCCACCGGAGGGACTTAATGGAAACTGTAATAAGGAGGCATGAAACTCGAATAACTGTCAACCGTTGTCAAAATAACGTAAATAAAATAAGAACTTCAATCAAATTATCGGCTCTTTGATAAAATTTACTAAAACCAGTGTTCTATATTCCTTCTGGGTGCTCTTTTCCTTTTAGACTGCCGTCCATCAGATGACAGCAAAAATAAATAAATAAAACTAGCGACCAAAAATGTGTAACAAAAATGGGGTAAGTTTTGCATTATTATTTTAAATAATATCTGGTTTTCAAAAAATAAGTCGCACTTTCAATTTTGAGATTGGAATTAATTTGTTCCACGCCCTCTTAATTTTTCATTCTGTAACACTATTAGTTTCCTGTAATGCGTGAGGTGGTGACATCTACCGATTTTTTGGCTGTTTTCCAAACGCAAGGTTTTGAGCGATTGGCACGACTTGAAATTACTGTCATTACTTACGGGCTCGGGCAAAGATAATTATATTAAAGCCACCGTAAATGGGACACAACAAATTAAATAACGATGACATCAGGAAAAAATATACACAAAGTATAATGTGTGAAGTAGAACAAACCAAAATGTGGTTTTTATTTATTTCACGAATGTTTCGATTATTCAAGGTGTTTCAGAAATAAGTGCAATAAATTTAATCAATAATAGAACTCATCATTGTCAACAATTTTTTTAAATATACTTTACCTTAAGCCCGTAGTTATCGAGTCAAAATTAGTGGAAGTTTTGACTTTAATTTAGTTACCCGCCACTGAACGGCTGGGCAGATGATAATAAACTATAATGATTTTCGTCTGCCCATACGTATTTAAGTTGAAAATACCTTCTCTGGTGAAATCCGGCTGCCTCGTCAGTTGATAAAAGAAGAGATATACAATTCACAAAACTGGCACTAACACAATGCACTGTTATTCGCTGTTAGAAAAAAACGGCATTTTTTAACTCTAAAAACGAAAGTGTAATAACCACCCTCGCTCTCGACAAACTGAGGTAACTGCATGGGACTTTAGAATGTTGATAAACGCACGTCGACTAAAACAATTGATTCTCAGAAGCTCAAGTTAAAATAAATACATATCTATATTTATTAAATAGCAAATGCTGCTCGTGAATTTGTTGGGGGCAAAATGCAAAAAAAATGAGTCGTATCTAGAAAAGTTGTGGCTTTTGATGCGTTCTACCACTGGTTTGAAATTATTGCACTTATTTCTGAAACATCCTGTATATATGTTACCGTAAAAGCTCGAAATTTGGTAAATCCTTGACCAGTAAATTCTAGGATTTACCAATGGGGTCGTCCCTCTCAACTGAATTTGACGAATTCAACTAAAGCATCTCGTAGACTATATAACATGAAGCCCTAAAACGTGTTCTGTTGTTTAATAAAGTTGTTTTGTGAGATAACAGAGCGTATCAAAAATCGTAATTTCGGGTAGGATTTTCAAACGCTGTTAATTTACCGCCTCTTGTGACGTCATTTCGGGGGAACGACTCATTGATTCATGCGTCTCTCATTAGTTCGCACGTCTAGTAAGTTTGAATTCTGTCTGGTGAATTTTGTCCCGTGTTGACGTCACAGAAAGGCGCGCGTTTCAAATAAGACCAATGTTTCGAATTTTTTAACCTAGAAAACGCGTGATTTCAAATAAACAAAAAAATAGGGGTATCATACTTTTCCGTTTGGTTTATGGAAAATTGTGGGACGACCCCATTACATTTGGTAATTGGCAAATATCAGACTTTTTATCTGTGCATGTGTTAGACTGCATTAATTACCTCTGCCTGTGATGCCATTCAATACAATTTAACGATATAATCGCTGATGAAAAACGATTCTATGATAAAATGAACTGTACTGTCTGACAAAAATGCTGACAACAATTTTTATATTACACATGATAAATCTAGTATCCATTGTTAAGTGTAAGTTACAGAAGACTAAAACGATTTGATATTTTGACCATTGGTGGTGAGAAAAAGCTTATCGCACCGCTTTTGACACTTTCTGGGGCTGCCAACAACTCCAATCAGATAATTATGTTCGGAACTTTTTTGATGTATGAAATATTTAGGTGTGAGGAATAGCCAACAGGGATGAAAGAGGTGCAGAAATTGAAATTGAAGAAACCACTTAAGAATGATAAAAAGAAAAAATCTGAGAATGATTCTGGGAACAATGAAATGAAATAATTCCAAAGAACAGCTAATTTGATCTAGCGAATATTTTTGGAGCCGCAATTCCTATAAAGGCGTAATATCATATTAGATAATAGATGCATTCCATATTATAGTAAAAATGTGTCATCTTTGTTAATTTAAACTTAAGTGTAGTAGTACTGTGGGCCGAAAAGTGTTCTAGGCTTTTTTTTTATATTTTCAACTCAGTACAAACCCAAACATCTCAAAAATTAAAATTAATTATATATTCAAGTCAAACTCCACAAACTTTAATAAACGTAAATTACAATTGGAACATGTTTCGGGAGAAAACTACTCCCATCTTCAGCCCTAATTTTACAAGACGTTAATGATACAATTGATGAATTACAGAGGGGTTCTTACCTTAAAAAAACATTCTTGGATACAACATGTACCTAACACTACAGTAAAGGAACTTCAAGGAACAAATAAAAACTCACGACAACCGTAAAAGAAAACTTGCCTACTTTGGACATATTATGAGGAATGAAAAATATCGACTCCTTCAACTCATAATGAAACTAGAAGGTACACGAGCGTCAGGAAACCTCAGACAATGGACGGGAAAAACATCTATCGAATTATTCCGGCTAGCAGTCGATAGAATGAGATGGGTCATTATGAATTTAACATCTGCTCAATTTGCGGATTTTGTGATTAAAAACCTATGTATGTACATTGTCCTTTAAACTTTCATTGACTGTTCATTTCCCTGAAGATAAAATTGAAATCAATTGCATAAATGTTTTAATAATGATACAATAACACTTGAACCTCATTTTCAGCGACCTAGATCATGCGCCAAAATACATTTCGAGTGTTTCAATATTAGTAAAAATAACAATATTTTCTTGAGGCCGTCGACTTTAAATGAGAGGTTCAAGGGATAAAAAAAAAATACTCCTATATATGAGCACATACCTGAACACTGAAGAATGGTCCAATGATATGCACCGTTGTTTCATCCTCTTGCGGAGAAGCACCTTGTTCTGGCAATTTGATGACACTTCCTGTTACGCGCTGCAATTCGCGAACGTTTTGACCTCCTTTGCCAATGATCCGTCCAACTTGCGAACTAGGAACCATTATTTCCACTGTTAACCTTACGTCATCCGAGCCGGCTACGAATCCTTCTTCCCGCATTTTCTCGAAAATTAAATACTGCGCCTGCAAAAAGGACAATGTTGTATTAAGGCCAGTAAATGAGACATTTGACAAATCTCTTCATTGAATATGTCGACCGTTTTGAATTCCCAGTTTAAAGCTTTTGATTTCACGCGTTAGATTTTACAAATAAATCTCCACGAAATGAAGCTGCTCTCTACCAGTTGAAGGTAAATTAAATTCAAACGTATAACACTTCTTTCATTAGTTTCAGTTCACTTTCCAACAGTGTTTTTATTAGCACCATCTATGACTACAGAAAGCACAAATCACTCTTATTCAAGCTGGACGGCTGTGCTTTTGCAGCTAGAATCAAATTTATTTTTACGGGTATTTGTAAATTCATTTATTTAGGGTAAATGAGCAAATCCTTGAATTTTGAGTATTATTATATGACAACTGCCTATTGACAGTCATAAATCATAAAAATATCGATAAAGGTTGCTCATTTTTTGCTAAAGTACAATACATCAGCATATTGGCAGTGGAATATAAGACTCACAATGATTACTTTTTCATTGAAGAGCTATTTTTAAATCCTATAAATTAATACATCATACGTTTCTAACTTTTGCAATCAATAATATGCTTTGCTAACTTTTGCAATCTATGTAAAATGGTCCAGAAAATACAATTCCTCAGAAAAAAAAAATCGAATTTTACATGTTTGGAAGTTGCTTTAAATCGATTTGATTATATAACTGACGTAAACATGGCAACAGGAAAAACAAATATTCTACCATAAAGAAGAAGAAAACAACGGTGGACAACTTGCGAATCAATAAACTTTAAGGTTTGCAAACAAAACGAGACAATCTAATAATATCATGTAATCTGATTTCAGGAATTGAATTTCAAAATCCCGTTTTTTGCAACCAACTCTACTTCTTCAGAGCCAAAATAACATTTTACTATAAACTTATTATTACTTAAAACTTTCTTTTCCTACATAAGTAACTTTAAAAATCATATCATATTATAAGCATACATTTTAGTATTGGTAACTTGTTCGCGTAGATGGACCTATTGGTACCTCAATGACAAGTTAGTGTAAATGCGGCTTTAGTTTAAAATATGTGTTAGTTTAGTCTCAAATCTGACATTATCAAATCATTTTTAACTGTTACTTTTTCTTCCACGATCTTCACTTATTTTACTAAAAAAATTCCACGCTTTGGAAGAATGAATGAATTAGGATAATTATAATAAATAAAACCGCTAATATATAATGATAATAAAATATAACATGATGATAATACCTTCCACTGTGCTTCAGGAGAGCCGACAATGGTCACTCTCCTTTCGTTTTGCGTTTCCTGTGGTTTTGTTTCGTCGATGGGCGCAATCTTGACGGAAGCTCCTGAGAACCTTATAATATTCCTAATGTGGGATCCTTTCGTTCCGATGATGGCTCCGACGGCGTTGTTAGGGATATAGAGATAAGTCGTCTCCTGACTGTCCCCGCCTCCTTGCGCCGCACCTGCAGGATACATTCCAGGATACGGTGCTTGACCTGTATACAGACCTCTTGAGCCATAACCGATTCCTATGTGCCACAAAGAAAAAACAGTCAAATAACATAATCGTTATTCGTCTACTTTTCTTTTGTCGTTTTAGGGTCTAGCGAGCATTCAAAGGTTTCCTATTACTTCGTACTAAATTGGAGAAACGTTCGACTCCGACACATGAGCGGGGTAAAATGAGTTTGAGATTTTTATGTATAATATTCTTTTAAACTTCTTGAAAAAAGCTTTGTTAATTCGGTTACATCCAGTAGGCTTTGCACGTCAAAAGTCTCCATCTAACTACATATCAATTTTGTTATTTAGGGGCAACATGATACTCATGTATACGAATCATTTTGAAGATCCGATTCATCAAGGCAGCTCTATTGTTGACATTTTAATGAATTAATAATGATTAAAAATTATAAACAATGCGAAGCAAAAACTGCCATGATATTTAACATATAAACATTGTAACTTCAAGCACGACTAAATCTCAACTCTGCATTCAGGTTTCATACATTTATCATAAATTTTCGTGGATGACTAGATAATATATATTTATTCGATCGCACGGTATTATCAGAATAGAACATCGTATTAAAAAATAAAACCACAAAAACACATGAAAAGAATTATATAATAGTACTGGGCGATAGCAATTATCTTTTCTAGTGTAATTGCCGATCAGAAATAATTAAAAAAATAGTTTTTCGGTATAAAATTGTATGATGTATTTATTCAATTCTATTGTGTAAAAGCTCCACCTTTAAAAGATGAATTTATTGTTATTAAAAAAATAGTAACGAAAAAAAGCAAAAAAAAAAACTAATTAAAACATTGGACAAACAAGTTATGACAGGTCACAAAAAGTATAAAATGAAAAAATTAAAAACCAGAGGAAAAAATGAAAACGCCTTCGGAGGGATCAATAAATGGTAGGTACATGGAATGTTAAGGGTACACACTTGGGACAAATTGAAAAAAAGGAAAAACTGACAATGAACACAACAACAAAGAAATGCAATAAAACTACACATGAATTGAATGAAAAAAATTGGTTCAAAGCGAATGTCAAAGGCACAAAATTAAGAGGAGAAATGCTAACAAAAAATACTACAGAAATAAAAATCAAATTGAAAAAAAAAAGATTATAAGCGTTGAATAGAAGATAGTAGCAAGATGAATAGAGTACTTCGATAAATAGCGCAAATACGACAAATTCGACAGACACAAACTAGAAATAAAAATAAAAAAAAAACAACTAGATGGAACAGAAGTACAAGAGATTAAAATATTAGAAGAGCAAATTTATTCAAAATAATAAAAGAACAGATACCACAAGATTGGATAGCAGGACACAGGTGATACGTGGTGAGGTCTTGGAGCTACCCCACCCCTTCCTATCCAATATAACTTGTATTTTTTTGGCTGAAAAAGCCTTAAATATATTTTCAGTTAAAATAGAGGTAATAGTATATTTCTATACAAGTGCGCTGTCAGGGGCGACGGCGAGTGTTGCAATAAGCCCAATAAAGTGACAGTGCACGAGTTTTTTGTATTCGTTCACGCAAAATGAGAGAAAACACGAATTAACATCAAATTTTTAGGTTAGTTTTGACAGTTATTATAGTACGTTCTGCTATATGTATTTCACAAAACGAATACAAAAATAGTATAATATAATAATATAACGGTATTAGGCCGATATATGGACTACATATAACAGGCCGTGTTTGTTTGCCGAGACCCGAGGCTTAAGTCGAGGCAAATAAATATCCGAGCCAGTTACATGCTATATCGGCCGTGTGTTGTTTAATATTTTTCGTGGTACCTAAAAAAACTGATTATATTATTTAAAAAAATATATAAAAAAATTAATCAAGAAACTAATCAGACGAGCTTAATTTCTTACCCTAGTAACGCCAAACTTTACAAACATCCTCCTCGACTGATTTTAGTCTAGTCTAGGCCGATATGGATAACATAACAATACCGAAAACAGTACGGATATAATCAAATATCAGACAGGTATCATAAAAAAATTATTGTTAGACTAGCTATGCCCGTGACATCGTTAGCACTTTTTATTTTGCCTTAAAAAACGATACATGTAATTAGTAAATATGTATATTTTTAGTTTTGCCGTAATAATAAAACAATAAAATTATAAAAAATACGGTATAATTTATGTATCTGTTTCATTTTTCGTATCTGAGTATAGAAATAATTTATATTTATTTTTCGTATACAAATATTTTTTTACATTTTTGTTTTAGTTTTAACTTTTTTATGGTAATTCTGAACCCTGAAGATTCAGAAATGGGCAACATATTAAACATTTCACCAACTATTTTTTTTAAGGATTTAGATTTCGTGTTTTATTAAAAGATTGTTTTGAATTGACGTTTTGAGTTTAATTTTAGACCCGCTGTGATTCTTTATTTAAAAAATAAATAGTTTACGCAAAGTGATTTGTAAAATGTTTAATATGTTGCCTATATCTGAATCTTCAGGTGTGAACCGATAAAATGGGCATCCTGTATAAATTAATGAAACATACACCAAAATTAAAGTTTAAAATTCGAGACAAGCTTTTAGACAAATAAAGATACAAAAATTCTAAAAACGGTCATTTATGATTTTACGCATCGTAAATCTAGCAGTTTTCACTTAAATTTTGGTATTTATTTTGAAATCACAGACAGGCACTTCAATTTTAATTATTGGTATAGATTGCTTTTTAGGCTCAAGTCGCTCGCTAAACAGCATGGGGTAACTATGGGAAAGGAAAATTTTGAAAATATGTGGCGGAGAACCAATGAGGAACTACAACTACATAGTTAGAATACGAACTCCAGAATACAAAAAATAATCAATTACAATCAATGCAAAAAA
The DNA here is from genome assembly GCA_963583935.1 of Diaperis boleti. NCBI lineage: Eukaryota > Metazoa > Arthropoda > Insecta > Coleoptera > Tenebrionidae > Diaperis > Diaperis boleti. Next base: position 21,041,405 of record OY757247.1, on the reverse strand, counting down.
GAAACGGATGAACATGGACAAAAGAAGTAAAAAGGCCGTAGAGAAACTGGAAATAAAGAATCGAGACAAAAGTACTGAATGGAAAAACAAATAAAGAAATCCTCCAAAAGAGGCCATAGAAACCTTTTTCGTAATCATCGCCTCAAAAATATTTTTCTAAAAAGTAATCTCTTCAATCCGTTCCCCTTTCACGTTGTCGGTCAACGGTGTACAATTTTTTTTTTCAAGTTAGGATTGAAAAATGTGCTCGAACTCATACAGAATTCTGTAAAAAGTAAGTATATTTTTAGGCAGGACACTGTAGTGACAAAGCATCCACTGACATACCGAGAAACCAAAAAAGATTTTCTACAGTTTATTTCCAACTCAAAGCTTGTGTAAAAAATCTTGTTTATCATTTTGTAAACAATTTCTCAGGTGATAATGTGTGGTCGTAAATGCTTGCATTAAAATAAATAGCTTCTCTAGTAGCCACTATGTTCCAAATTGAATTTATGGCCAATAATATACAACAATTATTATCAAATTCGGGACTATTACCCTGTAGAACAGATGTTCTAGCGTTTGGTCAGTTGTAGCTTTTTATTACAGGCCGATTTTGTGTTAGTTGCGAATGTCTTAAACGCGGGTTGAGAGACCTCTTAACGAAAGACCAAGTGGAAGGACCAACTTCCTATGAAAACATGAAATTGGTCCTTACTGCCTGGTCTTTAGGTAAGACGTCTCCATAGCAACCGGCGTTTAAAACCATCGCAACTCAACTTGAAATCGGGCTGTTAGACTACTTTCAGACAGGGTGTCACGGGGTTACGGCTGAGTTTGATGCAGCATCCTATTATTATTCATTATCTACTGCATAACCTCAATACGGGGGTCTATGACGCAACCCAAACAGAGATAAATGCAAAGTGGTTCCTTTTAGCTCCTACGTCTAGTCTAAGTTTATACTTTATAACACATACAATTTTCCGCGTATTTTATCCATTGGAAATCGGCTCTCGTACTAACGTTGTTATTTTTGTTTACAATGAAAATTAGTTGATAGCTTACTGTCAAACTGACTTTTGAAATCAAAAGTGTACAGATAGGTAGATAACACGATACGTTGTACTCGATTTCTATAATTTTTTTTCTTGAAACTGATGGCAATTTAAAAAAACCTTGCCAACTTCCTTGATTTACAATAAGCTTTAATGGATTTTTATCCGTTCCTATTTCAAAGGTATAATTTTGATAATTTTTTTATCAATACAACTTTTTTATATTTTTCCAGCTACAGCACTAACTTAACCGAGATAGTAATCATTCGATAAAAATATGTGTATTCGAAGCTAATAAAATCGTGTCTAAACTAATTTGTCAAAATCAATAGAATTTGTTCATGGCGTTTCATTTACTCAACTTCGAATCTTATCTAAAATCACAACATTGTGATCAGCTGAGTTTTGTCTTTGAAGAAAGACCGAAGCTGATCATTCACTGTACCTATTATAAGAGTAAATTTGCAAAGAAAAAGGTTCAACAATTTTAACGGCATTCTTGTTTATGTTATTAAATGCTGCCTTTAGTATCACAAGTATGTTTAAATTAAAAGTGACTTAAGTCTACACACATATATGCACTGGCAGCATCCAATCTAAATGGCCGATACTTCTTTTGTTGTAAACAAACAACGCTCAATCTAATACGAAGTAGTGAGAAACCTTTGCTGACTATGCTTACCTGCGGTTGCCATCATCGCCATCGGATGAAGACCTGGGAACATCATTGTTTGTGGTGCCATCGCTTGCAAGTCGTTTTCGTAACTCTGACGTAACTTAGCGCTAATTTGGGCTTCGGCCCGGCTCATGTTATCAATGGCGCCTTTAACGGTAATGATTCGTTCCAAGTTGAACGAGTTTATGTCGTTTATGCTAGAGACGGTGATTTTCGTGTCCGTTTCTTGCATTATCCTTTTTATCGTGTTACCGCCTTTGCCGATTATACGTCCGATGAGATTGTTGTGGGCCAGAATTTTCAATGAAATTTCACTGTAACGAAAACAAATTTCATGCTAGTGCGTCAATAATATTGTTGTTTTTCAGCCTTTCAGCACGAAAATATTTTTGACACAAGCAATTTAATAACGAAATGATGTACCCTTTGTTTGTATTGTTGGCTTCTTGTTGCATAACTTCTAAAATTCGTTTGCAGGCATTGGTGCAATTTTCCGGATTTCCATAAATCGTGATGGCTTTTTCTAATGAACCTACATTGTCTTTTCTGTGCACGTCAACTCTCGCCCTCGTTTGTTGTGTTATCTGTCGTATTGTCGACCCTTGTCGTCCGATTATAGCCCCCACCTAAGCAAAGTAGAAACAGACACCTAACATAATAACATACGAAAGGAGAGACAAATCAATTGGCTTACCATATCACTTTGTACAAGTATTCTTAAAGGGAAGTCTGTCTGTCTGCTTTGGCCAGGTAACCCCCCAAAGGGGGCCCCCAGCCCTCGAGGTCCTCTTCGGCCCCGTTTTTCCACAGCCAATTCCACTTTGATGGGTCTATTATCTATTTCTATACCATTAAGTTGACTTACGGCCCTTCAAAGAACGTTTAGTCATGCGTTGTAGATGTTATTTTTGACTTACTGTTGAGCTTGTTCCGTGCTTTCGAAAGTAACTTGCACCGTTTGTGTGGCGGGATCTTTTGAGGTAAGTTTATCACATGATACGACAGCTCCGTGTTGTAATAGAAGATGTTCGATGTCTTCGAACCGGACGTTTGGACCCAAATTGGATATAATTATTTTTGACGTTGAACTGCAACAAAAATTAACAATTCACTCTACAGATAACTGAACACATGTAATTTATTATTTTCTGACGGAAATGATGGATACTGACTACGCGATTTGATTATTTCGAAAAAAGTCACTAGATTTTTTAACGCAACGGGGCCAAACAACGAAAGGTGGTACTTTTGGGTTTCAAATATTGCAAAGTCATAATTATTATAAGCGTTGAAAGTATAACACAACCTGGAACTCTAAAGACCCACGATATTTTTCAGTTCAGTCAAATTGATAGTACTTTATCAGTTATACGCATAAATAGGAGGCAGCATAAGCGATAACTTATCTATTTCAGAAATGAATAGTAGTAAAACTCGTTTCATTAATATTAAAAAACTCAGATTTCACTGCAGGTTTAGATAGCCTTACGTAATTTTGACACTAATTTCGTGATAATTCAAGAATACCGACAAATCTTGTACATTGTACACGTTGTAAATGTCTGGAACTTCTCTAAAAATACATTCAAATTCCTACTTTGCAAGTTGCATCTTGAACCATGGATCCTCCTCACTCTCTTGTACTTTACACAGAAATGATAGGAACACACACATACACGTTGAACGCACACGCACTATCTGTGTACCACAAAATCCCAGAAGTAAAGTAGAGTGAAAACATGGCAAATAAGGGAGCGACTAAAGCAAACAACGATATCAGTGAACATTATTGAGGGCATACGAAACGATGCAGATCGAATATCATCGAGTTGGTTTCATCAACAATTTAACGTCAAAATTTCGATAAGGCGACCTATTGTGCAAACAGAAGAACCGAGCAGGTAGACAATTGCAGAATTATAACCTAGAAGATTAGAAACAGCAGTGTTTATTTTGTTTGTATAAATTAAAACGTGTAACGCAATACACGTGTAGTAGAAAATGTTACACTCTGTTTCGTGTTGAACTGTTTCATTATTCATAAATTTATGTCTAAGCCCAATTTTAGTGTTTCAATAAGGTACTGTACATAATTTTTTCTATTTTGAATCGTGTTAATTTTGATCAAGTATCGTTGCCAATTTAATTGAACAGGTTGCAGGCTCTTGGATTTAAATCAGATAACCAACACCTTAAGAGAGATTTCACTTAATGTTCCAGAATTACCTATAACTACCGCCTCATTCGACGCGTGCTTGGGAAACGCCCCTCGTTGATCCTGTTTTTAGATATTTGCATCGAGTTCAATTGCACCTCGTATGTAAGGGCGAGATGTACAGTACTTAGAGAAGATATATATACCCCTGCAAACGGAAGGAGTAAATACAGCATGTACCGAACAAGATCTTTAGATGTATTTGAGGAACAGGGTGTTTATATGAAATTTTACTCCGGAATGCCATGGAAGCTTTTTTTACAGGAAACGCATGTCTACCCACATCGCTGTCATGTGTGCTGTGATGCCGCAATGGATTTTATTGGCTGTTTACTGCGGTATTATCTGAATCTTGTGTTGACCATTTTAAATGGTTTATTTTCTGGAGTAGAAATGTAGGGGCGTTACAAGAATCGACATTCCTGGCATTGGTACATAAGCTTTTCTATCCTTTTCAGGTTACATGTTAAGGAAATGAGAACTAGCTCTCATTTTTTTTTCCATAAAAAGGTTGAAGGAGCCCTTCTAGATTCACAGCCTTGTGAACAAAATCGGTGAAAACAACCTTAAGATCTCTGTCACGACATGTACGCTGGTTGCATACAAGATAACGAGTTAATTTAGTTGTTAATTTCGAAAACAACTGAGGAAGAAGACATTTCGTGTCGTAATTTGCAGGTGTCGCACGTGAATGTACCAATTCCTCTCGACAATCGCCTTCATATCGGGCGATTACTGAGTAAGTTGAACGGTTTTGAAATTAGGATGCATTTCGGAAATGCACAATAATTATTGCTTTTAATGTCATGGGAATTCCGTTTCCGACTCTGTTCTTGCAAAGAGATAAAGAAGCGGGACATATGTAATACGAAAAACGAGAGAAACAAATTTTTCACATCCGCCATAGCTGCAGTTAACTACTAACGGTTTGAAAATTCTCACTTTCATCCCAATCAACGACATGAAAATTGGGTGTTTAAATGAAGTTTATGTGTGTGTTAAATATACGGGGTCATTCACGAAAGAAATCGAGCCTGAGAAAATTTTAGATGCAACCAACATGCCATTTGCACAGGTTACATGGAGTCAAAAAAAAACAATTTCTTCGAAAAATAAAACAGTGTGCACAATTAGATGAAAATAGATATTGTCAGTGTCAAAATTTTAAATTTGCAATTATTCTATTCTTGTGAATTGGTCCCTACACATTGAACATGGATAGCTGCAAACATGAACAAGACAACAAGAAACTAATCAATTTATGACGGACAACAAGAAATAAAAAATAAAATAATTTTTTTTATTGAGAACGTATTCGAAGTGTCGACCCTCCATTCTCTCACAGGCTTCAATTCTTGTCCAAAAAGATCTTACCCGAGCAAGAATGGCATGGAGTTACAGATCGGTGTAATGCGTTGCTTCAAATTTTCGTTAGAAAGGATAGGAGTTGCGTAAACGCGATCCTTCACCATTCCACACAAAAAATAGAGGAGCCATGTCAGGACTCCAAGAGGGCCAAAGGTCTACAGAACCCCGTTCGGTCCACTTAATTTCAAATTCCACATCTAAATATGCCCGTACTTTTCTGTGGTAATGTGGAAGCGCCCCGTCCTGTTGAAACCACATGTTTCTTTGAACATCAAGGTTTACCTCTTTCAATAAAATAGGCAGGATAAAAATGTGGCGCAATTAATGTATCTCCCAAAATTAAAAAAGTTGGTAGATCATGTGGTAAGGATGGAACTTATTGGCCTTCAAAATTCTGCATACTGATAGCTGGCTAACCCCACCACCACCACTTCCTGCTGGCCAATATGGACCTCTTCTGTTACGATCTCTAAAACGGCTACTCCATTATGTTCCCCAGTTGCAGTCCTAATTTTTTAAAATTGTATCCGTTGGTCCTCTCCTCAGGGTAACGCTCTGCATAAGCATTTTTTTTTTAATCCATGTGACCTGTGAAAATGCATTGTTGGTTGCATTGAAATTTTCGAAAGGCTCGTACTCCTTCGTGAATAACCCTGTATTGAAATAGTGATGAGAAAAATAAGACCAAGACCGTGATATTGGTTTTGTTTTTTTGCTGCTGATTCAAAATCTCTTGTTCGCTGAATAACTTTAGTCGATTTCTAACCGATCCCGGACTATCAGACCAGTCCGTAATTGAAAGCGATTATTTTGAGTCCGACGCATGTGCAATCGCATCGCCATGATAAAATCACCTCTCGTGCACTTCTCACTTGGGCTCGCCTGTTTCGGAGGACCCCTCGGGCTCCCTTTCCGGGTCCCCCTCGGACTCCCTTCTCGGGGAGCCCTTGGGCTCTTTTCGGGGGCCCTCGGGCTCCTTTTCGGGGGGTCCCTCAGGCTTCCTTTTCGGACCCCCCCCCTCGGGCTCCCTTTTTGTGGGGGCCTTCGGGCTTCTTTTCGGGGGGTCCCTCGGGCTCCTTTTCGGGGGGTCCCTAGGGCTCCTTTTCGGGGGGTCCCTCGGGCTTCCTTTTCGGACCCCCCCTCGGGCTCCCTTTTTGGGGGGTCCCTCGAGCTCCCTTTTCGGGGGCCCCCTCGGGTTCCCTTTACGGAGGCCTCCTCGGGCTCCCTTATTGTGGGGACCTTCGGGCTCCTTTTCGGAGGGGCCCCTCGGACTCCCTTTTTGGGGGAGGGTCTTTTTTATTCTCTGTTAATCAATGAACAAATTGGGCTCCCCCGTTTTTTTGCGGCAATTATCTCGCCATTAGTGTAATTTTAGTACACTTAATTAGTGATTTTTGCCCTTTTGTTAATTGACATGTGACAGTAAGTTTGACGGCGGAATGCGTTCGCAGAGCGAAAGGTCTTCGGATTAGTTATGAACTGATCAAGGATCACGCATGCGCATGATTAAATACACAATCAGTCAACAACTTATCCACAAACTAGTCCAAAACTCCACTACGAACAAACCTAATAGAACTCATCACTGTCAACAATTTTTCTTAATAAATTTTAGTCAGGTTAAAATTAGTAAATCCGCCACTGAACGACTGCACGAATGATAACGCACAACAAAAAACTTTAGCATTCGGAAATTATCTAATCCGCTCGCCGTAAAAATAAACTAAAAATATAAAACAACTGCTAAACGTCATTACATCAACATGCTATTATTTAAAATCCTCGAAACTTTTTTTATCCCCCACTATGTGAAATTTCTATCCACTTCCAAAAAATAAAAGACGCTTTTTTTAACCCCATAATAAACTCAAAGCCACTTCTTTTTAACTGCAAAATTAAATAAATGTTCAAAATGTTCACCATCGTTGTCAATGCAGCACTGAAAACGTCTACGGAAAGGCTCTTCTATTCATGCTTAATTACGAATTGTTAAAACTGCATTTTGCACTCGCTCTTACAAAACTTAGATTAATTAATAACTTCAAAAACGAAAGAAAAAACCAATAACAACAAATTACCACCGCCAATTGAGTTGTCTCGAGAAACTGATTTCATTGTGAGTTTATCAGCAGGTATTATCCATTTTTTTTTTATAAACAATTGTCAAAATGTGGTCATGTTGGTATAAACAACAGTAATTTTTGGTTGGTCACATTGAATGTCAAATTCTGAAAACATTTTAGAAAACAATTTAGAAAACATTTTGTGGTTATGGCATGAGCAAACAAAAGCGAAGTAAAACAGTAAAACACAGAACTATCCAGCTGAGATTAAAGAACTACATAGTCGGGAAAAAAAGACGAGCAACTTGCAAAAGGCCATTGACAAAGTATATGAAGAGCGTCTGTTCAAAATGTCGAAATCTATTTTCCTAGGGATTCCGGTACATTTTGCCGAATAGAAAGTGTCACAAATTTCATCAAATCGTATGTAAAAGCATAGCCAATTATAACGAGTGAGCAACAAAATTCGTGATCGTAGGAGCCGACCTAGTGCTGAGGACAAGAGAGCGTTGGGTTGACACGAGGGTGGTCCACAATGCTTCCATTTTGAACGCTGTGGGTTGCAGTTGTACAGTTTTGAGGAGATTCTCTCATATCCCCATTGGACTGAGGGTTGGAAATTAAATGTTGCACATATAATAAAGATCAAGCAGCTCACATTAGAGAGTTTAACAAAGAAGAAGAAGGAGTACATGCCACCTAAATTCATGTCTGTAAGTGAAGCTTCGCAGCAACTGCTGGAGATACTGAAGAACAAGGGAGAGGATGATTTAGGTAGATGTCAAAATGACTCTTATTGGATTTGTAGTGACTGAAAACACCCTTTGCATTGGTCTTGCTAGAGTAGGATCTGAAACTCAGAAGATTCTGGCTTGCAGCCTCCAGGAGATGGATTTGGGTGAACCCTTACATTCTCTCATTATTGCAGGATCTGTATTACATCCTCTTGAAATAAAGTATCTTGAGCGTTGTAAGGGGGGAATAAATTTGAATTAGTCGCTAACTTGTTATTTCAACATTATGCAGTTTTATAATGTCCTAACTTTCTTCTCTAAAGCCTCGTTTTCACTGAAGAAACATTGAACAACTTTTGTGTTTCTGTTGATTGTTTCCGAAAATGTTTCTAAAAGTTCCCAAATGTTTCCGAATATTTCTCATTGTTTGTTCCCATTTGCCGCCGGTTTCCATTTCTAGCGGTAACATCAAAGGAAAAATCGACACGCGACAATAACACGTCTTCCTCCTCCATGTTGCTGCAACTTTTCACATCAGTGGAAACACTACACCTTCTCAAGCTGCAACTATTGCCGACTTGCAGTTGCTCAGATGGAAACACAAAGTTTATGTATGTTGCCAATTCCTCCGTGGTTGCTAAACATTTCTAAACACGCGAAAAAGGGAAACGCAAAGTTCCTCAATGTTTCTTCAGTGGAAACGGGGCTTGAAAGGGACAACAGTTTTGAGGCAGAAACTAAAATTTTTGACAGTCAGAGAAAATAGATTAAAAGTTTGACAATGTAAACAGTACCGTAAAAGAACCGATATACGTTTAGCCAACTGCTACCACGAATTTTGTTGCTCACTCGCTATGCCAGGGGTTTGAAACATTTTGAAATACAAATAAATCATGTACAGTTTTGAACAGACGCTCTTCATAATATGTTTGGACTAAAAGATATCGAAAGCAAATCTGTACATGTTAATTTTACAAACAAAAACACTGGCCGACTGCCTGTCATCAGTAATGGACAAGTTGATTCTATTGCCAACTCTGCCAACAACACTAACAAAATGAAGTGGTTGATAGACAGGAGTTCCGTATCTTCCGTTCCCAACAAAATCGAAGAGTAATCTCCAAGTCATTCAGCTATATCAAAATAAGATTTGTAAAAAACCACCATCTCCATAGGGATCTGGAGACAGACATGGGTGCAGAAGGAATTCAAAAAATTGTCAGAGAACATAACCAACGTCTTCAAGAGCACATCAAACGGCAACAGAATTAACATCTGAATTGAAGACGCGGGAGAACGCTTTGAACATTTGCTGTAATTCTCAATTATTCTACATTATTTGTCAGACTTTTATTTTCATGAGAAACATAAACGTCACAATGTTTACGATAACCTCAAATTTTACTGTCAGTCTAAGCTGTCAGTCAATTTGCAGGCTGGGCCATTGCAAAATAAAAAAGCCGCCTACTCTAATATATAGTTTAAATGATCGCAGGGTATGTATTTGCATAAAATAATGGTTTTGAACTTAACGCTAAGGTGCAAAATTGAATGAATGATATCGACTCATGTATTGTCAGAATTCTTTTTTATAAAGTAAAACCAGTATGTTAGACGAAAGTATGGAAGTATGTAACGGTTGTTTTTTAAAATTTCGCGTCGAAGTAGGCCACGAATATTTAACTGCAAACTGACAATTGTCAATTTGACATCTGAATCTATATCTAACCTCACTTATAATTTAATTAAGCGACAGTTCAACACGCTCATACTCCTACCTTTGCTGTGGAACCTCTTGGATAAAATTAGGTTCTTCTGAACTCCACATCCGCATGTTTTGTGAATTCACATAACCGTCTAAATGACACCAGGCAAAAAATTGTGGCCTGTTCACATAAACTCATAGTCAGCGCCAACTATGACGCCAACTTAAAAAAAACACCCGTTACTTATAGTATCTAGTATAGTATTGTAATGCATCATAAATCGACTATTCTATTGGACTTTCTACTTTTCCAATAGAAATAAGCGGTACATACAGAACTGATACACCCAATAGTCTCTTAAATACCACGAGATCATTTAAATTATAAATTAGAGTAGGCTGTGAAATTTAAATTAGGTTGGGACTACTAAAATTTATAAATGTGTGTGGCAGGATTTCGTGATGTTAGTGTGGTGTAGCGGAGCGAGTGTTAGTTTTATGATCATCGTGTCATTCCATTTCCGCCTCGAAGTCCGGACCTAACAATTCTAGATTATTTCATTTTCACGTGTCTCAAAAACACCGTATTTAAAAATGACCCAATTTTTACTGTATCCAACCTTTCAGATGTTGGAAAATGCATTTGAAAATATGAAACGGAGAGTTAAGAGCTGCATTGAAGCTGGGGTAGAACACTTTGAACATTTACTGTAATTCTCAATAAACCTACATTATTTTTTAGTGTTTTATTTTCTTTAAATTAAAACAATTTAACATCAGAAACATATACGTCACAACGTTTACCATAACCTACCATAACCTCAAATTTTACTGTCAGTCAATTTGCAGTCTGGGCCATTGCATAAAAAGAACTCGCCTACTCTAATTTATAATTTAAATGATCTCATGGTACATACTGATTAATTAATTCACATAAAATGTTTAAATTTTTACGACAGGATAGTTTTCTCTAGCATAGTTACAGGATGGAATGCCACATCCAAATACCGACCAGAATCCGCACCCAAGCGCAAAGAAATTATGATGGATCCATTGATTCTATGAAATACTTCTTTTAAAGTTTATTCTTTTATAAAAAAAAATTGACGATTAGCCCGTGCCTCTTGCAGCACTTTATACGTCTGTTGGAACATACACATAACACAAACGCCCTTTGAAATCGTTGTCGGTACGATCTCATTGTGATCAAAACAGTACTTGAAACTTAAACAACGCAACATTAAGTCGACATACAATAAGCTACTCCACTCTTGTGTTGTTTCAATTCAAATTCTTTCCACACACCGTCTGTTGGACACAACGGAATGCTTTAGCTCTGACGCAACTAATGCACAATTACTTGAAGAGCACCTCGCTCTTTCTTCGGTAATTAGTACAATATCACAGAATCGTTTCATTCATTGTTGCGAAGTTCTTTGGCGAGCCGACAAACGCGGTATATGCTCGTTAATTATTATCGGAAAAGGCGACGTTCTTCTGCAACAATAAACGGTTTCAATTGAGGAGTTCGGTTTTTGCGGGAGTCGCCATTAAAAAGGACGTGTTTTTACGGATGACCGGATATAACTATATAATATCAAAACGCAATCATTACTTTATCGAGAAATAAAAGTTTCCCGACCGGTCGTTGACTTTTAGCGCTTCCGACCGAGGAACCTCATTCCAGCTAGCTCCAAGATCAAACACATCTGTTTAGCATCATGGATGGGTGTAATATCAGGGTAGGTATTTATGAAATGACGACAATAAGTGTCGCATACAATATCTTTGGTAGTTTGAGATGGAGTGCAGATAATCAAATTAAATATACATGGTGGTATTTTATAATTACCACTTGTCACTCGGAGGTGACTGCACTGTTAATTTCGTTATTCAATTGGGAATATAAGGCTTACTGATATGCAGTAAGTAATCTGGCTGCAGTATATGCTGAGAAGGGCTCAAAAGGTTTAAACTACGTAATGCGATTTTCACATATGTACCTATTGGCGATATCTACGTCACATTGTGCCTAGTTTACCTGAATTACCTTAAGCTAAAAAAAAATTTAAAAATTGCACTTTCTTGCTACTCGAAGTACATAATAGGAGAAATTGGAAATTACAGCCAAAATGAATTTAAAATAACACACTTTCAATTTTTTTATTTTTCAACGTCACTTAAAATATCTATGCACAGAAAAAACGTTTGAAAGGGATTTAACAGTTTTTGAATTGAATGAACTCCATGAAAAAAAAATTTAATATGTAATCTTGAACCATCTAAACGCTCAAACTTTTTAGTTGTAGTTAATTGGAGTTATAGCTATAATTCTGGCCACTAGTCTATAGTCTATATAAAACACTAAAACTAAACACGATGATACATAATCTTATTAATAGAAACCTTTCTTAAGAATTGTAATATGCAGTTAAAGGTTTTTGAAGTGAAACTTCTATACGCGAGCTCGAACTTGGAGAGTAAACCTGTGAATATGTTACTTTTGTTCATTATTATGTTTACCTTATCGTAAGCATTTTGTTTTCTGTTTTAGAATCAAACAGCGATTTCAGATGTGTCTGAAAATAAAAATAACTTGGAAAACCAATAAAACTAAAAATAGTATACTTATTATGTACATCGCAAGAGAAATTTCACTTCTGGTGTTTGCTCCACCAAGGACACTCTCTTTATTCCTGGCATGAGGAAACATTCTGTTGCCCCGATTGGCCTGTTGAAAGCACTTGGTTTTAGGCATCCAATCCTAGCACGGATATTGTAGGTACACGAAGAAATAGAGCACCACCACCGTGTATACGGTATTGCCTTCTGTAACCACTTGTGCCTCCACCAAATAGTTTGGGTCGACGTTTGCACATTGTACCATATGATTACCTATGGAATTCAAGTGTTGAAAAACGTGTGCCGTCTATGAATACATGTGCGTAAATTCAGTATGAGTTAAATAATCTGTCCTACGGTTTTCAACAAATGATTTCCACAGATACCTTTGATAAGCAATAATTGTTTTGATATACGCTAGGTACTATCAGTTGCCTGGCACGCTCGGTACTGGTGTATTGTCTACGGTGTTAATGTTTCTAGTATAGTGTGTCAATAACCACGCGGTGGAAGAAGGAAAATCGGTAATGTTCGTGTTACACATATTTATAATACATAATTGAAATTCCGAGATATTAAAGAAATATCGTTTGAAACTGTAGGTTTCAATTATGAGATAGAAATCCACATGTTCAACATAATCTTTAGCAGTTTTTGATACAACCTACAGTGACTCTCAGGAGAGCGATTCAAAAACGATTGCAATTCCATTTTTATCTTGGGTACATTACATTTTAATACATGTATTGAGCGGCGGCATCTTCGTGTTGTCTACTATACAAGGTGTTTCAGAAATAAGTGCAATAAATTAGTTATCGTTATCGAGTTAAAATTAGTGTTTTGACGTTAATCTAGTTACCTGCGACTGAACGGCTAGACTGATGATAACGTAATCAAAAAGCTTTAGCAAAACGTCATTACTTCAACATCCAATGCTATTTACTATTGATGAAAAACAACAATTGTGGAGCCTTAGAGCATGCCGATTTTCGTCTGCCCATAAGTGCGTATTATTTAGGTTGAAAATACCTTATCTGGGGAAACCCGCCTCGTCAATTAATAAAAGAAGCGAGAAAATTTGGTTGTTAGTTTATTTTGGCCAGGACTCATTCACATTGGCGCCTTCGAGGTAAATCCTCAGGCTGTAAAAATTGGACTTTCAGTACGTGAGTGGGATACCAATTATTGTTGCTTTTTCAAAATTCTCCAAATGGTGCAATGCAAACTGATTTGCTGATCATTTTGGTTTTCAACATTTTGCAGAACACTAATAAAGCGGCGCACAACATTAACGCAGATTTAGGAAGCGTTGCACATATAGTAACGTGCAAGATAATCTAACACCCATAAAACGGGGTCTATTGCCCACAATTATCTTAACAATGGAGGACTAAACCCAGCCATAAATTTCCGACACCAAAGCGTGGCTCACTCCGAGAGCTTTTTTGAAAACGTGAAGCCACGACCGTACTTGAAAATTGTGTTCAAAACGTTTTACACCGAAACTATCATAAATAAGTAATGTACTTTAATTTTTATATTGCTGCAGATATTAAAATGCAAAAATATGTATGTATTATTTATTAGTAAAACTAGTTGTACAAATTACTATTGTACTAGCATAATACTGTAACTGTGTGAAACGAAAGTAACGCATCCAATTTATAAAATGAGAAAATAATAATAACATGCGCAGGTCAAATTTCAGTTAAATGTGTATTGCTATAAAAATAAATTGTGGCCCAGAAATTTCAAGTCCGGTACGTTTCATCCATCAATAAACAAGCAACTCAAAGACGTTGCCACTTTCTATTGATTTACAACCCTGAACTTTCTCATTGTGCATCTAATTTGATTCAACGGGCCCCGGTTTTATAGATGATCGTGCCTCGCACTTTAAAGTCTTTGTGCTTCGGGGTAATTTCTTTGACCTTCTCCGTAATACAATGGCCGAAATCTTTTATGATTAATAACTTTACAAAATGAAAGTAAAATACAATAACAAGAAATTACCGCCGCCCGATTGAGTTGTCTCGAGAAACTGATTTCAATAATAATTATTTTAACTTATCAGCGGTTGATAAAAAAAAGTTGATAAGCACACTGACTTTTGCGGGCAAAAACAATTGCTTCTCAGTAGCTCAAATTAAAATAAATATCCATATGCGGCTCGTGGATTTCTAGGGAGGAAAAACGCTGAAAAAATGTGTTTGGGGAAGAAAAGATAGAATAGAAAAGTTATTGCTTTTGATGAGTTCTACCACTGGTTTCAGTTATTGCAATTATTTCTGAAACACCTGTATAGCATAGTTCGCATGTGACATTTTAATTCAGTAGGCTGGCCGCATAGTCAAAAAACTGATCAGTGTGCTTCAGCCCATTTAATTTACCTTAAAACCAATAAACCAAACCTTTACCAATTACGTAGTTTGATTTGTTGAATAAAAAGTAGGATTCGAAGAAGTAGGGACAAAAAAAAGTGTCTCCTTTCAGACGACGGCGAGACGCAGTTATGCGTTTTCTATTTTAGCAAACGCGTATGGGAAATACGGTCAAAAATAGAATCAGTTAGTTTCACTGACTCAGGGAAATATAGTGCGTCTCCTAAAACGAGGCTTCAACTAACACAGCCCAGCCCTTGAAAATTCTTAACGAATAATTTCAAGATTGGCTAATTTAATTTTGGTATGGCAGTTTATTCATTAGTATTAAAAAAATATCAGTCGCATATGAAGGTGCCAATAATAAAGCTGAAGTGGAAACTTTTATTTTTCAATTTCTAATTTTAGTCGAAAAATGACTAGCACACACCACTTAGTTTCAATGTGCGATATAATTGTGACGAAAATATACATAATGATCACACTTCCTGTTTAACAATGTACGAGCATGTTTGTACCTGGTAGTATCTGCTTTAATGTTTCATTGAACTAGGTGATGTCGAAACGAAACTGAGTTCCATTAGTCCTTCTGGATTATAATAGCCGAAAACCTTGATAAATATAAACTAGTGAACAAATAATTTTCTGCATATCTCACAATTTCATTAAGGAAGTACCAGTAGCAAAGAGATGGGATTGATTAACTTTTATTAGTCATATTATGTCTACAAAGTTCCTAAAACTGTAAACGAAATTTATTCACTGATGTCGCTGACGGAAAGTGAATTGTATGATTTTGAAAATTTAGTCACTTAGCTTGCAGTTTATAAGATTTGGCAATCACTCGATGATAAGTTTCAAAAATAACAAAACTAAAAATAAGGTTACAATACTTAAGGGTGTTTTACACTTTGTGACAGTGGAATGACAGTCCAAGATTTTCAGCCTGCGACTGTAAACTCTGTTCATAAATTAAAGAAACACCACCTGTTGCATTATGTTGGTGAAAAAATAAATCCCCTATGCAAAATTTTCACACTGTTAGGTTGGTTGCAAATTTGCGTCAGATTTGAAGTTTTTGACTTTCATGTCAAATTTCATCAAAATTCAGTTTTGAATATTTATTTATTCCGCACTAAAATGCCTCGAAAGCAAAGAAATTTGCTCAACGCAAAATTGAAGGAAGCCGTTGTGAAATGCAGCGATGAATTGAAACAGTTAGCGCCAGATTTATCTGACCGCCAAATTAACGAAAAACTTCAAAATATTTTTTCGGTAACATAAAAAGCCAAAAGCGGGATATTCTTGAGGTATGTTTTATCATCGGACTAAATACGCCGGTAGATAATTAATTTCTAGCAAAAATTATAGAAAATGGATAAATTCGATTTATAACTCGCGAAGTCTCAAGGTATTTATATCTACAAAACTACCTACAAGATTACCCCAACCTAGATTTTATATTGACTTTTTTTTACATTATTAGGTGTCTGCAGCAACCATTTTTAGAATTTTGAAATGCTCTAACGCCGGTCAAAACCTGAAATCTTCGGTGAGCGGAGGAGGACGTAAAAAAATATCGTTCTTCCAAGATCATTTTTTTCGCGAAGAATTGGGGCGATATATATTGCAAAAAAAGAAATCAGGAGAATATTTCAATTTAAATAATTTATTATCGTACGCAATACAAAATTTAGAGTATACCGGAGGCCGCACAACTTTATATAAAATTTTGAAAAGTATGGGCTATAGGTATAAATTTGAAAATAACCGAAAAATCCTAATGGAAAAGCCTTACATCGCTGCTCAACGAATCAGATTTTTAAAAAGATACATGCAATACAAAACGGATTATCCAAATGTTAATTTTGTTTGGTTAGACGAGACATGGATTTTCCAAAATGGTTCCCAAATTCGAACGTGGACGAATGATGCTCTGTCTAAAAAAGATTATAAAGTTAAAAAGACGGAAGGTGAACGATTCACGGTTCTACATGCTGGATGCTTCAGTGGTTTCTTAGATGGGTGCTCCATGTTACTCAAAACAAAAATCAATGACCGCGACTATCACAAGACCATGAACGGTAATCTTTTTAAAAATTGGGTTGAAGAGCAATTGATTCCAGCTCTGCCATTTGATGGTCAAAAAACGGTAGTGGTAATGGATAATAGATACATATTTATTTAAAAAATCTTTACTAATAACACACACGTACAGTCGTTTTTGAATGACATCCGTGCTGTCAGTGTCATTTTTAATATGTTGCTGCAGACTATACGAATATGATACGCAAAAATTCATAAGCAGTGTTCAGAATATAAGCAACGCCTAGTTAAAAAAAGTGTCAAACAACAAATTGAGGTTATGGTAAATGAAAACTTGTATATCGCAAAACACCAACAATAAACAAGAACTGAATCTTCAACGTAGTTTAAAACACGATTAAAAATCGTCCTCGGAATCCGAATCGGATACAGCTAACAAAATAATTAGTGGAGAAACCTTATTAAATGCAATGTTTCCCATGTAATTGCGCTAATCTTCCATAATAATTTTTTGGCAACGCTTTCCTGCGATATCCCTCTTAATCTGCTTATTGTAAAAAATGTTTGTAACATCCCAGCCCAATTTTGGGTTAGATCATTCAGCAGGGGTTTGATAATTTTCCAAAATTGCTTTTTGGTCCAGTGTTCCTCAAATGATCTCTTGTCTGCTAACCACTTTTTGTAGACGTCTTTGTTGGATGCTGGATTTTTCAATGTTCTTACAGAGTGATAAGGCGCACTGTCTATTACAATAAATAAGAAGTAACTCTTCTTTTCCAACTCCAGGAGTAGTGAATAATTTGAATTTGTCAATTTGACCGGTTATGGTAAATTGCCAAATTAGGAAATTCAAAATTACTAAACTGAAACAGCAAGTGATACCAACATACTGACAAACTGACAGCACGGATGTCGTTGAAAACGACTTTATAAATATAAGTATAAGTCGTGAAGAATTGAAAAGCCAAACGACTAAAGAATAAACAGTTTTAAAAACAATATCTACGTGTTGGATGAACGTATTTTAGTCTTTTTCAAAATAAAAAAAAAACTACCTAGATGATTGCAGTAGTCATCTACATATTTAATCGTTGAACATGAATCGATTGCCAAATAAAACAGTGTGTACTGTACCGATTTTTATGTATTTTTTGATTGATAAGATACACCAGTAGATTACGTTTCATTTTAAAAAATTTCACAGGTTCATTGATTATTTGCATTTTGTTTCGGCGAACATCCGTCCATCACAGTCACCGACTTAACCGACGAAACCGACGAAACCGATGATAGTCTGTGCAAACCCACAGGAGGAAAAGGAAAAGATCCTCGATTGATTATTATTATTTACTATTGTAAATGCGGGAGGAGAAGCTGAGTTTGTAAACGAGTGTAACGAATTAAAACTGTTCATACTACACTGATTTTGATAATTTACTTTTTTCGCTGAATATTTTTTTTTTTTTTTTTGAGATACGTGAGCACTTTTTTTTCCTTTTTGCTCGATCCCTTGTAATGTTGGATTATACAGAAATGTTTTTATTTTGGGTTCCGGCTAAAGCTGGCTCCAGACGGCATGCCAGGTGTCGGCCAACGTTGATTCGTTCCAACGTTGTCGCGTCGTGTATATGAGGCCAAGCAAAAATCTTTGTGCGACTGTTGCAATGTGTGGATTAGCGTTGTCTTGCTGAAAAACTGGCTCCAAAACCTCGTTGATGTACCGGGCCGCATTCAGACTTCCTTGAATGAACCCAAACCATAACAGCAGGTGTTAAGCCAGAAAGGCGTCGGAGTGCAAATTTAACCTCTGTCCTCTAGGTCTTCTAACACGCAACCCACAATCAGATTGCCATTGGCAAAACCGAGATTCATCACTAAAGATGATTTCGTGCCATTCATCGACATATTGCTCCCTTTAGTGTACACCACTCGAGCCTGGCATTTCGATGGTGGTTGGTCGGTATGATGCTAAGCCATCCTCCAAGTAGTCCGCATCGACCGAGTTATCTCAAAAGGGTCCATTGAAGCTAGTCGCCGAAGAAATCTTTCTTCACATTCTGTCGTAATTCTTGGTCGACCACTACCTCGCCTACGGTTTTCTGAACCTTCGTTGAATCAAGCCCTCGATGCCTCAATGATTGTAGAGACAGTTCGACACATTCTTCTTGCATTTTCGGATAATCCGCCGTCATGCATTCCCACAATTCGACCCCTTTCAAAAGGAGTCAATTGATTGTAACGCTGAGTACGACGAACACGACGCATGACAAGGCACAAGTAACGGGTTTGACAAAGTCTAAACTGCCACTAATCATTAACTTGAAATGAATACCAAAAAAAAAAAAAAAACCTTTACCGTAATGGAATTTTAATAATTTATTCACTATTAAGGTGTACTACCATAATTTCAAGTTCGTACGATCATGTTTTCTGGGTGCTCGGCTTTTTTGGCGATCAGTGGTCTTAAGATGAACAAAATAGTCAAAACATTCTCCATAAAGTCCGTATTCAATTAAACACCACGCATTGGTTACTCGTTACTCTGCTCTTAAAAGAGTTCAAGCTTTCAAGATGACTTCTTCATCAGCAAGGACCATATTATAGTCTTTGTTCATTAGCTGATGTTTGTACATTTCCCGAATCTCATTCCGATTTGGCTGAACCTGGCCAGTTTTTTTTTATTTCTCGCACGCACGTCGAATATAGGATTAGGGAGATCTAGGAAACACTGTACAGTGGCAAATTATTATTTTCGAAACATTGACGGCGCAAAACTATTCCTCAATTAGTTTGATGAATTGTAGCATGTTTTTTTCTCAGTAATGAACAAACTATATACAGAGTGTCCCAACTAAAATTTGTACCCACCAACAATTTCAATTTCGAAAGACTGAGAAGAAAACGCTCGAACAGGTCAATTTTGTTATCAAGGGGGACCAAATTGTACCAAACTTTCAAGTATTAGATCTCACCCCTTTAGCCAGAGAAGCCACCTCCTTAAAAAATTTAAATGGCACGGGGGGTCGTGTAGAACATCATTTTAAACCATGAATTTGTTGTTTTTTTTTTCAAATCAAGAGTATTTTAGTTAGATTTAGAAATAACAAATTTATGCTCCTTTTTGTAGAAACAAATCGCTGAAAAAATCGAAATTGGAATTGTTGGGGGGTACAAATTTTAGTTAGGGCACCCGATATTATATAACGTATGAAAAGCCAATGCATTAAATTTGTATAATATACAAAAGGTTTGTTATGAGAAATGATGAACCTGCTTCCTTTTTTTGGAAAGTTTATTTTTCATTGTATGGGAGAATACCATTTAACGCAGCTATTGTTGAAAGACCGCTTTACACGCGTCGAAAAGAAAAATAAATTTTTGGTGGGATAGAAAGGTACGTATATTAAAAAATGTGGTAACTTGGTAACTGCAAAAGTACTTTTGGTCTCTACTGATACTGATAATAATGCTACTTATGCTACATGTCGTAACTTTTTTGGTCCAAAATATTTCTTTATGTATCACTTTGTGATTTGTAACATCACATTTATGCTATAGATTGACAAATTAAAAGTGTATTTTAATGTAGACCAAATTATATAACGGAAAGATGTAGTATATAAAATTAATGGGTAAAAACTTCAATCAACTCTACTACTAGAACTAATTAAAGACTTCCTTTTTTTTATTAAAATTACACCTTGCCTACAGTGGCAAAAATTTTGACATTATAAAACAGCAAGTAAACAGTGGGTGACTTTATATCCGGCTCAAACGACCATGTGTTAGGAGGGTAAAAGGTAAAGTTTCCGGGGTGCCAAAGAATTCTCATACTTCTTAATTAACAGACCCCACTAGCACTGCTTTAATAGAATTACATAACAAAGTGCAATTTCGCCTAGTAAGCCCTATTAGTTACGTAACGACTTTCAAAGACTTAATCGCGATCCTCTTGAAATTTATTCACCAATCGTTCTCGAAGAAAATGTGCGCCCCATATCGCCGCAAATAAATTAATAAAATAAAGTACCTAATATAACAAGTTTTATTAAAAAACTTTGCCACTTCGTTATTTTTTTCTCTCACAATATCTTTCTCACCCTCCACACCTGATCAATTCGAAATTCATTATGTTATTCAAATTACAGTTGGCTGAGATTATTCATTCATAACACGTATGAAAAAAAAAAAGATACTTGAAGGGTTGGCAAGTATGTGCAGTTGTCACCCTTCGTGGATATCCAGCACGTACCGTGGCCTGTCGCAAGTTCTTACACTTGTCTTCTCATGCATAAGTCATAAACTGTGCTGCTTCTGAAATGAGTAATAGAAAACCTCACACTCTTAACCCCGACATCGAAAAAGGTGATTCCAGAGAAAAGAAGTGAAAAAAAGGTCTTGTCACATAAAACACCATAACTAACTTTTTGGTATAAATTGTCGACATTTTTTTAATATAACAGACTAAAAATGGATATCACAGAGGAACAAGTAATGTGCTGAATTGAACGCCACAGAACTAGTACTCGAAAAAGGAGCCTAATCTACGATAATTTTCGATTTTTTCTTGAGAGTAAGCATTAGGTAATTTGGACTCAACAGATTCTTTAGTAGAGTAAATAGAAGTTATTCTGTCTTTAGATGGTTTAAGTAATTTTGAAGGTTATGTTTACGATATAACCTATTGCGTCATTTATACTGAAAATGGTGCCTGTATCTCTCCGAAAGAACAGAAATGCTGGTACCTTCAGAGATAACAACCGAGATATCTCCCAAATTTAAAGCGTTACAATAAAAATAACATTGAAACTTGGCCTTCACACTCACTTTGAGATCTTCATATAGAAGTGATTTTTTATTCTCATTATTGATAGGTTTGATCTACGTAACTCTTCTTGTAGGAGAAATAATAAGACAGCTTAAACTTCTTAGCCTTTTTTATAGCAATGCCTGTATGTCTATCGGAATATTGGGAGGATTATAATTGTTGCATAAACATATTATAGTTTTTTAAAATTTGCTAGGGGCAATTAATAATATTAAACACAAAAAAAAAGTGTTATTAAAAGACGAACTTAAGCTTTTAAAATTGTCGTTGATCTTTTTACCAAACTGTGTACGATAAGATAATAGTTATTTATTTTACAAGTGGGTAAAGCAAGATATTGTCAACGATAGAAATGTTACAGTGACCGTTACAATTATTTAATAAAAAATCTAAAAAGTAGGTTGGTTTAGTTCTACGAGCACCTGCGAGAAAAATCAGTTTAATTATAGTATTTTCAATAGCCACACTGTAAGTAGCTTTTAAAAACCAAGGCCGAACAAGATTTAATTGAATCCTAAACATTAAAAATGTAATTACAGTTTATACATTCTCGTAAAAGAGACAATTAAAACAATCCGTTTCATTTATTACATAATTTATTTTTGCCTTTGTTCTGAATAAACTAAGTAACACCTAGTAAGTTATTCATAAAATATAATACCTACATATAAATAATAACGTGGAAATTAAAGACTGTACATGATTCAATTGCGGCTACTTAGTATGACTAACTTCCACTTTCTAGCATTTTTTTGGTATGTTGTTAAATGTTCGTGTATAAGGTTTCTTTCATAATCCTCATTTCTGTATTCGTTTTGTAAAATACATCATCGTGGTACATAACTAAATATATAAACTTTGCCGCTTATGTATTTAATTTGACAGCTGTCAAACCTAACCTCAAAATTTGATGTTAATTCGTGTTTTTCTCATTTTGCGTGAACAAATACAAAAAAGTGCGCTGTCAAGACACTTTTCAAGGACGAGGGCGAATTTTTGAAGCATTTTTGAATGTATCTGTACCCCGTACAAATAAAAATGTGAAAATCACGCACAAAATTTAATCTTATTACGGATACAGTGCTATTTACACAATATTTTCCACAAAAATTGGAACTTCCTTGTTACTGTTTCATGAAATGGGGGTTTTACATCTTACATCTGTCCTATGCCATCCTTTGTTAAGGACATTAAGGTCATTTATGGGTCATTTGCATTAATTGGAGGAAATCGCAAAAAACCAGCCACAACTAAACAAATATGCACGAAAATTGTGCTGGCAAGGTCGAGATATGACATCAGTAAAATCCTCGACCGGAAGTTTGCATAAGGAGCAGGTAAGTTGTTGGAACTAGAAAGGGAATAAACACTGGGAATCCTGAGATTTCACTACAATTTTAACCCGAGGTGACGTATTAGAGCTTTATACACGAGTATGTTACATCATTAACAAAATATTTAGACTATGTTAATTGTTAATTACTAAACTGTGCAGTTTGTAGCTCGAATGTGCGTTAAATTACAAAAATAGCCACTGGATAGAGGAAGTTTGTTGACTAAATTCTAGAGAATTTTTGGTAAAAAATTTAAGAAATGAATTTAAAAAAATATCTTTCGAGGAATTAGGTAAATTTAAAATGAAAGGTATGGTTTATTTGCTGAAAGTTATTATGTCTCGAAATATCAAATTTTAATTTGATTAAGGCCTTCGAAAAGATCTTGTACTAATGTAATACATTTAAATAAATGTTTCTTCCCAATTCGGTTTACATAATATATCCTAGCTGATCAAATTTTAAAGGAATCGCAATGGAACTAAAAAACAAAATCTGTGTCATTAATTCTATTTCAAGTTTTGCATAATAAACAAATTTCACTGTAGAAAATATTTGCATAAAAAAGTGGGAACCATGAATTTTTCTATTGTAGCCTAAAAGTACGAGTTAAAAAAAAGTATTCTTTGTTTCCAGAGCAATGTGACCCTCTAGCTTTCGATCGTATTATGAGATGTGGAAGGCGATATTGTAATACAGTCTGCTCAATTAAAATTTGTCTACTCACGACAGCATGTCACTGATAACTATGTAATTCAAACAAGCAGATCGTTTGATGTTTCACATGTGTGTATAAATTTAGCTCATCCAGCACATACTTTCAGGAAGTACATATTAGCCTGACGGATAAAAAATTCATTTGATCACACTGTAGATATGGAGCATAGAGACCAAATTTTGGCACTGTTACTTAGAAAATATAAGATGGCTTTGGTTAAAAGTGAAGATACATTTACATCTGCCATTTCATTATTTTGAGCAAAATGCATTCGTCCAAATTTTGGTAAAATACACACGTGTGATTCATTTTTGAGTTATTTACGAAAAATTTCAGTCAAACAATTTTAAATTCCTTACAATATCAAAATATTACCATTCAGATTTTAGACATTTAGTTATAAGAATCTTTGTTGTCAGTAATATAAAATGGGATAATAGCGTCTTTGACCGTTTAACAACCGAGAAATATTATGATTTACAATAAAACAAACATTTACTATCACTATAAAACGTGCTGTATTATTAAATAGGTACCTCTGTAATAAAATACTGCAAAAAACTATCCTAAACAGTCGGTGCCGCAGTCTAAATTAACATATTACATGCGATATAGCATACAATGCTGCAGTAGGTACTCTATTATAATAATTACTTTCGGGTCGTTGAACCATTAATTTGAGATCTTTTATCAAATTAACAACGAAAGAAGACAGAGCGAGAGCGAGAAAGCAGAAATATGAATAACCTTACGTCGCATGAACTCTATGCGGCTTTCGTCATAAGACGATGTTATTTTATCAAAATCGCGTAAAATAACATTAAATACCAGTTTTAATGAAATTCATGTCGCCAGCGGTTTCATCAATGAAACTCGATTTTGAATGAACCGTTTTGTAGAAAGAAACCGAGAATGTTGCGGTTTTTTTACTCGCGGTGAGATCGCAGCGTGATCTCATTTTTTTTTTCAGGCCGTCCATTTGAGACAAAATGAATCGTCAAAAAATGAATAGAAAAAGTTACCTTCTTGTCATCCTTGGAATTTTCGAGTCATCGCGTGCAGATAAGTATTGGGAATTTCGGAAATTAAGAATGTCGGATCACTTTAAAGCACCTTTCGAGTGAAAAAAATGCAACCAAATCAGGAGATGATAACAGTAACACTACGGCAGCAAATTGTGACGGAGGGAAAACAAAACAATTTGCTGCAACGGATGCAGGAAAAGCGCAAAACCGTCGACACTTCCGCTCTGTTCGATGCTATTTCATAGTGAATAGTAACGTAGTTTTCGTCGCAAAATGGGGACGTCACACACGCACAGACTGTTTATTTGACTTGAAAACGTCATCTACATACGAACGTACATACGATCATGTGGTGTTATTGTTCTGTACATGTGTACTACACTCCCATATGTGCAAGCTTCGACCGCGACGCTGCAGGATAAGGAATTCCGACGATTTTCTGCACTACGATATTGTTATTTGTGTTGTCTAACCTGCAATATCGCATGATAGTTTATAAAAGAAAAAACTTAATACATCCTTCGTCTTGTGAAATGGAACCACTTGCGCTTCTACATTTTTTCAATCTACTGTAAATAAATCACAAAATTCTCAAAAACATGTAATCTTGGTTGTATATGAAACCATTAATGTTACGTAACATTTTCTCCTGATAAGGTACGTTGATCAACAAACACCAAAAAAAAAAACAAAGTTAATAATTGGCAATTACGGTCCGTGTGAAATTTGGGGTTTTACAAAATTCCAAAGCATGTGTTGCAGTGTGAAGCGTGCTCATTTAATTTATACTTGTGTCGATCGGTAGAAGCCAAATTAGTGAAAATTATAGAAAAAAAGCAACTGAAGAAAAATCAAAGTCAGCAAATGCAGTTGTGTTTGAAACTTTTGATTCTCTCCTACCGGGTCAAAAAAAAACTGTTAATGAATTCACCTCATGGACAACTGGGGCTTTAGCAACCGGTTTCTACCGTACTGGATTCTTTCGTATGGTGTAATCCTCTCAGATTTGCTACCAATTTCCGGTTCTTCCATTTCTTTATAGTAAATTTTTAACAAAGTTAACAAAGAAAGATATTATTGGAAGAAAGGAAAACCTATGATTCCCAAAACCCCTTTTCAGTAACTTGAAGGTGAAATTCAGGACATTTGTAAAACTGCGATATTCTTTTATTCGACTTGTTCTACGGATTATTTTTGTTTTGGTTTTAATTGACATAAGCTGAGAAGGTGACATTTTCAGCACCTCTCTAATAATGTCAGCTAGGTATCTTCCAAACTATCGAAAATGCAATAAAAAAGTATCTATAAACATTGTTAGCAGATCTTCCAACAATTTAATGAAGGAATTAACACTCCCTAGAGCTCATGAATTTAGAGTATTTGAATTTGCGAAAATTCGACGTTTTCTCAGCAGTAATTATGTAAAAATGTCAGATATGTCAATGTCAACCATACAGGGTGAAATCGAAATGTATGTAGAAAAAGTTTGGTAACACCTTGGGATGAGTAGAGTGCAACCCCCTTGGTTTGGGTTTTCTACTCCGCCCCTGTATCGAACTAAAATTCTTTAAAGTTTGGCCATAAAATCGGAGCACGCCACTGCACCCAGTGCAATGTAAACAAGGAATTTTTCACAAAAACTGTCATCCTTTTTTTCTGAAAGCGCCTCGAAACCGAAGACGTATCACGCGTCTTTTCCCGAAAATTGTACAAAAGGTGCAGGTTCTTATCCCACTTTTAAACCTTGTGTTACGAAGCGTGTTTTACGTGAAGGTGTGCAACAAAACAACAGTTTCGTTTCAACGTCTGATGTGCCTGCCGTGTCGTGGGTGATTTTTGAAACAAAATAAGGGACGTCATTTTGAGGTAATGTTATTGAGGCAGGTAAATCAAATCAACTTCAATGTCAAGTGCCCATTTCAACCTTATCGCTCGGACTCGACCGTATGCCTTTTTAAAAAGTTTATGCCCTATTAAAATTTTTGACTCAAATTTTCAGTTATGTTGAACTGGACCGTATTAGCTAAATCACTTCAAATAAAAATGTATATCTATTTGAAGAAGAGTGGGAAACCTTCAAATCAATAAAAAATAAATTCCTTTTTGTTTTTTCAACATTTTGATTTAACTTCAGACACTTCACTTAACAACAAGAAACATGGGATCACCAAGAATATGTTCAATCAGACCAAATAAAAATTACAAAAGGAAGTCCACAGACGATGCCGAAGGAGGTGGGCATCTAGATAAAAAATATGAAAGAATACCCAAGTACGATTAAAAAATAATAGTCGTAATTTTACCTAAAGATAGGGTAAGACCACATGAAAATATAGTGCAAGCATAGCAAATATATAAAAAATATAAAAAAAATCTTCCAACTTTAACTTTTATCACAAACATTAAAAGTATGAAAGGAGCGGATTATGGTTCTGAACATTTCTTAGTTGGGGTAGGCTGCAAAGGAAACTATAAAGAGACAAAGGGAAAAGCAACAGCCAATAAAATAGTTAAAATGTACGACGTAAATGAACGAAGACGAGAAAGTTAAAAATGAATATGAGGAGGAAATAAATAAGGCTCTTCAAATGAGTGAGTGGAAGACAGATTTAACAAGCAATGGGAGCAAGCAAAAAATATATTGTCAGAAACGAGTAAGAAAGTTATACTAATGAAAACCAATGGTCTGGTAGAAGCAAAAATTGAAACAGTACGAATACAGATGGTATAGAAAACTACAAACAATTACCAAACAAGATCAAGACAGCATGTCGAAAAAAAAACGAAAAAATGCAACTAAAACAGAATAAAAGAAACAGAGTCGATAGAGATAATGGAAGAATGGAAAAACATTTTGAAAATTTAACGAAACCAAACAAAGAACCCAAAAAGGGCGCGTGAACTGAAAATTGACTGAGTTAATGAAGAGGGTGTGAAAAGAAAAAAAAAACATTCCAGAAGAGTAGATGAAAGGCCAGATAAGCTCAATACATAAGAAAGAAGACAAAATGGTATGAAGAGTAGTACTGTTCAACACACTAAAATATTAGCGAGAAGACTAAACAACTACATATTGGCGAAATATCAAGCTGGGTTTAAGAAAAATGTATGTAACAATAAAAAGGAATTACCACATGAATATTAAATAGCGGTCTATAGAAATTAAAAGAAAACGAAATACATTGTGTTGGGAAGTTTTGACAGGTAAGTGGACAGGCTGAGAGTAGAAAAGGATGGACCGAGTGCATATACATATTTAATCGTTGAACATGAGTCAATTTGAACCAAATAAAACAGTCTGTGCTGCACCGGTTTTGATAATTGTTTTTTTAAATGAAAGACATTGACAAGTTCTATGTGAAGATTACTTACCATTTTCAAAAATTTCACAGGTTCATTAATTATTTGCAAATCATTTTAGGGGAAAAGCGGTCCATTACAGTCAGACAACTGTAGCTAAATATAGGTATCTGGATGGATGTTTGGATGCGTGGTGTGAAGAGTGTGAAATAGAGGACGAATAAAGCTGTGCAAAATACAATTCTTTTATCACATAATTTTTCTTGCCGAAAAATTGGTTTACCAATTCCACAATATTTTCGTTTAACTGACCTGCGACTTTCTCAACAAATCAATCGAGAAGCGGAAGATTTATTGTTTAATCAAATGCATGAAACGGCTAATAATGAACAACGTGCCGTTATTGATCATATACTTGAAGAGATTTTTCAACACAATACTGGTAGTAATGTTTTCTGTTTCGTACATTCGATGAGCTCCGTTTCTACATTAGCGAACAATTCAATCAGGAGCATCTTATACCGCAGAATGAACAAGTGTTTAAGCAAAACATTGTCATAAAGAAATTATTTCGTCTTAATTTTTTTTAATTATACAGACAAGGCAAATTAAAAATTGTAATATGTAATATGGTAACCAGTCTTTATTCAACACTATTTACGTAAGTATTCACTTTTTTTTTAATTTTTACATTGATTTGATTACCAATTCAATACATATACCACTCGAATTTAAAAGGGTTAATAGTATTGTATACCTGGGAGTGGAAATAGAAGAACTAATAAATATGCCTATAAACCAAGGAAGAGATTGTGTGAGACGGTACCAGAGAATTTAATGTCAGCAGGAGTGATCGACTGAAAAAGAAAAGTGCGAGACAGATAAATGTTAGTCTAGGCCCATGTGACCTGTTCCGCTTTTGATAATACATAATAAAGTCTGCGATATGGTTTTTTGGATCCGTCTAGTCTCTCTGCACACGAATGACCATCAAATTTTGAGGTTAGGTTTGACAGCTGTCAAATTAAATACATAATATGCTGGAATATTAATTTATATATAAGTTATATACCACTTTCCCCATTATATATTTCGCAAATCAAAGATCAAAATACAAACACAAAAAGAAATACAATGTGGAACTTAACATACCGAAATGATTATTGGTAAAATAATATAAAATATAATTAAGTAAAATAGGCTGTAATATGTCTCCCAGGAGCACTGATCCATGCCAAAAGCTTGGGAACAAATAAATTAAAACTTGAATGATTTTACATTTTATGCTCGATAAGTGGATGAATAATGTATGTAAGTTAGAGTTCTCTACCAACATTTATAATCTCTGACAGCGATTCAGGCATCCCTAAGGTGAAATTTTTGGAATATCACGGAATATAGTGGTGAAATTGCTCTTACGAATTAAATTGCTCATTGCTACTGCTTGCAACAGTCCACTCAAAAGTAAACTTCAAATTATATTCTTTAGATTCTCTAGAATAAAGTGCTAGACTAAACTTTTGTAGAATTTTTCGACATAACAAAAATGTTTGTGGTAAATAAAAGTTTGTGGATTACCTCTTCATGTATTATTATTGTAACACTGGATATATGATGTTATGAAGATCCTAAAATAAAAGCGGCAAAAAAATAAAGCCAAGTGTTTTTTTTTGTCCATAAAATAAGCAAACTACTTAAAACAAAAACTATCTGAAAAAACTTGCTATTTCAGTATCGGAACACGTGTACGAATTATTTTCATGGTCTTTGTCACCCGTAAATTGCCGTGAATCTATAACGCGAAGCTTGTTGTCATTTTTGACACCCGTCATCGAAAATGTTGACTACTATCCATTTTTTTTTATAAACAATTGTCAATGTCAAAATGCAATTAAAGACCAGGCTGTATTATCTAAAAATATGTCCTTCCGGACCGAGCTTTATAGTAGACACTACTGAGGTTATGTTCATAGATGTCAAAGTGGTTAATGACTTATCATGAAATTGCATCGTGCATGTAACCACGACGGAATAAATGTCAGAATTTGACATTCAATGTGACCAACCAAAAGTTACTGTTGCTTATACCAACATGACCACATTTGGACAATTGTTAATAAAAAAATGCATAATACATCTTTCAATTACAGAAAAATGACGTCCAAGATTTTCTGTCTGCGACTGTAAACAATATACTGTAAAAATTGTCGCTACAGTTCTATTCAAATGAATCTGGGACAATTTTAATTTACTCTGGATTATAAAATGAACAGTATAAATATTAAACAATATTCTCAATCCCGATTTTAGATTTTAGCAAGAAGACTGGAAAAAGTTATTTCTTTATTGTGAATTATCTCTTGTCAAATCAGAGCTTGTGTTTACTTGTTTCTTTAATTCTTGCTTGTAAATTATAATATTTTTTTCCTTTTGTTAATCACCAAAATGTTTAACGAAATCTAGTTACAACTAACATGCTGAAAGCCACAAATACAACACAAGTAAAAAGTTGTGCCAGATTTATATGAACAAGTGGAATTACAAGAGTTCAGAATCCACTGGCCATTACTCAAATAGTTCAATAATAGCAGGAAAATTAATTTAAAGAATTCCTCATGTCCTAAATTCAACTATATTTAAGACTATTATCAGATAATCTGTAACAAATAGGTCTTCCCAGTCCCCAAAAATTCAAAAACTAGTTTATAACAACGGTGAAGTATTGGCAATTATCGAGGTATGTCACTCATAGCAATAATAACAGGTAAAATATGGTAATCTATTTTTTGCTTCTATCTTCTATTATTTTGTAATTGATTTTGCGTTAGTACATATTTTGTTATCGAATATTAAATATTTAGTCCCTCTTGGTGAGAATAAAAAACACATTTTAGTTGTTATCAAAGCCTTAAAAACTACTTGGCGACATTAACGACAAAATACAGAATAGCCGAAATAGCTAAAGACCTTGCTGTACTAAGATCATTCTAAAATAACTTGTAAAATTGGAAAACGCGCTGACCAAAAAATTATTTGATCTTTCTAAGGAGTCCTTTGAAGGGGATCGAATATCAAAAAATCCGCGTAATTAAACACATTTTGAACAAAACCGAATTGAATTAATCAATAAAATCTTATTTTCTGAACAGGAAGCAGTGTAATTTTAAATCATTACACTTATCGTAGTTACCGGTCATGGTGTCTCCCAAGGCCCGGTTTAGGGTCCGTTATTATTAATTTGTGATTGTCATTACGTTTCTTTATTGAATATTTATCATATTATTGTTATTGTAATATTTATTAAATGCTTATTTATTTACATGCAATTTTAGTGTAGGATTATAAAAAGTTAACAAAAGAAAAAGGACTTATAGTTATAAATGATAATAGATGGACTTGCATACCAATAAGATATGTGTTACAATTTATTTTATCTGTACCTTGTATGGACTACCAAAATAAGTAGAAAATACTGGGTTTAATAAGATTTTGACCTGTGTACGAAACACTTCAACTTTTGACAACAGTTGACTGTAAGCATTCTATGACAGGTCTGATGATTTACACTGGTGAAAACCATGAGCTTTTGAAGTCTACAGAAATATGTCGATCCAGAATTTGTCTGATTATATTATGTTATATGCAATACCTGTTATATACAGACTGACTGATAAAAAACATTTGATGCTGTATCTTGTTTTTCAACACCTAATACATCAAATAAAATCATTTGAAGAACACTTTTCTTCCTGCCAATTCTTGACAGATGACAATCAACTTTATTTTTTCAAATTGCACTGTAGGTATATAATGTATTTTTTAGTGACTCTTATAGATATTTTTCTGAATACAAAACTATGGTCACAACTGTTGTATTTTTTTTAATTGAAGTTACCAAAATAAATCATCAGAAAAGAACAAGCAAGCCATGAATTAATTCAATTATGCAGTTTATAAAAAAATCTATTTTGATGAGAAAACCTGCATCGTTTTACAATTTGATTTGATATATTTATTTTAGCCCGACATAACCCCAAATATTTTATTGGACGCAATTTTATTGTTTCTAGAAGGCCCCGATATATAATGTCTGGGACAGCATACATGCAATTTTCGAACCACAAAATAGATGATATACATATTCACTAGGTTACTTTATATTTTTTTGCTCAAAATATTTTTTCCTTTTTTTCTTGTCTTCGTATTTCAAAAAATATTACAAGGCAATTTCAGAAAATAGTTGATTGTCATCTGTCAAAAATTAAACGTAAAAAAATTGTTTAAAGCAGAAAGCTGTGTTCTCTTGTATATCCAAGGGAACACTATTAGTCTACCAGAAACTTTTATTGGATGGTCTACACTATAGAACACCTTACCCTTTAATTTTATAACTGTGTTCTCATTGATTTTAATCCATTTCTTAAAAAAAACTTTACTGAAAATATCTTTTGGTATTTATTACTTTTGAGGAATTCATCTCATTATCCAATTAATTTATCAATAATATCTAATTTGTTTCTATTTGTGTCTTCACTTCAAGAAATGAGTTTTTTGTAAAATTTTAACCACAATAATAATAATAATAATAATAATGGACTTTTTGTTAAAACATTTTTCAAAGGTAATCATTAATTATTAAAATTTAAAAAATATTGTCCTAAAGAAATAACAAATTAATGAAAACAGGGATAGAATCGTAATAGATACCTCTCCGTTGAAAACGAAAAATAGTAATTTCTGCAGTTATTTTGATGAAACTGTATTATGTATATAAATGTGTAAGAAAAAATTATTATCATTATTCATTTATCTTATTTGATTGATTTTGTTTACTTAATACATAAATTATAAGGATGTTCCACTATGACTTTTTAAACACCTTTCCTTCCATTCTCAAAAACAGAAAAAACAATAAAAAAAGTTACAAGATATAATATTTTTTGCAAGAAAATAATTTAATTTAAATTTAAAACATTCATGAAACATAATGTAATGTAACAACATTTTTTGGATACATGTCTCACCATTGTGTTGTCTCGGTGTCGTTGATACCTCCACATTTCGCTTCAATTTTCAGCGGCGAACCGATCTGAATTAGCCCCTTGTCAAAACATTAAAAAGCTCGTTCTCCTTTGAAGCTCAAAAACAAGCTCAACGTTTCGGTTGAGAATTTTGGGACTGCTTCGGCTTCCGGCATTATGGTTTCTCTTTCATTTGCTGCCCCGGCAACAGGGATCACGAAAAAATCAATACGCGAGCGACGAGAACATTGCTGCGTGCCACCGCCAAAATGTTGATGTGAAGAATATCGTTCGTGCTCATTGGTTTCTTTTCTTAAGTACCACTGACCCTCACTAAAATTAAACATTTATCATTGAGCTCCCAATTATTAATTAAGGAGGAGGGAGAGACTCGAACCCTTGAAATTTCTTCTTCCCAGTGCAGAATATTTGTAGATGTAAATTGTTTCATAAATCTATCCGTACAGGGCAGGGGCTCGCTGATGCATTGTGTGATTTTTTTTAAATATCGTTGTTCATTTCAAATCCTTAGCACCTGTTCTAGTTATAGTTAACTTAAGTTTTTAGAGAAATAATGTGAAGTCTTCTTTATCCTTCAATTTTAAAATTTCTCTGTAAATTCATTCCGCGTAAATTTTGTTATTTCTCGGAGAAGCACTTAAAATATCCTCTGGGACGTCTTTTGAGTAACTATCGCTCATTTACATATATTCGCATCCTACGATTACACGACATTTATACCCCAGTCAGAACGAAATGTAAATTATTAATTGCCACTTGACAGTCGTTAATGGCAATCAATTATGTATAAATCTATGAGCCCCCTGTGGCTCAAGTAAAATTTCAGCCAGTAGAGAAAATCTGTAGGTATACAATAATTTAATTTTAACAAAAAACGAATTTGTTTTGCTATGGAAGCCTCAAATATTTCTGCATGGTTAGAGCTTATCCGCAGGAACTTCTAAAGCTTTTTTGTCCATGAGTGCTGTACCATTTTTTTGAAAAACACGTAAAGATATATTAAAATATAAATGATACATCTGGGTAACAAAACAAGACTGCCAAATATATTATGGACGTATCACGAGTTATATCTTCGTCGTGAGAATAAATGAAAGAATTCCAAAAATTGATAAAAAATTCACGACACTGACTTTTCTTGTTAATGATTGTTTTTCAACAATCAGGCATGAATGTAAATAAGGACATTACTTAATTTTATTGGATCAAATGGGATCACGTGAGACATGAATTATACGAGGGACACTAGAAAAGAAATCTACCTAGCTATGAAACAGAAGACGATCTTTTTTTGATAATTTTATTTTTCAATATAATCCCCCCACCATCAATGCACTTGCGCCATTTCTCCTTCAGTGCATTTATACCTTCATAAAAAAATCCTCTTGGCCCTCAAAAAAGTCGTCGACGGCTGCTTTTAGGCTACCCTCAGAGTTAAAACGCGTCCTCGAAGATAAAAGTCAGACGGAGCCAAGTCCGGACTATAGGATGATCTATCTCAACGAAGCTGCATTCCTGCTCAATTTTGGCAACCTTATACTGTTTAATACACGGTCTTTTGGGTTTTTTCTTCTTTTCTTTGCTATTAATAGATTTTTCAAGATGCATAGACGTCCGCATTTATTGTTGTCACTTTTGGCATATATTCAATAAGAAGGACGCCCCTGATGTCCCAAAAACTGTTGCCATCAATTTTCCAGCAGAGAGTTGCGTCCGTGCCTTTTTTTGGGCCCTTTATGAACCCACTGCTTGGATTCTGTTTTTGACTCAGGATCCCAATGGTGCACCCAAGTCTCGTCGTCTGTCACAATTTGTGCCAAAATCGTAGGTAGATTTCTTTTCTAGTGCCCCTCGTATTGTCAGTATAATTTCCTAAGCTCTTGTCTGACGCATGTTAAATTTTGGACCAAAAATTTATGCTTTTGCTTCATATGCGATAGTAATATATTTAGTTTATAAAACTTTATGTTGGAATTATTTCAAAACCGCTGTATCTTTCCAAACTATTGGTATAAACCGGATCACACAAGTAGATCTCGACTTCTACTGACTGAGAAAACTATGTTCGACTACACGTTGAGCATATTTTCAAGCGTCAAAATAGTAGTGGGGGTTCACTACACCTCGATTTTTGTGGAACAATTAAGTTGTTTGTATTTTATGATCCGGACAACCCCAAACCTCGTTTAAAACGGGTTTTAAATCCTATTTCGACCTCCATCTTACTTGCATTATTCAGCAAAGTAACGCCACATCTCGTTTCTGGTTTAGAACTACTTTATTTGTGATAGGAAATTACATGAAATCGGTCGTCCCTTTAATTTATAATCAATACTGTTCAAACCCTTTTATCAACATATTATTATAACAACCGATTTAATTCCTTCAATCCACTACACCTTAAGCAACAAAACGTTATTCTGATTTTCTAAATTTAAATAAATTAATTATTCGAGATCTTTTTTTGTTGCCAGAAAAAGGCTATAATTTGGAGTGAGTTGCACATATCTTCTATTTTTTATCGCGTCCAGTGTATTGTCCTTTTTGGTTTATTGGCGAGCTAGGCGCGTCGAGTACGTTCGCCTTACTGAAAGACTGCAGCAGTGGCGTTGACTCCTGGCCCGAAAGGGTGAATGAATCCGACAGAGAGATGAACGCTTAATTAATTACTCCCACGTGGCCATAACTGTTTAATCGAAGAGTTTAAAAAAATATGTGATAGAGGAAAAGAGAAAGAAAATCGTGGATGAGCTTTAGCGGGGGAGCTTCCAGATTTTCGGACATGTTACGTTTTCATATATTGTCAATTTTGATGGTACTTTTAAATGATGAACGTTTTATACAACATGCCCACTGATTAGCAACACGCATAGGAAAATTGTGTTTTATATATTTTTCCAGGCAGGGTTTCATGATTGAATATTTTTAACCGACTTAGAAAAGGAAGAAGTCGTTTTTTTACTCGTACCTTTTGTGGAATTTTGTTTTATATATCACTTCTACCTATAATAACATGTTTTATGTATATATCTACTCCGCATTCAACAATTTCATGCAACCCCTGCTAATATCATAGTAGCATTAAATCACAGTACCAAAGATTTCATAGAAAATTTCAGATCTATGTCATAAAAATCCCCATTAACACAATTTCCTATTGCTTTTGTATAGATCAATTTAGATAAGTACTTATGTGTTTGTCAAATATTAGTCAAACTTTAATCGCTTCCTTGACAAATGAAAGAAAATGAAATACGTCCATTTAGGAGATTAATGTCGATATATTTAAAAGTGCTGGAAGAATATTTTCCAAGAACATTGTTAACTTCCAAATTGTTTTTTAATTATGCCACTTGCCAGAACTAAAATTTTTGGGTAATTCCATGAGAGCAGTGTTTTCAGTATATTATCACACTCTCCTGAAAATTGTAAAACTATTTTGGAAGAAAGGGTTAACATTATAGATTTTTACTAACTAGATGCATACTGTGTTTTGCGTTTTATTCACCTGTTTATTTCTAATCTAACTGGAAATTTTACTATTTTCTATAACAACTTTCTTTCAGGCTTGTGGTTGGCATGAGTGACGATATTTTCTTAGGTTTGTCCAAAAGACTCAAAACAAATCAACGTTTCTTAGAATATTTTTATGAATCGACAAGAAGAAAGTTTATATACGGTTGCAAATTATTGTACTAACCCTTAAAAATAGTATAAATCTTACAACATAGATAACAGCGTCTTCAGTAACTCAGTTTTAAATGGCTTTTATGCAATCTATCACACGTGTTAAATCCTTGGCTGTTGGTTGTCGTAATACTGTTACCTCTCCAACCAAAATAGAAGACCTACAATCAGGTTTGAGAACCGCTACATTAATCCACTGGTGTTTAATTTGTCTGTAATTACTAAAAATAATATTGTGCTTCCAGAAGGATAATCAATTTATTAAGAAGTGATACTCCGATTTATGTAGTACCATTACAAAAGAAATCAAGCCTCTTACTGGTTTTAAATGGCTATCACTCGTGGAAGTAATCGCCCTTTAAATCGAGCTCTTATTATAGAAAAGCTAGCGAGGTTGGGCCTCGCAGTTCGTGCAGCCGGACGTGGGTAAATAAAACCCTGAGGGTGAGGAATTCCTAGAAGTATTTAACTGCCGAATTTCAGTTGTGAAGGCGCCCCCTCACTTTTTTCAGGGTTCGTTTAGCCGCAACAGAAAAGAGCCCAGTTCAAGGTCAGGTCCGCACCCCTGCACCTCTATACACAGCACGATCTGGCTGTCCTCCTCGGCATCGTACCGACCGTGGAACCGACAAGGAGATGAAACATGCCGTTCTTGTGTTTAATTGTCTTGCCTTGTGCATTTCGTACATATTATAAGGGAGCAGCTGCGAGGTGGGCCAACGCACATTCATCAGACAAGCAACCAGCGGCTCTTTAGACACACGCCACCAGTCACCTGCCACTTGGCACGAGCTATACAAGACACATCAAATGAAATAACCCCCGTTTAAATACGCACATACAAGAGATGGAGGAGCTTCTTCGCAGAGAAACAGACAGAGAACTACCCATCTTATTTTGTTATTGAGTTTCAAAACAGGATCGGACCAAACGAGCTGACAATTTGACCACCCTTATACTGTATTTATTGTTGAAGAGAATGCTTATCGTGCACTTTGCTTCTCACTTCTTTTTGCCAAAACTGTTTCTACCACTTTTCTATTCTGATTATTTGGAATGGAGATACACAACAGAGTACCCATATTGCAGCTATAAATAATTATCCTAGAAGACCCAGTATACTAAGATTTTTTAGATTTACAGAAAATGTTAAATGGTTTTTGTTAAAAATGTCTCAAAATCTTGAATAAACGAGCGACGAAGTATTCTCTAAACCAGGTATACCAGAGCAGAACACTGCTTTTAGCGGTTGCAGTTGGTGATGAAGCACAGGACTATTGTCCTTAGGTGATTTGCAGAATTCGAACGTTCTAGTTTCTATGTGAACATACCTACTGGAGGGCCCTTTTAGCCATTATTCCAGAAAAGGTATCCCGTACTCGTAACGACTTCCACTGATGTATGACATGATAGACTCCGCAGCAGAAACTATTCTGCAAGGACCGTTGCTCCTTACAAAGTTTTAGTCGTAGCACATAATATGTGTCCATAAGTCAACAGACAAAATAAAAAGTTTTAGAAGTTGCAGAATACAGACCCTACTCACTATGTCTTACAACGTACGACTAGCGATTTACAAAAAAATAGTTATTTATGTATCAAGGGAAGAAAAACCCATTTTAATCCCGAGACGACCGTAGGGAGCCGAGGGCATTTCCATTTGAGGGATTAACGGTCTTTATTCCAGATATGCATACAAAACTTTCCTCCCAACCGCCTAAGTTAATATAAATATTGAGAAATTTTTTTTTTTCAAGTAATAATTATTGCTCGGTACGGCGATACCTAGATGGAGTTGGCTGACGGTTATTATGAAAACGAGTTCGTTTATCTGTCAAAAAAGACTCAATTCACAGAATTGAAGTTTATCAGTTGAAATTGGAGAAATTATAACTATCACGAAGACAATTTGGACATACCTTTGGCCATTACTGAAGTCTATGAAACCTATATAAAGCCTCGTCGCCCTGGTCATAGTATTCAAAAATTAAAAAAAATGTACTTACTCATCATCAGTAAATTTTCAAAGCTAATTGCTTTTCGGAAGGTTATAGAGCAACAAAAAAAATAATTCTCAGCAGAGATCAAGTGATGCAGTTTATAAAAGAAGCTCCAGATGAAATATACTTAATGATCAAGATAATTTTTTTTTTAAGAAATTGACAATTTTCTGAATTTTTTTGGGAATAATAATCATGGGTATTACTGGAGCTATGAGATGCTAAGAAGAATTTGTCAGTAGATGATATTCGAGATAAAGGAGCAGTTATATACGAAAACCAAGATTGATCGGAGTTTCGATATTTTAAATCTTAAGGACAACTCATCGCTGAATTTAATTGAGCTGTATTGAAAGTATGCATGCATCTCTTAGAGTCTTAGACCACAAACGCTTTTTTCTTTTTCTATAAAAATGCAACCAATTGGAAGCTTCCTGATCCTACATTATATACAGGGCACTGTATGAGAAGAACATCAGTAACTTTGTTGGCAGACAGTGGTGCTGATCTAACGACTGTCAAACGTCTTGGCGGTTGGAAATCTGGCAACGTTGCGGAAGGCTACATAGAATCTTTAGCTCAAAGTAAAAAGCAAATTGCAAGACGGATTTTAAGCGACAATGGAAACAAAGCTTCAACTAGCAATATTTCAGTCCAGAGTACCAATGAAAATAATGAATTCATTTAAATGTTAATATTAATAAATAAAAATTAAATTCATTTTTTTAAATGTTATTCCCTAGGGAATAAAGTACCACATTATTAGTCAAATTGTCGATTAGTCGATTGGGAGGAAAACTCTTTTTTTGTTTTTCGACACTCAGAGAAGACGTTCCGCTTGTAACAAATATAGGCTTCCCAAATGCGTATCTACTACTTTCAACATGGATTTAAAAAATTCTTCATTGGATCTAGTTTTTCTGTATGACAAAATTTTAAGGTTATTTGTACTTACCATAGATTTATACACAGACTAACATGTGTACTTCTTGAAAAGACCAATAGAGGCTTTTTCCAAAAAATGTTTTAGAAAAGAATTTAATTTCCATAGATTCTTTCAATTTGGGAAAGAAAACATTGTGCTCTTAAATGAAACAATTTAAGGTAAGTACAAACCGGCCTTTAGATCTAAGTCAGAAGAAGTAGTGTTTCAACTAAACCATAACGTTTTTTGTTGGTTTGCGTAAAGAGTTTCTTTAATTTTAGCATTGATTAGGGATCCAGATTTATAGACACAAAAATTTAATGGTACTTGTGCAGAATGAACCTGTAATATATTTCTATGTACTTTTTTTGGATCATTTTTCATATACATACGGTAGATACATCTATGTGAGATTCAATACTTAGTACCCACGCTCTAGTGTAAATTTTGAAAATTTCGTACGTGTAAATCAGGATTTTTATCAAGGACAGTCGTAGTGGGAGCAATCGGGTTGCAAAATTATTTGCGAAGATAGTCACGTAGGTTAAGAATCTGCAGAGCAACTGAATTAGAAAATGTTTGTAGTTACAACCCGAGCAAGAAAATTATTCGCAATTTTTCTTGCAACTGACGCCCGGTGAAGGTGGGGCAGTGGTTTTTCCACTCTTCGTAATATCTAACCAGTGCCCCTTGAAGCTTTTTGGACAAGCGGTTGACTGTGAACTCATTTTAAAAGCAGATTACAAAATTTGGCATTTCTTATTCTATAGTGAGATTCATTACTTAGCGCCCACGCTCTTGTGTAAATTTTGAAAATTTCGTACGGGTGAATCAGGATTTTTATCAAAGACAGTCGGAGTTGCAATCTGGTTGCAAAATTATTTGCGAAGATAGCCATAAAGTTTTGTAGGTTAAGAGGCTGTCAAAGCAACTGAATTAGAAAATGTTTGTAGCTGTAAAGTTGTAAATTTGTAAATTTTTCTTGCAACTGACATCCGGTGAAGGTGGGTAACATCTAACTACTGTCTTTTGAAGCTGTTATTTGGACAAGCGGTTTCTTTGCTGTGAACTCATTTTAAAAGTAGATTTCAAATTTTGGTATTTCTTATTCTGCCTGCTTGTCAAATGGAATGGCA
This sequence comes from Diaperis boleti, assembly GCA_963583935.1. Taxonomy (NCBI): domain Eukaryota; kingdom Metazoa; phylum Arthropoda; class Insecta; order Coleoptera; family Tenebrionidae; genus Diaperis; species Diaperis boleti. The sequence continues at coordinate 21,000,560 of OY757247.1, read as the reverse complement.
GCTTGGGTACGAAGTTAGTGATTTTGCTGCCAATCTCTACGAGCAAAGAAACTAAAAGGGATACTGCCAACCTAACTTTTTATTCAGTGGGCGCTAAGAAATTAATCCAATAGTACTCTTTGCACTTGTGCGCCTGTCTGTCACATGAAATGACAGATTAGGAATGAAGATAGTCATTTTGCTGGCAATCTCTAAGAGCAAAGAAACTAAAAGGGATACTGCCAACCTAACTTTTTATTCAGTGGGCGCTAAGAACTGAATCCAATAGTACTAGTGTGAGATCATTTAAATTATAAATTAAAGTAGGCGGTTTTTTTATGCAATGACCCAGCCTGCAAATTGACTGACGGAGTAAAATTTTGAGGTTATAACACTAACAAATAATGTAGGTTTATTGAGAATTACAGCAAATGTTCAAAGTGTTCTCCCCCAGCTTCAATGCATTTTCCAACATGTGAAAGGTTGCGTGCATTAAAAATTGGCTCTTGCAGTTCTTCAAGATTGTGGGGGTTATTTTTAAACACGGTGTTTTTGAGATACGGGAAAATGAAATAATCTAGAATTGTCAGGTCCGGACTTCGAAGCGGAAATTGGATGACACGATCATCGTAAAACTAATACTCGCTCCGCTACACCACACTAACATCACGAAATCTTGCCACACATTTAAAAATTTGTAAACTAATTTTTGATAATCTGCAGGAAAACTAGGGCAGGCATTTCGAAAAACATTTAACACAGCGTTCCATAGAATACTTACATTCACCATTCTGTTGCCGTTTTTTTGAAGTCACGTTGGCCTTCAAATTTTAAATCAAAAATGTCAAAAGTTAGTAGTGCCACCCTAATTTAAATTTCACAGCCCACTCTAATTTATAATTTAAATGAAACTATCTTTATTTCTAATTTTACTCCTATAAACTTAATTGAAAATGCAAGTTTCTTGTCATGCAAACTTTGACTGTTTATCAGGGTTTGAGGGAGGTCGTTTTATTAAGAAGCGAACAAAGACTGAATGATTTATCTTTTTTCTCCGAGTTAAATGATTTTAGAATTTGTATTCAAGAAACTATGGAGCCAGATTAAAGAATGCTTCATGAGAAATTATTGTAACCGCTTTAATATACATATTATGGTCGAAATACAACTGTATAAACTAAAGTTGCTTCTTTTATTAAAACATGCTAATAATTGCATAGGAATCCATTTTATAAACGTAGAAAAAAAAATTGACATGAGTTTGGGAGTAATGTTTCAACGATAGTTGGTGGAGCACAGTTCTCACGATAAATACTTTTGTGTAATTTAAATCTGAATACAAGTATATAAGAGAAAAAGTACAGTACTGTTTGCTACAAATAGACTGCTGAGAAGTAGGGAGTACCTATGAAATTAATAAATTAATTAATGCTTAATATAATAATGTATTAAATGAGGACTTGAAAACCGATCTATCAATTACATCTTGCATTTCTTGTTCTCTTCTACCAATTTCTACAATTTCCTGGTAAAACTAACGAAATCAGAGAATTCGAAGAATCATTATCCTGGAAATCCGTTTGAAAATATGTAGTCCTTTGTACGGAGATCCCAACTGACCATCAAAGGATGATTCAAGTCTATTCCCTTTTAATACACGTTGATGACTTTAATACCAGTTTCAAGAAAAACTTAATCCTTGTAGGGACTAATCTACATCAAGAATCTTACACAAAAACAGTTTTCAATAAAATTTCTGGTTTTACAATGTAAATTTTATTAAATAACATATCTTTCACAACAGACAAAATTGGTTCAAGGAAATTGGAGCAATAGTTACTTCGTGTGGAAAATATATTCGGCCGACCATTCTATATAGGTAGATCTGGAGCTATTTTTAACATCAACATTTCAATGAGTACAGAGGCAATGTGGGAGTAACAAAACTTATCTGTATTTTAAGCTTAGATCTAGTGGGATGCGTAAATTCACGTCAAAAACGTCATGAAGAGAGATGACAATTTTGAGAACAAGAAATAGGTAGTTGTTGAACATCGCAGTAAGATGATTCAGTCTGATAAAGCCGAATTCACAAATAGTGGCAATATTTTTGACATTCAAAAATCCCATCAATAAACATATTCTACATAACGAAATTAATGCCTTTTTTTCGTAGATGCGATCTTTAGACATTTCTTGGTGGTGGTTCACTTTGAAGATGTTATTCCACAAATTAAAGGAACCATGCGGGGTGTGGCTTCTTGCATTTCAACTCCTTCTGCATAGCATTGTATCAATAAGCTAAGTGTCAGCTCTTCTAGTCTTTTTTTCTGGTTCCACATTTTTAATTCTTTTTCAGATTGCATAATTCGGCTATTACTTTAATGTAGTTGAAGCTGGAGCTTTGCTTAAGGAGGTTAGGATGAATATTGAAGAATAAATTCGAAAAGAAACGTACGTCGAACTGAAAACAACCTGAGCAGACTCAAGAAAGACTAATAAAAAATGAAAATATGTATACTTAAAAGAAGACTAAAAAAGATGTTCAGAAGGTGATAAAAATTGATTGAATTTTGGAAAATGAGAAAAACTGGAACGATAAGAGTACCTAATACTTCTTAATTTTTCTTAACCTGAGTCTTTGAGTTTCTCAGTTCTGTAGTTATATAATTTACAGTTAAATGTGGGGAATCGAACATAATAAATACATAGGTACAATATTTTTATTTACAAGGAAATTTTTTTTTAAACTAAAATAAAAAATGGATATTATATGCAATGCCTGCAGATATTAAATTTTTGTAGTATTAAATGTTTCGCACTGAATCAACGTCAAATGCTCCAGAGGCCCCCGAGATAATTATGTTCACACGGCATAATTGTAGTTATTTAATTGCGATCATAAAAAACTTCGATCAACTCATTCCATCGCCATAGTAGGTGGCAATTCGCCAAACGATGACACCATCTTTCTAATATCTGCTTCCATCTTGGGCCGTATTCATGAATCGGGCAGAAAAAAAATCACCGTGAGAAAACTGTTCGACTCGGTATGTGAAGAATTTGACTAAAAGAAAACTGGTGAACGGGAGACTCGGCAACTCCAAAATCCGGATCAAAGCGAAAGACTGCAGCCATCAGTTACGTAGAAAAGATAAAAGCGATGGGACAAAAAATCGTCTGTAAATTCGAGAGGTAGATTTCTTTACACCAGTTTTTAAGTTCGCGTTTGCAGGCGTTCCGGCTGAGAAACAGTAGTTTATTTTGGAATCAAATGGGCGAAAAAGTAAATAGCTAATCGACAAATAGATTAATATAAAAATATTAAGTAGGCAGGGAGATCGAAAACAAAATTAGTTAATGTTGGCCGTGAGGAAAAGCCGCTTGTCATAGTTTAATAGAATTGTTTATGACATGTCACAGTCAACTTGACATATATTAAATAATAGTATTAAGCTACGACAACCATTAACATTATGTAACACAATAAATAATCACTAATTATAACAAATAAATACTTTTTTATTCTTGGCCGTCTTGATGCAACTTTGTTGTTCTTAATCACGAAAATACGACCAATATGTCCAAAGTACCGAAAAATTAAATAATAGCTGGTGTGTTCCCCATAATTTCAAAAAGCGAGTTTTCCTTATATGGGACACGACACCAAAGCCATTATACATTATCACTTTCAAAGGCATTTCAGTTCAGATGATGTGATTAACGAATAGTTCTTTTTTCTTATTTTGCCCTTAAAAGCATCAAGGCATAAACGAATATACAAAATCCCAAATTAGTTAAAATGTAAAAAAATCATTCATATTAAATGGTACCTGATATAATATAATTGATCCACGTGTTTATAGTTTTTAGACAATAACAACTATTTTCTTTTAGCTTTCAACAGAGGTGGCAATTAGTGGTGAAAATATTTCGGGCATCCTATTAACGTAAAGGTTAATACGATAGTTTTATATCCCGCGAACTTTGCCATATTTTGGCCCGAAAAAAAATCTATTACTAACGGCTCTGTTTGGAAATCCAAATGTGAAAATTAAACTCTTATCAGTTTTATCTTCCAACCTCAAATCACAAAAGTACGGTTACCCAAAGTTCCATTTAAGTACTAATATTTATTTTAATATTTTATACCTATTCTAAGATGTAGGGAGAACAGCAGTTATTGATCGTTGTTCTAAACTGGTTTAAGCTTAATGCAACTTGTCTTTTGTCAAGCAATTTGTTCTCCTTTACCTACTAAGTAATAGGTAAGATGTCTTATTTGTAAGGAAGAAATTATAATACTCTTAATTTTAGTTAAAGTGTTCTAAGTTAAAACTCTATTGACTATCTTATTCAATAGAACAAAATTAACTAACCAATACAATATTCAGGTAAATTCCAATATTAGATCCTCAAACTCTGAAGTCAGGTGCTGGTCGTTAATGGACCTTCTTACGAGTTGTTTAAGAATTTAGCATTCATTCATTCCTTTCTTCCGAGAGGTAATTATAGAACGAAGGTCTCAGCTCGGAAAATCGGTGTGACTCATTTTCAGAGTTGCCCATAGATAGTAACATCTAAAATTGGTTCGAAATGGAACGATTATGATATTGTACTCGGAGATTCAGTTACGAGATATATCCCTAGCATATGAACGTGTGTAATAACCGGTGTGCCAAAAACCCGTATCAAGGTCGCCCACGGTTCCATATGGATGAGAACTAAGATTATCGAACAAGATATACGGTGTTGTTACGGGTTATGTGTATTTCAGTATTAGCGTGATTCTGAAGATCTCACTGACTGACTGTCATCAGGTTTATTTAAGAGACCGACAGAACTATATGATAAAAATGATTTATGGAATGCATTCTGGACCCGGAATTAAAGGAAATGACGTCACGAATAGTACGCATACACGACGGAGTTAACTGAAAGCAGCCGCTCATTAGATTGCGTTCGGACCATGAATAAACTTTGGTACTACCAATTTCCTTCTCACCTCGTCTCAGGTTCTTCAGCTTCGAAAACCTGATCGTGATCATCAGGATCCTGCTGCTCCTGGAACTTTTCCATGGCGAAAATGTATACTTGTCACTGATATCCAATAAGTGGAAAAAAGGCAACAAAACCACTGAACCACACACTCACTACACTATTTAAGCCTAATCAGTCTTTGTTGAAAAAGAACAATGTATCTTGTCCACAAGTATCGGAAAACTCAACATTAAAAAAAAAACATCAACGTCTATCCGGAAACAATAATTTAGTTTTGAGCAACGGAAAATTTTAGTCAACATAAAAACAATACAAGAAAATCACAAAATCGTTACAACATAGCTTACACACTGAATTATCACCATCTCAAAGAGCAACTTATAGTATGTACAGGAGAAAAATAAACGAAAATAAAAACCAGACGTAAACAGACTACCGAATGTGTTGTTATTAGAGACAAAAATCCAAATGTTGCCGAAAGGGTCACTTTTGAAAGCGAAACCAAAAAGTCCTTTTCGGAAAAATGACGTAACACAACATATCACTCTAAATACGTGCTAAATGCGTACTAAGTTCGTACGGAATAACGACGCTTGCTCAGTGAGGAGAAGGCGCGCCGGACACGCCTACCCCCCGGGAATCCACTGCCCCACTACTCGGAGGCGATCGGGACCCCCACCACCGCGAAAGCTGCAAGGCTTTACTACGAACGTGCCTCGACGCCGACGCCGAGGACGTCGATCAAAACGTCTTCCAGAAATGCACCCAAGATATGCTTCTTTGGGATTCTTGGGCGGAAAATAGATTAACCACGGTTAAAACTGATACGCTTTTAGTTTAAAAATTTCATTCCAAGATAATTAAATATGAAAGTTACTGCGTGTTACAAAAGCAGAAAGCCACGATTTTGTTGTAATTAATTACTTTTGAACACATCTGCGGTCTGTGCTCACCAATAATAAATTGTTAATTTCGACAAGCAGAAAATCAATAAAACAAAGAGCAGTGATGGTCGTCGAACTACATAGTATGATTTCGTATCTGTTTTTAGCTTTTTTTATAATGTGCGTACTTCTTCACCCATCTTATTTTACACAGCCCAAAAATTAAGGCATTAACTTGGATTTTGGAGGATAAATTGTAAGGGTTCCTGACTTATTTTGTGGCGCTACGTTAAGAAGGGTCATGTGTAAATTTCTATTTTAATAGGCTCTGAATTCCTGGCAAAAACCGCTCTACCTGTTCGACACTGTGCAGCGAGAATGCTTTCAAACAGGGTTGTACCGGAATGTTACAATTTCTGTGCCAGACGAAGGTGATTCTCAAATTTAACCAAACATGTAAATATTTCCAACGAACGAAGATTACGTCTATCAAATCGGTGTTTACCAACACATCAAAGACCTGGTGAATGAACTTCACCATCAAATTTAGAAAACTTTTTTAAGGGCTGAATGAAGCTTCTCGATCAGTCTTTCTTCAGTCTGAAATGTTAAAACTTTTTTTGTTGTGGTGATTGTTGTTTCTAGCAACGGCTGCCCATTTTAAGAATTATCTTCTTAGAACTTAAATTTTCAAGTTCTCTTTCTTTTGAGTTCTAAAAATTTCAACTTCTAAAAATTTTTAATTTTGTGTGTTCAAGTTATTTTCAGATTCTCGAATTCTCATGTTTTCAGGGGTTCAAGTCCCAAATTTATGATCAAGTTCTCTGAAAAAGTATCTACTCCAAGAAGATGTGACAAATTCTTGAACAAGATCTGAAAATTTAAAATAAACGACAACTGATTTCCGATTTTACATTCTTATTGCTTCTTAGTTATTCTTTCCCACTATTACCTATATACCTACATAAAAAACAGTTTTTGTGTGCCATGTTAACCCTTGGGTATGTGGTGCCCTTAGTAAATTCTCCAAAATGACTGAGTAAGTGGGCTAACCGTTTCCTAATGAACAAGAGAACACTAGTACAAGTAGTAAGTATTTAATGTAAACAAAAAGTTGAATTTCTTTGAACTCGTTGTGGGGGCGTGCGCAGTTCAATGGGAGTGTTTTACGCAAATGAACAAGCACCATTAGAAAAATACCCACGCCCTAGTGCTTTCGATAGGATTCAGAACAAAAGATCAAAAGTTGCTCAAACCAAAATTTCACAGCCCTACATTTTTTATGGAGTTTATTTTTTACCTAGAAATTCATTAATCGCACTACCTGTAAATCATAGGACTCCTCATAATATGCACTGAACATTGCTACATATTTATATAGTAGAAGACAATCTCAATCGACAGTCCTTACTTAAACATTTTAACAATAAATGACAGGCTTACATTAACATAACACATCCTGTCCTAGCTTCCCCTAATTAAGACAAAACGGACAATTTTAAGTAATCTCGAGGAACATAGGGTGAACTGTGATCTGGACAAATTTCTTTTCGAAAATCAAAGCTTATTTTATCCTTGCATTTTATCGAGTTAACAAAAACTTGTTAAACAAGAAGAATGTTCTTAAATCCAAGTGGAGTAAATTTAAATTAAAAAATTTAAATATATCTCGAACTCCACAAACTTTAATCAGCGTAAAATTATAAATGGTACATGTTTCGGCAGAACACTTCTGCCATCATCAGCCCTTAAAGAATATAAAAAAAATTTAATTTTTAAAAACTTGTTACTTGCATTGTAAAACTTGAAACTGTACCCTTATCATTACCCTTATCTCTTTTCCGTATCTGTATGTCAAATGCCACGCTACTGCTGTTAAGTTGTACAAAAAATGAAAACGTCGTGTTATACGTTCATGCAACAAAATTAAAAACTAGCGTAGAAGTGCGGAGTAGCGAATGTTTTAGCACAGAAAATTTATACGAATTATAAGAACAGTTCAGTTGTGGAATTATTTGTTATTTTATATTTAGTACTTATGGCCGCAACGAACATCACGCAGAAAGTGTTCGAAGCAACGGAAATTAAAAGCAGAACATTAAAAATCACAATTGTATTAATTAATCACACAAAATGTGCAACGAGCATATAATGAATGGTTGCAAGCCGGTGAGGGTATTCCATGTAAAAAGTCGCCCGTGTGAAACTAGCTTTACACTCAATGAGAATTTCTGTAGTATGCATGATACATAAACGTATTAGTAAGAGGAAAGTCGACGGAAGATCTTTGAGAAGCCGAAGTTTTAAACAGGAATTTTACGGGAATTAGAGAAAGAAGATTATATGTACTTACGTATTTTATCAACACCAAAAAAATGTTGCAAGTTGGGACTTCAAGGGGTTGTTTGGTGTTTGTTTCAAAACAATGTCGCTTCTTGGCTGTTGTAAACTAACTTTTTCTAACCAAAACAATATTGTATTAATGAGAATTAATTATTATTATTTATGTTTATCGATGAACTAAATTGTTGTACTTTTTTAAATACTTTTTTTTTTCAACGAAAACTCCCACTGGATAGTGTCATTTGTTGCAAGCATATTTGTCACCAATAGGTCATGGTGTAGACACTATTTGACTTCAACAAATCAGTCACGTATTGACTTCAAATTCCAGGTGTTAAAATGTAAAATATGTAAGTACCTAATGTAATGTTTTCATTATATGACTTTGCAGAAACATTTCGGTGTGACCCACAAATTTAACAGAAATTACACCTACGAAAGTACCCATCACATTTTAAAAGCAACAACTATTACTATAATGTATTATTACAGGCTAATGAGGTTTCGTGTTTCGATCACGTATTATGACCACCAACAAGTCACATTTTAAACCACAAAAAGATCTACCTATGAATGAAACACTTCTTTACATTTAATAGTAAATAATAACAATACTTTTTGTTCATACCTGTTTATTCCTATAGTGAATATTCAAATGGCAATTTTTTTTAGTTCTTTGTTTAACAAAGAATGTGCAAAATAAATGTAATAAAGTAAGCTGCAATTTTTGTGCACAAGTGATAGCACTCTACCACATCAATGAGAATTTTTGTCAAAAACAATTTGCGAAAATTACTTGTGGTTGTAATTAGTCACAAAGTGGGATCCATTTAAGCCTTACGTTTGTTTTTTCACTCAATTTAAGCAACTAAAAATGGAATCAACAAATTCGAAGAAACGAAGATAAATAAATGTGTAGATACAAAGCAATAACAAGGTTTATTAATAGATTGAAAAGTTACATTGCACAGTCAATAACATTGTTGAGCAGAACTCGATGGAAGTTTTGCACCAATCCATAATTAAGAAACGCACCACTTTCTAACGTCCTGAAACACCCGCCCGCCTAGAAATATACCAAATGTAGCATTTTATGGGCAAGCATGATAGTGTGGCTACTGCAACGACTAGAAGCTGAATACATATAGTCCAAAATCTACTGCGTGCTAAAAAGTGTAGGCAAAAAAAATGGATGCTACACCATTTCTTCCTATAAATCCGTTACGAACCGTTCGAGCATCATACTAGAAGAGGGTTCAGGGGAGCGAAGTTTTGAAGTTCTCTTTGTAATCACCGAACAACTTCCTGTGTAGTATTTAATGGCATATCCCTGAAAGACGAACTGCAAAAAGAGCGACAGGTGGCAGCAGCGATGCACTTAGATCAAACATGTGCAACTGCATATAAGAAACAACATTTCAATCTTTATGCGCTTTAAAATCAAGACTAGAAACACTAAAACGAAACACGCAACTACATTTAATAAAACAACACCACAACGTGCAGCTACTTCGTCGTCCTCTAAAATTTAAACATAACAGTATTCGCGAAAACAAACTGCAGGTAGAAAACTCAGGTTTAGTTAGGTAAGGTAAGTATATAAAGAACGGGACCACCTCCGAACACCCACGGTCAATTCTGGCAATTTTACTGCGGTTGTCTACGCATTCTTCAAAAAAGGAACACAATAGAAGAAGGTATGGTTTTGCCGCCATATCTTCAAGGACACGCATTTTGGAAACCATGCATCGCATTTTTAACTGTCAACGATTTAAAACAAACAAATAGAAATTAATTTCGTAATGATAACAGCAGGTGCAAAAGTCCACATGGCCCATTTTTGGGGAAACCAATAGAATAAAGACCTAGTTGAGTAAGTTGTAATTAGCGATTCACGTTCCAGGAAAGGACTGGATAAATATAGGGTTTTGCACACAAATATACTTATTTAAAATATGTCGCAACCGAAATACCGAATTTATTTCCGGGTGATGTCGTGACGAACACAAAGGTACCCGAGTGCGCATAGTGCACAAAATCAAGCCTGTTCAAAGACGATATGTACTTTAATTAGTAATGGAATATATATTAATTAATGATCTATAAAACAGACATTCAGCACGTGTAACACGAAAAAAAGATAAACATCATGCATAATCAATACTATAAAATAACAAGAGGCTAACGATTTTTCCCAAAACAATAACATCCTCAATGAAGATAAGAAGGTAAAGCACAACATATACTACATACCATCCAGTTAACATACCTCCACAACAAAAAGGAATTCCAAAGTTCCAATACTTCATTTCTTAATACAAATCAAATCCTAATGAATGCTGCTGAAAAATAAGAACATTTTTGACTTAATATTGGATTTCAATGCCCTGGATGATAACATCATGCCACTTCATTTTATGCATTAAAATTGATTCACTTTCAATTTGAGTTAGATATTTTTATTTATCTATACTGTTCCTGCATTATTTAGTTGATCCAATTTAAAAAAATCATTTAACTTTCAAATTTAACACAAAGCTTAATTTTTTCTCTTCTCCACTTCAGCCATTTTCCTTACTATACCATATAAAAATTTGTCACGATATGAACTGAAAACTGAAACTTTACAAGGGCTGAAATGTTTGAGGAATCGGCGGCAATGTGGATCGATAACAAGCAGCCTCGCCCTCGACCCTTGGCAGATCGTCTCCAAGGACGCTGCTCGTTTCTCTTTCTCAGATGACACAGATTTCCTCATGGAATGAGAAACATCCATCCTCAAAACAAAATTTACCATACCAGAAATTCTCTTGATGGCTTTATTTTACCAAAGATTGAAAGGATGGGCTCAAAAAAATTCAATATAACGAGGTGAATACAGTACGTCAAACACACTGTTAGGTTTTCCAAAGACAAAAGGTTTATAAGCTTTGCTTCGAAGAATTTTCTTCGAAATGAAGAATCTTGCATGCAGAGAATCGGTCATTGGCAAACTCTTTCAATTAAGCTACTTCTGTAGTGAAGTAAAGTACCAGTTGCAATTCCGAGAAAACGCTCAAAAAATGAAATAGGTAATACCTCCATTATACATTTTCACTTAGCCATTACCACAAAGTCACGTCATTTTGTGATTAGTTTCCATCAATATCTTAAACAAGTAGATGCGTGTAATTTACAAGAATCGATAAAAATAAATGTTATCCAGTACCTACATGCATACATAAAACATTCAGAGCTATGATATACTAATGATTCATTAAGTATAATTTAATTTTTTCTTTTTCAGTCATTAAGGTGAAGCGAATAATGATTTTTTATTATTGACGATTAGATATATTTTTTCCAATACAATTAGTGTCAACTAAGTCAAAATTATGGTTTTTAAAATTTATAAAAAAAATTATAGGTGCACAAACAAAAATCGATTTTCAAAACCAACCTTCTAAATTTGTGACAAGACCAAGTTGCTTTGTTTAGCCATTATTCTTAAATTAAAAAAAATTAAACATTTGGTAAAATATACGATATACGAGAGCTAGTAACGTTTTCGAGAAAGAATTTTAGGTGGGGTTAGGTAACGATGGGGTAGGTCTGGCACCTGGGAGCGGGTGTATCCCCTTTGTGGCAGCTATCTCTCTCACGCAACCATAGAATTAGTTGTCGTACTCCTCTAACCCGATACTTAAATTGATATTGAATTTCGATCTGGCAAATATTCTTTGATTATCGAACTGTATCGTGTTAAAATTTCAGCTATACTAAAATGGTTTGACAATTATATATTTTTTAATTACTAAAAATACATCTGCCGCGATATTAGCAACGACAACATTTTCTGGCAACTATAAATTTATGTTGCACAAGGAATGAATTGCTAAAAGATCACAGCAAATTATGCAAAGACAAATTATTGTCTTAAAATTATTTCAAAATTCACAATTTTTACCTGTACAAAGGGGATGTGCACAGGTAAACGCACCCGCTCCCAGGTGCCAGACCTATCCCATCGCTACCTAACTTCGATAAGAAAGGAAATATCAAAAAATAGGTATATATCAATTTTATACTAATAGGTGTGTATAAATTTTTCTCCAAGACCGAAATCAATTTTTGGTTATTGTCAAAAAACTAAGTAGAAACTTTGACATTAAAAAGAAATATTTTACAATACATTTATACACAATAGTTCCCATGATGTATCGATGAGTTATGAGGAGAGAATTAAAACCCGTATTATATCATAAAACCATACATCGCCAATAAATTATTCATAGTACTTTAAATCTTTACGATATACTTCTGAAATTTCATCGCAAAGTACCTAAATATCTTTGTAGTATTGCGGATTCAAGCTGCAGCATATCAAAACTATCTACACATCTACTAAAAGCCAAAAATGTTGCGGTGTAATTATGATAACTTACATCCATCCGTTACCAACTTGCATTGGTGGAACATCAGGAAATGCCCCGATAGACCCCCTGTAAAACAATTAGAATAAAACATTAATTTCTTCGGTGCAGATCCTAATTATTCGCGTGCTGTCAATAAAAATTTCAACAGGCGTATACTAGCGGAAATAATGCTACTTAATTCGAAGGGAAAAAGAAAAAAATCCAATGGCAGGCAAGCACGTTAGAAATATGTTAGGCGGTCAACAAACACAGAACGGAGGCCTGTTTCGGTGGATGAGCTACTTCCGAGAAGCAGTTATAGACTCTCAACATGTGCCCAAATGGCATTGACCACCTTTTTTCTGCATTATAGATTCGAACTAAACGAACGAACAAAAGGAATCCAGGTGCACCCGGCATAGCCAAATGGGAAATTTCACCATTTTAAAGCAAATAGAAGCACGAAAAGAATTTCTTTTGATGTTTTATTACGGAAAGCAGTGTAAGCGCTATAAAACAGATCTCCCGAATTTGATAAACATAATCATCGCGATAAAAAAAGTGTGATGGGTGGAAGATAAGTATGTATAATTTTTTGCACAAAAACTTCGGCGCACGCCATTCCACTTACATCTGCTCCGTCCTTATAATATAAGCGCCCTCAATGTTTTCAAGAAGCTTATTATGGGATTTTGGTGCGATTTGCCATTTATAAAAGTTGGAAACCTATTATCTGAAGGATATAACTGTTTTTGAAAGTATACATGGATTATACAGAAAGCAGTTTCAGAAGCGAGCAGCATTGATTTAATACTTAATAAATGAAATAAAACAACTTACCTTTTTTTGCCTGAAGCTACCGATGGTTCTACGATCAACGCCGATCCATTGAAATTAAAACCTATAATAAAGATAAGTTCATAAAAGAACAAGTTGTAAAGTATGTATCTTCGTATGTATGTAATATACTCAAGCTTTTTTCTATATAAATTTTTTTGTGTTTTAAAATAACGGAATGGAGGTGTATTATCTTCACTGATAATAAATTTGGCAACATTTTTTAACAAGACATGGAGGTTTTGTATGCCATTATTTTTTTCATAAAATAACTGCTTCTGAAAGTTTCACATCGTTTTCACTTTTAACTTTTTTTTTAAGCCTCACTATTTAGAATGGCTTTTACAGAATTCGCCATTTCCAAACCCTTGAGAAGTCAAAAATAATCGAGATTGTTCAACGGTACTCCCAGTTGGAAGACATAAAAAAACTGCATGAGACTTTAATTAGGCATTTTTATATATGTATGTAATTATTAGTCACGTCAAACGAAGATTAAATCGTACTGAAAGACGTACTGAAAAGTGTCATAGAATTTCATGTTAGCTACTCAACATATCTATACATATACAGGGTGCTTTTTGGAAAACGATCCACCCTAAATATGTAGAGAACAAAAACGTTATGTGCAAAATGCTGAAACCGGTCAATTTTGTTTGTGAGGGGGACACTTAATTAGTATAGTTTTAGACCTGCAGGTGCACCCCCTTGGCGGTGGCAGCAGCCCCCTCAAAAATCTTAAATGGAACAGGGGGTTAAAAAGTTTATTTTTTGAAAGGTCCATTTAACCTCTTTTTGACTATGTAGTAGTTTTTTATTTCTACGATTAGTTTTTAAAAACTAAAACTAATTTTGTGACAAAATTTGCAAGTTAAAAAGGTTAATCTTTTTCTGAAATATCAAGTATTTTCTGAAATAAAAACTGTTTCTTATTCATTGACATTGACAATTATTCAGTTTTAAAGTAAATCTGCATACATTCGGATGAAAAAATGGTCAACTCAGTTGCTGAAAAAGTTGAAATTATTTTTATTTACGGTTCCCAAAACAAATGTGCTAAACATATTCATAAACGAAATTTTAACAAGATGGAGCTCCACCATATTATGTCGTAAACGTTCGCAATTGGCAACAACTGGCAACAAGCGATTGCCGAACCATTGGATTGGCAGACGTAATGCAATTGAGTGGCCAGCAAGATCACCAGACTTGACAAGTTTAGATTTTTTTCTCTGGGGCCATTTGAAGTCAGACAACGAAGTGTTGATGAATGCAGGCGAATTCCGCAAGAAACATTTTAAAAAGTTTGAATTTGAATTTGAACACCGGATCTACTATTGCTTGGGATAAAACTGTGCCATTTCGAGCATCTCTTGTAAAATTCAACTGTTTTAAAAGATAGGGTTTTTATTTTTGCAGTTTTTTTTTCATCATTGATGGTGTGTTTCTTTACTTATTAATTGAAGTTTGACTGATCACTTGACGTTAAAATCTAAACACTGGTTCAAACATTTGTTGGATCAAAACATCTCAATATGTCTTTGATAGTTGACAAACAAGCGGCTTTCTCGAAAACTAATCGTAGAAATAAAAACCTTCTACATAGTCAAAAAGAGGTTAAAGAGACCTTTCAAAAAATAAACTTTTTAACCCCCTTTTCCATTTAAGATTTTTGAGGGGGCTGCTGCCCCGGCCAAGGGGGTGCACCTGCAGGTTTAAAACTACACTAATTAAGTGTCCCCCTCACAACCAAAATTGACCGGTTTCGGCATTTTGCTCATAACGTTTTTGTTTTCTAGATATTTAGGGTGGATCGTTTTCAAAAAATCACCCTGTATTTAATCGTTGAACATGAATCAATTTCAACCAAATAAAAACAGTCTATACTGCAGCGATTTTGATAATTGTTTTTTTTTTTAAATGAAAGACATTGACAAGTTCTATGTGAAGATTACTTTTCATTTTCAAAAATTTCAGAGGTTCATTAATTATTTGCCAATCATTTTAGGGGAAAAGCGGTCCATTACAGTCCTCGATTTAAATGAGCGTGAATCGTTTTATTTAAGTGAGAAGTTGGACAACTGTAGCTAAATATATCTTAAGCCCCTCCCCTGAGGTTGGGTGAGCCAGTTCTGTAGGGAACTTAAGACATGCTTATTAAGACATTTATACCTCTGGATGGAAGTTTGGGTGCGGGGTGTGAAGAGTGTGAAATAGAGGACGAATGAAGCTGTGCAAAATAAAATTCTTTTATCGCATAATTTTTTTTGCCGAAAAATTGGTTTACCAATTCCACAATATTTTCGTTTAACTGACCTGCGACTTTCTCAACAAAGAAGCGGATTTATTGTTTAATCAAATGTATGAAACGGCTAATAATGAACAACGTGCCGTTATTGATCATATACTTCAAGAGGTTTTTCAACACAATACTGGTAGTAATGTCTTCTGTTTAGTAAATTCGATGGTCTCCGTTTCTACATTAGCGAACAATTCAATCAGGAGCATCTTATACCGTACAATGAACAAGTGTTTACGCAAAACATTGTATATAAAGAAATTATTCCGTCTTATTTTTTTTTAATTATTCAGACAAGGCAAATTAAAAATTGTAATATGTAATATGGTAACCAGTCTTTATTCAACACTATTTACGTAAGTATTAACTTTTTTTTAATTTTTACATTGATTTGATTACCAATTCAATACATACCACTCGAATTTCGAGTGACGGGCGATCACTAGTCAAATGTTAAACGCTAAGAAGATATTGCGCGATATTGTGAAGTTTCACAGGATATCGCTGTGTAACCTGCAAAGCCAGTTGCACAATGCACTTTAATTGCATAAGTAGAATAATCACATTAAGATTATTACCGACTAGTTTGGAAGAATTTCAAATATTCACTTATAATACGGCAATTGCAAGCACTCGTTGCATTGGCAAGGGCAATGAACATGAGTGGAACCATCTTAGAAATTATTGTCGACTCAACTTTGACTACGAATCGTATTCCGAGGACTATTCAGTGAACCGAACCATTTTTCTTAAAAGTACTAGTCCGATTGTCAGCGGCAAAATGAAAAAAAAAAATACTGGTGATGGTATTCAGAAGTGGAGGTTGTGAATGGGCATAGCATGGATTTATTACAAGGAATAAACGCTCCTGACCCCAGAGTTGGTGCGAAAAAGACAGACTTTACTTTGTAAACTATATGCATCTATAGCTCTAGCTCTGCATGGTATACAGCGCTATCCTATACAAACTGAAGCGCGTTTCACAATGTCTCGAAAACGGTAAGAATTCTATGCTCTACAATTTTCATAATAACCAATGATGGACATATGAGGTAGAGGAAGCAAGATATTTGCGTATAACCTTAATCTTCTTGACGTTTAACATTTGATATACTGACTGACATTGAAAGTGCAACACATCGAAAACAATGATTTAAATTATGTCGCCAAATTTTACATACTTTATGTAAAGAAAAATTGTAGCCTTCTACGGGGTATAGTTTTTATTGTAGCGGGTCTCTTTTTAGCTTTTTTACTTTAATAGCTTTCTATCGATGGACTAGTGACTTTGCTAATAAGCGAATTTAACAGGGGCAGAATTATTGGTTTAAAAGAGGCCGTAAATTTGATTTGATCTGCAACCACTGGTATGCTATGAGAGCTTGAACGACATGCTCTGAAGAAGGCACTAGTGAAAGAGCCAGAGGCACTGGAGCTGTCAAACGAACCACGGGACTGTTTACGACAAATGGCTCTAAGAGACTGGTATTCCGCCACAAGATAAATTGCAGTATGCAGTGATTTGCTGAAGAAGGTCGCCTCATAACAATTAGAACAATATATCGCCGCATGAGAATGTTTGGGCTCTTTTCTTTCCGTCCGCATTTGGTGCAGTAAACGAGAACGTTTGGGCTCTTTTCTTTCCGTCCGCATTTGGTGCAGTAAACGACAGCAGTGGGGGCGTGAATGGAATTCTGCGCTGTTTAGTGATGAGTCCAAGTATTGTATAGGCATACATCATGGACGTAGAAGGGTTAGATAGCGACCTGATAAAAGGCATAATATCCAATTTTATATCCAAAGGCATATAAACCCCACCATGGATATTATGGTATGAGGGCGACTTAACCTTGCCTTTGAGGTCTTCCTAATGTTGCTTTTCAGCAAGATAACGCCCTCAGATCTCCTGAATTGTCGCTGATCGAACATAGGCAGGAGACTCCAATTTACAGAACCCTCCACAGACGCCTTAAGCCTTTAGCTTAACATACCCCAAGCAGAAATTGATCACCTAATTCAATCAATGCTTAAACGCATAAATGAGAGATGTTGGTCAAACATATCATTAAAATTTAACAAAATAAATTATCCCTTCTATATAGATGTTGCATTTCGACGGTCTCTCGTAAGTTTAATTTTTATGGAAATTTAGTTTTCACAGATTCCTGATGTCAATAATTCTCCTCTCCATTTGTAGGCAGACCTTTAAACTCGATAAATAGAATAATTTATGTCTATATTACAGAAACACAGGACCTCCAAATTTTTACCTCGCTTAATAAAATTAGCGTCCGCGTTTTTTCCATATCATGTAAAAAAAACACTTACGAGAGGTCCTGCGTTTAGGCCGTCGATTTTCGATAACGTCAAAAAAGTTTTGCTTTATTTTAGCTTATTTGACATATAGAGCCCAGGTTCATCATATCTCTAACATTATTCGATCAGTTTATAAGATCAGTAAGTAATGAACATTATAAGGGATTTTTACAATAGTAATTTGTGTACCTAGGCCGTAAAAGTTAGCCTTTTTGGATGCATCTGCTGTTACATAAGGCCGAAAAAGAACTTTTGGCCGAGGTACACACGACGTTTTTTAGGCGATGATCACAAAAGAATTCAAAAATTTGGTCGTATTTTTTTTTTAGACGATGATTACAAAAAAGGCGTTTGTATAGCCGCTTTTTTGGAGCTATGAAGTTTTACTTTTTTGTACACATCTGTCAAATTCTGACAGATCAGTCCCAAACACGTCGAGTTTGATGCGTACAAAAAAGTAAAACTTTACGGCTCCAAAAGAGGCCGTAAAATCACCCTTTTCGTAATCATCGCCTAAAAAACATTTTAAAATAGGTCATTTTATCAATTACGATAGAAAAAGAATCTCTGTCTAAAAACTAATTAATAAACGGGGACATAATTATTTTTAATGCAGAGGAGCTTATCTTGACATTAATTCAGTTTTAGTCTTCCAAATACATATTTTCGAACTAGTTATTAGATAGTGTTTATTGTTATCATATTTTATAACACATTAGAATCTTCTAGATTTAAGTTAATGTACTTACACTTCGAAAAATTGTGAAAGTAACATTTCATTTGTAACTAAATTTGTGGTAAATAAGGAGAGAACTTTTTTGGAGCCAGTGAAGAACTATAACAGTAAAACCATTGACTTCCAAAAATAGAGGACTATTTTTCAATTCGTGTCTGTCTTTCCTGTATGATAATTTAACCCGAAAACTACTGAAGCTATCGACATAAAATTTACACAAGTTGTAAAACCTAAGATCAACTTAGTCATTGTCTAGCTGCAAAGATCTACCTTTTATTAACACAATCTTTAAATTTCAGGCGAAAATCTTCAAAAACAAGAAAGTTATCTTCAACGCCCGGCAGCAATGATAATGCCGCTAGAGAACCCTCATAAGGACCAAAAAAGTCAATAGCAAATTGCATTTTGAAGACACCCATCAAACACCCCTAGATGTAAAACTTTTGAAAACTTCTGTTTACTAATACATTTTTGTGTTTAAGACAGCCAAAATTGACACTTTCAGGTTGCAATGTATAAATGAATGATAAGTTGATTGTAGTAGATTAATTATTATTATAGCCGCATTACGAACTTTCGCCAGGGCAAGTGAACCGGCAGACATCATCACGTAACACGCATGCACAGTGCCGTAATGAACTGGGGAATATTTCTCTACTCGTTATCTCCAAATGTACAGTACCATGTTCATATTTTTGTCGTAAATAATGAACTAGAAACAATTGTAAATGTAGAATTATGTAAAATTTCGGATTCTCGGGACCGAGCGGCAAAGCACACAAATCTGACTCCTCTACGTCTCTCGCACATCGTAATTGCATCAGGTTTTAAAAAATATTCGAAATTATTATTATGTACAGGCATGGCCATGGAATTTTAGCCGTCACTTTAATGTCAATTAAAAGAAAATGGATGTAGTCCATGCTTTATTGTCATTATGATTGACTTTTTGAAATTGACATCTAAAAATTTGTAACTGTTAGTGTTTTCATGCGAGTGCGTCAGTGTCAAAATCACAAGTCTTTGAAATAGTAGAAAGTTAGGTTACGAATACCTAAGGGTCGCCTTACATCTTTTGACAATAAATGATAAGTGACGGCCAAAATTCCGTGGCCGTAACTGTACGTACATTCTGTTTAATATTTTTGATAATTTTGTGAATGACAATATTCAGATTTGAATTTAAATATTGGAAAAGAATCATTCTTAGATGTGTTTTTCTTGTATAGTCATTGGAAAATTTGGAAGAAATATAAGTACATCAAAGTTATTAACCTCAATTATGTAGGGAAAGTGGGCTTAAAATGGGATACTTAACGTTTAACATTATGTATAGAAACAAAGTGTTGTAAAATTCTGCAACTAAATCCTACTATAGTATGATTATTGATTTAACCCTATATTCATAAAAAAACAATAAAAACTCAAAAACAAATAGTTACATGTGGTAATTAGTAAATGCCTACAATTTACCATTTTACCTACACAGTGTGGGTAAAATGGGAAAATACAGGAGGTAAAACGGGATATGGATTTAACATGGGAAAATATTTCAATATGAGTTTTATTTAGAAAATGTATTTTTCAAAATGTTTATTTTTGTATGCAAACATCATGTGAATTCGTCGTCTTCATCACTTTCTACACATGCGCACGCATCATACTCTCCCGTTTTAACTCGTAATACATTTCCCATTTTACCTACATTTGCATTAGATTTTTTTAAATTACCTTGTAAAAAAACAGATGTCTTTTAGAGCGATTTCGCCTGCAACGTTTAACTACCAAAGATGATCTAGTGCGCATTAACAACCTAAGACCAAAAGTTGTTCTCTTCCAGGAGCTTATTCCGTTAACACTAAATATTACAGTCAGAACTTCCGAAACCCAAAAAATATTTCTCTCTGTTTAAAGCACAAATGGATCGCACTTTTGACAGTAAGCCACTGACACTAGCGTCCACGCACGCTCACCAGGTGCTAATATAAGTAGTGGCCAGCTCTGGTTGGAAATTAAACAAACACTGATGTCCGGTTTTACCTACATATCCCATTTTAGGCCCACTTCCATATAAATATAGTCATTTTGCAACCGTAATACAGCCAGAATGTAATGGGTCTAAAAAATAGATCTTCTAAACTAAATGGTAAGTTGACAGTATTAAATTTGACATTTCATAAATAAATCTATTAAACTACAACAAGCGGCTTTTTGTGCATGGCCAACTTTGACTAACTTCGTTTTCGGTTGTTATTCTACAGGGTTTTCATAAATAATTCATTCATCCAATAAACTTTCAACGACAAAATTATCCATCTAGTTACATGGAAATTTTGTTTTCCACAGGCAACCTGATGTATGAATGAAGACCAAATAGAAATCTGGTACTTGCAACCGTCTAAATTGAATGAAAATTAAATCTTACCGACTAATAAATAATTATAAGAATTCCACCATAAAGTTTGTTGGTAATTACTTGAATTACTTTATTCAATGTATTTCGTACTATGTACCACCGAGAGTAGAAAATACTGGGCAGTAAAATTTCGAGCTGATTAATTTGTTCCTTTGGCCATTAGGATGGATTGTCAAACATGGCATGAATATATATGAATCACTCAGGGTTTTGACAACATATTGACAACTGGCAGTTGCATATGTCAAGCACATGCCAAGTATATTTAGCATTTCTGGTACTTATTTGACAATGTTGTGGATCTGCTTATATTTAATATACAGTGTGGAAATTAAGTAAGGAATAAATTCAGTAACTCCGTTAGTATTTGCGCTAGAAATAAAAACCATGTGTTAGGGTTAATTATAGCGCATCCGACGAACGTATACTAATTTTTTTTTCATCACTTTTTTTTGACAGTTATGACGTCATCAATTTTTTTTAATGGAAACCTATGTTTTTGATTTTACATTAGCATAGAGTTTTTTATTCTGATTTCATCGTTATCAAATACTCAATAGGTTACATAAGGAAAAAGAAAATAAAAACGGCGCTAAAGTTCAAATTAGTAAAATTTCAAAAAATTAACAGAGCTGTCTAATTTTACTAGAATTTAAGGAAAAAAACAGAGATACCAATACAATGTTGACAAGTTCTGAATTGGTACAAAATAATTGTGTCTGAACTGTTTTGCCATTAAAAAAATATATTGATGTCAACTGTCAAAAAAAAATTGATAAAAAAAATTTGTATACGTTCCTCGGATGCGCTATAATTAGCCCTATCACATGCTTTTTAAGTTCTATTTCTAGTGCAAATACTAACGGAGTTACTGAATTTATTCCTTACTTAATTTCCACACTGTATATATTTTTTGTAATTTCAGAAAGCAACTCTACTCATGGGGGAGAAAAGGCCCCCGTACAATCGGTATTCGTTTCAATTGAGTGACAGACATCTGGCAGAACTGGTGTACAAGCCCAAAAATCACTTAGTTTGAAAGGTTTTCTCTGGTAGTAATTTCGGTCTTTTGAAAAGACAAACATTGGCACCCCGGTCCGTTAATTCAAAGAATTCGGGTAATCCAACGACAGATTTTCGCATTTTTGACGCAAAAGTGGCGTATCCTTCAGCTTATGTTTAATATAATGTATGTCAAATATCAGTTTGTCACATATAGGGAAAAAATGTCTAAGGTACCTGAAAACTTAACCAAATTTATACAAAATGTGTTAGGCGTGGAAAGTAGAAGAAACCAAAAATGAAAAATTGTAAAGGATTTATTAAAAAAAGAGAACGAACATGCCATGATCAGTTGTGGTTGGTTGTGGTTGCTAGTAGGTACTTCGGTGTTTGTTTTTCTATTCGTTCAGCTGATTCATCACTACAGGGTGTTTCGTAAGTAAACGGCAATACTTAATACGCTAACTCGTAGAAGCTAAAGAAACGTTATTCTGCAGTTTTTTCTGAAAAATTTCAAATGTCAATTTTTTTGCAATTTTTTCGTAAAACACGACAAGACACATTTGTAATAATAATAGAACGCCACTGAGTGAACCTCACATTTGACAAATGCCTCGTCATGGTCTAAGATCGATAACTTCATATATTTTTTAGTGCAAATTCATTTTCTGTCTTTCTGTTGGTCCATTTAAAACCATCGGCATTTTTAAACCAGACGTTTTAGAAAATAAAAAATCTTCCCAATACATTTCTCTTATCGTTGATATTCATAATCTCGGAGATTGCCGTTTACTTATGAAACACCCTGGTATGTTCTATTTTAAACCAGAAGAATGTCGATGAATCCAAGTGGAGTAAATTTAAATATATTTAAATTTTAATGTTCTATTTTGTTTAAATCTCCTTTTCGGTGTCCATATTTCACAATAAAACCTAATTATATATAACTTTAGCGTCCTAAGCCTTCTTGGCATAAATACTTTTGGATTGCACAATGATGCTTGTTTCATTTTAATAAATCCACCTCTAGCCAGAAATTGCTCCTTCTAATTCCTAATTCTAGTGCTCTTGGCATGTAATGTTCCTGGGGTGTTGGAGAGAAAATACATATATGTAATAGCACTTGCAGTTGTTCCTCACGTTCTGTACCAGTATAACCAGTAAATAAGTAGCTTTTGGTCTAGAGTCTAGTGCAATAATTAAATACTTTTTACATTCAAAATAAGGAAAAAATAACCTGTTTTTACACAATCGTTATTTCATCTAAGTAAGGGAAAGAAGAGTACTTATATTGGACCGTTTCTAAATTAGACCACCAATATACATATCTCAAAAAGTACATTTTATTTTATTGAATTGGCAACACCATACGATTAGATAGTACCTAACTTTATCTTTCTCGGCCTTTTTGTTTTTTGTCATAAACCTATGAGCCTCTTTGAGATACATAATATAACGGTAAGAACACCGTTAATTTGATATCCTGATATTCTACTAAATAATTTGAGATTTCTCAAATAATATAGACATTAGTTTTTGTAAAAAATGGGCCTTACTTAATAAACTTTGTAAATAAACGCGTTTAGACAATAATGTGTAATTTGGGTATCAAGCTGAAACTTCTTGAAAAATGCTCCATGGACATATTTGGTGTACGGACATACGAAATCATTTCTCTGCACTTTTCTGTTTAGTCAGCTCTTCTAACATACAGAACACGTTATATGATCAGAGGGGCAAAACCCCGTAACTTGAACGTAATTTGAAGGAAAAAATAATTAGGTGTTGTTCCCAAGAAGTATAAGTAGTGTTGCATTTATTGTGACTGAATACATTATGTGTGGATTGGTAATTTCAAAAAGTACAGACTGACACTGCCCGCGCATTCCAGAACTAGAGGGTATCCCATAATCCATCATGAAGAGTGATGCGTCAGTTGTGGACGGAATCAGTGGGAGCGAGAGTGGGAACTACTTCATACTACTGATCAAAAAGGAATATAAAAAACGATTTGCCCCAAATGGTAACTATTTTGATTTGGCCGCTTTTGTTATAAAAAGTTCTAAATTTTTGGAAGTAAATATAGCGTGAACGAATCATAATATTATATTAATAAACAATGAACAATAAAGATTTTAACATATTAATAAATTAATATTTTATTGGTACATGCATAATTCAAGTTGAACGTTATTCGAATTCCACTCTCACAATCTCGCGCATGCGGCATTGCTATTTTCCGTCTTGACACGTGATGAATACAGGTTAAAATTCCCTTTTTTTTTTTCATTTTCTCCGAATCAGTTCCTGTGTCGGCACACATCAAATTTATGGCGGGAATTTTTATACAGTCGAGTATAGTGAAGCAACGATCTGACCAAGTTCGGCCCCCAACGAAAACCGGCTTTGTCACACTAGAATACCTACCGGTCGCATTCAGAAAAAAATAGCAAGAAAAAACACAATCAGTAAATGAAGGAATGCCATCGGAGCGAAAGGGCATGAATGGTAAACATATCCACGCGTGTCATTGACATCAAATTGTCAAAATGTGACCGCAAATGAGGTGATTGAGCGAGATGACAGTGCCGGCATTGCTGAATTTGCAAGTTATCCGAAAATGTCTAGTCTTACCGTTTAATTTGTCGATAGCTTTGTCTGCCGAACTCTGATCTGGACAATCAACAAACGCATAACCTCCACGTTTCACCAAAATATTGGTGCAGGACAAGTTTTGGTCGAGGAATAATTGTCTCAGGGCGTTTTCGTTTGTCTCGGACGGTAGGTTACCGATGTAGAGCTTGCTCATCGTTATGGGGGGAATTTTTCCTGCCGCCGTCGTATTCATCGACACTTTTTTCTTTATTAAATGACACTTTAAGAAATCGGACAGAAACTTTCAAGTTGCCGAAACACGTTCGCCACCTCGTCGCACAACAAACTTTTTTGGCATGCGCACTCTTGCCAACAGTGCCGACCGCGAAGATTGAATACAAGCGGATAGGATTGGATTCCTAACCCCACGTGACGAGAACACCCATCATTGGCTGCATGTCCGAGTTGTAATTCTGCATTTCCGGAATGCAAGATTTTTTTTCCCATTTTTTACTTCAGCAGGCTGCCAACCTAACAATGCGGCCGATGAAAAAGCAAAACGAAATCTACTTTATCATTAAAATTTCGTCGAAAACTGTTGAAGAGAACATCAGTTTTCATTGATGCTAAACTTAACTTGACATATTTGGATAATTTGAGGCAAAAAAAAATAAAACCGAAAAGTTTGTTCTCAAAGATTTGCACGCAGCTGACCACAGTCTCGATTGAGATTCTTGCCATCTGGCGCCGTGGCTTAGTTGGTTAAAGCGCCTGTCTAGTAAACAGGAGATCGAGGGTTCGAATCCCTCCGGGGCCTCTGGGAAATAACTTTTTATCGTTTTTTTTTATTTATTAATTATCGTTTTTCCTTTTGCATTCTAGATTTTTACAAAAGATACGTACACTTCCTTTAGGACACTTCTACTCGGTATGTTCCCGATTATGAATAATTTTTTCTTACTACTAGCTTCAGAAAACATCATTATGCCTATATCGTGTTCGATGCTTGAGAAATTGATTTTCTGCACCTTACCCAATGTTTGTCGCCTATACTAGTATGTAGATAATAAAAACATTTGACAATGTTGGTTAATCTAGACTGCCGTACTTGATGTGTTCACTTGACATTTGCTGTCGTTTTTTATACGTTATTAATGATATAGCTCAACAATGTAGAACTGAGGAGCTGGAATTTATTGCGAAATGTTAAATTTGTCGCCTGGACCACAGTCGCAACAAAAAATAGAAATGACAGGTATTGCGTTTCATGGATATCTTAAATTAAGTTAAATTCGTTCCGACCTTTCGCATGAACATGATTATCATTTGAAGAAAAGTGAAACAAATGTGCTAGTAGTGAAAAAATAGCATACATATAAAACACGGTTGAGAAGCCTTTTCTTACCCTCGCACTATTACTGCTAAGAAGAAAATAGCTTAGCTAAGCAAAATGTCTTCTCAACTTTGGTGTATCTAAGTATAATTACTATTTTCTACTCGTGTTATTAAACATATTATGAACATGAATATTAAATACAGGGTAAGTATAATAAATGATTCATACATCCAGCTTTATATAATAGCAGTGGCGGATTTACACATTTGCCGCCAGTAGTCTATTCAAATTTTGCCGCCCTTACAGATCTCTACAATTCGATACACTAGTTAGTTTTTTTGTCAATGAAATTGTAACTTTATGATTTGTGAACTAGGGGATCTATGTGTCAGTTCCTAGATTACTTACACAATAATGTATGTTCGGTAAACGTAATTAAATAATTTATATTAATTTGATAATTAAAAAATATTTACGTTTTACTACTAAGGGGCTAAACGGACATGAATGTAAAAATAACACAACGATTATTTTTCTGGCAATTCCGGCGTTTTTCTGTCAATTTAGACTTTTTTCTGACAATTGCGACAGAGGTAGGACGATGGCACTGTTTTGTTGCCTAAACTTAAAATATGAAATACTGTAGTACAGAGTTTCACGTACAGGGAAATGTGACCTTTTTGGAGTGTGTTTCTTTATGGACTGAGCGCGTAGCGCGAAGCACCAATTTCAATGATCCACGAAAAACAAATTTTCACAGACGGAAACTTCTGTGGATCACTGAAATTGGTGCCTCGCGCTACGTGCTCGATTACACCAATATACTAAACACAACACAGAAATATTAATTTAGAATTTCAAAACACAATTAACGGACACAATAATTCACGTAAATGAATGAAGTGCATAAATAAATGCAACAGACAACCCGCCTTTAAAAGACGCGTCTGATACCTACTGTTTCATTAAAGTCGCGTACCGTAAGTGCCGTAAGTCACTAAATAGGCGGCGTATTCTATACGCAAATTATAGAAAATATATAAATATGATTTTTTTTAATTTCTATAAGACATCAAAAAAAAATGTGGACCCAAATTTCCCGCCCCTAAAATCTGCCGCCGCAGGCTCCAGCCTACTCAGCCTGCTGGTAAATCCGCCACTGTATGAAAGCTTCAAAATTCTCCATATGATGACATGTAAATTTTACTTTTCACAGGCAACATTTATGAAGATCCGATATAATAATGCATCCATTATTACCGTAATATAAAATGAGTAATACTAATCTTTACTAACAAGTATTAAATTTCACGTTATTACTTAACACTCTCAACCAATCACACATCTGAATTTACTTTATTCAGAGCAAAGAGTATGCTCTTAAGCAGGCCGCACATTATCGCGGAACGGAATGGAACGGAACGGAATTTTTGAGAAGCATAAATTTATTATTATTTATTATTAATTATTGGAATGGAACCGCTTGGATTGTTCACTGAGCGAATTTTTCCTTGGTTCCGCAGCCCCCTCCAGTATTCAGTGTGGATTGTCGGATGCATTTGAAGACAAAAAGAAAAAAAAATATATTTTTTGCCGTAATTAAACTTACATTTTTTAAAAATACTTGAACAAACATAAATTCGTACCCAAATATAGTGGCTTTTGGGTATATACCAAAAGCGCCAGTTATACCTGTAGTAAACTAGATGCCCGGAAAGGGTCATCAATCCGACCGTCCACTCGCGCCAGCGGGGTGTGGGTGCCCCGGGTTGTAAGTGATGTTATTAAATGACGTTATCTACACAATTTTACACATATAAGGTGGAAACTACCCGTCCCTTTACTTTTCAATAAATAAGGACTTGTACAAGAACAACTAATCAGTATTGACTTATTTCTGTTTTCATCACAAAACCATGTTGGAATCTGTGTTGAGTAATAAAGAAAAAAAGTTAATCATATTTGAAAATTTGAAATTTCGTTCATGTGGTTTAACAAGGCAGGGGTTAAAATGGAGATGTGCGAATAAAAGTTGTGCAGCTAAGCTCTACACCGATGAAAATGAGAAGACTGTCTTAGGTAAGATTGTCAACAATTTTGAAATTTTTGTATGTTCTATAAAAACTGACAATATTTCGCATAAAGTTGACAAACCAAAGATCACATTATATTTTCGAATATTTTATTATTTCAAACCAAAATTTATATAAAAATAAACAGTGTGTGTATACCTACAAAACTAACTAACCAACTATATAAACAGAGATTACAATTTTTATCAGAAAAAGTCGAATTATATAAAGCAGGACATATCCAAAGCTTTGAATTTGTAAAATATGTATCATACATACCACTATAATAAAATTATGTAAATTTTTCATATTTTTAAAAAATTACTCCCTTGATAAACCGATTTTTCGCTTGTCTACCAGACGTTTTTATCATCATTACAAACAAGCAGCAAAGCCCAAAAAATTCATTGAATAAACCTTCTTTAATTCCGAACAGAAATGAACAGAAGTTGCTTAGTTGATTATAAAGAATAGGCCAGGTATGTACCTACTTATCAGTACCAGGCGTTGCGCCCTCCCGTAGAGGCAATTGGCGCAAATCGACCATGGGATTTTAGTTACCTGAGTTGGCTCCGGCGCAAACGGACTATGACATTATTAAAATAATTATCAATCGGCGCATTCGGTCTATGCCCTTCCAAACTCCTAATTGTCAGTCAAAATTATAACAAATAAAAAACCAGTAGTTTTACGCTTCGACAATAAACATTTTTAAATCGTCCAGATTAGCTATTTTTAAAGTTTTTGCAATAATAAATAATCACACTGAAGGTAAGTAATCTATATTATCTGTAAAACTTTGGGCTAATGAATCAAACAATTAATAATAAATTACAAATTTTGTAACTACTTTTAATTAGTTTTTCCCTAAAACACCAAAAACAATTTTATTATAACTGCCAACGCACGTTTCGCCAACAATGTTGGCATCATCAGGGCGATGAGTAAATATTGTTAAAATTTTTTGAAATTGAAATTTCGCTTATTGAGGCAAATTGAGACGTGATTATACTTTCTGATTATAATCTAAGGTTTACTATAAACAACCATACAAACTGCTACTTTTTGCGACTTTAATTATATTATTATAAATTATAATTTTTTTAGAAGAACGATTTGGCTTTTCCAAAAACGCCGATCTGTTTGCAATATGGGTTTCCAATGTCGTCTCTTGTTTCTGACTGTCTAAAATTTTCAACAAATCGTAAAATTTTAGAAATACATACTTGAAAAATTTTTGCTCATCTTCTAAAAGGTCTGGGAATATATGATGAAATTCCCCATATTATTGTCTTTTCATGTTAATTTCGTGGACCCATTTGCGCTTTTTTTTGTTTTCTTTCTCAATTTATTCTTCATGTGAAACTACACACAGTCCCACAAATTCTTCGGCTGCGAAAGAATAACCAACACTAAATTTTATCAAGTTACTCTATACAAGTAAATTTTTCCGCGGAATTCCGCGCTAATGTGTGGAGGTTCAGAATTTCCATTCAATTCCATTCAATAGGGATGTTTTCACTATCCCCTCTTTGACCCCTGCGCACTATTGCGCATGCGTATCAACATGGCAATTCCCAACAAAAGGTCCCTTTATACTAGCGTTCTATCATACGTGTTTGGAGTGTCCCGTTCCAAACACTTGCGAAAGCGTGTGAATGTAAGTGCCATGTGGTCACACAGTTTTCAGACGAGTCCATAAGCACATTCAAGTAACGACGCACTCTTGGCGCGTCGAAAGACTGTGTGATTAGAACGGGACGCTCCAAACACGTACGATAGAACGCTAGTGTAATGGTACCTAAACACAAGCCGCTTGACCACTTTAACACTTGTATCTGTCATAACTCTGTAGTTGTCCGACTTTTTCGCGCATGCGTCTCTTGTCTGAAACCAGTGAAAACATTCCTATTTCATTTCGTTCTATTCCGTTCCGTGATAATGCCTGCTTAACAGAGTTTTACATTGCACAGAGAATTTTGACTTTCAAAGCCTACCTACTAAATGTATTAATTATTTATGGCGACTCTGTAGTTCTATACTATTGATAAAGTTTACCTCGAAGTTCACCAGTTGTTCAAGTTGTTCAAAAAACTAAAATAAGATATGACAGGTATATCTACAATTCTGCGTAAATCTGACTTATACAATTTGTTTCTTTTTACTTTAAATAAAAACAATTTTTTGTTGTACATATTACATAAACAAATTAATTATGTTATCGTACAAAAAGTATAGTATTGTCTTCGGCTCGTGTTGTAAATTTCATTCCCATGGCTACATTACTTGCTTGTTGAGTAATCCGAGGAGTACTTAATACGTTTAAGTAATTAATACGTTTTTCCCAAAATTTTGAAATGCTTCTATGTACCGTGCGATCATTTAAATTATAAATTAGAGTAGGCTGTGAGATTTAAATTAGGTTGGCACTACTAACTGTTGACAATTTGGTTTAATATTTGAATGTCAAAGGTGTCAAAGCGACTTTAAAAAAACGGCAACAGAATTGTGAATGGAAGTACATATGTATTACTACAGAACGTTGTGTTTTTAGTAAGTAGGTAAACTTTAACGCCATTATTGAAATAATTTCTTGGTATACGTTTTTTGTGTCTCTTGCAAAATTTATGATTTTGTTCATACGCCCCTCTGTTTTGAAGCCCTCGATATGAAGCGGAGCTGAAACAGCTGCATTGAAGCTGGGGAGAACACTTTGAACCTTTGCTATAATTCTCAATAAACCTACATTCTTTGTTAGTGTTTTATTTTCTTTAAATTAAAACAATTTAACATGAGAAACATAAACATCACAATGTTTAGACCATAACCTCAAATTTTACGGTCAGTCAATTTGCAGACTGGGCAATTGCACATAATAATATGTAACTCTAATTTATAATTTAAATGATCTCATGGTATGTACTTACTTCAATAAAAATTAGGTAATGGTAATTAGAAACAAAATTTTATATTTTTTTTATTTCAACTTGTTAAATAAAATTTCTAAAATGCTTAAAATGCTAGGAAAAGAAGAAAAAAGCGAATACTGAAGGGAACCTGCAAAAAACTAATTTCTCGAAAAAAACAAAGATAATAGAGGGGCGCATATAAAACCAGATCTTGAGAATGGATATTGGAAAACATGAAGAGGGTTACAAACAGGAATTTGGGAGTGTGAGGGATGTTCAAAATCGGTAAATTTAATAAAAGTAGCGGAAGAAACAGGTGTGTTCCTAAATATATACTGAAGAAACCGAAGAAAGTGAAAAAGATATATTTTATGAACACTAGGCAATTGTAACGCAAATATACAGGTTGACTTAGAAATAGACCGGCAAGCTTTAACCACAATAAAAGAAAACGATTGGTGTTTCTTTTTCAATATTTCATAGGGGTAAAACCCCCAAGTCCTACCCTGTATCGACGCCTAAATGATAACAGATGATAATTCAAAAATAATAAATAAGGTTATGTAGTAATTTAGTTATGTTTTTTTAATTTCGCGCCCTTATGCACGCACATTAGGTTGGTAGCAGAGTTAAGTTAGTTGCGAGTTGGTTGTTGGGTTGATGTGGAAAGAAGTCGAAGAATAAATGTTCGGTTACAAATTTTACAAGAGCACGAGTTTTATTAAATAGTCCAGCCATCCTGAAGCCCCTACAGTTATAAACTTACTTTCCAAAATTTTCCGTACCTACACCAATTTTTTTATTGATTTAGTCTCCAAGAAATAGATGTGTACGATTTCAAAATGAATGTTAGAATTTCAGTAAGCATTTATGGACCAGAAACCTTTGGTGAATTCATTGCCATTGTTATAATTTAATTCATAGAGATTTTATAACTATATTTAAAACTATCGGTTCATACAACTAAAAATTAACAAAATCAATGGTTACTTGATTTTAAATGTACGGGAAAGGTTTGAATCAAGCGTCCAAGAAGTGAAAAAAAAAACAGGAGCAAGAGCGCAACGAATTCTATGACTACGGCCTGTATAGAAAGATTAGAAAAGCAAGAAATGAACAGAAAACCTGTTTTGATAAATTAATGCAACTGCATTCCTGATTCTTTGAAATCGGTAAATTAATTTTTAATTTTATGATGTACCCCGCCCGTTTTATAAGTTTTGACTTCTAACTTTGTCGTTCCTGATCTGCATTCTCCTTCTCTATTCTTTCATTATCTAAATTATTTTTGGTTTCTGCTTTACGATTACAATTCTGACAATAGATGAAGTAGACTTGGACGTAAGAAAAAACATAATTTTTTTCTGTTTTTTAATTACTTACATCTCATTTCTGACATTTGTCTTCTAATATCGGATATTAATATTTCCAATTCAAACTATCGCTTTCCAATATCAACTTGATGCTTTTTTTATTTTGATTTTTAGCAAATAGTTTTTGATTTCCAATTTTTCATTCTTAATTTTGCACTCCAATGTTTTTTGGTTCTTAGTGTTGTTTGTTGTTTTTTTTTCTTCTGCTGTTTGATTTCTTGTTTCCAGTTTCCAAAATTCTTATTGCCCACATACAAGCTGGAATCTCTCCAAAATTTAATTTGATGTTCGACTAATTTTCAAAATTTTCATAACATCCCAGTTATGATAATTATAATTTCAGTTTGAAAATCTGTATTTTTAGATTTTAATTCCAATTTCCTTCTTTTGTCTACGTTTATACTTGAATGTTTACTTTCTTATTACAATAACTACATATTATTATTAAAGGACTACTTTTAAATAAAAATTTACGAGATCTGGTGACGTGAATCTATCCCGTTTCTAATTATTGCTTCGTTTTCCTTTGAGTTTTCTAACCAATGGCCTTTATTACCTTTATTCTTCGTTTTTGATATTATGCTATTTACCACTTTCGGTCTTTCATCTTTCTCAATTTCTAATTTCTGAATTTTATAGTCGAAAGTTTTGCCTATAATAATTTATAATTTCAAATTCTTTGTCTAGGTTTGTAGATTATCTAGGTTTAATAAAGTAAGGTAACATTTGTAGTTATAGATGCCATAAAATAAAAAGCAACAATCTATTGCAAGCAAAGAAAAAAAATGTATTACAAATATTTAATGCCAGAACATTAAAATAAATGCGAGATAAAAGCAAATCAAAAAAATAAATAAACTAGAAAGAACTGAAATAAGGCAAGATAATAATTAAACAATAAATCGATCCAAAATGAAATCGAATTTAAAAGATAGCACCTATTACAAAATCATAATTTGGAGAATAAAAATCGGTATTTAGAAGACGATAATTTGGGAAAATAAATAACTTAAAAATTTGGTATCAAATTATAAATTATGTAAGAAATCAGAATTAATAAAAAAATTGATGTTGGTTAAATTAAATTAATTAAAATTTAAACATATTACATATTATAAAGAGACAAACATCTATCTACAAAATACCAACAAAAAATACATAGAAGAAATAAAAGATTAAGTTCAGAAGAAGAAACCAGTAATTAGAAATCAATCAGTCAGAAATGATAAATTGAGAAATAAAATACAAACATGTACCTAATATCAAAGGGGAACGAGCGAACTATCAGATCATTAGAAATATGTACATACAAATTTCAAAGTCAACAGAAATAAAATGCCCTAATTTAGAAATCAGAAATAAGAAACCAAAAATTAACGGTTGTTCAAAGTTAATAAATACCAGATTTGACAGAATTTGCTTTTTTAAAACCCCAGTAAACTAGACGCCAGGGCTCTTTGATTAAAGTTACTTTGTATCACACGGTATATAAATAAACTTTGTATTATGTGGGTAATAACAGGGGCTATAACTTACTTAGAAATCATGTCAATTTCTTGGTTTTTAGATTATGCATCAATTTTACATTACGTGGAAAAGAAATGGCTTCCTAATATATCATGTAAATAACATATTACAGACAGAGGTACTTATTGTCATCTTATATTCAGCTTTAATATTAAATTAATGTGGGTACATCTATCATTATCGATTAACCCAGACTAGTCCAGAATACAACAGCACAAAGCCAAAACAGAAATGTGCTCGTTGTTGTAGCAGTCTCTTGCTCCCACATATAAAAACGGAAAAATAGAAAAAAATTCTTTGATAGAACCTCGCTATGGCACGTTTTCACGAAGACGATTAGGTAGTTTTATTACCTGCAGATAGTAGATATCGTGAAATGAAATTGCCATTAATGTTATCATTATCTTTTATGGGAACTTTAAGTTGTGAATATGCATAGATTCATTTATATTTTCTGCTATAATTATAATATACATAGATATTGACCATAAACTTTATAATATAAAAGTAGCAGCCGCTCTCGAGGATCACTCGGAGGTTGGTATGTTTTGCTATCTGTTTCGGTTGTTATCTTCAGTGCTTTCCTATCTTTTACTATCACTCTCCAGTTGTTTTTATTACTTGACTTAATTAACTACCACATTTACTTAAATGTTACACATAACATTTTTTATTGTTCGTGTTACAAATGATATTTTTTGTGACTTTTTTGGGCATTATGCAGACAAAGGCTACAGCGGATAATCGTTTTTAAGTTCTCTACTCTACAGTATGCTGTTTAATGGAGTGTTGTCGACCAGAAGTTGAATCCATATATCTGGCAACCTGTATTGATTCAGAATATCTTATTGAAAAATAAATAATAGTATATATATTTAAATGCAAGCACGAGGCGAATGCCGAGTGTTGCAATGAGCCCGAGCCCCTGAAAAGTGACGGCGCACGAGTATGGAACAGCGTTTTTTATATTCGTTCACGAATTAACAACAAATTTTTAGGTTAGCTTTGATAGTTGTCAAATTAAATACCTATGGTGATATATTTATATATTTACTTATATACCACTAACTGTCATATGTATTTCACAAAACGAATACAAAAATACAATTATTGTAACATTTTAAGGGAATACACAACTATTTTTATTTTCTAAATATTGAAGAATGACATGTATTATAATAGGTGTGTGTATTATTTGATTCGCCAGACATTTTAACATTCCACTATACAGTCATGTCACTTGTAATTTGTAATCCATCTTGTATATTATGTGTAGTAATATCATTGTTTACATTTTAGAAGTCCTGTCGGGCCATATAAGGATATAGGATTGATGGCCGCGGATTCTCTTGTGTATATGCCTCTTTTTTACAAATATTTCACACATGCTAGAAAAGCGCCCCTGCACTGAAAGAAATTGTTCAGTCCTTTTTTACAAATTTGTCGTAGTATATATAAATTTATATTTAAAACCATTCAAATATTAAATTAATTGACTTTTTTTAATATGAAATACAACGTCTACATTTATATAAAAATACTTCTTGTGCTGTATTATGCTTTGATATCAAATACAACTACACGTAGTATTTTTTTAAAATGGTGTAATTTATTATTTGTGATTTTAAAAAAGTTGAATTTCTAGTAGTATGAAAGATTTGATGTAGTTTTAAATAATACTGCTATAGCTCTAGTAGTAACAGTTTGTATTATAAGAGCAATTACACGCACGCGCATTAACATATTGCAAGAATTTTCTTGTAAAAACGTAATATTGCATCAGCATCAGTGTTCAACAGGTAGTTTGATCAATTTGGTTTGAAGGTTTTGTGATTAATTTGAAGTACCTAATAATGGAAGAACACATAATTAAATGGGGTTTGGAATGCCTAATTCCTGTTTTTGGAGGTAAGTGTGTGTTGCTTTGCCACTAATTTGGTGGTACTAGTTGGATGTGGGTTTTCTTAATTATTTATTTGTGTAATCATCTTTTGAAAGAAAGGCATCAACAGTGGGCTTCGTTCTGCAACTTTAAACAGCGTGTTTCTCTAACATTGTAAATCCCCTGACTTGATTGGCCATTGCAACAAGGCCTCAAATTTTTAAGAGATGGTATACAGGATAGGACTTTATTCGTATACTTATATAATTATTTTGTAGACAAATTCTGCTTCAAATAACGAAACCATCAATTTATCTTTGGAGGAAAATGGAGTTTGCACAACAATTACACTCGATGAAGCTCTTAAAAAAAGCCAAAGTACCTATGTAATCAGAATTTCCCTTATAGTATTAATTCAATTTCATATAATATTTTTTCCTTACGTCTTTAGAAAAATTCGGTTATGGAATTGCTATATAACTGCAATGATGGACTTGAACTTTTACAGACCTACAAGCTAACAGGCACGTTAAAACGTCGAAAACTGGTATAGACGTTGTTATAGGTCACAAACTAAAAAACAATTTAGACGCCATCAGGTATGTACATTTTTTTAAAGATTTTTGGTAATTGCACTGTGTACCTTTTGCAGAATTTAGAAGGATACATTTATAAAATTTTCATTTGACGATCACCCAAGCGTTTGAGGTTGTTGCTACAGAGGAATTAGGAGTAGTTTGAAGAATTATTTTCGTCTGCTCCTTGTACGTATTAAATGTAAGTTATCTGACTACAGAATATGTCATAACTCCATCTAAACTAACGCATACTTCAAAATATCAAAAATAAGTGTGATTTAATTTACCAGAAAAGATAAATATAAAATAAGACTTTTTGTTATAGTAAGTGTGCTTTAAATATCAGATAATTATGTTTTTCAGAGTACATATTATTATACTGTTATTTTTGTGTCTAATAAACGTTTGTATTATTATGATTCTTCTCTTATTGTCTTGTACCTTTCTCTCCGCAGCCATAATACAAATACATAATTGGTGCGATTCTGTATTTGCACACGTTAAAATTTTTAACAGCACTATTCTGTAAAGCTGATTGGATGAATCGTTACCATCAAAACGAAGATATCATCCAAACAACTTTACAGATTAGTCCTGTTAAAATTTTTAACGGGTACAAATACAGAATATATAATTACTAAAACTATATTATACAATTAGTATATTCAACAGTTACTGTAATAATATAATATACCATTAATGTAGTAGTAAGTTATACAATTACTATAAAAGTATATTCTACAACTACCGTAGTAGTATGCTATATAATTACTGCAGATGTATTTCAAACACATCGCTGATTTTTGT
Source organism: Diaperis boleti (assembly GCA_963583935.1). Classification (NCBI taxonomy): domain Eukaryota; kingdom Metazoa; phylum Arthropoda; class Insecta; order Coleoptera; family Tenebrionidae; genus Diaperis; species Diaperis boleti. The sequence continues at coordinate 20,963,274 of OY757247.1, read as the reverse complement.
ACATTACTACTTTCAAGTGTATGTTATAAAATAACATGCATACAGTTTTTGTTGTAGTTTTCAATACAAAAGTAGTTGCAGGTAAAATATATAACTAGAACAAATTGTATTTCATACTGTTTTTTGTATATTACGGACAACAATTTTCTTTCAGTGTGGGAGTATAAATCTGTCCAATTCATAGAAATCGGAATATATAGCAGAAGAATAGTGGTCGTTGGTGACTAAAATTATCAATATTAAACAAATTGCTTGTAGGGATATCACACAAAGACATTCATGTGTATAAAAAAGGATTCTAATATTACCACTAGTTTACAGCTATATTTTTGAATTTTTATAACGATTCTTCAACTGAAAATATATTTGGAGTAGGCTATGATGCGTATTATTTTTGGCATAACTGCACTGTAAGTCATTAGGTGCACTGAAGAATATCATTAAAATTTAATAATTTTAATTATAAATATTATTCAGTGCACGTAATGACCCATAGTGCAGTTGTGGCAAAAATAAATGTGCATCATGGCCTACTCCAAATATATTTTCACTCTTACTTATTTTGTCTTACCCACTGCTCCCAAAACTCTACTACCAATGTGTCCTAGTAAATTACAATAAACAAGAAAATTCGAGCATTAGCAACGCACGTGTCTACAATATCTACTTCCAGAAAATAGCCTGCTTCCGTTCCTCAAGTGAACGAACGAGTTCTCTGTTCAAGCTCCTCGTTAATTCTTGCTTTATCTATGCACGCGTAGTCATCTAGGTTTCACCTTGCATTAACTGATTAGTTTTTAAGATTTTACCTATATAATGGGATTTGGTGTTATTATTGGGGAAATTACGGTGTAAATAATAAATCAAACTGGCCGTCCAACATTCTGGCATATCCACAACTGAAAGCACTGATAGTCGAACGTTCTATGCCTAGAAAGGGTGCAAGTAAACAAACCTCCAACAAAACCAGTTTGTGCTAATAACAGTTGAATTGATTTTCTAAAAATAATGTCCCTTTTATTTTGTGGTGTGCTATTACTCAATTTACACTCACTACGTTAATTAAAACGTACTTGCAAATCTAAATCTGTTTGATCACCAGTGAATTACCACCACATCCTCTAAATTCTTTCCCGCCTTACTTCTCCAGTAACGTTGCTTCGGTCGCTACATAATAGCATCCTGATTAAATCTATATGCAACAGACCGGTAGAAAGAAGGCATTTACGAGTTATTGTCATAATTTCTAACGTTTATTAACGTCCTAACTGTGTGAGACCTGACCTCGAACGCAAGCACTCAAACGAAGAATTAGATGGACGGACAGGCTATCGACCGAAACGATGCTCTTATTTTTCATACACTTAAGATCGAAAGTCGAAACGCATTCGAGGAGGCACAACCAGAAAACGATGCTTTAAAAACTTGTTCTGATTTTCGGCGATAACAATTGTTAGAAGTGTCCACCAGTTCCGGTTCCGCAAATCTCACCCCGACTTTAACTGATATGTAGGGATTTCTGACACATTCCTGATCGCAGTGGTAACATTTTCGACGACTGTGTGAAGATCATTGTTATGGGAATGGTTAAAACAAAACGGTTGAGATACAAATCAATTCAAAAACATATTTTGAATATATGTACTTCAACGACGTCAATGATTCACAAATAGGTCTCAAATTTCGTATTTTTTTCTAAAACACTGATATTTCTAAAACTTAATGTTCCTAATAAAGGGTGTTCAACTGAAAATATATTTGCACATTTTCTTGCCATAATTGCACTGAACGATGCATAAAGTCTTAACTAACTTGATGGCTAATGACATTCACAATGACATTTTGATTATTTGTACTCTAAATATATTTTCATATGAACACCCGTAACCTGATTTGTATTTTACCAAACTTTGGCATTCGTTGGAGTGAAACACTGTACTCTCCTTAGGTAAAGACAGTATTAAAAAGTTCTCTACATAACGGTTGAGCGTTTCATCCTTCATTACATAGCACCCTATATTTAACGGAAAAATATAAAGCTTTTTATAATAATTGATCCCAGCAGTTGAACATGGAGAATCGATAGTGAAATATGAATTTTGCAAGAGTTAACAGTTATTAAAGGTAAAATAATTGTAACAGCTTTAAAAAAAAGTATGTATTTACTAATACGTAATTAATATTAGAACACTTTATGTTCTTTATGTGAACAGGCCACTTTGTGCCTGGTTTCATTTAGGCGGTTATGTGAATTCACAAAACATGCGGATGTGATGGAGTTCAGAAAAACCTAATTTTATTGAAGAGGTTCCACTGCACCCCGCGTGTTGAACTGTCGCTTAATTAAATTAGAAGTGAGGTTAGATATAGATTCAGATGTCAAATTAATAATTGTCAGTTCGATGGCAGGTTCGCAGTTAAACATTCATGGCCAACTTTGACGCCAAATTTAAAAAAACACCCGTTATTATAATGTATAAAAATAGGCTTTAAAATTTTGATGTCTACGTCTAAATTGCTTTGACTTGCTTATTAAAAATTAAAATTCTGAGCAAAACATTATTATGCTGTTTGTACAAAATATTAAAGTGATTCATCAAAGTACTAGGTGGAATCAATATTAAAACAAACCACAGGGATTGATGGCTGTCAAATAAATTTAGATTAACTTGTTACGGCAACTGACAACTTGCTTACCAGTTAGCAAAAGTTAATATAATATGTACATTATTTTGATGCTATCGGTACCAACATCTATTGAGCGAATAGCATTTAGAATTTTTTTCTCAATACTGTAACTGTTATTTTTAAACCTCTACAATTATATGAACAACATTTTTTTATATTCACTGACTGACTAAAAATTGGCAGGGATTGATTTAACTATTCGATCGTCTATTGGAACCTGTGCATGGCCGTCTTGTAATAAATATAAGAATTGTAATACATGCAATTAGGTAGTTACATAATTATTGAAATACTAGAAGAAGATGTGTACACATTTAAGTTATTACCTGATGTTTTTTTATTTTTGTGGCTTTATAGGAATAGCTGCATTTTTACGTAAAATCCTTTCAACAAATATCGTTTTGGCTAACACAACAATGTTTCCAAAAAGATAATTCTGTAAAAGCGTCGTTTCAATAAATATGCCACCCCTGTGCCTTATATAGGTACGTCCGTTATGTTATGTGTTTCAATCATGGCCTTTTTTCCAATAGGTACTGCTCTAGAAACCGGCATTTGGACCTCTGAACCTTCCCACCCAAAGTCGCAACGAATTTGATTCTCAAAGAATACATAATCCCTAGCGAAATATCGTTGCAACTATTTTTGGGCGGCTGTCTATCTTGTTCTAGGACTAGACCAGGTAGTGTCAAAGGTTACGAATGCATATTCTCATACGGGCCGAAACGGTTTTTCCCACCCTTAGATACATCCACCACAATAGGTGTGTAGGTACAGACGCATGTGAATAATTTTCAGTTCTCACGTTTTCCAACACCCGTACCCGCCTATGGAAATATAATTGGTATCGAATAACCATCATCCACTTATAAAGAGTCTAAAGGATAATTATTCATTAAATTGCCGCCGACACGGTCGTAAAAATGTGCGTGGCACTTGCCGCACATGCTTACAGGGTTGTTAGGTGTATGTAAAAAGTGCAGTGATGCAACGAGATTTACGATTGGCGAACGAGTATATGTTGCACTTGGGTACAACCAATCGCAATTACTCCTGGATGCAGTTACCTTGCGATGCAATTGCGATTATGAAATGGATCCCCGACTTCGAAGTGCGCACGCGGCACACGGCGAGCTTTTTTGACGTCATATAATAAAACGTCCAAAGCTCAAAATATACCGTTCAATAAAACGTATTATTATTTAATTATGTACCCAAATATGTCCTTCAATTGAAACATTTGAATTTAATTTTTCTTTCGGGTCTGCGTGGCGAGGTATATCTATATTATTAAAGTTAGATTTGGGTTGCATTGCTAAAGGGTTTGTTTTTGCTAATGTTTACTTACATTTGAATTCTAAAGTTTATTTGATTAATAAAAAACACATTAGCTTTTACGGAAACAATACAATTCTTTGAAGACAGGAAGGAAGAAAAGTATCAAAATGAATTTAAAGTATTCTGATAAAAATTCTTATCACCCATTGTGATGTCCATAAACACTACAATGGCGTTTAGAAAAGGTGACAATTTCTAAGAAGTCAAACGATTTCAAAAGAATGAAAGTTTTCTTGAAATGTCCAATGTACATTATTTAAAAATATTTTTGTTTTGCATCAACCTCTTGGTCAATAATAAAATACATAGATAAATATACACGGTGGAAAGTTTAACTGGAATAAATTCAGTATCTTCACTGCAATTGATTTTACGAAAAATTCCTCGTTGATTTTTGTTTTTAAATTGCCACTTTTTAGCCTGATTAGCTTTCTTTTGTTTTTACTCAGGGGGCTGTAACCACCTTTAAGTGGTTTTTTTCAAATGGGCAGGTATCTGAACCGACACATCATTGCAAAGCTTATTAAAAAAGGAATACAACGATATATTTTCTTTACTTTTCCAGCTAATAATGTAAGAAGAAATAAAAAAAAACACCTTTTCAAAACGTCAAATTTAATAATCTTTCAAAACGTCATAATTTAAACATTCTTTAAGGTAAGTACCCCACTGTAATTCATCAATTGTATCATTAATCTCTTGTAAAATTAGCGCTGAAGATGGGAGTAGTTTTCTCCCGAAACATGTTCCTATTGTGATTTACGTTTATTAAAGTTTGTGGAGTTTGACTTGAATATATTTCAATTTTAATTTACTTTAAAAGAAGTTAGCATCTTTGAGAACATTTATTAGATCGCCAAAAGCTCTCAAAACTGTGACAATTTATTGTGTCAAACGCTCCACGCTTGTTTTATTTTTATTACTAAGTTTAATTCTTAGGTTTTATAGATAATTTTTTTAAAGTGTATATTGGGGTAACTATTTAAACAAAATATTTTTTAATATAACATTTTGTTTTCAACACCCTGGCCTACCTTTATGTTTATCTACATTCATCATAAAAGTGTAGATTTATTTTTGTCTTTAAGTTGGCGGAATGACATTTGTAAATGCAAGGTTATGTTTGTTTGGTCTAAATTTAAATGTATAGCTGTCAACCATTTGTTATCGGTCGACAACCAAATCACAGGTTTACCAAATTTAATGTAAATTTTATTGTTGCCATAACTCAAATTTTTTATCTAAAAAATATTTCATACTCCCAAAAAAGACATGTTTGTCGTTATAAGTCTAAACCAAAGTAAGATTGGAAATTTAGTATTCCATCTAAATTTTCAAAAGCTATTGTAATTATTTATAACCATCTCATTAACCTTTACAGGAAGAGAGTTATTAAGGAAAAGAAGGGTAACGGGAGCCAGCTGGTAATGAGAGCTACTATAAAATCATCGGCACGTGTTCGTCTATCTTTGGTTGTCCTTGTTACTCATGGTAGGTCTTATTAACTATTACCAAAGTGGAAATGCAATGAGTCTGTGATCACAACTTGAAAACATTGTTGAAAACATTTCAGCAAGAATAATTTTTGTATTTTTTGTAACTTACGAGTTGTAGTTTTAAAATTGTTTACAAAAATCGATTTTGAATATTTTTGTGTTTATGTAGATCGGAATAGAATTCCATTTTTTAGTTTTTAATTTTTAGGGTTTTGTTTAATTTTTGTGTAGAGTTTGTGATCGCCATGAGTCATAGTTTTTTTTTTATTTCGACACAGTTACAGTTCAAACCCTGTTGGTGTAACACTGAATTGTACTCTGCTTACTCACTACAAATTCCATTTAGCTTTTGCAATAAACTTATTAGGTTTATTAAATCTAGTTTGTACACAATATACAAGAAACAAAAAGAATAACATAATACAATTTTTCTACTTTGCGTTCGTACTAAGGGTATTACGGCACGTCTTTGCGTGATGTCATAATAGACAAAAACGGTGTCTAAAAGTAGTATAATTTTTAATATTGGCAAACTTGGCAATCCCAGGGTAATCTTAACCTATAAGACTTCGCTGTCAAGTCCATGTGGCTGGTCAACACCAACAGCTGTGGGTGGGAATTCTTATTACTATTGTTGGCACTTGTTTGGTGGGTGGCTTTACGTGCTTTTAGGACACGCGATTTTGTTGGGTCATTCTGCCTGGTGGTGGTCAAGCGGGATTGAGATTTTCTAGGGCCAGAAAGATATAGTATTCGTCAGTGGATACCTCGCGTGACTGAAGGTAGCACATTGCCCATTGTATTTTCGCCAAAGCCCGTGTTTCTGGGGGCGTACATTAAAGAACTTCAGAACTCATTTATTGACGTTTCAAATTAATTCTATTTCATAGCCGCCGTTAATGCACCTCGCAATCGTGGCCAACCGCCGCGAAATTCCCTACATTGTGAAATTTGATTATTTTGTATAAAAAGTGACAAAGTAGAACAAATACTGTATGCTAACTCGTTTATAAGGCATTTTGTCGCACTTACTCTTTTAGGACACTCTTATAAAACTCGTATCATAATACTATACTATTTAATAAGGTGTTGTACCTACATTAGTCTGGATTTCATAAATACTCATGTTTATGACTGTCCCTTGCCTTGCGTAGACTATACAATTATTTTTAGAGCTAAGGATAAAACCGTAGATGAATTTGGAAAAGTACTCTCCATTGTTTTTTACATTTTTTGTTTCACATTCTTCCGTATATCTGTGTACGTCAGCCCTGCAATGGGGTCTTTGCTTGCTGCAATGGTACAACACCTTTTTTACCTAAAAATTCCTTTATCCCTTTGGTTAATGTTTTTTTTACACTACTTCGAGGTAATTAGTTCTCAGGACTGACTAGGCTAGTTTCACCTCTTTAACCCAGTCCTGAGGGGTGTAAATTTGGCTCTTGTCAATGTCTTTTGTCACATTTGTAACGTCTTTTAATTTTTCTTCTTTTCGTGAACCATCATAATTAATTTCAACACCTTTGCCTTTTCTGCCCCAAAATGCATCTTGTGTGGTATAGCACTAGTTCTTGTGGCATAAGTTGAGTTGTTGTCTCTACCCTCAACTTCCCCAATTTGACACCTGTTTTTTACTAGGCCCACCACTTTTCAGTACCGGGGGGTACTTCACGATCCTTTGCCCGATCAGTTGCGAAGTCCACAGGACCTACCTACCTACCTTTGAGTGAATTATCCTGCCGACACTTTTTACCTACCCTTCCATTTCGTCTTTGAAAAACTCTCTCGTCTGATGGGTGCTTCCTTATCTGCTTTTGGCCGATTTGGCTTTCCGTTAAAGGATTATACCTTTTGCCTTTACCTTTACCTTTACCTATCGTCTTCATGTTTTTGCGAAGAAAGAAAACCTTTAACACCGTCGTGACCTAAAGATATCGTATAGCTGAAGACACGGTTGATCAATAGCGATTACGCCCATCATCAGTTCCCGATAAGTATCTCTTTGTGGTCGGACTAACTAGCAAGTCAAGAACTGACTTAATATTAGATAGGAACTTGAACTCCCAAATATGCGCTTCACGCTTTTACTAAATACCATGAGATAATTTAAATTATAAATTAGAGTAGGCTGTGAAATTTACATTAGGTTGGCACTACTAACTTTTGACAAATTGATTTAAAATTTAAAATGAAGAACGCTGTGTTAAAGGTTTTTCGAAATACCTACCCTAAATTTCCTGCAGATTATCAAAAATTAGTCCAATAAAATTATAAATGCGTGGCAACATTCCGTGATGTTAGTGTGGTGTAGCGGAGCGAGTGTTTTTTGATGATCGTGTCATTCAATTTCCGCCCCCAAGTCCGGACTTGACAATTCTAGATTATTTGATTTTCGCGTATCTCAAAAACACCGTATTTAAAAATAACCCGCACAGCAATCTTGAAGAACTGCAATTATGAAACGGAGAGTTAAGAGCTGCATCATTGAAGCTGGAGGAGAACACTTTAAACATTTGCTGTAATTCTCAATGAACCTACATTATTTGTTAGTGTTTTATTTTCTTTAAATTAAAAACAATTTGACATGAGAAACATAAACCTGACAATGTTTACCGTAACCCCAAATTTTACTGTCAGTCAATTTGCAGGCTGGACCATTGCATAAATAGAACGCCTACACTAATTTATAATTTAAATGATCTCATGGTACTTCCTTTTACCGTTTTGTTTTAATTTTATTTGTTGGAATGAGAAAACCGCAGTTTATCTTTTGAAAGAGTGACGACATTTATAATTTGTTAATTATTAAACAGTTACGTTTTACCTATATATTGCTTTATTAACTTGATCAGCTTAAGGGGACTTGCCCGCAGCCCTTGCCTTTGTGCCATTTAAGGCTACGGTGGCGCCCTATCTGCCGAGTGCCTGTTTTCCTCAATGCCTACCGGCGAAATGCGGCCGAGAGCTTTTACGCATCCTCTAGAAAGCGTAACAAAATTGAGGTCATGAGCATCACGTCTTCCATATAATTTTCTGTATGTAATTTCAAAATGAAATTGACGATAATCGATGTCCTTTATTGACAGTGCCGGATTAAGGTCGATTGAGGCACTGTTCACGGAAAAAAATATTTAGCCCCTTATATAAATAGAGTAGGGACAGACAAAAGAAAACTACATGTTAACAATATTTTTACATAATAAAAAACATAAATAAAATCGGAAAAAAGTGTTAGTTTTATAGCTTATCTCTTCTATAGTTTGCCAAATCTAAAATTGAAAAAACTAAAATGAGAAGATTGAAATCATATTATAAAGGATTGTTAAATTAAAAAACAGAATGGTGAATTATAGAATATTCTATAGAACACTGTGTTAAAAGGTTTTCTAAATACCTACTCTAATTTTCCTGCAAATTATCAAAAATTATTTAACAGCTGTATTGAAGCTGGGAGAGAACACTTTGAACATTTTTTGTTTTCTTTAAATTAAAACAATTTAACATGAGAAACATAAACGTCACCATGTTTAGACCATAACCTCAAATTTTATAAAATAAAAAATAACCAGCCTACTCTAATTTATAATTTAAATAATATCATGGTATCTACTATGTGAAGAACTGACTCTCAGATTGAGAAGCTATAAGGAATTGAAAAATTGGGAACCTGAAACTGATAAATTAATGCGTACCTATGAGTGAATATGTATCAATCAATGGTCCCCACGTAATGTAATCGATTTACCTTTACTTAGGTATTTTAGCGTTATTCTAGAGATTCTCAACTAGGATGATGGATCATTTAGCATGTCATCTTGAATTAAAAAAATACTTACATGAAAACAACCATCAAATTTCAAACAGTAATTATTGTGTTCCCATTTTTGTAGATTTTAAAATACAGTGTATATCGTAAATTATCCGAGAATAATGGCTCACCACAAACTTGCTGCTGAAGAATCATAAATTAAAAATCTCTGTAAGTACCCAAATGTGTCCATTTCTGGTTACCAGATAATACAAATAACAAGCTCAGAGTGACAGACAGATACTGTAAATCTTAGGTCTGCTTTGTTGTACTAATGGCCAATGAGAAGATCGTGAGATTTTTATGACTTTGATATATCTGAACGTGTACATAGAAATTCGGTATTAAACTTTTGAAGAAATAATTTTTTGCTGTATAATGTTATAGTAAAAGAACTATTACTCACAGTTCTTATTTTATTTTACTAATTAATTTGGTTTCATTAAGTTCTTTATAGTTACAATAATTTATTTTTCTTATATAATTTTATCTGCTTCTCATTGGAAATGTCGGTATTACACTTGCTAATTTTAGAAGCAGTAATGAATTTGTTAAAAAAATTCAAAGAAGTAAACTATTTTTGGTGCGAATTTTTTAAGTATTTTTTTTACGTTTGGTGGGTCCACTCGTTTTCGTTATTCTGGAAACGATAAAAAATATGCTCTTTTAAGAATTGACTCAAATTTATTCCACTAGCATTGACATTTGAAGATAATTAATTTATGATTTGCCCCAGTCATAAGTTAACGTAGCACAGTGGTCCCAAATTCGAATCTAGGTGGACAACAACAAGGTCACTGTCGTACAAGTGATGCAAATGCAAAATATTAAAAAATATATGTGACCAACAGGGGTGTAAAAGAGGGTAGTTTGATTTAAGTAGTTGGTAGTTGAAATAAAACGGTATGGAGCAAGCTTTATTGCCGAGTCAACTGACTGCTTAATTTTTTTACACTATGATAAAATAATCATGTGACCCGTCCCCACTAGTCTTCTGACATGCGCAGACAGAGGTGGCCATCGCCAAACAGGAGTTGCTTACCAAAGACCCAAAAATCGCGAACACCGTCATTGTCACTCTCATCAAAGTCTAATAGTTTTTCGTCACCCTCTTCCTCCTCATCATCCCCTCCGTGCTCTTCTTTTTCATTCCGGAGTAAAGATGGAGTGGCCAATAAATTTAGCACATCTCGATCCAAATGTCCAAACTTTCTCTTTGTAATTGCCCTCATACTGCTTATTAAGGGATCCAAAGAGATTATCAGCATGTGTAATTAGTCCTCTAAAGTGTTTTCTCTTCAAAGTTTTCCGGTATGGCTTTCCCTAAATCTCTTGCAGTCCTTGTTCCGAACTTGTCCTTCCTCGGACATTATTTGTGAGATTATCAGCAATATCGCAGCTTACATATTTTGTGTACGCTGGCATCAGGCATGTAGTACCAACTGTAAAGTTCCAAATACAAATCGGCCGCTGGGTGCTTCAAATGCATATTTTTTGAAAGCAGCAACTTCCACTTCCATCAAACAAGCAAGCAGTGGGTTTTAAAATAACAGCGAACCTTTTTATAAGTCTTTTATCGATTCATAATTAAGAGTAATTATTGAGAGTAATAAATTTCATTGTTTGTAGTGCCACTGCCTTGTTACCGATGTTTACCGATTTCTTCGTCAATTGTGGACCTATTTTGAAAAATGGTATACTCCTGAGGTAGTCCCATTGTCACCAAGGCAGGACGTGATGAGGGGATCCCATGGAAATGGAGCAAAATCCTCAAAAATTTTCTCTTTATGTATGTTCACCGATTTCTTCGTCAATTATGGACCGATTTTGAAAATTATTTTTTTTTATTTGAAAGGGTATACTCCTGGGATAGTCCCATTGTCACCAAGTCAGGATCTGTTGAGGGGATCCCATGGGAATCGAACGAAATCTTTAAATTTTATAATTATTATGAACTTTCTCAAATGTGGTCGTTTAATAATTATTTAGCGTTTCCGCCTCTCATCTTCCTTTTCAACCAGCCGTCGTTTCCACATTCGAAGCGTCCTTACAAGGTCTACCCATCATTTAAAATTGTAAAATAATTAGCTTTTTTTAAAAAAAGAAACTTCAAAAAGCGAAAAATAGCTGAGTACATGTAGGTATTATTACATGTGCTATCTTCTGATCTGTTTGAAGTCGGTGCCAAGCCAGATAAATAGGTAGTAAATAGATAAGGTGTCCACTCCCGCCATATCGCAAGTCTCACCGCACGCGCACCGGAATGCGTGAGTGTGGGAGCTTGTGCTGAGCAAAACAACCCAACCGGGCAGACACATGCGGGCAAACGTCGTTGACGGTGTGATATTGAATTTTTGATGCGTTATAAAGTTGATGATATACATATTTTTATAATGACAATAGGTTACAAATTTGTAGCCTCTTTGACTTGGCACCGGCTTCAACAGATCAGAAGTTAGTTAGCGTTTTTTTTTTTAATATAATTATTTGGGAATTTATACTAGCAGACCCATTTGAATTCTCTTCTTGTCCATCTACACGTTCTTTGCCCTTTTTAGGCACTTGCCATGTGTTGATGTCAAGTCTGTAGGAAATGTGCAGCAGACATTCAAAACAGAGTATCCACACATGACTTGAAATCCCGAAGGTTAAAGATATTTATGTAACATTCATATAATCTGGGATGATTTTAACACTCACAAATTTTTCGATTAACCATGAATCAATGTGATGTTACAATAATGTACCTATCGTACCTATCGTTGGTACAAGATTTTCAATTTCATTTTGGTACTATCTCGCCTTCTGATTCGTTTGTGAATTGCTGATATAACAATCTCTGCAGGGTTATTTCGGCAGATATATCGGCACTTCAGGAAGCTGCTTGAAGCACACCTTTGTAGGATGGATATAAATTAACGTTACTCATTTTTGTTTTTAATCGGATCATCATAATTATACTGCCTCTTCGATAGTCTGGCACCAGGTCGCTGCTTGACGTTGAGGGTCCGGCACAAAGAACCGTCCAACCACTCATCAGAGTGTTTCAACAAAAATTTAGTTTCCACTCTATATGACAATTCAGCCACTTATTTTTTAATTGAGCACAAAACTTGACACTTTTTTTAATAGCTGCTAATGTGTCTGCAACACTTCGTTAAAATAAATCTGTTCGCTATAGCGTCGAAAACACGTAATTTTTCATTGAAGAATTTTTTTAATTCCGCCAAATTTCATACGATCATTTTCGGGAAAGCTGCAGATGACAATTTCGTGATTATTTCTGCAATAAAATATTACAAATAACACGTACAAATGAAGGCTCAATTTATGGAGGAGGCAATAGAAGGATGGTCATTGTTACCGAAGCTCGTGGGAGTTTATTTGAGAAACCTATATTTTTATTGCTGTACGTTTTTATTGCCCTGTACCCTTCTGGAAGCGGCAGGTAGGTAAAGTCTGTTTGCGACAATAAAATTTTCGAAATTTGGCGACCTAAATTCGAATTGAGGACCACTGGGCCCAGGGCGAAAAATTTAAAATGGGAATCCCTCTTGTCAGTTAAAAAAATTCACTGTATTTCAATCAATATACTAATGATAGAATAAATCGTCGTTAACTAATAAGGGTTGAAAATCATTAACAGTTAAAATTAAATCTCAATTTGTGATGTTGATGTTTATTGATATACCATTTAATACCATTAAGTCAAAAGTGGGGATTAATTAAAAAGGTTTTTACATAAATATAAACAAAATGTTTAAATTAATTAATAAAATAACTATTTTTTTGTTTATATTTTTAAATTTGTGAAGAAAAACTTAAAGTTTAAAAAAAGAGATATATATTTCTGTAAAATATGATCACCTACTATAGGTAGTAACTATTCATTTTATTGTCACTTACATAATACACCAAGTGGTGTGAATCTTGCCGGTAATTTTTGTCAGTCGGATTACGAGTAGCTGTTGCAACGACAATCGTCATGAGTGCAAAGCACGATTGGCGATTGTCTAAAAACAGCAACCTCCAGTCAGTTGGATCATTGCAGAAATGGAACAATCTGTAGAATCGTCAATTTCGTGTAGCACCAAGCGCTCCCAAAACCCAGTTTGTTTGCAATTTCAACGGTTTTGCCAAGAAATAAGGTTTAATTTAGAAGAGCCTGATGCAGATACCAGTCAGCTAAATTTAATATTGAAAGACTATGGACACAATATGAAGAAATTGGATGGAAGCGATTATAAAGAAAGCGTTGTGAAGATTATTTGGAATAGCACCGCTAAGCTGTTAACAGAAAAGTATTTTTTCATCGCCAACTAAAGAGATTGCTACCTCAAGACACTATTACTGAGGGACCATGACACCTCCGCCGGTATTTAAGATATATTGTTTTTTAAAATATCACAACCATGTATAACATTATTTATTGATGTTGAGCTCGATTAAACTCTAATAAAAAAATTTTTTTAAAGAATTTGCTGGAATAGATTTTAGGGACACGAAAGTGCCCTGTCCACTGTACTACTGAGAAATGACAACCATTTATTGAATATTTTTTCCTTTAAAAACTAGAACTCACTCTCGTCTTCAATCCAATTTCAAAATTCTTAAGTCAAAAAATTGTTGTCACTCCAATACCCTTAATCAGTCGGTCAGTTGTAGATGCGGCGGCCCACCCGCCCACCGCATTCACATGTGGTGCCATGAACCATACGGCTTTTATTCACAGAGAACAACTGTGCAATACAAGAAGCGAATTTTGATAGAATATGAAAATGGTTGTCATTCTGAACCAGTTTGTCAACCATTCAGTCAAAAATGTAAATTTGAATATATGTATATATATTTTGGTATAAATGTCTTTTGGTGGATACAATGTGAAAATGGTTGTCATTCAGAACCAATTTGTCAACCATTCAGTAAAAAATGTAAATTTGAATGTAATATATTTTGATGTAAATCTCAATTTGGATTTATTCTCATTAATGGTATAATGTTTTTTGTGACTAAAAAGCGTATGGTTCTGGGACCTCTTGTGAGTGTGGTGGGTGGGTGGGCCGCCCTGTCCACTATACTTATCGACTGACTAAATAGATGAGAAATGACAACCATTTATTGAATATTTTTTCCTTTAAAAACTAGAACTCACTCTCGTGTTCAATCCAGTTTCAAAATTCTTAAGTCAAAAAATGGTTGTCATTCCAATACCCATAGTCAGTCGGTCAGTTGTAGATGCGGCGGCCCACCCGCCCACCGCATTCACATGTGGTGCCATGAACCATATGGCTTTTAGTAACAAAGAACAATTATTGTGGAAAACAAGAAACGAAATTTGTCAACCATTCAGTGAAAAATGTAAATTTGAATATATTATGTAGGTATATATATATTTTGGTATAAATCTCTTTTGGTGGATACAATATGAAAGTGGTTGTCATTCAGAACTAGCTTGTCAACCATTCATAAAAAATGTAAATTTGAGTATAATATATTTTGGTGTAAATCTGAATTTGGATAAGTATAGTGGACAAGGCGGAACACCCACCCACCGCACTCACATATATATATCTTGAATCACATAGTAGGAAATGAAATAAAAAAGAGGGGTGGCATTTCAAGGGGCACCGATTTCAAGACAGAATTAGACAACAGTGGAATATAATTCCATATTTAGTAAAACGTGTCAGGGAGGATGTCGAGGATCCGAATATTTGTCCAGTGAGGTTAGTTTCTCTTAGAATTGCATTAATCTGTTACTTAATTTCTTTCCGTTAGGCTTTATAAGAGGGGACACAATTATCAAATCTAATGGGAATGGGTGGTTTAAGAATTGCCCCAATGGAATTAATGAAATCGCTAAATGGACAAAACAAAGTGTCGGGACAGTAGGACTCGATATGAAACGGATTAAGGTCACAAATCATTCAACAAGGTCAACTGGGGTTAGCAAATTAGCAAAGGCCGGCGTATCGGAACAAGCAACGCCGCATCGATTCATCCATATTTGCAGATTGACCATCGACATCACGCAAATATAACTGAGAACTTTAGGAATCAAAGAACAGAATTACCCACCATAGCCTTTTCAACCTCCAACACTGCTTCGGCGGCATCCCTAGCTACTTGCACTATCACAGAGGAGTCAATTTCTTCGAATGTTACAAAGGAACAAATTGTGTACAATAACTTCCAAATTTATCATTACCATTGAAATTAAAAGGTTTTTATTTTTCGATTTTTTTTTTTTTTTTCTAATTTTGAGTAAATGCGGTGAGCACGTGAAAATCAAGAGAGCGTGATTGTACTGAAAAGAAAAGGAAGCAGTTTTTCTTGTCAGTGTAATCAGTATTTGGTTAGTTCTGTATTATAAATTAGAGCTTTTTATTGGTGATTTAATAATGATTTGAATTGTGTTATTAAGACTTCATTCGCTTTTGATAGTTTGATTTACGTAAATTCTTTTTTTTCTGTTAAAATTTGTTTTACAACAAACGTTATTGGAAAAAGAATGATGATGTCAAAATGAGGTTATACGAGATTTATGTGGCCAAAGCTGTACTTGAATTAGAAGTTGTTAAAACAAATCAAAAAGTTTTCTAATTACAGATGTTTTGGCGGTTTGTGGTCTTGAATTATGAAAGGCCAAATTAGTTTAAACATATTGACAGAACCAAAGTATTCGTTTTCCACATTTTAAAAGTTAAAAATAAAATTGTTATTCTTTGTTCCTTGTACATTTTTCTACAACCATTATAATATTATATTGAATTCTCATCATGAATTTTCTTTCGTAATAGTAATAAATCAAACATTAATGTCATAATTTAGCACTATTATAATGTCTAAGACACTCTAAATGTGGGTTGTCCTGTAGAGCCCCTAAATTTACGAACTGGTTTTGAAAGCTGCTTTTATTATTATTTTTAGTTGTTATAAAATGATAAATCTGTTTTTAAATGTACCGTCTTATTGTATATGGATCGTGTTACATTATTTTGTCCTGTTATTTGATGATCCCGTTCTTAAAGAAAATGGTTGGCAAAAATAAAAAAATGTAATGTATAGGGACTGAATGTATACGGTAAATATCGCTTTATTACTCTTCTGTATTTAGCGACCCTTACATGAGGTTGCAGATAATTTCGACATGATGCGCGCTTGTAATGGACCTAATAAATATTGCCCCAACAGGAAAAAAATCGAGCAAGTATATGGCTTTTTCTTTGTTTTAAAGTTGCAATAAAATTCACAAAGAATAAGCGACGTTGTCTCAAAAAATCAAGTAAACACTTTTCATCAATAATAATTATGAAAAATATATGTATATAATAGCCATATAATACTACTCTGATAACGTATGATTGTTTGTAATTGCCACCATGTCACAGAATAAATCTTGCAGAAAATGCCAATGACTATTATAATTATTATGCTTAAACTTTATTCTATATTTATTTATGAATAATATTGCCTATTTTGATAACTGAGAACTCATCAATACTGTAAAATTTTTAACCACAATATCAAATTTTCTTATAACTTGGGCGAAAAATTCCTTTGTTTCCGCTCTTGAGAAACCAACACCCCACGTAGAGAGACAAAAACCAACAAATCTGAGAATACACTATCCGATCGTTTATAAAACGCACCATCGAACTTTAATGAAAATCGGCATTTCAAAAATAAAACGTTCCATACTTTATTAAAATACTTTCTCTATCCTTCGCTTTATGCTTTCACTTTCACTTTATATGCGTACAGGGCAATATCCAGGGGTAAACGACCCTTGAGTCTAACTTCCCCTACTCAATGGTTTCTCCCGCGTTCTATTTCCATTGGCGTCTTTCAGCCGCCATTATAAAACGGGCGGGAAGCTAATAAGGGTGGTGGTGCGTGCTATTCACTTAGGCCTCCACTACACTATATCTTCCCCTAATTTTGCTTGGATGTAGTTTTTTACGAATGATGGCTAGAATTATTAATATTTATAGGTTCAGCATTGATTTATATTTGCCACTTGGTAGGTTTTTCATTTATTAGTATGATTTCTTTGTAAAAGTTATCTATAATGCAAGGAATTGAATCTACTTTCGTACCATGTGCCTATTTACTCGGTTCTTCTGTTGGATCGATCTTTCAAAGCATTCACGTGACGTGATAAAAAGACATAATTTTTGGAAGCTACGTTGTTCTCAGCTATATGAAGATATTCCGAGAGGACATTTGTCTCCTCTCACACGAGCTGATAATGGTAACACGGCATGCACTACTAGTCTTATTTCTATATTCTGATATTCTGAAACCAGTATAAGCTTCGCTTTATATAGGATAGCATTCATAAAACGTTAAACTTTTGTAATACCTATACTAACTGTAATTTAAATATGTAATATAAATTAATATTGACTTTGAATACTCAAAAAATCACCCTATTTATGTTATAAAAATGGACGTACATGATATTAAATATTTACCAAATTTAGGTCAGTTTACAAAACCTAAAAGAACGTGCCCGAGGAAATTGGTTATCACAGCAGGAAATAAATATTTAATCAACCAATCAACCAGAAATTCTTGGAAAATTCGTTCATTTTCGGCTTGCCGAAACCGAACGTCGTCTACTATACGCGTTCATGTTGTCTTTGTTTTGAAGCGGTGCTTTTAGCAGCAATATATCTACATTATGTTTAGCCTATCAATAAGATTTGCAGATATTATCATCTTTTTTTTTCCAATTTTAAATTCGTAATACGTGTACGGTTGACGATTATATAATTATGTTTATGTTTTACCCTTGACAACGGAACTTAATAGTGCATTTTATGTAAACTAGGAAATTTTTAACATTATTAAGTTCTGTTGTCAAGGGTAAAACATACACAAATACAATCGTCAACTTACACGTATTGAAAAATGTAATAAAATAACGCGAAATGTATCGACTATTAACATTTTCGGCAGAGATCAAGCCGCGGCTTCGCCTCATTCTTAATACGTCCTTACATAACTTGTTACTTAAATAGCTCTTTCCATACATAGTTCCAAATCAGCTTACAAAATCAGTTGTTAAATGTGTTGACACTCGTCCATAGATATAAAGAAGCAGACAATTGAAATTTTGCCCATTTGCCCGTTAGATCGCTCAGTAAAAGTATCAACTGACTTTTTGTAAAAGCCCTACAAAAACAAACTTTTTTTGAGAAAATTTCTTTCCGATACAATTTATTGTTTCTAGGATTGTGAAATCAAAACTGTACCTTTTTTCTAACCTCATTCTTATTTGCAATCTGTATAACTAAAACACAATAAGCAAATAATATACCATTGTATGAAGCATATGAAATATATACATAAGATATTAGTTTTGACTTCAGGGACTTTCTATAACTATAACTAACTATAATAATAACAGCTAATCTAAAATCAGGTGTATATCATTTTAATCTACATTTCACAGCCCGTTGTGTTATTAGATTTTGCGCAAGCACGTTAAGATGGCACACCTAGTTTAGTTGCATAACTTTCACTGCACTGTTTAACTTCCTCCTCCACGGTGGTCATGTGAAGATCTTATAGTATAGTTCTGTGGACACACTGCCCCACAGCTGTATTACGCAAGTTCAAATGGGCTTTAGAATTACCTTGATTACAAGGTATAAAATGATGCAATCTATTTTTTAATTGTTTGTGGTGGCACTACCGTTCTGACAGTTTCAACTTTGGGTTTAAAAACTAAAGAATGCATGCACTGCATAAGAGATATTTCCAATAGAATAAGGGAAGTGCTCATAAAATATCCAATTTATTAGCTTACATAGGTAATGAGTATACTTCAAGTTTAGGTACAGAATTTTGACTAAATGTTGATTAGTGTAACTACAGTGTTGTACGTGTATATTCGGTAATAAACTGTATTTTACAGAAAGTAGCATTAAATTTTCTGCCGAAAATCAATGAGAAAAAAATCTTGTTCATTTGACAGAAGCATTTGTCAAGAGCTGCCACATGTCTATACAGAAATTTTCGAAGAAATTTATATTGTCTCTTGTTGTTGAAAGTAATTTGAATCAATTATACAGAGTGAACATAAAGTTCCACACAAAATTCACAATTTAGTAATGTAATGTTCTTGCGAAAAATGCTCGAACAGGTCGATTTTTGTTTTTAAATTGCCATCTTTTGACATAAAATTTTTGTTGATGACTCATCTGTACTTGAACTATGACATTGTCATCAATTTTTTTAAATGGCAACTACCAATTTTTTTTTGGTTTTAAATACACTTTTCAATTCTCTATTCAACAAGCGTAAAAAATGGCCACTTTGCATAACTTTTTTTTTTAAATACGTTTTACATCAAAAATAAAAAAAAATATTTCTTGAAAAAAAAAAATGAAAATTGCCACCCGCCACTTATTTGACACATTCCCAGACGTGTTTTAACGCTTTGAACACTTCGTTCAAGCACTTCGGGATTAATCTGCGCCATTTCACCACAAATTCGTAGTGAAATGGTACTTTTTCAAGGAATAAGAATTTAATTTTTTGAAGTAAAATTAGTAATTTAAAAAAAAAATGTTATTCAAGGTATCACTTTTTTACTCTTGTTGAATAGAGAATTGAAAAGTGCATCTAAAACCCGAAAAAAGTTGGGGGTTGCCATTTAAAAAAATTGGTGACGGTGCTATAGTTTAAAAACAGATAACGTCACTATCAAAATTTTTATGTCAAAAAATGAAAATTTGAAAACAAGAATCGACCTGTTCGAGCGTTTTTCGCAATTATGAATCGATATTCCATATAAAGACTGCTTTACATCTTAAATGTCAATGTCCAATGTTGAGTGTCCCCAACCCAGAGGCTGATTTACACATTTGCCGCCAGTAGGCTATTCAAATTTTGCCGCCCTTACCTATCTCTACAATTCGATACCCTAGTTCACAATCAAATTAATTTTTTTTTTAAACCAGAAGAATGTTTATAAATCCAAGTGGAGTAAATTTAAATTAAAATTGAAATATATCTAAGTCGAACTCCACAAACTTTAATAAGTGTGAAATTACAAATTGAACATGTTTCGGCAGAACACTACTGCCATTATCAGCCCTAATTTAACAAGAGATTAATGATACAATTGATGAATTACTTATGATTATGAATTATGACGTTGACGTTATTTTGAATTAAATTTGACGTTTTGAAAGGGTTACATGATTTTTAAAAGATTTCGTAAAAACAACATTTTATAAAATGTAAAAATTAAAAATGTATCAAAGAGAATCTGGTAAGTTTGTTTGAGTGGTAAAAGAATTAAAATAGAGAATTAATAATTGGATTATTGAAGTTATTCTGTTCGTTTAAACAAGATCTGTTTTCCAGTTTCAAGGCTTTCCTTATTTCCAAAGTCTCAAGAAAATCTAATTTCCGGCCTTTATTGCATTTATGAATCGATTTGGAATTTTATGGTGAAAAACTATCTTTCGTTATTAATATTATGATTGGCGTAAGAAGAAGGCGTTGATGGAGGAGGATCAAGATCTGTGTTGTTATAGATGTGCCTGAAATGTTCTTTAATACGGTCTGATATTTTGCGACCTGTCTGACCTGTGTAGAATGACTCAAAAGAAGAGCAGTTCAATTTGTATACACCTGATGACGATTTGTAATCTAATGGATCTTTATTTTTAAAAAATCTGGATAAGTTGTTATCTGTTTTAAATGAAACTTTAAAAACCGTTTTTCTTAAGTATTTTAGAACATTTCTCTTAGACGACGCCAAAGTATATAAAAAAATGAATTAGCTAGTGTGTGCCTCCAGTGAGAATTGTTTATTCTTTATTGCATAAAGAACTACGTTTATGGTGGAATTATGGGAACCACAATCACTCGAGATAGTACATTGCCAAATACGAAATGCAAATGCAAATGCACTGTTTAAAGCCTCATAAATTTGTTTTTACAGTTACCCACTAAAAATTGCGCATATACATATCTATATCATGGTGTCATGGATAAGTCAATGGACGTAATAGTAAAATATAAATATTGGGAACACAATCATACCTGCAATTTTGTGTAGCAATACATCTTCAATATTGAGAAAAAGCTACTGACCTCTTGGTGGTAAGGACAATAATAATTAGTGGATTATTTAAAGTTACTAGTGGTCAAAATTTAACTATGATGAAATGATGAAATCAAAATGAAATAAAAAGAAGTGTATGCGTATGAGCAATTTATTTTTAATTGAAGTTAATCTGGCGGTAATCCACTAATGCTTAACCTTTACAATGCTCCGGACGTATTATAGCTATACGCCAGGCTGCTCCCTGCTCCAGACGTATATACAGGTATGTTTAAAAATTGCCGCACCAAACTAATGGTAGTGATCAGAAGCAAACAGTACGCAATAGAAAAGTAAAAAAAAAGTGTTAAATTCGCATGTGGGTGAAGGTTTCTTTTATGATAAATCTGTCAAATGAGGAAATTTTCATGAACAATTAAAGTACTGGCATGTTAAGTCACCAACGCAATGTTTTTCTCAGGTAGTAGAATTAATTGTTACGATAATTGTTGAGAATTGTCAATTATTTTTGAAGTTTGTCATTTTTATAACAACTGAAGGAACAATTTATTATTTAACAGAACATTAAAATACAATTTACAGCAAATGTTCAAATTGTCGACCATTGGCAGTAAGACAAGCGTTTGCCCGTGTCTCTGAAAAATTAGTTACTATGCACACAATCTCATTGTTGCATAAAAATGTTCATTGTTATGTTTCAATTGATTTTTGCATAAATCTCGATAATTTAAAAAGAGTTTAAATACATTTATGTTAAAGACCAAAGGCATTACGTCAATTAATTATTGATCTACTATCTATCTATTGTTTCGCATACTTTAGCAGCATTTTGGGTGTACTTTACTGATAATAATTTGTTGTAATCAAAATTAGAAGATCCCGAAAAGAAACCCACATACACAGAAGAAATGAACACTCAGAATTTTTTAAATATTTTTCTTTGACTTACCAAATGGTTCTAAATAACGTACGAGTAGTTAAATTTAATTCTGCAGTGTAAAGTTTAAAAAGTTTAAGAACTCAACAGGAAATTTATTGATCTCATTGTCATTGTCAGAAACAATCTTATCATAACTGAAATTAATTTTCTCGTCCCCTGGCAAACGATTGAGGACTTTTTGATTGACGCGTGAACAATCTTCGTTTGTTAATGCCAACACAACTGATTTCTCAATATACGATCGGTCATTTCATTCTCAGAAAAGTCACCAAAAATTTCATCGATTATACCTACGACTCTCATCGCCGAGCGTTTGTTGCGGTATCTGAATGATGTTTTCGCCGTATTGTGGGAAGGTGGGTGCTTCGCCATTGCCTAATTATTGTGTGAGAAATGCACTGAACTGTAATTCATGAGGCAGCACTTTCATGTTTTGTGTCAAAGTAACGTGATGGAATGAGAAAAATTCACTCCAACTCGTCACATAATTGTCAACCCAAGTGGTTAAAAGTGTACTAATGTGTTGTGTGTTTGCGTATTTTAAATTAAAGATTACCAACCTGATTAGCTGGTTATTTCTTTAAATTTTATATCATTATATTATTTCCGGACGCGCCCACTCTTGTAGGAATGCATGTGTTTAAGACAGCGTTATTTATTAGTGCTTATGTACCTCTAAAACCACAATATTGTGAGGGAATTCAGAAATATGTAAAGATTTCACAGGTTCTATTCTCTCTAAAAAAAAAAAAACAAAAGAAGTGTCTTAAAACGGTTCGAAATTTTTGTCACCTGTTGGAAATCGACCCATTTGTGTTATCATTAGAACTGACGCTCCTATAGTGATTTTTTATTTTCAAAGATATCTAGACTAACTAATATCTAGATAACAAATTAGTAATAATAATGTTTGAGTTGGTAATAAATAGATTCAAATAAAAGTGTAGATTATGTTCTGCCTTTAAGTTGGTGTAACGTAATTTGTAGGTAAATTTAAGGTTATGTTTGTATGATCTAAATTTCAATATAACTATTAACCATATTAAAGTGCGAGGCACGATAATCTAACACCTATAAAACTGGGGCCCATTGCCTCAAATTAGATGCACAATGAGAAAGTTTCAGGGTTGTAAATCAACAGGAAGCGGCAACGTTTTTGAGTTGCTTGTTTATTGGTGGATGAAACGGACCGGACTCGAAATTTCTGGGCCACAATTTATTTTTATAGCAATACACATTTAACTGAAATTTGACCTGTGCATGTGATTATTATTTTCTCATTTTATAAATTGGATGTGTTACTTTCATTTCACACTGAATATTATATATTTACAATATTATGCCAGTTGTACAACTAATAAATAATATACAAACATACATACTTTTGCATTTTAATATCTGCAGCAATTTAAAAAATAAAATACCTTAGTTATTTTTGATAGTTTCGGTGTAAAACGTTTTGAATACAATTTTCAAGTACGGTCGTGGCTCGGAGCGGGCCACACTTTGGTCTCGGAAATTTATGGCTGGGTTTAGTCCTTCATTGTTAAGATAATTGTGGGCAATAGACCCGTTTTCTGGGTGTTAGATTATCGTGCACGTTACTATAGGTATATCAACTGCTGACAACCAATTCATAAGCTTACCAATTTTGATGTAAATTGAACTGTTGCCAATTCAAAATTTTAATCTTAATCGCTATAATTTGGTTTGCGTGAATTATTTATATGAATCTGAAACTCAAATAGGTTCATTCAAAAAGCACTAACAATAAGAGAGCTCAGAATATTGTAATCACCCCCTACAAACCTACTCCAACTTTTCAATGGCACATTTTTGTGTACTGTTGAAATTATTATCCCTGTTAGAGGTATGCATTCAGTTTGAAAATTTAAAGTTGAAAACTAAAGAGCATCTCGGAGGCGATTATCTATATATTTAATCGTTGAACATGAATCAATTTGAACCAAATAAAACAGTCTGTACTGCATCGATTTTGATCATTGTTTTTTTAGATGAAAGACATTGACAAGTTCTATGTGAAGATTACTTTCCATTTTCAAAAATTTCACAAGGTTCATTAATTATTTGCTGTAGCTGTAGCTAAATATAGGTATTTTAGCCCCTCCCCTGAGGTTGGGTGAGCAAGTTGTGTAGGAAACTTAAGACATGATTATTAAGACATTTATACCTCTGGATAGATGTTTGGGTGCGGGGTGTGAAGAGTGTGAAATAGAGGACGAATGAAGATGTGCAAATTTTTCTTGCCAAAAAAATGGTTTAAAAATTCCACAATATTTTCGTTTAACTGATCTGCGACTTTCTCAACAAATCAATCGAAAAGCGCAATATTTATTGTTTAATCAAATGTATGAAACAGCTAATAGTGAACAACGTGCCGTTATTGATCATATACTTCAAGAGGTTTTTCAATACAATACTGGTAGTAATGTCTTCTGTTTCGTACATTCGATGGTCTCCGTTTATACATTAGCGAACAATTCAATCAGGAGCATCTTATACCGAACAATGAACAAGTGTTTACGCAAAACATTGTATAGGTATAAAGAAATTATTCCATCTAATTTTTTTTTAATTATTCAGACAAGGCAAACTAAAAATTGTAATATGCAATATGGTAACCAGTATTTATTCAACACTATTTACGTAAGTATTCACTTTTTTTATTTTTACATTGATTTGATTATCAATTCAATACATACCACTCGAATTTCGAGTGGCGGGCGATCACTAGTAGATATAATAATTCAAACATGTTCAACGCTTTCAAAGATTTTTGTCACATTATAATTGTATGAAATATTCTGGTATGTACAATAGAGAATAGAGGTCTCGAATCCGAGCCCTGAGTAACTCCTGCTGCTGCTTGTAACCTAATAACTGTAGTTAAAAAAATATACTGAAACAAATATTTTCCGATACGAAATTAAATAGTACTGTTTGCCAAAGTATTTAATGCAAGTATAGGTAAAAACTGCTTTTTTATTTATTACAATTAAAAACTAGAAACTGTTGTCTCGATCACTTGATAATACACCGTATTTCTTTCTATAGACTCAAATAGCTTGATTGCAGAAGCTGCCAAAACTATCCGACACATGATTAGTATTTCCATTGTGTAAAATGCGTGGTCACGCGATAATGCCTCGGGCAATTTGTGTGCTTACCAAATTTTTTCTCGACAAATGAAATTAAATCTATACCTAACATGAAGTGGTTCTAAATTGAAACAACAAAAATTATTATAGTAGCGTCAAATCAGCCAGTGTTTACCGCTTTAATGTCTAATGACAATTCTTGTGTTAAACTTTTTCTAATTTCAAACAACAAAAAATAACGCTTACCTACTGTTACCCTACTCTTATTTAGGTATATTCTCTGAAATCTGATGACTACTGTTTTGCTGAAGAAGCCTACTTCAGGTTCTTGAGATGCTTGTAAGGGTTGCTGTATTAGGTTGTTCAAATTTACCTGCCGTGCTCGTATGCATTTCAATGAGGACACTGGGGATGCCACGTTAAGAACATCTTCTGAGGACACACATTATACGTACAAAGTTCATACAAAGAGGAGGGTAGGTACCTATACCAACAAAAAAATATCACATGTGAAATAAAAAAAAAATCTCTTCCACTTTTTATCTACATACTACCATTATGTTTTAAAATAAACAGAATAAACTGCTACTTTTATCTGGTTGCTTGACCCTAAACTTTTTTGCTCTTGTATACAGGGTGTCTCGCATTAGATTAGCTTCGTTCAACATGATCAAATCAATGCACTTACCCATCATAAAATACCATCAATTTCTCGCAAAATTAAAAGCGTTGATGAACGAAATTCGGGAACATCACTTATTAGATTAAGATTCTGCAGAGATTAACTAATATTTGGGAACGATACAAAAATTGAAGCAATGGGTTTGGAATATGTACTAATATACAGGGTGATTCACAAAGTATAGAAGATATTTAAACCTCAAATTATATGGCCCCTAAACGTATAGTTTTGACGGTATTAAAAAAAGTTTAATATAAAATTGAAAAATCAATGGCAATCGATGCACTCAAAACATTTTGATAGTCGCTGGATTTAATTCAGGCGAAAAACTTACTGCTTACGATACAAACTATTGTAAACATCGCGGTCTTTAGTGATGAACCCTTTCCGACTGAAAAAAACCACTTCTGCTTTCAATTGAAAAACAGACTCACCTAGGCCAGCGTACCGCTAATAAATTACACTATTTGAAAATAAAGGCATTTTAAAATATTTAGTGTGCACCGTCAACAGTCAAAGTAAAACTGAAAGTAATTAATTGGCAGCCGTTCTCTACACTCGTTCCAGCAAAAAAGATAAAAGTTTATTTACTAATGGTTCTTCAATCGTTCTAGTGATTCTCAGTCGGTTTTCGCGTAAATTTTAAAACCATATAAATCTTGTTTTTTTCTACAAATTTTTCTGGGTTTCCTCATATGTATTAGGGACTGTCACAGTTTTAAATAACTACTATACTTTGTGAATCACCCTGTATATATATTTTTTAACATACTCATCTAAAACGTTTATTATATTAGGTACACTTGGTTTAGAGTTGATGACATTAAAAAATATATTTACGTACTTAAGGCAGATTTACATTTTTGTCTATAGGACCATTTTTCCTCTACATTATCAATTTTGCAACGGTTTTTGTCTTTGAGTATTAAATAAGAAAAAACGTGGAAAACTTAAAATCTTTCATCAAAAATTAAAACATACATACATACATTCTGATTAGGTAGTTGCCACACTGTGGGTAGAAAAGTTTTATTATACATACAATGGAATTCAATAATTTTTGCGCGATTTTTCTGTAGGTAATATAAATTGCATAATACATAATCGTACTAGTTTTTTTGTCGGTAGGAGTGATTTTCCCACGTTAATTTGTTTGTTTTTTTTCTGAAAAAAATTACCCTCTCTCATGGTTAGGTTAGGGTGTAAAAACTTTGTCGGCTAGTATATACAGACCCCGAATTTCATTCTTATGATTATGTTCTATGTATAATGTCTATACTTATTGCGATTACACAAAAACTTTAATTACTACATAATTTTTTAGATAGATAGGTGGAAAATGTATGTACATAGTGGGCGGAGACAAATGTATAATTGCAGAGGCATGCACCAGTAGCGAAGTAAGTGGTAACACATTGGCCGGCGCTACATTTGCAAATCGTTCCGAGGTCCAATTATTTACAAGTACGTGTAAATACTCATAGGTTGACCACATGGGTGATATTACAAGTTTATTAAACGCTCATCTATGCAACTATGCAAAAGGGAATAGATATTGCGTGAAAATAACAGCTTGCATTGTCACAATACATGTGATTTGCTCCATCATGCACAGTGTTTCCTGTTGAACCATTTTTTTTTTTTTTTTTAGGTTCAGTTAAAATTCTTAGACATTTTTTATTCGTCACACAACAGTCAAACAGTATCAACATTCGGGTGTTGATGTATGTAAAATACTAAGTAATATTTCCGGCAGTCTACAATTATGACCTAATTTGGTTTAACCTATGTATTTGATTAAAATATAGCAGAGAACTGTAATATAGGTACCAGGTACCTTCGCATTTATAAGTGAAAATTCGGTTGCTATTTTTAACACTTTTTAGATTTCTTTGCTTAAATTAAAAGCTTTGTAAAAAGACATGTAAAAGCTTATTTAATAGGAGAGTATTAAACTATTTTTATAAACTTTTATAAAAACCTTTTTTTTATAAAAAAAAATTATTGTTAATGATCTCCAAATCACTTTTTTGAGACATTTGTTATAAATACTTAGTTTCAAAGAAACTGTTATTCCAGACCTAAGATTCCTTTGTATTGATTATCTTAAAAGAATAGTATCAAAATTCTCTTCCCATCGGATAAAATAAAGTACAAATAGCTTAGCCGAAAAATTCCTGCATATAATAATAATGCATCTTTATTTATTGTGTTCAGACGTGTCTGCTGGAACGAAGTTCACCCAAGCGCCATCACTCGGAGACCTCAGAGTGAAACGAATATCAACCCCAAAATGAGGTGAATCCATTTTCTTTTTATGCAATCGATAATCGAATAAATGGTGACGGCTAATTTTGGTATTTGATAAGCGTGTTATTATAATTTATAGTGTTCCTCAATGGTAATTTAGAAATCATGTCATCTGTTGTGATCAACGTAATTATGGTAATGTCGACTTTAGTGCCATCTTACGAAAGGTGGAACTAAGTACAATCTCGATCGGAACCACTCCCTTCTTCACCTTCGAAAACAAAATTAGTCAAAGTTGGCCATGCATCATGAAAAGCTTATCGTAGTTTAATCGAGTCGACCCAACTCACCAATGGACAAATGACCAATTTCATCAACACTCAGTTGACCGATTCAACATAATATCAACGACCCAACTCACCAACTAAGACTTTAATGAACAAGTTGTAAAAACACATTGGATTTATTTGAAATATGTAGAAAATTTTCTGAAAAGGTCTCAAAAAACACTGTAAACAATATGTACTTATTAAATCGTTAAAACAAAAACAGTCGCAATATTCTCATTTTATAACCAATCCATACTCATTATCACCCACTCATCCAAAATTTTAAAACAATTAATAATTACGTAATAAACAAACCGGAACAACAAATTAAATTGTTGTATAAAAAACATTAATTTTTTGCTTTTAGTTACCTTATCTTGCTTTTGTGTTTTTTGAAGCCGTTTTTTTTTGTTTTAAAGTCGGTTACTTTTTTTGTTAAAATTTTGTTTTGTTTATACATACTATGAAAATCAAGGTAGTTTAATGAAACTACAAGTGCAACATTTGTCAAACCCTGGTCCTTCGAGCCTGATTTAATCCGAAATACGAAAAAAAACTCATCGCCGCAGGCGTCCAGCAGAAACAGCAGGGTTGAAAGGTTAGTACCCAGAATTTGTCAGATTTGGTAGCCAACAAATTACCACACGACGACAGATCGTTGACGGAAATAACGAGGCTACGAAATCTGTCTTCTGACAATCAAGGCTATACACATACATAAATTAATAATGCAATATATGTACGTACAACTCAAGTAGCGCAATTTTTTGTAAGTTATACTTCAAACTGCAATACGTATTTCATAAAAGATATATTTATTATTTCAATTAAAATTAAATGTAAATACTTTAGAAAATTTAATAATTAACGAAAATAAAGTTGGCATTATATATATAAACTGAAAGAATAAATTTTAATTGAAATCGGAGAAGATACATAAAAGGAAGCAAAAATTTGAGGATTCTTCTCGATTTCCATTTTACAAATCGGTTTATAAATGACGGAGTTCTGAGGTAACAAGCATTAAAAAAAATACAACCAAATTGATAACCTCCTCCTTTTTTTGAAGACGGTTAAAAACAATAAAGTTGATGAAACTAACATGTCTCCAGTTGTTACAATTTTTTGATGAAAATCTTAATTGGTGAGTTGGGGCGTTGATGTGTTGGTTCGTTGAGGTTATGTCCCATTGATCAACTGGGCGTTGATGAAATGGCAGTTGGCGATTTGTCCGTTGATGAGTTGGGTGCGACCCTAGTTTAAAGTGTTAAAGTCCACTGTGCAGTTCTGATCCTAACGCCGTGCTTAATTTGTGCGATTTTTAACTTTACAAACAGGTGAAAGTGATTGTGATGTTATCGAAAGACTTATTCACGTTTATGTAAATACAATACAATACAATAGATAAAAATAAAATCACCGTCCTCCTAACCAATTCTACATCCTGTTTATACTTACGTTTATGTAAATACAATATATGCAGGTGTTTAAAAAACGGACAGAGCTGTATCTTTATTATTTATTCTTCGATTTTAACGAATCAAGAGATTTCGGAAAGGATGACGCACCGGAACTAGTCGCCCCTGTGCTCGCCGCCTCCTAGCCCGGACTTATCGTATCAACATCAAATGAACAATATTTACATTAACATTTACGGACATCGTCAACGAGCTGTTCGCTCTGTTCAAGTTGAAGGAGAAGCTTTCTAAGGGCTGCTATGAACGCTGCAGCTCCATCAGGACCATTTTTCCCGAGACAACTGACTCAGGAAAAGGAGGGATACACGAGTGGCGACCAGTCCTCAGGCTCACAGCCTCCTGAGGTGGCGACTGAGAAGCGGCAGAAGCTACCAACTGTGGGGATATGGACGCGGAGGATTGTGTGGACTTCGACAAGTCCGCCCACCGGCCATCCAGGTCACAGAATGCACCCGATGGTGAAATCGGCCCATATGCGTCCGTGACAACACCCGTTCCTGTGCGTCATCTGAAAAGAGCACGCAATGAAGTGGCAAGTGACTCGAGCACCAGCGAAGGCTTATAATAAGAGGCAAAGCGCGAGCTGAAGGCCCCAATCGCCCGTACCGCCCGTAGTCTTTTACAAGTACGACTTCAAGACTGGATGGGTCGAGCTCGCCTCGTTGTTGAACAAGCACGAGATAGAATTCAATAAAGCCAGGTCGATACGTGACTGTATCATCAGGTCCAGGCTGTGTCCATGGACGATTACCGTCTCATGGACAGAGAGAGGCTGCCCCGTATCACTCAAAGTCGTCCTCAGAGCTTCAACTGCCAGCAGTAGGGGCATGCTCAACGGGGTTGCAAAACCAAGGATAAATACCTCAAGTGTGCAGGACCGCACAAAGTAAAAGATTGCGACAAATCTGGTCACACCATGCCAATTTCAAAAGGTGCGTCAGGAAACCGGGCGACCAGGGAAATCAAGTCGCCACCTCCACCGTGGCGGTGAGGCGGTGCAAACGACGACTGGCTGCAAAAATGGCTAATGATCTAATTTCCCTTTTCTCAGCAACCCTCAATGAACAGAAAACTGAAGCCTACTTCACTACAGATCGTGGTTGAACAGAAACCTCAAGCCTACGTCACTACAGATCGTGGTTGAACAGAAACCTCAAGCCTACGTCACTACAGATCGTCGTTTGGAAAGCAAACGGCCTCCAAAACAAGAGGAACTATCAAGAACGATTCGCTAACGAGGTCGAAGCGGACATTTTGCTGGTTTCCTAGACACATCTGCGACCAGCAGATAACCCGAAAAGCAAAAATTTCGTCCTGCATCGAACTGATAGACAAAACGTCGGAGGTCGAGGAACGACGATTTATGTCAACGCACCTCCAAACACGCTTCATATCAGGAATCTGGAGAACATTTTTGCCGACCTCAATGCCGTCTTCTTGGGAGAGGATCTGGATGCCAAACACCCCGCTTGGAACAGTGGTAAACCAACTGTAAAGGACTACTGCACGAGTTAGGGGAAGATCAGAATTTGGTCCTGAAAAACTGACGCACTATGACGTTCTGGAGGCGAGGCGAGGACAGAAGAAATCGGCGGCGAGCTTGACTCTGATCACGACCCAGTGATCATTCATTTGAGACGAAGAAACGACTACGCGACGATCCACAACTATTTGCCGAAAAACTGTCATAGAACATAACGCTGCCCGGTACCGCGAATTTTGATATCCGAGGATATCGATCATGCGAACGAAAACCTCCAACAAAATCGGACGCCACTAAAACCAAGTCACTGAGACGACGTCGCGACGGTCTTCCGTTTGATATCCACTAGTTGATCCGCAACCGAAATCGGGATTTTGGTACCGGAACACCGGGCGGAGGCCAACCGGTTGATAGCGATGACCCGGCTGCGACTGAAAAAGCTCAGAAACGAAAGATGGAATGCTCAACTCGAAGAGTTATGGACGGAGGATGCGTCAGTGTGGAGAATGGCAAAAATCCTCAAAAGACCCGTGGGTATAGATACCCCAAATACCTCCCCCTGTAGAGTGCAGAGTGTCACCTACAACTTCAACAGAAAGAGGAACACCGGAGATGTGTTTCTGGATGTGGCAAAGGCATTCGACAAGGTCTCGCATGAGGAACTTCTCCACAAGCTTCTCGCAGCCAGAATCCAAATCGGCTTGGTGAAAATCTTCTGATCATTCCTCAAAGACAGCAGATTTCGCTCAAATATTGAAGAAAAGACGTCGGGATGGATATAAACCGCCTCAGACCTCCCCCCCCCCCTTAGATTAGGTGTTGAGGGGTGTGAGGGAATTGGCTCCCCTCACCGACACTTAGACCAGACCGCGGGCCCATTGTGTCACCCTCTCGTGTCCCTCATTCCTGTCTCTCATCCAGCCATCCGACATAATCGAAAAAAGCTAGGATAGTTCCAGGCGAGCTACACCTCAAGTTGGCCAAGCTGGGCCATGCTTCCCCCCGTATGGACTTTCTCGTCGAGGCGAGAGCCGGACATATGTTCGACAGTATCGTCCTCTTCTAAACACCCCCTACACGTTGGGTCGTTTACCACCCCCCATCACGTGTTTCTTTAGTCTGCAATGTCCGGTCCAGATGCTCACCAAAAAACAGAGTTGTTGTTTCCCATCTAACACAATGTCTAGAATGGGTGTCATGTTTGAGAGGTAGCGGTTGGCGGGTAGAATAGGCGGTTCGGTACCATCCGGTGTTCCCGTCGCACCCTGTCGAGCCAGCTCATCGGCCCTTTCATTCCCTTCATTACCGTTATGTCCTCACACCCACCTTAGCTTAACGACATTGTTTAGGTCTATTATCGACAGTGCCAGATGGCAGTCATGTACCACTTGATAGGTAATCCTGCCACTGGCCAGAGCTCGCAGAACTGCTCAACTGTCGCTGAAGAAGCACATCGTTTTTTCACTGACATTGCGCTCAATTATTTCAGTGGCAGCCCTAGGAATGGCCGCGATCTCCGTCTGGAAAATATTGGCACATTCCCCTAGGGTTGCGCTGGAATTGCAGTTCATTTCGGGGATGTGAATTCCCGCTCCAGAGCCTGCTCCGTTTTTGATCCATCAGTGAAGATTGAAATGTCAAACTTCGGATGTTCTGCTGTATACGTAAGCACTGCATAGGATTTGTCGAAAGCATATTGAGTATATACGGTCCGACCCCGTACATATTCTGCGGAGTCCCTCGCTCAGAATACGGGCGTGCCCGCGTTTTGATTTCTCAGCTTTCCAAAGGTTACCTTCCCGCAGCCTGCGAGCGGAGGCAAGTACCATGCCCTCCACGAAGAGATCGATGGGAGGCAGACACAGGATAGTCTCCAGAGCTGCGGTCGGGGTGGTTCTTAAGGCATTCGTCACATACACTTTGCCACCAACACGGGCCACTAGACAATTGCTCCGTAGCTCAGCATCGGTCTGATGACGGCCGTGTAGAGCCAGGGAGTAATTCTGGATGTTAAACCCCAGGACCGTCCCACCGCTCTCCTACATTGCCACAGCGCGACGCTAGCTTTGTCTATTTCGCTTTCCTGGTGCTTTCTCCAAGACAGCTTATGATCCAACATAACGCACAGGTACTTCACATCCTCTCCCCCTTCCTGTTAACCATTTTCAACGCAGACATTCCGCACTTGGAGAAAGTGGGGACCATAACGGCACTCTACGCAAAGCAGTCCAGCACTAGCGACAAGAAAACTTCAAATGCCCATGCATGAGGTAAATGCTGCAGACAGCAGCGTCGTTCTGTTCACGAGGAGGTGCGACGGTAGCAATCAGGTCATCCGACCATAGGGACAAATCATCATGTTTGGAACTCCTATTCCATGGAAATATGAAGCCCGTTACCTGGGGGTGCACCTGGACAGAAGCATGAGAATGGGATGCCACATCACTCATGCCTCCCAGGAAGCGAAGGGCTTAATCAAGTACTTTACCCCATGTTTGACCGGGGCTCCCGGCTGGGCATGGAATGTAAAGTGCTGTTTTAAAAGACCATCGTGAGACCATGTATGCATCTCCGGATTAGGGCCACACGGCGAAGACGCACATCAACAAGCTCCAGGCGGTACAGAACAAGTACATCAGGATCGCTTTCGATGCCGAAAGGACTTACTGCTTCACAGAGAAGCGAATCTCCCGAAAATGGCAATTGTATGAGACGGTAATCTGTATCGTAATGCTTGTATTATAAGCCGTTCACCCGCAGGGGCGGTCCACAATCTAATAGTGCAAATTTTGTTGCAGGCAAGACAGAGGAGTCCATGGCTCAGTTCCGGCAGAATGAGTCCACTCGTCCACATGGAAAGAAGCGGAAGGGGAAGAGAAACCGAAGAAGGAGAGAGAGATGCTGAAGAGGAGGACCCGACCAGGCCGAAGAAAAGATAGAGAGACAGACCGCCGGAAGTGCCTGCCCCGCCACGTTCCAACCTACCGGCAGGAAGGGACGGACCCGAGTATTCCGGTGAGGGTTTCGACTGACTGCGCCGCGAGGTACTCCCGCCCGTACCTCTCCACTTCAACCTGCCTCCGCCGCCGACGGAGAGAGAGACACGGTGTTAATAAAATAAAGGTTAAACGGAAAGAGAGTCACCGTAAAAATAGTATATATAACTTGTAAATAGTCGGTTCAGGAAGAGAGAGAGGGAGACCGTGGACATAGCGTAATTAATAAAAACCGTAACACCGACCGATTGATTTGTTTCCCTCCCGCGCAACCTGGCAGCTGATCCCTGTCTTACCGGACTCCGCTTAATCTACACGTGGTCACGTGGAGCATACAAAGTTAAAAAATTGGCGTTTGAGACATTCAAGCCGTAACAAGCGTCACAAATTGATAAGTTTGAGGGGAAAAGAAGAAAAAGCTGGGAAGAATTGAAGGGGAAATTTTATACAGCTTTCAAAGATTAATAAACAATTATTGTTCTTGATAATTTTAAAAAATAAAAAATAAACTAGATAAGAAGATTATGCGCAGATGGAAACACATATTTACTGGAATTACTTTATTACTATTATACTGGAAGGATAGGAAGAAGGGTGAAGAAGGAATTCAATCTAAAGAGTATTAAACAGGATTACACTCAAAAGTGTTATACACTATAAAGGAAGAAAAAGTTATGAGAGGGATGAACAAGCTGAAAAGAAGTGCCACACCTGAAATAGACCATATCACTATAGAAATGTTAAAAACAGTTAATAGCAAGTATTAAAAAATATAATAACAGAAATCTATTATATCATAATAATAGAAAAAAGATTAAGAGAAATTATAGAAGAAATCTTAGAACAGCCACAATGATGAAGCAGAGCAGTAATATTTCTATTTTTTTACATTATATAGACGTGGATCGAGTGGATAGAGAAACTGCAAGAGGACTAGACAGTCCATCCTGAACCCACTTTTATTAGCAATATTTTCCTCAGAAAAATAGGGGAAGAGACTGCATGCGGAACCAACTCAAAACAGAATAGGACAATTGCAATTAAGATAAGTAAGATATATCGTGCGTTCAACAAGAAACGACGTGAAGTGGGCTATGGATTAAAAAACGTATGGCGTAGATGGTGATAAATTTGTCACCTGACTTCTGACATCTGACATGTCAGATTATTAGATTGGGGAGATTTTTATAGTGGTGCCTCATCCACGCGGCCAGACACTGACGTCAAGCCCCCGGGCCCCCACTATCTATCCACATTTAATAATGTCACTGTTTACCCGTAAAAAGCATTGCATGCTTGTGGTCTAAATGCAGACAGGACTTGAAGATTCCAAGGCTTGCTTCGTCGTCGATTTTTGTTGAACGCACGTTCTCACGAGCATGGAGGATAACAGATCATTAATAAGATTATGTGATATAAAACAATCAAGAGAAAAAGAAAAGGGAAGATCAAGAAAAGTAAGTAATAAAAACACTCGTAAAAGAAAATAGACTTTAAGATTAAGACGTAATATGGGCAATTGTCAATAAGATGGTCTATGAAGATGGTATTCAACTAGCTACCTTTTTTAGTAAACATAGCTATGTAATAAAATCTCACTCTGTCTCTTGGACAAGTTGTTATAAGCTTGCACATTAGCTAAAAAATGTCCAACGTTTCTCGAGATAATAAATTCAGATTTGCCGATAAATAAATACTGTCCAGAAATAAGTGTCCGATTTACTATTTTTTTAAAAACTTAAGAAAAGCAAGCCTTGACTTTCAACAACTAAATGTCAAACCAAATTTAATTTTTGTCTTATTTATAAGTAAAGTATAAAGTAATTTTTTGTTTAAGACGGTTTTTTACGTAAAGTTTAAAACTTCGGTTTGAAAGAAACAAACAATATTTCAACCTCAGATCTATCAATTAAAGTTAATTAATTTTTTAATTAAAATGTTTTTATTTTTAAATAATAAATAATATTCTTTTGCAAAAGTATTGATTGTGCTAGATTTGTGCTGTTTTTGCCTTTGACTTTCTCTTCTATTTTTTTTTTTAAATCGGACATTTATTAATGGAATGAATGAAGTAGACACTTATTTCTGTACAATTAAAAATTTCAAATTCGACACTTATTTCTGGAGGGAAGGAGTACTAAATAGTCAAGAGCCAGGACCTACCCCCATCTGTAATTTCAACGAAAGCTATTTTTCACAAAATACAAGATAATGTCTGATAATTTTGTGCATAGTAAATACATGATAATGTTCAAATGCCGCATCTGAATCCGCAACCAAACATACATGTTGCATCTGATATAAAATACTTGTTAGGTTGTTCGACCAAAATTTGTGAACGGCGACATTTTAGCTGAATTACCTTGTATCATCTATGCAAAAAAAAAACGGATAAAGGATAATTAAGATGGATCTTGTATGTATAATTATGATGTCGCATCACCACTGCAGAAGTCATAAAATGAAGCAATGTTGAAAACATGTATTTACTATGCACAAAATATTAATCAAATTTTAAATTAATTATATTTCTTTCGTTAGTGCAACTTTTACCTCACCTTTATTAGCTGGACTATTTGAAATAAAAATTGTTATTCATAACAGCAGGTTTATTAAAAATAGAAAGAATAATTTTAAAAAGATTTAAAATGTTAAGTTACTTTTTACTTTGATTAAGTCTTGTTGCCGATTTCTTAACACAGAAATAAAACTTCACTTACAGCAAAAACTACATTTCAAGTATCAAAGAAGCTGTTAAAATTAATAAAACTA
Source organism: Diaperis boleti (assembly GCA_963583935.1). Classification (NCBI taxonomy): domain Eukaryota; kingdom Metazoa; phylum Arthropoda; class Insecta; order Coleoptera; family Tenebrionidae; genus Diaperis; species Diaperis boleti. The sequence continues at coordinate 20,925,807 of OY757247.1, read as the reverse complement.
TTTGTGTGAAACTTTTAATTTAAAATTAGACAGTCTTTTTAATTAACATGTTCTAAGCAATGTACAGGTACCTGTAGGTCATGTGAGATTTGCTTTATCACTCAATACAGAATTTAAGAATATTTAGGTTAATTGCAAAACTACATACTAAAGGCAGTTTTTTAGTGCACACATAATGAAAGTTTTGTGTGAATTCTACAAAACAAATAATTCTGTCAACAGATCATTATAATTAATTACACTCTCATAATATTTACATAATGTTTTCAACATAATGTGGTTTGACTATTACACTGACAAAATACAAAGTGGCAGAAATTGATCACAAATAATCACACATGCTAAAGTAGATATAAAGTAAACAAATTTGCAAAAACAAAATATTCTCATTACTGAGATGTTAATGGAGAAATGCCACCTTGTCGCAATTCTGTACTACCGGGGGTTTCCAGATTTGTTAATAACTGAGACAGCCAATGTTTTGTTGATTTATCTTCTTGTAGACAAGCTGTAAAAGTATTGTCTCTTAGGTGGTCAGGCAGGCACTGTCTTAAAGCTTCTCTTGCCCTAAAAAAATAAATTTAGATAAATAAAATCAAACGGTACACCAACAAACCTAGGATTATCTGACAATCTCAAATAACATCTCACTACATGTTTCAGTAACCTTGCACTTGGTTCCTTTGCCAAGGCCAGCACCATTTTCCCCTGAAATTCCTTCATCACAATACATGATAATATTTAAAAATGTACTTACTAAAATCATAGCAACATGACTAAACCTGTCATATGTCTGACAAATGTACGAGAGACCACTCTCATCTAATAAAATTTTCTGTAAAATAAAAGTTGCAACTGTTTTGCTCAACTCAGAGCCAGATTCCATAATTCGTAAACACAGTGGTATTATTTCAGTAGTGAGAAGGAAGTTTATAACTTCTTGTTCATCAGTCTAAAATATAATTTAGACTAATTTCAATTTAACAGCAAATAAATTATTACCTTCACTAAAGCACCTATAACTCCAAGACTTGTCAATCTCAAATACTCAAATGGACGTGTCTTTGAAACTGTGTGTAAAAAGGGATAAAGAAAAAGAGGTACATGAGCTACTAAAAATTGAGATCTAGTTTCTGGGTGAGATGCAACACACTGAAGTAAAGCTAAAGCATTGCAGACTCTGGAAATTAAATTAATCATAAGTTATATCTTGATTGTTAGTTTGATATACCGATTGGACTGATGAGCTGTCAAAGTAGCAGGATTTATTGCAGGATATATGTTAATTATTTCTTGTAGAAGAGCAGCGGTTGTTCCAAAACTGTTCCACAACATAGGCGCCAAATCAGGTACAACTTCACGTTTTTTGCTATAATAACAATAATGTCATTTGTATATTGGTGTGACTTTAATGCTTACCTCAATTCCAGTAAAGCATTTTCTCTGGTTTCTGGATTTGTAAGTTCTAGAATCCATTGAAATACCTTTTCTCGTTCAACTGTTTGGTTTGCTGGACTAGGCTGTGTACTCATCATGAATTTGCTTGTTAAACTTTTGTTTATATCTTCTTAAAGCTTAGTTCAGATTGTTTTTATTGTGCTCCAGGCAAAATCACTGCACTGTAAACTAATGCGTCTATTATGTAACGATAACAGGACAAGAGTAAACGAGTTCTACTTTTTAAATTTTGAAAAATCACAATTTATTTTCCAGCACTTATTTTGGTCCTAAATAAATATAAACAGGGCAAATAAAACTAATTTGACATTAAATTGCTTGACACGAGATGACGGATGACGGATAAATGACGAGCGCCAGATGTTTTAATTTAATCTGCGCATGCGCCGAAGAGATTTTCAGGACACTGGATGTATTATTTTTGTTCTTGGATTTTATGCTATTTTTAAAGACGTACTTAGTTAATATTTCCTCCACTGTCGGCATCATATAACTCAATCAATCTTAACATCATTAGTTGCATTGTCTTCCCATTCTATTATCTATTTTGAAAAAAAAAGAGAAAAACCAAACTACCTATATTACGGAATCACTGAAACTGGACCCAAGCCTACAAGGTTTACAGATTTAGGAGAAAAGGCCACAATGGTCGCGTGAGTAGCAACACTTGCGATCTGTGCCAATTAGATAGGTATATATCGAAACAATATCGACAACCGTAGGTATATACGTGACGTGCGATAAAATTCCGAAGACCGTCTCACCGATTTTAAAGACTTTAAAGCATTAGCTGCGGTTCATATCACAGGCCTACAAAAAAATATAAAAAATTTGGTGCCGCCACATAATTGGTTTATAATACATAATTTACTGCCTACTGTCTTCGAATAAAAAAAGTGGTATTTCAACGTCAAAGCTACATACAGTTTCGAAACTATTTATACTATTGTGATGAGTCTAAGCTCTTCCCGTCAACAATTTGAAATTAAACGTCAAATGAAATGTCAATGACGTCACCAAACGTCATTTTTGAAAATTTGAAACAAACCGCGAAATTGAAAAGGTTGGCCAGTGAATCGTGATCGTCTAGAAACAAAGACAGAAGAACGGACCTCCGTTGTGTTTTCTTTTTGACAAGACAACAGTGGCGGGAAATTCAAACCAAACCTACCAGACACATAACCAGGTTCTTTGAATGCAGGTGCGCAGCGTTGGAGGCAGAGCGTAGAGTAACAACACAAATTAGGGATTTATCAATGTATTTGCTTTAGAGGTCTTATTGTCGAACTTTTGCTTAATATTTGACTTTTTGAACATTTCATCGAGTAACAATTTTGATAGTTTAACTGATAACAATAATTTGATTAATTCATACAATAACAATTAATTTAAGTGAATACAATATTTTAATAATTGATGACAAACATTAATTTGAACAATTGTACCTGGCGAGAGTGCTCCCAAAATTACAAGTATGGAAAAGTGAAGTGGTTACAACGTCTCATACCCATTAACAAACCAATCAGTAAAAGTTACAATTTAATCAAAGCAGTGAGTGTTTCCTTCCTTTCGACAAACTAAATTCCATTAACAACGCGAAATCTACGATAAATTTAAATGTTATAATGAATTCAAACACAGTATGATGAGCCTAGGCTCTTCCCGCCAACAATTTGAATTTAAACGTCAAATGAAATGTCAATGACGTCACCAAACGTCAAATTTGAAAATTTGAAACAAACCGCGAAATTTAAAAAGGTTGGCCAGTGAATCGTGATCGTCTAGAGACAAAGACAGAAGAGCGGACCTACGTTGTGTTCTTTTTTTGACAAGACCTCAGCGGCGGGAAATTTAAATCAAAACTTACCAGACACAGAACCAGGTTCTTTTAATGCAGGGGCGTAGCATATGGGGGGCGGAGCGTAGAATAATAACACAAAATTATGGATTTATCAATGTATTTGCTTTAGAGGTCTTATGGTCGAACTTTTGATTAATAATTGATTGTTTTAAACATTTCATCTAGTAACAATTTTTGAATGGTTTAATTTGTTTAGCAATGGTGACTGATTTCATGACTTTTAACAATAATTTGGTTAATTCATACAATAACAATTAATTTAAGTAAATACAATATTTGAATAATTCATGACAAAACATTAATTTGCACAACAGTATCTGGCGAGAGAGTTCCCAAGATTACAAGTATTGAAAGTGAAGTGATTATTATAATATCCCATACCCATTGATAACCCAATCAACAAACGTTACAATTTAATCAAAGCAGTGAGTGTTTCATTTTCTTTCAACAAATTAAATTTCATTTACAATCCCGAAATCTACAAGAAATAAACCCCTTTTTTTTGTATGAATTCAAACAGGTACACAGCTAAGTTATACAGTTTGAACACCTTTCCAGATTATCAATAATTTTTGTATTAGAGTTGAAAAATACTGGTATTCGGATGACGAATAAAAGTACGGAAGCCGCCCCACATCTCTTAACCGCCTCGCCCCGACCCGTGACGATCGGCACTCTCACAACTAAGCGAGAACGGCTAGCGAGGTACTTTCTTTCACACACCACACTCACTTCAAATGGAAGACGAAGAAATACAGAGATGGAAACCACAGATACATAAAAACACAAAATTTCAAGACAAATTCAGCCGTTTCGGTTTACCAAAACTTTAGACTGATAAAATACGTCGCATTGGATAGAAACAACCAGAAAATATAGTTTTTGAAGTGATCTGAATACCAGCCTATGAATCTTTTAATATTATTAAGCAAATTTAAGAAAAGGATTCAAACTGTAAAACATCGCAACTATTATTTAAATGAAATTTGGGTCACTTCGAATACAAATAAAGAGTACCCAAGCGCCGCCATCTTTCTTTTTCCAAACAAAACAAAATGACCGTTACCCAAGCGGCGTCCCCTCCTAACCCCTTCCCTCTTTAGTTTGAATTTAAATCGGTAGTCCGTTATCAAATCAATTAGCTTGAACTATCTGACACAGGTGGTTCCCCTAGGCGATGACGTCCCTCCTCGGCTTATTAAATATTTAAAAGTTTTACCTTTGTTTCGAACACCAATCTGGCACTAGACACTTTTCTACCCGACTTATCAACGGCTGACAACGAAGATTAAATAAAATTGAAATAACAACTAACACAGATCAACACAGAACGGAACAACAACAACAATTATTAACAAAACTGCGTGTGAACCTTTGTTGATGTAAATGAAATAAAAATGGGAACTCTCTGCAAACACGTCTGAACTAAACAAAGACTAAAATCGGAATCCCATTGCATCCCTTATCTGTCAACACCCCCACCTCGTTGGTGTTACCCTTTCGGTCCTGGAGGCCACGGTCAGCAACCCATTTTGCATCAGTGTTCTTCAGATTTTTACAACAGCTAAGTTACAGTTTGAACGCCTTTCCAGATTATCAATATATTTGGTATTTGAGTTGAGCAATACTGGTATTCGGATGAGCAATTAAAAGTACAACACCGCCCCACATCACTTAACCGCATTACCCTGACCCCCGATGATCATTGTTATCACAACTAAATGAGAACGGCTAGTGAGGTACCTCCTCTCACACACCGCGCACACCTCAAATGAAAGACGAAGAAATACACAGATAGAAAGATATTTAGAATTTCATGTCAAGTTCGGCCGTTTCGGTTTACCAAAACTTTAACTGATAAAATACATTGCATTGGATAGACAAATTAAGTGAAGTTAGCTTTTAAAATGATTTGAATACCAGTCTATGAAACTTTTAATATTATTAAGAAAATTTAAGAAAAGAATTCAAACTACAAAACATCGCAACTATCGTTTAAATTAAATTTGGATCACTTCGACTACAAACAAAGAAAACCCACGCGCTGCCATTTTTCTTTATCCAAACAAAGAATATGACCGTTACAAACGCAGCGTCACCTAACCCCTCTTTCTCTCTCTCTCTCATTTGAATGTAAATTGTAATCTGGACCGTTATAATATAAACCGTTGTGAAGAGAACCTGCACAGGTAACTCCCCTAGACGGTGACGTCACTCCTCGACTGATATGAATATTGTAATTTAAAGTTTTACCTTTGTTTCGGAACCAAATCTGGCACACAACACTCTTTTTACCCGACTTATAAACAGCTGACAACGAAAACTAAATAAAATTGAAATAACAACTAACACAGATCAACACAGAACGAAACAACAAAAAATTATTAACAAAACTGCGTGTGAAACTTGGTTGATGCAACATAAATAAAATGGGAACTTTATCCTAACAGGTCTGGACTGAACAAAGACTAAAATCGGAATAAAATAGCATCCCTTGCCTGTCAACACCCGGTGGTGTCACAATTTCTGTCCTGGAGGCAACGGTCAGTAACAGATTTTGCGTCCAAGTGTTGTGCAGGTCTTTACATTATCTTTGATATGTCTTCATCAAAGAGATGTTGCATAAATGATAATAAAAGGTGGACCATAGTTAAGATTTTTGATGAACGATGAAAATTTCGTGCGTCTGATAAATGATATTATTTGATATTTGAATGATATTTGCAGCCTGGATATCTTTTATAAACATTGCAAAAAACGTCTTAGGAAATCATAAATTACCAAGACTGGTAACCCGCTGGAAAATTTAAAAAGGTTTGGGTGTTACATAAGTATCAAGGTTTACAACCTCCATAGCCATTTGGATAGATTTCGAGAAAATATTGGCTCTTATTATAGCGAGGAACAAGGAAAGTGATTCCATCAGAATCAGAAAACTACAAGTAGTATAGAAAAAATCTAAATAGTTAGAATCTAGATACCAAGTAAATAAAAAAACAGCTTTGGTCTTGGCGGCACCAAAACCTAGATCGGTCTTCAACATCATTTCGATTTGGCTGAACTTGACCAGTTTCTCTAGTTACCGCAAGCATGTCCAAAACAGTTTTATGGCCAGGGTGAGGGAAATCTAGGAAAAGGCTTTGCATATGATTTGCCATTGCACGTGCGTTTCTTCCATGTTCTCCATAAGTAATAATCAATTGCACGTAGTCTTACATCCTTAAATAATCGCACAAACTAAACACGACGACTCGTTGACAGAAATGGTACTATCGCTTTAAGATTATTAAAAATTGCACAGTGCACCATGTATTTGAAGGTCAAATCATTATTTTTGAAACCTTGACTACCCAAAACTACTTTGCATTTACCTTGATGAATGTGAACCCCCATTGGTCAACTTCATCATGTCTTTTCTCTTTAGACGAGATAGTGAGAAACCCCCAAAATAGACCCGTAATGCACAGGAGAACTTTGGCTTGCCTAACCTGCCCTGCCTGGCGCGCAGTTGGCAGCATCCTGAAGTGGTTGGCATCGCCTTGAAGTTAGTTGGCCGTGGCTAAAGAAGGGGTTGCGGTTCGCGTCGTTTTTTTGAAGAGGGACAGGTAGCGATAATTACGCCTTGAACGTCCGAAGCAACAAGTTTTAGTATTTTAATTTGTTTTTTTATCTGATTTTATTCCACTACGTGTTTTTCTGTTTTTTTTTTTTTAGTTGAGTGTGTTCTATGTTTAAATTGCATTGTCGAAAATTCACGTTACCAAAGGATCGGTTGAGTTTAAATTAACAATCGCGTGTGTCGTGCCGCCGGAAGTATTTACAGGTAAACTTTTTATTCTATCTGTTTTTCTTCCGACTCACCGAAAAGAGATGCCATGAAATTGACCGGATTTTGTTCTACGTACAAGTTCTAAGTTTGGGAAACTGCGAGAAAAGTTTTCCTTAGAGAATTGGAGGAAACTGAACAGTGGAGCAGGAAGTGTGTAACTTGCGCTGCAAGCAAGAGTCCATCAAAATGTCCAGGGGTACCGATACGTCAACACAGTGTGGTAGTCCATGTGCGTACTCCTCCTGGCAGACACCCGACAGGAACTATGAAGAGACTTGTGTACAAGAAGGCCACCTACCAAAGTGCTTGGGATACTTTATGGGAGTCGAAGTATACTGCTTTGTCCCAAGGTATCGTGAAGATCGCTTGTGAATTCGACTGTTTAGTTTGGAGGGCGGTCGGAGGCATGTTGGAAGGAGTCTTCCGTTTCACTTGGCTTAAACGAATGGTGTACTGCTGCAACCAGAAAGAACATCGGAAGGAAGATGTAGACATCGGTAGAATGTCTTGTGACGTTTCGGGACGAAACATCTTTAAGGAGGGGGCAGTGTGACGGACGTGGACCCGAGATGACTCATCGCTGTAGCGGCGTCATCAATTACTAGACTGAACTGGAGGTAGTGTGACTCATCTTTTGGAATATCCGGTACAGATCGAGAGCGCCATGGAACATCTGGAGCCTCTAGAAGCATTTAGGCGCCGGTATATTTATTAGAGGACGTTCCAGCGAAAACCAGTCTAGTCGCATCAGTCAGTCTAGTCTCATCGAGGACGAAGTGGGTCGAGTCGGACAGTTCTTTTATTTATCCGGACTGCCGCGTGGTGTAAATGAATAATACGAGACGTATTGTAGGCTCAAGAGATATATCGTACGGAGGTGGAGTTTCGAGGAACATAAAAAACTTGTCGAACAGGTGCAGGTGTAAGATGCTGTACAGGCCCGTCTTCGATTTTTTGTTTTATTACAATTTTGATCGAATATGCAGTTTTACACCTACACTTTAAGTTAAGTATCGCCCAAATTAAGACTTAATAAAACAACGTTCAATGGCACTGCATAAATTGAAAGTGTTATTAGTAGAATCGAGCATGTCTTTTACCGAAACCTTAAATTCTGTAGTTCGTCTCTGTCGACCCAATTCTGACACGCGACGAAACCGGTGCGGCTACCTTTGAGCAACTTTTTTACTTACCTCGAAACTCCACCTTCGTACGATATATCTCTTGAGTGAACAATACCGGTGAAGTAGTAAATTGTAAATAGTGTAAATAATGTAAATAGTGTAATATTAGAAGTATAAATAAATTGTACATACTGTTTAAATAAATAATGGAACCCAGAAACGCTACAATATCAAAAGAACCGACATATTGTCAGCTGATGATAAAGGACAAAATAATAAAGAAAATCATGAGACTTATTCACTACCTTGGGTCTCATATGAAAAGCAGCAGATGCTTAATAAAATCTTTGGAAGTTTACGATACCTAATCCTAAGAAAAATAATTTATGACCACAAACAGCAAGGGCGAATTAATGATGATTAATATGCCGGTGACTTTCACTTGATAAAATGCTTGACAGCTATTAACACACCTGTTCAAAATGCCTATTTCGTATTCTAAAAATGAGAAATCATGTAAAATAGAAAATAAAAAGTAAGATAACGCATATAGATACGACAAAAATTTGTAACTAACCATAATTCGGTAGCACAAGCGTCAATATTTATAATTTTAATATTAAATTTATTTATTTTACAACATTAGTGGCCCAGAATTCTAGAATGTTACTTAAACCATAATAATAATAATAAGTTGAAAAAGTTTCAGCCAACGCAAACATTAACAAAACTAAGATAATATTTTTTTACATTTGTGCTAATATTCCATTATTGTACTAGTGCAAAAACTACTTCTTTTTCAGAAAGTGGTAATTTAGTAATCTCTCTATTCTTGTCCGTGTAAATGCCGAATGCAGCTTAAACAACAATAATGCAGGTACATCTTGCAGAAAAATGAGTTCTGGGACAATAACAGAAAAAATATTATATGAAACACGACTAAAAATTGCTACAACCTTGTTGGACCATTTTCACGTCGCGTGAACACCTTTTTGCATTTGTTATTCAATTATTTTGCGTTTCCGTCAATATTATTTTTAAATTAAAATTTAAATATATCTATGTCGAACTCCACAAACTTTAATAACTGAAGGATTACTAATGGTACATGTTTCGGCAGAATACTTCTGCCATCATAATTTTTTATATTCTTTAAGGGCTGATGATGGCAGAAGTATTCTGCCGAAACATGTACCATTAGTAATCCTTCAGTTATTAAAGTTTGTGGAGTTCGACATAGATATATTTAAATTTTAATTTAAATTTACTCCACTTGGATTTAAGGACATTCTTCTTGTTTAATATTATTTTTGTACTTTAAATAAAAAGAATTATAAAATGAAATTCAACACCAATAAAAAAATAATTTTTGTCGGTTTTTATGTTCTGTTGCAATTATATATTTTCAGAATTACCAAGTTATAAGAAAAGATAAGAAAATCATTAGATATTTTTAGATTAAACATTGTTGAAGGCAACCAGTAAAACACTCTCGTTTGAAATTCACGGGGCACCTGAAGACAACAAAATATTCCCTTTATAAATATGGCAAAAGATTAAGGGCCCTATTCTTGAACACATTAATCGGTGAGTGTGTGAGTTGTAAAGTCACGTCGAGTAGTCGAGTATTTAATTTAAAGTAAACGCACTTCACAATCACTCCAGAGTCGAGCGGCATGAGACTACTCGACGTGACGTCACAACTCACACACTCACCGATTCATATGTCCAAGAATAGGGCCCTAAGCCTACAAGTTTGTCATACAGAACCGTACAAATTCGAAACCGAATTTTATGCCGAAAGTACTTTGTGAACAATAGTTTTGCCATTTTTGCAGTGAATGCAAATTGTGACGGTGTATCGTGAGTAGCAGCAATAACGATAAGGACGAATATACGATAAAAAATGTGATAAAAATAATCAATAGTCTTGGCCACTTTTGCAAAAAAAGTGTTATACCCCATTGTGTTAATTTCTAGAAAATTCTCTACAAAAAAAAAACACAATTAGGATATAATCTATACAGAGTGTCTCAAAATTACGCCATTCCGAGTTCACAGCGTTGTGGAATACCTTGCTAGAAATAAGACAAAAATTGTAAAAAAAATTCGGGGACCTCTCTTACAAAGAATTAGAGGTCTGAAGATACAGACTTTACTTCAAGTTATCTTTAAATAAAGGCTATGAATGTTGTTTTTTTTATTATTTCATGAGACTGATTATGTGCAATAACAATCTAAAAAAGAATTATGAACAAGTGGGTTTAGTTTAACGCGGAGTAAAAAATATTCAATTTTTGCAATTTTTTGTCAAAAAGGAACGGCAACAAGGCCAGAATGGTCTGTGGTTGCTGTGGAGTTTGGAGACGGCATGGGTGGAATATTATTTCGTTGTCCGGGAAAAAACCGCCAAAAATTAATTTTACTTGACAAGTTCTGTTAACCACTTGAATGCTAGTGAATTTTAAATGTTGCACATACTGAACTTGTAGTTTGTTTAAAACTACGTTTATTTATAGTTTATTATTTGTGGAAACTGTTACAATACTTCTAAAATTACATCTGTAGCAAATTTCTGCGTAGTTCCATTACGCTCCGCAGCACCCTCTCGGTTAGCGCCACCGAGCCAACTCTACGCATCCCCCACTAAGACAAAAAGAAACCCACCCTCGCGCTGTCTGCCCGAGTTTGCGCGTACCCGCAACCCCGTTATATAAACGCCTCTCAGTCGAGAGACAGAACACTTCGTCCGACTCTAACATATGCTTCGGCGGCTTGGGCACACGCCCCCTCGAAGACAAACATGTGTAAGTTGCAGGTCCTCCAGAACAAATTCCTCCGCCACGCTTTCGACGCTCCATGGTTCGTCAGAAATGACCAACTTCACCGTGAGGCAGGGCTCCCGCTGCTGAAGGAGTTCCTCCATGAGATCGCCCTCCGGACCATCAAAAAGGCCGAAGAACATCCCAATCCACTGGTCAGACAAGCGGTCGACTACGACGAGAGTGGACCATCAAAAAGAAAGCGGCCCAGAATGGCGCTGCTAGAAGGGTGACAGCTTCACTGACCCTTCCAACGCGACACCCTTCAGGTACTAACCTCTCTTTCGGGCCTCAGGACAGGTAAAATTCTTTTCTCTCATTTTCATTTTTGTCATTTCCGATGTCCCAAAAAAGGAATCCGACTTTCTCGTTATGTTGGCACCATTGCCCTCATTCGAGATGTCAGTCCGAAAACAGCAAAACTGTCAAACGAGTCCTGGGCGCTGGCCTGTCGCAGTCACACAGCAGTGACTTAGACGGATCGGCAAACGGGGCCTATCACTTTGCCGTCTGTAAAACCATTGCAGGCCGGCGAAAGAGATAGAGGTTTAGAGATCACTGATCTAAAACCTCGGACAAACAGCGCAACGCAACGCGAGACAGAACACACCTTCTCTCTGAAAAACCATCAGCACCCCCCGATAACAGCACTGGTCTCCGGTCATTATCATTGGGTCTTGCGGGAAGTACAGAGTTGACGGCAGTCCCTACCTTCTGACTTATCGTGACGTGATGTAATACAATTTTTCTAATTTGCTGTTGTAACAAAGCTATTAACGCATTTATTTTGAGTCTAGAATCTAGAATTTTTGTTTCCTTTGATAACACACACGGAACCCTGCACTGAACGAAATGTCAGTGTGATTTTGAAATTATGGTTCCATGTAAGTTATGTCAAGATTGTCAAGTAATGTCAGGTACAGAAAAATCAAAATTTAACAAAATTAACTAAATTACCAAAATTGATTTATTTGTAAAAAAAAATAAGTCAATATGCAAATTAGAAAAAATTACATGAAAAACTCGTTTTGTAAAACCTAAGAGCACTCGTTCTTATAGGCACTCCTGCCTACGGCAGTCGTGCTGCAAACCTGAACTCGTGTCTTAATATAACTTTTACAAAACTAGTGTTTCAATATACTGTTATTGTAGTATAAGTTAAGTAAGATTTAAGTACCAAGCAAGATTGAGTCCAACAACCCGACAACTGCCCCAATTAGAAAAGTTCACGACTGAATCCAACAATGGCGATCCAGATGTCGACGGAACAATTTCAAGAATTCCTGCAGAAAATGGTGAATCCTCACCGATAGGGACGTCATTTCACCCAATACGACGGAACTAGGTCCAAAGCGGCGGTAGACGAATTTATCGCAGCTATCACTATATTTAAGGAGATTGAAGCCATATCCGATCAAGATGCCTTCAACGGGTTCCCATTGATCCTCACAGGAGAGGCCAACCAGTGGTGGAGCGGCGTCAAGGGACAACACACGGATAACAAACCAACTTTGCGGCCGCCGTCCAAGCAATTCGAATTTTCGGTTCTTCTCAGCGAGATACTCGCCCATAAACAAACTGCCGCAGTACCCAACGGCCAATATGTCATATACTATTTCCCAGAAGTAAAGGTTCTTACAACTCTCCCGGCACCTAGAAGAAGTTTGGCAAATAGACCTGATATACGGTTTGCTACGTCAGTCAATCAAAGATCGAGTGTCGCGCGCGAATATTACCACCTTCAATGATCTTCTCGTTAAAGCGCGCATCATCGAGGCCAACGAACGAGACGGCCGCGACATTAAGAAACCCGATAGAGAAACGCCCAAAGGACGCCCCCGGTGCGATTAATGTAAACTGTATGGCGTAAGAAGGCCAGAGCCGAAGCCAGTCAGCCGACTCGGCCAGGAACTACAAACGTGGTAAAACTTCCGCTAGTGTCGCAGCACACACCGACTGTAACGGTTCAGTGCTATGGTTGTGGAAAGCCTGGATTTATACGACGAAATTGTCCTGACTGCTCCGCCTCCATCGCGTCGGTGAGTTTTTGCTTCTTGGAGCCAGCTTCTGAGCCGCCCGGCCGTATAGATCCAGATCTACAACATCCCGGGGACAGCATTTATCGACAGCGGCGCCAAAACTCGCCAGCTCCTAGTTACGGCGATTACTAATCGCACGTAGACAAAAATTCACGCCCCCTACGATACAGCTCATCCAGGCCGACGGATGACCGGTCATAAAATCCGTCGAGACGACGACGCTCCCCGTAAATCTCAAGGGAAGGATTATCGAACTTCTTTCTTAACGATTCCCGACGCCGCCGAAACCCAGACTCTTTTGGGTATAGACTTTTTATGCAAGGCCGGACTGGTAATTAACCACTCCCCCCAGCGATTGCACTTCAACGGTCAGGGCCATCAGACCTAAGGATTTATTTCCAAAGGTGAGACATTTACCCTAAAGCCGATCAACGTTTCGACCAGAACCGCTCCTGTACACGCGCTGGCGCTGCACACTCCACTAACACCGGCCTTGGAACACAACGCCGATGTCCCGATGCAGAGCCCTGAACGACCTGACCTGAGGGACGCCCCGAAGACACCAGTCTTCGCCGAGTTCCGACTACCCACTCCGGTAACACCCCTAGCCTCTACAGGTGCCGACGACGTCATGTCAGAAATCACCAACGGCTACGGCCCGGCGCCATTCCCGCTTCTCGCTCTTTCATCGAGTGCCCTACCGAAAACTATGAGCCGCAGCGCATACATTTTCCTGAACGCTGACATGCACATGGACTGGTATCGAGGAAATTGTCCCCTGACACGAGAGGAAGAACTGCTGTTTCCCCGTCTGGATATGGCCACCATGGATGTCCGCCTCCGTCCTGACGACGAGGCCCGGTTTCTATCAACCCATAAAAAGGACCAGCTTAACGCCCTGATCACGGCCAATCACGACCTTTTTAACGAGACAGGACCACCGGCGACCATGCTCCGATCTCTAGCCCGCCTTATCGCCTCAGCCAGGTCCGCCAACAGGAATTGAAGAACGAAATTGGCGCCCTCCTTCGGGAGAACATTATAGAAGAGCGCGAGAGTGCCTGGGCTTCCCTCATCGTAATGATTCCAAAGCCCGACGGACGCTTACGCCTATGTGTCGACTACCGGAAACTGAACAAAATCATTAAACCCGATTTATATCCATTGCCACGTCTTGACGACCTGCAGATGTAACTAGACCACTAATGATCTTGACGAAGAAAAACGCGCCATGGGCTTGGGGCGAGAGCCAGGAAAAAGCACACAAAACCTTAAAGACCGCCCTCATCACAGCCCCGGTACTTCACCAATCTGATCCTAGTAAACCGTACAGACTTTGAACCGACGCAAGCTTTTACGCTTTGGGGGCTGCTCTGCTCCAGGAAGAGGCCCGACGAGCAACCAATCGAATACGCGAGTCGTCTCCTAAAGCCTGCAGAGATGAACTACAACCGAGCGTGAAGCGTTGGCTATCGTCTGGGCCGTGCAGAAGTTTCGCGGGTACCTGGAAGAGGCCTCAACACTGGTAATCACAGATCACCACGCTCAAAAGCCCCAGCAGACGCCTCGCCCGATGGGCCTTGCAGTACAATCTGGTCATTGAGTACGCACCCGGGAAAGCGTACGTCGTCGCCGACACGCTATCCCGGCCTCCCATACGTGACGAAATCATCAACCTAGTATAAATTGATTTGTCAAGTAAAGGACCCGAACAATTGCGACCTCTTCGGTCCTATTCCAAAGGGACCCAATGACGAAACCTGGATCTTTATCATTGAAGATTGCAGGCGAAATTTATTAGTGGCGTTATGCAACATGTGTGCTACTGTCTAAACATAGACCAGGCTTTCACCCCGGCGTACCACTCCGCCGCCACCATGGTGGAGCGAAAAAACCGAGACATGAAGACCATACTATCCATCCTGGTTGGATCCACCCACACCGAATTGGCCATCTAAGCTCCCGTCAATCCGATTTGCCATCAACACTGCGTTAAATCAGAGCCTTGAATATTCTTCCGCCTATTTGACCTTCGCCAGACATCTACGGACTCCAACCGATGTACAGCACGATATACGCCCCATCATTAGAAACGAAAACTTCAAACCTGTGGTCACCCTCAAGTTTCGACAAATGTGCGGGAAGTACAAAGTTGACGGCAGTCCCTACCTCTTGACGTGTATGTATCGTAACGTGTAATACTCTTTTTATTGTAACATAAGTTATTGAAATAAACTCGTTATCCGTCTTATATAGTTGTTGAACGTTGCGATGAAAAGACATGTCTTCGACCTCGGATGCCTACATTACATTTCTTAATAGAAGCTGCGTTAGACGACGGTTCGATAATTCCCCCAACGAAAAACACGTCCGATGGTGAAAATAGGTTCAGTCTAAAAAAAAAATTAACATTGATTGATTAATTAATTGATTTAATTAAATGATTGAGGTACGGGCGAATGCTGTATGAGCCGTTATCCTGCGTTATTTACCAGTTGAGTGATCTAGGATTGTTGAAATTTTGTATACATCTTACTACCACGTGCTAAGACCTAAGTGGTTGTGTCTAATACTGGGTGACTATAATTGTTTTAAAATTATTTTCTTGCGGTGGTCATAGATTTTAATAATCAGGTTGCCAACACTGTTTACATCGGATACATGTTCTTACATCAAGTACATGTGACATACTTAACTTTAAAAATTAAAGATAAAATGGAGGATCACTTTGTTAAGTTCCTGTATAATATAGAACACCTTAGAAAAGTTAGACAAAAGCAAGTAAACATACACTTTCTATTGATGATTGTTTTTTTTTTAAGATTTTTACAATGTATGGAGTATGGAGTATCCAGATTGTAGGTCTAATTATATTCGCGCTTCTTACTCGAAGATCACAATGGTAGTATCCCGGCTTTACGTCAGACCTCACAACTTTACACAAAAAATTCGCGCCGCCGCACCGTCCTAATGCGCCTCCTACTGTCACCTGTTTCATTATTCATTACTTGTCTTTGTGTCAGACTGAACGTTTGTACCGATTATGCGATCGGTGTGTTGTGCTTCTGAGTGATCTGTTTATGTGTTCTTCGTGATATTCTTCGTAATGCCGAACCACAGACGATATCGCAGTTCTTCCACAGAATTTAACTCATCAAGGTGTAAGAATAAACTCCGAAAATTATAGTTTTAGTGAGTTAATCACAGATTTATTGTTTTTGTTGAAGGTCGTTGGACGATTGGAAAGTTTTTTTGAAGGAAAATGGCGATTTTCAGGCGGGATCTGAAATTCGACACATCACAGGGTGATGTATCTGTCAATTGTCAAAATTACGTTTGGGATAACGTTAAGTCAGGCGGGATCTAATGATGGGGATAAAAAACTGGCTTCAGCAAGGACGTTGATTATACATTTATTGTTTTTTGTTGAATGTCGTTGGAAGATTGGAAAGTGTTTTGAAGGAAACTGGCGAGTTTCAGGCGGGATCTGAAACTCGACACATCACGTGGTGATGTATCTGTCAATTGTCAAAATTACGTTTGTGATAACGTTAAATCAGGCGGGATCTGATGATGGAGATAAAAACTGGCTTCTGTTATCGATAACAAAGGACAGTTCGAGCTCCAATGCTTCTCCAAAATTAGGGCAGTTCATTTTAGGTCTGGAATCTGAACGGGATCTGGTGGCACCGCTTGATGACCCAAGAAAACAGGATCTCGCTCTGCGCGGGGAGAAGACTCAAGAAGCGGATTAAAGGAGAAGGAATGTACCGAATTGACCACAAAATATCCACCGTGTTTTTAAGTGTACACTGCTGAGGGATCCAAGACTCAATGAAGACGTGGCTGCTTCAGTCAATCGGAGCTAGCTTTGCAGCCCTGGGTAAACTTCTGAGCCTTTTATTGAAAAAGAAGGGGGGGGCAGAGAAATCCCTCCTATGATAGAGTTGGCATCTGTTGCAGCGTGGTTACTTCTCTATTTGAATTATAAAGAAACAATTTCGAGGAGAATTTTAATGGTTATGAACTTAAACAAGGACTTGAAGCATATTTTGAGTAAGGCTCCAGTAGAAGTTAAGCTGTTTGGCAAAAACCTTACAGACCACTTAAAGGTAGCTAAAGAAATAGCAATATGTAGGGTAGAATGAAAGCCGGCTCAAAAGCCTGCACCTAGGAGAACTTATGTGTCCACTTCACGCTCAAATACGGGAAATGTCAGAGGTCCACCCCGAACGCAGAACAGGAACTGGAAACTGGAACAACTGAAAGAATTAACCACGGACTTGGAGGTTTTTGCTCTGATTATAAGTTATAAACCAGTTCGGTCTCAATCTCCAATGGAAATGAAATGGACTTCTCCAGAATCAAGGGATCTCTTTATTCCCATTTCATATTTAGTCGAGTTAGGCGCTGTAAGAGGGTGTTCGGTTGTTGCAAATCAGTTCATTTCCCAAATATTTTTGGTGCCAAAACCAGATGGTAATAAACTTAAAGTCGTTACACAAATTTATTGAATGTACTGATTTTAAATTAGAAGATCATAAGACGTTTTCAAAAATGCTTACCCAAGATTGTTACTTGGTAAAAATAGATCTGCTAGTTTCTGTTAAAAGATCTTTTTTCGGAAATATCTTCGTTTTTACTTTTGAGAAAAAGTTATATGAATACACCTGCCTTCTTGTTGGCTTATGTACAGCTCCCAGGGTATTCACAAAACTCATGAAACCTGATATTTTTACGCAAACAGAGCTACTCTTCATAATATACTTGGATGATATCTTGATAATAGGTTACTTATATGAAAAACCATGTATGGCACCCTACTAATCATCGTTATTTTTTCTGCCCAATTAACCCATTAAAGAAATAAATTTTAAATATATGAAAAACTAGCTGACCCGGCGAACTTTGTATCGCCTCATAAACAAAAAATGTTGTGTTAACTTATTAGCTGAATTCACTTTTTTATCAAAAGATCAATGCACACAACGCCATCTCCTGGCATTGCCGGAACCAGCATACAACGCCATGATCATTTTTGTTTCTGCCATGTATTCCAATGTTTTAATAGTTATTCGCACCCGAAAAAAAAAGGAAAAAAAAGTGTGTGGAGTCCACGCGCGACAGAAGTGAAACTTTGGAGTTTAATCCTTAAGAATCGATTTTCATTTTTAAAGCCCGGACGACAAATTTTGATGGCCGTCGTTATTTTTTATTATGGTGCCAGGGGGGCTTTGTTATTGTCGTTGCCCTGTACCAAGCTCCCCGTCCCCTGTAATTTTTCCAATGTTTTAATATTTAATTTGCTATTTGGGGCGGAGGCAAATCCAACAAATTAAAGACCGGTCCAGCCATTCTTGAGTTATAAACCAAAGGAGGCCTCTGAGCCCCCATTATGTCCATGTATTAATAGTTATTCTGCTATTCGGGGCGGAGACCAATCCAACAAATCAAAGATCATAAAAGCCCTTCTTGAGTTATAAACCCAAGGGCCCCCCTGGGTCTCCATATCCATGTTTTAATAGTTATTCTGCTATTCGGGGCGAAGGCAAATCCGACAAATCAAAGATCATAATAATCGGTCCAGCCTAAGTTCCCTAAGTCCCCCTGGGCCCCCATGTCATGTGAAAAATACTTTACGATCTACACCCATACCTATCAAATATACAAAAAAAAACTCATAAGAATCGGTCGACCCGAAATATCGGTGCAACCCAAGGGGGGCCCCTGCGCCCCCATGTCTATGTGAAAAATAGCTTACCACCTATTCTCATACCTACCAAATATACAAAAAAACAATCATAAGAATCGGTCGACCCGAAAAACCGGTCCATCCCAAGCTTCAGTAACTGGGAGGATTTGTTATTTATTATGATAAGAGTGTTCTTATTCCCAAACCCAAATGTACTTTTTTTTGTTATTTATTATGATAAAAGTGTTCTTATTCCCAAACCCAAATGTACTTTTTTAGGGTTTGTGTACACTACAATGGGTGCATCAATCTTTTTGCCTGGAAGGAAACGAAAAGAGCTGTATGCTATCATTAAGAGGTTTCGTGTTTTTTGTCAAGATGTCGAATTCGAGAATTTGCAAAGTTTTTAGGACTATTAGTTTCTTGTTTCCCCGCCATTAAATATGATTGGTTGTATAGAAAATGGGTTGAAAGGGCCAAGTTTTTTGCTCTTAAACATCACCGAGGTAATTATGATGCTTTTATGTCACTATTCCAGATTTTATTAGATGATTTTGACTGGTGGGAGTCTCAGTTTTTACATGCTACTAATCATATTAGAACATAACATTTTGAAAAGGAAATTTATTCTGATGCTTCTCTAACAGGTTGGGGAAGTTTTTTCTGTGACAATAAGTGAGCTCATGGAAGCTGGAATAAAACAGAACAATTGCTTCACATAAATTACCTAAAACTAACCTTTTTTCGCTTTAAAGTGTTTTGCAAAATCTTTGTCAAATTGTAATATAAGGCCTACTGCTTCCAAGGACTCTGTGACCTGAGATCCGTCAATTGTTCTGGACTTTGTTGGAAAGTTGTTTCCTAATGAAGACCTGTCATTAGAAATGCTCACTAAAAAGTTAACAGTGCTTCTTGCGTTAAGAATACACACGGTACAGACTCTGTCGTTGATTAACATACTTAACAGTGTTCAAACGCCGGATCAAGACATTGAAATTAAAATCCCAGACAGGATAAAAACATCGGGCATACATCGTTTTCAGCCTGTTCCACGGTTGTCCTGTTTTTCAAGGACAATCCGTCTCAATGTATAGCGATCACCTTAAATAGATATCTATCAAGAACTAAAACTCTTCGGGCTTCAGACAATTTTTTGCTCTTTATCACTACTTATAAAAACCTTATAAAGAATCTTTTTCGCAAACTATCTGTAGATGGATTAGAGACTCGCTGGTCAAGAGTAGTATAGATACAAATCATCTTTCAGTAAAGATTAGCAGTTACTAGTTATTTTCTTGTTGTTTACATGAGCTGTGTTGCTCAAGTTAGGTTCAAATGAGCTAAATTGTTCACCTTAGCGTATAAGTATTATATAAGATTATTCCATTTTTTGGAATTTGACTGAATAAATGAATTTTATTCATTCCTTTCTTTGTTGCAACTTTCTTTAAACATCTACCATTGTGATCTTGGAGTAAGAGGCGCGAATATAATTATAAAATTAAACGAACTTACCTAAGTGAAGTTCAATTATAATTATATGAAGCGCCTCGTCGAGAAGATCACACCCTCCCAACCCTTATTATTAATTTCCTAAATCCCCCTATGGTTGCAACAAAGCTTTGAAATAATGAATAATGAAACAGGTGACAGTAGGAGGCGCATTAGGACGGTGCGGCGGCGCGAATTTTTTGTTTAAAGTTGTGAGGTCTGACGTAAAGCCGGGATACTACCATTGTATGCGCTTCATATAATTATAATTGAACTTCACTTAGGTAAGTTCGTTTAATTTTATAATTCTCCGCCACTTAATTTTTCATTCTTTCATTATTCATTATGATTGTTAAAAAATCACTGTGTGCTTTAGAGGGACTAATAGTAGTGTGTGTATATAGATATAAGAAATAAAATGTTGATATTAAGCCTAAGTTATTGTAAAACAACCTTTCTCCACACTTTCGATTATTTTTGTGGTCCAATTACACTATTTAATTGGTCTGACGGTCTGACACACCTCCAGTAATAACACCTCCTGGGGATCTACCACTGACATCGATGAGTGACTGAGCTGTTTAAGGACACAAACTATACAACGAACTAATGTTAAAATCAGTTAAAATGCAATTAATCCAATGCACGTTACTAGATAAACAATAAACACTAAATTAAATATTTATTCCTTTTTTAACTCAATATTAAAGATTTCGTTTATTTACAACACTCTCAACACTTTATTTGAGTACTTAGATATTGAATTTTTCATCTCACGCAAAATGTCAAATTTCACGAAAAATGTCAAAAAAGTCACATACGAATTGCCACTCGAGAAAAGTCATCGATTATTAAGCGAAATTTGCGTTTGTGTTTGTTTACGATGAGAAGTGTGAGTGTTATTACGGCTTGATAATCTTGAAAAGAGTGTGGGAGACTTCGTTGTTACTTAAAAGACGTTCAAATTTAGACCATCTACGGTTTTAGGCCCTTTAGACTAAGTTATATGTTTCGTAATAAGTTTATTTACAATAATCTGCGAAGTACGGTAATGTAGACAACCAATTATACCATGTCACTCACTCATCGATCTCAATGGTAGACCCCTTGGTTGCGCATTCAAAAACGCGACGTTATTTTGCATACACACTGACGTTTTTGCCTGCACGATGGATGCACGTACATGTCTTACGACTTCCAAGTTCGTCTTAAAACTAAAATTTATTAAGCTTCTTGAACTTTACAACGACTTCTCCCAATACTAAGAAAATTGTCTAGATAATAATCTGATAATGCTAAAATTACTGCTTAAGAATAAACAGTTATCAACATAATTAAAAATAAAAAAATCGGTTGAGGTCAATCAGTTGTCGCAGAGTGTCTATTATAAAAATTAAATAATCAGTGACAAAGTAGTTTTTCTCTATGGTTATTGTTTTATTGGTGGACTTTCAAGGCTTCTAATAGCTAGCTTCTGTGAAGCCCTAGAACAGAGTATCTTCGAAGTGTAGGTCTCAAATTTCGAGGTGATGGACATAATTCATAGTTAAAATAATTCATAGTTAAATAAAAATATTTTTCTTTATCATAGAACATAGAATGTTTACAATGATTTAGGTGAAAACTAAGTCTTGAGAAAGTATTATTTGACAATAGAGCACTTTTAATTTTCATTGGCAGTACACAAATGTACTTATCTGTCCCACTTCTTGCGACACGTCTGTACAGGTGTACATACATAAAAATACATGAATTCGTTTCTAAAAATCGAAAACAGTGTTAGTAGTGCAACCGATATTGTTACAATTTAGAATGTTTAATAAATAACTGAACTACTGTATGCAAATGTCTTGTTTAGTTTAATTTCTTTTTTAATTTTATTTTAGAGTGTGCAAGAAGAAAAACTTACTTGTAACTCAAATTAAAAGTTTTAAAATTTCTATTCACCTAACGTACGGGAGATGCCGTTACTGCACATCTTCGTAAAGGATATGATTAATATTTTGTTTAGAACGTTGTGGTAAAAACGGTGTCGAACCTATTTCTATTTTTAATTTAGTTCTAAAATAATATTAATAGAAATAATATCAGTAAAAATGTGATTTATTGCTGGGGATCCTTCTCTCTATTTAAATATTTATAAAAACATTTTAATGTGAATATGTAAATTAAATAAATAAATATCATCACTGCTGAGATGTATTGTCAGACGAACATTCATAAAATATCGTTTGTGTTACAAATTCCCATGAGATAATACACCAACCAATTTTCTTTCGTTTTTCTGTAGTTCGTTGATAATTGAAAACTTAATTTATTAATTAATGTATTGTACATATTAAAAAAAATAATCATAAAACTTTGTTATTATGTCATATTTATAATTTTACTTTTTTTAACTAGAACTAGAAATTAAATGGTCACGATCTATTTATTGAAAGAAAATAAATAAAGTTGTGCATAACTCTTAACATAAGTTATTTCCTTATGTTAATTCCGGCTGAATGCGCCTTGTTTCACAGTGAATAAATTCCAATATATTATCAATAGATTGAAGTAACTGTAGGTAACTAAAGTGATAAATTATGTAGGTATGACTTGTGATCTGAAAGACTAAAAATGGGCAAAAAATTACTGAATTTCTGAATATGTGGACAAAAGATTAATTTATCGTGTGTGATGTTAGTAAAGCTAATTTTGGAATCGAGATACCGAAACAAAGCTAAAATTTGGTGTTCTACAAATCAACAAATTAACTAAGATTTATTTAAAAATCTTTAGGTTAATATATGTATTTATTTTATACAAGGTCTTTATAAATGATTCATACATCATCCAGTAGACTTTGCACGTCAAAACTACACGTACATTTTGTTTTCCAAAAGCAACATGATGTATGAATCATTTATGAAGATTAAATTAAGTTGTCATGACGATGACCAATCAGGGCTTGAAATTTTAAATTTTAAAGGACGCTAAAATTTTAACGCCCCTCTAAAAATTACAGAATAGGCCCCATAGGCTACAAGGATGGCTAATATTATTATGCACTTTGTACTCTACATAACTTCCCTAACTCCTTGTTGAAAATCAAATAATAGTTTGCCAGTCATCATATAATTATGTCATGTATTAATTAAGTGATTTCTAGGTAATTACCATTTCGATATATTTGTAAGAAATATTGTGGCAATACACAATACACTTATTTATTTGACCGTGGTATGAAGATACTTAATACATTTGGTATTTCTACAGCAAGGTCCGAAGTGGTGAAGTATCTTGTGCGAGAAAAGCCCTGCTCTATCTAATCCCGTGGTATTCCATTCCATTTGACGATAAACGATAACGAAGGTCTTAATGTCCACATGTGCCATTAATTTGAAACATATTTGCGCCATCTATATCTAATGTACCAAGTTGTCCCGTTATTACAGTCGTAACGTCGCAAAAAGTGGAATTTCAAACTGCCCGTGCATTACAAATATGTTATCTGTTATCATACAGTGCGTTCTTTTAAAACTATCCATAAGGAATCCCATGTTAAATTTTTCACCTCATGTTTGCTGCAAACCTCAGACTTGAAATTTTACCCAACAAACCTGGCCACTATTTCTCTCGATTTCAAAAACTATTTTGGTACCAAATTAAAAATACCTTCAAAATAAAATCAATTTTATCTCCATTATTATCAATAATATTGGAGCCAGCTGCTATGAAATTAAGCTAAGAAAGGACGAGTGTTATTGTTACAAGGCTATACCTAATATCTTCATTGGGTCTTATAATTAGGAATTAGCAACAATTAGCCGTATACAATAAAATCGATAAAAATGCGAAGATGATTTATTTTATTTTGACGTTGTTTTTGAATTACTTCCTTTACTTTTATTCATGCTATTATGCTATTCTGGAGGAAAACATTTACGAACAACTAAACATATTTTTGAATCTCCACAATATCGATTACCTCAACACATGTAATTTAACTGTTGTTTTCTTATGTAACAAATGCTGTTGTTATTAATGAAATACCCCGAAAAATGTTAGATAACTGTAATAGAAAATAATTGCTTCCTGCTAGTCAACAACGATAACTCCAACATTGAATAATTTCATCGCATCGGAGACTGCGCTAGAGCACACCGGAAAACGGATGGCAACAGTCAGGTCTTAGGCAGGCGCAGTCATTAGTTGGTCGTCCACTTCTTGTGCGTCATCCTGCAAACACCCGGAATAATCCGGGCGATGGCATCTAACGAGTGACAAAGCAGACGCTGCACGCCACACAAAAATAAACCAAAATGAACTGCTCAAAACAACAGAATCGTTAGGATTCTTCCAACTCAAAACAAAAACCAAAACAAATTTCGAAGTTGAAAATCAAAATATACAGTGTAATTGTTGTGCTACTACTCATCTTTGAGGTCGGTTTATTTTTGTCTACTATGTTAATGGATGAAAGTGTGCTACTTTACGAGATGAATTATTAGGAACGATTATCACGATTTCTTCAGATCTTCGCAGTGAGTATGGATTTATTTGATTAGTGGAGGTGTGTTTGGTGGTGCTTGTCATGAATTGATTTGTGCGAAGCGTCTGTTTGGCTAGACAATGCGATTGTAATCGATGAATAATAAGAGGTAATTCCCGTGTTTATGTTTATCGTTCGCTTTTTTGGGATGACATTATTTTGATTCAGAAAATATTTATTCAAAGATAAGTAAATAAATTTTTACTTTAAATGCAAATCATACGTTTATAATACAAACACACAAAAATAGATTTCATTTATGTAAACTACCGAAAGAAGGATTTTAAATGAGGTCATAGAAAAGTGTTTGCTCCCTTTAGTTTTGGTTTGTCTGTATAATCAACATGTACACAAAGATTATTTATTTTAATAGCGATGACCGTTGGTTTATCAAAATGAATTAGTGTTCAAAATTAGTGAACAGTGATTAATATAAAGCGATTCTAATTTTAAAGGGTATTAGGCAACGGTGTGTTAAATCCATTAGTCCTGGATACAGTTTGATTATTCCACTTCATTGACCGCATAAAAATTATTTTTAAATTATGGTCCTATTTTCTAACAATCGATAGAGATGTTTTTATGGAAAAAAAAACTAGCTATAATGAATTATTTACACCACAGAAAAAAAGAAACAAATTAAAATTTGTGTAAATGTCGTAAGCAGCCTGTTGGATAAGAGTATCCAAATTCCTTATATTTAAGTTTGAATTAAAGATATTTATCATCATAATTCAGGATGCTACAAATTGAAAAAAAAAATTAATTAATTAATTAAGAAAGTAGGTTGTTCAGTCTATCCACTGGCTCAGAATGGGATGTGCTTCAATTTCTACATTCTCTTAAACAATTGATATCTGTGAATACAGAAAAGTTGAAATGTTAAAGTTTGCAGCAAATTTAAAAAAAATGTCATAATAAATATATTTTTTTTATTCGTTTTGTGAAATACATAATGGAAAAAATGGTACATAACTAAATATATCAATATTACAGCATATGTATTTAATTAGACAGCTGTCAAACCTAACCTCAAAATTTGATGTTAATTCCTGTTTTTTTTCTCCTCGTTTTGCGTGAACGAATACAAAAAACGCTCGACAAAGTTACGATCTGAATAATAATTTTTTTAAATATTGTCAATAGACTAAACAGAAATTACAAAAACAAAATGACGGTTTAGGTGCTCTTGCATGTTTTGATGAATACACTGGCGAGAACAAGATTGACTACAATTCCATAAACACTAGAGAATAATCAATTTTGCTTGCGAAAAATGTCAATTATGTTGTTAATCTAGGTGTTGCCAATCGAAAAAAAAAACTGTATTTTGGGTTCATTAATGGCTTATTAACGCACTCAAAATAAATGCAACAGCAAATTAGAAAAAATTATTTTAAAAAATTGTCACGGTTGAAATTCAAAGGGTTCTTAACGATCTCAATTGCTTCACTTTTTTTTAAGTAATTTGGTAAATTAGAAATTATGTCGTACTTATCAGGAATTGATGACCACTTTCGTGATAGTGTTCTGATACCGCTAAAGAAGAAAAACAAACCGATTTGATGTACCTTCTATATGTTCAACGATTATAAGAAGTCAGGGAAAGACAGAAGATTTAGAGGAAGAAATGATACAGCATAACATGGAAATAAAGAAAATACATAGAGGATATTGGAAGTTATAGCCTGGAGTGAAATGGAGATCCTAAATGAAATTAATAATAATAATACAGGAGGAGTACATAAATTAAAAAAATAAGCCGTCACGGGACGCCCGGCAGATGTGGAACATCCAAAATGATGTTTATTGAAAGAATTTATAATTAAATAAATAATAAAATAATAGTATATTATGATACGAGTCTTATAAGACGCAGTTTGTCGCACGCACGGGTTTAGGGCACGACAAAATGCCTTATAAACGAGTTATCATACAGTATTTTTTCTACTTTGCCACTTTTTATACAAAATAATCAAATTTAACAATCTAGGGAATTTCGCGGCGGTTGGCCACGTTTGCGAGGTGCTTTAACGGCGGCTATGAAAAAGAATTAATTTTAAACGTCAATACTCGTATGTGACTCGTATTTTTGTTTATGCTTTTGACATGTATCAAAAACGTGGTAGTGAATTTTAACACATCTTGAACGACCACCAAAAACGTTTCTCAGCGATGACTGAAGCCCCTAACCTCAGAATAACATCGATGACAAACGCCGTCAAACAAGTCGCACAGGCCCGTTCTTTTCCTTTGTGATCCGCGGTGTGCACCGACACCGACGAACGCGATATAATGTTGTGTACTTGTTTGGATGGCTCAAAGCCAACCCCGTCCCATTCCAATGCGCCAAGTGTTGGCCACCCCCACACAGAATGCCCCAACAAAATTTCGTGCTGCAAATGCATGTAAAGCCACCCCGCACACAAGAGCCAACAATAGTAATGCCAATTCACATTGATAGGCACTTGGACTTGACAGTTAGGTATAGGTTAGGATTGCCCAGGGATTGCCAATATTAAAAAAATTAATTATACTATTTTTAGTAGAATAATTATTATAACACCGCTTTAGCCTCAATACGAACGCAAAGTAGAAAAATATATGCACTTTTTCTTCAAACGTCAGAAAAACGTGACATTGTATAATATGTCACATGGCCATTTCTCTGCCATGATAAACAAAGTCGTCTGGCGGCGCATAAAATAACCTTGAAATTAACGAGTAAAAATCACTCCGACCGACAAAGAAAACTAGTACGATTTTCCAACATTATACAACGTGTCCCAGAAATAAGTGAATTAATTTGGAGAGGTGGTAAAACTCATCGAGTACAACAACTTTTTCCTTTACCATTTTTTCGAAATTACATTTTGAAATTAGAGTTTTACAACCCCCAAAAATAACGATACGCTGTGTCCCGGCTAAAAATGATAAGCGTACCTCTTATTAATTAGTTTAATATCGGACTTTACAATAATGTAATAATAATGTGTAATTTTCATTTTGGTATTATGTTTTATTACATAAGAGTCTCTTCAGT
Source organism: Diaperis boleti (assembly GCA_963583935.1). NCBI lineage: Eukaryota > Metazoa > Arthropoda > Insecta > Coleoptera > Tenebrionidae > Diaperis > Diaperis boleti. The sequence goes on along the minus strand of OY757247.1, from coordinate 20,897,914 downwards.
TCATTTTCAATATCCCACAAAGAAACAAAAAAGTGAAAGTAAATGCACTTTTTGTCTGCTTGGTTTATCAGTGCGGACTTATAGAAAAACAATCCATTAGCGGCTAACGGATCTATATGCTGTTAAAATTAATGCACTAATTTCTGGGACACCCTGTATACAATTTATATTACCTACAGAAAAATCGAGCCAAAAGTATTGAATTCCATTGTATGTTGTGATAACCCCCCTTTTACATTACCGCCACTTTTTGAATTTGAACATGAAATGAAATGCAATGACGTCACCAAACCAAATTTGAAAATTTGAAACAAACCGCGAACTTTAAAGGTTGGCCAGTGATCGTCAGACAATGAAAGAAAAAGCAAAACCTTACGTTGTGTTTTTTTTTTACAAGACAAGCAATGGCGGTACATTCAAACTCGCACAAAAGAAACAAAACCCCAGATTCTTTGGATACATGGCGAGAGCTAATCAGGAGTGTAGGGTAAATTGATAACACAAAAATTATGGTTTTAAACGTTTATTCAGTTCGAACAACTTGGAGTGTCTTGAGTTTGGTGATTGCGTACTGTGATTAGCAATTTCTAGTGTCTTCGAATTAAGTTGGTGACACTGCGATTTCGTAATGTTAACAATAATGATTCAAGTAATAAATTACAACTGACAATTTTCCATTATTTCAACAGAGTAACAATGGGGTCGTCCCACAATTTTCAGAAAAATAGTAAACAATAATACAATTTTAGAATTCTGGTGTACATGATGAGTGAGGTTAGGTAAGCAAAATTTATTCCACCATGAACTTTTGCGGTTTATACGAATTTACAACAGACAGATACAATGAAATATCTACACCCAAAGCGAGTATCTTCGCTTCTGAGAGGGAAAAACAAGAATATTGAAAAACGTGGAATTATCTAAGTTGGGTACATCTGAGTCGGAGAGTGATGGACAACATGTAGAGCAGATAGAAAGACTAAAGCGAAATGAACAAGACAACTGTCTGTCTGTGAGGCAAAATTGTAGATAGTTTCCTGTTTTTCTTTAAGGCTTGTCCAAACCAAGTTAGTGAGCAAAACCTATCTCGGGGCCCTATTCTTTTGGTTGTTAAGTATTTTAAATATTTGTGAAGCAAGCAATTTGTTAGTAGAAAACAGTACTGCAATTTCAATCTAGTAGGCTCAGGAGTTAGTAGCAACTCCCTTTTCTGGGTACCCCGTAGCCCAAGAGACAACTCAAAGTCGAAAACGACTTCTCTCCCACCTCTCAGGTACAGGTTTAGCTGAAGTAGGGCCTCATAATTCCCCAAAATAGCACCCTGCAACGCGAACCACAAACTGAACACTATTTGATCTATCTGTTGCCTCGAAACATGTACGGACAAACAATATAATAATAAAATATACAGTAACGCAACGTTTTCTTTGGAAACCAATTTGAACCGATCTCGATGAGAGGACATCCAGCGGGCGCAAAACGCAACGAGGGGCAACGAAACTACCAACATGCACAAGCAAAAAAAACACTAAATACCGAAGTTTGGCTTCCCGGTGGCGAGAATAGCTAGATATCCGTTACAAACGAACGACGAGATCGGAAATCACAAGGGGGCGCAAAACATAACGATAGAGCACTTTTCAGAACACCGACATTCGGCGTGGCGCTTTGCCTTTTTGTGCCCTTTAGTCTTATTCAGTGATGGTTAATTCAAGTCAACAGAGACAAAATAGCTTTTAAATGACCGCAAGCTGCTGTCGGCCTTATAACGAAAGAGAGGTAGTTATTAAAGGATTTATCTGAGTGGCAATCTAGTTTTGTTAAGTTAGAGAACCACTTTGTTTCAAATTGATCGCGCCTGTGGTTGGGCTCTATAACTAGAAAGTAACAACACATTTAAACTTTCTGGAATTGACAACAATACCTAAAAACAAATTACAGCAACGACTTTAACAAGTTATTTTCGGTGCTTGTGACTCATAAGTTTGGTAATTTATGCTACTGCAGAGAAAGAAGGGCTGAATGTAACTGATAGGAAATTTCTGGGTTCACGCGAGGTCCACGGAATACTTCGAGTAGCAATAGTGAACATTATTTTAAACAAAGGCTAGAATTCTTAATAAGTCCTGTAGATACAAAGGCTGAACGACTTCGTTTTCATCATGGCGGGTTTTATGACGTACCTAGCAAATAAGATGGCCGACTAACGGTAAAAAATGAAATGGATTTTATCTAGGAGTTTCTGGTATGCACTTAGCTTGGGGACTCGACGGTGGAAATTTAACCGACGCGAACTAAACAAAAGCTGGAATCTGCGCGAGATGGATCTCACTTTCGGGGTCGAACGAAGACGTACAACTTTTTTTAAAAACTCATAGTGGAATAAAATCAGATAGAGCAAGGAATTAAGCGTTAGTCACGACTTGATGCTTCTAATGTGAAAGTTTGAATGCCTGTCCAATGGCCGCCGGTCCTCCTTCCACCATCTAGAAGAGACGCCAACCGTTTCTTTAGTCACGCCAAATTCATCACGCTGCCAACCTCTGCTGGATGTTGCTAACTTCAGAGCAACTGTAGAAAAACATTTCATTGTTAAAGTACAGTGTGGCAATAACCTAATAAGAATGTAGCTATGTCTGTTTCACTGATTCTTTTAAATTTTGATGAAAGTTCTTATCTTTTCCGTGTTTTTTAATATTCAATACTCAAAGACAAAAACCGTTGCAAAATTGTTAACGTAGAGGAAAACTTATCCTTAAGTACGTAAATATATTTTTTCTTCAAACATCAGAAAAACGTGACATTGTATACGCCAATAGCTGTGCCAATAGGTAATGACAAATGGCCATTTCACTGTCATGACAGACAAGTCGTTTAGCGGCTTTATAAGCACTTCGAACAATGTTCTTTGAAAACAATAATAGAACATTTCGGAGATTCGGCTTCGCATATCACATTTTATCAATTTGTAAATTAACCTCCACATATAGACATATGTCGTCGCAGACTTTTTATAGGCCTTTTTAAGTTCTACAACTTTTCTATACAAAGCATTCGTATAAGTATCTCTTATCGTTAAAGCAGCGTAAGTAAAAAACTAATTCTCTCAACAGTTTTTTCGTCGACTTACTTTGCAAAAGTGGTCTCCACGAAAAGCCCTTTTATTTTAACGGGATAATATACAGCCTATATCCACCCTGAACGTCCATTCTAAATATTGGTGAAAGAATTTTTGGATAAGTAGAAGTTTCGGAAATTACTTAGACACTTAGTGGCCTGACGCCGTTTTCTATAACGACATTCAATTGGTTTTACTCCCCTGTCGTCGCTATAGATGTGTTCCACATCAAATATTAAGAATTAATAATATAGTATTAAAGTTAACAAAAGAAGAAATATGGACAAAGACGAAATCAAGAAAGGAAGCGAAATGGAAATGTACCAAAAGAAATTCTAACAGATATTAGAGGTTCCTTGGGAACAGTTTAATATATTGAATGGAAATAAAGACTGCCGCGGAAAAGAAAATGACAAACAACAATACAAAAAACAAAGAGTGGTGAAATTCTAGTGAAAGAGTTACAAGAAGAGCTGATTATCGAGACTGAAGAAGAATAGAACAATTTTCACTAGAAAAAGTTGTCAATTTAATTCTTTTCTGTGGTTCAAATCACTACTCCAGAACAGAGTCTTAGCGTTGCTGTTTTTCTTTGAAGTGCACTATTTTGAAAATTTAGAATTTTAGTAAATTAAATTTTTGGTCGCAATGAAAAGCGTCACAATAGAGTAACGAATTTCATGAAATTAATTGACTTTTTTTGTTTGAGAGTTTTGACGCTATTACCTATCCAACCTTCCAACTGTTTTTATTACTTGGATGAGGTTATTTACTCAACAGTTTTCGTCGTAAACGCACTGAACCATTTATGTAGACATTCCTTATTTGAGATCAACCACAGCTATGCTTCTTCTTACCATCTTCAAGTTCATCAAAATATGATTTTGCCCAGAAGCTGTGTAAATGTGTAATTGATTGACTGTACAAGTTTGTACAATAACATTTGCACAAAAATATGCTTTCTTTTTGGATAGAAAGAACAGAACATTGTGTCGTGGTATAACTAATAGAGGTAACGGTTATTAATACTCTGTATCGGTAAATGAAAGTATTATGTACCTACCAACGTTTGTACTGGTTTGACTGTGAGAATAAAAAAAAACTAGACATATTTGAACTTTGCCCTTAGATTTAAAAAAAGTTGCAATAATCAAGAACAGGTACATGTACTTAATAAATCAATAGATCCACAAATGCAAATGTTAGAAACGATTGCCAACACAAATCCAACATCCATATTTTATGTATGTATATAGTTTTGGCCACATAAATCTCGTATAACCTCATTTTGACATCACGACAATTTTTTGTCAAATTAATATTATATTATAATTTATTTATAATGCTGGTCTGAAGGAAATTTTTTACTATAAATGCTGTATTTTACTCTCAACTACTTTAAATTATTATAATGAAATTTAATTAAATTTCAAAATTTCTTAATAATTGTGTGATGTGATTTGTTTTTTCTAAAAAAGTTACGTCTGCAAATATATTCCTAATATTCCTAATTACAACATATTGTGTGTAAACAAGATTTAAAAATGTGTTAATTGTGTAAATATGACTAACAACTGACTAATTCAATCCATGTGTATGTCAATTGTTTGAAGAAATAATATTTTGTGTCTTTTAAATACATGATTAGAACATTTCGATTCTGTTTTGCAGAGCGAAGATGACGAGTAGAGTTGAACCAGGCCCTCTAGTACCGCCCAAACCCAACGGGACAAGATTTCCAAGTCTGATGTACCCAACCGATCCCAAAGTTGAGCTTTGTGCTCGAGTCGACACTTATTATGATCTCACTACAGCAGCAGTTTTTCTAGTGTACATAGTTTTTGGAGTCCTTTATACATTTTTAGGTAAAGCACCGTTCTATTCGTTACTTGCAAAAATTGACTTTTTATGTTATCGTTACCTATAGCGGTTTGGGTTCTTAAAGTTATTATTATATTCAGGTTTTTGCACGAGGACGTTATTACAATGACCACATGTAAAAAGTGCACCCAACTGTGAACATTTCTTTATGATGATAATTACAAAATGGTCAAGGACGGATCATAACCAGGGTCGTGTGAAATCGCGCTTACACATTGATCGCATATTTATAAAAAGCATCACGCTCTGGTTGAAAGCCTTGTCATATTTGACTAATAAAATGTGTTTATTTCAGGTTATCAATGCTTTAAAACTGTAATGTTTCTCACTGGATTCATCTTCGCTTCGGCTATAGTTTATCTCATATGTCTTCAAGGTGAACTCATGCCATCTTATGGAAACGCAGGTGTGCAATTTCATCCCTTTTACATTTCTTATCTCTCTCTGTGGATATGTAAGTGATGCTTAACACAAAAACTTGTTTGATTTTCTTTATTTTTTATAAGGCCGCTACAGAGGCACGTTAATAATAATTGTTCCGTTATCGGCAGAAATTTTATTTACAAATAAATTCACTTTCAAAAAAAATGCAACACCCACCAAATCTTGAAATTTTTCAAAACTAACTATGTGGTAATAATTGTTCTCATAGCTAGCTTATTAATTGGTTAAATTTTAATAAAAACTGTATTCAAGAGTTTTTTGTTTTTGATGTCATATCTAGTGTTCTCAGAGCTTCATTTATCTATTTGAATTCGTTTTTCAAAGTGGTTAATGAGTTGTTGTGCAGAGAATGGCCTGAAGAAATGGTGTACGAGCGTTGGTCTGGCAGTGAACGTCCTAGAGCTATCAACTTCTGCGAATATTGCCATTTACAACAAATGGTACTGCGCCAACTGTTCGGTGAGGGCGCATTGGATGGGTGCTTATGGGTGGACCTATATCGATGACCACGATTTATCGCAGAATCAATTCATTTGGACTTCACTCTTAAAGTTCTCTAAAAAGTTCAAATTGTGTTTATGATGAATACAAGATCGTACAAGGGTGATACAACGTAGTGCTGAAAAAAATCCTGACTTTATTTATCGACGACATTCCGAAATAACTCCAAGAGTGATGACACATGGAAGCTGAACATCTTTAGTTGCTCTTGGGACACAATGTTATATGTATCGACATTGGGCTACGTTCAACTTTGTTACCATATCTTCGGCGATTAAAAAAACACATTCCAACAGGACAATGAACAACTCCATGCGGCATTGAAGACAACTATGTTAACATCTTACCCTGGCCGTCACGTTCACCGGACTTAAACCCAATCAAACATGTATAGGACATGCTAGAATATGCCAGCGCCGCCTAGTGCCGCCAATAACCAGTCTGGAAGAACTTTGGCACCTGACAACAATCTTCTAATTTGAGCATGTTTAGAAGAGTTGCAAAGTGTTTTAATAGATGACATCATACGCATTATATTTTTTACATGAATTTGTAAATAAATTTGGCTGAGAGTTTCGTTGTTGATTGATGAGGATTTCTTTTCTATACCATTATTTTTTGAAATACTTATTTCCTGGTGTTGCAATTTTTGAAAGTGAGTATAGATTGTGAGAAACTATTTTTGGTTATTTTGTAAAACGTAATCGCACGCTGCTGGCAATATTGGCAATTAAAGTTCGTGCGTCTGGTGGTAAAGCAAGTCGGCATTCATCTCCAACGTTCATGAATGGCGTTCATCAACGTGCGTCTGTAGCGACCTATAAATAAATGTTTGATTTTATTAAAACTTGATAATCAACTGTTCCAAAAATGTGTGCGAGAACGAGTTAGAAAGATAAAGAATATTTTGTCAGGGTTCGAAAGCTTAAATAACTAAGTTTTAGTTTTATAAGAAACATTTTGTCGCACGCATGAGTAAGTGCGACAAAATGTCTTATAAAGTTTGTGTACTTTTTAAAGATCCACCACCTGTTGCTTTATGTTGGCTGATATAAAAATCGCTATTTCATAGTTACTTTCATGCGGCACAGATACCCGCACTCAACGTCATTTTTGCTGTCAGTGTCAACCATGAGAATAAGAAGTGTTTTGTGGTGTCAACGTCCAGTCGTTTACTAACCTAACCTCGTTCTACTGCGCCTGTCGTAAAAAAACCTAGCCGTGTTGCCGCTTATTATTACAACAGAAAATGCGATGTTGGTGGATCTTTAAATAAAACACAAACTATAAACGAGTTATCATACAGTATTTTTTCTACTTTGCCACTTTTTATACAAAATAATCAAATGTTGCAATGTAGGGAATTTCGCGGCAGTTGGCCACGTTTGCGAGGTGCATTATCGGCGGCTATGAAAAAGCATTAATTTGAAACGTGAATACTCAAAAAATGAGTTCAAGGTATATGAAAAAACGTGCGCCTAATTTGAAAACTATCAGTTCGAGCCACCCAAACCGCCAGCCCCCAAGTGTCCTTGCGCCAAGTGTTACCACCCCCAGACAGAATGCCCCAAATGTACGTGAAGTGTCCAAACAAGTGTCAACAATAGTAATGTCAATTGGACATTGACAGCTGTTGACAGCCACTCGGACTTGTCAGCGAAGTATAGGTTAGGATTGACAAGATTCCAATATTTAAAAAAAATGACATATACTATTTTTAGTAAAATTATTATAACACCGTTTTTGTCTATTATGACATGCAAAAGCGTATCGTAATAGCCTCAATACGAACACAAAGTAGAAAAAAAGTGTTACAATATCCAAATCTGTTTTATAAAAACTTCATTATAAACGCAAAAAAGAGAAAATACAGAGAGATTGCAAACTTAATTTAACACGGTCAACTTGACATTCAATAAATAATAATTATATTAAACTACGACAAGCGGCTTTTCGTGCGCGACCAACTTTGACTAATCCAATTTTCGATTTCTTTGTATAACGTATGTTTTGTGTAAAATTGTTCTCATAATTTTATTTATATTTCACTGAATCATTATTTGTTTTTTATACCTTGACAACAAGATATATTAGTAAGCTATAATGTCCTAGGGCGTATAAATCATAATGCCGGCTTATTATGCCCTCAAAAAATTTAACCATATTGTTATTATTATTTATTTAAAGTTAAAAGTACAATTTGTAAATGAAGATCCAATAATGGGGTCGTCCCCCTCAATTGAATTTGACCCATTCAACTATAGCATCTCATAGACTATGTAACATGAAGCCCTAAAACGTGTTCTGTTGTTTCATAAAGTTGTTTTGTAAGATAACAGAGGGTATCAAAAGTCGCAATTTCGGCTAGCAGTTTCAAACGCTGTATATTTACCGCCTCTTGTGACGTCATTTCGGGGGAGCATTCTCATTGGTTCATGCGCTTTTCATTAGTCGGCACGTCTAGTAACTTGATTTTTGTCTGGTGAATTTTCGCGTTTCAAATAAGACAAATGTTTCTGATTTTTTTTTTCACCTAGTAAACGCGTGATTTCGTATAAACAAAAAAATAGGGGTATAATATTTTTTCTTCTAGTTTTTAGAAAAGCTGTTTTTGAAAATTGTGGGACGACCCCATTGAACAATTTATCAAATTATACTATGTTTAAATAGAAACATTCAGGTTGGAGGCATCAGTTTTATCGAAAATTCGCAAACTAGGGAATTTAGCAAAATCAAATTCAAAATTTATGTAAGTACATATTTATTAAACGTTTACAAATCCAAATGTAGTGAAATATAAAACATTGTATGCACCACGGGGATAACTCGATGTTTATAAATCTCGGGCAATTTACAAAATCTCGGGCCGGAGGTCCTCGAATTTGTAACTGTTGCCCTCGAATATAAACATCCTCATTATGCCCTTGGTACATAAATATCTATTATGGGTCAGAGAGATAACGAAAATATTTCTAAAGACACTCTACTAGACCCGGTATACAACGGTATAGATTTCCTGTGGATAAGATACACTTAAAATGTTACATGCGTGACTAAGTACAAACATAGGCCTATGCGAAGCCACTTTTCATTTATATCTATTTTGGTCGCGTCCTAGAATTCTGACTTCCGGTTTCAGTTATGGAGTACATACATCAACTAATGTCAAAATGTATTCTTAATATGTATATAAAGTTCAATAGATAAATGTAATAATGGCTTGGACATTTCGTTTTAGAATCAGCTCCAAGAGATAACATATTATAAATGTTATTCCACTGCTTTCGTGCAAAACTGTTGTAAACAATCAAATTATCATAAAATCTTTATTTCTTAAGCGTTATCGTCATCTGCACAAATCTCCAACTATTCAAAAAACGAAGAAAACCGGTACGAATACCAAACTACAGTATAATCGCTCAGTATGTAATATGGGTAGTTCTTTTACCCATTCTTCACAGTAAATACACTGCTTTCACAGTTCACGTGATTTAGGAGAGAAATTGGTTTCACATTCATCGAGTATTGTATTGATATTTTAAAATTCTTACCTTATACGTGAGTTTACTTCAAAAGAGCTCGCCCGAAGTTAAAAAAGGTTTATGTACTAATTTTGTTGAGGGCAAACGCACATGCATTTTAATAAACTAGGTAAGAATTTATAATTTTAAATAAATAAATGGGATCAAGTTTCGCAGTATAAACGAAATAATATAAATTAGTAAAAAGGGTAAAAACATAAAAATTGATTATTTTTTACCAATACCGAAATATTTTAATTTATATTGTAAATAAACAATTCATATATTAAAAAACAAGACAAGGGAAGTAAAGTGTAATCATGTCAAATCGGTGACAAATTATATGACAAATGCAACAAAAAAATGGAGTCGATAATGAATAGGAGAACCGGATATTGAAAACGCGTAGTGTGGAGTGAATTTTTTCTTTTAATTTCAAGATTCTTGTATTATCAATAGATGATCTATAGTATTAGACATGTTCGTGCAAAATTTCAGCTATCTAAGCCAATGTCAAGGTGGCGCATTACGTTTGAATTTTTGAAAAAATATAATTTTAAGCTTACAAACTGAACTTTATTTACAACTATATTACTATCTTGACTACAATGTATACATCCATAATATTACTAAAAAAAATACTATGAAAATATGTACAAACCCCACAAAAAATACAATTTATTGTCCCAGATCGGAAGTTTCAGCACCTTCTTTTTGACAAAAATATTTTGTGTCGAAAAGTGGTATATCTTGCCTGGCTTTTATCGTTGAGCGAATGAAACCAAAGTTACGAAATTACTTCAATTTTGCACGTACAACTAATAATAATTGAAAATTACAGTTTTCTGTCAACTACCTTCACGGTGCCCCACCTGAAAATAAAGTCGTACATTTTAATTTTTTTTTTGTGCGAGATACAGGAGATTAAAAAAAATACAGTTTCGCTTCACCCTAATGGACAGGGGTGGAAATTTTAATTAGAAATTAGAAATTTTAATTTGAAAAATAATGTTCATGGAAGGTGATAATAACGTAACGAAGATGCAGAAATAATAAATAAAAATGAATTCTACGAGAAACTCCAAAACGTCAAGGGCGAAAAGATCATAGCCATGGTAGAACAGTTTCTACAAGGAAAGAGTGAGATATATCACTTTTATAATTGCTCTATTTCCTGTCGTTATCTACTGTTATAATATTATCCTGACGCTTTTCCTGCTTTCATTTTGTCTTCAATTATCTCGTGTATGATTCTTAAAATATTACCTCCATAATCTTTTCCATATTTTCCACAATCTTTTGTTTGTCAGTATTCCTCCCTGTTTATCTTTTATGTTTCTGCGAATATTTTGTCTGTTTTTTTCTTTGATTTCTCATTAGTCAATACCACGTAAAGTTTTTGACAAAATTCCTCTCTCTTCTATATTGTGCGTACCCTTGTTCTGTCTTCTTATTTATGTAAATCTTCCCAAGTTTTCTTTTTTGTATTGATTTCTTTATCGTTTAATTCCATCACTGTGACTTTTTATCCTCCTGGTTTATAATCCATGTTGTCCCACACACCTTTTCGGCTGTTTTCAATATTGTCTCTTTTTTCTTTGTCAAAAATTCTTTTATTCTTTCTCGTTCCGTTATATTTTATGTTTTCTGGTAGCTGTATTTGATATTTACCTGTGCATTTAATTTAATATTTAGAATTAAGAAAAGCCTCCACAAAAAGTAGCATTTCCAATATTGACATGATGAAAATTAACACAATTCGAGAAAATCAGACGGCAACTGAAATTTACTGAAGATATAATAGATGCCCCTCTTCAATGGTGTAGTGTCGTCACTTGTTATGTCTTCTTATTTATGTAAATCTTCCCAAGTTTTCTTTTTTGTATTGATTTCTTTATAGTTTAATTCCATCACTGTGACTTTTTATCCTTCTGGTTTATAATCCATGTTGTCCCACACACCTTTTCGTCTGTTTTCAATATTGTCTCTTTTCTCTTTGTCAAAAATTCTTTTATTCTTTCTCGTTCCGTTATATTTTATGTTTTCTGGTAGCTGTATTTGATATTTACCTATGCATTTAATTTAATATTTAGAATTAAGAAAAGCCTCGAAAAAAAGTAGCATTATTTCCAATATTGACATGATGAAAATTAACACAATACGAGAAAATCAGACGGGAACTGAAATTTACTGAAGATATAATAGATGTCCCTTTTCAGTGGTGTAGTGTCGTCACTTATTGAAACCAATTGCAAAAAGAAAGGCAAAGGTAACAGAAAGAACAAGAAGTGGAAGAACTAGACCGGTCTGAAGAGACGACTTCAAAAACAGTTTAAAGAAAAGAAACGTGCGAATCGAAGAAATCAAGAGGGCACTATATAGAGAGAGATGATAAACCGGGAATAAGTATTAAGCCTAAGGGCAGTTTAAGTAAAGTGTAGTAATATGAAATTTATCTTAGATTACCATTAATTAATTTACATTATTATAGATAACCATTAAAAATCTGCAATCATATGTACATACACAGGGTATTATGGAAGTCCTAGCAAAGAATTTAACCACAAGTAGAACTCAAAAGAATTTTTTTTATCATTTTTTTTTGCAAATGCTCCCTGTCAAAACGGGGGTGGACTAATTTTTGCCTTCGCGCTGAAAACTATACTCATTTTCCAACGTCATTTATGAGCGTTGGGTGGGAGATAGGCAAAAGCTTCATCAGACCAATTTTATACAGAATTTAATGGAGAATATGTTAAGTCCTGTAACATTTTTTCGTCGGAGTTACCGTTTAGGAGAAAAATGGGGAAACGCTTCATGAGGTAACACTCGGGGGCGGTTTTTTAAGCAAAAGGGGATGAAACTCCCCCAGGGGGGTGGGAACTCTTCGGATCTTTATTTGTCTTCTTTCTGGTAGTTCATAACCAAAATTTCATAACTCATTTAACAAAGTTGGAAGAAAATCTAAATACGCTGCACCAGTCAATCGCGGGGGTAAAATTTGAGGCCCAATTAAATGATCTCCGATTATTCCTCCTCGTGTGAAGCTCGTTATATATGTAGTTGTCAATAAATGCCTCAAAAAATTTGGATCAATTTTCTGAATAAGCCATTGGCAAAAGGCAGTCCTTCGAGCGGGGTCTCCAGGTTAAAGAGCTTGAACACGTTGAACATTATAAGGATGTAGTCCTTGTTCGTGTAATGTTAGGTAAATAATAAAAATTTCAGCAAAGTGGTAAATAGAAAAAATGTTTATTTTGACGAGTTGTAAGTTATTAATTACTGCATCACCATTTTGTGTTATTTTCTGTACATTGTTCGCACAGAATTATCGTCAAGTGGAGTATTTGTAATAACTTGAGATATTTCATTGAGAGAGAGAGAGAGAGAGTGAGAGACCAATTCTTGTAAAATCACCTACAGTTTATAACATGTGAAAAAATTAATTTAAGCATTACCTACTTTTGTAAATATTATCAACGTTTAGGTGTGGCTCTGCTGGCCGGAGTACTCTTCGGACTGATAACGATGCTGGTGCAGTACGTCGGTCTTTTCGTGAGTGGTCTCCATACCGGCGTCCTCATGGGTGTAGCCTCACTTTTGGTCACCGACTATGTCATAAACACTTCACCCAAAGGATCAATTTGGCTCTGTGTAGGAATTTTACTGGCCATGGCTTTAACGTTTGCAGTATTAACTTTATATTTTCGCAAAAGTAATGTACCGATTTTCCTACAAAATCTTTTATTGTTAACAGTTTCCCCGTAGGTTTGACTATTGTGTGCACAAGCATCTATGGAGGTGCGATATTTACGACAGCCATTGATTACTTCATCGAAAGATTGTCGATGCTTTCTTGGCTGTGGCAAAGAATTTCTTTGAAGCCTGTGGAGCCACCTCCCTGTTGGTTCTCGTGGATAATACTGGCTGCGTGGCCATCATTTTTTCTCACGGGGTTGATAATGCAGTGTACCGTCACAGGGAAAGGGTTACACCATGAAGGTAAGTTTTTCGAAAACTTTTCGAGCCATAATTATTGTTATGTTTACAGTGTCTGTTGGTCGTAAAAAGCAAAGAGAAACTACGCCCAGGGGTCAAACAAGAGCGGAAATGCGGCAAAACAAGTACCGATATTTGTACCAAGTTCGCACAGCTCATGGAGATGTAATAAGTCGGGTAAGATTTTGCTATCTCATTACATTCTTTCTACCTATGTTTTTTCCAGAATTTTGTGCAAGCCATGCAAAATAAAGATGCACATCAAGGCGGGTGCGTAGGCGAATGCAGCACTTTACAATCCGATGCCACACATTTAACAATTTTGCCAGACTTACAATTAGCAGCGTACGCCGAAAGCGAAGATGATAGTAGCCAGACAGAGGTTATTACACACCGTCAGTGAGATTATTTCTATGTTTATGAATATTTATTATAAAATGAAACGAAACCAAATCACTTATTTATTATCTGTACATTTTGTCATACATTGTCACATATTTTTAAGACAATAAGAAGGTACAGAAAATGCTCTATGTTTGGCAATTTTATTGTCTATTACAACAAAGTAGAAGTATTTTATGGAAGGAATAAGTTATTTCTTTGTGTTATTTTAATAAAGAAATTCACCCATGAGTGTTTTTAATGTTATACATTGTCTCCAGTTGGTCAGTGTTGTGCCAATTATATAAATCACAACAAAAAGAGAAAGTAGACCAATCTCCTAAAAGTATATCTCTATTACTGCATGGAAAATTTATTTACACAGAATAAACAAGACATTATAGAAAAGATTTAAAAAATATGTCTGTCACATGATAGAAAACTAATATTTTATTTTTATGAAATCAAGTTTAAAAAGAGTTATCAAGTTGATTATATGACTATATGTATATACTGAGTGTTATGGAAATGGATACAAATATTTTAGTAGGTGGTAGAACTCATCAATCTGAGTAACTTTTATTAATAAATATTTTTCAAAATCTCATTTTTTGTATTTTTCTTCTAATGACGGGTCGTTTCATGCATCAAGCGAATCCTAAAAACACTAATGAAGGGGAAAGTCTTTTGGCAGACAAAAACTCATCATATATCATATCAGTTTTAACTACCTTTACGGTTACGGTTTTTTGCGAAGCGTTTTTCCGGGCGATAGTTTTTCGAAGTGAAAGTCTGATAAATTAGTAGCGTTTAAGTGCGAAAACTATAACCTTCTTCTTTTGGTAGGACCTTTTAAATTTCCTGCCCGAGCTCTTGCCACGATTACTCCTTAAATGATTACAAACTCTTAAGTTGAGTCTTTTGCGGCGAGCACAATTTATTATGTTTAGAGATGACTGGTGGGCATCATTTTGAACACTTGCTCTGATTGCCTTGTTGTCCCTTTTGGCATTTTTTTTATTATGATTAGTTTGTACATACCCTTTCCTCCTGTTTTTGTAGGTAGTGGTAGGTGTATGTTAAATAAAAACCAACTTGTTGGAGAGAGTTCATAGTTCGACGAGCAATATGTGGACGTGTGGACGATCATCTAGATAAGGCAATAAAGTGGTTCATAGAATGTCATCAATAAACACAAGAGGTGATCGGCTTCCATAAGCAATATCCCCCAAACCATTTCACCAACAGTCCTGTACACATGCATCTCAACAGCAAATCCAATATCACGTCGCTCTCCTCGGTGGCGTCTTACCCTCCGATGGCCATTATGCATGCATAGGTAGAATCGCAATTCTTCGCTGAATACGAAATTAGGGGTCGTCCATTAATTACGTGAGCTCAATATGGGGGGGAGGGGTCCAGTAAAATCTCATCAAATCTCATCTGAATGGAGCAGGGGGTCATTGAAAATCTCACGTCAACTTTTTACATTAATACATTGAATATAAAAAAGAAAATACTTTTTTAAAGGTTTTCTATTTTGTCCAAACAATTTTTTTATTACAATAGCAGTCTCAAGTATAGACAGTATTAAATATCTTCTATGTATGGGATTCCCCGAATTGAGACAATTGCGGCACAATTTATTTACCAGACTCTTTTCGTGAAAATCCCCGCCGGGTAAAAAAATCTTTCAACGAACAATACAGAACTCCCATGCCCATGGAGTAAGTAAACAATTAAGGAAGGTAGTCTATTTTTATTGTTATGTAATTTAAATAAATTTGTCCCTTAAACGCGCTATTATTTTTCCCCTTTATATTCCATCAGTATTATTTAGTGGTATTTAGCAAAATACATGAATACAAAATACATGAATGAAAATGAAATGAAATCTCACCAAACCTCATCAAGGGGGAGCCCAATTAACAGAAAAACACCTCACGTCATTAATGGACGGCCCCTTATGCGATTTTGCTTCCCAACGCTGTCGTTCTCTGCACCATTCCAAACGTTGACGACGATGACGACGATGATGTTCCGCAGTCAAAGGAAGCACTAATCGTGAACGGCATGAAAAAAGTTTAAAAACTCAAATGTGGCGATATAATACTACCAAGTCGACCCTCTTCTTCAAACCATTGGTCACAGAGTTGGCGCGTAGTAGCAAAAAGGTCTCACAGAGCTAGTTGTTTAAAGCGCCTATCTTAACGCTCTATGGTACACCCGACTTACACGCATTACCGTCATTGAAGTGCAATTAATACGGTGGGCAATTTCGCGATGGGACAAACCAACTTCTCGAAAAGCAATAATACATAGTATGTATATTTATTACCTTTGCAGGTTTATAAAGTATCCGATACATTTCCCATAACTCAAATAAAATAAAATATAATATAATAAATAAAACTAAATAAATCAATAATTCAACACAATAACTAGCAGCTTTTATCCCTTCCCACTTATTGTCCCTCTTCTCCACTCAACCTTCCTCATCCATTCGATCCCTCTTCCGTCCTCATTCAAAATTTCTTCTCTACTTTCATCTCTCCCTCTCAACTCTATGCATTCCTTCAACAAATGCTCTATGGTCTCCTTTTTTTCTCCACACATCCTGCATACATAGAGTAAGTAATAATAGATATTATCCTCACTCCAATATTTATTCTCTCTCTCTCCTCATTTCCACATCTAAATCTTGCTATTATCACTCTCTCCTTTCTACTCTCTCTTCCTAGGTACTTTGGCATTTCTTCAGTTTTTTTTTTAATACTTCCCATTGTACCTAGACTCCCTAATTTTCGTTCTTCTTTCCTGCACTTGCACATCTCTATCTCTCTACACTAATTCATCTGTCATTACTCTGCCTCTCTCTCGCATTCTTTCTATCTCCGCGCCTGCATACCCGTTTCTTTCGAAATATGCCCCCCTCTCTTTCCATATCCCCTTTCCTATTTCTTGCCCTTTTTCTTTCAAACACTCTTGCAAAATTCTGCACTCTCCTCTCTCTATCACTCTCTCCTCAAATCTTATTGCTCTTTTTCATGCTTCTATTCTTATTCGATCTCTCTTTGTTTCCTCCATCACTATATACCCCGGTGTCTCTCTCTCTACTCCTTACACCCATTTCATATATTTTCCTTGCACCCCTTCCAATCCTTCTTGCTCTCTCCATCCCCATATTTCCGCTCCATACATCATCACGCTTTTCACCAAACTATCAAACAACATTATATACTCTCCTTCTAAAATCATGTCCAAATTTTCTCTCTCCTATTCCCCATACAGCTCCTATTATCTTATTTGTTTTTTTCACTAACTCTCTCACATGTGCTGTTGCTGTGTTTCTTTCATTCATCACATAACCTAAATACTTAAATTCATTCACTTCTTCAATTTTCTCTTTCTCCCATCTCCACTAATTTACTTTTCTCCTACCACCCCCTTTTCTGAACACCATCATCTTGGATTTCTCTACATTCACCGTCAACTTTTTCCTCTTCATATATTTCTCCATGTTTCCTATAATTTCTTTCATACCTATGTCCTCTCTCGCTAGCACTACCAAATCATCCGCATATGCTAAAGACCACTTTTTTTCTTTGCCCACCACAACCCCTCCTGCCTGCCCCTTCCTGAACATCTCCTCTATATCTCCAATAAAAACTGCAAACAGGCTGGGGCTTAGTGGACAACCTTGTCTTACTCCCTTATAAGTTTTGAAATATTCACTCACCCTTCCGTCCACTCTCACTCTACTTATCGTCTCTTCATATATCTCTTCTATTTTTGTTACCAGATGCCCTCTCCTTCTCAAGCATTCCCACAGTAAATTTCTTTCCACATTATCAAAAACCACCTTCAGGTCCACAAAGAACGCATATGTCTTGCCACCCCTCTTTTTTATGTCATTTCCTACTCTGTGATTCAAGATATATACATTATCCATGGTCTCTCTAGCTTTCCTAAATCCCGCCTGTCCGTCTGGTAACACCCCCCTCTCATTCATTTCCTTCATCAGCCTCTCTTCCACAATCATCGCGTATACCTTATAAAATATGCTGTATTTAGGAGAGTGATCCCCCTATAATTACTGACTGTATCTTTTTCTCTTGTCTTATATATGGGGCATATTATCCCCTCCTTCCACTCTTGGGGGAATCCGTCTCCCTTCCACACTCCATTCATTATCTCTAACAACCTGTCAACTTCCCTTTCCGTTCCATATACCACGCTTCATTCTGTATACCATCCCTTCCCGGTGTCTTTTTAGTTTTCAGTTTTCTTAGTTGTTGCTCTAGTTCTTCTCTTGTTATCTCTTCTATTTCTTCTCTTTGTTGTCTCTTTTCTTTTTCTTGTCTGTTTTCATTACCCCCCAGCAGCTCACTGAAGTACTCTCTCCATTCCTCCTTAGTAATTCCATCACTCACTCTCTCTCTCTTTTTCTTTCTTTCCTTATTTATGTATCTCCATACCTCTTCTTCCGTCTTTATACCCTTCACCTTTAGCTTTTCTTCCATCCGATTCTTTTGCTTCTTCTCTTTGCATACTAAATTGTACCTCTTGTGTGCTCTCTTGTACTCTTCCGTGGTTGCTTTTTCTTTTTTTCAATTTCTTAGTTTTCTTCTTGCTTCCTGCTTCCTTTCCCTGCATTCTTTATCCCACCACTCGTTCTTCCACAGCCCCATCTTCTCTCTTATCTCTATCTCTTTTTTTTCTGTTGCGTTTCTTATGTTATCGCTCAGTTCCCTCACCTTTTCGTTTATTTCTGTTTCTTCGTATTTTGCCTCCTTAAGCCTTGCTCTATAATTTTCTTTTCCTACTTCCGTCTAAATATTCTTCACAATTTTTCTTCTAAACTCATTCACACTTCCTTTATCTTTCTCTTTTCTTTTTGTCTTCACTTCTAAAGGCCTATGTTCCGACTCCATTCTTTCTCCCACCTTGAATTTCTCTATTTCATCTCATGCTTCTTCATTTACCATAACATAATCAATAACTGTCTCCCCTCTTGATCCAATATACGTGTACTCCCCTTTCTCATCTCCTGTGCAGTTCCCATTAAGTATGTCCCACCCTCTTTCTTCTACTAAGCTAATCAGTACTCTCCCTTCTGCGTTTTCTGTTCCATCTTTTGTTGATCTTCCTTCTATTGTTTCTTGTTCCTCTTCTATCCGTCTTCATTTTCCCCCAATTCTTGCATTAAAATCCCCCCCAAATCTTCTTGCTCTTCGATTATTCTCGACGTTTCCTTCATACTTCTGCTGTACACTGTTACAATTCTCCATTTTCTCTGTTTACTTTTCACCGTTCCCTCTTTCACCCCCATTATTATCCCACCTTTAGCTCTCCCTTTCTTGCTTTCCCTCTCTGCATATTGACATTTCCACTTAAACTCCATTCCCACAACATCAAATTCTCTCAAATACTCCCAAAATTCATTCTTTTTTGTTTTTTATTCCCGCTACATTCCAGAATACTATCCTTATTTGCTCTTTTTCTCCTTTATTCCTCTCCGTATTCGTCTTCCCTTTTCTGCCCTGTCGTCTTTTTTTTGTGCTCTTATTCAAAAATTTTCTGTATCTAACTCCCCCTTTTCTTCGTCCCACCTAAGCCCTTTTCTTTCTATCCATATCTTTTTATAACCCACTTTCACTCGCTGTCCTTTTTAACCGACTTCAAAAAAGGAGGAGGTTCTCTATTCGACTGTGTATATATATATTTTTTTTATGTATGTTCGGGCATAACTTCTTTGTTTATGAACCGATTTCAATTATTCTTTTTGCGTTGGGTTGAGTATGGCTCCAAGGTGGTCCCATTTTAATTTCATTCATATTGAACGTAAGACTTCGGAGTTATAGCAGGAAACTCTTGAAAATCAGATGGAAATGTGGTGATTGGATATGCTTGTGCGCGCATAACTTCTTTGTTTATGAACCGATTTCAATTATTCTTTTTGCGTTATATTCAGTATACCTTCAGGATGCTCCCATTTTAATTTAATTCGTATTGGACGTAAGATTTCGAAGTTATAGAAAGAAATTCCTCAAAATCAAATGGAAATGTGTTCGAATGACGCTACCTGCTCGAAATGAATGGTTTATGGCCTCAACCCAAGTCCAGAGTGACAAGCCGAGAACAAATACACAGTGGTCAACGATGATTTATTGTGTCTTACCGAAACCGACTTCAAATATAATTTCTTTGTTTATGAGCCGATTTCAATTGAATCGTTTATTGTTCAAACAAGCCAAGTAACATTTTGCAAACTTTTCAGGAAACGAAAAAACTATGGAAAATTGATCTACAATTGCGTTTTACTATGCCCTTGGCATATAAGCACTATCAATTAGTCGCAAATTTTAGCATACATGATATGGTACTTGGATGCTTTCTGCACCAATCGATTTATGTCTATAATATACAGGCTGTCTCATTTAAAACTCCCCAGTCCAGATTTCTCCGAATTGAAAACTCTGAATGAAAAATCCTCGAACAGGTCGATTTTATTTGCCAGGGGCACATCTTTTCAGATTCTTTTCAAGTTTCGGCGCTTCGCCCTCTTCGCGAGGGGGCTGTTAGCCCCAAAATCTTAAAGGGCACTATGGGTCGAGTGATACCTCATTTGAAAGGTATTGAAGGCCTATCTACAATTTTTTGCAGTTTTGACCGTACAAACAATAATTTTCTATTTTCAACATAATCCACATTTTCTCATGCTGTATCCCATAGAAACCACAAAGACAATCTATTTTCGCGCTCGCGTGGATTTGAAGCGTCCTTACTAGGTCTACCCATCACTTAAAATTGTAAAATAATAAACTTTAAAAAAAAGGAAACCGACTTCAAAAAACCCAAAGTAACTAAAACTAAAAAGTAAAAAATAAAAATTTCCAATTTCAGAGTTATTTGTTGTTCCGGTTAATGTAATTATTTATTTTTCCGTTTAATGAAATTCAGAAATTATTGTTGATTATCTAATTATTAATTGTTTTATAATTTTGAAGTTGGTGCCATAAAAGCAAATTATACACCTTCCTACAATAACAAATTAGTTACTACGAAAAAAAATTATAAAAACAATTCATAGGAATTACATAATAAATATTTTTTTATTTATTTCAAATCTAACAATAATTCATCTCTCGGTAAATACAACCTAAATCATGCAAAATTATTACTACGAATATATAGCTTTTACCTAATGTATCAAATGTGTTCTGAAAACTTTAATTCAGTAATCATAATCGTGAATTAAGAAGTCTGAAATTATCAGGGAATTATAACTTTAAAATGTATAATTTTATGTTTTACTTGGCACCGACTTAAAAATTATAACACAATTAATAATTAGATAATCAACAATAATTTCTGAATTTCATTAAACGGAAAAATAAATAATTACATTAACGGGAACAACAAATAACTCTGAAATTGGAAATTTTTATTTTTTACTTTTTAGTTTTAGTTACTTTGGGTTTTTTGAAGTCGGTTTCCTTTTTTTTTAAAGTTAATTATTGTCGGTCTTCTTTGGCTGTCGGTCTTCTTTGGCTTTCGCTCTTAATTCCTTCTGTATATCTCTTTCCTTCTTTGTCAGATCATCTTCTATGTATACTCTCTTTCCTTTTTTTTTCTCTTAGTTTTCTTTTATTTTCCATAACTTTCCTCTTTTCCCCTCAGCTCCCAAGTTCCGTCACAATCATTTTTCCTCCATTTATTTTATACATCTCTCTCACAGTGACTTCTATCTCTAATTCCACCTTTATCCATTTTTCCAGTTTCTTCTCGCTCTCGCATTCCTCTTCCTCCAATCCCGTTACTACAATATTCTTTTTTTCTCACTCTTTTTTCCTGCTCTTCCATTTTCTCCTCCAATTTTTTCTTTTAGTTCTATCTTTTCTCTTTCCCATTTTTCTTCCTTTTCACGCATCCATTGCCTTTTTAACCGGTGATCTTTCTAACTTCTTACTTTTCCTAAAGGGGTTAATCCTCTCTTCCGACTCTCGTCCTTCTCTTTTTCTTTTGTAATCTTCTTCTCTCTCGCTCTCACTACCACTTTTTTCATTCAATTTCTTTTTCACTTTTTCACGCTTTTTTATCCGTTTATCTTCTTCTCGAAAAGCAATAATGCCACCCCTGTGAAAATCACAAAGATGATGCTATTGTTGATGCCTTTGGACTCTAGGCATTTTTTATGCTTAACACAAGTAGGCGAAGTCACAACAAAACTGAAAATACCTGTACATATCAGCTTTTCTTCACACAAAACTAAGCTATTAATGTTTTTTTTTTTTTTCGAAAACTGTCAAAGTTGCAGTGGTTTAAATATAATCATTCTGTTGTCAAAAAGACCATTCCCTGAAATTATTTCTCCTGGCTGTAACACTTCTGATGTCGCAGTTTTTTTTTTTCATTCATTGATACAGCACTAGCAGAATGCCCGGCGTTGGCAGAGGGACGTATCTACCATCGGGGTTCCCCTCGGAAGCCCTCTTGGGGCAGGGGACGTAGCTACGATCGGGGCCCCTTTGGGACAGTACTACTCTCATTCATCCGCATTCATTTATGATACACTATACAAAAAATGATGTCGATCCCTTGCTCTGTGAAAAAAGAAAACAAATCTAACCCACAGGAACCGTACATTTTTCCGGGATAAAAAGTAGCCTATGTGCTATTCCAGACTATACTCTAGCTGTGTGCCAAATTTCATCCAGATCCGTTCAGCCATTCTGGCGTGATTGAACAACAAACTTCCATCCAAACTTTCATGCATTTTGAAATGCGCATTGGATGAGGAAAGATCGTCAAGTATTTTTATTTCCCCCTTCTAAGTAAATTGCCTTTTTTTTGATTTTTTATGATTTATAAAACCGTCAATAATGTTATCGTCTACTAAACTGGTAGCAACGGATTGCGTTATTTCTAAACCAATTTTAGTGATTAAAAATAATTAGACTATATGGTTGACAACGAATTATAGACCTATGGTCCGTTTTTTTTAGAAGGAAGCATTGTGAAAGATAGGGACTTCAACGAACCAATAAGAGGTTACCATTTTACACCAAGTGACGCGTCCGCTTTACACTCGCGCACGACAAACCAACACAACAACTAAACAGCTCGTGTGTTTGTGTCAATAAAACACGGTCTAAAAATTTCTAAACACATTTTGTTGGTTTTGATTACACCCTACTTTGGCATGCATGTCACTCATGTCAGTACAGGGACGGAGCCACCCCCATAATATGACGATGAATTATGGGTTGCCTACTCCATTTATCCCTAATGTGTACGGGACGTGTGCCACTGCTGCCATCTACTTCCTTCTTAAAAAAAAACGGAGTATAATTGATTTCTACAATTCTACAATGCCCGCTGTAAATGTAATAGTATATTACATTATAAGTGTGGTAGGTTCAATTTTACATCACGAAGTTTTAATATTGAAACACGACGCGCAGCGGAGTGTTTTAATAAAACTGAGTGATGTAAAATACCTACCACACACATAATGTATACAACTTTTTAGCCGATGACGAAGTTTTCCACTCGGCGCCCCCATTTAACAAAAATTAACGTTGCACTGAAGTTACATTCACATTATTGACATAAAGATAGGTGCATGATAGTGTGACGGACGCGGATTTTGCCCAAAAGGATACGGGAGTTGTAGGAATGCATAAATAGCATAAATAGGGCACAATTCCTAAAAATATGAGAGAGGTTATGTTTTTCGAGTGTTTTGTTGCCTTACCTTAACTTTTTCATTATCTTATTCTTGACGTGTTTTACTTTTAGTTCAATGACTTCACCCATTTTGCCATATTATTGTATTTTATGAAAGTAATAATCGCAATAAATTAACATTTTTAAATTAAATTAACAAGGTAAATAGGCAACTGAGATGCTTACTATTTATACCACGAGATGGTGCGCCTTCGAGTGTCTTTAAATTGGTCATTATTATATCTTAGAAACTTATTCAAAGACAGTTAAGTGCGGTATCTTCTTTCAAAATATACGACCAATATTTATCATAAAGGATCTTTTTTTTACGCGTTTCTTAAAGAAGATAATTTTGGACTCTTTTACCGCTTAAAGACGGTAGGTGACTGCTTCAATGTGTAAAAAATGGGTTACCATGGCTGTCTAAAATGTGGTAGAACGTAGTTTACAACTGTCAAGGCTAAAAAATAAATATACATTTTACGTTTAATGGAACGAGTGTAATACAACGTTTTATCGTTCGATACAACCCCGGAAAGGCTTTAAATTGCTTAAAATCCATAAAAATAGTGTGTCATTTTCATTATTTCATTAATAGTTAATAATTAATAGTTATTTACGGGAAAAGCCTTGTAAATTAGTCTTTACGGGTGAGCCCAGTAAAGACTCATTACAAGGCGAATCCCGTACAAACTTTTATTTCCACCTTCAAACGATCTTTTTTTCTTCATTTTTGTAAATATAAAATTCTGTAATCAAAGATCGCAGGACAGTTTGTGACGATGCGTTGTCATGGTGTTGTACTTTATTTCATACTGTGTCATATTTGTTAGTTTTACGTCAGAGTTTTGAGTCCGGAAAATGGAATTTTATTTCATACTGTGTCATATTTGTTAGTTTTACGTCAGAGTTTTGAGTCCGGAAAATGGAATTTTATTTCATACTGTGTCATATTTGTTAGTTTTACGTCAGAGTTTTGAGTCCGGAAAATGGAATTTTATTTCATCCTGTGTCATATTTGTTAGTTTTACCACAGCATTACCATTAGTTAGTATTTATGCTGTGGTTTTACGTCAGAGTTTTGAGTCCGGAAAATGGGACTTTACAGTACAAGTCCTGTAAAACAATACAACCAACAAATCAAACTGTTGTCATAGATACTCAATTCATGGATGTTTAAATTAACCGTTGTTAACACATTATTAGTCTCGTAGTTATTAGAAATTCAAATCTGACGGTATTTTGTAACACAAGAAAGTTTAACTAGCTATCACTATACCTACTTGACGAGCGAATAGACGTTTTCACGTCAACAGAAATTTTAAAAATTCTTGAAAAAAAAAACAGAATAAAGAGGTATATTCTAATACGTACAAAACTAAATATACCTACATAGCTGAAGCAACAGACTTTCGGAAAGACAAACAATAAAAGGGAAAAAAACTAAAAGCTTTGTAATACAAAAATTTGAAACACAGTCGCAGACCCAAAATCTTGGACGTCAATATCACACGCTTCGAACACGTTTGACAAGTGTGGTTGACAACTTCAATGGTCAAATTGTCAAACTGACAAAGCATAGACTCGTGAAGGGAGGAATATAATGAAATTAATGAAACCACGCATGATACTATATCAATATTTTTAAATGGCAGAAAAAGCACGTCCAAGATTTTCTCCCCGTGACTGTATTTTTTTTGTTGTCTAGATGCATTTTGGAATCCGCTGCTCGACATCACATCAATGTAAATAACGATTTCTCTGATTACATAACATAATTACCGTTGCGTTTGAAAGAATATCTCATTACAGCTTTTTCAGCTATAACAAGCCTGTTTTGTTGGTTGCCTGCTCTTTATTTTTTTCTAATTAGTGGGGAAAATCCGATACTGTTCTCTGATTGGTGCATTCGGACAAACGACTATGCGATTTGGACGGTTTTTATTGGCTAAAAAGGAAAAACCACTGTGATGTGTCATAACTTCACACACGCGGGTGATGCTTGTATTACCAAACTCGCAACATCGATGACAGATGATGCACCGCAACATGGCGGCCTTGTTGGGTCATTACGCATGTGCACCAAAAGTACTGCCGAATTTACCGTGACCCACAAAACACTGCCCTACCCAACCCGGCATTTCCATTCTAACCTAACTTTCTAGCGCGAAACAGGTGACCACGGTGACCGCATTTTAACCAAATATATTATTGAAGAAATAAAGGTAAGTCTCTAATACACCCAAATATAGGTTTTAACAAAGCTTTACAGAATTAGGTGCAGCCAGAAGTAATACAATCATCGATCAGGGATTAGCAATTTTCCAAGACTTGAAAGAAGGAGACCACAAGACGATGTAGCTGCTTCTCTAGGTAAATACCGATAACTCATTTTTCAATTTAGGTAGAGTGCATTGTTAACCAGGTGTAAGGATAGGGGAGTTATAGCAATTTTAATTTTCAAATTTCTCATTTTCACATGTCGAATCTCATTACTGCCTCATCAAGACGTCCCACCAAATATTGCAAATATCCGTCATGTAATAGTGCTTATTACACTAGTTTGTTATGTTTATTATATAATGTATTTTCATAAGTGTTACAATATACGTGTATGTATTTAAAACTATTCGTTTCATTTAAGAAAAAATAATTAAAAAAAGCGTTGAAGTTGTAGGTGTGGTTATGCAATCAGCAGTACAGGGGGTTATGCAACCCACAGTACATATATTTTGAATTCCGCGCCTCTACGCACCGCAACATGGACGACCAATAATGTCACTGGTGTTGCCAACAAAATACACGGAGCTTTCGCTTCTTAAAGTTAGTTGTTTTGTGACTTCACACGTGTTGTCAAGCTGTCATTCGACACAACCTACAGTCAAGCAGAAATCCTGAAAAATGTGTGAACTAATGTGAAACAAACAAAGTGTTAGATTTAATACAGTAGGAAGTAAATAAGAAACAAACAACATGTTGTCGAAAATGCCGAAAAACCAGAAATTTTTCTTAGAAGCTGCCGCCATATTCGTAGCTTATTTTTATTTCGGAATTTTGCAAGAAAAAGTGACGAAAAGCAAATACACCTACGGAACTACTGACGATAAAGGGGAGACAATCTATTTGACGGAAAAGTACTCTTATTTTTTAGCTCTCGTATTTACTCTATGTGTGATTAATTATGTGGTTGCTGCTCTGGCGCTAAAAGTGTGGCCCCAAGATGAGGACAAAACTTCAAGAGGTTACTATATTAGTGTTGCTACTACATATTTGCTAGCAATGGTGTGTTCCAATATGGCCCTACAGTGGGTTCCATATCCAACTCAAGTTGTTGGAAAATCTGCTAAACCTATACCTGTGATGATTCTTGGTGTACTTCTTGGGAATAAGTCTTACCCTTTCAAAAAGTACATCTTTGTGCTATTTATTGTCATAGGAGTTGTTTTATTTATGTTTAAAGACAAGGGAAAGTCTACCCAACAAGACCTTGGGTTCGGCTTAGGAGAATTATTATTGATCTTGTCCCTTACAATGGATGGTTTGACAGGAGGAGTTCAAGTAGGTATTTCATTTAAACGGGAACTACATCTGTTAATCACATGTTCCAGGAAAGAATTAGAGCGGAAAGCAGACCATCTGGA
Source organism: Diaperis boleti (assembly GCA_963583935.1). Classification (NCBI taxonomy): domain Eukaryota; kingdom Metazoa; phylum Arthropoda; class Insecta; order Coleoptera; family Tenebrionidae; genus Diaperis; species Diaperis boleti. The sequence goes on along the minus strand of OY757247.1, from coordinate 20,870,696 downwards.
CAGCAAATGATGAAGGCTTCAAATGGCTGGTCCAGTTTATTCTTGGCAGTAGCTCTCATTCTAACAGGGGAAGGCTTACAGTTCTTCGAGTTTGCTCAAAGGCATCCAACAGTAATCACCAATTTATTGATTTTGGGTCTGACCCAAGCAGTTGGACAAATGTTTTTATATGGGATGGTAATTATTACATATTTTAGATCAGGGTACAGTGGATCTTCAATACAAACTTGACAGAATTGCTTATCAAAACTGAAAAATATTTCATTTTACCAAATGTGGTGTTCCAGTGCAGACAAATGAAATGGTTTATCCATCTTTCCCTTGTAATTATTAATAACAAAGAGGCATCTTTTTGCATACAGTATTATTAACTTGTCTGAAGAGTCCACATTGCCCTGTTCTGGTTTCTCCTTAGATGCTTTATAAGAATACACTTCTTTAGGTTTCTGACTTTGGCCCTTTGGTGGTTTCTGTTGTGACCACAACAAGAAAATTTTTCACTGTCTTAGCATCAGTCATCATCTTTGGGAATGCTTTGAGTGCTAGACAGTGGATTGGGACTGTTCTAGTTTTCAGCGGTCTTTTTCTAGATGCATTTTTCTCCAAAGGTTCTGTTAAGAAGTCTCCAGGAAATAAGTCTTAAAATTATTTATGCATGTACCTATTTATTTTGTTGAAAATATTTTTACATAGTATATTTTATTATATTTACATTTATGAATAAACGGACAAAAGCACAATTTAAACTATACTGAATGCTTCCTCGAACTTATGACGAAAGGACTGAAGCGATGCCGTATGCGAAGACTATGACCATGGAAGAGTCCACACCTGGGAATGCGCCAGCCCTACCTTGTATTCCCACGATAGGACATTCAATCCTCATGAGTACAGGTCTACCCGGTCAAGTATAGAGGCAGCAACAGCGAGCTGTTCCAGAAAGAAAACGGGAAAACTGCAGTTTGCAGTATCCTAAAGAAAAGCAATGGATGAAAAGTTTTTTTTTTAACAAAAGCTCTGATCAAGTTAAATTCTTAGAAAGGTGCTGCAACTACGCATGCCTCCGAGTATATGTAGTTTTATAGCCGTGACGTCCATCAGCTATACGTCGGCCTAATTCGTAAATCACATAAGTCCACATTTGGTCAAATTGAGATTTTTGTACCATTTCTTAGTAGAAAATATAATCTTCCGAGCAGTAATTTCACGTAACTCCAAAAAATTCCTAAGCTTGCATTGAAGCGAATGAAATTTTCACACAAGTATGTAAATGGTGCTGGAATAAGACTTTATGTGTTATTAAAACGTTTACAATCATTATAAACTATTGAAATTGTGCTAAATCAAAAGATGTAAGTTCAAGCAATAATATAATTGTAATAACATAGTTGTTGCAAAATCACAATTTTGAAAAGTTAAAAACAGTTTTTAACGCCTACTGAAAAATTACGTTTTTGGACTTATGTGATTTGCGAATTAGGCCGACGTATAGTATACAGAATTCCAATCCTAACAAAAACACTACATATAAGGAGACCGTAAAAGAAAAAGAAAATTGAGTTGGTTGTATCGGGAACGCAGCCGTGTACGTGAAACGTCGGTAAGTTAACTGGCAACGTTAGCCAGTTCATTTAAAATGTTGTGGTCCCTCACTCAGGTTGTCGGGTGTACCCGTGGTCTTCTAATGAATGCTGATGGGCTGGTCTGATCGCCTTCTATTGCAATCACAGAATCCAGAACGACTTGCCAAACACGACCACTCGCATAGGTGATACATTTCTCGCTTCTTTCCTTTACACAATAATATTAAAATTAGAGGTGTGGGTGGTAAGGTTACAAAGATGAAAGTAGTGTTAATGAATTAAAATGTTAATGAACTTCAGACAATTTGAATTCCAGTGCAAAAGCAACAAAAAAATTAAAATCTATAATAGAAGAATAGAAATAAATAACAAAGATATAAACTTGTTATGAAACAAATATTGAGGTACCAATCTAGAACTATACATGATTAAAATAAATGAGCGCGAAAAACATTGTGATATTTGTCAACATAACGTCAAATTCGAAAATTTAAAATAAACCGCGAAATTAAAATTTTGGTCCAGTGATCGTCCAACAAGGAAATATCAGAAAGAATGACAAAGCGAAACCTTACGTTGTGTGTGTGTGTGTGTTTTTTTTTAAGAAGACAAAGTAGTGTCAGGAAATTTATCTCTTCTATTATTTCTTATAGTAAATTTCAGATGTTTTCTCGTTGTGAATTGTGTTAATTTTCATCGTGTTGACTATTTAAAAAATATTATTTATGCGACATTCACCTTATTACTTCTCATCTGGTAAGCAGATGGGTGAAGGACGACCTCACTTCGGATAATGTACCAAGAGTAAATGGTTGACAACGGATTATAACCCTAATTGATTTTTACAATGAGCACTTAAAAATATACATTTTACGTTTAAAATAACTACTTTCGTTGCAATTTGGTTAGATTTTTAAAAAATTTGCTTATATTTACGTTCTCTTTCATTTAAGTAATTTAATTATTAAAAATGGTGGAAAAATAACGGACAAAAAGACAAAGGTAGGAAATACTCCAAACAAAAAGACAAAAATTATTGGCATTTGCATTTTCTATAATTCCGAGAATATAATATAATTTAATATCGATCTTTACTTATATTACGTCGAATATCTTTATTATTTCATTTGGCTCCTTGTAATGCTTCGCTCGCTCTTTACAATGACACTTGAATTAATGACCTAACTGAACGCGATTTCACGCTACACTAATTTATAACTTTATAACTAATTTATAACACAACGCTAATTCGAAACAACTACGAACATGCACTTACACTAGTCCGATGACGTCATAGGCAAAACAAATGCTCCACGACGAACTCGTACAGACATACTCTGCCTGTTGTAGTCTCAACAATGGACCCATGTACTGAATAGAAAAGGATAGTTGTCTGAACGGCAAAAATGCGGGACAGTTGAAATTTTTTGACAGGCTCAGTACTGAACAGACCTTCTGCACATGTCAAAAAGTGACAGCAACGTCAGTTGTTGTTTAATTCTTCGGTATGCTTTCGATCTGAACAAAAGGGAACGAAGCAGTCATACACCATTTTGTTTTATTTATATATCTGATGCTTTCACATTTGACCAAATTATTATTATTTACCAAATTAAATTTAGAAATGTCACTTGCCGTTCAGATGCGCGCGCAGCCCAGGTAAAAATACATGGGTCCATTATTAACGCATTATTAGTCTCGTATGGTCTCGTACTTGCCGAGCGAAGCAATTAGACGTTTTATTAGAGATTTATTTAGATTACAGGGGGAAAAATGGACGAAATATCAAGACCTGCTGTTCGAACTCCGCACGCTGTACACAACTTATACGGTGAAGCTTGTCGTTCTGGTAATTGGGTGTATGGGAGACATCAAGGGTTCGTTCGTCTTCAATTTCAAGATTACACCCGTCTGCCAAAAACCGCCAGAAGCTCTTGCGGCCGGAATGCAAAAGGCAGTTCTCTTGGGGTCGTTGCGTTTGTTCAGGGCACATGATTCCCGGTATTCGTAGTTACTCACCCCATGGCTTTGAGGAGTGGCTACGATGTGCGATTGAAACATCTGACCAGCAAGGAACCTCGTGAAGGTCGGAATCACTAGGATTTCCTTCTGGTCAATTAAAAAAAAAAATAATAAAAAAAGGCAGATTCTAATGTGTACAAAATTAAATATAGTTGAAGCAACAAACTTTCGGCAGGATAGAGGATAAAAGGAAAACATAAACTAAAAGCTTGATGGTAATACAAACATTTAATACACTCGCAGACCCAAAATCTTGCACGTCAATATCATTCCACTGTCACAACGTGTAAAACACTCTTTAACTATTGTAACCTTATTACTTTTAGTTTTGTAATTTTTGACACTTCGAACACGTTGACAAGTGTGGTTGACAGCTTCAAGGGTCAAACCACAGGTCAAACTGTCAAACTGACAATAAAGCAGACTACAAGGCAAATAAGTTATTTGCTGTTAAGGCCCGTGTGTAATACATAGTTTTATCCAACACCTCCTTCTGTAGCAGGTCTCAAAACATTAATCAAAATCCAAAAAATGTTGACGTTCAAAACTGTTGGCTTATGAACTGGTTGCTATGACAAATTATTTGAATTGTTGAATTATGGGTTCATAAGTCCACTAGTGTCTTATAGACCTCATAATACATTCAAAGTCGGCATTAACAGGTGTTAAAATAATTAAACCACGCATATTATACTATTATATATCAATATTTTGAAAATGACAGAAAAATGACGGCCAAGATTTTCTTTCCGTCACTGTATTTTTTTTGTCTAGATGCATTTTGGAATCTGCTGCTAGGCATTACATCAAGGTAAACAACAATTTTTCTGATTACATAATATAGTTTTGTTATTAATGCGTTGCGTTTGAAATATGTCATTATAGCCATATAGTATGTAATACAGTAGATATATATATATTTTTTAATTTTCTTTGTTCTTTCTTCTCATTGTAACGCACATGGTTGTTTTTATCTTTTTTAATAAGCAGTAGCAAGAAATACGTTTTTTTAAATTCTGAACCAGACTAAATGATAAGACAAGACTGGTTGCTCAAAAGACATGAATTTCACCTTTATTAATTAATCAATTCATTAAAGCTCCGCAGGCATTTTGGTCCGTCGGTAGCCTTTTCCGCCCAACTTACAGCATGAGTCATATACAATCCGACCAGATCGTACTGCGGCAGTTTAAAAATTTTAACTGCGGTCCAATCCGATCCAACAGTGTTGGACGTCCCCGCACACGATCAAATTTTGTCAAATTGTCGTATCCCCATTTAAATATTGTCACGGTTTCCAGTTATTTCACTTGGTCTTGGTAAGAATAAATTGCCAAACTTGACTTAGCATTTTTAAATTGGTTCACTTAGCAGTCAGATTTAACTTTCGTTACGCGGGTCACTCTAGTCCCATAGGTCCCATATTCCTCTAGTCGGCATCTGACGGGGCCCGCGTTTAACATTGTGCGCATCTTGGGGGAGATCGGTACATGCGCAAAGCAATCGTTTTGATAGGTCCAGAAAATCTCACGTTTTGGTTTTATCTCTCTTCGGGGTCTATTCTGTAATTTTTAGAGGGGCGTTAAAATTTTAGCGTCCTTTCAAATTTAACATTTCAAGCCCTGATTGTGTCATTGCTATGACAACTTAATTTAACGGCTGTGATGAGTCGTAAGGTAAGGACAAACCGGCCAACAAAATGTTGGCAACTTGTTGATGGATGTTGGCAACATGTTTATTGGATACAGCAACTTGTGTCTGGATACATATTGTCAACAATGTTGCGCATCCAAACCGAAATCAGTATTGACGAAAAAATGGAAGAGACTGTTGCTGCTGGTGCTAAAGCAGAATGAGTGATGTTTTCCATTTCAAATGGAGAACACAGATACAAGCAACCGTCGACAAATTTCTTTACCATCATGCCGACCAATGTTGCTGAGTATCCAACAACTTGTATCTAGTTGACGGGATACATGTTGCCAACATCGATATCAACTATACTCCGTTTTTTTTAAGAAGGAAGTAGATGGCAGTAGTGGTACACGTCCCGTACACGTTAAGAATAAATGAAGCAGGCAACCCATAATTCATCGACATATTATGGGGGTGGCTCCGTCCATGTACTGACATGAGTGACATGCATGCCAAAGTAGGGTGTAATCAAAACCAACAAAATGTGTTTAGAAATTTTTAGACCGTATTTTATTGACACAAACACACGAGCTGTTTAGTTGAAATCCCTATCTTTCACAATGCTTCCTTCTAAAAAAAAAACGGACCATAGTTGCCAACATTTTGTTGGCCGGTTTGTACTTACCTTAAGATCTTCCCGCCAACAATTTGAAATTAAACGTGTCAAATGCAATGTCAATGAAAATTTGAAACAAACCGCGAAATTAAAAACGTTGGCCAGTGAATCGTGATCGTCTAGAAACAAAGACAGAAGAACGGACCTACGTTGCGTTCTGTTTTTGACAAGACAACAGTGGCGGGAAATTCAAACCAAACCTACCAGACACAGAACCAGGTTCTTTGAATGCAAGGAGCACAGCGTTGGAGCGGAGCGTAGAGTAACAACACAAATTAGGGATTTATCAATGTATTTGCTTTACAGGTCTTATGGTCGAACTTTTGACTGATAATTGACTTTTTGAAATAATAATAATTTAATTCAATTCATTTAACAATTATAGTTGATTTCATGACTCTTAACAATAATTTGGTTAATTTGAATAATTCATGACAAACGTTAATTTGAACAATTGTACCTGGCGAGAGAGTTCCCAAAATTGCAAGTGTAGAAAAATTAAGTGGTTACAACATCCCATACCCTTAACAACCCAATTACAGAAGAGAGTTACAATTTTATCAAAAACATTAATTGTCTTCTTTTCTTTCGACAAATTCAATTTCATTAACAAACCGGAATCCACGATAATGACTACCTTTTAAGTTTTATTCCAAGAATCAAAACATAGGTACCAAGATAAGTTAGAGTTTGAACACCTTTCCAGATTATCAATAAATTTGGTATTTGAGTTGAATAATACTGGTATTCGGATGAGTAATTAAAACTACAACACCTACGTTCCTGATGATCATTGTTATCACGACTCATGAGAACGACCGATCCTCCTCTCACACACCGCTCACACTTCAAATGAAGGACGAAGAAATACACAGATAGAAGAGATATTTAGAGTTTCATGTTAAGTTCAGCCGTTTCGGTTTACCAAAACTTTAGCTTATAAAATAAATTGCATTTATAGACAAATTAAGAAAAGTTAGGTTTTGAAGTGATTTGAATACCAGTCTATGAATTTTTATATTATTAAGAAAAATTAAAGAAAAGGATTCAAACTATAAACTATCGAAACTATTGAGATATCCCCAAAATACAACAACTGCATGCGACGCACAGCAGAACTTCGAGTTGCCTATCCGGCAAGTTGCTCTGAAGTTAGCAACACCCATGAGGTTGACAACACAAAGTGGACTTGTTGGGGTTAAAACGTCGGTTGGCATCCCTGCCTCCCTGCTAGGTGGAAGGGGAACCGGCCGCCATTGCACAGAGAGATTGCATTCCATTTTTAACGTTAGAAGCAACAAGACGTAACTAACGCTTGATTCTCTGTTTGTATCTGATTTTGTTCCACTATGAGTTCTCCTGTTTTTAAGTTGGGGGTGCTCAATGTTTAAACTGTATTGACGAGATTTCCCGTTACTAGAAGGATCGGTTGAATTTCAATTAACGATTGTGTGTGTAGTGTCGACCTGCGAAATTACAAGGTAACCTTTATTCTATCTATTTCTTTTTGCCATCCTCGATATAACGAGGATGCCATGAAATTGACCGGCGTTTGTTCCACGTGAATACCAGAAACTCCTAGATAATATTTTACCGTTAACCCGCCATTTTGTACGCTAGGACGTCATAAAACTCGCCATCTTGAAAATGAAGTCGTTCCTCCTTTGCACCTACATGTCTTGTAAAGAATGCTAGCCTTTGTTTAAAATAATGTTCACTATTGCTACTGGAAGTATTCCGTGCACCCAGGAACTTCGTATCAGTGGCATTCAGCCCTTTTTTCTCTGCAGTAGCCTAAATTACCAAACTTATGAGTCACAGGCGCCGCGAGTCGTTGGCCGCGAGTAACTTGCTAAAGTCGTTGTAATTTGTTTTAGTTATTGTTGTCAATTTCACAAAGTTCAGATGTGTTGTTGATTTCTAGTTACCGAGTCCGAACCACAGGCGCGTTCAATTTGAAACAAAGTGATTCTCTAACTTAATATAACTAGATTGCCACTCAGATAAATTTGTTAATAACTACCTGTCTTTCGCTATGAGGCCGGCAGCAGCTTGCGGTTGTAACAAAGCTATTTTGGTCTCTGTTGACTTGAATTAACCAACACTTAGTAAGAACCGATGAATGAAGGGCAAAAAGCGGCAAAAAGCCACGCCGAATGTCAGGAGTTCTGAAAAAGAGCCTTATCGTTGTTTTTTTCCGCCCCCTTGCAACTTCTCGTCATTCGCTCGTAACTGACATCCAGCGACATCCACCGTCGTAGAAGCCAAAGATCGATTTTTAGTGTAGTTTGTGCATGGTTGTAATGTTTGTAGTTACGTTGCGCCCCGTTACGTGTTGCGCCCGCTGATGTCGTCGCATTGTATCCGTGTCAAAATGGCCAAACCAAACCAAACGTTGCGTTACAGTATATTTTATTATTATGTTGTGTGTTCGTACATGTTTCGAGACAACAGACCGACCAAATAGTGTTCAGTTCGTGGTCCGCGTTGCAGGCTGCTGTTAGGGGGAGTTAGGTGGCCCTACTTTCGGCGATACCTATTCCCGGGAGGTGGGAGACAAAGTCGTTGTCTCTTTGGGTATAGAGACCCAGAAAAAGGGAGTTGCTACTAATTCCTTGAACCTACGAAGTCAAAGTTGTAGCACTGTTTTCGGGCTACTAATAAATTGCTTGCTTCACAAATATTTAAAATACTTACTAACTAAAAGAATGGTCCCCGAGGGAAGTGCCGCTAACTTGGACTTGGTTTGGACAAGCCTTAAAGAAAGACCAACCTAACTATGTCTAGGACAATTCCGTAATAAACTCATTTCTCCTGGTCCGTTGGCTGCGCAAGTTTTGCCCCCATGATAGTACACAATCTGGCCTCACTGGCAGACAATTGTCTTGTTCATTACGCTTTAGTCTTTCCATTGGATCTACCTGTGGTCCATCACTCTCCGACTTACATGCACCCAACTTAGATAACTCCACGCGATTCAATATTCTTGTGTTTCCCTCTCAGATACTTCATTGTCTGTTGTAAATTTCTGTAAACTACAAAAGCTCATAGTGGAATGAAATTGGCTGACTTAACCTCACTCTTCATGTACACAAGCATTGTTAAATTATATTATTGTTTATTATTTTCTGAAGAACTAAATTGTTAATTGTTAAAATCGAATTACTCGAAGCATTATTGTTAAAACCACCAAATTTGTATTGTTACCAACTTCTATACGAAGACACTAGAAATTGTTAACCACAGTACGAGATCACAAACTCCAAAAGCACAAAATGACTAAAACTTAATAAACATTTAAAACCATAATTTTTGTGTTATCAATTTACGCTCCACTCCTGATTAGCTCTCGCCATGTATCCAAAGAATCTGGGGTTTGTTCCGTTGGGTAAGTTTGAATGTACCGCCATTGCTTGTCTTGTCAAAAAAATAACACAACGTACGGTTCTGCTTTTCCTTTCATTGTCTGACGATCATTGGCCAACCTTTTCAATTTCGCGGTTTGTTTCAAATTTTCAAATTTGACGTTTGGTGACGTCATTGACAATTCATTTCATGTTCAAATTCAAAATGTGGCGGTAATGTAAAGGGGGGTTATCACACTATCGTTGAAATGAAATTTGGATCACTTCGAATACAAACAAAGAATGCCAGCGCGCCGCCATGTTTCCTTCTACGCAAACAAAGAAACGACCGTTACAAACGTCCCCTTAACCCTCTCTCTCTCTCATTTGAATTTTAAACAGTAATCCGGATCGTTATAATACCAAATTTTCTGGAACTGGACATGTAAATCCCCTCGACGATATAAATATTGTAATTTAAAGTTTTAGCTTTGTTTCGGAACCAAATCTGGCACAAAACATACAAGACAATTTTCTTGGGAACGCTCTCGATAAGTATTGCAAGTTCGATCGGAACAAAGACTAACCAGCTAGTCCCCAACAACCGTAATGGTTCCTTTTAACAGCTCTTTGGGGTCAATTCTGTAAAAAGTCGTTATTTAACAATATCGTTAAGTTAACGACTATCTCGGTAACGAGAGTTTATTGAAATCGCATTCCGTATGAATGTCGTTATAAAATTCTCCGGTGACAAGTATAACGACAATTTTTGTTATGTTGGTATTTAGCCTTGATGCATCAGAGCTACTTTTAGGTTAAAAAGTACTAATGAGCAACACGTGCGACGTATTATTATTATTGTGATTATAACTCTACTTTCTTAATTCATCATTTTGCATTGTTTGAAGATGTGTTCTTTAGAGAAAAAACAATCCCGTGCACCATAAACAACACGGGCACAGTACGAAATGTCCTTAGACGAATTAGAAGTGAATAAGCCATTCAAAGAAAACAAATTTGATGGGACAGATCCCGATGTAATCTCAAAAACGTGGGCAACGCTTACGAATAGATTAAATTCATTGGGCGGACCTACACATGATGCCTCTGGCTGGAAAAGAGTTTAGGATGAAAACAACACATTTTTTTTAGTAATATTATATATAATATAGCGTTGTAAAATAACGAACAATAGGCGGTGTTCTGGTATGTCGACGTTGTCCGTTCACGAAAGGCAGAATCTCTTCAAATAGTTCTTGAGCAGCTTGCCTGTCCAAACGATAAAATGTTTTAAAAACAAGTTCTGGTAGCTCAAAAGGATTGCTCGTATCACGCAGCAGACGGCGAAGATTTCGTGTTTGTTCTCTTAAATATACAACAGAAAACAAATCAGTTTAAAAATGTTTTATGATAAAGGGAAAGAATATTTGCTCAAATGATCATCAGTTCATTGTAATAATAATTATTATATGATAAAGGTCTCTAAGCAACTCGTAGGCCACCATTTCTTTCAAATTTTAATTACATATTTATAAATACAAAATCTATAATATAATACCCGTAGTGTGAAGTTACCTCAAGAGTAAACTTACCTTCTTTGCAATTCTTCGAGAATAATTTGTAATTCCGGTAACGCCATCACTTACAATTCTTTCCACAATCTGATTATTTATACTTCAACAGCTGGTAACGACAAGCAGGAAGCTGTCGTTTACTTAACGAGGCTTTTGACACCATTTTGTCGTTTACAAGCGACTATCGTTAGTTACAGAATTGATAAAGTCGTCCAATAACGATAATCGTTAAATAACAGGTTCGTTATAGGTTACAGAATAGGCCCCTAAGTCTCTTAACACCCGGCGGCATAAAAACTTTCTCATGGAGGTTGCAGGTCTTTACACGGCCTTTAAAATTCAAAGGAGCAGTTACAGAATACGCCTCTTCATCGGTGAACTGGCAATCTATGTTATTATGGCAGTACACGCGATATATGTACTTGTAATACATAATAATTATATAATTATAGCACCGCAGTCTTCATGTTATAACAAGCCTGTTTTGTTGGTTGCCTGCTCTAACAAGGGACAATTCTCATTGGTTAAAGGGGAAAAACCACGTGTGTTGTGCTTGTTGTGCTGTCATAACTTCACACGTGTTGTCAAGTATCTGTCATTGGACATAACCTACGGTCAAGTAGAAATCCTTAAAGATGTGTGAACTAGTGTGAAAGAAACAAAGTGCAAGATTTAGGGGTCAATTCTGTAAAAAGTCGTTATTTAACAATATCGTTAAGTTAACGACTATCTCGGTAACGAGAGTTTATTGAAATCGCATTCCGTATGAATGTCGTTATAAAATTCTCCGGTGACAAGTATAACGACAATTTTTGTTATGTTGGTATTTAGCCTTGATGCATCAGAGCTACTTTTAGGTTAAAAAGTAATAATGAGCAACACGTGCGACGTATTATTATTATTGTGATTATAACTCTACGTTCTTAATTCATCATTTTGCATTGTTTGAAGATGTGTTCTTTAGAGAAAAAACAATCCCGTGCACCGAAAACAACACGGGCACAGTACGAAATGTACTTAGACGAATTAGAAGTGAATAAGCCATTCAAAGAAAACAAATTTGATGGGACAGATCCCGATGTAATCTCAAAAACGTGGGCAACGCTTACGAATAGATTAAATTCATTGGGCGGACCTACACATGATGCCTCTGGCTGGAAAAGAGTTTAGGATGAAAACAACACATTTTTTTTAGTAATATATATAATATAGCGTTGTAAAATAACGAATAATAGGCGGTGTTCTGGTATGTCGACGTTGTCCGTTCACGAAAGGCAGAATCTCTTCAAATAATTCTTGAGCACCTTGCCTGTCCAAACGATAAAATGTTTTAAAAACAAGTTCTGGTAGCTCAAAAGGATTGCTCGTATCACGCAGCAGACGGCGAAGATTTCGTGTTTGTTCTCTTAAATATACAACAGAAAACAAATCAGTTTAAAAATGTTTTATGATAAAGGGAAAGAATATTTGCTCAAATGATCATCAGTTCATTGTAATAATAATTATTATATGATAAAGATCTCTAAGCAACTCGTAGGCCACCATTTCTTTCAAATTTTAATTACATATTTATAAATACAAAATCTATAATATAATACCCGTAGTGTGAAGTTACCTCAAGAGTAAACTTACCTTCTTTGCAATTCTTCGAGAATAATTTGTAATTCCGGTAACGCCATCACTTACAATTCTTTCCACAATCTGATTATTTATACTTCAACAGCTGGTAACGACAAGCAGGAAGCTGTCGTTTACTTAACGAGGCTTTTGACACCATTTTGTCGTTTACAAGCGACTATCGTTAGTTACAGAATTGATAAAGTCGTCCAATAACGATAATCGTTAAATAACAGGGTCGTTATAGGTTACAGAATAGGCCCCTTAATACAGTAGGAAGTAAATAAGAAACAAAAAAATGTTGGCGAAAATGCCGAAAAACAAGAAATTTTTCCTAGACGCCGCCGCCATATTTTTTGCTTATTTTTATTACGGAATTTTGCAAGAAGAAGTGACGAAAAGCAAGTACACCTACGAAACTACTGACGATAAAGGGGAGACAATCTATTTGACGGAAAAGTTTTCTTATTTTTTAGCTCTCGTATTTACTCTAAGTGTGATTAATTATGTGGTTGCTGCTCTGGCTCTAAAAGTGTGTCCCCAAGATGAGGACAAAACTTCAAGAGGTTACTATGTTAGTGTTGCTACTACATATTTGCTAGCAATGGTGTCTTCCATGATGGCCCTACAGTGGATTCCATATCCAACTCAAGTTGTTGGAAAATCTGCTAAACCTATACCTGTGATGATTCTTGGTGTACTTCTTGGGAATAAGTCTTACCCTTTCAAAAAGTACATTTTTGTGCTAATTATCATCATAGGAGCTGTTTTATTTATATTTAAAGACAAGGGAGAGTCTACCCAACAAGACCTTGGGTTCGGCTTAGGAGAATTATTATTGATCTTTTCTCTCACAATGGATGGTTTGCTGGGAGGAGTTCAAGTAGGTATTTTATTTAAACAGGGAACTACATATCGAGGGTATCGAGCGAAAACACTATAAATGCAAGAAAGATAGTTTCCCAATAAATCAGTTTAAAGTTTATGAAAATTAAAACTTGTAAAAACTCTACTACCAACTCATGTCGTCGAAGCAAAAATATTTTAGTTTTTACAAGTTTTAATTTTTCTAAATACAAACTGATTTATTGAGAAACTATCTTTCTTGCATTTATCAGGTTTTCACTCTATACCCTCAATATGTTAATCACGTGTTCCAGGAAAGAATTAGAGCAGAAAACAGACGATCTGGACTGCAAATGATGAAGCCTTCAAATGGCTGGTCCAGTTTATTCTTGGCAGTAGCTCTCATTCTAACAGGGGATGGCTTACAATTCTTTGAGTTCGCTCAAAGGCATCCAACAATAATTAACAATTTATTGATTTTGGGTCTGATCCAAGCAGTTGGGCAAATGTTTTTATATGGCATGGTAATTATTACATATTTTAGGTCAGGCTACAGTGGATCTTCAATACAATTTAACAGAATTGCTTATCAAAACTGAAAAATATTTCATTTTACCAAATGTGGTGTTAAATCCATTGCAGACAAATGAAACAGTTTATCCATCTTTCCCTTGTAATTATTAATAACATACAGTATTATTATCTTGTCTGAAGAGTCCACATTGCCCTGTTCAGGTTTCTCCTTGGACTCTTTATAAGAATACACTTCTTTAGGTTTCTGACTTTGGCCCTTTGGTGGTTTCTGTTGTGACCACAACAAGAAAATTCTTCACTGTCTTAGCATCAGTCATAATCTTTGGAAATGCATTGAGTGTTAGACAGTGGATTGGGACTGTTCTAGTTTTCAGCGGTCTTTTTCTGGATGCATTTTTCTCTGAAGGTTCTGTTAAGAACTCTCCAGCAAATAAGTCTTAAAATTATTTATGTATGTACCTATTTATTTTGTTGGAAATATTTTTACATAGTATATTTTATTATATTTACATTTATGAATAAACGAACAAAAGCACATTTTTACAAAATCACTGTAATGGGACTAATAACAATATACAAAACATCTTAACCGATTTCGGTAATTTAAACTATACTTAATGCTTCGGGCACTCATCATCTTCGAACTTCTGACGAAAGGATTGAAGTGAAGAAGAAGACCTGTCAGAAAGAGCGAAACCCTACGTTGTGTTTTTTTTTTATGAAGACAAAGTAGTGACAGGAAATTCAAACGAATACCCAAAAGAAAGACAAACCCCAAGTTTATTGGCTTGTTTTACATTTAATAAGAATTAGCAGCCAATTAATTCAATTTACAATTTGCAATAATTTCATCTGCCGACTTACCACGATAAATCTTACAACTTATGTTTGCGCAAGCAAGTTGAAATGCATAAGGGAGCGTCTGTCCCGCAGAATGGAACATGGAACAGAATTTTGAAATTTACGCTGATTTAAAACAATGACACCAAAAGACTTTTTAATCATTTTTAAGAAATTACATGATATACACACAATTTACATGGTTGCCCTAACGGTTATGGTTCATATTTTTAAATAGAATTGCATGGCAACTGTTGAGTAATATTTGCAGCGGCCGTCGCGTCTGCCAGTTTGGGAAAAACCAAAGGGTCATAAAACCGTTTACCTGAGTGGCACCGCTCACGATCGCTCTTCAGTCGAAACGAATCTTTCACTCAATCAAGTCGTAACCAAACACTCATTCAAACGAGTCGCATTCGAACTCTTATTCAATCAAGTCGACATCAAACATTCATTCAAACGAGTCGCATTCGAACTCAAATTCAATTCAATTCTAATTCAAATTAAGTAGAAACCACCGGGAGAAGAAACGTTTAAGAACTATCCGCAATTATTCTAAATATACAAGTTCATAAGTTCGCGAGTGTTTCAATCGAAATCAATACATGGTCCTTCGAGCAAGATACAAATTCAAAAACCAAATCGACCAGAGCTTCAAACCTCTCTAAATCAGAATCACCCCCAATTCAACCCTTACAGCAACAATTAAAAAAAAATGTAGTAAATAGTCAAAAGTCTCTGGTACGAATAAAACAAGCAAACTTTATAAAAAGGCAGAGCCATAAAATGTAAAAGATGGCGGCTACGTTTTTTTGATGTAAAAAAATCAAATAATGAGGGAAAGAAGTGTGATCACTAGAAACCAGCTCCCAATCTGGTCCAGGAGAGAGAATGAGTCTGGCCTATGTGCCAAAGGGCTGTCAACTGACAAAAACACAGTCGCCTACCATTCCAGGTTTGAATATGAATTCCTCACCAAATACATACACCGCCCTCATTATTAATTGTTGCTTTCGTCAGTACCTTTTTAGACCCTGGTGTGGATTAGATTAGATTAGATGTTGAGGGGTGTGAGGGAATTTGCTCCCCTCACCGACACTTAGACCACACCACGGGCCCATTGTGTCACCCCCTCGCGTCCCTCATTCCTGTCTCTCATCCAGCCATCCGACATTGTCGAAAAAAGCTAGGATGGTTCCAGGCGAGGTACACCTCAAGTTGGCCCAGCTGGGCCATGTCTCCCCCAGTATGGACTTTCTGGTCGAGGTGAGAGCCGGACATTCCCGTAGGATATGTTCGAGAGTCTCGTCCTCCTCTAAGCACGTTGGGTCGTTGACCACCCCCATCACGTGGAGGTGTTTATTTAGTCTGCAGTGACCGGTCCAGATGCCCACCAAAAGGCGGAGTCTATCCCTTGACAAACGCAGACAAGACTTGGCTCTTTTAAAGCAAGGATTTTTGATAAAAATCTTGCTTTGTCTGCAGCCTGTTGTCGTTTCCCATCTAGCACAGCGTCTAGAATGGATGTCAGTTTTGATCAGGTTTGAGAGGTAGCGGTTGGCCGGTCGGATGGGCGGTTCGGTTCCATCCGGTGTTCCCGTTGCACCCTGTCGAGCCAGCTCGTCGGCCCTCTCATTCCCCTCATTACCGTTATGTCCTCGAACCCATCTTAGCTCAACGACATTGTTTAGTGCTATTCTCGACAGTGCCAGATGGCAGTCATGTACCACTTGAGCGGTAATCCTGCCACTGGCCAGAGCCCGCAGAGCTGCTCGACTGTCGCTGAAGAAGCACATCGTTTTTTCACTGACATTGCGCCCAGTGATTTCTGTGGCACCCCTAAGAATGGCCGCGATCTCCGTCTGGAAAATACTGGCACATTCCCCTAGGGTTGCGCTGAGATTGCAGTTCATTTCGGGGATGTGAACTCCCGCTCCAGAGCCTGCTTTCGTTTTTGATCCATCCGTGAAGATTGAAATCTCAAACTTCGGATGTTCTTCTGTATCCATATGCACTGCATAGGATTTTTCGAAAGCATATTGAGGACAGATACGGTCCGATCCCGCACCCAAGAGAGGTATTCTGTGGAGTCCCTCGCTCAAGATGCGGGCGTGCCCGCGTTCTGATTTCCCAGCTTTCCAAAGGTTACCTTCCCGCAGCCTACGAGCGGAGGCAAGTGCCATGCCCTCCACGAAGAGATCGATGGGAGGCAGACACAGGATAGCCTCCAGAGCTGCGGTCGGGGTGGTTCTCATGGCGCCCGTCACAGCGACACATGCCATCCGTTGGATGCGTCCGAGACGTGTCATCGTTGTTTTTTTGTCTGACTCTTTGCCACCAGACAATTGCTCCGTAGCTCAGCATCGGTCTGATGACGGCCGTGTAGAGCCAGATGGTAATCCTGGGTGTTAAGCCGCAGGACCTTCCCACCGCTCTCCTACACTGCCACAGGGCGACGCTAGCTTTGTCTATTTTGCTTTTTCCAAGACAGCTTATGATCCAACATAACGCCCAGGTACTTCACCTCCGGTGAGAGTTTCAGCTTGACGCCGTTAAGGGAGGGCAGCCTTAGCTGTCCCTTCTTCCTTCTGTTCGTGAAGAGGACTAGCTCTGTTTTTTGTGGATTCACAGTCAGAGCCTCCTTCTTACACCATTTTTGTACCAGGCAGAGTGCTGTCTGCATAAGGTCGCATAGTACATTTTCGTACTTACCAGTAAGCAGTATGACCAGGTCATCTGCGTATCCGATCGTGTAGAATCCCGCCTCGTTGAGTGTGCATAGAAGGTCGTCCACTACTATGTCCCACAGCAAAGGCGAGAGAACTCCCCCCTGAGGACAGCCCTTCTTAACCACTCCTCGAGTAGTTGCGTCCGCTACACTAATCTGTACGGTTCTGCAGTCCAGCACCCGCTGAATCCAGTCACGTACTGTTCCTGAGACATCGCGGTTCTGAAGTGCTCGCCCGACACTATCGAAGGTGGTCTTGTCAAAAGCCCCCTCGATGTCGATGAATACTCCTAAGGAGTATAGTTTGTGCTCCAGGGCTCCCTCAATCCGCCCCACCACCTCGTGTAGAGCGGACTCGGTCGATTTCCCTGGAACATATGCATGTTGGTTGGGGTGTAATGGTTTGGCCCTTAACACCCCATCCCTTATTTGGTAGTCGCATAGTCTCTCCAAGGTTTTTAACAAAAACGATGTGAGACTTATGGGACGGAAAGATTTCGCGAGAGAATAATCTGCTCCCCCTGGTTTGGGGATAAAGACAACTCTCACCTCCCTCCACATTTCCGGTACGTATGCGAGTGCAATACATGCCCGAAAAATGATCACGAGGTTGTCCAGAATCTCCGAAAGTCCCCACTGTAGCAGGGCCGGGAAGATTCCGTCCACGCCCGGTGACTTGAAGGGTTTGAAAGCTCTTATAGCTCATTCTACGCTAGTATGGTTCACAATCCGCGCAGCCTCAGCCCAGTCCTCCAGGGAGGGGGCTTTCGGACAGCTTTGGATCGGATTCACATCCGTTGTGACCACACAGCCCGGAAAATGTGTAGCCATCAGTACCTTGGCTGTTTCATCGGCAGAGTCCGTGTATGTGCCGTCCTCTTTCTTCAAGCTACCTACTTGCTGTCCCGGATCTTTTGACAGGTTTTTCATCAGCCGGGCAGCATTGGTGGTACATTTGAGGTCCCCACAGAATTTTCTCCATGATGACCTCTGCTTAGAACGAACGTCTTTTTTGTATTGCCGCTGTAATTCTTTAATTTCGTCCCAGTCGGCTGCATTTTTGGTCCTTTTGGCCTTATTGAATAGCTTGCGCAGATAGACTCTTCCCCTTTCCAGTTCCTTACACCACCATGTGGTGTTTTGGCCCTGGCGGGTGCCTGATCTCAGCGGACAAGCTTGCTCATAAGACGTCATCAGAGACCTAGTGAGGTCAGTGACTGCCCTCTCCAGTTCTTCGATCGTCTTAAGATCATTAGATATATCGAGCCGACCCCTGACATTTGACAGGTTTTCTAGAAATAGATCCCTGTCAGTTTGTTTTGGGTTCCTGTGCGGCTTCGGTAACATCTCTTTTGCTTCTAACGAAAACGTTATCCATCTGTGGTCTGACATGGTCACATGCGATGATACTTGCCAGTC
This sequence comes from Diaperis boleti, assembly GCA_963583935.1. Taxonomy (NCBI): domain Eukaryota; kingdom Metazoa; phylum Arthropoda; class Insecta; order Coleoptera; family Tenebrionidae; genus Diaperis; species Diaperis boleti. Next base: position 20,851,878 of record OY757247.1, on the reverse strand, counting down.
CCTTATATGTTTGGAAATCTCTTGTGTCGCGAGAGTGATGTCTATCACAGTCTGACACCTCGAGGTGACAAACGTAGGTTCGCTCCCTCGTTTGAGTATTCCTAACTTTGTGCTCGTAAGATATTCCGAGCAGTGCTGCTCCTCTGCTGTTGCAATCACCGCTCCCCCATACGATGTGGTGTGCGTTGGCATCGCATCCAGCGATGAGTTGTTTTCCTTCCCTTTCACAATGCTCAACCAGGTCCGCCCTGGAGTCCCCGGGGAGGCATACTAAGGCAAAAACTACCTTTATTACGTTCCTTCCAAATTCCAGGTTAACCTGCACAGCCGTGACATCTCGGTTGCAGTAGCCCGTCAGTTGGAAGGCGTTTTGTTGACCTGAAACATATACACAAGTTCTGTGTCTTTCTTTAAGGGAACCCACGTAAGTGGTCCCGGACGATTTGTCGCCCATGCCACAAACTCGGTTGCCTACGCACCACGGTTCTTGTAGCAGGGCTATTGTTACTGCTTTGCTGTCAAATGACGACTTAGGGTTATCCCCGCCTCCCGACAGCGGTGTAGGTTTGCTTGAATTAGTGTGTCCTTTGCCCATTAGGTCGAACCCGCACTTTCTTTGCGACGTAGTCGCCACACCGGACGTCGACGGTTCTGCTCCACCCGAAGGTGTCGTCTGCCCCGTGGGGCGTCCGGTTGCTCCTATATCAGCTCTTGGTGTTGCTGCAGGAATAGCGCCTTCACGCCTCTGCCTCTGTAGCTTCTTTTTGGGACCCTGCGGTCCCTGGTTGGAGTTGTTTTTATTCTCCATACCGGGATTTTTTACTTCATCTCCCAAGCTCCCCACCCACCACGGAGTCCCATATGGGGACGCCGAGCTTCGACGCCAGGGATACTCGAGAGATATAGCCCCCAGGAGGTTGTTGCACACAGCCCACGCGGTCTGCCGAAGCCGCCCACGCAGTTGCATGCCCCAATGCTCCCCAAGGGCTCACCCCGTCCGCCCTCTGACGGGACGACACAGCCGATTGATCGAGGTGGGTTAGTCTTGACCGCCCGTCTAGGGTGAAATCCGAGCCAAAGTGGCGTGTTGCCCTCCCAAGGCCGTGGCCAAGATCAGGCTCAACCACCAGGATCCTTTCATCCACCCGCACGGGTCGCCACGCACGGCACAAACACGTGGGTGACTGTTTATGCACTGCAATGTTTATGCAATGCCTGGTGTGGATTAAGTATTAAAATACGTAAGGTCACAAACATTAATTTATTCGTTTTAGCAATATACAAAACATGGAATTAAAACAATTAAATAGTAAAAATGAGTACAAGTAATATCATTGCTATAAAATTACAACAAGTTAGTCCGACAAGAGATATTCTATCATGGCATTGCACATTAAATAGCTTTGGGATGTTTAGTCAAAAACAATTCTCAATTTTGTAACATCAGTGGACTACCTGTTGCCGGACAAGATTCTAAATAGTCAACAAGCTCAAAAAGTAACTTGGCTATAAAGTTTTTTGTATAATTGACGGCATCACAACAGTTAAGGTATTTTGAGCTTCTCACAAATATGTAAGTGTATAAAAAAGATATGAACACAAGACATACATAAAATAATCGTACATATAAAACACCTCATTAGCACTATTAGATATTGATAAAAATACGATGTAAAAAGTAGTAGTACGAATTTTTAGCGACACAATAGAAAATAGATAAAAAATATATTTTAAGCCTTTGAAATTACAAACATAATTCGTCACATACAAATTATTATTTGCATTCTTTATACAAGAACATTTCAGTCAATGTTTGGATTAGATATTTATATAAATGTAACTATTATATACAAAAATGTACAAAAATATATTACACTTACTTTATTACAGTTACATAATGAACGATGTGCGTATCTATGCAAATATGGAAGCATAATTGGCAGTATTTTTGGAACTATAGTGGGATTGTTTTTTTTCTGTATTTGCCACGTCGATATTAAAGGCTCTGGTCAGAATAATTGTCATGAAATATCTTGTAGTTCTTTTATGCGCAGTGCTTCCCCCATTCTAAACAGACATTTGTTTATTTATGATTTTTTTATTCATATTTTAATTTACTGTTGTATTAACACTATTGATAATGTGATAATTCTTGAAAATTCCAATTATGTAAAATGCTAATAAATGATCTGAATTAGGCTGTAAGCATTATTAAATATTTCAAATTTTAAATACTAAATATCGACGGTATTTGTATACAACCTCAAAAAAGTTTTGCCATTTTTTTTCCAGTTTTCCCGGTCTTGCTTTTGTCATGTTTGTGATATGTATAAGCCTGTGATTCTTAAGCATTTCGGAAACGAAATTAAAATCAAAGCGATCCAACAATATAGATGCGTAAGCTAAATGCACAACTAGTAGTACAGTAGTAATACAATTCTCATATTGAATTCTATATTTATGGCAATTATCAATATTTACTTTTAAAATTCTGATCAACAGTTTTAAAAGTGTCACTTACTAGTTCACTTATAAATTTCAAATTTCACAAGCTAAAAATTCAATATTGCCATCTCTTTGGAGGACACAAAAGAAAAGTTGCGGAAAACCCACTTCGTTTTTTTTTTAACTTTCATATTGATCAAATAACTGTTCCATGGTAGTCCATTATGGGTGCATTGAGCCCGCAATAGAATAGTTGCGGCAAATTTAATGTGATACGGTAAAGTAACTGGTTCACCAGAAACGGTGCTCTATATTAAACGCTTGAGATTGAATGCAAATTCACTTTTTATGCTTGTTGCACCTGTGATTTTTTGTTACATTGATAAAATATTTCAACGATTTCCAACGGATTTATACATTTTGCGGCCAATTTTATTCATCCTTAAAAATAAGGACATAACATCAACTAAATGTTAGATGATATTTATAAAGACTCTCTAATATAAGTACTACAAGAGTTCTAAACTGTACTGTTCTATTATAAAACATTTTATATTTGTCTTTCAACTACAATATAATAAAAACATTCGCTATGTAGGAACGCACGCACGGGAAATTTGGGATCAAACAACCAAATTAAGATAATACTGAAATGCGAGTATTGACAATTTTGAATACTAAAAAGTGTAATTAAATTTATCAAAAAATTATGTACAATTGTATAAGTAAGTAGAAAAATATACATTTATAAATTACGTAAAAGTTGCAGAAGCAGGAGATTTGGACGTGATGGTATTTTTAGTTTTCAGAGGTAGTTCACGCTGATCACATCAGCAAAGATGCTTCAATAAAAAAGATACAAAACGTACTTTTTAAACATAAGCTGCTTGCCTACCTCTCAACCTATTGAAAAATACCTTCCAACTATGCACTGTCTTGCTTGACCAAATCCAGACACTGGATGTGATCCCGACAATCATGTACATTAAATACTTGATCATGAAAATGGGGAACAACGGGCGCGATGTGTAGTCGCGAGTGTCAGGAGGACAAGGCACAGAATAAATATTTTTCTTACACATGTCGTTACTCCACGTCATCATCCAATCATCGAAATTAAGTTGTTCATAAAACAAACAGGCGATGACGATCATCGCCGGGACTGCATATAAAACCGAAAAAACTCCGATGCGAATCATGAGTTTTTCTAATTTGTCTGTTTTGGTGCCGTCATGTTTCATTACCGTGCGTATGCGGAAAAGTGAGATGAGACCAGAGGTTAGGAATACTAACCCGAAGACTAGATAAATGAACAGGGGGATTAAGGTGAAGATCCGAAGAGCTTCCACATTCCAGATGCCGACATTGCAGACCCCGCTCAGGATGTCTCCTAAAAAACACAGCTATTAAACATGTATGCTATTCATCAGGGTTATAAGGGCTTTGGTGTTATTAAATGCAAAGTATTAATTAGAGGCAATGATTTTACGGAGTCTAGGCCCAAAAATCAACGAATTAACTGTGCGAATTTTTATTTGAAATATAAAATACCGATTTTTATAATTGTTCTTTTAAATGAAAGACATTGATAAGATACAGCAGTAGATTACTTTTCATTTTCAAAAATTTCACAGGTTCATTGACTATTTGCATTTTATTACAACTGGATTATGTGTGCGCATGTCTGACTAAAGAAACGCATTGTGCATCCGTAACAGTCAGTTGTTGGAGCGCCGGCGCCGCTGAAAGAAAATCTCTAATAAAATTGATCACCACTCCCCGCTCCCAAATAACTACAAATAATAACAGCTAACAAGTCAAACTCTGGAGGCAAAAAGCACGTTGATGCACAATTGGATTAGAATACTGAATTTGCATTTGGGACTTTTATTTTTACATTGATTCGATTAACAAACCACAACATAACACTGGAATTTAGAGTGCCTGGCGATCACTAGTATAATTAAATACATAAATATTCCCGCATTTGTATTTAATTTGACAGTTGTCAAACCTAACCTCAAAGTTTGATGTTAACACGTGTTTTTTTTTCTCTTATTTTATGTTAAAAAAAAGTTGTTCATTACTCGTGTGCTGTCGCTTTTAAGGGCCTCGGGCTCATTTGCAATACTCGGCCTACGCCTCGGGCTTCAAAAATACTGTCATATTGTAATGAAAATCTATGTTTAACTTCAAAGAAAATCTCAAAAAATGTGTCGTTGAAAGGCCGAAGCCAATAATATGTAATTCATTCATATCTCAATTTTCCATTTCAAATGTTTGCAAAATATTACTGTATGATTTAAAAGAAAGAAATAAACCAGATAAAAGAGCAGTTATGACCAACAATATGTCAAAAACAGCAATCATCGAGAAATTAACACGATGACAGTGAAGAATATGGAAAAACAGGACATTAATAGGCGTCATTTTCCTCACATTTTTCACAACGTAAAATAACATTAATGATATTTTATACTGCAAGTTTACTATTATAATCAGATAAAGTACGACCATGGAATAACAAACACCAGATAACGTATTTCGTAACTTCCGGTAACACTTGTTTGAGTTAAGTTGCCGATTTTGTACCTATTCCTCTCCGGTTAAATAAATCAATTCATCACAATTAAAAAAATGTTACAACTGGACATTCATCATAAAATGTGGCAAAAGTTCTTGCTGTTTTAAATTATGTCTTTCGGGCCCGCCCGAAAAATTTTGCGGCTTTAACTTATTGTTTATTCTAGGGATTTCTTTGTTTAATGATAATATCGTTATTAGTTTGTTTGCAGTAGGAATGCTCCATAAAAAGATCATGAGAAACACTGAGCGAGATTTCTTTCTATTCACTATTCTATAAAATTCTGTTTATCCGCAAACGTCACAAAAGTGACAACTTATGTGCCTCCATTGACAAGGTAAAAGTGTCACTTTATCTGATTAGGCTCATAAAGTAGCCAACAGGTGTTATTTTATGTGCTTAATGACTTTCACCTTGTCAATGAATTCTTTTAAATTCTTACTAAATTGTTGTTTTCTAATTTATTGAAAGTGAAACTAGGGAGGTAGTGAATGGGACGCGTGTAAATGAAACGACTAGCGTAGTAGGTCCTTGTTTTATTTACAGGGACCTCTAACCAAGGGGGCTCTCGACCAAAGGGGCTCCCGCCCAAGGGGGCCCCTGACCAAGAGGGGACTCGACAAACGGGGCTTCTGAGTAAGGTTTGCGGATAAAATAGTATATATCATTCAGAGCATAAGTCACTTTATGTGCTTCGCCTGGACTTAACAGACTCACTTCGTTCGTCTGTCAACAGTCCAGGCTCAGCACATAAAGCGTAACTAACTTATGCTCTTAATAATATAATCTACTATTATTGTGAAATCGTTTATAACGACATTCAAGTTCTTCCTACTTGATATGATTTTTAAGGCGAAACCGTACGAAATTGATATCCTAGTGTGCAAGAGAGACAAAACACCAGAAAATTACATTACCGATTAAATGAAAACTATGAGGATTTTAATTAATTTAAAAACGCAGCTAATCTTTCAATATGAATACAATTTTCGCGATGAACGTTTTTCTTTTTAATTTTTGTTTATAATAAAAATAAAGTGAAATATCTTATTATTAAGGTAAACATTCAAAATTTCAAGGTATACAAGTAAAAGCTGAGAAAATTTCATGAATAACGCTTTTTTTACTTTTTACTTTGGGTAATAATTAGCCCATCAAAACTGGGAGTGACCATTTTCGTTTGAAGATGCCGATATCGACTGTCCGCCGGTATTGTTTGTAAACTGATAGCTAAAACAACTCATTCGTTGGGTCATTTTGTTTTGACACCGGGAAGTCGTTCTTGAAGTCCAAGAACACGTTATTTTAGAAAAAAGAAATTTAACTGTTTATTTACTAAAATTTCTTATTGCGGCCATTCATTGAACAACTTCTAATCTTTACGTGTTTTATAGAGTGAAACTTTAATATTTTTTATTGAAAGGTAGTTTCATATCAATAACTTTGTCAAATGATCTCCCAATACCACCATTGACGTTGGGATCTTTGGTTTTATCGACAATACAATTTCATGTATCAATTATAAGCTTTCGGCTTATATGCATAAGTAATTCGGAGTCGATTAAATGAAACAAAAAATAGTTATGTATTTATATATCAAGGCATTAAAGTTCTTTCATTACGAATGCATGTTTAGTTGCCGAGGTGACAGCCGAGGCAAATAAAACACATGAGTAATGAAAAATGACTTCAGTGCTGAGGTGCATATTATTAAATTTTTCCAGAAGTCACAAATTCGGTCAAAATTTGTGCGAAAACTATATATTTGTTTAGGCTACGTTATTATTATCATTCACGCAAAAATTTACAGTCAAAAACAATACGGAAAGGAAATCTATGTGTAGTATGTGATTAAGTGATACATATTTTCTATAAAGATTGAGTAGACTTAAATCTCCATTTAAAATTACTAACGATTTCTGGAAACTATTATCAAATACTTAATAGGTTACATTAGGAAAAAATTAATTAAAACGGCGCTAACGTTCAAATTAGTAAAATTAAAAAAAAATAACAGGGCTGTCTAATGTTATCGAAATTTAGGAAAAAAAACAGAGATACCAATACAATGTTGACAAGTTCTGAATTGGTACAAAATAATTGTGTCTAAATTGTTTTTCCCTAACTTCTAAATAATAATATCTGGTTGCAACAGGATGGTGCTCCACCACACTAAGCTAAACATTTGGTGTAATATCTTTAATTTATAACTGTCACACCAATAGTCTTTTTGTTAATTTTGTTAATTCGTTAGCCCTACCTTCTTTGAAATTTAATTTAATTTTTTCCTCATATAACCTATTAAGTATTTGATAACGTTGAAATCAGAATAAAAAACTATGCGTATGTAAAATAAAAAAACATAGGTTGTCATTAAAAAAATATATTGATGACGTGTTAACTGTCAAAAAAAGTCATGAAAAAAAATTTGTACACGTTCCTCGGATGCGCTATAATTAACCCTACCACATGCTTTTAATTTTTATTTCTAGCGCAAATACTAACGGAGTTACGGAATTTATTCCTTACTAAATTTCCACACTGTATATTTTGAATGAAAGATGTTGATAAGATCTAAGCCTAGATTACTTTTCATTTTCAAAAATTTCACAGGTTCATTGATTATTATTTGTATTTTCTTTTCGGCGCACACCTGGCTTATTACCTACAGTCACCGAACGAGCGTGAGTCTTTTTGAATAAGAAGCTGGCGAACTCTACAACCAGTTTGACAAGGTTTGGTTGCGCGGTAGATTTTGTTCAGAGTGGAGGACAGAGCTTACTTTGTAGAATATTCTCGATTCGTATATGTACATCGCTAAGACGATACTGCGCCGCACAGTAATATCATAATTATTACCGAAACAAGATTTCCAACCTTATGTCGAATTCACAAAAATTAAAGATCCTCGATTGATTATTATTTATTATTGTAAATGCGGGAGGAGAGGCGGAATTTGTAAACGATTGTAACGAATTAAAACTGTTTACTGTGCACTGATTTTGATAATTTACTTTTTTCGTTGAACATTACTTTTTATTTTTGGAGATGAGCAACTTGCACTGACCGTGTTTCACCTATTATTTAGTTTGTTTTGACTGTTCTTGGAGAACGTTAGGGTGTCAGAAAACATCGACATTTGTTTTGCCGAATTCATTGCAACGGTTATGTGTAAGTAAATTTTTTTTCGTTTTTGTTCGATTCCTTTGTAACGTTGAATTATTCAGAAATGTTTTTATTTTGGGTTCTGGCTAATGTTCTCTGTTCAATGATTGCCGATTGCAATTTTTAATTTTACTTTATTCAATTCCATTACACTTTATTTCACTTCTATACTTATTTGGGCGCTTTAATTTCCTTTTACAACATTTAGTTACTCTATTTAGGTAAATAGATATTCACATTTTTTACATTGATTCGATTACCAATCCATTACATACCACTTGAATTTCGAGTGACTAAAATTCTAAATCTGGGAATAACGAAATCACAAAATGGTTCTCCTGTAATTTGTAACTGTGCTTGAATTAGTTTATTTCATACTGGTATCTAAAGTGGAATTTTTCGGATTATTTATCATATTAAAAGTGGAACGTTAACGTCCTAGTACTTGAAAGTAGAATTTTTAAGTCCTAGTACTTTAAAATTATACGTCAACTATTTTCATAGTAAGAATTAATTAAAGTAAAACTTGAAAAAGATGATAATTTCACAATAATTGACCTTGAAATGATGACAGAATAATACACTGAATGCATGAGACGGGCCGGCGGCTTTATCAAAGAGAAAATAACAATAATAATAATAATAATAGTTTTTCCCAGATTTGATGAGGAATTCAAACCCAAATTCAAAAAATAAAAATCCTAGACGTAATGAGGATTAATTTTGATTAAATTTCAAAATTTCAAAAATTTGACGTTTCTGTCAGTGTCGTGATGCTGCAACGAGGCGTGGTAAAAATCTGATTTACAAAAAATCATGAACTGTCGAATCACTAAATGACTATTTGTCCGCGACCGTACATAGTGTGGAAGTGTTTTCTCGCTGTCACAGTCAAATTATGACCCGATTAATTTGTTCTTGAAAAACTATTGTTTATGAATGATTCAGGGCTTTGACAAGATGCTGACAATGGATAGTTGTTATATTCCACGAGATCATTTAAATTATAAATTAGAGTAGGCTCTGAAATTTAAATTAGGTTGGCACTATTAACTTTTGACAATTTGATTTAAAATTTGAATGTCAAAGTGACTTAAAAAAACGGCAACAGAATGGTGAATGGAAGTATTCTATAGAACGCTGTGTTAAAGGTTTCTCGAAATGCCTACCCTAATTTTCCTGCAGATTATCAAAAATTAGTCCAACAAATTTATAAATGTGTGGCAAGATTTCGTGATGTTAGTGTGGTGTAGCGGAGCGAGTGTGATCTGTGAGTTTTATGATGATCCTGTCATTCAATTTCCGCCTCGAAACCCGGACCTGACAATTCTAGATTACTTCATTTTCCCGTATCTCAAAAACACCGTATTTAAAATTATTCTTGAAGAAATGAAGATGTTGGCAAATGCATCTGAAAGTATGAAACGAGAGTTAAGAGCTGCAATTGATGCTGGGGGAGAACACTTTGAACATTTGCTGTAATTCTCAATAAACCTACATTGGAGAGTATTCTGTAACTGCTCCTCGAAATTTTAAAAGCCGTTAAATTAAGTTGTCATAGCAATGACCAATCAGGTCTTGAAATTTTAAATTTTAACGCTCCTCTAAAAATTACAGAATAGGTCCCATTATTTGTTAGTGTTTTATTAAAACAATTTAACATGAGAAACATAAACGTCACAATATAACCATAACCTGAAATTTTACTGTCGGTCAATTGCAGGCTGGCCCATTGCATAAAAAAACCGCCTACTCTAATTTATAATTTAAATGATCTCATGGTATGTCAAGAGTGTCAACAATATGATTCACAGTAGTGAATTATACGAATATTGAAAGTGTCGGTCACGCTGTATTTTCTCTCGGTGCTCTATTACAGCGGTAATAAATAAATAAGATGTGCGAGGCGGTACGCTTTGATATAAGTGTTTCATCAATTATTATCAATGACCTTTCCTTCTTATCATCTTGAGAACCGTTTGTTTAGTCTCTCCGCGAAACCGTTTATTGCGTTATGTTTTTCATAAATGATTATGCTCATACATCATGTTATCTTTGGAAAATAAAATTTACATGTAGTTAAATGGGGAATTTTGACATTCAAAGCCTACTGGATGTGTGAATCATTTATAAAGACCTGTATTATTATGAATTCAAAAGAAAATTTCGTTTTTTATTAAATTACAAAAATAGAACCCATCTAAGCTGGTGAAAAAAAAACTTTTTGTAACAAAATATTGTATATATTGTATAGTCGTACGAGAATTGTGACTTTTTAGATTATTTGACGCAAGAAACATTTATAGACTTCATACATAAAAGTTTAAAAAACATACCATCTACTTCTCCCATAGCAAGGACGGTGATTGTCTTGACAGCCGGTATCGCCCACGCCGCTAGGTGGAAATATTGGGAATTTGCTTCAATGGCTTCATGACCCCATTTCAGACCAGCTGCCAGAAACCACGTAAGGGTTAAAATGACCCACCAAATGCTAGATGCCATACTGAAGAAGTATAATACCATAAAAAGAATGGTACATAATTCATATTTGGTTCCTTGAGTGATAGTGCTGACTTTATCAATGCCATTTGCAGTTTCAGAAGCTGTTGGTTCCTTGCATGCTATTGAGTCGCCAGCTATGAATCCAATAACATATGCAAGTGCTACCATCAAGTAACAGACTGATAGAAAAATAATAGGGCGTTCTGGGTAGCGAAATCTATCTGTGTCTATAAGAAATGTACACACTGTGAAAAGACAACTCACTGAGCAAAGCACTGCCCAGGTTCCAATCCACACTCTTGAAAACTGCCTTTTTTGTTCACTAAAGAACATCATGTTGCAAGGAGCACCACAATTCTTCACGGTCTTCTCACCCACCGTTAGGCTGTAATCTGGGCTTTTCACTTGAAACTGGGCGGGACACACAAAACCAAAGTTTTTAGAATACTTGGGGTTATATTCAGTCTTGCCTCTTCTGGGATCTGGAGGTTCAGTTGTCGGTGTTACTGATATGTTGTCTTTCCCTACACAAAGGTTCGAATTTTGGGGGTATTGATCACAACTCAGTTTTTCAGGCCATGGGAAGCCGAATTTCAACATAACCCCTTCACAACCAGATTTTGCGGAAAGACACAGCGATCTACATGGCGGCACGGGCTGTTCCAAAATAGTGCACACTGGAACATACACTGAACATAAAAAGAGCTGCAGCAGGGGGCTACAGTTGATTTTCATTAATGGAAAATACTGATGAACTTCGAGGGCTGCTTCATCTTGGCTGCCGTGTCCCAGTAGGTTTGGCATGAAAGTAGTGTTGTACGGAATATCGATGCAAAAAGGCACTGTTATTTGTTTACATTTATCATGTGGGGTTATCTGCATGTTATCTAAACCATCGTGCTGTGAGCCATCCGCAATGCAGGATATTGTCAAAACAATAGCCCACCTTAGATTCATTGTTCTTCAGGAAGATCAACTGTTGTGGTACAAAAAAGGAAGGATGAATAAACTCATCACTTCGAAATTAAAAAATAACACTGCGTGTACGAAAACATTTGGTATCATCACATTCACTAGTACAAACACTTAATTTAACACGAACGCCGGCCACCATATTTAGTACTCGTACCTCCACAATGGTGATGGCAGGCAGTCATGTTGGGAATCAGAATTATCATGTGTACACATGCGCACTAGTAACATGTGTATTGTTTGTTGCCTACCCCTTTGGGCGTCGAACGCTGACAGACTCAAACATAACTGGATAAGGATTTAAATTTTCGACAGCACTTTTACTATAAGGTGTTCGTTTAAAAAAGTCATCAAGTTGCTTGTGATTTTTTGAGTGACAAAGACGAATTGAAAAACGCATGTGATTTATTGTTTCATCTATAAGTTGAAAGTCTGCAACCAGCAATACATACTATATTATTAATTTCCAAACAGACGTACGTTAAAATGTTACGTCAAATTCATGATACAATAATAAACAGATATGATACTAACGCGCCCCATTCTCGTCCGTTTCGCGCATGTGACGTCACTTAGAGAGTTAAGCGGATATAATGGCATGGTAATAGTGCACAGAATATTGGGAAATCGCTATTATTTAGGCAATTTGTGTTTTTTTTCGTTTTGTGTAATTTATATTTAAATTAATTAATTGTGTTCAATTTTTTGATCATTCTTAATGGAAATAAGTATTAAAAATACGTTCCGAATCGCTCTAAATTATCATTAGAGTAGAAAATTAGACTTGTCATCACTAAGTATATTGTTCGTAACACTAGTTCTTAAACATAATACATTATTAAACAGATGAAAAACGAGAATATTACGTAATTTTTCAAAAGGTTTATTGAATGTGAGGGACAGGTATTTACTTAACCATTTTTTTCATTTTTCTTTTTCTTGACTTTTCTGCTAAGGCCATATTCATTCGAAAGTACATTCGAGATCTAAAAAACAGTTTTTTGACATCATCGTCACAATTAATGTGGTTACTTTTATTCATTAAGTTTGCCAAATAATTCTTTGAAATGAGCATAGTGTCGTTTTTAATATTACTTGGTGTGTACCCAAGTAATTCATGTTTCATATTCCTGATATAATCGGAAGAACAAAAATGCTTTGAGCATATCCTCGCAGTTTTAAAATCAAATGAGTCTTTTCGCTACATAAGCGCGCATACAGGCGCGTGAATATTTATTTACAGTTGGAAATTGGTAAAATCGCACATTACATACGACATTTTTTGCTTGATTATCTGAATGACATCCAAATACAGCACACGTCATTGTTATTATAAAAAAATACCGAGTAATATTGACTTTAAACTCGTTTTATATTGCACGAACCTACCATAACACCACGTTATAAACATCGTATTCTAGCACATTACTTTCTAAGTGACGTCACAATTCAGGCCTCCCCACCCGGCACCCTGCGCAATGTCATATCTGTAGTTATTGTATGATGCGTCAAATTCATAGACGACTTGATGACTTTTTTAAATGAACACCTGATACTACTCTGCCGTACTAAGCGGAAACATACGTATCTACATGTGGATTACAAATGAGAAAATTGCAATTTTGCATTTCCACTTCTGCCAATCCTTTTCAATTTTAATTTGTTAAATATAAATTTACCAAGTTTTAAAGAAAACGTTTTAATATAATATTTATATAATATAATATAATTTACAAAGATCGTTTTACTGTATTTTTTGCAGATACGCTTTTTTTAATAATTAATTATAATTTTATTCCGGTAATAATGCTACCACGATGCGACATGTTCAAGAAGATTATTTTTACCCCACGAATAATTGGTTTTATCGAGTCTTTTGTTTCTCTTGGTAAAAATAAAAAAAAATATATCATGCGTGTGGAACGAAGTTGTAAGTGGACGAAAGATGGAGGATATAACTTCTACATTTTATGTATTTTTGAGAACTTCTGAAATTCGCGACACCCAAAACATTACGTTTTGGCTTAATAATTGCGCGGCGCAAAACAAAAATTGGGGTATTTTCATTTCTGATATACAGTGTGATCAAAAAGTTTTTAGTTATGTAATGTTTTTGCGAAAAACGCTCGAACAGGTCGATTTTTGTTTTCAAATTGCCATCTTTTGACATAAAAATTTTGATGATGACGTCATCTGTTTTTGAACTATGACACCGTCATTAAGTTTTTTAAATGTCAACCCCCAACTTTTTTTTGGGTTTTAGATGCACTTTGCAATTGTTTATTCAACAAGAGTAAAAAAGTGCAAGTTTTACTTGAAAAATTTAATTTTTTATTTGTTGACAAAAAAAACTATTTCAATAGGAATCCGTGGTGAAATGACGCAGATTAGTTCAGAAGTAATTGAACGAAATGTTCAAAGCGTTAAAACATGTCTGGGAATGTGTCAAATAGTTGGCTGGTGGCAATTTAAACACTAAATTAAATTTTATTAAATGGTTTTTCATTTTTCGTTGTTTGCTTTCCAAATTTATTGTTATTTTTAATTTTTTTTTCAAGTAATAACATTTTTATTTTTGATGTAAAACGTAATTTTTTTCAATAAAGAAAGTTATGCAAACCATCAATTTTTTACTCTTGTTGAATAGAGAATTGAAAAGTGCACCCAAAACCCAAAAAAAGTTGGGGGTTGTCATTTAAAAAAATTGATGACGGTGTTATAGTTTAAAAATAGATGTCATCAACCAAATTTTTATGTCAAAAGATGGCACTTTAAAAACAAAAATCGGTCTGTTCGAGCGCTTTTCGCAAAAACATACATAACTAAATTATGAATTTTGTGCGAAACTTTATGATCACTCTGTATATTAGTAATTCTAAAGTTGCTCCAGAATAGATTTGAAATATTTTGAATCTGGACATACGTTTATGTCTGCAGACTTTTTCCATCATCAAGTAGAGCAACAGCTTCAGAAAAAAAAAAATTAAGTGTACGACTTTGAAGGCTATGTCGTCTGTGTGCAAAATACATACATCGAACAGAACCAAAATTATTAATATGACCGAAGCCAGTAGAAATCTACAATATAAAGAAGTTTTTGAATTTAAAGTTTTGAATTTTTTAATGGCCAAATAACATGAAGAAAGTACAAATCTGCCGGAACCCCAACCAAAAATGTTTTCAAGAGGTATTGATCCCGAACGAAAAAAAAAGTATTTAAATTTTGTCGCCGACCCGTCTTACTTTTTAGAAGCATTTATCTGTTAATTCTAGTGGAGTTGGTACTTTAGATGATTCAATAGATTATTAATTTTAACTTGCGTTATTAATTTTTTATTTAGGTTTATAAATCTTGGACGCAAGAAAGAGCAATGTAGATACGTTATTTCTGCTTAGTATAATGAAGAGAAATGTAGATACATTCAATTTTATTATTATTTTTAAATGGTTTGCTTTTTGTAGCTGTACTTAAGTACATGAAATATTATCATTTATGATGTTTGCAAGCGAATAGTACTGTTTTTTCACTTTTTGTAAAAAATGTAGTTACGTTATTTTCGCTTAGTAGGGCAGTACTGTATTAGTATTTTAATAACGTTCTGCTGCACCAGATCGACCAATGAAGAGTACAGGGCGATATAAATGATTTTCCATCAAGTTGGCTTTGGAAAATATGTCAACGTATTTTTAACGACTTATTTGCCGCTTATTTTAATGGGGAATAAATAATTGCACGCCAAAATTAGTATACCAAACGCCAAATATTTTTGATATATTTTTTTTCCATTTGGAGGCCCATGTCGTCCGGGAGAATATATTGCCGTGAATTTACAATTATTGTTACAATACCTATATTGTAGTTACCTATAATCTTTGTTGGGCACCATATTTTCCTGCCGTGAAGGATACTAATTTTGTCGTGAATCGTTCTAATTTCGGCGGGCTAAAAAATACCACCCTATTTTAATTGATTAGTAGGCAACCAACAATTTACTCCTTGATCATTGTGCACAGTAAATATTGTGTATTTCAATGAAGCGGCAAATGGTTAAAACTATGTTGACATATTAGCCAACTTGATGGAAAATCATTTATACTCAACCTGTATTTTTTGCAACAGTGCCAAAGGTTTCGGTTCAAATTGTTGAATCAAAAAATTATAACTACTAGCATATACAACATAGAAGTCAATGATCAACGATGCAAATTCAGCATTCTAATCCGAACCGTTTTCGTGCGTCCATCAACGTGCTCTTTGCCTCTAGTGAGCCAGTTTCTTACTTAGACGACCCACGTTGGTTCAAGTCGGTGATTGTAATGGACCGGTGTGTGCCGAAAAAAGTGCAAATAATCAATGAACCTATGAAATCTAAGTCTTTTGTTAAAAAAATACATGTAAAAATTGATCCAGCACACACGGTTTTATTTCATGTCGCTCGGTTCAACGATTAAATACACAGGCTGTTTCAGAAATAAGTGCAATAAATTTAATCGGTAATAGAACTCATCATTGTCAAAAAAATTTCTTAATAAATTTTTGCTCTAAATCCCATAGTTATCGAGTTAAAAATTAGTAGAAGTTTTGACGTTAATTTAATTGACGTCTTTGAACTTGAACTGATGATAATTGGCACAAAAAGAAACTTTAGCAAAACATTAATGTAAACTGCCCGCCGTAAATAAACTAAAAATAGAAAACTCACTTAGTATTATTGATGAAAAATATCTTCTCTGGCAAAACCCGCCTCGTCAGAAGAGATAGAAAATTTGGATGCTGGCTGATTTTGGCCAGGGCCCAAAACTGTCGCCTTCGAGGTAAATCCTCAGGCTGTAAAATTGGACTTCCTGTACGTGATAGGGATGCAATTGTTGCACTTTCAAAATTCTCTTCTGGGCCGTTTTCAACATTTTGCAAAACACTAATACAATGCACAAATTAGGCACACGGCGATTTGGGAAGCGTTGCACATAAAGTCTTTGTGGTTCGGCGGAATTTCCTTGACCTTCTCTGTAAAATAATACAATGTCCGTGTATACGCTGCTAGAAAAAGCTGTCATTTTTTATGAATAATAACTTGAAAAACGAAAGTAAAATACAATAACAACAAACTAATGCCGGCGCCGCCCGATTGAGCTGTCTGGAGAAACTGACTTCAATAATAATTATTTATTTGAGCATCAGCAGGTTAACTGTGATTATAGAACACATAATAAATTGAACCAATAGCAATGATTACAGATTTTACCTAGTTACTATTGTAACGGACTTGGACCCGAGATGACTCATCGCTGTAGCGGCGTCATTATTTACTAGAATGTGCTGGATTTATACTACAATGTACTCGAGTATGACTCATCTTTTGGAATATCCGGTACAGATCGAGAGCGCCATGAAACATCTGGAGCCGACTAGAAAGATTTAGCCGGTATATTTATTAGAGGACGTTCCAGCGGGGGTTAGTCTAGTCTAGTGAGTCAGTCGTCTCATCGAGGTCGAAGATTAGTGGGTCGAGTCGGAGAGTTGCTTTTATCGTATCTATCCGGAGTGCCGCGCGATGTGTAAATAAATGATACAAGACGTGCCGGTGAAGTAGTAAATTGTAAATAGTGTAATATTAGAAGTATAAATGAGGCCCTTAATTCCAAAACTTGTTCTTTCGGTTCTAAGCGATTTTTGGCAAAACGCGAAAAACTGTTTACCAAAAAACTTGAAGGTGTATTATTTTTTTCTTTTTACGTAAGTAACACTGCTGAACTAACTTGCAGAATGAGAATTACAATTACTTACTTAAAAAAAATCTACAGCCTTTCCAAATTTTGAAAGAACGAGTTTTGTCACTACATAATATTGATAAAACATGCTGCATGAATGATGAAACATCAAATTTATGTTGTTGTTATTTATTATTACTAGATATTGATATTCCATATTTATTTGTTTAAACTGTTTCATTATCAATATTAGGTAAATAATTAAATTGTTTATCAATCCAGAATACTTATTATAGGTCAGAAATTGAAAAAATGTAAGTATCATCAAAAGAGACTCTACGAAAGAACAAGTTTTGGAACTAAGGGCCTCAAATAATTTGTACATATTATTCAAATAAATAATGGAACCCAGAAACGCTACACTATGTAGAGATAAGCGATTATAACCTTGACGACGTGGTATAATAAATTGAATCTTAATGCCAAAAAATTAATGCGATCTGGGACTTAGATGTACTCTTTCAAAGCGACCTTTCTTTTGAGCTCCATATTTCAGACAGTATCAGTAAATCTTCAGGTCTTCTACGCAAATCTCAAGAATTCACTAACCTAAATGTTATCATAACTTTGTTCAAGGCTTATATTAGGTCAATACTAGAGTATTAATTTTAGGTCTGGTTTCCCATATATAACTGCTATTCAGACATGATTGAAAAATTTTTTTTTTTAATTCTTATGGTCTAAAAAAATGGTGTTTACCCAATTAGGGGATTTGCAAATAGTACACTTTTGAAAGACTTAAACTTTATTTCGATTTCGATCTTGATATTGTTATGTTTTTATTTAAGTTAATTAACTACAATATTGACTGTCCAGAATTACAGAACAAAATTGCATTTTTTGTACTCCGTCTATCGAGTAGAAAAGTTCTCATCCTCTATGCTCCAACCAAACCCTTGACGACGCGGTATAATCAATTTGGTTTTTCCGCTGGGTCCAACAATGAACGTTGTCAGTAACAGTTTTTTGATGCATTTTTTAGATCGCTTTGGTTACATAATCGTAACGAATACCACTCGAGCAAACGAATGTAATCCGATTACACTAATCTCGTCATTCGTCGCATTCCGCGAAACACCACTCCAGCTGCGCTGTCGTGTTCTTTCGGTGGAATACGTCTAATGACTCGAAAATCTAATCGATTATTTTCTATGCTGATCTTCAATGCTTAACTTGATAGGCACGCTGACTTTTCCGGACAAAAACAATTGATTATCAGTAGGTCAAATTAAAACAAATATGCGGGTCGTGAATTTGTACGGGAGTTTTCGGAAAAGTCGTAGGTATATAGAAAAGTTGAGTTCTACGTATCACTGGTTTCAATTATTGAATTTATTTCTGAAACACCCAGTATAGATAATGTTCATAATTTATGGCTTTTGGCGTGGTCACTCATGTTTAAATGTCGCTTCGGATGATATAACAACACATGATGAAGAAGGAGAAATTGAAGAAGATAATGAAGTATAAATTATGAATTCACGAAAAACACGCCTTGCATTCTTCGCAAACCGAAAACCAATAATCCCCTCGACCCCTCTTAAACTTATGTAACGTAACTTATATTGAAAGATTCAGTATATTTAATTTTAAAGCAACAAATTTTTTTTGTAGGTACAAATTATTGGAAAATGGAAATTTATTTCTAGACAAAACAAGAATTAATATTTTAAAGTTTTCCAATTTTAATTTAGCTGCCTCAATGATACTTTGCGTTACCGAATTTGCTTGTCACTACCACTTGTTTCTTCTTGTTGTCATCTTCGTCAGGTTTTCTTCTAGTCAACAATTATCAACATTGCAGCTCACAATGGATAAAAAAGTACTTTGCAAATTTGACATCATTTCGGTGGCAAAACAATAAGATGATAAAAAATCCTCCATATCGTCTCTTTTGTTTCTGTCTTTTTATTAATAGATAGTCATTATTTTGATTTTCTGTAATATTTGTTATCCATCCACAATATTCAATATTCTCGACCCATATTTTATGCCAATAGTATAACTTCTACAGAATATGTATAGAGAATCTATTTTTATCGGTAACAAATTGCTATATCCAACTACGGTTTGTAGTCTTGTCAATCTTGTTTGCGTCTTTTTTTTTAAATTTTGTAATTTTATTAATTTTATACGTATGAACCAGATTCCTAAGTATAAACTGAATTCCTGCTTTGTTTTTATTTTCTATTACACTGTAAGCTCCAAAAATGGTTTATAAGACTTTTCTTACACAAATTTCAAATTTTACTTTTTTTTTTCGTATTGACCAGAAGGACCCCGTGCATTCCAGCCGCAAAGAGTCGGGTGAAAATCTTATAGCCCGCATTTAGGCATGTTATTATTGGCCGGTAGTTCTGATAGTAAAACGGTTCGCCCCTCGACAACCCACTCCGGAATGGGGCGCTCACTATTAAGCCGGGAATTAAATACCTTGGCCAGATGCTTATGCGTGCTTTGGAATTTCTTCCACCAAAAGCAAAATTTTTGATTCCCTTAAGGGTTTCGCCAATTTCTTCTGGTGTTATCGGATTGCACACCACTGGTCTTAATTGGGATCTTCTTAAGAAGTTCTCAAATTGTGCAAGGGCTTCACGCAACGGTTTAGTTCCCTCGTATATTTCCCTCCAGAAGATTTCGACATCCTGCACAGCCGGAAATTTCTCTGGGACAGAGTTTTCCGGCTGGAAAAGCCTCGAAGCCACCGGAGAACGCATATTTAATCTAGTTGTGGTGGCCCACTCTCCGGCATCTTGATTGAGGAGTCCTGCACTAGTTATTAGTCCCTCACAGTGCTAATATTTTACAAATTAAAACAAAATATTGTGACGTTCTGCAAGAATCGTAACGTAATAATTTCATCTTAGACTCGAGGAGGATCGCGACCGCAATTCTAGGCGAATCTAGAAAGCCGCTTCGCTCTTTAAATACGATGCGAGGGAGGCCGTCGAGTCGATGTCAGAGTCCGAATAAGCTACTGAGCGACATAATCCGTGTGACTGTTAAAATAAATAATTGTGCCGTGATAACTGTGATCTGTAAATAGTGTTTAAATAAATTGTACATAGTTCGTTCAAGTAAATAGTTTTGTGAACCCGTAAACGCTACACTGGTGTCAGGTGTGGGGTTAATTAAATAAATACGAAGTTGGCAACGTTACGTTGAAAGAACTGAAGGTTGCAGAGCTGAAGAGGGAGCTGGAAAAACGTGAGCTGGAAACTTCTGGAACAAAATCGGTGTTACAGAAAAGGCTGATTGAAGTATACTTGTTTGACATAGACACTATGCTACACAAGCTCCAGGAAAATATTCTGGAAACTTCTACAAATTTAGAGCAAAAGCTTCTCGAAAATTCTACCTGTTTAAAACAAGAACTTCTCGAAAATTCTACCAGTCTAAAACAAGATCTCCTAGAAAATTCTGGAAAGCTGGAAAAGAAAATTGGTTCGATCGAAGAGAACCTTCTAGAACAATCGGACGGTCTGAGGAATGAATTCAAGGAAAGTCTTCAACACATCGAGAATAAATTCGACGATAAACTAACAGCGATTGAAGAAATTCAGAGAGAACTTGAGAGTAAGTTTGCGAATTTAGTTCAGATTGGAAATCGTGAACAACAGACGACAAGTGGTTTGATGGAGGTTTCTAGAATACGGATGCAACCACCAACCTTTGATGAAAAATCTCAGTGGTCCAACTACATCCTGCAGTTTGAAGCAGCAGCCGCAGCCAGCGCTTGGAGGGATGCCGAGAAAGCCATGACCTTGATATTGGCACTACGGGGTGACGCAACCGATGTGCTACAGACAATCCCATCAGAACAAAGAGGAGACTATGAACAGCTTGTGAAGAGTTTGGAGATGCGCTATGGACAGACACACCTTGTGCATGTATACACTTCTCAGCTTCGAAATCGTTGCCAGAAGCCAACGGAATCTCTACAAGAGTTTGAAGCAGACATAGCACGCTTGGTTCGGCTAGCTTTCCCGGACGCTCCAGAGGATATGATGGAAGGAATCGCTGTGCAAAATTTTACAGACGGCATTCGAGATGGTGACACGAAGCAATCATTGGGATTAGCTCGCCCGGAAAAATTAGTCGATGCTTTAGCTCGGGCTTTGGAGTTCGAAACAAGTAAGGCCGGTTTGAGAAGTCAAGCCCGAATTCGAACCATTATCATATCAAGTGTTGGGAGTGTGGAAAGGAGAGTCACAAAAATAAACGATGCACCGTCAATGTCAAAAAGTCCAACGGACCCGCCATAAGGAGGCAACGTCAGAATATCCTGGAAGCAAGTGTTGCATGCATCAATGCATCAAACGCCAACTTAACAGCGCGTTCGTGGATGGATTTCTGGATGGAAAGCCATGCTCGCTGTTGGTGGATACAGGAGCAACGAAGACGATTGTAAGGCCCAAGGTTTTAAACACCGACAACGACATACTACCCACAAATTGAAGACTTCGTACCTCTATTGGGGACTCGGCTACCACCCACGGAGAAGTCAACGTCGTTATCACAATTGGGAGTACCGCTTTCCACCACAAGGTACTGGTAGCGAATATCCATGATGAGGTAATATTAGGAATGGACATTCTGGGTAGTAAGAGCTGCAGATTAGACTTCGAACGTGGCACGTTGGAAATAAATAGAGAAGAGGTCGTATTACATCGAACTAATGAGGAAGCCATTCGTGTGATTTTGACTGAAGACACTTCAATACCAGAACGGAGTGAAATGATTCTGTAAGCTCGGGTGGATCACAAAGATGAAGAGAGAAACATCATGATGTTTGCATCCAAATGTAGCGACAATGAGATAGGACGGGGATTGCTACTGGGCAAAAGTTTGTTGCATACGTCTGGTGTAGTATCAATAAGAGTGATGAATGTAAACTTCTACGCTCTGACCCTGAAGAAAGGCACTGTATTAGGGTATTGTTCTCCTATTTCATCCATCATCCGCCAAATAAGAATCACTGAAAACCCACAGAAGAGGATTGTACCCGAACTAGTCGACCTGATCAAGACATCGTCGAGGGAACTTAATGACAACCAAAGGAAGCAGCTCAAAGTACTCGTAAGCCGTTATCAGGACATCTTCGATACCGGGAAGGGCAAAAGAGGCAGAACCGATGTCATTAAGCATCAGATCAACACTGGGGATGCGTGCCCGGTTAGACAGCCTGCTAGAAGACTACCTCTTGCCAAGAAGGAAGAGGCCGACAAGATCATTCGGGAAATGGAGGAAGAAGGAGTGATTGAACCATCGAGCAGTCCATGGGTCTTGCCTGTTCTAGGAAAGAAAAAGGATGGATCAACTAGATTCTGTGTGGACTATCGTCAACTGAACAACGTGACGAAAAAGGACAGTTATCCACTCCCCCGAATTGATGATACCATCGATACCTTGGCGGGTTCGAAGGTCTTCTCGACTTTGGACTTAAAAAGTGGTTACTGGCAAGTTGAATTGGCATCTCAAGACAAAGAGAAAACAGCATTTACTATTGGGAGAGGCCTGTGGCAATTTACTGTAATGCCGTTTGGCCTTTGCAATGCTCCTGCAACTTTTGTAAGATTAATGGAGACGGTGTTGAAAGGATTATCGTGGAAAACTTGTCTAGTGTATCTGGATGACATCATTGTGGTCGGGAAATCATTCGAAGAGCACGTGAAAAATCTAGAGGAAGTGTTTCAACGCCTTCGAAAATCTGGATTGAAGCTTAGACTAACTGAGGGCGAAAGAAGGTTCCAGTGGGACGAAGATTGCAAAGAATCGTTTGGCCAGCTGAAGAACGCACTGATTAACGCACCGATTTTGAGTTATCCGTTGCCACAAGGAGAGTTTGTGTTAGACACAGATGCTAGAAACGTGGTAATAGGCGCTGTATTGTCCCAAATACAGAAGGGGCGAGAGTGTGTCATTGGTTACTTCAGCAAAACCTTCTCAAAGCCAGAACGAAATTATTGCGTTACTAGACGAGAACTGTTGGCAGTCGTGAAGTTCTTAGAGCACTTCTATAAATACTTCTACGGAAGAAAATTCTTGTTGAAATGGCTTCTAAACTTCAAGAATCCCGAAGGACAAGTAGCCAGGTGGATCGAGAGACAGCAAGAGTTCCATTTTGATACGGTACATCGTGTTGGTATGATTCATCAGAACGCCGATGCGCTATCACGAAGACTGCAGTCACTGCCGACGTGCTGAGGATAAGGACCTCTCCGTTCGAAGGACGAGATATATAAACGAACGCTGGAGCCCTGAAAAGATTCGAGAAGACTAAGAGAACGACCCCGATTTGCTATTGGTGCTGGGATGGAAGAACGAAGACCGAAGACCGACGTGGGAACAAGTTGCGCAATACTCACCCAGTGTGAAATCCTATTGGGCTCAGTGGAACTCTATTGTCGTCGAGGACGGAGTCTTGAAACGCGTGAAAAGCCTGAGTGTCAAATAGAGAGGAAGCAACTGTTGATCCCTAAAAACAGAATTTTGGAAGTTTTGGAGGAACTCACTTGGGAGTGTCAAAGACCCTTGGAAAGCTGCGGGAAAGATTCTACTGAGTGAACTGCAAAGTGGATGTTAAGGACTGGTGTAAGAAATGTGCTGGTCCGTTACCCCAAACAGATGACGGAAATAAGTACATTGCTGTAGTCATGGACTATTTCAGCAAGTGGGTGGCAGCATATTATGCCATACCCAATCAGGAAGCTGCCACAGTTGTCGATGTAATTGTGAAAGAGCTTATCTGTCGATTTGGTGTGCCGTTGGAACTACATTCCGACCAAGGTAGAAACTTTGAATCCGCCTTGTTTCAGAAGATGTGCAGCACTTTGAATATTCGGAAGACAAGAACAACACCGCTTCACCCGCAGTCTGACGGAATGGTGGAACGAGTGAACAGAACGATAAATCGATACTTTTCCAAAGTCGTCTCTGACCATCAAAGAGATTGGAATCGCTACCTTCACCTATTCCTCGTGGCATACCGATCATCCGTTCATGAGTCAACCGGACAGACACCATAGCATAGTGATGGATCGCGATTTGCGTCTTCTCTGCGATTTGCGATTTGGATACCTACGACATCAATGCTGACAGAGGTGTATACCAGCCAGGCGACTTGGCGACGCCGGGGTTTGTCTCCAAAGTTGCAGACTTCTTGGAAATGGCCGTACAAAGTTCTTAACCGAATTAATGATGTCGTTTACCTCATAAGAAAAAGGCCAAACGGAAAACCAAAGAAAACCACTTTAATCGTCTGTCACCATACCATGGAACCGACGAGGACCGTCAGCAAGGAGAGCAGGTACGGCAATTGATGCCAGTGGAAGACTTGTCATTCGAAGAGTTTATGACTCTGCATTTTAGAAGTTATAAGTCCCGATTTTGAGTCACCCAAGAAGTACGTCAGGACATTTTTAAAGCTCTATCAGACTATTCACTAGTCCATGGTGTGTCTCAAGATTCAAGAAGGAACATCTTCTATCTAGTCTATCTAGCTACCTACCAAAATGTTTGGGATACTTTATGTGTGTTAAGACAAACCGTCCTCTGACAGGGTATCACCAAATTAGCAATCTCGAAGATCGCCTGTGGATTTGATTGCTTGGATTGGAGACTAGTAAGAAGTATGTTGGAAGTGATCTTTCGTTTCAGGGGGGTAGAGTGCATTGCTACAACTCGAACTGGAAGAGTGTCGATTGTTACTTCTATGGCACGTCTGGATGTAGAAAAGGAGCAAACTGCAGATTCCGCCACGATGAGACTTCATCGTAGACTCGAGGAGGATCGCGACCGCAATTCTAGGCGAATCTAGAAAGCCGCTGTGCTCTTTAAATACTATGCGAGAGAGGCCGTACTACTAGTCGATGTCAAAGTCCGAATAAGCTACTAAGCGACATAATCGGTGTGACTGTTAAAATAAATAATTGTGCCGTTATAACTGTGATCTGTAAATAGTGTTTAAATAAATTGTACATAGTTCGTCCAAATGAATAGTTTTATGAACCCGTAAACGCTACAATATTACCTAAATAAAGGTAGAAAACTTTAGGTCTTCGTAGTTTCATTTTCTTTTTTAATAGCACAAATTCACGCCACTGTCACGCCGTAAATGTCTTTTTTGGTTAACATCTCAATGCACAACTGACGCGACCAAGCCTCGTCATGCAACCTGCGTGAAGCGAAAATGTGACATGGGCATTTTTAGTTTTTCATTTCCTTTAAACCTCTTTTTTATAATTATTATTGGTGAAGGATTCAAATCTAGTAGTTTTGCTTAATTATTGTTGGGTGTTTGGATGGCTTTTTACTCCCCTATAATGGTTCACAATGATCCAAAATGCTGAAATTAAACTAAATGTAAGAAAATAACTATAAACACCGTTTATTATTTCATTTTATTTTATATTATCATACCACATACTATCTATACTCATCAGTATAGATACTTGATTAAAATTCATCCAACATTCATGAAATATTTCGGCAACCTTTTGTATGAATAAATTATAGACACTGTTTCACCTCAATGAAGCGTTTTAAATAGATCAAGAAAGTATATTTCGCGGTCAGGAGTACCGAAAATAATGGTTTTATCTTTTCAACTATGTTACCTACTTTATTTCGGTCGAAAACACGCGCCTTTAAATTTTTAATAGATCTAATAAAGTACACTGAAATTTTCTGCCATAAATATCTAATAAGGCAACAGTTCCAATAGTTGGTCGACTAATAAGGGGTTGTCACTACACGAAAAAAATCTACTTGATGTGACAATTAGAGTAAAAGGCACCCCAGAAGTGTTCAATAATTGAGTTTAAGACAATCAATCAAATTTGACTTTTGATATACTACGATCAATTACAGTGTATCTATTGGTAGTAAGATCCATTTTGGGTGACGTACTGAAGAAACAGATCTTTTGCGTGATTTTAAATTATGTATTTATTCAATTTTTAATGTCAAAATTGCATTTTATCTATTTTTTACTACATGTTAAATTGCAATTTTATCGTTTAGCCATCTATGCCAACATCCATTGTTGTCAAAGAATTAAATCCATGTGGCAGTAAAAAACGATAAAGATTGAATAACATTTTATATTATACCTCAGGGTGTTATGGAAGTATTTTCGAGCATAGTTTCATGTTAGACATTCGAAACAGGACCAGAGATAAAGCGTTTTGAATAAATTATTTCAGCTGCTGCCAATTTTTTTTTTCTTTTCATCTGGGCAATTTGAATTCGTATGAATGACTATACAGTAGGTACTTTTTGTTAAAAAGAAAATGTTTTAAATGTATATTTTTTCTACATTTGAATAAAATATAAACAGTATAATTAAAAATCTCTCGCTAAAAATATTTATCAAATGTATTTTTAAAAATATAGAGCCAACATATTTTATCTACATTTGAATAAAATATAAACAATATATTAAAAAACCTCTCACTAAAATATTTATCCAATATATTTTTTGAAATATATTTAAAATATTTGTAGCTACTACGACAATACATTTCGGCGCGACACTCAACTGGTAACTAAAATTTACTATCAATGACAAATTTTTTGTCCCAAAAAAGTTTGAAGATGTTTACCTCGTTCGACAATAACGTTCTGATGCTTTCAAGTTCATGTAGGCATAGGCGGAGGGTGAAACAAAAGGTCAGAAAAATGTTCGAAGAAATTGCGGATTTCAGCAAAGTGGTAAATCGTTTTATTTTTATTTTAACGAGTTCTACTTGTGATTAAATTTTCTGCTAGGCCTTCCATAACACCCTGTATACAACGATAAAATTTTTGAAAAAGATGGCATACTTTTTTTGTCAAACATTCTAAAGCAATGTTCTTTACTATTATTGTTTAGTTAAAACCTTAGTCAGTAATAATTTGCATTTCCGTTTCAAAGTAATTGAGTATACCTACGTAATGTACACGTTGTATAACATAATGTCTCAAATACAAAAACTACATAGGCAAAAATAGAGAGCATCTTCTCCAAACTATAATATTCGTGCTATCGTTAAGAAGCTTCATCTTTAATGCATCAGTGACAATTCTTGAAAGTTTGACATCAATCAAACACTCGAAGTAGTTATTACCCCCAAAATTTGAGGGAACCGTGTCATGCAAACCTCGACCACGCCACTCTTGGATAAATAGAAAATTCATGTACAAACATCACAAAAAACGAAATTATAATATCGGATTTAATATGCGCATGGATGGATCGCATGGACATTGATGGTCAAGCAAAACACGGCGTCGTCGCATTTCTATGGTAACGACGTCGACCGTCGTCGAAACCAAGTGTTATTAATTATTCAAATTACCGAACATTTTCACGGCCTCACCAATGGAAATCAACTAGTTTGATGGTAGAAACGGCGCGAAGAGGGATTGCTGCCGACAGTCTCCAAGTTTATATAAAAATTATTGTGTGTCCAACTAGGATTAGAAATGTGAATAGTATCGTATAATGTAGTGATACTTTTGAGTTTGTTTTTTTGATAAAAGAACAGATGACCGTGCGTTGAAAAATTATCTCTTGAGCTCGATGAATACATTGGAAAATTTCGCGCGGCATCCGCGTTACTACGTGTTGAAGACGGGTTTTCCAATCTTTTATATTGCGAGGATATAATGGGAATCTGCTTAGATACTGGTAAGAATGTCGTGAGATTTTAACAGTTGTTTGGTATAAACGTTATTAAAGACGAAATAGATCATAATCCATTTAATGGGTGGCAGCCTAATCGATGATATATTTATCGTTTCATTCTGGATGTTTTTTTTTTCTAAAAAGTTTTAATCTAGGAGCGCTGTACTATTGCAAAATTTTCTAATGCTTGTCTTTAGTGAGTTCAATCGAAGTAAAACTTATTTGTTCAAAAGGATTGACACCTCAACATGAAACGATCTCGAAGAAATTCTATCCAATATCTTCGGAGCATTTAGCTGTGGGACTGGCGAACCATATTGATTTTACAAATTATATTTTGGGTGCAAATATAAAAAAAAATGACGTTCAAAACTATACATTTATCTTCAATACATTTTAAATAAATATTTTAGATACTTAGAACATTGACTTTGTGTTATTGGAAAATGAATCACTGAATATTATATCAGAATACTAAAATAGTGTATTTGAGTAATATTTGATGATGTGTGTCCAAATTTATAATAAGTAATCAATGATCTATTGCAAAGAGAGTAGTGTTAACTAACATTTTTGTCAAAATGGGCACATTACTGCAGTTCTATCTGTTAAAAAAATCTTCACGAGCGAATTAATTGTTAATTTATTTATGAACATTGCATTTATGAGGAGAAATAATATTATGTTACTAGGAGTAGAAATCGCACAAGAAAAAGCTTTCTGCTCCGAGTGACATATAATATTTTTTCTTCAAGCATTTTCCCGAGGTTTCTGTGGCATCAAATTTTAAACGGAATAATCGAATAAAAGATCCAAAACAATTCAAAGTGACCCAGTTTTTTCGTTGTCATTTTTGACAAACGTTTGTTACTATGGGAATGTTAGTTCCCGCATATTTAATTATTACGAATAATTTGTGCAAGATAAACACTCAAAATTTCTTTTTAATTTAATCTAGTTCATTAAATTTGCAGTATGAAATGAAACGTTGTATTTACCTCCAACGAAGAAGTGTTTTCAAAGGTATTCACAAGTAATTCCAGCTTCGACCGTAAAGAACTTGCTCGTACTTTAACATTCACTTTTCGTTCTAGATAAATAATAAACTATTAAAACGATCGATGAAATTTATGACCTTGTTTTGAAATCTTTGTTTTATTTCAGTAGAAATTGTGTAAAAAAAATTGTTGTTTCTTAAACGACCCTTAAATATTTTGTGTTTTCATAATCTAGACTATTTAACAGAATTTTAAAGAAAGCCAAAGCAAACGACATATCGGATAAGGATGTCAAGACTTTCAATATTTTTAACCACAACATCAAAAAGTAGACAAATTACGAATGTCAATTTTTTTTTCAAAATTCGCAGTTCAATGGAACGGGTAAACGCTGTGCTGTGTTGCTCAGTAAAATTTGAACGAAGTAAAGTATATAGATACCAATTAAATGAAACAATAATAATCACAACGGCATAACATGGCATTTCGGACACAATTAAGGTGTTGATGAACGTACATGCAATTGCACCATTCCGACCTATCGAACTGTTTTTGATTAAGCCGCTGATTCTCTACAAACCACTACAAATTCTATACAGAATTACCTTCTATAGTTATCTGTATTTTCAAAATCAGCCAAGCTGAACCAACGGTTAGAAATATTTTTGCCATAAAATACAATGCATTCATTTCTTTCCTTTGTAGATTCTCTAAAAGAGTTTCTATCCACTTCTTTTTTTCCCTCTTCTGGTTCATGCTTTATAAATGCCCCAGATTAAATCAAATACGTGTAACTTTCCACTTTTTTAAAGCTAAACACTATTCCCTTTTATCACTCTTTCGATATGTATTTTTTGTCAGGTTAGTTAGTTGCTGTCTTGCTCTTGGTCAGCAACACCGTCATATAGTTGGTGTATATGGCTTCTCTTAAATAAGGTTCCTTTTCTATTAATTGTCACTTTTTTTCTATAAATTCTTCTGATAGCCTGCTTTTTTTTCAATCAGATTTGTTTTCATGTCCTTTCAAAATCCCTTCATGACTAAATTGAATTTAAAACAATAATAATTTCTCTTTCTTGTGGAGTAAAATTATCAATTATTAATTTTGAGCATTCAGCCAATTCAACTCTTTCTCACGTATCGGCGTATCTGAGATCTATTTTACAGGAGAGAGCCAAAACGAAACTAGGTGATGTTTAAATGGCGTCTTAAAGTCTTAGTCGCGTCAATAAAAACATAAAACAGGCAATATTCGGAAGTCCTCAAGAACAGTTTCGATTTTAATGATTCTTTTTTTGAATGTTTGTTTTTATAATTATATTATTTAAAATCATAAAGCTTTTGAAGTGGGGAAATAATTATTTATATTGTTTAAACACTATTTATGATATTTATATAAAAAAAATCAGTTTTCCATACAATAATTATTCTACAAATAATATACGAAAGTAAATTATAAAATTATTATGAATTGTGGATTATTTATTTTAGACATTTATACAAAAATAATTAAAAATTGTTCATCAATACTTGTAGGAAGGAAAAATTTGAGAATTTCCCTCGATTTCCATGGTATTCCCTGATCAGATCCTGACTTTTTGACAATGGAACCACCTCAAGAGTATACCCTTTCAAATAAAAGAAGAATTTTGAAAATCGGTCCACAATTGACGAAGAAATCGGTGAACATACATGAAGTCGGTTCATAAAAGGGAGCCAAAAATTTGAGTATTTTTCTCGATTTTCATGGGATTCCCTGGTCAGATCCTGTTTTTTTTTGATAATGGAACCACCTTAAGAGTATACCCTTTCAAGTAAAAGAAGAATTTTGTAATTCGGTCCACAATATTGACGAAGAGGTAACAAACATTAAAAAAAAAACATACAACCGCATTGATAACTTTGTCCTTCTTTGAAGTCGCAAAACTTTTTTTTAGATAAATATCATACATATTGTTTAAATAATATTAATAGTTATATCTCCGCTTCAAAAGGTTTCTGATTATAAATAATATAAAAAAAAACAAAAATTAAAAAAAAAAACATCAAAATCGGTTATATCTTACGGTTACAACTTAAAGGACATGCACTTTACGCTTATTTAATAATAAATAGTTAGTAGCTAATAATATACTTTCTTCTTAAAATAGCAAAGTTTGCAGATACGCCCATAGGTACGTGAGAAGAGGGACGGTATAGTCTCTATATTCTATAGTCTAGTTAATTTCGTCTAAAATATCGTGAATCTACTAAGAATTTGACACTATGAAAAAAATTTTGATCTTCTACTGGTGGCATGTTTGGTGAGGTAGCGTTTTAATGAAAAGTTGATATTTATGCAAAAGGTTGAGAAAAGTCTAGATATTTCAAAATATGAGCAGTTGCCAAAAGATTTTTGATATGATTAAAATATTGTATAAAAGCTGGTGACTTTTGGACATGATGTCAAAGTTTAGTAATCCTCGCAACATTATTAATAAAGTCGTAATTTTTACGGGTTTTAGGACCATCCAAGCAAATTAAAGACTAGAAATTTTTTCGACGTTTTGTTTTAATATAAAAACTTCATCAAGGATCTACAATACAAAACCTAATTACACTAATTCAGTTGGTTAGGAATACTTCATTCTAAACAAAAAACCAAATAAATTTATAAAACTTGCACTTTTTAACATTCTACAAATTTAATTTTTCCTATCTACTAGACAATTACATGACATAAATTAATTTTGAGATTTGACATTGTGTGTGTTAATAGAGTGATGTTCTATAGAAGTGTTTTATAGAAACCCGTAAAAATTACGACTAATATGATATATACACTGATGGACATTCACAATACAGTGTAGAAATTAAGTAAGGAATAAATTCAGTAACTCCGTTAGTGTTTACACTAGAAATAGAACTTAAAAAGCATGTGATAGGGCTAATTATAGCGCATCCGAGGAACACATACTAATTTTTTTCATTAGTTTTTTTTGACAGTTATGACGTTATCAATATATTTTTTTAAAGGCAACCTATGTTTTTCATTTTATATTTGAATAGAATTTTTTATTCTGTTTTCAACGTTTTTAAATACTTAATAGGTTAGACAAGAAACAGAATGTCGATACAATAGGAAAATAATAATAATAATAATAATGGTTTATTAACGCCAAGTAGCATTTACATGAATATAAATATGAAAATAATACAACAGTACAATACAATGATATAAATGTTACAACATAAACAGAAACACATTACGCTTACATTCAGATTTGAACTTTATATATGACACTCCAGTGAAATTTAGAGTTTTACAAAATTGATTGGAGTCTAACAGCATTTGATTCACCGGCGAGTGATATGAGTAATTATATTTGCTGAAACGAGCATAAAATATTTCAAAATTACGAGTGTTACATGCTGGAACGTTAATGTTGACTCTAGCTAGTATTTCAGGGATGCTTAACAATCCATTAATCAATTTATACATAAAGCATAAACTGTAAAAAATTCTACGCTTTTGTAGGGGTGGTATAGACGCATATTTGGCGACAAGCTCAAGATCATTAAATACAACATTTTGTAGCGATAGCTTATACCTAAGATACTTTAGAAAACTGGTCTGTACAGCTTCAAAACGATTGACATGTGTAACATAAAAAGGTGACCATATGATGCTACCATATTCTAAGATGGAACGAACTAGAGAACTATATAAAGTAATGATCGTTCTAATGTTGTAAAAATCATATGTCCACCTTTTTACGCATCCCAACATCTTCCTGCTCTTCGAGATTACATAATCGTAATGATTTTGAAAGGAGAGCTTTGAATCCAGATATACACCAAGATCTTTAACTACATTTATTACTGCAAGTGCAATGTTTTCTAAGGTATATCTGGGTTCAGAAGGTACCACTTTTCTGCTAAAGCAAATTGTTTGACACTTCTGGGCATTAAATTTCATGATATTGTATTCACACCAACATGCAATGGTTGTCATTCCGAACCAGTTTGTCAACCATGTAGTCAAAAATGTAAATTTGAGTATTTATTTGGTGTAATTCTCAATATGGATTGATATTCTTTGCTCGTATATTATATGTTTCTTTGTGACTAAATAGCGTATGGTTTTGGTATCGTTCATGTGTGCGGTGTGCGAGTGGGCCGCCCTGTCCACTATACTCATCGACTGACTAAATGGTTGAGAGATGACAACCACTTATTGTTTTTTTTTTTTTCATTTAAAACAGAACCAGAGAGTAGGTAAACAATAGAGGAACCATACAATGATGAAAGTCGTGTCACGAAAATGATTTTCACTCCCAGATGGCGTAACGAATTTTATCCGATTTTGTCGCCTCCTGCCATCTGTTAATCACAATTATAACTGTTTTTTACTCAGCGCCTTCTGGTGGTCGGAAACATAAGCTTAGCGGTTATAATGTTTGTGTTCAGATAAATGTAAACACAGGAGTTCCGATAACAAAACGATTGTTACCACAAAAGAACGAATGGCTTTCTAGAATTACGTTGCGCTGCAGGTCCAGATATAAACAATAACAAAAATTATACGACCACAACTAAGCAACAGAACTTTTAAAAGACTTGGAGCTGCATTTTTTAAGGTACTTTTAGACGGTCAGTTCAGTTTTCCGTTCAGTTTCAGCGCACTAGTATCGAAATATATTATGTATTATTGAACATTTACTACTTTTACCGAACGTTTATTTTTTTGTCGAGCGTTTATTCCTTTCTTATTGCTCATGCAGAAAAATAGTATCTTTGCAACCTTTACTCCGGTTGAAAATGTACAAATAAATTGTTAGATTATATTAAAAACAATAAGTATAATTAATAGTACAACGTGACCCGACAAATCAAATATCAATCGAAATGCTCCGTCGGGCGTCAGTGTCGTACTGCTCCTGCAGCAGCGGAACGAGTCGACCCGTGGGCGTACTGCTGACCAAGCTTTCCAGGATCTGGATTGCGTACAAAAAGTAACTGTTTGCCCATTTTATAACAAATTCAGATAAACAAACTGCTGAAATTAAATATAGTATATTGTGCAACTACAATCGACAACGCCGCACGAGTTGCACATACTATTTTTATTGTGAATGCGGAATAAATGCCAGTATAAAATTGGGGTTCAGGAGCGAAGACCGGTTAGGGTCCATGGGCAAATTCAGTTTTAATATTTCGATTGTGTTTTTTTTTGTCTAATTTCTTTCAACGATATTTTTTATTTAATTTCAGCAGTTTGTTTATCTGAATCTGCGTGTGCAAGAAGTAAACTTGTCGCACCCAAACAACCGTTTGGTGTCAAATGGGCAAACAGTTACTTTCAACCGTAACAAAGGTTGCACAGATACTATTTTTCCGCCTGAGTAATAAAAAACAAATACGTTGTTGAAATTAAACAAAAAACTATCGAAATATTAAAACTGAATTTGCACCTGGACCCTACCGACGCTTCACCCCTGGACCCCATTTTATACTGGGATTTATTCCGCATTCGTAATAAAAAATAGTATGTGCAACTAGTATAAATAATAGTATAATAAATACGTATAAAGAAAAACACCAAAAACAGTTTCACAAAAAGTTTCTTTGTGACACTACTTTTAGTTTCACAAAAACTCAATTATGACACCAAAGTAGAAAACGATACTTTTAAAAAACTGTATTGTCGTCACTCTATTCGGGCCAGGACATTTGTGCCATAATTAGTAATTAATAATGCTTTTAATATTTTAACACGTTTAAGAGTTACGCCATGCAAACTTTTAATTTTTGTCCCGTTTTAAACGTTTTCTTCGCTTAGAAACGTTGGTAACAACAATAAGGGATTGTAAATATGTATATATCTAGTCGCGTCAATGAAGTCTTTTTCTCGGAAGTCCTCAGAAACAGCTCCGATTTTGATGTTTTTTTTTTTTATTATTTATAATCAGAAACCTTTTGGAGCGGGGACATAACTATTAATATTATTTAAACAATATGTATGATATTTATCTAAAAAAAAAATAGTTTTGCGTTTTTTTTAACAGATTTCAAAAAGGGAGGAAGTTATCAATTCGGTTGTGTTTTTTTTTTAATGCTTGTTACCTCAGAACATTTATATATTTATATTTCATTTATGTTCACCGATTTCTTGGTCAAGTGTGGACCGATTTACAAAATTCTTCCTTTATTTGAAAGAGTATACTCTTAAGGTGATTCCATTATCAAAAAGTCAGGATCTGACCAGGGAATCCCATGGAAATCGAGAAAAATACTAAAATTTTCGCTCCCTTTTATTAACCGACTTCATGTATGTTCATCAATTTCTTCGTCAATTGTGTACCGATTTACAAAATTCTTCTTTTATTTGAAAAGGTATACTCTTGCGGAAGTTCCTTTGTCAAGAAGTCAAGATCTGATCAGGGAATCCCATGGAAATCGAGAAAAATCCTCAAATTTTCGCTCCCTTTTATTAACCGACTTCATGTAGGTTCACCGATTTCTTCGTCAATTGTGGACCGATTTACAAAATTCTTCTTTTATTTGAAAGGGTATACTCTTGAGGTGGTTCCATTGTCAAAAAGTCAGGATCTGATCAGGGACTCCCATGGAAATCGAGGAAAATTCTCAAATTTTTCCTTCCTACAAGTATTGATGAACAATTTTTAATTATTTTATTTATAAATGTCTAAAATAAATAATCCACAATGCATAACAATTTTATAATTTACTTTCGTATATTATTTGTAGAATAAGTATTGGAAAACTATTTTTTTTATATAAATATAATAAATAGTGTTTAAACAATATAAATAATTATTTCCCCACTTCAAAAGGTTTCTGATTTTGAATAATATATAAATACAAACATTAAAAAAAAACATTAAAATCGAAGCTGTTTTGGAGGACTTCCGAAGATTGCCTGTTTTATGTATTTATTGACGCGACTAATCTTGCTCACCTTTAGATCTCAAACTCGTATAAAAGTTTTTACGGTAAATTTAAGTATGTACGTCCAAGATCGGTAATTAAAAAAGGAACCAAGTCGAGCGACTTAGATCTTTTTAAAAATAAATGTTACATTCCATCCAACATTATAAAATATTATTGGGGTAGGCATTTAGTTAATTTTATCACCATTTTAGTAGATAGCAATATGTAACTCAAAATGTCAAAAATGTGACTTAGTCCTTTTTAATAATAAGCGATTCAATTGAAAACTCCTAATTTGGCTTCGGTGGTAAAACTCACCCGGTATGTATATTTATAATGTATTAAGTACAAACACTACGATAAAATAGTCATCGAGTAATATTTTGTAACTAGCTGACCCGACAGACGTTGCCCTTTCCAAATTTTAATAAATTTGTTTTTGGGCAGAGCGCAAAACAATACAAAAGTAAACACAAATATGTAATTTTATTTTAATTTAGACTAGAATGCGACTTTCCAGATTTTTCTGCAGATCTTACCGATTTTCTTTTTCAATGGGGTCGTCTCCCTCAATTAAATTTTACTAATTCAACTATATAGCACCTCATAGACTATGTAACATGAAGCCCTAAAACGTGTTCTGTTGTTTCATAAAGTTGTTTTGTAAGATAACAGAGTCAGGCAGCGCTTAAAGCTCTGGAGAGTGTCGAAGTACGCTCCAGAGTTGTGAAAGAATGTCTCGAATCGCTTGTGGAACTGGCAAAACACAACAGAGTGACTCTGTGGTGGGTGCCGGGACACAAGGGATTTGAAGGAAATGAAAAAGCTGACCTCCTAGCCATAGAGGGAGCGAAAACACTTTTGATAAGCCCAGAGCCCACTTGTGGGATCGCACATGAGACTGCAAAAAGGATGATTCAGGGCTATATCAACAGAGAACACCACATCCATTGGAATAACATTCCTGGACAGAGGCAATCGCGGATGTTCATGGAAGGCCCGTCGAAAAAGCGGACAGAAGAAATCCTGAGATTGAGCAGGAGACAACTGAGAAAGGTAGTTGGACTCTTCACGGGACACTGCTGTCTCATGAAACACCTCACCACAATCGGGGTGAAGCAAGATCCTGATTGTAGGATGTGCAGGGAGGAGGAAGAAACTCCACTACACATACTATGCGAGTGTCCAGCGCTTGAGGCGGGGAGGCTTCGACACTTCGGGTTGACGTATGTTGAACCGAATGACATAAAACATATGCCCATAGATTCTGTGCTGAAGTTCATCAACAGCACAGGCCTTATGGAGTAAGCTTGCTAAGTGGGGCACAATAAGCTGAAGCTTCAGTGCAGCGGGGTCTGAACCGCGCCCCTTAAGAATAATAATAATAAGATAACAGAGCGTATCAAGAATCGCAATTTGGGATAGCAGTTTCAAACGCTGTACATTTACCGCCTCTTGTGACGTCATTTCGGGGGGCATTCACATTGGTTCATGCGCTTCTCATTAGTCGGCACGTCTAGTAACTTAATTTTTGTCTGGTGAATTTTGTCCCGTGTTGACGTCACAAAAAGGCGCGCGTTTCAAATAAGACAAATCATTTTTTTTACCTTGTAAATGCGTGATTTCGTAGAAACAAAAAAATTGGCGTATAATATTTTTTCGTCTAGTTTCTAGAAATGCTTTTTTTGAAAATTGTGAGACGACCCCATTGAAAACATACCTACATCCATCCCCGGAGCATAACGAACAAGACAAAAAAACAACCAAATATGTATGGCATGTCGTTAATATCGCCAATTATGATCAAGAGTGCATGCAAATATGTATTATGATTTTCGCAGTTTGTCCTAATTTTCCGACTTTCCATGGTAATTGTCTCGAATTTTATTTTTTCTAACTAAGAACTTTTCCAGGACCGTAATGAACAAAACAGAAAACGAGTTACGTATATCCATCGTTCGAATCGTGAGTTTTATGGTCTTAAGCTCATACGAAAAACCCATAGAAGAAAAGCAAAACAATAAATTATTTTTAGAGGAAATAATACCGTCAACTTAACACTTTGAGCCCCGGTATGAGAAACAAAAATTCGTTCCATTTGATATTCAAAAGAGTTTTATAATAACAAAATTAATTAAGATTGTATTTTTCCATTGAATGTATTTTTTTGATCTCCCACTAATGGCCAATGAAAATTTTGCTCGGGAAAATGGTACATTTTACTGTAGATTCGTCGTATTTATGTGGAAGTATTTAAAAAAAAGGAAATTCTTTCTTTAAGATTGTCATTTAGTGAGAGACAAATTTCTTCCTACGTTTAAGTGAGATCAAATCTTGAATGTTGGCTGCGAGATGCTGCAGCCTCGTTCAGAATAGAAGAACTAAAATGTCTGGGTCGGATTTGGTTTGTGGTATTACAGTGTCCTTTTGCTTTTGGGGACAAACGAACAACCCATGTTATTTGGAAAATTTAAAAATGAATATTGATGACCTGGGTGTCCATATTTCTTTACAATAAAGGGGTCCCCCTCGTGATTTACTCATAGGTCTCTGACAGAAGGTTCTCTTGCGGCATGTACATTCCGGTCGGTCTTTTTTGTTTCTGAACATTGTCGCTTGAAATTTTGATAGATCTTTGCCGCTAGAGAGCGATTTTTTGAAATTTGTAAATTTAAAAAAAAAGATTGCGGAAAAATGTATTGCATTGACCGCACGGAGAACGGGGTACAGTTAATTAAAACTTCTCATCCACTGGAATCAAAATTGTTCTGATTTTTGACATGTGCAATTAAAACAGCGTGGGGATAATTCACTGTGTGTGGAGACAAGTCGTTGCAGATTTCATTCCGATTCATTAGCGACGTGTTCAATATTAACATTATTAACAATAATAACAACAATGAATTATTAATAATTAACAAATTCATAATTAACAATTATGTCTGATTTGAGGAATATGTCCTGTGAATTTTTAGCAAAATTGATTGAATTGTATTATAGATTATTTCATTCGTCATCGTTTACAACCCATCTGGGACTTTTAAATTTTTGGATTATAGTGATAATTCGATAATCCTCAATGTTCCTTTTTTAAATATGTTTTTATTGTTTATTTCATCAAAACTACACCGGTGAAATTCAATAATAGTCAAGTCCGCAATCAAAACTAAATTGATTTTTGGCGTGTGCAAGTAAAACCGCGCGGGGATAATTTACTGTGTGTGCAGGCAAGTCGTTGCAGATTTCATTTTGATTCATTAGCGGCGTCTTCAATATTAATAATTAATTATTAATAATTATAAATTAATGAAATTTATTGAATAATTTTCAGTGCGGATTACAAGGAAGATCAACTTCAACTTTGGTTGCATATTACAAAAGAAATATTTTTTTAAGTGTGCCTCTCCCTACTCCAAAATAGGTTCAAAGTCGAAAAATTCTAACTTTTATTGGTTCTTCGTTTATTACTATAAAACTATGTGTCCTCCGTAAAAAATTAAAGCTGATAAAATTTCCTACAAAAATAACCCCTTTAAAATGTACTGAGTTGAATCGTTCTCGAGATATGTGCCGATGAGAATCTAGTCCAAGCAAATTAGACTTTTTAGAAGAAATAATTTATAAAGTTTAGAAAATTTGTTTGTGAACTCCCAGTAGGCATCCAAATAAAAACCCGAGGAGTTCCCACTCCAGCGGGGGAGCTTCATCCACTTTTGCCCAAAAAACCGCTCCCGAACGTGACGTCATGAAGCCTTTCTGCCTTTCTCTCGTAAACGGTAACTCCGATTAGAAAATGTTATAGGACTTATGTTCTACATTAAATTCTGCATAAAATTGGTCTCATGAAGTTTTTGTCTATCTCCCACCCACCATCCCACCAAATTTTATTTCTGTCCGACCTTTTGCGATCAAAAACACAAAAAACCCCCATTGCCTGGACTAATATGAAACTGACTGAGGTAACTTTTTATGTAATTAAATAAAGTGGCGGATAAATTTTCAAGGAACTGTTGTTGAACTCTTGTATCGAACATAAATGCGAAACTGGCGAAACTGAGAGAGCTCAACTAAACACACAAAACAAAATTTATGATTACTTAGCACTCTGCGTTCCGAGAAATGAATGAGCGTCTCAAATTAGGTACGGCCATGCCTATATGCGTTTGAACCTTGCTAGTAGAAACGAAACAGATCGAAGATGCCTGCCGAAAAATTAAAGACCCAAAGAAAAAGGAGTACAGGTAGTACATTCAAATAAAAGGGAAGTACATTTGCAGTACATTTCCTCCGGAGTACA
The DNA here is from genome assembly GCA_963583935.1 of Diaperis boleti. Classification (NCBI taxonomy): domain Eukaryota; kingdom Metazoa; phylum Arthropoda; class Insecta; order Coleoptera; family Tenebrionidae; genus Diaperis; species Diaperis boleti. The sequence continues at coordinate 20,811,538 of OY757247.1, read as the reverse complement.
GGTCATAAAATAAAAGTACAAAACTTCTAAAAGGAGTACGTGTGGTCAGCTTTATTTGTTATTAAAACTGCTGTAAAAATTAGACTGTATAAAAAATTATTGTACCACGAGCATATTTATGTTAAGTCCCCCGGACGGCTACCTTCCGTTCTCCATTGAAATAGCATGAAAGCAATGGCATATAATCGTGTACTCGCCGTCCTACACTGCCCGAAAACCGTGTCATCGCGTTGATGCAACCCGGGGCTCAATGTGTTAACAAAAAAAATTCAACAACGTAATAAAATCAAGATACATTTTGGAATTAAGCAGTAATTGAGAAGTAGGTACACATTTTTCGGCTACAACTGACAACATTAAAAGTTATCGAAATGCATATCAGATTACTTTCTTTGCGTAGACCACGTAATCAATTGTATTGTATCTCTGTATTGTATTACAAATTGCGATAGGTTAGTAATCGGAAAAAAAGATTACAGAACGCTGTATAACTGCTCAATCTAAATCATCGCTTATGTTTCTCACTCACAGAGAGCAGCATGTGCTGAACGACTTTTACATTACACGCTTAAAGGTGGCTGATGGTTCCTCTATTCTATTAAATCCTCTTGGACAGAACACACTCCGCATTTTTAAACTGTCTTCAGAAGCTTAAAGTCAAAAAGTGGTTGTCATTCCAATTCCACTAGTCAATCAGTCAGTTGTAGATGCAGTGGCCCACCCGCCCACTGCATTCACATGTGGGCCATGAACGACATGATTTTAGTCACAAAGAAGAACTGTGCAATACAAGAAACATAATGTGGATACAATAGGAAAATGGTTGTCATTCCGAACCAGTTTGTCAACCATGTAGTCAAAAATGTAAATCTGAATATTTATTTTGGTGTAAATCTCAATTTTGATTCATTTTCATTACTGGTAAAAAGTTTCTTTATGACTAAAAAGCACAAAAGGTTTTGGCATCGTTTGTGAGTGCGGTGGGCGGGTGGGCCGCCCTGTGTCTACTGTGACGTAGCGAACTGTACTGGCGAAGTAGCCAAATGTAATGGGTTTGACAGTAGTATAATACATAAGCTTATAAATAGGACTAATTTTAAGAAATTGGTCACTGAATCTTCGACTTTTCAAACTGATCAAAAGAAGAAGTCACAAATTGTGACAATTGCTTATGCCCCCTCGATCACCAAGGGTTTGGCAAAAACCTTCAGTGGACTAAACTTAAAAGTGGTACACACTTCTGGGCCTAGTCTTCAATGTCTTCTGGCAAAACCAAAAGACAAAATTGATCAGTTGGAGAAATCGGGAATTTATGAAATTATCAATCTCAACGACGATCAATTTCAACTAGATTTAAAGAGCACATTGCTCATCAGAGATTTGGTAGATTCGAAAAATCAAGTGTTGCTCAACATATTTTTGAACATGACCACCACATAGACAAAAATTGTGATAAATTAGTTAAGCCTGTAAATAATTGTAAATTTATAGACATTTACGAAAGTCTAGAAATATCTAAGAATAGGAATTGTGTTTTTAATAGCGATAGAGGACCGATCCCCAGTTCCGCACTATTCCCACTTATGAATAGTATGAGTGGAGTTGCGCCCTAATCAGTATAAATAGAACGATGTGTTACCGTGTAAGGTTGATCACCCTGATGATGCCAACATTGTTGGCGAAACGTGCGTCGGTAACTTTAATAAAGATTATTTTTGGTTTTTGATTTTAAGTTGAATAAATATAATAATACTATTCTTGTACAACCAAATTTCTTAAGAATGATAACACCTCATACCGAGGTTCACGCACAAATGGCGTGTAAAACGCAGACTGATTGTCATTTCAGACAAAATACATCGGTCATGCGATATCTATTAAAAATCGCGCCGAAGGGTCAAATAGAATACCTTAGGATTCACCTCGAATATAATTAATTACATTTTTTAATTTACATTTTGTTAATTACATAAAGAATAATTATAGTGATTACATGAAGCATCGTCGCCCTGTATGATTACAAAAACCATGGAAAATGCCACTATTTATCCACGTGTTTTAATGCAGATTAATTTATACTTACCTTACCGCCATTAGCATAACAAAAAGCTCTTCAAGCTATTTGGTTTATGTAAAAGCTGACGACACCTTTTACTACATTTTTGCACGCTGTTTACCTGTGTTAATCTTTTATTTTTTAAAGGGTCTCTTAGTAATGAGAAAGTAATTTTGAAAGTAAATATTATTTAAAATCTTGATCACTAATCAAATAGGTCATACCAACAGCCTTAGTACTAACAATAAGAACAAAAAGTGCTATAGCTTTACGAGGTCGTTTGATAAAGTTTAACTGCAACAAAAATGCGTATGTTCTAAAAATACTCTACGTTTGATTGCGTGATAAAAAATTAGCATTTCCTTAAGAGTGTATTATTATTCAAAACGATTACGTGTGCATGCGAGCAATTATGGAACAAAATCCTGTCTCAAGTAGTTAACGCGACCATAATGAATGCAAAAAAAATCTTTTGCATTCAACAAGTGGAAGAACTTAATAGTTACAGCGTTGTGGGGAGATTAAAAAAAAACGAATAAATGAAAAATCTTTTGTTGGGTCGATAAATTATAATACACGCGAATTGATATCAATAACTATTTTCGTTCTGTTTTATTGTCTGTTTGTGCGTATCTTTTTTGGACCTGGAAGTTATAATTTTATATAAGAGGATCGCATGTCCATTCCATTTGATTTGGTCTTAATGTCGAAAGTGCAGTTCCTATTTATAAACAAAAGATAAAGCAAGAATAAAATGTGTTCTTTCGAAAGCCAGAAACCCTATCCTGAAAGCTCATTTATAAACATGAATTAGAATTCTGGTTTGGTGTAACCTTGCACGCTGATGTTGGCGATACGATCGGCCAAGGGTAGCTAATTTGCATACAATGCTTCTATAGGCTTTGTGAGTTTCCCCATTATTCAAACAGTTTTTATTTGATTCCTATTTGGGTATACCTGTTGGTAACAAGATTATGTGCTTACTTGTTAAAGTTAAATATAGCCTAAGTATACAGCGTTTCGTTTTAAAAATAACTCAACAATCTTCTGAGCTACAAAGAAAACTACTTTGAAACTTTTGTTTGTATGAAATAAAATAATATACTGTTGTAAAAATGTTTTCTGTAAGAAACGAATACATCTAAGTTGGAAGAAAGAGGCGTTGGCCAATAATATGAGGAAGAAGAAGAAGGAGAATTCTTCATTAAATCCACCAGCCTCTGGTTTCCGTTGTCACAAATACCTAATATTTACTTGTGACTAGTTTCAAGTAGCATTTACAACTAAGAAATTAATTCACCTTTTTTTTGTTATGAAGCTCACAAATTAAAAAAAAAATACACCAATCTGTTTTTAAATTTATCTCATTCTTCAACTCTGTAGATTAAATTACACCTTTTTATCATGGGAATGAAAAATAATTTTCTATTTTACTACTAAAGATCAAGACCTTTACTCTATCAAAGAGCTTTTTATTGGAAAATTTCCAAACATAAAAAAGTAAATTATTTATCGATTCCCACAAGGTAAACAAATATGATCAAGAAATAGGCTGATATCCAAACAATTCCAATAATAAAATTACTAAAAGAAACGAAATGACAGTTACCGAATCCGAGAATAGTAGATTATATTACAAGTGAAAGAAATGCTTCATTGAATCACGAGTGCGCTAGCACTAGTGATACACATTTCACGAGCTTACAATGACATTTCGGTCACGTGTAAGATACGACGTTTTATGCTCGACGTGTAATTTCTTGTAAAACGTAAAAAATAAAAAAAATGTGAAATTGTCAAAATAAAGTTTAAAAATAGTATATTATTATACAAGTTTCACAAGACGGTTGATTGTAGCACGAGTACTTTGGGGCACGACAAGCGCAGCGAGGAGTGCTCCAAAGGCACGAGTGCGACAATTTCGGCTTGTGAAACGCGTGTAATATACTATTTTTTCGAATTTGGCTTTATTTAATTAAGAAAAACTGAAAATTTGTGCTAAATTGATGACTTTGGGACTTCTGAATAACACGAGTGGTATTTCAGTATAATTGGTATTTCTGCTAAATGACGTTTCTGATTTGGAGGTTAGATTTGGAAACTTTTGATTATGCAGACACAAGCTGTACCTCACGTTTGATTGCCATTTTTTCAATTCTTGTTTTTACCAATGTTTACATCTAATCATGGAACGAAAGTCATTTACTTCTCTTTGGTTTATTTTTGTTCACATCTGGTTCACATCTGTCATATGGCGCGATTAGTTGACGTTTATAACGTCGTTGTCGCAGTCACATTGCAGTACAGTTGCAAAGTTGCAGGCAACATTAAGACAAGAAAAGTTACCAAAAACAGAATTATAATTTAGATCATTATGATTCTGTTTTCGGTGTTATAATTTGCAAATAATGAAACCAAATTCGAAAAAAATAATTTTTTTACTTTGCGTTCGTACTGAGGCTATTACGATACGCTTTTGCGTGTCATAATAGACAAAAGCGGTGTTATAATAATTACACTAAAAACAGTATAATTTATTTTTTTAATATTGGAATCTTGGCAATCCTAACATCAAACATGATCTTAACCTTACTTCGCTGTGTCAAGTCCAAGTCGCTTTCAACGGCAGTCAATGTGAATTGGGATTCCAGCGGTTTGAGCCATTCAAACAAAAGCACTGATGGTGCTTGCAGAATACTGTGATCCTGTGGGTCATGAAATGCTTGAGGGTGTCTCCGATGATCACGCTGATAAGGGGGTTCCACATGTTTGTCGGCGGGATTTGATTCTAGACATTTTGTGAATGGGGAGATTGAGAGTTTCCAGGGCAAGAAGGATATCGCGTTCATCATTGTCAATGTATACACCGCAAATCACAAAGAAAAAAAACGGGCCTGTGCGATTTGTTTGTGGTTTGGGGGCGTTTGTTACGAAGGTTATTGAGAGGTTAGACGTGCGTGCGACAAAATGCTCCTTTTAAAACTCGTATCATAATGATAATATACTATAATGTCTTTCCATTGTGTAACCATAGTAATTCACCCCTTTTAACATTATATCACTTGTGAGTAAAATGGTAAAGAGTGAGCAACAAAATTCGTGATCGCAGTTGGCAAACGTATATCGGTTCACAATTCACATTACTCGATGACTTTTTACACAATCCTATCGATCAAGAATCGACTCAAAATTTTGGACTCAGAGGCTCCTATGATCACGAATTTTGTTGCTCACTCGTTACATTATACGTTCCATTTGCGTGGAATAATAAGTCATCTGGACGTTGGTAGGGCATAAATTATTTTATCTTACAGGTGTAGTTTTTTAGGTCCCTTATACCATGGTTTTCGGTGACAGAAATCAAATTTTACTCACAAGAGAGATAAAGCTGTCAGTTCTACTCACAAGTGAGTAAATCTGACAGCTGTCAGTTGTAATTATTAATTTGTAATGTAATTACATGCGATGTAATGTAATTCTCTGCCTTCCACTTAACTCTTTCTCGTATACATGTGTCTCGACCTTACCGGGAGCAAGCTGGAAACAGCGGCTTCCACGTCTGGTTGAATATGTTTCGGTAGAAAGTCAATTTTGATTACTTCAGTGAAAATTGTGAAAAACAACGAGACTGTTTATTTCATAACTATAACAATCACAGGTTACTACGGAAACTGATATTAGAACCATGCTAATGTTACAGGCGTGTTTACTTGTTTACTTGAATAAATATTTCTTGGATTTTTATACAATGCACCTGTAAGATAAAACGTCGTATATCACACGTGATCGAAATGTCATTATAAAGCTCGTGAGAAGTGCCCCACTCGTGCGCAAGCGCACTCGTGGGTCAAAATTCTCACTCGCTAATAATGATGCATTTCTATCACTTATAATATAATGTACTATATTTGAGCCAGAAAGTAAGAGCAGTAAATATAATACTATACAGACGGATCCACGGATCCAAAAATTACTGATACACTAAAACCACCCTCGGTAGTGTCATAACTTCTATAATATAATTAAGAAATCACTTCATTATTTCGCTCTTAAAGATATTGTTTGAAAAGTCCCCAGCGAAATTGTTCAGTTTTCAGAAATCAGTTTTTCTCAAATATCTGGTATTCTATTAGTTTTATGGTAAATTTATGGTAATAATCGATTAAACTTTCGATTCATGAGCTGCGCTGTGATGACGAGGTTAGTGTAATCGGATTATTTTCGTTTGCTCGAGTGGTATTTGTTACGATTATATAACCAAAGCGATCCACAAAATACGAAATTTTGACGGATCTTCTCTTATTTTTCTAACGTTTATTAACAATCATCAAAAAATTGTTACTATGAGTTCATTGTTGGACCCAAGGAGGAATAATAAGAAAAGGAGTCATTTATTATTGTTTTGTGGTGATGCCGCAGACGCCTCACATTCTAATTAACACAATTACAACATTGCCATGATTTGCGAAAAGTATCAGTACCGTGCTATTGTTCCCACATTGTACCGAACGCTGATGCCCCTGTTATGCATACGTTTGGCATCACGTTTGATTGTGGAAAAAGAATATGACTGCCATCGTTATTGTAATCGTTTTGTGGGGAATTGAATTTTAAACATTGAAAATCATAAGGACATTGTAAACATGGTTAGACAGTGTTATGTGTGTAAAAAGCTGGATTACTTGAACCCCAACTTGACTTTTCACAAGTAAGCATGTACAACGCACGTGGTGACTGTGTTTATCAGCTCAGTGGCGTACAAATTTTGGTGTGGATTGCAATAATCGAGTTATTAAAATCTGTTACAGATTGTGCAGTGATGAAATCACGAAACATACGCATTTATTTGCCTTAAATGTTAGTGTTGATACCTAAAAATGCTTTGATTTGTTGTGAACATTCTCTGGAAAATTACCGTGCCTCAACTGCCAGCCACGCCACTGAAAAGTCCGCACACGCATCCTAGGATACGGTCACAATCTATCGCGTGAAAGAAAACAAACCACTATTCCCTCCCGCCCACAGTTAATTGGCTTCATAGCGCTGGATATGTTTAGTATTGCGATGCTGGCTTCATTTCTTATTATTCCTCCGTGGTTGGACCCAGCCGAAACACCGAAGTGATTATACCACGTCGTCAAGGGGCTAATCGCTTATCTATACGTTGTAACTAGGAAAAATCTGTAATTGCTATTGGCTCAATTTATTCTGTGTTATATAATCGCCCAAAATACTGCACAAAAAAATATCTGATATAAAATAACAAGTTTTTGAAATATAAGTTTTCGTAGGTAACGGTATAATTCAAAAGGACACATAAAAGCGGCTTTATCGCGATCTCTAGCGTGAACTTGCAGATCCACTGTGCTGATACATTCGATCGGCCCGATGGCGTTAAGGAGATCGTCGATTCTCGGGAGCGGATACATGTCTGGCTTGGTGGCTGGGTTTATCTTCCGGTAGTTGACGCAGAACCTGTTAGCACCGTCGTATTTCGTCACTAGGACCATGGGAGATGCCCAAGCGCTCTCATACTCCGCGATGATACCGTCGCCGTCGTCCACATGGCGTTGACATCCTTTTCGGAGCCAATTTGATATTCAGCAAATGGGGTTGGCGGTGCGTTCTCGGCGAACAAGTCGTCGTGTTCATCTACTAGTAGATTTAGTTGTTCCTGGTTGGTTCTTGGAACGATGCTTCCTCGACCGGGCGAAGACGCACGGTAGGCATTTAACGAGCCGCATTTCTTTAGAGATCGCTCCAACTTTGGAGCCGCTGGGACTCGGCGTTTTGCTGGTGACGAATGTCACGTTGTAGGGACACATCGCGGATCATACGCGAATATTTGATAAAATTGGCGCCTAAGAGAGGGTCTTTCGATTTCGGTCCATGTTACAGTTTGGGCTTACAGGCCAAACACTGTTGCAGGCAGCCGTATCGACGGAGGCGGTCCCTTTTTTCCGGCGATCGAGACGGACATTGCCGGGCGTGGTCGTGGGGCCAAGTTCTGATCGACAAAACCCGCTGGGGATCGCATTGGTCTCGTTACAATTTGGGCAACTTCTTCTGTGAACTCGTGGTCTTTGGCAGCCATAACACCGGATCGGGGTCGGATCTGTGGGCGCAGGTACCACAGTTGGAGCGCTCGAAGGTGATTGAGTGGTCCTTTTAGTTTTTCCGATAGTTCTTACTCTCGTGACCTAAATTTCGGCAGTACTCGCATTTTAGTTTTGAAGGTTTCCGGTCTTCTTTGGGATCTAAGGCGTGGTTTCTGAGCGCAGGGTCTTCGTTTCTCTTTCGCCCTCTTCTACCAAGCAAGCTTTATTTAGCAATTGGGCTACGCGGTCGCGGATATTTTTGACAATAAGCCGTATATGATTTGCCAACTCGTCAATCTAGTTAATCTTGTCTTGATGATTGGGTGTGCTTGAGCCGTACGCATTCTGAATAAGGGTGGTTTCTGATTGTCAAGTACATTCTCCGTCCTTGACTTCGTCCCACGACTGGTTTGCATTGAGGAGCACTCAGGGTCGTACGTTCTCGGGTCCACTGTTAGGCGTCACTTTGTAGTGGAGTAACACTTTATTTAACTTAGTAAATTACACAACCATTGTATGGATATTAACTATTATTTATTAGTTAAAGCAAATTAGACAAAAAAAAGACGAAAAAAAAATCCTGTTAGGTTATGAACTCCTAACAAGGACCCAAATAAAAATCCGAAAAGTTCCACTTCCGTTTTTTGCGGCGATTATCTTGAAAACCATTAGTAGGTACAAAAAATTTATACAAACAAAATTGTAGAGCAGTTCTTTCGGTACAAGCTAGGTCTAGTCGTCAAACGTCGGTAAAGACGGAAGGGGAAAGGTGTAAGAGGGGTAACGATCATAGTTTTCAGCGCGAAGGCAAAAATTAGCCTACCCCCGTTTTTTGACCAATAACAATTTATTGCAAATGTTTTATTCAATATGGACCTCGTACAGAAAAACTGCTCTACAATTTTGTTCCTATACATTTTTTGCTCCCACTAATGGTCTTCGAGATAATCGCCGCAAAAAACGGGGGTGGACTAACTCTAAATTTTATAAATTAGTTCTTCTAAAAAGTCTAATTTGCTTGAACTACATAGACAAAAATCGGGTGGATCGTTTTCAGTGCCGCTCAGGCCGTTCAGTGCTACATATCAAGCTGTCTGTCTTCGGACCGTTGTCAGTGCCGGGTTGGTTTTCTTAGCTGGGATCTAGACCAAGGTGAACCGTTTCTACCCCCAAGGCTCGTAAATTTCATCATGCTGAATTTTATGACGAATATTTCTTGTAGTGACTAAAATCATGGTAAGATTACCGGATCACGAGATATTTGAGAGAAACAAATTTTCGCAGCCTTGCTCGGGACTTTTAATACAATATTGCAATATTAGAAAATAGATAGAAAAATATGCCTGTGTACCACGATTTTCCTGTAATAGACTACAATCTGCTATAGAAGGCTCCTTAGTCGTGTGGGAAAAGATACGAAAAGTTCTAGATTTCCTTGCTTGTCAGTCTAATTTTTGATGTTATTGTATTCTAGGGAATAATCCCCTTTTATCGGGTTTTTGTCTTTTTTTCTCGTGCAGAATTTAATTTTATTACCCTTTTTGTTTTAATTTGTATCATTGTTATGTTTAGATCAATATTCAAATCCGTGACTTGTTTAGAATAAATAACAAATTCTATAAGTTTTGTTTCTAGTATCCCTCAAGAAATAAAACTTGACACCCCATCTCAGTTGATTTATTTTAATTGCATATTACCTTGACAACTTTAAACTTTATTCTATAATGTTACTTGCTGGATGTGAAAGAATTTGGAAGAAATATTAAAAATATGATTTTTTATATTTATTTAACACAGTAAACATATTATAATTTTTTTGAATAGTGCCCAAACATTGTGTTTATTTTTCCTTGGTCGTTAGGGAGTAGTTGAAATACGCCATAAATGTTTAGAACGATAGCACATGTCCTGTAATATTGATTACATTCCGTAGAGAACGGTAAATAAATAAATTAAGGGAAATTCATATACAAGAGTATTGTGGAAATCTATTAGTGTTCTTTAATTTTTACGTACCAGAACGTATGTATTGTGTTAAGGATGTTTCGCGAACATGTTTTTTTTAAATTTGAAATTGAAATAATATTTATTGACAACCAGTCAGTAATATATTATGCGTTCCAACTTCAAAAAAGGTTGGTGTCGCGAACACTCTTTAACTTAAATGAAACATGACGACTTCTGAGTAGAGGGTTTATTGTATTAGCCAAGAAGGCCTAAACCATACTGACTAAAAACTACAACTTAGATCTAGAAAGTAAACTTATTTACTATAGGGGGGGGGGGGTTACAATAGAGAGGGTGTTAAGTGGGGGTTGGTTGCGTAGGTCCGATTGGGCGTACGTAACAGTTGGAAAGTGACCAATTCCATTACTCAACTCAAGCAATCCGAATTTAAATTATTAAACGTAAGACGATTGATAATAAACACAATCACAATCACTGCAGCCTCGCGGCAACTCGTGAGCAGTTGACACATACAAAATTACGATTACAAATTACTCTTAGTGTGATTTAATAATAATTTGTGTAATACTACAAATTCCAAAAAAATCCTTTTACATTTATCTGACAAATAATATCAATAGTTCATATTAATGAGATTTAATAATTAAATTTCGAATACCTCATTGTGAATAAAATAGTAATGTCTCGAGAACTAGTTCACCTCGGGGCTACGCCTCCTGGTAAACTATAGTTCTCTCGACAGGAATGGAATACTTTCCGCCACAGTATGTGATATAATTATGTACTATTAAGTGAATTACAGGACTTTCTGTGACATGAACGTTTTGGTTGATCAGTAAAAACAGCTGTAGAATCTACTCTACTTAATTAATGTGGAAGTTTTTCCACAGACAGACGAAATTGAACAGACTTGGTTGTTGGTAAATACAATAATCTACACCATGATATTAATTTTGGGTCAATGTATCTTACTGGAAATTGTAATTTGGAGGTGTTTTACAAGGTTTTCGCCGTGCATTTCAGGTGTAACCAGCGTCTTTGGCCCTTTGTGTGTTATTGCCCCAGGTGATTCGCATCGTGCATTAACTTTTTCAGCACGGGCCAAAAATGGTTTCATTGCGCTTACATAATTACTATAATCACTCTCTGTCAGGACTTTATAAGACTCACATTATGTTCACCTGTTGTAATAATAATAGTACTATAGTCTATGAACATGCTTGAATATCTTCACTTTCGTGTCTGAGAAAATGTACGGGTCATCGATGTATACAGGGTGAACATATATAATTATAAAAAAATTATTTCTTTTATTTTTGATAAATAAAGTATCCATACTTCACTGTCGGTAATAAATTTTCCGCGCATATACCCCTCGTTGCAGTTAATGTTGACCCACAACTTCCTATGACTTTCCATAAAGAACAAATTATGAAAATATCTTTAAGACTTTATAATAAGACGTTTTCGACAAAAAAAAATACACGTCATGTTCGATAAGGAGGTGTGGGGTACCTTAAAACCTTACCATGTATCACTTGGAGGGGAGGAGAGTAAATGGCCTAAAAACCTCACGTAATTAATGGACGACCCCTAAATGTGTTTTTTACTACATGGAGTTTTTCTTGATCAAAACTGAAGTGCTTGAAATATTATAATCTTTTGTTCAAAGTTTTTAGGAATATCATTTTAGCATTTTGGTACTCATGGAACGACAATATGTATTATTTTGTAAATTAAAAAAACTAAATAAACGACACAAATGCTCGCAGAACCCAAATTCACCAGTCTAAATGAATCATCGCCAAGAGCACATCCTCAATTTTAAATCAGGGATAATGTTTTTGTGTTCAATTCAAATAATTCAAAAACACGGACTGGGTTCGTTGATTCATTCTTAAGTCAACGCTAAACAATTCAATCGGAAGTAAAAACGTTTCAAATAAGGTATTCATTATACATTTTAAATAGTTCGCAAGTATTTCATTATAAAATCGCAATCCACAGTCCTTCGAGCAATAAATTCTTCTACAACAACTCGAACTTCGAGGCTCTCTTATACAAGCTTCCAATCCAATACAGTTCGAGTATTAAGTCATCGACAACGATCGACCATAGTAGTAGTGACAGAACTCCGCCTTGCGGACACCTCTTTAGAACCGATACTGCTGCCATTTCGTCCTTTATACCACTTATGATGCGGATGCCTGGTTGGTAGGCAAATTGATACCTATGAAACGGTTTCTTCTTTAGGACCACTTGTGATCAATGATTTTCTCCATTGGTTTAAGAAAAAAGGAAGTGCGGCTTTTTCGTCGGTAGTATCTTCTAAACATATTTTGCCTGCCTTTGGTATGAACACCATCAAGACCTCTTTCCAACTCTCAGGTATGTGTCTGAAAATGAAACTAGCTTTAAATATTACCTTCAAGCAAGGCATCAATTCTTCTGTTCCTTTCTGAAGTAGGGCAGGTAAAATCCCACTACAGGCTATAAACGGATTGAAGCCCAAAAATATTTCCCGCTAGGCTTTTGCTATGTGGTGTTCTTTGCAGACAGTCTTTTTGCCAGATCTAAATTATGGTCATATACCATTGATCCGAGAAAGAGGGTCTATAACATGATTCTCAGACTTTAGCTCAGGTCATTGTTAGATTCACCCTTCGATCCTTTTTATTAAGGCGATTCCATTTGAGTGGTCTTTGGACATCACTTTATGAAGGTGAAAGTTTCTCGATCCCTTCACATAATGTCTTCCACGTTCGAAGTTTAGACCCTCTCAATTCTTTGTTGTGTTCTTTTAAAGCCTTCCTGTAGTCATCCCAGGTTAATACTCGTTTGGCTGAAGGAAGGCAGGCTATATCTAAAGCCTTGGTGAGTAGCGACACCAATTAGCCGAGCGGAAGTCCTCAGGGGCTCAGGCTGCATAGCCAGGGTACGGGTGGGGCAAACCCGAGGTGCCCAAGCCACAGATGAATCTACGAGTCTCATCTGATTAAAACCGTAATGTGGTTGGCTGCAATCTCTATAAAATAACCCCAAAGTCAAGGTGGAACAGCGTATGCCGAAGACTGCATGGTCAAGAGGGTGATCTTCCTGTAGCATGCGGGGCTCTGCTGCAGATGACCTTTCTCTCCCTCGCTTCTCGTTGGATATTTTTATGGACAACGAGAAAGGAAAGATTGACTCGCCCTTAACAGGGTCAAATAAAGAGGCTAAAGTATGCCTCTCAACCACGGGAGACCGTCAAGAGCCTATGGAGCTGGCTGTACAGCCAGGTCAAAAAGGTGATGACGATCTCCAGCTGGAGTAGGTAAGGGCTGGAATAATACCCTCAAACTGTTAAGACTCACTTCTGACAATGGAGCGATTAGAAACCATTCAAGAGGCGATTCTGGACAATATTGTGGAAAAGGGAAGGGATGGGGCTGCAATCAAGCCTCGTTTACAATAAAAGACCGGGCCGGCTTGGCGCCTTAGAAAAAGCCTCTCAGTGACTTCCTGAACTTTGCAAAGAAGGTGGGATTCCTAGGAACATAGATGCGAGTAGGGTTTTGAACAAAAGATCACCGATGATCGACGTTCTGACAGGCTGAATCGTCCTACGACCCCAGAGTACAAAACAATACAATACTCGTTTGGCTCTATTGAATAATTTTCTTACTTCGGCCCTCAATCGACCGGCTCCTTCTTCCAGTAGCGCACTAGCGCACTTACCCTTTGTTTCAAGTTAAAAATACCAGATCTCGAAAATGATTTGAGGCATACTCCAGTTCCTCTATTGTATCTGTGGGATATATGTCAATAAGTCTCACATCTTAAGTATTCCTTATAGAGTACCCTGTCTGTCTTCTTAGGGATCCTACACATTTCGAGATCTGGGTAGATCGCCTATATATATAATTATATATATGGAAGAATCTTTACCAACGTGCCATTTTGTTTTTGTTTTTGCTATGAATGGGGTATGTAAGGTGGATCCAAAACCTCCTTTCTCATCGCATTCATAAAGGTGGGTTTATTTCCCTTATTGATAATGTCTATGATTTAACTAGCCAAATATTCAAAAAGGTACTTACCTCGGTGAGTGATATAATTATAACTTTACCTGATCTTTTGGGTTTTGGGTATTGAAAGGTTATCTTTCGGTATGGCTTTCTCGAGTGTCCAGTGCTAGCTAGCTTCCTTGTTTCTTGCAGTTGAGGTGCCAGGGTGTGTATCTCGTGCCTCTCGTTAGGCTTACTTTTGTTACCCTTTGGTCTGAAGCAAACTTGTCCAAATTTGTAGCTAATCGCGTAGCCCATCTTTCCCAGTGTTTCCATTGAGAGAGAATCAACGGAAAGGGTTGTTTCCACCGTGGGCCCGCAGAATTTCCCTTCAACACGACGCATTTCTGCTTCCTCTACCATCCTTAGTACAGTTCCCTCCCATTGTTTCAAGTCGAGAGCTGTGCGCTTAAGCCATTCTTGTGAATGTCAATAAATTTAGGTTTTATAAGTAGATATAGAAGAACAGTGCTGCACCCCCCACCACTCCCACTTGACCTTGACCTTGAATTTGACCTTGACCTTGAGACCCCCCTACTTGACTTTGACCTTGTCCTTGAATTTGGCCTTGACCTTGAGACTCTTGACCTGCCTCCTTTCTTAGTTTCAGCATTTTAGACTATGATCTTTTGCTTTTTTATTATTATAAACCTTAGTAAAACTGTCGACACTTTTTTATTAAAGCTTTATTTGCTTTGAAGCAGAATTTAGTAGTACCTACCTCATGAATAAAGCTGCCGCGCTGTAAACGGCCGCGAATGAACACTGGAGGAGTCGCACTTCCAAAACTGATACGACTCTAAACGTCATTTACAGGGTGATGCATTTTCCATGTCACGCAGTATAAGTGACGATTTATTTGTTTTTATAGAAATAGTCAATTCGTAAAAATTACCGATTGACCAAAACTCCATATTTCTTTTTACAACATTCTTTTTGTGACCCTATAATGAACTTTAACATAAATAATAAAGTAATTGTGGACATACAATAATCAACCATAAACAATTTTTTTAGTCAAAAATTATTCGAGTTTAAAACTATAGAGTTCATAAAGTTAAGTATGACCAAAAAAATTTGGTTTATATTTAACTTATAAAAATCGGCGAAGTTTTGAATTTTCGTTTATGGCTTTCTGGATATACGATGATGAAGTTTAAACTTTTTTGATCAATTCTATTACCAAATTATTGGAATTTTGTTAAAAACAAGTCAAGACTTTTCTAAAAAAAAAAAAACTTAAAGAAATTTTTTAACTGGAAAAATATTAACTGAATATTTTTCTGAAAAAAATCAAATCAATAGTTGATAGTTGATAGTTGGCTGCTTAAAAAATACACAAGTCCAAGCAAATTAGACTTTTTAGAAGAAATAATTTATAAAGTTTTGAATCTTTGGTTATGAACTCCCAGCAGGTACTTAAATAAAGATCCGAAGAGTTCCCACAGCCCGGGGGAGCTTCATTCCCTCTTGGCCAAAAATCACCCCCAAGGGTCACGTCATGAAGCTATTCTGCATTTTTCTCCTAAAGGGTAACTCCGACGAGAAAATGTTATATAGAACTTATTATGTTCTCCATTAAATTCTGCATAAAATTGGTTTCATGAAGTTTTTGCCGCATGAAGTTCATGAATGAAATGACATTGGAAAATGAGTATAGTTTTCAGCGCGAAGGCAAAAATTAGTCCAAATTGTAAATTGTTATTGGTCAAAAAACGGGGGTGGACTAATTTTTGTCTTCGCGCTGAAAACTATACTCATTTTCCAAAGTAATTTTAAGAAAATGTAGAAAAGTTTCATGAGGTCACGCTTGGGGGCGGTTTTTTGGGCAAAAGCTCCCCCCGCCCGCGGAGGGTGTAAACTCTTCGGATCTTTATTTGATTTTATTTTATTTATATTTATTTATTTTAAATTTCAAAACTTTATAAATTATTGCTTCTATTCGTCGCTTTTTCGTCTAATTTGCTTAGACTATCTTTATAAAGCTTTAATGCATGTTTGAAAAGTATACTTAATGGTACCTACATAACGTTTGACTCATACACTGTTTCAGAACAGAGTGATGGTTCTCAAGCTTTTGAAGAAGGACAAGATACTTGGGTACAAAACACACCAAGACGAACAGGTAGAACTGCTACACCTCCCACTGGAAAATTACCAATGCAGAACGATACAAACGTACACTTCGAATCGCCAAAAGTGCCAGTTATATTTGTTCTTGGTAAGTTTTTTTATTTATTACAATGAATGAACAATATCTATGTTTAAATTTTTACACTTATATGCAATAAAAATTTCAGGAGGTCCAGGTAGCGGAAAGGTGACACATTGTGACAGCCTCATGCAGGAGAAAAAAGGCATTGCGCATATCAATATGACGGACTTACTTCAACAATACGCCATCGGAAATGGTAAGCAAAAGCAATAAAAACATTTACATTAAAACCGAACAATCAATACAGCACTGTGTGACGTACACGAAAATGATTCAATTTTTGTTAAACCTCTAGATGGACATACGAGCTTAATCAATATAGGTAGCGTTCACAAAGGTAATTTAAACAACAAATGAGAATTCAATTTCGTTTTATTTCTGTGTGGATTTATTGCGAATTAATGGTTAGTTAGTGTCGCGTATTGATGTTCTGGAAAACGAGTTTCTCTAATTGATATCGTTTTTCAGGAATAAAATGACGACTGCACAGTAGTATATTAGCTTTCGTGAAAATTTAAAGCTTGCCTGCTTCAATCTCCACATTTCGGTTATTGTAAATAAATAAATTGTTCGATTTCGGGTAAAATCGTTGGATGCCAAATGATTTTTCCGTCCTCAGATGAATCTTTCATGATAAAGAATAGCTTAAAATAAAGCCTTGTGTTGGCGTGTGAGTTGCACAAAAGCATGAAGTTGCATACTTTCTAATCGATTAATTTAAATTAAAAGGGAGAACTATGGTAATTTTCAGACATGCAAGATTTTGGTTTGCTGTCCAGCAAGACAGTTACGGAAGTTCTTATGTTGGAAATGAAAATGGCGCCTGCAGCGAAGACTTACCTCGTGTCGGGATTTCCAAGAAACATGAGAGATGTGGTGGAATATTCAGAAAAAGTAAGTAAACCAAAGTTCAGTTTTTATTGTGCTAACAAGGTTATGGAAATTAACAACTGGATTTAATCAATTCTGGATAACGCGTATACTTTGGTGGACGCTGTCATTAAAAAGACGGGTATTGATTCTCTTCGGCTGTGCAAACATTAGTTTGTCCGAAGGTAAAGTAATAACAATCAAGAATAGAAAGAGCGATGTAACTACTTTTAATGAATACGTAATTTTTCCACATCGTTTAATTAAAATATAGTTTCGCTGGTAAAATGCAAATTGGTACGTGGACGTCAAAAAATTTAATAAAATGCTGACACATTAACAAAAAAAAATTTGTGTTGAAGTGACTTGAAGAAATGATATATTATTCCATTTTTAGAATCACATTTGCATTTTCGGTGTGTCCGGAATTTTTTAATATAGTTTTTGAAACACGCGTTGATTTCAAATTTGTCAAAACAATGGACTTCTTACACTGCAAGTAGACGTAACAGTTTGGTCATCTATAATAAAGGTTTTTGGCTCAGGACCGTTTTAGTAGGTATGTTGATAATTGGTGGATGCGCAGGGCAAATACAAAATTGCATTAAGGGCCATTTCGCAAGGACGAAAGTGAGAGTGATCAAAAAGTTCGAAGTGTGACATAAGTAGTAGGACGTAAACAAAAATCCACGCGAGACACAGAAAAAGTACATTCTATGAAACAATGCTTTCTGTTCAGAAATATTTGCAGCGGCCAGTTGTGAAACCCAAAGCACAGCCAAAGGGTCATAATCTTTTACCTGTCTAACGCCCCAAATGCTAGCACAATACAAATACAATATTCTAAATTCAACCACCACCCGAGACGACATTCGGGATAATAAAAGTATTATTGACCAGAGTCCATAAAATTACTATAAGTCTGGTCGTACTTTGCTTCTGATGAAACAGTCGAATGAGAACGTGACATCGTAATGGGAGAAACACTTCAACTAGTTTTTAGTATTTCACGGGCCATTACATTTAAATATATATTTTTTAAATTTTGGCACAATATTGTCCCAAAAGGACATAATTATCTTTTTCAATCTGCAAGAGAACATACAAAATAAAATTGATATGGAATAAATTTTTTGGACTTGTCGACAACAATTCCAATAGATACAATCCATACAACAAAGTAACAATAATTGTTAGCACCAGTAATTGCCAATTGCCCCTGAACCTGAAAGTAATAATAATTATTTTTTTGCTTTAGTTTAACGTCCCCATTTTGGTTTATTTTTAAGTAATTAATTTTTTCTTCATTGACCGCTTGTTGGGGATTTAAGTCTCGAATGGACCAAGGGCATTTTATTTCCACAATATGATCTTGATCAATAATTCCATCCGGACTCGCACAGAGAAAACAATTTTCCTTGTCATTAAACAGTCCGCACTCACGCACAAGTACCCCATAATCTTTTTCAAAGTGCTTTTGCTTCATGTTCTCTTCCCCACATCATTATAGCTGCGCTCTTTCGAAATTCAGAACAGACAATATTTCGAGCTAGCTTTGACGTATTCCTAATAAATTCGTTTCGGGTGGAGCAGCAGTCTTTCTTTTTTTAATTCGTAGAAATAACTCTGCGAGTTTTATTACATTCGCGTTTTATTTTCAGTCCTGCGATATAGTTTTTAGGGAATTTTCCTGAACTACAAAATTTTCCTGTGCAAGGGGACAAAATATTCTTCCTTTTTATTATATGAAATTGTCCCCTATAAATTTACAGACGATAGAATTATAAGTTTCAGCTGCATTATTTTTCATAATCAAAATTAGACTTCACATTTTGAACAAGTTTTTTCCACACGACTCAATGTCGTCAAAAAGGTCAGACTCGATCATGTCTGGAACTGTGTTGATTTCGCCTTCCTTGCTTCCTTGACAAAAATAGCCTCTGAATTTACTACAGTAGTTACGTAGTAAATGGTTTACGCACTCTATCGTTATTATAGAGAATTTATGGTCGTAAGGCTTCGCGATGCAAAGTTTTTTTTAACACACCTGCTTCTTTTGCCAGCGAAGTTTTGTTGCTCTGTTATTAGTGATGTAATTATCTATGTTAATTAAATCGAAAAGAATAGACTCCTCACATTGCAAAATTTTATAAAAATATCAATCAACGAATCAAGTAAGATACCAAGCAATCTGTTAAAAAAATTGGTGCAATTGAAAGCGTAATACTAGGTAGGAATGAATATTTCGGCTTTGGGACATTTTCAATGCTCATTTCTAGTTTTGAGCATTTTATTCGGCTCAAACAGCAGATGCGTGCAAAAAGCTAACTTTTACGGCCGGGAAGTTCTAGGATAACAGGGGCTCTCCGTCCCGCATAATTTTGGTTAGGTATAGGTCTAAGATTTTACTCGGACTGTACACGGTGCATTTGTAGCATGGCTGTTAGGTGGAGCTACTTTCTTGACGTAGAAATCAACAGAACAGGGTTTTATTTAAAACATTATTACATAGTTGTATTTGCGCTTCCATCTTCAATAATAATATCGCAAACAAGTGTCAATAAAATGGTGACAAAAGTTACGTATGTTCAGTTCGACATTCTTGCATATTTAGCAAAACAGTTATGAAAAAAATATACTTAGGTTCTAAAGCAATCCTTTTTCTACAACTATTCAAAATTTGAAGATTATTGATCAGTAATTAACAATACAGCGATTTTTATAAGTGTACACTGCAAACATGGGGTGATAGAAGCGCCTTAATTAATATTTTTTTTTTAATTAATATTTTGTGAATTAAAATAAATTGGATACGTATCGATAAGCTTCTTTTCGCAAACCGCTATGTGTAGTCATTAGTGAACCTAAAACATTGAAATTTATTGCAGATATTTTTTGTTATCATACTATTCCTTGTAAAACAAATAATTTATTTTTGTAAAGGATGTTAGATTAAACGTTATAATCCTGGAGGTAAACACTGCATATTATTTTTGGGCTCGATAGAACAACGCATGCACTTTGTCGATAAAACCCATAGATGCAGCACGTGTACACCCACATTTTATGAATAAGCAAAGAAAAGAATACCTTTATACCTATCCCATCTCTAATTCACTTACAATTGCAGTACGATGTACTTTTATTATTTATGATAGTATTAATACCTGAAATTAAGTCATAATTACATTTTTTTGCATTTTTCTTTGTAAATCTTATAAATTATTCTCGTTGCTTTCAGATACAAATGCTGAGTGGAGTAATCATGATTTCTTGGCGACAGAAAGTTTTAGAAAGACAAATCGACTACGGTGCCAAATTAGGCCAAGTGGTGTTATCACTGGCCAGGATGGAATTGAATAATTTCTACAAGAACGTCATGCCTGTTGCGGATTACTTCGATCAAAGTAACATGCTGATATCGGTGAGTTTTATTGTTGTTTCCACTTGTTTAAATTTTAAAGATAGATAAATCCGTGTGGAAAAATACAATTGAGACTTACGTAAACAGAAGCTTGCTTGTTTGATATAAGGCAGCACGTAATGAGGAAAATCCGCTGGGGTTTAGCCATTGTTTAGGACTTCCGGTAACTCGAAGCTCCGGTTTTGCTTGGAGACACGCAAAGTGGTCACGATTTGTGTTCGGTGAAAGAGTGAAATTATTTCACTTTGCAAGTTATTGTCAGATTTGCAATGTATTTTATGACAACACAAAGAAGGTTTAGAACGTTTTCGAAATTAAGTCTTCCAACAATCAATTATAACGTCATTTGTTTGACCTCTAAATACTGACAATTCTAATGATAAAAACTATTGATCTACACATATTTACTTCTACGTTCATGTTTTGGTTGTTGTGGTGTATTTTATTAAAGCTCGGTCTTGTTTACATTCATACTGTCTGAAAGTTATGTTACACATAATTATTAATCAGTAATGAATAAGAATATATTTCGTTCTGGTTCCACTTTCAAAAATACCACGAAAAAATTACACTATAATTTTAATACTAACAAACCAAATAAAAGATTTACTACTGTAATACTCGCCTTGGACTCGACCGACAATCAATATGATCAATAAGGTAAAAAGGTGCTGAATTTATTAATGCCGTGAATAAAATATAAGAACGGAACAACCTGTCAATACTTTTATGAAAAGTCGATGTCATTAAGAAGATCAACATTCATTCAGTGGTCTTTGAAAAGTTCCTTTAGATAAACTTCATTACAAATGTTTCAAATATCAACACTAACTTAGAGTGTTGATATTCAATGCTAGTGGCTTTCCTACATCTTCGTTTCAAATAATTCCTGACTCCACTTTGTTGTAATTGTGTCTTCACATTACTATCGCAGCAAATATTTCGCTTGTATTTAAATTCCAAATTAAGTCAGGCCACATTTAGTTTTATATTTTATTAGTTTAACTATATCTCTCGAAATTTATGTTGTCGCTTTTGTGAAATTACCAGTGCGAAGAATCTGTGCTATTTTGTAACCAATATAAATTAATTAATTGAATGTCAAACATACTCATTTTTACGTTTATTAATAACTAGCTGGTACCCACGTCCAAAAAATAAAGTAAAAAACGGTGCAACGAACAGGTAAACCACGATGGGTAAACACTGATCCGGGTGGCATTACGCTCATGTTACACACTTCTCTTGACGAATATTCGGAACATAGAATCAGCCAAAGGTACAAATAATAAAACACATTCTTTTTTAGTGAACAGTATTTTAGAATTTTTTTTTCCTTATTATTCTAGAGCAGTCGAGTAAACATAAATAAGTTTTTCGGTGTTCCGTCTCTGTAGCAAACAACATATAAACATGGATTTCCCAAACTGAGCCCAGCAATACTCAGTGACTGTCCTGTCAGTGATAGTAATAGGTATGCATAGGATGAGCATTATATGTATTTGGATGGTCGTTTCAATGCACGCTATGTTGTTCAAGTGTTTCAGCAGCTTTTGATCTGAAGTCTCTTAACCGCATTTCCTCCACATGACTTTCACGTTGGTCGGGTGTCTCACTTGTCCTATTGGCTTTAATTTGCCTCGATTTTTTGGTTGATTTTCCAACAGATGGTTTTCCTTTTTGACATTTTAAAGTATTTTCTGAAGTAGTAAACAAACGTAAGACATTCAAAATTCACCCGGCGCGAGTGGCTGCGCCCCAATAATGAAGTAAAACTATTTTTTTTAGTGAACAGCAAATTAGCGTTATACAATTATTTGGGTAGCGTTACTTGCCGATTGCACTTCCTTTTCAAGAAAGACTTAAAGTTGCGCTCACTTCGAAAGCAATCCTGGACACATCTATAATCAATTTTGGCCCTTCTCCCTCATTTCACCACACTATTTCTTCGTTGCGAAATGATTTTGTCGAAAACTGTGACTGTGACATTTTTACCTGACAGAGTACTCATCTGGCCGGTTTGAACTTTAAATATTTTTTTTACAAAAAAGGGCTGATACATTGGGGTCGTCAACCCCCCTATGTTACTCCCCATTGCAAATATTATTTGTGGTTAAAATTTCATAACGATCTGTTCATCGGTTTAGGCGCCCATAACATGCGAACAAACAAACAAACATTGATTTTTATATATTAGAAGAAGAAGAAGATAGAAGATGTAACGTGGACCCTCAATGACGTCATCGGTGACTCACGGCGTGCGCGAGATAGTGTGACATCACTCATCCCTACACATCGAAAGCATGATGTTCTAAAAATGGAAAGTTTGAAGATTCCATATGTGTCGATGATAAATGAAAGATAAAATAAAAGTCTCTATATTTGCTAATTCGTGGCGTTAGAACCATTAGTTCATGGGTTAGAGTAATGTGAAAAACGAAAGGTCCATTTGAGAAAGTTGAGGGACCTTATGGGAATTGAAGGAAACTGTCTTGTCCCAGGGTATCAGGAAATTGGCAATCGTGAAGATCGCTTGTGAATTCGACTGCTTGGTTTGGAGAACAGTCAAAAGCATATTGGAAAGAGTCTTCTGGCTGGATTGGTATAAGAGAGTGGTGTAGTACTGGACCTGAAAAGACCAACGACGTAGACTCAGATGTAGACATCGGTAGAATGTGGACGAAACATCTTTAAGGAGGGGGCAGTGTAACGGACGTGGACCCTCAATAATAATGTCATCTATGACTCACTGCTGCGGCGTGCTCGAAATAGTGTGACATCATCTTCTGGAGTATTCCGTACACATCGAGAGCATGATGTTCTGAAAATGAAAAGTTTAAAGATTCCATAACTATCGAGAGCTCGAAGATGTCATAGATTGTAGATAATGTAATATCAGAAGTCGAAAATATTTTGTACAATAATTCTGAGTACTTATTTAGTAGTTTTTATTATAGTTGAAACAGTTGAAATTCTACAGTACCTTTATAATGATAGATCATTATTGACAGGATATTGAAAAACCAATGGTTTTTACGTAAGTCGTACAGAAAGTTTCTGCAAGCTAGCATAATGAAGACATATATGGCACAACCAGGTTATGAAAAAAAAAAACATTATTTATTGTTCACAAGAAATTGCAAATGAATTTTGAAAGTGGTCTGTCTCCAAAACAGTGCATTGAGAGACTTCGAATTGCATTTGGCGATGAAAGTTTTAGGAGTGTCTATAACAAAATTGGTTTAACGAATTTAAGTTTGATCGAGTTTCTTTGTTTGAAAAATTTTGTTTTTTTTTTTATATTTTTGAAGAAAATGTTGCTTCTGTACGACGATAACGAATTATTCGCAGTACTTTGGGGATTCGCATGACAGCAATAAAAGAGTACATTGTATAACAAGTGCTGAAATCGAATTTTCAACACGTGTTGTATACTATACTTTTTCTACGACTGCATCAAATACACAGAAAAACACGAAAAACGCATAGTTAATTTTTTTAAATTTTATAACGTTTTATTGTTGTTTTCTGAATATTATAAACTTCCTCAATTGTATTTTCACTATCAAATAAACATTTTTTATAGTTTTCAAATTTTATATTTTCTATATTTGATTTCTTATTATATGCTTTCTTTTCTTTATGATTTGTTCTAAATGAGTACATTTTTTATCTTAATCCTACCCATTCTCTGATTGGAATTCCGAGAAATTCATCTTTAAATAATCCTGGTACCTTTTTATTTTTTTGAGGCATCCAGTCAGTAGTATAATTTGATGTATTATTCTAGCAATGGGGTCGTTCCACAATTTTCAAAAACAGCTTTTCTAGAAACTAGACGAAAAAATATCGTACCCCTATTTTTTTGTTTATACGAAATCACGCGTTTACTAGGTAAAAAAAAATCCGAAACATTTGTCTTATTTGAAACGCCCGCCTTTTTGTGACGTCAACACGGGACAAAATTCACCAGACAAAAATCAAGTTACTAGACCTGCCGACTAATGAGAATCCCATGAACCAATGAGAATGCTCCCCCGAAATGACGTCACAAAAGGCGGTAAATGTACAGCGTTTGAAATTAGTGCCCGAAATTACGATTTTTGATACGCTCTGTTATCTTACAAAATAACTTTATGGCACAACAGAATACGTTTTAGGGCTTCATGTTACATAGTCTATGAAATGCTATAGTTGAATTGGTCAAATTCAATTGAGGGGGACAACCCCATTGTTACAGATTTGAATAAATTCAACTCTTGGTATATTTGTATGTAATTATCGTAAATAAAATTGATATACTTAGGTGGATGTCTAAACAGATAAAAAGAGTCTGTATTACCTCTTATAAATTGTGCAATATAAATATTCGAAATATCCTTATGTCTTCCTCTTACAAAATACTCTTTTACCGGTTGTTGTTTATCCAAAGAACCGTCATCAAATAAATTAAAACTATGTGGTAAACATTCATTTGTTTTACCACAAATTCCAACATAAAAATCGCTTATTTGTATTATACACTTAATGATGGACGTCTAGTAGTAGTGAGATGTAAACGCGCGAAGCGTTTCAAGGTTGAGCGCTTCATGAGTCGACGAATTCGAACTAAGTGCGTCATCTAGGATGATTTGTCTGATTTAATAAAGCTTTCTGTAATAAATGATTTCTGTAAAATGATAAATTTTTTCGTTAGGTTTGCATATAATTCAAAACGAATGGGAAACTTTCCCACGCGTTATTTCTTCAATAAATCCCATAAATTTGTATGTGTTTCCTTCCTGTTTTTGTCCGATAAGAATGCATGGACGGATGGTGAACGATTCGTTCACCTTGATCTCTAAATGGCAATTTCTTTGCCTTTTTTAGGGGTGGATTGCCTTCCCCCCTCTTATCGCAATTTAGAAAATGTGGCCTAGCAAAGATTATGCAATTGTGACTGATTTAGATAATTTAAAAATGTGGCCTAGCAAAGATTGTGCAATTGTGTGAGAAATCTTCTTTGTTTTCCTAATAATTTAGAGAATTTAAAAATGTGGCGTAGCAAAGATCATGCAATTTGCCTAATAATTTAGATAATTTAAAAATGTGGCGTAGCAAAGATTATGTAATTGTGTGAGAAATCAGGCTGATTTAGATAATTTAAAAATGTGGCGTAGCAAAGATTATGTAATTGTGTGAGAAATCATGCTGATTTAGATATTTTAAAAATGTGGCGTAGCAAAGATTATGTAATTGTGTGAGAAATCAGGCTGATTTAGATAATTTAAAAATGTGGCCTAGCAAAGATTATGCAATTGTGTGAGAAATCTGACGTCGTATATAAAATGTTGTTTCTATGCCACAGTTCAAAACCACAGACCTGGTTTTTTCTTCTTTCTTTATAATAGATGTTGTTTTAATTTTATTTATTTGTAAGACAAATCAGATGTAAAAAAAATGTGGCATAGAAACAACATTTTATATACGACGAACATAATATATTTATTATTATCCACTTATTTAAAATTATAATTTGTTATATTGGAACAATTTTCCAATTTAATTCCAGGAGTTTCCATTTTATTAAATATATTTTCTGTCAATGAAAAGGTTGTGGAACGTGAGGGAAGTTCATTTTCTGCCAAGATCGTTGAATTTTCACTGTCAGGTTCAACTGATGCAACAATTTTATTCGACATTTGTATTTTGTTTTGGATGGAATCGTATCCTTCGGCAACAGCACAGGAACGCCAACCTCCATGGCGTTTGAGGGTTAGCAAATCGCCACCTGCGTTTAGCAGTAGTGTAGCCGATGACCGGCGAAGGGGTTTGAGAGTTTTAAATAGACAGCTATGTCTTTTGCCATACTTCCTATTTTGTTTATTTCCACAACCTGCTTGGTACATTTACCATTTTTTTAATTTAAAAAATCTTTTTTCTAGGATATTTGGGGGACGAAGATCAGCATATTTTTTCAAAATCTGGTAAAAAGTTTCTGTAACGATGAATGATCTAGGTATCTTATTTTTCGTGTGTATTATTGTCATTTGGCAGAATTTAAATCCTTCATGTCGTCAACTGTTAATGGGCATAGTTCAATAAATATCAATAAATAAATATGATCTGGCGCTGAGTTCAAAAATTTGTTAAAATCTTATGAATCTTGAATTTTTGACTTCTTCGGGACGTAATCTTCTGATTTCCTTTTCAAAAACGCTCTTGGTTTTAGATATTTAGATATATCAATGTTGTGTTTAACACTTATTGTATTCCTCAACATTGAATATTGAGACCACATTGTCGATAACTTATATCTTTGAAATAACTCTTCAAACTAAACAAGAAACACGTTTTCTGATCATGATTTCAAGTTCAGGTTCTTTGTTTTTCTCCACTCGTAAATTTCTCATACGAAGTTAAATATCTCACCTTTGAAGTTGAAGGCAGTAAGTTTAGTGAGACTTGAGCAGCTTTGATATTTCATGGGGAGTACACTCATTTGCATCTTCGTTCATCATATTTAGCACAGTTTTCATGTTTACATTAAAAACAGAACAACAATTTTTTTTGGAATCGTCGTTGCAGCACAGCTTACGTGATTTTAAAATTTTGGCGTCTGTTCCGCCAATAATGGTTGCCTAAATACACAAAATTAGCGTGTGAAATCTTTTCACATGCACCGTTTTAGCGTGCGTTCTGGATTTATTGCACGTTGTGTGAAACGAATTTCAATTAGTTTTTTACACACTTTTCAGAGCAGTCGTAGAAAAAATATTTTACACGATCACCTTGGAAAGCAAGAGTTTTTTGTAGATGAGACGTTTTTTTTTGTCGCAAAATATCATTTTCTGGACTACTAATCCAAATAACTATTATTTGAAAATTCAAAGATAAAGACGGTAACGATTACCGAGAAGAGATCTTAAATTAGTAAGCCATTCTAGAACACCGGTGCATTTTACAAAAATTATCTTAAAAGTATGTATTGTGTTCGTTGCTTTATTATAACCCTACGAGTTATTAAGCAGTTGAGTAATGGTGCAGGGTAATGGTTTAGTACTTAATGGCATCCGTCCGATCGATACACATACTCCTATAATATTACTTTTGTAACAGTATTGATTGACAAAAATAATTTCCGAGATATCGCGTATGAGGCGGGCATATTTATCTTAATTGATGTTTTACTACTTTTATTTCCTTCAAAGAAAACTGTAATATTTGTGTAGGTATATTAAAGGTCTTTCCTAAGCACAGAACTTTTTATAGATTTATGCGATTCAATAAACACGTCAGTTATCATTACCAAAGTTAAGTTAATGTTTCGGTAATTAATGAATATTTTATTAGGTACATCAAAATTCGTGTCATCAAGACCCACATTGATGGAATAAATCCTTTTATTGATTTTTGTATTGTAGATAAATGGAGAACGCCATCCTTCGGACGTCTATAAAGATTTTCGCACAGCAGTGTTCAAAATTTTAGGAATGCAAGACAACCCACCGGTTTTTACCAACGGTAGAGTTGCCAATCTACCATCAGATGTCACCACCGAACTTCCAACAATGGTAATTACAATCTCTTTCGTTTATTAAAAGCCCTTTTTATTGGTTATTTCCAACAATCAATTCCAGCAAACCTCATAAATTGTAAAAATGTAATCGATAACACCGCGACAAAACATTGTTTTCGATTCAACCACAAAAACAAAATGAAAATTACATGAGTTTTCTTTAACAGCAAGCTTTGCCTCCCGTACCTGTAAACCTATCACCGGCTAAAATGATAGATGAATCTGACAGACCAAAGACCCAAGTAATTTCCGTTAATGCAAGTAATCCAAACAACTACCAGTCACCTGTAAAAGCTGGATGGCCCCCGGTGTTGTGGGTTATCGGAGGCCCAGGGAGTAATAAGGCTGCTCTTTGTTCACAAACATCAAAAGATACAGGATGGACGCATATCAGTTTAGGGAAGTTGCTAAGGGCGGCGGCTGAACCTCCAGATCCAAGACACAACACCGAAACAAGGAAAATAAAAGAAA
Organism: Diaperis boleti; assembly: GCA_963583935.1. NCBI lineage: Eukaryota > Metazoa > Arthropoda > Insecta > Coleoptera > Tenebrionidae > Diaperis > Diaperis boleti. Next base: position 20,782,832 of record OY757247.1, on the reverse strand, counting down.
ACATTAGTGGTGGTGAAATGGTGCCTTTAGACATCGTTATGAAATTTGTGGAATCGCACATGGCGTCCAACATTACCGCGTCGGGGATTATTCTCGACGGATTTCCGAGGGATATGACACAAGCAACGGAATTTGAAGCAAAGGTATTAGTTATTAGTGTTATTACATAATTATTCTTAATTCTCTGTGTTGCATGCATATACTCGTACATACAAAATGGTTATATTTGGTACAAGTGGGTGGTGAGAAAACAGTCTTTAAAGAAGACAGGCCGAATGGAGTATCTTTTCCAAATTTGTATTATGTATGTAGTACATACAAAATTTTATCTATAACTGTTATATAACGATATACCACTCATATTACGTAATTTGAGTTGAGTATTGAACCATATTACTCCACTAGTACAATAATGAACAATCTTCATCATTAATGGCTTATTATTACGTGCGTTCAACAAAAATCGACGACGAAGCAAACCTTGGAATCAATGCTTATTACCGGTAAACAGTGACATATTATTAAATGTGGATAGAAGAACGGCACGAGCCTTCACAAGCTCTGGCTTGGCTTCAGTTTCTGGCCACGTGGATGAGGCACCACCATAAAAAAAACTCTCCAATTTAATAATCTGACACGTCAAATGTCAGATGTCAGGTGACAAATTTGTCACCATCTACACCATACGTTTTTTAAACCATGGCCCACTTGACGTAGTTTTTTGTTGAACGCACGATATTAACGTACTCAAAATTTCACGATTTTTTGTTGTTTAAAAAATACAACTGTTGGGCAAAATGTAGTACGTGATCAAAATTCCATTGTAATCTCGTGAGATGTATATCACTCGTTGTTCAAAAATCTTTTGGATTTTTGTCACTAGTAATATAATTTTTTGTTATGTAATTGTGGCACTAATTAATTCGATTTAATAAATGACCCCAACTAAACATCACAATATGTTATTGCAACCTTAGACGCATTAGGCGATTTTTTTCAATTAAAAACTATACAGCTATAATTAAACACTTTCCAATGCTAATCAAATAGTGATGCCTGACGTCATAATCACCACCCACGTTAACTGTTGTAATTTCTAGAAGTTGTTCCTCCATCACAACGTATAATTTACGTCCTGTCTTAATGAAATATTAAGTGTCGTACCTACGAAGGCCACGCCGGAAATTACATGAATTTGAATGTTTTGCTCAGGACTGAAACTTCGATATTTTTTGCATATTTTACAAGTTTTCAAAGAGCGGCTTGTTTTCAGTTTAAACAAAAGCCAACTATTATCCTGTTGGACTGTTCGAAACTGCAACTAGGGAGGGGAAGACTGGACGATAGCGTGACTGCTTTCCGAAGAAGATTGGAGATCTTTAGACAATCGTCTTTACCAATGCTGAAAGCTATGGACACTATCGGACGCCTGACTATTGTAAGTTTAATATTTTTGTTAGTAAATTTAGAATGTAAGAATTATTACTAATTACTGAATTAGGTTCAATTTATTTATTATAAGCAAGTTACAATAGTAAATTATTTTGTTAGGAGCAAAAATGAGGCTTTTCGTGGCAAATACAGACGAGCCACGAGAAGCCACTGTTCTCCGAATAAAGCATGCAAATTTTTCTTTAAACGCCGAAAATCTGAGTACCAGCGGCGCATTAGTGGACGACTTCTCTGCCATGGCAGAGAAATAGCCATCTGTCATTACCTACTGACGTCACGTATTACGGACGTTTGAGGAGAAAAGTTTTTTCAAGATTCTTTGTTGTTGAAAAAATACAACAAAATGTCGTAAATCACACGTGAGCGAATTGCTATTGTAATCACTCGCAGACAATGAAGTATTTGTCACTTGTAATTTTATGGGTAATTTACATAGCATATAAAGAATATAAAGCAGGCTGGAAATTTTCGACAAAGGTCCATTCGGTATCTTTCAAGACACGTAACTTGATCTAATGTGTTGCATTAAATTAATTTTGAACGTCTAGGAATGTCCTTTTGCGGCACCCGTTCTTGGCGATTCTTGTGTCATGGCAGGAAGCTACTTTCTACCAAAATTCAGTAGACACTTGATACTGTGCACTTGTGAACACAAAAAAAGGCGTGGTCGGGCGTCACAAGATCGGGGGTTGGGGGTGGTCGTAGCGACTCCGGTGTAGGCTCGTTTGGAGCGCGCTAATTTTCCGGTGGTGATAATGAAAAAATTATTCGGCTGTGACACTGCAAACTATTTTTCGTCGCTTCACTGATGGCTCTTAATTCGGTTGTTGTTTTTTGTGCCAACTAGGTACGTTTAACAATGTAGAGTACATTACTCTAATTTTTATAGGTTGATGGCGACACTGACCTACCAGCTGTCCAAGAAGACTTCAAAAATGTCGTCAAAGAACATGTGGAATATCTAAAGCGTCAACAAAACACAGAAGCCGAAGTTCCAAACGGTTACACAAACGGCTACGCTAATGGTTATACCAACGGACACATTCCTACCGAAACCACGTTACAGGATCTAGAATTGGAACCCATTGAAACCATCAGTAAGAATGTAGGCAACGGAGTTGCCCACACCATCGCAAATGGTGTAAGACATATGGCCAATGGGTTCGCATCTAATGGACATTTGCCCAATGGATATAATAAAGACCGACCTGAATACACCACCTTGGGTAATCGAGAAGATAACGTCCGCCAAATGTACAGTGAAGTTAACTACATGGATGGACATATCTAAGTTAATATTAAGTGACGAAATTGTGATATTCATAGAACTTGTAATTACAAGTATTATTTAGGTTTAAACTTAATGATATGGAGTGCTCAAGTGTGCCTTAAGGTCGATCGTTACAAAGGTGGTTTCAATGATGGGTCCAACAGTATTCTTAGTAATAAGAACCAAACTTTGTAATATAAGTAGAATAAGCAAGGAAGTAATAATCATGCAACTTTATATTTGTTATAAGAAATACCGCTGGTCGGTTTTATTTTGACGGTTATTTGTAAGTGAATAAGTGGCAAATTATTTAATATTTAGCGTTTGTATAGTAACATCACAGAAAATTGTTACACGTCTCACTGTTATCTAAAATAATTTATATTTTTGATGTTTTCCTTTTTGTAGTAAAATATCAGTATTATACAAGTCTTATATAAATAACTTTTTTTCTTTACATTAATTTGTTATTAATTATGCTAATTGAGGAAGAATAGAAATTATTTTTTGTAATTATGAAATGCAACTTTTTTACACGCGATATAGTAAGTTTAGAATTATTGTAGAAAACCATAGTTTACTATGGAAACGAGAAAAATATTCTCTCTAAAAACTCAATAAAATTCAAATTGTTACAATTGGTCATTTGACATTTGTATTATTGCAAAAGTGAAAATAGAATTTCCTTTAAATGGTGAAAGCTAAGACAACAAAACTATCGTCAAAGAGAGGACCGAAATAACCCTCTAAAGGAAGAAGGTGCAAGAGAAGGTATTGGCAAACGCAACTGTCGTAAGAGTAATCCTCACAATTCTTGAAATACCAACCATTCAGATTTTTGAGTCTAAACTAAATGTGGAAGTACCTAACAATGCACCGACGGGTGCCATGCATCGTTCACCTAGTTCACCATATTGCAATTTCAGACAAAATCATAGCACACAAATTTTGAAAATCCACTGCATCTGTATCTGTATCCCGAAAATAATATTTATGGTCTGAGTTACCCATTTCACCGATATCGTGAGCAGAAATAATGAGTTGCGAAGAGGTCTGGGCAAATCTCACCAAAATGTAAAAAAAATCATATGGATGCCCTCTTATCAATGTAGATGTAGATTTTTTGAAAGAAGAAATGATCTGATAATAATCCATTCGAATCTGTATGTGGCATTGGTCATCGTCTATGTTTTAAAACATGAAATAATGATTTCAAAAGTTACAAACTAACTACAATGAATTACATACTAACAAGAATTTAACAAACAAAAAATTGAACAATACAATAATTAACTCATAATGATAAAAGTAAACAAAAGTAAACTTAAAGTACACAATTATTAAACAGATAATCTATAGTAAAACAGTTAAACAAATATATAATTAAACAATATATACACAAGATTGACCTAAACCGGGTACAATTTATTAAACAGTAAACAGTGAACAAACGAAATGGTTAAAGACACAGTAAATAATGTTTCTTAAAATTTACACACAACACTATTCATAAATTTGCAATCCGCACTATAACTTAGGACAGCACACAGGGTTCTTTCAGCCCGACGCAACACTTTGCTTTCAACTGAAACTTTGCTGACTTCACTCCAGCTTCCGAAATGCCTCCAAAATGTGGAGCCCTAGGTGGGATGAAGTGCCATGTTATGTTTTTATTACATAAATAAGTATCTATGTCCTGACTAACTATTTGTTTTTTTTAACGTTGTTTCCAATTCATTGTTTGCTCCAACGAAATTGGTAGCGTTGTCTGAATAAATGTTGGTCGCTAAAGGCTGCTAAAAAGCTAGACGTGGTAAGGTCTGACACTAACTCTAAATGAATAGGTTTAATGGCCAGGCAAACAATTCGCTTATTTCTGAGTTTAATATTTTTAATAATAATTAATGGCCCTGCGAAATCCAACCCAACCCAACCGATGGTAAGTCCCCATTATCGGATTCGCCTCCTGAGCCCTAAATCTGGCACAAATGATGCAATTATGAATTACTTGGCGGACTTGGTCTCTACCTGCTATGGGCCAAAACTGTTGTCTGATTGCGGCCAAAGTGGCAGAAGGCCTAGCATGTAATTGGCTAAGATGTGCCTCGCTTATAATTCATTTAGTTAAATGATATCGAAGTAGAACAATTGGGAATTTCTGCCTCCGACTCTAATTAATTGTGATTTGTCTAAAAATGGGTTGACAGTTCTTAGTTTGCTTTTACAGCTTAGTTCTTGTTAGCCTTTAAATCTGAAAGTTCTGGTTAAAATTCGAATTTTTGTAAGAGTCGCAAAATTATTTGAAATGATTGTTTCAAGTATGTTATTGAACAATCTATGACCGATATTTTGATTGCAAAATCGTTTAAAATTGGTAGTTGGATCATTAATCTTTTCCAAACGGGTCCACTCTCCCACCTTCCAGGAAGGGTAGGATGGGTTGACGCCCGCTGTGGTTCTCAACAGTTTCCTAACGAAAAAATTTCTTCAATTCATCAATATACCTACTAGAATTTCACTAAAATCACTTTTGAAATTCAGTTTAATGTTGGAATGCATTCACCCAAATAAAAGAATACAAAGTCTAATACGTCAAGACAACTAACTAAATGTCTTAATTATATCGGGTCTTCAAAAATGATTTATACATCAAGTTGCCTGTGGAAAACAAAATTTACATGTAGTTTAAGTCCACAGCGTACTGAATGAATACATCATGTATGAAGACCCATTATTATTGAATATTAAATTTATTTTCTTAAAAAAATACGTTTTGAAAATATTATTTTTGGTCCAAATTTTCCTTAGTTAAAACCAATTTACAAATTAGTAAGTTATCTTCTTATCAAGTTTCGTAAAAACAATTGCCTCTATTAAAAGATTACCAATCTTGATTCCAGATTAAAATTAAGTTGTTAATTGTCATTACATTGTAGTAACAAGTTGTAAACGCATCTGCTCAAGCGGTTGTATGCAAAGAGCTTATATTTTTAGAAACGTTTAAATTAGATTAAGTGTTGAGCGGCGTGCGCGCCCCTCTCACCGACACTTAAAAAACACCGCGGGTCCATTGTGTCACCCCCTCGTGTTCCCCATTCCTGTGTCTCATCGAGCCATTCCACATTGTCCAAGAAAGCTAGGATAATTTCAGACCACGTTAGGTCGTTTACTACCGCCATCAGTTCTTTAGCCTTTAGTGTCCTGTCCAAATTCCCACCAAAAAGCGTGGTCTGGCCCTTGACAAGTACAGATAGAGCGTGGCTCTTTTGAAGCAAGAATTTTTAATATTGCTCAACGACATTGCTATTCTCGACAGTGTCAGGAGTGCTATTCTTCGCCCCTCGCGTAGACACGAACACTTCGAAATCGACGCCACACGCGAGTCGAGCGTATTCTTCACCCTTCGAAACGAAGCTTATACGTTTTCATTCGAATGAAAACCGTTCCTTTTGCACCGAGCGCTTTGAGTGATTCCAACCTAACTTTTTGTTTTCTTATGTTAGTGGTGTTGCTTGTCGAGTTTGTGGAGCGAAATACTAACATTAATTATTATGGATCATAATAATTATCGTATTTTGCCATTTGTTAAACGACGTGCAACTAGCCGAAGGGCCTGATGCAGTTGCAAATGGAAACCCATCCATCTATTAACATCGACTTAAATATAGTATATTTTATTACAAGGCCAGAAAATGTAATTTTGCAAGTGCGAGCACAGTTTGTGGAGGCGAGGCGTAGCCGAGACTTCACAAGTACAAGTACTTGCAAAACAGTTTCGGGCCGTGTGATAAACGAAACTTTTTCGGCCGACAAAAGATTTTCATTGTTCACTTTTGTAGGGGGGCCTCATGCCTCATGGGGGCCCACGTGTCTCAAACAGCCCCTTTGGGCCCCCATGTCGCAAGGGCCCCCACAAGTCTAAGGGGGGCTTCAAAACGCATGGGGGCCCTCGTGTCTCAAAGAGCCCCCTTGGGCCCCCCTGTTTCAGGGGCTCCACATGTCAAAAGCCCCCCCATGTCTTAAAGGGCCCCCTTGGTCCCCCTCCTGTTCAAGGAGGTTTTGTTATTGTCGTTGCCCTATACCAAGGGGCCCCCCCGTAATTTTTCCGATGTTTTAATAGTAGTTGTTATTCTGCTATTCGGGGCGGAGACAAATCCAACAAACATAAAAGCTTACATTGAAAAATCCCTAGTTTCCATTTTCTAGCCTAGGCTGGCAAATAGCGTTTTTAAGCCGATTTGGTTGACTGGAAAATAACTAAATTGAGACGGAGGCCGAAAAAACAATTTATTTACCTAATAATATTGCACAATATTTCAAATTGCGATATTAATTATTTATATACTTATATACATATTTGTAACATTTAATATTAATTATACCTCCTGGACAATTATTAATTTGTAATGAGCAAGATGCAGTTGGGATATTTATATCTGCACTAGATGATGAAGATTGCAGATCACTATTCGTCACTTATATCATATTTGATGATTTATTTGTAAGACAAAGTATTCTGTTAGCAAAGTCAAAGTTGTTTAGGCAGAGCGGCCCGCACGTATTTTGCGGGAGTCAAATGTCACTTTCGGTTCAGTTGCAAAGCTATTTTCAGATGAAGTCGTCAAAAAGAGCTATTTTTGTTATAAGTACCTAAAATGCAGTTTTTGCGAACGAATCGTTGCTGTTTCCGGACAAGGCGGAGCCGAGTCTGGAATAGCAGATGATTCCGCAAAAACTTTTTAGGTATGTGTAACAAACAACGTTTTTTTGTTATAGTTCCCCAAATTTTTAAATAAAGAATCATTGTTATTCTTGGAACCGTCGACTTTTTTCCGACTTTTTGCGTTATCTCCCAAATCGGGGCTGTTTCTTCAAGCCCTCTCGCCGTGTTAGAACTAGGATTGGGCCTTCCGTTCTCTTCTGCAATGAGTTTAAAGTTTGACATTGAGTGACACTGACTTCTGCTCATGTCCATCAAAGCTACTATGTTAAAAACTTTATCATGGTAAAAAACCCATTGGTTAAGTAAACTTAAAAAAAAAATTGCTACCCTCAGAAAACGGTCCTTTTTCTAGGAAAATTGTTTTCGCTCAAATCGATCGGTAAATATGTAGCTATTTAATCAATTTAATCGAAAATAATTCGCAAAAGGTTGCTATGACGACTTTTAGGGGCTAGGCTGAATCCCTAAAGTTGTAATCGTGTACAAAAAATATATTTTCCAATATTTGTTGGGCTTCAGATACGGACGGAGGTACAGCAAGGCAACGAATAATAGATAGGTTTAGACGATAATGATTGGGCTTATTAAAATAAAAAAAAATCTATTAAACTTAACTTTTATTTTTAAGTAAACATAATCAACCCTAAATACTTATAATATTATGCACACTATATTCTATTTAAAGTATGTACACTTATTATTTATTAGAGATGAACTGATAACAAACAAGTCATTTGAAATTAAGTACCTACTCCATCTGTCCAGAAATAAGTGTCCGATTTGCTATTTTTTGAAAACTTAAGGAAAGCAAATCAGTTCGAGAAGATGTTCAGCTATAAACTCAAGTGCTGCAGCAGCTTTCTCTTGTGCTGCTGCACTCCTCTCTTTGGTTTCAGCCCCTTGCACTAATGCCATCTCCTTTGCTGTGTCAATCCTTCTGTTCTAATGCAGCCACTTCAAATTTTCTTGCCTTAATAAATATTGCAGAGTTACGTAATTTATAGAAATCCAAAGTGTCAGAATCCTTTTTTTCGTTTGATATACTTTTAGTGATGCTAATCTCTTTTAAGGCTGGCGCTGAAGGATGAATAACGAATCGCATGAATAATTAATTTATTCCCTTACCTGCATTGGCGACAGTCTTTTATAATTATCAGGAAAACCGAGTTTATAATCCTTCTAATGGGGTGAGAGGAACATTTAACCCAATCTATACTACATTTGACAATATTGCGTGGACGTATAACAGCTGATATAATTGCAGCGTTGCCAAACGTAACCGCTCGCACGACACGAAGACCAAAGCGAAGCGTACATTGGAATACGAAACTCAAAGCGTATGCGCTTTGAAAGCCTTAGAGTTGAGTCGTGAAACGAAGGGAGATTGGAATAGCACTCCAGATGGCAGGCAAGTACCACTGAGAGGTAATCTAGAATGGCCGCAATCTCTGTCTCAAAGACATTGGTATAGTCTGAATTCTGTAACTTCAACATGTTTAACCGCCATTTTCTGCGCGATCGAGTCGGTTTGAAATGTACCAGTGGCGCACCACACAATAATAGACACAGCAGAGGCATGCGAGCAGAAGGATGCGAGCCACTGGCCAAGCGCCGACCTCCCCTCTCAAGAGGCGAAATTCAAAATTAGACCCGTCCGGTCCCTAATCTTTCTTCTGCGCCGGTTTATGGGTGTGTTGAAGTTACAGAATTCAGACTATAGTTCAGTTCGGTTCGGGAATGTGTATACCCGCTACGGAGCCTGCTTTTGTTTTTGAACCATCCGTAAAAATTAAAATATCAGCTTTCGGATGCTCTCCTGTATCCGTATACACGGCACAGGATTTTTCGAAAGCATATTGAGGACAGATACGGTCGACCCCACACTTAAGAGAGATACTCTACGGAGTTCGTCACTCAAGATGCGGGCGTGCCCGCATTCTGTTTTCCCAGGTTTCGAAAGGTTACTTTCCCGCAGCCTGCGAGCAAAGGCAAGTGCTATACGAAGATATCGATGGGAGGCAGACACAGAATAGCCTCCAGAGCTGCCGTCGGTGTGCTTCTCATGACACCCGTCACAGTGACACATGCCATCTATTGGATGCGTCCGAGGAGTGCTATCGTTGTTTTTTGTATGCCTCTTTGCCACCAGACAATTGCACCGTAGCTTAGCATCGATCTGATGACGACCGTGTAAAGCCAGAGGGTACTCCTGGGTGTTAAACCCCAGGACCTTTCCACCGTTCTCATACAATGCCACCTTCCCACCGCTCTTACACATACACAGCGCGAAACTCGCTTTGTTCATTTTGCTCTCCAGGTGTTTTTTTCCAAGACAACTTATGATCCAACAGAACGCCCAGGTACTTCACATCCTGTGTGAGTCTCAGCTTGACACCGTTGAGGGAGAAGAGCCTTAGCTGTCCCATCTCCTTAGCTCTGTCTTTTGTGGATTCATAGCCAGAGCCTCCTTCGTACCAGATAGAGTGCATAGTACATTCTCGTAATTACCAGTAAGCTGTATGTACAGTTTGTGCTCTAGGGCTCCCCCAATCCGCCCCACAACATCGTGTAGATTTTCTCGGAACACATACATGTTGTTTGGAGTGTATTGGTTTGGCCCTTATATGGTAGTCACACAGTCTCTCCAAAGTATATGTGCCGTCCTCTTTCTTCAAACTACCTATTTGCTGTCCCCGATCCTTGGATACTACCTTCATCAGCCTAGCAGCAGCGATGGTACTTTGAAGGTCACCGCAGAATTTTCTCCATGATTACCTCTGCTTATAACGGACATCCTTCTTGTATTTCCGCTGGTATTCTTTAAATTCTACGATCAATTTATTGGAGAAGCTCTTTATAATATAGAGAGGTAGATGATTTTGGATCAACCCTTCCCTAGTCAAAATTAAAGATACTAAAAAAATCTAAAATCTAAACAACACGGAAATTCTCGGTTGCAGCAAAGTATTACGAAATATGCAAAAGGTACATAAGTCTTCGCCTAGAGAATTGCGTAACCCCCTCTTTTTTATCCACTATGTCGACGGTAAATGCACCATACAAAACCTAGGAATAAATAAATAAAATTTGGAAACATGGGAAGAGAGACTGCCACAGTTCTACTACAATATTAATTGACGCTGGTGGTGATAAAACGTCACGGTGAATGGAAATCCGCAGCAGTCGCCGAAACATACATGGACGAATCTATTCAAAATAAAGTTACCGTGGGAAATGAAATTTTGAACTCAATTGAATTCAGCGCAATCAACACCATGCCTTTTTATCATAACTTGAATAATTGTACAATCCATAATGTCATTACTTACCAAAAAGAAAAACATTTCTTTATTACCGTCTCAGTTTGAGAGCTAAAAACGAACTGATAAGTTGTCTCATCTTGAGAGCTAAAACTTTACTGATGATTACATTTTGGAGTGCTAGTACCTGACACATCACATCCCTTGGTACACATTAGGGTGGGGGTTGCAAGTACCAACGTGAACAGTTACTGTTTGCAACTTCAAATTTTGATATTCAGTTATTTGTTTATTTCTTTTACAGAGTTAAATCGAAATACATGCATATATTTAAACGCGTATAGTATGTATCTATTTCTCAATTTTTAGCCCATTACAGAGTGGGTCACAACCCCCTTAAATCATCCCCGACGTTTATGAGAGAATAATTTAAAATGCAGGTAAAAATCAGGACACGATCGGTGCGATCTTGACGTTGACGGCGAAAGGTCCCGTGGTCTCCTAGGTGTTTTTAGGGACACACCGAATCGGCTACGTTTGCATCTGCCATTTTCACCACCACTAATAACGCATGCAAGCTGTTTGATTTCACGATCAAAACTGAGGTCGATAGCTTCAACAACGATGATGTTTTTTTTTTCGACTCAATTCAAAGAAAAGTCGCAAAAACCGATTAATTTTTTTTCCACGGGCGTACCTCGATTTTAAAGCAAAACTTTAAATTATGATATCTCCATACAGGGGCCAGGTTGAACCCTCAAACCAAGGGGGTTGTTCTGTATTCACCCCAAGGTATTACCGGATTTTTTTAATGTATGTATTTCGATTTCAACCTGTATAGTATATCTACAGTGTGTCCCTGGATGGGGTGCCCATGAGGTGATTTTCTCTATTAAGTTGTTTGGAGAGGAATATTTTTGGTCTAGACTGGTTTTGCTTATCTTAGAACTGTAGAAAACTAAAACAGTAAAAGATTTTAATCAACCTGTTTTAAATTAAGCGGTTTTTTCTTTAATTTTGAAGTCCATAAACTGAAGGCAAAATTGCCTAGCAACCTGAACACAGTGGCAGTGACGGCTGATACCTTATTTCGAGTAAAATAATTAACAAAACAATTTGAACAATCCATTGCGGCTCAAATAAACCCCAGAAATTTTTTCTTGAAATTCTTGGATTACGTATTGATATGATTCCGATTCTTTTTGTCAACAATGAAGTTTCATGTAGTTTCAATGGTATTTTTTAGGCGTTGCTAGGCAGTGTTCGGCTTTAAATACTAGATTTATCAAAAATATTGGGACTTAGACAAAAATTCGATCCTATTCGAAGAAAAAAAGACCCCAATTAAAACATATCAACTATGTTTTGCAGTGTTTTATCTTTTTTTTGTAATTTTATAACAAGCAAAACCAGTCAAGACCAAAAATATTCTTCTCCAAACAACTTACTAGAAAAAATCACCTCATGGGCACCCCATCCAGGGACACATTGTATATAAAATAGTACTTTATTAGCAACTCCGAGGAAGGAGATATGCACCCCACTGTCCGCCTCTAGATCCGCACCTGAGAGATCTGTAAAATTCGTTATTGAAATATATCTTCCGAATGCTATAAAAATAAATTGCGAACTGCTGAATAATATAAATATGTCGTGGTGCTAATTTTGGGATCAGAGAAGTATCTGTCAAATATGATCAACACAATGAACGTGAAAAACGAAAAGAAAAATTTTATTGATTAATCATCAATTTTACGAAATCAAAAATTTTAACAAACCAACCAAAGCCGTTGGTCAAAGTCGCATCAAACTGAGATACTCAAGATCAAGAGTCAAGATAGGCAAAGAAAATTATAAAAATAAATGTTAAGTCAACAAGAGGGGAGATGGAGCAACGCTCGTAACGTTTGGTACGGCATAGAATGAAAACGACTTTAATTTTAATTTTGATCTATCTTATCTTTTTTTATTAAAATTAGTATAATCTTTGCTAAAGTTCATGTATCGGCGAAACAAAACAGTAAAAAATACAATCACTTTTATTCTCTTTATAGGTTTACTGAACCTAAAAACAGAAAATGGAAAAACTGCGTAGACATTTTCTGTCTATTGGAATCAATTTTGATTTATTGTTGGTAATAAGTGTTTATATGGCTCTATTAAAAATTACTCTGGTTCCTAATTAGGATTGCTTCATTCCATTTGCACCATCATCCTAAACAAAGACAATTATTTTAAACCAAACGGCAATAATAATTAAAAGGATTAAATTTACTATCAATAAATTACTAAGACAATGCTGCAAATTTAAAAAAAAATGAAGTATACAAAAATAACTGTTCATGTAATAAATGAAAACAATAATAAAAGTATGACACGTAACAATAAAAACAACGTACAAACAGAAGGTAGCATAAAGCTTATCATAATAATAAAGCAACTTACTACCAGATTCTTATTTAATATCGATGAGATAAAACAGTACTATAAATTCAAATAAACAAGAAATAAGAAGACATTCATCATGGCAAAAGCCGTGGCTGTTTTAGTGCTGTGTTTTATGCAAATTTTGGTGATACATACAAAAGGTAACAATTTTATTTTGTTTGTATATTTTTTTACATTTTTTAAATACTAAACCAGTTGTATAGCACTTTTCTATTTTTTGCAACATTTTACAACCAAGAAAATAATTTTATTACAGAAGTACGTATCATTGACGGACAAATTTCTAAAAGTGGTGAGTTCCCATTTGCTGTTGCGTATTACTTTGACAGGCCTGAAGGAAGACACTTTTGTGGTGGTTCTCTAATCAGCAACCACTGGGTTCTAACAGCAGCACATTGCCTTGAAAAGTAGCAGTCAAACATAAAAGGAGAAAATAGTCAATTTCAAATGATTTCAGTTCTTCAAACTTTGCAATTTATGTGGGAATAGACACATTAGAGGAAGCAAGCTCTACTGGATTACCAAGAGGCAGTAGCAGGTATGTGATGCATCCAGAATACAAGTCAGAGTTCTTGCATAACGACATTGGACTAATTCTTCTTGAGTCATCGGTTACATTTTCTGGTAATATCTTTCAAAATTTTGGAAACATTGTTAACTCGAAGTTTTAAAGACAAAATTCAACCAGTGGAATTACCGACAGAAATTTTAAGTCCGAACATTCAAACTATTGCCTTAGGTTGGGGATCTGTCAATGATGGTAAACTATTAGATGTAGGGATTAATGGAAAGGTTATTTTTTAATTTTTAGCCCAATCTGTTCCATCCAACACACTTAATTATGTACAATTAACAACAATTGCTAACGCTGTGTGCAGAAGAATTTATGGCGAGTTAATCCACGAACACATGGTTTGTGTTACTGGAACAGAAAACCAAGGAATATGTGGTGTAAGTTTTAAACTTGTACTTGTATATTACACAATGGAACAATATTTGTCCTTCTAGGGAGATAGTGGAGGAGCATTAATAGCAACCAACGCTGAGGGTAAAGTTGTTCAAGTTGGAGTAGCAAGCTTCTACAGCGCCGTAGGCTGTGAAACCGATCATCCGTCTGGATTCACAAGAACCTTCGAATATGTTGAATGGATAAGGAATGTGACAGATTCTAGATCCAACGAGATGGCGAAATCGTTATCATCAGTTCTAATTTTCTTGTCAGCCTTGACAATTTTACTTAATTAGTTGTAAGGTGTTTTTATTTTATGTTTATTTTGTAATATGTTCGAGATTTATGTGGCCAAAGCTGTACATTAGTTGATTAAATTTGTGATTTTATAAATGTTAAAAAAAATTGTTTCTAGCAAAAGTCTTTCTTTTTATGCTGTTCAGCTTGCAATTTGATTTTTAGAAATATTTTATATCATTGCACAAGACTCACATCCCATTACATATTATTGTTGATCATGAAGTTTTCCAAAATGCCTAAGTAATCTAGGTATACCAGTTCTTTAATCAATGATTTTCTAATTTGCTGTTGTAACAAAGCTATTAACGCATTCATTTTGAGTGCGTTAATAAGCCATTCTAGCATTGACAGTTGTAAACTACGTTCTACCACATTTTAGACAGCCATGGTAACCCATTTTTACACATTGAAGCTGTCACCTACCGCCTTTAAGCGGTAAAATAGTCCAAAATTTTCTTCTTTAAGAAACGCGCAAAAAAAGAGATCCTTTATGATAAATATTGGTCGTATATTTTGAAAGAAGATACCGCACTTAACTGTCTTTGAATAAGTTTCTAAAATATAATAATGACCAATTTAAAGACACTCGAGGGCGCACCATCTCAATGTCACTCAATCTAAAAATGTTAATTTATTGCGATTATTACTCTCATAAAATCCAATAATATGGCAAAATAGGTGAAGTCATTGAACTAAAAGTAAAACACGTCAAGAATAAGATATGAAAAAGTTAAGGTAAGTCAACAAAACACTCGAAAAACATAACCTCTCTCATATTTTTAGGAATTGTGCCCTATTTATGGTATTTATAAATCCGCGTCCGTCACACTATCCTGCACCTATCTTTATGTCAATAATGTGAATGTAACTTCGGTGCAACGATAATTTTTGTTAAATCCGCTCCGCGTCGTGTTTCAATACTAAAACTTCGTGATGTAAAATTGAACTTACCACACTTATAATGTAATATACTATTAACGCACCCAATCTAGAATTACATAAAAATTACTTCAGTTTTCATATACGTATTTAGAGGGAAAAAATGGTAAGGTAAGCTCAGAAGGGCAGACGTCGAAAAATAAAGGGCACAAAACGGCAAAGAGCCACGCCGAATGTCGGAGTTCTGAAAAAGTGCCTTATCGTTATGTTGTTTTATGCCCCCTTGCGATTTCCGCTCTCGTCGTTCGCTCGTAACTGACATCTAGCTCTTTTCGACACCGGGGGAAGCTAACTATCGGTATTTAGTGTAATTTGCTTGTGCATGTTAGTAGCTTCGTTGCGCCCCGTTACGTGTTACGCCCGCCTGATGTCATCGCATCGCGATCGGTTCAAAATGGCTTCCAAAGAAAACTTTGCGTTACTGTATATTTTATTATTATATTGTTTGTCCGTACATGTTTCGAGGCAACAGATAAACCAAATAGTGTTCAATTCGTGATTCGTGTTGCAGGCTGCTGTTTGGGGGAGTTATGTGGCTCTACTTCGGGTAAACCTGTACCTCAGAGGTGCACAAAAAAAGGTTTATCAATCCTGTGGTCGAGAACCGACCAAAGAAGAACACAGGCGTCTAATCCAGTTGTATTCACCCTGAATGTGTGTACGATCAATCCTAAATTCAAGATTTCGTAAAAATTTCTTCTGTAATACTGACTTTTAGTACACAATTCACAGTATAAATAGGATACCACATTTCCAAATGAGAAAAAAAAAAGAACAGCAAAAATATTGGCGATGTCTTGACCACTACATATAGCAGACTTGCTCTGAAAACATTTCAAAAGGAATACGAACGTTGTCTTTTTTTTCCGAAGCGTATTCACAAAACGCTTTACATCGAAATCTTAAAAGATTTAAAAAATGTAAAGGTATCTTCAAATATTATTACAATCCTTGTTTTAAATTCATAAGAGCAAAAGTTGAAGTGAGAGCAACACAAATATCATTAATTATTATGATGTGATGTGATGTGATACATGTATTACTTAAATTAGTAGATAATCCACTGTTATTGCAAACAAAAGCAAGTTTGAATCATCTTCGTGAAAGATTTATAATGGGAGGTGCTACTGCTCCAGCATACCCAGCGGGAGTCACGATTAATTACATCAACAGAGCTCAATTGTACCATAGGATTAAAAAAAAAACGCAGTGTATATTGAGCGACTAAAGTCTGGACTTGATTCCGTAAGTAAATATTATTCTCCCGAGCGTTAGCGAAAGGAATAACCACCTGATCAAATCACACTTTACTTCCGTGGTATGTAAGTATGCTACTTTTTCCACGACCTCCCAGACTTCACGGAAAATTCATCAAACATTTAGAAATACCTACTGTTAGCTATCATCATGACATTTTAAGTTGACCAACATAACCATATAAATTAAATTTATGTATGTGTTTTCATTCTTTATACGGAGCTAACTCCGGTGACTTTAGTAACTTTCAATTGTGACGCTTTTTGGTTCCATTGTTTTTCTAACGTGCGTTCAACAAAAATCGACGACGAAGCAATATTTGAAATCTTCAAGTCATGTCTGCATTTAGATCATACGCATACATTGCATGTCAAATGTCAGATGCAATTAGAAATTAATTATTTTTCGTCACCACCTTCCGCACCGGGAGTGGGTAATTTGTGCGCCTGCTGCCTTCCTTGGATGCGGAAAGCGCGCACGTGATCCTGGTGGCAAGGTCGTTCGTCATAATGAAGAAAGCGTGGAGTCGCGAAAGGCCTCTTCGGGCACTGAGTAGACTTACTACTACTATAATAGTACTGTAGTAGTATGTAAATTTATTACCTTTACAGGTTTATCCGATTAATACATTTCCCATAACTCAATAAAACATAATCTTAATATACAAAACAAAGTCGGGTTTGTTCGAACACTTATAACTCGAGAACGGATGAACCGATCTTTATGATCTTTGATTTGTTGTATTTGTCTTCGCCCCGAATAGCAGAATAACTATTAATAACATGGACATATGGGCCCAGGGGGGCCCTTGGGTTTATTACTCAAGAACGGCTGGACCGATTTTTATGATCTTCGATTTGTTGGATTTGTCTCCGCCCCGAATAGCAGAATAACTATTAATTATTAATAATTACTAAGGTGTTATACCGACAAATTTTTATTGGATCAGTAAGTGAAACGTATCATTATAAGTAGCTATAATTAATCAGCAACTGGACCATTTCCATGGATACCCAAATTTTAAATTTAATACGATAACAACTGTACTGACTGCAGAATTAGATTAATTCACTACTACTACTACTACTACTACTACTACTAAATTAAATAAATTAAATAAAAGTACTGAAGGTAAGCACCAGGCAAGTGTAAATCAACGATAAATACCTACGTCACTTGGGTTCAATGTTATGCAGCCAACTATGCAAGAAGGAACAATTTATTTAGGAAAACCACAAAATAAATAAAATAAGCGGTAATAATTAAATTAAATTTTTAGCATCATGATAATAATTATGCGGAATATAATATAAGATAGAAGAACAATAACCAATGTTTATAGACTGATAATACCTAATATTATAAGTAAATAGAAAAAAATCGAGAAGCGTAAATTGTGTTTAAATTATTATTTACATTTTATTTACATCTAGGGTGTTTAAAAATTGCCGCACCAGCACAATCGTACGTTATTTAGGACCATTTGGTAAGTCAGAGAAAAATATTTAAAAAATTCTTGGTGTTCATTTCTTCTGTGTATGTGGGTTTCTTTTAGGGATCTTTGAATGTTGATTACAGCTAATTTATTATCAGTAAATTACACCCAAAATGCTCCTAAAGTATGCGAAACAAAATGTAGATCAATAATTATTTGACGCAATAATGCCTTTAAACTCTTCTCAAATTATCGAGATTTATGCAAAAATCAATGCGGCAACATTGAAACATAACAATGTATATTTTTGTGCAACACTGGGATTGTGTGCATATTTATAGTAACTAATTTTTCAGATTTATTAAAAAAAAGTCACACTGACATTGTGGGATGATGTGCCTCCAATTCAAATAGATGGCCCAATGTGTTGACCCCCCTTAATCACCAGACCTTAATCGTAATACATTGTTTCTTCAATTGTTATAAAAATGACAAACTTCAAAAATAATTGACAATTCTCAACAATTATTGTTACAATATTAATTCCAGTACCTGAGAAAAACATTGCGTTGGTTACTTAACAGGTCAGTACTTTAATTGTTCATTACAATTTCTATTGCGTACTGTTTGCTTCTGATCATTGTACCATTAGTTTGGTGCGGCAATTTTTAAACACCCTGTACATTTACATATTATTTACATTTGATAATGAATCTACTAGGTATGTAAGGTAGGTGTATTTATATTTTCAAGACATTACATTATTACATCAATGCGTTATTTAATTTTAATAACTTTAAATGAGGTAGTATACTAAAAAATAAATTTTCTGGAAAATACAATAATCATACACCTCATTGAAAAGTTTTTCATTTATTTCATGAGAACGGTTATGATTTGAGCAAAACGACAAAATAGGAGTACTCTATTTTAAGCAGTTTTATTTATAAAAAAAAAGTTTCAAAATTTTGTATACTACTCCATTATAAACAAATGTGAAAGAAATTGATTTATTTCTGTTCTTCTGGAATATTCACTTGTAATTACATGAGTGCTTCGAAACTATGGCTTTGTAATAGGAAAGTCGATTAGAAACTACTAGTGCCATTTTTTGACGCTTTAATTTTCCGATGTGCAGCAAAGAAAAATTTGTTAAAAAATGACACGAGTATTGCGTTTTAATCAACTTGAGTATTACAACAGATTGTTTCAGAAACACGAAAGTAATTCGGTAAGATTTTTTCATGAATAAAGTGGTTTAAACATCAAAGAATGTTCCCCCCATAGCGATTTATGTTGAAATTTGACATAAAAGTAAAAACGTGACACTAGTATTCAAGGTTTCAAAACATTTGAAACAGAAACTTAAAGGATTATCGAATTGTCACTTTCATTCAAAAAATAAAGTCTTACGATTGGTCGAAAACGATGATGAATGAAATAATCAATATTATTCCGCAACCAACGCAACGTCTGACGTCACATTTGGGTTGAGATGTTGGCTTCACCCAACGACGTCAAAAAATATAGACTCGGTACGCTGGGAGCTTCTAGGCGAATGTTTTGAAGCCAACATCATAGGCGAGAGGGGGTACAACTGTTTCAATGGAATTTCGACCTTAAATCCCTCTGCGCTGATTGGTTCATTTAATTGTTTGTTTATTTTCGGGAGATTCCGTCCAACGCCGAGCGTAAGTACGTGAACAAAGTCATGGCCGTACAAAACAATACAAAAATTCATTACAACTTTATCTTTTAGCTTTTCTCGAGATACAAAACAACGCGAGAAGTGGTTCAAATGTTTGAACATGGAACCTAATTTCAATAAAACCATTGTTTTTTATTTATTTAAATTTATTTTAATGCTCCCGAAGTTTGATACGCCACTGACCCTAAACCAACAACTAAAATAAACCAATCAGCGCAGAGGGATTTTAAGGTCGAAATTTCAACATTCCAACTTCTCGTGTTTCCCTTTTCCCCTCAGTCGAATATTGGCAAACTGCTTCAAACAATCGGAATTAATAGCGGGTATAGAAACTTTATGGTCGAAGGCATCACTATGCATTGTAGTCCTTTCACCTTTCACCGTATCTCCTGCCCCTCCTGCGGTATCTATAGGTGACGTGAAGAACTGACAGTTCGACGAGTCTGGAGCAACCAGGAGCAACATTGACATAACGACATAATCCACGATATAATGAACCTTAAGAGATATGCTATTCCTGCAGCCGAAACTCGTCGTGTCGGCGCATATGCAGCGTATGACGTCAGCAAACGACGATTTTTAAATACGCTCACTTGATTTATACAGTGCACCGTCGAAAAACGCATAAAAAAAAGCTTTCACGAGAATATAAGCATCTTTCTTATCATCTAATGATGAAATTAATTATTTTATTATTGTTGCCTATAAAACTGAAGCCAAGAAGTCACGGTGAATAAGGTAATACTGTTATCATTAAATGGTATAACTTGATTCAACAGCCTGGACTAGCAAAATCGTAAATAATGTTTTGTGAATTTTAGTAATTTTTTTTTTTTTTTTTTTAATAAAACAACAAATGGGGGTTCAACAAAGAACCGCTTCTATTCAACGTACATGAACTTATCTACCATTACGAAAACAAGAGAAAAGGGTATGTACAAACTAACAATCCAAAACAAAGTAAACATTGCTAAATAATTATTTTACACAGACGAGACAGCCACTTCCCACTTCTTCATAACATAACTTCAAACAATTTCGAAAACGTCCAAAATTATTATATACACAAACAATTAATCTGTTCCTTTCTTAATAGTCAATAATATTGACATTAACAATCGGTGAACGAAAAACGATTTTTATCCGCAAACGTCACAAAAGTGACAACTTATGTGCCTCCATTGACAAGGTAAAAGTGTCACTTTATCTGATTAGGCTCATAAAGTAGCCAACAGGTGTTATTTTATGTGCTTAATCACATAAAATAAGTGACACTTGTTCCCTGTCAATGAATTCTTTCAAATTCTTACTAAATTGTTGTTTTGTAATTTATTGAAAGTTAACTAGCGAGGTAGTGAATGGGGACGCGTGTAAATGAAACGACTAGCTCCTCCTTGCTTTATTTACAGGCGCCCCTGATCAAGGGGGCTCCTGACCAAGGGGGGCCGAACAAGGGTGCTCATGACAAAGGGTGCTCCCGACAAAGGGGGCTTCCGACCAAGGGGGCTCCCGACCAAGGGGGCTCTCGACCAAGGGGGCTCCCGACCAAGGGGGCTCTTGGTCAGGGGGCTCCCGACCAAGGGGGGTCCGGACCAGGGGGGCTCTCGGTCAGGGGGCTCCCGGCCAAGGGGGTTCCCGACCAAGGGGCCTCCCGATCAAGGGAGGACTCGACCAAAAGGGAACCCGAACAAGGGGGCTCCTGACCAAGGGGGCTTCTGAGTAAGGTTTGCGGAGAAAACAGTATAAAATATATCATTCAGAGCATAAGTCGCTTTATGTGCTTCGCCTGGACTTAACCGACTCACTTCGTTCGTCGGTCAACACAGAGAGAGGGTCAACAGTCCAGGCTCAGCACATAAAGCGTAACTTATGCTCTTAATAATATCGAGCGATCAAGTTAATTTGTAATCGAGTCATCCATGAATTCGAATCCGTGTGTCTCTCGCTATTGATATGCTTAATTGTGGCATCTAAAGTTACGTCACTCAAGAAGTTTAAAAAATAATTTTGAGGTTTCAAAAAATTTAGGAAATAAATTTTTAAACAGATGCGAAAAAAGTGTAGCCTCCACAACCTATTTTTTTATTGTTAATTTCAATTTTTCGCCAGATCTGCGGTGTGACTTGAACCACTGCCATCAAAAGTCATTAACCTCAAATTTCAGTATCTTGCGTTGTTGATCCCTGTTGTGTTATTTTTGTCTAGTGAAACAGTCTCTCTACTCTATAAAATCAATTGTTTTAAGAACTTCATTTGTTCACTGCTTAAAAATGGCATTTTCATTAGAACACAAAGCGTTTATGGTTGAGTCGTATTTTCGAAATGGACAAGGATAAGATGCATGGACAGAATTTCGTGAGCAGTCTCCCAATGATATCGTCGATTATGCTAATTTCTCCAATACATTAAATCGTTGTGTTACCCAGTTTCGACAAACATCCACTTTAGAAAGAAAACCAGGAAGTGATCGATCAAAAAATAAAAGAACGCCAGAAAACGTTGAGATTGTCCAGCACGTAATGGAAAAAGCCCCTAGAACATCCATTCGGCAATTGGCACAGCAAGTGGACTTATCATAGTCATAGGCACATGTCAAGCAATAGATTTACTTTTGTCTCCGTATGGATTAACATGTGTACAAGAACTGCATCAAGATGATTTTCCATTAAGGGCTGCATATTGTCAATGGTTATTGAACACGTTTGACGATGATTTGTTGGAGAAAACGTTCTTTTCAGATGAAGCATGGTTTCATCTAAGTGGATACATTAATGCACAAAATATGAGAATTTGGAGCAGTGGAAAACCACATGTTTATGTGAGGCCCCAGTACAACCGCAAAAAATTGGTGTTTCGGAAGTAATTTGCCGATGACGTATAATAGGACCAGTATTTTTTGAAGGTAAATCATTCATTATTCGTTATTTAAACCTAAACATTTTTTAAGCCTCCAGGTAACCTAACTGCACTCGCCTAACAAGTGATTTTGGAAACTTTTATTAACGAACTTCATGAAGACGAATTGGCACTTGGCTATTTTCAACACCTGCGGACTTTTTTGTGGCCTTATTTAAAAAATTCCATTTACCGAACACCTCTTCATAATTTACTCAAGGTTAAGTTATTCAATGTGTTAGACGAAGGCCTCATTTGTGCTTACACGAAAATGGAGAACATTTTCAGCATTTATTATAACAGTTGAATGAAATAAATGTATTTTCCTTAAAATGTTTCGTCTTGTTGGCAATAAAATCCTGTTTGAGAATTTCCACCATTTTATCTTTCCATTGACACATTATTTGAAATTTATAAGTGCAGTTTAAGTGCACGACATACGTTTTCGGATTCATGGATAACTCGATTACAAATTATCTTGATCGCTCGATATAATCTACTATTAAGTCACGATTTTTGTCATTTTTCGCTTGCCTAATATAGGCTTTGTACATCTGTTTAATTCTCTTAACCTAAAGTACATGCGGGACCTAAAAAAAAGTCTCTAAGTTTGTATTTCTTTCCTACAAACAAGGAGTCTCCGAATTACACCCAAACACAGCACAATGCATTTTGAACAGTACTCAGAATAAAAACTCCACAAAACTCATACAAAAATGCACAATTACGCTGCAAATACGATGTACGGCACGTAGGTACGGCACGTGTACGGTTTGAGTCTTTTTAAAATAAGTCGTTTGCTGACGTATTGCGCGCCAAACTAGCCCCGCCCCGCATGCGCAATATCATATCTTTTACCTTTCAATACATAGATTAATAACAACTATGTTTCAATAGGTGACGTGCATAAGTGACAGTTCGACGAGACTGGAGGACCAACACAACCATTCTCCATATAAAATGCGTGTTTTCAAAGTCGATTAAAATAATTTTCTAAGGGGTTATACCAATTTTTTTTATTGCATCAGTAAATGAAACACATTATGAGTATAATTAATCACCAATTGAACCATTTCCATGGATTTTCAAATTTTAAATTAAATGCGATATAGACTGTTTTGACTTCAGAATTAGATAATTCACTACTACTACTAATTGTCTAAATACAAAGTTCTCAAATTTATCTTCTCTCTGTCATTAAACAACTCATCCAAACTTACTGCACACAAGTGTAAATCTTATGAAGCAGGGTTATGTTGGTCCTCCAGTCTCGTCGAACTGTCACTTATGCACGTCACCTATATATCGTGGACATAACCTTGCTTCATGAGATTTACGCTGGTGTGCAGTAAGTTTGGATGAGTTGTTTAGTGATCGATAGAAGATATATTTGAGAACTTTGTATTTAGACATTTAGTGAATTATCTAATTCTGAAGTCAAAACAGTCTATCGCATTTAATTTAAAATTTGCAATAAAATTTTTTCACTATAGCTAACCTCTTAGAAAATTGTTTTAATCGACTTTGAAAACACCTAATGTTACACGCAAATTATATGGAGCATGGTTATGTTGGTCCTCCAGACTCGTCCAACTGTCAGTTCTGCACGTCACCTATTAGTAAGGCATCGTTGGGTTAGGTCTTCGACCCAGAGACAAGTCATATTTTCTGTCGTCGTTGGGGTTAGGTGCTTTTGTTTGACAAATCGAGCGTCAATGTGACAAAGCGCTGCTAACACCAGGTAGCAAAATTCCCTATGCAGCAGAAACGCCACCAAGAATAATCGCAGGTGTATGAAAGGGCCAGCAAAAGGGCGGCCACTGAGGCTGATTGTGGCTGCGAATTTTGTAAAACGCAAATCTCCAATCGCAACTGCATGAAACCGGCTTAACATAGCGCCAAATTCAAATTTCTCCATTCGGGTTTAGCCCGAGGCCCACATGTTATCAATTCTGACTGTTTTGTTTTAATCTGTTAATTCGCCAGCTTAGGATAAAACGTAGGGTGTAATTAACACAAATATTTAATTTAATTACATACTACTTTGCAATTATGACATGGCATGCTAGCCCATGAAATTGCAGTTCTCATTAGTTCAAACCGCCAATTCTTCGAAATATTCACCTTCTCATGTTGCAAAATAAGAAATATTGATGTTTTTAGCGATACGCACGAGTCTCTATCAGTTAAACTAACGCAGTTAATCATTTAATTTCTTGCCTTGATCTTCGGCACTTGATTATGCCAAACTTTGAGGTTAACCGGGAACAATTATTTCATGGTCTGCGTGCGTTCATTCAACCAGTAGATTCCCAATAATTTTTTATGTGCAAGCATCAGTTAGCTATTTCAACACGTCACGTCATGGCTTCATTGTTGGGTCTTCAGTATTAACTTGATGGACTGAGACAAGTAATGAAGAGAAAATTCAATTACAGTCATTATTATGTAAGTAAATGTACAAATTTTGGTATTAAAATTTTTTCCACATATTTAGAATCTTTCAAATTTAAATTTAGGATTTGAACCGTATTTGAACATTGGACAACATGCTGAAATTCTTGTCCGCTTGAAATTAATAGTTTCACCAGGTTTCACTGCATCAAATTATCATTACCTAGAAATCTCTATATTCCTATTTTTTACGATTTTTCTATTTTTCATGTAATTTGTCCATCTATAAACTATACCTAATAGTGAAAAACTATTATTATAGGTCGAAATGGATATGTTTATTTTAGCTATTCTTTTTATTGAAATATTTATATGATTATATTCAGAAATACATTTAAATTAAAATTTAAATATATCTATGTCGAACTCCAAAGTTTGTGGAGTTCGACATAGATATATTTAAATTTTAATTTAAATTTACTCCACTTGGATTTAAGAACATTCTTCTTGTTTAGAAATACATTTTACCTATTCACCAACTACTCATACAGCCTAGGACTAATAACCATCTTTTTGACAACAAATATTTGAGCACGCCTGTTGTAAAAGCGAGCTGAATTGGTCCTTATCTTTATAATAATTATAAGTTACTCGTTAAATAATTCCGAAAATGACCTCCATACCATAACGTACACTTTAAATACAGCCTCGACACAATAATATTCCCAGACATTTCGTTAATTAAACATCGTCTCAAAAAATGTGTCGTTCCGCATTTGCTGCGACGGCGACGGTTTTGTGAAGTATTAGATTGAATTTAGATAGCTCTATCTGAATATAATCACGTTTTACTACTTAATCCAAAGAGCTTTCTAGGGTACATACTATTTTTACACGGCTACGATTACACAGATTATATTGAAGTTGTCTCTATCTGTATAACATTACTTTGTTGTTACAGCAGTTATTTTTTTGAGTTTCCAGACAAGTTTTTGTAGTACTGTCGAGGAACACAAAATTTTAAAATTTTCATTACTATTTATTTAGTATTCATATTCATAAAAGTGAAGATGAACACAGGGCAGCCTAGTTTTGGTGTTTGGGACTATGTAGTCCTAGCGATAGTACTTTTAATATCTTCAGCAATTGGTGTGTACTATAGATTTACCGGTGGTAAGCAAAAAACAGTGCAAGTGAGTATTAATTTTTGTTGTATACTATCAGTATTCTTCCGTGTAAATTTTTAGGAGTACCTGTTAGCCGATAGAAACATGTCGATTGGCCCGGTCGCATTTTCGCTCATGGCTTCATTTATGTCTGCAATTACTCTATTGGGTGTCTCTAGTGAAAATTACACTTTTGGCGTCCAATTTATCGTCATAAATTTTTCCTACGTGATCTTCACACCAGTTGCTGCGTATCTTTACTTACCTGTATTCTTTAAGCTGCAAGCAACGAGCGCTTACGAGGTCTACTATACCATACCATAAATGAAATGCCTTACAACAGTCATGTTTCAGTATTTAGAAAAACGTTTTGGAAAATCTGCTAGACTAGCCGCGTCCTTAGCCTACAGTTTACAAATTACGCTATATATGGGCATAGTTTTATATGCCCCAGCCTTAGCGTTAGAAGCGTTAACTGGAATAAGTAAAGTGGCGGCTATTTTGTCTGTTGGTAAGTCTATCAAATAACAAAGATCAACAACTCGAATGACTCTTTAAGGTCTCGTTTGTACTTTTTATTCAACCATCGGTGGAATGAAAGCCGTCCTTATAACTGATGTGTTCCAATCAATTCTGATGTTTGCTGCCGTTTTTAGTGTGATAATTTATGGTGTTGTTGATAAAGGGAGTTTTGCTGAAATCTGGAGAATAGCCGACGTGGGAAATCGCACGGGTCTTCTTAAGTATTGCTGTTCTACGTTGTTATTAAAATTATCTAAATAGTTTCTTCTAGCTTCAACCCAGATCCAACAGAAAGACATACATGGTTCACGTTGATCATAGGTGGAGGAGTCACCTACTTGTCTTTGTATGGAGTGAATCAAATTCAAGTGCAGAGATATTTGACTTTAAAGGATTTGAAGAGTGCACAGAGAGCGCTTTGGTTAAGTTTGCCGATTTTAATCGCTTTAAGTCTGAGTACGTCCTTCGCTGGTTTAACTATTTATTCGAAATATTTTGACTGCGATCCTGTTAGCGCGGGCGTCATCAATAGCGTAGATCAGGTAAAACAGTATAAAAATAATAAATATAATGAGTTAAATACGGTATGAGGTAATTTATCCTTTTGGTGGGGTTTAAACATTCATGTATGTTTATAGAAACAACAAAAGCGTTGCGATAATAGATTCTGTAGTCATCCAAACTATTTGAGTGTTGGGCTCAAAGTCGAACGTGAGTAGCGACAGACTACAATTTTATTATCTTATAGTCTGCTAGACAATATGTACCCAATAATTAACTAAAAAAAACAACGGGAGTGCTGGCAGAAGTGAAAACTTGAACATTAACGTTGTGCATGTTCGAATATTTTGGAATGGTTAGGAAATAGTTTCGCACGAATTGCTTTATTTATCAGTATAAAAGTACTATCATTTATGTGGTAAAATACAATATTCATTTATTGCGCTATCGTACACAAACGTGACAATTTATATTACATAAAAAATTTAACACTTCAGAACTATTACAATTATTTTACATTAAAAAGTTTATCTCTCAGAAAAATCAACTTTCATCCATAATTTCAACGACTCTTTCACCATCATCATTACCAGCATCATCATCGCCAATCTCTAAAACTGCTACAGTAGGTTTATGGTAGCTGAAGTAAGAAACGAACAATTTTGATTCGAATCTATTTAAATGTCTAATAAAGACCGCATTAATAGTAGTTTTGTAAATATTTCGTTGTGCTAAGATTGCGTTCATTTGACATCGTTAAACCAAATTCATTATTTAAAAGTTCAATTAATAGTTGATTTTTATCGTCTGCAAAGTTTATGTTGAAATCTCCACTCAAAATCATTGGCAAATCATCAAAGCTTTTCCCATTTTTTTTTAAGCAATGCAGATGCGTCATGAGAATAAATGAATAAATTTTCATACAAGAAGTCTCGTATAGCACGCAATGACTTATCTGGAGAAATGTAAACGACAACCATAATAATGAACTGATTATCACCAGAGTGGCAACGACTTATGCACATATCGCCGATATCAGAAACAGTAGCATTAAACATGCTGGTGTATTTCGCATGCACATCCATTAATTTGTGCAATAATGAACTGTGTTCATATTTTGATAAATAGCTACTCCTCCTGCTGGACGATTATTTCTTCTGACACTCGCAACAAAGAGAGGGGGATATTACCGGCGCGGCGGTCTACCCTCCCTCCGTCTTACGAATTTTCGATCAGGCCACGTTTCCTGACGCGAGTTTAACATTTTTTACCCACCCCAAAAATTGCTCATCGCCGCTAAAGAAGTTTTCACTTCAAAAAAAAAGAAACCGACTTCAAAAAACACAAAAGTAAAAAGTAAAAATTTTTTTTTTCAATTTCATACTTATTTGTTCCGCTTAATGTAATTATTGTTTATTATCGAATTATTTAGTATTAATTGTTTTATAATTTTGAAGTCGGTACCAAGTAAAACATAAAATTATACTTGTTATTATATTTCAGACTTGTTAATACATACATGACTATAATTGAATTAAACTTTTCAGAACTCATTTGATAAATTCAGTAAAAGCTAATACTAATATGGATTAGGTTGGATTTACCGACATATGAATTTTTGTTAGATATGAAATAAATAAATTATTATGAATTGTTTTTATAATTTTTTCGTAGTATCTATTTTATTTCTATTTATTTAAGTAATTATTTTGTTATTGTAGAAATGTATATAATTTGTTTTTATGTTTTTATGGCACCAATTTCAAAATTGTAAAACAACTAATAATTAGATAGTAAACAATAATTTGTTCATTTCATTAAACGGACCAATAAATGATTACATTAAAAATAGAACCAGAAATATTAAAACAATGAAGTCCACAGGAGCACGAAAATAGATTGTGTTAAATAAATTAAGAAATTAATGTCAAAAAGATCGAGACCATCAATCCAAATTCAAGATTGGATATTTGGATATTTGAGATTCAAGATTCTTTATTCGAGGATTCGAGATTCAACATTCAAGATTATATTCACAAATTCCAGATTATCAATGAAATTAAAATGGGACCAACTTGAAGCTATACTGAACACAACACAAAAAGAATAATTGAAATCGGTTCATAAAAAAAGAAATTATGTTTGAAGTCGGTTTCAGTTCACACACAATAAATCAATTATTCACATTATTTATGATGTTATCGCCAGCTAATCACATCCTTGACCACAGTTTGGTACCTACTTTATTCTGGGTTGTCATAAAACTAACAATGCAGCTTCCGTCTGGTGTCCCCTCAGTCATCACAATCCCATTTGATTTTGAGTCAATATCAATATCATGTCCAATATCAATGAAATTAAAATGGGACCACCTTGGAGCTATACTGAACCCAACGCCAAAAGAATCATTGAAATCGGTTCATAATAAACAAAGAAGTTATGCCCGAACATACATAAAAAAATATATGTATATGTATACATACAACAATCGAATACAGAACCTCCTCCTTTTTTGAAGTCGGTTAAAAAATAGGTATTATTTGCACGTTTCGGGTTATTTATGATTCGGTTTCGGATGACAGATTAAATCACCCTTTCGCTTCATGTTTTCATCATCTAGAAGGGAGGAATAATGAAGAATGGGCGAATGAAGATGTGGAACGAATGGAAAAAATAATAAAAAAGGATGAAAAACGAAGAATGTAAAAATTTAAAGAGGAAGGATGTAAAAAAAGAAAATTGAAACTTGATTATTATGTAAATAACGCATGGATGATAAAAAACTAAACGAGAAAATGCAAATGAAAATGCCGGTTTTTAAAATGTCGTGCTACATTAAATTTGTTACTTGCATTATACTCATTTTCAGTGCCCATTTCTATGCACGTAACATACAGAGTGATCATAAAGTTCCGCACAAAATTCACAATTTAGTTACGTTATGTTTTTGCGAAAAACGCTCGAACAAGTCGATTTTTGTTTTCAAATTGCCATTTTTGGACATTCAGATTTTGATAATGACTTCATCTGGTTTTGAACTATAACAACTTTATGATCACTCTGTATAAGTTTACCATTAGATAAAATCTGAGGTATGTATATTCCAATATCACATTTTACCTGACCTTTACCTGATATCACCTGACCGACAAAATCTGTAATCTAATTCGATATGATCTAATGATCTATTTCGCACCCACAGATAAGTTGAGTCTGTAATAATGCTAATAAAAAATGTAAGGAAAATAAGGGAAAAATGTTGGATGGAAATGGAAAATAAAAACGATAATATCGAAGTAATGAAGAATAAAAAACGATGACTTGTCGAAAGAGCAAAGAGAAATACAACAGATTATTGGGAACACTGCACAACAACATAAGAAAAAAGGAAGACTGGTGAAAATAGGTTTCCAGGAAATAATAATAGATAACCAAGAATGGAGATAAAATCGAGAAGGGAAACAATAGATAAGGATAACTAGATAAGGAACAAGGTACAACTTCAACGATCACGGACCCGGTGTTAATAAGGACAGCGGTAAACGAAGGAAGTGGCTATGGACGGAGGATAAAAGGCTAAGAAAAATTGGGACGTAGAATGTGAGAGAGACTTACAAGGTGTTATAAATTATTTGTAACCTCTGTGTTGGGATAAAAGATAAAATCACTCAAACAATTAAAGGCCAACCAGCGTAATGGTGTGTAATGTGTATTTAAAAATATAATATATAAAATACTGATTTCACGAAGCCGAAACTACGCCCTAGGGAAAGATTGCCAACCACACTAGTTATATAAATATCTCTTGCATATAAAAAGAAAGTCAAATAAAAATTAAATTTAATATATGCTACAGTTTAGGACTTCTCAACTCTTTTATTTTTTCAGTTGATGCCGTTGTACGTAGTAGACACAATGGGCGATATTCCTGGTCTCTCCGGACTTTTCGTTGCAGGAATTTTTAGCGCCGGTCTGTCTACAGTTTCTGCGGCTCTTAACAGTTTGGCGGCGGTTGCAGTAGAAGATTACTACAAGGTTGGTTTTAAATACATGTTTCATTAATGGGGTCGTTTCCCTCAATTGAATAGCAATTTCGGCTAGCATTTTCAAACGCTGTACATTTACCGCCTCTTGTCACGCCATTTCGGGGGAGCATTCGCATTGGTTCGTGCGTTTCTAATTATTAGTCCGCGCGTTTATAACTTTGAATTTTGTCCCGTGTTGACGTCACAGAAAGGCGCGCGTTTGAAATAAGTCAAATGTCTCCGATTTTGTTTTACCTAGTAAACGGGTGATTTCGAATAAACAGAAAAATAGGGGTATAATATTATTTTTTCATCTAGTTTCAAGAAAATCTGTTTTTGAAAATTGTGGGACGACCCCATTACGTTGACTAATATTGATCAATTTTAATATTGATGTGTACCAAAATTTTGTATAAACTATACAAGATGAAGTGGAGTAAATTAGAATTCACTCTTCCTGAAGAAAAAGTTTTGTCTACTTAGATAATATATTATGTTTAAATTTAATTTTTATTTATCAAAGTTTAGGCCTTTTAACTTTTTCGGACAAGAGAAAACTTTTATAGTCTAGGTAAAAAATCATTGTCATTGCTATCTTGGAATTGGGAAAAAAAGATATATTCGTATGTTGTTTTCAAAATAGTTTACCGAGCTTATTAAAGATTTTCTTGTGGGACGAATAGTTTTTTTTAAATGGAAAAAGTCCAAAAACTTCCGAGATCTCTGAGTTTAATTTTCATATACACTGTATATTATTCCGTTTACTATGTTACTAATGTAACGCGATTTTATAAGATCTGTGAATTAACTCCCAAATTTTTAGCCATTATATCAACTCATTTTCAACAAAAGTCTATCTGAGAAACAAGTTGCTGTCCAATCAAAACTGATAGCTTTACTATTTGGTTTCATTTGCTTGGGAGTAGCATTCTTAGCCCAGTTACTGGGTGGTGTTCTTCAAGCAGCACTGACCATATTTGGTGTGGTTGGAGGACCACTTTTGGCTTTATTCTCGCTTGGAATGTTCACAACAATTGCAAACCAAAAGGTAAAATTATAAATAATTTTAACCGTTTTTAAATCACCACTTCAAGGGATCGCTGTTCGGACTTGCTTGTGGCATGTCTTTCTGCCTTTGGATGGCCTTTGGAGGCCCTAAACCTCCTCTACCGGCTCTACCTGTCAGAGTCGATGGCTGTGACTATCAGTTCGGAAATGATACTGTTGTACCAAACTTAAACATAGTTAAAGTTGAAGCTGGGGATCAGTAAGGACGATGGAACAGTGTATTCGTTGATAACGATTGAATTTGTTTTTCAGGGATTACTTTTGGCTATACAAAGTTTCGTATATGTACAATGGCGTTCTTGGATTGTTGTCAACCTACATTATTGGTTACGTCGTCAGTTATATCATATACTTAAGGCAAGGTAGGCCAGCTCTGAACTTGGACCCAAATTTATTTATCCCACCTCTGGCGCGAAAGTTGGAGAGGACTATTGACATACCTCTTAACTCAAAGCCTTTGTCGGAATCTCAGGAAGATTTGGGCACCAACTATGTGTCCAGGAAATTTTAGTTTGTAAAAATGTAGGTGTAAGTAGATTAGGCTGAGAAAAATGTTTGTACTTATTGATTATACAGGGTCTGTCCGTATAAATGATTCATAAAAGCTATTTATTTTTTAAAAACTCACCACCTGTTACATTTAGTTGGTAGAACAAAAAAAAATTACATTTTTATTCAAAAATTCCTACGCGCTCCAGTTTTCAAAAATTAATGGAAATGGCGCTTATCAACAACTATTATCAGCACACTTGAAGAACGTCTATTCGGTAGTAAATTACAAATTATACTCTCAAAATGAATTAATAATAAATTCAATAAATTAAATTTCTGAGTCCACTGAAAGAACAACTTTAAAGTTTCCTAGAATGAGGAAACCAATTGCGTCTCTAAAAGTGCCGGAGGAAGAAAAAAAGTTGCGGCATTATTCGATATATTTTTTAGAGAAGAGTTTAAACGGCAAATTCAAGAATATAAAGAAGCAGGGCAATGTTTTAAATTAGGTACTCTTTTATGATTACAAAGAAATAGGTAATTTTCTCTTGAACGATATTTCATCAGTCATAATTTCTCTGGCAGACCGACGTAACAGATGATGACGATGATGAGGACGGAACTGAAAATGTTCAAGTCTATCAATAACAATGCGTCCCTTAACCACTTTTTTTTTATCCGCCATGTTTAAAATCAAAAATCACGTGCATTCACTGCGGACACGGGGGTCAGAGAAAATATAAACTCAACGCATTTGATTCGTTCGTTCCTTCGTGGCTGGTACCGTCGATTCCCTAAACCAGTCTTCTACTTTTTTTGATGTTACCGACACACTACGGATTGCGAGCGAACGCCAACAAACCTTCGTTGACCTTTGCTACACCGTACAACCTAAACCAAAACGTACGAGACGAGAGAGTGACGATATCGATGATGGCGCATGGCTAGATGAGTGTAGGCCGCCAACAGCACACCAATGTGTTAGGATTGTTGCCTATACGCAAGCCAATTGGAGAATTTAATTTTACAACTTTTATAAAATTATAATTTTGGCGAACCTGTTCAAATCTGAGAACTGAGAACGGTAAGAATAGTTGGAACAGTTCAAATCAAACTGTCATTTGAACCATGTTATCAGTTATCATATTTTGTGGTTGTCATCTATTTTGCAGTTTATCCTTAACGTGATAAATAAAAAGATTGGTGTTTTCTTTTGTAATTACCGAGCTTCCGGCCCAAGATGGGTTACGACGGTTCTTCTTCTTTTCGATGGATGAAACCCGCCTTCCGACAAAGCGTCGCCTCAAAAATGTACGTACACACAATTTTTTATTTGTTAAATGATGACTTACAATGTTTGTCTTTACAGTGACGAAGCTATACGTCAATCAGGTATGAATACATCGCGGAATGGTTTAGAAATGGAAAATGATGTATTCCAAAAAGCCAAAACAAAAGATGAGTATTTGGGTCATGCTGCACGATTAATTCTATATTTTCGTGAGATGAGTAAGTCCGCAAAGTTGACAATACTTCAACGTACAATCTAATATTGTAGATAGAAAAGAAGGAGGTGCAGACATGGGGGTTCCAGGAAACAACCAATGAGGCTATAATAATATATAATAAAAGTTGAAGGCTAAACCGCTTTTTTCTTTTCGCGGATTTTGAGTTATTTTTGTTCATTTTGCCATTTTGGGACCTCCTGAAAACAAAAATATGCCACGAACGATTTTTTTACAATTTACGAAATACTATTGAAGTGTAAAGGAAAAAGCAAGGAAAATGGATTTGTTTGGGAATTTTGAACTACTCACCCATTTTGGAACGTCTTTAATACAAATATGCTGCAATCTCAGATGAGAGCTTTTCTTTTTTTCAATTAAAATCAAATTAAATCTAAAATTAACATGTCGAAACTCATGATTCGGTTTCGGATGACAGATTAAATCACCCTTTCTCTTGTGATTTGCCTAAGCTCTTTCCGCCAACAATTTCTGGAAGCGTTTTTTCAAAATTTACCCCCTTGAGGTTCAAAAATTCTCCCGCTCTGAAAAAATATATAGTCACGTTAGTTATAATCGGTGTCCTTTATATATAAAATAAAGATATATCGTGATGAGCCTAGGCTTTTCCCACCAACAATTTGAAATTAACGGTCAAATGAAATGTCAATAACGTCACCAAACGTCAAATTTGAAACAAGCCGCGAAATTTAAAAGGTTGGCCAGTGAATCGTGGTCGTCTAGAGACAAAGACAGAAGAGCGGACCTACGTTGTGTTCTTTTTTTGACAAGACCTCAGTGGCAGGAAATTCAAATCAAACCTACCAGACAAGTTCCAGGTTCTTTTGATGCAAGGGACGCAGCGCTGGGGGTGGAGCGTAGAATAATAACACAAAAATTATGGATTTATCAATGTATTTGCTTTAGAGGTCTTAAGGTTGAACTCTTGATTAATAATTGATTTTTTTAAACATTTCATCTAGTAACAATTTTTGGATGGTTTCATTTGTTTAACAATGGTGACTGATTTTATGACTTTTAACAATAATTTGGTTAATTCATACAATAACAATTAATTTAAGTAAATACAATATTTGAATAATTCATGACAAACATCTAATTTGAACAACAGTATGTGGCGAGAGAGTTCCCAAGATTACAAGTATAGAAAAAGTGAAGTTATTATAACATCTCATACCCATTAACAACCCAATCAATACAAGTTACAATTTAATCAAAGCAGTGAGTGTTTAATTTTCTTTCAACAAATTAAATTTCATTTACAATCCCAAAATCTACAAGAAATAAACCCCTTTTAATTTTTGTATGAATTCAAACAGGTACACAGCCAAGTTATACAGTTTGAACGCCTTTCCATATTATCAATAAAATTGGTCTTTGAGTTGTGCAATACTGATATTCGGATGAGGAATAAAAAGTACGTCCACCGCCCCACATCTCTTAACCGCCTCACCACGACCCTTGACGATCGGCACTCTCACAACTAAGCGAGAACGGCTAGCGAAGTACTTTCTATCGCACACCACACTCACTTTGTTATGTAGGTTGGTTCGATCAAATAAGAACTACTCTTAACTTAGGACTGTATATTGAACGAAACGAAATTGGTTTAAGTTAAGTCGTCTCCACGGAGAGCTACAGTAATTCTTATATCTAGATAGTTGTCTCAGTTTGAGAGCTACACGTTACTTAGTTAGATCGTCTCATACTGAGAGCTAAAACTACACTTATAGGTTGTCTCGACTTGAGAGCTAAAAATTCACTGACTACAATTTGGGGTGCTGGTACCTGACCCATCCCTCGGTACACATTAGGGTGGTGGTTGCAAGTACCAACGTAAACACACTTCAAATGGAAGACGAAGAAATACACAGATAGAAACCACAGATATATAAAAACACAAAATTTTAAGTCAAATTCAGCCGTTTCGGTTTACCAAAACTTTAGACTGATAAAATACATCACATTAGATAGAGAAAACCAGAAAATATAGCTTTTGAATTGATTTGAATACCAGTCTATGAATCTTTTAATATTATTAAGCAAATTTAAGAAAAGTATTCAAACTGTAAAACATCGCAACTATTATTTAAATGAAATTCGGGTCACTTCGACTACAAATAAATACTACCCAAGCGCCGCCATCTTTTCCTTTTCCAAACAAAACAAAATGACTATTACCAAAGCGGCGTCCCCTTTTAACCCCTTCTCTCTTTAATTTGAATTTAAATCGGTAATCCGTTATAAAATCAATTCGTTTGAAAACCTGGCACAGGTAGTTCCCCTAGGCGGTGGCGTTCCTCCTCGATTTCTACCCGACTTATCAACAGCTGACAACGAAGACTAAATAAAATTGAAATAACAATTAACACAGAACGGAACAACAACAAAAATTATTAACAAAACTGCGTGTGATCCTTTGTTGATGTAAATTAAATAAAAATGAGAACTCTCTCCTAACAGGTCTGAACTGAACAAAAACTAAAATCGGAATACCATTGCATCCCTTATCTGTCAACACCCCCACCTCGTTGGTGTCACCCTTTCTGTCCTGGAGGCCACGGTCAGCAACCCATTTTGCGTCAAAGTGTGTTCAGGTTTTTACAATATGATTGAAAAAAAGTTTTAATAACTGAAATAAATACATAATTATGTATAATATTTATGTTATACATTCTGTGATAACCCCACCCCCTTTACATTACCGCCACTTTTTGAATTTGAACATGAAATGAAATGTCAATTACGTCACCTAACGTCAAATTTGAAAATTTGAAACAAACCGCGAACTTTAAAGGTTGGCCAGTGATCATTAGACAATGAAAGAAAAGCAGAAAAACTAATCTGTATGACACATTACATGAATCTTCGCCTTCGTACTGTGATAACCCCCCTTTACATTACCGCCACATTTTGAATTTGAACATAAAATGAAATATCAATGACGTCGTCAAACGTCAAATGTGAAAATTTGAAACAAATCGCAAACTTTAATGGTTGGCCAGTGATCGTCAGACAATGAAAGAAAAAGCAGAACTATTTTTTTGACAAGACAAACAATGGCGGGACATTCAAACTTACCCAAACGAAACAAACCCGAAATTCGTTGGATACATGGCGAGAGTTAATCAGGAGTGGAGCGTAAATTGATAACACAAAAATTATGGTTTTGAATGTTTATTCAGCTTTAGTCATTTTGTGCTTTTGAGTTTTGTGATCTCGTACTGTAGTTAACAATTTCTAGTGTCTTCGTATCCAGTTGGTAACAATGCAAATTTGATGGTTTTAACAATAATGATTCAAGTAATTCGATCTTAACAATTAACAATTTAGTTCTTCAGAAAATAGTAAACAATAATACAATTTAACAATGCTTGTGTACATGATGAGTGAGGTTAAGTCAGCCAATTTCATTCCACTATGAACTTTTGTAGTTTACAGAAATTTACAACAGACAGGTACAATGAAATATCTACACCCAAAGCGAGTATCTTCACATCAGAGAGGGAAACACAAGAATATTGAAACGCGTGGAGTTATCTAAGTTGGGTGCATGTAAGTTGGAGAGTGATGGACCACAGGTAGATCCAATGGAAAGACTAAAGCGAAATGCACAAGACAATTGTCTGTCAGTGAGGCCAGATTGTAAAGAGTGTACTATCATGGGGGCAAAACTTGCACATCCAACGGACCAGGGGAAATTAGTTTATTACGCTATCTTCCTAGACATAGTTATGTTGGTCTTTCTTTAAGGCTTGTCCTAACCAAGTCCAAGTTAGCGGAATTAGTAGCAACTCCCTTTTTCTGGGTCTCTATACCCAAAGAGACAACGACTTTGTCTCCCACCTCCCGGGCATAGGTATCGCCGAAAGTAGGGCCACTTAACTCCCCCTAACAGCAGCCTGCAACGCGGACCACGAACTTAACACTATTTGGTCGCTCTGTTGTCTTGAAACATGTACGAACAAACAACACAATAATAAAATATACAGGACGCAATGATTTCTTTAAAAGTCATTTGAAAACAGGACGCAACGCCATGAAACCCAGCGGCGCAACACGTAACGAGGCGCAACAAAGCTACGAGCATGCACAAATAAACTACACTAAGTACCGAATTTTGGCCGGTGTCGAAAATTAGCTGGATGTCCGTTACAAGCGAATAACGAGAAATCGCAAGAGGGCGCAAAACAACGATAAGACACCTTTCGGACCCCGACATTCAGGCCTGACACTTTGCCAGCTTTTACCTCGTGCCTTCAGGTCCTACTGAGCGTTAGTTAATTCAAGTCAACAGAGACCAAAATAGCTTTGTAACAACCGCAAGCTGCTGTCGGCCTCATAACGAAAGACAGGTAGTTATTAAAGAATTTATCTGAGTGGCAATCTAGTTAATTTGAATTATGGAATCATTTTGTTTTGAATTGAACGGGCCTGGGGCTCGGACCCGGTAACTAGAAGTCAACAATACATTTGAACTTTTTGAAATTGACAACAATGACTAAAAACAAATTACAACAACGATTTTAGCAAGTTATTCGCGGCGCCTGTGACTCATAAGTTTGGTAATTTATGTTACTGTAGAGAACAGAGGGCTGAATGCCACTGATACGAAATTCCTGGGTCCACGGAATACATTATTTTAAACAAAGGCTAGAATTCTTTACAAGACATGTAGGTGCAAAGTAGGAACGACTCCATTTTCAAGATGGCGAGTTTTATGACGTCCTAGCGTACAAAATGGCGAGCTAACGGTAAACCATGAACCGTCCTTTATCTAGGACTTTCTGCTATGCACGAGGAACAAACGCCGGTCAATTTCATGGCATCCTCGTTATATCGAGAATGGCAAAAAGAAATAGATAGAATAAAGGTTACCTTGTGATTACGCCGGTCGACACACACAATTGTTAATTGCAATTCAACCGATCCTTCTGGTAACGTGAAATCTCGACAATGCAGTTTAAACATTGAGCACACCCTACTTTAAAAACGGGAGTACTCATAGTGGAACAAAATCAGATAAAAACAATGAATTAAACTTTAGTTATGTCTTGCTGTTTCTAACGTTAAAAATGGAATGAATTTCTGTGCAATGGCGGCTAGTTGATTCCCCTTTCACCTAACAGGGAGGCAACGATGCCAACCAACGTTTTAACCCCAAGAAGTCCATAGTGTTGCAAACCTCATGGGTGTTGCTAACTTCAGAGCAACTTGCCGGATAGGCAACTTGAAATTCTGCTGTGCGTCGCATGCAGTTGGTGTATTTTGATATCAGATATTTTGGATATCTCAGTACTCCATGACTAAAACTTGGGCTGCGGGCTTTAAATGTGGTCGCAAGAGCACAGAAGACCAAAAACAGCAACTACGACAAAAATTGTTGAAAAAGTTCATAAAGTTGTGTTAAATAACCGGCGATTGAAGGTAATGGAGGTAGCGGATACTGAAGGCACTTCAACAGAGCGGACATATTATATTCTAACCGAAGTTTTGGGGATGAGAAATTTATCCGCGCGATGGGTGCAGAGATATGGAGGGGATAGAGAACACGTTTCGAAATGCTCCAGCTGTCTAGAATTGAAAGCCGCCATTTTTACGCTTTCTAAAGAGGGAATTTCCAAATTTTGAAAGTGATCAAAGTGGCAACACTTCTGCAAGCTGCAGGGAACATACAGACCACCTAAAATAGTTGCTATTGGTTATAATGATATGAAATACTTCGATTTTGCATGCGTAACTGCATCTTCTTTGATTTCGACAGTTGTGCCAGTCTCAGCTAAACACTGAATACATTTCACTTTTTTGGGCAGTATGTATAATAATGACAACAGCCCGATTTCATGCTGATTTGCAACTGGTCGCAAGTGCCGGTTGGTATTTTCGACAAAGACCGCTATTTTCGAGTTCGAAAGAAGGGAATTGGCACCACGGACCATTCCTATGGAAAATTCTCCTATGGGAAACTGAATATTCTCATGAGAACGTTGATGCGGAAGTGCCGTTTGCGTTTCCAGTTTGTAATGATAATTCTCACGAAAATTCTCAGAAGAGATTCTCTCGGTTTGTAAGAGAAGTGAATGTTCCCCTGTTTTCAAAAATAGCAATTTCTGATTTTCGAAAGAAAGTTCCCGACTTTTCAGGAGAAACTCCGTTCCTACGAACTCGAAAATAGGGGTCCTGGAAGTAAGGCTCAATTTGATGTTTAATATAAATGACTACATTAGCAGATATTTTGGCAATTTTAAAAAGTTCAGAACGCGTTTTGGCCCAATTTTTCAACCATTGGCCGAAATCGGTGTTTGATCCTAATAGTACGAGAGGTAGCGTAGCATTTGAACAAGTCATTTGATACCGACTGAAAATGATAACAATGATAGTTTTCCCTTAATATTTAAGAACTCTAAACGTCAGCTGCTTCAGTAGCGGTGCAACTAGGAGTGACAGCATGTTGTAAAAGAAAATTTGGTTTTATCTTTAACATCTTTAACTAAAAAATAATCGTCAGCTGTATTGTAGAGGGGTGCCTTAAACGTCAGTCACGTATATTATATGAACCATGTTAATTTTTTAAAGTATAAAGTCATTTTATACCTTATGAAATTTATGCAGCTGGATTTTTATGCTTTTAATATAATAAATAAAATTGTCAGTCGTATTTTTTACGGGGCTAAGAGCGTCAGTCAGCGTCAGAAATAATGCTGCGCGGTCAGTGCATCTGCGCGTTGCATAGTCATTTTGGCAAATGAACTTTATACGCACAAACATTCAGCTGACTCTGATTTTTATTTTTGTTAACCATAAAAATACGCATTTTTTTTAATTTCAATCAATATTATACAGGCTGTCCCATTTAAAACTATCCTAGTCCAGATTTCTTACTGACAATTTTATTTATTATATTAAAAGCATAAAAATCCAGCTGCATAAATTTAACTTTATACTTAAAAAAAATTAACATGGTTCATAAAATATAATATACGTGACTGACGTATAATGCCCCCTCTACAATACAGCTGACGATTATTTTTTAGTTAAAGATGATCTGAAAAATCTTCTCATGAATTTTTGTGCGGTATCAATATACTAAAACCATTTTTTTTACAACTTTTTAGCTTCAGATTTTTTGGGATGCCAAAGGCCTCCTTTTAGCGGATTATCTTAAAAAAGGTGAAACAATTAACGGAGCATACTATGCAACATTACTTGATAAGCTAAAACATAAAATTCAAGAAAAGCGACCCGAATTAGCAAAGAAAAAAAAATTGTTTCACCAGGATAATGCACACTGTCCCAAATGAGTTATTGCCATGGCAAAAATTAATGAGTTGCAGTTTGAACTGGGACCCCATGCCCCGTACTCGCCTGACTTAGCCCCCTCGGACTTCAGTTCATTTCCAAACTTGCAAGAATTTCATGCTGGAAAGAAGTACGATTCCGATGAACATTTGATTGCTGCCACAAACGAGTATTTTGACCAGTTAGGAAGGGCTTATAGGGATGGAATAACAGCACTTGAACATAGGTGGACCAAAAGTGCATTGAACTTGACGGGAATTACGTTGAAAAATCAAATTGTTGTTTACGCGATATTCTTTTGTTTTCTTTACTAGGTCGGACACTTTTCAATTTATCCTCGTACATATTGTGTATATTATGCACTCACAAAATTAAAATTCTCACTGTCTTCTTTAAACTAGGTTTCTGAGTCCACTACAAGGACAATTCACAGAATAAGGAAACCAATTGAGGGAGGAAGAAATAAAGTTGCGGCATTCGATCATTTTTTTATGGAAGAATTGGAGCGGCAAATTCAAGAATATAAAGAAACAGGACAATATTTTAATTTAGATACTCTTTTATATTATGATCACAAAGAAATCGGTAATTTTCCCTTGAACGATATTCCACCAGTCATAATTTCTCTAGCTACGAAGGCGCTGAACGGACATGAATGGAAAAATAACTGTAAACGATTTTTTTTCTGACAATTCTGACTTTTTTCTGGCAATTCCGAATTTTTTTCTGGCAATTCTGACTTTTTTCTGGCAATTCCGACTTTTTCCTGGCAATTTGACTTTTTTCTGGCAATTCCGACTTTTTTCTGGCAATTGCAACAGGGGTAGGACGATGGCACTGTTTTGTTACCCAAACTTAAAATATGAAATACTGTCCACATATTTGGAGTATGTTTCTTTAAGGGCTCAATCGCGTAGCGCCAATTTCAAATTTTCAAAGACGGCAACTTCAGTGGATCACTAAAATTGATGCCTCGCGCTACGCGCTCGACCCCTCAAAGAAACATACTCCAAAAAGGTCATATTTCCTTGTACGTGAAACTCGAAATGTGGACAGTATTTCATCTTTTAAGTTCGGGCAATAAAACAGCTCACCATTGTACGAGGGCGCTGAACGGACATGAATATAAAAATAACGACGACGGCAACTTCCATGGATCACTGAAATTGGGGCCTCGAGTTTAAAGTACAGGGAAATTGACCTTCTTGGAGTATGTTTCTTTAAGTGGTCGAGCGCGTAGCGCGAGGCACTAATTTCAATGATTCACAGAAAAACAAATTTTTACAGACGGTAACTTCCGTGGATCACTGAAATTGGTGCTTCGTGCTATGCGCTCGACCACTATAGACATTCTGTCTGTTGGAAATAAAATTCTATTAATATTATTATTATTAAAGAAACATACTCCAAAAAGGTCATATTTCCCTGTACGTGATACTCAAAATGTATACAGTATTTCATCTTTTAAGTTTGGGCAACAAAACAGCACCATTTTCCTACCCCTGTCGCAATTGCCAGAAAAAAGTCAGAATTGCCAAAAAAAGTCAGAATTGCCAGAAAAAAGTCGGAATTGCCAGAAAAAAGTCTGAATTGTCAGAAAAAAAGTCAGAATTGCCAGAAAAAAGTCGGAATTGGTAGAAAAAAAATCGTTGGCAGTTTTTTTGGTTTTTAAATTACGAGTGTGCTAAAATGACGAATTTCAGTAACGGAACGATGGTAACTTTGAACAGTTATTCTAAAGGATATAAGTGTAACGAACAATAAATCTATCTAATTTATTATTACTGACCTACCACAATACCTCATTCATTTGAGTGTTTTTTGCGAAGCGTTTTTCCGGGCAATTGTTTTTCGAAGTGAATGTTTTTGATAAACCAGTGGCGTGTACGCGTTTACGTGCGACAACTTTGTTGAATTTTATCTCCCGTGTAAAGGATTTTTCGCAAAATTGTTAT
Organism: Diaperis boleti; assembly: GCA_963583935.1. Classification (NCBI taxonomy): domain Eukaryota; kingdom Metazoa; phylum Arthropoda; class Insecta; order Coleoptera; family Tenebrionidae; genus Diaperis; species Diaperis boleti. Next base: position 20,739,248 of record OY757247.1, on the reverse strand, counting down.
CGAGAAGAGTTACTCAAATTGACGAGTTCTACCACCGCCTAAAATATTTGTATTCATTTCCATAACACCCCGTATCTTAGACTAGCTTGTACCCGGCGCGCGTTGCTACACCCCAAAAATAAAGTACCTACATCACATCTCATCCGATTTGACCTGGTCGCACTGTGACAATTTTGTCTGACAGAGTACTCAATTTCGCCCGATTTGAACTTTAAATATTTTCAAGAAAAAGGGGTTACACTTTGGGTTCGTCAACACCTCTATGTTACTCCCCATTGTGAGTATTATTTGTAGTCAAAATTTCATAACGATCGGTTGACCGGTTTAGGAGCACATAAAGTACGAACAAACAAACGAAAAAATATTGATTTTTATGTATTAGATATAATAACGTTTCTTTCAACACAAACGCTATACAATGTGGAATACTGTGAACCCGTGGCGAAGCAGCAAGCGAGGGTTGTTGCTTGTTAGTTGGGCGGTTGATATTAGGCAAGAGAGTGACGATATCGATAATGGCGGTATAGCGGTTAGGTTCTTAAGGTCACTAGATGAAAAATTCTTTTTTTAGAAAGAAAATTTTTCATCTAGTGACCTTACAGGTTCTTCTTTTGCAGCGACATCTACCGAGGTAATTTTAATAGAATTTGGAGAATTTAGTTCTACAAGGTTTATAAAGTTATAGGTTTGGCGAACCTTTTCAAATGACAGTTGTCAATTTGTGTTGTCAATGTAGTTCATGTCAAATTCTGTCTTTATATAGGAAAAAATCTTATATCAATTTATGTGCAGTTGATCTTTAACGTGATAAATAAAAAAAATTGGTGTGTTCTCTTGTAATTACTGAGCTTCCGGGCCAAAATGGGAGACGACGGTTCTTGGAGAACACCCGCCTTCCGACAAAGCGTCGTCTCAAAAATGTACGTACACACAATTTTTTATTTGTTAAATGTTGACTTACAATGTTTGTCTTTACAGTGACGAAGCTATACGTCAATCAGGTATGAATACATCGCGGAATAGTTTAGAAATGGAAAATCATGTATTCCAAAAAGCCAAAACAAAAGAAGAGTATTTGGGTTATGTTGCACGATTAATTCTACATGTTCGTGAGATGAGTAAGTCCGCAAAGTTGACAATACTTCGATGTACAATCTAATATTGTAGATACAAAAAAAGGAGCTCCAGGGATGGGGGTTCCAGGAAACAACCAAGGAGGCCCTGGTGTTCCAGATCCTATAAATGCATTGCAAACATTGGCAATTCAAGGCACTCGAAATCCTTTAATGAATATGGGTGGCCAACAAGGTCCGATGGGAGCCCAACAACAAATAACTGCAACAAATATGCTGCAAAATTTAAATCGAGGTCCAGCTCAGAGTATGAACATGCAGCAGCAAGGATTGCAAACACGACCTAATATGGGTATGGGACCTAATAGTGGACCCATGCCTAGTCAAATGGGAAATCAGTTGGGTCAAATGAATCCTCAAATACCAAATCAAATGGCTAATCAATTAGGAGGTCAGATCCCAAATAATGGTATAAATCAAATGGGCAATCAACTGACAAATCAGTTACCTGGACAGCTCCAAATGGGCCCCACTCAAAACCAGATTAATGGGCCTATGGGCAACCAAATGTCAAATCAAATGCTTGGTCAGATGCAAGCAAATAAACCTACAGGAATGATGATGAATGCTCCTAATGCTGGCTTTCCTAGAAATCCAACTCCTAATACATTCCTGAAACGTAGCCCTTCACCTTCAGTTCAGTCGCCAGCTGGATTAAGTGGGCAACCTACAAGCAACCAAATGGTTGCATCTCCTGCCTTGGCACCGTCTCCAGGGGCTCAAATGGGAATGTTAGGTGCAGGTCCTCCTAGATCTGTCGGAATGGTGCCTAGTCCTGGAAGTTCACTTAACACACCTGGACAACCTAATCAGAGTCCCATGGGAATGCAAGATGAGCAAGCATACCGCGAAAAAGTTAGACAATTAAGCAAATATATAGAACCGCTAAGAAAGATGATTGCTCGAATGGGAAATGATGGTGAACGTATGTAAGTACATTAATCTTAATTTACTGATTATTTCTTATAACTTTAGATGTGGAAAAGTTAAGTAAAATGAAAAAATTACTAGAAATCTTGTCTAATCCTCAACAGAGAATGCCACTGGAAACATTGAAGAAATGTGAAGTTGTGTTGGAAAAGCAAGGATTTAAAAGAGGCGATGGAAGTGTTCCATCATCCAGTGCACACTTGCCTAGTAGAGAGCACCATGTATTTAATCCTCTTCTTGAGGCTGTTAGCAATAATCTTCAAAGTTCTGTTATAAACCACACACTACATAGAACTTTTGGACCTACCTTAGAAGCCTTGTTTGGTCCAGAGATTAAGTAGGCTCTCTGAAATATTACATTCTAACTTGTATACATATTTTTTTTATTTAGGTTGGTCCCTCCACTAAAGAAGACGAAGATCGAAGAGCCCACAAATGACATCCCAGACGTCCTCCAGGGTGAAATAGCCAGACTTGATCAACGTTTTAAAGTCTCTCTAGATCCTAATCAACAGCCTGGTTCAAAATCAATCCAATTAATTTGCTGGTTAGATGATAAACAGCTACCATGTGTTCCTCCAATTTCCTTGGTAGTTCCTGAAGATTATCCAAAATCAGCCCCGAGTTGTCACATGGCAGCACATGAATACAATGCTACTCAATTTTTATCAGCTGTGCAGACAGCTTTATTGGCTCGAATTAAGAAATTACCAAAATATTTTTCAGTTTCACAGTTGCTGGACACTTGGGAAATGAGTGTTAGACAAGCTTCTGCTCCTAAGAGTGTCCCAGTATTTCCCACCACTCTTCTAATGGGTCTGTGAGAATTATGTTATTCTTACTAGAGTACCTAATTTAATATGTGCTTACATACCTGCTAAACTAGAGACAAATATGTAACTTAGTATTATTGAAAATATGGAAAATGCATCTCTTAATATTTCTCACTTGTCATATAATAATAGTTTATGATCCTTAAGAAAACAACAGAGCTGGTGGTGCACATTAATAAAACTGTAATTTCGTACTTCCAGATAGTGTTTAGAAAATAGTAATACATACATGGTATTAGATCATATGACATAATGCAAATAAATTTGGTTCTTGATGGTGGAAATTTATGAATTTTATTTAACATGCTTTTATAACAACTTTCTCAGTGGAAGTACAGGGTCTTCATAAGTGATTCATACATCTAGTAGGCCTTGTACGTCAAAATTTTCTATTTAAATGCATCTAAATTTCAAAAGTTTTTCACAGGTAACATGATGTATGAATCATTTATGAAGACCCGATATAACCATTATTTAGATTATTTAAGAAAAAAATATTGGGATCTGAGAGCTCACACAGAACCAGTTAAGTGGAATTTTCTGCAGCTTCGAGGGACATTTTTGTTCACTTACTTACATATGCCGCGGGAAAAGTTAAAATCTTGAAATTAGTATCTTGAGTGTTATGTGATTGGCATTTACAGTATTTTTTATCAATGTTGGCCAACATGTAAGAAACTTGTTTTCATTGTTTTTGTCAACCTTCCCTTATTAACCAATCACTTTTCAAGAAAATGACATTTGGTTGAGTCATTTATAAATTTAACCAACAATTTAATCATTAACCGTTTTTTAACTTATGACATGTGAAAACAACAATTCGGCGGAAAAATACATGAAAGTACCTTAAAAATTCCATATTGATGTTTATGTGTACTTAAATTGGTGACGTTTAAATTTTTTTATAACCTCACCATTTGACTGTCAACATAAAATGTTTGGAGCAAAGAAAACAGCAAAACCGAAACGAGATCGCTCGGGAAAGGATTTATCACAGGTAGAAAATCATATTATCTATAACTTATTATGAAATTTTGAGTATCATGTTCCAATAGTATGGCCTCTTCGATGTACCAACTGACTTCAACTTGGACGGGGGTTTAGATGAAGGTATAGATGAGGGTGACAGTGATTTGGAAGCAGAACTTGCGGCACTTACTGGGGGTGGTGGCACCAAACCCCGAGCTCTTACAAGGAAACCTCTTCCTGAAGCAGACTTGGATTCGATGGTTGCTGCAAGTATGAGGGATATTCCATCTGATGAAGAATTGTCGGGCGATGATGATGATCCTGAGTTATTGAGTGAGCTGGGCAACATTGCAGGTAAACACCTAAATATGGATATCAAATTAAAACTAAAAAAGGATAAACAAACACTTTTAAAATGTACCATAAACTATTGCAATGGAATAGAATGAATCTAAGCATCTAAAAGTTGGTTTTCTGATGATCTCTTTTAATGGGGTAAAATGTCAATTAAACTACAGATGTAGAGGATCCATCAAACTTAATGGGATACGTTATGACAGTATTCCTCTCCTTGGAGATCTAAATGTTGATCACCCTTTTAATAGTATGTATTGTGAATCACTGCTTGTTGTCATATGATTTCTCAAGATTTCTCTCAACATCTTCAAGACCCACATGTTTAACAACTAGTTCTCAGAAGTTGCTAGATATTGTATAGTGTGTGATCATTTAAATTATAAATTAAGAGTAGGCTGTGAAATTTAAATTAGGTTGGCACTACTAACTTTTGACAATCTGCCCTTTTGTCGTTCAATATGCAAAAATTATATAGATAAACCGTAACCTGCGGAGAGGTTTCTTGGGAGACGCTTTCATTACTGCTGCAACATCTGCCACAATCTCAGTTATTTTTTTTGGGCGCTCCGCTACCCGCTTTTCGACCAAAGTCCCTACATCCGAAATGTTGCCACACATTTATAAATTTATTGGACTAATTTTTGATTATCAGCTGGAAAATTGAGGTAGGCATTTCGAAAATCATTAACACATCGTTCTATAGAATAATTGCATTCACCATTCTGTTGCCGTTCTGCGTTCTTAAAATAATTTTCAGTAAGAAAAATTTTATGCTCTAATTCAAACATTTTGTCATTTTGACATTCAAATTTTAAATCAGATCAGAGGGAACGATCAGATTGTCAAAAGTTAGTAGTGACAACCTAATTTAAATTTCACAGTCTACTTTAATTTATAATTTAAATGATCGCACGGTACCGTATGTATGTACTCCAGACCTGGTTGCGTTTGGTGTCGAAAATGTTCAGGGTACAGGGTGATAAATAATTTTCCATCAAGTTAACTATGATGCGGCAAATGGTTGTTAAAAATACCCTGTGACATATTTTCCAAAGCCAACTTGATGGAAAATCATTTATGATGACGCTGTACAATGCATTGAATGTTTTTAACATGTTGCCGAATAACTACAAATCGATGCCGTTAAAAGAGTTCTTAAAAAAAGTGGTATATGTAGTTCCAGAATGTAGAATGTATTGTTTTTTATTAACCCTTCTTATTATTCCTTTAGTAGGTTAAGTAGAGTAGCTATTTATTATTTATTATTAATACTGATCAAATACTTCCAAAAGTACAACGCTTGCTCATGTTTTAATCTTTATCTTGAGCGATATTTTTTATGACGAAGGTGAAGAACCTGAGAATGAGTCACCCCAGGAAGTTCAAGCAAATCCATCTGCGTCATCAGGAGACACTTCAAAACTATTAAATGAAAGGTTAAAAATGTATGAGGAAGCAGAAAAGAACGCAAAGGCGGCAAACGAAACCAGCCGTGCGCGGCGATTTAATAGAGGCATAAAAACACTTAAAGATCTAATAAAACAAGTAAATACTGGAAGAACAATTAACGTTGATGACATACCGCCAGAAGTGAGCGTTGCACCTAAAAAATCATCCCCCAGTGACACAACTGACACACCTCCACAACCCACAAGAGTAGCTCCGTCCATCCCAGTGGAACCAGAACCAGAGCCATCACCAGAGGCAGTTACTCCACCAGCACCGTCAGTTGATACGCAACTCGTCAAAATGTTGATCCAAAGAAGAGATCAATACAAAGTCGCTGCATTGAAAGCAAAAAAATCCGGCGATAACGCAACTGCTATCAGTTATATTAAAATCTCCAAACAGTTTGATACAGTCATTGCTGCAGCACAAAGTGGACAACCGGTTGATTTAAGCAAGATGCCCGAGCCACCTAGCGATCCATCTGAAAAAGTTGAAGAAAACCAAGTGCAACATGAAAGTAACCCTGAAGCTGAACCGGAGGAAACGGTGATAACAGCTTCATCTATTGGAGAAGCTCTTGAACAAAGATTAGCAGTTTACAAAAAGCAAGAAGAAGGTGCGAAAGAACAAGGCAATTCTAGTAAGGCTCGACGAATGGGCCGTATTGTGAAACAATATGAGCAGGCCATCAAGAGTTATAAAGCTGGGAAGCCGGTTCCTGTAGATGAACTACCGACACCCCCTGGATATGGTCCGATTCCAGTTGAAGGTGGTGCAGCTCCACCAGCAGCACCGGCTCCAAAACCTGCAGCACCACCTGCGGGAAGTTCTAGTCCTGCAGAGCAGCCCAAAGCTCCTCCGAGGAGTCAACCGTCAACTTCTCATACTACTAGAGTTACAGGTAAACTTAACTCTATGTGATTTATCACCGAGACCAGAAATTACGGCAGCCAAATTTTGAGCTGATTAATTCGTTCTTTGGAAATGTCTACAGGATTACGCTGTCCCTGTATTTTCTGCTCTTGGTGGTAACATCTTCAATATAATACATTTCTGGTTTTGATATGGCACGTCCATAATGCTGAAATTTTGATTTCTGACTTTTCTAGAATTCTTACATAGTGTGTAAAGCAATTCAATAATTAATATTTAAATATATTCAAGTCGAACTCCACAAACTTTAATAAACGTAAAATTACAATTGGAACATGTTTCAATTCAATAATTGCAAATGAAAACAAATAACACGACTTACCATTGTAGGAAATCAGGTTCCAAATTCCAGAGCAGAAAAGCAACTGGCGCTCCTTTTGGCGAAACAGAAACAGTTCAAAGAAGCCGCTTTGAACGCTAAACGCAAAGGCGAAATAGAGCAAGCAAAAGAATACCTCAGAACTGCAAAAGGTTTTGAACCGTTAATTAATGCGTCCAGTTGTGGTCTCCCTGTAGATCTGTCAACATTGCCAATATCACCGGAAGCAAAATCTCAACTAGACAACGAATACGATATCGTGATGGCAGAAGAGTGCACGGAAGACGACAATTCCAACATCGACGTTCTTACAAGATTAGAAACACAATTAACCAAACAACTGAAGATGTGTTTGAGTACTAGAGACCATAACAAAGCCCTTGGGGACGTTGCCGGAACCAATCGTTTTGAGAGATTAGCTTTAAATGTTACAAAAGATTTAGATATTGTGAGATTAGCCAAACGAACGGTTGGTGCTGGAGTGCCTAAATTTCATTATGAGTATAAAGATTTTTCAATTGTGAAGAGTTTCACTGATATTGGAGATAATGATTTAGAACTAACTGTAGTTAGAGGGATTAGTTACGCATGTAGTAATCCGAAAGAGATCGACACTTACGTTAAATTTGATTTTCCGTTCCCACAAGTAAGTTTCTACAGATTGAAGACAGATGTTTCAAAGTTTGTATTTCATAGGATGAACCATATAGTCAAAGAACGAGCACAGTGAAAGATACAAACAGTCCAGAATATAACGCCACATATACGATTCCAATCCAAAGAACTGCCAGAGTATGCCAAAGAGTCTTTAAACGACAGTCTGTTAAATTTGAAGTGTACTCCAAAGGGTATGTATAATTTTAAGTGTGCTGCATGAGAAATCCACTTCCAACCAATGGGAATCGAATTTTGGTCGTAAATTCGATCCCCGCTTGGCGATCGTGCTTTGGTGCTTGGTAGGTGTGATGTGTACTCATTCAGATGCAACTACTTTTGAGCAAATGTCAATTTTCTTGGTGCTTGTGCATTTCACTTTTAAGTTTTCTCCACACTGCCTCCACTTTCAGATTTTGCCGTTACGGTTTTGTCTAAATAACGTGTAGTAAGAAACACAGAAATTGAAAGAACCAATGTGAAAAAGAGTAAAAAAAGACAATAAAATGGGTTCAAAATTGTGGCGTTAATATGAGTTTTAAAAAGCAATATTTGTAATCACTTATGGCAAGTTATTTTAGAACAGATTCCATAGGCGCATAATGTCATTCAGGTAACTCGGAATGTATCGACTATTAACATTTTCGGCAGACAACAAGCTGCGGATTCGTCTGCATCAATGTTAATACGTCCTTCCATTTCTTGTTACTTAAATAGTTATTATTTTCTTTAACATTAAATAGTAATTTGTCATATGAAGGAAAACCAAATATGGCGCGATTTTGTAAATATAAATATAACGCACGATGGAAAAAAGGCCTACGAAATCAAAATATTATTGTACCATGAGTGCTAACTCGTAATACGATTCCACTAAGCCCCACTATTTCACAACTTGAACTTGTTTGAGATTTTTGGAAGTTAGCTGTTCGTTGGTAAGCCCATTACTTGAGAACCGATTTGGCTATTTTTTTTTTAATATTTGTCATAGTCCAAATAAGGCTTTTACGGAAATAAAAATTGGAAAAGTTGGGCGGAAAATTGGAAAATTCGGGAAAAACAGAGTGCTTTTCTATGAACTCAAGACCGTAACTCATAATTCGAACGATGAATATGCGTAATTATTTTTTTGTTTTGTTCGTTATGGTCCTGTAAAGTCGGAAAATTCGGACAATCTGCAAAAAACATATTTTTTTATACACTCGATCATAACTGACGATAGGAACGACATAATATTTGGTTGATATTTTTTGTTTTGTTCGTTATACTCCCGGGATGAAAATACGTAACCAACGTCACTCAATTGACTGTTTGCAAATTGAAAATAAAAATCGGGAAGCTCTAAGAAAAATCTGGAAAAACGCATTCCAGCTTAAATTAAAATAGAATTATACATTTGTTTTTACTTTTGTGTTGTTTCGCGATCTGTCTAAAAACAAAATTTATTGAAATTTGCACAGGACAACGTCTCTAGGGTCAGCTAGTACAACATATAAATTTTATTTTCCAGAAGCAACATGATGTATCAAATTTGTAATTAAAACACTACAGCAAAAGAATTTTTCATTTTTATTAAAAAAATACATTTTAAATAAGTTACGTCTTAACTTTAGCTCCTTTACGCAGGTTTTTTTTTGTCATGATGATAAAACATGGTCGAATTACATCAGTTTCCGACAGTTTATGTGGTTAATTGTCTCACAAAATGTATGACATTTGTTTAACGTTTATTTCATCATGCGAAAATAAATGAAGTACATACTTGAACGTGGGGTCGTCCCACAGGTTTTCTTGGAACTTGACGGAAAAATATTATACTCCTATTTTTTTTGTTTATTCGAAATCACGCGTTTACTAGGTAAAAGAAAATCGGAAACATTTGTCATATTTGAAACGCGCGCCTTCATGTGACGTAACAAAATTCAAAGTTACTAGATGGGCGGGCGGACAAATGGGATACCCACGAACCAATTAGAAGGCTTCCTCGAAATGACGTCACAAGAGGCGGTAAATGTACAGCGTTTGAAAATGCTAGCCGAAATTGCGATTTTTGATACGCTCTGTTATCTCACAAAACAACTTTATTAAACAACAGAACACGTTTTAGAGCTTCATGTTATATAGTCTACGAGATGCTATAGGCGAATTCGTCAAATTCAATTGAGGGGGACGATCCCATTATGAACATTTTTTAGCAGATCCTGATTTGACTTTTATTATAATGTCATTAATTATTACCGATGAATGGAACCATTACATTATTTATTTACGATTAAACCAGATGTGAAATTTAGATAATTTAAAAAGCGTGAAATTTTTATGATTTTAATGGAATTTATGCTTGTTCACTCTTGCCATTGTTCATTTCATGTTCTCGTCCGATGTTCCACAACCTCTCATTTCTGTCAACTCAGTATTGTTGGTGGTGGGCTTTAACATAACAAATCGTTGCTCAAATTTGAGGGTGCCATCTATGGGTTTTGCTAGCTGCTGGTGCGCTAGCGACTATGCTTGTTGTTTCAGTGGGTTCTTCCGGGGAGATACGTTAATAGGAACCGCCACCGTCAAACTGCAGCCATTAGAAACACAATGCGAATTACACGAAAGCTTTGACGTAAGTTTTTCTTTGATTTTATAACTAACGATGCAGTTAATATTTTATAGTTATTTGAGGGGAGGAAGAAAGTAGGAGGGAAATTAGAAGTGAGGTTGAGACTGCGCCATCCGATTGTTTCTGAGCAAGTAGAGCAGCTTCACGAGAAATGGCTCATTATCGACAGTTAAACATGGAGATTATAGAATATGTATAGATTATGTGTGATATTCTTTATGCCTAGAATGTGTATCATGTAGTTTTAAGTCGCCATTGTTATATACAGTTTATAGTTTGAAGTTAAAATTATTGTATCAAGAAACATCGTTGTGCGTTTTAATTGATTAATGGTTCATCAAATCAAACCATTCAAGTGCAATTATAAATTGTTTTGTATTTTATAGAGCTTCAATTTTCTATTCAATCAGAGTCCTGTGGCGATATTTGTGTACCCATTGTGCTTTAATCAAATAATATATTTTATAATAATTATAGACGTTAAATACAAACAGGAGTGAAACTTATATGCTTGTTTTTTATTTATGAACTAATAGTGTATCTTTTTGTTGTTCTAATTTTTATTTCTGGTTTATTCAAAAACCATTTGGATGGAAATATTTGTTTACGTTTCCAATAGAATATTTAATATGATCACATAATGTATGAATTTACATCATACAAACCAGGTAATAATATATGTAGTAAAATAGTATAAATAATGTTAGAAAGCATCTGATGTAATGTTTAACATTGTTGCTTGTTTTTGGTTGTTGTTCTTTAAAAGCTTGTTTTTATATAAAAATACATTTTTCGTTAACCAGGCATGTTTTGTGTCTACACTGTATTCTATGAAAAAGAACTTATATCATACAAAAGTTTGAAGGAATAGTGTCGGAAATATACAACATTAATCGACGCCCTACGCTATTTGGATTGTTGAGTTTTGAGAGTATATTATGCGTCCTTCAACCCACATTTTGTTATTGATTTTAATGCCACTACTTGTGCTTTAACACTTTTCTAATAATAAATTAGAACTTAGTCTATTGTAAATCAATTTGGACTAAAGAGTTGGAGCACCTACATTAAATTTAATACCTCTTATTTGCTATATCCGTTGTCCCAGATTATTGTGTAGTCAGGATATGTGCAAAATACGGGAGCCAGAGCATTGCATTAGATGGGCCCACTGCTTTTAGGTAAACCCATCGGAATATCGGGTCTTCATAAACGACTCGTATGAGTATTTTGTTTATTACATGTGGTTATATGGGGAATTTTGACGTTCAAAGCCTACTGGATATATGAATCATTTATGAAGACCCATTTGGGAAATTTCAAACATGTCTTTCAGTGTACAAATTAATTTTGTTATTACACAAAAAGAGGAATATTTTGTACGATATCGGATGTTGTTGCCACCGGTGGTAGTGCGTGCATTCTGGAATTCGAATTATCTGCCAAGGCTAAGTTTCACAAGGGTGAGTTTTTACCTGAAATACCCGCATGGGGTACGCGCTATCCCTGTCGGAAGGTAATCTTACGCCAAATGCGCAGTTCAAAATCCGGATTTCAGAAGAGCATAAACATACAAAGTGTCGTCATCTGTGAAAGTAGTTCTCATGTCTTATGATAACTGAAATAGAAAATATCAATCAATTTTTATGAATAAATTGTTATCTAAAGTTGTCAACACAAATTACACGCATCCTGTTTATGGTTAAACTGATTTAATATAAACCGCAATTTTATTGTTTTTGTGGGTTGGAATTCTAATGCATGGGTTTGTTGAGTTGATTTATTGATTTTTTTAAATTTAATTTTAATATATGACTATTGCATATCAGCATCCTACGTGTGTTAACCCTCAGCGAAATTGTTGGACGTTGGTGTTTTTTTATTATTTTCATTACATATACGGGGTGATTGTCCATTCACTAATTTATAAACATACACTAAGAGTGGAAACCAAAATAGAGGCTAACGTTGTCTAGGAATAGAAGCTGAATGTAGAACGAGGTGACTTAGTATCATATTCGAATTTACAATGTCATGTTTCATTCCGTACATTTGTAAGGAAGCTTCCGAATCAATGTTTGCACTTATCGTTATTTCCATCTCTCTATAATATAAATCAAGCTTTTCATCAACGAAACACACTTCAATTGGATGTTGGCAAATGCAACTACAAATAATTAATGTGTATAATTCCATTTAATCTCCTTGTTGCGACATTGCACTTCCGCACCTCCATAATTTCCTTTCTACTACTGACTAAAAAGTTATTAAAAATATTGTCCCAGTTATATCATGAATTGTGAGAAATTGTTTACAACCAACGAAAGAGAAATGTTGCCAAGTGATAACCTTATTTGTAGTAGATTACCCAAATATTGATCTTATTTTGTCTTCATTCATTCGGAGGCAACAGGTGACTCAGGTCGGTTTTTAGTGGTGGGCTTCAAATTGTTTACAAAATCGGAACAATCAGTATTTACATAGTTCACGACCTTTTACAGTCAGTCACTGCAAGGGCTCACCTCGAATTTAAAATGTTAATCTGGTATCAATGAATATGCAAAACCTTAATCGCTATTAGAGGGTGTGCCTGCCCTTGATAAAAAGGGTCATCGCGAACCACTCCTCCATGATACGCAAGTAAATGCCACTAGCTGCACTGCCTCTACACACCTATTTATGTTTATTTACTGATGTAACAAGTTTACATTATTACATCTTTCCAATATATTTTAGAAAAGGTGCTGAAACCGTCCTTAATAACATTTAGATGGACTGTCTGAGCTATATTTTAAGGATTTGAGGTCAAATCGCGAAAAGTTAGTTGCTGCGACCACCGAGAACCTGTATACGGCTTCTCATAACACGTGTGTAACTCTTAATGGAAAATTCGGAGGTCACAGTAGACATTACTGTAACTGTTTAAGGATGCAGCGGTGGCACAGTATTAACCGCTTTGTTTTGGTTGCTCTCTCCGAAAATAAACATAAACTGTAACATACATACTATAAATTATTTTCCGCTAAATCGAGTCGATGGGTAAAAATAGAAATCAGGAACGCCTGTTCACTATACGGAATCGAGTTAGAGGTGGATTGGGCTTGCAGTTGGGCCCAAATCACAATTCAATGTTCGATGCCATTAGTTTTAATAGATTCTCGTATCCCTTTTCAAAACCGTGAGGTCTTTTAATGAAGAAAGTGCGTATTTAAAGAGTGGACAAGGAGGGACATTCACCAAAAAAAAATGTTTTTTTTTTATATCTAGTATCTAGGGTTCGTGGATTTAAAAAACATTGACAATTTAACTATGTACAATTTGCACAGTTAATTATTCATAAAAACTCTGGTTTGTCACTATCTGGCTCTACTTTCTTCGCTGACTGACTTCTTGTTCACTGCTCTTTCAGTACACTACTCTCTTTACGCCGTTCGTTCCTTTTTTATATTCCTCCAAGTGTTCTTGATTCCTTCTGTCTGAGAACGTTCCGGAATGATGACATCATCCTATGTGAACATTTGTCTCGACACAATACGACTTCCGGTGCGAACGTCGTCTAGAGAACATTCTGAAGTGATGACATCATCCACTGTGAACACTCGAGCAGTTAGTTGACGACTCGATACGACTCCCGACACGACCGTCGTCGCACTATTGTTTGTAACTTTACATCAGTGGGACAGAATTTTAGCAACAGCATTTAAACAATTGTAGCTCTAGAATGCTTCAATGAAGTTGATTCTATTTTCTTTTCTTTTCTTTTTGTTTTACTGCTCTACCAAAAGCTGTTGTAAAGGAACTAAAAATGAATGGAGGTACTTTTTTATATTCTACAACTTTCATTTTTAACGTTTTGCTCTAATTAGGAGAGCCAATATTCTCAGATCTTTGTTTTTTTACATGTAAAATTCCTTTCCTAAAATCCATTCTACACCCGGTATATTTCTACTGCATACATATACTATTTTCGAATTTCTGGTTGCGTCCATGCTGTCGGGTTCTCAGGTCTCAGCTCCTGGGGTTCTCGAGAATTTCAATTTAAATTTTTTCGACTTTTTCATTTTTGGTTTTCACCTTGTCATGTTTTTAATTTCTGTTTTCAGAATCTTGGGTTCCTTTGCAGGCTTTCGATTATATAGGTTTCATATAGAGAGTGATCATACAGCTCCGCACAAAATTCATAATTTAGTAATGTAATGTTTTTAGGAAAAACGCTCGAACAGGTCGATTTTTGTATCAAATTGTCATATTTTGACATAAAATTTTTGAACTATGACACCGACATCAATTTTTTTAAATGGAAACTCCCAACTTTTTTTTGGGTTTTAGATGCACTTTTCAATTATCTATTCAACAAGAGTAAAAAGTGCTACCTTGCATAATTTTTTTTAAAAAGTTTTACATAAAAAAATTAAATTTTGATTCCTTGAAAAATACAATTTCACTACGAATCCGTGCTAAAATGGCGCAGATTAGTCCCGAGGTGATTGAACGAGTGTTCAAAGCGTTAAAACACATCTGGAAATGTGTCAAATAGTTGGCGGGTGGCAATTTGAGCACTTGCGTTAAATTTTATTAGGTTTTTATTTTTCGTTGTTTGCTTTCCAAATTTATTGTCATTTTTAAATTTTTTTCAAGGAATAAATTTTTTATTTTTGATGTAAACGTAATTTTTTCAAAAAAAAAAAGTTTTGCAAATTTTCAATTTTTTACTCTGGTTGAATAGAGAATTGAAAAGTGTATTTAAGACCCCGAAAAAAGTTGGGGGTTGCCATTTAAAAAAATTGATGACGGTGTCATAGTTCAATAACAGATGACGTCATCAACAAAATTTGTATGCCAAAAGATGGAAACTTAAAAACAAAAGTCGACCTGTTTCGCAAAAACAGTACATAACTAAATTATGAATTTTGTGCAGTTCGCGTTCACATCGAAGTATTCAATAAGCTAGACAGAGAGCAGTGTTACAACGCGAGACAGCAGGTACTACAAAAAGAGTAAAAAAATCATACCTCGGCTTTGTATTGTTACAGACCACGTGGTCCCATTCAGCGGAAAACGTCGCGTATGTATATATGCGTAGTTTGTAGTCTTTAATGTAGGAATTAAAATAGTGAGGGTGTGACGGCGTCCAGGGTCTAGCCATAAAAGTGGTGCCAGTCTGGCGGGAGTCCGCTCTTCGTCCGTCTGGCCCACCCGCCGCGTTTTTTTTTAATTCTTAACCGTGGTGCTCTGGCGAAGTCGCTCCCATGCATCAGTACCATACAAGCGTGTGGTGTAACGCGTTGCACTACATCCTGGAACTACAGCCCCATTCGGGAGCCCTGGCGAAATCGCCCCCTTGTATCAGTATACAAGCATGTGATGTATTAAATTCTCAAGCTTCAGGGTTATTCGTCTTTCGGATTTTCAGCTTTTTCAACTTTCAGGTACTAAAGTTCTCAGTTTCTACATTTTTCAAGTTTTTGGGTTTCCAATTTCTCAAATTATGAGGCTATTTGTCTCTCCAATTTTCAAGTTTTTAGCTTTACGTGTGCAAATTACCACATTTTCAGTGACTGACTTATTTTTGTTTTTAGGATTTTAGGTTTTCAAAATTTAAATATTTCGAGTTTTCAGTGTGACATTCTTTTAAGTTCTTTTCTTTTAGATTACTATATAGATTACTACTATAGGTCGTCCGTGTTGAATTTCTCAGATTTTTTTCTTCTCTTTTTAGAATGTCAAACTTTCAGGTTCTCGGGTTTTTGCATGTTTGTATTCTTAGGTTAGGTTTTTAGGATCCCTGTATTTTAGGTTTTCAGGATCTTGTGTTTTTAGGCTTTCAGGTTTTCCAATTTTTTTTCCAGAGGTTTACAGAACTTCGAGTCATTTCTCAGATTTTAGATGTTAGTTTAGATTCTGCTTTTTATATTTAAGTTTTTAAGCTCCCACGATTTTTAAATTCCTAGTTTGAAAATCGTCAACTGAAAAATCACTGTTTGACTGTTACAAAAGTATCTCGTAAAGTCTGCAGTACCAAACACCAGGTTCTTTGCTTTTCACGTTCTAACATTTATAATGTTCTAAACTTTTAGTTTCTTAAGTTTAAACATTAAGAATTCCAGCTTAATCTGAGAACCTTAACAAATGAGAATCTAAAACCTTGAGAACCTGAAAACCTTAAATTCTGAGAACCTGCCAATCTGAAAGTAGCTGAAGTAGAAAACTACAAACCTCAACACGCGAAAACCTGAAGACCTAAGAAACTTTCGAGACCTGAAAATATGGAGATATGTATAATAAAAACTTGGAAAACTTAAACTTTGTATAAATCTAAACACCCTAGAACCTAGAGACTTAAAAATGGTTACATACCTGAAAATCTTAGAATCATAACGTGTCGTCAGGTCTCTTAACTCTTAAGAACTTCGAAACATAAAAAAAAACTGGGTACCCACAAACACGAGAATGTGAAAACCTACAAAACACAAAGCCTGAAAGACAAAGTGTAAAAACCTGAAAAAACTGGGTACCCACTGTCAACCCACCTGTCAACCAAAAATAAGGAAGATCTAAGAAATAGAGAACCTGAAAAACTGAAAATCTTTGCATTGGAAAACCTAAACTTGACTACTCTAAAAACCATGAACCTGAGAACCTAAGAACATGAAGACCTAAGCAAACAAAAATCTTAAAAACCTCAATGACGTTACTCGAGATGGTCTGGAATTACCTAGAGCCAATGTATTCAAAATACGTAAATACCATCTTTATTACTCCCGCAGTGTAGTTGTTTTACCCCCGAAGACCTAGAGAATTATCTACAGAACTGTTGTCTTGAGTTGGGTAGTTATTAAGAAGAAGTTTGTCGCGCGCGATGTTTTAAAATAAGTAACAAAAAACCTGAAAACTTCCGAAATTGAAAACATAAAATTTTGAGAATTTAAGAACATAACAAACTGAAGTTCAGCCGACCAGACAATCTTAAGATCCGATAAAATGAGACCCTGAAAATCATTTGCGAGAAATATTCGTGTATCTATAAAGGGTTAAATTTAGGTTACCTATTTCTGGTACAACCAGTATATTATGTAGTTTGTTTTTTGCCCCTATTCCAAATAAGCAAAGTTTTTTGTTTCTTGACATATTTAAAATTTCAATTAGATATGTTAGATAGAACCTGCCTTTATTTGGTTGCTACAAACTCTTCTGGTTTGGTCGTCTAGATTGTTTTGATGTTGATTTCTTTTGGCCTCCTGGATTGCTGTTAACTAACTTACTATGCGCACATATACAAACCTATCTAACATATCGCCCCCCTGGAAGACACTAGGCTTTAACACTGTTAGGGAGGGGACACACTTTGCTCACAGCCCGTTTTGTTTGGCCACTTGCGTTTTTTATTGTCACTATTCGCAGTAAACCGGATGCACCTGAGTCACTCGGCCCATCTTCCAATTCGGTGGTGGTAGATTCTCCTCCACCAGAAGATTTTCCAGGTTTGGATCACTCGCACAGTTGTTGTGGCTGGTTGCTGTACTCCCTGGACCATCGATTCCAGAAGTGTTGTTAAAGCTGCGTTCCCACCTTGAGAGTCTTAAGTAGATTCAGTTCCTTGTAGTCTTCTTCTAGGGGGGCTGTCAGTGGTTCACCACAGTGGGAATAAAATCATTTGGATCGGATGCGAGCGGAGTTAAAGGTCTAGACTTAATACAGGCTTCGATTCGCGTTAACAATTTGTATAGGTCTTCAAAGGTTAGCATCGTATTTCCGCAAATGTCCTTTATGTGCGTTTTGACTGTTTTAATTCCCGCTTCCCACAATCCACCCATGTGGGGACTTTTAGGAGGTATGAAATGCCATTTTAGGTTTCTTTCTGCTAAAAAATCCAAATTCGTTCTGATGTCGATTACCGCCAACAAAATTTGAACCATTATCGGAGGACCCTTCTCGAACATTACCCCTTCGCGAGATGAACTCGTGAAAGGCTGCTAAAAAGGCCTTACTCGATCGGTCACTGACCAATTCCAGAAGGATTGCCTTTGTTGAAAAGCGGATGAAGAATGCTAGATACGCCTTTACCGTAGATTAATGTTCGTCCCTGCTCTACCCGGTTCAACGGAAGATCGCCCATTTTTTGACTCACCGTCTGTGGTTTAATCTTATAATATCTATGCAATATAATATACATTATAATACAACAATTATCGCATCACACCTGTTTTCGTAAAACCGTGGATAATAATTTAGAACCCAAGCGTTATTTGTTTGTATTATGTGACCAGACTTTGATTGCAAAAAATTATATTGAATAATCACTTACCCAAAAAAAAAAAAATATATGCAAACATAAAATAATCAGAATCTGTATTTCAATTTTTGTATAAAGTTTTCTTAATTTAGTAGCGGGTATTGCCACCCTTTGGCAATGGCAATGGCAATGACGTGGCATACTTTCAATAAGGTCTACAATGTAATCCTGACTGGTGGCGTCCCATTCTTCGACTAAAGCCTCTCGGAGACCATCTAGGTCTCTTGGAGGCATCCTACGCTGCCGTATCTGCCTGCCTAGATGGTCCCATACATGTTCGATGGGATTCATATCTGGGCTTCTTGCAGGCTAGTTCATTGTAGGAATCCCGACTTTTACAAGATAATTTTGCACAATGCGCGCTATTGGCGGGCGGGCATTATCATGCATAAAAAGAAAATCTTCGCCGATGAAGGGACCGTACGGCATGACGTAAGGTTCCAGAACTTCTGTTATATACCTCACAGCTGTAAGGCTGTAGTTTGGAAAGGTCACCAGCTCTGTACGGCCTTCTAAAGAAATACCGCCCCATACCATTACGGAGCCACCAGCGAAAGGGACTCTCGGTCGAAAATTGCACTGTGCAAACCGCTCCCCAGGTCTATGATATACGGGTACACGACTATCTGACGACCATAGACAAAATCGCGACTCATCAGAAAAGAGTACGCGTCTCCATTCATCGTTTCGCCAATGAGAGTGTTCTCGGGCAAATTCTAAGCGCGCAACCCGGTGCTCCCTGGTAAGTAGGGGACCTGAAGCGGGAACGTGGGCACGCAAATTATCTTCACGGAGACGATTTCTTACTGTTTGCACACAAACTCTAAGGGTGCGTACACACCGGGCCAACGAACGCCAACGAACGCCAAGGAATAAGATTCGGCGATGGCTACAGAATCTTCGTTGGCCTTCGAAGAAACGTACACTATGGGTACGATCTGTTTTGTTTTCTTTTTTAAAGACCTCTCGCACCTGTCGCACCGCACACTTTCAACAGAGTAGACCAGTCAATTTGTGATGGCCTGATAATTGAAGAACATCTGAATACGAAACTGGTTTTGCGTCGCAAAAAAACGGGTGTTCATAGGTGCAGGTGCGTCTGCATCGATGTGATTGCAGGGGCGAATTAAATGAATTTGCAAGAGGGCCGAACAAGTGGAGACACATTATTTTTTAAAGTTTAATTTTTTTCAGTGGCGTTTGTATCTACACTCCTTGTAAAATTTTCTCTCTATAGCGAGTAAGTTTCTGCCATTGAGGTGGAATTAACGAAATTTTTGTTTTGTCCGAGATCGGTTATGGCAAGAATTTGCGGGAAATTTTGGACGTAGATCGGATATTACGAGAGTTCCTGGAAGCATTTTTTTATCGGAAATGTGTTTTGAATGCTACTTGTGACGTCTGCATATTTCTTTGTCAGTTTGAGCAACTTTTCAAGCAAAGAACACTTCGTGTAATATACTGCGGAGAAACATCATTTTTGAAAAAGCGAACCATTTTGATGTATAAATCTCCTCAGTACCAGAACCTGATCTGCTGCTTTCCTCACATCGTTGGCGCTTTCTTCTAAACGAAGTCAATAGAGACTGCATCTTTTTTTTTACGTCTGGTAAGTTGGAATTCAGGATTTTGACTATTTCTGCCCAATCATCATTTTTTTTTGTTTTTAATTTATATTCCACGTCATTTGGGTTCCACAGACGTAGCTTTTCTTTATATAAGTCTATTAATAAAAATAATTCCTCGTTTGACCACTCCTTTTTTTGCGTCAGCCATGTCGAAAAATCAAAACCAAAAACGTGCATTCCCTGCAGACGCGGCCGCAAAACTAAATTTGTTCGTTCGGGGCTGGTACGGTCCACACTGCATTCGTCGATTCCCTCCACTTCCTTTGATGTTACCGACACCGACACGGATGGCCATCGAACGCCAACGAATCTGAAAAAATCTGTTGTACGCCCAAGACTCAAAGACAAGTACCTTTGGGAGCGGCCATCACGCAATAATGCTACTGCTCGGGCGGCTTCTACATGGCTCAGATGACGAGACTGTCTTTGAGGAGCATCCATTATCAAAATTTAATTAACAAAATTACAATCCACACTAAATTGGCAATGCAAACAATTAACTAATGGTTTATATGAAGACCTGTTGCCATGGATCCAAAAATGAGGTGATACGATAATTGTTGTGCGAAGTGTATATTGTACGGGGTGATTATAAATGATTTTCCATCAAGTTGGCTTTGGAAAATATATGTCAACGTATTTTTAACCATTTGCCGCTTCATTGAAATGCACAATGATCAAAGAGTAAATTGTTGGTTGCCTATTAATTAATTAAAATAAGCGGCAAATAGTCGTTAAAAATACGACATATTTTCCAAAGCCAACTTGATGGAAAATCAATCATTTATAATTACCCTGTATATAAACTATACAACGTGTTTTGTGGACCGGCATGCAATTGGTTGATACGCTTTCTTTCCCGGTAAAAGCATTATCGAGTATTTGAAACCTCCTACGCACATTTTCCCATCATCCAAGAAAGTATCGAGTGTTAGTAATTTACTTTTGGAATTTACTTGATGTTTTTCTAAAATTATGTATACTACCAGTTCTAATTTTATTCTTTATTTTCCCCTCCTAAGGGGGCAAGGGGGCAGCTGCCCGTACTTGGCTACGCCTATGTTCCATTAACTTATAAAAAAAAAATGGGTTGGTTAATCTCGTGTAATTGTTTTACACCTTTCCTTTTACTGTATTTGACTGCTGTCAAATTTATTTCTGTTTTTTTTTTCTGTTTCTTTTATCAATTCTCTTGTTGCTCCTTCTTTTAGCGCGATGACAATATTTTCGAGGTAATCCTTTTGTCTTCCTTTTTTTGTTCTTATAATTTTGTTACGTTTTTCGGTTGCCTTTTGTATTTTATTCCGTCATGGCTTTCTATTTATTAAATTATTAATTATCGTAATAGTTTCCTTCAGTTAATAGTCCCCTTTCACTTAATCCCAATACATACTTATTCGGTATTCTTTCATTGCCTGCACGATTCGATTAATACTTTTGGCAATAAATTATTATCGTTTCGATTAACTTTGAAGTGTTTGTTTTCTTTCTTCTTTGTAGTTTTTTTATTTGACAGAATCTCTAGTTCTACACACAACTCTCCTTTCACATGTGGATTTTAAATTTTAAAGAGCGTTAAATTAAATTGTCATATAGCAATGACCAATCGGGGCTTGAAATTTTAAATTAAATTAAATTTTAAGGCCCCTTTAAAAAATACAGAATAGGCCCCTTAATCAGTTTAAATCATCATAATTGTGATGTTTTTGATTTGATAAATTCTTATTGTAAAATCAAGACGTGCGTTAAGGCAACTACTAATAAATACTAGATTTCAAGGAAATTTGACAGTTTTTTGTGAATTTGAATTTCATGGTCAAAGGTATACTATGGCGGAAAGAATATGTATTTTGATGGTTCAAAATTTTATGTCCGCCGTAGTAATTTTTGAAATAATTGTAGTTTAATGTGAAAGAATAGCAAATATAAATGTACACGATAATTTATTGTAATGTGTTAAGTTTGCCTTCTAGAAACAGGTATTTTCCGAATCAAATCCCATTTACATTTGAGTTTTTATGCAGTCTTGCAATTCATTTAGAATGAATAATAATGAAAGTGACGTGAATCTTTACTACTTCACTATTATAATAAAAGTGACATCACTAGTAACTACTAGCTGTTAAGAAGTCGGCAAAATTACTGTCTGGAGGTCACTCAAGGAAGCGTAGACCTAGGTTAGTGTAATTTTATGGCATGTTGCACAATACTGAAACAACAATTCTCCGGAAAATTATTGTAAAACTTTTTATTACAAATATAAAATTTGTTTGAGGACTTCTCAGTGTGTCGCCGAATCATGTTAATGTAAAAGAACAAAATGGAAAATGTTGAAGGCCTGTCACAGATATTGATGTATGTATTCAAATATTCCTGGTACTTTCCAATTTTCCTGTTGATCGCAACATTGTATAAACATTTATTGACGCATGTAAGTCTGAAAAAATATCCATATCTACTTACTCGTATATTTTATAAAATTTTCCTCAAATGCAGTTTAGACCGAATGGTAAAATAAAAATGGTCTAAATTAGGAGGATTAGAAAACTATTTTTATGCAATCCATTTGGCGCAATTCTTCCAAAGATACCCAAAATAATGTTCATTTTTATTGTCATCATGATTTCGAAAATACTGCTACTTATCACATTTATAATTAAACGCTCTACTCAGCACCTATCACTCCATTGGTCCTGAAACCAAATCTTTGATTTGTAGCTTATTTGCCAAGCCCTGGCTAGAAGAGTGCGAACCGCTAATTTTGTCAGCAGTCAACCTAATTCTAAAGCATGTCCGGCACTGAATGAAACAAGCGTTAAAGCTCTGTTCACGTGCAAACACAAAGAACATGTTTTGTCTTTTTACTTCTCTCGATTTTTTCATTCGCATAATGATAAAAGGAAACATATTTCCTAAGTCAATGACAGGCCTCTAACCTGCAGTGCGTGCATGCAGTGTTCAGTGACGTCAAGCGTAGTAAGTAGACACGCTTTCACGGCGTGAAGATGAACAAAGTCCTCTCGCACCCATGACGCATACGGCGAGGATAACACGCCTCCGTTACTCCAATAATACGACGCGATGCTAGGATTCCCAAAGCGATAATATGGCGTGTTCAGCTGACGATCATGGTAATTGATAATTTACTGAAAACCGCGATATTTTTATCTGCGAGAAGCTAACAGAAAGCTAATGTATCGTTGTCAGCACTCGCTTTTAGCATCAATCCATAACAAATAAACAGTAGGTATATTATTAACTAAGAAATGATTTGATTCATCAAAAAGTAGAACTCTCCTATTTCCAGTATAGGGACTAATTATTATTTGACTCATTTGGTCTTTGCATTTTCACACATGAACATGACGTTGTATAAAATTGGGTAGGTATAGTGGGTACTTCCGTTTATCAACAAAGTACTCATAATCGTTACCCACTTCAGGTTTTTTTGGATAGCGCCACACAATACGCAACAAAAAACATACAGGTACTGCAAATTCTTGCTTTGGATATACGAAAATCTTCTTTTTTGTACCAGAAAGACCGCATCGTTGTTTTCATTGTTCGGTAATGTTTTTAATTGTTATAAAGTTTGTGTTGTGTAAACTTTGTGTTGAATTATGTAAATTACGTGGGTGAAGATATAGAGATTTGATGTTTACAGAAACATTGCAACAAAAACCTACCTTTTCACTTTTTTACTTTCACTGGAATGTGGTGGTTCTTCAAGAGCTCTAGAGATAACAGGAAGCATTTCCGGACCTATGTTATAGGAACTTTTCTTTCTAGCTTTGGATCTCCAAAATATTTCCAAACAGAAAAGCACTAATAGATCCATGGCTTGTTCTTGTTGAATGGTACTTGTCCATTCGTTTCTTTCTTTCCAAGTTTTTGTTCATAATTTATAGTTTTTCTGAGCTCATTATTCTTTGCCTTTGTCGTCGTAACACGTGGAAAATAACGTTTAAGCAGCATTTCTAGGTACGTATGTAACAATTACACTTCTAAATTTATAAGTACATATTATTTTTTATATTTCTTTATTTCATTGTTACAAATTTTTTATTATCTAATTTTAAATATGATGCAACATGCGCAAATATATTATATAACCAATATAATAATTAAAGTAATATTTGATCAACGATGTTTAGATAAAGTAAAATTAGAATTGTGCCACGACACAATCGAAATGTTTTGGGAAAGCGCCGGTTAAAGTTCACTTGGCACAACACTGATAACCAGGGAATTCCTGGATTCATTTCTAATATATGCATGAGGTACCACTATAAATAATTTCCTTGTGAGTTTTCAGCCAATGTTTTTTGCTGCGGTAAAGTTGCTGTACGGAAGTATAGAGATCGAAAAAAAATAAATTAGTAAATGTTGGCCATGTACGAAAAACCGCTTGTGGTAGTTTAATAGAATTATTTATTAAATGTTCAGTTGACAGTGTTAAATTGGTTATTAATAAACTACAACAAGCAGCCTTTCGTGCATTGCTAGCTATGAGCGACTAATTTAGTTTCCGATCTCTGAGGTTTAAAACAACATACTGTCCGTTTTTTAATCGACTTAAAAAAAGGAGGAGGTTCTCTATTCGATTGTATATATTTTTTTTATTTTTTTATGTTTGTTCGGGCATAACTTCTTTGTTTATGAACCGATTTCAATGATTATTTTTGCGTTGGGTTCAGTATAGCTCCAATGTGGTCCCATTTTAATTTCATTCATATTGGGCGTAAGCCTTCGAAGATATAGCAGGAAACTCCTCAAAATCAAATGGAAATGTGATCGACAGGGTACACCAGACGGAAGTTACATTATTAGTTTATGACAACCCCAGAATAAAGTAGATTTCAAACTGTGGTCAAGGACGTGATTAGCTGGCGATAACATCATAAATACGGTGAACAATTGATTTATTTGTGTGTTAACTGAAACCGATTTCAAACAATTTCTTTGTTTATGAACCGATTTCAATGATTCTTTTTGGGTTTTGGGTAGTATAGCTCCAAGATGATCCCATTTTAATTTCCTTGAATCCTCAAATATTGAATCTTTTTTTTAAGTTAATTATTTTTAAATCATTGTTGTGCAAATAATTCACACTCTATTCTCGTTTCCATAACAATGTAATGCTTTAAAAAAAACAATCTCTTAGTTTTGTGTGAAGAAAGCGGTTTATCAGGGCTGATAAGTATACAGGTATTTTCAGTTGTTGTGTCTCCGCCTACTTGTGTTACTACTTGCACTTTAATGATGCACAGAATAAGGTAGAGGAACATGAAACAGACCGACAGGTCCACCGAGGCATACCACAGAGTGTCAAGATAGGCGCTTCAGACAACTAGCTCTGTGAGACCGTTTTGCTACTACGCACCAACTCTGTGACCAATGGTTTGGAGAAGAAGGTCGATTTGTTAGTATGCGAACATTATGTCGCCACATTTGAGTTTTTAGATTTTTCCCATATCGTCCACCATAGTGCTTCCTTTGACTGCGGAACACTATCGTCAACGTTTGGACATATTGGATTTGTTGTTGACAGGCATGTGCACAGGACTGTTGGAGTAATGCTTTGGGGGGATATTGCCATGGAAGCCGATCACCTCTTGTGTTTATTACAGGCAGTATGACGGCAACGCACGTCCACATATTGCTCGTCAAACTATGGATTCTCTCCAAGAAGTTGGCGTTAATGTTTTGCCGTGGGCACCCCGTTCACCGGATTTAAATCCCATACAAGATAATGGGCAGAAGACTTTTCGCCATCCTCTGCAGACTCTGACTCTGAACGAGGTGTTCTTCGAATTATATGTTATTAAAATTTCTTGCAAATCTTATCGTCTCATCCTTGATGTAAGCTTAACACATGACGCCCAAAAAATTATTCCTTCTGGGTGTAATACTTCTAATAGATAGTTCGTGGAAACGATATGTGAGATTGACGTATGCAAGGGTCTAATACCTTTATGAACGCTGAACAGCTTAGCGGTCGACCGGTCAAAAATTCTTCAAAGTGGTGGCCCTGCTTCAGGGGTTTACATTGCTAAATTAGGCACTAGTATTTCCTCGCCGTATTCTTTGTTTCAATTGCCCCCATAGCATTTCAACTGGATTGACAATGATACGCGGACAATCGTAAAACTGTGTGTCCGGATTCCGAAGCAAGAGTGTGAGTGAGTTTTTTGGTATAGGTAATGATCTTCAAAATACATATCTTGAATTTTTGCTCACTGTGTTTGGTACTTGTCAAGTTGTTCTGAATGCCAGCTTGCATTGTCCATTACAATAATACTGTTTGGTGACAATTTCGGCAACAAAGCGTTCCTGAAACATGTTTCAAACACAAACACTGCAATCATATCGGCCTTCGCATCCTTGAAATTTTTAGATCCAAAATAGAGAGCGCCAGGAACAAAACCATTATCCGCTTTCCTTTTGAATCTGGAATATTAATATGTACAACATTTGCCTGACTTATCCACCCACCCTTTCTCTATGGTTATAAACCACGTTTTGTCTAAAAGAAAAATATTGGACGGTTCTCCTGTCTATATTTTCTATACTCTTTAAGTAGTCACATCTCCATTTTCTGATTACTGGTTTAATTTTGATTATTTGAATATACGGTTATGAAAAATCCTCAGGTCAGGTAAGAAATATCCTCTCGGCAAAACCCACCATAAAATTATAAAATTGAGAACAAAGTGGAAAAGAATAAAAAAATAATAAAGGTATCTTACAAATAATTCGGAATAAAAATTATGATAATAATAGTAACTACGTGAACGTACCATTTTTTAGGTCACCATTTAGGGAGGAAAAAAGTCTAACAAAACCAAAAAAAGTTGTGGGTTGTCATTTAAAAAAATTGATGATGATGTCATAGTATAAAAACTAACTACAACCATTTTGTATTGTATAGATTTTATGGCACTTAATTTTGGTTTTTATATAGATTTTATGGCATTTAATTTTAGTTTTTGTTGCAAACTTTATTTTGTTTTTTATTTTTATTAATTTTTCTTTTTAAATTTTCTTGGAATTCAGGTTCATGTCTCACATATAGGACACGTGGTCTATTGGTCAAAATTATTACTATAGACCATTATCGTCTCACATACGAGTCATAGCACTATAAACAAAAATTAACAATTTTTGGACAAAATAATCTGCCTTGATTACTTGCTACTTTCCCAAAAAAGCGAAGTGGTATGTCAAGAATTTTTTTTAATGGCGGTAGCGAAGGTGTTGAAAACATTACATAACGCAATTAATTAATACCTAATTGTTTCAAACTCTATCATCACATTGTATTTATTAGGGGGGAAAGTAATTTTATGGAGGCAATGTATTTTATAAATCACGTATTATCAAGGGTAATGAAGTGTGGGTCCCACAGTGACAATACTACAGTATTGTGTTGTCACTTATCAATAACAAGCGACAACACTGCATCTACATTGTTGATTTTTGTCGAAATTATATTCTCAGAATATTACTCCTATATTTTTATAATACATTTCTTTACTCCACCATAAATATTGTTATTTTATATTTATCATAATTTCTTTATTCAATAAATACTACACACCAAGCCAAAAAGAATTCGCTCAACAACGTTTAAAATAAATGATGAGGTATTTATTACTTAGTTTTATTGCGGGTACAGATGTTGGACCCTATTGTAAAGAGATATGGTCACCCAGCCCAATATTCAGTTTGAACGTACGGAATAACACAGAAAATAATCTTTGGGTAACTGGGTATTTTCTTGGTCCCTAAAAGCAACAGGACACTGTAATATCACAAAGCAAATCACACCAAGACACTTTAGTTCCACTATTGTGCACGAGGTTACAGTATCTCACGACGAACGTACAAAATTTTATCTCACTTCAACATCGGAAGAAATTGGTCTCTCAGTAAATGACAACCTTAATAAACTGCTTCTTTCCCACTTTTTTTTTTCAAATAAAACCCGATAGATTTAATAAACTGTTTCAAAGATTTTTCGCAACAGCTTATGGTACCATCACCTACCATTTTATTGTACACCATTGAAATACATAGTTGGAACAATGTTATTTTTGTACTGTTCATAAATTTTCTTTCTAATGAAGTCTTCGTGGGTTGAAGTAAATTTTACGAAGGTTTTGTTGTGGCATTTTACTTTTCTTTTTTTAAGGCTTGGTGCTCCATCAGTTACTTGTGCAGTTTTATCCAACGGCTGCCTTTCCCCCTCGATTTTATTGTTTTTTTGTAAATATTTAAAATAAAATTCTTATCGTCAAATAACAAAAATTTACGCTTCCGTTTTGTTTACTGTTCCGGAACGACCTCTGAACAGTATATTTCGAGTACGAACCATGATGCTACCAATATTTGGGACTGGTTGGTTTAGGTCATATTTATGTTGTCTTGTCCGCAAAGCCCATTATCCATTGTAAGAGGCAATCGGATTATTTTATAATGAGTCTCAAATATCGATTTCACGATTCACATTTCACGATTATCGCAGGATCAATTCGTTTCCACATTGATGCCGGACATCTTTAATTGCTCTTAGGGGTACTGTTATGGCACATAACGTTATAACTACATTGTGCTACGTTCAACTTTGTTCCCATATCTTCGGCGAAAAAAAAAACGCATTCCAATAGCACAACGCGCAACCCGATTTATAGAAGAAAACTTTTTACCCTTGCCGTCACGTTAACAGGACTTAAACCCAATCGAACATGTGTGGGATATGCTAGAATACGCTAGCATCGCCTAGTGCCACCAATAACAATTCTGAGAGAACCTTGACACGCGTGTGCTTCCTCAACCTGACAATGATCATCTGATTTCAGGGTGTATTAATAGATGAAGTCAATTTTTAAATAAATTTGGCTGTAACTTTAATCGTTTCGTTGTTGCCATTATATTTATACTCTTATACCTTCCGTACACGAAATGCGGACTCTTTATTCTGATCGGCGGTTCCTATAGCCTCACTCAGGTACGGAAGGAGTAAAAATTTGTGTTGAGTTCAACGTTATAGTAACAAGACTCTCCCTGGAATATTTTAAAATATTGTATTATTATTATTTAAAAATTACAATGGCAGACAGCTAGGACGATTTCAAGGTCATGGCAGACACCTTTTGAAAGTCGAAAAAAAATTTAACAATTTAGGGTTTTTAACAAAGCTGAAATTTATCTATTTTGTTAATAATGATTTAATTCAAGTCCAAATTCAACTACGTGTATTTGAAAATCCATCTTCTTATCGAAACTTTTGCTTTAGGGCTATCTCAAATAACCTTTAGATGTTCGAAAACTAAACTTTAATACTTATATTTCTTTAGTTAATTTTTTAATGATTGAATAAAAACAGATTTATTTCAACATTTCTGTTTCATCTATAAATATACCTACAGAAGTATCTGTTTTGATTTCAGAGGTGTAGCAAACAGACCCTTAAAATGACCAATTATTAAAAAAAAAAAATGAAATTCTGTTAGATAATCAGTTAAACGTTTAAAGTTGAACAGTTAAAACTGTTGTTCCCAATTTTATCGAAAGTGAATACCTTTGTGGAAATTTCCTGTAGCAAAAATTTTACTTTCACCTGACGATGCCCAAAGCTTTAAAATAACCTTTAGGGTGCAGTCAATTTGCATCGAAATTACCACGGTTTTTTATTTATCTTAGTTATGAGTATCGTCCGAGACATACACCCATGTCCTGAAACCACTCACTGAAAACGTGTAAACGTGCGTCAATTCAGTTAAATTAGTAACGACTATTTTTCCAAATTCGCATCGAACTAATTCCTCTGTTCTAATTTTAGTTAGTAACTTAAAGTTTTGATATTTATTATTAACTTTGCACAAACGAATCACGTGATAATAAGATGCAATCTGTTGCCATCTGCAGCGGCAAGAATTTGAGATTGTCTGATTTATACTGTTTTTCATCCGTTGTATGATCAATAAAGGTATTGATAATAACGATAAGATGAAGTGTCGAAATCGCTTTTCTAAATTATTTATATCGATTCCTGCCAGTTATTGCAATTAAGACTGGTATGATGACTGTCATCAAATGGTAAACAACGATAACAATATCAGGATGTCCGTATTATAGGTGAATCTTTTAACAAACAGGACCTTGAAGCGGCATTAGCATTAGTGGAAAACTTAGGATTGCGTTTGTTTTTAAGTCTGTAAACAAACATTGCTTTCTGCTTAAATTTCCTCAGTGTGTATACTCGTGGAGATTACATAATTCAAGAATGTATCGACAGGCAAAAACGTGGGAGGATGGATACCAAAATTTTAATAACACAGTCGAGAACAATCTCATAAAATACCCACCCCCACGAAACTTTCTTATTAAATGCCAGGGTTCAGTAAAGACACCTGGTTTATGGAATTGAAAACGAGTTATTTTTGTTTATCAACGACACAAAGCATCTTTTATTATTTTTTTTTAATTGCGTATCTGCTACGGTTAAATGTTTTCCTGTTTATGTTTATCCATTTCTAGGGAAACTTAAATTTCATTCAATTTTATCGGAAAAAATGTTTATGGATACACCCTATATTTTGCTTTACTTTGTTACCACTCAATTATTTTTGTTGCTTTTATTTTGGCATTTTTTTGTTTTTCGGCGCAATATTTTGATTAGTGGAGTGTTGTGCTAGTTTTATTCCTCAGAGAGTAGTTTCGGTTTCAGTTAAGTCTCATCAGTACAATATATACGTTTTAAATAGAATGACTAGACGGAATGGCTTCATTAACTTTTTTATTAACCCCAAACAAATCCTTTCGCAGACAAAATGCATGACCGTTAGTTTTCATTGTTTCCTTGAGGAAAAATGGCATTTTATTGGGTTTCTTTTTTTGTGTACTTGTCATTGAACCATGATAATTAAATTCGTATATTATACTCTT
Organism: Diaperis boleti; assembly: GCA_963583935.1. Classification (NCBI taxonomy): domain Eukaryota; kingdom Metazoa; phylum Arthropoda; class Insecta; order Coleoptera; family Tenebrionidae; genus Diaperis; species Diaperis boleti. The sequence goes on along the minus strand of OY757247.1, from coordinate 20,708,189 downwards.
TCAATTCAAAATAATACTATTTATACCTGTTTATTCAAATGTTAACATATCATTCATTATATGCTTATAAATTAAGTCAATAAATTGAGTGAAACGTCAGATCGTATATGTGAAAAACATTATTTTAGATTCAACGTCGGCAAATATTATTCATTTCGGAAGCTTGTTACCAAGTAGATGCCAGGTTATTAAAATTCTCTTATAAAATTTAATGTGTAGTACATACCTACATAATTATTGCAGAAAGAAATTTCTTTAAGAAAATTAAAAAAAAAAAGTAATTTTCTGCATCCCATAGCCGAAAGTCGGTTTTCCCGGCCGGTTATAGCGCTCCAGGAACAGTCGCTTTTGTGGCCTGCAAAAGTGGGACGGGCTGCTGCTCGCCGGCTACAAAAGCGGTTGGTCCTCGAGCGATGCGCGACCGGAAATACCGACTTTCGGCTATGGGATGCAGAAAATTCCTTTTTTTATATAAAACCTCGACTTCGCCTTTCTTTCTGGCCTTGGGTCGTAATATAGTAATTAATTGCAAACAGTTTCACGTTAAGGCTGTTTTCTCACTGCCGCAAATTTATTTTCTAAACTGTAGCCACAATTTTAAAGATACCGTTATATAACAAATTTTATTGTTTTTAGAAATAAATTAGAATTACAGGGACATGTACTTATTTTTCTTAAGTGCCATAGGGCCTTAGAAAAAAATAAAAGATTAAAAAAAACATATTTTTCTTTGTGTAGATGCATTTATTACAAAATTTACAATAAAAGTTATTTAATGCATTTTTTGCTGTTTTTAATCGTAAAGCCACAATTTAGAAAATAATTTTCCGATTTGTATTGTAAGTGCTCGGAAATCCGAAACAGAAGCGTGAAGTTATAGCTCCGCCCAATGCATCGGCACGGCCGGCATATCTTAAAGGGACATTAAATTACAGAAACTGCTACCTGGAAAAGTAGGGTATTAATGAATTTGCCGACTGCTGACATTACCAGTTATGTTGTATGTTGTATGTATGGATGCTCGACAATTTTTTGTTTTTTAAACAGTGACATTTTAGACAATATTAATTCTTGCTGATTGTACGAAAGAGTTTTGTATGTATTGTATGTAATTATACATAGACCATGGAACTATAGTACAATAAGTGTTTTTCTAGTTAGCGTTTAGTGGTTTAATTTCAAAAATAAATCGGTGTTGATTTATTATCAAAGATGTGTGACGAATCTGGAGTGCTTTATAAGAGACTAAGTATGAAAAGAAGAATGCAGAGGTAAACATGCATTGTATAAGAGCTTCAGCGTAAACATATTATGTATGAATAAATGCTGACCAAACCTGCCTATTGATTACACCTTATTAGGCTATGAAAAAAAAAAAATGGTAAATTGTACCTACTGCAACTGACGAAACGACCATTGCCATCGTTGATTCAGCTCTGTAAATGTACAACAAATTGTCAAACAATGGCTCGTTCTTGGAAAAAATTACAACTCAATAAATTGTATTTTGTTGTGCAAATTAATGTATTAATAATGACTGTGAAAATAGAAAAGATTGATTATTTGTATTCTTTTCGATGACATGTTAAAATTTGCTTTTTCGTATTAAATAATTTTTTTATCAACAATTATTGTTTTTTTTTTCAATTGACTATAGCTTTAAGTATCTTTAATCATAAGAAACAATTGGATATTGTCACTAAAACAATCATGCCAAGGCATTTGTTCAGTCCATTTATATTTGATATCTAAGGGGATGGGACATAAAAAATAAATTATTTTCTGAGTTCAAAATTATATGTACAGACTTTTACACACTCAACTTCATTTGGCGCCTGCACTATATTATAAGCAGACGCACCTGCATGGATGATGGCATCAGACGGGTTTTTGCGACGTAAAACCAGTTTCGTATTCAGATGTTTTTCAATTCTGAGTCCATCAAAAATTAACTGGTCTACTTTGAACGCGTGGCACAAGTTTAAAAAGAAAACAAAACACTATAGCCTCAGGTGCGTCTTAGAGATCTCACCGATACTTTTTTTACGATGCTGCTTTGTATATTGCCGCTCATTGTAATCTGAAACCCAAGCAGCCGTAAAAAACGACATAATTTCACTCAACGTGGACTTGACACGATATGTCATAAATCAAAGAACCAATCACTTCCAGGTTTTATACTTCCACTAAACGCATCTTTGTTTACATCATTGTTGAGAGAAATAGATATATTTCACAATAAGATTACAGTAACCGCCCACTCGAAATCGGCAGAAGGTGTTAGCGAGAAAGCAGCCTTAAAGATCATCCATTTCGGAAGCTTGTTACCAAGTAGATGCCAGGTTATTAAAAATGTATTATAAAATGTGTGGTTCCTAGAAAGATTTTTTTTTACAATAATAAAAACAAAATGACAAACAGTTTCACGTCAAACATGTTCATGTTCTTTTTTTTGTTATGAGCCAATTGACGCTTTATCTTCCTTTAGACTATTGTCGCTTTGTCGTGACTCATGACTTTCCAAAACTAAAGACAATTCTGGTCGTGTCCCTGCATTAAGGTGCATACTGGCATTAAATTACATTTGCTGAAAATAAATTTTATTGCTGCAAATTTTTATTCGATGATTCTAGTCTACCGTTGGTCACGTACCTACATTTACACACCTATTAACTTCAGTATACCTACCTACGTGACAATCTATGAAAGTCTTTGTTTTCGTGTATCTATTAATAGTCTTAAAACTATAAACCAGATAAAGATTGAAAACAGCATTGTATTTATCATCCGCATTCACTTGTTTTTCGCGTGATGGGCTTTCGAGCCCCCCATATCTAATGCTCCATTGGGTGGCAGAAGGTTAGTTGAAAAAATTACAATTGGCGTAAGCGAGTGCGAGAAATTCGCGATAGGACATGTCCTCGAATTTATCAACATAATGAAACTTGATGTTGTACTTATTGTATTATTGCGCAAATTTAACAGAAAGCTTGTGCTGAATGCGTGATCAGTTAGCTACTCTTATTAATTTATTGTAGTTATTATTGCTAAGTACTTTGTGTTCCTTTTATCTGCACCAGGTTACAGTGACTAATCGTCATCGTATTTATTTTTTATGTTGGGCTGTGCATGTTCATCAACAATTTGGAATATTCTGTCGAGTCTGCCACGACGTTTAAGGAGACTTCCTTGTAGTTCCTTACGGTGGTTCTACATGTTGAATTGGAATCGCACCTAATCCAGTCCCATCCATGTGTTGATCTAGGCATCTTCAGTCTTTATTTAGCATTTTATTTACAACTTATTTTAAGAAGCCTGTTAGTTATTTACTTTTACTGTTTTGTTCTATCTAAGTTTAGATTAGATTATTTTTTTTATCGATATAATCTCCATCGAAACAACATTGTACCGTCATGAATATATTTTAAACACTGCGGATGGAGATCCCACTTTACTTATGCGTAATTAGAGGTGTCTTTCTTCCTCTTTGTTCTCCAAACTACGAGGGAAATCCCCCATATAAAAGACAATCAATTGGGAGTCGCGGTGCAATGGTGCGCAAATTACATTGTACGTTGTCAAGGAACGGAATGACTTAAGAAGACCAATAATCTAATATAATACAGTGTGGAAATTAAGTAAGGAATAAATTCAGTAACTCCGTTAGTATTTGCGCTAGAAATAAAACTTAAAAAGCACGTGGTAGGGCTAATTATAGCGCATCCGAGGAACGTATACTAATTTTTTTTTATAAATTTTTGACAGTTATGACGTCATCAATTTTTTTTAATGGCAACCTATGTTTTTGATTTTACATTAACATAGAGTTTTTTATTCCGATTTCAACGTTATCAAATACTCAATAGGTTACATAAAGAAAAAATAAATAAAAACGGCACTAACGTTCAAATTAGTAAAATTTCAAAAAATTAACAGAGCTGTCTAATTTTATCAGAATTTAAGGAAAGAACCATAGGAATCCAAACAAAACAAAGTTCCCAAAAGCAATGAATGAGAAAGAATAAGAAAACAACCCTAAATTTCAAAGTAGGGCTCACAAATTAACAAAATCAACAAGATGATATGAGTGTTATAAATTATTATTAAAGATATTACACCAAATGTTCAAACTGATCACCCTGCATCATCTGACAAAATCCAAGACGATCATAAAACGCAGCCAATACGTTTTGAATGGTTTGGGGAGTTATTAAACTACACTCATATCGAATTCTTACTTTAAGATCATCCAAATCGTTGGGTCGGTTTTGATACACCTTGCTTTTTAAGTGCCCCCATAGAGAAAAATCTAATGGGGTTCGATCTGGGGACCGAGCCTGCCATTCTATTGGACCTCTTCTTCCATCTTTTTGGGAACACTTCGTCCAAATAACGCCGCACCGGGCTTAGTGTGTTGGAGCACCATCCTGTTGCAACCAGATATTATTATTTAGAAGTTCATTTATTATTTAATAGAGAAAAACAGTTCAGACAAAATTATTTTGTACCAATTCAGGACTTGTCAACATTGTATTGGTATCTCTATGTTTTTTCTCTAAAATTCCGATAACATTAGACAGTTCTGTTAATTTTTTGAAATTTTACTAATTTGAACTTTAGCGCCGTTTTAAAACATTTTTTCCTTATCTAACCTATTAAGTATTTGAGAGCGTTGAAAACAGAATAAAAAACTCTATTCAAATGTAAAATAAAAAAAAATTGGTTGCCATTAAAAAAATATATTGATGACGTCATAACTGTCAAAAAAAAAGTAATGAAAAAGAAATAGTATACGTTCCTCGGATGCGCTATAATTAGCCCTATCACATGCTTTTTAAGTTTTATTTCTGAATTTATTCCTTACTTAATTTCCACACGGTGTTTGTGGTCGAACTCCTCCGAAACGGCTCGACCGATTTTTATTTTTTTTTTTTTTGTATATTTGGTAGGTATGAGAATAGGTGGTAAACTATTTTTCACATGGACATGGGGGCCCAGGGGACCCCCATGGGATGGACCGATTTTTCGGCTCGCCCGATTTTTATCTATTCTATCTATTTGGTAGCTATGAGAATAGGTGGTAAATTATTTTTCACATGGCCATGGGGGGCCAGGGGCCCCTCTTGGGCTGGACAGATTTTTCGGCTCGACCGATTTTTGTGTTTTTTTTTTTTTTTGGTATACAGTAGAACTCCTCTATAACGAGAACTCAAGGGACCAGCACAGTTACTCGTTATAACCGATTTTCGCTATAAACAGTGATAGCCAATAAAAGTTTATACATATTATATTATGAAATAAATTTATTAAATAAATAAGTTAAATTTACACAGGTATGTATCTATTGACAAGATTTCGAAAAGAAGTCTGTAATTTTGGTGTGTTTGCTGTAATGCATAGTTTAATTTTATCAATTGCACTTTCTAAGTATGCTAAATTATTAAAAAGGGCATCGTGATAAGTTGTGGAAACACCCATTGACAAAAACTCTGCTCTAGAGGACGACATAATGGCACAGGATATTACACGAAGTGTTCTTTGCTTAAAAAGTTGCTCAAGACTGACAAAGAAATATGTAGACGTGACAAGTAGACCCAAAATACATTTCGGATAAAAAAAAACTTCCAGGAACTCTCGTAATCTATGTCCAAAATTTCCCACAATTTCTCGCTATAACCGATCTCGGATGAAACAAAAATCTCGTTATATCCACCTCAATGCCAGAAACTTACTCGCTATAAAGAGGAAATTTTACAAGGAGTATGGATACAAACGGCAAGGGACCAAACGATGTACTCGCTATAACCGATTTTTCGTTATAACCGGGACTCGTTATAGAGGGGTTTTACTGTATTTGGTAGGTATCAGAATAGGTCGTAAAGTACTTTTTACATGGACATGGATGCCCATCTTTAATTTGTTGGATTGGTCTCCGCCCTGAATAGCAGAATAACTATTAAAACAGGGACATGAATGAAAAAATAACGAAAAAATGTTCTCATACATTTTGTTTGGAATCCGTATGTATCCTTCTCTGATACATGACAGAAACAAAAATGAACATGGCGTTGTAGATGGCGTTGTGTGCATTATCTTTTGATAAAAAAAATCCTAAATTTAATTCAGATAATAAGTTAACACAACATTTATTGATTCTTAGGCGGTACAAATATAAATATCATTTCAACTTGACCAAAAAAACTCGTCTTTACAGTTTGGAGGCGATTTATCAGAGGAAGAGCGGTAATATTAAATTCTTTTTGATTCTTTCTACCATTAAGTTTTGAAAACATAATTTGAAGTCGCGGACAGAAAATCTTGGATGTCAACTGTCATTCCGCTGTCACAAAGTGTAAAATAAGGTATTTTTACCGACTTCTAAAACGGAGGAGGTTCTATGTTCGGCTGTATGTATGTTTTTTTTACCGACTTCAAAAAAGGAGAAGGTTCTATGTTCGGCTGTATTATGTATGTCTTTTTTCCTTTTATGTATGTTCACCGATTTCTCCGTCAACTGTGGACGGATTTTGAACATTCTTTTTTTATTTGAAAGGGTATACTCCAGAGGTGGTCCCATTGTCATCAAGTTCGGATCTGCTGAGGGGACCCATGGGAATCGAGCGAAATCCTCACATTTTATAATTACTGGTGATCGCCCGTCACTCGAAATTCGAGTGATATGTATTCTATCAAATCAATGTAAAAATTCAAAATGTGACATGTAGAAAGTTGTCCGATTTTGTTGACGGTACTTTTTAATTTACTGCAAACACGAAGCTGACGTATGTCATGTGTAATGAATTGCTGGTAGATTTTGTGTTACTCGAAGGACCATATGTTTTGGATTTGTATTGAAACACTCGCGAACTTAATGAACTTGTATATTACGAATAGTTGGTTATTAATAGTGTCCTGGTTTTAGATTGCATTGTGCCCTTGCGGCTGTTGAATGTTGACTGCTGTCGGATTGAGTGTTGGATTTTGACCGACTGGCGGGCCGACGCGACCCTTTGGCCGACGCGACGGCCGCTGCAAATATTTCTCAACATCATGTTTTTCACACATTTATCGATTTGTTCTGCAATTCTTTCCGTAAAGTTTCGCGACACCCTGCATTATCCTGCATCTTCACAGAATTTTCAATGAATTCTCCGTAAAGTTGTTTTTTTTTTATTTGCTACTGTGCGGCGGAGTACCCCTTGATCGAAATAATTTAACGATTTAGTAGTCCAAGCAAATTAGACTTTTTAGAAAAAAGGTGTTGGAAAATTAATATAGTTTTCAGCGCGAAGGCAACCCCCGTTTTTTGCTGCGATTATCTCGAAAACCATTAGTGGGAGGAAGAAACAAAATTGTAGAGCAGTTTCTTCTGTACAAGATCCATATTGAATAAAACATTTACAATAAATTGTTATTGGTCAAAAAAATCTTGATTCTTTTTTGAGCCTCAATTAACTGAACTTAATAAATATGCATGAATAATAATTATTATTATCATATCATTGATGAGTTTTTTTGCGAATATTTCATCGAACTCGTCCCTAGTCGTCAAACATAATATTATGTAATTTATGGAATTAAATTAAGTAAAGGCGGGAGTGGAGAGACTCGTCGGAGTTACCGTTTACGAGAAAAATGCAGGATAACTTATGACGTGACGCTCGGGGGTGGTTCTTTGGGCAAAAAGGGATGAAGCACCCCTCAGGGGAGTGGGACCGCTTCGGATCTTTATTTGAGTTCCTGCTGGGAGTTCATAACAAAAATTTCAAAACTTTATAAATTATTTCTGATATTCGTCGTTTTTTCGACTAATTTGCTTGGACATTTTGTGCTTGTTTTTATTCGGTGTCGAAAACGATTTTTTTTGGCTAATATTTATTTGTTTTCCTTCTTTGGCAATTCTTTTAATGAATTAAGACTAACTCCTGCGGAAGGAGCAACTCGTTCACGACCGACCGTTGGCCGCCGAAAACAAATTGCAAATAATTAATGAACCTGTGAAATTTTTGAAAAATTAAAGTAGTCTGCTGGTGTATTTCATCAATGTCTTTCATTTAAAAAAACAATTACAAAAATTGGTGCAGTACACACTGTTATATTTGTCACCAATTGATGGATGTCCAACGATTAAATATATAGATTATGAACTCTCTCAGATGTAGTCGTTTAATAAATTATTCAGGTCTTTGCGTCTCGGAGTCATCATTAAAGGAACAATGGTCTTGTACCTTGCCTTAGATTTTTCAGGTAGTAATATTAATAATAAAATTCATCATTGTTTCAGTATTTCTGGTTTTATGTTTTTAGCGACTGCGTCTTTCATCTTCCTCTTCAACCAGCCGTCGTTTCCTCATTCGAGAAGCGTTCTTACTATTTCTACCCATCAGTTAAAATTGTAAAATAATTAGCTTATAAAAAAAAAAGAAAAATAACTGAGTACACGTGTATTATTACATCTACTGATCTCGGTGCCAAGTCAAACAAATAGGTAGTAGATAGGTAGGCTGTCCGCTCCCGCCACTTCGCAAGTCTCACCACGCGCGCGCCGGAATGCGTGAGCGTGGGTGGGGGGCTCGCGCTGAGCAAAACCACCCAAACGGGCCGACACGTGCGGGGTAGACGTCGTTGACGGCCTGATATTGAATTTTTGATGCGCTATAACGTTGTTGCTATATTTGTATAATGACAATAGGTTACAAATTTGTTCACCTCTTTGGCTTGGCATCTGTAATAATACATGTACTCAGTTATTTTTTCACTTTTTGAAGTCGGTTTCTTTTTTTAAAAAAAAAGCTAATTATTGGTATAAATGAATAAAGACGAATTTCATCCACGAAAAAATAGTGTAGCTATAATTAGCTAATAATGTTTTGAGTGGATGAAATTTCGTTTTTCACTAATAGCATACCAATTTCGCAGAATTTTCAGAAAAAATTATTGCTTAGGTACATAAATGTTAAATGTACTATTACTAATGGAAATAGTTAGCAGTATTTCCTCATTAACTGATTTCACATTTTTTATTCTTTTCCATTCCATTGTATTCCTTTTCATAAACCTTTTTTTTCTGGCAATAAATTGGAAACTGCATCCGCAGCGTGGTTGAGGACATCTGTTGAGGACTCTAAATCGGCAAATTGAAGAATTTGCGTGAGGTGTCCACATGTTTTATCCGCAAGCCATCCATAGCAACGAAAATTTCAAAAGTGGTAATTTTTTACTTTATTGGTTGTCAACCTCAGTGTGAATAAAGTGTTGCGCTAATCATATAATTCATCTTTTCAATTAAAATATTGTTTTAATAATAATAAAGTGTTATAGAAATTGATACAAATATTTTAGGGGGTTTTTGATAACAATTTGGATAGAATTCAAGTGTTCGCACTCAAACGCGCACCCGCTACTGATTTATCAAACACTCTCCCAACTATCATCCAAGTATGCTTGTTGTGTACAAAAAGCTGTGATAAGAATTTTTGTTTGCCAAGAGACGTTCCCTTTCATCAGTGTTTTTAGAAGCGCACTTGATGCATGAAATGACTCGTCAATTTTAGAAAAGGGTAAAATACGAAAAAAAGAGATTTTAAAAGCAGTTACATCAAAAAGTTGCTCAAATTGACGAGTTCTACCACCCCCTAAAATCTTTGTATCCATTTCCATAACACTCGGTCGTATAAAATGAGCATTTTATTAATAGGAATTGATATCGTATTGTAATATAATATTATTTTGTTAATTTTGTTATTTTTAAGACTTGACTTGCTTGATGATTTTTTATTGATAAGTTTTGATGTACTTGTACTAGTTTTATATAACGTGCATTCAACAAAAATCGACGACGAAGCAATCCTTGGAATCTTCAAGTTCAGTCATGTCTGGATTTAGATCACAGGTATGCAATGTCAAATGTCAGATGTCAGGTGACAAATTTCTCACCATCTACGCTATATGTTTTTAAATTCATAACTCACTTGACGTCGTTTTTTGTTGAACCCACGATACACCAAAAGGACAATGTATGACGTCCAAGTTGAAGATTTTCTGTTCGAGACTAGGTAAGATAGTGTGGATATACTTTTTTCAAATTTTAACAAATAGCAAATTTATTACTTTCAGACAAGATGACATTAATAATTGTATACAAAACGAAAAAATCTTTATATGTACATAATATCAGTTTTTTGTACTACGACAATTTAAAAAATCTGTTGCTTGCTCATCAACATTAAACATTTGCAAGAAATTGGTGTCGTGTTGAAAGATGAATGCTGTTGGATATATCATCTTGTCTGTCCTTCCTCTATTTCAACAACCGGAGGCTCAAAAGCTTATTCATTCCAATTACAGATTATTATGCTCTTGACAAGCGTTAGGGACATCTTGAAATCTGCATAGTTCAATTATAATAAGACCAATGTACTGAAAGATCTTACAATAAAATTTTCGAAATGAAAGACTATTTTTTTATCTACTGCCACAAGATAGATTTCAGGTTAAATGTAGTGTCTGTAAGATAAATGTGCCTTCAGTCAGTCTAGCGACTTTTTTTTGGCAGTGATTTTTCTTTTTCTTTCTTAGCCCCAAGAAATGTTATGATAAAAATTAGTCTTCAGGTGGAAGTAAAAGACTAAATGTTACTCTATAAAAAAATCTGTATATTTTTCATTTTTAACGATATTTAAATGAACTCACAAATATAGGTACATAATACGTGAGCGTAATACAAGTGTTAGCTAGTATCTAAAATAAATAATATAAAAAATCACAGACAACAATGTAATGGCTCTACCTAAAATTGATAATTGACATGAAGAAATGGAATGTATTTACAATGAGAAAATCAGTCGCTCAGGTGCATTCTATGCGTCTAACAAGTGGCGGCAACAATAGTGAGAGCCATAATCGAGAGAAACGGAAAAATTCTAGGCCACCCCGATGGGGGCCGGCTGCAGAGGCCGCAACAACGCCGAGATATGACTAATCCTCTGGGTCGGCATCCCGGACCGTTCTTTGGTGTGCCTCTTGACGTGTTTTGCCAAATGATCGGACCGCATGAATCCTCTCTGACAAACATCGCACTTAAACTTCTTTTCGCCAGTGTGAGTCCTTTTATGCCTTGACAACTCGTCGGATCGCGAAAACATTCTGCCGCAATCTTCCCACTCGCACTTGTAGGGTTTCTCTCCAGTGTGCTTCCTGCTGTGTGCCTTCAGATGCGATGATTTGAAGTAATTTTTGTTGCAACCTTTAAAAGTGCATTCGTACACTCGACGCCGAGCTGGCGGGGGTGGTTGCTGGGTTGGTGGAGTAGTGAGAAGAACCAACTGGGCGGGAATGAGGGTGGTTGTTCCGTCAGCAGCCACAAAAAATGCTTGAGGTTGTTGCGTCGGTGTGAATTTTGGGGCGATGGCGGGGAAAACTACTTTCGCTTGGGTCGACTTCGGGGGCTCTTTTCCGGTGTCTTTGCTGTTGACGAAAATTTCTTCCTTACGGGTGCCCATTTTAAACTTCAGACTTCGGACGATGTTGAGCTCGCATGGTTCTGGAGGAATTGGGGTGCGAGTGCAGGAGCCGTCTTTATTCGCATGCATAATGACGGAAAAGTTGCGGGGTTGCTCTGGTGGTGGTGTCTGACTAAGTAAGTGACGGGCCAGTTCTGTTTCATTTCGGCAGAAGCGCTTCTTTGGGGGGTATTCCAGCTCTTCGCTTTCAGAGTCTGAGGGTTGAGGTGTGAGAAGTATTGGGGAGGCACGCTTCCTCTCGAGAATTGTCTGGACTTCCTGAAGAGGCAATTCTTCGTCCGACATCTGATAAAAAAAGTAGATTAGTAAAAGTGCATCAGTTTAATAAAGAAGCAAAAAAAAGATTCACTCAATATGTACTTACATTCTTGAGGGGGGGCGTGCTCGGAGGAGACAACAGATGTGTGACCCCTTCGTTCATCATTTTGGATGTAGAAACACTGCTTTCTATCACAAACTACTTCGTTGTAGTGGTCACATTAAAATGAATCTGTGTGTCGGTGAGTTTCGTGATGTTATTGCTCTGGCATGAGCTTTTGGGGTGTGTTTGGCGCTGAAGAGCTGAACCAGCCAATGAAAAGCGGGGGCTCGTCGCTTTCCACCAATCGGCACGAAGTGATCATGCAGTCAGAGCGTGATCACGAGCGTGACGTTCACGTGCAACCCGGCTGATATCCGCGGCCACGGCCGTGATGTTTACGTCATGAAAGCGTGTCTCACCGATGCTACGTCAGAGGCAAGCCCCGGTGTGTCGTGTCTGGCGTGGAAAGAAATCGATTGCGTTGCGGCTGCTGCGGATGCGCCCATCATTTTAAAAGTTGTGCCAGTGTTGAGTACTTTCAGATTCCGCTGATGTAAATTCTCTTAATAACATTCACCCTTTGTTTTCGGAAGGATCTGCATTTTGGTCATTCCTTACAAGTGTGCAACCTTCACCCTGAAACCTTGTGTAATTAACCTCTAACTGATGCTAGTTGGAGAGGTTTTTCGTAAGCATTATAAAATTATAAACATTCTGGGTGCGTAGCGTTTCAGCTTCCGCGCTATGAGCATTTGCATTATGGTTTCAGTGGCTTCAACATGACCAAAGTTATCAGGGGCTGTGCAAACTTTTTTGATAAATGAATTAAAAAGCACTACATACATTTATAATTATTTATTTTACACGGGTTTCAAGTGTAAAAAAAAACAAAATTAATTACATACATTATTTTATTAAAATTATTCTGCGAAAGGTTTAAACCGGCGGAATTTATTGATCCACAAAGTTTTTTGATCACTGATACAAAATAAATGTTAAACGTTGATAAGAATAATTATCCATCAAATTGTACCTACGAACCGAACAACGAAAAATTTTTGATGTGAAAACTTCTATAGGGAAGTTAGGGGATTTTGGATTTTATTAATTTGTGAATTAACCTTAACATATGTATCGCCCCGGACTTTATATGGGCTCAACAACTTTTCTATAGATAGCATTCATATGTCTCTACCGTTAACGCAGCGTGCGTTCGTAACGCATTGGCTCGACCGTTATGACAAAAGGCATCCAAGTTCGTAGTTATTTAAACCAAGTCGTATTTTTTAACCGACTTCAAAAAAGGAGGAGGTTATCAATTCGTTTTTTTTTTTAATGTTTGTTACCTCAGAACTCCGTCATTTATAAACCAATTTGTAAAATTCGTCTTTTATTTGAAAGAGTATACTTACAGATTGGTCCCATTGTCATCAGGTCAAGATCTGATGAGGGGATCCCATGGAAATCGAGAAAACTCCTCAAATTTTCGCTCCCTTTTATTAACCGACTTCATGTATGTTCACCGATTTCTTCGTCAATTTTATTGTGGAACGATTTTGAAAATTCTTTTTTTATTTGAGAGGATATACTCTTGAGGTGGTCCCATTGTCACCAAGTCAGGATCTGATGAGGGGATCCTATGGAAATCGAGGGAAATCCTAAAATTTTATTTGCCGTCGTTTCCTCATTATTCAAGAAGCGTGTTTACTAGGTCTACTCGTCACTTAAAATTGTAAAAAAATTACAAAAAAAAAGAGAACCGACTTCAAAAAGTGAAAAATAAATGAATTTATGTAGGTTATTACATCTGCTACCTAATGATCTGTTTGAAGTCGGTGCCAAGCCAAATAGGTAGAAGATAGATAGGCTGCTCGCTCCCGCCACATCTCCCGGCGCGCGCACCGGAATGCGGGGGGCTCGTGCTGAACAAAACAATTCAAACTGCAGACGTCGTGGACGGTCGTCTCGAATGATATTGAATTTTTTATGCGTTATAACGTTGTTGATATATTTCTATAATTACAATATGTTACAAATTTGTAATCTATTTGGCTTGGCAGCGACTTCAAACAGATCACTTTTAAAGTCGGTTCTTTTTTTAAAGTTTTTTGTTTTTGTTTTCCCGATTGTTGTGACTACATATCATTGTTTTATGAAAGACCTATAGTAGAGGTTGTATGACCAGCTTAACAGCTTTTATTTCGAATCTACGCAGGTATACAGGTTGTATAAAATATCTAATAATATCTCCGACGCTACAATTATCATAAAAACCGTTTTAAAAGTGACCGTCAAATACAATGAAGATTTTAATTTGGTGGACACGCTTCGGGGTCATTGATGAACAACAACGTATTTTTCAACCTTGATTTTGCAATGAATTTTACGCAAAAATAAGAATCTGCCTTCTCAAAACGTGCGAAAAGAGATCAGACGATAATCAAATATTAAGAATCCTTGACACGAGCGTTTCGTCTGCTGTTAATAGATTAGTGGATTTACTTTTATCTGTTTATTTTATATGAATCGCGTTTGTTATGTTTCAAATCCGCCCACTATTCAGAGCTCTTTTGAAAGTAACCGATTCACTCCACTGTCAACATCCAGTGTTTAGAAATTGTGAATATACCTACACATAATTTTTTTTTTCTTCTCACTGAGAAAATCCTTGAGAGTTCAGAGCATGTCTTGTTTGATGCACAAATTGTATTGATGTTCTATTTAAAATCGAAGTGTTTGGTATAAAATAGCACCTGAAGGTTTAGGTTAGCGGTAGTCCGAGCAACTAAAAGTAAGAAATCATTTAAGTTTAATCCATATTTTGTGCTCTCTGCGTTCTACTTAAATTAATGATTATTATCTGCCAGCAAAGAATAGAGAGAATTTGATTACTGGTTCTTGGTTCGGATGGGGTTACTTTGGCATTACACTAGAGCGTGGGCGCTAAGTAATGAATCTCACTATATCTACTTGAACTTCAAATGAAATTTGATTGCAAATATGTACTTATTTACTTACATGGATTTTTTTCGTGTGGGGCCACATAAAACTACATACACTAGAAGAACTTAAAATACGGGTTGAAACGGCAAGAACAATTCGCAAAATAGCAGATATTTTTGAGCGAGTGGGTGAGTCCTGGATAGGTCGCGCCCGGGCCTGCATTGACAAGTATTGTTTGAATCTATTAGTAGGATACACACATAATCAAAGTCTTCAAGTTTTTGTAATTTCATAACCATTTTCATATACCTAAATTTTCTCAAATAATTTGTTATTGTAAATTTATGTATTATGGGTCAAAGGATCATCGATGTTTTCTTAATTTCGAATGATTTTTATAGGAGTTGACCTCAAATTGTTTATTGTTCTAGCTGTAAAAATATCGATATTTACATATTACTAGTTTTTCTTTGAAACTCACTTCGGTCTGTCAATAATAATATATAATCCTAATGTCTTGGAGTCCCGGTACAAAAGTCATTTCTATGAGCGTGAAACATTTACTATCGTTGGAATGTACGTAATTGGCTAAACGATAATATGAATCCATTGATCTTTGTACCTTTCTGGTATGTAAACTAATATGTGATCTAATAATTTCATTAAATATTGAGGAACTACCGAGTACTTACTATTTTATTTGCAGTACATTCCGTCTAATATAATTAAACAGTGAGAAACTAGTAACTAAGTGCGCAGAAAATTTAGTTTTCAATTATTTAGTCCGTTTTTTTTATGTTATTTATCGTTGGAGATGGCGATCCTTTCTGGTAGTCTTGGGCTTTATGTTGTATCTCCGTTCCATGGAAACCACCTGGCAGCAACCTTTACAGACGACGTCATTTTAAAACATGTGCATCCAACTATTGCTTCTTAGTATATTGAAACACTAGTTTTGTAAAATTTATATTAAGACACGAGTTCAGGTTTGCAGCACGACTGCCGTAGGCAGGAGTGCCTGTAAAGAACGAGTGCTCTTAAGTTTTACAAAACGAGTTTTTCATGTTATTTTTTCTAATTTGCATATTAATTTAATTTTTCTACAAATAAAATCAATTTTGGTAATTTAGGAAATTTTGTTAAATTTTGATTTTTCTGTATCTCACGTATACTTGAGATGACTTACATTTCGTTCAGTGCAAGGTTCAGTGTGTCTAACCAATGGAAACAAAAATTCTAGATTTTGGGTGCGTTAATGAAATATTAACGCACTCAAAATGAGTGCGTTAATAGCTTTGTTACAACAGCAAATTAGGAAAAAAATGTTTCAAAACTACATATGAAAGCTAACCTAAATCTTTTTTGGCACACTTACAGGCAATAGGCACTGTACAGTACTGAACCGTCGAGCTGAACACCCCCCCCCCCTTTGAATGGAAGAGGGGTTGAAGACAGAGCTTTCATTTACTCGTACACAATTTGATATATTGTTGTTTATTTTAACATGTATGTATAATATTATCTCGTTGTTAAAACGTTTGAGAAACACAAGCATTTATTCCAGCGGTTCAACGCCGCAACATTTGGTCCTTTGAACCGGATCGGTGATACAGCAGCCACCAAAACTATTGGTTCGAAATCGGTGTACATTACATTTACAAATCGTGCGAGTAATTACCCACGTGTCAGATTATATTTTCAAATGCGGTCACAACAATAAGAATTCCAGGAATATACCATGATAAGCACCTAACGCGTAAGCAATGAGTATGTACGTGGAAGCAACTTGGCATAAAACTTCGAAAGATCTAGAAATGTTATGTAATTAAAGTAGAGCTTATAGAAGACTTACAACGGAAGTTTTTTTTTATGTGTTGTTATGTCGTTCTGTTCTGTTTTCTGTCATTTTTTTTAAATTTTGATGAAGCCAAATGCTGCATTGTTGACGTTTCAAGATTTGTCAACCACTTGTCAACGTGATGATGTAATGACATCGGGGTCCAAAGTTGTCCGCGATTTTATTTAACTAAATATTTGTCAATGTATTATAATATTGTATATTAGATTGCACATAAACCGAGAAACAAAACAAAAATTCTTAATTAAGACCAACTAGTTGTTATTTTTTTCACATCGAAAACAACTAATTTAAATTACAAAATGTAATAACGCATACATACTCAAAGTCCGCGGATTTAAGGCCAAAATGCACAATGAGTAACAATAGCATAAATTAAATACTAACACATTATTCCAAAGTTCGAATTTAAATCTTGTAGTTTAAAAAACATATGTATGCTTAGTGGCGCCATCTCTTTGACAGTTGTTGTGTAGATTACTGTTTCGTCAAGACAGAGGTATAATTTTCTGGTCGAATAGGGGGCGCCAAGTACTGGAGCTTTGTGGGTAATTAACGGATACTGTTGTGAGACGTAAAATATAATCAATATTTTAAGCTTCAGTATAATTTTGTAAATACTTTTAGTACATTCTTGTATTTCACACTAAATATTTAGAATCGCAAGTTGACCCAAATTTTTAAGACAAGAAGGGAAGACACTTAAATTTTATAAAATGACCACTAGGGGGCGATGCATTACTAGTTTGCAGTTGTTTAATATACAGGGATCACTCGAAATTGTTTGATATGGAGAGTGTATAACCGAGTTTTCGGGGCCATGTTTTAAGTTAATTTTTTGTAGATAATAATTGAAATTCTCCAACTTTTGTCAATAGATTTTTGTTGCATTATTTACAATAAATAAGATATGATAAAAAATGTGTTTACTAGCACATATTACTAGATATTTTTTTAATTCGTACTAGACTTTGTCAATTTAAATTTGGCAGTTTTAATATTCTCTCTCTTCTTCTTCATGGAATTTCTATTTTTATCAAATCCGCTTACATATTATATAAATCTTTTACTTTTATTCACATTCATGTGTAATCATGAACGTTTAGGAAGTAAGCGTTTAGTCGGAAAAATTTTACCACCTAGCAAAAAAAATTACTTACCTGGTAACCGCGTCGCGCGTTGCATAACCATATTATAATTGCCGCCACATTTACGGCTGTGGCCCGCAGGTCGGTTGGTGTACACGCTATATTTTCTTCGTCGACCAATTTTTACAGTTTTTTACTTAATAAACCTTCACTTTTGAATTTACGAATTGACAATATAATTTATGTTTTGTTTTCATAGCCCACTTGGTTGCTATAAACTTTCAACAAAAAAGAATTACAATAAATATGTGAAAAAATCATATTTTTTTGTAAAAATTGGATGAATGTGAATAATAATTACATAATAAAACTAAGGACAATGAGAGATATAGTAAAGACCAAAAATTGCAGACCTCAAAACTTGTTTACAGAATTCGAATTGTGTTAAATCTTCGCTCTGGTTGCAATGATTACTCTTGCAATGCGACGGACCATACTGTATCTATTTCTGCGTTGTTGAGAAAATCTGCACTTTTTGTGACAAATGACACGAGTAATTTAGCAGAGAACCTGATAGGATTAGTTGGCAAGTTTAGTGGTGGCAAACAAGTAAATAGAGGTAAAAAAGGTTCATATACGTTTCGAACTTACGGTGTAGGATTGGACTACCAGTTTGGGCCACAATGGCATTCCAAAACGATGGCACATTTCTATGGGACGAATCCTCCAAAGCTGCTGGCATCTACTGCTGAAAAGCGAGAAAATCGCCTGGAATCGACACGGATTTGAATAGGTCAAAACTAACAGAAAAAGAAAGACCAATACCGACAACGACAACATAGGTGCAAAGGATTATGGTCCACAGTGGCAACAGCTGGATATGGATAAAAATCAGTTTGAAAATTAATGTGAATAATTTTATAAAAACTAAACGTCACTCCAGAAAGAAGAAATGAAATAGAGAAGAATACCAAGCATCAGGCGGCAAGTGTAGAGTGGTTTCAAGAAGGAAGAGAGAGATTAACAGCTTTGAAATTTGGAGAAATTTGCCGGAAAAGATCATCCATTCTCTGAATGGGCTTCCGTGGTGAAACGTTTGCTGTATGCGGAGCCATTTTCAAATGAAGCAATGACCGCCTAAACGAAGCTACAGCAATTACCGCTTATTGTGCCATCAAAGGTGTGCACTGTACGTTGATTTGAAACATGGATTTTTAGGAGCATCTCCAGATGGCATCATTCCAGAAAATAATGGAATTTTGGAGGTAAAATGTCCCAAATCAGCTGAGCATCTGACAATAGATGAAGCTATTGAAAGGCCGTTTTACTATCTCGACAAAAAGACCAGGAAATTGAAACGCACTCACAAATACTTTTATCAAGTCCAAGGTCAGTTGCATGTAACCGGAAGGAATTTTTCAATTTTCCTGATTTTGTAGAATGTACGAAGAAGGATCTGTTCATCGAAAGGATATCTAAAGATGATGACTTCTGGGAAAGTGAAATGAAAGGAAAACTTATTTCTTTTTATAAACAATTTCTTTTACTTGAAATAATAGGCCCTCGTTCCACCAGGAACATGGAATTGAGGGACAAAGATGAGATAATAGTAGTTTATTATATACGAGTTCCTGTGTAAATTGGACGCTTTATGCCACAAGTGAAACGAGTGCTTTTGTGAACCCCGAGTGGCGTAAAGCGTTCAATCTACACAGGAACGAGTGTAATACAACGTTTTATCGTTCGACACAACCCTGGAAAGCCTTTAAATTGCTTAAAATCCATAAAAATACTTTGACGTTTATCTGTCATTTTCATTATATTCTGACAGTGTCGAACGATAAATAATTTAAAATTATTTATCGTTCGACACTGTCAGAATTTTCAAATTTTCGCTTGTGTAAACACTCTCTGTCATGAAATAATGAAAATGACAGATAAACGTCAAAGTATTTTTATGGATTTTAAGCAATTTTAAGCACTCGCTTATATATATATATATGCGCACCAAAACTCACACTCTCTTTGCCTCAATGACGTCATTGACATTATTTTTTAATGAAAATCCGCCATTTTCTTTGTCATATTTGTATCAGTTATGAAGTTCTTAACTCAGAAATTCTCAAGCCGACGTAATTATTATGTGTTTTATAGAAACATTTAATCTATCAACTAATACGCGCTTATCAAATACTTTGTATGACATGGCCTAGGATTTTTCAGAAATTCTGAAGCTGACGTAATTATTATGTGTTTTATAGAAACATTTAATCTATCAACTAATACGCGCTTATCAAATACTTTGTATGACATGGCCTAGGATTTTGGCCGCGAATCAACAGGCAAAATCTTATTAGAGTTGGTAAAGCCTAAGTTTAAAAATCGATATTTCAGAAAGTGTCGGTCCAAGTTCATAACGACCATATTTCTGAATTAAGAATTTCATAAGCAATATTTACCCGTAATAAGCATTGCATGCGTGTGATCTAAATGCAGACATGACTTGAAGATTCCAAGGCTTGCTTCGTCGTCTATTTTTGTTGAACGCACGTGAAAATACATCCAACTGTTGGTGCGTACTGTATAATTATTATTTTATTACCTATAATAAACTCTCAGATAAGGTGTTTTTCTTTTATTTCTTGGATTGTTTGTTGCAACATAAGTGGCGGAATAATAATGACTAGTGATCGCCCGTTACTCGAAATTCGAGTGGTATGTATTAAATTGGTAATCAAATCAATGTAAAAATTTAAAAAAAGTGAATACTTACGTAAATAGTGTTGAATGAAGATGTCGCAGCCTTCTGGCGTAATTGGCCTTTCCATGAAAAGTCTAGACGTTACATGAAACGCTACCATATCATGAAATAAATTAAAATTTCATTATAAGGCTAAAATTACATAAAATGCAGAATGATTTCTAGCACTTACTGAAATCCAAGTTTCTTCTAGACTTTCCATGTAACGCTGCAAACTAAATTTGCACTACATGAAACAAAAGTCAAATGTCTTAACCGACGACCATCTTGCCGTCCATTCAGTGATTTTAAATAAGATAATAGTGGAATAGGATAATGTGAAACTATAAGAAAATAAAAAAAAATACATTAAACTTTAATTATATTCAAATCAAACTCCACAAACTTTAATCAACGTAAATTACAATAGGAACATGTTTCGGGAGAAAACTACTCCCATCTTCAGTCCTTAAAGAATGTTTAAATTATGACGTTGTTTTGAGTTTTTTTTTTTAAATTACTCCAATTCGATTATACAGTTTTAACGTATATCAAATAAATTATTATTATATTTAACAAGAAAACAAAACAGAAAGTGTAGCTATTTAGACCTAGAGTCCTATTTGGCTTGACAATTTAACTTGTAAATTGTAATGTCAAATAGTTACAAAAAAAATGTCGCTGGAATAAAGCTTCTCGAAAAATTGCCACTAAAATAATGTATTGTCCTATTGGTTGTTTATTTTGAAATTGACACATCTCATTGGTTGACAAAAACACAGGTTAAATTGTCATTGAACATTAAAACTATTTTCTTTCTTAGTTTTACATTATCCTATTCCACCATTATCTTATTTCCAATTTACTAAAGGGACGGCAAGATGATCGTCGATTGAGACATTTGACTTTTGTTTCATGTAGCGCAAATTTAGTTTGCAGCGTTACTTGAAAAGTCTAGAAGAACCAGTCACATGGTGTAAGACACTTCGATTTTCAGTAAGTGGCTAGAAATTTTAGCGTTCCAATGAAATTTCAATTTATTTCACTATATGGCAGCGTTACATGTAACGTCTAGACTTTTCATGTAAAGGCCAATTACGCGAAAAGGCTGCGATATATAGATAACAATATGCCCGCAGTCAGTTTTCCTGACCGATTCCTTTCACCAATGCAGCAGTTACAGCGGGACGTCGCGTCGGCAAAGAACAAAGGGAAATTTTGAAAACTTTTTCCCGGCGCTCGTTACGATATTGGAATTTTGAAAACGGATTATTGTTTGACATTTGCAGAAAATTGAAATGATTACCTGAAATTTTTTGAATTCTTGAAAATTACCAAGAAATTTTTAAAAAATAAAAAAAAAAAAATTTTAAATTTCAGCACTATAGCGTGAAGCAGCATAAGACCTTGAGTACAACCCCATTTGTAGATTTGCAATCGGTTGAACCGTTTCTGAAAGAAGGCGGGATTGTATATCTACATCGGCAACTCAAGTTCTGTTTACTAATTCTTTTCCTGAAGGAACTCAAGTTTTGTACTTAGTGCTTATATTTGGGGCATTCCACGTCAAATCGGACACCATTTGGCTTTTGCATCTTCGATTTTTTTCATAATTTTTTATGTTGTAGTATCGGTCGGTTTTTTATTTTTTTTTGTCGAGCCGTTTCCGAGATATCGATTTCTCAAAAATAAACCTAATTTTTAGGGTTCCGTACCCCAAGGGTGCCGTCCGTCCGTCCGCGTGTCACAGGGCTATATCTTTTGAACCGTAATAGGTAGGACTTAAAATTTTCACAGAATGTGTACTACTATGGCCGCTATAACAACAAATAATAAAATAAAGTTAGAAATTAAATACAGAACTTTCGTTTTATTCGTTAACGCCTGCCATATTTCAAAATAGGCAACACATAATTCATACCACAGACTTGTGAATGTCAAAAATTTTACACATCAAAAGGTATGAAGTGTTAAATTTTGCACGGTGGTACAACCCTTCGTGTGCGAGTCCGACTCGCACTTGGCCCATTTTATTTTAAATGCCCATAACTTTGCGAAAAATGGTCCGATTGGGAGGGTTTTTTAATTTTTCTATAAGATTTTCAAGTTTTTAACATAAAATATTGATTTCTAAAAAACACGTACTGATCAATTTTCTTGAATTTTTTTCACTTACTCCGCAACTTTTAGGCCTGGGCCGATAATGGCATAACGATGAAATCATGTGTACGTTTTTTTGACGAAAAAATATTACTACAGACTTTAAAAACCAGATGTCCTGACACTTAGAGGGCACAGTAAATTTTTTAGAAATATTAATATCGATACTATAGTAGGCTTTGGTCGTAGACACGAAAGATACTCAGCCGCTAGGTTATCCAACGCAATTTTCATTGCCGACCGTAGTCAAGTGTTGAAATTGATTTTTTTTTCACTACTAGCTGCAGAATGTACGATTATATAGTTTGTAGAGTATGTGTGAAATTGGTTTTCTTTCCTAATACATAGTTGATATTAGTTTCATTATTGACTAGTAGTTAGTAATGAAGAGACTGGATTTCAATCAAAATGCATATCGTTTATTATTTTATCTACCAACTTAACAACAGCACCCTTCGATTTTAACAAATTGCACTAGTTGTAAATATTTGGAATTAAATAACTGCAATTCATAACTGAAAAAAAAAAACAAAGAACGAAGTGTTAAACCATAGCATAGGAAACAAACAGCAGGCCAACTCCCAGTGGCGGGAACACTTCGCGCAGACCGCCGCGCAGGACGCCATCGGAGAGGAGAACGGTTCATAACGTGTAGATATCGCACAGAGGTGTACTCGGAATATTTTTATCCGTCCGCGTGGCTTGTGCAAGCCGGATGTCATGATCCGCCCATTTTCAACCTTTCGGAGAAAGGTGCTTTTAGGTTTGTGATGTTTTCAAGAAATGGCTGGATTTTCCATCTGTCCTGTACTTCTAATTTATTTAAAAAATCCGAAAAATCCTTTAAAAATTAAATTTGGTAGTCAATATCTTTGAAAGCAAGCGGCATTATATTTCTTTGTCGGCGAATTTGTGATAAACTTAGTACGTCAAAAAGCTTGTCCATTCTTTCCAAGAACTCTGAAGTTTTCGATATGTTTGTAAAACATTCTAATAAACTTCCAAGACATTATTTCATTGCCTACATAAAAATCTGCAAGGATTTCTTTCAATGTTGCAGAAGGACAGGATGTATGACAAAAATAAAAGGCCAGAGGTTGCTTCCAATTTGAATATATAGGTATACTTTTTAGCATCAATACACACGCTGTCAGAAAGGGCTAAAATATGTTTTAGGCGTTGCTTACTAAAATGTGATTTTACGTCCTCTTTTGGAGCCGTAAAGTTTTTCTTTTTTAAACTAAACTTTACGGCTTCAAAAAAAGGCCATACAAATACCTTTTTGGTAGTTTGGTAATATTATGTTCTACATTATTTAAAAATTCGTTTTCATTATTATTGTATCGTAATCTGTGATAGGTACATAATTATTTTAGTAATTAATTGTAGTGAATTATGTAGATCAAATTAAGTTAATAAAATTGTATAACTTGATACAAGTATTTACTTTATTATTTATTTATACCAAAAAGCCAAAATAAACAAATATAAACAATCAAAGTCTGCATATCAAATTACATTCGGAGTTGAAGAAAAAGCGTAAGGAACTTCGTTCCTGGAATTGTACGTTGGGAGCAATAATTCTGAGTCTGGTCCTGGCGTCTCATCTGCAATGGCGGCTCCGAGGTCAAATTTTTACGCACACTTAGATCAAAGGCGGCGCGGAGAGTGGTTAAACTATGTAAGTATTACAAAATGCATTGTGTAATTTTGCATGAAAATCCGGTCTCTGACTGAGAAATGTCAGTTTAAAAAAATACATAACCTCAAATTCGTTTCGACTTTTGGCATTATCATGATTATCATTTGAAGAAAAGTTAAACAAATGTGCTTCGCATCTTGGGCAATAAACTTGCTTGGTTAAGAAAAATGTCTCAACCTTGGTGTATAATTACTATTACATATTCACAATCGGTCAGTAACATAATTAAATAAGATACTTAAACTTCAAAAGAGGTTGGAAAGTGACCAATTCCCGATCTCCAATTCCATTACTCACCTGATGTTAACAGACAACCCGAATTTAAATTATTAAACGTAAGATGATTGGCAATAAAGGCAATCACGGAACTGTCTCTTCAGCCTAGCGGCTGAAGTTACTGAAATTAAATGTTGCAATAATAGTTCGATTTAATAATGAGATTTAATTATCAAATTTTGAATACCTAATTGTGAATAAAATATGTAGTATACAAACTTCGGCAAGAGTACAATTCCTATGTCTCCAGAACTACTTCACTCAAACTATAGTTCTCTCGACAGGAATGGAATACTTTCCGCCTCACAATAAGTATGTAATATATGTTTTGTCCTAAAAAAAAATCTTATAAAAAAATCAAATAAGAACTAATACAGTAATCATAATATACATATATTGTAATATATTTAACTAAAATTTAACGGTCATTCTGTAATTTTTAGAGGGGCGTTAAAATTTTAGGGTCCTTTGGGGCGTATTCTGTAACTGCTTCTCTAAATTATATAAATAAGTTGTCATAGCAATGATCAATCAGGGCTTGAAATTTTAAATTTTAAAGGACGCTAAAAATTACAGAATAGGCCCCAATAAAATTGAAAATTTCAAGCCCTGATTGGTCATTGCTATGGCAACTTAATGTAACGGCCTTTAAAATTTAGAGGAGCAGTTACAAAATACTTAATTCCATAGATGACAGTAACTATTACTAGCGGGCCTGAAAAAAGTTTATTATTTACTTTCAGTACCGATAACTAAAACATGGATATTTAAAATTTGAAAAAAAAAATCCATCGTTATCGCATTATCGGCCCAGGCTTAAAAGTTGCGGAATGAGTGACAGTTTTTTAGGAAAAATTTTCAAGAAAATTGATCAGTACCTACGTGTTTTTTGGAAATCAACTTGAAAAGTGTTAAAAAAAACACCCAATTGCCTCATTTTTCGCAAAGTTATGGGCATTAAAAAATAACGTATTTTTTTAGTAATCCATGTTTCGGACACGGCTCTAGAAAGAAATGGAAAAAATCAAGGAGGCTTCTCTCGAAACTACAAAATAAAAAATTATGAAAAAAAAATATAAAAATGCTAAAGCCAATGGTGTCCGATTTGGCGTGGAATGTCATTATAACAATACATACATTTCAATAAATTATAAATTGTTCTCCCTATATTTGATTTTCATTAGCTCGTTCTGATGTGGGGATTTTACTTCGCTTGAATTTGAGAATATATATTTTTTTGTCTTGGTCAATAATTTATAATCGCTGACCAGTTGACCATAAAGTTGACCAGTGAGGATTTAGGCATGACGGGCGACTATTTTAATCCTAAGGTTCACAGCATGAATAATTTTTATTTTCATTTTATGTATTACTAAACCCAGTTTTTATTTTTTCTCGGACTTCTATAATTATTCATCCACCAAAGTCAAGAGGGAATTGCTTGAATTTTTTGACTTCACAACTTTACGCCTCAGTATTAAAAAAGTGAGCGTCACGAAACTTTGCTTTCATGTACGCGGCAATTTTGTGTTGAAAATGAGCAGTACGTTGAATATAAGTGTACGATACTGAGACGACGGCGCGACGGCACCGGAAGTGAATGATGTCATGATGATGTCACCACGTATTGTAACGTAATTAATCTGGAACAGTCCACATGAGAACGTCTGGGAATAATTGTTCACATAGGATGCTCTCATGAATCTAGAAGACTCTGTGACGGTGATCTCATACTATACCACGCTCGTACAAGACAATGATCTCATTCTTCCCGGAATCGAAGGAATCGAGAACGCCAGGAGCGGTATGAGAAGGGATCAAACGACGGAGCAGTCAGTCGATTGGTAGCATCGTGATTCGTCAGCGCGTGTTTTTGCGAAAGTTTGTACATAGTGAAAAGTTAGTCTTTTTTTAATAAAAGTTTGTAACTACGGTGTGCACCAGAATATTTCTTTAAACCCTCGAACCCGCCCGGCTCAGGCAACGTTACAATACTATAGGTCGATCTTTCGGCTTTACACCACAAAATATTAACGACCTGAAGACACGGCGGTGGCAGCCCAGGATAAAGCTGGGAGTTCTACTCAAAAGCGAAATGCGAATGTGGTATTCACTATTCACTAACAACTAACCAATGACACATTGAATGGAAACTCAAAAACAGTTGTCCACAAGAGAAAGCATTAAATGTAAAACGAAGAAAGAAGACTCGGCCCGAGAGTACTCAGCCAAACGCTCTACCTCCGAACCGATGAAGAAGCTCTATCATCGGCTGTGTAGATGATTAAGTTCACTACCTTCTTTTTTTTATCAAAAATAAATCATAACTCTGCTCTTACTCCAATAAATTTACCTTTTTCTGTAGTTTAATGTAGCACTCTTTTTCACAATTTGTTTTCGTCCAACTATCTGATAAAACAGAATGTGTTGGGCATTTGATGTTTTATCAAAGTTCGACATCTCATTGAATTTGCTAGAGAATACGGATTTACTGAAATATTGAAATAAATACCATTTTAAATCATTTAAGTTTGGCAAATAAGTAAATATTTTTGAAGTTGTATTGTAGACATAAATATCTTATCAGTAGAAACTAAAGTAAATGAAGGCAATCTAAACCAAAGTTGATAGCTGTCAAAAACCTGTAAGACATGATATACGTATTAGAGCTAAAAAGAATCTAAATGAAAGTTTTGTTAATGTTAACATAAAAACAGTTTTTTTTGTTTTTTTTTTTGTTACAATCTTAAATTTCTTCTTCTTTCTTACAATATAGTTCATAACGGTTTGAAAAGATCTGCTGGAGGACTTTAGAGTCTATAGTATCGCTAGTGAACACAAAATAACATTAACTAGTGATCGCCCGTCACTCGAAATTCGAGTGGTATGTATCGGATTGGTAACCGAATCAATGTAGAAATTCAGCATTCTAATCTGAGGGTGTCTCTAGTTACGCTGGTTCAAGTCGGTGACTATAATGGAATCCTAGTGTTCTTTATCAATGCCTTTGTTTTTACACTCAAACGCGTACCCGCTAGTGATTTATCAAACACTTTTACTTCGAAACACGATCACCCGGAAAAATAATAATACTTCGTAAAAGTTTGGTGAAAGTCGATTTCATTTTTCGATAGTGGGCTATTTTCTTTCAATTTAATGACTTTCCATGTTTCCATTCGTCTTAGAAAGCAAGTTTTATTAAAGCCCAGAAAATAAACATTTCCTCTTTGATAACTGTTTCATTGTAGGATTTCTTTTTCGTGAAGTAATCGTTTTTTAATTTTGAAACAAGTTAGAAACCAAGTCTGATAAATAGGAAGAACTAGGTGGAATTGGTGAAATTTTAGTACTAACCAATAGTTTAAAGGAAGTAACAACCCTCTTTAGTGAAGTCGGGCATAGAATGGTAGTTGGCTTCTAAGTTTATTTATAGCTCGCTCAGAGATTTGAGTTCAATTAAAACTTCTCGGTTAAATTGATTCATCTCTGTCGCACTTGTTTTTTAGAAAACTCATCGCCAGCTCATGTTTCAAACTTAAACGTGTGCGACAAAACCTCTTCCTATATGAAAGTCATTGGGACTTTGTACTTGTTTATCATCTAAATCATATTATATACTTTTTACTTTTTAGTTCTTATTTTATCGTTTAGTATTTAGTATTGCTATTTGAATATTTGCTGGTCATTTCTAATTGTTAATTACTACATTACATAATCCTAGTACGAACTGTTATTTTTAATTTATATACCTTTTCAGGTCGAAGGTTTACGTTGTCAATTTAAATTAGCTTATACTTCAAAAACCAAACCAAATTTTTGAAATATTTTTTCACACCACGCTCTATAGGAACTGTGAGACTTTCAGGATCCCTGTCTGCAGAGACCATCTATGTTGTCATTTATGTATTTGTAAAAATAATATAAACAATAACAACTACAATAATAAACTACTAAAACATTAATGCGGCTGTTGATGTGACATCTCCATGAACGTCTTAGCGTGAACATCTTCAAACGCCTGTGTGACTTCCATCCGCTCCTTTGCAACCTCTTCCAACATCTTATATAGACTTGAATTTGACTTAAAGCAGTTTTTGAACATTCTTCTGTCCAGTTTATAAACCTCGCAAATTTCAACAGCTACGATATTCGCGGTTCTTCTTTTGTCTTTGAAAACTAAGGATACTTCTCCAAAGTATGCCCCATCTTGTAGATGACATACTTCTTTCCCGGACGGTGTCCAAACACCCACCGTACCACTGGCTAGAAAGTACATGCAGTCACCAACAGAACCGGCTTTGATAATAATGTCGTTGGCTAAATATATTTCTGGTTTTAAATTCAAAACAACTTGTTCCAATAGAGCTTGCGGTAAGTGGGCAAGCAATGTAACATTTTGTACAAGTTTGCTGCAGATGCTCAAATTGATTTCTCCTTTCAATTTGTCTGATAACAAGCTGGAGATTCCGCGTTCTTTAAAAAACTTTTTGTTGTACTTGTAGTCATAAAACTGTAGAAGTCTGTGTTGCATTGAAATGGGTAGTTGTTTTTGGCTCATATAGGCTTGTACTTGGCTGATCGTTTCGAAGTACTTTGTTTCTAAAGATCTTTGAGCCAATAGATGATTTAGAATTAGAACAGTCAGATAAAAAATGTACACTTTTCCAAAGATGAAACTGATAATCGTCACAAATTTTTCTTCCCAGGCTTGTATTGCTCCTTCCTCAAAGGTGATACAAAATAAGGTTCCAATAGATCTATAAAGACAAGCAAGGTATCTTGTGTACAAATCCAATTCGGGAAGATCACTTCTTTCAACCCACGATTCTGCTATAATTTCTCCATAAGCGAATAATCGTATCTGCGGAATAATGTATTGAACACAGGCGAACCAATGGAACACTA
Organism: Diaperis boleti; assembly: GCA_963583935.1. Classification (NCBI taxonomy): domain Eukaryota; kingdom Metazoa; phylum Arthropoda; class Insecta; order Coleoptera; family Tenebrionidae; genus Diaperis; species Diaperis boleti. The sequence continues at coordinate 20,678,694 of OY757247.1, read as the reverse complement.
AGTAGTGTATAATGAAATGCTTTATAATGACAGAAGCTGAATTTTTGATTCCAAAAATTTCCACAGTTCGTGTCATATAAAAATATAAAGTTGGAAGTCGTATAATCCTCAAAAATCCCAAGCAGTTAATAATTCTTTGAACTGTGTAATCAGTTATTACGAAATCTAAGGGAATCGAAGGCAGCAGGTCTGTAATAAACAAGATACTAAAAAGATAATTTTTAACGATCTTCAAAAGCTTGATAACAACTTTTCTTTTCTTCTTCACTGGATATCCAGTGAATAATGTTATACCGATGTCCACAAGACCAATTACACGCAGGGTAAAACCAAGGTAATCACGTATGTGTTTTCCCACGTAACTTTCGTTCAAAAGACTCTCTCTGGATATATCGAAAAAATCAAAAGCTGCTTGAGCAGGCATGTATAAAAGTACGAACAGCCATATTACTGTCATCCACATTTCATAGTATACGCGAAATTTGCTGAACGGGTGAATAACCCAGGAATCGGACTGCACATGCTCTTGTCTCACACGCAAGATTTCAGCTTTACTTCGAAAATACTCGTAGCTCTGAGGGTTATGTTCCGAAATCAATGTATTTTTCCTGAACCAACGCTTTAGTCTTGAGATGTATCCTGTGTACGGATGAACGGGAGGCAGAAAACTGTTTGATCCAGTGGTGGGAAGAGTACACGTGTGGATTTCGGTTTCCAAATTTTCTAAGCGACAGAGTAAAACTCTTTTTATTCGTGCACAAGTTCCTACTGACGTTGACATTTTACACACAATTCTAACTTATCTGTATTTCAAATATTGCCAATGTATTTGGGTGTCTAGATTTTTATAAGAACCTAACATCAGCATAAGAAACGATGAATTCGATCAATTTATAGAATGAAACATTTCTGACTTAATTCGTTGATAAAAGTTCCAAACCGAAACAATATACCCTTAATACATTGATCATTCTCATAATAAATTGTTAACAGTTGCCGAAAATCCCACCAGAGAATCGAAGACCAACTAGTGGCAAAAGGAGAGAAAAATAATTTGCATCAAGAAAGGGGAAGCTCAAGAGTGAGAACAGGAGATTGTGGCGTCGCTATAATGTTAAATCTGTCGTCTTATAAAACGGGGCCAGATTTTGCCATCATTCTACCGTGCCTTCATTAATTATGGACCTGAGAATCGAACTCAAGTTAACCTGTACGGACTGGTCTGTCACACTCATACATATCGGCTGTCCCAAGTTATGTGTTTTTTTTTAAATCGAGTATATTAATGGGTGAATTGAAAGAGCATTAATTGTAGGAGCTTCTGATTCAAAAGTTTGAGTCGATACTTGATCAATACCATGGCTGACTAAAATCTATTACGTATCTGGACGGTTCACGGACCATGAGATTTTGATTCTTGAAGCAGCCGCCAGGAAGCGACATCTTTTATTTATAACCTATTTATAACTATTTTATAACATGTAACAAAACCCGCGAAAATTAAATAAATTTAGTACGTTTATGTCTCATTCAAGTCAAAAGTTAATCTTACAAGTTGCAAGCTAGTTTATCCACTCGATTTTTTAAATTTTGTAATTCTCGCTGTCTCTTCTTGTTTCGTTTTGTTACTGTTCCCTTTTGCCGTTACTTGTTTAGATTATTCATTGTTCCTTTTTACTACTGTTTTGGAGAAAAAAGAAAATAGCCAAAAATTGAAAATGTTATACAAAATTTTTGGAGATGCTGAAAATGGGGACGAGAAAGCTGTGTTGCAGACTCTATACAAAATTATAATAAAAATGTTAAAGCTGTGAGCTGGTCAGAAATGTCTGTAAGGATCTGCACAGTTTGGCGATTTTGTTCACCAAAAGGTTACGAACATTGCTGCAGGCATTTGTTAAAATTACCATCCAAATCTACCGTGCAGAGATATCTATGCACACACAAGCCAAATGATCTATGCAAACAAAGATTACTTGCTGAGGCTGCAGCTCTGAAAGTGCCTAGTGAAAAATTATGCTCTCTAATAAATTGACGATATGTCAATAAAAGAAAAGATTCATTATAACAGAGCCGAGGATTGCATATATGGTTTGGATAACACAAATTCTACAACAATTGGTGAGAATACTCAAATCGCTAATAAGCTTTTATGTTTTGTTATCCATGTATTGTCTACCAAGTACACGATTCCAGCAGGTTATTATTTCCACTCAACGTTACCAGGAATCACTTTTTTAGAACTAACCATAAAAATATTAAAAATTGTAACCGAATGCAGGTTTTTGGTGTTGCGTATAGTAATAGATCACCCTTCAAATATTGGTTTATTTGGAAAACTTTCTGGTAGAGAACCAAAATATTATATAGATCATCCAATTTTGCATAATATACCTTTTTTTTTGAGTTTTGACTATTGCATATGAGAGATGCATTCATCTCGAGGCATGATATTGTTGTATGGAGTGAATTCGCGACCGGATTCTCGTTAGTGTAGTGTTTAATTTTAAGTTTTAGCATTAGTTAAATAAGTGTAGCTTTAAACACCACGCACCCTGTTGCGGCATAGCATGAGGTTGCAACAGGGAGCGAGCGTGCGATAGTAGCGGAAGTCGAGCGGTAAATGGCGCCAGCCAAGTCAAGTCAAGTCAAAATACATTTATTTGTCTTGAAGTTGTTTTTTACATGTGTTTTTCTTAGGTGCTAACAAGTTGAAATATGGTGCTGCTGAGGCTTAGGGCCTTTTCAGCACTATGGCGCTAGCCGCTGAAGCCTTTATACTGTCTACCGCTCGGCCCTCCCACTTCCGCGCTCTCGCGATAAAGCGTTTTTTACGCTTTGAGTCGCAAGTGGTTAGTTATAAGTAGTGTAATAGTGTAGTTTAGCGCTCGCGCTATAGATTAAGTATAGTTTTAAGTAGATTTAAGTTTGTTAAATGTAAGAATTTAATAAGAATAGGCTGCAGCCAACCAGAAAGCAGGACGCCGGCTGCGATCGGGTTTTACCCGGTCGCAGGTATAAAGGCATGTCACTTTCTGGTTGGAAAGGGAGTTCTATTCGGACCTCGAAAGAGGCTGAATAAAGTAAACGTGAAAACCAACTGATGTCTTCTCATTAACAACTCGTCGACCCCAAACCCTGCTGGTCCTGTGGACCACTACGTCAAGGCAGCAGCACCAGGTAGAGCATCCGCTCTTATAGACAACCTCCTTCGACGTCGGTCGATGTCTCCGGCAACGTTTCTTCCACCGAGGAGTCGCGGACCCCATCCGTGACCTGGGGGATACCTTGTTCCTGCGACACGTGGCGCCCAACGTGGGGCACTTCTCCAGAATGGCACCTGGTGGAACTCCAAACTAAAAACCGCGTCGGAGAGGAGAGAGAAGGAAGTCAGCACCAACCTGGTGCACACAGCTACGACGGATGACCGTCCACACCAACCAGTAGGGGGCGACCATACGACAATAGAAGATATCAGCAACACCCCGAGCCCTCGACCATGGAGAGGGTGGAAACAACCCTCCTGCAGACAGCAACTCAAATGGCCGCCCTGCTTGGTGGTGGTGGTCATGAACTCCCGGCGATATGTAACCGCCTCTGACGAGTAGCCAGTCGTCATCCTGTCCACCATGGAGCCGGAGGATGAATTCGAGCACTTCCAGGGGAGCCCGGAAGAATACCCGGAGCAGGAGTACATCTACGAGGACCTGGAGGACGATACCGCCGCTCCGGAGTACTTTATGAACTTTAACGTCCCAAGTTTGTACTTCGGCTGCTACCCTGAGAACTTCATCGAAGACGTCAGCGAAAACGTCAACGACTACATCCGCCGGGAAGGTAGCGACGAAGAAGTCCACAGAGCGTGCATCGCCCACCTCCTCCAATCGATCGAGAGCGTCCCAGGGAGGATCAGACGACACCTGGAGGACCGAGGGGACGTCGAAGAACTTTACGACGTGCTCAGGAGGGCGTACAGGGGCGAGTACGACGAGGACGTCTACCAGCAACACCACGTCGAGTCGCTATGTTCAATGGCGACGGAGTACAGCGATAAAGGCCATGCTCCCGGGTTTACGCCAGCTTGCCGCTGGGATGGATTCAGATACCCAGAAGACGCTCCAAGAAGCCGCTGTGACGTCTACGAGTACCCAGACGAGTACGAGTACGACAGCGACGGATGTCTGGTCCCGAAATTCAGCGATCGCGAGCTGGAGCTGATGGACGGATGGAGAAGCAATCGCGACCCGGAACTACGCCGCGAGGACTACGCGACCTCCATCGCCCCCATCGACGCCCGCTGGCATGATCCGAACCCGCCGTACTACGACGGATATACCTCTACAACGGGGGTCGCCCAACGAAGAGGTCTCCGACCGTGATCTGCGCCGAGTCAGTAACCAACCACGGCAAGAGTTCTGCGGCGCCATGACGACCGAACCAGGAGTCGGCCGCGGCGCCCCAAGAAGCGCAAGAAGAAGCGGCAGAACCGCAAGTCAAAGAAGACTTCTTCGCAGGTGGAGACATATCCCCCTGTAGCCCCCAGTACCGAGTACCAGGTACCGGAAGATTCTTCCACCGAGGAGTCGCGGACCCCATCCGTGACCTGGGGGAAACCTTCTTCCTGCGACAATATGTTCTCGATTTTTAGAAAGCTTATAATGATCTTCAAAAAGAAATGCCAGTAAAATATTTATCAAAAAAGCATTTGTACCCATCTAATTTTGAGAAAAAGAATGTTTACCGACCAATCCAGCTATTTTTGTCTGCAGTAACAGCTTCCCTAAAATTTTTAAAGGAAGAAAAATAACCCAAATTTAGAAATGTGGAAGGTACCATTTGTTTCATGAAGACCATGTATAATTTTTTTCAACTACTTAATATAACCAACAAAAGATTTTATTATCAATCTTTGGCGCCATATATTATATATCATCAAATCAAAGAAGTTGACAGATTTTCGGCGTTTAAAGAAAAAATAGAACGTTTTATTTACAGAAACGTGTCTTTTCGTGGCTCGTCTGTATTTGTCAAACCTACAGACTTGTAACGAAAAGCCTCACTTTTGCTCCTAATAAAACAATTTACTATTTCTTATTATATAATATAATTTCTATTCTTATTACTCTTATTATAATAATATATACAGAATATGGATACAAAACAAATAAATATTTTTTATCCGCAAACGTCACAAAAGTGACAACTTATGACATTGACAAGGTAAAAGTGTTAATTTAACTGATTAGGCTCATAAAGTAGACAAAAGGTGTTACTTACAAAGTGACACTTTTACATTGTCAATGAATTCTTTGAAATTCTTACTAAATTATTGTTTTCTAATTTATTGAAAGTAAAACTTTCTTTAGCGAGGTAGTGAGTGGGGACGCGTATAATGAAGCGACTAGCGTAGTAGGTCCATGTCTGAAGAGGGCCTCCCTCGGGACCGCTGTCTCAAGGGGCCCCTCTCGGGCCCCCTTTTTATTTACCCTAACATTTCTATTAGAAAATAATGAAATAAAATCGATTCCCACCATCGTCTTGGCAAGTTTCACTTTCAGTCGTCTCCTTATAAAGGTGAGGCACACAACAATTTTTTTTATCGTCAACCGTCAATAGAGCCATACATTACTATAGCGATTTGCGGAAGTAAACAAAAACTTTATTTTACTGTAAAAATCAAACACTTTACCTGCCTCTAATATGTATGTATCTACATAACCATGACTTTATGACATTAAACAGAAATCGTTTGCCACTGTCACGACTCCAAGAGTAAAAGTTTGGTGGCGAATTATTTATATAAAAAAATGGAAGAAGACATGCAGTGCGCGCCGCCTGAAATTCAGAAAAGACGTCTTTGGAACTTTTACCACAAGAATGGTGCAAAAAGCATGGAACTATAAAATATAGTGAAAACGCTCCTTCTTCAATGTGGTCGTATTATTCCATGGTGAAAGCAAACCTTTCAGCAAAGAATGATCTAGACATTAGTAAATACAAAAACTTCGGCTTTTTTTAAACAAAAAGGAAGAAGTCATATTCCAAAGAAGTCTAAAACTCTTTCACAAGAAGACATACTTACATTTTTACTGAATGCACCAGATGAAATCTACTTGATGATGAAGGTAATTTTTGAAAATTGTTCAAAACCAATTTGATATGAATGTAGTAATTATTTTAGATTTGTGTTGTGTTTGGCATTGCTGGGGCCTGCCGTAATGATGAACTTTTGAATTTAAAAGTAAATGACATAGAGAACAAAGAAACAATTTTGGTTGTTGGTATAACTAAAACAAAGACCAACAGGCCTCGATTATTTATTTGTGATCACTTCAGAATTTGATGGAAAAGTTTAAATTCATAGAATTATTTAACAAATACATATTTAGCTCTACGTCCTAAGCAGACGCCCCACGACCGATTTTTCCTAACCTATCGAAATCGCAAATGCACAGTGCAACCAGTTGGAATCCATACTTTTGGAAGTGTAGCAAGCGAAATTGCCAAGTATCTGCATTTACCAGAACCATCACTTCTTTTTGTTTAATAATTGTACTTGTCATAATGAAATGTGTTATTAACAATAAAGTTATAAAATCTTTTTTTATTATAAATGTTTACGGTTGACGATAAAAGTTTGTATGCATCACGTCAGTAAAGTGTCTTTATCGAACTCGCCTGTTACTCGCCTCGCTCGCTCGGCTCATAATCTCAGGCTCGTTCGATAAAGACTCACTTTACTGACTTGGTACATAAATAACTATTATCTGAAAACGTTTGCGGATAAAATAGTCTATAAGCACACGACTGATACAGACTGATGAACAGGAGTCCTATTCTGTTGCAACCACATGTCATTTTGTGTTTGAAAATTAACATTTTCCGACAGAATTTGTAGCCTGTATCTTAAAAACTCAAGATTTATTTCCCCAGTTAGCCTTCCATTGAAAAAGTAGGCACTAATAACATAATCCCCGATAATGCCATCCCAAACATTTGGGAAGCATTGATTTGATAGCGATAGTGCATGTTAATTGACGTGCCCATTGCTCTTTTAAACGTCGCCTCATCACTGAACAAAATTCAGTTTAGAATATTTCTATTCGTTTCTAGAAGATACTATTTGGTATGTATGAATCCGATTTTTACTCGCATCTATGTTCCCAGGAATCCTACTTTCTATGCAAAGTTCAGGATGTCACTAAGATGCCTCTTCTTCACTTCTTCAGGTGTGACACTTTCGAAGTGATTAAGCCTTAGGTTAGCTAATGCATCGCACCTAAACTTAAATTCAGCCTTTTTTTTTTAATTTTGAAGAACTTTTTTCCATAAACTGAAGGTAAAGTTCCCGAGCAACCTGAACACAGTGGCGGTCACGGCTGATACCTGATAATAGTTATTAACGTCATGAGACCGATAAGTGGCAAATAACAGACAAGATTGATATATAATCAATCGCGTCTGTATCGGCCGAATATCGTTCAGTACTTTTCATAACACCGTCGGCAATACCGACAAAAAAACCGAATTGTTTAGCATAATTTTTAGACAATTCATAAATTAATTTTGAAAGTGTTGCTATAGAAATAATGATCAAAAACTTCCTCCTGTACTGTTAATTTATATTTATATGAGTGAGTTTTCACTCAAGCTGACAGTTTTGATAGAATGCAATAACGGGTAGGTATTATGAAAAACAATTATTAACACAACAATTTATTAATTAAAATTTTAATAAAAAGTTGATGTTTTTTTTTTTTAGTAAACAAAGTAAAAATTGAAACTGAAAACAAAACTTCTTATTCTACGTGTCCATCTCTAATGTTGAAACATCTTTCCAGTCCCCTTCGAAATCCGCGGTACACATTCGGGAGAGTATCTGGAGTGATCTCATTGTATGTACATGTCCCGTTCAGTACCTCGTATCCTCTCTCTTTTATAAATTCGATAATTTTTCTTCCTTCTTTATTTTCTGTCTTTTCCTTCGATGTTCTTCTCGCATCTTCTGTCTCATTATTCCGTCTTCCTAATCTTGTCCCAATTGTAGCATTAAAGGCGCCCCCAATTATTACAATTCTTTTTTCTGTCCCACTTATGGTCTCTTCTAACATTTGTTTTCTTTTACTCATCTCTTTACTGTATACCGTGATTACTTTAACTTTTTTTGTTCCTATTTTTCGATTTATTTCTGTTATTCCAGTTCTTTGTAGTTCTTGTTTTGTTTTTATTTCGTCCTCAATTTCTTTCCTTACTCCTGTGATAATGCCTCCTTTTGCTCGTCCTTTCTTGTTTTTCTACCCACGTTTCTACCATTCCATTTACGTCAAATTCACTTATGTATTTCCAGAAGTCTTCTCCTTTGTTTCTTATCCCCGCTACATTCCAATATACCAATTTTATTCTTCCTTTTATTTTCTCCTGTTGCTTTCCCGTTGAATCATGTACCTTCTTTCTTTTTACCTTCTGTCTGCTTTTTCTTTCCCGGTTTTTTCCTTTCTCCTTTAAAAATTTTCCAGTCGCTCGGTGTCATCGTTCCATTTCCTCCAATTTCCCTCAACCTGCAGTTTCCTGTAGCTTACCCTTACCGTCTTTCCTTCTTCCCTTTCCCTCTTTGCTATCTCTCTTATGTTTTTCTGTATCTCTCTTTCTTTCCTTGTTAGGTCGCTTTTTTGACTCTTGACTTCTAGTCTGAATTCTAAACTTTGGATTTTGTCTGGCCCAAAAAGCATAGTTCCATTCGTCGTAAAAGTAGCCTCGTCCAAAAATAAAATTTCATGTAAAATGAAGGATCGTACATAATTTTTTCCCCCATACAAAATTCGAGTCGGAAAACATAATCACTTTCTTTTAAAGTATGCATGAATTTTGGTTTAAATGGATAGTTTGTTGCTTTTGTAAATTCGCTGAAGGTCTTTGTTTGGGATTTTCCACAACAGAATCTAAGACCACGACATCATCTTCGTAAGTGTACATCTTTTTTTTTTCTTCTTTATGTTTACAACTGATTCCGTTATTTCAAATTTGTTCGCAAGTTCTTTCAACCCATTGCCTCTCAAATGAACCCCAGGAAAGTTTTATTGAAATTTTTGGATTACGTGTCGATATGATACGTCGCCAAGACCGGAACAGTGAATTAAAAAAAAATTGCTGTAGAGAGCATTCCGATTTTTTGACAACAATGAAGTTGAAATTTTTGGCTTTGAGTACAAGATTGATTAAAAGTATTTATTAAAAGGACTTTTCAACTAAGATTTGCTATTTTTATCTTTTTTTTTTGTAATTTTATAACAAGCAAAATCAGTCAAGATCACAAATAGTTTTCTCCAAACAACTTACTAGAAAAAATTCCCCATTCAAGGACATTTGGCCAAACTGTACATCCTGTATAGAAATATCCATTTAGATGACTTTCAATTAGTGTGTATTAAAGTTTGAGTTTATAAAAAAATATTGACAGAAAAGTATGTATTCAGTTATATCTGTTAGAAAGCTGTAAATTTCTAAAAAGCACGAACTTTGACCTAAAATTATTCATAACTCAAGAACCATCCATAATAAATAGTAACGAGTGAGTAACAAAATTCGTGATCGCAGTTGGCTAAACATCGGTTCTTTTACTTTACTTTTAACCTATTTTCTCTGACTGTCACAAATTTGAATCAGATTTGACAGCTCGATGACTTTTTACACAATCGTATCGATCAAGAATCGACTCAAAATTTTGGATTTAGTGCCTCCTACGATCACGAATTTTGTTGCTCACTCGTTACCTTACATCATATTGCTCAGTATTAATTGGTCTTTCAATTCACTCACCCATATAAAATATAGGACATTCGATCTAAAAAAGCATAACCTTGGTATATTACTAATATTAGAACACTCTGTATATTATTGCCAATAATTTTAAATTGTGAAGGTAACGTGTGGCTATCGTCTCACGAAAACCCTGTTTTGATATCTTTCAAAATGAGGGCGTAAATGATGGTACACACACCTCTGTGACACCGGTATATACATATACATACATTCAAAAAATTGAGTATATTGAGTACTTGCTTAGTTTTCCAAATACCAAAAAATATGAACAATTCTTAATGCATAATACAGGATTAATGTTACATTAGGTTACCATAGTTTATAATAGTTCAACATAGCTTGCAATACTTTAATATCATTGTATTAAAATAGAAAATCCTAGGTTCACTTGATATAATTAGTACTTTCAAATTATCGGTATTCTATTGTAAGTAATAATCTCTGGAGTTGTGTTATAGGGAGTTCTACTGTATTACAAGTTTTCGCCTTTGGAAATGCATGTACTGGATTGGGATTATAAATTCGACATCAATATGTATTCATTGCAGATTTCGTTGGTTGTAATATAAGTTTTAAGATACTAGCTGCTGCATTTCGTAATAGTCCCGATAGAATTATAATTATATATATCAAATACATATTTTGATGTTCGTATGTATCGGCTTGATATTTTTATTTTTCGCCAATGTTAAAGATAAAACAGACCGATTTTAACTTTCTACAAACTTTTATCCATTGCACTGGTACATATGTCGATAAATAAAAATTAATTAACCTATCTACGTGACACTCGTGTATTTCCGTTAAACTCTCTGGATAATTTATGAAGAGTAGGCTGCAAGTATTACAGAATTAGGGTTTCATCCATTTCAAATGTATGTCATTATTAGAATATAAATACATAATTAGAATAATGTCCTCCAATGTTTATGCATAACCAGTTATTTAATTAAAAAATGTCTTGCAAATAAATTACTTGTGAATAGATATGCGAAAATCGGTCATCCACGAGCGCCCATTTCTGTCGCACCTCTGACTCATGGTCGCTATCAATATCAATGGTTTCCAGTCCACGACGATAAAGTCAAAGAAAAGAACAAATGCTTGTAAAATTTAGAGTTGATAAGAACTTTGTTGTCGTTTGATAACCGGCGAAGAATACAGAAGAGCGCACACACCAAGTTTTAACTGCGTATGCGCGCGAAAGCAACAATCAACAAACTTCAGTGAGTCACTTGCCAGTCGTTCCGAAACGTTGGGTGAGGGTGTTTTGTTAGTGCGTTACCAGAAGAACACGTGAACAACTGTCAAATTGTCCAAAACATAACCTCCACCATGCAAATATTCAACGTGATAATTAATTTCCGATACCAATTGTTGAACTGTTGATCTTTTTTGTTTTGTTTGTTGCTTTATTAGTGTCCAGTGCTTTTGTGTTTTTTTCTGTGCTTTTCATTTTTATGATGTCCGTGCCATGTGACTTTCGGCTTTAACTGCGCTTTCGGGGAATTACCAACGATGTCCAGACGAAAGCAAAGCAACCCCAAGCCTCTTAAAAGTAGGTGCTAAATTTGTTGTTTCATAATTTTGTTGCTGACATCTACTGTTTCGTGTGGTGTGTGTTCGTGTGTGTATGTGTGTGTGTTGTATTGATAAGGCGATAATGTGCTTGTTATTACCCAACACAAAAGAATCAAAGTCTAGACAATGACTGTCCGGTTCTTTTTTGATGACCGGTGCGGCGTTCGGTTCTTATCAGTTGTTGGTATCTCTTGGTATTTTTGGGATTTGGTTCAGTTTGTACCTTCGGGAATGAATGTCGAGATGCAAGTGAAAAGATCTTTTCGCTGTTGCTCCGCTGTAACAGGCGCACCTACCTGTCAAACATTTTCAGATCGATGTGATTAAAATGATTCATTAATTTTTATCAATGTGCGATTAAATCAGTTATGTCTCATGGTATACTTAATTTCAAACACTGCTGCATCCTTCATGCATATGTATATTTTTTGGTCACCAAAAAGTGTCAGTATACAACAAAGCAGGCGATTTGTATTGTTTGCTTTATCTGCAAATTTTACCTTATTTTTATTTTTTAATGCATTTACGGTTCATTAATTGTACAGATCTAAGCCAGGAACAGATCCAGTTCCACGTTTGAACCAGAAAGAATAATTTTATGTGGGTTAGCCGCAGAATAAACTGCATCATGTGGTGAAGTAGTTAGGGATAACATATTACAAGTGCGCCAATATCTCCCCCGCGGTTCATGTGTCTGTAAAATGGATATTTTCTCAGTTGGATGTATGGAAAGGTAGCCATCCAATGTTTTACCTATACATTATGTCATTTAAGTCTACAGTAGTACCCAAAATTAATTTGAAAATGAAAATAATCAATTTAGAACATATTTTTATGTGAATGAAGGATTGGGAAATTTAATTTACCTTCGTGAAATTCTTTTTTTCAAAAACATTTTCGTAGAGTTGTTTTTAACAAAAAAATGTATAGGGTTTCAGATTATTGTGAAAAACATTCGGAGTAGCATACTGATAATTGTTCTTGCACATTGACACATTGTTATCAGACTTAGAAATAATATAATAAAGGTCTTTATTAACGCTTTACGTTATAGAGGCGAAGTTTAGCTAAAAGCTATTCTAACAACCTCTATAATAACAGCGTGAAAAACAAAGCAAAAGAAAGAATGAAAAAGATATACATAATAAGATATAATTATAACAACAAAGTAACAAAAAGAAAATTATTTAACAATCAATTATAAACATATGTGGTGAATAAATATGTGTTTTAAAAGAATTCATATTAGGAGATTTGACTAAGGTAGCAACATCATTGTATAATTATTATAATACTTCTTGCACGTCACAATGTTGCTATTATCTTAATGGAGTAAATCTTAAATATGAGCCAAGAACACAGGGTTTACAATGAGTCACGATGAATGTTAAATTGTCTGAGGCTGGTATCAGGCAATAACAAATTTAATAAAGAGATAAGGTATTTATTGCCGACCGCCCAGATTTTATAATAACTAATTTGGCACTCTAGGACCGTCTTTATAATCGAGACCCTTTTTGTATTTTTCACTGTTTAATGAAACTTGACAACAAACTACGATTCTCTTAATTGTAATCTTATTTCAAAACCGATAAAGAAATATTTTTGTCTCGAATGTCAATAAATAAGCGATATCATTTAGTATTTTTATTTTGTTCTTGGTATTTATGGTGTTTTTGACTCGTCTGTCGTCGATAAGCAGAGACAAAGTGATAAGCATTTGATTTTATTAGAAATCCATCCAGGAAGTCGACTTGAATTATTACCATCCACGAACACAGCTACATGTCATCTCGTTATAACCAATGGCGGGACGGGTAGTATATTTTATTAAAAATTGTATCAGAGATTGTATCGGCACATTTGACCTCGTTTACCTAATTGCGATGGACAATGAAGTGAAAGTCGACAGTTTGTCAATGCACACATGCAAATCATTCATCTGATCGTTGGAAAATGTGATCCGCTAAACTATTATGATTTACAACTGTCTTGGTTATAACGTACCTGGAAGGGACACCATTCCGCCCATTTATCGTTTTGCAATTTGTATTGTAGTGTTAAACGGTGTTCAGCACCTATTAAATAGTTTCACATCCATTCTATTGTTCCTCCACACACCTGCGACAAAGCAGCAAGTGGTGGAAGTGTGGGCTTACTAAGCTTCGTGTCCATTCGATGTAAATTTCCAGCTATTATAATTTGATAGTTTGGAAGATGTAACGCCTCCGGTATTAATTATTTTGTTCCTGTTTTTCACTTAAACCACGGGCATTTTTCCATCGATTTTTTGTGATAACCCTATCATTAGCTAATTGAATATTTCTATTCAAGTGGTAATTATCGCTCTCATACCCAATCTTTATGCAAAGCACCCGGACGAAAAAATTATTTTCGAATAGATACATGTTTAAAGATAAGTTGATATGCCGTTAGGTAAGATAAATACGTAGATATAATTTTTAGGTGTTTTTTACTGGTGTAGTTCATACTGTATTTAGATTTAGGGTCAAAGTGCAAAGCTCGATTGATTGTGATCAATCATCATATTTTTCTTCGATAAGCGGGTCAATCGATAATTTTTTGAAGACGATTACGACTAACAATTAATATTCTTATTCTTCATAGTTCATTGCACCGTTTTTATTTTTGAGAAAGAAGCCACCCACAGTGAGTTTCGGGGGGCAATCATTTGTATAGTTTTAGTTGCCCAAGCGTCAATCAAAAATTGATCAGTGAAACGTTACTTAGGTTTTCTATGTTTATAATAAACGATTGATATAATATAATTTTTTGATTGCTGTTTGTGCAACCGGCCAATGGTGTTTTCACATTTAGCGTTTAAAAATTAAAACATCGGACTTGTGGTATCTTCGTCGTAACTGTTAGTTTTTAACATTTCTTGTGTTGAAAGCACAAAACTAGAAATGAAACTACACCATAATTTGTATGTTGTAAAAATTAATTACACACAATGAAAGCAAATTGTTATGACGGTGCCCTAAAGGCCACATGAAGTATATCCACATATATGTATCTATATTGCCTTAATAGGTTTTTACAAAATTATAATTACGTTCTACTTTGGTTTAATGACGTGTTACCGTTTGAATTAGACTATATACATATAAATTACGCAGATTAAGATTATAATCGCAGATCACATTCTGCCGTTTCTCAATTTCTCTCAACTTATTTATGGAGATACAGACTCAAGTGAAGTGTGAAGAAATTGGAGATCCAGTAAATTGTTTAAAGACATGAACATCTAATAAAATTTTAATTGAACGTAAACCTTAATGATTAATAAAATCGTCACATTCCCCATTTCCCCTTGTGATATTAGCGGTGTTGAATGGTCGTCACAACCGGTTTAATTTGACATATTTTTCGAGCCCACGCAAAATTGTCAAGTCTTCATTAATTGGTAATGGGCGAATTTCTCGATGGTATCAAAGTTCTTAATCTGAACGGATTTCAGGATAGTTAATTATTGGCGAGTTCAACGACCCGTCCGATGTGTAGATCACTGTAACACCATGTGATATGAGTGATTACAAATGATAATTATTATTATTTTCTTGGCCTCGAACTGCCACTGGTGCTACTGCTGATAATTTAGATTTAAATCTTCCATTAAGATTTCTCATTATGCGCTGATATAACCAGGCCTTTATTCATGTGTCAATTTTACATGTCATCCTGTTTAAATAAACAAGTTTTATATTTAAACGTTACAAGTTGAAGACAAACCGTCCAAACGAAGTGAAAGCTCACCTTACATCATCGAATGCCACCCTCTGCGTTGTCTTTTCTCTTGTCACGTGACTGGCATGTATTGTTAATTTTTCTCCCGCCTTCTCCACCTCATTATCCATCTTTCCCTTTGTACATAAAGGCGAGATATATCACGGATATATCAAGCTTTTCCATTAATTTCACGGTTGAGTCCATTATTCGAGCATTAAGTGTTGGAATATCAAGTCGGTAGACGAAGTCATATATCAGCTATGTGACATTGCATTTTACACGCTGTATTATATGGTAGTAATTGTTTTCACAACGTTGCGTTTACTTTCGTTATCTGTGCGGAAAAAGATATCAACGATACGAAATGCACACGTACAGACATTGTTTGCATCTCTTTGCTTTACATTTGGATGCGCTAATAACACAGAACATGATTGATGCTTTTGTTTGAACATCAAGAAAACGATAACTGTTTCGCTCTTTTCTGCTGGGGGTGCACCGACTGAAATCGAAAAAAAATACTTTGAAATATTAGAACTGCAATCATCAAAGCAACAAATGCTGTTTGAATGTTAAAGGATAAGATAAGTAAGAATACAAAATACTAGATTACTTTATAATTGTTGCGTTTCTGAGTTCCATTATTTATTTACACACTATGCACAGTTTATTATTTTGACTTCCTAAATCATAATATTTACATTATTGACACTATTTACAAAACACGTAAACGGGATCGTCTATTTATGGCCATGGGATAGATAAAGTTCGACTCCGACTGTGACTGCGATGCCTGATTGGTGCGATTGGTCCCCCTTTAAATATGTCGACTGCATCCTTCTAGGCGGCTCCATTGATGACGTCATCGAATCGTCTCGCAAATGATTTCTAGAACAGCATGGATGACGTCATGCTCTCGATGTGTACGGAATACTCCATAAGATGATGTCACACTATCTGTCATGAGGCTTCACGTGCGTTACATAATTCACTGAATACTTAAAAGGTTATTGTGGAATAAAATGTGACGGAAAAATCGATGCAATAGAACAAGCGAAATCGATTTAAATGTCACTGGTGTCATAAAAATATGGTAATATTAATTAAATAAGAGGTGTGTAACGTAAATAACGTTAAGCAATACAATGCACTTCTTGAGGAAAAAAGTGCTGAATTTATAATGCTAGTTACGTACTTTATTGGCCAGAACACAACTAACAGGCAGTGTTAGCAGTGTGAATCATAATCTACTCTAAATTATACTGTTACAATATTTTTTGCTCCTAGTGTTATAACCAGTTGTCGAATTTCTTTAATGGATTCTACATGTAAAAATGTATTTCCTCAAATATTGGCTCTTAATTATTTTACAGCAAAAAGCCCATGTAAATCATTTACATTTTAATTGTAACACTTACCAGTACTGAAATAATAGTATATTATTTATCTAGAACGAGAAGTGAAGTTTAAAGTACGAGCAAGTTGTTTACGGCCGAGGCGCCTAGCCGAGGCCGGAATTACTTGTGAGTACCTTTAAAAACACTTCTTCGTTCGAGGTAAATACAACGTTTTATTTCATACTGCAAGTTTAATGAACTAAGTCAAAATAAAAAGAAATGTTGTGTGTTTATTTTGCACAAATTATTCGTAATAATTAAATATGCGGGAACTAACATTCCCATAGTAACAAACGTTTGTCAAAAATGACAACGAAAAAACTGGGTCACGGTGAATGGTTTTGGATATTTATTCGATTATTCCGTTTAAAATGGAGAAAATTGAGGTGCCTCAAGACATTGTAGGTGAAGCAGATCACGTGAAGAACAATTTGATGCCACAAAAATCTCGGGAACAATGTAGGAAATGATTGACGTATAATTTTAAAGTACTAGGACTTTAAAATTTTTCTTTAAAGTACTAGGACGTTAATGTTCCACTTTTGGTATCAAAAATAATCCGAAAAATGTCACTTTAGATACAAGTATGAAATAAAAATGAATTATGTATTTGAAAACTTCTAAAAGTTGACAACTCAAATGAAATAGCTATTTATTATACAAGTGTTTTATAAGGCAAATAAGTCACGAATGAAATGTTTAGCCACGAGAGCTTGCACGTGTTTAATACATAGTTTTATCCAACACCTCCTTCTGTAACAGTTCCTATAAAACTTTGACCAAAACCCAAAAAATTTTGACGTTCAAAACTGTTGGCTTATGAACTGGTTGCTATGACAAATTAGAAAACCGTTGAATTACGAGTTGATAAGTCACTAGTGTCTTATAGAACTCATAATACATTCAAAATGACTTCATAATAAACAGGTGTTGGAAAAATAAAATAAAATCGTTCACACACATTCTAGAAGGTTATATTAAAAAGGGTTAAATTAAGGAAATGAACATCTGAAAAAAAATATATTAAGGAGGAAATAGAAAGAGAAAATTGTGCATTCATTCTTCCAAAAGAATCCGAAAAAAATCAAAGGAGCAGAACTGGGAAAGTGTTCCATGACAGAACCACTCCAAAAAGTCTAGGTGACTTTAAAAGAAGACCTGAAAGCTTCTCGAACTTCCAAAGAACGATTTAAAACAAGTTACAGACTTACTTACAAGTCATTTTTTTTATAATCTTGAAAAATAGAGAAAAAAATTACAATTTCAACGGTGTTTCATTTATGATGATTGGTTGCCAAATAACTTCACAAATTAAAGTTTAAAACACGGCGGTTAAAAGCGTCCGGCAAACGGTGATACAGAGCGCAGTGAGTGGGTGACGTCACGCAACAGTAACTGCCGCGCGTAGAAGAAGCATTGTGTGGTCTGTTTATGAGCGATGAAATGAAAAATTGTCAAAACAGACTTTTTGACTCTAGCATGAGTTGTAGAAGTACTTGTTTGGTTTGTGTGTGTTTTGTGTATAAATTAATACGCTATGGCTGAAGCCGACAGTAAATAGTATATTAAGTATGGAGAACGGTAAGAGTTTGTTTTTTGCACGATTGGAGTATCTGGAATAATACTCCTACAATTTTTTGATAATCGGCGCGAAAATTGAAACTCAAAATATTGGGTGGCTTTTCGATGGTTTCTATAGTTTTTTCCCAAACAAGTAAAATCATGTAAAATTGTGGTTTTTGGTAGAATCGTTCATAGTTCTGTTTTCGAAGCAAAAATGAGCGATTCCGATATCGATAGTGATAACCGAATGATTTTGAAGAAGCGTAACAAGAAGGATGTTCGGCAATAATCCCAGAAAAATCTAAAGTCCGATATGAACAGACATACAAGGTTTTTAAGGAATGGCGTGAAGCAAAGAAGATTGCTTTAAATGAAAAGGGCTTGTTAGCGTATTTTGTGGTGAAAAGTGGACAACTGAAGACAACGGGCAGTTTATGGGCGGAGTATTCAATGCTAAAGAGTACAATTTTTCTCTATGATACTATCGACATTTCTAAGTTTGCCACAATAATTGCTTATCTTCTAATAAAAAAAATATTGGATATAGACCGAGTTTTCACCAAAGAAGACATCGAAAAATTCTTTAATGAAGCAATAGACGAATAATTTTTAATTCAGGTCTGTTCAGATGATGAGCTGGCAAATTTGGGTTCTAATAACACATTATTCTTGTATATTTGTAGGTAGTAATGAAAAAATGGGGGGTCTCGGGCACTTGTAGACGAGAGGAATTATATAATATTAAAATATGAGTGACAGAATAAGAAACTGAAGGAATGTTTATAGTAAATGTTCCAAATACAAAAACGAATATTCAGCGAACGTTCACAGTTATTGATAGAGAAATAAAGCAATTGGAGGCTAGCCCTCAAAAATAGCAATGTATTTAAAGTTGCAAGCAGCTGAAGCTTTTACTGGGCACTGTTTTGGACGCACATCGGCTACACTTTTAGTCAATACAGGAGTTAATGTGCTGGGGCTAAAAAGACATGGCGGCTGGCGTTCGTCGACGGTGGCCGAAAGTTATGTGGAAGATTCCCTCCATCACTTCAGCGAAACACTTACCAGTGATTTCATTTTTAGAATTTATAAATTTACTCATTGCTTTTACAGATGCAGGACATTTTATTTCAAGATCTGCCTCATCCGAAATACCATCGGGTGAAGCAATAATGAATGGAATTAACTTAATAGTAAACCACAATTTCTACATGTTTCCAATTTCCTCTGTACCTCGCAAAAAACTTGAGATTCGAGGATAATGCCCCTTTGCGTTGCTTCTGAAACTTCAAATTTGGAAGCTCCATAAGCTCGTATTTTCTACCAATGTTGCAGTAAAGGTTTGACAATGTGCAGCATCATAAGCTTTTGATGCAGTAATTCGAGCATAATGTAGTTCATAACACAACGGGTTTTTAAACTGTATCATCGTATGTTTTTCTACCTCCATGCAAGCTTCTTCAGACATTTGTAACCTGCAGAAATTTAAAATCAGACGCATACACGCCAGAACTACATTGTGCAGCTCGTTCGGTGGAGCGCTCTTACCGTTGTGTGACGTAATTTTTTGATCGACCAATCACACTGCGTTTTAGGTCGCGTACGAAAGCGCTGACTTGCAACGAAAGTATTTTAGTTATTATTCGATTACAGATGAACATTGAACAAAAATAAATAAATTACGGCTTTCTGTTGCCGGATAGCTTTATTTAGAGAAAGTTTCGAGGTAGAAAAAAAATCATGCAAGTTCCTCATTGCGCGGAACTGGCGCAAAATAGGCAACTATTCCTAGGTGGGTTGACTGTAACACCCTCAGCTGCCTTCTAGGTGCCAAGTCCCTTTGTCAGTAGACTGAGTTTAACTAGATGAAGGGCCACTCACAAAAGATCAAATTGGTCGAGGTGATGGAAGGATACCTGTGCGAATCGACCCCTTTAATCTAATCTAATCTAACTAATGGCCTCTATATTTTAATAAATGTGTGTCGTTGTGAATATGAAATCTCAGCTTATTATATCAAGGAATGTCTTTATGAAAGCTTGAGCCTCCTCTGAGAACTCTTGAAACTGAAAATCGAAAAGCCTAAATAATTATGATATTGAAAAGACAGCCAGGAAATTTGCGTCTATAGTGGGAGCTACAGCATTTCCGTAAACCAACCAAATTTTGTAACACTACTATCAACACATAACAATATCAAACCAGAGGAGGAGAAAATAGGCATCAGTACAGTAAGACCTTTAAAGAATGGAGGTATTTTGATTGAATGTGATAATAAGGATGACGTTACTAAATAAGATCAGGCCAGTCAGAAAAACTAAGTGATAACCCTAAAATTAAAATAGTAGGTTTAAATGACTCAATGGATGATGGAAATTTTGTATTTCTGCCAATGCGAAATTTAAACTTTCCCTCAACATCGATCATTCGTGCTTTGACCAAGATAGCAGATTCAAATCGCCAAAAGAAACATCCAGTACAACATAATATAACAACCACATTGTTTAGAAACCAGTTCCAAGTGCACGTCGACTGTAAAAGTTCTTGTGTTAAATATACATCAGTGTCTAAGAAACAAGATGAATTTCATTGAAGCAGCTGCAGACGATATGGAATTAGTGCTTTGTGTCTTACGGAACGCCGTCCTCGCGCATTGTACATCCATTTACAGCTTGTAAATTCACTTGTAAATCTTTACCTGAAATTTTAATTACCTGTCGAAATGAATTGTGAAGGAACTAGAACTCTTGTTACTGAACTGAATTTTATTATTGTAACTATTTATACGTCTCTAATATTTATTATATAACTAGCTGACCCGGCAAACTTTGTACCGCCTCAGAATCAATAAATAATGTTGTGTTAACTTTTCAGCTCAATTAAATTCAGTTGTTTTATTAAAGGATCTACTTTGATCTACTTTGATAGAAACATCTACTGGCATTACCGGAACCAGCATACACCGGCATGTTCATTTTTGTTTCTGTCATGTATCAAATATGGCGTTATATACGGATTCCATAGAAAATGTATGAGAAAATTTTTTTCGTAAATTTTTCCGATTTTTTAATCGATTTTCATTTATAAAGCTTGGTACGACAAAGTTTGGTGGCCGGCGTTATTTGTTATTGTTCCCCTGTAGTGTTTCCGAAGTTTTAATAATAATTATTCTGCTATTCGGGGCGGAGACAAATCTAACAAATTAAAGATCATAAAAATCGGTCCAGCCGTTCTTGAGTTATAAACCAAAGGGAGCCCTCTGGCCATGTTCTCATAGTTATTTTGCTATTCGGGGCGGGGCGGAGACAAATCCAACAAATCAAAGATCATAAAAATCCGTCCAGTCGTTCTTAAGTTGTAAACCCAAGGGGGCCCATTAGCCTCCTGTCCATGTTTTGATAATTATTCTGCCATTCGGGGCGGAGACAAATCTTAACAAATCAAAGATCATATAAATTGGACCAGCCGTTCTTGAGTTATAAACCTAAGGGGGCGCCGTGGACACGTCTATATATGTGTTAATAGTTATTCTGCTATTCAGGACGGACACAAATCTAACAAATCAAAGATCATAAAAATCGGTCAAGCCGTTCTTGAGTTATAAACTAAAGGGTGCTGCCTGGGCCCCCATGTCCATGTTTTGATAGTCATTCGGCTACTCAGGGCGGAGACAAATCCAACAAATCAAAGATCATAAAAATCGGTCCAGCCGTTCTTGAGTTATAAAACCAAAGGTGCCCCCTGGGCCCACATGTCCATGTTTTAATAATTATTCTGCTTTTCGGGGCGGGGCGGAGACAAATCCAACAAATCGAAGATAATAAAAATCGGTCCAGCTGTACTTGAGTTATAAACCGAAAGGGGACCTTGGGCCCCCTTGTTCATGTGTTAATAGTTATTTTGCTATTTGGGGGTGGAGACAAATCCAACAAATTAAAGATCATAAAAATTGGTCCAGCCTTTCTTAAGTTATAAACCCAAGGGGGCTCCCTGGGCCCCCTTGTCCATGTGTTAATAGTTATTTTGCTATTCGGGGCGGAAACGAATCCAACAAATCAAAGATCATAAAAATCGGTCCAACCGTTCTTAAGTTATAAACCCAAGGGGGGCCCCTGAGCCCCCCTGCCCATGTTTTACTTCATAAGAACCTTCCTCGAGCTTAAAGGAATATTAAAAAAAAATTAGCTAAATTGGTCCAGCCGTTCTCAAGTGATGTCGTGACCAAGGAAAATAAAGATTCATTTTTATATATATAGATATTTTCTGTGACACCTTAACTTTAGGGTGTAATATAGCATATCAAAATAAACCAAAAACATATTAAATCTGCTATTAATATGAGAATCAAAATCTATAAAATCCCTTTTTACGCCTCCTATAAGATTGAAAGAAAGCTACTTGCCATGGACAGTTTTTTTTTCTAGAACAACGCCTGTATCAACTCATTCCAATAGTATCCCTATACATAACCTGAGATAATTATGAAGGTCATAAGGTTTAGCAGTAATACAGTCATGTAAAAACGTTATCTAAAATTGAATCTTGCCTAGTTGGAATTTTGACTAGTGGATACAGGTTAAAAAATTTAAGAAGATTCACAATTTTGTGTACTGTAAATATTATTATAATGCAAATTAATGTATATTGAAATCACCACATCTGGGGTGAGTCAGAATGATAATCTCTGTATTACTCATGGAGTACGGCAAGGATCAATCTTCGGTCCTATTTTGTTTTTATTTCATATTAACGATCTGCCGGAGTTTCTTTGTGAAACTGATATAACACTCTATGCAGGCGATACTACCGTGGGTTTGACAGGGTCTTCTAGTGCATCACTCTTGGCCAAAAATACTGCAACCTTGGCACTAGTCAAGTCCCTACCGATTCAAGCACAGTGTTATTATTCTATTAAAATGTTCAATAACCTCCCTTCCTTTTTGTTTGATTTCTAATAAAAAAAATATATAATTGTGGGTTTTTGTTGGCATTAGAGGACTAGAGAGGCAAAGATTAAATAAAAAGTTTATGCGACTTATGGTAAAACACGTTGAAGGTTCACTAGTGGTAATGTACGGTATTGGTCCAATTTATTTAATAGGGGAAAAATGGTATTAAGAAATCTTTCGCTACGTCTTAGAGCCCTATTTGAAATAATGCCATAATTATTACATATTTATCAAAATTAGTAAGAGTAGTCATCCTCTCAGAATGTAAAGGTTTTGGAGTAGCCATCGCAAAGACGCGTTTTGAATCCTCTCGAGGTCCTAACACAAAAAAGGCGTTAAGAAAAATTGTCAACCACAACGAATATTGAAAGCGGTTTGGAAAACAGTGGATCGTTGTAGAATTTATTTTGAGAAAAGCCTCATTGAGTCTATGCCAAGAAGATGTACTGCGGTATTCTAAGTTAGGGGACCCCATCCAAAATATTAGAAAAAAAAGGGAAACTTCTATTGTTCAACCATTTTGGTCAGACGTAAAATAAATATTGGCAATGATTATTTCCCATTTTTATTATTATTTTAAAGATATTTTGCCATAATAATATACAGTAGAAAACGTCAGAATAAAAGAAGTACTAAATTATCAAATAAACACTTGAAGAAGGGAAAATGCATAGAAAGAATTAGAATAAATTATGAACGAATGAATAGAGTTAAAGTTAAAAATTGAAAGTAAAAGGTGATGTAGAAAAATAATAGGTAAAAGATGAAGGATAAGGCGGGAAAGGTGAAGAGGTTAGTGAGAGAAAGTTAAAGATAAACAATAGTTTAGCGCCAATGAATGCATAACATAAGTGTGGAGAAGTGGAATGGCGAGATGAAGAATAAATGATGAATGTTAAGGGAAACCTAAGAAACCAAAAATTTGAGAAAGAGAACCTGAAAACCTTGACAGAGAACTAAAGACGAGAAATTGAAAACCTAGACATTTGGGACTCTTGAGAACCTGGAAGACTGAAAGTCAGAGAACCGAAAAATTAGATAACCTGAAAACCTGGTAACTTAAGATTTTGAAAATATAAAAACAAACGAAACTGAAAATCTGAAAACGTGAACACCTAAAATTTTAAGGTCTGAGAACTTGAAATCTGGATAACAAAAAAACTG
This sequence comes from Diaperis boleti, assembly GCA_963583935.1. Taxonomy (NCBI): domain Eukaryota; kingdom Metazoa; phylum Arthropoda; class Insecta; order Coleoptera; family Tenebrionidae; genus Diaperis; species Diaperis boleti. Next base: position 20,654,471 of record OY757247.1, on the reverse strand, counting down.
AAAGCTCTAAAACTCTGATAAGAATCTAAAAATCTGAATATACTGATACATATACTGATAAACTGGAAATCGGATAATTTGAAGGGGTGAGATACTACAAACCTGCGAAATTAAATTGAGAACCTGCAGACCTGAAAACATGAGAAACTGAAAACCTGAAAGATGGAGAACCCGTAAAGCCCGGAAACTTAAAAACTTACAAAACATTAAAGGTTTGTTTTGTAACATATAGAATTGAGATATAACTAAAAACTAAATTAAAGAATTGATGTAAAAGGGCATTTTGGTTACTCATGGTCATTTTTCATTTCACATGAAATTGATTCTTACTGACTGATGTTTAATTAAGACGTTTCCATAGCAACCGGCACTTGCGACCAGTCGCAAATCAACATGAAATCGGGCTGTAGATATCTGAAAGATTATCCGGCAGAAATCGACCTCCTGAATCCAACGATGCAACCCTCACCCCGATATCTCTAATGGTTTTGGAGATAGGCGTTTTAAAATTTTGGCGCTTGGGAAAAACTCCCAAAAACATTTTCGCTCATATCTCGTAAACTAAAGGTCACTGACCTGATTTGGTGGTACCACCGTGTTCGTCTTGAAATTCTCTTTAATTTGAATGTGCTGAAGTGTGTGATTTGAAGATGTTAGGCGCGGTAGACCGAGATAGGACGTTTCTGAGGGCGCCAATCGAATGAATTTTTTTTTTTAAATAAGATCAAAGCGGGACGTATAGTCAGGTTATAATATTCCCCAACTGTTTTGTTAAATTTATAAAATAGATACTATCATGCTAAAAGCAATTAGTTTTTTCGTTCTGCATTCACTCTTTAATATCTGTCCTGTTCATATGTGTTTTGCTGACGTGCAATTTGTTACATAAGTTATTGCAATGTGTATCCTGTCACTACCACAAAATTAAGAAAACGTCCGGCGATGTGAATATCGCGCCACCAGAATTTCTGTGATCACCGATAAGGAACCTAGACCGCAGTGTCGTCGAAGAAAAATATCAAACTTGGTGTTGCCGACTTTGATTCAGCCCGATAAAATTCTTTCAGTGTTCTGGCTGGTTTATTTTTGTTTCCGAATAACAAGGGATTGTTTTGTTCGGTTTTTGGCTCTAGTTCTTTTAGAATTATTTCAGGGAAATAGAGAACGATGTTATGGACGAAAATACCGTGATGATTAGAAGTTTATCAGAAGGGGTACAAAATAAAACTGGTTGTAGTGTGACAGGCAACAAGTTGTCCTAGCGGCAACGCGACACGCTGCAGGTATTCAGACATGCGTGTTTACATTGACTACTACACGGTACGAACATTGTACAGAAACTTACACCTGCTGATGACACCTATTTAGTTAAAAATCAGTCTTGCAGCTCGAGTAGAGCCGATTTTGTGGATGAGGAGGTAAAAGCTGCCGACTACTGGAAGACCAAGACGGAGTTAAAACACACTTTTAATTGAATATCGTACAACCGGAAAATTATGTCGATAAGCTCCAACGAGTAGAAGTAAAATAGTTCTCCATGTTCATTAGGTCTAAAAGGGTCCGCTTAACCACTTAACCTTTTCCGCTATATACTTATTTATTAAGATAGTAAAATTATGTAGTTTGTTTTTTTGTACAGAGAGATAGTTTAATTCCACTATCATTCTGTTAAGAAGTTTCAGCATTAAGATTCTTTTTTAGAAGTAAAACTGCCAGTGCTGCCACGTCTTGCAGTTAGGTAATTTGTGAGTACCCACGTGTGAAAGAAATAGTAAGAATAGTTATTAGGGTAGTACCATTGCTAGCATTATGTGTTATTAATACGAGATTTTTCGTTTTATTTTAATAAAGATATTACATTTTATAATTACGGCATTTGAAAAGTAATTACTATAATGGGTAGATATTATATTGAAGTCCACTCAGCATGTTTATTTTTTAATTAGGCGAAATATGTGTGTTTTATTGCTTTACGGTCTGGAAGTTACTGAATAATTTATTGTATTTCGTCCACACATTATGATGTTGATTGAAATTTATGAGTGATTCTACATTTATTTTCGTTATTTACGTTAAATATTATTAGATTATTACATATGTATTAGTAGTGTTATTGGGCAAGTGGTTTGTGACTAAGATAGAAGAATAGAATAACATAAAAATGGACCTCAATATGTATGTAAAAAAAAACGTTCTGCTCTCTTAAATCATTAGATATTGAAGGAGTGGGTCCACCGAGCCGTAATGAGATATTTGTTTTATTTTTTTTTTTAATTTTCGGCTTCTATATTATTTGGCTCTTGATGCAGATTTGTTACTATGGTTCTACCAGGAAGGTTCAAATGTAAATACTCTTTATACTCTACTAACATTTAGATGACCATTTTTGCCACGCAAAATGAAGGTATAATGGAGTATTTCTCTCACATGTGATATAATGATAAAAAGGGGTGAATTACTATGGTTACACAATGGTAAGACATGAATAATTTTTTGAAACGTCATTTTGACACTTTCATTAATTTTTTGATTTTTAACTTTTACAAGAAATTACACGTCGGGCGTAAAACGTCGTATCTTACAGGTGACCGAAATGCTATTGTAAGCTCGTGAGAGGTGTATCACTCGTGCTATCGAACTCGTGATTCAAAGATCTCATTCGCTGACAATGAAGCATTTCTGTCACTTGTAATATAATCTACTATTATTTAAGAAATTAAAACATTTTATGCATCGTTCTTCCTCTAATTCTGTGCGCTTACGTCATTGTTTTGGAAGGTGTGCCACATTTTCAAAATGTGGTCCCGTTGGTATTAGGAATAGTAATTTTTTGTTGGTCACATTGAATGTCAAGTTATCTTGAGCTGTCAGTGTTGTATATACGCATGCGCTTGTAAATTTCTTTTTTTGAAATTTAAATACTTAATACATATTCCAAAAATTAATTTTCGGAAAAAAAGGCACGGGACAACCACTGTTGTCTCGTTAAAGAATGGCAATAATAAAATTTTGCAATGATTTGCGGAATGAAAAACCGACGCTCCTAATGAAGGAAATTGGTAACAAAGCGTGTAGTATATTCGACGTAAGCATTAATATTTCAATTTGTTTATTTATTAAACATTACCGTCTTTAGATTTATTCGACCGCCTTATTCAAAATAATCACACAATTTAGGACAGTCCATCGCAGTTTGAGCCCCCCCAAAAAAAGGACGCTCAAAAATTTGTTACAAAACTGATGCCCAATTTCACTTTATTAAAGAAGAATTGGGGGGGCAGATATACATGTATCATAGTGAGAAATAGTTATTTACCTAACGTGTTTGGAAAGTGAAATTGTGCTGCATTTAGTGCGAATGCGGGAAATTTCCCTTCCAAATAAGTTAGCTACAATATTTTTTGTAACGAATCAAGGTGTGAAGGTAAGAGGTTCACAATACTTCACGCAGGAACTTCTGCAGGTTTTCTGCCAAATTGTGACCTCATGCTGAGTGGTGACAGAACAGTGAGGTTACCACAAAAATATGAATTCTGAAATATTTATGAACTTGGTGAATCAATCCTGCTTTGGAGTCTTTAGAGAAAAAATCTGTTGTTGTAATAGACAATGCTCCCTATCATTCAGAGCAATAAAGCTCCCACTGCTTCCATCAAAAAGCCGACATGTTCAATTGGCTCAACTCAACCAATAGAACATTCCACACCTTTCAAATGCTACAAAAAAAGACTTTGTGGGCTTTAATAAAAAAAAGGAGTACTGGCAAAAGCAATATGTAATTTACCAGCTCATTGAGTCAAATGGGCATATTGTTCTTTGTTTGCCTCCTTATAAGTGTCAGTACAATCCTATAGAATTCACCTGGGCCCATTTAAAAACATGTCCCTTCATCCTCTGAAACAAAGAGTCAGAAAGTTTGTAAGATGTGGGAAGCTGCATTAGAATGTTACCCACTGCGAGAAACTGATAAAGGAGGATTGGAGAAAATTGATGGGAAATGCTTCAATTGAAGACATAACCGCCAATTATAATTCAACTATCAACAGATTCATCCGAATCTAAAAATGAGTTTTCCGATGACGAAGTTTTTTTATTTTATTACCATTTTAAATAAACCATGGTGTCATCACTTTGACATCTAGGAACATAACCCTAATAGTGTCTGCTATGCAGCTCGCCCCGAAAGTACACATTTTTAGATGATACAGCCTGGTTTTTAATTGCATTTTGACATTGACAATTGTTTATAAAATAAAATGGATAGTACGTAATCTAATGCTTCCTAACCTTTTTTAAGAAGACAAAAAATGCGTAAGTTGGGACCGTAGAGAGAATGCGGAAGAGACACTTAATGGATATCTTGGTACTTGGGTATATTAGAGGAGTATTATTGTTATTAGCATTGTGCATCCCATGGCCGAAAGTTGGTGTTAGCGCTCCAGGAACAGTCGCGGCGGTTTTGCAAAAGTGGGTCGGGCTGCTGCTCCACCACTGTTAGCACTGCGCGACCGGGAAGACCGACTTTCGGCTAGGGGATCAAGAAAACTAGTATGCGATACGCGGCCGGAACGTTGGATGCCCTAGCCTCGCCCTTTAAAATCACGCACGACAGGTTGTCCAACTTTCTGGCGTTGGGTCGTAATATACTATTAAGATTAAATTTACTTTTTCTTTTGACTCCCATTCCAGATTTTCAACCACAAAATTTGGAATTGGTGGAATTGCTTAGTTGCACCAATAAAGACTCCTTGTAGAAATATTATCTTTAGCACATCTGGAAAGACATTAGTCTGTCACATGCAAAGACAGTATATGGCCAGATTTATGGTTCTGGGACCGCCGCAGGCGCAGTTTTAACAAGAAATAGTATCGAACGATTGCATTAAATTGAAGCAGACAAGTGAAACTAAGAAACGATTAGCAGGAACTAATGAAGCGTCTGTTGCGTCGAACAGTATACATTTTCTCTGTTTATTGCGTTAAGGTTTCAATGCGTCGCTAATCTTCCTCAGAGACGGCATACCCAACCGGTTTTCGTTTCTGCAAGAACCGAACGAAATTTTAAAATAAGTGTCCCATTTGATGTCGATAAGCAAGCCTCTTCTTGTACTCTCGGCAAGAAACACAATCTGTTATAAAGCCTTACATGATATATAACACGCCGTTACCGAGAAATAGTTAAGATCGGGATCAGCAGGACTGTGGCGAAGAACAGGTTTGTGGTGGAGGAGAGAATTACGTTTCGCAATGGGCTCGTTTTGTACCGTTTAGTGTAGGTATAGGAGGATGCCGAGATAGACTCTAGTAATTGCTGAGCAAATATTTTTATTGTTTCAATGCATCGCTATCTGGTGGAATCGAGGTTTTCCTATCATCCCATATGATGCAGGAGGCGGGTTACCTACAGGTCGTGCTCGGCGGGCGGAGCTCTCACTTCATGAACGTGCGTCTTGTTAACTTTCTGATTTATTGCCAGATTCGTACCCTGTTACGTCTAATTTAGTAATAGCGCTCTGTATGTACCAGCAACAGTTTGTTTTCGTCCTCCCTGATGATCGCCTTAATTGACTATCTAAGGATACGGTTGTAATTAATGGCAAGACGGCCGCTTCAATTCCGCATTGGGCTGTTTCGTGCGGAATCGTTCTACATCTTGTAAAAAGGGGAGCGCCGGAGCCCATTAAAATCTGGATACGTGGAACTTAGAGGTGGTGGTGATAGATAGACGCATGAAGATGTTATCGGAACCCGGTCATGCAAAGAAATATAATGGTCACATATAAATGCTTTATTGTTATTGGTTTCTACACCCATTTTAAGACTTCTAAAACTATATCCAATAACATAAAATTGGTTTGCCGCAGACTGGGCGTAAACAAGATTAGATCTTTTAAATGAACGATATGGAATGATAATTCTGTGGTACAGTACAAACAAATTGCTTTACGCTCATAAATTAAATTTGCTCAAAATGTTACAAAATCTCTTTGAAATGAAGGACGCGGGAAAGCTTAATATTGTGGATGTATGGTGGTATTCAACTAATCTGTCTAGTTGTAACTACTGTATGAAAATATTTAAATATTGTTTTCGCTTTGTCTACTTTTTGGTCATATGAATTCATCCTCTCAGATGTGCATCAGTTGGCTGGTTCGTTTGAAAGTAGGGAACTGTAACAGTCAATAGACAGCATTTGGTCAGCATTTTATTTTAAACATTGTCAATAATAAAGTAACTTCTAAAACCTATTGAGAGTTCATTTCCAAGAAATATAAAGAAGTAGGTACAAAACTATTCGACTATTCATGTTTTGAAACCATGAAATCCTGTAGAGGAATCTAAATTAAGTCCTGTTGTGTTGACAATTCGTCGTTTTCTAAAAAAAATTAAAAACTGCGAAAGATCTTCCTACGTCACGAGATGACGGTAGATCTCCATTTTAATTGGTTAGCCGTGGTACCACACACACTGTTTTAGTAAAGTTGTGTAGAGGACAGAAGTGAAAAATTTATTGTGCATGTGTCGAGTACGCAGATAGGACTGGTGTCGGCCTACGCATTACTCGTGTCGTTCAAAGCCGAGTTGTTCGATAATACGTTTGTCAATTCAAGCGGTGCACGGTTTCCTCGGGCGGCATCAGGAGAAGATTCTGCGACTACAATGGGGATGGACGACGGGACTAACCCGAGTGCGACACCACAACACTTTTCTGAAGAAATTTGAATAATTATCTGAGGCCCTGAAAACTCGTTCGGAGGTTTGGACAATCTAAAAAAGTCTTGAACGCCTCTGAAGGATTATCAGAAAATTCAGAACAGAAACCTGACAAACTTCAAAGATCACTGAAAGGGTCCTGATGAGTCCCGAAAGGTTCGGATGATCCCTGATTAATTTTGACGTACTTCGAAGAATCAACAACACCGATAAAGTCGGAAGAATTTTACGGAATTCTAAAGCGTCCTAAAAACTCTTTATGGGCCCTGAAGTATCCTGATGAATAGTCCTTAGAAAACCTGAAACGCACTGAATAGGCTGGATTCTAAGAAGTGCTAAACAGATAGAAGAGTTGGGAAACACCGGAGATTTCTCAGCAGTGCTAACGATTCTGAAAAGTTTAATCTTAAGAATCCTGAGAAATCTTGAAGTATTGCAAAGAACAGTGAAGACTTGCAAAGTCCTGAAGATTCCTGAATGGACCAAGAATTCTTTAATTAATTTATGACACTCGGGCTTCATTCCCGATACACCCTCATGGATATTTTCCTGCCATCTGCATGGTCTGGTTTTTGTTCATGAACTATTAATGTATTTGCCGTTGTCCGCGCCGATGAAATGGACAGTAATACAAAGTCGTGCGAATAGAGGTAAAATGGCCACCAGAGGGACTTGGATCGCGACTGGAAACTGTAATAAGGAGGCATGAAACTCGAATAACTGTCAAAATTGTCAAAATAACGTAAGTAAAACAAGAACTTCAATCAAATTATCGGCTCTTTGATAAAATTTAATAAAACCACTGTTCTATATTCCTTCTGGGTCCTCTTTTCCTATTGCAGGGCTATTTTATAATTAGTCGTTACATAACTGGTAACTAATTCTGGTTCGTTCAGATGTTCGTCACCGTGAGCATCATTTTCATCTTCATCACCTAAATAATTATTATCAACATCCACATTTGTTACTTTTAACATATGAAGAGTAGCACATGCAATAGTTATCTTTGCTGTCCTTGGGCTATAATGAAGTGTCCTATCTTTTAAAAGACATCTGAAAGCTCCTTTCAGTACTCCAATGCATCTCTAAATGCAATTTCTTGCTGAACATAAACTTCTATTAAGCCTTCATTCAGGTGTATTTTCTGCTGCATTTAAAATAGGTGTAGATATAATAGATAAATATTACTCATCATCCAACACACTTCCTGGATGTCTGACGCAAAGACCTAATATTTTTAGATTTGAATCACAAATAATTTGGCAATGAATACTATAATAGTTTTTTCTATTAAGAAATACAGCTCTTGGTGGAATTCTGACAAAAACTGGAGGTACAATTGCAATGTGAGTTCCATCTACAACTCCTATAATTCTAGGAAAACTAAATTTTTGGAAGAAGTCATTTTCAGTTGTGTAGTTTGAATCAATTTTGTAGGAAATGTGATGAATTTTCCAAAAAAATTGGTAACAATAGCATTAGTTACACTTGCAATGCAGTTGCTTATAGCTAATTGGGATATTGAGCAACGATTGTCTGCAGCTACAGATTTTTGGTAACTTCCTTGGGCATAAAAATGAAGGGCGGCTATAAATCTAACAACTTTGGGTATTTTGGTATTTCTTCTACCATCTTCCAAAAATGGGCTCAGCTCCAAGAAAAATTCAGGGGCCAAATTAACAGGAAAACGATCCAACTTTCTAAAAACTTCATTTGGCGTATCAAAAGGATTACAGTTGTCTGAGGAAGAGTCTATTGTGGGTATAAAAGAATAGAATGTGAAATATTTGTGTTGTTTTTGCCTTTTTTGTTGTTCCGCCTCCATAATGTAAAAGAACTTACTTAACGACAGCATTCTAACCTCAAAGTCGTTGGTTTTGAAAAATATAAATCACACTTTTAATTTTGAGATTGGAATTACTTTTTTCCACGCCCTCCTAATTTTTGATTCTGTAACACTATTACAGTTTCCTGTAATGCGCGAGGTGGTGACATCCCCCGATATTTTGTCTGTTTTTGCACAACTTGAAATTACTGGCATCGGCGCGGACAACGGTATTATTTGCAAATTATAATATGTAGTCGAGATTTTCGGTAACATCGAGACATGTCAAGTTTGCCCAACTGTGTAGACTACCTTAGACAGTAGTGTATTACATACGGCGTTGTGTACTGTACTTTTTCTATGGGCATCATGCATATATAGTCAAGCGGATAGCTACAACAATATCAAATAAGTGTGCAATTGAATTGGGAAACCAACGACTATATCAGTGATTATTTACATATATTTTTCGTTCCTTATCGCACGTTATGGTAATGAGAGCTAGGTCGAGAAAAGTGTAAGATCGACGACCGTCATGAAATTTTTATTGGAACGAACTTTATAATAGCTGGCTTTTCTCACGCAGTATATGTATTCGTTTTCAGATAGGAATAATAATGTTTTATCAATTTCTGAATTAACCTTTTTATAGGCCTTTTTAAGCTCTACAACTTTTCTGTACAAAGCATTTACCGTTAAGTCACCGTTCGTAAGAAACGCATTCGCTCGACCGTTTTTATTTTATTGTGCCTGTTATTTAATACCTAATATATCGTTCTAACTGGGTGTCCCACGACATTGTTATTTTTCCAAAGTGTATAATTTTGAACTGTATACTGGGAATTAGTAATAATAATATAATATGTAATTATTGCTTTTGAAATCGTTTTGTTTACTGTAATTTAAACACAAACTCGTAAAAGAGTAACCCTCCCTGCGAATTCCCGACAGTATTTATTGTCGATAACGTAGATAAGTCATGACGCTTTAGGGACGTTCTCCCTACTTTTTTATCAATATGTATCTCACGTTCGATAGAGTTGGCATCCGCCCACGCGAGATATCAAGGTATATATCATCATGTATTTATATAATGTCCGCCGGGCTGCGAAGGGGGTCAGGTTCTGCAAAATGTAGATAGAATGTGATACATCTTTGGGTTACACTCAGCGATTTATGGAAGAATCCAAGTGCTCAATAAGCTGGAACTAAATGGATATATGAAAGTTATCAAGTTTTATGTCGAAAGCGCTATCGCCGATGTGTTTGGTTTTGCCCACAATAGATTTTTTCGTGGCTTTTGTGTTAAGTAAATGACTATACTAGAACGGCAATTTATTTCGGTTATCAACATATCTGAAGGTTCACTTTAAATAATCCAGATAAGTAATCTGTAGAGTGGCGGGTATAGTCCGTCATCCTTTATTTGGGCATCAAACGTGGGCTTCGTATCGGTGGAAGAGTCCTTTCTGGAAATTAAATTATCTGATGACTTTGAGCAATTTATACTTTAACTTGGTTTCAATCATATCAACATGAATAAAACATTTGCATCTTCCTTTCCAAGATTACGCCAAAACCTCGATACTTCGCAGTATTAATTTAGATTTTTATCGATGTACCATTAATTCATCATGATTATTTTTTCCTTTTTATCTCTAACTTTACGACGTGCGGTGGGTGGATACACCCACGCCTATTTTAGATTACTTATTGTGATGCTGATTAGATATCTGTTCATTTTGTATTTTATTTTTGGCTTGGTCGAAGTGGTGTAATTATGAATATTTTAGATAACGAAACGATATTTATAGAGATTAGCTCAATTCCATGCGATTAAAAACTGATGAAAGCCATTCCTGGTATCACACCGTAGATATTGTATCCTGTTGGTATACTGGATGTTTCCAGAAAAAATATTGAAATAGCTTAACTTAATTAAGAGAATCTCGTTAACGATGACTTCTGTGAGATTTGTTTTCACAAAATTGTCTGCATTCTTTGCAGTCATATATATTCCACATATTCCTGTAGAAACCGACGCACATTCATCTTTTTAATTATGTTGATTATAAAGCCGTTCGATGAAGAGATAAACAGGAAAGCAGTGAAATGATGATGTGTGAATTGCGCAAAAGATCTTCCGGTAAAACCAGATCCCGGTATTTTTTCCAACAACACTTAATTGATTAGAACCGATCCGAAACTGTCACTGATTATTTGCCAATTAAACTGATTAGAAGGAAGAAGCAGACGGGACTTATCTTGAAACGCAAATGATCCGTCCTTTGGTGGAGGAGACGGGATTTTTCGTCATAATTAAAGGCTTGTTCTTGGTTGTGCGCTAATGGACGACGGAATGTTTTGAAATGTGCGGTCACTAGTCATGCGATATTTTCTACGATTAGATTTTGCGGTAGATGGGAGCGCCGTTTATTATTACAAATAAGGAATGAATGCGATAATATGCAAAGATAAGATCGGTTTTATAGTAAATTGCGTTTTTTAAATATACTCGCCAACCAAAGTAGGGGACACCTGGAAAGTTACCAGATTCACTGCAAGAAAAAATTCAAAGTGCATTTGATAAAGAAGTACATGATTAGCGACCCATGAAAAAGGCAAATTATTTCCCCATATAAGCATTATAAATTTATTTTACGATCTGGCGGTGGTTAATCGAAGATAATGGTAAGTAACGTTATCGTGAGATGACCTCCCGGTGCATTTAAACCTGAAATTTACGCCGCCGTAAAAAGAATAATTTCTGACAAATTTTATTCCGCTTCTAATTAGCGAGAAATGGTGTGCAAGGGGCTCGACAATCGGTCGAGATGGATGGGGACAAATCGACGATGGGCGATATTTTACCACGCAACGTTTTGTTTTTATCCCTTTGATCTGACTAATCTACAACATAGCGGTGAATAATAACAACCGCTGGTTAACGAATGCATTCAACGTGTCCAGTTAACATAACAAACATTCCACTAAATCCTTGGAGTGTCGCAGAGGCCGTGATTACTTTATAAGCTTGAAATCATATATCACCGCGGCCACTACAAATTATTTCCTTCGTTTCCCCGCAGTACAAGAGTTCTAGAGCCCCGACCCTTGTATCGTGTCATTGTTGTTACCGAGTTGTTCTTGTGGGCGTGTTGCACACATCGCCGAAGATTACCTCGACTTGTTTAGATTGTTGCTTTCAATGTCTACCAACTGACAGCGAACATATCGTAGGACTCGTTACTTTACTAATAAGGATATTTCGAGGAGAGTTGAACATTAGTGTTGGGTTAATCGGACATCACTACAGAATCGTGTCTTTTGTTGTTACATGCATATTTACTTTTTCTATGAACTTTCTAACGATGTAATTACATGCGTGAAGGGAGTCGACAGTTGTGCGTGTAACATGTAATTTTTTCGACAAGTGTAAATTTTATACCACAGAAATATTTTATACTCAAGAAGAAAAAAATAGTAGTAGTAAATAGTAATAGTAGTAGAATTTGAAATTGTTAGATTACAGTTCACAAAAAAGATTTCCAAAGTCTGTTGGTGCAATGGACTGCAATCACATTAGGTATAAAAAAATTGGAAAGGATATTTTTAGATTAATGTTTAATTTATTTGTGACCGAAAACGTTAACACACACTAATCCTAAAAATACGTGGTTTGCAATATACAATATATATTTTTTCACAACGTTCTAAACGTTTTCCGACATCAGATCTCCGGGGGTTCACAGTCTCTCCGCATAATAGTTTTCTATATTCTTCCTTTTATTGCCTTCTTGCTGACTTTTCCTGAGCGTTTCTTTCTGCTTCTTCCTGTAGATTCCCACTTTCTTCGGCTTTCCTTATGCATGTTCGTAGCAAATAAATTGACTGATTTCAATGTTGCATAAAATTGTGTCTAACCTGCATTATTTTAACTCGTTGTTCTTTTAAGTTTTTAATTTTCGTTCTGTTCCCCTTTAGAAGTTCTCTAGAAGTATGTAGTCTTTTATTTCTTTAGTCTCTGTCTCATTGGTCTCTTTGTTGTATCTTTCGTATCTTTTTGTCTCTTTAATGTCTTTTGTATCTTGTGTTTTTGTTATCTCCTTTGTCTCTTTTGTCTCTTTCGTATTTTAATCTCTTGGGTATCTGTTGCCCAGTAGGCACTTTGGTCTCTTAGGTTTCTTTGACGTCTTTTATTGTCTCTTAATTATTTTAGTCTTTATAGCTTCCTTTGCCTCTGATTGATCTGTTTGTCCTTTTTATCTCTTTTGGCTCTACTAATTGTTTACCTTTTTCCTCTTTTATCCCCTTTGTCTATTGGTCTCTTGAGTCCCTCTCGACTCTTTGGTCCTTTTGTTTTATTTTTATATTTAGTCTTTTTCTCTCTTTACTCTCTTTAGTCTTTTTGGTGTATTTGGTATTTTCGCTTTATTTGATCTCTTTAATATCGTCCCTTTTAAGTCACTATGCTCTTTTTATCCCTCTAGTCTCTTGTCTATTTTGTCTCTTTTCTCTTTTTGGACTATTTGATATGTTATATCTGTTAGTATGTATCTCTTGGGTGTATTTTGTCTCTTTTTTAAATCTGTGTTGTTTCTTCTGTATTTTTGATATTTTTGGTGTTTTTGGTGTTGTTTGTCTTTCTTCGACAAAAAGTGTCATCTTGCTTCTTATGTTTTTTTTTGTATTTTGTGTCTTTTTATTTAGTCTCATTGTCGTCTTTTCTTTTTTAGTGTGCTCTATTGCTTATATATTTTGTCTCGGCCTCCTTAGTTTCCTTGGTCTTTTTGGTTTTTTGATCTCCCTAGTCTTTTATATTGTCCCTTTAATCTTTTTAATCACTTTGCTTTCTTTGGTCTCTCTGGTCTCTTTTGTCTATTTTTTCTCTTTTCTCTTTTTGGACTATTTGATATGTGATATCTGTTATGATATCTCTTGGGTGTATTTTGTTTCTTTTTTTTTTTGGTCTGTGTTGTTTCTTTTGTGTTTTTGATCTTTTTGGTGTTTTTGCTTCTTTTGTATTTTGTTTTGTATTTTATGTATTTTTAGTCTCATTGTCGTCTTTTCTCTTTTAGTGTTCTCTATTCTCCCTAGTCTTATATTGTCCCATTAGTCTTTTTAGTCACTTTGCTTTCGATGGTATCTCTGGTATCATTGTTTTCTTTGATTTCTTTAGTCTCTTTGGTACCTTTTCCTGTTGGGTCTCTCTCAGTCTATTTGATCTGTTTTGTCTCTTTAGTATCTTTGGTATCTTTAGTCTCTTTAGCATATTTAGCCTCTTTAGTCTCGTTATTCTTTTTGGTCTCTTTCGTCACGTTAGTGTCTTCAATCTCTTTAGTTTTTTATTTCTTTAGCCCTTTTAGTACCTTTACTATCTGTGGTACTATCTTTTGGTATTTTTGTGTCTCTATTCTCATTTATTTCTTTCGTTTTCTTTGTTTGTTTTTTTTTATTTGTTTCAGTGTTGTTAGTGTCTGAAATCACTTTAATCTGTTTTTTGATCTCTTTATTTTCTTTTTTCCCTTTTCTCTCTTTCGTCACTGTAGTCTTCTTTGTCTTTTTAGTTTCCTAAATCTAACAATAATATTCCAGAGCATGATGGAAATTTAAAAAATTAAAATATTCGTAAACAGGAGATACTGACTTCAGTAATTTGGATTATTCGATAATTCGGTTCGAGTGGATTTTAATTGATCCGGATTAACGAGTTACCACTGTATATGTATTTTCATGTTCTCTCTCGTTTATCTAATATATAAAATTCTCGTGTCACAGTGTTTGTAATTAAACTCCTCCGAAATGGCTCGACCGATTTTCGTGAATCTTTGTGTGCATATCGGTTGGGTGTGCGAATCGGACAACATCTATTTTTCATCCCCCTAAATGTTAAGGGGTGTCCACCCCAATGTTTTTTTTCTTTTTTTGATATTTTTTTTTATTATTTTTTTATTATGTGGCATTAAAAAATATATACAACCCTAAGTTTTCACTTTTCTATCACCAACCCCTGCTTTTTAATAGTAATTTTTTTTTGTACATTTGGCAGGTATGAGAATAGGTGGTAAACTATTTTTAACATGGATATAGGGTCCCTTGGGCTGGACCGGTTTTTCGACTCGACCGATTTTGATGATTTTTTCTTTGTATATTTGGCAAGTATGAGAATAGGTGGTAAACTATTTTTCACATGGATATGGGGGTTCAAGGAAGCCCCTTGGGCTGGATCGATTTTTTGGTTCGACAGATTTTGATAATTTTCTTTTTGTATACTTGGTAGGTATGAGAATAGATGGTAAACTATAAATTGTCTCTAACCTGCATTATTTTTACTCGTTGTTCTTTTAAGTTTTTGATTTTCGTTCTGATCATCTTTAGAAGTTCTCTAGAAGTATGTATTCTTTTATTTCTTTAGTCTCTGTCTCATTGGTCTCTTTGTTGTATCTTTCGTGACTTTTCTTTATTTGTTTTTTTTTGCTCTTTAATTTTTTTTTGTATCTTGTGTTTTTGTTATCTCCTTCGTCTCTTTCGTATTTTAATCTCCCAGTAGCCACTTTGGTCTCCTAGGTTTTTTTGATGTCTTTTATTGTCTCTTAATTATTTTAGTCTTTATAGCTTCTTTTCCCTTTGATTTATCTGTTTGTCCCTTTTATCTCTTTTGGCTCTACTAATTGTTTCTCCTTTTATTGGTCTCTTGAGTCCCTCTAGACTCTTTGGTCCTTTTGTTTTATTTTTATATTTAGTCTTTTTCTCTCTTTACTCTGTTTAGCCTTTTTGGTGTATTTTCGCTTTATTTGATCTTTTTAATATCGTCCCTTTAATCTTCTAAGTCACTATGCTCTGGTCTCTTGTCTATTTTAAAATTAAAATTTAAATATATCTAAGTCGAACTCCACAAACTTTAATAACTGTAAAATTACTAATGGAACATGTTTCGGCAGAACACTTCTGCCATCATCAGCCCTTAAAGAATATAAAAAATTATTGTCTATTTTGTCTCTTTTCTCTTTTTGGACTATTTGATATGTTATATCTAGTAGTATGTATCTCTTGGGTGTATTTTGTCTCTTTTTCTTTAATCTGAGTTGTTTCTTTTGTGTCTTTGATCTTTTTGGTTCTTTTTGTCTTTTTTTCAACAAAAAGTGTCATCTTGCTTTTTTTTCTATTTTGTGTCTTTTTATTTAGTCTCATTGTCGTCTTTTTTTATCGTGCTCTATTGCTTATATATTTTGTCTCAGCCTTCTTAGTCTTTTTGGTTTTTTTGATCTCCTTAGTCTTTTATATATTGTCCCTTAGTCTTTTTAATCACTTTGCTTTCTTTGGTCTCTCTGGTCTCATTGGTCTCTTTTGTCTATTTTGTCTCTTTTCTCTGTTTGGACTATTTGATATGTGATATCTGTTGGTATGTATCTCTTGGGTGTATTTTGTCTTTTTTTTACTCTGTGTTGTTTATTTTGTGTCTTTGATCTTTTTGGTGTTTTTGCTTCTTTTGTATTTTGTGTCTTTTAGTCTCATTGTCGTCTCTTATCTTTTAGTGTTCTCTATTGTTTATATATATTTTTGTCTCAGCATCCTTAGTTTCCTTTTTTTAAATTTTTTGATCTCCCTAGTCTTTTATATTCTCCCTTTAGTCTTTTTGGTCACTTTGCTTTCTTTGGTATCATTCTTTTCTTTGGTATCTTTAGTCTCTTTGGTACCTTTCCCTGTTGGGTCTCTCTCAGTCTATTTGATCTGTTTTGTCTCTTTAGTATCTTTGGTATCTTTAATAGTCTCTTTAGTACATTTAGCCCCTTTACCTTTTTGGTTTCTTTAGTCTCGTTATTCATTTTGGTCTCGTTCGTCACGTTAGTCTCTTCAATCTTTTTAGTTTTTGATTTCTTTAGCTCCTTTAGTATCTTTACTATCTGTGGTACTATCTTTTGGTATTTTTGTGTCTTTATTCTCATTTCTTTCTTTCGTTTTCTTTGTTTTTTTTTTATTTCTTTCAGTCTTGTTAGTGTCTGTAACCACTCTAATGTGTTTTTTGATCTCTTTAGTTTCTGTTTTCCCTTTTATCTCTATCGGTTCCAGAACATGATGAAAATTTAAAAATTTAAAATATTGTTAACTTTAGTAATTTGGATTATTCGATAATTCGGTTCGAGTAGGTTTTAATTGATCCGGATTAACGAGTTTTCTCTCCTTTATATAATTATAAAATTCTGGTGTGCGTGTGTTCCTAATTCTTCTACTCCTAAACGGTTTGACCGATTTTGATGAAATTTTTTGTGTGTGTATTTGAGTGGATCCCTGGATGGTTTTTAGCTACAGTTGGACGCGGTAGGTAGCGCTGTTGTCGAGATCAAGAATTTTGTTTTTAATTATTATTAAAAAAAAGGACCAAATCGGTGCAGTCGTTTCCAAGTGACGCGCTTACCAACGAATCTATATAGTAAAAATGAAATAAATATAATTAATCTGTCCAAAAACAAATTTATTGAAATTTGGACAGGACAACGTTTGTCGGGTCAGCTAGTTCTTCTATAAATTCGGGTGGATTTTGTGTCGCAAGGTTTTTTATGTATTTTTAAAATGGGGAGATAATGTCTTTAATTTATTTTGGTTTAAATATTAATTTGTAAATAAAATTGTAAAAAATAAATATTTGTTTCTTTTGTTATCGGTTCCTTTTGTGTATACTTTTTTTTCCATTATTCACAATGCTTCAAATGCTGATGCGTGTAGGTATACATTAGAAGCCCAAATGGTCAATTTTGGCTGCTGTGAAAAACACAAAAATGTATGTACATACATATTATTAAACAGAAGTTCCCAAAAGTTTATAGGAGTCGTCAAAATGCAATTTGCTCTAAGCCTTTTTTGGTCCTGGTTACCATATAGATCCTTCCGTTGGCTAACCTTATGCGAGACACTCTGTATACCTACCTCTTTTTTTGCATACTGTAATTATTCTTTCTCCATTGTTTTAAGGTGTCTTTTCCACATTTTCCTATGGTGTCATCATAATCAACCAGTGAGTGCTTTTGTAATTTGGCCTTTTTAAGCCGTGTTTAGACATTTTTTTTACTTTAGTCGATTTAGGGATTTTTGTGGCGATTGGTAATGTTGACTTCCATGTGCTATCACTTCCTATTTTTGATACATTTTGTAATTTAAACTGACATTAGTGACAAGATAATCACGCCTTACCAACTTAAAAGACTTTGTAGGAGACAAAGAGTTCAAATTTTAACAATGACTCTTTATACAGAGTGAACATAAAGTTCCGCACAAAATTCATAATTTAGTTATGTAATGATCTTGCGAAGAACGCTCGAACAGGTCGATTTTTGTTTTCAAAATGCCATTTTTTGACATACAAATTTTCATGATGACGTTATCTGTTTTTGAACTATGACACCGTCATCAATTTTGGAAATGGCAACTCCCAACTTTTTTTTGGGTTTTAGATGCACTTTTCAATTCCCTATTCCACAAGAGTAAGAAAGTGATACCTTGCATATTTTTTTTTAAGTTACAAATTTTACTTCAAAAAATAAAAAAAACTATTCCTTGAAAAAGTACTACTTCACTACGAATTCGTGGTGAGATGGCGCAGATTAATCCCGAAGTGATTGAACGAAGTGTTCAAAGCGTTAAAACACGTCTGGGAATGTGTCAAATAGTCGGCGGGTGACAATTTGAGCACTTGCGTTAAATTTTATTAAATGGTTGATTGAAAATTGATGACAGTGTCATAGTTCAAAAACAGATGACGTCATCAACAAAAATTTTATGTCAAAAGATGGCAATTTAAAAACAAGAATCGACCTGTTCGAGCGTTTTTCGCAAGAACATTACATAACTAAATTATGAATTTTGTGCGGAACTTTATGTTCACTCTGTCAATGCAACACCCTGTATATTCATCGATCCTTTATTTGAAACAATTTCCCTGGCGATCTTTTTTTGGCTCACTCTCCATCTTTACCCTACCGACGCGGAGTCGTAAATATTAAGTTTGGAGCGCGTTAAACGGGCGTCGAATGCAGTAAATCTCTTGGTGAGGATAGGTGATAAATACTGGCCGACAGTCCGGTACAAATCGAGACGCAACTGAATCAGTTAGCAGGTGGTTAGTGGCGTGCAGTATCATCGCTGCTAATGTTGTACGAAGCAGTACGGCGTGTTTTATGGCGATCCGGAGCCGATATATATGGAGCCCGGAGCCCTGCCGGACCGTGGAAACTGCTGCTTGATACGTCCTCCGGAATATATGGGATGGCCCACCGTTATTTGCATCAATATCGCCGAACGGCGATTTTATTAGACTCTTGTCGGCAATGATGCTGTTTTTGGAATTTCTCGCATATTGAAGTGGGTCGGGTTTGGACCGCGAATGGTTCGAATAAGCTTTCGCCTTATTTAACATGTGAACCATATTTGAAGGTGAAATACTCTTAATAGTCGTATTGAGCAACCAGAAAAATTAAAATGTCGAAATTGATAAAATAAGTACTCAGAATTTTGAGAAACAAATGAGTAACGAGGGAAAGGTAAAAAGGAATTTCAAAAACTAGAAATGAAGTGTTGAGAAGCTAAGAAACTGAAAGATTACGAAACAAAAACTGAGAAGAAAGTTATTTCCTACAACCTTCTAGTTTTTCGTGGAATGTCATGAGAATATATATCATTTGATTCGACTTTAAACGTTTTAATGAAATGATAATATTGATTTCGCCCGTAATAATGAGCTTGCTTATCAAGATTGACTCTAAATTCAAGTGGAAATTACATAGGTGTACATTGTTTATTTACATATTTAAATTAATTGGGACATGGGGGAATAATATCCGACACATTACGGAATTAAAACATTAGTTTCTTTATTTGCTGGTATTTTTTAGCTGCTTGACATGATACTGTGTTTGATTTAATTTTGTATAAAATTTGTTGCTTACTTTAAAAACCATGCTTTGTGAATAATAATAAATTGTATTTGCAGATTTTGTTATTTTTTAGATGAAAGTTTGACAGAATAAAAACTACTACATACCTAAATCCCCGATGTCTTAATTTTATTTTACATGGTTTTAAAATTAAAAAATAATACAGAATAAGTTCTGAAGGGTTACTAGAAATAGCACGGGCTATGAAAATATAATAAATGAAAGTAGGTAATATAGTCTGTAAACATTTTCACAAATTTCTTTCAAATGATTACAAACCTTCTTTCAAATGATTACAAACTTTTTTAATAATTCGTTTTGTCAAATACATAATCGAGAAAGTGGTACATAACTAAATATAATATAAACTTTTCTTCTTATGTACTTAATTTGACAGCTGTCAGATCTAACGTCAAAATTTGATGTTAATTCGTGTTTTTTCTCATTTTGCGTCAACGAATACATAATACGTAAAATTCTTCTGTATCAAAATTCATTTTACACCCGGTATCTAACTGACTGATGTATTAATGCACGCGTAGAAACCAGAAAATTTGCATTCATTATAGTGCTGACTGCAAAAATCCGAGCTGATAAGCTAATATGACAGAATACAAAAAATCATTTCGTGCCTGGGCGCAAGTTGTTACGATCTAATAAAATTTAAAAGTAATTTTTTTTAAGTGAAAACTTCTATAGGCATATTGGACGATTTCTGGTAGGTAAAATCCACCAGCAGGTTTGCCTCGGTTTCACTGTATTTCATTTCACATAGTCATATTTTATCAATTTATGAATTAACCTTAATAATTTTTCTACAGTTACAGATTTCTAGTCTCTACGGAATAGATAAAAAAAATAATGAAATAAGAACTAAGACGCTCTAAACAGTTGAAATGTAATATTATAATTTTTTTAAAGTATAGATATTTTTTAAAAACGTATTTTTATAAATTCAATGATGTATCAACAAAAAGAATTTGTACCTAATTGACTCAACTTGTTTTGTTTTCAAATGGTCAGGTTGCTTTAAAATACATTTAAAAATCGTACCTTTTAAAAAATAAGAGCTGTATCTCAGTTAATTGCTACTAAAGCACTGTTATTTGGTTTTAATTTAATTACTTTAATTAGAGTGAAACAATAAATACGAAATCAACAGCACTGTCCGGTTTTTTTTTGCAAAACCGGTATAAAATTTTTTTTACTGACATTTCTAACAGGATTAAACGCGACACAAACGCAAATATTAGTAGAGAAGACGATAAACTTTAATTTGGTGTAAATTGGTGCTGAAAAGAAAAAATGGCCAAAATAGTATATTTCGATACAAGTGCGCTGTCATGTCACTTTTCAGGGGCGAGGGCGAATTTTTGAAGCAGGAGGCGGCCGCCGAGTGTTGCAATGATCCGGAGCCCCTGAAAAGTGACAGCGCACAAGTGTTGAACAGCGTTTTTTGTATTCGTTCACGCAAAATAAGAAAAAAACACGATTTGTCAAAGTAAAAACATGCTATCATATTTTTACTAACATTTTTACTATTACATGTCATAGTATCTTGCACTCAGTCGATTATTATAATGTAGGGAAACACTATGGAAGAGTTTTTGAAAATTCATCCCCCAAAGGACGTATCGGGGGTTCAAAATAAAAATAAAATTAAAATCTATAATATATAAAATTCAAATACCACTCACTGACTCATCACGAAATCTCCGGATCCATCGAAGGGATTGCAATGAAACTTGGCACACTTACTTATTTTACCACGTAGGCGCTCACTAAGAAACGGTTTTAAAAAATTCCATTCCAAAAGGGGGTAACTGGCCCCCCCGCCCCGTTTATCTTTGTATCCACTGAACCCATTGTAATGAAATTTTGCACACTTACTTATTTCACCACGTAAGCGCCCACTAAGAAACGGTTTCTCAAAATTCCTTTCCAAAGGGGGGTAACGCCCCCCTCCCCGCCCCGTTAATCTCTGGATCCACTGAACCGATTGCAATGAAAATTTGCACACATACTTATTTCACCACGTAAGCGCCCGCTAAGAAACGGTTTTTCAAAATTCCATCCCTAAGTGGGGTAACGGGGCGGGGGAGTTAATCTCTAGATCCACTGAATCGATTGGAATGAAACTTTGCACACTTACTTATTTTACCACGTAAGCGCCCACTAAGAAACGGTTTCTCAAAATTCCTTTCCAAAGGGGGGTAACGGGGCGGGGGAGTTAATCCCTAGATCTACTAAACCGATTGCAGTGAAATTTTGCACACTTACTTCTTTCACCACAACGGTTTTTCAAAATTCAATCCCTAAGGGGGGTAACAGGACGGGGGAGTTAATCTCTAGATCCACTGAACCGATTAGAATGAAATTTTGCACACTTACTTATTTTAGCACGTGAGCGCTCACTAAGAAACGGTTTTTTAAAATTCCATTTTTAAGGGGGGTAACGGGGCGGGGGAGGTCATCCCTAAATCTACTAAATAGATTGCAATAAAATTTTGCACACTTACTTCTTTTACCACGTAGGCGCTCACTAAGAAACGGTTTTTCAAAATTCCATTCCTAAGGGGAGTAACGTGATGGGGGGTTTAATCTCTGAATCCACTAAACCGATTGCAATGAAATTTTACTACTTATTTATTTTACTACGTGGGCGCTCACTAAGAAACGGTTTTTCAAAATTATTAAAGTAGTAAATAAGATGCTTAATAAAATAAAATCACCGTGCGAAGCCGGGACGAGTCAGCTAGTAATAGTATAAAACTATGATACGAGTTTTATAAGAAGCATTTTGTCGCACGAACGGGTTTAGGTCCTCGCTACGCTCATCGTGCCCTAAATGAGTAAGTGCGACAAAATGCCTTATAAACGAGTTTTCATACAGTATTGTTTCTACTTTGCCACTTTTTGTACAAAGTAATCAAAATTCACAATCTAGGGAGATTCGCGGCGGGTGGCCACGTTTGCGAGGTACATTAAAGACGGCTATGAAATAGAATTAATAAAAAAAAAAATTACGAGTGTGCGTTAGACCACACGACTGAAGTAAAACTTCATTTCGCCATTGTGAAAGTGCTCTTAATTTATGTAACTTTATAAATGGAGCTAGAGATTCCTGAATTAATACCGTCTGCAGTATTGAATAATGCATGTTTCAGTTTGTCGTCAGCGAAAAGTCGGCAATCATGTGTAGCGATTAAGATAAGTAGCGCAATTTCAGGCAAAATTGACACAGGCCAATGGCTCTGTCGTGAGCAGGGCGGAATGATACGGATAAGACGAGGGTTCGAATCCCGTTAAGGTAAACATTTTTTCTATTAATTAATTATTCCGTTCGCTTCGCCCGGTCACACTTTTCGTAACGCTCTCGTCAGGCATTCACCAGCTTACTCCCCAAGTCAAGTGTCCCTAAAGAAGTTTTACTTCAAAAAGCCATTATACACGGTCCTCATTTCATATATCCTTTTGACATATATCAAAATCGTGGTAACGAACGACCTCCAAAAACGTCTCTCAGTCATGAATGGAGCCTCTAACCTCACAATAACCTTCATAACAAACGCCCTCAAACCACAAACAACCCGCACAGGCCCTTTCTGTTTCTTTGTGATTCGCGGTGTGGACCTTGAAACCGAGCAACGCGATATCCTTCTGGCCCTGGAAAATATCAAATGTGGAGAATGAAATTCCGCCGCACAAACAAGTAGACCTTCCTCATCCGCGTCATGACTGGAGACACAAACATCGTCAACCATCTCCTGACGCCATCACAGTCTTCGGCAAGCGCGATCAGTGCGAGCCATCTAAACCACCAGCCCCCGTCCTACTCCGATGCCCCAAGTGTTACCAACTTGGCCAGCCCTAGAAAGAATACCCAACAAAATCGCGTGCCCCAAATGCATGTGAAGCCACCCCCCAAACAAGTGCCAACAATAATAATGTCAATTCACATTGATAGCTGTTGGCAGCCACTTGGACTTAACAGCTAAATATAGGTGGGGATTGCCAAGGTTGCCAATATTAAAAAAATTAATTATACTATTTTTAGTAAAATTATTATAACACCTCTTTTGTCTATTATGACACGTATCGTAATAGCGTCAATCCGAACGCAAAGTAAGTAAGTTTCACAAGACGGTTGATTGTAGCACGAGTAGTTTGGGGCACGATGAGTTCAGCGTACTATTACGTACTATTTTTTCGAATTTGGCTTTATTTCATTAAGAAAAACTTAAAATTTGTGCTAAATTAATAACTTTGGGACTTTTGAATAACACGAGTGGTATTTCAGTATAATTGGTATTTCTGCTAAATGACGTTTCTGATTTGGAAACTTTTGATTGTGCAGACACAAGCTGTAGCTCACGTTTGATTGCCATTTTTTCAATTATTGTTTTTACGCTTCACATCATATGGCGCGATTAGTTGACGTTTATAACGTCGTTGTCGCAGTCACATTGCAGTACAGTTGCAAAGTTGCAGGCAACATTAAGACAAGTAAAGTTACCAAAAACAGAATTATGATTTAGATCATTATGATTCTGTTTTTGGTGTTATAATTTGCAAATTCTGAAACCAAATTCGAAAAACGATTTTTTTGTGGCACAAACCGTATTGACTGAAACTAAGAGAGAAACATAAGAAAAATCACATCTAAGACTAATAAATGCCAACAAAATTAAGGAGACCTAGAAAGCTTGGGAAAAGGACCAAGGAGAGCATAGAAAAGAATTGTTTTTTTTTCTTTAAAGTGAAAACTGTAACCAGGCGTTGAATTATTTACTTATTTAGGGACACCCGGTAATTAGTAAAACAGCTATAACGTTAAGTGGCCCCTAGACGATCAATGATATTGTCAGTATTTTTCTTCAATATTGACGGAGGATTATATTGATTTAGATATTGATCGGTTAAGAGAGTATTGAGCACCCTATCAATATTGATGGATATTGATAGAAAATTATAATTATTATCTGTCATTATTTAAGAAGTTTTTGTAGTCGTCCGGTTCTGTAAATGTAGGAACAGCTATTGTACAATGAGTTTGAGGTGGATTCGCTGTTGACAACGCTACTAAAGCGGCTTCTCAGCTTGTACCACTCTATGGAACAGCGTCTAGTTTTCTTTTTTTTTTATTCGCGCACTAAAAGAATCAATGCTAGCTAACCCAAATCCGAATTGGAAAACATCTCGAAATTTACAACACAATAATTGTACTAACTGTGGGACCAGTTACAGGGTGACTATCTCTTAAAGGCCTTCCAGTATAAAATTGTTTCCGCAGATCGTATTTTGTAGAGAAGCAAATTTTTGTACAACACTACCTCCGTTTCAGGTCTTTAAATTTGCCGCTAGCAGATCAAAATCGTCACGCACATATTATTTTAGGTCATCTGTTTAAAGAGTTAATAACCCACTTCGGATCATTTATTTCATAAAAACAAAAATAATAACACTGACACAATAACTATGAATTTTTGAACATGATTACTTTTAAAAGTAAAACAGTAACATATCAAAAAATAAAAAGAAAGAATGATAATGTTTTATAGCGGTATTTTTAAATAATCTTGACTGAAAAAATGGTCTACAGAGGCTCCAATTCTTTTAACGGTGCCAGCTCGGGTGCCAGGCTTGGCCCGTCAGGGCTGCATATCACGACCGGGGCCATCAACATCTGCTCGACTGATTAATGAACGATCTCCCGACTGTGCCTGGAATTAATTTCAGCAAACAAACAGCAATAGATAACCGAAGCATAGAGTTATCGCGCATCCTCGCTAGGAAAACGTGAGAATACGCAAATCTGATAAAAATATTGAATACGGCGAGCTGTTCTGGCTATTCCCGACCCCCCGGCTGTTTGCCCGAGATCGCACCTGATAAGGTGAGGTGCGCCAGACACGACCAGCCATAGCCAATACCCAAACAATACCATCAAGATGACGCCCATTAAAAATTAGGTAGGTATCTATTAGCAAACACGAAAAAATTGATTGCTCTTCACCGTCACTCTAGACTTCGGTTTTAGAGAAAGGTTTGGCATTGTTAAAAGTTCCTGGAAGTAGGTGAATGTTGTCTAAGAAAATTTTATTTAGGAAAATTAACATCTAAATGTTAATGCTTTGCTAGAGGATGCCTTGTTCAGACAAATATTTAATTGTTTTGTTAAGGAGTTAAATGAATCTTTCAAGTGACCATATTGAGAAAATCATAATTTTATTGCAATGGTGCAGTGTTGTTTTTGCAAATGGACAGGACAATATGGACATCTTACATAAAACGCTTCGAAATGGAATGGAATTCGACATAAAATTATGTATGTATGTCTTCTTCGACTTTGTTCGGATATGATAATATTGCCTGAAATATCTATACAACTTTCAGGTTGTCCATCGTTCCATCTTTTACTCTCTTATGGAAACTAACAAACAAAGAGGTGCGTCTACAGCAAAATTGCAAAAGTGTCGCACATGCAAGAAAATTTACGGTAAAGATGCTTTACCTAACAGGTTCGCTGATTTTGAGTTGGTAATTTCAATGTGCAAAGAACCTTTAGGCATTTTCTTCACAAGTGATGACGATGATCAAGGCAAGATATCGATCGAGAGTAACTCGTACTACTCTATACTTAATTAAATACAGGTGTGTTCCACGACGCGGATAAATTCTCGAAGCTGTAATTTCTAATTGAAAAAGATTACAAAATAAGTCATTTTTATACTTCTGGTTCTTTAGAGACACTTATCGTGGGTAAATTTAATAATATATTAAAAAAACTTATACCGGGTCCTCATCATGTTAACTGTGGAAAACAAAATTTACATCTAGTTAGAGGAGAATTTTGACGTCCGAAGCCTACTGAATGTATGAATCATTTCTGAAGACCCTGTAATTACCAGAAGCATGATATTGGGAAGATGAGTTTATTAAAATGTGTCCTATTAGATCACTTATTTTTGAAACAAAATATCAATGCTTTAGAATTTATTTTTGGTTTTCTAAAGCTTTAAAGTTTAGAACATTCCATGCTATAATAATTTAGAGTACAGACAGCACTTTTATATCCTTAGTCTAATCGTTGTAATCATAAATTGTAATAACGTCTGATTACTAAAATAATAATTATGCATTTCCTTCTTCTAAACATTTGAATTCAATGAGTTGAAAATGTATAGATGCGATCTTGGTTCCCAGGCGACCTGTTGCCAGTCTGGAATAGAATGACTTTACAGCCACATAATTGAATACATATTGGTGATCTGACAAGAATTTTACTTAAAATAAGCTGAAAACAAACTTTACTATTTCTCTTTTCGTTCGTTTACCACTAGCGGCCTGTACAAGTAAATATGGATTGGGTTAGTGGCGGCATTTACCGAACTACTCTTGCAACTACGTTAAAGATTTGAGATATCATGTTTGGAACAATGCCGGATACTCGAAAGTTCACTATTTGATAAATTTTCAAGTGATTAGAACTTCCTTTAGAGATGTAGATAAGCCTGCCATTATATAGACTTTGTATATCCGCGTTTAAAGTCATCTTGATAGCGACTCACAGAAATATACATATCTACAAGTAAAAAAGAACGTGGATCTACACCGCTCTGAACAATATTTAAAATGGTATCTTTCAAGGTTTAAGCGCTTGTAGATTCTAATCGGGAAAAATGCATCATTCTTCGCTGTTATGGTGCATTGTTTGAAATCGCAACTTTGAATCTGGTAATAAACGCTATAAGGTGTGTGTCTAATTCTAATTTGTGACTAAACAGAGAATCTAGATTTCTTTTAGTTACTTTTGGTGCTGTATCTGCGGTGGCGGTTAAACAATCGCATAAGAGTAGCTATAACGTTAAAAAAAGAAAACGATGGCGGTATACTGTTTAATGGTCCTTGTTAAGTGTGATATGAAATATGAAGTTTAAAGTTCCTTTAAAACTGCTTATGTTCGTTTATCGTCGCCGCCCGAGTGCGCTATCTGTTAAGATCACACACTCTGGTGGGTGTGTAGTGATACTGGTTTTGCCTTTTGCGACTCTTGGTGCAGACTACGTGGAAAGGCGTGACTAACTTTCACGGGTGCGTTAAAGTCTACATGTTCCAGGATCTGAATATCGCACATTTGGAGTTTTATTGTGATTTTGATGAAAAACAACAGGGACGCCACCATTCTCCATCTTCTGTAACTATCTTAGTTAGCCCGGCAGGTTAAACAGGTGAAGAGGTTTGATAAGTGCATTAGCGATGGTGGAGTCACGAATATTTGCACTCGATACAGCTTGATTTATTGAAAGTTAGATTCCTCCTCTCTCTTGCTGAATATTCATGAACTGGAATCTCGGGAAGATCTCTGAATTGCATGTACTTTAGTCCTACTGATGTACTAATTTATGTATTTGTTGACATTTCAGCTAATTCGATGCCACATTAAAGTTGACGTGAAAATAATCATCTAATCGCAACATCTAATGTCTTACTGAGGAAAAACTTGTCCTTGCTTTAATCGACGTTAGAATTTAAGAGCGTCGTGGTTTAGGCGTTTCCTTTCGTGATAAATTTATCTGATTGCGTCATTAGGTTCCATTAGAGTTCTACGAGCAATGTTATGCTCTTTAAGTGCTCAAGCATGCCACAAGTACTGACAGAGTATATCAGGTACTAGCCGGATATCAAATATGTAAGTGCTGGCTGATAAATTCGTGGATATCTATTTGGGAGGTTTTAGGCAATCTTACTTCTTTTGATGGGAGAAATGGTGACTATTACTGACAATCAGTAGATTTG
Organism: Diaperis boleti; assembly: GCA_963583935.1. Classification (NCBI taxonomy): domain Eukaryota; kingdom Metazoa; phylum Arthropoda; class Insecta; order Coleoptera; family Tenebrionidae; genus Diaperis; species Diaperis boleti. The sequence goes on along the minus strand of OY757247.1, from coordinate 20,626,205 downwards.
AAGAAATTTAAAACTGAATCTTAATTGGCTGTGTTCATAGAAAAAGGTCTTTGAGTTTTGTTTAATACATTGTTTGATTACGAGCCTCTCCGATTGAATTTCAGAGTGTATATTTAGTGTAAATCAGAATAGAGAACTGTGCAGAAAATTTCTGTTACTATTACTACCAATGTACCTGAAATACCCGTCCCATCAGGCACGTAGAATATTCGTTGGACGCTGGTCTTATGCCAAGTGCACATTTCAGAAAAGTATAACCCTACTAAATGCTGTCGTACCACTGGGATTTTCACCACCATGCGAATGTAATCGATGACGAAAGTACTTTCTTTTAAAAGCTTTACTATATTATCATTCAGGTCAAAGCAGTAAATTAAATTTTACAAAATAAGTATTGTAATTCAGAAGGAATAGGAAGATAATGTGTTTAGTACCTCTTTAAGTCTTTGAAATTAACTTGTAAGATGTGTGTAAGAGTTCCGTTTTTTTTTTTCGTTCAGAACAGAAGAAATTTGGTAGTCAATACTTCGAATTAGTCTCGTCTTTAAAAAAGAAATCATAATTATGTGGAATAAATTTTTTAATCTGTTCATTGATTGGAAAAGGTCATTCAGTTAGCCAGCCATTTACCGTTGGTAAGATATATTTTGTCAACAGTAATTATTATTGTAATGTTGTAAAAGTACCACGAATAAAAATATATATTATAGTTCTTTATACCTCGTGTTTGTGATACTTGCTGTAGCTTAATTCATTGGATCTTCAAGAGTCTGTAGATATGTTATCTAGTGTTAGTTATTTATCTGCAAAATACAGTTCAAAGATTAAATAAGATTTATAATCATTCTATTTATGCGTGTTTGGTGGTCGTTGTTAACTAAATTTACATTATTCATAACATGGCACAACTTAATCATCATCTTCATCGAGTAGTTAACCATTGACGTCACTCAGCACAGGGATGTTATAGTGAAAATTCAAATCTCTTAACTATGTTTGTATATTATTTTTTGTATCTTCTTTCTTGTAATGTTACATTGAAGAAATGTTAAATAAAATGTATGACTTACGGTCGGTTTATTCATCTTTGGATAATCTGTCAGATAGTACTATCTGGAGGTTAAACTCACAATCTACTAGATAAACGGCAGACACAATGGTCACTGATTGTTACTGATGAAATAAACATTTTTCGAGTTCTTAAACCACTAATTCCAAAAATTGGTACAAAGATACCGATGGGAACAACAACAAGAATTTATTCACAAATTAAGTCGAATTTTACTGGGGCTTTATTGAAAAAGAAGAAAATACTTCAGAAGGATCAAAATAACAACTCAAAGATAAACAATAATAATCATTGATTAATTTGTTACTTTATAAGTACATACTTGATTTGGACTTCTCAAAATTTGTCATGATTGCAAACTCTCAAATTCCCAAATTCCCGATGTCAGATTCAAAATTCTGACGTTTTGAAGACTTGAAAACCGAATTCCCGAATTCAAAATTACATCGATCCAAAATAAAATGCAAATTTCCAAATTGAAGAAGTCAAAATTTCAAAGAATTTTGGACGCTTTGTATTAGTATTAATTTGTATCAAGAATCTTCATTACTGATTATCTTCTTCTTTTGAGTTCTGTGTTATTCTTCCTTCCTTATAGTAATTTGGTTTTGTTTGGCTTTCTGTCCTTTCTTCTGCCAGTTCCTCTCCATATTTCGACTTATAAAATTATTTTAAGACTAAATTATTGTATTGACTTCAACTACACGATACTTTCTGCGAATTACTTTCTGGATTTAATGTTATTTAATAATGTAGGATGTGGCTTCTTACTTTTATTACCAGAGCAGTTTTTACTATGTATTCAAGGAGCCACTGAACTGATCTAATAATACTTCAGTACCTCAGAAGCATATGGATCCAACTCCACTTTTTATCAAAACTGAGTTAAATATGCCAATCTATTTTATTAAATACATTATAATGTTATCAAAAAAATCGAGTGTGTATAAATTGACAATAACAATCCGTGACTTTTTTTAAAGAACCAAATCCGTATTGTCCTAGAAGCATAATACAGTAATAAATACAACATAATTGTTTATTGGAAATTTCCTATTATGCACATGGATCCATATGCTTCTAAGCTACTGAATTATATCTAATAAAATAATTTATTTATAACTATTAGTGTGGGTTGATCATTTTATAAGCAAAATTATGATTACTCGTACTATCATCATTTTGATGAAGTTCTTCCAAACTGTTTTGTATCAATACTAATATTTTTCATCTTAATCAGTATATGGGATCTCCTTCTTTGTACCACCATTAGATTTATAAAATAGATATTGCAAGACAATACAGCGTGACCAAGAAGGACTGTTTGAGTTGGTAATACTGAATTTCATTTTTAAATATTAGAAATGTAACAACTTCCGATTCTTGACGTTTTGACACTGAAAGCTGTCATTTCGCGTGTCAGCAACATTATCACAACTGACATTTCAAATTTGAAATTAAAACGTCGTGAAATTAGACTGAATGGGCAGCAGTTTGGACACCGACACCATTGCCAATGTAATTCTAAATTCGTGTTCACGATGTGGTGTGGTGGAGCTCTGGGGAGGTGTGAGGTTTTCTAACTCAAAACTTGAACAACAAAATTGTAAGTACGCCTATACTATCCATTTTTATGACTGTCAGTGTCAAAATTTCAAAAAACTTTTGGCGAAACTGTACTTGTAGCACGTGTGTCACCAGTTTAGTTACAAATGTGTCAAATCAAGAAATTAAGGTTAAGTAACTGGAAAAAAAAATTAAAACTTACATTGGACAGAGATAATTTACTCTCTGCATTGGTCTCCTCATCGTCCTTGTACTCATCCTTGAACAACTCCTCAGCCCCAAACTTGAGAATAGCGGTGAGGCCCTCCTTGTTGAAAGGGTTGTTATTTGAAGAATTCCTTCTTGTTTAGGACGGTACACCCGCCGTGCTGGTGTCCATCCTCTGGATGACCAAATGGTCCAGTACCATTTTCTGTTTTGGCACGTTCTACGATTTCCTCCTCTACTGACCTCGCAGTGACCAATCTGTAGATGTTCACTTGGTTCTTCTGTCCGATCCTGTGGGTTCTGGCTTGAGCCTGAAGGTTCCAATCCGAGTCGAATATGATCACAGTATCAGCTGTCGCTACATTAATTCTTGTCATTCTAGTCAATAGTTCTCTTCCGTTTTTTTCCACACATACTTCTGCATTTCCATTATGAAATACTCCTAACTTAATTCGCGAGAGAATGAAATGAGAAAAATTTCAATGTCAGTGTCAATTTTTGAAATTTAAATGATTACGAGGTACCAAAACACTACACAAAAATTACTTCAAGGGATAATTAGCAGTGTCGCCAACATACTGTCACTTTGACAATGTGGAAGTCATGTAAATGGATAATAGGTATGACGACGTGTAGACACATTCTACGATGCAAGTTGAGGAATGGTGTAGGTATGTTAATATGTATTATTGGTGCCGGAATTCTGCACAATGAAAAATTTCACACATGCTGGTTAATGTCTTCGAGAGCATAAAACGGAGAGTTCATTTATGTTTAGAGCAAATTGGGGAACATTTTGAGCATTACCTTTAGTGTGATTATTGTTCTGTATTTCAAATTTAATTTCTGCTTCGTTTAATTTCCTTGAATTAATAGAATTTCTATTCGCCTAACCAACAATTTTTTCTCAGTTGACGTTACGTCAAAGAGGGATGTTTTCACTGGTTTCAGACAAGGGACGCATGCGCGAAAAACGCCGGACAACCACAGAGTTGTGACAGGTACAAGTGTCAAAATGGTCAAGCGGCTTGAGTTTAGGTTCTATCGTACGTGTTTGGAGCGTCTCGTTCCAATCACGCAGTCTTTCGACGCTTCAAGAGTGCGTCGTTCCTTGAAAGTGCCTACGGACTCGTCTGAACGGGACACTCCAAACACGTACGACAGAACGCTAGTGTAAAGGGACCTTTTGTTTGTCCGACCGTTGAGATTGGCATGTTGAGGAGGGTAGGGGCCAAAAGAGGGGATAGTGAAAACATCCCTATAGGCGGTGTGCACATTTTAAATTCCGCGCGTTTTACAGCGCCTCCAAGGGCCTTTCTGGCATTTTTAGTGGTAAAACAAATAAACGTCATATTTTCAACATTAATTTGTCAAAATTCTTAAGTATCATTAATAAAAAAGAAATGGGTGTGCACTAAACTATAAAAGGCTGATCTCTGATTGTGATATATTAGAAGTTTGCACAAAATGTAAATGCAAATTTTATCCAAATCTGCTCTTTTTCTTTCTTATACGATTTGTTCGGAAAGGTGTAAAACTTCACAGACGGTTATATATTATTGCAGAATTTATTAGGACAGCCAACAACACTTCAACCGATTTTCGATGAAGCATTTTCTCGCACTTCAGACATTTGTCGAATTGAAGAAATCTGTCGAATCTGTTAATTCGGTTCGTACCGTAAATTTCGTACCACTAAAAAAGGTTGAGACGTTTGGTCGGAGCGCATTGGGTGGGTGCTTTGGGTCGACCCATATCGATTTATGGAAAAATAAATTTGCTTAGACGACCCTTTTACCGCCTTGTTTTAACGATCAACCAGACATCAATGGTGAGCTGAAAGACAAAACTGAGGGAGGACTTCAATTGTGACATACAATGAGTCCAAATTGTGTTTATGATGATCAGATAGTCGTACGAGGGTGAGAAGACGTAGGAGTGAAAAGCAAAATCTTGACTTTATTTATAGACGTCATACCGGAGTAACTCCAGGAGTGAAGGCATTGGACTTCGGTGGTTAAAAATCCAACAGGACAACGCTCAACCCCATATGGAATGAGCTTCCTCAACCTGACATCGATCATCTTTAAGCATTTAAGAGATCATACGCATAAATTGATTATTATTTCCTTTTCTTTTAAGGGTGGTTTATCTCAACAAGTCTGATTTAGGTACAATGTCCCAGTATTTTTTGCTCCCGATGGTATTTCAGTATTCTTGTCACTAATAATTTTTATGTACATATAATGTTCTAAAAAGCTACTCGTAACTTTGTTTTATCTCTTCCTTCGAACACGGTCTCCCCTTGGTTTAAAAGCCAGGTTAGATACTAAGCATTTGCTTTTACTGTTCTCCGATAAGTACAAATTCTCACCAATACATAAAATCTATACCTGTTTTTAAATAAATCCGTAAAATTGCAACTTGATGCACGTTTCGATTCTGACCCATGATCCGATTCGCTTCCACGCTCCGACAGCTCTTCAGCATCCGCATTTCTTCGATAAATGCGACTGTGTACATTAACTTTTTCAACATTTCCTGTATAACCGTGAATTTTTCTTGTTTACGCACGTAAGTTCGATGATAAATCTTGGCCTGGCGGTACCGGCATGATAGCTTAAGGTCGGTTCATTACCATTGCACAAGTCGCGTACTCAGTATGCAGTCCGCACGACTAGTTCAACGCGCCCCCGCCGAGCGAGCGGCGCTGGTGTCGACAAGATTAATAGCAGCTTTTGATACAACACTCGCTGTGCTTTATGACGTTTCCCGTTCTCTGTCAGCAGCACATTTGTCTGGTGAACCACTCGGATGTGGTTATTAACAAAAATGTAAAAATTTACGGTAAAATTGGTTTTATATTAGGTTTTTTTAACAGTCCCTTGAGCTTTGGATTTTTATGCAAAAATAATTTCAAATAACATTTTTTTTAACGAGCCCGCACTGACAAGTGACAATAACTTCATATAACTGATTAAAAAAAGTAGTGTCGTTTACAAGATTTATTTACCACTTTTCATAATAACCAATTACTTTTTAAAGAATTCTTTTATAACATTTAAGAGTGAGGAAGTAAACTTATTGTGCACTATAAAACCTTTACCGTGTTTATACAAATATTAACATTAACATTGTGCAACAATGAAATCATATCTGATCGATTTGCTCTAGTTGTTAATTATCTAGTTGTAGATATAATAATTTACTACAAGTAGATTTCCATTTGTTTCTATATTGTACTTTTACAGAGGGCTGTAAAATAGTTAAGATTTTCTCAGTATGTGCTTTATGCTCTTAATCTCATATATACTATTTTATCCGCAAACGTTTTAAGATAAATAAATTAGAAAACAATAATTTAGTAGGAATTCAAAAGATTAAGATCAAGCTAAATCGTAATACATAATACAAATGTTTCCGTGGTTAGGATGAAAACAAAAACAAAATTAAGTTGAAAAAACTAAAAGTGCCATCATTTGTGTAAGTGTAATTTTTTTTCGAGTAATTCCAAAAAGAAACCGACGATAATGTTAGATTAAGAATTAGAATGCACTCCGGCCGAAGCAGCAAAAGCATCAATCGAAAATTTGTTACCATTTTATCTGCTTAATCAGTTAAAGTGACGCTTTTACCTTGTCAATGAAGGCACAATGAAAGCACAATGAAGTTGTCACTTTTGTGACGTTTGCGGATAAAAGCTTCAAATATTAAATTTGGTTGTTTTAGTTTCTCAACTATATTCTATTCAGCCTCACAGAAGAAAATCTAATAAATAATTAAAGACATGAACATTTTTTCCAAGATACAATAAATACATTAATTATTTCTTAGCGGTAAAAGATTAATAGATTACATTAGGTGCAAATAGTTTCGGTTAAATTATTATTACCAGGAATATCTGTGGGCAATTTGAAATTCAATAATGGTGGATGCGCCGCGACACTTCAATATCTATTTTACACTATTCTAATCGTGTCAAATATTAGATAATCAAATTCAGGTAAATTAACACTGTAGGTTGATATTTCATTGCAATCTGTTTTCAAAAATTTTACTGACGCAAGGGGGGGGGGGGTGCTGCAGTCCCAGGAGGTAGTGCGACGCCGGCCTATGTGCACTGACTTTCGGGCCTAAATGGACATTCCGTCGTTGTGGTGGAGAAGGGGCTCTCGTGGAGATGTCGACGGGGCCACAGGGCGTTGGGGTCTCGACTGACTAAAACTACGTATTTGCACGAAATAGGACCATGCTATGGGTAACAGAATTTTGTGCCTTTGAGTTGTTTTCAGCACTGAATAATTATTTTAGATCTGTATCACGACTCTTTTACTCTTGTATATCGGATAGACAGAGAAATAATTCAAACAGATCATTGGGAAAATTTCATAAATTAATAACTCAAGGATTAAGTTCTTTGTTAAAAGATAACATAATATTATGTACGAGCGATACTTAAGCATTGCTGGGTGGAGAATCTCCTTTAAAAAATACCTCTTTCTTTCTGAATCCAATTCTGGTAAACCGACCGTAAGTGCTGAGATACCTCTTTCTCTTTTCGGCTTTTATTCAGTCAGGAGAATGGTCGTCTTTTTTAAACTATTTGGTTAGTAATTGTTTAGAATCACAATCTCAACGGTTTACATGACATACATAAACTAAAAATGGTTTGACATGGTTATCATTTATGCTGAATATCGTGAGTCATTTTCAAAGACAGTTTCGTGTTAATGTGTGGACCAGGATAGTGAACAATTTTTTAATTAATAATTTTAACCGACCGCTTAACAGGTGAAACTTTCTTGACATTTTTCCCGGACAACTTGCAAGATCTGTTGGAAGATGTACCACTTCACCAAGTACGCCGCGATATGTGGTTAATGCACGATGGGGCGCCATCCCATTTCCAAATAAACAAACCCCTTGGATTTTTATTTGTGGGGGAATATGAAAGCTCTTTGTTTCTTTGCTAAACAGGGCTCAACGTGTTATCGCTGAGGGAGGTGGACACATTGAACATCGATTGTAACAAAGCCAACGTAGTTTGAAAGTGCGCCTTTGTGTTTTTGTAAAATCGCTCATTCGTTCTTGAACGCAGCAGTCCCCAAACAACTGCCAAAACATGTATGTGAGTTTCAAATGTATTTTTTTTGTGCCAATTGATTGACAGACCGTTTGGAACACGGGCTTAAATTTCAGTCATCGATAACACCTGTATATTTATGCCATAATGAAATCCGGATTCTGAAATGCGCTAAATCTAAATCTTCGAATCTTATTGGAATTCTGAAATCCAAAACTTGAAATTCTAATTAATGTTGACATCTTAGAGTGTTGAAAGGCAAAGAATCTTCAAATTCGGTTTATTTTGTTCTAATAACTTATTTTTCTCGTTTTCGCTTTTGATTTGAAATGCTTCCTCCTCATTGTAACTTGTTTTTTATCTTTTTATTCTTCCACATTTTCAGTTCTAAAATCCTCTGAATTTTAAAATATAAAATCTTGAAATTTTAGAATCTGATTTTTTAATCCTCTTGTGCTTCCGGAACTATATCAATTTGGAACTAGTACTTATTTTAGGGTCCCCTTTATTTTCTAATTTCGAAATTAACAAAAAGCAGTCAAAATACTTTTTGTGGGCAAATATAATTTTAATTTTTAAATTAGAATTTTTCAAGACTCCCACCGACTCCTCCGTTTCCCACGGCCATGAACAGAACCTGAAAACTGAAAATCTGAAAGACAGAACTTGGAAAGTGCTGCAGATTTTGTAATTCAATTTTTAGTGGGCAAAATAATTAAAAACCCGCACAAATTCTTATTGCATCGATTTTATTATATTACAGTCAGCTTGACTACATAAGGGTACAACAACAACACGGAGATAAATAATTAAGGTTAAGCTTATCGGTACTCGCATTTAATCGGCTCAGTTACTCTTTCCAACCCAAACAATTAGCGATTAGCGAGCTTCATCAGACTAATTAATAAATATTCATAATTGCCTGGTGTCTCCGTGTGAATGTAAAAAAAGCCGTTCCTAAGTGAATGTGCGGTGAAGACGTTATCGAAGGCAAGAGAAACCCAGCGATTATGGAATGAGTTTTACCTATTTACTTATCAAACTGAATAATTTATACCATTAAAGCAAAAGATTAAATTCCGAACTGTCCTTGCTTGCTATCAAATCATATCTTCCAGACTAGTCTCTCGTGTTTCTGCCGTTCCTTTTCCACACACACAACAAATAAGTGTAAAGATATTTATTTAGATTGAAGATATGCCCATAAGACTTATCAAAAATCGCTTATCAAATTTATGCTAATAAATGTGGCTGGCACGCAACTTCATTTTTACACTTGCTTCAAATTTATACGCATAGTTCGAATCGTGGTCGTTCTATATCTTGGATCGTATGAAACATCTTGCCAAATAAATAACTTTATGATTTATCTGAGTAATTTATTTAAACCATGGAGAATTAGTTACCGTTTAGGAAATCTAATTCTTCACTTAAATGTTTTTGTGGATGATGTAATTGTAGTGCAAGTTGTGGTTGATCTTAGATATATCGACGATTTACTCTTCACATGTAAACAAGTAAACGAGTTGGGATGTTTATGAACATGTCTCAAAAAATCCGAAGTCGCTTATCGGTGACACTGTACATAATCGCTAATGAATTTTTAAAACGTTGGTATTTACAGATATCGTTGTTGATTTCCTAATAGAATAATAATTTGAATAGCGATCAAACCGCCTAAATTTAAGAATGTCCCGCATTCCGTGTATTTCTTCTATTAGTAATGTCAAAAGAGGTGTTGTAACACATCTAAATAGTCGCGTTTTTGACGAATGTGGGTATGTAAATTTAACTGTCAACATCGCAGCAAGAGCTCTTTGTTCGCTCCTAATCACATTACCATTATTCCTGTGAAAAATTTCTATAACGATAAGAGCTTCTGTTGTGGTTCATTTCAATCACGACTAGAAAGTTTTCTTCCGGTTGTCGATATGTTGCCGGATCGACTGTCTCGATTAACACGATTAGAGCAATGCAATTGAATGATAAGTACGTAGAGCTTTTCATGAAGCGGTGGAAACGGTGGCATTTCCTCTGGAAATAACGACGTATAATTTCAATCTCCAAGTACGTAGTGTAAATATAATCGAAGTCCATTTATTACCTCTCACGGTCCTCTGTGCATCACAGCAACGAACGCACCTACACCATCATATCAGTGCTTTATGATTTTGTATAAATATGCAGATTCGTTCCCATTTCGTTTACGATCTGCCGGCGGAAGTTGCCGGCATCTACAAGAGATGTAATATCCCGCTGTCTCTCCTCTACTGATTAATGATGGAAACGATGACAAGATTTTACAAAATCAACATTCTGCTCGCCCACCAACTACAGGAAATTATCGCTGAACGAGAATGTTCGCAGCATTTGTAATTTCGCAATTAAGTCTCATGCTAAATTTTATTTATTATGAGGATGTTGTTACCTGCTACCGCGCTTACAGCATATTTATAAAACGTAACTAAACGTTTAGCAAATACGTACCTGCATTTCTGCTTAAAAGCTTATTGCACGTGCATTGTTAAATTCTTGCATTAAAGTCCCTTTTTCCGAAATTCGAGTTAAGAGGCACCAGAAATTATGATTGAGGTCTCATTCGATTCGTAAATGCAGGAAGAATTTTTTAGTACAAAAGTTATAAACAATTAAGTAAAAAAAAAGTTGTTACGTTTTTTGCAAATATTTCAAAAACTATTTGAGATATCCGAAATTTGAAATAAGATCTATAAAGAGCAGGAAATTTCCCAAATTCCCGCAATTAGGGTTTTGAATAAAAAATTTTTTTATCATAAATGGAAAGATCATATGTAAGTTTTATTACAAAAGTATATTTTGTTTTTGTTTTTTCGTTATAATTAAAAAGTTATATCGAATTAAAAATAAATTTTCGAACCCAGTACCGAGGACGCGCCGAACAAACCCGAGCGCATTTGTGACGTCACAATGTTCATTTCTACAGGTTTCTACTAATTATCAGAAGCAGCTGTTACACTGTTTCACTTTGACATCTTGTCGGACAGTAATGTCAGTAATGTCATGCAGCGTCTTTTTTAAAATATGCGATATGACACAACGTATATCTGCGTCCTCACCAAAGTAATTTAGTTTTTACATCAGTTATATTGCAAATGCATATGGGCCTGTTGCGTCTGTCCCACTTTGGTGCAACGATTTTGTTTTTGTGCTAAATTGTAACTATAATAATAATTGATTATAACATTTATTCAATAGGATTTTCGTTGTCAGATACACATAGTAGAAGAAGTAGAAGAAGACAAAATGTACGACCCTTACGAATCTGTATAAGATGTCTTTAGATGAAGGTGAAGGGGATCCTTATGTTGATTGGACTGGAGAGTACGGAAGAAAGCGAAATGTCTCATTCAGACGAGATTGGATCGTCAAATCCAGAATCCGTCAAAAAATACAAGTCCAAAATGATGCAGCTCAATGTACACAAGTCTTGGATATTTCACAAAGCATTGAACAAGGCACATCCGAGCATCAGGAAGAATAGGATGAATACATACTTTAATTTTGAAGTCTACAAACTGTTTAAAAGTAAATCTTCGTCCCAATGCTAGTCCTCGAAATGTTTTTTGAAAATCTATTTACGGAAGATTATACTGCAATTTATAGTTGATTGCACAAATGATTATGGAAAAGATTTAACTACAACAAACAGACCTAAGACTAAAATATTGCGAGATGCTAGCTTTCGTCCTGTTACTCCTGATGAAATAAAAAAAATGCCTTATGTATGCTACAGGGACAAGTTTCTACTTCAAATATACGGCGCTTTTGGAACAAATATTGTTGTTTTATTAGTTAGTTTTATGTTGTTCTACCACTTTTTAAAAAAAAAAAAGTACAAGCTGTTCCGGATATTACGTTGACTGCTCAATTTCAGTCTGTTTATGGTCCGCCCAAAGAGCTTCTTTAGATGAGTCACTGTTACATTTTCGTGGCAGTTTAGTATAGCTCCACTATCATCTTCACAATAATTGGTTCCTTCTACTCTTGGTTTTTGGAACAGTTGATGGTTTGAGTCTTCAGGGAACTTACAAACTGCTCGGCCGTTGGGTTTCAAACAGATTTTCGAGCCGAGTCTTGATTGAACCTTCGTGGGCTGAAGTATTGAAAGACACGTTGTTTCAAGGAGCCGCACACTTTTCTGAAAGATGTTAAAGTATGAATTAATCCTACTTGTTTCCATTGATCGAGCCTAAAAGCAAAAAAACAAACGTACCCCATATTTACCGGGGTGCATTCTTCTGAAACGAATAACTTTACGTCGTCTTCACGTTGCAGACAAACTATATAAGATTGACAGCATTGAGACTTACCGAGAACAGAAGACAGAGCAGGATAGAATGGACAGAATGCCAATTGCCTAATACAACCATCACCCGCCTGTTACCGTATAATAACTGACACCACAAACTGACACTCTTGACACTGACATCCAGAGAAACATCTGCTGACATCTGATAGTGAAATTGTTAACTGATTAACAATATGACGTCAGAACCAATTATGGCGCGTTCGTAGTCACGTGACTTTTTTTTAAATTTTATCAATTTTAAATTGTTTATAATTAATTTTAAAAAAAGTTTTGAAAGTTTTTCGCATCGGCTATCAATATAATTTGTTCTAAAGTTTCAGAATACATTAAAAAAATCGATATTAATTTTTTTTTCAAAAGCCTAATTGTCCCGGCAATATTTATAATTTATCGGCGAATATTTTAACCGAGTAAATATTAATACATATTAAGGAATACAAAAATTTACTTATTATCTGGACATATCAATAAACAATAATCCGTGAGTAAAAAAAATATTACCTCAATTTTTCTATTAACAAAGCGTTTGTTAATTACGGTAATTGTTCTTTTTAAAAGTTAACATACAAACCCTGATAATTGTTAAACTAAAATCCTGGAATTTTTTCCCTTCTTGGAGCTGTTCCTTGAAGGCTTTAGAAAAGATCCCCGTTGGAAAAATAAAACAAATTTTGATTTTTCACTTTTTTATTAACACTCAAAGGCTTAACAAAATTAAAAACATAAGTGGAACAACGAAAGACATTTTTTTTTTATTATTTCTACTGATATGTTGTTATTGCTGAAAGCGATATATTTTTTTTATTTTTAACTCTTATTGTTTAAAAAAATTGTTATAAAGGGACTTGTGAACCAGACTAACATGGTAATAATTTTGTCACTTGAGTTGATGCGATAGATCTTTTGGGGATGTATGTATATATTTGGAAATGTCATCCATTTTAATACAAACGGACCAAACAAAGTTAATCCTTAGATATTATTTCCGATAGTACTTATTTATGTGCAACTGATATTCTGTTTGTGTTTTTGTTTGGTGTTTTGAGAACCCTTAAGTTAATTAATTACATTAAGTACGCCGCGATATTTGTAAACAAATCCATCGTTGTAGTTGGTGAAATTTGATTATTATTGGTTGTCCCAAACAAAAATAAACAGTTCTCCTTTTGATCGCCGCCTGATGTTGTGACATGGTAAGTATTTGAACTTTGCTCCTCCATTTTTATCCGAACAGATATAGTTATTTCTAGTTAATTTTATTACATATTTTTAAGGATAATTGACATAATCTTTATTCGGACTATCAATATATGGTTGTTATTGATGAATGTGTGTATCAGATTGCGATTGTATTGCATAAAACAGATCCACTATGCAATAACAATTCAGTGGTAAATTATTATCATTTGGTAAATCACACCATGATTAATCGATTGGCCAGGATTGGCTCGAAGCCACGTATCTAATCACTGCCTCTAAACGTTTCTTTGTGTAGATTTTAAATGAACACGTAATTATAATTCGTTTAGAGCGGCCAGTTAAAGTCACATTAAAATCGTCTCCAGCGGGAAACGAAACAATAAAAATGAGAACATTATGCGGCTTTTTAAGAATGTAATTATTTTTGTAATTTTTTCGTTGCCGCGGGCATACCTGGAAGCGAGCGATATTTTAAACTTATCAGAAATGATATAAAGTAGTGTAATTTTTACATAAAATTTTCCGCTACAGTTTTCCATTAATCTGCGGCTTTATCTTAATGATTCTTAGTCTAAAGTTAGCGGAGTTTTTAAAAATCCCCTAGATCCAATCGGAGCTTATCTCAGCCAGACTTGTTGTTTATAACGGAAAGGTTTCCACTTTCCAAGACAATCTCACCAGTCTTCCAAATTAACCAAGGTAGAAATATTTAAGCCAGTAAAGAACTGACTGTAGATTAACATGTTGCCCTACTTAATGGGTAATTTATGTCTACGTTGCGTTGTACTGAATGCTTTTTATATCTTTATTTATTACAGTGGTAATAATTTATTAATCGCCAATTAATTAATAACAGTAGGACGGTCGCAAAACAGCACCCGCGGAGAGGGATAAACATAAACATCTCTATGTTAATTTAGTGACTTTTTAAGACACTCTATAATAAGCTATATCCTCCTTTATGAGATTTGACAACATGATAGGGAATATTATATATGTTTCATTTAATTAATAAGACGTAGGAATATAGGATAATGATATCTTTAAAGTTATTAAGTTTGTATTTTTAATTAAAAAGTTTCCGGTTGCGTCCCACACACGCATTAGTTTCGGTGAAATTGGACCCAACATGTCGAATATCTATTACCAAAAAACACATGGGGATATTTTTTAGAAATCGATGTGTCGTACTTTCGACGGGGCGAGTGAACCGCTAGAAATCGTCACGTAACACGCATGCGCAATGCTGTAAAGAACGAATAACTGGAAGCAATTGAACCGACTTTAGCGATTTTATAGCACGAAAAATAAAAGTGGAAACTAGATTCAAAAGCTATTATTGCAATTAATTTAATAAAGTCTCTTGAGTGACTGTTTTGTGTTCTATTTTATTTAAAAATTCGTTTTCATGTTGTACCGTAATATTTTAGTAATTAATGTGTGAATTATGTAGATCAAATTAAGTTAATAAAATTGTATAACTTGATACAAATATTACTGTTTACATACGTTTAATGTACCTCCATGTGATTCGAGTGTTTACTAGTTACACTATTTACATACATTACAGAAAAAATAGTGAAATCATATGCTCAACGTCGAAAATAGTATTGAAAGGGAACCATAACAAACGCTATTTGCTATTTATCCGAATCCGAATAAAATTTGAGAAAATCTGGTTGATATTAGTTTCAGAAAAATTAACCTCTGTGACTCCGGTTTTTAGATTTACGTCAGAATCCATCAAACTCTATTTTTCCCAAAAGCGTTCTTTTCAGTCGATTGTACTGTATATACATGTTCCAAAATGATAGTTATTCTATAAAAATTATGCTATTCAGCTTTGTGTTTTCACTGTCTTCAACACTTAAATGTATCATTATCAGTCCATTTCCATAGCATGCGCTTGAAATACCAAATTAACAGTTTCCTACAAAGTATTGAAATATCCAAATAATTAATTAAACACTGCTTTGCACTGAAGATTACAGCTTTTTGGTTTCTACTTGCTTGTGAGAACAGCATTCTCTAAATCGCTTGCTCGTACTTGCATTCTTTGGTGATAAATTTAGTAGGTACCTCGACTGTACGAATTTCTTCATTTTCTTCCATGTCAGTTTTTTGAGATATTTTTTTCTTGTAATGGAAGTAATGGATTCAAAGGTAGTAACGTATAACATCTGATCATTTTGACTTTTACGATACAGAAAGAAAACAATTTATTCTTTTAACATTGCCGCGATTTATTATAGATTTTTTTTTTTGGGACGTCGCGTCGGTAAGAATTGTGAACTGAATTTTGCTAGTTTGTATCCAAATTTCAAACATTCACTGATCAAGCATTCGCACATAATAAACAGCGAGAATTCTCAACCAAATTTTTATAAATCGTAAAATAAATTACATAATTAAAAAGCTCCTATAAAAGTGGAATGCCAACAGAAATAATCACCGACCGATAAACGATAAAATATTTCTATCCCACCTGCAGGTTGATCGCACACTTAATGGTTAAAAAAGTGTACGAATGGGAAGAATTTATTGATATTATCATCGTTATAACTACCTTTAAAATTTGCAGGTAATATAAATGATACTAATTTTACACTTACACGTAATCCAATAAAAAATATGCAATAAACTAACTTGCCAGTATTTCATGTCGGCGATTGTAATCGCTCTGGAAAATTTGTTATTGGCAAAGACGTGCCTTCATTAAGACCATTAAGCACTAAACTTATCAAGTACGAGATGGACTGACGTTCCTGTGATATTAATACAGTTACTTTTTATTTCTGCACACTATGTTTTATTACTATCGTTTTGGAAGTGAAACTTCTTATGCCACGGTGTAAGATTTTTGTACGGGGTAAGCGCGCCGCAACCCGACACGAACCCGACAAAAAAATGCAATATATAAGTGGGGGAATACTTTAGACCGAGAGGGGAGCGCAAGCGGCAGCTAGCCGACGGTAAGATTTTGGCCCGGGGTAAGCTTAATATAGTGACACGATACATGTCCGCTCAAATAAATAATGCCCCTTTTGGTACAGGGAGCCCCCCTTGGTAACGGATGCCCCCCTTGGGGCAGGGTGGCCCAAGGGAGTTTCCTACATACACAAATTTTTAATTTATTTTGCGTTTTCACATCTTTCTTTTCATAGTCTTTAGCGGTAGTGGAGGCATTTCTTTATCTTAATAGATAAAAATCATTACTTCCATACCTACTTATTTTAAGACTTGTGTACTTTCTAAATCACTTTCTTACAAGATTCTTATATGTACTGAGAAATTTTCAACTAATCAGTCCAGGTTCTTAGTTTCATACTTTCAACATATGTAATTATATATTCTAAATCTTTCAAAATTCTCAAAAAATCAAAATGCTAATCTTTTAAAATTTTAAGATCCCAATTACACAGTACGTCAATTTCAAGTTCCCACTCTTTTTTATTTCTCAATTTCTGAATTTCACAGCTTTCCAGATGCTCCAATTCTAAATAGGTATCTCAATTTCAGTTTCACAATAATTTCATTATTTTAGTTCCGTAATAATCGTATAATTTTACAATAACAATCTCAAAAATTTCAGAAGCCAAAAATTAAAACTGAAATCTCATGATCTGACAATTTGTCACGTTCTCAAATTACCAGTTTCTCAATTTCCTAATATCTCTGCTTCTCAGTTTTTAATAGAGGTTCTCTGATTCTCAAGTTCTTAGAGGTTCTCAGTTTCTCAAGTGCACAAGTTTCAGGTTCCAGTTTCTAAAATCTCAAAATTTCATTGTGTCAAATTGTCATGTTCTCAAGATCTAGATTTAATCAGTTTTTCAAGTTGTCATCAGTTCCTGGATTCTAATTTTTTAAGTTTTCAGTTTCACAATTTTATAAATTCAGGATATCACAATTTCACAATCTCAAAATCTTGGAAATCTCACGATCTCATAATTTTTTAATTTCATATTTTCCAATTAAACTTCTTGATTCTCTAATTTCAAACAATCTGTTTAAGTTCTCAATGTCTCAAGTTGTTAATTCCCTCGGTTTTCAGTTTTTAGTTTTTCAATTTCTTAGGTGCAGGTTCTCAGTTTCACAATTTTTTAATTGTATATGTAATTCTATAATTTATCAAAATTCAAAAATCTCAAAACGCCGAAGATATTGAAAAAATTTCAAAACTAAAAATAAGATCTCACGATCTGACAATTTATCAGGTTCTCGGATTCCCAGTTTCTCAATTTCTTTGTATCTGGTTCTGTTTTTTATTTTACGTGTTCTCAAATTCTCAAGTTTTTAGTTCTTTAGGTTTTCAGTATCTCAATTGCACAAGTTCAGCTTCCATCAGTTTCTTAGATTCTCAGTTTTGCAGGTTTCAAAATTTCAAAAACACCAAGATTTCACATTTTAATTGTCAAAGATCACAACCTCGTTGTCAGGTTCTCAAGATTTATCTATATTTCCTAGATATTCAGTTTTTCAAGTTGTCAGTTATCAAAATCTCAAAATCTTGGAAATATCACAAACTCCTCATAATTTCTTAATTTCATATTCTCAAATTCAAATTCTTAATTCTCTAATTTCGAACAGTCTGTTTAGGTTCTCAAGTTGTTAATTCCCTCGGTTTTCAGTTTTTAACTTTCCAATTTCTTATATTGTCAGGTTTGTAGGTTCTCAGTTTCACAATTTTATAATTGCACAATAATTTTATCAAAATTCAATAATATCGATCTCAAAAATTTTTAAGCCCAGATCTCACGATCTGACAATTTCTCAGGTTTGTCAGATTTCTCAATTTTCTTATTTCTCTTTTTAGTTTTTAGTTTTTTAGGTTCTCAATTTCTTAATTGCACAAGTTTCAGATTCCAGTTTCTGAGATTCCTAGTTCTACAAGTTGTCAGTTTGATAATTTCAAAATCTCAAAATCCCTAATTTCACAGTATCAGTTTCACAGCTTCTCAAATTGTGGGGTGATACAAAGCAACATAATCATACCGGACAATTTATAATTACATCCAGCTAAGTGTACTTACAGAATGCGTAATTCTGAAAAATAACAATTTTAAATAGAAAAATGTATAGATTAATAATGAGCGCGAACAACGTCCTTAGAATTCTAAAAATTGAAAAAAAGAAATCCTAATATTACAGTATTAGTTATTTAAATAGAACAAAAATGAGCGCGAACAGCGTTAGACATCTAGAAATTAAAAAAAAATGCTATTCCAAATAAAATTTTCAATAAATTATAAAAAATCCAGACACTCTAGTGTTACAATTTTTTAATAGAATAATCTGAAATAGACTAATATGAATGAGCGCAGATAGCGTCGTTAGACATCTCGAAATTATTTAATAAATGGTCGACTTTGTTACGGAATATTTAATAGATTTATTATTTGTTGTTTGAAATCATTAATATTTTTTATTATTTTAACAATTGGAAATTATTATCATTAAGGCTAATTATAACAGGTGAATTTAAAAAAGAAAGTATTGTGCGTGAACCATTTAATATTGACACATTGACCTTGACAGGTGTCTTATCTTCTTAGGTTATAAAAAACCATCAAAATGATCAAAAGAAAGAAAAGATCAATCAATTCTGGAATGATTTGGAAGAAATTTTGTGATGGAAAGAAAAATAATAATGACCAAAGAATTATTGATTAATGTGTAGAAATGACAGAATATTATGCAACACCTGTTTCATATAGAAGAACTATTGAAAAAAGAAATAATAAAGGAGAAACATGAGTGAGAGTGGGGAAACTGAAAGACTAGCAGAAAATTGTAAAATATGGAGAAAGCACTCGTAATTCCACTTTATTTCGTGAGGTAGAAGAACCGATTATGATGGTGATGTCTGTAATAAGAATGTCTCAATTAGAATTGGTATGCAAATGTAGGCTGGTCTGACACTTGCCCTTTAAAGTTTAAAGAACATATCGACGATTTAATATTATTAAAAAAGTGCAAACCTCAAATTTGCATTTCTTACTGTCCATAATTGAAATTCAACACATGTTCTCCATTCAGCATATTTTGTGGTCGATCGCCTCACTATCAGTTAAAAGCCAGCAACATGAACACCTATCCATACTCGGCGATGATATACGAGGAATATGTCTGTGAGTAATGTCGGGTGTTGCAGGAACAGATAAGTCGGGGTAAGCCGGAGGAGCGACCGATGCGAGGTTGCTGCATCGGCCCTGGGCAGGAAATGAGACGGTGGCCACGATCAGCTCAACTTATCTCCATAGAATATAACCGAGCCGCTGCTTTCAATTTATTTTAATAAATCTGCGAAATACATCAGCACATCAACCAATCCGAGCACAACGCGATAAAGTGCACCATCGCCTCCACCATTCCGCCAATCTATTCCCGAGTTGATTAATTCCACTCGTAGCCGGGCCTCCAAACTCATTCGAGACATTAATGACGACGAGGTGATAATTTCGTTAATAAAGAGATCGACACGCTCGCAGAGGCTTTGAATTGTTTTAATAACTTGTAGTTCTTGGTGCGAAACGGGACACCACCCACGAGACGTTTTCATTGTTACGCGTTTCTTCAAAATGGCAGAGGTTGGAGTGGTACCTCCTATGTTATCGTGTTCTGCCCCGAGTACAAGAAATGCGAATTTGCACACATGAGCGGTTATTTATAGATATTAAATTTTAGAAATGCCCACCAGTTTTGTAGCAAGCCTTGTGAAGACTGAAAACTTGTTGCATTCGATACTCCTCTCATAAATTAACCATATCAGAAGCTACTCCTAAAACGGTATTATAATGATATTTTTCTACCTACTTAGAAATGCGT
Source organism: Diaperis boleti (assembly GCA_963583935.1). Taxonomy (NCBI): domain Eukaryota; kingdom Metazoa; phylum Arthropoda; class Insecta; order Coleoptera; family Tenebrionidae; genus Diaperis; species Diaperis boleti. Next base: position 20,605,907 of record OY757247.1, on the reverse strand, counting down.
AGTGGATGATGCCCTCCTTACCTGCAGCAATACTTTGCTTTATTTTTTAAATTTGTGACAATGACACAATGTGCAAAGCAAGTACCGCGATGGTACCACCGAGGTTTTGACAATATACCTACTGACAATTGGCAGTTGCATTTTGTCAATAAAAATGTGAATTTTGAAAGTGTCTACAGTATGATGCCGTTCCAGTATTCTTTGCATCATGTTATGAGGACAGATAATAAGAATATTATATGATGCGTCAAATATATAATAGTAGTGCATAAATTACTATTAAGTAGTACTATAAATTACGATAGAGTTTAATGGCTGATTAGACCTAAATTCCTACCAGGATACCGCCTGATATTCTTATTATCTGTAATGTTTATGATGAGAACACTGTAAGTGCACATAACGAAGAAGTAAAAGTGCTGTTATTTTGTATACAATGGGTAAAATCCTTCACCTTCACGTGGCATTTGTTTGAAAATTCCAACATCGAATGCTGAATCTTCATCGGCTCTTATTTTGTAGCATGCACAATTTTTGTCAGGCTGAAAGAATTGTGAGGTGATATTAATGTAGCGAACAGAACAGGATAACTCCATGCATGCGACGGTCGTGATAAGTAGTCGCGATGCTTTGTTTTCCATTTCGAGTCCGGATTCGTTTCCTGATCAAGCGCTTGGCTGTGCTGCGGCTGAAGACACGCCGTCGCCCAGGAAATGAATTTTAGCGCGGCCGTGCGCGGAATGCGTTATGCCTTTTGCCTTGCTCTGGTGTGCACAAGCTGTCGAGCCTCTGACTATCCCCTCAAATAAATCTTTGCTAGAATGATCCCTGCATTATCAATGTTTCCAGCAGTGACTGGTATGGTTATTTTGTTTCTGGAAGAAATAGAAGTCATTACATTGTCTGCATTTGTAGGCTTACATGACAGAAATTACATGCATGAGATACGCATCGTTCTTCGTTTCTAAAGGTACTAAACCTTGACGGAACATGTTGCTTTGGTGTCAGAAGTAAGCAAGATACGAATTATTTCATGTTTAGGTTACAAAAATTTCTTTTAGAAGATTCTAGGACCTTGTCTTCATCTTCACACGCCACTGGTTGATAAAATTTTGGTCGTATAACAAAAATTGAGTTAGTTTATCTCTTACATATTCAACAATTATTTCGCGGTTGTAAATATCTTATCTACGATTGTTATTACCTAGGATGTATTAACTGCTTTTACGACAGCTTATTGTATCTTAATTGTCTGTAACGGGCCGTGCTAGGCTAATTGGTGGACATTTCTTGGAAATTGCCTACTTCGTCACAGAAACAATAGTTTGGATAAAGATCTTTACGTTTTATTTGATTGAAAAAAAAAGTATTAACATATTTTTTAACATCACGACTTGTATAAGAAAGTGGTCACTGAGGTTTCTGACCCTCAAACCTTAAATAAAAAAACCCCAAGTACTAAGCGAAGAACTCTATAACAGTAGAAATGTCAGTGAGATTTTGATCACGACCCTCCAAGAATGTGAGTATCTGCATTGATTTAGGTGGTCTTCACTTACAGTAACATCGATGGATTGCATATTTAATATGAGAGATAACAGAGTGTTCTTTTCAATTTCTTTTACTTCAATCTGTATTGCGTTAGGAGGAGCAAGCAGATGCTCGGATATGTTACAAGCATCAAGCGGTGCTCCGACAATATTACACCCATAGGTAATTGGTAAAAGGCGATCGTGATGGAATCACAGCGGTAGTCTTTTTGTTCGAATGGATTTTAAATTGAATTTCTGTCGACGCTATGTGCCACATCATAGTCTTGTCCCGATACCTTTTAAGTGTCGTTATCGTCTCATCGCTCTGTTCTACACCGCCACAGTCACATCACATCATGACGAGCTCGTCGTCGCCCTCTAACACTCTCCTATCACAAACCTTAAATTAATTTCATAATAAAAACGGAGATAGACCGTAAAAACCTTGTTACATAGGCACTTTACATGCTCGAAAGCGACTCGAGCCGTCATAACTTAACGAATGTTGTTATTCACCTTCAGTGTGAATATTCTTATTCTCACGTGGTTCTAAAAGTGGTTATCGTCGATCTACAACTGTAATCACAGCTCAAAGATCAGATGGAGCGAATTAGGTCATCGAATGAACCCTGGGGGAGACAGTTGCTGCAAGACATGATTATTTTAGATTGATTAGAGGGACAGTGTATTTTTAAAACCGGAAGCAATTTTTTAAATAGCACCTTGAAGGGTTTATGTTTCTGCAGACGTCTACATTTGAATTACAGACGATTTTTTGTAGTAACTATCGGCATATGATGTTGAACATGCAGTAGGTAGTTTCGCAACTATTCCGAATGGGGAAAATTTTATGTGTGAACCTTTTGATAGAAAGGTTTACAGATCAATCTGTGTGCCACTTCTCACAGTTTACATCACAAATTACATCATTTTGCTTTGATAGGTAAAATAAAACCAAAATACTAACGAAAGATTGAATTGATCATTATCGATAACGCGTCGGTTCAGTTGAATCACTAACATTGAGATTTTTACAAATTCTGGCTTAAATAAATTTTGCATTTTATGGCATTTTTATGATCCATGTATTAATAAATCGATTTGAATATCTACTGTCTAATAGTATATTCAATTGCTCCACCTGCTTACAGCAAATTAATGTACATGTCTAATTTTTGCAGGTGATCCTCTCGAGAAGCTGCCTCTGGATTTCCGCAATGACAAAGAACTTCGAAAAGGTAAGTGCAAAAATCTAGTTGTTTCCCTTTTCTGTGTTCATTCCCGGACTCCTACGCCAGGCGGGGTGATAAATTAAACCGATAAAAAGTAAATGAAAAAGTAAAACAATCCGCTAATCAAACAGAAGATAGTATCTATCGCGGAATATTTATAAATGCAAATGAATATGAGTGAGATCTTTTTATCGTACCAAGGTCGGACATGAATATAATCAGACCCTAATAAGTCCGGTAATTGCATGTATAATTTAACAGAAGGTGCCATGATAAAACCGTATCGAAAATAATAAATTCTAATTTATTCGAAAACTACCTATAGTGAATGCGCAAAATGCATGCTCTGTTGTTATTATCTTCTTCAAGAGCAATTTATGCAGGAGAGAAATTCGTTGGTGGGAAGGAATTTCGTGGATTTTAACATCTTACAGTTGGTTTTCTGATTTAAATGCTGTTTTATGTGGGACATAAATTATATTAATAACGACCCCAAATTTCATCCTGCAGTTTTGCTTTTTTTTTTAAATTGCTACAGTTGGGGACACTCACATTGGACATCATTCTGACATTGGCATTTAATAAAACAGTCTTTATATCATAACCTTATTTTTAGCTATTGTCATTGTGTCACTCACAAATGTTAAATGACAGATAACGTTATCAGCATCAGTTGACAATAAAGTATTGTAACACAGCTATTATTAACGCATTCATTTTGAGTGTGTTAATAAGCCATTAACGCACCCAAAATCTAGAATTGAACCGTGCACTGAACGAAATGGCGAAATGAGTATGTTTTTGAGGTTATGGTTCCAATGTCAGGTATAGGTCAGGTACAGAAAATGTACCTACTATTATAATTCAGTTTATCTATAGACACGTAAGGGAGCGTCCATTAATTACGTGAGTCGATTTTGGCGATTTTTTGAAACCCCCCTCCCCCCTTGGTGAGATGTCGTGAGATTTGGATCGACCACCTCCTTCCCCCCTAATCTCACGTGAGATTTTTGAAAATGCGTATTTTTAGTGTAAATACGTTAAACTGTGCTTGATTGCCTCGGATTTATTAAAAAAAAAAACATAATTTGCTTAATTGTTATTATTTAAGACTAGTACATATTTAAGACTACTATGAACGCAATCTCAGTAATCACAGTGCGAAAGTCGAACAATAAAATACTTAAGTAGGAACTACTAAAATTCTTCATTTCAAGTCGCCTCAAGTCCCTTTAAAATATTTCAAGTCTTTCAACTCGTTTCAAAACATTTCAAGTTCTTTGCAGTCTTTTCAAGCCACTTCATCTCTCATCAAGTCGCTAAAGGACATTTCAAGTTTTTTCAAGAGCTTCCCGTCCCTTCCCAGGTTGCTTCAAGTCTTTTCAAGTCGCTTCCAATCCTTTCAAGATATTTGAAATCTTCCCAGGTCGCTTCAAGACTTTTCAATACATTTCAAGTCGCGTCAAAGTCCTTTCAAGTCGTTTCAAGTTTCTTCAAGTCGCTTTCAGTCCCTTCAAAATAGTTTCAAGTCATTTCAAGTCTTCAAATCTTCAATTGCTTTCAAAACATTTCAAGTTGTCTCAAGTCCCTTCAAAACATTTCATGTCGTTTCAAGTCGCCTGAAGTCTTTGAAGTCGTTCAAGTTTCTTCAATTGTCTTGTAAGTTTCTTCAAGTCGCTTCAAGAACTTTCAAAAGATTTCATATCGCCTCAAGTCTCTTCAAAATATTTCAAGTCTTTTCAATTCGCTTCAAGTCTTTCAAGTCCTTTCCAGTCGTTTCAAGTTTCTCAAAGTCGCTTAATCTTTCTTCAAGTCGTTTGAAGACTCTTCAAGACTTTTCAAGTCACCTCAAGTCCTTTCAAAACATCTCAAGTCTTTTCAATTCGCTTCAAGTCTTTCAAGTCGTTTCAAGACATTTCAAATCCTTTCAAGTTGCTTCAAGGTATTTCAAATCTTTTCAACTGGCTTCCCAGATCGCTCCAAGACTCTTCAAGTATTTCTTCAAACATTTCAAGTCGCCTCAAGTCCATTTGAAACTTTTCATGTCGTTTCCAGTCCTTTCAAGTTATTTGAAATCTTCTCAGGTCGCTTCAAGATTCTTCAAGACATTTGAAGTCGCTTCAAAGTCCTTTCAAGTCGTTTCAAGTTTCTTCAAGTCGCTTTATCTCTCTTCAAGTCGCTTTCAGTCCCTTCAAAATAGTTTCAAGTCATTTCAAGTCTTCAAATCTTCAATTGCTTTCAAAACATTTCAAGTTGCCTCAAGACCCTTCAAAACATTTCATTTTGTTTCAAGTTGTCTCAAGTCTTTGAAGTCGTTTAAGTTTCTTCAATTGTCTTGTAAGTTTCTTCAATTCGTTTCAAGACATTTCAAGTTTTTTTAAATCGCTTCAAGTTTCTTCAAGTCGGTTCAAGAACTTTCAAAAGATTTCATATCGCCTCAAGTCCCATCAAAATATTTCAAGTCTTTTCAATTCGCTTCAAGTCTTTCAAGTCGTTTCAAAACATTTCAAGTCCTTTCCATTCGTTTCAAGTTTCTCAAAGTCGCTTCATCTTTCTTTAAGTCGTTTGAAGACTCTTCAAGACTTTTCAAGTAGCTTCAATTTCCTTCAAAACATTTCAAGTCACCTCAAGTCCTTTCAAAACATCTCAAGTCTTTTCAATTTGCTTCAAGTCTTTCAAGTCGTTTCAAGACATTTCAAATCCTTTCAAGTTGCTTCAAGGTATTTCAAATCTTTTCAACTGGCTTCCTAGATCGCTCCAAGACTCTTCAAGTATTTCTTCAAACATCTCAAGTCGCCTCAAGTCCATTTGAAACTTTTCATGTCGTTGCAAGTCTTGCAAGTAGTTTCAAAATATTTCAAGTTCCTTCATTTTGTTTCAAGTTTCCTCAATTTGCTTCAGGATATTTTAAGTTTTTTCAAGTCGTTTCGAGTCCCTTCAAGATATTTGAAATCTTCCCAGGTCGCTTCAAGACTCTACAAGACATTTCAAGTCGCTTCAAAGTTCTTTCAAGTCGTTTCAAGATTCTTCAAGTTGCTTTATCTCTCTTCAAGTCGCTTTCAGTCCCTTCAAAATAGTTTCAAGTCATTTCAAGTCTTCAAATCTTCAATTGCTTTCAAAACATTTCAAGTTGTCTCAAGTCCCTTCAAAACATTTATATACATGTCGTTTCAAGTCGCCTGAAGTCTTTGAAGTCGTTCAAGTTTCTTCAATTGTCTTGTAAGTTTCTTCAATTCGTTTCAAGACATTTCAAGTCTTTTCGAAGCCGATTCAAGTGCTTTCTTCTGCTTTCTCTTTTTCGAATAGAACATGCTATTTTTTCTTCAAACGCCGAAAATCGCAAATCTGACAGTTTACTAACCTCAATGTACACATGAATTTCTGTCTAAAAGTGAACATCTCACTAACTTCCCGATTATTTTCTAAGACGTCATACACAAGTTTTATGAAATTCTGTTTTCTTCAAAATAATGTAAACTTCAGCGCTAAATCCCTAAAAGAATGAAATATGTAATTTAAATTTAAAGAATCGTGTGCTATAAAAAATTTAAAGCTTCTCGAATTTTTCATAGCACACGATTGGTAAATTGAGCGGCAGACAAAACGCTTTGTCTGCCTAGGCAGCAATTATGGTCAGTTGGGCGGCAGACAAAATACTTTGTCTATCTAGACAGAGAAATGTCTTTGCCTACTGACGTATACAATGTCACGTTTTTCTGACGTTTGAAGAAAAATATTATTGTGTAGGATTTAGCCATATTTTATGGAGACATGTTTTAATTACATAATTTAACCGCTTTCTCGCAGTTTTACACTGTTTCTTACGGGAAAAAAATACGTGATTTTTGCCCAGACTCCCCCTTTCCCCCTCGTGAGATTGTGTGAGATTCAGCTCGTCCTCTACCTGATGTACTCTGTAGTACATCTTATAATTCTGTCAGATCTAGCAAGGTCTGTTCCATTATATAAAGAATATAGAAACAAAAAAAAAAAACAAAAAAATGTGTTTGAAGTGCACGAACGATTTTCATTGCCCGGTACGACAAATTTTGGTTGCCGGCGTTCTTTGTTATCGTTGTCCTGTACCAAGAACCCCCCCTGGACCGCCCTGTCTCAAGGGGGCCATCCTTTACCAAGGGGGGGTTTAGGACTGGTCCCCCTTGGGGCAGAGCCCCTTATTTGAGCGGACATGTGTGGTGTCGCTATATTAAGCTTACCCCATACAAAAATCTTAGACCGTGGGATATATCTGACGGTATTCCCAAAAACTATTAAAAAAAGATATATTTTCTTTATTTCACAACTTATTTTTTTGTAATTCTAATTTGTTATTGTTCCTTTTTCATTCATTGACTCGGGTCACCCGTGTAAATAATTAAATATACAAATGGTCAATCCCTAATTTAATTTACTAAGAGCTAATTTAACCAACGTTTTGCATAATTTTTCTATTCAAACTACAGAATATTTTTTAATATTCGTTTAAATGTCATTCCAATGCTAAGCAGTAACGGAAACGCAAAGAGGAGGGTATCATTACCACTTAATCAGCACTATCTGATGATAGTACATGGCAATTCTATGTAAGTATTTTGACTTCTTATTCAGGCATTTTGTATTAGATATGCGCCAGATAAATGACTTAATGTCTATCAAAACCATAATCATTATAATTATACAACAATTAATTGCTACAGTGAAGTTTTTTGATTCGTACTGACGCATGCAATGGGACTGGAATGTAAATTTTGGCCTAAAATAAAATTTCGTCAACGTGACAGGTGTCAGCTTGGTGTTATTTTTAGAAGAGATCTTCTTGAAGCTTAGAATGAATTCATTTTTTTCTTGGTATTTGATCGTCTCTATTATACACCTGAATTTCACATCTTTATAAAAACAAAATTTGCTAAAATGCTTGTTCAGTTATGTCAAGTATTTATCCTTGTCCAAATATAGTTAGTTGTTGTCAACGACATTTCTGACGTACCATCCTGTTACCTGTTACAAAAAAAATCCGTTATATATTTATGGATTATTCCTAAATCCGATATGTTATCACAACATCTTTCAAGAATGTAGCGAATAGTTTTTCAAGTCTGGTTTATTAGCTTGGCCCATTATAATACATTTTGATTGTAAATGATAACATTTCCTTATTTTACGAGTATTCACACTTATTTTTATGTAGATAATGTTAGAGGTTAAATTCTTTAAATAAGGTTGGTATCTTAATGTTTATTTGAATAAAGTTTTATATTAGTTTGTCAGAAATGTTTTTTTTAATATTGCACATTTGTGCTCAAGACTTCTAGTATATTAATTTCACCTCTTAATTCGTTAAGTTAAGTCCTGTTAACTTGAGTAGGGATCCTAAATCGCAGAAAAAGTTGTTCAGATTAAGTTGGTATTTTGGCTCTTTATAAAATCTAATTTCTTGAATAACTCCTAAATACTCATGCAATATTAATAAATGTGTAAATCTAATGTTGCAAAGAAAAACTGCGATATTATTGACACGTTTTACGATGGCGATAAAAATTTAACTGTAAAGGAGCTCAAACATTAAGTTATAATCCGCCTCAAACGAAGGGATATAGTATATATAATATGTAATTATTTTTAATTAATTAAAATGTGTAGGTAATTAGATTTTATCACGATTTGTGATATAACGATTAAATGCATTGGTGGGATAGATAATACAGTTACTTTATTATAGGAGTATGCAAATTGTGTGAAATATATGACGGAATAGGAATTACAATATTAGGATTCTATTGCACCATTGTATTTGCTGCAGGAAAAATGAAAGCTTTTCAGCTGATATAGTTAGTATAGGGAAGTCTCCGTGGAAATACGTAACGCAAGTGGCGGATAACAATTAGTTAATTAAAAATAATTTAATTACAACGACTTTTATTTGAGACACCACGCAACAGAAATTTTATAAATCATTTTGTTAATAAAATATTTTTAACTTTAGGCACGTTGTAACTAGAGGGAAGATTTTGAAAATGAGAATTTTAACAATCGAGTAGGTGACCTACACACTTACACTCTTTCGTGCGCGATTGGAGCGCCCCGTCCCAATCATGTGCGAAAGGTTAACTTACACTAGTGGTTTATCATCAAGGATAAAACCGCGCGACTAGAGCGTTGTAAGACGCCACACTCCGGCCCGCGTGAAAAGAACGCGCTCCAATCGCGCACGAAAGAGTGTAAAGTGTGTAGGTACCTAATGATCTGGAGCCCTTCTCAACCGGTGGTCCAGAAACGATGTACCTACTATGGATGCCACAATAGCATGGGTGATTATTTTTTGAATTGTACCCACAGAATTGACCATCTGAGATTTTGTAATTGGTGCACCACGTCATTAACCATTTTCTCCAAGATTATTTCCTAAAATGTGCTCGTGGTTATCCGTTTCCGCTCCGTTGACATATTTCGCAGATCAGAAAAACTGCGTCATTAAAGCGATTTTTTAAGAAAGATTGTCATGGTCGGGGCTATAAACTATAATAGATCCATTGATATTCAACCGCGATAGTCCCAACGACCATATGCTTTCGACAACTTATCGTTATTTACCTGTTACAAACGCATTTTCGTCCACAATCTCGTACATTCAATCCGGAATCTCATTAATAAGCAATAGCATTGTCGGGTATGCGTGACATTGTATGGATATTAACTAAGCTGTAGGGTAAGATTGATAACGATTGATAAAACTCTTTACAGTAGTATACGCGAACAGACCGTTAAAAATGGTCAACAAATATACGACGAGAATAGCGATAAAGGAATATTATTATAAGTGTTATTTATTTCGCATTGAATGCCACTTCCATGTTGAGTCGCTCTTCGACTTCTTCTGCTCCTTTAGTTATCTGATCTTTTTCCATGGAATTGTTAATTCTAGCGGATGGTGTAACATTTGGTACACCGGGAGTGTTTAACCGCTGACAGCTCACCTGGTTGTCCTGCTTATTATTACTTAAGATCAGGAAGATATAAAACAACAGATGGGGGATAAGGCGCGTCTTTTCGAATACCTCAGTCAATTGCCTAATGTTATTATGCACATAACTGTTAACTAGAGCGAATGCTATCGGACAGACAGAAATAATGAATGAGTGATGATTGGTTTCACGCTTAATTAATATACTAAAAAATATTGAGTACAACTTGCGATTATGGGTTGCATTATGAAATCAATCATGGAGGAAAGCGTTCATGCCACGCCAGAAAAAAATATTGATTATTGAGCATGTAAAAATTTTACATCATTGTATGCACAAAAACTGACTTTCATGGCTACAAAGCAGTGAGTAAAATTGCATTCTTTCTTGGTAGTAAAAGCAAAGTGTTGAACTGGTTAACACATTGATCACAAAAAATGATCAAGATATACCTAGAGGCTATTTTTATTCGAGCTACATCCAGGAACATATAAATGTAAATTTCAACTTAGGTTGTAAAACACGGATTTAGTAATTACCGCCAAGTAAATTATTCGTTTTTGACTTGAAGACAAAGATAAGTTGAAACACACTGAAAGTCACATTTTTCTGCCTCCGAGGTCAGATCGTGAATATCGATCTATTTTTTAAACTTGCACTACGAATTTACGTAGCAAGGTCTTACCGATGCGGCTGTGAAAGTTTAAAACGAAAAGAGATAACCTTCCTTTTGTGCAATTACAATGGTCTAGGAAACAGTGTTTTTGATGTGTCTGTTGGATCTCGTCTAAAATATGCACTTATCAGTTCAGAAATAGAAAAGCGTGATGGCGCAGCAGTGGCGGTACCAGCATCTGATAGTTGTTGGCTTCCCTATCTGGCACTTTGGCAAGGGTCTAACAGATTATTCTTGGCCAGATGGAGATAAGCTGAGTTGAAGGGTCCGGTTAGTGGATCAAGTAGAAAAAGCACACTTGACCACTCGCTCCCTAAATAAAATAAAACATTTTAAAGGCTGAGCTGAAGAGGAAATGAATAGCTTTTAAATTCGTTAACGACGTGATTGGTGTCGCAGACGGCGAGCGAGGGACGGCAATATGGTTTGGCAAGTTTGGTGGAGGCATCGGGGATGGACTGTAAAGAGGACGTGTGACGCTCGGTTTACAGTTTGTATGTTAATGTGTTTCTCCACCCCAGAAGACGCGTATCGCGCATTTGCAGACCATTACCTGCCAGATAACTGGAAGAATTACATGAAGGGATGGTATATGATGTATTAATTTACTTCTGTTGTAATGTTAGATTTCGTTTTTTAATTTCCTTCTTATGACATATAATTGTAGTGTATTCTACAACACCATTATATCCATCAGTGAAGTTTGTTGTAACAAAAATTAAAATTACAAGCCCTTAAAGTCCCTTAAATTTTTTTCGTATCCGGGTAAATATTATGATGTAACGATTATATTTGATTACAATCATATAACCTGAAGGACACAGACCTGGAGTCCCGAATACTAGGGGATTTTGAGGAATCCTCAGGAAACTTCAGGAATTCTAAACAGTGTTCAGGAAGCGTCCTGACAAGACCTAAATAGTCCTAAGAGTTCTAAGGTGTCCTGAAGAACCCTGGAACTCAAATAAATATCAAATGCATAAACCTCATAATCTTGAATTTATCGCGAAATATTGAGGAGACCAAACGAATTCGTGTTTAGAATTTTTCTGAAAAGTCCTGAGAAATCCTGAGGTATCCTCAATAATCCTGAGGAGTAAACTAAGAGTTTTGAAGGGTCCTAAAAATCCTGCATAAGCGTCATAAAGAGCCCTAAAGACACATAAAGATATAAATGCGATTTTTAAAACACTGGATTAACACCTGAACACCGTAAAGACACCGTGAAGGACATGCAGTCCTAAAGAATTTTTAATGATTTTTCTTTATACAGTTTACTATTTTTGTTTTTTCTTTTTAAACTTTTCAGGTAAGGGTATTATTTTAAGTGTATCTGTTATCTAATCAGATAATAATAATTAAAGACCTGCAGAACCTTGTTTTCTGTCCGCCGAAATTATTCCAATGACGAAGAACCGGAGGTTCCGGAAAAAATCAAAGCTCCAATGAAGCGTGGGGTGGACTCCTTATCTTTCTGCAACGGCAAACAATTCGGGTCTTGTGTTAGTTCCGATTTCAGTAGTGGGAATTAATCTGAGATGGTTGATGAAATGCGACCATTACGGCTGATGCACTTGAAGAGACTATTGGCCCCTCGAAAACTAACGAAAGGCGCCTGCGTTATTGACGGGAATTCATGTGAACCAACGTTACTAATCGAGATATCACGTCATGGTGTGAGATGAGAAAAAACTTGCCTTGGACGACTGTTCTTCAGCTTAATTCCTGGCTAATAACAATGTTTATTTTATCTGGTGCTGTTATCTCCTCGTAAAATTATTATAATTAAACACATGCGTATTTTGAAAATTAAATTTATGGATACTAATATGGTCAGCTGAAGACCTGGTGGTTGTTAATACCAATCATCCGAATTGACAGTTATCGATTTATTAGCGGGACATTTATTTGCGTTATGTTTCTGCAACTGTGATAACAATTTATGGGTTACGGGGCAATTACGAAAATATTAATTAAGAGAAATTGTGTAGTGTTTCGGTGTTAAACATTCTGATTTGGGGTTTTCCACCACATTGTCGAGAGAGTATTTTGGAAAAACCTAATGAATATTGTTTATAAACAATACCAAAGAAGATTGATTTCCCAATGATGTCACCACACAAAAGAATCATTCAATCAGATACTAGTTTTTAGCATCAGCAGACTAGCAATTTACAATGACCGATTAGCAAATGGTGGTTAATTAAAGAAAGAGATCATGAAGACCCATTTCTACCAATTACTATAATACATACAAGAATATTTCAGTTTTTTGTGCTGGGTAATTTGACTCATTAGTCGCTTATGGTATTAAAGTATTACATACTTCAATAGATTAAGATATTCGGTGAGCAGATGTTATCCAGAAAAAATCAATTTGGGCCATTATTATTCGGAAGAAATATGACATGTGGTGAAGATAATTTGTAATTGGGGACTGAACATGAAACTATTTACTCAATTTTCAGAAATCAGTTCGTTGTTTTGTAGATGGTGCATTATCTTTTATAGATATAAATATGAAGTACTAATAGGCCTCTAATTGGTGCAATGCAATTCGAATAAAGATTTTATATTATGAAGGAAAAGGATCAATGTAAACTATGTTTTCTGCATGAACTTATATGAAAGGGGATATACTTACTAATCTTAGAGTGAACTAATAATCCCTTAATATGGGAACTTGCTTCTATTAAATATTATAAATCGTTACGATCGTTACGACCATAATAGTGTCGTTCATGGTCGATGCGTAGTAGTATCGACAAACTAAAAATCTTGTTACACTTTGTCTCATTTTGTTTTTGGGTAGTATCATAACTGAGTTGGACACTACTTTCTCCACAAATGAGCTCCAGCGACGTGTTCGACAAAATCCTCTAATTTTCCCACTTGTTGCTCGTCGGTGCCCCCATTTTGTTTATTGACGATGTATATCTCAACATGGTAACGGCGTTTTTTCCGTGTTTCATGAATTTGTTTTATGAAAAGTCACATAAATTCCAAATCTCGTATAGACACGTATGTGTTCATAAATTCTGATTCAGCATGTTATCGTCAAGTCCAGCAACATATCGGCATTATAATGTCCATCAGAATGTGTTTGAATGTAATCGGTAATCTCATCGTATCATGTATCGGTTGCTCTCTTGTCGTCCAGAAACAGTCCAGCATCCATTAACGTTAGAAGAGTAATCGTATCGACATAAGCCATGTATCATAATTCGAGTTGACGGTGGCCACCACACCGCATCACGTTGGATCTCTGTCGATGAAGATTAGCATCCCGACATGTGTTCTTAAGTGACGGGTATGAATGTTGCTTGGCACATAGCCATACACGGACTGACGGCCGCGGGCAAATATTAGCGAAGTTTGATGATGATGGTAATTAATTGCACCAGCCGAGGCCAATTAACCATTTCTTTTGCCAAGTGTGTTTTTGACGGCGTACTGCATTAAGATGTAAACGATTTTTTTCTTTATTTTAGTTATGTTGCTACAAATTTCTGTCTTGCAATTTATTACTTACTTGATAGTGCTTAATAATAATCATACAGCGTAGTATAGATGAACTCGCAAATAAATCTAATACATAAAATTTACAATATAAGTATCTAAACATAATATAATTATGTTATGCAGATGAATGACATTCTTTTTCATTTTGCATGATGCGTATTGAAGAACGGCGGCCCCAAAGGTTCTTGTCTTGTCAATATTTTAATTTCTTTTAGTACTTTCTCTTTGAATGTAATTGGCTCATCAATTTTTTGCTTCTATTTTTTTTTCACTCTTTCATCATTACCAACCATTGTCTTTCTAACATAGTACTCCAACCGTTAGTGTAGCCCAAAATATTGGTCCCAGCTTTGAAGGCACATACAGAAATGCACGCAATAAGTTCTAAATTTGCCCAGTGAAAGGGAAGATGATCGGCGATATCAAAATCTTTCATTGATAATTCGCCACTTACAAGATCATAATTCTGGAATAAAAAAATTTGGATTCCAAAGTTCTAAGTTTCCAAGTTTCTATAATTACATTGCACAACAAAATTCAATTTTTTGTTTCATTTTGTCAGTGATGTATTCTGGTCGGTCTACTGACATGCCATGATTACACAAGAACTGTGTAAATAGTCTAAAGTGGTTTGAAAATGTCAAAATGCGTAAAATAGGAAAATTGCCACATTTTATTAATGATGGTTCAAAGGTTCAAAGTTAGTTCAAAGAAATTAGAAAGTAATGTAAACAATCTTGAAAAAAAAGTTGATTTTTTTTTAGGGTTCCGTAGGTACCCCAAGGGTTTCGTTGTCCGTCCGTTCGTCCGTCTATCCGTCTGTCAGAGGGCTGTATCTGTATCAGACACCTGAAATTTTCACAGAGTGGGTACACCTATGGCCGCTGTAACAACAAATAATAAAAGTAAAATAAAGTTAAAAATAAAATAAAAAGTATGTGGTGTTAAATAAATATTGTACGGTGGTCCGGAACCCTTCGTGTGCGAGTCCATGAAAATAATAAGGCACGAAATTATTCCCAACTGGTTCGGGACATGTTAACCAATTTTCAACAACTTGGATGGACTATACATATAAGCATCAAGATACAGTTAATTCGAAGTAATTTTCTATAAATTTCATCGAGCAACCCGGAGAACGGATCCACCAAGACACTGGAAGATCACTGGAATGTTTATAATGATGGCCAACTTTTTTTGGAATTTTCAGAATACTGTTTGTGTTCTTATAAGACATTTTTTAAACCATTTTCATCTTAATTTTTTTAAAACTGTACTGTAAGATCCAGAATTCTTAAGGTCCGTATTACAAAAATCTGGTTCTAATTTTTTTTTGTATTTTTTGATTTTTTTTTCTATTTTTCTTTAAGATTTATCCCATATCAGAACATATAACCCCAAAACCCACAACCCCCAATATTTTTAAAAATGAAAAAAATTGCGGACAAACCAACGTACGGAAAAGACAACGTCTGTCGGGTCCGCTAGTTAAGATATGAAATAAGTAGTATATTACGACCCAAGGCCAGAAAGTTAGACTTCCTCGCTTCGGCTCGCCTCGGCCTTTGTATCACGCACGCCAGGACATCCTACTACTTTTCTTTATACCCAACCAGTAAAAAAGTGGGGCGGGCTTTTGTCACAAAAGCGGCTCTTCCTCGAGACACCGACTTTCGGCTATGGGATGCAGAAAAACAATATTATCTAAAGAAATTTTTGTGATGTGGATTATGTACTTATTTAACAACTGAAAGACCGCAACATTTCAATGAAATTAATTCACTCTCGCATTACGATTTTCCGCATCTTTAATATTTGAAAGTTATTTTTCATATTGCGGTAAAATAATGTGTCTACTTCTTCTTCAACTTAATTTTTACCTCACTCTTAACTCTGCATATGCTATTATCCATAATTAACAAGCAATCAACGTCCATCAGCAACTTTGTACATACTTATTATAAATTTATTTGAGGTTATGTCGTCTTCACGTTGTGGGAATTTTTAGTCCCTGTTGGGAGTTCATAACCAAAATTTCAAAACTTTATAAATTACTAGCTGACCCGGCGAACTTTGTACAGCCTCAGAATCAATAACACAGGGGCCCAGGGGGGCCCCTGGGCCTACATGTTCATGTTTTAATAGTTATTCTGCTATTCGGGGCGGAGACAAATCCAACAAATCAAATATCATGAAACCCCTTCTTGAGTTATAAACCCAAGTCCATGTCCATGTCTATGTTTTAATAAACCAATCAAAGATCATAAATGCCGTTTTTGAGTTATAAAACCAAGGGAGGCTCCTGGGCCCCCATGTCTATGTGAAAAATACTTTACGACCTATTCTCATACCTACCAAATATACAAAAAAAAATCATAAAAATCGGTCCAGCCGAAGAGGCCCCCCTGGGCTCCCATATGTCCATGTCAAAAATAGTTTACCACCTATTCTCATACCTACCGAATAAACAAAACAAAAATTTCATAAAAATCGGTCGAGCCGAAAATTGGATTTGTTTCCACCCCGAATAGCAGAATAACTATTAAAACATGGACATGAGGGCCCAGGGCCCCCCCTTGGGTTTATAACTCAAGAACGGCTTTTATGATCTTTGATTGGTTGGATTTGTCTTTACCTCGAATAGCAGAATAACTATTGGACATGGACATGGACTTGGGTTTATAACTCAAAAATAGTTTACCACCTATTCTCATACCTGCCAAATATACAAAAAAAATAAATAAAAATGGGTCTAGCCGTTTCGGAGGAGTTCGACCACAAACACAGTGACACGAGATTTTTATATATTAGATTTCTTCTAAAAAGTCTAATTTGAGGACAGATGGGCCTTACCCCTCTTACAACTCTCCTCTCCCGCCTTTACCGATGACTAGGGAGGGTACCCAGCGGCCGGGAAAACCTGGAAAAGTCAGGGAATTTTTATGAGGCCGGGAAAAGTCAGGGAAATCGGAAAAAAATCGAAATTGTCGAAATTTTGAACTTTTGGCTGGAAAACAAGGCTGAATTCAAACCATTTATTTATTTTATTATTATTACTACTAAAAAATGGCCCTCCGGATTATACCCTTAGTACCTATCAAAACAAATCAAAGCAAAATTGGTATCTGGAGTGATCTGGAAGTACTAATTAGAAATTTGATTGAACGATTTATAAAACCTGAAGAAATCAAAGATTGTTTGTTGCGCAAACTTCTGAAATTTCAATTTAGCGACCAAACTCAAAACCGACAAAAACAAAAATATGTCGGACCAAACAATAACAGAAAGAAAAACTTGCCTAAAACATAGTGTAGTGAAATCTGCAGCAGCCCGAAATCCTAAAACTATGGTGCTTTCTGAAAGAAAAAGTGGCAAAAAATGCTCATTCAAAATACAAATATATTTAAAGAATGCTAAGAAAAATACAAACGCAAAGCGAAACAGCTAGATTACAAAGGCGGCCTGAGCAAGAAATGCTCGATTTAGGAAAAAAAAATTGTACACTTGAATTTACTCGAGTTACAAATATTTTCTTCAATTATTATTTTCCATTGACTGAAAAGCTACGTTGAAGAATCATTGGAAGTGGTAAATTTGAGCAAAATTGATATTCCAAATACCTTTTAGAAAAAATATTTTTCATCCCGCAGGAAGCAGAAAATACACCATTGAATAGAGAATCAAAAGATTTTTTCAAGGATACGTCGCATGCCCCACTTTCCCTATTTAAAATTTAAGTGGGGGAGTCATTTTTGTCGAGACAGCCTGTTTATACAACGTGTTCCATAAATGACTACATTAACTTTAACCAGTAGTAGAACTCATCAGTGTGAACAATTTTTCTTAATAAAATGTTGCCCTAAACCCCGTAGTTATCGAGTTAAAATTAGTGAAAGTTTTGACGTTATTTTAGTTACCCGCTACTGAACCGCTCGGTTGCTTGATAATAATTACAACAAAAAAATTTAGAAAACTTTTGGAAACAATCTAAACGGCTCGACGTAAAAAAACTAAAAATAAAAAAACTTATCTACTAAACGTCTTTACTTCAATATCCAATGCTATTTTATTAATGAAAAATGAAAATTGTGGGGCCTAATTGCTAATTTTCGTGGCCTTTCGTATTATTTAAGGAAAATACCTTCTCTGGTGAAACCAGAGTTTATTAAATTATTATAAATTAAATTTATTATTATTAAGTCCTCAGGTTGTAAAAATTGGACTTTCTGTACGTAATAGGGATAAACTTGTTTTCAAAATCATCCAAATGGTATAATGCGATATTCCAAACTGCTTTACACAAATTAGGCACACGGCGATTTGGGAAGCGTTGCACATCAAGTCTTTGTGCTTCGGCGAAAATTAAAAACGAAAGTGAAATACAATAATAAATTACCGGCCAACAAACTGATTTCAGAATGATATAAACCGCACCGTCAAGTTAAAATAAATTCGGCTCGTGAATTTGTGGGGGCAAAAATGCTAAAAAAATGTAAGTTTTCGAAAAAGTCGTGTATAGAAAAGTGGTGGCTTTTGATGAGTTCTGCTACTTGTTAAAATTAATGGGTCATTTATGGGACACACTGTATAATCAATTTATGTAATAATTAGTGTTACTTATTTTCTATACTTTTTTTAACGTTGCATGTTCAGCAATATTATTATTTCTTTAATTTATTTTTGTTATTTTTTAAGCGCATATCTTTTAAAATGTTTTTCTATTTTGTGTGGAATTTTCGATATAATGTTACTGGAAAACCTGGAAAAGTCAGGGAATTTTAAAACTCGAGTTGATCCCTGGGATGAGTTCTCACAAGGAATTATTCACAAACAACCTCTTCAATGATATGATGATAATAATAATAATAAATGCCGAATGATTTTACGGCAGGCAGGAACGGCAGGCAGGAATGATTTTCAGATTGGAGACGAGCCTTGATGCCTCCCATGCACCCAATTACCAAAACGACGAGCTTTACTGGGTAACTTGAGTACAGCCTCCTAAATTCAAAGAGCAGGTCTTGATATTTTGTCCGCTTTTCCTCCTCCTTGACGCAGATGTTATTTTCAGCAGTAGCCGAAAATTCAATAACAAACATCTGCTTGGATTAGTGGTCCAATAGAACCACGTCAGGCTTGTTCGCTGTTATCTGCCTGACGGTGGAAAACGAGAAGTTCCAATAGATTCGGCACCTTTCGTTCTCCACAACGGACTCAATATCGTTCGGGACATAGGGCAGCACTGGTGTCTGGTCTATAGCATAATGGTGTCTTAAATGAAAGTATAACACTCTCAATGCCGCATTGTGGCGATGGATATAGGCCGAAAATCATTCCTGCCTGTCGTAAACCGGCAGAGACCCTTGCGGCTGGAATGCAGAAAGCGGTCATCTTGGGGTCGTTGCGTCTGCTCAGGGCACATGATTCACGGGATTCATAGCTACTTACCTCATGGTTTTGAGGAGTGGCTATGATGTACGAATAGGACCTGACCAGCAAGGAACCCCGTGAAGGTCGGAATCACGGGGAGCTCCTTCTGGTCAATACGCAAAAAAAATAAAAAATATGCCGAGGCCAAGCAATCTGGACGAAGCACAAGAAAAAGCTTTCTGCTCCGAGTGACATATAGCATTTTTAACAAAAACTTTCGAAGAAACATCTATAAAAAAATTATAGGCCACACGACTGAAAGTGAAACTTGCCGTGGTAGGAATCGAGTTTATTTCATTATTTTCTGATACAAATGTTACGGTAACTAAAACAAGGAGGCCTCCAAAGGGGCCCCCTTGAAACAGCAATTTATTGCAAATATTTTATTCTATATGGACCTTGTACAGAAAAAACTGCTGTACAATTTTGTCTGTATACATTTCCTGCTTCCATCACTAATGGTTTTCGACATAATCGCCGCAAAACACGGGGGTGGACTAATTTTTGCCTATACTCATTTTCCAACGTCATTTAGGAGCGTTGGGTGGGAGACGGGCAACAACTTCATGACACCAATTTGATGCAGAGTTTAATAGAGAACATAATAACTCTTCTAACATTTTCTCGTGGGAGTTACCGTTTACGAGAAAAATGCAGAATAGCTTCATGACGTAAAACTCGGGGGCGGTTTTTTGTGCAGTCCTCCTGGGGAGTGGAAACTCTTCGGATCTTTATTTGGGTCCTTGCTGGGAGTTCCAAAATTTTAAAACTTAAATTATTTCTTCTAAAAAATCTAATTTGCTTGAACTATAATGCTGGTTCCATATCTTTAATATTTCAGAGTTTGCTGTTTTAATTTTTTTCTCGCTTCTTCTTTTTCTTCAAATGTCTGTTTCTCCATTGATGGGTACATTCTGTTATTCCAATCTCTTTAATTCCAACTTAGTCTAGTTGTCTTCTTCCTTCTGGAGACCATTTCGTAATTGTTTCTGGCCATCTATATCTGGAATTGACTTTCGATTTTTCATTTTTGTGCAAGTAGCTGTTATTTGTCTTTAAATTGTCCACAGTTTATCTCTCGAAGCCTATTGCCGAAATGGGTCATTCCATGAAAAACTTAGGCATTGGCAGTAAAGCCGGCAAAACCTGTAACATCATCTCAGGCATTGTCGTTATAGTGGTAGCCCTTCCGCATAACCGGCTTTAACATTTACAGAAATTGACGGACGGATGGTTTAGTCGGTTGCCGAAATGTCAAATATGTTTTGTAAGAACAAAATAACATTAAAGTGAAGAAGCACGACAGCTTATTTTATCAAAATTTTAAGGAACTTTTCACAAAATAAAAATGCTAAAAAATTGAGGAATCATAATGAAATCAGGATGTAAGAGTGCCCATTCTACCCTGCAAATGTTTTCAACTTTTAATTTTCAGTTTACACGGAAAATAAACGATTGGTAAGAACATTCACCGATAAAGTCTCTTAATAACATGGTAGTTGTGAGTCAGAAAAATTTACTGCAAGTTAATAACAATGTAACTTTAGTACAGGGTTTGCCGGCTTTACAATAAATGCCTAGGCTTTTCGCTAATTTTTTCTGATATATTTCGTATTTCTGTGTAGTACCGTCCGTTTGAATAACTAATACATACATAGTTATGTTTAATTCCTTCCTTCCATGGATATATTTTTTGGTTCGTGAAACATGTCAGTTTTTTTTTTAGTTTTTAAATATTAGGTATGTAATTTTAATAATATTTTTTTCTTTATGGTCTCTGGAATCGATGTTTATTTTTGTTGAACTAGCAGGTATTCCGCTTTAATTGATTTGAAAAATGCTTCCATTTCCTTTCAGAACATCAAAAGATCTACAGGGTGACAGATCTGAAAAACAATAATGGAAACGTGTGCTAATTTCTCAAATTACTTTTGTAACCAAGAAATTAACAATTAAGGTTATATTCTTTAGATTTTGGTAGGTTATTACCTTATTCTCTAGGTTCACTATCATTTATAGATATACGCCCCCGAAGTGCTAGCGAAACGTGAAGAGCGTCTGTGCGATTTGGAGATAGCCAAGTAAGAAGGTGGTAGCAATTGATTTCTTATAACGTTTGAGGGACAGGGAGATGCCAGAGGTGGAGGCAGTGTCGGACGGCTTATCTTCAATTTCCAGATTGAATATATTTCATATGTTTTCATTGAACAGCAGTTGGCTACCGGCGCTATCACTCACCGCCACCGACGTCCATTACGAACGCCAGCAGAATCCACCAACGCCATTTTTAAGATTGTTAAGTCTACAAAGCTCTATCTTTAGCGCTGATATTAATTACTGTACTTATTTTTATTAAGTACGATTTTTGTTGCCGTCTGAAATTTATCCGGAAAGTACAGATCAGTTGTGGTCTCTACCTGAGCTTTAATTATTATTAAAGTTTTTTTATTGTGATTGTCCAAAATTGAATAAAAAGCATAAAGCTTGTCTAAAAAAAAACTTGATAGTAAAGGTTCAATCATTCTGTTGATTACGTTGTAAATTAAGTGTGTTTTTATTATCGATACACATACATACATGGTTATGGTGTTACAAATAAGCAAAAAATACTGACACTTTAGGAACAGCCTATATAATGTGTTCGTGACAACAGAGAACAGTGGAGCCCAAACCTGATTGAAAATCCTCAGATGTGATTTAAACAAATTGGTCATATCTGCACCAACAATAATAAAAACAGCTATTATTCGTAGGAGCTCAAGGCGACTGCATATCAGCACAATGGCTTTGTTGTGTTCGTTGTGATAAGGAATCTGCGCTGATAAGAGGCGAACGGTCGTGTTGCGATAACCGTTTCAAAATGGAATATTCGTGCTATTCGTATGTTGTCTTATCGGCTGATATCGCCGCCCCAATGACAGAATGTTCGGCTCTTATCAGGAGGGATAACGCTATGCGATTAAAAATGTTGCTCGTTCCAACCAGACGCTAATGGCTCGGTACTTGTTTTATAAAAAGCTAAATATAAATGGACATTTTTATTTATAAGTACTAAACTAACATGTTATTTCAATTATTTTATATCTTAACAACATTTTTATGGCAATCGGGCTGCAATAAGCATTCACTCAGGTTAATCTTGTTGAAACGCAATTTAACGCACACATTCTGAATCAAATTTACCGAGATAAGAAATTTCTTGGTTCTTGGCCAGTACACATCTTAAAATGGTCCAAAAGGGAGGACGCAATTAATTTAGGACAGAAATACGTACTATTATTAAAGTATTAAGTAAATTTACTTATTAATGACAATACATATAGTTAGACTTGAAAATTGTCGAGGCCGAAGTCCGAGTTCGACAACACGTCAAGTGCTATACCACGTGTTGAACACGACATTTTTTCTACAATCATACCTACATAACTATATTACAGTTGCTTTAGGCGCAACAGGCCCCATAATGATGGTAATATCATTGCGACTATTTAGGCATACATAGGATACAATCTGAAAGGATCTGGTATTCTTATACTAAAGGAGTACGATCTATATTTTCAATTATTAAACGTTTCATACACTGTGCACGTGTGGAGATATCAATTACGACACATACATAAAATTACGCGATGTTGAGATCAGAGAACCATCTTGATAACCGTTTAAATATAACGGTTATCTGGTATTATTTTCTGCCACAGTTTAAATTTTACGATAACTAATGATATCTGAATAAATAAATGTTCTAGTAGCACAGATAACATCAGAGTTGCGATATAAAGTTTTCTGAAATCAATCTTAGTTTATCTGTTTGTTTTGATGGACAAACGTCGCTGACAGTCGTACTTATTTCAATCAGATATTGAAATTTACGCAATGCTGCTTCTACGGTTCACTTTAAGTTTCCAACTGGCCACATAGAGCATCTGCATAAAGATGTTTTATTTAACAAATCTAATCTAACCACCAAACAACCAAAAAATTTGTGCTGTCATCACGATCGACTATTAATGTGAAGTTAATTTAGCAATTTATTAGTCATTTTAACTTGAATTATCACTGTTTATGCCTTGTTTTCTTTGAAGGACTATTTCTACATACCCACTGGCAATAGAATAATTACGATTGCCATCACCCTGATATATTTGTAATATGACCGCAAACCAAACGGCTGCACACTGTCTATAAAACTGTTCGTCTGAGGTACGCTCTAATATGTATGTAATATAACAAAAATGCAATGCCGTGTGTTGTTCGTTTATCGCTAGATCTTTAATTTTGCTTATCTGCATCAGTATCCGGTATGTCGACCCGACCCGACCCGTTATCATTACAAACACACAGATCTTTGTGTGATTAAAATGAATTACACATAAAAGTATGGCGGCCGAGTCTAATAACAAATATCCCAATATGTAGATTATTTTTCTATAGAAACCCAATCAGTGTGATTTCTAATCGTCCGCTCGTCCTCTCGACCTATTTATAGTACGTTTTGATTAATTGTTGTCATTAAAAAAGTAAAATTATCACAAGATAATTTTAATTGGAAAATGCATGTGTTTCACTCCATTGCTATCCTACGATTCGTCCCATTTTTGTGTTATGGGTAAAGGTGATGAGCTGTAATTTTCTTGTAAAAATAAGGTTTTTGTAGATACGATCTTATAATTTACGGTCATGCTGTTTATCTCCGTTTCTATGAAGTAGTTCGTTTATCTTACAGCGAAATCTTCCATCTTGTTTAATTATAAAAAGCATTATTACAGTAGCGAAAACAACTGTACAGTTATTACTTCTAACAAATGTTCGAAGCCTCACTTTCATTAAGTAGCTGTGAATTGAATTTCAGTGTTCAGTAAATCAGCTACACTAATTAATGTCTATTTAGGCTGAGTGTACTATGTAATTATATATTTATGGGGTACTTAATTGTCTACTTTACAAATTTCGAAACGGATTAAAAATCAAAGTTTTTATGTTGTACTAAATTTTTACATATACATGTCTTATGTTTCTCCATGTTTTAATGATAACGTGACTGATATCTGTTAGTCATGTGTTTTATTGAGACATCTTTTTTGCACATTAAAAGCTTTATTTTAGATATTTCAACGCAATAACAGAAAATTATGTAGAAATTTCTGACGTAGGCGTATTGTTGGTTGCAGGGATATCGAGTGATTAAATTATGTAGTTCACTGGATGAAAGAATAAAATAAAGGTGTTATTCCAGAAAAATTATTGATATCAAGCGCATCAATAAATTCATAAATTAACGTTATTGGTCCGGCGCATCCACCAAAATTTTCGTCGTGAATATTAAAATGGTTAATCATGCTACGTGCATACAAAAAAAAGTTACATGTCAGCTACCTCTAATAAAAATGTTACTCCCAATTTATTTATATGAACTTTACTGAAATCCAGTTTTTTTTTTATTTCGAGAACTTCTAAGACAAATGCTGAGTGAAATTGATTAATTAATTAATTGTTTTCCTACTCAACATTGACCGTTTTGTAATACAATCGTTTTGACATTCAAGTAGATAATTAGTTTAGACATGACATGCGAAGGTTGGTGCGCAAACAAAATGTCGCACAATACTTAACGACATTTTGTTTCGTTACTCGTAATCATTGAAAACAGCATTTATACGTCATAACAAGTTTGTCTTAGAAAACAAAATAGATCACTTACTACTGGCCCACTAGTAATTCCACACAAAATTCATAATTCCGTTAATTTACGCTTTCTTGAAGAATCCTCAGACACGTCAATTTTAGATCTTAAAATGACACTTTTTTACGTATTAATGTATTTTTTGTAACCAGCCGTGACGTCATCAACGATTTTTTTATGGCAACGCCTGGTACCTTACATAAGCATTTTTCTAATATAGTCGAAGAAGACTACAATCCGATGTATTATATAAACTGCCACCAACCATTTGGCTCAACTTGTGAGGTTCTTAGTTTTTCATTGTTCTAGGCTCTCATCTTTTTAGTTTCTCAGTTTTCCAGTTTCCCATTATGGGTTCTAGTTTCTTAAATTTCTTAAATAACAGGTTCTCTGTTTATCAATTTTTCAGATTCTCAAATTTTAGGTTTCATAATTTCTTCTCAGATTTTTTTTTTCTCGGGTGTCAGTTTCTTCAATTTATCAGCTCTTTTTAGATATTCTTCGATTCGAACCTCAGTTTCTCAATTGCCCCAATGTCATAGATTCTCAATGTGTCTCGTATTTACTTTCCAAGTTTCCTTGTTGCTCAGGTTTTCTAATTTCCCAAATTCTCAGGTATTTCATTTTCCAAGTTTTCAAAGTTCTGTAACCCATTTTTTCAATTTCTTTTATTTTCTCAGTTTCTAATTTTGTTAACTTCCGCTATTCGATTTCTCACTCACAGGTTCTCTATTTCTTAGGTTTCAATTCGCACTTCATTCATTTCCAAGATTCTCAAGTCCTCAGTTGTGATATACCACTATGTCCTATAAAATAATTAAAATCAAATTACTATAAATCAATTAATAAACAAAATACAAGTTCTGAAACAATAAAATAAAGTTGAGTATAACTGAGCTGAGCAATAACTTGAGCCTTGGTCACGGTGGTACGATATTACAATAATTACTAAAGGGTCTTTACCACACTGCTGTTAAAGTTGGACAATATAATCGTGACCAGCCTGTATATGCCGGTATGTATGTATACTCAACCGACTCATAGCTGAAACAACAAAATTTACCGACCTGGGGGTCTACCATTGAAACCGGTGAGTGAGTGACATGGTATAATTGGTTGTCTACATTATTACGAAACTTATAACTTAGTCTAAAGGACCTAAACCGTAGATTGTCTAAATTTGAACGTCTTTCAAGTAACAACGTAGTCTCCCACACTCTTTTCAAGATTATCAAGGTGTATAACACTCACAAAAGTGACGTAATTTTATTTACATTTTTCACCGTAAACAAACACAAACGCAAATTTCGCTTAATAATCGATGACTTTTCTCGAGTAGCAATTTGTATGTGACTTTTTTTACATTTCTCGTGACATTTGACATTTCGCGTGAGTTGAAAAATTCAATATCTAAATATGTACTCAAATAAAGTCTTGAGAGTGTAGTAAAGAAACTAAACCTCTAATGTTGAGTTAAAAAATTAATAAATATTTAATTTAGGGTTTATTCCCCGCCTTGGGGCGTTAAGAAAGAGTGAGGTTATGTCTGTTTATTGTTTATGTAGTAGTGTGCATTCGATTAATTGTATTTTAACATTAGTTCGTTGTAAAGTTTGTGCCCTTAAACAGCTAAAGACAAAATGGAGGATGACTTTGTTAAGTTCTTGTAAAATATAGAACACTTTAGAAAAGTTAGACAAAAGTAAGTAAA
Organism: Diaperis boleti; assembly: GCA_963583935.1. Classification (NCBI taxonomy): domain Eukaryota; kingdom Metazoa; phylum Arthropoda; class Insecta; order Coleoptera; family Tenebrionidae; genus Diaperis; species Diaperis boleti. The sequence goes on along the minus strand of OY757247.1, from coordinate 20,579,159 downwards.
CATACACTTTTTACTAAGTACTTAAATGATTGTTTTTTTTTAAAGATTTTTACAATGAGTATAGAGCACCCAGCATTGTATGTCTAATTATTCTTCGCCACTTAATTTTTCTTAAGCAAGGCGGGGAATCAACCCTGAATTAAATATTTATTCCTTTTTTAACTCAATATTAGAGGTTTAGTTTATTTACAACAGTCTCAAGACTTTATTTGAGGATTTAGATATTGAATTTTTCAACTCACGAGAAATGTCAAATAAGTCACATACAAATTGCCATTCGAGAAAAGTCATCGATTATTAAGCGAAATTTGTGTTTGTTTACGATGAGAAATGTCAATAAAATGACGTCACTTTTGTGAGTGTTATTACGGCTTGATAATCTTGTAAAGAGTGTGGGAGACTTCGTTGTTACGAGAAAGACGTTCAAATTTAGACCATCTTCGGTTTAGGCCCTTTAGACTAAGTTATAAGTTTATTTACAATAATCTACGAAGTACGGTAATGTAGACAACCAATTATGCCATGTCACTCACTCACCGATCTCAATGGTAGACCCCCTGGGACCGAGAGAAAAAAGCCACAACAGCTACAAGGATGACTTCTGCGCGATGCCATCCAGTGTACACTTGAAGGTCGCTAATCAAACAACACAACGGTACGAGGCGTTACAAAGCTTTACAAAGCTCTGTTCCCCGGTATACTTAAATAATACCTACAAATTGTACAAGTGGAACAAGCCAAGGGCAGAAGTATGAAAGACTTCTCGCTTGGAAAAGACCAAGGAGGATCCTCTTCTAGGAGACTCGTATCTCCCAAAAAAGCCTAATATAGAGAAAAAGAGGTATAAAGCAGCTTCAAGATAAAGTTATAGAAGAAACGTTCCTTTTTTACCCAGAACACGTGGAAATCAGACAAAATTAAGCCTCCTCTGGGAGAAAAAGGACCACAACACAATTCGCAGTGCTGGCCAAGCGTTCTTGTCTGCCGCAGGACATTAATCCTCCTGTACGGAGCCGAAAAACGAGTCCTGGCCTGGCACACACAAGTGCAGCCGGGTTGAGAAATTAAAAAAGAAAAAGAAAAATTCTCGAATGCGCTACCCCTTACTGTGCCGAATGCTACAGCGGGAGTTAAAAAGCAGCTCTTAGTAGGGCCGCAACCAGTAACGCACATGCAAGTACAGCTAGTTGCGATCCAAAATATGCAATAGTAAAGTTCATCTACACTAATTTGAAAAGCTCAAATTTTTATTTAAAATAACGCATTTACTTGTTATTTTAAAAATTATAAATATATTTGTCCCTCTTTTTCGGCATGTTTCAATTAGGGAATTTGCAACGAACAAATCCCTAGCCAGTTATCGTTATTGTTTCATAGTTATAGTTCAATATATTTTTGAAGTGAAACTTCTATACGGGCTAAGACTTGGGCGGTAAACCAGCCAATGCGTTACGAAGCACTGCAGTTTTTCACTTTTTATAAATTTTACCAGTGATATTGTAACGTTGCTTGAGCCGGGCAGGTTTGTGGATTACTGAAATTACTAAATTTTATTAAAATTAATGATTTGAACTAAGCTGATTATTCACAATAACGTCTGGTTAGTCACCCATTTTTATGTCTCTCCAAATGTTCTAGACTTCTTCTGTCTGGAGGACGTTCCAGAATGATTCGCTGCCAATATTTGGGCAGGTAGTTGATCTCGACCCAATACGACTTACGGGCGGCCGTTGCGACGTCGCAGTAATGACGCAGAGCTATACAGAATGTACAATGACTGTAGTGAACCTTCATCCAAAAAGAAAACATTAACTTAACTTAAGACAAATTATTGGAATGAAGTAAATTAATTCATCTCATATACTAGCTGACCCGACAGACGTTGTCTTTTCCAAATTTCAATCAATTTGTTTTTGGACAGATTTATTATACTCGTATTTATTTCATTTTTATTATATAGATTCGTTGGTAAGCGCATCACTTGAGAACGGCTGGACCGATTTAAATAAGAATTATGAACAAAATTCTGGATCTCGACAACAGCGCCACCTACCGGTTCCAATTGTAGCTAAGAACCATCCAGGGATCCACTCAAACACACACATAAAATTTCATCAAAATCGGTCAAGTCGTTTAGGAGGAAAAGAATTACGAACAAACGCACACCGGAATTTTATATATAAAATTCTGGATCTCGACAGCAGCGCCACCTATCGGGTCTGACTGCGGCTAAGAACCATCCAGGGATCCACTCAAACACACAAAGAATTTCATCAAAATCGGTCAAGCCCTTTAGGAGGAGAACAATTACGAACACACCCACACCGCAAATTTATACAGGCTGTCCCATTTAAAACTCCCCAGTCCAGATTTCTCCGAATTGATTATTGTGATTGAAAAATCTTCGAACAGGTCGATTTTGTTTGCCAGGGGCTCATCTTCTCAGGTTTCTTTCAAGTTCCGGCATTTCGCCCTCTTCGCGAGGGGGCTGTTAGCCCCAAAATCTTAAATGGCACTATGGGTCAAGTGATACCTCATTTGAAAGGTATTGGAGACCTCTTTACAACTAACTACTTACTTTTCAATCTTTTGGTGATTTGACCGCAAGAAAACGTTAATTTTCAATTCTCAAGATAATCCACATCTTCTGATGCTGTGTTCCACAGCAATTACAAAGACAAACATGTTATTGCTGAAATTAGGCTTATTGAACTTGTAGCATCACGAACAGTTTTGAAAATCGTCTGTATTTTTGCATGGAAATGAATGGTGGCCATATCCAACATTTATTACGTTAATTAGATCATTTTATTGAAAAATAATCGTGTCGCATACTCTACATTCAGTTTTAACTCCTTCGCGCTATTTAGCAATCAAAATCAACAACCTAATGACCCAAAAATTTCAATAAATTTAATTTCAAAATTACATGTTGGTCTTTGTGGTTTCTGTGGGACATAGCAGGAGAAAATTTGCATTAGCTTGAAAACTAGAAATTATTGTTTTTAGGGTCAAAACTGCAAGATATTGAAAAGTAAGTGGTTAGTTGTAGAGAGGCCTTCAGTACCTTTCAAATGAGGCATCACTCGACCCATAGTGCCATTTAAGATTTTGGGGCTAACAGCCCCCTCGCGAAGAGGGCGAAGCGCCGGAACTTGAAAAGCATCTGAAAAGATGTGCCCCTGGCAAAGAAAATCGACCTGTCCGAGGATTTTTCAATCACAATAATCAATTCGGAGAAATCTGGACTGGGGAGTTTTAAATGGGACAGCCTGTATATAAAGACTAGCTGACCCGGCGAACTTTGTATCGCCTTAGAATCAATAACACAGGGGTCCAGGGGCCCCCCTGGGCCCCCATGTCCATGTTTTAATAGATATTCTGCTATTCGGGGCGGAGACAAATCCAACAAATCAAAAACCATGAAAATTGGTCAAGCCGTTTTCGAGTAATAAACCCAGGGCCCCCTGGCCCCATATCCATATTTTAATAGTTATTCTGCTAAAAAAAAAAACATAAAAATTGGACCAGCCCAATAGGGCACCCTGGGCCCCCATATCCATGTGAAAAATAATGTAGCATCTATTCTCATACCTACCAAATATACGAAAAGAAAATTATCAAAATCTGTCGAACCAAAAAATCGGTCCAGCCCAAGGGGCTTCCTTGAACCCCCATATCCATGTGAAAAATAGTTTACCACCTATTCTCATACTTGCCAAATATACAAAGAAAAAATCATCAAAATCGGTCGAGTCGAAAAACCGGTCCAGCCCAAGGCCCCCCCTGGGCCCCTATATCCATGTTAAAAATAGTTTACCACCTATTCTCATACTTGCCAAATGTACAAAAAAAATACTATTAAAAAGCAGGGGTTGGTGATAGAAAAGTGAAAATTTAGGGTTGTATGTATTTTTTAATGCCACATAATAAAAAAAATCAAAAAAAGAAAAAAAAATTGGGGTGGACACCCCTTAACATTTAGGGGGATAAAAAATAGATGTTGTCCGATTCGCACACCCAACCGATATGCACACAAAGATTCACGAAAATCGGTCGAGCCATTTCGGAGGAGTTTAATTACAAACACTGTGACACGAGAATTTTATATATTAGATTGAATAATTGATAGAAAAATAGGTCTAATAAGTTCAAGAAATCTTTTGTAAAATGTGGTCGAGAATATATGTATTTGTATAATTTTATTGAATAATTGATAGAAAAATAGGTCTAATAAGTTGAACAAATCTTTTGTAAAATGTGCTCGAGAATTTAGAGTAACAGAAAAACTGCTCAAACAGCAAAATGAGCAACAACATCTAAATTCATTAAATATCTAGACTATAAAAGAAAAATTATCGAGAAAGAAACAGCAGAAAAAACAAGTAGTCATTTCTATTTTCCCGTTTAAACTTAAATTGTATACTAACTATTTTTTACTCCTTTTTTGTTGCCTTTGTCTTTTTATAAGCTGTTTTTTTGGTAACCCGTCGTCATTTTCTACCCTCACCGAGTAGATTCTTCCTTCATTATTTATTTCTTGGTTTGTTGTTCCAATTTATCATTTATACCTTCAGTTTAGATTATGTACTAGCCAAACCCGTAGACGCTCCACGTAGACATGTTCCTTCCGGAAAGGTAAACATAGAAACGTATCCTATAATCGACCGAAGAAATGCTTTACGTTCTCAGTCGGCAACTTGACGATAAAAACAAAGTTGTTCCACAATATACGTTTCAACTGCTCTTCCTCATAGATGCTTCATATGGCGCTCTCACTTGGGATGCTATTGAACTGAATTGAATTGAATTGTTGAATTTGGAGCGCACGGCTTTTAATCGAATAGATTATTGCTTTTATGCTATCGAGGTTATTTTTTATTTTTAATCCTCTCTTGATGCAGTATATATATGCAGCTTTCTTTATGGGCTTTTCGTCAATTTTGCCCATGTCGACACCGGTCATGAGATTTTATCTTTTTCTAAGTAGAAGTTTCGATTATCCGAAGTAGTCTCGGTCCCAATTGGTTCGGATAATCGAGGTTCTACTGTACGTATTCTTCTCTCGTTTGTAGGTTTTTAGTTTGCTTTTTTAGTTGCTGCTTCTCTTACTCCACCTATTTATTTGTTGCTTGTACTAAACTATATACTTTATATACTCTCTTTTTCTCCTTGTGGCACTGTTGCGGTTAAATTCTCTTAAAGTCTCTTTCTCTTTTCATTTTTTATCCGTCTTGATCCTGAATCCCAATCGCCAATAATATTTTTACAGCACCTTTGCACTCGTGATACGCCTGTTTTCAAGACGAAATTGTTTTTTCAGAGATTACGCAATTTGAAAAATATTTACAAACTAGTTGGTACCGCGTTGCTACACCGCAAAAATAAAGTAAAACATCTCATTCGGTTTGTCCGGGTCACTGTGACATTTTTATCTGACAGAATATGTATTCAATTTCGCACGGTTTGAACTTTTTTTTTACGAAAAAGGGGTGACACATTAGGGTCGTTACTTCCCATTGCGAATATTATTTGTGGTCAAAATTTCATAACGACCGGATGAACGGTACGACAGCGCATAAAATACGAACAAACAAATATTGATTTTGATATAAGTTTTCCTTATGAAGTTTCCATCCTCTCCTGGACGTCCCCTTCAATTACTCCCATATTATTATTTTCTATAATTTAATATAAGTAGGTAATCGGAGTCATTTTCTTTGATTTGATATTTCACGTTCTGCCTTACCCCCAAATTTACAAATTGGTTGTTTCGTCCCCCTCAGTCTATTCAGTAGTGTAACGATGCAACAGGTGATTTCGCACCATTTCTCCCTTCTCCGCCACAACTGCCAGAGGGTCGTACACGAGGCCGGTCCCTTTGATCGCCCCGTTTTTGACAGCAGATACAAACTCGAATCGGGGTGCGTTAGTTGCACTGAACAGTGTGAAGTTGCTTTAATAAATGGTGGTTTCTGTGGACTATATGGGTAAGTTTACTCGCTTTAGACGTTTTTTGATATGTGATAAATCAACTGCTGGATGGTCAATTCTTATCACTCTGTTTAGAATTCTAGTCGCTCTTCTTACACGTCATTTCCCCGTGTTATTTTTCGCCTCGCTAAACATAATCATGAAGGGACTATGTTATTTCTGCTTCAGCATTTACAGTAGTTGCCAAAATTGTGGGTACAATCATTAGTGTCTAAGATTTTCAAAATTAACTTTTTGTTTAGTAAATATGGGCTCAAAGTCGTTGTTTTTTCAAAAATATATTTAATCTTAAAACTGTTCACGTATAAATACTCTTTTTAGGTTAGAACCTTTTAGGTTTTGGCGAATACGGAGATATTCTTTTAATTAGGCGGATACAACTATACAGACAGATCGTAAACTAAATTAGTCAAAAGTGGCTATGCACGCAAGGTCGTTTGTCGTAGTTTAACAGAATTATTTTTAAAATGTCAGTTTGACAGTATTAAATTTGACATTTCATATATGATTCGATTCGATCGCGCATGGCCACCTTTAACTAATCCAGTTTTCGATCTCTCATTTCAGAAGTGGTGTATGGTTGAAAACCAATCGGCCAACGAAGTTTCAGGAATGGTCCATGAGATTGTAATCTGGTTATTGTGAAAAATTGAGGGATTCTCTCCTCGTTCTCCCAGGATATTCTTCTTTGAACAACTAGATTTAAGCGTTTCCATACTTTTGTCCATCAGTGTATCCTAATTTGAATCGAGTGAATTGTTCTTCGCTTACCTCCGGTTCCGCAAAATACAAACTATGTGCGGGCATTCGACTAAAAAGATAAAGTGAATTTAAAGTCTATGATTAAATTAGTACGAATGCAATCGCAACTAAAGCCAGACGTGTTGTTGCAAGTTGAGATAAGACAGGGATTATGATGTGTTTGGAAATTGTTGGATGTAATGGCTTCTACAAAAGCAATAAATGCAAATTTCCAGACTGCAAAAGCCGTTAACGCCATAATTATTTTGCAGTTGGGTTTCCCAGATTTTTTTGATAAAATGAAAATAATACATGAACGGTTGACTGATCAGTAAGCGCACAAAATTCTCAAACAAAATTTACGAAGAATACCAAATCATACATAATCTACTATATAGCAATCGTAGTATGTATATTGATCCTCTATCTTTAAAACGGTTTGCAGTATGGGTTAAATAATTTGTTTTGAAGTACATACAAGATAAATAATTAGGGGAGCCAATATTCCCAGAACTTTGTTTTTATATATAAAACGTCTCAAAATCCACACTACACCCGGTATATATGTCTGATTAAAAAATATTTCAGTTTGGAACTTATAATTTAAATGACACTTACGATAATCATTTCAAAGATTTTAATCATTTGAACTGTATGTACTTAAAAAGTTATTATTCAGTTGAGAGGTGTCTATAATCGGTTGAACGGTGACGAATTTATCGAACTTTTAGTCTTTGTATGCTTTTAATGACTGAAATACTAAATCAATTCAAGCAAGTAGGACATTTCAGAAGGCTGTAGGTGTAGTATCAACCGAGCGAATAAAAAACGTAATAATGAAATGGACGTTTAGATATTATGGAAGCTGTTATAGTGGAATTACGTCAAAGGGGACGAGACTTTATCGTAAATTTTAAATATGAAAATATCTAAATATGCTCATTGAGGGCCTCAAATTTAGAATCATCGGGCTTTTTATCATTATTCGTGTTGCTACCGAATTTGGAAGGAAAAAAAAAATATTGGAGGACGATCTAGCATGATTAGTTTCAATAAGACATTCGGTCCTGAAATCAAATAATTATCCCATGGAACGAGTCCTGGCATTTTACATGGCAACGAAGCTGATCCTAGATATACACACATTGCAGCAGACAATACACTGGTGAAGATGGTAAGAGAAGATATGGCACCAGCGCACCGGTACCGGCTGCGCGACTGTGTTGGAAGAAGATGGTTTCGATAAGATGACAGAAAGGTGATAAGGAGTCGGTGCGATTCGAGATATCGCGAAATGGGATGAGATTTTATCAGATGATGACGATGGCATGGCGAACTGTCTACCCGGTTAAGATCGAAACCAGAGGGAGCTAGGCAGTGGCGTATCTAGCACGATGGATGACTTGACATTTTATATAATTATAGTTTTTTTTCTTTTTCAATACGTAATATTTATTCAACAATATCATTGGTTTTACAAAAGTTAATTAAAAGAACATCATCCTACAGGCCACAGGAAGCATTTTTCGACCTATATATATATAATTCTTGTAGTTTTCTTACCTGCATATAGATCCCACAGGTAAATGCAACGTGTGCGGCCTGGCAGACCGTCCGTATGTTTACAATAAAAGGAGTTGATATATAAAAATGAGCTTACAAAAATCAGGTTGATTTCAAATAATGGTGACGAACTATATATGACAATTAATTTTATTGTAAATTATTATTAATCCAATTGAATCAACTTGTGATATTTTTTGGTAATCCGTAACACTCTTCTTTCCATAGTGCCGCCACTGGAGCTCTATCCATTAAAAACGTCACCGTTCCAGGTGAAGCTTTTATAGATAAAATCGATAAAAAGCACATGCACCTATTACTTGAACACGTGTAAAAATCAAATATTGATTGATAAATAAGTATTATCATTTCTTTGAATGTTTGTGAGAGTCACAGAAGGGTTATGTGGGAAAATAAAATGTTAATCAGCTAATATCGAACGGTTATCGCAATATGTTAACTTTGTTGAAATGGTGGAAATAGCAGATAAAGCATACTTTTATTTGATTAAAATAATCAAACTTTATTTGAGGGTGGTCTGATCCTATTAATTAGTTTTTTTTTTATCAAGTTCGTAAGGACTTTCTTTTATTGACTCATAGAATACATGTAATGTTAACGTTTTAATTTATCAATTAGCTAAAATTGAAATATATTCAAGTCAAACTCCACAAACTTTAAAAAAACAAACAAACTTACTGTGTTACAAAGAACTTACTCATATTAAGAATGGCGTGCTCTTTGGAATTTTAGCTTTCTTTTCCAAGAGGTTATTTGCGTTATCGCAGATCCCAAATTTGAAATCTACCTCTAGAGATTTACTAGTTTTTCGGTCGTATACTCGTGTTAACATAATTCGTCACTTTAAAAGGTTTGGATAGCAACCGATAAGCAAAAAAACAAAGAATCACGTAATGTATGGTTGAGAATTTTTGAGTTGAACACAATCTCACGGCATCGCATAAATAATTCACCTATTGTATATTTGTACTTGAAAAAGCCTTTGTCAGAGGCGCTGATGGCAAAGATTCATGAATTACTGCAGGATGTCATAGAAAAAAAATCTGATTTCTGATAATAAATCATTAATTAAACAACATAAAAAATTGTATCACGATGAGCATAAAAACATGTTTTTCGACTTTATGTACTTTAAGATATGACCAGATAGACATTGAATATCATCGTGCTCAAGTTTTAGCACATAACTTCTGCAGAGAGGAGGCATTTTTGTTTCTACAATTAGGATTTTTACAGCAGACCTTGCGTTGTAATAAGTTCGAAAAAACTTAGACCGTCTAGTTTCTTACAGCATTGATAACATAATTATTATTAATACAGTTATATGTGGCCGGCTTTCAGTTTCACACCTCCACCAGCTCGGATAATGGATTGTTGTGTTATTAGGTGCTAGTATGATTTATGCTTTGTGTTTTATGAAAAATTCAAGCTCCCCGCTGTCGCGATAGGATCGGGCCTGGGCTGGCCAAGCTAGTTAAGGCGATAAGATCGACTCTATAGAGGCCAAATAGCCCGATTCGTTGGACGATAAGAGTTGGTGCTGGGTCGCGGAATGAGGCGGGGTGCGTCGGGGGTACGTCAGCGATGCATGCTGCTGATAAGGGCCGGCCCGAGCCTTATCATTGCTCATCAATCAGCCAGTAACTGATAAACAAACTCTGCTTGAACGCTGGGGGACCGCTTATCGGGCTCGACGGTTTCAATCTATAAAGTCTGCAGGCACCACCTCGCTCTACCCTCCCGCCCTGTCTTTCGCCCACATTCGATTTTAATTAAAAGTAAAAAAGTGCGGTAAGGAGCTTTGGTGACAAATTTTGAATTTTTTGAGCGGTCGGGAGTATGGAATTCGTACTCGTTTATTGAGAAATTGTTTGGCTGAGAACGTCTTAAATGACATTTTGATACGATCTTAACCAGTCAGGTGCTCAAGAACTGACCGTGAATTCCACCCTTAGATTCGTCGACTTAGGTATTATTTATAACGATCTGCTGAGAATATACCCTATAAATTATGAAGTGGTATCAAGTAACCTTCATAAAGACAAAAAATGATTCATATGATAATGATCTAATTCAAATATTTATATATAAAAAATGATGACTGGTCTTAAGTCCAAGTCCATGTCATAGGCTTATCAGGATGCAAAGGGCCTAACTCAAAGTCAAAGAATTTTACAGGAGAGGGGGGAAACGTTTGATTAGACCATTCAGACTTTTTCTATTTAGACAATTTGCCATACCGCAAGTAAGAAAGTGTGGGGCCATTTGCATCTTACGCATCTTCTCATAACAATTCTTATTTTTATAAAAGTGAAAGTGAGAGTTACAACAAATTTTAGAAATAGTAAAAGTGTGACTTTTAAAAGAACTACTATCTACAATATACATCAAATTAATTTACTAAAGTAGTGATATATTGTAATATATGTAACTAAAGATTCAAAAATATAGAGAGGTTCTAAGGATCATTAGTCCTAGATGGCTTTTATTTCAGGCTTTTCAGTTTCTCTGTGATATTTACCTTTCTAAGGCTTTTTATTTGATCTAAATTTTCAAGTCTTTTTTAATATTTATTTATTTTCAAAAATTGTTTGCGCTTTTTTGCAAATTTTCTTGGACGTACTTGAAGATATTTTTTGTTTTATTTCTTAGTACTTCTTCATAAATCAAGAACCATCAACCATAATAATCCTGTACCTACATCATTTTGCTCAGCATTAATTCCTCTTTCAATTGATCTACAAATATACAGGGCATTCCATTAAAAAAAACTTTGGTAAATTACTAAAATATAATTTGAACTTCAGAATTCATGAATTCACAATTTATTATGTGTAATATTTGAAAGGTCCAAAATTTGTGAATTTGATGATTCAAAATTGGCTTTTTACCAAATTCAGAAAATGATATCAACGTTAAAACATTTGGAAATTCAGGAATTCGAAATTTTAACTATTCAAAATTGGTGAATTCAGGAACTTGAAATTTAAGCGCTCCAATTCAAGATTATAAATTAAGACTGGAAATTTAGATGTAAATATTGTGAATTTAGGACCTAATGGAGTTGAATTTCAACATTCATGTATTGACAATTCATTATAATATTTGAGCGGCCCAAAATTTGGGAATGTGAAGAAAGCACTAAATTATTCAAAATTAGGTATTTGCCAAATTGATGATGTCAACATTTAAAAATGTGAACATTCAGGAACTCAAAATTTCAACTTTTCAAAATTGGTAAATTTAAGGGGTTATTAAATCTTAACCTTATTAAATGTTCTAAAATTTGCAAGTTCAATGATTCAAGATTTCATCAAATTTGAGAATCCATGAATCCACAATTTCAACTAATCAAATTTGGTATTTCAACAATTTAGTTTTTCCAAATTCTGAATTTCTGCGATTCAAAATTTGTAAATTCGGAATGCAGGAATTTAAGATTTCACATGTTAAAAATTTGAGAATTGTAGATTTTAGAGTCGAACGACTCAGAACTGGAAAGTTTGCGAATTCTAAGTTTCAAATACATATTCAGAATTTACAAATTGAGGAATTCAAAATTCAACGATTCAAAATTCAACGATTCAAAATTCAACGATTCAAAATTTCCAAATAGAGAATTTGTAAATTTGGGTGTAAAAATTGCGACCGCAAGATTTCATCGACTTGAATCCACAAATTGAAAATTTGCAAATTCGGATATAAATATGTATTGTGAATTCAAGATTATACTAATTTGAATTTCAGAATTCATGAATTGACAATTCATTATGTGTAACATTTGAACGGCCCAAAATTTGTGAATTTGATGATTCATAATTATCTTTTTGCCAAATTCATAATTTCAACGTAAAAACATTAGGAAAATCAGGAATTCAGAATTTCAACTATTAAAAATTGGTGAATTCAGGCTCCAATTCAAGATTATAAATTAAGACTGGAAATTTGGATGTAAATATTGTGACTTTAAGACCTTATTGATTTGAATTTCAAAATTCACGTATTGACAATTTATTATAATATTTGAGCGGCCCAAAATTTGGGAATTTGAACATTCAGGAACTCAGAATTTCAACTTTTCAAAATTGGTAAATTTAAGGGGCTAAGATTTAAATCTTCTAAAATTTGCAAGTTTAAGGATTCAAGATTTCATCAATTTTGAGAATCCATGAATCCACAATTTCAACTGATCAAATTTGGTATTTCAACAATTTAGTTTTTCCAAATTCTGAATTTCTGCGATTCAAAATTTGTAAATTCGGAATTGGGGAATTTAAGATTTCACAGGTTAAAAATTTGAGCATTGTAGATTTTAGAGTCGACCGACTCAGAACTGTAAAGTTTGCGAATTCTAAGTTTCAAATACATATTCACAATTTACAAATTGAGGAATTCAAAATTCAACGATTCAAAATTTCCAAATGGAGAATTTGTAAATTTGGGTGTAAAAATTGCGACCGCAAGATTTCATCGACTTGAATCCACAAATCGAAAATTTGCAAATTCGGATATAAATATGTATTGTGAATTCAAGGTTATACTAATTTGAATTTCAGAATTCATGAATTGACAATTTATTATGTGTAACATTTGAACGGCCCAAAATTTGTGAATTCGATGATTCAAAATTATCTTTTTGTCAAATTCAGAAATTCATAATTTCAACGTAAAGACATTAGGAAATTCAGGAATTCAGAATTTCAACTATTCAAAATTGGTGAATTCAGGAACTTGAGATTTATTAAAGGCTCCAATTCAAGATTATAAATTAAGACTGGAAATTTGGATGCAAATAATGTGACTTTAAGACCTAATTGATTTGAATTTCAAAACTCATGTATTGACAATTTATTATAATATTTGAGCCGCGCAAAATTTGGGAATTTGAAAATACCAATAAATTATCGAAAATTAGCTATTCGCCAAATTGATGATGTCAACATTTAAAAATGTGAACATTCAGGAACTCAGAATTTCAACTATTCAAAATTAGTAAATTTAAGGGGTTAAGATTTAAATGTTATAAAATTTGCAAGTTCAAGGATTCAAGATTTCATCAATTTTGAGAATCCATGAATTCACAATTTCAACTGATCAAATTTGGTATTTCAACAATTTAGTTTTTTCAAATTCTGAATTTCTGCGATTCAAAATTTGTAAATTCGGAATTGGGGAATTTAAGATTTCACAGGTTAAAAATTTGAGCATTGTAGATTTTAAAGTCGACCGACTCAGAACTGTAAAGTTTGCGAATTCTAAGTTTCAAATACATATTCACAATTTACAAATTGAGGAATTCAAAATTCAACGATTCAAAATTTCCAAATGGAGAATTTGTAAATTTGGGTGTAAAACTTGCGACCGCAAGATTTCATCGACTTGAATCCACAAATTGAAAATTTGCAAATTCGGATATAAATATGTATTGTGAATTCAAGATTATACTAATTTGAGTTTCAGAATTCATGAATTGACAATTTATTATGTGTAACATTTGAACGGCCCAAAATTTGTGAATTTGATGATTAAAAATTATCTTTTTGCCAAATTCAGAAATTCATAATTTCAACGTAAAAACATTAGGAAATTCAGGAATTCAGAATTTCAACTATTCAAAATTGGTGAATTCAGGAACATGAGATTTATTAAAGGCTCCAATTCAAGATTATAAATTAAGACTGGAAATTTGGATGTAAATATGTATTGTGACTTTAAAAGACCTAATTGATTTGAATTTCAAAACTCATGTATTGACAATTTATTATAATATTTGAGCCGCGCAAAATTTGGGAATTTGAAAATACCAATAAATTATCGAAAATTAGCTATTCGCCAAATTGATGATGTCAACATTTAAAAATGTGAACATTCAGGAACTCAGAATTTCAACTATTCAAAATTAGTAAATTTAAGGGGTTAAGATTTAAATGTTATAAAATTTGCAAGTTCAAGGATTCAAGATTTCATCAATTTTGAGAATCCATGAATTCACAATTTCAACTGATCAAATTTGGTATTTCAACAATTTAGTTTTTCCAAATTCTGAATTTCTGCGATTCAAAATTTGTAAATTCGGAATTGGGGAATTTAAGATTTCACAGGTTAAAAATTTGAGCATTGTAGATTTTAAAGTCGACCGACTCAGAACTGTAAAGTTTGCGAATTCTAAGTTTCAAATACATATTCACAATTTACAAATTGAGGAATTCAAAATTCAACGATTCAAAATTTCCAAATGGAGAATTTGTAAATTTGGGTGTAAAACTTGCGACCGCAAGATTTCATCGACTTGAATCCACAAATTGAAAATTTGCAAATTCGGATATAAATATGTATTGTGAATTCAAGATTATACTAATTTGAGTTTCAGAATTCATGAATTGACAATTTATTATGTGTAACATTTGAACGGCCCAAAATTTGTGAATTCGATCATTCAAAATTATCTTTTTGTCAAATTCAGAAATTCATAATTTCAACGTAAAGACATTAGGAAATTCAGGAATTCAGAATTTCAACTATTCAAAATTGGTGAATTCAGGAACTTGAGATTTATTAAAGGCTCCAATTCAAGATTATAAATTAAGACTGGAAATTTGGATGCAAATAATGTGACTTTAAGATCTAATTGATTTGAATTTCAAAACTCATGTATTGACAATTTATTATAATATTTGAGCCGCGCAAAATTTGGGAATTTGAAAATACCAATAAATTATTGAAAATTAGCTATTCGCCAAATTGATGATGTCAACATTTAAAAATGTGAACATTCAGGAACTCAGAATTTCAACTATTCAAAATTAGTAAATTTAAGGGGTTAAGATTTAAATGTTATAAAATTTGCAAGTTCAAGGATTCAAGATTTCATCAATTTTGAGAATCCATGAATTCACAATTTCAACTGATCAAATTTGGTATTTCAACAATTTAGTTTTTCCAAATTCTAGATATTTGCGATTCAAAATATGTAAATTCGGAATTGGGGAATTTAAGATATAACAGGTTAAAAATTTGAGAATTGTAGATTTTAGAGTCGACCGACTCAGAACTGGAAAGTTTGCGAATTCTAAGTTTCAAATACATATTCAGAATTTACAAATTGAGGAATACAAAATTTCCAAATGGAGAATTTGTAAATTTGGGTGTAAAAATTGCGAACGCAAGATTTTATCGACTTGAATCCACGAATTGAAAATTTGCTAATTCGGATATAAATATTGTGAATTCAAGATTATACTAATTTGAATTTCAGAATTCATGAATTGACAATTCATTATGTGTAACATTTGAACGGCCCAAAATTTGTGAATTTGATGATTCAAAATTATCTTTTTACCAAATTCAGAAATTCATAATTTCAACGTAAAAACATTAGGAAATTCAGGAATTCAGAATTTCAACTATTCAAAATTGGTGAATTCAGGAACTTGAGATTTATTAAAGGCTCCAGTTGAAGATTATAAATTAAGACTGGAAATGTAAGGATGTAAATATTGTGACTTTAAGACCTAATTTATTTGAATTTCAAAATTCTTGTATTGACAATTTATTATAATATTTGAGCGGCCTAAAATTTGGGAATTTGAAAATACCAATAAATTATCGAAAATTTGCTATTTGCCAAATTGATGATGTCAACATTTAAAAATGTGAACATTCAGGAACTCAGAATTTCAACTTTTCAAAATTGGTAAATTTAAGGGGTTAAGATTTAAATGTTCTAAAATTTGCAAGTTCAAGGATTCAAGATTTCATAAATTTTGAATCCATGAATCCACAATTTCAACTAATCAAATTTGGTATTTCAACAATTTAGTTTTTCCAAATTCTGGATTTCTGCGATTCAAAATTTGTAAATTCGGAATTCGGGAATTTAAGATTTTGCAGGTTAAAAATTTGAGAATTGTAGATTTTAGAGCCGAACGACTCAGAACTGGAAAGTTTGCGAATTCTAAGTTTCGAATACATATTCACAATCTACAAATTGAGAAATTCAAAATTGAACGATTCAAAATTTCCAAATGGAGAATTTTTCGGAATGTAAATAATGTGAATTTAAGATTATACTATGTATTAGAATACTCTCTTTATGATTGCCAATAATCTTAAATCGTGAAAGTGTCGTGTGGCTATCGTCCTTCGAAAACCCCGTTTTGATATCTTTCAAAACAAGAACTTAAATGTCCACCCACCTCTGGGACACCCATATGTACTTTTTTTAATGATAATAATAATAGACACAATGATCTTCAAAGACAAAAGAGAAACGATAAGAAATAGATAATAATCTTTAAAGTACCTACTAAGAAGTAAAACAAAAAATATCTTTAAGTACGTCGAGAAAAGTTGCAAAAAAGCGCAAACCATTTTTTTTAATAAAATCTGGAATCACTGGGAAACTGAAAAGCTGCAGTTCGAACGTGTCTGTGTTTTTGCATCTTTAATATAGGACAAAAAAGTTTGGCCTGAGCATTTTTGTTCCCTGAGAAGTTATGATAAACTTATTATCTACCCGTTGACTCACCATGATCTCATGGATCTAATTCTTGGGAGGCGGTTTTTCCAGAATATTAGTAGTGATCCTGATAACGTCTATTACACAAGCCGATTTAATATACGATGGGTGCATTAATCTCGCCAATTAACATTTAGCTGCTCTGATAAGAGCTTTTTTAGTCTTCTTCGTTCGCGCTTAACAAGTGTTTTCTGTTCTAGAGGGAACATTCGCTTCTGTTTTGTTTTAAAATTGACTTATTTTATTTTCGTTGTAAGAAGTTGCTTGTTTTGATCCCCTACAATTAAACAGATGGTATCTGGTCTGTGTTTCAAATTGTGAAATACTTGGACTGTTCTTGCAAAATTATTGATCGCTATCTAGGTTCTGTCTGGAAGCTAACCTGTTTCTTAGGTTTCGCTTGTGTGGTTAAAAAAACAACAGTAATCAGTTTTCTATTCGAATGTATCAGTTTTAGACAAGGTGATAATTTTCATAAAGGAAGCTCCAATCGTAAACTTCAATCTCTCCTTTCTTCTGCTATTAGTCATGAGGCCATGATGTAAGGTTATTATTTTATCTATTTTGACTTTTAATTGTGTTTTTTATCTGGTATCTGTAATCTGACTCTGTCATCTAATAAAAACTGATATTTATAACGCGATATATACCCACAGCGTGCTTGTATATGTCTCTCGATATCAAATTACTTCAAGAAAGTATGAGATTTCAATCAGAGATAACGTGGTTGTCATTACAACTCGGCACATAAGTCCATCTTTTGTTATAGTGTAATTTAATTGATGGGGCCTGCTTAAATAGAATCGTGGATTTAATTAGACGTAGGGACAGATGAGTCAGCTGAAAATAATTTAATCGTATCAGCACCAAGTAAAGCAGCTCGCCGTCTTAAGTAATTTTTTATGACGTTGGGACACTATCACAAATTCTTATCATCGGGAATATAAACAACAGTGATATAATTATTCATTATGGTGACACTTGGAATTCCACCTAATACAAGGTGAACCTTGAAACCCAAACGCTTATCATCATATCTGGGTATAAATAGAGTGGACCGTGGTTATCAAAATACTATGTGATGACCGAAGAGTGATTTTAGATGTGACAGTCTGGAAAGATATCGACCATTAACGTTGCGATAGCGATCGAAATGTAGGGACCGACAAGTTTTCGTGGCATTTAGTTTCAGCGAGAGTAAGCGTAAAGGTGCAGATGCGAAGAAACATTGTTTAACGACTCTTTAATGTTATGAAACATTTTATTGGTACTTTATTGTAATGGATATAATTATTTTAATGGCAAAACTCCGGTGATATTGCAACATTCAGTTATCGGTTGCACCAACGAGCAGAATTTTGTAATTGGTCAAACCATACCGGTGTTGAAACTGCAAAATTAGTAGATACTACTAGAAAAGCGGAAGGGAACTCTTATTTAATTTTAATAAAATTTATATATCGCTTAGTAAACTTGAAAAAAAAACTAGAAACATTAAACACGTGACAAATGATGACTCCTTATTTTTGAAATGCCCCTCCAGTACCTATGTATATTCAGCCTCTCCTTTGCCCTTTGTTTGGTTCTCAGATCTCCTGTTTACGTAAGAATTTTTGCGCAAACCTGTAATGTTACTGTCACGGCCCTCCTGAGACTCTGAAAAAGTTAACTAGCTTCACGTCAACACGTTGTGGTCCCGCACTTCGGCTGTTGGATGTACCTTGGTCCTCATCGCTTCAATGGTGTCGGATAACCCTCTATAACGGTGCCTCAACTGGCTTACACCGCCAGAGTCGTTGGATCATGCTCTGTCAAAAAGAAATTACATTCGCTCAAAATGACAACCATAGTGTCTAGCAACTCCGCCTGAAATTCAGCGACCGTTGCGCAATAAATCTCCCGTTTCTCTCCTCTGTACAACGATACCAAAATCACAGTCACACAGGTACACCGCCAAAATGCCAGATGCTGTTGGTCATATTTGATTTTAGCAAGCAGCAACAAAATTTTCATCGAGTAAAATGTCAAAATAATAACAAAAATGCTGTTTTCACGTTCGGTCATTCCTAATTTATTAATTTGGTTTTAGAAGACTTCGGATTTTACACAATATTATAGAAGTACTGCCCTTTACTTAACAGAAATTTAATTACTTCGCCACCGAGGATTAATTATTTATTATTACGACAAAGGTATAACAATATTTAAAAGGCTTCCACTCAGCCTAATTCTGAAGGTAATAAAAAAAATCAGTTTAATGTTCAGTATTTTGGGCTCTATCGTGAATACATACGTACATCCAGACATACGGACTTATTGACGTCCCAGATTTTTTTTTTCATCTTGATTCCAAAGAGAGGATCCAAAATACTATCTTTATTTGTTGAAGTGTATTCAAAATAACAGTATTTTTTTAGCTCATTTAAGTGTAGTGTAGAATTAATAGAAGTGATTTAATTTGTGTAAATCTCATGGTTTTGACAAACCGATAATAAAGCACTACCTCCACAGTTTCGCGTTGTGAGGCGTGCAATATTAAGTAGATGAAATTATAAATTAGCCACCGCCCCCCTAAACCACTACAACACCCGCCAATTTTTTCTAGGCCCCTGACCGCCTCCCTCTAGGCCTGTAGCTTCCACAAGGGGGCGTTATTGCCCAGTTTGATAAAGACGGAGTTAGACAGTTGGCTTATCCAAATCATTTAAATATTATAATTTAATAAAATATCAGTTTTAGAGATCAAAGATGACTTATTGTTTACCTTGAAGTTTTTAACTTACAAATTTACAATTAATTTACAAAACTAATGTTTTATATAAATGATATTTCTGTAACATATATTCTGATGCAATTAATAAGCCCTAACCTTCTAGATCTACAAAAGCAGAATACTTTTTACTTAAACTACCACAAATGTACTCTCCAGAAACATTTGCATTATGCCTGATTGGGCGATATTTTATTACAATGTTTTTCAACAAGACCTAATTAGTACCAAGAAATTATTATTTTCGCCCTTGTTTATCGACATTGAAGTCTTCATGTAATTTAAAACAAATAACCAGAAAAACCGATAAGGTTCACTTTCCTACCCCTTTGCCTGTTAAAACAACAATTTCTTCCAACATGTCCCTATCAGTCCTTTGCACCGCAGCTTCCAACAACTATGTATACACTTCCTATACTGCCCAAGAACTGTAGATCCTCCAATATAGATGTGCTATTTTACACCGCTGACCAATGTGTCTTTTCTGCTTGTCCTGGTACTTCGGAGCTTCCGTTCCATTTGCTCCCAAACTCCCCTCCCTTCAAAATATCAGTCAACACATTTCTTTAAATTTCGAGATGTGTGTTAACTGATACAAAGTGTATGAGTACTTCGCTTGACAAATTCATAAATCATGTTGATTAGCCCTAATTAAAGAATAACGGCAGCTTATATCATCTTAAGTATAATATATGTATATAAGTATATATAAAGTGTCTAAAATTTGTACCCCCCAACAATTCCAATTTCGAAAAACTCCGAAGAAAACGCTCGAACAGGTCAATTTTGTTATCAAGGGGAACCAAATTGTACCAAACTTTCAACTCTTAGATCTCACCCCTTTAGCGAAGGGCAAACCCCCTTAAAAATTTAAATGGTATGGGGGGTCGTGTGATATCCAAACCTACTTTTATCGATTCCTTTCTACAAAAAAAAGCATAAGAATTTGTTATTTTCCAAATCTACATCTGACCTGTTCGAGTGTTTGCTTCTAAGTATTTCGAAATTGAAATGGTTGGGGTGGTACCCATTTTAGTTGAGTATTTTATTTAGATTTGGAAAATATCGAATTCATGCTTTTTTTTGTAGAATGGAACCGATAAATGTAGGTTTGGATAGAGAATTGAATAAGCTTTAAAATGATGTATCACACGACCCCAGATGCCATTTAAATTTTTTAAGGGGGTGGCTCCCCTGGGTCAAGGGGTGCGATTTAAGACTTGAAAGTTTGATACAATTAGGTCCCCCTTGATAACAAAATTGATCTGTTCGAGCGTTTTCTTCCGAGTCTTTCGAAATTGGAATTGTTGGGGGGTACAAATTTTAGTTGGGACACCCGATATATAATGCTTATAATATGTGAAAATTTTAAAAGAGGTTGACAGTGAAGTTGTTTTGAGCAATTTTCCAACTTTTCAACTTTAAAATTAATATTATGCTTTGTCAAGCCATGGTTGATTTTAAGGAATGGTAATAATTCGTCCTTTTGGCTTCAAATAAAAGTTATCATTTAAAATTAGTGGTTATTATAATATAGATTTTCAGTAATTTAGTTTTTGATTGTTACTAGTTTCTCAGTTTGTCAAACTTCCGATTCGTTCAGTCAGTTTTGTAAGTCTGACAAGTTCTTCACTATCCCAGATGTCTCAGTTTTTTCGATTCATATCTCAGTGTCTCGGACTTCTCAATTCCTCAGGTTTGTCAACTTCCTAGGTTTTATAACTTCTCTGGTCTATTAGCCTTTCAGGTATTCTTTTTGTTCCATCCTAAGGTTCCTCAGCCGCTTAGCTTTCTCAACTTTCATTCTCTTGGGTTTCCTGATTTTTCTGGTTTCTCAGGTTCCTCGGTCTCTCAAGTTTTTAGTATTTTATAGTCTTTTATGTTTCTCAGCCTTTGGGGTTTCTCAGTCTCATAGAATCCTTGGTTCTATGTTGCTCAATTAGTTGTTTAGCCACTCCCATTTTAGTTTCTGAAGTTCCTTCGTCTCTCAGGTTGCTGGATTTCTCAGATCCTTGTCTTTCAGTTTTCTCCTCTTATATGTTTCTTGGCCTCTTTGTTTTTTTTTTCATTTCCTTAGTAACTCTAGTGTCACAGTCTCTCAGGTCGCTCAAGAGTAATGCATTTTGTTTGAAGTTATGATAAAACAGATTCAGCAACGAAATTATAACCTTTTCTACTCTTTATAATCTGTGGAATTACTTTTGCTATTTTGTTCTGTAACCAAAGAAAAACCTGTGATTTTATTTAAATTTTACCTTTATATAAAAAAATGCACATTTGTCACCGACGCAGTAGCAATAGTTTGTCATAATAATGTTACTTATTCTAATCTATTATCCCCAATGTAATTTCAAAGAAGTCAAATGGATTAATTTTTTGGCGAACTACTCTGGAACAATGTCTGTTTGAAACCAAAAGTATCTAGTTCTTTCTAATGGGATTTTGGATAACTTATTGGAATAAAAATAATTTATACTATACATAATATAATATATAATCTGATTATTTGAACGATAGCATAAACTATATGCTCCAATTATTTGGTTGCTTTTTAATTTCCACCCATAAATTATTGTTAAGTCTGTGTTGTTTTTTCCAAAGACTGTTTACAAAAAGAAAATTTTCAGTAGCCTTGTAAAAATGGTAGTCTGTGTGAACGTGGACCAGTTAGACCATAATATTGTAATTTTATTATACAATTTTCTGGTGTCGCAGAAGTACCAACAACCAATGAAGCAGTTTAAAGGTAAAATAAAGTGATCCTGAAAGAAAATAATCCGAATTTTTCAAACAGGTCCAACAAACTGGTAAGGAGCACTGTCTACATGTTTCCAATTCCTTCTCATGGAATTCCGGCTAAATGATCGGAATTAAGGAAATATATGCAACAAATTCTGATTATTTAAACGATTGGGCAAAGCACGGGGTCCAATTAGTTGGTTATCTATAATGCTCTCATGTGATTTAAAGCTAAGCCTGTCTTTTTTTTGTTATTTCAATATAGATTCCCAATGGCCTGGTAATGTAATTGTGAATGTGGTCTTATTAAACAGTATAATGTACAATAAAATTACTATTATGATGCAGGAACCAATTGCAAAATGGTACTTGTTTATTGATTCCATTTACGTTCTAATTCTAGAAGAACTAGAGTTTAATAACACGTGACGAATGTGGTTTTATCGAGTTAACTGATTTACTTCTTGTTGGTGCAAAAGGCAGTTTTGGTTCAAGTTAGTATAGGCAGTGTCAAAATATAGAACAGATATTACAACTAATATCATTAGTAGATAATTTGTAGACGAAAAACTTACAATAAGGATCTGTACGATTGACATACATTATCACGCAAGTATTATAACTTGTACCTTGTTTTTGGTGACCCACTACAAATTGCGATTGCCCTATATGCATAGTTTGATCAAAACTTCACATCTGGAACTTATTTAACCTAAGCGAGCTTTTGTGAATAGTTCTCACTTTATTCTGTTATAACTTATCAAGGGTTCTGGCAATGCCATAAGTGGTCATAAGTGGTAATCCCTAGAAACTTTTTTTGGAGCCTTCTAGACCTAGAACGATAGTGATGATAATAATTTTGATTTTGCGACACGAGTTAGTCATCCAAGAACTGTACTTGAAGATTTGAATGCCCCCCTCCCCTTGGCCTACTTGTTACCTACTAGTGATAACACTGTAATGAAAAAAAATACATTGCATTTCTTAAGTAAAACATCTTATTACCGTTTTAAGTTATCCGACAACACTGAAAGCACTGAAAGCACGCGTCTTTCTACAGTCTTGTCGTTAAAAACGTGTCGATTTTCAGAGTCTTGGTCAACGCGAGGCGAGAACGGCTAGTTTTATTGTCCGACCTCGAATCGGTATTGCACGATCAGGCAGCATAACAAGAGCGATATGGCCGTAATCTGATTAGCGGTGATAAATTACCCGGGCCGCTGTTAATAGATATCTTTGCAGACTCACGACGTCGAAGCCGCCCACATTCACTATTAAACGCCCCAAGACACCGTACTCCTTCGCAAGTTATCTCAACATCTTCAAAAATACGCTCAATTTATTTTAGGATAACATTGTTTAAAGTTCAGAGGTGATGTAACTTAGATATTCGAGGCTTACTCGGCAGTTTCGGTATCATGTTAAGTAATTACACCTCAGTTTTGCCCATGTTGAAAGGGCCGCCGGCCGGGACCAAGAGCTGATTTCGACCATCGCGAAGCTGTTATTCACCTGCTTCACAATGGGGATCAGTTGGACCTTTCAATAAATCTTAACCATAAATATTGCTGGCTGTGTAAGATACAATCGATTAAATTTTGAAAGCAAAATATTTTATAAGTCATATAATAATAAGTAATTTTTTATAAGCGAAAAGCGTCGTGCGAGTCGCAAATCAATTCGCCCCTTATACGTGGCCTGATCGAAGAGTTGAAACATTGTATAAGCTAGCTCTAAGTGTTATCCGAGAGGGTGAACAAAAGGTAATAATGGTGGCGAGCTTTTTGCGGTGCAGATTTCGAAGCCGTCTAGGGCTGAATCCTGCAGATGAACGACTGGAGATTGCATTATATTCCCGATTTATCTATTATTTCCAGCACCAGTGCATTCTCAGCCTGGGGTATTGTTAGTCTTTCTCACCCAGCTATTGTTTCGACGTAAATCATATTTTAATTTACTGATATATACACCTGCTCCCTTCGTTTCGCAGCATTCAATTGAGAGACGCATCCATTGTTCACTTCTGTTCCTTTTCCTTATTGTCAGCAGATAGATTATAACGACTGAATTTACTAATTCACGGCTCTTGTTTTGACAATAAGAATCCTTAATTCATTATAACATTTAGTTTTTTTTTTACATGTAATAGAGCATTATCTAAAGCTTATATCTATTATAAATAAAAATCAATTTCTGCATGTATGAAAGATCATCTTGAGAACGGCTCGACCGATTTGGCTGTTTTTTCTTTTTTGTTGTGTTCATAATTGTGAGGACCAGGTTGGTATGAAAGACATTTTTTGGAAAATTTTGTAAACATAATAATAAAATATATTTCCTTGCCTTTCGGTTTTGAAAAGGATTCCCATTCCCATACAATGCTAAATAACTAAATACTGATTAAATAAAACTATAAAACATAAACATTATCAATAGCTAAATTAATTTTATTTTGCTTCCATCTCTTCCCCTTTTCTCTACATTCTTTCTTCTGTCTAAAACTCCTTTCATTCAGCCTAGTGCTTTCCCTTCTTCTCCTATCAGTACTTTCCAATCTTCTATCTCCTCTCTCAACTCCTCACATTCTTTCATCATGTACTCTATTGTTTCTGCTCCTTCTCTGCACAGTCTGCACACTCTCAAGTCTCTCTCTTTCCAGTATTTGTTTTCACTTTCCTCGTTTCCACATCTAATCCTCGTTTCTATCGTTCTTCTCACTTTCCTTTCTCAGGTATGCCGGCAATTCCTCCGTGATTAGTGACCTATACTTTCCATTATACCTTGACTCATTTATCCTCGTTCTCCTTTCCTGCTTCTGTACGTCTCGGTCCACCTCAACTATCTCTCTTAGTACATATTTGCTCCATTGTTTCTTCGCCTCTCTACCTCCTCCACTGCATACCCATTTCTCTCGTAGTATTTTCTTCTCTCTTTTCCTGCTCTTTCCATCTTCCCATTCTTTATCTCTTTCCAACACTCTTGCAAGATCTTACATTCCGTTCTTTCTCTTATTCTCTCTTCAAATCTTACTGCTCTTTTTCCTGCTTCCATTCTTATCTTGTCTCTCTTTACTTCTTCCAGTACGATATATGCTGGCGTTTCCCTGTCCAATCCTAGTACCCATCTCCAGTACTTCGCTTGGATTGCTTCCAGCTTTTCCTGCTCCTTCCATCCCCATATTTCTGCTCCATACATCATTACACTCTGTATTAGTCTTTCGTACATCAGCTTCATTTCTTTGGCCTCCCTCTCCTTTCCTACCACCACTCCCCCTGCCTGTGATAGTCGTAGTTTTTCTTCCAGGTCGCTTATATATACCGCGAATAGACTGGGGCTGAGTGGGCATCCTTGTCTTACTCCTTTCGTCGTCCAGAATCTTTTACTCGTTTTCCCGTTTACTTTTACTCTGTTTCCCGTTTCTAAGTAAATTTCCTCTATTCTGCTCACCAGCTGCTCGTTGATTCCTTTCTCTCTTAGGTACTCTCATAATCTCTCTCTATTTACACTATCAAAAGCCGCTTTCAAGTCTACAAACAGCGCGTACATCTTCCCTCCTTTCTTATCGAGTTCTTTATCTATTAGATGTTTCAAGATGTACACGTTATCGATGGTGCTTCTCCCTCTCCTAAAACCCGCTTGTCCATCTGGTAACAAATCTTTTTCATCTAGTTCTTCCTTCAATTTCTCTTCCATTATCATTGCGTAGATCTTGTACGCCGTGCTCAGCAGACTTATTCCTCGGTAGTTCTCCACCTTTTCTCTTTTTCTTTTTTTGTGTATCGGACACACTAGCCCTATCCTCCATTGGCTTGGTAGCCTCTTTCATTGCCACACGTCATTTACTATCTCCCTCATTATCTCTATTATTTCTTCTGTTGCATAGATCCACGCTTCATTTTGCAGTTCATCTTCTCCCGCCGCTTTTCGTTTCTTCATTCTTCCTATCCCCCTTTTAATCATTTCCTTCGTAATCTCTTCCCCTTTCTCTTGTTGTCTTGGTCCTCCTCCCTTCTGTCTTCTTTCCGTTTCGTCCTTTGCGTCTAGTAATTTTTTAAAGTACTCTCTCCATTCTTCTATCCTTTTGTTCTCGTCTGCCCACTTTTTCACTTTTCGTTCTCTGTTTATGTATTTCCAAACTTCTTCTTCTGTGTTGATTGATCTAATTTCCTCTTTTTCTTCTCTTTTCTTTTCTTCCTTTTTCTTCTCACAAATGTCTTTGTATTTCTTTAATTGCTTCCGGTATTCTTCTCTCGATCCTTTCCCACTTCTCCATTTTCTCCATTTGCTTTCTGGCTAGTCTTTTCATTACTTTGCATTCTTTATCCCACCATCTATTTCTTCCCATTCTTTCTCCCACTTCTACTTCTATTTTCTTTGTTGTCATCGCTTCTCTCATTCTCCTTTCGAGTTCTTTCATTCTTGTTTCGGTGTCTTTTTGTTTTTCTTTTTCTCTTTCAATATGTTGTAGCGCACTTCTGTACTTTTGTATGCTTTCTTCTTCCCAGATTGTTTTTATAATTGTTTCTTTCTCAGGTTTTTTTCTTTTTATTTCTTCTCCGGCGATTTCCATTTCTAACGGTTGGTGATCTGATTCCAATCTGTTTCCCACTTCGAATGTTCTTACTTCATCCCATGCATGTTGATTGACTATTGCGTAATCAATCACTGATTCTCCTCTCGGCCCTACGCACGTAAATTCCTGTATCCTCTTCCCAGTTCCCGTTCAGTACCTCGTATCCTCTCTCTTCTATAAATTCGATCATTTTTCTTCCTTCTTTATTTTCTGTCTTGTCCTTCGATGTTCTTCTCGCATCTTCTGTCTCATTATTCCATCTTCCTAATCTTGTCCCAATTTTCGCATTAAAGTCGCCCCCAATTATTACAATTCTTTTTTCTGTCTCACTTATGGTCTCTTCTAACATTTGTTTTGTTTTACTCATCTCTTTAGTGTATACCGTGATTATTTTAACTTTTTTTGTTCCTATTTTTAGATTTCTTTCTGTTATTCTAGATCTCTGTAGTTCTTGTTTTGTTTTTATTTTGTCCTCAATTTCTTTCCTTACTCCTGTGATAATGCCTCCTTTCGCTCGTCCTTTCTTGTTTTTCCTTTCTGCTGCTTGATATCTCCATACATAGTCTCTCGGCATTCTCTCTTCTATCTTCTTCCACTCCTTTTCATCTACCCACGTTTCTACCATTCCGATTACCTACGTCAAATTCACTGATGTATTTCCAGAAGTCTTCTTCTTTGTTTCTTATCTCCGCTACATTCCAATATACCAATTTTATTCTTCCTTTTATTTTCTTCTGTTACTTTCCCGTTGAATCATGTACCTTCTTTCTTTTTGTCTCCTGTCTGCTTTTTCTTTCCCGGTTTTTTCCTTTCTCCTTTAAAAATTTTCCAGTCGCTCGGTGTCATTTCCATTTCTTCCAATTTCCCTCAACCTGCAGTTTCCTGTAGCTTGCCCTTACCGTCTTTCCTTCTTCCCTTTCCCTCTTTGCTATCTCTCTTATCTTTTTGTGTATCTCTCTTTCTTTCCTTGTTAGGTCGTTGTTTACAAAGATTTTCGGTCCTGTCATTTCTTAGTTTTTCTTTATTACTCATGACGTTCAGCTTCTGTTCCCAACTCTCAGTTTTTGCTATTACCATCTCTTCTCCCTTTATAGTCTAGGCCTCTGTTATCTTCACTTCTATTTCCAACTCCTTTTCAACCTATTTCTCGATTTCTGTAAAAACTGAAAGTGCTTTTTTCTATGGAATTTTGGTAACTCAAGACCATAACGATTCGAACGCTAGATATGCGTAATTAGTTTTGGTCGTTATGGTCCTGGAAAAGTTTTCAGGAAAATAAAATTCGATTCAATTGTTGTAAAGGAAAGTCGAAAAATTCGGACAAACTACAAAAATTATAATTTTTGTATGCACTCTCGATCATAATGACGATAAGAACGATATATTTGGTTGAGTCTTTTTATGTTTTGTTCGTTATGCTCGCGGGATGGAAAGTAACTCAATTGAATGTTTTCAATTGAAAAAAATCGTGAAGTTCCATCCTAAATAAAAAATAAAATTTGTTTTTCGCGGTGAGAAGTGCCCCAATAGAACGAATGTCACAATTTCTCGTTAAACGAGTGTAATATACTATTTTTTCTACTTTGGAGCTCTTTGTTTTATGAAAATGTTAAAATTTTGCTTTTCAAATATTCTAGGGATTTTTAGAATTAGGTAGTACTGGTTGTGTTGGTGGTTATGTTTTTTATCTGAAAAGTTGTCACTTGGCTTAGCTTCGACAGGAGTTGGTTAGAAATGCTCAATACCAAAAAAACCAAAAGCAGTTGCATAATAAGTTCATTCCATTGTGCAACTACTTTTAGTAATTTATTTTAGTAACAATGAACACTTTGTGATACCAAAGTAGAAAATAGTACATTATTACACGAGTTTAACAAGAGGCTTTAACAAGTGACATGAGTGGGTTTTAGATAGAACGAATGTCACAATGCCTCGTTAAGCGAGTGTAATATACTATTTTTTCTACTTTGGAGCTCTTCGTTTTATGCAAATGTTAAAATTATGCTTTTTAAAAATTCTAGGGATATTTACGATTAGGTAGAACTGATTTTGTTTGCGGTCATATTTGTTATCTGAAAAGTTGACACTTGGCTTGACGTCGACAGGAGTTGGTTAGAAATGCTCAATACCAACGTCATACGTATCAAATAAAAAACCAAAAGCAGTTTCACAAAAAGTTTCTTTGTGACACTACTTTTAGTTTCACAAAAACTCAATTAGGACACCAAAGTAGAAAAACAAATTTATTGAAAGACAACGTCTGTTGGGTCAGCTAGTATATTTATATAAAAACCACTATAAAATAATTCAATTGTGTCTCTATTGTACTTTATAATTATTTGAAGTACATCAAGATAGTAAAGCTACACAGACGGATTGACGACTATATGGCCAATATAGGCATACTAGAATGAAAGTTGTATTATAATTTTATATCGTTTGGTAGACAATATGGTATAGATAAAACTAATTTTGTACTTTTTTTTTGCAGGTAAGGCAGGACTGGCACTAGTTTATTATAGTATACGCAGTATATTAGATCGTAGACCAGTACGAACTTCTCAATGGTAAGACTGATTTTAACTGATTATATAACATTTACCACACGTAGCCCTTACAACGTTTTCATTTTCAAAATGAAATTATAATTTTGAATTGGAAGTATGGTCAATCTGTAAATTACATTTAATTCGTCACAATTTTTATTTTAAAATCATACTACCATCTTAAAGCAAAGGCTAAAATACGAGTACCAGTGATAACAATCACAGATGATATGAATGATCACGCGGAAAACATTAACAGGGTAAAGATAAGTAAATTATATAAGCTTGTTATTGAGGAAATGATTACTTCAATCATCCATCTTATCAAATTTTAATCATCGTCTGTGTTATATATCCGTCCAATCGTTGCTAGCTGTGGTCTCTAAGGATGAGAAAACTTTAATGGGTTATAAACGGATGATGATTATCAAAAATATTATCAACTAGACTTCAGACCATACCCGCAAATGATTTTAAGATAACCATCATACATTAAAAATACTTTTTATTTAATTGAACTTTTACAAACAGAAAATGAGGCTTTCATGCGGATACTTTCGTTTTGCGAATTCAGAATAAATCTGTAGTAATTGGGTAATGTTTTTTGTATTCGTTTGGTGAAAGACATAATCATAATTATAAGTAAGTGGTTTATAACTAAATATATAAACTTTTGCGCTTTTATATTTGATTTGACAGCTGTCAAACCTAACCTCAAAATTTTATGTTAATATGCCCCTGAAAAGTGTCTTGTCAGTAAAGTAGTGCTCATTACTACAGTAAAAAATCAATCACGTATTTATGTTTTTACTATTTTACGACGTACTGAATCCCCTTATAATCAAAGTTTCAATCTGTAAAGAGCTTAATAAACAGTTGAACCATGTGTAATTTAAACCAGAAGAATGTCGTTGAA
Organism: Diaperis boleti; assembly: GCA_963583935.1. NCBI lineage: Eukaryota > Metazoa > Arthropoda > Insecta > Coleoptera > Tenebrionidae > Diaperis > Diaperis boleti. Next base: position 20,548,778 of record OY757247.1, on the reverse strand, counting down.
TCAAAGTGGAGTAAATTTAAATTAAAATTTAGATATATTTAAGTCGAACTCCACAAACTTTAATAAACGCAAAATTACAATTGGACATGTTTCGGCAGAACACTACTGCCATCATCAGCCCTTAAAGAATATTTAAAATTCTGACGTTATTTTGAATTAAATTTCATGTGTAATTTGTGTGTAATGATCGGTTTTCGAGATATTTGACCGAATCCAAATTTTTGCACTCGACTGTACATAGCTCCACCATGTAGCTGTTGCAATGACAATTATGTTTGTTGGAATAAGAATTTATCGATTAATCAAACACTTCTGCGAAAGATTATATCTAACAACCGCGTGCAAGGATTAAGATTTAGAGATACGCGTGTTCATGTCCCTGACCATTAATTGTTTCTATCTGTTCTATCTAAATTTATTTTTTCTTGAGATTCTTATTTCTGATAATAGATTCAGAGCGATATACACTATATCCAGGATGATTCACGCAAATATATTTAAACGGGAGGGTATACGACTAAATTGATTTGTTACCATTTTTTTTTTTCGATCAACTCAAACAAACTTGCACGGCCGAAAACTTTTGATGGCCGTTGGAATGATTCTCAATGCAGGCCCGCTCAAAAAGCTGGCATTTCATGAATTGTTTACCAATAACTCTAGAAGTAATATGAGTGAATACGGGACATCATTCCTTCGCTTTATTAACTCTCTTATCTTTATTAACTAGAAGCAATTTTTATTTTAGTACTTGCTTAAGACGCTGGGTGACAGCTTTATGTATTAAGTGACGCATGTGCCTAGACACAGCTAAATCCTAAAGTTTATTTGTTTTGGTTTTAGATAAAATAACTACTGAAGTAATCCTGCCACTAATTAAAGGGGCAGATTCGTTGGTAATGTACCTGTTCTTGAACATTGTAATTTATTACTTCAGAAGAGAGGTGTTTTATATTTCAGAGTAGATAATAATCATTTAGTTTCAATGTGAACGGTTTGCCACTTTAGCAAGGGGAGTTCAGCAGACATTTTGAACATAAATAATATTATTTGTAAGCAACACAATCAAACTTTTACTTTTCGAGATTAAATTTATAGTGTCGACTTTATATGCGTTTGCAAGTAATCACAATATATGTATGTCGCAGTGAAAGTAAGAGTTTACGGCCCATCTCGTAAATATCACCTACATGGCGTTTTTATCATTACCCCACCTGAGATCTCAGAACATTGTCCTGGAAGCAGTGAATGGGGACAATAGGAATATTTATGGAGAGCTTGGGTGTAAAGATTCGACAAATGATTGACCTCGAAGTTTTCTTCGTAAATTATCTCCATGGATTTAAAGTTGGAGAATTGCTTGGGCACACCAAAAACACTGACAAATTTATTCTTAAACCATTTTGTGAATTGGGACGCAATCGTGGGAATTGGTTTGATTATAGTATGTAGTAAAAGTAGAATGGAATACTATGGTCTAAAAAGACCACGACGAAAAGCAAATCACAATACACAATTCTATGAAAAAAAAGTGAGTTAAAAGAAAGAACTGCTGGAATCTGCTGGGATTTCACATAAGATCAATAATAATTACATAGATGGACTAAAGGACAAATTAATTTTATTAGAATGGACCCCACATGCACGAAAAGACCAAGAAAGAATTGGGGTCGTGGAATAAAAAAAATCGTGTGTGAGAGACTGTTATTATTTTTTTAACATTACAGTACTGTCTAAATTTATACAGCAAGAGTGGAATTAGAAGCTTTTCTTGTTATTGTACCGGTTGCCCTTTTCACAATTTCCTATTGTAAGCACTACCAATGCCCATTGCTTTAACTGATCACAAGCTCACAGTAATTCTTCATTCAAATCTATACTTGATTTTTGGATTTCTAGGAAATTCAGGAGATGTCTACGATTTTATCATGATAACGAAAGATAACAAGTATTAACTCAGCACAATCATTTATCACTCTTTTATTTTATCAGGCAATATGAGTTCATGGGATAGTTATTCTCAAACAACTCTAGATTTTGGCCCGACATGCGACAAAAGGTTCAGTATTTTTACACACTTACCTAAAAAAACTGTACATTTATCAAAGACTGATAAGTTTAGAATTAAAAGATAGTTTTTAAGTACACTCGTTATAAGCCATTATTATCTAGATTCGATGTGTTTGGCTGCAACTCTTCTTGCTCAACTTTCAAATTGTCCAAGCTTCAAAAGTCAACCGGGGGTGTCCTGTTATGCCATCGAGGGTCCCCAATTAAACCGTTTTGTTCCCCACAACTAGCGCCTCTTGTCCCATTTAGCAATTCCTATTGGTCTCTAAAGGATTGACATTGATTTCTTCCTGTTGAGTAAATTTTATAGTGGTTCCAGGAGGCAGGATATGAAGGAATGAAGAGCCGAGCTGTCATCAGATGACGAGTAAGCCTCTCCGGGGGTGTTTCTCTGTAGAGCTATCTTCCGGCTCGATCAAACGTCGTCGAATCGAAGTCTTTCAATGTTCGACACTTTTGTCTCTAATAAAGTCGGTCACGTGTGATCGAATGAGTGACATATCTCGCGTCGCCAGCCATTCTGCATTCGGCAGCAGGGGTTGTGACTGTTAGTCGGGGGCGACATTTCCCCGTGCGCACGTTGACTGCTTATCTGTAGGACGCAAGGCGACCACGGGACCGGGCTATCATACTTTGGCAGGCGGTGGTGGTGATGGCCTAGCCCTAGTCGGTCACCACTCGTGTGGAAAAATGATAGTGACTGCCGATTCGCACCGACGACGGGACCCACCCATCCCGCCGTTCGTTGAATATTCTCATTTTGAATAAAAATAACTGCGGCGATAATAATGTCCGAATCATCGATTGGGGGGTGCTTTTATTCACTGATGTGATTTGATCAGAGCGCAGTAAAAATGTTCACAGTATTATAATAGCAAGTGCCTCACATACTTTAACTGCAGTGATTTTGTGGGGATAGATAGCTCTTCACTGAAACATTTGAGTCTGTAATTTATGTATTATCTTTCTACAAGACTTAGTTTTGTCGCCTAATGTTAACCTGTTGATACTCATTTATTTGTTTAAAGAAGAATGTTTAATCAGAAATTAACAATCAATTATTAATGGGCCTAGGTTACCTAGTTTCATCCACCAGTAAAGCTAGATTAAATAGAAAAATATTATCTTCTACTCCTATTTATTTGGGCCCAATTTTTTAATGCGGTGTGTACATTTTAAATTCCGCGCGATTTACAGCGCCTCCAACGGCCCTTCTGGCATTTTTAGAGGTACGATTTGTTTGGAAAGGTGTAAAATTTCACAGATGGTGAACTGTTATAGTATTTATTAGGACAGCCATCAACACAACAACCGATTCTCGATGAAGCATTTTCTCGCACTTCAGACATTTGTCGAATTGAAGAAATCTGTCAATTCGGTTCCCTACCACTAAAAATGACAGCGTAGCCGCGTGGTGGCGCTGAGGTAAAATGTGCACACCGCCTTATATACTTTATTATATCAAAATATCTTAAATACTCCACAAAAAATACTCCAGTAAAACTAAGAAAGACACGGAAAGAATCCATTGCCCTATACGGCTCTATTGTCTCTCTGTCATATTTTGTTAATTACTCCAAGGGGATTATTGTTTTTTAACTACATACAGGGTGAGTCACTAGTGCGAGGCTTAACTAATGAAAAGAAAAAAATATGTTTTGATATCATCATATCATCACCATGATGACTTGTCCTGTTCTTTCAAACCTCTTTTGACGTTTTTTTTTTAGGTCTAATTATCTCAATAAGTACATGCATTGGATATATCATATGTTTAACAAAAATTAAAGATAAGTAATAGGGCTATCCAAAGTCTTAGAAATAATTGTTAAAAGTGTTCCTTTTAAAATAACAAAGTGTTGTGTTCTTTTGAACAGCGTATACAATAACATCCAATAGTATTAGTAGCGTCCGAAATGTCAAAATTTCAATATTTAATAATAAACCTAATACAGAATTTTAAATGGTCATAATTATGACTTTTCACAAAAAAATAATAACTTGGCAACTTTGAACGACCGTTTACGTCTGTGAAAATTTGTTTTTCCGTTTATCATTCATAGAATCATAAAACATGAGATACTCTCCACATTTAGAGTTTCACGTACATGAAATATGACCTTCTTGGAGTATGTCTCTTTAAGTGGTCAATCGCGTAGCGCGAGGCATCAATTTCTGTGATCTACGGAAGTTGTCTGTGAAAATTTGATTTTTCGTTTATCATTCCTAAAATAAGAGATACTCTCCACATTTCGATTTTCACGTACAGGGGAATATGACCTTCTTGGAGTATGTTTCTTTATGGTGTCGAGCCTGTAGCACGAAGCATAAATTTCAGTGATCCACGGAAGTTACCTGTAAAAATTTGTTTTTCTGTGGATCATTGAAATTGGTGCCTCGCGCTAAGCGCTCGACCACTTAAAGAAACATAGTCCAAGAAGGTCATATTTCTCTGTACGTGAAACTCGAGACCCTAATTTCATTGATCCACGGAAGTTGCCGTTTGTGAAAATTTGTTTCTCCGTTTGTCATTCATAAAATCATAAAATATGAGATACTCTTCACATTTCGAGTTTCACGTACAGGGAAATATGACCTTCTTTAAGTGGTCAATCGCGTAGCTCGAGGCACCAATTTCAGTGATCCACGGAAGTGACCGTCTGTAAAAATTTGTTTTTCTGTTGATTATTGAAATTGGTGCTTCGCGCATACTCCAAAAAGGTCATATTTCCCTGTACGTGAAACTCGCAATGTGGACAGTATTTCATATTTTAAGTTTGGGCAACAAAACGGCGCCATCGTCCTACCCCTGTCGCAATTGCCAGAAAAAGTCGAAATTGCGAGAAAAAAAATCTTTTTCAGTTATTTTTCCATTCATGTCCGTTCAGCGCCTTTGTATGAAACACCAAATATAGCTGAAAATAATTTTAGTCGATTTTTATGTATTTTCATTCTTCCATCCTCGCACTATTTTTTCACCCTGTATAACTTCTTGGTTTCAATACGGTGCAGAAGTTCCTGCTGTGCTCTGATTGTCAAAAGTAGTTTTTTCTGAACATGGTATGAAGGTATTTCTATCGCTACAAATCTTTTAATCTTTTGCTTGTATAAACCACATATTGCAAAGTGTCCTCCAAGCTAGAGATCCCAAATTTTTAACTCAAACACACTATACGTTTTGTGAAATTTCGTATTACTGATACCTAGCGTTCATTTTTAATTCAATAAAAGATAAAGAATCACCTTATCTTGCTCGAAAAATCACAGCGTACGAGAAGTGTTATATATCCTATCAATCAAATCATCAAAACTAAAACCGATATCATGATTGTATAAGTGGCCACAATATTTCCATCAGATCCAGGTGTGTTAAGGTTGTCATTTAGTGAGAGACAAATTTCTTCCGATGTTGAAGTGAGATAAAATCTTGAATTTTGAGCGATTTTTTGAAATTTGTAAATTTGAAAAAAAGATTGCGGGAAAATCTATTGCATTGACCGCACGAAGAACGGGGTACAGTTAATTAAAACTTCTCGTCTGGTCAAGATTGTGGAATTCGCAATTTATTAAGTCCGCTGGAATCAAAATTGTTCTGATTTTTGACATGTGCAATTAAAACAGCGTGGGGATGATTCGCTGTGTGTGGAGACAAGTCGTTGCAGATTTCATTCCGATTCATTAGCGGCGTGTTCAATATTAACAATATTAACATTATTAACAATAATAACAACAATTAATTATTACGAATTAACAAATTCATAATTGACAATTATGTCTGATTTGAGTAATATGTCCTGTGAATTTATCATCATCGTTTACAACCAATCTTAGGACTTTTAAATTTTATAGTGATAATTGGATAATCCTCATGTTCCTTTTTCAAATATGTTTTTATTGTTTATTTTCAAAGCAACGCTGAATACTATTTATAGTGTCACATTTTTTACTTTTATTATGTAAAATTTCAACGTGAATTGTTTTGGGGAACTCAAAACTTCAAACTCTTTTGAAATTCAATAAAAGTCAAGTCCGCTGCAATCAAAACTATCGTGATTTTTGGCGTGTGCAATTAAAACCACGCGGGGATAATTCACTATGTGTGTAGACAAGTCGTTGCAGATTTCGTTTCGATTCATTAGCGGCGTGTTCAATATTCACAATTAACAATAAAAGTTAATTATTAATAATTATCAATTAATGTAATTCATTGAATTATATCATATATATACTTTCCTCCCTAATACATACAGTGTGATGATAAAGTTTGAAACAAACTCATTAATTGCGTTATGTAGTGTTAATCGCTCGGCCAGGTCAATTTAATTTTTTTATGCCACCTATGCAATTTAAAAAAACATTTTTAATTTCTTGCCATAGAATTTCATAAATTATTTCAATTAATAAATCATTTTGATCGCCGGAATATACAATGAAAAAAGAAACATTTATTCGACAAATTGCTAAATCTGAAAGTTCTTTGTTTATTTGTATTTGCTTGGTCTTATCGTTTATACAGACAAGCAACTTTTTTGATAAATACTAGGTATTTTTACTTATAATTGGTATTTTGAGAGTTTCGGTATTCCGGAAGCTGGAAAGCATAATAAAAAATACCTGCTGTGTTTGTGTTCGCCCAAGTTTATTATTTTATGATCGGGTTTATCAAGAGCTTTTATCCTATACCTGACCACTGTAAAATGCGACATCTTCCGCTCCAAAGCTACACCAAATTCTAAATTTTCTACCCAAGTTTTTACCCAATTATGCAGCTTTCTGTATATTTCATGCTTACTTCAGAAATAACTTTGTCGATAAACATTATTGAATTTTATTGACAAACAACAATGCTAAGGCACGTGAGTTTTTTACTGACGACCGGGGTAACGTCTATTTCAAATTTACCAATTGTGCGTTGTTTTTCAGAAAAAAAAATCCAAATCCATTCATTTATACACCTAAAAATGAAGCAACTTTGTCATTTTTTTATGAATAAACAAATGCTAATATGGGCTTTGTAATACCGTCTTTCCCTGAATTAAGATGTGCTTTATCGATCATTGATAACCGCATATTCAAATAATCAAAATTAAACCCGTAAAATTCAATAAAATGGTAACATGTTTCCCGTTCATTTGGTATAGGCTTTATCCCTAGTAAATGACAGCCTTAACGTCTTATTACGGTTTAAATAACAATTTGCTCTTTTCCTGTAGCATAATTATCATTGCAATGCACACTGCTTTAAGAAGGCACAAGTCAAGTCAAGTCAAAATACATTTATTTGTCTTGAAGATGTTTACATGTGATTTTTTACTTAGGTGCTAACAGTTTAAAAATATGGTGCTGCTGAGGCTTAGGGCCTTTTCAGCACAAGAAGGCACACATGATCTCAATTATATACCGCCTTTCTTAAAATGCTGAGACAGCAAGCATAGTTCTCTATACACTTCTAAAATTCACAATTTTCACAGTAACGTAAGCAAATGATCATCTCGGGCTGTTGTGCATCTTTTTCTCCGTGATTTAGCTCTTCTAGTGTAGTCTCCAGTTTCTCGAAACCGTTGTAGAGCTCTTTGGACACTACATCTGGAAACACGAAGAACTCGTGCGGCGTAGTATTGCGACCGACCGTCCGTTGGGTTTAAGATCATATTTGCTTTCAGAAACACTAAGTTACCTTCGGACTCTTAAGAAGATTGCGAAAAATGTGACCAAAGAATGTAAAAACTCAGCAAAAAAGTGACAAAATTCTTTGACATGTTTATCGGGCGATATTTGTTTTTGTTATTGCGCTTGAAATGACTGAAAGGAGACGCCATTTCTGTTTGAAAATTAACTGATCGAATCGATGGATCAAATTTTGTGCCGCTGAGTGTATATATACTACATGAAAAATTGTTCAGGTTGTCATAGAGTGTGGACATATTTTTATTGCATTTATTTTTCTTATATTATATTAAATTAAAAATAAAATCGACATACAATGCTAACGAGTGAGCAAAACAAAATTTGGGATCGCAGTTAGCTAAACGTATATCGGTTCTGTTACTTTACTTTTTACATTAATCGTCAAACTTTTAACCTATTTTCTCTGACTGCCAAAAATTGAAATTCTACGTCAAAACAGTTTTTCATAATGAAACTTAACTATTTATTTCAAGTGAGATTTGATAACTCGAAGACTTTTTACACAATGGTATCGATCAAGTATCGACTCAAAATTTTGGATTCAGAGGCTCCTACGATCACAAATTTTGTTGCCCACTCGATATATATTTATAAAAAGCATGAAAATTCACATCTTCATCTTGTTTAAAAACTTCTAGGAAAACTTGGGAACATAAATGGAAGTGTGGATATGACCGATTCGTAGTCATTAATTTTATTAATTTAGATCAGAGAATCTGATAACAAGTTTGACCATTTCTAGATTTTGTTAAGGCGCGCATCTATATTTTTTTCCTGTTAATGATCCATTCTCGAATGCTAATATTAAGTCACTTTTAATAAAATGCTCGGACCAATGAGTCGCTGGAGAAACGCACGATGATAGAAGAAGACAAGGAAGGAAGCAACTCTTCATTATTAATAAGCCGCCATCGTACATAATAAGAATTAAAGATAAAAAATACTACGAGAATTTTTTTTCTAACCCATTCATTAATCTCTTCACATTCAACAAGGTTGATCACGGTTGATCATGAACGACAGTTTTTTGTTATCTGGGACGATTTCTTATTTTAATTTTGTTCAGAACTGTAGCTGTGTACATAATATCTGACCGCGTTTTAGATAACAGATTCATATAAGATTCTTATCAGACATTGTAAATAAAAGTTTCAAGTATTTCTAGAAAAACACTTCAAACAGCATTTACCCAGTTTTAAAAAACGATATCATCAATGTAAACAACAAATTTTCGTGCAAATATGTTTGCTGTTTATCTAAAATTTATTTTTTGATTTTTCATACCGACAGTGATAAGGAAAAATATTTCGGCAGTTACAATATTCAGGTCGTTTCTCAAGTACTTTGCCATGTTTAAAGAGGTCGTCCGATTGTAAAAAAATATAATTTGTAATTTTTTAACAAATTGCTAGGGACGATATACATAGTTACATACAGAATTATATTATTTATCACTTTCTAAAAAATATCTAAATCACCCACTAAATTTTTCAAAATTATTATGTAAAATCTGTAATCAAGAGTTTTTTGCTTTTGATATGATGTTATGCCTAGTGTGTTTTTAGAGCTTGATTTATCATATTATTTCACTGTGCTTTTTAAAATGATTGATGAGTTATTTGTGACCAACGTAGCAATGCTTCGTTCATACATATTAGAGTTTTTTTTTGAAAAACAATTTTTGAAATTTCTTAGTTTTTTTTTCAATTTCGTTTCTCGTTAACGTTTCAAAAATTGACAGAAAATAACTACAGCTTTCTGAAGAATTACTTGACGATTTTCAAGTATCCTAGTGTATGTAGAATCCAAAAATTACTTCTATAGAGTTCGTTTCAGAAATCTGAATAAATTAGGAATTTCTGGGTCTTTTTGCAATTTCGTTTCTAGAGGTCAAAATCGTTGATATTTAAAAAATTGACAAAAATTAACAACTGATTTCTGATAAATTACTTGACAATTTTTAAGTGTCCTAGGATGTGTACAATCTACAAACTACTAGTATTCAATTCTTTTTGGGAATCTGAATGAATCACAAATTTCCTAGTTTTTTTTTCAATTTCGTTTCTCGTTAAAGTTTCAAAATTTGTCAGAAAATAACTACGGCTTTCTGAAGAATTACTTGAGGATTTTCAAGTATCCTAGTGTATGTAGAATGGAAAAATTACTTCTAAAGAGTTCGTTTCAGAAATTCGAATAAATTAAGAATTTTTGGGTGTCTTTCCAATTTCGTTTCTAGAGGTCAAAATCGTTGATATTTAGAAAATTGTCAAAAATTAACAACTGATAGCTGATAAATTACTTCACAATTTTTAAGTGTCCTAGGGTGTGTACAATCTACAAATTACTAGTATTCAATTCTTTTTGGGGATCTGAATGAATCGGGAATTTCCGAGTGTTTTTTTTTTTCAATTTCGTCTCTCGTTAATGTTTCAAAAATTGTCTACGGATTTCTGAAGAATTACTTGACGATTTCCAAGTATCCTAGTGTATGTAGAATGGAAAAATTACTTCTATAGAGTTCGTTTCAGAAATTCGAATAAATTAGGAATTTCTGGGTGTCTTCCCAATTTCGTTTCTAGAGGTCAAAATCGTTGATATTTAGAAAATTGCCAAAATTAACAACTGATTGCTGATAAATTACTTGACAATTTTTACGTGTTCAAAACAATTTCAACAAATCGCTATAAAAACAGAACGCAATGGTCTGAAGAAAGGGTGTACAAGCGTCGATCTGGCAGTGGACATCGTAGAGCTATCATAAAAAATGACACGTTCGGTGGAGCGCATTGGATGGTTGCTATGGGTCGACCCATATCGATGGATACGATTTATCGCAGAATCAATTCTTGACTTCACTCTTACCGCCCTTGATATCGCCTTCTTCTCAATGAGCCACCAGATATCAATGGTGCGTTGAAAGACAAAACTGGGTGGAGGAATGGACTTCTCCAATGAGCCCAAATTGTATTTATGATGAACAGGTCGTAGAAGAGTGGACATAGGGGTGAAAAGCAAAATGCTGACTGAATGATGGAAGGGGAAGGCCTAACACCTTTAGTTGCTCTTAGGGCACTGTTTCGACATTGTGCTCTCCAGCGATAAAAAACACATTCCAACAGGACAATGCTCAACCCCATTCGACATTGAGGGCAGTGTCGCCAATAACCATTCTGGAAGAACTTTGAGGACACCAAAACTTGCTTGGAATGAGCTTCATCATCAACCTGACAACGGTCATTCAAGCATGCATCGAAGAGTAGCAAAGTGTATTAATATGGATGAGGAGATCATATGCATCGTTTTGTTGTTGATTGATGATGATTTCTTTGCTACCATTATTTTTTAATTAATTTTTTTTTAATTGAGTATATTATAGAAATAAATGTCATCAATCAAACACTTTCCACAATGTCCATTTTTTAGCTTGAACGGTAACTCTCTCTTAATTTCTGGTTAGAATAATACAGCTAGTACATTCCTAGATTTTTTAAATAATGACATCAGTTCCACGGTTGTTGGAGATTTGAATGATCGATCAAACAGAAAATTAAATTTCTCGCCGCGCCGGTAATAACAGACATAAGCCATGACTTGACTAATAAATTAATAACGATCTAACGATCATTGCAATCATGAAGCAGTATTCTACGCTGACATATTTATATAGAAAACGTCCGCGTAGTTGATGAGCTATACTCTCATTGAAACTCTGATTTTCCTGTCATCTTTGATGAATTATTTTATTTGCTTCCTCAATTAAGCACGATTCATTTTTACGATCGGGATCTCTCATAGTTGCAATTTTGCATTTACCATAATTACATCAATCGAACGCCCAATATCAACTGTCCGTAAACAGATCGAAACAATCTCGGAACATGCTCGGGTCCCAATCAATAATTATTGCGCTATCAACCTTTCTATCTGTACATGTGATGTTCAAGACATGAAGTGCGAGGAGCAGCGAAGAGTAAACTAGTTCCTGAGTATAATTAATTGCATCAAAGGTAGAACCACACCTTGTTTAACGTAACCCGGCATTAGTATGTCAAACAACTTAATCCACTGAAGCACGCCACATCGATGCGCCTTTCTTGCTCACTTAACAGCATTTATTAACCAGAAAACTAATTATTTCTGAACGTATGAGCACGGACAGGTGCACGTACTCGTCGATATTGGCTGAAACCCAAAGAGCTTCCTTAAAAGTTGAGAGGGATCCGCCTTGATTGTGTCTGCGGACGTGCATCTCGAATATCTAAGTTCCCGTGTATGTTAATGTGCATGAGAAAGTTTGATTTTGAGCACGTGCTAACTGTGGGCGGGCGTCGGGAACTTTAGAAGAGCTTTTGTTGTTGACATGGATTGAAGAGTTAACAGAGTGGCGTGCTTTCAGGGGATGACGACAGGACTTCAACTTAAGTGCTTATTAGGTTTCGGCAAGGTAACACTGACAAATCAGTGCAATATTTATAAGTCACTTATTACTGAATTAAATAGTTTTTTTTTTGTTACAGAGCCGTTTCCTCATTGACAAGATAAAAGTTTGTTGCAATTTTCCTTATTTGGTATCTATAAGTTTCATCCATAAAAGGATATCAAACAGTATCAGAAATACAGTTCTTTTATATAACAGCAAAAGAAGCCACTATGTTTTTTTTTTATTTTCGGAACTAATATGCTAAAATCGGTCTTTAATTTCAAATTTTACATCGTGCGGTTAATGGTTCTAGACATTGATATTGGTAGGTTTAAATTAATTACCATGTCAAATTTTTCGCTCAGTCATTTCCACTCGTCTCTTTGCCTTCAGATGGCAACATTGACAATACTCCTCCTGTGCGTTGCACGAATATGAGAAAGTTACGATGATAGCAGGAATTTAAACAGGCCACCGCCGCGTCGTTAGTTGAATAAAGATAAAGATCTCGTAGCAGTTCGTCAGATATTTAAGTGGGTACCTTTCCGAAACAAAAACTGTTAAAATCTGAACGGCGAAGAATTCTTTCGACGATGGCGAGTGCGCCGTTCCCTCCGTAACGGACGAAAGCCGATGGAATTAGATGAATATCGAAGCTCCACCACGCCACCAAAAACAAACAAAAACCCACAAGCTGATGCTATACTATGGGCTTGTTTCCGCCCATCCAGATCATTCCGTCAGATCCTCTTTTAACACACATCATCAGAACGATGCGCACTCTGATTTATCGAACGCGAACCTAAAAAACAGACCGATTTCACGAACTTCACAATGCGGCGAAAAAATTTCTGGGAAGGTGATGGCTGGGATATCCGAACGTATGATTTTTGAGAACTGAAGTGAGTGAAAGCAAACGGAAATTGAGTAAGGACAAATATAAACAACGGCGATGAAGTGACTCCTTTTTGGGAACGGATTTTGGACCGTTTATATAACTGATAGTTAAGCAAATACATAACTATGTTTAAACTACATGTCGATCAAGAACTGGTCAACCAAGACTACTTTTTACAGAACAATTACATTTTTTTGAAGAAAGAAGTGCGGCTGTGATTATACACTCTCAAAGTGATGGTGGAAAAAAAAACAGTTAATTAACAGAGTAATTGCTTTGAGTAGGTACTCTATAAGCTAATGACAATTTTGTTTAATTTTTATAAGAGATGCTTTAGGATTGCATTTTTATCTAACGATCTAATCTTCATAGAGAGCTATGGCACTCGAAATGTGGGATAATAGCACATCTTAGACTGGTTTCAATCAAAAATGCAACACTTAATGTAGAATGTGTGCACCAATTTTACGTAAATTTGTACAGATATTTCGCTAAAAGAATAAGAAAAAAATGTAATGACGGTTACATGGTTTCTAATATGTCTGTGACCGGTTGTGTACTTTTTTTATAGAAAATGTATATAATTTTTTTTGTGTTACACTCAGCCTGAAATAATAGGAGTCAATCAGCTAGTGATTGAAGCTTTGCACTGATGTCCTTCTGGTCAAGAATTTCCATGTTTGTGGATTTGTTGTTATTATCCTATTGTGAAATTGCTGAAAATTTTGGAACGAAAAGAGCACATCATATTCCTTGGAATGGTTTTGAACCTTATTAAAAGGCAAGTAATTTTAAAATAGAATGATAGATATATTTTACAAAGTTACAATTAGTGATAGTGATTTGTTGTAATCTCGCAATATATACTTTAGAATATCAACGAAATTTATGGTATACTATTATAAATTATAGTAATAGAAAATAATCATACTGATACTGTCGATGAGTCACATTTCAAGGAACAAAACATTTTTATTAAAACTGTGCAAGGTACATAATAATATATTGAGCTTAATCTGAGCTTTGTTTGAAAAACTTTACCTATATGTGCAACTTCGCCTTGTTATACTTTCAAACAGCAGTTCTTGGAATCAAATCAAAATTAATTTTAATAATAATCCAGTCTTTGTCAATATTTCGTCTAAAGTCTATCGGAATTAGTATGAATAAATTAATCAGGTCCAATTAACCGTTTTGGTCCTCATTTGACCAACCCGTCACTTCAACTCGTATACAAGCCGTATCAAGTTGTAGGTATAAAGCGGCAGGGCTTTAGTTATAAATTCGTTTCTAAAAGAGTCATTTTCAATTTGTTGGGACATTAAGGCAATAATATTTAAGCCTGGAACGGGCTTCGAGGTACAAGCCACCTACATGGCGAGATAACATCGAAAGAACTGGTTCGACCAAATTATGAACCCGTAAACATTAAAATAAACAAGGCCGGCCAAAACCCGGCCTGACGACGGTGATTTAGGCCGATAGATATCGACGTTTTCCCAAAACGTGATATTAAAAAGGTATAAGGGGGCACCACGAAGCCGTGTTAATTTGACCATGATGGACGAGCTAGTGAGTGTGAGAATTCAACCAGTGTTTTTGTTGCTATGCCTTCTATCCCCGATAAAGAAATATGCGATCTTTATCGGACTGTCTGGCCTTCCATTAACACCACACAGACCCGGTTCCATCCGAAATCCGCGCCAAACCTTCATGTAACATTTGTGGCTGATGAAAAATATCGCTGACTTCATTTTTCTTATTTGTTTTCTTGGAAATGATGCCATTGTTTCGAGTTATCACACACGAGCCAATCTTTGATTTTTATCTGTTGGTTTACGAGTACGATGAGCGAATTGCATCATTTATGAACTTTTGTTAAAAGCCGAATCCATGACATTGTTATTCAGAGGATCTAGGATTCGCGTAAAGAAGCTTAAATGGTTGACCCACTGAACCCATTCCATACATCATCTGAAGGCTTTGGAGAGTTAAGGCAACAAAAAATTAAATCATTTGCCACAATGATCGGCAAAATTGAGGTAGTGATATGAATTAATTGAAAATTGGTGTAAAGACTAGATCGGGCGTGATAAAAGGTGCCAACCGTCTGTTTCAAAGTATGGTTTCACGCTAACGGTAGATAAAATCAGAGTGGTATTCAAAACAGCCACTTGGTAAGTAACTTGAATGGATATAATTAAAAATTGTCATGATGTATTTTAATATTTTGTTTTAGTCAATAGAAAAATCAAAACAATTCAGTAGTAATATCTATTCTATTTTAATTTGAATATGGTTTACTTAGGAAACATCTATTCAACTACAGTGGAACTTCACTAATTCGAACCGTCAAAATTGCAAAAAACAAAAAATTAGAAAAAAATCGAGTTATAATTATTATGAATATAATTTTAAAAAAGTCTAACGAACACCCAATTTGAACAAGTGATGCACCAAATGAAATCGAAACACTTTATGTTTAACATTTTTGACAGATGACAGTCAACTTAATTTTTTTAAATTGTACTGTATATATTTTCTACTCATTCTTATCGATTTTTTTTTAATATGAAAGAAAAAATTATTATGAACAAAAATAGATAAAAACAAGTAATCTAAGAAGATAATAAAACATCTATTCTAGATTGATTGCGTCCAATAAAATATTTGTCGGGCAAAAATAACTTTATATCAAAGCCACGCATTGATAGTGTTAATGGCGGAATCTTGAAAAGCGATGTTGATTTTTTGAAAAACTGAATGAGTGACAACTATTCATGGCTTACTTAGTCATTTCCGATGGTTTATTTCAATATCATGATTTTAAAAAATATTTTTATTTTTTACGTATAGTTGTGAAATTTTTGTATTAAAAGAATCTCTAAGAATCACTAAAAATGCAGGTGAAAAAATATAGACTGGTATCTGTCAACAATTGACAGAAAGAAAAAATATATATCATACTCACTCTAAAGTGTTTTTAAAATGATTTTATTTTATGTCATCGGATTAATAATAATAAACAAGATACAACAAGAGGCTTTTTATCAGTCACCCGTTATATGAATTATTAAACATATAAAAATCATTATGTAATTAGTAAAAACCAGCAAATAATACCAGAACAACAAGAAGATTAAATATTATAAAATTTAGGAAATTTTACGAAATGTTTCTAAGTTGGTAAACATACTGACAAACTCTTCAATTTTTTTTTATAATTATTCTCGAGGCACATCACTTTAATAAAATTATTTGCACAACCCGAAAATACGGTACTTAACAACGAAGAGACATGGAATGATTATCATTGGTTATTATCTATCACCAACTAATACTGGATATAAACCGATTATCCGTCAGTCGGCATCTCTTTTTATAGTTCATGACAATTCTGGAACACTTGCATAAAGATGATTCGGTGCGGTATCAGATGAGAAGAAAACGCTTCCACGAAAGCTCACATTTTTGGACTCGCCAACTGCGGTGTTGTATAATAGCACGGCTTCTGGAACTCCCGCTAAAAACTTATCTACCTGTTCTAAATTTTTTCGTAGTAAGGGAACTCGGATTAAAGACTTTTAAGTCATTGGAGTTCGAGTTTAAGGAACTCCACCGTATTAGTCCTCAGAAACAGCTCTGATTTTGATGTTTTTTTTTTTTTGTTTTTTTTATATTATTTTATAATCAGAAACATTTTGAAGCCGGGAAATAACTATTAATATTATTTAGACAATATGTATGATATTTATCTAAAAAAAATAGTTTTGCGTTTTTTTTTAACAGACTTCAAAAAAAGGAGGAAGTTATCAATTCGGTTGTATGTTTTTTTTTATGTTTGTTACCTCAGAACATTTAACGAGTGAGCAACAAAATTCGTGATCGCAGTTGGCTAAACGTATATCGGTTGTTTTACTTTACTGTTTCCATTAATCGTCAATTCACATTACTCGATGACTTTTTATACAATCGTTTCGATCAAGAATCGACTCAAAATTTTGGATTCAGAGGCTCCTACGATTACGAATTTTGTTGCTCACTTGTTATATATTTATATTTCATTTATGTTCACCGATTTCTTCGTCAATTGTGGACCAATTCTTCTTTTATTTAAAAGGGTATACATTGAGGTGGTTCCATTGTCAAAAAGTCAAGATCTGATCAGGGAATCCCATGGAAATCGAGGGAAATTCTGAAATTTTTCCTTCCTACAAGTATTGATGAACAATTTTTAATTATTTTTTTATAAACAACGTCTAAAATAAGTAATCCACAATTCATAATAATTTTATAATTTACTTTCGTATATTATTTGTAGAATAAGTATTGAAAACCTGAGTTTTTTATATAAATATAATAAATAGTGTTTAAACAATAATAATTATTATTTCCCCACTTCATTATGTATTTATTGACGCGACTATGTATTTATGTTTCTTTGTAAAAATTTACACCATTTTTACACAATTTATACGTCACTTGAACTCACCAAATAATTAAATTGTTATTATAACCTTATACCGGGTGATTCAGAGTAACTTTAATCAAGTGTGTAAGGCAAATTTGAACGTCGCGCGTAGATCATTTCCATGCTTATTTCAGATTTAATACAGCGTACGCATTGCTGTGGGTATCAATAGTTTTTGTTAATAATCCTTATTTTGACCTTTACGATCGATAAGTTAGTAAATTGTGACGATTTTTTTTTCGGATAAATTTCCGTAGGTGTTGTTAGAGCTTTAGACCTATTTCCGTATTCTTTCATCTGAAAGAATTAAAATTGTCTTAATACACCGGCATCTATTGTCATTGAGACTAATACTTATTAGTCGAAGAATAATTATTTGTAAAAGGAAGTAATTTATTATTTATTATATGATATTGATAGGGATATGTATAACTGTGCTCGTGCTCCTGTGTCCTTCGTTCTGCTACTGATAAAATCAAACCATCAGTGTACTGTTTATACAAGTTTTCCTGCGATTACCACACCAACATTAGTAATCAAAAAAAAAACGGTTATTAATCTTTCCAGTTTGCGGTGGATTGCTATCTGTTACACTAAGCTCAGATATGGTGATAGATCGTTCAAATATTAGCTTTTTATTTTCTGGTGGGTTAAACGCGTTCTAAAGGACAAAAAAGTCACACTCGTTTCTCGAAAAAGACCATTAGAGCTTCATTCGCACCAGGATGTCACTCCAGGAATTCCAAGATTAGATTCCGAAAGAGCAAACTTAGTTTTAGTATTTATTTACCTTATATTAGATAGCACGGTTTATCTTATCTGATGGAATTTTTTATATCTTAAACATCAAAAAAAGAAGTAGAATGTTAACAAAGCTACCCATTTACTCATATTAGTTTTGGTGTATTAACCAGCAGGCTCCTCTTTTTTAAATAAAATTAATAATGTTAAAAGCTTTTTCGCCGCGTTTTCATATGTAACATCAGGGTGATGTTTGCTTTAATGGGACAGTTGTCGGTTGTTCCCAAGGTTGTTGTTATCAGAGGGAATGACATTATTATCAGCTTATCAGAGACCAACTCTATTTACACCCCTGCTTTATATGAGACCACATTCACAGTATCTGCTGTTGCAAGAATTTAAAATTTTCTAATTACAGAAAAGTTAAAGAGTGGGTTTAAGCCATGTTTTGCTTCAATTACTTTAATGTTAGGATACACATTTTATCTTATTAATAAAACAAAAACCCCTAGAATCAATGTTTGAATATTAATAAAACTTTTACAGAATATAGCTTTTAGGTCAACAATTAAATATTTGGTACAAAGAATTTTCAGTTTAGTAAAGGATGAGTGCATGATTTCAATACTGGTGTCATTTTATTCTTTAGTATATTTTGTAATAATTTTTTGAAGAATATCTAGGGTCTATACTAATTTATTTTATTTATTTATTTTACTCTTGGTGCAACTGTCAGGCTATATACAAACAATGCAGCAAATATTTTATTATTTATTTTTGGTATATATGTACCTACTGTGTTTTTTACCTATTAAATGTTTAATGAGCATCAAGTACTTGAAGTGTTGATTAATTGATTTTAATCACATGGTAGCAACGCTTTTATTTAGATATACAACTGATAAAATGATATCTCACAAGATCTCTACAAAGTGTTTTGTGAAATTAAAAAAACCTAATAATCAGCTCAGTAAAATGAGGAATGTAGTACCTAACTTGATCTTCAATACTCAAATCGTAATACAAGGTAAAAAGTATCCCCTTCTTAACATTCTCAACTTTTCCATAAAATTTCAGCCTGACTGGTCCTGTTTGCCAGCTCACATCTTAAACTAATATCTCTTATCACTTTATCGTTTCGATAAGAATGTTTTATAAAGGTGAAGTATCGGTTGGAACGTTCAGTAGTGTTATTTTCCAACCAGTTTCGGATATGCTTTGCTTCAAACGCAGCTTGGATGTGCCACACAAGCTTCTGGACCCGAAAGTGGATTACCTAAAAGTGTACAATGCTAGACACATGCACTCAATGGCAGGCCGGATACCCTCCCACCAAACTTTTGATGAACCGATATCTGCGATCTGGCACATACAAGATTTCTAGAATCAAACATCGTAGCGGTAAGTTTGAAATTAGCAGCTGTAAAAAAACACCATATGCGTGTTGCTTGCGACTTTGTGCAAACAATTTAATCTTCCCTCATTATTTGTATATTGACTTTATAAATTGCGTTTGTGTTTCCTCGCGCTTGTATCGTTTATCTGTTTATTTTGTTGATATATCAGTTATGAAGTTGCGATCCACATGACTAGTGCTAGGGGAAGTCGGGGCACAGTGGAAAACCGGGAAAACAAATTCATAAATGCAGTTTGATATTTTCGTCGTAGTTTGGCCAAAAACAGAGACCATAAGGGGTACAGTTCAGAATTTGAAGCAGGGCCTTCAAATAATTCCACCCCTCGAGAATACATGGACACTTTATCTTCGCTTCTTCAGGTGGAACTTCATCTTATATGATCACTTAAAAAAAATTTTCTGTTTGTAAATTGATCCTAATTTAATTTAGCAACTACGTACAGTAAATTAATAACTAGTATTTTATGCATAAACATTTCAAACCTTCCCCCAGCCGTTTTTTTTTCCTTCCGCGAAAATACAAATGAAGTCCTTTTTACCGTAAACTCGACAAGGATAAATTGCAGTTAACAAATTTATATCCACTGAAAGGAGCGCGCGACAAAAAGCTCGCTTATGTGAGTACGTAATAATCGTCGACACGGAATAAGCCTGTCTTTTTCTAGAGCACGTCGCGACGCTAGGCTTTACGGTCGAGACGTGTGAGGTGCGGTAATAACACCCTGCAGACAATGATAAGCGCAATCAGATAGACCGGGGTATATATATCATATCACAATGGCATAGCAAAAATGATTACGAGAGACGTTCCTTCCTATATCACGCCAACTCGGTCGGTAATGTGAATCACGCTCTGCCGGTTCTTATACTCGCTTCTTTACCGACTGATTTATACATTCTGCCGCAAATACCTCATAACTCTATAAATCTTGACGGTTCGTGTTCCGTATCTGGAGCAATTTATCGACATTAATGTATTTGTCATTCATTACCGAAAAGATATCTTGAAGAAGGATTTGAGTACATTTTCAGGAAATAGGTTGAATCTTGTATTATTTCCTCGTCATTCCGATTTGATTATTATCGGGCAGATATCGACGCTAATCAGTAATCTAGTTAGATTAGAAAGTTTTACGATTGTTTTAAGATAGGCAATTTTAGGTTTTTAACTAAATGATTCTCAAATTTTTTTTAATGAGATGTAAGAGCAATTCTCTGTAAATATAAAATAAAAAATCTAATAAATTAGCGTGCAAACCTAAATGAAGATGCACATTGTTCATAAATGTGATAAGAGGGAACTATGGTAACGTATTCTATTTTCTGCATTTTATCTTATCTTTTGTTTACTTTTTTTAAAGCTCTCAATACAGTCGTGTGTACTACTTTTATAATGTGAGTTTTATATATTCAAGTTAACTATCAATGGGGTCGTCCCCCCCAAATGAATTTGACGAATTCGACTATAGCATCTTGTAGACTATATAACATGAAGCCCTAAAACGTATTATGTTGTTTAATAGAGTTTTTTTGTAAGATAACAGAGCGTATCAAAAATTGTAATTTCGGCTAGCATTTTCAAACGCTGTACTTTTACCGCCTCTTGTGACGTCATTGGCTCAATTTTGTCTGGTGAATTTCGTCCCGTGTGGGCGTCACAGAAAGGAGCGCGTTTCAAATGAGAAAAATGTTTACCTAGTAAACGCGTGATTTCGAATAAACAAAAAAATAGGGGTATAGAACTGAGAAATTCTGAACACTGATGGTGTATGTTAATAAAAGTAATTCCCTCTATTCGGGCGCGCCACAAATCGACACGAATGCAAATAAATTTGAGCAATTCGAAGTAGGAAATATGATTGAATACCCTCCGCAATTCGGCGCTCAGTTGGAAATTCGGGGAAGCAAAGTAATCGATGTTTATACACATTCGGATGTGTGAATCGGAAGAGCATATCTGAAGTTTTTGAGCGTTCGACCGGAGCCGAGTCTGGAAGCCACTAATGGCAGATCATTAGGGACCCAGGTAATCTACACCACTTTTTTCTAAACGCCAGATAAAAATAATAAATCATTGTGGTCTCCATGCGCGGTCTCTTCATGTAATTCTGATTACGGTGCTGCCGATAGATAACAGCGTAACGTTTTAACTCTGCAACCTGCCCAACGTGTGTTCTCAACAGTTATATATGGCGTGTTCCCATACATACCAAATTACCACCGCTGGTATATTTATTCGGGACTTATCTGATGTGGAAAAATTTAGCGGTGCGAGTGCCCGCCACATTAAGATTTCTTTTTGTTTTAACAAATTTTTATTGCCCTTTTATCTTTCTTATATGGTAAACGTGAGAATTCGTTTTTGTAACAATTACTAGCGGTGACCATTGTCCTGCAAAGATATTTTCTACAATCATGTGTTCAGACTTAAGGGTGCTTTTGTAATTTAGCGATTCTTCTTCTACTGCTTGAACAAGGAGTTGTTGGAAAATAAATAAATCTCTGCTTCTCCTGGGGCAAGCACTATTTGATACGACACTCTTAGCTGAGACTAGTTTTTCAATAAATTGATGGCTGGCATTCGTAAACGCTTAGATAAATAAAATTTTCTAAAATCTACATAAATGTGCTTCACTGTGCGCCAATAATTTAGTTGCAACGAAACGGATGCAGACAAAGAAGAAGATTAGATAGATATGAGATAAAATGTTAAATACAAATTTGATACCAAATGTGAAAAAAATGTTTCATTGTTAACGGTTAGTATTATCTTTAACAATGAACAAATACAATTACGGCAGTTGATAAGATATGGACTATATTTAGATTTCTTGTATGATGCTAAAAAATAGTAGATTTATCGGTTCTATGAGGTTGTAGGTCGAAGTTTGCAACTTCAGATGCAACATTTTTTTTACTTCTGTTTGGCATGATGATGATGATTTTGATCCCTTCATAAATGATTTAGGTATCTTAGAAGTATACTGACGAACAAAAAGTTGTTCTATTTGGACTTTTCTCTCTACTGGTTTAATGACGATATGCGTTATTAGGAGAACCTAAGTTAAGTAAATGTTACCGGTTCTTGTTATCAATTCTAAGAATACCCGATCGCAATGATACTGAATGATGATTTGTGTTGGAATGTGTCGTAAAATTTTCTCATAAACAAGATTTACATGAAGTCCTTTATCTTGTGTCAATGGTTCAGATGTATGCTTTGGCTATCTGCTTGCAATAAAGCGATGTCGGACTCGATACGCCCATCCACCACTAGTTTTTAATGACACATGGTTGTAAAGTCAAATATATAATTGAAATAAAACAATTCATAAATAATTTATTTGCATGCACCTTCGAAGGTTTTGACTGTAAATTTCTTCTTGACATACAGTTTGTATGTTAAACTTGTAAAAAGATAAGTCGCCTGCTTGGGTGGTTTTCGTACTTGAAACGATCCCGTGTCTGATAAGGAATTGCGTATATCCCACATACAATGTATTGTGCCCAAGTAAAGATGGAATGAGAAGCAACACCGGATCTCAACAACAATCGCAATATGTACATCTTAACGGCGTGTTTTATCTTCAGATCGGAGTCTCGGTACAGAATTAACAGCGGCAGTATCAAGATATGAAGGAGTTATTGACTTTGCGCCACAAGATTTACCTTTTTGTAACTTCTTGCGGTGTTAATCTCCGCCGCGGCCCATCTCGGAAAAGAGACAAGATAATCCCCGAAAAGTTGAATCATAAATATTCAATACCGCTCATTTTTCCTTCCCCACAAAGGACGCCTGCCAAGTTGTCACTGTCTTCTGGAATCTCGTCGATCGCTCCCTTTTGTGACGGATAAGAAGGTGCGGAGGCGGCGAAGGGGTGGCGTAACCGAGTGGCTCATGTAAATACATTGACTTATCGCCTGTCAGATTTATAAAAGTTCTACGAGTTGAGTACATTGTTATCTGTGGATCGCATTAGCGGAGTCTGGTGCTCGTGGTATCTCCTCTGGACGAAGATGGAGAAACAAAGCTCCGTCGCACTCGAAAGCTTTGATGGAACTCGCAGACTAATGATTGGCTTATAATGAGGAGATTAACGAACAAAAATCACCTCAGATTGGATTTATCCATATTGGTCGGTGCTACGCCTATACAGGTCACATCGAGAAAAATGTTATCTCGAAGGGAATGAAAAATTAGAATTAAAACGAGATTTAATGTGTGGAGGAATATAAAGAAAAAAAGAATTTAAGATAAGAACTCCACCTTAAAACTTTAATGCTTTATTGATATCTACATAAATCAAACTAATTGATTAATATTGTGAAAGCGTTTGATAAGATCATAAGCACTGTTTTAATGACTGTAATTATGTAACGTGGGGTTTAGATTCTACTTAAGATTTTAATTAAAAATTAAGAGGTTTAGCATTTTGAACACGTGCAGACTAGCCAGCCTAGAAAAGAATGTCTACATACAAGATCAAACGTGGAAATTATTTTTCTTTTTCGCCAAGATGAATTCTTGGTCAATCTCAAGATGATATCCTGCTTTGTCGCTATTAATGACAAAACAGGCTTTTAGCATTAGCCTTGGACTAAGTCATTTAGATCGGTAGTGTTTTTAATTGGAGAAAACGAGGGAGATAGTTAAAAAATAGTACATATTTCTCATGATGCGCCTTCAGAAGAAATATGAAGGACGGGGCCACCTGTTGTCTGTGGTCCGTGATACATATTAGGTCACACCCTTATTATCTGATGTTCCACGAAATTCGGTGGAGTCGCCACGCTGAACACATGTTCCACACTATTTCCCTGGGGTAGCCTTCTTAATTTTTCAATTGAGATGCTTCTTGGATACTCAGTTTCTTTTCTGTATAATTAGCATGTAATTTCGCCATTGGCCCCATTTTCTCGTTTTAGCTCCCTTTGAAATCAATCGCCCGCAATGGAAATGCCCAATGTACAATGCAAGAAACGGTAGTCGTCGCCCGGTCTGGGAAGGGAAGTGCATCGAGTTACGAGCATAGCGATCGCTTCGCTTTAGACACGACCCGAATCTTTAATGATGTATTCTCGGTATTGTTCTTTATGTGTCGGAACTAAGTGATTCCAAACACGTTTATACACACGGCTTGCGATAAGCCCGTATCGGTTCTTATGTGTACTGGCTATATGTTTCTTCGGCGAATAAGTAGATGGTCTGAACATCCTCCCGATCCCCATATCACATGTTATACTTTATGAATTATGAATACGGCGATTTTTCTTCAGAAGCCGATAACACACCCAGGAAACGTTGGGTAATAAAGCATGCTTCTATTCGTTATGTATCAAAAACTTGCAATGTCTTCGGTTAATATCCTAATCACGGCAAGGTATTGCCACGATTTGATTTGTATCTATGATATCAGAAACCGTCTTATATCGCACAACTTATTGCTATTAATCTATAAGATTTTTATCTTTAGAGAGCACAAGCACACGGATGTACTTGATTAGAAAGTTACCAAGTTTAGATTTGACGAATTTTCTAGTACATATCTGCTATTTTCTCAAATTGTTTGGCAACCTGCATTTTCAGATTAAGTGTTTTAGTGTTCAGTGGAATGTTAATATTTAATTTGATTAAGGCGAAACCGTACAAAATGGATATCCTAGTGTGCAAGAGAGACAAAACATCGGAAAATTACATTACCGATTAAATGAAAACTATGAAGATTTTAGTTAATTTAAAAGCGCAACTACTCTGTAAATATGAATACAATTTGCGCCATGAACGTTTTTTTTTTATTTTTTGTTTATGAAAAAATACAGTAAAATATCTTATTATTAAGGCAAAAATTCAAAATTAGCTTAGAAAATTTTAGGAAGAACCTGTTTTTATTTTGGGAAATATTTGGTCTATCCAAACTGGGAATGAACTTTTTCGTTTGAAGATTCCGAGTCGACTGTCCGCCCGTATTGTTTGTAAACTGATAGCTAAAACAACTCATTCGTTGGGTCATTTTGTTTCGATTCCGGGAAGTCGTTCTTGATGTGAAAGAACACGTTGTGAGAAAAAGGGAAAAATTTAATTGTTTATTTACTAAAATTTCTTATTGCGGCCATTCATTGAACATAATTTTATAATCTTTACTTGTTTTATAGAGTGATACTTTACAATTTTTTTTATTGAAAAGTAGTTTCATATCAATAATTATTTTGTCATATGATCTCCCAATAGCACCGTTGACGTTGTTATCTTTGGTTTTATCGACCATATAAGGCATGTATCACATTATAAGCTTTCGGGTTATATTATGTACTAGCAGAATACCCGGCGTTGCCCGGGTTAGACCACCAATATTGCTGTAAATCTTACACAATACCAGCATTTAGATTTCAGTAATTATTAGGTACATCTTAATGTTGTCTCCTCGTCATTGTTCTATCAAATAGAGTTGTAGAAAATTTGAATCGTCAGAAATGATAGACTTGAACTTGGACTTTAAATGTTGGTATCTAGTTAGCTTCAGATACAATTTTTGGTGCCCCAAATGATATCATCTGAAAAGCATTGCAATTTTTAACTGATGAAAAAAACATATTTGATCGAATATCTGTGCCGATGAGAAGGTTCTGGTGGATCCCTCATAGGTTCCAGCTTTACTTTGCCATTATTGCTGCACATGCCTGGGCGTTCTGTTTTCCATCGAATGGATTTACAATAACAACAAATTTTAGACATAGACCCAATAATTACGTCAGAATAGC
Source organism: Diaperis boleti (assembly GCA_963583935.1). Lineage (NCBI taxonomy): Eukaryota > Metazoa > Arthropoda > Insecta > Coleoptera > Tenebrionidae > Diaperis > Diaperis boleti. The sequence goes on along the minus strand of OY757247.1, from coordinate 20,522,314 downwards.
GTTATAAATTGATTAACGTTAATTACCGATTTCACGTCCTATCCAAGAAGAATTTAAAGTTGCGTTACATCGAAAGCAATTTTTTTAGCACCCTTGTGAAATGATATTGACGAAACCTGATGAGTGACATTTTACGTCTAAAACTGTCACTGTGACATTTTATCTGACAGTTTTCATTTCGCCTGGTTTGAACAAATTTTTTTTTACCAAAAAGGGGTGACACATTGGGGTCGTGCACCCCCCTATTTTACTCCCCATTAGGAGAAAACCGTTAATGTCAGTCCGTGCTAGTTTTGAGAAAACTGAATTTTAATGTTTCAAACGTCGTCAGATCAATGCTATGGGAGGGAGGACAATTAAAAAATTTATCCATGCTGAAAATACATTTGTTTAATTGGCAGGACAACATAGATGAAAAAAATGGGCATTAAAGCAAAGTTAAACCGAAAAATCTTACGTTACCACCGCCTATTTTGGGAGAAAACAATGAATGTCACTTTAATCATTGCACAAAATACAATTTTTATTGCTCATGTAGACAAACAGTATCTTTGCAACCTCGGTTACGGTTGCAAAGTAACGGTTTGCCCATTTATTAATTTGGGTGCGCAAAGTTTACTTGTCGCACGCAAATTATTCTTTGCACACAAATTCAGATAAACAAACTACTGAAAACTGAATTTGCCCCTGGAGTCCAATTTTATATTGGGATTTATTCCGCATTCGCAATAAAAAATAGTATGTCCAACTCGTGCGGCGTTGTCAATTGCCCCCTCAAGCGAATGAGCGCACTCACTTCGTTCGTGCGCTCAACTTCGCTTTCGTGGGCAATCGACAACTTGCCGCACTAGTTGCACAATATACTATTTTGTAGATATTATGATTAAATGTCAAAAATATTATTACAGTAATCTTACGGGAAAGTAATTTAATTTTTAATTTGACGTTTTGATGGGCCAGCTACTCCAGTGTTTTTTCTTATGAGGGATTTTTTGATAGGTCTTCTTATAGTCTTCTATCTCCCAAAATTTTGATAAGGATATTATAACGTTGCCTGAGCCGGGCGGGTTCGTGGATTTAAAGAATACCTGCACTACCACAAAATTCTTAAATTTTATTAAAATTAGAGGTTTGGACTTTGTACTTGCACGGCTGATTATTCATGATAACTCTGATTGGTCACTATCTGGTTCCGCTTTCTTCGCTGACTAACTTCTTGATCACTGCTCTTCCAGTATATCACTGACTGGACACGTCGTTCGCTCCCCTTTTTATGTCCCTCCAAGTGTTTTCGATCCCCTTTCTGTCTAGAAAACGTTCTGGAATGATGATTTCTTTCCTTCCGGTGCGAACGCCGTCTAGAGAACGTTCTGAAATGATGACATCATCCTATGTGAACATTCGGGCAGGTACTTGTCCTGATACAATACGACTTCCGGCGCAACCGTCGTCTCGAAAACGTTCTGGAATGATGACATCATCCGGAATTGCCTTTTTATTAATAACAAAATTTGCCGAACTCGTGAGATTGCACACACACTTTTTTTTCGAACTTCATACATTCTGATGCCTGTTTTCTTTAGCTTTTGCTATCTTCATCAAATATGGCAAAACTAAAGAAAAAAAACGAAATAGGTCTGCAACCGTAAAAACAAGACGGAAAAGAAACCTATGGGTAGTATGTGGCGGTCTTAGTAATACATATTTTCTATAAAGATTGAATATTTCCTTTCCACACATATCCAAGATCTTAGCTACCACAGAATTTCTAGCTAGGTAGGATCTTCACTCATTATACTACAAAACATGTTGCTGAAGACGGAATACTGATTTATAGTGCCAACATACACCACTGGTTCTAATGAAATCAACACGTAGTCTTCAGCCGTTAGAGATCCACCTGCGATGGCAGGAAATAGCAGCAAATGAATTCTAATAGTCCTAATTGTTTCAGTGCGTAAAACTTATTTCTATCTGTACATTTGAGGATTTATTATATCTTCGTTTTGCTATAGAGGATATTTTTCAAGAATTTAATAATATATACCTACTTGCTAGAGTATTTTTGTAATGGCCTTTAAGATAACACGAGAAAAATACTGCAGATTGTACCATAACCTTGCCCCAACGCAGTACATAAGTAACAATTTGAAATCTGATTACGGCCCGTTCTATTTCCTTAAATGACTTTGTTTCCAGATAACAGCCGGTAGCAGACCCATCTTAAGCATCCTTCAGGGAGCCGAAATTTGCAAGTTTTTATCGGAATAACGCAACACTGCTTTAATGTTGTCAGTCGGAGTTGGGGCTAGCTGAACTGGAAACACCTTTGACGTCTATACCTTTCAGTATTTATCTAGTTTGTTAAAAATGTTGAATTAATACCGTAATCATATCGGTCACGCTATCAGGCCGTAAACTTACGAAAACATAATAGTCTATAAGTCAACAGCAAACTAATGATACTCGATAAGGTGAAAATTTTGGCGGCACAACGCCGCTGAGGTATTGTCCACAGCAGTCTAATAAACATTTCTGCTCATAACTGATAACGCGCCATTGATGAATATAAATAAGGCGGTGGCGGCAACGTTATCGCAGCATTGCATTGGGGGCGGCGGGCGGCAGGAGGTGGCTTCCCCGAGCGGACTCGAGCTAAGGATATTTAGATATTCTAATAGTGGCGGCGCTCGCTGATAACATGTATGGTAGTGCTGGCCTGGCGCGATAAGCGCCGCGACGGAGAGGTCTGCTGCTGATAAAGACGCTCTGCGTCGCTGTTCTGTTTCTCCAAAGCGATAACGGCAGATATCGGTCGCGCCGCAGAAATAATAAGGCAGCAGGAATAAATGCGGCCTTCCGTGCACTCTACTAGAATAGACGTCTACCCAACACTCGCTAATCCCAAACGATAATAATTGAATTAGCAGATAGGTACGCCACTGGCGGATCTGAGGGGATTGCCATGCAAAGCTGACCGTTTTCGTCCTACGTTTCAAAAAGTGTTTTCTTTCCCGGCGAAATAGAATTAAAGATAACACCACGTTCATTATCTTCCAAACATCATTAGGCGGTGTTATCAGGAGCTATTGTCTTATTATCTGTAGAAGCAGTTTTTTGATGACTCGGTCAGAATTACACAAATGATAAAATCTCCAGTTGAAGCTACAATAAGTATGAAAAAAAAACTATATAATAGATATATCATAAAGAAGATACGAGAATCGACTAAAATACTTATCACTTCAGATATGGCAAGGGGGCCCCAAAAAATTAATGATGTTTTATCTGTACATTTTAATGTGATTTGGAAACGTTGAACCGAAATAGTGAATAGAGATTATTAAAAGAAACAATATCTTAACAACTTTCAAACTTGACAGTAAATCAAATATGAAATACGAGGAATATGCTATGGACGAAAAGAAGGTTAAAATGTTCTTTAATGTAAGATGTTTTTAATGAATACATATAAACATTGAGCTCATGCATGATTTTTCGATCATAATTAAAAATCATTACGACAGTATTGTTACACGTCGCATGGTCTCGTTCCGCGGAAATAGGTAGTTTTTAGTCTTTAGAGTACAAATTAATTAAAATAGTGGGCGTGTGACGTCACCAACGATCCAGTCATAAAAGCGGTGCCAGTCAAAATTCAATGATTTTGAGGGCCTCAAATTCGAAGGTTTGGAAATGTCAAGACTATGCAAACTGTAGAGACTTTTATGTTAATCTTATGTTTTAATATTAAAAGTGGACTTCGACATTTTTTAGTGGCGCAACCATCATTCTTGAAATATTCACATATTGTGTCCCGCCCGACAAATAATATTTTGACACTGAAACTAGAATCAAACTTAGCAGCGTTGTATAAATGTAATAATATTTGAATGGAGCCATATAGTTGTCGTATCAGGTAAGAAGACAAGGGCCACGTGACAATGGCTGGCCTGTTATCAGGACGACGTTGGGGGTGTCTCGTCGCTTGAGGTATTCAGCCCAAGACGTTATAACCGAATGCAAGGCATAATACCAAATTATCAACTATGCACATCATGTAATCTATGCAATAGAGAACATGACGTAACAAGCCCTTTCTAATTCGAGACATCCACCTTCAAGCATTAGTAAAAAGGAGCGCAGTGAGAATATTTGAGATCGTAGATAACGAAAAAACGCAATCTTGCTGAATTTGCAGGAGTGATTTCATTTCTTTGCCGAGCAATAATTGGTGGTGATCGCCGATAAATTCATCTAGAAGAGGGCGCATGTCGAATCTACCTTTTCCAGCTTTGGAGAGGTTAACGCGTTCAGCTTTTGATTATGTCATTAAAACGGATGACAGATAGATCACATTTTCGCTCTTATTTTAGCGGTTCCAACCATGACGGTTTATTAAAACGATATCCTCTGCGCTCGCCTGACACCCATCGATTAGAATATTTATGATCCAGGTTATTGTTGCCGCCGGTTATTGTTTTGGAGGATATCCTTATCACTGCTAGAATGATAATAATTTGTTCGGTTCTTTTTATGGCATCCTCTCTGATTTACTGGTTATTAAACTTCCGTTTTTGCAAGAAAAAATCACTTGTCACAGTTGCCGCAAAACTGGCTTGTAATTTGTTTAAAGAGTGGGAGTATGTAGATGTTATAAACCACACGCTACAGTTATAATAATGTCCGTGTACCTGCTTCATATGCCTAGTAGAAAACAGTGAAAATGTCGGAAATCCTGCATGAATAATTAAGCGCCCGACGTATAAAACAAGGCAATTCTGTCCTGTTATGGTGGTGTATGGGACACGTTTTATGTGGCGTTTTATGTGTTTTAGAAGAGTCTGGGCGTTTTTATATCTTCAAAACATCAGGTATACACTGCTGTTACGCAAACATCTCGTTGCAATCTAGTGACCCAAATCTTGCCATAACTTATCTCGGTCTTGCATCGACTTCATAACAGTCCTCGAGATGAACAAGACGAAGAGTTATGTCAGTCGGTCAGCGCTTTATTCAAAAGTTTCAAGTCAGCCGGTAAACAAGGGCGCAAGATAAAAGTTGGTGTTTTTATCGGAAAGAAGTGCACACTTTAAATGTAACTTTTCATATAGGTTACTTATCTCCAAGTTTGCGGGAGGAACAGTCCGTCCTGGGAGGAGATGGAGAGGAGCGTACACTGTAATCTTATCTACAACGTTGAATATACCAAGGGACAGTGTTCTCATTGCGTCTTATCTACACATCTCCAACTATTCTGTGGTCTGTCTGAAGACATGTATATCTTACATCGTATTCTCGGGACGCTGTTCGCTTGCTGTTTCTAAACTTGTAAAAGAGGCGCGCACCTACAACGGCTCCGGCGGCTCCGTTTCCCCACCATCTGACCGCCGGACTCTCCGGAACACGTTCGAAACATCTTACCACAACTTACTGCTCACCTCCGGAACCTGCATTTATACCTTATAAAGCAGACAGATACTTTGCGCTAAAAGACACAGCTTGACCATTTTTTTTTAAATATTCATGAATAGGTAGTAATCATGTCAGGCTTTAGTAACTAATGCTTCTGATCCAAGCTCACGTTCCTCATTGTACATATTATAAATTGGTTGCTAGATAACTGCTACACATACTTACTAGTGAATGCTCTTCCGAAGAATTGCGGATGCTTTTGCTAAATTACAGAGGAATTTGATTTCGGAAGAAATTTTTCTGAATACACTTTTGTCATAAACTGTATGGTTGTAGAGTTAAAAATGTTTCAAAATGTACCACAAAAATCACCGTACGCCACTGCAGGTGGTTCGGCTCGTTTATCGCACGGACAAAAAAGCCGCGTAAACATCGCAAAAACAATAAACGGCACAGGCGCAAGCGAAAGTTTTTCTTTATCAGCAAAGGTCAGTCACTGTAACGGGAGGTCATTTAGTAATGTAATCAAATTAAAATTTGGGGGAACGGGATTTTACAGATTATTTGAGGACATTTAACAAAAACAAACACAAATTTCAATTTTAGTTTTCCTTCAAATGTTGCACAGTTTCTGCAAATTTAATGTTCGGCGACTTGGAAACTTTTTTTCAATGTTTGTAACGGTTGGCATTTTTTTAACTCACTCACTCACCCAGAATGGACGATGGTACCTAACTACACCCGACTAGAGACTCACTTGAACTAAATAAATGTAAAAACATCAACCTTTAGAAAACAATTAAATGTCATAAAAGAATCGGAACGAAAAAGTCCATCTTTTCTTATCATCCGAGGTAAATAATCGGACTCAAAAATGCTGAAAAAATTTGGGTTTTCGCAAAAGTGCTGGATAGAAACTTTGTTGCTCTTGTCAATTCTATTACTGGTTAAAATTTTAATACCTATTTCTGTTACACCCTGTATACATAAAGTTTATAAATTTATAAGTCTAAATTTAATATAATAACGAAAGGAATGGTTTAATAAGTTATTTGAAGAAATTTTATACAATTTTGTAACGAAAATAAATAAGAGTCCTGCAGAAGATTCCACCGCAAAGTCTACAATCCAGAATTTTATCCTAATTATTCTAAAATTTACAGATTTTAAAATTTAAATATTTGTGAATTTGAAAGTTCCAAAATATGAAGATTCAAACTTACAAAAAAAAATATTTTTCTTTATAGAATAAGATATTCCAAGATTCCAATTTCAATTATTCAAGGTCTTCAATTACGAAGGTTTTGGGATTGTAGAAATTAAAATTTATCTGATTTCGGGATTTGAGAATTCACAGATTCTTGGATTTTCATAATCTCAAAGTGTCAAGTTATATTCAGGTATTTAGGTTTTCAAAATTCAATGGTTTTGAGAGTCCTAAATTTAAAGGTGCCAAGATACCGAATGTGTCACATTTTTGTGAAATTTATGGATGCACTCTTAATATAATGTAAATTAAATTTTAAAAGTGGCAAAATAGTGTAAAATCAACATCTCATAAATATTTTCTCGGCGCATCCACCATTTTTGAAATTGCAACTCGTTTCATACGTTTTTACGACGTTGTCTTAAGTGACATTCTTCTCAAGATTGACAGAGCCCAAAATAAAAAATTTTGAAGTAAAACTTCTTTACGGACACTTGACTTGGGGAGGAAGCTGGTGAATGCGTGACGAGAGCGTTACGAAAAGTGCGATCGGGCGAAGCAAACGGAAGTTTTCCTTAATGCATGATTTTAGAACAATTAATTCGTAGTTTTTTTTTTTGTTTTAACGGGATTCGAACCCGCGTCTTATCCGTTGTGAATCCGCACTTCTCACAATACACCTATTTGCGTGTGTCACTTTTTCAGGATTCTCTTTAAGAGCACTTTCACAAAGGCGAACTGAAGTTTTACTTCAGTCGTGTGGTCTAAAACACACTCGTTTTTTTTTTTTTTTTTTTGTCTTATATGGAATTCGTATCAAACACGGGAAAGCTGAAGTGGAAGCACGGGAAGTGGAAAATACAATTTTTGACACCATGAAAAACTAAAGATTTCGGGCATCAAATTGTTTTTTTTCTTTCGGTATCCTTGTAGAGCTTCTGAAATTTGTTAATTCTTCGGGTTTTAAATTTTTGCATAACAATTACTTTCATTCATCATAATTATCATCATCATTACCTATAAGTTCCTTGATTTCTCCTCACCTCTTTTACTTACTTAAACAACTTTTTTCTGTCATCTCTTTTTTTTTATTTTCAGCAAGGAACAGCAGTTTTCGGTGTTTTGTAATTTGATGCACCCAGTTTTACCAATGGAAGGGATGGTTTCATAAAGACAAATATTTTTTTCATTTTGGAACCAATAACTTTTTCGTAGCTATTTTCTTGTTTACTGTATACTCATATATTTTGTTTGCTTGTAATTTCTATACAAAACGCAATATATAAATAATGTAACTATTTAACACCTGTAAACTGAATACCTACTACCGGCTAAACTGATACCATCGTGAGTTTTTGATCAAAAAAAGATATTCCATTTCTACGTTGTTGCCGAGGTCCTTCACTTCACCCATAACGACCGATTTAAATACAGGATGTAGCCAAGATACCATCAAAGCGATAAAAATTCTCTCACCTCGCCGTTTTAATGGAAAAAAATCAGATGAAGATATGAAAACGGCTTATCTCGAAATAAATTTCGTCGCTCGACCGCTTATTGGATATCTTGACACTTTCAAATTGCGGAAACAAACAGTTTGGGGCTGCGGGCCGCCTTGGTCTCGAGTTTTCTCCGATGTGGTAGGTATTAATCGGAGCGTTATCTGCAGCACATAAACACACGTATGTATGTGGGGCGATGTTGGCTGTGATACGATTCCATGTGGGGGTGTAGCTGTTGGGGGTATACGGGTCTGTTCGCCGTCCGATAGCGCCAAAGATACGACCTGGAAGTAGGAAACGAGACAGTAAGATAAGAAAGTAATATGGCGGCTGGTGCAAAGAGATAACAACTGATACGACCTGCAGTATTGCCAACGTGCAGCGAAGTACATGTTTGCCGCACTAATAGCAAACATATTTTTTGATGTTTGTTTAACAATAGAATCGATCTGCTGGTAGTGGTAATAATTTTTATCTCGGTAACTGCTTGGCCCGCTGGTGTGCCTCGCAATGTTTCGATGGGAGTCCGAAATGTGCCTGCAACTAGAAAATAATGCAAAAGGAATGCTGTGGAAAAACGCACGATAATATTATTATTGCACGCCACAATCACCACAATCAAAAATTGCACATGGTTGCATTCATGTTTTATCTGGATGACGCATTTATCGCGCAGTTCCCACCGAAATTGGCTTTTGGTGCCGACGCCAAGCCTATCTGTCGAGACTTACGTAACATTTTGTAAATATTGTATCATATATGAATATTTAATACCGACACAGGATGTCAGTCTGTTTGTATGCATCGCGCCGTTGTAAACTCACAATAATGCCTTATCGGCCATCAGTTTGGTCATTTTATCGTTATATCTTGTTGACAGAGAACTGGTGTTGCAATTTTGTGACCGCACCTACGGACCAAATGCGTTTCTACGGATTAAAAATGTATTCGAAGACGTCGAAAAAAGCGGCAGCCCGCGGTCTGGGGTCGCTCAATTAAAATAGCGGCGATCTGATACGAACTGATAAACCATTCCTTGTGTTTTTGCGTGTTGTTTCTATGTATATGAGAATTCCATTTCTGGATCATTCTTTGTTTGATAAGCATCGAGACTGGAAATTATTTCAACAATTTTACAATATCTCCTTCCCGTTTTAGTCAACTGGCGTTTAAAAATTCAAATATATCTAAGCTGAGATAAAAACACAAACAAACGAAGCGAATAAAAGAAAAACGCCGCTTCATAATATTTTTACAGTGTTTTTGATCCGGGGAAAGATTAGTTTGAATATGGAACAAGTTCGTTTTCCTCTTTTCTCATGAACAGGATCATCTTTTTTCACTCGACAAATTATGAAAAAATGCCTATCAAGAAGATAATTTTTGGAAAGCTTTTTGGCCGCAGATAAACACGCCTTACCGATCGCAATCAACCGCCAGGAACACCGGAGAATAGACGCTCGTGATAACGCATCTGCATAACAAAGCCAGGGCCGGAATGTAGCAAATGAATTAACTTGTTTTAGGGATTTACCCCGAACGGAACGGCACAAAACACTCTCGGAAATTTAATGAGACAAATTACATCGTGTTCCATAGTCGTTCGAATAACCGCCCGATAATTAAATCTTTCTACACAAAAGAAGCGAAACTATGCGCATATAGCCGTCCACTGTTCAGCAACAATTTGAAGATTTAGTGACTAGTATGTATACAGTAAAATGCATACGGTAGTTAGACGTTTAGAATAGTATATTTTATTACAAGGGCAGAAACTGTCATTTTGCAAGTGCGAGCACAGTTGCAAGCACTTGCAAAACAGTTTCTGGCCGTGTGATAAACACAACTTTTTCGGCCGACAAAAGTTTTTCATTGTTCACTGTTACAGGGGGCTTCATGCCTCATGGGGGGGGCCGTGTCTCAAAGAGCCTTCCTTTTAAATTCTCTTTTCCCGTTATAATTTCGTGCTATAATATTCTGGATTGTTTATCGTATGATAATGACAGCAATTCACATACAGTCGCGGGCGAAAAGTCTTGGACATCATTTCCTTGTCATTATGAAAAATTTTGATGTTTTATTGTCACTTTGACGATTGTGTCAGAAATGACCAAACTAAAAAATGTACACTTTATGACAGTGGAATGACATTGACCTCCCAGATTTTGTGTCCATGACTGTTTTTACATTACTATACTCCGTTTCTTTTAAGAAGGAAGTAGATGGCAGCAGTGGTACACGTCCCGTACACATTAGGGATAAATGGAGCAGGCAACCCATAATTCATCGGCATATTATGGGGGTGGCTCCGTCCATGTACTGACATGAGTGACATGCATGCCAAAGTAAGGTGTAATCAAAACCAACAAAATGTGTTTAGAAATTTTTAAACCGTATTTTATTGACACAAACACAAGAGCTGTTTAGTTGTTGTGTTGGTTTGTCGTGCGCGAGTGTAAAGCGGACGCGTCACGTGGTCCAAAATGGTAACCTCTTATTGGTTCGTTGAAGTCCCTATCTTTCACAATGCTTCCTTCTAAAAAAAAACGGACCATAAGTGGTGGTGATTGGTGTTAATTCAATTTTTTGTGTTTTACTGCTCACTGCCTGCCGTTTATACTAATCTTCTTGAGATCTTGTAGATCGCAGAATACAAGAATCTGAAAATTGTTAAAATTGATAATATCAAAAGTTTAGAAACCGAAATGCTGAGAAATTAAGCCTGAGAACACAATTCGACAATTTAAAAAATTGAAAACCTAAAAACTGAGAGCTTGGGATGTCTCAAAAGCTGAAAATTTCTGAATTAGAGCCAGAAAACATGGAGGAATAAAAGATTAAAAAAAATGAAGAACTTAATAGCACTGGGAACCTAAGAACCCGAGAACAGGATTTAATTTTTTCAGAAAAGATTGCACCTAGTTTTACAGCTATGTAATCAGCAATTTTTAATCGTCCAAATTTTAAATCGTGAAAATTCTCAATTTAGAAAATTTGCGTTAAAATTTTGACTTTCTCAATTTGTAAATTGTGAAACTTGCTAGTTTTGAGTCCTTCAACTTTTAAATGCCCCAATTTTCAAATTCTGAACTGCTATATACATATGTATTTGGAATTTTTGAATTCGTGTATTTTGACATTCTGAACCATGAATTTCCGCATTACTTTTCAAACGGGAAAATTCAGAATTTTCAAAATCTGAACCGTCGATATGTTCGATTTGCAAAGTGTGACTTGTTAGTCTTAAAGCCCTAAATTTGCAAATTTCGAATTGTTGAAATTTTGAGTTCCATAATTCTCAAGTTTTGAATCGAATTCCACTGTTTAAACATTTCGGAATTTGCAATTCTGAATTTTGAATATCCGCATTCAGAAAATTTTCAAACTGGAAAATTTCGAATTTCTAAATTGAATTGAATTAATGAGATTCCTGTTTTTTTTTTATTATTTTTAATCAAATTTAGAGCTATTTAAATTGTGAATTTTTGAGTTTGACATTTTGCACATATTAAGTCGGTGGAATTTTAAATGTCATTCAAATCTGATATCCCAAATTTTCCAATTTTTATTTAAATCGTGAAATTTCTCAATTTGAAAATTTTTAATTTCTCAAATTCTAATAAATTGTGAATCGTCTAGACTTCGTAAGCACGTTAATTTTGAGTCTAGAATACCTGAATTTTTCAAAATTCTAAATTAATTCCTGATGAATTTAAATTTCAAATTTTCAAATTTAAAATTTGAATCTTTAAAATTCCCAATTTGGAAACATTCTGTAGTTGAAATTTTGAATTTCTCAACTTGCAAATTTTGAATAGTTGAAGTCCAAAATTTCATAATTTGCAAATTTGGAACAGAATTCCGGAATTTGCAAATTTTTATCACTGAGAACTTGAGTCCCTGAACTTGCGATTCATTAAAATCATTGAAATCCCTAAATCAGAAAAATTTGACAGTTGAAATCTAAAATTCCCGATTGCTAATCTTCAACTTTTGTATTTGTGAATTTCATCGAGAATCGGTTGTTGTGTTGTTGGCTGTCCTAATAAATACCCCTTTCAGGCCGTCAGTCCCGCTGTCCCCAGCGAGGTCAAAAATGTCCCGCTTTGGGGCAAAACATTTATTTGTAGCTTTTTTAACACTCTCCTACTCCCAAACTCTTCGACTTATCGCGACGTAGCCTCTAACTTTAGCAAATATGGAATTTTTCTTTCGATTGACGCCCTCAGAAACGTCCTATCTCGGTCTACCGCTCCTAACATTGTCAAATCATACACTTCAGCACATATTACACATTCAAATTAAAGAGAACTTCAAGACAAACACGCCGGTTCCACCAAATCAAGTCAGTGACCTATAGTTTACGAGATATGTTCCAAGTGCCAAAATTTTAAAACGCCATATCTCCAAAACTATTAGAGATATCGGGGTGAGGGTTGCGCCATTGAAGACGCCCCACTCTGAAAAAAAAATGGTCACGTTAACGTTTATTTGTTTTACCCAATGCCAGAGAGGCCGTTCGAGGCGCTGTAAAACGAGCGGAATTTAAAATGGGCACACCGCCATACAATTCTAGCTCTGCTTTTTTGTGTGAAATTTAATTCCCTTAGTTTTCCTTCTGATTTTTTTCTTCTTCTGTGGTAATGTTCCAAGCTGCCTGTTGGATGTCTACAGTTAATTTTTCGGCTTCTCTGTCTAGCTGTTGAAATCTAGCCTGTAAACGTGAGCACTAGAATATCAAAAAAGTGTAGTGGCTGGGACCTAAAAATATGAAAGAAAGAACATAAAAGCTTGAGAAAATTAAAGGTTGACAATCCGAAAGCTAGAAATGTGTAACCTTAAGAATTTGAGAAATTGAGAACCTGAAAAGCAAGAGAATTTGAACCTGAAAATTCGAACCAGAACCTGAAAATAAAATAAATTAAAAGGCCTGAAAGAGAGAAAATGAGAAATTGAAAGTGAAAATTTGATAGCGATACTTGACAAACTGAGAACTTAAAAATATAGTACCTGTAACTTCTCTCGGATTTTTTTTGTAAAAAATGTTATTTCGGAAAATATATTTAGATGCATGTCACAGACTGAAATTGTTATGTGCCTCATCTTTATAAGCACACGACTGAAAGTGAAACTTACCAAGACGATTTTAGGAATCGAGTTTATTTCATTTTTTTTATACAAATGTTACGGTAACTAAAAGAAGGGTCCCTTGAGACAGGGAGGGCCGAGGGGGCCCCCTTGAGACAGAGAAAAAATGGCATTTTAGTTATCAGTTAATTCTAAAGTCGACCACCCAAATTGAGCCAAATATCGACATTAATTTGCATTCTCATTGTTTTAAGTGTTACTTACTTACGTACTTTATTGACTTACTTACGGTTTGTAAAGGACTATTTTCCGGAATATTATATGACCAGTATTGATATAAATCACTTTGAGGAATTAGTAATTAGCTTTTGAACGCGTATGTAATTGCTGCGACATGTTGAAAGGTCTAGTTCTACTCCATGTTGTCTGCATACAGATCAATTAATAGTGCGCGAAATTTATGTAAACCTATAGAGTAAACAGTACTTCGTTTGAGAGAGAAGACAACACATTATCTGTCGTTTTTATAATTATTAATTCGCGAATGACTCGTTCATCCATTTAGTGCCATAAATCAGCTCTCCGCATTTTATGCAATTTTTAGAATGTGTCCAGAATCTCAAGTAAAATTTGAAGTACTATACTCATACTTACCTTTTCTTCAAACCTGATGCCCATTTATTATTGGCATAACCTCTCAAGATAGTATCGCGGCTAAAACTCTATAAATGCACGTTTACTAAATGCACATTTTCGTTATCAGATGCGAACAGGTTATCATTACGGGCAGGAACTCTGTCCAATCGATACATCAAAATCGTTACATAAACGCATCGACCGCGGGGAATATAAACAACTATAAATCATATATGCTTTAAGCATTCCACGGTCATGATAAAAAATGAGTTCGTTATCAGTTGACGTTGTGGGTGTCTCGCTTCGGGCGGATTTTTGAACGCCGTTCCGCCATTCTGACATGTTTGCTCGGTTATTACACGGACCCAAGCGAATTATACGCCGCAGAATACGGACAACAATTAGGCACCTTCCAAGTGGAAATAAGCTCGAATTTGACCGTTTGTAACTAGCCGAGTTTTCAATAGGAAATGTTATTTGTTTTGTTTGGCACTGCAAATTTAAACTTGTCAATGGGTGGATCTTAACTAGCACAGTGATTACATAATTGTTATGTTTTTCTATAGGAAGCTTCTAAATAAGTTATGTCCAAATTTTATGAACAACTTAATCGATAACATCTTAATTCTACTTTTATCTTTAATTGTACGCTCATACACTAGTACTACTTTTCTACTTTAGATAAGTACTGTCATTTCCAGACGCTTACAACAAATATTTCCTCACGTAGACCTCTCGAGTATATGGAATTCGCCATCCAAAAATTATACAAAGATGTAGATACAGCTTTAATTTAACAGAGATTTTAAATTAGAAATTTCACTGATTTTCGACGTAAAAATTAAATATCAACCTCTGAGAAATTCACAGTTCTCCCGCCTCAAAAGACATTACAATCTGTCGTGTGCCAAAATACCGTCTCGCGAGTCTTTTCTTCTTCACTTTGTAAACAAACACGTAATTAGAGGAGTGGTGAGCAACGTTAGCGATCCGGTGATCTCCAGTCACCCACCCAGTGTGTCTCTTTTTTCATCTTGATAGAGCCCCACTGTAATGAGCTCCGTCTGGAAGCTGTCAGTCGCGCTGTTCGAAGTCGCTGGTTCCCTTATCTTTCTCCGATAGTCTCGTGCTATCTCTTCCAAGAGAATCTACTTTAATTAGGCCACCTTCGCCATTGGCAGTCTGCATCAGTTATCGTAGGGGCCGCTGACCATTTTCCATCTCTTCTGAGCTATGATCTGTTTTTAACCGTCCAACTAATTGCCTGTCACCCATAAAAGATGATTCCGTTTCTTGTACAAATTGATTAAGACGTCCCGCAGGATTATTCCGGCTGACATGACTGGCTATAGCTGATTTCCCATTGATACAGCAGTGAGAATAACCAGCTACTGTTTTAATTCGAGTCTAGTTGATTGTCGATAACGCGATGTCACTCAAAACAGTATTTATAATTTTGTCGGACGAGCTGTCCAATCGATCATCAACTAGGTGCATAGCATTACGGAGCAATTAAAGGCTGTGGTGTCGTCCAACTTGCCAAAGTAACATATTGAAGTGGCGAACTTGGCAGAGAGCTCTGTTGCCGTTCTAATTGTCCTTCCGTTTAACATACAATGGTCGGACCACCACCATATATCGGCATTGATTTTTTAATGTAGCCTGCAGCGCCGAGATTAGCTATCTGCGCTACCATCTTGGTCCAGTCCGCTATTTACAAATAGCTATTGTAGCTATGCTGATCTAAGATCGACTTTCTCTGTTTCCCAGACTGCGTAATTGTATGCTCAAAGTAATGGGCGATCGTTGAGTTATAGTGTTGTAGACGATTATACGCGGTGGTCGTATTTATTCCGCCGTATTTATTACCAGGTGGAGCAAATTGCAACAGAGTCGAACACAACAATGTGTGAGGAATGCATTTTTAAATGGGATCGCACGCCTGAATGTTTCGCCATCAGCCTCTCTTCTAACATGTCCAGAATTATTCTTCAAATTGTACCTAAGTCAAACTTCAAATCTGTGATATCGTCTGCAGTTTGTAAACTAAAAAAAATAGAAACAACCAGCATTTCTGGAAGAAGTTTAATATACTTATCTTTGTGCTGTTCTCCAATCTATGTTAATACCCTTAGCAATGTCGGCAACTTTTAACAATTAAAAACGTTAAGTAAAAGCTTTTACATAACTTCGAGATAAATTCCGCCAAGTATTCCGAAGTCAATTTATACTCAAAGTGTGTGGCAAATGCCACTAAACGGTAGACAACGCTTCAAGTACCGGGGGATACATGATTGCGCTTTATTCTAGGAATATCCAATCGGTCCGCATTGGCAATACCTACGCATTCCCAATCGATCGTCAGGTACGATAACAGAGACACGACATAAAATAGACGTGTTAGTTGGTATACAATATAAATAATTCATAAAAGTCAGAAACATACCAAAATTGAACGAAACTGAACTGTCGTCGCCCCTGACCGAAACAAAAATGTCAAAGAAGACGAATCGAGTGCCGATATCTTAAAATCGCAGATGTTATTCGCGGCCATCCAGCCTGCAACTCTGTTAGATTTATTAGGTCTGCTAACTCGAGATAACAGTTCTAGTGAAACGTGTGAGAAAAAAATTCTATCACTACCATCCAATCAAAAATGCAAATGATCGATTTGAGGTGTTGGACGTCTAATAAGTTGTCGGTAATTAAAATTTAGAAACTCCCTTAATTGTGCGGCGAAATTTATGGTGGACACCACTATGCTTCCTTTATTTAATTCCAGTGTTGTACGGCGCTGACAATTTACGATTGCTGATTGATAAAGAGAGCGCACTCAGCAGGTGTGGACAGCCTTGTTAGCAACTCCTTCGGCCTCTCACCGCGACACTCTGTGTCCCCGACTTGCTGTTGATTCACTAAAGGAGATGTGTAATCGCACTGACACCTCGTGACACTACGGTATAATTACAATTATGTTAATTGGCGGACAGACCTCATAGTGAAGATGACGAGATAACGTGAATGCTCAACAATGAACGTGGATAACTCCAAAAGATTCCTATCGGACGTCTCGTGTCTTTTACTTAACACTATTTTGCACACCGTCTAGCTGAGCACATTTGAGTCATCATCTGGGGCATGTTAATCTAATAACGCAATCACAAACCGTAACTGAAAGAATTTATCTTTACCCCACATGAATTCCTAATAAAATAAATAAATTTTACAAGTCACAAGTGATTTTTAGGGACAAAAGTGACAGCATAGATTTGACATTGACAAAACTCCCGAAAAAATGGCGATTTTCAGGTAATTCTTGCATATTTCGAGGGAACTAGTCCTGAAAGCGTAATTTTCAGGCTCTGCGGCCGACAGGTCTTGACCGAAGTCCTTAAAAATCAAAAAATTAACATGCTGTCTCTCGTCCGACCCGTAACTCTGAAGGCCCAAGCAGCTGTTCCACCCAAAGAAATGGGCCACGACGAACGAAATATGAAACTGGGAAGACCGCAATCCCCACATTTGACTATTTATGCTCCCCAATGGACCAGCATGTTATCAATTTCGCAAAGAGCTATGGGTATGGTGCTCTCTGGATACATCATTCTTTTTGGAGCAGCAGCCATTGCTTTACCGGACAGCATTCCCAGTTATATTGACAGCTTGGAGGGATTTAATGACATTATTGTGTTGGGGGCCAAGTTCAGTCTGGCTTTTCCGATATGCTACCATTTTTGGAATGGAATACGGAATTTGATGTGGGACGTGGGGTTGTTTCTTAACCTGAACCAAGTTTATCTGACAGGATACGCGATGTTGACCACTGCAATTGCTTCTGCTGTTGCGCTTACATTTTTGTAGAGTTTCCTGCTTTGGTCATATAAATTCTTGTACCATACTGTAATCCATAAAAATTGTTATTTAATAAATTCTTTGTTTGACGGATGTATAACATTCATTAAGGATCACTGTTTAATGAACAAGTTGTGTGACCACCACTTCTATGTCTTCTATCCATTGAATGAAGTTAGCCAAAATCCCTAATTAATAGAATGGGTTCTTAACATTTAATCGTTCCTTTCGATTTGAGCAGCACCCCCGTTTTGCTAGAAAACAATTTCGATTCATGCAAGGCAGAAATTAGCCGGTTGCCGCAAGATAAACCATTTTAAATCTCGTGATGATAATCCGAGAGTGGTCCTCAAGCGATGGGCGTTGAACGGTAGCTACTATTAGTGGGCCGTGTCGCAGCCGCACTATTATTAACGTCACTAAAGCTTAACCTTCCCCAGAACACGTGTTACTCCACAGCTACCGGTCATTTAAACCAAAAATGAGAATTCGTTCGTTACTCCTGCGTGATTAATGGAATCTCATTGAATCGATGATGGCGCAAACGAACATTCGGACCACTAAAAATAAAAAAAATTGACGTTACCACTAATCATTTAAATGCTTTTATGGTCTCTTATCGAAAATTTTCTCTATTATCTCGTTGGAGGAATGGTGGACTAACTGCTTCTCTTTTACTCTGGCGCCGACTGCTATTGAAACCATCACACCGAGACTGTTAAGGAACACTCTCGATCACTATCAGTAATCTCGCGAGTTATACAAGTGGATATAAAATTAAACGAGGTCAATACGTTTGCAATATGACGATATTGCTTTGTCTGCTACCAATTAAGTCCAACCGAAACGTTCTAAAGGCGTTGCTGAAAATGGTAAAGGCGCAATCAGCGACGATTGATTGCTCTTCGGGGTAAAGTAATAAGAGAAGAAGAAATCGTTTGGGGAATGCTGGTATGGAAGTGTAGTAAGAAAAGTTGTACGTAATTCTTCATCCAAGATCATCCAAGTTTCTTGTGTTACAGCAGGCGCAGACATCCTGAGATCTAAAAATGCACTAACAACACATTTGTGGATTGTTGCTGACAGTTTTGATTCATATATCATATAGTAAATGATGGATTTAATTTGCTTCTACTTCACTCGGGCAGAACTTTTTGTTGCGATAAAATAATGAACAGAGGAATAGACTGACCGTTGGAAATAATCTTGAAGGGGCGGCGCATCGACGCGGTAGAGGAGTACGTTGTCCGGACAAATGAAAAACGGGGTCCATTAGCCGAGATATGAAGTATGAATGCATTTCCAGTGAGGATTAATTCAACAAAAAACGTTATCATTATCGGGACCTCGGCTGCGGGGTCTATTATGTAAGGAAGGAGAGAAGTCCGCCGGTCGGGGGCGGCGCGGCGGGCCAGGTGATTAGTAGCTCAACCGGAGAGAGAGAGTGATTGAGTCCCGTCGAGATACGTGCGACGGAATAAACCATACCCGGCTGTGTTATCTGCTCTGGCAGCGTCGCTCCGGCCTTTTAATCATCCCTTAACACATTTCTCACCTTATCTCCCTAAACCTTTAAAAAAGTTTCGCTGGTGAGCTCGATAGCGCATAAAATGTCTGCAGATGACAGAGGTGTGCCCGCCGATTTAATGCGGATAGAATTCACAGATCAATTTTAGATTTCAAACGATTTATAACTTCCTCTTATACAGCGGCGGCATTCGATAGCATCTATCGATCACGCTACATTAGCATAAGACATTGATTTATAATTATACCGACGGTAAGACGCTCCGCGCCGCCGCCGCCACCGTCGTTGCCGCCGCTCAACCCGGACTTTTTCATAAATTGGAGGAAACATCCACTTACCCCCACAAATCATACCGATCTGCCGCCCCCGACACGGCTAAATTTCCAGTTTGCGCGCATTTTCTTTCCAACGCGACAAGCGGCAACATCTTTCCTCACAAGTGGATGTCTCGTGTGGCCGTTGATATCCGTCAGAATTGGAAATAAAAAGTCATTCTGACCAATTAATAATTTTTTTAGGAAACTGCTACGCCATGAATGTACGTCGCTGATCAAATGATCTTTGGACGAATGTAGTAAGAACTCATCAGAGACAGCTTGATAAAAACTGAATTGATCACAGTGGACGAAATTTTTAAATTTTTTAGCCAAACCCGTGGGCTACGCTTTACGTAGACATGTTCTCTCCGCAAAGGTAAACAACGAAATGCGAGTTCTGTATTGGCCACGCATCCTATAATCGACCGAAAAAATTTTCTCAGTCGGCAACTTGACGTTGAAAACAAAGTTGTTCCCCAATATACGTTTCAACTGCTCTTCCTCATAGATGCTTCATATAGCGCTCTCACTTGCCACGCTATTGAACAGAATTGAATTGAATTGTTGAATATTTAGCACACGGCTTTTAATAGAATAGATTAAACTAGTATTAAACACAGTTTTACACAAACTTTAAGCATGTCTCGTGACCAATAATATAAGAGACATTGTTATTTTAATTTTTAATCAATTACTTACTTAAAATCAATAATATTACAATAATCGTTTTATTATTGCATTTATCGTAGGTACCTATTGTTTTATTTTCTTACAATACAATTAAGTCTTTGAAAATAAACAAACAAGGGGTTTCCTTCAATCGTTAATTTCTCATAACAATTACCACCTCACAGTTCGTTCATACTCTTTAATTTGGTATAAGTATATGATTTAGAATCTATTACTTGATCGCAATAAAATTATTTCGCCCAGTATTTTTTTGTATTCGTTTTGTGAAACCCATAATGCATAATGAAATACATAACAACATACATAAATATTATAGCATATGTATTCAGTTTGGCAGCTGTCAACCTAACCTCAAAATTTGATGCAAGTAAATTCGTGTTTTTTTCTCATTTTCCGTGAACGAATACAAAAAACGCTGTTAAGTACTCGTGCAACTTTTCATGGGCTCGGGCTCATTGCAACCCTCGGCTAGCTATAGTTCAATATTATTGTTAAGAGATCTTTAGGCTTTGTTATTTGGTCTTTTCACCCATTTTATGGCTTATACTCATATAACAGTTTACAAGCACCTGTTGTTTCTTTTTTATTGTAATTTTACTTTTTATTGTTTTTATTTTATGTACGTAGTGTTCTAACTTATCACTTTTCGAAGAGTATGTCTTTTAATTGCATTTGATTCTCCTGTTTGACATCACTTCCGTGTACAGCGGCTATGTAAGCTATCCCACGCTTTACCGATGCAAGATGCAGTAACCTGCAATTTCAAGATCGCACCAGGCATTCCTCTAAGGAAGCTGTGCGTGTACGAATACATTTGCAGAAGCCATTACCAGCGATTATCGTACGGATGTGATCGTGTACTTATCGCCCGTTCAAGTCTCCACCAGACGACTTTACCAATCAGCTCTTGAAATATAAAAGTGGCGCGTACAAATTTCTCTTGAAAGTGGATTTCACCTGTTATTTGGAGGAAGTTGGCGGTTGTAATACACATATGGCACTGGCGTCTCGCGGTGGGCCACGCGACGCCTAAGCGATATGCAAATGTGTGAGATCGTGACGCACGACACTGTACGACACACCGCTACCGCTCTAATTAAGTCAATAGATTCATTCCACAACACAATCATTTACTGGCTGCTTATTACATTTTCATGAGGCTGGCCAGTTTGCGAAAATAAAGTAATTTAGATTGATGGCTGTTGGCACCGTTGACGAATTACAATAACAGTTCGAGCTCTAGTGAGATCGCCACTAAACTAATTGATAGTAAATCCTTGATATAAACAGGTGACAATACATAATATTATGATGAATTGAATTTTTATCTTGTATACGCTGTCACGTCTTTGTAGAGAATATTAGGTAACAACATGAATGTGTGCCTATTTCTGTATATATTGTTACTTTTACTATGTAATTTTTTTAACAATGATCAAATACTTTGTGTGATTTGTAAGTGTGGCTGGGAGCCACCATAAATTATTATTATCCAACAGTAAAATGCGTGTTGTCATTATGATTAGATTGTTTGAACCGACAAATTTTTATCAAACGCCTAAAATTTAGATTTAGAACGGTCATTAGGCTGCGTCGTGTCAATTATTGTCTAATGTAAACAACAAGACACTTAACAAATTGTAAAACGGTACTAACGAGACACGGCCCACATTACGGGGACATTCTTGATTGACACCGGTTAATGCAGTTTGTTGCGTACGGCGGCTCTGTACATATTGGTTGAAGCCAGGGGCCATGTAATTAATAACAGTTTTCGATGTTATCGACAGTTCACACACATACGCACTAGACTCACACATACATACATTCGAACGAGCCAACCCTGTCTATACCTATACAGATCCCAATCTCTTCGGCTACACATTCCGAACTCTAATTAAAGATTGTTATCGTTCGCGAGAATACCCTTCCAGAGTCTTATTAATTCCTAATATCTTTTAATCTCGAGCGCTATCAGCATTTTTGCCGTGTGTTATTACCATTGTTTCCAAATTGACAACATTGAAAACTTCTGGGAGGTTGAAAACAGATTTAATCAAAGCGCCTCGTTTTTCGAAATGGGTGTCGTTAAGACGTGGTGGCAAAGTGACGTATGTATGTATGGTTGTGTATGGGTCGTTGCGTGGGCAGTACTGACGGACTGCTTCATTAGAAGAGGGCTGCGACATGCGCGACCCGTGTACTGTTCGCTCTTATCACTGATGCATTTGTACCAACCTGTTCTCCCGTTCCCATCTATCGGAGACCAGCAATAACTTAAACCGGCCGAGCAGTATTTTATTACTTATCACCTCCGAGTATCAAGTACTCGCTCCCGATGATATCTTTTCTCATGTTTCCTGGTAAAGCGAAGACATTCGTCCGTTAACATTTGCATTTTGTTCCAGGGGAGGAAGAATGGGCGAACCACACAGATGAAAACAATACTGCCACAAGCAATTCGACGGACAAACCTTCTTCCACCACACCTCCGGCCAAAAGCAAGACCCCTGACAAATCCGACGATGACGACCCGAAAATTACAACGATCAAAACGGAGGCTGATTCGTCACCGCCGCGGATCAGACTTAAAGCGAATCTAGCTACGGATCCAGCACTTCATTCGCAACACCTCACTTTTCCTGCTTTGAAAACTGAGATCGAGACGAGTCCATCGCCTAGCGAATACCTAGCCGCCTTACCATCTGCCATACAGACTGCGCTTGCTTCAAGGGGATTCTTCATTCCTAACCTTTCCGAAACCAGGCCAGTTGAAACTCCAGAAGCTGCTAGACAAGCCCCCCTTCATGTCTGTCCTCCTTGTGGAATACGCTTTTCTTCACTCAGTACTTTGGAAGCACACCAAACGTACTACTGTTCGCACCGAGCAAATAAACCAACAGACGATGATGCCAAATCAGTTAGTGGTATTGAGGCAAGCGGCAGTCAGTCAGATCAAGATCCTTCGGAACCTTCTTCCAAAAACATACGCACGGGAAAACAGTACACCTGCACTCACTGTACGTACAGTGCAGACAAGAAAGTAAGTCTGAATCGACACATGAGGATGCACACTGTGTCTCCTAGTCCTGTCAATGTGGCCACAACCACAATGCCAAACGGTGACACTTCCAATGAAAATCAAGATCGTTATTGCGCCGAATGCGATATACGCTTCAGTTCTCAGAAAACTTACAGAGCTCATAAGATGCACTACTGTAATTCTCGGCATGTGATGAAGTCTGGCTCTAATCTTGCATCCAAGACTACATCAAGTTGCACGTCTGGATCGTCCCCGACCTCTCCTGT
This sequence comes from Diaperis boleti, assembly GCA_963583935.1. Lineage (NCBI taxonomy): Eukaryota > Metazoa > Arthropoda > Insecta > Coleoptera > Tenebrionidae > Diaperis > Diaperis boleti. The sequence continues at coordinate 20,498,770 of OY757247.1, read as the reverse complement.
TGACACTACATGTCGGACACCTCCTTCTCCGGGCACTCAAATTCCTCCCCAGCAACCTTTCTTAGCGTTACCAACAAATCCAATTATTATAGTGCCATATTCGTTGTTTCGCAGTGCTAGTGTTCTTCCCGGTCTTCTTCCATCAGCAGCTGGTCTGCCAAATCCGGACACCCCATGCTTCCTGCTTCCTAATGGAACCCTCCAACCAATGACACAAGCTCTCAATCACAATCCTCCACCCCAACCCACGGAAGTGCTAAAAGCAATCAACAAACCTAAGGAGAATATCATTAACAAAGAAACATCGGCGGCACCTTTGGATCTCAGCATAAGGAAGTCGCCGGAACTGAGAAACTTGGTCATTGATTTGGGTGACGATCCAGAAAAGGAAAACATGAAGCATGGATGTCAGACACCAGAGAAGATAGAATGTGTGCCATCTATTCACGGATCACCTCCTTCCACCCCTGTTTCACAAACGGGCGCATCCCCCGGTTTGAGCATCTCACCGAAACGCAAACACGAGCACGAAGCGTCCAGAAGCAACAGTCCGCGCCTTTCCAGGTCAACGCCGAAATCCAACTCGACAAACGAACGTTCAAGAACTAGTCCAGAAGTGAATACAACTTTATTTCATCCACTGTTGATGCGTGCCGGATCGTTATCCCTTTTTCCACCAGAAATCCAAATGAGACTAGCGGAGCTTCCAACTCTACCTCCCGTAGCACCTCAAGTTTTAGTGAAACAAGGAGTATCGAAATGTAAGGAGTGCAACATAGTCTTTTGCAAACATGAAAACTATGTCATTCACAAAAAGCACTACTGCTCGGCGAGGAGTCAAGAAGACGATGGTTCAAAAACATCGGGTAGTCCTCCAGTCAGCCCTCGGAGCGCGGGTACCACCAGTCCTGCTGGACAATACCAACAACTGATCTGTTTGGCTTGTGGAATCAAATTCACTTCTTTAGATAATCTAAATGCTCATCAAGCGTACTATTGCTTGAAACGTGGAGAATTAGAGGTTCGAAGATGCGGGAAGTGTAGAGGGGTAGCTGAACCTGGACATCAGTGCATACCAACAGGTGCTATTTCTGGTTGGAAATGTCCGTGTTGTGACGTAGTCAGTACGACCGCTAGTGCAGCTCAGCGACACATGGACTCACATTCGGGCGTTAAGGCTTACAGATGCACGATCTGCAAATACAAAGGCAATACGTTGAGAGGAATGCGAACACATATTCGGATGCATTTTGACAAGAGATCTCCAGATTTGCAGGTAAGACAATAGAAGGTGAAAACTACTATAAAGTCTCAAATATTAGAAATAAGTATTAATAGTATATTATTATACGAGTTCCTGTGTAAATTGGGTGCTTTCCGGCACTCGGGTCTTAAAACAGCACTCGTCTCACTCGTGCTGTTTTAAGACCCGAGTGCCGGAAAGCCCCTAATTTACACAGGAACGAGTGTAATACAACGTTTTATAGTTCGACACCACATTGGCAAGTCTTTCAATTGCTTAAAATTCATAAAAATAGTGTGACGATTATCTGACATTTTATTTTTACATGACAGAAGAGTGTTCACACAAGCGAAAATTTGAAAATTCTGACAGTGTCGAACTATAAAATATCATTTAACAACAAGTACAGTACCTACTATAGTCACAGAATAACCTCGTTGACTATTATACAGCGTGACACTTAAATGTACTTGGTACTTCATACTTTTCCTTGCTGCCAATTTTTGACAGATGAGAGTCAGCGTTTTACTAACAATAAGAAATTTTTATCGCTCCAAAAGCGTCGATAATATATGGAACAGCAGAGAGGCAATTTTCAAATTAAATTAGATGTTTTATTTTTTTTTTTAGGTTATTTGTAGAAAAAATAGTATACATATTAGTATTATTGTTATTATATGAGTGATTGTAATAGGCATTATTCACGAGGAGGTTTTGCGAAACAAGCTTTAGGCGGTAAACATAGCCTAGAAAGTGAAGACAAAAGACAAGTTTTATTGGAATATACAGTTTTCACAAATGATTCATACATCCAGTAGACTCTGTACGTCAAAATTCTCCATCTAAAACTACATGTAGATATTGTTTTCACAGGCAACATGATATATGATTTATGAGCCTCGCCAACATTTTACAAAAACGATGAAATCCTGTAAAGGAAAATTAAGTATAGTGTTTTGATATAAAATTTGAATGACAAAAAAAAACGGCTGGAGCTATTCTATAGCACGCTGTGTTAAAAGTTTTTCGAATGCGTACCCTAAGTTACCTGCAGATTATCAAAATTAGTAGAACAAATTTATAAATGTATGGCAAGATTTCGTGATGTTAGAGGAGTGAGTGTTAGTTTTATGATGATCGTGTCTTTCAATTTCCGCCTCGAAGTCCGGACCTGACAATTCTAGATTATTTCATTTGCCCGTATCTCGAAACCCGCACAATCGTGAAGAACTGTAAGAGGCAAATTTAATACATGCAACGCTATAACCTTTCAGATGTTGGAAAATGCATTTGAAAATATGAAACAGAGAGTTAAAAGCTGCATTGAAGCTGGGGGAGAACATCATGAACATTTGCTGTAATTCTCTTATTTGTTAGTGTTTTATTTTCTTTCAATCAAAACATTTTAACATCAGAAACATAAACGTGACAATGTTTACCATAACCACATAACCTCAAATTTTACTGTCAGCCAACTGTCAGGCAATTGCATAAAACAACGCCTACTCTAATTTATAATTTAAATGATTTCATGGTATTTGTTAAGATCATTGCTGATGGCCATTGTTACAGTTTTGTTAAAGGTACAAATCAAAACCATATTTTTGAGAAAAAGAAATATTCGGGGAACGTAAAGCAATATTTTTCTTAAAGATTGACATTGTAACCACCACTTAACAAAAACATATTGAGAAGCATTAGTGAATTTTTGGTACTCTGATTGATCCAAAATTATGAATTAATACCATTATTAATTCAAATAATGGGCTCGTCCCCCTCAATTGAATTTGACGAATTCCACTATAGCATCTCGTAGACTATATTCTGTTGTTTAATAAAGTTATTTTATTATTAGTTACCGCCTCTTGTGACGTCATTTCGGGGGAGCATTGTGATTGGTTCATGCGTTCTAATTAGTACGCGCGTCTAGTAAGTTTGAATTTTGTCTGGTGAATTTTCTCTGATGTTGACGTCACAGAAAGGCGCGCGTTTCAAATAAGAAAAATGTTTCGGATTTTTTTTGCCTACTAACGCGTGATTTCGAATAAACAAAAAAATAGGGGTATAATACTTTTTCGTCTAGTTTCGAGAATAGCTATTTTTGTGGACGACCCCATTGCAAATTAATTTTATTCAAAAATTTTCAATCAATCTTTGCAGACTGTATTGTTAAAACAAAATGTATTCTTACAAGTAACATGTCAAATTATGCAAATAAATCTCAATGGCAACTTCTTTGTTCCAGGAGGAGAAATATATCACTTACATCCTGGAAGATGACGGTGCAAACGTAATGGAAGTAAACGTGTCTCCAGCGACGAGTGCCCCCGGCGTGAACGACGATCGGGCGGCATCTCCAAGTTCGGAGGGTCGTGTAGACCTATTACACCACTGCGCCCAGTGCAACTACAGTTCTCCTTACAAAGCGAACGTCCTCCGACATGCCAAAATCGCCCACAGTCCACGAGAAAACGAAGAAGTCACTGTGAACGGGTCCTCTGACAAAGCCAGTACAAGGTCGATGCCATCCCTGGATGACGAAGAAATCATTATCAAAAAAGAAGCCATTGAACCAGAAGTGATAATTGAAGACTCTCCGAAAGAGAATGTTGCTGACGAAATTGCTAAAAAAAAAGAACAAGAAGATGAGATCCTGCAAGAAGCATCAAAAGCCGGACCGAAGTACTGTAAATCATGTGATATATCGTTTAACTATTATTCAACGTTCATTGCGCATAAGAAATTCTACTGTTCAAGTCATGCCGGGGAAATAACGGCCGCCTCTGCAAACAATAACAACAATTCGACGAGAGCAGCAGAAACTTCAGTGTTGTAATCATAATGTACTAGGGACCGAAACAAGTGATTTTTACGTTTTGACGTCTGGGCCAGTCCTCTGTATACGCGTACGTATATATATTGTAGATTCTCGCAAAGCGACAGATAATTGTAATACGTTACATACATACATTATAACTATGAATGTAAAAATTAATAAGTTTTTAAGCTTTGTTTTGTATAAAGTACAGATTTATGGATATTTTTTATAGGTTTAAGTTGTATCATATGAAATAACATAATATTATGCCAAAGCAGTAGTGTATGATTTTCCTTTTATCGGATTTTTGTAGGGACATACATAAGCGTAAGCCTCTTTTATTCATATCGTTTAAGGGCAATGTCTGACTTGCAATGAAAATAGCTAATGTACAAGTGAATTCATGTTATATAATTATATAGTTGTTTGGTGTTCAAAACACCTACCGAGGTTATACCTATAAATATGCAGTGATTACCCTTCTTGGAGACAATAAATTATTTATTTGTACAGTACTCTTTTTATTATCAAATTATACGAGGAGCATCATGTTTCCAAATTTCTTGTAGGTAAGTAGAAAAGAAATTAAAGAGAAAAATATTTACATCATAAATTAATAAAGAATTAAATGACGTAAAAACTTTAGAAGAAGCCACTCCTTTAGAACAGTAGATAAATCGACGTATGTCCTACCATATTTAAGGCATCCTTCGTGATCTCCACAAGACATCAATGATTATCAAAAAAGGTAAGTTTTGCCCTTAATGCAAGAATTTCTCTTTCTCATTACTATAATTGAGCCGCTCAAGAGAGAGTTGTAAAGACGCGTGATCGGCACGTGATCGCTTGCTATTGGTTTGCGAAAGGTATTAGAAAAGTGGGGTGGGAATGACCCGTTGCACACTAGAGTACAGCAAAGATAACCCAATTCCACCCAACACTTATCTATAATAAACAGAATGCGTTCTCCCTTCCTCACGCATCGCAAGTAGGCGTTGCGTGTAAACTTGGTTTCGATTTCACCCCGCCTACAGGTCGCCGCTTTCACGTGATAGCTCTTATTCCTTTTCAGCGGCTTGAGTATTCTGTTTCGTTTGTATATATGAATGCAGCTTACGTAACAGTAGTGTAGGAATATTCTCTGAATATTCTCAGTATTTTTTGTAGAATTTTTTTAATTCTTCAGTCTTTGTCCTAAAGCTGCAACAATTTTATCGATAATCGAATACTCAATCAGAATATCTCTCAGGGACAAGTTTATGTACATCCAATTTTAAGTTGGGTGGAAGAAGGGCACTTTTGCAAAATTGACGTTTTTAGTTATTAGGGTTTAACTGGTACATTCGGTCAATAAAACTTCTTTAACAGGTAGGAAGTGGTCTCATATGAGTCAATTAATACGTTAATTTTGCAAAAGTGCCCTTCTTCCACCCAACTCCTCAATTACAATTAATTCAAACAAAATTAGTCAAAGTTTGCCGTGGAGAAAAAGCCAAGTTAAAGTCAGACTTATAGTAGCCTCAACCTTAAATTGTCACGAAATTTTTGTCGGAATCGAGACATTGCGGGACAAGTAAGTCGTAACCGATACCATATGGATTGTAACCGGTTTTGATTGTCTTGTTGCAACTGGTCGACTCGATTGCGAGACGCGGTTTCTGCCCCGGCACGCGTCATTGCATCTCAGAGGGATATTTAATATTTTGTTATGAATTATTATTAGTAGCTAAAGTGAGGAATTAGTTTTTATTTATTTGGTCCAGTTTTTTTAAGGCTTGCACTTTTAATGTATTCTAAAGTTGAACAGTAAAATATTAATTTGTTACACGTACTGAGGGAAGTGATCAACTCAGCCTACATTTTTGGAATAAGGTCTTGTCACCATTCCTTTACATCTTCGCCGAACAGTCGATCAAGAGTAGAATGTTTATTTCAGAACCAGTTTAGGACGTTCATAGATAAGTTGGCCGTGCATCATTTTCCCTCCCAACCCCGTGACAATTTAAGCTTGAGGCACAGTCAACTTGACATTTAATATATATAATTTTATTAAACTAGAACAAGCGGCTTTTCCTGCACTGCCAACTATGTCTAATTTTGTTTTCGATCTCACTATATAATACCTGACCACAGATGGTTGTCCGTCATCAATCTCCACTTTTATTTGGATCCATTATTATGTATTAGATGAACTGAATTTATTACTCATTTTAAACGGGAGAGACTTTTTATCAGAATTTAACTACACTGACCTTCAAAAAATTTGGGACACCTCAAAAATTTGTGATAAAACTTTATAATCCTAATTTTTAAACATACTTACATTATAATATACCATATCATACATATTGCCTTTATTCTAGTTCACTTTATCAGCTCCAATTTAATAAATGTCGGTAAAAATGAATTTAAATTATACTATAAGGTTTTTTTTAATAATCGAACATAAAAAGAATTAACAAAAAATGAAAAAATTGAAAAAAATATAAAAATAATGAGTATGGCCTCCTCGGGCCTCAATTACTTCTGCTAAACGACGTGGCATGGAAGAAATTAGGTCAGATACATCTTCTTGAGGAGTCGCTGCGTATTCTTCTGCCAATGCATTTCTCAGATCTTGCAGAGTCTCTGGACTGTTCTGACGACCTCTAACTCGTAACATTAGTTGGTCCCAAAGATGTGCAATCAGATTGAGGTCCGGACTACGGGCGGGCCATTCCATTCGCGGAATACCCACTTCATTTAGGTATTGGACTACTGCTTGTGCTACGTGTGGACGAGCATTATCTTGCATTAGCTCAAAGGCATTTCCTATAAAATGTGCATAAGGAACCACTGCTTCTTCTAGAACCTCCCTCACGTATCTATCAGCGTTCAGACGGCCGTTACCAATAAAAATAAGTTCCGTTCGAGCATTCATTGAAATCCCAGCCCACACCATAACTGAACCTCCGCCATATGGGACCCGCTCTGACATGGTACAGTCAAAATATCGCTCACTTCTACGTCTCCATACTCTTTCTCGTCCATTGGAAGAATGTAGGCAAAACCTGGACTCATCAGTGAAAAGTACACTACTCCACTGTTCCAAAGTCCGATTCACATTTTCATGAGCAAAGAGCAATCGGGCTCATCTATGATGTAAAAGTATCTTTGGACCAGTGGCGGGTCTGTAAGACCTCAAACCAACTTCCTTAAGTCTTCTCCTAATCGTGCTTTCACTGATCACCACTCCACGCATATTTCTGAGATGTTGTTGTAAATAAGGTACCGTACAACATCGGTTTCGCAATGTGTTTAACGATAAAAGCCGATCATCTCTAGCAATTGTCGCTCTTTTTCGTCCAGAACCTGGTCGCCTAACAAATGTTCCAGTCTCTATAAAACGACTCTAAGCATTTTGTACTGTGGACCGGGGTATGTTGAGAGCTCTTGAGACGTATCGCCGACTTCTACCATCTTAAATTAAAAAAACGATTTGGCTTACTTGAACTGCAGCTAAAGGCATTTTTAAGAAAGAGAACTCTTTTTCATTACTTAGCAGTACCCTAGCCACAACAAACATTACAAATCCACAGCAATCTTGATGAAATTTTATAACCGCTATTAATCGGAATGTGCTATTTTTACTGTTAAGGCGAAATACCTCAACCAACAAAGAAATTATCAAGACCAAATGCTAAGCACACGTTAGAGAATTGTTTAAACTTAACATTAAAGCGTTTAAACAAATCTTCTAGCTAACCAGATTCATTATTTTTGAAAATATTTATGTGTCCCAAATTTTTTGAAGGTCAGTGTATTTATTGGACCATTTCTACACTCTTTGGTTAATTAGATTTTTACTACCGAGTGATTAAACATTTGAGTTGGCAACAATATACATAATTAACATCAAAATTGGTAAGCATGTGATTTGGTTGTCAACCGACGACAGATGCATAGATAAACGGTTAATCTATGGACAGATGGTACATTTTAATTTACACGCATCAAACATAACCAATGCCGTTCCGACAACTTAAAAGAAAAAAAATTATGGGGTGCGTGGCCGTCACACACAGATTTATTGTAAAATTATTGACGTTTCAATGCTTTAATACCACAGTTGCAAGTCACTAATAGTAATTATACACCAAGGTTGAGAAGACATTTTTCTTATCGCCCAAGATGCGAAGCATCGCGGGCAATAATAATGCGAAGCTAATAAAAGGCTTCTCAACCGTGGTTTATATACTATTTTTCCACTACTAGCACATTTGTTTAACTTTTCTTCAAATGATAATCATGGTAATGCCAAAGATCGGAACGAATTTATGTCATTTCTATTTTTTGTTGCGATGTTGCTAGTGTGGTCCAGCTGGCCAATTTAACATTTCGCAAGAAATTCCAACTCCCCAGTTCTACATTGTTGAGTATAACTATAATGATGTTTTCTGAAGCTTGTAGTGAAAAAAATCATTAACATAACTTTTTGAAACTTCTAGTAAGCATGAAGTAAATTTAAATTATTTTTAAACCATTTTACTGAATCACCGATCTATTTTACCGAATTTATCCTGTCAGGGCTGTCCTGTCCTTGGTTATCAATAATAATGCAATTATAAAATATTTTGAAAGACAGGGAAAGCAAGTGTAATTTAATTTGTGAGAAGGAATACACTACAGATGGGGAAAAAAGAAAGAGGAAACAACCTGAGAATTCGATTAAATTAAAACTGAAAAAACTTGCAATCCAAAGAATTTATACCTCCGAACTATAAAAGTTGAAAAACTGAAAACCGGAAATGGTTAGAAATTGAAAGTCTGCAAATCCAAAGTCCAACCTGAAATCTGAAAAACTGAAAACTTCATAAAATGGAAAAGCAAACTATTATTAGAACTTTGAGAGCATTCACAAAAATGAAGAAGCATTGAACTCGAAATCTCTATATCGGGTGTCCCAACTAAAATTTGTACCCCCCAACAATTCCAATTTAGAAGAAAACGCTCGAACAGGTCAATTTTGTTATCAAGGGGGACCAAATTAGACCAAACTTTCAAGTCTTAGATCTCACCCCTTTAGCCCCCTTAAAAAATTTAAGTGGATGGGGGGTCGTGTGATTACGAAGGCGCTGAACGGACATGACTGGAAAAATAACTGTAAACGTTTTTTTTTCTGGCAATTCCGACTTTTTTCTGGCAATTCTGACTTTTTTCTGGCAATTCCGACTTTTTTCTCGCAATTCCGACTTTTTTCTCGCAATTCCGACTTTTTTCTGGCAATTGCGACAGGGGTAGGACGATGACACTGTTTTGTTACCCAAACTTAAAATATGAAATACTGTCCACATATGACTTTATTAAGGGGCGAAGTCTAGCATATTTGGAGTATGTTTCTTTAAGGGGTCAATCGCGTAACGCGGGGCACCAATTTCAATGATCCACGAAAAAACAAATTTTCACAGACGATAATTTCCGTGGATCACTGAAATTGGCGCCTCGCGCTACACGCTCGACCACTTAAAGAAACAGACTCCAAGAAGGTCATATTTCCCTTTACGTGAAACTCGAAATGTGGGGAGTATCTCTTATTTTATGATTTTATGAATGATAAACGGAAAAACAAATTTTCACAGACGGCAACTTCAGTGGATCACTCAACTGGAAATGTGGACAGTATTTCAACTTTTAAGGCGGAATAAAACAGCTCACCATTGTACGAAGGCGCTGAACGAAATTAATATAAAAATAACTGACAACGACGACGGCAACTTCCATGGATCACTGAAATTGGGGCCTCGAGTTTCACGTACAGGGAAATATGACCTTCTTGGAGTATATTTCTTTAAGTGGCCGAGTGCGTAGCGCGAGGCACCAATTCAATGATCCACAGAAAAACAAATTTTTACAGACGGTAACTAAAAAAGTCGGAATTGCCAGAAAAAAGTCAGAATTGCCAGAAAAAAGTCGAAATTGCCAGAAAATAAGTCAGAATTGTCAGAAAAAAGTCAGAATTGCCAGAAAAAAGTCGGAATTGCCAGAAAAAAGTCAGAATTGTCAGAAAAAAGTCAGAATTCCAGAAAAAAGTCGGAATTGCCAGAAAAAAGTCGTGTACAGTTATTTTTCCATTCATGTCCGTTCAGCGCCTTCGTATGTGATACATCATTAAAGCTTCAAAACATGGACAAAGGGGCTTAGGGGGCTCCCTTGGCTTTATAACTCAAGAACGGTTGGACCGATTTTTATGATCTTCGATTTGTTAGATTTGTCTATGAAAACTATTAAAACATTGACAGGGGGGCTCAAGGGGATTCCTTGGGTTTATAACTCAAGAACGGCTGGACCGATTTTTACGATCTTTAATTTGTTGGATTTGCCTCCGCCCCGAATAGGAGAATAACTATTAAAACATCGGAAAAATTACAGGGGGCGGGGAGCTTGGTACAGGGCAACGACAATAAGAAAGCCCCCCTGGTACCAAAATCTGTCGTACCGGGCTTGAAAAGTGAAAATAGATTTTTAAGGAGTAAACTTCAAAGTTTGACTTCTGTTGCGCGAGGACTACACACAAATTTTTTGATGATATCTTGAGGACGGATTGACTGATTTTTTCGGGGGCGAATAACTATTAAAAAAAAAAATAACGAAAAAAATTTTCTCATACATTTTGTACGAAATCCGTATATAACGCCAGCTTTGATACATGACAGAAACAAAAATGGGCATGGCGTTGTATGCTGGTTCCGGTAAAGCCAGTAGATGGCGTTGTGTGCATTACGTTTTGATAAAAAACTGAAATTGATTCAGCCAATAAGTTAACACAACATTTATTGATTCTGAGGCGGCACAAAGCTCTCCGGGTCCGCTAGTTGATCATAAAAACATGTGAAGCTTTTAACTTAAGAAAATGAACTTATTAAAGACAGAAATGGTACGAACACTAAATTATTATAATTATTAAATTATTCTAAGAAAATTGGACAGGTTTCAGATCCAAGACAAAAACTCGCAACGTCTAATACGATCATGGAAAGAACCTGAAATAATTAGAAAAAAGATATCCAGCAGCAGTCAATGAATTAACAGTCGATCCATTTGGGAAAACTGATGTGATAAAAGGCAATTTATACTCAGCAATTTAACACAGAGAAAGAGGTGCGTCAAGGTGGAATACTCAGCCCGGTCTTATTTATTATGGTGATGGATGACGTTTCAAAAAAGGAAAACAAAATACTAATAGGGGACCACGCGAGAACCATGAAACTGAAACAAATAATAAAAGAACATTAAAATAAATAAATTAAATACTACATAATATAATACTGCTATTTTTAATTAATCGTTATTTCAGCTGTTTTTTGTCCAAAAATTCATAAAAAAAATTAATGTGTTTCATTAAATTGAAAAAAAAAGTTCTCTATGGTTCGATTTTGCAGTTCATGGAAGGAAACTACATAGTACTATGTAAGTTTATATCGACTAGAAACTTATTTTTTGTCTAAATACGAGGACGACGCTGAAAATATCTAGAATGCCATGTTTCTAAAAACAAATGAAATTTGTTATTATTTGTATTTATTATTATTTAATATTTTGCGAGTTGATTGCCGTTTAATTCGCTTGATTTGCTCTGATAGTGTTGTAATTATCATAATTTAAAAATTTTGTGTTCACCCAAAAATTATTTTGATTAGTGAACATTTCTGGGCTTTGATTTTTTACGATTTTAAAAATGTAGTTATTAACACGTAAACAATGTGAAAATCGAAGGAGAAGCCTCATCTAAAGCTGGGAATACATCGGGCAAATGTAACCATTCGTTCGCATTCGCAGCCATTTGAACCATTGCAATTGCTCGCAGATATTCTTTGCCGTTGGTGTGACACATTTGAACGAATTACCTGCTTTTGCAGTATTTCCACCCATTTGAAGTTGATGAATTTGTGTCTGTGCCCCTTTACACAATCCTTTAATGCTTCACAGATGGCTTTGCATACTTCTGGAACTATATTCTTAAAATAACTTGTCTTGAAATTTCAAATGTATATTGCAAACATACGAGTTTCCAGTAGCCAAAAATCGAAAGGTAACAGCGAATCTTACTCAAGAATGTATCCATCTTAACATTTCTTGGACGAATCATTTCCAGAAGAATAGAAAACTCTTGTCGTGACATTCTGGTAAAGTTTTAAAAAAATATGCGATTCAAGTCGGATAGTAAGTTCATACCATCATATTTATTTCTACTTAACTATAAGGCATTCATCCAAACAGTCCTTTATTTTTTCTTTCTAAATTCTAAATTCTATTGACAACGATATACGCAGCACTGGCTAGAGCTAACTGATTATCCATAATAATGCAGGTCTACACAGCAAGAAATCCTCGAGAACGCGAACGAGTGCGAACGAACGGTAACATTTGCCAGATGTATTCCCGGCTTAAGGCAACAATTTGAAGCCTACAAAAGTCCAACGAATTCGTAGTGCTGGAAAGAAGATTAGCAATCATTTCTTTTTCTAAAACTATATTGCTATTATAGCACTATAAGATAGACGTACTGTTATTGCCGTTTGGTACCCAAATATGTCTCTTTACCGCAAATTTTTGAACAAGTTTGTTAGAAACGCCCAAACGGAAAAATATTTTTTTAGCCTTGACAGTTGTAAACTACGTTCTACCACATTTTAGACAGCCATGGTAACCCATTTTTTACACATTGAAGCTGTCACCTACCGCCTTTAAGCGGTAAAATAGTCCAAAATTTTCTTCTTTAAGAAACGTGCAAAAAAAAGATCCTTTATGATAAATATTGGTCGTATATTTTGAAAGAAGATACCGCACTTAACTGTTTTTGAATAAGTTTCTAAGATATAATCATGACCAATTTAAAGACACACGAAGGCGCACCATCTCGTGGTATAAATAGTAAGCATCTCAGTTGCCTATTTACCTTGTCAATTTACAATGTCACTCAATCTAAAAATGTTAATTTATTGCGATTATTACTCTCATAAAATACAATAATATGGCAAAATGGGTGACGTCATTGAACTAAAAGTAAAACACGTCAAGAATAAGATAATGAAAAAGTTAAGGTAAGTCAACAAAACGCTCGAAAAACATAATTTCTCTCATAATTTTAGGAATTTATACATCCTTTTGGGCAAAATCCGCATCCGTCACACTATCCTGCACCTATTTTTATGTCAATAATGTGAATGTAACTTCGGTGCAACGATAATTTTTGTTTAATGGAGGCGCCGAGTGGAAAACTTCGTCATCGGCTAAAAAGTTGTATACATTATGTGTGTGGTAGGTATTTTACATCACTCAGTTTTATTAAATCTAAATTAAATTTATTAAATTTATCAATATTAAAACTTCGTGATGTAAAATTGAACCTACCACACTTATAATGTAATATACTATTACATCATGATAACGCATCGTCAGGGAGGCGGAAATATTATCGAATACAAAATATCAAACACTAAATATCACACAAAATATCGAACACAATTTGTCTAAAAACAAATCATCGAAAGTACAAAATATTGAAAAATAAAATATCGAAATAACAATTTCAATGATCCACGGAAAAACAAATTTTTACTCAATCTGCCCTATCCACATTTCGAGTTTCACGTACAGGGAAATATGACCTTCTTAGAATATGTTTCTTTAAGGGGTCGAGCGCGAAGCGCGAGACATCAATTTCAATGATCCATGAAAAACTCAAAACGCAAAACGTCAAACTTTTGTGCAGATTTTGTTTTAAAATATATATTTAGAACAAACGAATCGTGTTCATCCGTACCTCAATCTCTTCGTAAGAATGTGTAGAATATTTTGGTATGATCATTTTTATAGAAAATTTTGCAGTTTTTTGGGTCATTTATCCGACAGTGACTTAAAAATTTTTAGCTGCGACATTTTGTCGTTTCGATGATTTGTTTTTCCACAAATTGTGTTCTATATTTTATAATTCGATAACATTTCCGCCTCCCGCATCGTCGCATACAGCAAAACTAACAACTGAGTATCTGGATGTCCTAAAAGTCAGCACCATGGACCATGGAATCATTTTGTCGTCATCAGATGAAGCAGTGAAACATTATAAGAACCTGGTTTCTGAAGTGTTTCAGGCAGAGTGGCATCATTGCTTTAGGGACTCGTTTCATCGAATAAAAATAAATTATTTTTTTTTTAAACCAATCTTTGTTTTTTTTATAAATCAAATATTGTTCTCTTTGACAATTCTTGTCATATAATGAAAATAAATTCAATTTTAACAAAATGGCAAGATAAGATTTGAAACAATTTGGTTAATTAAGTCCAAATCTTCATAATAACAACATAACATAATTGGACCTATAAATAGAAAGTTTTATGATATAGCACTACAAGAATCCAAGTACTGTAAATGTTTGTCAAATCGAAAGGTGAAAGATAAGAGATCAGAATATTTATTGAGACTTACCTGCCTACTCCGGTGCAACTGATCCTGCGATAAGTAAGAAATAAAGAATGTTATTCTCTACTTATCTTGCTAATAGTGTACACAATTACTGACGTAATTGAACTTAATAAATTGTAAGTGCGTGAAATAACACAAGAATCGATCAAAAAGATTATTTTCAAATAACGCAAGAAGTAATTTAGATTCTTTTTTAAATATTTATGCAAAATACATAAAAATCTATACCACTAATTTGCATCTTTCATGCAAGGCGCGTTTGAGGTCGTAGGGCTTAAATATGTGGGAAAAAGTAAACACGTGTAGTTGAGAAAGTAGAAAAAAGTAGATGAAACTTGAGCTTTTTATACAAGGTGTTACAAAATGATTTTCATCAGTTAACTTTGAATTTTTTTTTGCATTTGCTAATTCTGTCAATAACGCATTGGTTGTCAAATGACAAACCTCAATTAATTAAATTAAATGAAGACATCCAAGGCCCCGTAATCGGAATGAGTACACTCTAAACCCTTTAACAAGGATCAATTGGAGGGTAAGTATGGTGCCAGCAACCGCGGTAAGTGTCTTGATTTTTGAGGTTATATAAAAACTGTAAACTATATTTTCCTAAAGCGGCATTTTTATTTCACATTGAAAATGCACAGGCGACTAGATGAAAATCATTTTGTAACATCTTGTATAATCATGAAAAGTAAAATTACAGAAAATTATTCATTTACATAAACCTTGAAATAGAACCGAACAAAGCCTGTTGATCTATAGGGGGAGTGTTAATTGTTCGAATTAATAGAGTCATAACAGTTAAAATGTTAATTCCCATAACATTATTAATATTAATAACAACAAAGATGCAACTTCATTACGATGTGGGAAAGCTGACTAATAAAAATTATAGTTGTTACACATTGAGTAAATTATAATGGAGGGTGTATCTGTATAGATTAAGACGATTAATATTATGTTTTATTTGTAACTTTCTATTTTATAGTATAGACACATCGATGTTTATAACTTGATGTAAAACTTTATTAAACAACCTATAGTACACCAAAGAAATGAATTTAATAGATCATCCTATTCAATAAAACATTTGTAAGTTACTTGATTCCATGTTTTTTTTTTGTTTTTTTTTTTAGGTTTTGTAGTTGCCTATTCTTTTGTACGTACTTTTACGTACAATTTCTTTTCTTGTGGTGTTCATTAGCGTCAAACAACTAATTAACTATGAATTAATAAATCCTATTCATTTGTAAAGCCGAAAACTAAGTAAAAATGTGTTTGTATGTAATTCGTCCTTTTGTGAATGCACCTCGTGGTTGTTGGAAGTGCCGTTTTAAAAACGGCCGTGGGCAGCGGGGCGATATGTGGCTGCACTTATCGAATCTAGGTAATCTGAACCGACCATGCATATATTCCATGCACCCAGATAACTTCGTTTATTTATTATAGCCTTATGCAAATGATTCCCGTATCTCGGTAAAAATGCACGAGCGGCCGACGATAGCGCGCGATATAGCTAATATTTTGCAACGACACGATAAAGCAAATAGAACTAAACCCACACACACAAAGATACAAACAAGTACGTTTGGACACAATTTTCAATTTATTGATGATTTTTTGGTTTTATCGGAAATGGCAATGGTCTGGTTTTGATTAGGTTAACGGTAGAGCCAACTTTTCAGTTAAAAAGTGCTATTCAGTAGCAATCATTATAGTATGATTTATGTAAACTTATTCTACTACATATTTTGTTCTACTATAGGAGGTATAAAATAAGAAGACATTTTTCAACTAATGGTTGTTTCATTATAGGTATAAAAATACTGAGTACACTCTTTTCAAAAATTAACGGAACTACTAGTATTAAACATTAAAACTAAACCAAGACAAAATTACCATTAAAATACTTATCTATAATGATTCTACAATAGAAATTTGACAAACAATTTGGTTTATAACCGAAAATAAGATAGATCCAATTAATCAATATGGTATTTTCTTAATATACAGGGATACACTCAAAAGGTTCGCACTAACTCCTCAAGATCTTAATAAGGATCGTACCAATGACCAAACCGTTTATATAATATTCCACAGAGTGTACGAGAAGTAAGTCGATATAGTTGACCAATGAAATGCCTTCTTTAATGTTGATCCTAAGTAACGAATATATGGAAAATTTAATAAAGGTCTCTCATTGGCCAGTTTAATTTATATATAATTCAAAAACTATGATGCACAAAGAAGAAGTACAAGTGTCCAGGAAGTTCTGAAGAGTTAGTGCGTATCTTTTGATACAGCCTGTATACTTTAAGAAATTATGAAATAAATTAATTGTTTTACTATGATTACATTTTTAACACAAATCAATTAAAATCTGTTGATTGTTTATCTTTCTTGAGGTTGATTGTTCATTACAGTTTTGTGATAATAACACAAATGTCCAATTTGTTTCTTACATATAGGTAAAATACCTCTGTGGATTGATTGTGTTTATTAATAACGAGTGAGCAACAAAATTCGTGATCGTAGGAGGCTCTGAATCCAAAATTTTGAGTCGATTCTTGATCGATACGATTGTGTAAAAAGTCATCGAGCTGTCAAACCTGATTCAAATTTGTGACAGTCAGAGAAAATTTACTCTCCACATTTTGACATTGTAAACTTTTTCGTTCTTAGATTTACTCTTAGTTACTCATTATAAACAACAAAAAATTCATCTCGTTCGTTCTTCGGTATCGATAATTTCACCTAGTTATGATATTGCCACCACAATTATTCTAATCTACAAAGTGTGTTAATAGGCTTTCTTATCTTGGTTACTAAATCGTGACTACATGCAAATCTGTTAATTTTAATACTTAAGTATGGTACTAAACGTTTTCAATTATTTACAGGAGAACATTATCGGTAAAGACCTTTATTGTTGGGAAGCAATAAGTATTGCAAATATAGTAAGTTTCTGTTTATTGCAAATTTTCACAAAGCTATAATAATAATTAATTTCAATATTGGTTATCCGGGAATATTTCCATTGTGTTCTGCCTTGTGTTTTCGTATTTTGCTCCATAGGAGCTTTTATAATTTTGTCGATCCGCCGTGTTCTTGTTCTGAATTTTCTTATTTTCTCCTGCAAAATTGTCCAAAACATCTGTATTGTAATAAGATTTATTTCCTTGCCTTTCGGCTTTGAAAAGAATTCCTATTCCCATACAATACTAAATAAATAAATACTGAGTAAATAATACTATAAAGCATAAACATTAACAATAGCTAAAATAATTTTATTTTTCTTCCATCTCTTCCCTCCTTTTCTCTACATTCTTTCTTCTGTCTAAAACTCCTTTCATCCAGCCTAGTCCTTTCCCTTCTTCTCCTATCAGTACTTTCCAATCTTCTCTCTCCTCTCTCAACTCCTCACATTCTTTCATCATGTGCTCTATTGTTTCTGCTCCTTCTCTGCACAGTCTGCACACTCTCTCGTCTCTTTCTCTCCAGTATTTGTTTTCTCTTTCCTCGTTCCCACATCTAAACCTTGCTATTACTTTCTTATCGTTCTTCTCGCTTTCCCTTCTCAGGTATGCCGGCAATTCCTCTGTGATTAGTGACCTATACTTTCCACTATAGCTTGACTAATGAGTCAAAACTCGTTCTCCTTTCCTGCTTCTGTACGTCTCGGTCCACCTCAACTATCTCTCTTACACATTTACTGCATTGTTTCTTCGCCTCTCTACCTCCTCCACTGCATACCCGTTTCTCCCGTAGTATTTTCTTCTTTCTTTTCCTGCTTTTTCCATCTTCCTATTCTTTATCTTTTTCCAACACTCTTGCAATATCTTACATTCCGTTCTTTCTCTTATTCTCTCTTCAAATCTTACTGCTCTTTATCCGGCTTCCACTCTTATATTGTCTCTCTTTACTTCTTCCAGTACCATATATGCTGTCGTTTCCCTGTCCAGTCCTAGTACCCATCTCCAGTACTTCGCTTGGATTGCTTCCAGCTTTTCCTGCTCTTTCCATCCCCATATTTCTGCTCCGTACATCGTGACACTCTGCACTAGCCTTTCGTCCATCAGTCATCTCCTTCTTATATCTGGTCCGAATTTTATCTCGCCTATTCCCCACACTTGACCTACCACCCCGTTCGCTTTCCTTTATATGAATTTTCTCGTTGTTAGTCTCGTTAAATGTGTAACCCAAGTATTTAAATTCTTTTACTTTTTCTAGTTCTTTTCCTTCCCACTTCCATTCCTCTTTCTTTCTTCTGCCTCCTTTCTGAATAATAATAATTTTTGTTTTCTCCACGTTTAATTCTAGCTTCTTTCTTTTCAGATATCTTCCTAGGAATTTTATCATTCTCTTCATTTGTTTGGCCTCCCTCGCTATTAGCACCATATCATCGGCGTATGCCAACGAGTGCACTTTCGTGTTTCCTACCACGACTCCCCCTACCTGTGCTAGTCTTAGTTTTTCTTCCAGGTCGCTTATTTATGCCGCGAATAGACTGGGGCTGAGTGGGCATCCTTGTCTTACTCCTTTCGTCGTCCAGAATCTTTTACCCGTTTTTCTCTATTCTGCTCACCAGCTGCTCGTTGATTCCTTTCTCTCTTAGATACTCCCATAGTCTCTCTATATTTACACTATCAAAAGCCGCCTTCAGGTCTACAAACAGTGCGGACATCTTCCCTCCTTTCTTATCGAGTTCTTTATCTATTAGATGTTTCAAGATGTACACGTTATCGATGGTGCTTCTCTCTCTCCTAAAACCCCCTTGTCCATCTGATAACAACTCTTTTTCATCTAGTTCTTTCTGCAATTTCTCTTCCAGTATCATTGCGTAGATCTTGTACGCTCAGCAGATTTATTCCTCGGTAGTTCTCCACCTTTTCTCTTTTTCCTTTTTTGTGTATCGGACACAGTAGCCCCATCCTCCATTGGCTTGGTAACCCCTTTCCTTGCCAGACGTAGTTTACTATCTCCCTCATTATCTCTATTATTTCTTCTGTTGCATAGATCCACGCTTCATTTTGCAGTTCATCTTCTCCCGCCGCTTTTCGTTTTTTTATTCTTCCTATCCCCCTCTTAATCATTTCCTTCGTAATCTGTTCCCCTTTCTCTTGTTCTCTTGTTTCTTCTCCCTTCTGTCTTCTTTCCGTTTTGTCCTTTCCGTCTAGTAATTCTTTAAAGTATTCTCTCCATTCTTCTACCCTTATCTTCTCGTCTGCCCACTTTTTCACTTTTCGTTCTCTGTTTATGTATTTCTTCTTCAGTGTTGATTGATCTAATTTCTTCTTCTTCTTCTTCTTCTCGTTTCTTTTCTTCCTTCTTCTTCTCACGAGTGTCTTTGCATTTCTTTAATTGCTTCCGGTATTTTTCTCTCGATCCATTCCCATTTCTCCATTTTCGCATTTGCTTTCTGGATAGTCTTTTCATTTCTTTGCATTCTTTATTCCACCATCTATTTCTTCCCATTCTTTCTCCCACTTCTACTTCTATTTTCTTTGTTGTCATTGCTTCTCTCTTTCTCCTTTCGAGTTCTTTCTTTTTCTATTTCAATATGTTGTAGCGCACTTCTGTACTTTTGTATGCTTTCTTCTTCCCAATTGTTTTTATAATTGTTTCTTTCTCGGGTTTTTTTATTTTTATTTCTTCTGCGGCGATTTCTATTTCTAACGGTTGGTGATCTGATTCCACTATGTTTCCCACTTCGAATCTTCTTACTTCATCCCATGCCTGTTGATTGACTATTGCGTAATCAATCACTAATTCTCCTCTCGGTCTCGGTTTTTGTTCCTAGTTTTAGATTTCTTTCTGTTATTCCAGTTCTCGGTAGTTCTTATTTTGTTTTTATTTCGTCCTCAATTTCTTTCCTTACTCCCGTGATGATGCCTCCTTTCGCTCGTCCTTTCTTGTTTTTCCTTTCTGCTGCTTGACATCTCCATACATAGTCTCTCGGCATTCTCTCTTCTATTTTCTTCCACTCCTTTTCATCTACCAACGTTTCTACCATTCCAATTACGTCAAATTCCCTTATGTATTTCCAAAAGTCTTCTCCTTTGTTTCTTATCCCTGCTACATTCGAATATACCAATTTTATTTTTCCTTTTATTTCCTTCTGTTGCTTTCCCGTTGAATCATCATGTACCTTCTTTCTTTTTGCCTTCTGTCTGCTTTTTCTTTCCCGGTTTTTTCCTTTCTCCTTTAAAAATTTTCCAGTTGTTCCCTTTCCCTCTTTGCTATCTCTCTTATCTTTTTTTGTATCTTTCTTTCTTTCCTTGTTAGGTCGTTGTTTACAAAGATTTTCGGTCCTGTCTTATTTCTTAGTTTTTCTTTATTTCTCATGACGTTCAGTTTCTGTTCCCAACTCTCAGTTTTTCCTATTATCATCTCTTCTCCCTTTATACCATAGGCCTCTGTTATCTTCATTTCTGTTTCCAACTCCTTTTCAACCCATTTCTCGATTTCTTTTCTCATGTTTTGTCTCTTTTAGTCTTAGTCCTGTTAGACTATGTTATTTCTTTTTTCACCTCTTTCTTTTTCCTCCATCTTCGACTCCATCTGTCCTATCTTCCTTTCTAAGAAACTTTTCTCTTCTCTCCATTTTTCCTCTTTTTCTTCCATCGCTTTCTTCAGTTGGTTCACTTCTCTCTTCAGCTCTTCCATATCTTCCCTGAGCTGTCTGTTGTCGTTTTTCAGTTCTTTCACTTGTGCCTCTTGTGTCTTCTTTGATTTGCTTAAGGTCCTTCATTACTTTTTTGTCATTTCCTCCATCTTCTTCTCCACTTCTTCTTGCCTTCTTTCTTCCCCTGGAGATTTTTTTTTTACTTTTTTTAAAGGCTACTGGACTTTCTTCTATGTCTCTTTTTCTTTTAGTTTCCTCTTTATCTTCTTGAATCCCTCATTTGTCTTCTCCCTGTTTCATACCGGTCCGCAACCTTTTACAGCGTACCGTGTATTGTTGGTTGCCGGAGTTCTTTGTTGTTGACGTTACTGTTTTTTTTCCTCTGGCTTTTCTCCACTCCATATATGTTGTTGTATCGGGTCTTCATAAATATTTAGTGTTGCATCTCGATAACAAAATTTATGTGTAGTTGGCTGCAGAGTTTTGACGTTTAAAGCTTACTGGATATATGAATGAAGATCCTGTTGTACTAGATTTTTTTCCATTGATTCTTATTTCTAGTTTTTCAAAAGAATATATTTTCTATTATCTTATTAATTCGGGATTCTTGTCTTTTTGTTGCTACCAATTATTATACTTGCTGCTGCATATACTTATTATCCGTGGTCCAACTTTTTTCGCATCTATAGATTTTATATCTTTTAGTAAGCAAAAATAAGTTCGGTCAACTGTGTTGGTCTCTTTTGCTAATACTCTCTTGGTCTTAGTGTCAGTTTCTTCATTGTTTCCCTTGGCTTTCTTGAACGCCATTGTAAAGAGCAGTGGACTTAGTACTCATCCCTTTTTGATTTCCTGATGTCCTGTTGTTCATGTTTCGTTGATACATACATACATGTATGTATTTTATTACTTCTATAGTGTATTGGTCACTCTTATTTGGAATCTGGGAATTCGAGGCCGCAACCGTGTGCAACCCAAATGGGGGGTCCGCCACGATATTTTAAAAATGCAAAACGTTAAAGTAAAGCTGACTGGTCCAAAAATTTTGTAAAGTTGAATGGGCGGGATTTTGAAGAAATAGCAAAAATAAAATTACCCCAAGGACGAAAACATACTAGCTACGTCATCAATGTGGCTTTACCCATTGGCTTAGCTCGGTCGCTAAGTTTAGGCAGAAAATTGTCGGTCCAAGACGACAACAATATGTTTTTTTTACATTTTCTCAAAATTTGTATGACAAAATGAAAACTATTTAATATGAAGATTACTTACGTCTATAATGAGATTACTATTTTAGTAATCTTAATTAACGTGTTTTTCATGTTTTGTTTTCTTGGACTTTCGTATAAATATTTGTAGTAAAATATGCCCAAATGGTTTAATCAATTTTATATTGCATGGATATGTTGGCCGAGCAACTGATAAAGAAATTATGCAAAGACAGGGGCTTTAAAGAAATAGAATCCTTACTGACTCATGAATATATTAATACTGTTAGACCTACAAATGTCCTTGTGAATATTCAGGGACCTTTAATGTTGTTGACACAACTACCACTTACCACTAGCACTATCTATCTAATACGAATTTAACACTAAATTAAAAGTCTGAAAATGGCCATCTTCTTCACTGATGACAACTGTTGCCTGATAACCAATGTTTAGGCGTTATGCGAGCCTTCACTGCAGATTAACGTCCTTCCCGTTTTACCTGAACATAGCCTATATGGCATCATCGCCATACGTTACTCGGGTTTGCCTAAAAGAATTTACAAAATACATTTCTGGTCAATGGTATATACAATGGTCAATGGCAGATGCATGAGTTGGTAAATACTTACTTTGTGCATTTTACATGTCGAACTCCTGGGGGACTACCACTGACATCGGTGACTTTGTACAGTTGGTTATCTATCTTGGGATTTATGTTGGTTTGCGACTGGTCGCAAGTCCCGGTTGCTATGGAAACGTCTTAACAAAAGCCCAAACACAACTGCCTTCCTGGTCTTTAGATAAGACGTCTCCATAGCAACCGACGTTTAAGACCAGTCGCAACTCAACATGAATTCAGGCAGTGTGTTCTAAAAGGCTTAAACCGTAGATGGTTTAAATTTGAACGTCTTTCAAGTAACAACTAAGTCTCCCGCACTGATCACAACAAGATTAAGCCGGCATAACACTCACAAAAGTGACGTTATTTTAATGACATTTCTCAGCTGTATAATCTATATGACTTTTCTCGAGTGATAAATTTTTGGTGAGATTTGACATTTGGCGTGAGTTGGAAAATTCAAGATCTAAAAACTCAAATGAAGTGTTAAGAAGGTTGTAAATAAACTAAACCTCTAATATTGAGTTAAAAAAAAATTAAACTAATGTTTATTCCCCGCCTTGGCGTTCGACAAGAAAGAGTGAGTTATGTGTATAGTGTGCATTGGATTTAAACATTAGGTAGTTGTATGGTTTGTGTCCTTAGATAGCTCGAGACAAAATGGAGGATATAGTGAAGTTCAATTTAATTGGAGATTTACACAATGCCGAAAACGCTGAAGAATGGAGGCGCCTATGGTTTACTGTTTAATTTGGTTGTGTCGCTTGTCGAACCTTTTAAGCGTTCCAAAAGAAGAGCTGATTTATAAATCCATATACTTGAGTAATTAAACCAATTTTTCGTCTCTTTATCGTGTCTTAATCGTAGGTATTAGCATGCATTTCTCAACAAAGTGTGAGTAACTTCATGAAGTGACGGAAGCCTTCAACCAACCAGAAATACACACCAAGATAGAAGACCTTAGAAGACAAAAGTAAGTAGACATCCACTTTCTGCTAACCATTGCTGCAGAGCTCTTGCTATGTGTATGTATAAATAATAATACATGTTGATATTAAGCCTAAAAGCCCAAAAGTCAGCGATGTCAGTGCGGTAGGCCCCAGGTGCGAGAGGCTTCGTTGTTACTTGAAAGACGTTCGAGTTTACAACATTTACGTATTTACAAGTCTACGGTAGTGTAGACAACCAACTTTACAAATTCACCGATGAGATCTGCCTTCTCGTAACCGCATCCCACCTCCATTTTCTTACACTTTGTGAAAATAACCTCGCTATGAACAATATATACCAATATAAATATATTCTTTGATCTGTGGCTACGAAAACAACGGCAAAACGGCAGTCCGTTATCGACACCGTAATATCAACAAACTTTTTCGCGCGCGACACGCTGATTGACTGCGTTCAAATTTGGTGAAGTCATATATTTGAGTGCAAAAAGCAAATTTTAAATTATTGCATTTTTTAATATGATTTGTTTTTCATTCTGCATTCCTCCCTCATTTCTCCTTAATTTTTCTGATTGTTATTTTGTTGTTTTTTTTTCTCTGTATATAACTTATAATCTTGAGTTCTTATTCTAATTAGATATTCTTGCACTTGGCTTTTTTGCATTAATGCTCTCTTCAGTTGCAGTCAGTACGCATAATTTTTTTAGTTAAAATTTAAATAATATATTTAAGTCGATAATAAGCGTAAAATTACGAACATCTTCTGGTTTAATTTTTTTAGTGTTTTTTTTAATCATTAACCATGCTTAATTCTATTATTTTTCATCTCGTTGTCATTTAATACCTCTTCTTCTTATCGTCTGTCCATATATTCTTCTATTCCCATTTATTTTTGACGCATCGATTAAATTATTATTATACTTTCTTCTCCTGTCCGTTTCAATTTTATCTATTATAATATCCCTCCTTTGTTACATTCATTCCGCACCAGACCAAAACATCCAATATCTATTATTTTCTTAAACCCTTATTCTTCCTTCTTTGTTTCCGTAAATCCTAAAATTTCCATACGTTTTTTTTTTTCTATTCTTTGATTTATTCGTTATTCTTCTATTTTACCTCCATTGCCCCTTGTTTCTCTACACTTTGTCCTTTTCCCTGGTTGTCTTCTCACGTTCCCAGTAGAAACGAAAAGTAAAGGAAAAACACCGTGGGAGAATATTCTATGGAGGGAGCACTAATTCAAATTACGGAAACAGTCTTCAGCACAACAAACAGAAAACACGAGAGAACTTAATGTTTCACAAAAAAATTTGCATTAAAAAAAAGAGAACCGACTTCAAAAAGTGAAAATTAATTGAATACATGTATTATTACATGTACTACCTAATGATCTGTCTGAAGTCGGTGCCAAGCCAAATAGGTTACAAATTTGTAACATATTGTAATTATACAAAAATATCAACAACGTTACGCATACAAAATTCGATATCATTCGAGACGACCGTCAACGAAGTCTGCCGTTTGGGATGTTTTGCTCAGCACGAGCCCCCCACCCACGCTCACGCATTCCGGTGCGTTCGCCGGCAGACCTTATTTGGCTTAGCACCGACTTCAGACAGATCATTGGGTAGTACATGTAATAATACATGTATTCAATTATTTTTCACTTTTTGAAGTCGGTTCTCTTTTTTTTTTAAAGCATTTTTTTTACAATTTTAAGTGATAAGTTAGTGATACCTAGTAAAGACGCTTCTCCAATATTGAGGTCCTAAATAAAGTTGAGGAAGAAATCGGTATGAACATAATTATATACATAAAAGAAGTCGGTTAATGAAAAATATGGTGATTTTTCTCGCTTTCCATGGGATTCCCTGATCAGATCCTGATTTTTTGACAATGGAACCACGCCAAGAATATACCCTTTCAAATAAAAGAAGAATTTTGTAAATCGGTCCACAACTGACAAAGAAATCGGTGAACATACATGATAAGTCGGTTAAAAAGGCAGCGAGAATTTGAGAATTTTTCTTGATTTCCATGAGATTCCCTAATCAGATCCTGGATTTTTTAACAGTGTAACCACCTTTAGAGTATACCCTTTCAAATAAAAGAAGAATTTTGTAAATCGGTCCACAATTGACGAAGAAATCGGTGAACATACATGAAGTCGGTTAATTAAAGGGAGCGAAAATTTGAGGATTTTTCTCGATTTCCATGAGATCCCCTCATCAGATCTTGAAATGGTGACAATGGGACCAATCTGTAAGTATACTCTTTCAAATAAAAGAAGAATTTTACAAATCGGTTTATAAATGACGGAGTTCTGCGGTAACAAACATAAAAAAAAACATACAACCGAATTGATAACCTCCTCCTTTTTTGAAGTCGGTTAAAAAAAGGCCACGAGTTTCAATTACCTAATAAGATGGCCGTGACAGAGTCCTCAAAATGCACTTACAAGATACATTGTGTTTAAATATATATTTTTTATTTTCATGTCATTATTAAGTTTCTGGTTGTTACATAAGAGGAAACAGTGCTGAAGAAAGTCGTGGGGACCTGAACATTCTGATTTCTTCTGATTCACTGAGAATTTTTTACTCTAAATCAGTGATCGTCAAACTGCGGCCCGCGGACGATATTTGTGCGGCCCGCGACATAGCAAACAATTTAGAAGACAATCACTATATCAACTGATTTTGCACATGAAGTCAACTAAGTTGAAGTGCGCGTGACGAGAACATGAGTATAAACTTTTCTTCTGGGTTGCGGGAGGGGGAAGCCACGGCAACGGCGACGGCGACTCCGCTCTCTCTCTCTCGCGCTCAAACACCCTCAACCATCTCCTGACCCACAGCATCACAGTCTTCGGCAAGCGCCATCAGTGCACTTGTTTGGATGGTTCAAACCACCAGCCCCCGTCTCACTCCAGTGTTACCAGCTTGGCCACCCCCAGACAGAATACCCCAACAAAATCGCGTGCCCCAAATGAACGTGAAGCCACCCACTTTATTTTACTGTTATTACTAATTAACTTCAAATTAGATTTCTGATTGATTTGAATTAGTGTCTGACAATAAATGACTTTACAGGTTGCTATTGCCATACAAAATCTATGGGCAATAGTGTTTTCACAACTCCTAAAAATATCTCAATTGATATATCTCACACGTCCTATGTGGCCCTTGATCAGAAAAGTGTGACGACCACCGGTCTAAATGGTCAATTTTTATATGGTAATAACTCTTTACGATATTTTAACGTCGAGACTCTAATTTCCCTATGAATAAATATCACAATGCAGTTGCAGTAGAAAGATTTCTCAAGTTATTACAATATTAAACAATACATCCAGTAG
Source organism: Diaperis boleti (assembly GCA_963583935.1). Taxonomy (NCBI): domain Eukaryota; kingdom Metazoa; phylum Arthropoda; class Insecta; order Coleoptera; family Tenebrionidae; genus Diaperis; species Diaperis boleti. The sequence goes on along the minus strand of OY757247.1, from coordinate 20,471,481 downwards.
GCTTTGAACGTCAAAAATCTCCATCTAACTAGATTAAATTTTGATGTATGAATCATATTTATAAACCAGAAGAATGTTCTTAAATCCAGGTGGAGTAAATTTAAATTAAAAATTTAAATATATCTAAGTCGAACTCCACAAACTTTAATGAGCGTAAAATTACAAATGGAACATGTTTCGGCAGAACACTTCTGCCATCATCAGCCCTAATTTAACAAGAGATTAATGATACAATTGATGAATTACAAGAGGGGTTCTTAACCTTAAAGAATATAAAAAATTATGACGTTGACGTAATGGACCCATGTACTGAATAGAAAAGGATAGTTGTCTGAACGGCAAAAATTAAATTTGACGTTTTCAAAGGGTTACATGATTTTTAAAAGATTTCATTTTATAAAATGTAAAAATTAAAAATGGATCAAAGAGGATTTGGTAAGTTTGTTTGAGTGGTGAAAAATTAAAATAGTGAATTAATAATGGGATTATTCAAGTTATTCTGTTCATTTAAACAAGATCTGTTTTCCAGTTTCAAGGCTTTCCTTATTTCCAAAGTCTCAAGAAAATCTAATTTCCGGCCTTTATTGCATTTATGAGTCAATTTGGAATTTGATGGTGAAAAACTATGTTTCGTTATTAATATATGATTGGCGAAAGAAGAAGGTGTTGATGGTGGAGGATCAAGATCTGTGTTGTTATAGATGTGGCTGAAATGTTCTTTAATACGGTCTGATATTTTGCGACCTGTCTGACCTATATAGAATGACTCACAAGAAGAGCAGTTTAATTTGTATACACCTGATGATGATTTGTAATCTTAACATATTTATAAAGACCCGATATCTGTGCATGTTGTGGCTTATTAGAAAATATATAAAAGAAGTACCTGGTAAGTACATACATGTACTTTTTATGCTATTGTAGTAATTTCTTTTACAAGAGTACAATTCTTTAGATAGTAAGTTTAGTTGTAAGAGCAGTGATGAGACTGACCTTGTAGACATCTATAACACTTAAGTATAAAAAATCAGTCCTGTTTTCATTTCCAAATAAATTATTACAAACTAAGCATCTAGACTAAAAAATAAAACCCACTTCTCAATAAAAAACTGAATATATTTGCTTACAGTAAACTCTAGTTCTAATAGTAATATTCTTCTTCATCAATGTCTCCATAGTATAAATCACCATTCATAGTAGTTGTTTGTACTTCTTTTTTCTGTCTCGCTTTAAATCTTGCATAGCGTTCCCCATATCTTTGTACATCACTATCATCTATATCTTCTTCAAAACCTGCAGATTCACTATCCACACTGTATACAAAACCTTCTTCCCCATCATCACTTGAAAGGTCACTGAGATCACATCTTTTCATTGCCTGTACCATATCATCTTCTGTTACGCTGTCTATATCAGATTCATCAGGGTAGTCATTTCTCCAATTATTTTCTGCATTTGAATCTTCACTATCATCATCACTGTCTGGCCCTTGAGTACCATTATCTCTTATTGAACCAAATACTAGGTGATCATTGTAAGGATACATACTGAAAATGTGAGAATAAATATTTTGTGTGGATATTGATAATGAATATCTTACTCAACATAGTCTTCAAAACAAACATCCCCTAGATCATCTGATGTTGTATAGTAGAGATCATAGACATACTTAACCTCACTATCTGAACTTGATGGTTGATTTTCGTGGGTATCTGTTTCTAGATCATATATTGTATATTCAGAATCCGGCGACTTGTCCGAACCCTCAGTTTGCGACCTTAAACAGCTCACAACTTTGTAGCGACTCTTTTTTGAGTCCTCTTGTTTTTGAGTTTTCAATTTAGCTTTTATGCTTGGGCTATGTTTCTTAAATTGTTCTTCAATTTCCGCCTTCGTCGGATTCTTAAGATGTGTGTATATTTCATCCTGAAAGTCATTTCGGATATTGTTTTTCAACGAAACTGAGGTTAGGTTTCAGTTTTTACCTGTTTTTTGATGGTTCCTGCAAACTTTAAGATAGTAGATAATTCCGCAACTTCATGTTCGTTTTTCTCATCAGTTTTCCGCCTTTTGCAATTTAAAATTAAGGCATCTGAAGGCTCTTCTTCTAAATAGCGTTTTAAACGAATCACAGCCGTCATGGTCGTTATTTTGATTTTAATTTTTGTCAGATGGCATCACTGTTTGACAATTATTTGACAACTTCAGTGTTCCCACCAATGTACAATTAAATAATGGTGATAATTGGTTAAAAACAATAATACATTTTGGGTGATTTATTCCCAACTGCAACTATTCTTAGTAAGCCATGTTAGATATTTATCAGATATTTATGTGGATATTTATATTTCAAAAAAATATATAATACGGGTTGGTAACCCTGTAATTAGTCATCTGCAAAAATAAGTCAACTATTTGTCATCGCTCATTATTTATTTCTACAAAGTTTGAAAAGCAGAACAAACTTAGGGCCAAACTTATCCCTGAGCAAAGTAACACAATGGGGAACGAAATGTCATCGTCTGCTATGGACAGTATCCTTTCAAAATTACAGGTTATGTTTTTTTTCCAGATCCCCAAACTTTCATTTTGTACACTTTCCTTAACTTGGTAGAGCATTTATTTAATCTGAAATTTGCCGTCAAAGAGCTACAGAGGAGTTCAAAACGATGTGAAAAAGAGGAAAAGCAAGAAAAGGCAAAAACAAAACAGGCTATACAGAAAGGAAATACAGAAGTTGCTCGTATACATGCAGAGAACGCGATTAGACAGAAAAACCAAGCCATAAATTATTTGAAAATGTCCGCTCGTGTAGACGCTGTAGCTAGTAAAATACAGTCAGCTATAATGACAAGAAAAGTTACAAATAATATGGCAGGTAGGTTTTCTCACATTATTCTGACATGGTTAATATTTACATTTTATGCACAGGTGTGGTCAAAGCAATGGATGCTGCAATGAAAAGTATGAATCTCGAAAAAATTTCAAATGTCATGGACAAATTTGAGCAACAGTTTGAAGATTTAGGTGTTCAAACTGACGTGCTTGAAAACACAATGTCACAAACTACCACCACTCTTATTCCCCAAAATGAAGTTGACTCCCTCTTACACGAAGTTGCTGATGAAGCTGGGTATGACCACAGATTTTCAAAAAGTTTTGTGTTATATGTCCCCCTTTTCCAGGTTGGAGCTGAACTTGGAACTCCCATCAGGTGTGGAAGGTAGCACAATAGGCACACCAAGTGAAGTATCCCAGGAACAAGATGAACTCACTCAAAGACTCGCCAGGTTGAGACAAGCTGAATAGGATGTTAGGAGCTCGTGATACCATAATTTATATTCCCAAACACATTTAAATTTAAAGTGCTTTATAAATAAGTCCAAATGTTAGGGTAGTGTGTAAGCATGTTTGCTTCCATGCATAATAAATGTATTCTTATTTTATGTAACACATTTGGTTTGGAGATTAATTTCTTTGTTAATTGTATATGTATTTTTATTAAATAGTTGTAAAAAATGCAGTAATGGGGGTTTCTATGACCACAATTGTGTATCAAAGCACAAGAGGAAAAAATCTAATTGAGTAATAAATTAGTTTTATCAAAGTAATGAAAAAATCTTATATCAGTCTTCAAAAATGATTCATAAGTACTTAGGTAGGAAAAAAAATTACATGTACTTGGATGAACAATTTTAACGTTCAAAATCTAGTGTATGTATAATTCATTTATGTAGACCCTGTATAAGTTTCAGAATTAATCAATTTTTGATTAAAATTGCAAAAAATTGTTTTTGATCTAACATGAAAAAAGCAAAGAACCAATCAAAAATCAAATTCGTTGTCATGACAACCAGTACTGTCTAACTTAACCTCAATAAATTGATCGAAAAGGTTAGATTTTTGAATTGGTCCCGCTAATAATAGAAAACAAACTCTTGACCAATGGAATAAACCGAAATCTGTTGCCATAGAAACACGTAAACAGTGTACCAACCAATGACAAGAGGACTAGTGTTCCCGTGATCAGTTTGAGTATTGCCATTGGCTAATCGGCGTAGATTTAAATTTCCCGCTGAACACCAAATTCGTGGTGTGTCGTGACAATAGACGTGGCAACACCGCAATTCTCGCAACAATGGTATTTGCCTAGTTTTTAGATTTTAACAAATACGCGTTATTTGGGCCAAAATTGAGTGTTCCTAGGGGGGCACAGTTTATTTCGTGAGCTATTAATCGTCATTTACATGCGGTTTATACCGTACCTGGTTAATAAGGGGCGCTGTAGTAGTGCGAAGTGACACGCCATTTTAGACGCAGATCTACAAGTTTGCATGAAAATTTTAGGAAAAGTGGAGGTTTTAAAAGGTCTTTGGCGAAAGGATCTTGTGTTTTCCAGTCTGGAAGTGATATTTTTACAAAATGAAGGTGATTTTTTAACGGGTGAGTGTATTTTTAGAATGGTCAATAGATTGACATGTTGAACCGCATTGTATAATCGTAATTTGGGATGTCTGTGTCACGTTTTTCAAGTTCTTTGGATTAAAATATTTGTGTGAATCTACTGAAACCTGTTCATAGTGTTAAGACTTGAAAAGTTAAACTGGAAACCAAATAACCTCATCATGTTATCAAGTATGTTATTCGAATACAGTTATTCAAAGCACAGTTTTGGTAAACACGTGTAGATTGGCAATTTATCATAACAGCTTTTTCATTTAAAGATTGTGTCTGTAACATAATTGTATGAATACAATGAATGCTATGTAAATTTGTATGAATTCATAGTTTTGAATTGATTGTCATAGTGATTCTCGATTACAAAATTGCAGTCTGGTGCAATGAAAAAGAAATACTTTTCTCCACGACCATTAGGGAATGCAATAATTCCGAAATCATTTTTAATAACAGAAAGTAAACATTCTCTCTAGAGATAGAATATTTTTTCTGAAATATGTGCTTCTTATGTGTTTTGCATGATTTTCATTCTATAACAAGTGATAGAATGAATATTCTATAATTATGCTCAATGAAGTTCAACATAGATTCCATTATAAATATTGCGGAAATGCAATTCAATAATTTGCCTGTATGTAGATTATGTATTGTCATTTATAAACAAATTGTGGTATAAGTGAACACTGAAAGCCAAGGTTTTTTTATAAAAAGAAATAAAAATAATTCCCTTTTTAGGAAATCTAATTTAATATATTTTTTGTATTTTAACACAAGCAAAATGGTTCATCAGGGGCGTCTGTGGAAGTCATTTGTTTAAAAGGCATTAGGGAAGATTATTAATGCGATATCAGTGATGACGTAGTTGCTTGAGGTAGGTCAGTACACCTCGGATTTGAATTAATGTATAAGATCTTCTCGTTAGTTGTCAGAAGTGTTAACAATGTGTTATTTCAGTCTATGTTCAGCTCACCTCAAAATACTGACACGTTTTTCGTTGATTTCCTTAGTTATCGATACTCTTCCCTTGTGAACTATTTTGCGGAATATACCAATAATTACTTTATGCACCAATAGAAATACTTAGTTACGATGTATTTCAACGGTTATTGCAGTAACTATGCCAACTTCAAATGTACTAACCTTTGTATAGCACTGAATCGAATTATACAAACCTTTGTATATTCGCCTAAAATTGTGACCACATTCTGGGCCGCCATGAATGAAAAACTTGACTTTAAATTCATGCTATAGTCTATCTGTATACAACTCGACAATCAAAAATCCTCGAAGCCCGACGTGTTGCCTTTAGAAACACGTCTCGTAGGTATAATCGAGAATTTTTGATTGTCTTGTTTTAACGGGTGTTTTTTTAAATTTAGCGTCTAAGTTGGCGCTGGCTATGAGTTCATGTGAACAGGCCACAATTTTATCCAAGAGGTTCCACTGCAAAGGTAGGAGTATGAGCGTGTTGAACTGTCACTTAATTAAATTAAAAGTGAGGTTAAATATAGATTCAGATGTCAAATTAATAGTTGTCAGTTCGATGGCACGTTCACAGTTAAACATTCATGGCCAGCTCCGACGCCAATTTTTAAAGAACACCCGTTATAATATAATATGATCATACGGTATTTTATCTCTTAACTAAAAAAAACAGCTTCAACTGACTGATGTGTATTCAAAATTTCTGTGACGTTATTAGCTCATTTTTTTAACTTTTCTTATAATTTGTTTCTAGGTTTGGTTTGGTTTGGTTCCCAGTTAATAACTTCAATTTTTAGTTTGTTTTTTTTTTTGGTTATGATACTACATCCAGATTTTTTTTATTTTTACACTTCCAATAACTTTATCCACTTTTTCACTCATCATCTGTTTTCATTTACTGTAATTAGTATGTAATTTGGATTTTACAAATATGAAGTGTGAGATTTGCCATTAACAATTTCCACGGGTTTTTAATTACATTTTAAATTTAATAATATGTACATAATATTAATTTATCTCTAGAAATTTAAGAAGTAAAGAAGTAACGGTGTAATAACTGTCCATTTTAAAAATAAGCTAATATATAGGTTGTCCCATCTAAGACTAATTATTGTATAATAAAGTGCAAGATAATCTAACACCCATAAAACGGGGTCTATTGCCCACAATTACCTTAACAATGGAGGACTAAACGCAGCCATAAATTTCCGAGACCAAAGTGTGGCTCACTCTGAGAGCTTTTTGGAAAGCGTGAAGCCACAACCGTACTTGAAAATGGTGTTCAAAACGTTTTACAGCGAAACTATCATAAATAAGTCATGTATTTTATTTTTTATATTGCTGCAGATATTAAGATGCGAAAATATGTATTATTTAGTAGTAAAACTAGTTGTAGAAATTACTATTGTACAACTAGCATAATATTGTAACAGTGTGAAACGAAAATCCAATTTATAAAATGAGAAAATAATCATAATATGCACAGGTCAAATTTCAGTTAAATGTGTATTGCTATAAAAATAAATTGTGGCGCAGAAATTTCGAGTCCGATCCGTTTCATCCACCAATAAACAAGTAACTCAAAGACGTTGCCGCTTCCTGTTGATTTACAAGCCTCAACCTTTCTCATTATGCATGTGATTTGAGGCAATGGGCCCCAGTTTTATAGGTGTTAGATTATCGTGCCTCGCACTTTAAGTGCAGCATCTTAATTTAAAAACGAATAATTATGTGAAAATTCATTTGGTACTATTAATGCGGGGAACACATTTCTCTGATTATGTTGTGTTGTGTCGTTGTGTGTTGTGATGTGTCGTCAGAACACCATGAACACATTTGTCTGACGCGTTGTGTTGTGTCGTCAGAACGCATAATCTGGTTTCGATAATATTCGAATTTGATATTAAATAGACATTCATTCTCTCTATTTTTTTCGATTAAAGTAGCTTCATTCATTGTAAATGTGTCGCAACCTGCAATGGCACTGTTTCGGTGGTAACTGACGCGATCTGATGCAGTGTTATGACGTGACGCTTTGGGTTGCAATGTGACGATCTGACGAAAATCCGGAATCGAGGGATTGCATAGCGTCACGACACAACACATAGGATCCCGTCAGAAGCCATCAGAACAGTGTGCACGGGCCTCATTTGATTACATGCTAAAACTTCTGTCTGATCCATGCAACGTCGCGTTGCATCACAACACGTCAGAGAAATGTGTTCCCCGCATAATGTAAACATCGATAATAAATGATTTAATTCAAAAATCATTGTTAGCCCACTAAATAAAGACTCCAGCTTAGTCGAAATTTTTTAGAAGTTTTGACCTTGTTTGTTTTTATTTACTGGACTATCTGGTAAGACCATGGTTTTAATAGAAAAGTAGAAGAACCTCGTTCACATTTCCTAAGGATATTGAAATACTATTCACTATCAATGAAACAAAAGACATGGTCAGACATGGCATCTACATAGTTTCAAATTTCTATTATTGTAATAGCAAGTGAGTATTTAATCTTTTCAGAAATAAATAGATATCGGTACCACACCTCTCCCAATGTGGATTATTAACTTCACTGTGGTGTAACTTCTCGATTATTTTATTTTACTTCAATTTTAAATGTAGCTATCAGTAATGTGATCGGCCGACAACCGAATCACTTTTGAAGGAATGACACACGTTTAAAATCACCCAAAGTATGCAGTAATCATTGGATTAGCTGATCAACAATTAATATTTCAGTTGGTAATAGATAAAAGTGTAGATTTATTTTTGCCTTTAAGTTGGCGGAATGGCATTTTTAAATGCAAGGTTATGTATAATTTGGTATAAATTTAGATGTAGCTGTCAACGATCTGTCATCGGCTGACTACCGAATCACAGGGTTACCAATTTTGATGTAAATTATATTGTTGCAAACTTAAACTTTTAATCTTGATCACTCAGTATTATTAACCGAAATATTAATAAATAAAATATAAATGCCATTATACAGGGTGATTTTTAAAAAACGGCAGGCGCTGTGGAATTTTTATTTACGGTTCGATTTCAAAAATAAAAAAAGTAGATCAAATGGCTTTTAATTTACTATAAGCTGACGGTGTTAGATTTTGTCTAAATGTCATAGTGTATTTTGGGCTCCATTCAACTTTCTTATTTTAAATTGCGACCCATAGTTTTTATTTATTTATTTGAAAGATCTCATTTTTCTTCATACACTCATGTGTAATATGCACTACATTTACATTTAAATTATTCTTTAAAAAATTGTAACAGTTAAAAAAAAATGAATAAATGTTCATAAAATCTAGTTGTCAACGGTGTCAAATAAGACATTGCCGTTATTATTATGTGAAAAAGAAGCAAATGAAAAAAAAATGTGACGATATTTTTTCAAATCTTTATTAAGAAATGACAAAATGACAAAAAAAACATCAAATTTAGTTAAATCTATTAGTTTAAATGCTGTTGAAACACCATCCCATTTTTTTCAATGCACAGTTGACATCTATGAGAAACCTGCATGACGGCGCGTAAAAGAGTATCGGGCGAAATTTCTCTACAAGCGATCACAATTCTTTCTCTTAAATCGTCTATTCTTGGACGCGTAATATAGACTAGATCTTCTAAGAATCCCCAAAAGAAATAATCGAGTGGTGACAATTCCGGTGACCTGGCTGGCCACCGAATGGGACCGTGTGTTCCAATCCATTTTTCTCCAAACATTTCTTCCAGGTATTCTTTATTAATTCGGGCATTGTGAGGTGAAGCCCCATCTTGTTGAAAATATACTGCTCTGTATTGTTCTAGTGGTAGATTTTCTAAAAAATCTTGCACATTTTCGGTTAAAATGCGATGGTACTTCTGGGCATTAAGTTTGCCTTCAATAAAAAAAGGACCAACTAGCCTGTTCCCTAAAATCCAACACTAAACCGCATCTGAAAGTTCGTTTCAACTGTGATATGAGAATTTTCACGAGCCCAGTGTCTATGGTTGTGTCTGTTAAACAACCCATTGTTGGTACATTCATCTGACCACAGTATTTTTCTGTTCAGAATTGGATCTTGTCTAATTGTATCTAAATAAAACTCGCAAAATCAATACTTAACAGTACTTGCAGTTCTAAATCTTCATTACGTATTATTCGATGGGGCACTTTTATTCTCTTGTATTAACCGTATTTTCTTAAATTTTTCTCCATGCGCGACAACTTTTGGCGACTTGGACTTGGGACTTGCCTTGCTGGATAACGATGTTAATAAACACGCACAGCTTCACTCGCATTTCTTCTGCATTCAAAATACACTTGCAACATGTCTGTTAAATGATCAAAATTATTCATTTTGAAGAAAGTGTTAACTTTTAATAAGATTTTGACGTTATAATAAAGGCATTGTCTTATTTGGCACCACAGACAACTAGATTTTATGAACTTTTATTCTTTTTTTTTTTTTAACTTTTCTAATTTTTTTAAACAATAATTTTAAGTAAAAGTAGTGCATACTACACATGAGTGTATGAAGAAAAATGAGGTCTTTCAGATTTAAAAAAGAAAATGATGGGTCCCAATTTAAAACAAAAAAGTTGATTGTAGCCCAAAATATACTATGACATTTAGACAAAATCTAAAATCGTCAGCTGATAGTAAATTAAAAAAAGCCATTTAATTTAATTATTTTTGAAATTGAGCCGTAAATAAAAATTCTACAGCGGATGCCGTTTTTTAAAAATCACCCTGTATACATACTAGTACATTAAATTACATGCAGATTGATTGCACTCTTCGAGTAAGTGAGATAGCATTAAACATGCGTATGATCGCGCCAGAGGTAACGTTCCGTTGTCTGCCGGGATGTTTGAACCTCAGAAAATTTCTGCCATGCTAAATATAGGCTTAGAATATCTTTATAAATAATACCTATTATCTAAATTTCATCTTTGTTAAAATACCGTAAATTGTTCATTTTTTTTTTAACTTTCAAAGGTGTCTGCCATTGTTATTTTTCAATAATAATAATAATACAGTATTTTAAAATACCCAAGCGAGACTTTTGGTGGTGGTCGTGGAAAAAATGTATGCAACACGTGCAAAAAGTGACACTTGACGTGTTGTCCAACTCGAGCTTTGGACTCGTTGGACAATTTTCACATCATGTTTTACACTTGCTACATAAAGATGTAACTATCGAGCGATCAAGATAATTTGTAATCGAGTCATCCGTGTGTCTTTCGCGATTGATATGTTTAATTGTGACATCTAAAGTTATGTCATTCAAGAAGTTTAAAAAATAATTTTGAGGTTTCAAAAAATTTAGGAAATAAATTTTTAAACATGCGAAAAAAATAATAGCCTCCATAACCAATTTTTTTTTATTGTTAATTTCAATTTTTCGTCAGATCTTGTGTATAAATGAAATCCCAGTTCGGTGTAACCTGAATCACTGCCATCAAATGTCAAATGAATTTGAAGAAGTAACTGAACCTCAAATCTCTTGTGTTGTTGATGTTGGTTGTGTCATATTTGTCTAGTGAAACAGTCTCTCTACTCTATAAAATCAGTGCTTTTAATAATTTCATTTGTTCACTGCTTAAAAACGGCAAAAACACAAAGCGTTTATGGTTGAGTCGTATTTTCGAAATGGGCAGAAAGTAGACGGCGTGTGGCAATATCCTGTTTAAGATGCATTGACAGAATTTCGTGAGCAATTTGCCGACGACGTATAATAGGACCAATATTTAAGGTAAATCATTCATCATTAGTTATTTAAACGTAAAAAAAAAAATACTCCTTCAGGTAACCTAACTGCACTTGCATATCAACAAGTGATTTTGGAAACTTTTATTAACGAACTTCATGATGACGAATTGGTACTTGGCTATTTTCAACAAGATGGGGCTACAGCACATTCAGCAAAGACCATAATAGCTATGTTTCGAGAGTTCTTTGATAACAAATTTATTAGTCTTAACAAATAAAATATCTGGCCTCCGAGATCTTGTGACCTGCGTACTTTTTTTGTGGCCTTATTTAAAAAATTCTATTTACCGAACGCCTCCTCATAATTTACAAGAATTAAGGCTCAGAATCACCGAAAAAATTTAATGAAATAAATAATAATGCAGATATGTTACGAAATGTTATTCATGGTGTTAGACGAAGGCTCATTTGTGCTTAGACAAAAATGGACAACATTTTCAGCATTTATTATAACAGTTGAATGAAATAAATGTATTTTCCTAAAATTTCACGTATTTTTGACAACAAAATCCTATTTGAGAATTTCTACCATTTTATCTTTCAATTGACACATTATTTGACATTTATAAGTGCACGACATACGTTTTCGGATTCATGGATGACTCGATTACACATTATCTTGATCGCTCGATATTTTAATTTATCAATAAACTCGTGTTCTCTTCAGCTTTTACGGGACGCCAGAATGTAGTAGTAACTACATGTACATTTTGTTTTTCACAGACAACATGATGTATAAATCATTTGTGAAGACCCGATACCTACGAAAAAAAAGGCATTCACATTATTTCTAGATAAAGAAAAAGTTGTTTACGTTGTTGTTTACATTTTTTAATCTCTTCTATTCCTTTACGGTTTTAATAAAAGGTCTGTACTTTATCAATTCCACTGCCACTTCTTCATGTATTAGTAGTGTAAAAAAAAAACATGAAGGTTGATCATGCATTTTAACTTAAAATGTTACATCAAATTAAGAATTTAATTTTGAGTATTTTTCAACAGTTTAAATGCTTAAATGGGACACCTCTATATGCTACTAAAAAAAGTCAAACTAAAAGCGTTTGAAATAGACCCACATAAAACTATTTGATAATAATGAAGTTTTTGGTGGGTGAGGCATGAATGTACAATATAATTTGAATAAAATGCATCATGGTCCATAATTTATATCTGGTCTTAATAATTGATTCATGCATCATATTCTCTGTTGAAAACAAAATTTACATGAGATGTATAATTTTGACGTTCAAAACCTACCGGATGTATTAATTATTTATGAAGACCTTTAGTTGCGCTTTGTGGATGTATTTCAAACGTTTTGGTATAAAGAATACCAGAGAATTAAACAAAAGGTAAATCAGAATCGCACTAAATGTTCGGATGTAAATAAACTAATAAAAATTCTTGCACCAACAAAACCTGACATCCACCTGTGCATTTTAGTTCAAAACCATGTTCTGATACTTGCTAAGTGTAAAGAATGGCCCAGTTTTATCGTTTGTTAAGTCAAGAAGATAAAAATTCAGAAGAAGTAACCCAATTCTATCCCAACATCGACGAAAATCAGACAGTTCAATATGTAATTGCCGCTGATGGCACTCAACAGCAGTTTCAAACTCAACCAGTAGTAGTGTCTTCGGATCAGTTGATGGTCGTAGAAGGACAGGCCCAACAAGTGATCATTGATCAATCGCAAGTAGCATATCCATCTTCCCAGTACGTTATCCAGGACGCTCCAACCATCGAGTTTCCAAACAGACAACAGCAAGTTTATTATATGACAAGCACTCCACAGAATCAATCTGTGATTGTTGAACAGCCGATAACACAGCAGCCAGTGGTACTGAATCATCAGTTGTTGCAAGGAAATTTGACGAAAGCTAACTTGGTGAACACGATTCATCCAACTTGCAATAACTTAAACACACAGGTCGTTCAAGACAAGAATATACCAACGACGCAGCAGTTGAGAAAAGTACAGACTGTGCGACAGGGTTCTATGAACTCAAGAGGGGTGGCCATGACTACACAAGTAAGGTTTTTGCAAACAGAGGTGGTTTTGTAGTAATGTTTATTTTTTTAGAATGTTGGAACTCCAATAATGGCAAAAGAAGTGACATCTACTTTGCAAAGGAACAATTCAAGTGAAAAGGAGGTAATAATTATTCACAGAGGGAATGAATGTTGCATTTGTTTCTTTTGTAGACGGATAGGGAAGAAGAAGGGGTTTTCGATGGAAAAGTAGTTAATAAATACACACAATACAGAAAATTTTTGGCACATCAAAAACAAAACCAAGGCATGCAGGAAAGGTAGGGTGATTGTTTTTATTGTCCTATAAAGGTAGGGAATAACATAAAGCATGCCGGTAACAATTTTACTCTTAACCCACGATGACGGTCTCACAAAATCATTATTTCTTGTCTCTTCTGGATCACATGTTTGTTAGCTATTTGTGAAGAAGTTGGTACGCGTGGTCGCGTATAGTGACTATTATACAGGGTCTTCATAAATGATTCATACATCCAATAGGCCCTGAACGTCAACATGATGTATGAATCATTAAATGCTGCGTTCGGGTTATTACTAGGCGAGTAGAGTGGAGTTGGAGTATAGTAAATGCAGATTGTAGTCACGTGACTAAACGAGTAAATCGAGTGAAATATCATACCCGAACGTCTAGCAGCAGTATATAACCTTTACCTGTCATTTGTCATGAGGTAGTCATAAATTCCCTTAAATGCACTGGATAATTTAAAGAAGCATTGTTAGGAACAAGACAAGAAATTTATATTAAATGTTATTAACTTCTTTTTCACAATTCGGCATCTGTATTATTACATAATTCTAATTCACTTAAAATAAAAACATTTTAATTCATAAATTTTTTTATTAAACTTTTCTACGCATGTAAAAATGTAAAGTACATAATAAATGATATTTTTATTAACATAATCAAATATTAAATCTAGAACGAAGAGGAAAAGTTACAACAAAACTAAAAAAAAAATGACTAAACTTTTTTGAAAACAAGGTGGCTGTGAGCACTTGTAGACGTCTGTGGTGAAGGCTGTTCACATGAACTTGACACCTTTGTGTGTATCTCGGGTGAACTCGAACCTCACTTATTTTCACGCAGCTGTCAATCTTATGTCAAAGTAGGGTTTCACTCGGAGTTCTTCCTCATCCAACGTTGAGTAAATCACCAGGAGTCAACATGCCAAACGAGGACAAACAAGGCAAAAAAAAGGGTGACAACAATTAGTGAACAAAAATAAAAATTAAAAGTCATGTGAAGTAAAATTCAATTTTTATAATATCCTATACCAGGAATAACATTTCCATATTTCTCTGACGAACCAATTTTTCTTAAAAGAGACGAATTTTCTATTACATAGTCGTAAAATTCCTCGCACGTCATTTTAAAATTAAACTTCAGAATAATCAACCCTTTTATTGACTCCGAAGAGAAGCGGTTTTTTTCTTTGTCCACTGTGCGACCATAAGGGAAAAAATCCGTTCACTGCCAGAGTGTGGACAGGAATCGTAAAATAAGATTGACACATTTTTAAGAATTCTGAACAAAGTTCAATTTGTTTTAACTTCTTAAAAAATGGCCATTTTCTATCCAAAGACAGCGATACAAATTCTTCGTTGATTTGCAACTTCGTTAAACTTCATCAAGTTTAGTAAGTTTGTGTCATTGATTTCTCGTTGCGCTAAAAATTGCAGAAATATCGTCAAATTTAATGTCTTTATTATTTAGTAGCATCTACTGAAAAGATTTGAATTCTTCTAGAAGTTTTTCCAAATATTCTATGCATTTAGAATTAAAAAAAATTGAATTGGTTGCACCTCTAAAACAGATACGTTTTCTTTTTCTATTAGACCAACATTTATGTGGAAGATTTATGTACCTGTATACGAGCGGGTTTTGATTCTAAACATTTTGTGGATGGGGAGATTGAAATTTTCCAGGACCAGAAGAATATTGCATTCGTCGATGTCAAGGTCCACACCCCGGATCACAAAGGAAAAAAACGGGGCTGTGCGAGTTGTTGGGGGCGTTTGTTATGGAGGTTATTGTGAGGTTAGGGGCTTCAGTCAGCTGGGAGACGTTCGGGATGGATTAAAATTTACTACCACGTTTTTGATACATGTCAAAAGGATAAACAAAAAAATACGAGTATTGACATTTCAAATTATGTAATTCTTTTTCATAGCCGCCGTTAATGCACCTCGGAAATGTGGCCAACCACCGCGAAATTTCCTAGATTGTGAAAATAAAATAAAGTAAAATAAGTAAATAAAAAGTGGCAAAGTAGAAAAAATACTTACTCCTCCGTTCGTCGTGCCCTAAACCTCTGCGTGCGACAAAATGCTTCTTATAAAACTCGTATCATAATATACTATTAAATAACAGATAAACGTAGAAATCTCGTAGTGGGATCTTAGACTAGACTCTTAGGTCAACGGAGCAATTTTTTTTAATAAAAAACTTATCAGGTTTCATATAGGAAGATGCTGCTTCAATTTCTTGCGTTTTTCGATCAAGATACGGCTTTCCAAGTCGGCTGCCCCTTTATTAGAGACAGATACTTTGGAATCACAAAGTACACATTTTGCATCTTCATCGTTGCGGTTCTTTATATTTTGATGCCAATTTTTCAGTAAATTTACATTTTCTTTTTGACAGGGTTTCTAAATTATTAAAGCAATTCAAAATTATCAGCACTTTTTTATTGACCGTAAGTACGTGTAATTGGGTATTTTAAGCCTGCAAATTTTGACGGAATTGAAATACGAACGGCCGAACGTGAACATCGGTCGTGGATCGTGAATGGTCGTGAAACGTGGTGGAAAGTAGTTTTGACGGTAATTTTTATTACAGGAAAGTTTTGAGTTTGGGGAATAAGAATTTTGCTTTCAAGTTCAGGAGTTAAAAAGCCGACCGGACATTTTAATTTTGGTCAAAAAGCCGGACATCTGGTCACCGTATTATAGGTATAGAATTTTTTTCAAAATTTTTTAAACAAGATGGCGCCTAGTTTTAAATGAACTGGAAGGTAAGTTTTGTTTTTGCACAATAAATATATCAAACCAAGTCATGATATGCACCACAAAAGATGTACAGCTAACTAGTAAAATCGCTCATGCAAAGAATACTGTAAAAATCAAAAACTAAATCGGGAACTTGTAGTTATAATTTCTAGGTTATGTGTCTGTCATTGATGTTTTTAGTTTTTATTGTATTCTGTGTTATAACGTAACTTTTTCTTGCCAACGTTCGATTTAAGGTTTCAGCAACATTACAGTCAATGTAAAATAGCTCGTATATCACGGCTAAATGTCTTTGGGGAGGCCAAATAAAAAATTTGAACAGAGCTTTTAGTTTACTTTTTTCGTTATTTCATTTTTTCTTAATTACATTACCTACTTTCGGTACATTTCAAAGCATCACTAATATAATGGTAGTTATATTACATCATAAGTCCTGAAAGTTATCTATTACTTGACGAAAGAGCCCGTTTATTTGAAAGAATTTACTACTTTACAAAAATGAGGACAGTAATAGAGTTATTGCACTCCTGGTGCTGAAATATGAGTCATCAAAGTTCATTACAGTCCTAGTACTATAATGATCAACTTTCAAGAAACAAAATTAGCATGTAATTATGTAAACTAAACTATCTCCACATTTTAAAATGTGAACGCATGTCAGAGAATTTTTTAAACTGATTTTCAACGCGCGTTTAAATAAAGAGAAAAAATATGCATTTGATTAAAATCATTGTACAATTAATATGTTATTGCAGACATTAAAGACAAAACATAAACAACATTTGAACAAATGATACATCAAATAAAATAATTTTAAAAACACATTTTACATTTTTGCTTGCAACCATTTCTTTTAATCAGTATCTCATCGTTTAATAAATATTCATATTGTAATTAATATCTGAGGATTAAGGGTTTGTCACTGCAACGTCGTTAAATGTTATTGTCCCTCAATGTATGCACCCTCCCAAGAGCATTTTAAATTCTAAGAATCCACTGCATCAATACAGTTTAATTATGCATCAAAAAACCGCTGACAACTCAATACTATGCCCTCAGTTATAGACCAATTGGATATGCAAATCTATTGATTTAATGATTAATCCATTTATAAGAATGAAACTTCGTAATTAAGCTGTTTTTCCCGATTGCAGGATAGCATCACCACCGATAGCGAACGTGTCACAACGGAAACCCAGAAGCACTCCAACAAGTAGACGCAACAGTAAAGCTAAACAAACTCCCCGAACGAACCGCAATAATTTCAGCCAAAATTCCTCAACAGAAGAGTCGTTAGACGATAATAAATCACTGCTGAAAGTAGACACGGCACCACAGTTTCCTAATCAAATTGCACAACTGCAGCAGCAAATTAACAGGCCCACTCCCCAAAATATAATGTCAGAATCTCAAAGTCAATACCTTATCCAGCCCAAAACACGAGACAACAAGCCTCAGGTGCAGCGGCCGCTACCACAGTTCTTACATTCCAGTCAGATACAAAATATTATCGGTAAGAGCAGTATTGACCAATATCCAGTGAGAATTTATCTGAAAGTTGTTTTTACAAATTTTAAATTTGCATTCTGATGTTGTAGACAGCGCCCCCAAAAGCGACGAATACACAGATTCCATACGTATGTTGGTGTTATTGGACAATGGCGAACAAAGGCTCATTACATTCACTTTGCCAAAAGAGGCATGCACAATTCAAGAAATTTTGGAGCAAGTTGGCGTTCCATTCACGAAAGAAACGCCGATTCAAGTGTCGGAAGCTAATTCGTATGGCCTAAACTACATTGTCGCTGTTGGAAATGTCCCCGGCTTTTCTCTAGATACAACTGTAAGTGTTTTTTGGGACAGTCTTAAGTAAATATAATGTGTTTTACGTCATTGTAGCAACAGGAAGGATTGCCTCAAGAAAATGAGATCCCCATGCAACAGATTCCTGAACCTGAGTCACAAGAAGAAACTAGTAAACCTCCATCTCCTGAACCACCAAAGTTAATAGAAGGACAAGTGGCTGTTTGTCCATATTGTGGGTATTCCTCTGAAGATTTCAATAAATGTATGAGATGCAAGAGAAAATTGCCTGAAAATGTAAAGGCGCGGTCAGCAACTGATGCCAATGGAAAGAAAATAGATCCAAGAAGTGGCATACTGGACAAGAGGATTGCATTGAAAACAAATGGTTGGTCATGTTCTTACTAAAAAGGGTATACCTATTGTATCAGTTTTTATTGCTAGTAAACAATATTTCATAATTCTTAAATTATATATCATAGCATTCATGACACTTGCTAACATGATGAACCAGGAAAATGGTCAAAGAAAATAGAACTGTTAATAAAATTACATAATCCGGGTTTAGACCTTTTGATTTTAATTTTGAGTGAAAGCGGGCGATTCAATTCAAAAGGGTTCAAACTAAGTAATTATGGTCCATAGAAATCATTGTTTGACCAGTTCTTTTTTAGGTGTGCCCAGAATGAATCTCTTGCCTAAGAAACGCCCATCAAAACCAAAACTAATGGAATGTGAAACTGTAGTAGTGAGTTCCGATGAAGAAGACGAGGGCGATAAGAAGATACCTGTTAAAAACGTAAGTAAACAAATGAAATTCCTATTTATACATACAACAAATCATATTATAGGTGAGTGAGCAATTGTTGGAAAAACTGGGTGCTTCTGTAACTATAAGCCCAATATCTAAAGAACCGTCTATTGTTGACATTCAAAAAACGAGCATAGCAGCAACAGTTAAAGGTAATTTCAGGTTGCAGATTAAATAAAGGTTAAATCAGCAATAATTCTAGGTGCAGAAAAAGTACCTCATGATCAACTCAACAGTACTATGGTTTTATGTAGGACTGTTCGAATAGGTTCCTATAGATTTGTTCCTCCAGAACCAGTAAGTTTTCGAAACGTATAATGATTGTTATAGCTGATCTTAAAAATTGTAGATCAAAATTGATTCTAATGGCATAACATTGAAAGTACCGCATCCAAAAAGTGACAATACTATTAAATTGATAAAAATAGACTCTAGTGACATTGTAAAGGTCTTAATAAGTTTTCAGAAGTCCCTACCTGTTTTGTTTTATTATTTGCTACCGTCTGTGGGGACCATTGTTAGACAAAATTTAGACATGACACAAGGGACTGATTGTTACTTTGATCCCTTATCTGAAACAGAGGAGTCACATAGGAGAATAACTTTATTACCTGAAACATTATCAGAAGACTGTAAACACACCCTACAAAAAATTTACGCAAGGGCAGGCATGTTTGAAGAACTAACTTATAAAGAGGCTAATGAAATCTTAATCAAAACCTGTCCTAAGGAACTATCTAAGTCAGTACTAAGTTACAGGTTTGTGCAACATAGATACAGGTAACTTACAATTAATTTTCTTACAGTGTTTCAGAAATAAAACCGATATTAATGTACCCAGCCGAAGGCAGAGGTAGACTCACTATTAACACAGAAGATTATATGTGTTTGGGTCAAGATCAGTTCCTTAATGATGTAATAATAGACTTTTATTTAAAATATTTGTTATTAAATTTGCCAAAAGAACAACAGGACAAGGTGCACGTATTTTCAACATTTTTCTACAAAAGATTAACAACAAAACCTATGAAAGCTTCAAGAAAATCGCAACCCACAGAAGTCGATCCAAACTTAACAGCTGCACAAAAGCGACACGCGCGCGTCAGAACGTGGACAAAAAATGTTAACATATTTGAGAAAGATTTCATCGTTGTGCCAATAAATGAAAATTGTCATTGGTTTCTTGCTATAATATGCTTTCCAAATATGAATGGTAGTCACACGATGGATGGCCAGCCCATCAAAATAGAACCTAAGCAATCTAGAAAAAGTAAGTTCATTGTAACTGGAATGGCTTCTAGCTCACTGACTATTTATTTTAGAAAAAAATTCATCAGCAGCTCTGAAGGAAAAGAAGATAGAGCAAGCAATTATGTGTGAAGATGCTGAATTAAGTGATAAGGACGAAGCTGAAGGTGACGATAGTGAACTAGATTCAGATGATTCGGAAGAACCTGCAGCTTCGCCAACCCTTTCAGTGGAAAACAATAGTAAAAGGCCACCAATTAAACAGTAAGTGTGGGATAATCATACACATAAAGCCGGGAATACATCTGGCAAATGTTACCGTTCGTTCGCACTCGTTCGCATTCGCAGCCATTTGATGAACCATTGCTACCTGCTCGCAGTGGTCTGTTCCCGGTGGCGTGACACATTTGAACGAATCACCCGCTTTTGCACCATTCGCAGTATTTATATCCAACCTCGATTGCAGCCCTTCGAAGAAAGGTGCTTTTAGGTTTATTATGCTTTTAAGAAATTCATACCATAATATTTATTTCTGCTTAAGTATAAAGCATTCATCCAAATAGTTCTTTCTTTTCTCTTTCCTTTTTCTTATCGTAGTTTTTTAGTAAAATTCTATTGACAACGATATACGCAGCACTGACTAATAATCCTTCCACTTTCCACAAAGAGCAGGATGCAATCTTTTGCGACGAATGGTAGCAAAGGACTGAAATTATTGTCGACACATCCACACCTCAACGTTTCCCAACATTCGTGAGTCGCATTTTCCTTTGATCTTTTAATTTTTACCGACAGGCTGTGGATAGCTTTCATTCGCATTCGTCCGCTCTCCACCCATTCGTCCCTCAATAAAATTCTGAGTGCGAACGAACGGTAAAATTTCCAGGTGTATTCCCGGCTCAAGAGACTATTTTTTCTTGTTATTTTTTTTAAAGATGGCTATATTTGATTGACCTTGCATTAGCACAATTGATTTCAAATTCGAATACTTAAAAAACAAATTGAATTTGACCTTTCCAAAAAAAAAAAAGATCTGTCAATTTGTCGAAGGTGAGGTGGTGTACACCCGTTATGTGTACAGGTTATTCATAAATCTTGATACATGGACCGAGATAGGGGCTCAACGCCCTTGTTATTCGGGAGGCTCGGCGTTCGAATCCCAGCCGCGGCCGACGCTCCTGTAAAGAGTTTTCTTTTGTAACATCTCCCGAATCCTTCTACAATTTCCTGCCACGCCCATCCTTATGTTCTTACTGTCTGAAAAGGCGCCTAACCTTTTAGCGACCCGCACCGCTTAGGGGAATGAAACGCGTTTATTCTATTAAAAGCCGTGCGCTAAAGATTCAACAATTCAATTATATTCAATAGCGTGCCAAATGAGAGCGCTATATGAAACATCTACGAGGAAGAGCAGTTGAAACGTATACATATTATTGTGAAACAACTTAGTTTTCACCGTCAAGTTGCCGACTGAGAAAGTAATGCATTTCTTACGCGTCAAAAATTCAATCTTATTTAGTAATGTTGCCAACTGAACGAATATTAAGTGTTATCAGTAAGAATCTTTACTTTGTTAAAATTTTGCAAAAATATTATCTATTAGTAGATAGATATACCTAGCAGGATATTTTAGAGACAGTATTATACAATTATTTAGTGAGATTAGTTCAATTTTTTAGTAGGTTGATATTGAATCGCCACTTCATAACCCTAGTGTCCACCATTTACAATAATAATAATTGTATTTAAATCCCATCCTAATCACGTAAAGAATTCTTTATTCTTTTAACCAAAAAACGGGCGATGGTTACAGTAGTAGAACCAATTTGGCTTTTATTCCAGTATTACCAATAATAGATAAATCTATTGTACAAACTTTTTCATTTTGAATGGTTTTCTTTCAGTGTCGCCAATCATCGAAATTTAGGTGAGTACGTTGAAATTTAGACCCACATAACTTAACAACAAACATTTGGTTCATCCACGAAGTTTCCCAGAATTTGATCATTTTGAAGATAACGCTGAAAAGGCATTTAATTTACAATTTATTTTTGGGGGCTGTTTGTTCTTATTCAGGAGCAATTGTAATTATGATTATTTCCACTATTTCTTGTTCTAATCTTCTATAGAAGAACTGTTACAGCGTTAAAAATGCCTTAGGTATTTTAAGTTTTAAAAAAGTGTGCCTATTAAATTAAAGACTGTTTTTTCAATTCATAATTTGTGGTTAAATGACTTACGTTACTTTTTTTTCACAGTGGCAAACAATAAGACAGGAACTTTGAAGTAACAGTGCCATAATAAACAACATTTTCACTAGTAGCTACATGTTTTAACATTTTAACAGCACTGAATTTGAGGTTAGAAAGGATTTAGTCCGGAAATATCAATTCCTGATAAGACATCAATTCAGTTTTTGCTGAGAGTTAAACATTTTTCAAATTATAATAATAGATTGTCAGGTACTGTCAAACTGTCTATTCTGTCTTCAATGAGATGTGGCTAACCATGATAAAGTTATTTTTATTCTGTGGACATAGTGGAAGTCTTATCTCAAAAATTCGTAAAATTTCAGTGTTGCCAACAGTGGGAGTATTTTTATTTAATTATATGGTTGTCAATTCTGCCAATTGTTGGCACTTAAAAACACGCAGTGTTGCCAATGGTGCGTATATTTAAATCTAAATCTCATTTGTAACTTTTTTTACGCTTTTATGTTTTGTTTCAATTCAGAATGAGAAAGTACTTTTTTTTAATGGATTAGTTAATTTTATTTCCCACGGTATTTTTAATTATAGGATTTTTTTAGTATTGCAAAGTGTAGGCATATTTAATTTTTTAATAATTATAAGCTTCAGACCAACTCAGGACTGCGCAAGCGGAATGTGTTTTAAATAGGAGTCATAATGTTCAGCCCGCGTTCAGAGGGTTCAGAGTAGATCAGTGGCAGCACGCCACTGGACGCACCCAAAGCTCATGTAGTGGACGTGTAAAATAAAATGTCTCCTTTACCTTCTCGTCGGTCGTCAACCATTTAGGCTTTTTGTTTTGTCCAATATTTTTTTATATAAATTTAAATTTTCAGTGTTGCCAATCGTTGGAATTTTTTGAAACAATTCGACTGGCAGTGAAATTAATTTTATTTCTATACCATTTTTAATGATAACCTATCAGTGTTGGTGATAGTAGGCTTATTTGATTTTCTCATAATTATAAGTGTCAGACTTGGCGTTATTTGAAAGTTAGAAATGCGTTAGTAGATGATGGTCAGTGAACGCGCCCCCAAGCTCGTGAAGTAGACGTGTAGAAATAAATGTCTACTAATAAATCCTTTATTTTCTCATCTGTCAATCAACAAGTTGAGATTTTCCAATAATTTTATTTTTTTAATGAACAGAATTACAGTGTTGCCAATAGTTGAGGTGAAAATTATTTATTTTTTAATGATAGATTTGTAAAAAAAAAAGATCGTTCCTCATCGAAAGATCACTGATGGCATTATCATTTTATATTTTCATTATTCTGAGAAAAATTTCAGTCGGCAACAACATAATTAACTCAAAACAACGATGTCTTACTAGTAAGACATCGTTGCCTCAAAATTGGTGATGTGATTCGGTTGTCAGCAAACATAACCTTGCATTTGTAAATGCCATCGTGCCAACTCAAAAGAAAAAATAAATACACTTTTATCTGAATCTATTACCAACTGGAAACATTAACTCTTGATAAGTCTGTATAATTCTTCGACCATATAAGTGACGTCGGAGAATTTAGGTTTTCAGTGTTGCCAATAGTTGTTGTTGTTTTTTTTTTAATAAAACTGGATTGTCCAACTGTTGACATTAAATTAACTGAATTGAGTATTGAACTATAACTTTTATTAGTTAAGAAAATTGTGCGTTCAGGTGACATATTCTCACTCACTTCTTTTTCGCATTGGCAACCAACCAATAGTACAATTAAGTCTGACGTCGTTGGTAAAATTTTGGGTTTTCAGTGTTGCCAATAGTTCACATTCAAAGTTTGTTTTATGATTTTGTTTTCAGTGTTGCCAATATATTTTTTTTATAATCATAATGGACGAGCAGTGTTGCCAATTGTTTACATTAAATTAACTGAATTGAGTATTGAACAAACTAACCTTTAAATTACTTAAGAAAATTGTGTGTTCAGGTGGCATATTCTCACTGCAGTGTTTTTGTCCAGCTTCATGAGTACGTTGAAATTTAGACGCACCTAACTTTAACCTGTTTTTTTTTTTAACAACAAACATTTGTTTTATCCACGAATTTTCCCAGAACTTGGATAATTTTCAACATAACGCTGAAAAGGCATTATTTAAGGGCTATTTAAGTTACAATCGAATACAATATTTTTATTTTTTTTTTGAGCTGTTTATTCTTTATTGATTTATTATTCTATTCTTATTCAGGAGCAATTGTTGTAATTATTATTATTTCCACTATTTCTAGATCTGTTCTATAGAAGAACTGACAGCGTTAAAAAAATTCCTTACGTATTCGCATCTTTAAAATTTTAAAAAAGTGTGGGCTATTAGGTAATAGTTTTTCAAAAGTGCTTTTTCAATTTATGCAGTTAATTTGTGGTTATATGGCTTGCTTTACTTCTTTTTCACATTGGCAACCAACCAATAAGACAATTAAGTCTGACGTCGTTGATATAATTTTGGGTTTTCAGTGTTGCCAATAGTTCACATTCAAAGTTTCTTTTATATTTTTGTTTTCAGTGTTGCCAATAGTTGTTTTTTTATATATAAAAATGGACAGTCAGTGTTGCCAACTGTTGACATTAAATTAACTGAATTGAGTATTGAACAAACTATATAACTTTTATTAGTTAAGAAAATTGTGTGTTCAGGTGGCATATTCTCACTCACTTCTTTTTCGCATTGGCAACCAACCAATAGTATAATTAAGTCTGACGTTGTTGGTAAAATTTTGGGTTTTCAGTGTTGCCAATAGTTCACATTCAAAGTTTCTTTTATGATTTTGTTTTCAGTGTTGCCAATTGTTGACATTAAATTAACAGAATTGAGTATTGAACAAACTATAACTTTTATTACTTAAGAAAATTGTGTGTTCTCACTGCAGTGTTTTTGTCCAGCATCATGAGTACGTTGAAATTTAGGCGCACCTAACTTCAACCTGTTTTTTTTTTTAACAACAGACATTTGCTTCATCCACGAAGTTTCC
This sequence comes from Diaperis boleti, assembly GCA_963583935.1. Classification (NCBI taxonomy): domain Eukaryota; kingdom Metazoa; phylum Arthropoda; class Insecta; order Coleoptera; family Tenebrionidae; genus Diaperis; species Diaperis boleti. The sequence goes on along the minus strand of OY757247.1, from coordinate 20,446,139 downwards.
CAGAACTTGATAATTTTCAACATAACGCTGAAAAGGCATTATTTAAGGGCTATTTAAGTTGCAATCGAATACAATTTTTCTTTATTTTTATTTTTTTGGTTGTTTATTCTTTATTGATTTATTCTATTCTTATTCAGGAGCAATTGTTGTCATTATTATTATTTCCACTATTTCTAGATCTGTTCTATAGAAGAACTGACAGCGTTAATAAAATGCCTTACGTATTCGCATCCTTAAAATTTTAAAAAGTGTGGGCTATTAGGCAATAGTTTTTCAAAAGTGCTTTTTCAATTCATGCAGTAAATTTGCGGTTATATGGCTTGCTTTATTAAGTCTGACGTTGTTGATATTATAACTTTTGGGTTTTCAGTGTTGTCCAAATAGTTCACATTCAAAGTTTCTTTTATATTTTTGTTTTCAGTGTTGCCAATCGTTTTTTTTTTTAATTTAAAAATGGACAATCAGTGTTACCAACTGTTGACATTAAATTAACTGAATTGAGTATTGAACAAACTATAACTTTTATTAGTTAAGAAAATTGTGTGTTCAGGTGGCATATTCTCACTCACTTCTTTTTCGCATTGGCAACCTACCAATAGTATAATTAAGTCTGACGTGGTCGGTAAAATGTTGGGTTTTCAGTGTTGCCAATAGTTCACATGCAAAGTTTCTTTTATGATTTTGTTTTCAGTGTTGCAAATTGTTGACATTAAATTAACAAAATTGAGTATTGAAAAAACTATAACTTTTATTACTTAAGAAAATTGTGTGTTCTCACTGCAGTGTTTTTGTCCAGCAAATTTAGGCGCACCTAACTTCAACCTGTTTTTTTTTTAACAACAGACATTTGCTTCATCCACGAAGTTTCCCAGAACTTGATAATTTTTAACATAATGCTGAAAAGGCATTATTTAAGGGCTATTTAAGTTGCAATCGAATACAATTTTTCTTTATTTTTTTTTTTTTGCTGTTTATTCTTTATTGATTTATTCTATTCTTATTCAGGAGCAATTCTTGTAATTATTATTATTTCCACTATTTCTAGATTTGTTCTATAGAAGAACTAACAGCGTTAATAAAATGCCTTACGTATTCGCATCCTTAAAATTTTAAAAAAGTGTGGGCTATTGGGTAATAGGTTTTCAAAAGTGCTTTTTTAATTCATGCAGTTAATTTGTGGTTATATGGCTTGCATTACTTCTTTTTCACATTGGCAACCAACCAATAAGACAATTAAGTCTGACGTCGTTGGTAGAATTTTGGTTTTCAGTGTTACCAATAGTTCACATTCAAAATTTCTTTGATATTTTTGTTTTCAGGGTTGCCAATAGTTGTTTTTTTTTTTAATAAAAATGGACAATCAGTGTTGCCAACTGTTGACATTAAATTAACTGAATTGAGTATTGAACAAACTATAACTTTTATTACTTAAGAAAATTGTGTGTTCAGGTGGCATATTCTCACTGCAGTGTTTTTGTCCAGCATCATGAGTACGTTGAAATTTAGGCGCACCTAACTTCAACCTGTTTTTTTTAACAACAAACATTTGCTTCATCCACGAATTTTCCTAGAACTTAGATCATTTTCAACATAACATGAAAAGGCATTATTTAAGGGCTATTTAAGTTACAATCAAATACAATTACAATTGTTGTAATTATGATTATTTACACTATTTTTAGATCTGATCTATAGAATAACTGTTACAGCGTTAAAAAAATACCTTACGTATTCCCATCCTTAAAATTTTAAAACGCTGTGACTATTAATTAGGTAATAGTTTTTCAGTCTTAAATTAAAAACTGCATTTTCAATTCATGCAGTTAATTTGTGGTTAAATGACTTGCTTTGCTTTACTTCACTTCTTTTTCACAATGGCAACCACCCAATAAGACAATTAAATCTGACGTCGTTGGTATAATTTTGGGTTTTCAGTGTTGCCAATAGTTTTTTTTTTTTAATAATAATGGACGATCAGTGTTGCCAATTGTTAACATTAAATTAAGCGAATGGAGTGTTGAACAAACTATAACTTTTATTTCTTAAGAAAATTGTGGGTTCAGGTGGCACATTCTCTCTGCAGTATTTTTAGTCCAGCATCATGCAAATTGGGTTTTACTGTTCAGAAAGCTTATAATATGGTTACATTTACAGTCGATAAATTGAATTTTATATCTAGCAGGATAATACGTTATGAATGCATGTTGATTGAAAATCATGTAAAATTGAATCACCAACGACATGCCTTCATGAAAAGGGTAACATCCCAGATAAGAAGTGTTCATGCTGTATTTTCATTTAAATCATACGGTAGAGTTAAAATATTGTGTGTTAAACCTTTTTGTTTTATTTTTAGGCCCTGCATCCTGATATTTGATTCCTTGGCAGGGGCAAGTAGAAGTCGAGTGGTGGCAACTCTTCGAGATTATCTAACGTGCGAATACAAAGCGAAGTTAAATATAGAGAAGAATTATACTAAAGACGTAATTAAAGGCGCCTGTCCCAAAGTTCCTCAACAAACTAATTTCACAGACTGTGGATTATATCTTCTACAATATGTTGAACAGTTCTTTAAGGTAAAGTTTCCATCGATCAGTCACTTCATAAATAATCAAAAATGTTTTTCAGGATCCTATTAAAGATTACTACATCCCCATCTCCCACTTGAAAAATTGGTTTGAAGAAATTACAGTCACAAAAAAACGTGAAGATATATCATTGCTTATCCAGTCCTTAATGAAAGAAGCTGGAAAAGATCTTGATATGTTACCCGATGTGATTTTTCCAACTCTAAATGGTAATGTTATAAAATATTGTTGCATCAGTTTTAATTATGGATCTACAGGTGAACTCACTGAACGAGCATTAATGGAAAAAGAAGACTCATTTGTAGATCCAGATGATGAACTAGTAGAAGATGAAGATGAAGAATATATATATCCACTGAATAAATCAAAAATTAGTGATAGTGCCAGTGAGTGTGGTGACATGAGTATGGAAACAGCTATTGCATTTCCTATTAAACCATCATGTGAAAGTGTTAAAATGACTCAAGATTTCCTTGATAACATTATATCGAGTACTGATTTGTTGAGACCAGATGTTAGAAGCTTACCTAAACAAAGTAATAGAGACACGTTATCATATCTTAAAGCTAAACGTATTGTTAGACACAAAAGTACTGCAAGCAGTGATGGTGGACCTGAATCAAAAAAAATTAAAAGCACAGATGCCAGCACTGCATAAGTCATTGTTTTCTATGCAAATTTGTGATGAAATAAAGTTTTTGAAACGTCGTTGCAAAGGATGTTTTGGATTCTGAGATTTTGTTTTGTATTATGTATTATCATAACAGTTATTTTTCTGTAATTATTAGCAAATCGAAATACGTCTTATTGTATTCAATAAAAATAAAAATTATGCGTTCTTTTTTTTTAATCGGTCGTTAACCTGCAGTGTTGCAAATAGTCTAAATAAAAGCAGAGCAATGTTGCCATACAGCTCAAATGAACAGGGAGCATGGTTGCCAAGCAAATAAAAATAAAATTTTCAGTGTTGGCACCATGCAAAAAATCATACATAACTTGTTGTAAAGCTTGCCTTATAGCAGATATTGGTAAAATTTGACATCACGAGACGAGCATCAATAATTTTTTATTGATTTGTTATTGAATACAAGAGTCAAAGGAATTCCAAGTAAGTGTTGCCAACTGAATAAATATTTATGCAACATGGCTACCAATAGTCGAATTATTTACGACCAGGTGTGCCAATCAAAGCGATAACATGTACACAATGTTACAAATAGATTTCTTAGCATAACGAAAAACACTAGTCTTTGAATGGTATGTTATTAATTAATATTACAAAGGCAAATGTGACAATTATAGCAAGGCGGTCAAAGGCAAAAGATGTTGCTGGAGTTGTCATTTTTATCGGATTTAATGATAAAGTAAGAGCTTTGCGCAATGTAAAATTTGTATTTGAATATGGCGCCCATTTTTTATTGGCTGAAATTTGTTAGATAATCATAATCATAAACACATTTGACAGCAGTAATTGTCTTCGGTAAGTCAAAAATTTAAAAGTATCATTACTGCATTATTTTAGTCATATTTTCATATAGAAAATAATCAAAATCATTAAAATATCCATTTCAAAGCTACTTTTGAAACCATATTGCTAAGTTTTTGACTATTGCGTACAAAGTTATATAAGCCCAAATTTAAAAGATTTCGTTTTGGTTCCGTTTCTCGAATAGTGTCTCAATTCCATAGAATTGTCTTACATCAGAGTTTTGGTTACAGGCTGGAGACTGCTTGGAGATGCACTTCTCACAAGTCAGGCTATTTGCTCTTCGGCTCACAATTGCTCAGGTAATGTTTTATAAAATTAATATTCTTTTAAAATCTGCATTTTAACACAATAGTGTATAATTTTATACATAACAGCAAGGGAATACATAATTATGTTAAAATTTAAATATATTCAAGTTTCATAATTATGTGTGCTCATTTTTAAATTACATTAAAAAAAATACGTTTTACATTAACTTAGTATTATTTAAAAATTGAACGGTTTCAGTTACAGTATCTTTTTGATGCAGACATTATGGAATAATTTGTTCACATTAGGGATTGACTTCTTATCTATGTATTTGAACTACTTTATGGCGCCAGAGGTTTGTTATGTAACAGTTTAGATAAGCAAATGAAAGATACAGAATCCACTTAACTTTAGACGAATGCTACACGTGCAATAAAAACTGATACGTATTTGGGTCGCGATCCAGGAGCGTGGTAAATATTGTAGCGCGTATATAAAATATACGTAGATATACATCAGTCTTCATCAATGGGCTTTGGACGTCAAAATTCTTCATCTAACTACATGTAAATGTTGTTTTCCAGGGGCAAATTGATGTCTGAATCATTTATATACAGGGTGATTATAAAAATGATTTTCCATCAAGTTGGCTTCGGAAAATATGTCACATCGTATTGTCGCTTCATAGTTAACTTGATGGAAAATCATTTATTAAAAGCCGGCCGTTAGCGTAGTGTGTTGGGGTGGCCCCTCTTTCGTTGGTCCCGAGATCGAACCTCGGTTGCACCGAATAACTGCATTATAGTAGTGAGAGGAATAAAACTAACGTAGTGGTAATCCCAATATCGCAGCACTGCCTTGGATATTTTATTTTATTGTATGTATGTATTATAGCAACAATTAATGGGCTAGCTTAATACTAACTGCAGCTTAGGACATCCTCTATAAAACATTTTTGTACTTATACGTTTATTAGATATATTGTTTCAGAATGCACCAGTTCAGAGAAGACATTCTGACAGACTAATATTTCCTACTGCATTTCTTTTGGCCACAATTGGAGTTGGAGTATCATCACTGAGTGTGCAGCAGCTAGCAAATTCTTCCAGAAAACATCATTCAGGAGCTACATTGCAAATGCCAAATTCTTCTTAACTGCCTGATAATGTAAATAGATAAGCATTTATTCAAAAATCAATCATGTGTAAAAGTAAAATGATTACTATTCATCTGTACAAGATATACCATTTTAAATTCATACTTGTGTGTCTTTTGTAGACTGTCCTGCACTAGTAAACACAGTTTGGTTTTTATATTTGTTTTATCTACTACATTATGTCAGAATTTACAGAGTATTTATAAACATTGTCCCTTAAGTAACGTCAACTTTATCATTTTTTAAGTCTGGAAATTTGAAGGAAACAAGTGAAAATCGTTTATAAACACTCTGTATTATTATTTTCAATTGTAATATTTATGCAGAACGGCATATGTAAAGAATTTGGCTTTATTATGAGAGCTGTAGGATAGTGAAGATGTACATATTTTAGTAAATTAATATTGAAATTTAAAAGTCTTCTTTAACCTCTTACTAATAGGTACTACAAAATAATATTTAGAAAGTTACTAAAAATGTGGCTAACAGCGATGTGGTTAAGATTGAACTGGAAATTACGTAACAGGGCAGCAAAGTAATAAAGGTAAAGAAGAATGATGAAAGGAATAAGGAATGAAATGAATATTATTGTTTTTTAATCGAATATGAAGTAAAATGAGAAGCAAATTGAAAGAAGTATTAAGATCTCTGAAAAATTGTAAAGCGGCTGCAGTTGACGGAATAAAACCAGAAATGTTTTGGAAGAAGAAGGGGAAGTAGTTCTGAGGAATATTTTCGATATCTGGAGCACGAAAAAAGTCCAAGATGACTTGTGCAAATTACATAAGAATTACTAAGTATTGCGGGTAGAGTGTTTGAGAAAATACTTAAGGGACTTATCGAGATGACGCTTGGGCTTCAAAACCTCGTGGACTATGTCCTTGAAACAATCTGCGCTAAGAATGTTCGGCCTAAGTAGGAAGTGGCCAATATAAGTTAGAGTAAACTGAGTTTTTTTACGTGGTATGCTCCACGGGTAGCTAAGAGTCGGAGTACGGAACTCCAGGGGTCAACTATCTAGTCTGGCGGGAGGGAACAATAAACTCGACTCGGTGTTACAGTTTAATGTTCGGACTACGTACAACTATTTACAATATATTTACAAAGTTTAGCGGTTCGGTTTTCGGTAACTCGGTGACGGAGCTTGAGATTCACCCTGAAAACCCCTGTCTACTTGAATCTGCACGTTTCGGTCTGAAAGCGTTTATTGGTGACAAAAGTTACGGATCACCCTATAAACGTCGGTGTCCCCGCTCCCTGTATACGGTGGTTCGGTTGTTACAAGTTTCGCAACCCGAGCGATCGGTGACAAAAGTTACGGATCACCCTGTAGACGTTGATGTACCCGCCCGCTGTATACGGTGGTTCGGTGGATAGAAGTTTCGGAATCCGAGCGGTCGGTGACAAAAGTTACGATGCACCCTGTAGACGTCGGTGTATCCGCCCCCTGTATACGGTGGTTCAGTTGTTACAAGTTTCGGACCCGAATGGTGGTTGACAAATGATACGGAACACCCCGTAGTATACTGTTATTGGCGTTCCCCAGGATTCGTCTCGTTGATTCGCGGGGTGGGATGGTGAAGTCGGGATTGATCCGGGCTAGTCAGCAGAAAAAAAGTCGGTCTGGTTGAACCGGAAGCTTGGACAGCTAGGAACCGTGAGATCCCCCCCGGAGACCAGTAAAAACCGGAATACTTGATTACGGCGGCTAGTTACCGGAGAGGACTAGGAAGGAAGCGGGGAGGATGGCTGGAACCCCTACCTTATTCAGGTTCTTCTTCCTATGCGGCCTCTTTTATAGACCTTTTATGGACCTGCTATTTTATAGAGCGACATCGGCTCCGGGCATCGTTCGGATCCGGAATGGCGGCGTCCGGAGCGCGCTTCTTCGTTGGTCAACATGATGTAAAAACCATTCCGGTACGACACCTGGAAGCATTTATTTTCGGCGGTTTCCGGTTCGACGAAATGGCGTGGTCGGGCGTGACAAGGTCGGCGGCTGGGGGTGGTCGTAGCGACTCCGTTTTCCGGTAGCGGTAATGAAAAAATTATCCCGCTGTGACACTGCAAACTATTTTTCCTGGCGAGTTATATGTTTAAATTTAAGGTGCACGGTCTTATTTAAGCCACGGTTTCTTAGACATGTACGCCGCTCACAACTCACTGTATGTCGTGCGTCGCGCACAACCGCCGCAATCTACTCAGTTGATACTGGATGGACGCGTTTTCTTAAAAAAAAGTTCAGCTGAACGCAATGTCGGCGAATGAGTTGGGTGGTGTACGTTATAATCTGTTCTGATTTTATTTGGACGCAGTCATTGATGTGAGTTGTGCGCGGCGTACTTGTCTAAGAAACCGTTGCAAATAGCGAGTCGATGGACCGTTCCGCCGTGAGAATGTCGCTTCGCTGACGATACTTAAACTTAGAATTTTCGGTAACTTCGTTGCAAGATTTCCACAATTATTGTTGTAATTCAGAATTTCTGACTGTTTCACAATTAAAAAAACTCAACTTGACATTTTAGTTTAATTCTGCGACAAACTCCATATAATAAAATTAAACACGAAGGAACGGCACGAAAGAAATAATACAACACGAGACAACAGTAACAACCGAGAGCAGTCCGATAGTAATTGTCATTCCGAACGTAAATCGGTCTATCGCGCAAGATGACTCATAGCCCATTGAATTTAAAAGACTCTAGTAGGAATGAGTAAACAAACAATATACTATTATGATATGAGGAAGAAATATGATATGAACATAAACATACGGAAAACTCAAATATGTAATGTGTATAGCTGCAGAACCAACAGAAGAAGAAATAAAAATAATAATGAGAAATTTAGGCTCTTTCACAGAAAGAAATTTGGACAGTCACATAAACAACAGAATTACGCCCGCAAATAATTTGTACAGAGCGATATGGAGAACACTTATTAGCAAGAAAGAAGTTAGCGGGAGATATTCATGGCGATATCACAGCATAAATATTAACCTGCACGATATCTCTCATTCGCGCATCGATATGCGCAATGTTCTGTTTTGGAATAAAACCTGTCAATTACTGGCATATCTCGGCAGAACTGGTTTAGCGATCGATGCTCGCTTGGAATAGTTTCTAGCGACCAATAACGAAGAATAAATTTTGTTTCTTTTTCTAAAAACATTGAAATATATAAAAGAAAAACTGTTTACAGGAGTTTATTGCACACAATTTTTTGAATACTTAGGTTTTCGGGGAATGTTGTTGTTTGAATGTTGATAAAAATTGTAGAATTACATTTTTTTACAAAGGAGTTTATTGACATAACGCTGATGGACCGTGTCACCAATATATGTTTGATAATGGGTTATTAACATTTACAACACTCTACTAAACTAAGCGTATACCATATTTTATTTAAACTGAAAAATTAAGAGATGTTTCTTCTAATAAATTTAAATAATTTTTTTATTACGTCAGCTGTGAGCGTGTCTAAATACGTCATTAGCGTGTTTTGTTTGCCCTAATTCCCTGCAATACATGCAATACATATGTCGCAAAATTAGCGTATTCCGAGTTCGGAACGTTGTAGCGCATCATCCCAGAAGTAAGAAGAAAATTAATAAAAAATAAATAGGAGCCCCCTTTCCAAAATATATAGGACTCAAGGTCTAAACTTTGGATCATGTTTTCTTCAAATAAAAGCAATGAATATTAGCGTTTATTTCTACTTATGATTAGGCTACTCATATAAAATAATAATTCAAGCACTATGACCCACCTTCCGCCGCGACCTCACATTTGCGCAGTCAATTACAGCAAATGTTCAAAGTGTTCTCCCCCAACTTCAATGCAGCTGTTAACTCTCGGTTTCATATTTTCAAATGCATTTTCCAACATCTGATAGTACAACTATATACATTACAAACTAGAAGAATGTTCTTAAATCCCAGTGGAGTAAATTTAAATATATCTAAGTCGAACTCCACAAACTTTATCAGCGTAAAATTATAAATGGAACATGTTTCGGCAGAACACTTCTGCCATCATATTCTTTAAGGGCTGATGATGGCAGAAGTGTTCTGCCGAAACATGTTCCATTTATAATTTTACGCTGATTAAAGTTTGTGGAGTTCGACTTAGATATATTTAAATTTTTTAATATATACATTACGGTGTTTTTGAGATACGAGAATATGAAATAATCTAGAACTGCCAGGTCCGGACTTCAAGGCGGAAATTGAATGATTCGATCATCATAAAACTCGTTAATTCGGTCCATAGTTTCTCTTGTCCTGTAAGCTGGTGCATTATCCTGCTGGAAGTTCCCATGTAGAGGTTCGCCATCATGAAGGTTTTGGAAAAAAGGTTCGAGTAAATTATTGCGATATCTCTCGGCATTTACCGTTCCTTCAAAAAAACAAAAAAAAAACAGTCCCAACATCACGAAATCGTGCCACGCATTTATAAATTTGTTGGACCAAAATCATTAACACAGCGTTCTATAGAATAATTCCATTCACCATTCTGTCGCCGTTTTTTTGAAGTCGCTTTAACATTCTAATTTTAAATCAAATTGTCAAAAAATTGGTAGTGCCAACTTAATTTGTTATTTTATTACCAGTTTTATTATTTATGCTTTTTTTTTCAAAAACCGCGCCTGAATAATGTAAACGAAGATAGATGCAATGAATTAAATAGTTTTCGTTTTTAATACTTAATACTTCGTAATTCCAAAATGGGAATTGAATTAAGTGCTTCATCTTTTGTTGGAATTACCGGAATTACCTTTTGATTACTGGAATTAGTTACTTTTTGTGGGAATTATTTTCTGATTATTGGAATTACCTACGAATTACTGCGATTACCACGATTACATGCGAATTAATTCCTCGAATCGGAATTACCGGAATTGTTCGTGATTACCTTGAATTAATTCCATGTGGAATTAGTTGTACAATTTTTTTCCAAGTTAACAGCCTCTCGGCTCTCCTTTTGCACCCAAAAAAATATAAACCAACATTATTACAGAAATTATTAAACATATCAAAGAGATAATTAGTACTCTTCTGCAAACTCGACTACTTCCGTTTATCATCTTCTCTCGATATTGTTTGTGTAAATGCCGCCTTTAACAATGTTGCGCCCATTTCTACAAACTCAGCTCTACTTCCAGTTTTGACCCTTTGCATACTTTGATAGGAAATTAGTCCAGTTCTTGTCTCGATTTAGGGAAGTGCGTTTTTTTTTTATCAAAACCAAAAGGTGGAATGATTTGTGCTGCAAAACATTGTGATAAGAGTTTCTTTAGATTGCCAAAAGATCCTGTAAGGTAAGTGTCTTTATTCACGTGTATCATACAATATTTTTTCCAATTTCTAATTTTCAAAAAGGTTTATTTATTAGGTAATTCATTTACATAAATTGTACTATTACTAATTTGATGAATACTTAACTGTTTTTTCGTGGATAAAATTTGTCTTTATTCACTTATACCATAAATAGCTATTATATTTTAAATATTTAATTTTATACAGTCTGTCCAAACTAAAATTAAAAAAAAAAGTAAATACGATCCTCTCTAACTATTCCCGAATTGCATCCTCAAAGTTAAATTTTTATTTTCAACAGATCAAAGACGCCGCCCGAGAGATATCGTGCTGGTTAGTATTTATGATGTGGCGATATTATTGCACGGAGCAGAATAGTATATTATATTACTAGGAGAAGAAAGCATTGATTTTTTAATTGAGCACAGATTTTACAGCCGAGGCGATAGCCGAGGCAATGTAAAGTGTGCGAAGTGAGGTAGTATACAAAATTTTGAAACTTTTTTTATAAATGAAACTGCTTAAAATAGAGGACTCCTATTTTTTCGTTTTGCTTAAATCATAACCGTTTTCATGAAATAAATGAAAAACTATTTCGCGGGCGAATAACTACCTCATTCGTTTCCGAGCATAGAGGGAGTAAGAGCGAAAAAGAAAGAATTACTTATAAAATGAGTGAGAGTGAGAAATGGAAAGGCGTAGGTCCTGACTTAATTCATATGCCGGCCACTAATGACGTATTTTAAACTAGTACAGTTCTCTCATAAAAAATTAAACGAATTTCAATTCAATTTCTTTTGCATTTTCAGTAGGTATAATTTCACCATAATAGCGCTAAACCATACACTTTTCAATGAAGTTTATGATTATTGTATTTTACAAAAACTTTATTTTTTAGTATACAACCTCATTCAAGAAAGCTATCTTCCCGAGTGATATATACTATTTTTTCTTCAAGCATTTTTTATCAAAAAGTTTCGAAGAAAAATTTATAAAAAAAATTTAAGGCACACAACTGAAAGTGAAACTTGCCATGGTAGGAATCGAGTTTATTTCATTATTTTCTGATACAAATGTTACGGTAACTAAAACAAGGAGGCCTCCAAAGGGTGCCCTCTTGAGACAGGGGTGCGAGGGGCCCCCATGATACAGGAAGGCCGAGGGGGGCTCTTGAGACAAAGGGCCGAGGGAGACCCTTGAGATAGGGGGGCGAGGGGGCCCTGGAGGCAATGGGCGTAGCTACCATCGAATTTCATAACTCAATCAGAATTTTCTATGTTGGCAGCGATTATTTCTGTCATATTATTTAACTAGTAAAATAATGAAGTTCATTATTGTACTAGTAACACAATGATGTCATTCTCCTCCAACCTCTGCAAAAAAAAATATAGAGAAAACACGCAAAGTTTTTAAAAACACGTTGGATAAAAGCAACGCTAATTTTCCGAAAATGTAAAAATTGTTATTTTTGTAAATACTACAAAACTTACTCAATGGCTTAACCAAAATTTTGAAAACTGTTGAATTGGTCGCAATGGTGCAATTGCATAACCCCGCTCGTTCGTCAACGCATGATATGCCGTTGCATTTAGTAATGGGTAAATACTTTGCTTTATTAATTTCGCCGTCTTGAAATATAATCGTCAAAATTGTTTACATAGTCAATTGTGCTGTGCGCCCTCAGAAGCAGCGCTTGTCGGGTGGTTCTAGGAGGTTTTTCCTCAAGCAAATATATTTTGAAAATATATACCAAGCCCGACAAACACCACAGGCACTCAGAAGCCCGCCCTTTCCTTTATAGTTACAGATATATTTGCTGGATATATAGGTTTTATATCACCACATTAATCAGCGCAACCTGAGAGGGGTAACTTTTTGTTGACATACAAACAATTCAATGTTTCTCAGATTTTACGAAACCACACATGCTCTGCTTACTATAACAATCCCGTTTGTATAAAAAAATGTATATCACGTATTATACGAAGCCAAGCGGTGTTGCCAGCATTTCCACCACAAATGTAGACTAAATTAATATTGTATGCTGACTTATTATTCCGTGTTCTTCAAATACAATAAACAAAATTGTATTTTTTTTTTAAGTTTTTCTTAAATTATTTGTTTGGAATCGGGCACCTGTATTTTCTTGGCAATATATTCATAATGAATAATAATAATGAATGATAATGACAGCAAAATTATTCATAAAGGTAGTTCCAATTTGTTTTATTTACCCCACAGGTAGGCGCAGAATAACAGGAGCCAACTGGTGAGGCCTATCAAGTACAAATTATTTATTGCTATAATATTTAACTGGGTAAAAAAAATTAGGCGTTTGTCATTTATAAACTATAAAAGTATTGTTTATAAAACTAACAACTTACTAAAGTCCAAAGTTTTGTGCCTCTTACATTATTTACAACATCCCCTTTTGTTTCTGCTGTTCTTGAGGGAATTCTATTTCTGCCTCCCCTCATACCATCTCACGAATTTTTCAGAGCAAATATTGTGTTTTTTTCGGCCTCCGTCTCAATTTAGTTATTTTCCAGTCGTCCAAATCGGCTGGAAAACGATATTTGCCTGCCTAGGCTAGAAAATAGAAACTATGGATTTTCAATGCAAGCTTTTATGTTTGTTGGATTTGTCACCGCCCCGAATAGCAGAATAACTACCATTAAAATATCGGAAAAATTACAGGGGGGGGGCCTTGGTATAGGACAACGACAATAACAAAACCCCCTTCAACAGGGGGGCCCAAGGGGGCCCTTTAAGACATGGGGGGGGTCCTTTTGACATGTGGAGCCCTTGAAACAGGAGGGCCCAAAGGGGCTATTTGAGACACGAGGGCCCCCATGCGTTATGAGCCCCCCTTAGAGTTGTGGGGGGCCTTGCGATATGGGGGACCAAGGGGGCTATTTGCGACACGTGGGTCCCCATGAGGCATGAGGCCCCCCTACAAAAGTGAACAATGAAAATCTTTTGTCGGCCGAAAAAGTTTCGTTTACCACACGACCCGAAACTGTTTTGCAAGTGCTTGCACTTGTGAAGTCTCGGCTACGCCTCGCCTCCACAAACTGTGCTCGCACTTGCAAAATGACATTTTCTGGCCTTGTAATAAAATATACTATTGTATTCGTTTTGTGAAACACATAATGCGTAATGAAATACATAGCAACATACATAAATTTTGCATCGTATGTATTTAATTTGGCAGCTGTCAACCTAACCTCACAATCTGATGTAAATTTGTACTTTTTCTCATTTTGCGGGAACGAATACAAAAAAAAACACTATTCAATACTCGTGCCCTGTTACTTTTCAGGGGCTCGGCCTCATTGCGGCCCTCGGCATTCGCCTCGGGCTGCAAAAATTCGCCCTCGCCCCTGAAAAGTGTAATGACAGCGCACTCGTATGAAATATACTATTACTACCGTCCAAGAACTGTTATTTATTAAAAATAATTACGATAATTTAGGGTAAAATGAAGCTGCAATAAAGGCTTCAAGAGGGAATAATTTTGGTGCAAACAAGTTACTTTGTCGCACGGGTGAGGACTGTAACAACAAAATATTTTGTTTAATTTTGAGATTTATGCTAAATACTACTTTAAACTACTTTCTAAGTCAAGTTTAGACAACAAGCTCTTAAAAACAAAATTATTGCTAAAATTTCGGAACTGAAGCGTTTCGGTAAAAATTTTATATATCGGCGTTTTATAACGCCTATTTACAGCCAAATTGTGCTAAAATACTTACAAATACATTTTTTACATGTTATTGCTCAATTAAAAGTCAAGGTGGTTTGATGTCTCCAACAATACCCTAAATTCTAAAATTAATAGAGTATGTTCTTAACAACTCTCCTGCGCTTATTGGCGTGGAAATCAAGTCAAGCTTTTGTCCGTACAAAGAAAACAGTACAAACAAGCGTTTTATAGAAAATTTACTGTGACTTAAGCTATTTATTTAGTAAAATACTATTGATATTTTAACTAAAAATCCTCAACTATCGAAACAGAAAAAAAAATCGGAACTGAAGCGTTTGGCTGAAATTTCTATTATTTATTTATTTTAAAGACACGTATTTGCACATTTGACAACAATGTTTATAACAGTCCCAGAATGGTTATTTATACCACATTAATTTGTAGGGACTTGGTAGTTTACATATCTATATAATAAACGTCGTGTTAGTGCAAGTCGGACTCGCACACGAAGGTTTTCGTACCACCGTACAATCTATCTAATCTAATATATTTAAACGAGCAATTCTTGTAAATTTATTTATTTATTTATATATTTCGCGGATCTCGGAAACGGTTCTAACGATTTGGATGAAATTTTGTATTCAGATAAAGTTTTGCTTTTTAAGTCTACCTATGTAGTTGGATTTCTTGTAGAAACGCAATTTTACACAAAAATACGGTTTTTTAAGATACTTTATCCGCTGTCATACTGACAATTTCAAACACCTCGGTGATGGGGATGAATGAGAGCGGGAACGCGTGTGAATGAAACGACTGCGACTAGCGTAGTAGGAGGTATTACGGCAGTTCAGATGGTGGCTACGCCCCCCTGTCCCAAGGATATCTCAAGGAGGCTTGTCTGTCTTAACGGGCCCCCCATGGGTCCTCCTTTCTAAAGATTTCAAGTCAATTAAATTTGTCTCATACATAAATCCTATTTTAGAACTAAACAAATTCAACTTTCGACTTCTATAATTATGTTGATAACCGATGAGCCCCCCTCGGGCCCGCCTGGTGCGAGGGGCCGCTCCTCGGGCTCGCCTGTTTCGATGGGCCCCCTCTCGGACTCCCCTTTTGGGGGGGATCGAGTTTCCCTGTTTCAAAGGTGCCCTCGGGCCCCCATGTTTAAACGGGGGGCCCTCGGGACGCCGTGTTTCAAGGGGGGGCCCCTCCGGTCGCCTTGTTTCAAGGAAGCTACCTCGGGCCCTCCGGTTTCAAGGGTTGCCTAAACTTCGGAGTCATGAGACGTATCGTATATTATGACGTATCTCAATACTTTTTCGGAAAAAAACACAATTTTCCAAAAAAATAAGTACCGAGAGAAGCTCGGTCGCCAGGTACTACTTATTTAACACTACATTTTTTAATTATTTTTATTCTCTGTTGTTATTGCGGCCATAGTTGTCCGCATACTGTGAAAATTTCAAGTGTCTAACTATTACGGTTCAATAGATACAGCCCTGTGACAGACGGAAGGACCGACAGCCGGACAGCTGAGCCTTAGTAATAGCACTCTTGGGGTACGGAACCCTAAAAATTAAATTAAGATCCTGTAAGGTAAGTGTCTTTATTCACGTGTATCATACAATATTTTTTCCAATTTCTAATTTTCAAAAAGGTTTATTTATTAGGTAATTCATTTACATAAATTGTACTATTACTAATTTGATGAATACTTAACTGTTTTTTCGTGGATAAAATTTGTCTTTATTCACTTATACCATAAATAGCTATTATATTTTAAATATTTAATTTTATACAGTCTGTCCAAACTAAAATTAAAAAAAAAAGTAAATACGATCCTCTCTAACTATTCCCGAATTGCATCCTCAAAGTTAAATTTTTATTTTCAACAGATCAAAGACGCCGCCCGAGAGATATCGTGCTGGTTAGTATTTATGATGTGGCGATATTATTGCACGGAGCAGAATAGTATATTATATTACTAGGAGAAGAAAGCATTGATTTTTTAATTGAGCACAGATTTTACAGCCGAGGCGATAGCCGAGGCAATGTAAAGTGTGCGAAGTGAGGTAGTATACAAAATTTTGAAACTTTTTTTATAAATGAAACTGCTTAAAATAGAGGACTCCTATTTTTTCGTTTTGCTTAAATCATAACCGTTTTCATGAAATAAATGAAAAACTATTTCGCGGGCGAATAACTACCTCATTCGTTTCCGAGCATAGAGGGAGTAAGAGCGAAAAAGAAAGAATTACTTATAAAATGAGTGAGAGTGAGAAATGGAAAGGCGTAGGTCCTGACTTAATTCATATGCCGGCCACTAATGACGTATTTTAAACTAGTACAGTTCTCTCATAAAAAATTAAACGAATTTCAATTCAATTTCTTTTGCATTTTCAGTAGGTATAATTTCACCATAATAGCGCTAAACCATACACTTTTCAATGAAGTTTATGATTATTGTATTTTACAAAAACTTTATTTTTTAGTATACAACCTCATTCAAGAAAGCTATCTTCCCGAGTGATATATACTATTTTTTCTTCAAGCATTTTTTATCAAAAAGTTTCGAAGAAAAATTTATAAAAAAAATTTAAGGCACACAACTGAAAGTGAAACTTGCCATGGTAGGAATCGAGTTTATTTCATTATTTTCTGATACAAATGTTACGGTAACTAAAACAAGGAGGCCTCCAAAGGGTGCCCTCTTGAGACAGGGGTGCGAGGGGCCCCCATGATACAGGAAGGCCGAGGGGGGCTCTTGAGACAAAGGGCCGAGGGAGACCCTTGAGATAGGGGGGCGAGGGGGCCCTGGAGGCAATGGGCGTAGCTACCATCGAATTTCATAACTCAATCAGAATTTTCTATGTTGGCAGCGATTATTTCTGTCATATTATTTAACTAGTAAAATAATGAAGTTCATTATTGTACTAGTAACACAATGATGTCATTCTCCTCCAACCTCTGCAAAAAAAAATATAGAGAAAACACGCAAAGTTTTTAAAAACACGTTGGATAAAAGCAACGCTAATTTTCCGAAAATGTAAAAATTGTTATTTTTGTAAATACTACAAAACTTACTCAATGGCTTAACCAAAATTTTGAAAACTGTTGAATTGGTCGCAATGGTGCAATTGCATAACCCCGCTCGTTCGTCAACGCATGATATGCCGTTGCATTTAGTAATGGGTAAATACTTTGCTTTATTAATTTCGCCGTCTTGAAATATAATCGTCAAAATTGTTTACATAGTCAATTGTGCTGTGCGCCCTCAGAAGCAGCGCTTGTCGGGTGGTTCTAGGAGGTTTTTCCTCAAGCAAATATATTTTGAAAATATATACCAAGCCCGACAAACACCACAGGCACTCAGAAGCCCGCCCTTTCCTTTATAGTTACAGATATATTTGCTGGATATATAGGTTTTATATCACCACATTAATCAGCGCAACCTGAGAGGGGTAACTTTTTGTTGACATACAAACAATTCAATGTTTCTCAGATTTTACGAAACCACACATGCTCTGCTTACTATAACAATCCCGTTTGTATAAAAAAATGTATATCACGTATTATACGAAGCCAAGCGGTGTTGCCAGCATTTCCACCACAAATGTAGACTAAATTAATATTGTATGCTGACTTATTATTCCGTGTTCTTCAAATACAATAAACAAAATTGTATTTTTTTTTTAAGTTTTTCTTAAATTATTTGTTTGGAATCGGGCACCTGTATTTTCTTGGCAATATATTCATAATGAATAATAATAATGAATGATAATGACAGCAAAATTATTCATAAAGGTAGTTCCAATTTGTTTTATTTACCCCACAGGTAGGCGCAGAATAACAGGAGCCAACTGGTGAGGCCTATCAAGTACAAATTATTTATTGCTATAATATTTAACTGGGTAAAAAAAATTAGGCGTTTGTCATTTATAAACTATAAAAGTATTGTTTATAAAACTAACAACTTACTAAAGTCCAAAGTTTTGTGCCTCTTACATTATTTACAACATCCCCTTTTGTTTCTGCTGTTCTTGAGGGAATTCTATTTCTGCCTCCCCTCATACCATCTCACGAATTTTTCAGAGCAAATATTGTGTTTTTTTCGGCCTCCGTCTCAATTTAGTTATTTTCCAGTCGTCCAAATCGGCTGGAAAACGATATTTGCCTGCCTAGGCTAGAAAATAGAAACTATGGATTTTCAATGCAAGCTTTTATGTTTGTTGGATTTGTCACCGCCCCGAATAGCAGAATAACTACCATTAAAATATCGGAAAAATTACAGGGGGGGGGCCTTGGTATAGGACAACGACAATAACAAAACCCCCTTCAACAGGGGGGCCCAAGGGGGCCCTTTAAGACATGGGGGGGGTCCTTTTGACATGTGGAGCCCTTGAAACAGGAGGGCCCAAAGGGGCTATTTGAGACACGAGGGCCCCCATGCGTTATGAGCCCCCCTTAGAGTTGTGGGGGGCCTTGCGATATGGGGGACCAAGGGGGCTATTTGCGACACGTGGGTCCCCATGAGGCATGAGGCCCCCCTACAAAAGTGAACAATGAAAATCTTTTGTCGGCCGAAAAAGTTTCGTTTACCACACGACCCGAAACTGTTTTGCAAGTGCTTGCACTTGTGAAGTCTCGGCTACGCCTCGCCTCCACAAACTGTGCTCGCACTTGCAAAATGACATTTTCTGGCCTTGTAATAAAATATACTATTGTATTCGTTTTGTGAAACACATAATGCGTAATGAAATACATAGCAACATACATAAATTTTGCATCGTATGTATTTAATTTGGCAGCTGTCAACCTAACCTCACAATCTGATGTAAATTTGTACTTTTTCTCATTTTGCGGGAACGAATACAAAAAAAAACACTATTCAATACTCGTGCCCTGTTACTTTTCAGGGGCTCGGCCTCATTGCGGCCCTCGGCATTCGCCTCGGGCTGCAAAAATTCGCCCTCGCCCCTGAAAAGTGTAATGACAGCGCACTCGTATGAAATATACTATTACTACCGTCCAAGAACTGTTATTTATTAAAAATAATTACGATAATTTAGGGTAAAATGAAGCTGCAATAAAGGCTTCAAGAGGGAATAATTTTGGTGCAAACAAGTTACTTTGTCGCACGGGTGAGGACTGTAACAACAAAATATTTTGTTTAATTTTGAGATTTATGCTAAATACTACTTTAAACTACTTTCTAAGTCAAGTTTAGACAACAAGCTCTTAAAAACAAAATTATTGCTAAAATTTCGGAACTGAAGCGTTTCGGTAAAAATTTTATATATCGGCGTTTTATAACGCCTATTTACAGCCAAATTGTGCTAAAATACTTACAAATACATTTTTTACATGTTATTGCTCAATTAAAAGTCAAGGTGGTTTGATGTCTCCAACAATACCCTAAATTCTAAAATTAATAGAGTATGTTCTTAACAACTCTCCTGCGCTTATTGGCGTGGAAATCAAGTCAAGCTTTTGTCCGTACAAAGAAAACAGTACAAACAAGCGTTTTATAGAAAATTTACTGTGACTTAAGCTATTTATTTAGTAAAATACTATTGATATTTTAACTAAAAATCCTCAACTATCGAAACAGAAAAAAAAATCGGAACTGAAGCGTTTGGCTGAAATTTCTATTATTTATTTATTTTAAAGACACGTATTTGCACATTTGACAACAATGTTTATAACAGTCCCAGAATGGTTATTTATACCACATTAATTTGTAGGGACTTGGTAGTTTACATATCTATATAATAAACGTCGTGTTAGTGCAAGTCGGACTCGCACACGAAGGTTTTCGTACCACCGTACAATCTATCTAATCTAATATATTTAAACGAGCAATTCTTGTAAATTTATTTATTTATTTATATATTTCGCGGATCTCGGAAACGGTTCTAACGATTTGGATGAAATTTTGTATTCAGATAAAGTTTTGCTTTTTAAGTCTACCTATGTAGTTGGATTTCTTGTAGAAACGCAATTTTACACAAAAATACGGTTTTTTAAGATACTTTATCCGCTGTCATACTGACAATTTCAAACACCTCGGTGATGGGGATGAATGAGAGCGGGAACGCGTGTGAATGAAACGACTGCGACTAGCGTAGTAGGAGGTATTACGGCAGTTCAGATGGTGGCTACGCCCCCCTGTCCCAAGGATATCTCAAGGAGGCTTGTCTGTCTTAACGGGCCCCCCATGGGTCCTCCTTTCTAAAGATTTCAAGTCAATTAAATTTGTCTCATACATAAATCCTATTTTAGAACTAAACAAATTCAACTTTCGACTTCTATAATTATGTTGATAACCGATGAGCCCCCCTCGGGCCCGCCTGGTGCGAGGGGCCGCTCCTCGGGCTCGCCTGTTTCGATGGGCCCCCTCTCGGACTCCCCTTTTGGGGGGGATCGAGTTTCCCTGTTTCAAAGGTGCCCTCGGGCCCCCATGTTTAAACGGGGGGCCCTCGGGACGCCGTGTTTCAAGGGGGGGCCCCTCCGGTCGCCTTGTTTCAAGGAAGCTACCTCGGGCCCTCCGGTTTCAAGGGTTGCCTAAACTTCGGAGTCATGAGACGTATCGTATATTATGACGTATCTCAATACTTTTTCGGAAAAAAACACAATTTTCCAAAAAAATAAGTACCGAGAGAAGCTCGGTCGCCAGGTACTACTTATTTAACACTACATTTTTTAATTATTTTTATTCTCTGTTGTTATTGCGGCCATAGTTGTCCGCATACTGTGAAAATTTCAAGTGTCTAACTATTACGGTTCAATAGATACAGCCCTGTGACAGACGGAAGGACCGACAGCCGGACAGCTGAGCCTTAGTAATAGCACTCTTGGGGTACGGAACCCTAAAAATTAAATGCAGTACCTACGTTGGTAAGCGCAACACTTGAGAACGGCTGGACCGATTTGGCTATTTTTTTTAGAATCCCCGTAATGGTCCAGGTCAGGTTCTTACGGAAATAAAAATTGGGAAAGATTTGCCGGAAAATTGGAAAATCTTTATTTCCTTCAAAACATTACCTAGACTATTACGAATAGGTACTCAACAAAAAAATGCCAAATCGGTCCACCTGTTCTCAAGTGATGCGTTTACCAACGAATAGCGTTTCATTTTTATATAATAGACTGGAGAAGTCGTGACGTCAGTGAGAGTGGGAACTTCTCAAAACAAACGCACGTGCTAGTGACGTGTCAACAGCTGGCTGGAAATAGTGAGGTTACTGTCATTCGCTGTAATTTTTGTTCTCATTTACTTTACGTTTCATCCAAGTGTGGTTAGCTTTAACCTCCCTGGGTTAACCCACGTTTAACCATGACTACAAAATGTGTTCTTAAACCCAGAAAATGAACGTTGATTTAAACCACTTTTACATAACCTCAAATGCTCAAAGCATGAAATGGAAAGGAAAGGTTTGGAAAGGTTTTGGTTCCCCCACCAGTGACTCTATAAAAATGTAATGCTGTTCGTTGGTAAGCGCATCACTTGAGAATGGCTGGCCAGAATTGGCTAATGTCTTTGTTAATATTTGTAATATATGTAGTCCAAATAAGATTTTTACGGAAAGCAAAAATGGAAAATTTACCTGGAAAATTCGAAAATTCGGGAAAAACAGAAATACACTGCACGTGCGTAAATGTTGAAATGGTGTATTTGTAGGCGCATCACTTGAGAACGGATGAACCCATTTCGCTAATAATTTTTTCCTCATATTCGTCATAGTCCAGATAAGGTTCCTACGGACATAAAAATTGTAAAAGTTGCCCGAAAAATTTGAAAATTGGAAATTTTGTTTTGTTCGTTCTGCTCCCGGGATGTGAGCTTTTTTATAAGTTTTAAGTTGTCATAAAAAATGTCTCCAAAATTTAGTTGTAATTAAAGCAATGGTGTATTGAAGGGTTAAAAAATAGTTTTAAGGATGCTTTTAAAATTTGGCCTTGTTTAAAACAATTTAAAAATTATAAACAGTGTCAAATATTGAAAAAACACCTTTTTTAAGTTTTTAATCCATAAATACACCTTTGCTTTACAATCAAATTAAAAACACAACACAATTTAAAACAGTGTGTGTAAAACACACCAATAAAACAATTATTTTCAACCATAAATACACCCTTGCTTTTATTACAACCAAATATTAAACATAATTTAAAAGAGTAAAAGGGTACCAACATTTTAAATAAAAAAAAAACACAAAATTAACATAATCCGCCTCCGGAAAAATAAAAATCAATTCGTATTCCACCTCAAAAAACAAAGTATCAAAAACCCAAAACTAGAAGAAAATTTGTTAAGCAGGACACCTAAAACCTTTTGTGACTGGAATGATGGGTTCAAAAACCGTTTTAAGGCCGTTTTTAAATATCTGACACTGTTTATAATTTTTAAATTGTTCTATAAAAAACGTTTTTAAAATTTGGTTGTAATCAAAAAACGGAGTATTTAAGAGTTGAAAAAATGTTTTAAGGGTGGTTTGACAGTAAAATATAATTTTAAAATTCTCAGATAACAGCTTTCTGAATTGTTACCGCTAAATCATCTTTTCGCTCGTAGCGTTAAATATCTCCAATATTACATTAAATGAATAATCGAGTGAATGCGCTGTTGTCACATGAACGGGATTCCTATTATGCATTAAACATCTTAAGGTCGGGCATCATCGACAAAGTATCTGCAGTAGTTATACAGTTTTATACAAATCTGTCGTGCGCCCCCTACAGTGAACTTCAAAAACTAAACGTGTGTATTTTACGATATATGGTGACTTTACCCGCCAAATGAAAATTTTGCCAGTAGATGGCTTTAGTCGTATTAACGAGAAATAACTCGGATATACACGTGAATTTTACGAAGCCCAAAGTCGGGCTTCGTAAGTAGGTTGCAACGGCATATCATGCGTTGACGAACGAGCGGGGTTATGCAATTGCACCATTGCGACCAATTCAACAGTTTTCAAAATTTTGGTTAAGCCATTGAGTAAGTTTTGTAGTATTTACAAAAATAACAATTTTTACATTTTCGGAAAATTAGCGTTGCTTTTATCCAACGTGTTTTTAAAAACTTTGCGTGTTTTCTCTATATTTTTTTTTTGCAGAGGTTGGAGGAGAATGACATCATTGTGTTACTAGTACAATAATGAACTTCATTATTTTACTAGTTAAATAATATGACAGAAATAATCGCTGCCAACATAGAAAATTCTGATTGAGTTATGAAATTCGATGGTAGCTACGCCCATTGCCTCCAGGGCCCCCTCGCCCCCCTATCTCAAGGGTCTCCCTCGGCCCTTTGTCTCAAGAGCCCCCCTCGGCCTTCCTGTATCATGGGGGCCCCTCGCACCCCTGTCTCAAGAGGGCACCCTTTGGAGGCCTCCTTGTTTTAGTTACCGTAACATTTGTATCAGAAAATAATGAAATAAACTCGATTCCTACCATGGCAAGTTTCACTTTCAGTTGTGTGCCTTAAATTTTTTTTATAAATTTTTCTTCGAAACTTTTTGATAAAAAATGCTTGAAGAAAAAATAGTATATATCACTCGGGAAGATAGCTTTCTTGAATGAGGTTGTATACTAAAAAATAAAGTTTTTGTAAAATACAATAATCATAAACTTCATTGAAAAGTGTATGGTTTAGCGCTATTATGGTGAAATTATACCTACTGAAAATGCAAAAGAAATTGAATTGAAATTCGTTTAATTTTTTATGAGAGAACTGTACTAGTTTAAAATACGTCATTAGTGGCCGGCATATGAATTAAGTCAGGACCTACGCCTTTCCATTTCTCACTCTCACTCATTTTATAAGTAATTCTTTCTTTTTCGCTCTTACTCCCTCTATGCTCGGAAACGAATGAGGTAGTTATTCGCCCGCGAAATAGTTTTTCATTTATTTCATGAAAACGGTTATGATTTAAGCAAAACGAAAAAATAGGAGTCCTCTATTTTAAGCAGTTTCATTTATAAAAAAAGTTTCAAAATTTTGTATACTACCTCACTTCGCACACTTTACATTGCCTCGGCTATCGCCTCGGCTGTAAAATCTGTGCTCAATTAAAAAATCAATGCTTTCTTCTCCTAGTAATATAATATACTATTCTGCTCCGTGCAATAATATCGCCACATCATAAATACTAACCAGCACGATATCTCTCGGGCGGCGTCTTTGATCTGTTGAAAATAAAAATTTAACTTTGAGGATGCAATTCGGGAATAGTTAGAGAGGATCGTATTTACTTTTTTTTTTAATTTTAGTTTGGACAGACTGTATAAAATTAAATATTTAAAATATAATAGCTATTTATGGTATAAGTGAATAAAGACAAATTTTATCCACGAAAAAACAGTTAAGTATTCATCAAATTAGTAATAGTACAATTTATGTAAATGAATTACCTAATAAATAAACCTTTTTGAAAATTAGAAATTGGAAAAAATATTGTATGATACACGTGAATAAAGACACTTACCTTACAGGATCTTTTGGCAATCTAAAGAAACTCTTATCACAATGTTTTGCAGCACAAATCATTCCACCTTTTGGTTTTGATAAAAAAAAAACGCACTTCCCTAAATCGAGACAAGAACTGGACTAATTTCCTATCAAAGTATGCAAAGGGTCAAAACTGGAAGTAGAGCTGAGTTTGTAGAAATGGGCGCAACATTGTTAAAGGCGGCATTTACACAAACAATATCGAGAGAAGATGATAAACGGAAGTAGTCGAGTTTGCAGAAGAGTACTAATTATCTCTTTGATATGTTTAATAATTTCTGTAATAATGTTGGTTTATATTTTTTTGGGTGCAAAAGGAGAGCCGAGAGGCTGTTAACTTGGAAAAAAATTGTACAACTAATTCCACATGGAATTAATTCAAGGTAATCACGAACAATTCCGGTAATTCCGATTCGAGGAATTAATTCGCATGTAATCGTGGTAATCGCAGTAATTCGTAGGTAATTCCAATAATCAGAAAATAATTCCCACAAAAAGTAACTAATTCCAGTAATCAAAAGGTAATTCCGGTAATTCCAACAAAAGATGAAGCACTTAATTCAATTCCCATTTTGGAATTACGAAGTATTAAGTATTAAAAACGAAAACTATTTAATTCATTGCATCTATCTTCGTTTACATTATTCAGGCGCGGTTTTTGAAAAAAAAGCATAAATAATAAAACTGGTAATAAAATAACAAATTAAGTTGGCACTACCAATTTTTTGACAATTTGATTTAAAATTAGAATGTTAAAGCGACTTCAAAAAAACGGCGACAGAATGGTGAATGGAATTATTCTATAGAACGCTGTGTTAATGATTTTGGTCCAACAAATTTATAAATGCGTGGCACGATTTCGTGATGTTGATATATATATATATATATTTTTTCAAAATATATTTGCTTGAGGAAAAACCTCCTAGAACCACCCGACAAGCGCTGCTTCTGAGGGCGCACAGCACAATTGACTATGTAAACAATTTTGACGATTATATTTCAAGACGGCGAAATTAATAAAGCAAAGTATTTACCCATTACTAAATGCAACGGCATATCATGCGTTGACGAACGAGCGGGGTTATGCAATTGCACCATTGCGACCAATTCAACAGTTTTCAAAATTTTGGTTAAGCCATTGAGTAAGTTTTGTAGTATTTACAAAAATAACAATTTTTACATTTTCGGAAAATTAGCGTTGCTTTTATCCAACGTGTTTTTAAAAACTTTGCGTGTTTTCTCTATATTTTGCAGAGGTTGGAGGAGAATGACATCATTGTGTTACTAGTACAATAATGAACTTCATTATTTTACTAGTTAAATAATATGACAGAAATAATCGCTGCCAACATAGAAAATTCTGATTGAGTTATGAAATTCGATGGTAGCTACGCCCATTGCCTCCAGGGCCCCCTCGCCCCCCTATCTCAAGGGTCTCCCTCGGCCCTTTGTCTCAAGAGCCCCCCTCGGCCTTCCTGTATCATGGGGGCCCCTCGCACCCCTGTCTCAAGAGGGCACCCTTTGGAGGCCTCCTTGTTTTAGTTACCGTAACATTTGTATCAGAAAATAATGAAATAAACTCGATTCCTACCATGGCAAGTTTCACTTTCAGTTGTGTGCCTTAAATTTTTTTTATAAATTTTTCTTCGAAACTTTTTGAAAAAATATATATATATTTTGGTAGACTTTCTGATATTATGGTTAAAATTATTGCAAACTTAGGTTAGAATCTACCACCTATAAGGTGCTTAAAGAAGACGAGAGAAATATCGGACTCCAGTAGATGCCAATAATAATTCACCATGAATTAAACAACCCTTTCTTGTGAATCGTGTTCTATTCACCTAGAATATAAGAATTCGGTGAATTTTATACCCACCAATAAATTCCACCAATCAATTTAAAGACTTGCCTTAAATAGGATAATAATTTTTTTGTCCAAATTCTGAAAATTAAGCCGAAATTTAATTTCTTCTGTAATCTTACATCGAATAATAATAATTTAATATATTTTCACAACACTACTGAAAATCTCAGATTTGATTGTTCAACTAATTTTTAAATATTCTGTTTCCCCCCGAAATGTTACACCACTGCACCCTTCACCTGACAGCCCAGAAACAGAAATGACAGGAAATGACACTCATGACACTTGATGTCTGAAAGAAAGCGCGAGAAGCGCTCGTTTACCACAGGTTTACCAAAAGTATCGAATTTACTTTAAGTCACATATATTCATCTGTTCAGAGCAGTAATATTGCTAGAAAATAATAATTAAATTATAATGAGTTCAGCAAGTAAGGTGAGTAACTTGAATTGTAGCTTCTACAGCCGTGTTTCACGAAAAGTGAGGTTATGTTAAATTGTTTTTCTCTTAAACACTGTAGGTAGGTGAAATATTCACGGCAGCCGGCCAAGCATTCAACAGACTTGGAGACCTCACAATGCAACTGCATCCTAATGTAGAGTCTCAATCAGGGTAAGCTTCTTTCCTAACATCACTTCCGAAATCTAATTTGTTAAATCCAGAAAATGGACCGACGAAGAAATTGAGATGCTCAGACAAGTAGTGAAACAATTTTCTGATGGTTTAAACCAGATTAGTGAACATATCAAACGACGCACAGTGTAAGTCATCCCAATTTCTTCCAATGTAATTCACATACTAAAAATTATATATTTAGGTCACAGATCAGAACGGCGTTGAAAAAGAAAGCTTTTGAAGATGCAGGACTACCAGTCAGGCAGTTGAACACTGTATCCCAGCAAGCACAGTCCAATGTCCAGCAACCTTTGATCAAGTCAGAAGTTACGTTAAACATGCTAAATGCTGCAGAATCAGAAGTTGATGTTGAAGGATTACATGAAGAAGTCAAATTGGAATTTGATGGTACAAATGAAGAGGTTTCTTCATAATAAAACTAGGTGTAATGTTTATAGATGTATTTTTTATTATAATTAAATTATTTTAAGTACCTGAAATGTGTTTGAACACATTTAAGCGACGTCCCCATTTACTAAGGTCACTTTGGTATATCTGTGTCATTCCACATTGTTTAGACAAATAGGTTTTAATGTCTTCCTCAACAGTTTGTTTTATTTTGAGATCCTTAAACAAAGGAAATTCTGCATTTGAGAGCTTCATTCTTTTAACAGCAGTTCTGTAACACTTCCATGGTTGGGGTTCAATTATAATTAAATCACTCAGTTCACACACTTTCCTTAAAAACTTTTCTAGACCCGCATCTCCATGATTTAAATGGATCCACATAGTTATTGAAAATATGAAGACTGCATCAAATTTGGTCAAATTGTGTTCTTTTAAATAATCTTGAATTGGCTGTCTGCTAGCATCACTCATGAAATCTGCACAGCAGAACTGAATGTTTTGAGTAGGTTGCACTTTTTCTTTAGATCTTTGTACCAAAGTTGGGTCAATCTCAATGCCTAGAATGTTACAACATCCAACTTTTTCTGCGAGAAAATTAGACAAGAGGATAGTCAAATCCTAAAAAAAATTCTTAATTGTTTACAAATAAATGTGTTAGAAATAGATACCCCTGCATTGCTCCCTATGTCCAATACATGGATATGCTTTACTTCTGGCCAGATATCTGGTGGTAGCAATTCTAATCGATTTTCTGGAGGATGGAACTGGTAGTAATTAATAAAATTACCATATTGGACCGCACCAGGATTGCCCCCTTTAAAATGTAATTCAGACATTTATGCTTTTTGTCTTGCTAAAGAACTGTATTCATAATTTCATATTTAATAAATCACATTATTCAGAAATAAACTCCAATAAAAATAATTTAAGTGTATTAACAGGTAAATTGCACCTGATTAGCACAAAACACATCCACATGGTTTGAACTGCTCTGAATAGGGATTTTGTTTATTTTTGTTATTAAAATTTATGGCACCATTAGAACGTCGATAGAAAACAGAAAGCTGTACTGATGTTGATAGTTCTCACTAGGTGGCAATAAGTTTATTGTTTTATTCGAAGTACATACATAAAATATTAGGTAAAAAAAGAAACAACTTTGTTATCTCTTAAATTTTTATTACCTAATTTGAAACGGAATTTAGTACAAAGTATTAGAAAAAAAAAGAAAATTGAATGTGTTAGTTGGTAAATAACCTATAAATATACCTATAGTATCCTCATTTTCAAAAAAATGCAACACTCACTAGACAATAACAAATTTCAAAACTAACTACGTGATAAATATAACAGGTGTTTTTTTTTTTAATTTAGCGTCATAGTTGGCGGTGACTTTGAGTTTATGTGAACAAGCCACAATGTGGCCACAATTTTTTGCTTGGTTTAATTTTGGCGGTTATGTGAATTCAAGAGAAAAAACATACGGATGTGGAGTTCAGATAAACCTAATTTTATTGAAGAGGTTCCACCACAAGGTTCCACTGCACCCCGAAAAGGTAGGAGTATGAGCGGCTATTTCAAGACGTGGAATTATATTAGGGCCAATGTCCGTACCGAAGTTGTTAAAAGAGTCCGCAAATGTCTTGAAGTCGATGGAACACATTTTGATTATTTTTTATAAACCTTATTTCCTCATTAAAGTTAATTTTTTCGTTTGTTATAACACTACAACTGCTTTTAATCGCATTAATGTGTTGAACTGTCGTTTAATTACATTAAAAGTGACTTTGGATAATTATGTTAAGATGTCAAATTTATAATTGTCACTTCGATGGTACGTTCACAGTTAAACATTCATGGCCAACTTCGACGCCAAATTAAAAAAAAAACACTCGCTAAAACATAAGTGTATTCAAGAGTCTTTTGTTTTTGACATGTTATATCCATTTTTTTTTGTATTGGAGGCCATACCTAGGATACCTAGTATACTAGGATACTTTTGGATTCCTTATTTGCTTAAATTTTTTTGGATATACAGAAAGGCTGGCTAAAACGGCTACCAGCATCCGAATCCCAAATTTTACTAAATTTTTGGGTTACAAGATTTCAAAATAAACCAAATCAAAATCAATCAAATTCAAAAGCATCCAGTGGAAAGGGAGAAATATACAGGAATAACTTTAAAAAAACTTGAGTCGACACAACACCCCTGTAGGATTAAAAGGACACTTTTAACACTTTCGTGCTTTGTTCGGGCGAGTACTCTCACGTGACGCACACCTTAACGTCGGATATTGTGGCAGGTTTGGATTTCGGAAATTTGTAAAGTAACTTATTTATAATAAACTAACCAATCGTTTGGTAATTAATAATGTTCATATTTTCCGCTAAAATAGCAATGGTTTATAAAATATTCAGCAATTTTTTTTTTTAATTTAAAAACATTTTTCTTCTAATAATGCAAAACAATTAACATCTTATAAAGCAAAACAGTGATTTTCATAGAATATGTTGCAGCAAATACCGTTTTTGTATTCGTTTTGTAAAATACATAATCGAGAAAGTTGTATATAACTAAATATATAAACTTTTCCGCTTATGTATTTATTAACTTGACAATTTTTTTTCTCATTTTACATAAATGAATACAAAAAAATTCGCTCTCGCTCCTGAAAAGTGTCTTGATAGCGCACTTGTAACGAAAATAACTAATTCGTGAATGTAAAATATGAAATTATGATGTGATGAAATAACGAAACTATAAATTATAAAATAACAAAGTAAGGCAATAGGGAAACAACGAAACGACAACATAAAAATAAGGATATGTAATGAGATAACGAAATAGTGCAATAAGGAGGAATTGGGAGCGAAATGACGAAATACAGAAATTTGTTATAAACTTATGAAATAACGGAATATCAAAATGACTAAATAACAAAAAAGACAATAATTAAGAGAGCCGCTAAAGGAAGAATGGGTGGTGAAAAGGGATAGTTAAGAGAGTCACTAAACGAAGAAAAGGCAGGACATGAAATAATTAAGAGACTAGATAAAGGGACAGGTATAATTAGGAGACTGGCTAAAGGGTGAACAGGCAGCGGAAGGAAATAGTTAAAAGAATCACTAAAGGAAATTTTGGAGAGAACAGATAGCGGAGGGAAATAGTAAGAGAATTACTAAAGGGGGAAAAGGCAGCAGAAGGAAATAA
This sequence comes from Diaperis boleti, assembly GCA_963583935.1. Taxonomy (NCBI): domain Eukaryota; kingdom Metazoa; phylum Arthropoda; class Insecta; order Coleoptera; family Tenebrionidae; genus Diaperis; species Diaperis boleti. The sequence goes on along the minus strand of OY757247.1, from coordinate 20,415,023 downwards.
TTAAGAAACTCGGTAAGGAGAGGACCTTTAGAGGAAGAAAAATGTTGTCAGTTAACACGTTACTTCGTTTCATTGTTTTGAATCTGCTCCGCTTATGTTTTGAATCTAGTCTGGGATAATGTAGTCGAGAAATGTAGAAATAAAGTGAATTAAATAAACAACATAAAAAACAGAAACTGCTGGAAAATATGCCGAAAACTATTTTTTTGGGACTCCGTCTCAAATTAGTTATTTTCCAACCCTCCAAATCGTCTTGAAAACGATATTTGCCTGCCTAGGCTAAAAAATGGAAACCAGGGATTTTCAATGCAAGCCTTTATGTTTGTTGTATTTGTCTCCGCCCGGAATAGCAGAATAACTATTAAAAATTACAAAAAAAAAATACAGGGGGACCCCTTGGTATAGGACAACGACAACGATTCGTCCGCAAAAACTGTATTTTAGGTACTTATAACAAAAATAGCTGTTCTGGTTACAAGTTCCGAAACGTTTAAAGGCGGCAGAAATAATAAAAAGGATGGTAAAGCCTACATTAACATAATGTGCATGTGAATCAGGAACAGTAACAGTAGAGAGACAGGAAAAAGAAAGTTTAGAAATGAGATCTTGTACGAAGAATATAAGCAAATAAACGGTTGGATAAAATTAGAAATGAGGTTTTCTGGCAAAAACTGAAAATAATTTTGGTGGAAACCACTCATAACAAGGTCAACTCAGATGTGGCCAAAATGGTAAGACAATGTTTCAGAAAGTAGGAAGGCAAAAAATATTTCCACGCTCAGGCTGTTGGGTGTACCCTGGGTCCTCCAGGTGGGTGTTGATGAGTTGGTGACGTCGGCCAACTCCATTGTTAAACAACGGTAAACGCGTAAATAGCTACGATAGGGGCCCTCAAGCTCAAGGGGACCCCCGGACCCTGACTACTAACCAAGCCGAACTTGTGATAATCTCTCCCACTTTTAAGATATAAATATAGCATTTTGCAACTATAATCACGGCATTGTTATATAAACTGTTACTTGAAAAAAAAAAACTTCCAGTTCCATGAAAAATGTTACCGCACTTACTATTGTCTAACTGAGGTACCGGGTGTCCCAGAGGTGTGTGGACCATCAATTACGCCCTTATTTTGAAAGATATCAAAACGGGGGTTTCGGGGGACGATAGCCACACGATACTTTCACAATTTAAAATTATTAGACATCATATACAGAGTGTGCTAGTATTAGTAATATATCAAAGTTATGTTTTTTAAATAGAATGCCTTGTATATTAGTTCGTGAATTGAAAGAGCAGTTAATGCTGAGCAAAATGATATAAGGTACTACAGGTTTATTATGGATTGTTCTTGAGTTATGAAGAATTTTAGGTCAAAATTAGTGCTTTTTTAAACAATTGCAGAGCAGAGACCATTCCAACAGAGATTGACTTTTCTGTCAATATTTTTTTATAGACCCAAACTTTAATACACACTGATTGAAAGTCATCTAAATTGATATTTCTACACAGGGTGTACGGTTTCGCAAAATGTATAATAACTTATTTGTTTCAAATGGAACACTCTATATTCCATTATACCACCAAATAGTATTTTAATAAGCTTTCTGTCAATATATAGTTTGCCTCGGCAAATGTTAGTACTTTGGATAATTTTTACAAAAAACGTAGAAAACTTTCCCAAACTGATGAAATCGTGTATTAAGATCAGATCGCCTTGGACTTGTTGCCATGGAGATATCATTTTAGACTGGTTACCATGGAGCCGTTTGTTGTTGTTGACAGTAAGTTATCCTGTAACAAATTGTTTAACTTTTGTGATTTTTTTACAAAATGAATTTTACAAAAGAAGTAATGATGAATATGGACAATGCGTTAGGAGAAGCTGAAAGAAATTCCTTTTTGGCCACAAAAATTTACAACGTTTTGAAAACACTGGAAACGTGACTTACAACAAAAAACAATTAATTGGCAGAAGGGTATGTGAAACCACTGAGCTAGAAGTTTTACTAATCTTAGAGGAAAATCTTCACTCCAGAACAAAAGAAATTCCTGCCCAATCTGATACATATTTCGAAATCTTCACTAAACCGTGTGATCAAAAAACATCAGTTTCATCCATACCACATTTAACTCCATCAAGAATTGCAAGAAGCTTATTTTGCAAAAAGAGTGGAATTCTACGAAATAATGGACAATTTTCTATAAAGGAATACAAATATTTTAAACAGTATTTTGTTCACTGATGACCTTTAAGAGTAATGGGCATGTCAAGAGGCATAACATGCACTATTATGCCACTGAAAATCCCCACTGGATGCGGACGATTGGTTATCAGAATCAGTGGTCCATAATGTGGTTGCAACAGGATGGAGCTCCTGTACATTTCTATAGGAATGTAAGAAGATATTTAAATGACTGGTTGCCGAGATGTTGGATTGGTAAGGGCGGCCCTGTCAAATGAACCACTAGATCACCAGATTTAACTCCTCTAGATTTTTTCGTTTGTGGTTATGTAAAGGATATATTCTTACGTAAACCTAAGCCTGTCTACCTCTCGGTGTCATTTCTGAAGTAATTTAATAAATTAGACAATAAACCACTATCTCCATGGCAACAAGTCCAAGGCGATCTGATCTTAATACGCGATTTTAGCAATTTCAGGAAACTTTCAGGTTTTTTGTAAAAATTACGTAAAATACTGACATTTGCCTAGGCAAACCATACATTGAAAAAAAGCTTATTAAAAATGCTATTTAAATAAGTTATTATACATTTTGCGAAATCGTACACCCTGTATAGAAATATCAATTTAGATGACTTTCAATCAGTATGTATTAAAGTTTGGATCTATAAAAAATTATTGACAGAAGAGTTATCTCTGTTGGAATGGTCTCTGCAATTTTTTTAAAAAGCACTAATTTTGACCTAAAATTCTTCATATCTCAAGAATCATCCATAATAAACCTGTAGTAAACCTGGTATACTACTATTACTAGGACACTCTGTATATAATTTCTAATAATTTTAAATTGTGAAGGTATCGTGTGGCTATCGTCCCCCGAAAACCACGTTTTGATATCTTTCAAAATAAGGGCGTAATTGATGGTCCACACACCTCTGGGACACCCGGTAAATAAATAGTTTGTATAAACAACATTGAAGAATCAAAATATATGATTTCTAATAAAACATAAACATAAATTGAACAGAACAAGAATTCGATTCTTGTACACTTACACACATAAAACATATGTATTTTATTTCTATTTTCATAAAAAATAGTTTTTAAATACCTCTTCATTTACTTGAGAAATGTTATTTTTTATTCTCTAGTATATTATAGAATAGGCATACTACTTGAACGACAATCGATATTTATATCGTCGCTAGGGAATCCCTGGCATTTTATAAAATTCTAGCCGAGGATTCCCCAACGACGTTTTGTAGCGTAAAATTGCCAGCGGTTTCTTTTTCCTTTTAACGTCAGCAAGTACTCGAGTACCTACACAGGAATTGTATTGCATAAATTAAAAAACTAAAATCATTCATCAACAACCAACATTTTTACTAGATGTAGATGAAACAACTTTATTACAAAAGTGTGACGAATTCCAAAATAATTATTCTGATATAATCGGCCCAAACTTTTTTCTTCAATTTCTTAATACTTACCACCTATTTCTCCCTAAAATATGTAAGGAAATAATGAGCAAATATGGAGTGCTAGAATGCGACCTAACAGAAGTATTTACAGCAATCTTATTATTCTATACAATTCCTGTCACTTCTGCAGCACCTGAAAGATCATTTAGCAAATTGAAAATAATTAAAAAAATTTTAAGAAACAGTATGGGCCAAGCTCGACTCCGACATTTATCGCTAATAGCAATTGAAAGTAAAGTCGCATCAAGCCTGGATTTAACAGAAGTTATTGTGACGTTCTAGAGGAATCGCGGCGTGATGACTTCATCGTAGACTCGAGGAGGATCGCGACCGCAATTCTAGGCGAATATAGAAAGCCGTTTCGCTCTTTAAATACGATGCGAGAGATGCCGTCCGACTAGTCGAGTCGAGTCGATGTCAAAGTCTGAATAAGCTACTGAGCGACATAATCCGTGTGACTCGTGAGAACTGTTAAAATAAATAATTGTGCCGTTATAACTGTGATCTGTAAATAGTCTAGTGTTTAAATAAATTGAACATAGTTCGTTCAAATAAATAGTTTTGTGAACCCGTAAACGCTACATTATTGTTACTTTTGGGAAAACTGAAACGATTATAAAGTAAAATGTTAATTTGTTGTTAGTAGGTAGATCCGACCTTCATAATATGTATAATAATGAATAATAATAATTCTTTATCTACTTCATTATTATCATGATTGTTTATTCATTATTGTTTAATTTTTTATTATCTATTACGTTACTTCTCGTTTTCCAGTTCCTAAACTCTTCACAGCTGTTCTCACAAAAAAATTCATACACATACATGTAGGTAGTATGTATATACTTTGCTTTCCTGTGTTTTGCAGAGCACTATAAAGAGCTGATCATAAAGTAGCTTTGCACCTTTAAAATATTCATATATGGGTCTTTATTTTCTTACTTGATAAAACTTAACCAGTTTAGATAGGGCCCCCATTTTTTTTTTGCACCAGGGCCTTTCGCTACCTATAGCTACGCGGAGTTCGATTCGAGCAGTTGAACCGAGCGGACGTGTTTTGTGAAGCTTGATAAGATAAGCGGTGAAAACGAGGTAGAATGAAAAAAAGTGTTAATGAGAGCGAGAAAGACGAAGACTATAAAAGAAAAAGACAAGAAGGACGAGAATCGGAAGAAAGAATTAATCCCTTTAGAAAAAGCAAACAATTGGAAAGATCACCGGTTAAAAAGGGTGAGGAAATGAAAGAGATGGTGAAAAAAGGTATGGAGGATGTAGGGGAGATGAAGGAAGAGAATCGGAAGATGAGCCGGGAACTGGAACAATTGAAAAATATGATGCGTGAAAATTCAGAAAAATGGGAAAGAGAAAAGATGGAAGTAAAAGAACAAATGAAAAAATTGGAGGAGAAAATGGAAGAGCAGGAAAAAAGAGTGAGAAAAAATTCATATTGTGGTAACGGGACTGGACGAAGAGGAATGCGAGAACGAGAAGAAACTGGAAAAATTGATGAAGGCTGAATTAGAGGTAGAAGTGACGGTGGGAGAGATGTATAAAATAAATGGAGGAAAAATGTGGCGGAACTTGGGAGCTGGGGGGAAAAGAGGAAAGTTATGGAAAATAAAAGAAAACTAAGAGAGAAAAAAAAAAGAAAGAGTGTATACATAGAAGATGACCTGACAAAGAAGGAAAGAGATATTCAGAAGGAATTAAGAGCGATAGCCAAAGAAAAGCGACAAAAAGGACAGCGGGTGAAAGTGGGTCATAAAAAGATATGGATAGAGGGAAAAGGGCTTAGGTGGGACGAAGAAAAGGGGGAGTTAGATACAGAAAATTTTTGAATAAGAGCACAAGAAAAAGGCGACAGGGCAGAAAAGGGAAAACGAATACGGAGAGTAATAAAGGAGAAAAGGAGCAAATAAGAATAGTATTCTGGAACGTAGCGGCAATAAAAAACAAAGAGAATGAATTTTGGGAGTATTTGAGAGAATTTGACGTAGTGGGAATGGTAGAAACGTGGGTGGAAGAAAAGGGGTGGGAAAAATTGGAAAAGAGAATGCCGAAAAAGTTTAAGTGGAAGTGTCAATATTCAAAGAGGGAAAGCAAGAAAGGGAGAGCTAAAGGTGGGATAATAATGGGGGTGCAAGAGGGACTGGAAGGAGAAAATGAAACTGAAGCAAAAGAAGAAAGAGGGATTATGGAAAGAACGGTGAAAAGTAAACAGAGAAAATGGAGAATTATAACAGTGTACAGCAGAAGTATGAAGGAAACGAAGAAACGAAGAGAATAATAGAAGAGCGAGTAAAAGAGCACGAAGAAGGAACTTTGGTGATTGGGAGGGGGGGGTTAATGCAAGAATTGTGGGAAAAGGAAGACGGATAGAAGAGGAACAAGAAACAATAGAAGGAAGATCAACAAAAGATGGAACAGAAAACGCAGAAGGGAGAGTACTGATTAGCTTAGTAGAAGAAAGAGGGTGGGACATACTTAATGGGAACTGCACAGGAGATGAGAAAGGGGAGTACACGTATATTGGGTCAAGAGGGGAGACAGTTATTGATTATGTTATGGTAAATGAAGAAGCATGGGATGAAATAGAGAAATTCAAGGTGGGAGAAAGAATGGAGTCGGACCATATGAAGTGAAGACAAAAGGAAGAGAGAAAGATAGAGGAAGTGTGAATGAGTTTAGAAGAAAAATTGTGAAGAATATTTGGACGGAAGAAGGAAAAGAAAATTATAGAGCAAGACTTAGGGAGGCAAAATACGAAGAAACAGAGATAAACGAAAAGGTGAGGGAACTGAGCGATAACAATAAGAAACGCAACAGAAAGAAAGCGATAGAGATAAGAGAGAAGATGGAGCTGTGGAAGAACGAGTGGTGGGATAAAGAATGCAGGAAAAGGAAGCAGGAAGCAAGAAGGAAACTAAGAAATTGGAAAAAAGAAAAGAAAAAGCAACTAAGGAAGAGTACAAGAGAGCACGCAAGAGTATAAAGACGGAAGAAGAGGTATGGAGATACATAAATAAGGAAAGAAAGAAAGAGAAAGAGTGAGTGATGGAATTACTATGGAGGAATGGAGAGAGTACTTCAGTGAGCTGCTGGGGGGTAATGAAAACAGACAACAAAGAGTGGAAGAAATATAAGAGATAACAAGAGAAGAACTAGAGCAACAACTAAGAAAACTGAAAAGAAAAAAGACACCGGGGAGGGATGGTATACAGCATGAATCGTGGATATATGGAACGGAAAGGGAAGTAGACAGGTTGTTAGAGATAATGAATGGAGTGTGGAAGGGAGAGGGCTTCCCTCAGGAGTGGAAGGAGGGGATAATATGCCCCATATATCTATAAGAAAGGAGAAAAAGATACAGTCAGTAATTATAGGGAGATCACTCTCCTAAATACAGCATATGAGAGGGGGGTGTTACCAGACGGACAGGCGGGATTTAGGAAAGGTAGAGGGACCATGGATAATGTATATATCTTGAATCACATAGCAGGAAAGGAGATAAAAAAGAGGGGTGGCAAGATATATGCATTCTTTGTGGACCTGAAGGCGGCTTTTGATAATGTGGAAAGAGATTTACTGTGGGAATGCTTGAGAGAGAGAGGGATAAATGAGCATCTGGTAACACAAATAGAAGAGATATATGAAGAGACGATAAGTAAAGTGAGAGTGGATGGAAGGGTGAGTGAATGTTTCAAAACTTATAAGGGAGTAAGACAAGTTTCCCACTAAGCCCCAGCCAGTTTGCAGCTTTTATTGGACATTTAGAGAAGATGTTCAGGAAGGGGCAGGCAGGGGAGGTTGTAGCGGGTAAAGAAAAAGTGTGGTCTTTAGCATATGCGGATGATTTGGTGGTCCTAGCGAGAGAAGAGAAAGGTATGAAAGAAATGATAGAAAGCATGGAGAAATCTATGAGGAGGAAAAAGTTGACGGTGAATGCAGAGAAATCCAAAATGATGGTGTTCAGAAAAGGGGGTGGTAGGAGAAAAGTAAATGAGTGGAGATGGGAGAAAGAGAAAATTGAAGAAGTGAAAGAATTTAAGTATTTAGGTTATGTGATGAATAAAAGAAACACAGCAACAGCACATGTGAGAGAGTTAGTGAAAAAAGCAAATACGATAATAGGAGCTGTATGGGGAATAGGATAGAGAAAATTTGGACATGATTTTAGAACGAGAGTAATGATTTTTGATAGTTTGGTGAAAAGCGTGATGATGTATGGAGCCGAAATATGGGGATGGAGAGAGCAAGAAGGACTGGAAGGGGTGCAGGGAAAATATATGAAATGGGTGCTAGGGGTAGAGAAAGAGACACCGGGGTATATAGTGATGGAGGAAACAATGATAGATGGAATAAGAATAGAAGCAGGAAAGAGAGCAATAAGATTTGAGTAGAGAGTGATAGAGAGAGAAGAGTGCAGAATTTTGCAAGATCGTTTGAAAGAAAAAAGGAAATAAATAGGAAAGGGGATATGGAAAGAGAGGGAGGCATATTTCGAAAGAAACGGGTACGCAGGCGCGGAGATAGAAAAAATGCGAGAGAGAGGCAGAGTAATGACGGATGAATTAGTGCAGAGAGATAGAGATGTGCAAGTGCAGGAAAGAATCTAGGTACAATGGGAAGTATGAAAAAATAATAACGGAAGAAATGCCAAAGTACCTAGGAACATGTGGGGAATATGTGGGGAGGGATAAAAAGCTGTTAGTTATTGTGTTGAATTATTGATTTATTTAGTTTTATTTATTATATTATATTTTATTTTATTGATTGTGAGTTATATAGGAAATGTAAATATTAATCGGATACTTTATAAACCTCTAAAGGTAATAAATATACATACTACTACTACTACCTATAGCTACACCACTGCTTCAGATACCGCCGGATCAAGCTGTCAAACACAACCACTCGAATTGACAACGTATTCCCCCCACAACAGGAAACAAAAATTTTCCGACGCATCACAAATGTACACAACAAATGCATGATAAGTTGCCCGCCTCTTTCCTCTACACAACAATACCAAAATTATAGATGTGTGTGGTATGGTTCCAAAGATATAAATGATTAAAATGTAACATCCGTTCGTGACATTAAATGACCTCTAATAACCATTTTGAAAAACGTTTCACGTCAAAATATTTTGATAGATTAAAAATAATTAATTATTTGCAATCTATACTCTTCAGTGATTTTTTATTGAATATGTATCCTTAGCCCTTATTGCCTTCTGGTGTAAATGAAATCGTCTATAACAAAATATTAACGGACGTAAAACCGAATATGAATTATGTACATTAAACATTACAAGAAAAATAACAGGACTTTTCTAAGATCTCATTATCATCAATTTCACGAATCTGTAGGACATACAAATATGGGCTTCAATCACAATTTTTATTTTTGCACACGGAACTACAGACATCTGTTTGGTTAGCAATTTACACACAAAATATAATGAGTCAAAATTTAATGTGCAAGTACCACTTTGCGTGTAGAAATGTTGTAAACTTGAACCGGATTAAATTTTGGATCAATCTGCAGCTATGACGTACGTAGTAACGTAATTAACAGGTGGATATGTCTGGTTCGATCTGAAGTTTAAAAAATCATCTGGTTTAACGAGTAAATGCAACATTATACACACTTGTTAGCGACAAAAAGACGAATCGTTTCCTTATATAGTCAAATTGATTATAATGTGGTAAACGAGGAAATAGTGTAATAAACCCTTTTGAACTGTTTTTTTTTTATCATATTTCCTTCATTAAAAGTCCTTTCAATGACTTTATCGTGCAATATTTCTATATCGTCGTGTTTGAAGATTTTTTTGTATCGTTACTCAAGATGTGGGAATAAAGTAACTGAAGAAGTGATTAAATTGAAGACATCTACATGTGCAGTGAAAGTACGTGTTATGACACTTGATAAGTGAGATTTCAAATCTACATACGCAGTCATGCAAAACAAAAAGTCACGTTACGTGTAAATTTAAATATTTCTTGCTTATTTTCATGTGCAAACTGATTTATTTAAACAATTCTTTATAAGAGTAATAAAGAAATGATTTCATTTTTCGTTTTCAGTTCATTTTCTCGAGTTTGCTAAATATGTACCTATGCTGGTGTGAGCCCAACCTGTTTCGTTTTAACACCATCTGTTCCCTGCGTTGAATACATAATTCAATTTAGATAAATTTGTTTTTTCTTATCAATTCAGTTCATTAAAACAGGACAATGAAGATTTACTTCTGAAATTTCCTCATTTAGATAATCTTTCAAACTGGAATTTGTACATTTTTAGAGAAGTTTCGTATTAATAAAACTGATAAACAATTTTGTCGATTTGCTTCCAATAGGTTTGAAAATACCTACTGCATTCCTTTGATAGTGACTTATCCGAGGATAATGAGCCATCCCTGCTGCTTAATTAGGTAGAATGAATTATAAATCTACTTATGTATGTATCTGAAAATGATAGACCCATACTAAAATGAGGGGGTCCGATGGGTATTGTAAATCTACCATCTGCTTCGTTATACTAATCATTTTTATCCTTTACGCTGTATTTAAAACGTCGACCGTTTAGATTTATTAGACATTTCTTTCCACATTTGAATTTGATATTTGTGCTGCGCGATATTTAAAAATATTGAAATGTTGTACTGAATAATATTCAGCAAATATTCCAGCAACTAAGCCCAAGTGTCCAATGAAAATATCACATACCCACTAATAAGCACTTAAACTTTATTAACATTGTTACTAGTTGATGTTAAGCCATTTATTGTCGTAACTGATTATTTTAACATAAATTATTGTGGGCGATGTTTGCCAGCAATTTGATTTTTATCTTAAGCGGCACATTAGTGTGGTCTTTCTTCTTGTATTGTTATATAGGTATTATGACACTGTAATAATCGTTGTCCCCGACCTGATTAATACAAGGGACCTTGTTATTGGAGTCAAGCCAACCTAACCCAGTTGTTATACTTGACCTAGCACAACATCAGAATTTGAAAACTTTTTATTAATTTTTCCCAATGTATGAATGGAGTCATTGTAAGCCAGGGAATTCTAAAAATAAGCGCGTTGATAGCAAACTGGTTAGTGATCTATTTTTCAATTAATTAATTAATGTTACAGACCAAAAATAGATGTTTACCACGTTAAATAACGAAAACATAAAAAAAATGCAATTAATGGGTTTTGTATCGTAAATGTTTTTCACGTATTATCTTGACCGTACAACTTGGCCAAATTGGTGTGTTCGTCTAAATTGTACGATAAGAACAAGTTCTTTTCCGCTACAAACAAGAGCAGACAAAAATGCTTCGATAAATAAGGACTGGCTGGTCACCCTGGTTGATGATTCACTCGTAAGAATTTTAAAAGCAGCGAGTGACCACAAATAGACAAAGGAGAGGATAATATTATTTGGTGATTGTGCTTAAATAGCTCTTAATGAGGTTGTACTTCGAACTGGTTTATCTATCACAAAGTATAGAGAAATACATGTGTAATTAGACAGATAAAACGATGTTGCTGGGAGATTCGTTATGACGATCGTTGCTTTGAATTGACGCAATGGTTTTATGATTTACAAAGTCCAGACTGTTTTTTTTTAGAAAGATGTAATGTTAATGTTTTCGGCTACGTGGTATCCGGCCCCTGTTACTTTTAATTGTGCATTTACATGGAAATTTGATTACAAAATAAGCTTGTAGTTATTTTTTAAAACACCATAACATCCATAATAAATGGAAATTGACGCACTCACGGGTGATCGTTTTTTAATATCCTAAACAATTTTCCAGCAGTTTATGTTTATGTTCACATGTAAAAGTTGTAAATAAGCTGTGTAATGAAGTTGTGTCTGTTCTAGAAGTCGTCACACAATTCTATGTTTGGACCCAGAACGAGGAGTGCAATATTTGTGCTAGTCATGAATTAATAAAGGTAGGAAGAAAAAATTTAAATGTTAAAAAGTACCATAAAAAAGTACTGACACCCACGATTTCTATTTTCAACACATAATTTATTATTATTTAAAATATATAGATAAATATCTATAAACTTGAAATGATCAACCGTGACCATAATAAAAAATTTATTCAGAAATATGACTTCAAAGTTCAGTTATAAAAAAATGATGTTATTCAATGTTTCACAGACTTTGATCTTTTGTCCTCTTATAATTTGTTTTCCTGAGACGTACGACTGAGATGTTCGTAAAAAAAATAACAAAGTTCAAAAGTGTTTTCGTTTTGCCTTTGGAATCGATCGTTTGGAAGATTAGTCCAGTCATTTAAGCTTAAATTAGGTAAGAATCTCGGAATTCGAGATACCCAGCTGTAAGTCTGTAAATACTTGTATATTGGCACCCTCAAAGTTGTCTCAAAACCTACATATGGTAGGGTGTACGCAACTATTAAATTTCAAGGTCGAAGGTCACAAAAATCGCTTTTTTGCGCTTTTTTTGTAAATATCTCATTTCCTATGGGTTTTTTGCTATTTGTATTTATTATCAATATTGTAGAATACAAAATTCTCTACAAATTTTGTTTAAAAAAATTTTTCATACTGTAAACCGTTTTCGAGATAGAGGGCGGAGAGCGCGCGGTCACAGCATCACTTCAGGTCAACCGGTGCCTCCGGTCGAAAAGGCGCCATATATAGTTGATGAACTATCGATAAATCAATGATTATAAATATTTGTCATTTTAATTGGGCGTACACTGTCTTACGACCAAGAAATTTTCTTTAAAAAAGTTGGGAAAGGAAATGTAAAAACGGAGATATACTCGACTAAAAGTTTTGATAATATCCTCATTCCAAAACACATATTTTATTTCTGCACGCATTAAGTGGCTGTGACACAACTTCTGCGCTTTTTAAAAAGGGAAAAAAATCATTTTTAAAAGTTTTTGAGAAACTGACAAATTTGGATGAACTAGCTGCAGCATTTGACGAAGAAAATTGTTCGGCCCAGAGATTATTAGAGAGTGGAACTCAAACCATTGGCAGTCTATAATGCTCCGAAATCTGTGAAAAGTCTCGATCATCTTCGTTATATGCATTACGTCAAGTCTACAAAACTTAATAAACCTGTGCAGCTTTCAAATATTCCACCAACAAGTGCAGCTGCTCATCAACATTTCAAACGTGTATATTATCAAGTTCAAACTTGGTTAGGGCATGATTTGGAACCCCAGGTATGGGGTTGGGCAATGCGAAACGATTTTCTTGAGCCTATCATGACAATTTTACCACCTGCTCCAGAAGATTTGCTAAATACAATTTTCTGCAACTGCAAGAGTGGTTGTGGTTCGCGATGCGGATACAGGAAAGCGGGCTTGCAATGCTCTTTAGCTTGTGGCCAATGTAATGGGCAAGCTTGTCTCAATGCTCTACCATATCAGAGCGACATTAACGAAGATGGAACCTTTGACCCCGAAATCATGGAAGAACTGGAAACAAATGTCGTTGAAGACGATAATGAAGACCAGTTTGAAATTTACCAGCAGCCGGAAGACGACGATGAAGAGGAAGAAGATGATTAAAATTATAAATTGTAGTTTTTGTACCCTTTATTCCAATTTTTTACTTTTAATAAAAATAAATGTATTGAATGATATTTTTTAATAAAAAGATTAATTCATAATTTATTTGTTTTTTTTTTCATCATGTAAGAAGTTATTAATATTAATTAGGTTAAAATTCAAATATAATTCCTATATTTTTATTAACAATTCTGCAATTACATGGGCAGGTAAGTGTTGTTAAATAAATTAATACTGAATAAAAAGTGGATAGGTTAGGAAAAAAATGATAAAATATAATATAATAGTTAATAAAAATTGACAAATATTTATAATCATTGATTTATCGATAGTTCATCAACTATATATGACGCGTTTTCGACCGGAGGCACCGGTTGACCTGAAGTGATGCTGTGACCGCACGCTCTCCGCCCTCTATCTCGAAAACGGTTTACAGTATGAAAATTTTTTTTAAACAAAATTTGTAGAGAATTTTGTATTCTACAATATTGATAATAAATACAAATAGCAAAAAAACCATAGGAAATGAGATATTTACAAAAAAAGCGCAAAAAAACGATTTTTGTGACCTTTGACCTTGAAATTTAATAGTTGCGTACACATTACCATATGTAGGTTTTGAGACAACTTTTAGGGTGTCAATATAGATACAAGTATTTACAGACTTACAGCTGGGTATCTCGAATTCCGAGGTGAACTTACTATAATGACTGGACTAGATATGAGGCTTTGAAGTTGACCAATCAGAAAGACTCTTTATACCTGCGTATAATTATTAATTTTTTTCACTGCTAAGAAACGAATACAATCTATAAATTATTTAGCACTAGTTGGTAACGCTACCCGGTGCGCGTTGCTACGCCCCAAAAATAAAGTAAAACACATTTCAGTACTGTCCTTGGGCTTTGTTGATGGTAATTGCGAAAGCAAGCCACATTGGAAATTGAAGCCGTTTGAAAGATATATAGGTAGAACCATTGGTATACGTAGGATGAGCACATCTTCCCCTTACATTTTCCATTGAGGATGGTCGTTTCAATACACGCTATGTTGTTCAATTGTGACCTTGCCAGAGCACTATTTTGTTAGAATAGACAAAGAAAGTAGATAAGCAAGGTTCTAGATTAATTTTTATTTCTTTACAGTTACATTAAATGAATAGATAATGCACAAAAGTAACTCTTTTAGCATTCACAGGTTAGTGCTTAAAAATCTATGTTGATTGAAGACGTACCCTTCTAGATTTGAGATGGGCAAAATTGTTAATCACTTCTTCAAAATCTATCTTTTCGCGTATACCTTATATGCCGTATTTAGGAAAGTGATCCCCCTATAATTACTCACACTCCATTCGTTATCTCTAACAACCTGTCCCTTCCCGGTAATGCCTTTTTCCGTTTCAGTCTTCTTAGTTGTTGCTCTAATTCTTCTCTTGTTATCTCTTCTATTTCTTTCACTCTTTGTTATCTTTTTTTGCTTTTCTTCTCTGTTTTCATCACCCCCAGCAGTTTACTGAAGTACTTTCTCCATTCCTCCATAGTAATTCCATCACTCACACTCTCTCTCTTTTTCTGTCTTTCCCTATTCATGTATCTCCATACCTCTTCTTCCGTCTTTATACCCTTCATCTTTAGTTTTTGTTCCATCCATTTATTCTGTTTCTTCTCTTTGCATACCAATTTGTACCTCTTGCGTGCTCTCTTGTACTGTTCCTTAGTTGCTTTTTCTTTTTTCCATTTTCTTAGTTTCGTTCTTGCCTCCTGCTTCCCTTCCCTGCATTCTTTATTTCACCACTTGTTCTTCCACAGCCCCATATTCTCTGTAATCTCTATCTCTTTTTTTTTCTATTGCGTTTGCCTCCCAAAGTCTTGCTCTATAATTTTCTTTTCCTTCTTCCGTTCAAATATTTTTCACAATTTTTTTTAACCTCATTCACACTTCTTCTATCTTTCTCTCTTCCTTTTGTCTTCACTTCCAAAGGCATATGGTCCGACTCCATTCTTTCTTCCACCTTGAATTCCTCTATTTCATCCCATACTTCTTAATTCACCATAACATAATCAATAACTGTCTCCCCTAGTGGTCCAATATGGTGTACTCCCCTTTCTCATCTCCTGTGCAGTTTCCATTAAGCATGTCCCACCCTCCTTTTTCTACTAAGCTAATCAGTACTCTCCCTTCTGCGTTTTCTGTTCCATCTTTTGCTGATCTTCTTTCTATTGTAGCTTGTTCCTCTTCTATCCGTCTTCCTTTCCCCCCAATGCTTGCGTTAAAATCTCCCCAATCACCAAAGTTCCTTCTTCTTGCTCTTTTACTCGCTCTTCTATTATTTTCTTCGTTTCCTTCATACTTCTGCTGTATACCGTTACAATTCTCCATTTTCTCTGTTTACTTTTCACCGTTCTTTCCATAATCCCTCTTTCTTCTTTTGCTTCAGTTCCATTTTCTTCTTCCAAACCCTCTCTCATTATTATTATTATCCCACCTTTAGCTCTCCCTTTCTTGCTTTCCCTCTCTGCATATACTATTACATAGTTTCTTCATTTTCACTATGAACAATTTTCAAGTATTCTATTAAATGCAGACATTCCATTTCCAACTCTTTCTCGTTAACGTCTTCATAATAGATTTCAGCAAATTCTTTACAACTTTGTCTCAACTCTGGAATTCAGTTTTCAAGCGAAAAAATAAACCAGAACGTTAAAAGTTGAATTTTTCTCAAATTGGGTTGAACATAATAAGTTAAGCGAAATTAAAACGCTGTAATACCCAAAATTATTTTAAATGAATTATGAACCATTAGTAAATAAACTCTTATCTCTTGGCCTAAATAAAAAAGGACTTTTTCACTGGAACGAGTGCGGTGAACGGCTGCCAATTAATAACTTTCAGTTTCATTTTGACTGTTGACGGTGCACACTAAATACATATTTTAAAATGCCTTTATTTTCAAATTGTGACCGATATGATTATGTCTATTATCATATTATGTGAAACCCGTAGGAACTCTCTGAGTCTGTAATTTATTAGCGGACATTCGGAATATAAGCCAACACATGCACGAAATTTACGCGAAAGGTGGATCGGAATAAGTAATTTTTTCGTGTGGGGCCACATGAAACACCAAATGATAGTGGGATATGCATCTGGGAAATGCCCAGGGCTGTCGTCATTTCAAACAATTTCTAGAAGTGTACGTTGGCCTAGGTGAGTCTTTATGTAATTCAATTGAAACAAAAGTGGTTTTTGTCTGTCGGAAACGGTTCATCAATAAAGACCGAGATGTTTACAATAGTTTGTATTCTTTATGTATTTCATTGAAAGCAAAAATATTTTTTGTCTGTCGGAACCGGTTCATCAATACAGACCGAGATGTTTACAATAGTTTGCATCGTAAGAAGTTGTTTTTTTAACTGGGGCGGGGCTTCGCTAATACTCGATTCAATTCGTAACGGTTCCGCTCCAGTTTTTTCGTTAATGCTCGGTTCAGTTCGAAACTGTTCGAAAACAGAGCATGGCTAGGGTGGGCGCGGGGTGTGATTAGCTTCGCTAATACTCGATTCAATTCGGAAGGTTTCCGTCTGAACTACAAGTCAACACTTGCCAGGGATGTGTCATCAAACTGGGCTAGGATCGGCATTATAATCTCAAGGCTAAACTGTGGGGAGCTTTGCTAATACTCGATTCAATTCGGAAAGATTCCGTCTGAACTACAAGACAACACTTGCCAAGGATGGGTCATCAAATTGGGCTAGGATCGGCGTTATAATTTCAAGGCTATACACCACTCGGGTCCAGACTTGTCTTCTGACGACTGGGTCATCAAACTGGGGCAGAAGCGGCACTACATTCTCAAGGCCAAATGTCAATTGAGGTCAATGTGGGCCAGAAGCGGCACTACTTAACTACTTTTATATTTTCCCCATAATTTTTTTGGCCAGGCGGTAGTTAGGTAAGCGCTCCTGGGAGAAGACTCATAATAAGCAAAAACTAAAATTTTGTATCTAAAATTGTGAGAAACTGGGAAAGAACAATTAACAGGTAAAATGAAGACTAGCGATAGGTTGTGAAATAACAAATTGGTTAGTGAAATTATTGTGACAACCAAAATGAGAAAACACTGACAACACAAAATATAATAATGAAATAGTAAAATGAAAAAAATTATATGGTAGAAAAACGTAATACTTAAGTATGTAACGAATTAGTGAAATATGTAGTAAATCGATGAAAATACAAAATGGCGAAATAAAGCTATTGTGAAGTAGGGAAATATAATGTGAAATATGTATTGAGAATACAAATTAATATTGAAATGACAAACTAGTGACAAAATAAAATACTCATAATACAGAGTCTTCCTAAATGATTCATACATCATGTTGCCTCTGGAAAACAAAATTTGCATGTAGTTGGTATTCGTGCTGCGATGGTGAGCGTTGACGGCGTAGCTCCGAATGAGATGTTTATTTTTTTTTGCACCAGGTGATGAGGCTTTGGATGTCCTCTGGAGGTGGATTTTCCTGATCGCTGGGAAAGTGGACCGACGCAATTATAATCTGCTTCTTGCATGATTTTGAATGAATTCTGGGATCGAAATAAAGTTACATTTTTAAGCAGAATTGCCGATCTTGGATTTTCATCAAGCAAAGTATTATATCATGCGTTCAACAAAAATTGACGACAAAGCAAGCGTTGGAATCTTCAAGTCATGTCTGCAGTTAGATCACACGCGAATGTCGACCGCCTAGCAAAGTCATATTGTTTTGAGCCCATCAACTCCCAGGACTCGTAAAGGTATTGTTGCCACCTTTGACTTGAAAGGATACGGCTTCTCGTACAGAACAGCACAAAATAACTAACTGAGTAGGATTATACTATCGCAACGACGACTCATTAATAGGGTAAAACTAACCTGAAAAAAAAGTGACGTAAAACTGACAGGTTTTGATGTATTGATATACGCCATACCGTTTTTAATCCATGGCCCACTTGATGTCGTTTTTTGTTGAACGCACGATTTATTACTTTACCTGATTTTGTTTGGAGCCCTTTGATTTGCCCTCCATTTAGCTAAGGCTCTTGTATGCATCCTATGTCTAGTTTTCCCTTGATAAACCTTCAACTAGATGCAATTTTTGAGTGTTGAAGGGTTATCTCGAAAAGCCACAGTCCTTTGCTTATGAAGGCTTTCTTGAGGTTTTCTGTCCTGTTTTTTTTTTGTGATTTCGTAGAGACAGATTTGTCTTTGATTTCCACTCTAGACTTTTGGAGCCCTTGGGGTATGGCTTTTCCGTGTGTCCAGTGCTGGCCGGCTTCTTTGTTTCCTCGTAACTTAAGGTTCCATGTTGTGCCTCCCGTTCCTTTTTTTGGAATTCTTTGATACCATTTGGTCGCAAGTGAACTTATTCAAATTTGTAGCTAATCGTGTAGTCCATCTTTCCCAGTGTTGATGTTGGGAGAGGATCAACGAAAAGGGTGATTTCCACAGTGGGGCCCACAGGATTTCTCCTGAGCAGCCTCCAGTTATTAGTCTTTAGGTTTCCATTCTGAGCTCCTATCAGGTTTAGGATTTTCTCATCGTCATCAATCCTGACCTCCTGGCACGTAAGATTTCAGTATGAGGCATTTCTGCTTCCTCTACCATCCTGAGCACAGGTCCTTCCCAGAGTTTTATATCGGCAGTTTCCTTGTTGGCACAATCTATCGACAGGTTTCTTATGAATACCAAGAAATTTAGGCTGTACAGCAGCCTGCTTTCCCAACTCCATAATTTTATCCAAGATCGATTCCTGTACGGAGTTTTGTTTATCCGTTGACAGAAAGGATCTAGAATATATTGAGGTTATTATTCCTACCCTTTTTGCTGCAGCTATATGACTGCAAGAAAGGTTTTGAGACATTGAGAGATTGTCCTCGTTCCTCTTCATCCATTTCTTGATTTGTTCCTGAGGACCCTTCTAGTCCTTTCTCCAGAAGAGTTCTCCTTTAGTAGGCGCGTGCTACTTCTATGTTGAGCACTTTTGTTAGAAAAAACTTCAACCTTTTATTTGCATCGCCACTTGGTTGGTAATTAAGAACATGTATAAAACAGAGGGTAGCTAAAGCTAATGAGCAGAACAGAATTAGAATATTTTACTCAGTTTTTGAGTGACCAAAGAACACAAATAAAATTCATAAAATGTCTGAGGATGCCGTATATGTATTGGGATTCAGAAATTAAAAAATGTTAGGGTATATTACTAAAGGTTAGTTGGTCGTAGAAAAAAAAGTTTCACGCTTTTTTAATTTTTCCGATGCACACGTTTTCAGGATTTTATATTTTTCCATTTCTTCGTTTTCAGGTTGAAACTCTATTTTAAACTTTCCAGGTTTAAGTTTCCTAGTTTAAATTCAGGTTCTCTTGAGTACATATTTACATTTATAAATTTTCTGCTACTTAAATTCCGGTCACTCTGCATATAATTATGTAGTTGGAAAAATTTTGATCGCCACCCTTCCAAATGCCCAAGGTACTATACGACGTTGCTAATAAAATCACAAAACAGTAAAGTAGCGATTGAACGAACTTATACCTGTTTCAATGATGTTAATGTTAGGATGGTAATGTTAAGGTAATACAATGATGTTGAGACCAATGGTAATGTTAAAGGGTACGTAACTCTGAACATAACATTATGTTAGAAAGCAAAAATATATTTTAAATCTTACCATCACACTCAACATTGCTCTCCTAAGCGCATGCGTCGAGCGAGTTGTTTATAACCTAACTTTTTTGACAAGTTTGCTAACGTGAAATTTAGAAATGATTGACATTGAATTATTAATTCAATTAATTAATTAGTGCAAAGCCACCCATACCTTTATGATAAAAAGCAGAAAGGGTTCAAAGACACCATAATAAAATTATGCGTGGAAATCAGTGGCAGGAACGTTAAATGTTGAAGTAACGGAAGCAGAAACCAGGTTCAACAAGGCATTTAGTAATTATTTCACTATTAATTTGACAATTTTATGTAAAATAAACCTTACATTTAAACCCTACATACATATAAACATATAAAACCTTCATATGTAGAAATAAAAATAAAAAATTCCCTAGTACCACTTAACACTCATTATGAACACGCTAGTATTAATATTGTCATTACCACTAACATTACGTTAACATTAACATCATTGTGAAACAGGTATTACAAAGCAACTAAATTTATAGGCCTTGACCAAATTTTGAAACTGCAAAATTTAGGTTTTCGAGACTTCAACGACTTCCAAAACTATGATTATTAAATATTAGAAGATCCCAGAAATTTATTATCATTATTTTTCAAATTGAACATCAAATTTGAAAACATGAACCTGAAAATCTCGTAGACAGAGAGCGTTAAACCTGAAAACCTGGAAAAATTTTCAAAATTTGAAAGACAGAAATTTTGAAAATCTTGGCCTATAAATAACCTGTGGTTTTTAATGTGTGAAAGATGCGTTAAATTATTTAGATCATTGAATAACTTCATTAAAATTTGCAGCAGGGGGGCCTACGATATCTCCCGGGTCAAAATGTTGTTTTAATTATTTTTTTGACTATATTTTTAATTAACGTCCTTTTGGAAAGAGCGGATAATTTCAATCAAAATAAGTGACAGCGACATAATAAATTACATAAAACACCTACTTCATAACTTTGCATGAGAAATTAAGCGACCTTTTTTCAAAATTGTTTCGGAGTGAATCATTAGTCTTCGTCATTGTGGTCAAGTTTTCCGTCGCCGATTTCCGTTTCTTACCGGATGGTATTATGTATTAATGAAATGAATTTCTATTAAAACATTATTTACATCAGTAGGTATTGTTTACGATGTCTACTTCTGAGAAAAATACTATAACTTTCAACTGACCTGACAACGAAAAATTTACTAATACTTCATTGACTTCACTGAAAGTTAGATTACCTTTGCCTGCATCATACATTCGTTATCTAGATTATTATCAGCCTTCCTTAATGAGTTTGTGGTGCAGTAGAAACATAATTATATATTGTTGCTTAAAAAAAAGCTCTTAATTTTCTGGTACTTGGCGATATCCGCATTAATAGTCATTTACTGATTAATTGGCTTATATTGAGTCAAGTAAGATGAGTTTTTGAAGTAAAACTTCACGGGGTGTTAATTTTTCTACAGTGCTTCTCACATGTAATTGTCAGCTTCAACCAGATTTGTACTCAACCATATAAACACGGTACGTTTACAATTTATATTTACTTTCATTTGTAATTAGACGCAATAACGAGACTAAACGTTTAAACGGTGTATTCTCTTTTAATAATGTTCATCGATATGAAAGCCTTTAGCACTTAGAAGGTTAACAGAGCATATAAAATCCTGTATCCCCTAATATCGCATGTTCAGCAACTTATTAATAGCAGAGACTTCTTGAACAGAATCACAGTCTCGTTAACACTAATGGTATCAAAATGAACAAATTTTTAGTTCTCCAATCGTTGTTGATTGTTTGTGGCATTATTTCAAAGAGTGATGCGTTGGAAAAACGAGATGTGCATCGTATTATTTTAAAGGAAGAGGTCCAAACGAGTAAACCTCATCGGTCGACGAGACAGCATCGACACCATCAGCACGGTCGTCATAAGAAGAACTACGGTTATGAAGAAGATTACGGAGTAGAAGATTATAAAGGATATGATAGCTTTGAAAACAGCTACGAGAGTAATAACTACAGACATAAGGTATGTAAAAAAAATCTGTTGCATATTTTGGATGTTTTATATCACTAGTGACTAGAAGTGCAATACTATGACTATATTTTAAATGTCAATGTCAAACAATGTCAGGTAATGTCATTATTGCACTCGTGATTCAAGAATCTCAATATTCAATAATATGATATAATCTACTATTTTACTGGCAAATTTAACGTATTCTAGGATCATTCATCAAAACGGGGCCCTAAGCGTAACACGGAACATAAATTTAGAAGCAGTCGACAAAAATCCAAATCTTCAGATCATTTTGGATCCAGTACGTCGTCTGTTTTTACTAAGCATCCTCCACGGAAGCATCAGACTAGCATCAAAGTCGAAGACTTCCTCGAAAGTCCGTCGTATTTCCAATTAGGAGACCAATTTTCTGCAACACATAATCACAAAATTACAAATAGTCCATCACCTTTGAGCAGGGATGAAAGTACGCCATCCAGATGCTTCGGAACTTCATGCATTAACGCGACCCAGCTGTATCGTGTTTATGAGGATCCAAAATACGAAGAGTTTCCACCTTATCACCAGAAATACTCCACAACACCGGCGAACTGGAATATCGGCACCCACAATAAAAGATTTCTGAAAGAAGTGAATGGTGGTCAGGAATATAGATCGAAGAACCACAAACATAGCGGTGTGACAAGAAAAACAAAGAAATCCACAAAAGTGTTTAATTAATGATGTATAAAACAGGTGAAAATAAGGAAAACTTATTTAATAAATGGATTACCTAGTGCGAATAAGCTTATTTTATAAAAAATAAATTCGGTATAATTAACTTAATAATGCGATCGATCTCAAATGGCAGACAAACATTTATTTCGAATAAATTTCAATAATGTTTCTGTAACTGGCAAGCAATATAAGCGTGTCATTTTAAGGCAAGGAAATTAATGCTGACCACGTTTTATTGCGCATTGTTCTTTTGTCGAAAAATTATAATTGTTTTAAGAAAATCTTACGTGGGACTTGTTACAATGATTTCCACAAATGAAAAAGCTTTGCTTTATACTGTTTCGTTTTAATTTTTTTTAACATTTAATTTTCACTCTTGGTGCTCCCGGATTTAGTAATTACGATTCTTAGGTGTTTTCTTACTGTAAATAAACCACTCATGTTCAAGGATCGAGAAACTTCCTGTCAAAGTAACTAATATTTTTTAATCTATATATTTAATCGTTGAACATGAATCGTTTGGGAGCTAATAAAACAGTGTACTGCACCGATTTTTATTATTGTCTTTTTAAATGACCGACATTGATAAGATACAACAGTAGATTACTTTTCATTTTCAAAAATTTTGCAGGTCTATTGATTATTTGAATTTTGTTTTTGGCGAAAATCAGTCCATTACAGTCAGCCACGTGAACGAGCGAGAGTCATTTTCAGAGAGCTACGGTTCAGAGTGGTCATTTATCTCAACCATATCGCAAAAAAAATATCTGGACATCTCGGGATGTTATAAATGCATGTTAAACGATTGCATCAAAATACAATTGATTGCGAAATTTTAACCGGACGATCAACATGGAAACGTATTTTAATACCCGGACGTATTCTGGTGCTTTTTTGCCATTTTCCTTGAGGCGAACCCAATTTCCAATCATGTTAGCATTCGCTATGGCCATTAATAAATTGCAAGGACAAACCTTTGATAAGATTGGGAGTTTATTACCACAACCTGTCTTTGGACATAGTATGTGGCTGAAAGTAGAATTCCTAAATTTTATACCGCACAATAATGAAGTGTTTACGCAAAAAATTATAAAGAAATTATTCCGTATTAATTTTTTTTAATTAATCAGACCTTTTTTTATTCAAAATCACAGTTAAACAAAACAAATGAAAAATAATTGTAATATGCAATATGGTAACGAGTCTTTATTCAACACTATTTACGTAAGTATTCACTTTTTTATTTTTACATTGATTCGATTACCAATGCAATACACTCGAATTTGGAGTGACGGGCGATCACTAGTTTACATTAATTTATGATAAAAACTGCTTGTACTTCTTGTTGGTTTTAGATGTAAATGAACCTGACAATTTGATATATTCACCCACGCTGTAAATGATTAGTTTCTTGTTATCCAGATTAAAAAAAAAATGTAATCCTCAGTGACGAGTATAAGTCATTAGTTGTGCAACAATATACTCTTATCAAACGGCATGTCGCTTATCAAATTTATACATTGTGGAAAAATCATTAAAATATTTTTGCGGATTTGGTTAGATTATGTTCGAAGAAGTTATCAGGGTTCCTGTTATTTGCTGCTTTCGCCTTGTAACAAATATTTTTCTAGAATTTCGACGAACACAACAACTGACAAACACGTTAATACCATTTTATTGATATTTAAAGACCTTTCTAACGACCGCACATGATTTAATTACAGCCGTGGCCAATCATCGGTAATTGTTCAATTGATGCAGTTTTCTTTTAGAGAGTGTGGAAATTAAATTTCGCCTGACATCTTGACCAAGGAAAGTTAATTTCATCAGCAAATCATTTTCGTTCGGTGCAGGTCAGTCCTCTCGGAGTTTGAGCAATTTAAAATTTATACTAATAGTAATTGAGCGCATTATAAAAACTTATAAGTAACAGGCTATTAGTCTGGTATTGCGGATACGTAGAATAATTTTCTTTAATAAAGTTAATAAGGACCTGTTTCAAACTTTTAAATGATCGAGAAGTATTGAATTTATTATGTAATGCAACTAATGAATTAGAATTGTGCAAAAGCAAAATGTGGGCTCAATTTCAAAGAAATTTTTGTTTTTCTTACCGCAATGATATCCTTTATGCGGTTCACCCACACGACAATAAAAATTTGAATGCACAATCAAATGTTAATTTCCTACACAGTATTAGCCAACGCTCCATTTGTTTCATCGTTTGACGTTTGATTGGTAAAAAAAATTCTGCTTCCTCGTTTTTTGCGCACCAAATTGCGGCGATAATTTTGTAAGCTTACTGCTTTTACCTCACCTTGCAATAGTTAATTAAAATGTTGCATCACCCGGTTGTCATTTTTCTGTTTCCCGAAACTGCGACTGCCATTTATCCGATTCACGTGTTTTGACGAGAAAGGCAGTTTCGCAAGGTGCATTTTTGCTAAACAATTAATTTGTTTACATCACTGAAATTTCTAATACTTACTCTCTCAATCTAACAAGTAGAAAACATTCTCAGGCAGGTTATCATAATGTAGAAAGGAACGGAGAATGAACTTCGAAATTTTAACGGAATACTTTCTCCGGGTTCATTCACCGTTTAGAAATGGTTGACCTACGACAAGGAACAAAATTGTGACTATGTCATTGGATTATTTATCGATGTAGATTGTAGAAAAATGAGATTGCAGTTTGGTGAGTACATTTCCGGGTATGTCACATCTATTGTATCAGTTTCATTTTGCAACGATTTTTGAGTTACATTAAGCTGGAATTATTATTATTGCAGATTGTTTGATATGGTTAGTTCACTTAAAAAATTTCGCAACATACATGTTTCCTGATAATTCATTTGGTATTTTTGTAGATTACATCTTTGGTACTATCGAAAAAAAAAAATGCGTATTTTGTTCGAGTGTAATTGAGGAAATACAGAGTAAGTTCAAGGGGGCGAATTTAAACGATTGAGGCAACCACTCCTACACGAAATTAAAAAAAAACATGTTGTTTTTCTTATAGGAAAACAGGGGTAACAAGCAAGCAATCGAGTTGAGATTTTTCCACAACTTAAAAAAAGCTCAAAAAATTGTCTTTTTCAAATTGGGGCGTCGGGCATAAGAAAAAAATCTAGAAAAAAAACCTTTTGAGCAGTGCATAATGTCTTTATCTTTCAATTCATGTAGTTTTTAGCCACTTATAGTTTCACGTTTTGCCTATTTCCAATAAAAATTATTGAGATTATTTGGTTGTCCACATTGGATGCAAAGCGATTAGTGAAGATTCTTAGTTTAGCCAGTCTTTCATAGAGGACCACAAAAATAATTAAAATTCATATAGCGTTTATTTATGTAAACAGTAGCCTTGTCAGACCTGGTCAGACTCATCCCCTTCTACCTGGCACTACATTGTAGCATTTGCCTGAACATAGAGCTCGGTGTGGTAGTTGGGAGGAAAATTGTATAATTAGGTTTTTTTAAAAATAGGGTTCCGCATGGTATTTCGTAACCGGCCGTTGCAAATAAAAAAAAAATTCCCCTATAAAATATTAAATTAAAAATCTGAAAAAATTATGAAGGAAAACAGTCCTGCAGTTGAAAAAATATTTCACAGATTTTTCATAAAATGAGCCTATTGTTAATTAACTAATTCTTTTAGAGTTCTTGTTTACATTCTAAATCGGTGAGATTATAAACTTGTGGTATTTTTAATTATTATAATCCAGTAATTAAGATTTATTTAAACAAAAATTAAATTAAAAAGTTAAAAAAACGGGTCTAAAAATTTATGTTATCGTTCGACACTCTGTCATGTAGTAATGAAAATGTCAGATAAAGGTACACTATTTTTATGGGTTTACACAGGAACTCGTATAATAATATACTATTAAAAAAAATACAGTTTTAGATATGGAAAGCTATTACATAAAATTTTACAATATTTTGTGGGCCATTTGTTTTAACAACGTTTTCAATTGTTTAAAATTTTTGTTCTTAGTTTAAACTCAATATTAAAAAAAAATATTGGTATTAAAATTAATTATTTGCGATTCTCTACAGGATACAAAAAGAAATTGTTTCATTCATATTTAATTTGTTTATTAACCAAACAATTTGTTATAAACAATTGTCTAATGTTTCTATTTTTTATTATTAAAAAATAACAAAAACAACCAAAAAAATTAATACAGCTTTGTAAAAAAATCATGTAATCCATGTCGGATTTTTTTATTTATTGCAGCTTTAATTTTTTTTTCACATTGTAATGCACAGGGTTCTTTGTTATTTTTTTAATAATATAAAAAATATATAAACATTTTCGACAGTTGTTTACTTACGAGTATAACAAATTGTTTATTTGATAAAGAAATTAGATACGAATGAAACAATGTTTTGTATCCTGTAGAAAATCGCAAATTATTATTAATTTTAAGACCAAATTTTTTTCTTCATATATGGAGACTGTAGAATTCAAATAAGACAAACTGTTTATTCAGTTCTGTTATAATTGCCAGTGATTGAACAAAAAGCAATTACATAATATGGAATTCCAATATCAAAGGTTAAAATGTGCAAGCCGGATGTACACCCTTTCGAGGAAGGTTATATTATTTTATTGATTATTATCGGAAATTCCATCTAGCGGGAATTCCACCTTATTTGGGACGCGGTCCGGGCCCTTGTGCCATTGGGACTCTTTGTCCTTGTGATGTGTAAAATTCCAATTTGAAGTAAATTTATGCATACTAAAATTATTTTAGGTTCAAGGGCAGCTTAATATCACCGAAATTTCATCCTCTATACGGGTGAGAAACATCAACTATTTTTTGAAAAACTTGTGAGATATGATGCGCTGCGGGCGACCGAGATGCTCCCAAAACTGCAGCGATTTTATGAAAAGTTCCATAATAGCGGGAAAATATGAGGATCCGCGAAGAAAAAAAAGTCAAATAGACAATTTTTCAAACCTTTTTTTAACCCCAGTTAATTTCTTCTTCTATTTAGGGCCGATCTTTTCACCTCCGACTAAAGTGCCGGTTACCAAGCCGTCAGAATGTGCAAGCCGGATGTAATGTTTGCCGGTTTACAACATTTCTATTGTTATTTAGTACTTTTAAGTAGCTATGTTGTGGAACTTTCCATCGAGCGGTACCCTTCTTAAATTTGCACTAGTTTTCCAATATTTAGATAAAAGGAAGGGTCATTAGTATTTTTAAAAGTTTTGACATTTTCTTTCGATAAACGAAAACGTTTGAGAAATTGCACATCATCCTGTTCATTAAATAAACCAGTATAGGCAAATCTATTTCTACTATTGTAAGGCCTACTGTGTTTAAAATTATTTTCTATTCTTTGAACATCGTCATTCGAAGAGAATTTCCTGGTCTTCGAGTATATCAAAATCAAACATCAGGTACGTCAAGAAATTAACAAAGTTGTTAGTTTAATTTTTGTTAATCAGTCAGTTTAATCAGCTATGATGTAAATCATGTAAAGTCTAGTTTATGCTCAAGCAACAATTAAGAACTAACCACTTAGCATTAAGTGCCAAATGGCTCGTTTATACTGCTGTCAATTTTGCTCTAAATCTATCTATCTAAATATCTAAAATACTTCCACTATGATTTACACAATTTTGTGGTTAGAATCTCTCTGTTACCAAGTTACTGGTCGGTCGAACCAACTGTTAAGTTATCTTGTCATTAGGTGGCCTTAAATGTGACATTTAAGTAAATGGGAAGTGAAAATACGGTTAGTGACGTTAAAGTCACAGTTAGCAATAATTGTTAGTTTAGTGGGAGGTGAAAAGATCGGCCCTTATTGATGTCAATAATATACACTTTTATTAGAGACTAGAAGCATGTGCCGACAACAATAGAGAATCCAAAAAAACAAATAGTTCCAGTTTTAAGGGCAACTTTTCAATGTTCCTTTCCGTAAGAACCTGACCTGGACCATTACGAATATTCTATAAAAAAATAGCCGAATCGGTCCAGCCGTTCTCAAGTGATGCGTTACCCAACGTACAGCATTTCATTTTTATTATATAGATTATGTGTAAGAATGAATTGGTGGTTGATTCTGATTCAGAGAGGTTTGAAGCTCTGGTCGATTTGATTTTTGAATTTGTATCTTGCTCGAAGGACCATGTATTGATTTCGATTGAAACACTCGCGAACTTATGTACTTATGTATTTAGAATAATTGCAGTTGTTTATTAAACGTTTCTTCTCCCGGTGGTTTCTACTTAATTTGAATAACCGAGTCTGGCTTTAGATTGAATTTTGGCTTGAATAGAATGAATGCGAGTTTGTTTTCGACTCGTTGGTTTGAATGATTGAATGCGACTTGTTTGAATAAGAGTTCGAATGCGACTCGTTTGAATGAGTGTTTGGTTACGACTTGATTGAATAAGAGTTCGAATGCGACTCGTTTGAGTGAATGATTGAATGCGACTTGTTTGAGTGAAAGATTCGTTTCGACTGGTTTGCGATCGTGAGCGGTACCACTCAGGTAAACGGTTTTATGACCCTTTGGTTTTTCCCAAACTGGCAGACGCGACGGCCGCTGTAAATATTTCTCAACATTATGAAATGTAAATAATTTATGAAATGTGAAATATGAAAGACATAAAAAATAAAATGTAAAATTTGGAATTTGAAATATGATCCAGTAGGATTTACACGTCAAAATTCTCCATCTAAACGCATGTAATTTTGTTTTCCACGGGTAACACGAATCACGCGTAAAACGAAACAGAAATATAGAGCCTAAAATATGAACAATGTAATGGAAATAAATATATCAACCTCGATATCAACTTCATTTTTAGGCTCTTGTCCTATGTGCTCCTGTTGGCCTTTTTAGTTTATTTTTAGTCCCTGTGCTCTCTTTGATCGTGTTTGTAATATTATATGGTCTCTGTAAACTCTGTAGTGTCTTTTCCTATTATGTAGTCTCTTTTGTTTATTTTCTCTTATTGTCCCGTTTTTTTTTTTGGGTTTTTGATCTCCTTAGCGTCTATAGTAGCTCTAGTCGCTGAGTAAGCTCTCTTATTGTTGGTACATATATATAGTCTCTTCATTCTGTGTTGCCTTAGTTTTTTATCTTTTGTGTTTGTCAGGTCTTTTTTGTTTTGTTTCACCCTTTGTTCTTGGCTATGGATCCCCTTAATTTCTATGGCTGCTTCAATAATTTAAGTTATTTTGTTCAACAGTTGCATTTTTTAGGTGTTGCTTGCTTGACTGCTTTATGTTTTAAATAATGTCGCTTCAAAAAATTTTTTTTGTTAAAAAAAATACAACTGTTGGACAAAACGTCGTATATCACACGTGACAGAAATGTCATTGTAAGCTCGCGAGATGTGTATCACTGGGAGACCATGAAGCATTTCAGTCACTTATAATCTTTAATCCTATTTATTTGTTCAGCCTCTGTAGTTTCATTAGTCTTTTTATTGTATCTCGCCACTTTTCTTTGTTTGTCTTTTTGTTTCTATAATGTCTTTTGTCTCGTGTTTTTGTTATCCCCTTTGTTTCTTTCTTATTTTAATATATTTTTTATCTGTTGCCCCAGTAGTCACTTTGATGTCTTTTTTCGTCTTTTTGGCCTCTTTCGTTCAATTTTTTTTGTCTTTAGTCTTTTTGTCTTCTTTGCTCTTTTTGGTGCCTTCTATCTTTTCTATCTCTATGTCTATTTTGTCTGTTTACTCACTTTAGGCTCTATGATTTTCTTGGTGTTTTCGTTTTTGTATATCTTTAGTGGATTAGGGACGATACAAAAGTCCCTTTAATCTTTTAAGTCACTGTGCTTTCTTTGTCTTTCTGGTCTCATTGGTCTCTTTTATCTTTCTAGACTATTTGATATGTGACATCTGTTGGTATATATTTCTTGGGTATATTTTGTCTCTTTTGTTTTTTTCTCTAAGATTTGCTTTCTTATTCTCTTTAGTTTATGTTTCTCTAACGTCTTTGATCTCTTTAGTCTTTTTGGTTGCCATTTTGCCTCTTTTTTTTTAGTGTTTTATATTTCTTATAATTATATTTTTGTCTCTTTAGTCACTTTAGCCTCCTTAGTTTCCTGGTTTTTTCGTTTTTTTTATCACTTTTCTTTGGTTCTTTAAGACTCTTTAATCCCTTTAGTATCTTTACTATCTGTGGTACTATCTTGTGGTATTTTTGTGTTTTTCTTCTCATTTCTTTTTTTCGTCTTTTTCGTTTCTTTGGTTTCTTTCAGTCTTGTTAGTGTCTGAAACCACTCTAATCTCTCTTATTTCTTTGAACTTTTTAGTTTCTATGTTCCATTTTCTCCCATCGGCACTGAAGTCTTTTTTGTCTCTTTTGTTTCTTAAATCTAACAACAATATTCAAGAGGAAAACAGGATGATGATCTAGAAGATTTAACTATTCGATAATTCGAATGGGTTTTGATTGATCTAGATTAACGAGTTACCACTGTATATACACGCAAACACTAGGAGTAATATAATTAAGTATTAAAGAGGATCCTCACGACGTCGCCATTTGGCAGACTTCTGTGGTGAATCACCATTTACAGACAAATTATGCAGCTGTTGATTGAAGTACATGGTTGATTGACGACTCTGGTTACCCAATACAACTAGAAGGTGATTCAAGGAAAGTTTTTTTCAATCGGATCTTTATAATCAATTATAGGTAATGAGCAAAAAAAGGTATTTTTTTTAACGAAATCAATCTTGATTTTGTTAATGGGGTCGTCCCACAATTTTCAAAAACAGCTTTTCTAGAAACCAGAATAATAGTAGATTATTATACGAGTTCCTGTGTAAATTGGACGCTTTAAGCCACAAGTAAGGTTGTGAACCACGAGTGGCGTAAAGCGTTCAATCTACACAGGAATGAGTGTAATACGACGTTTTATCGTTCGACACCACCCCAGGAAGCCTTTAAATTGCTTAAAATCCATACAAATAGTGTGAGGTTTATCTGTCATTTTCATTATTTGACAGAGTGCTTACACAAGCGAAAATTTGAAAATTCTGACAGTGTCGAACTATAAAACATATTATACCCCTATTTTTTTGTTTATTCGAAATCACTCGTTTACTAGGTAAAAAAAAATCCGAAACATTTGTTTTATTTGAAACACGGGACAAAATTCACCAGATAAAATTCAAAGTGCGGACTAATGAGAAGCGCACGAACCAATGAGAATGCTGCTCCGAGATGACGTCACAAGAGGCGGTAAATGTAGAGCGTTTGAAACTGCTAGTCGAAATTGCGATTTTTGATACTCACAAAACAACTTTATGAAACAACAGAACACGTTTTAGGGCTTCTATTCTACGAAATTATATAGTTGAATTGGTCAAATTCAATTGAGAGGGACGACCCCATTGACGATTTCAATTGACTCAATTGACGCCAATTGACTCAAATATCGGAGAAAAACAGAAATCGTTGCACTTTAGCGGCCAGTTTATACTTTTTTATGCAGTCAGCACTTTATGATGAAAATACCGTAATACTCGTAGAAATTTTTAGATACATAATTATAAGTTATGAGGGATCTAGTGCAAACTGTACCAATATTTACCACATTTTCTATTTTAGTATTTTTGTGGCACAATATGTTTTAAAAATAATTCTAAATCCTTTCTTGCCTTTTGCTCGTTTTGGGATCCGTTTCTCAATTTCATCAAGATTCTCCAGGAAAATAATTAAAATTGATTGTAAGAAAGTAATAGTAGCTTGTAAGTTCCAGTTAGTCGATTTTAACCGGAGATATATCCAAAATTATAAAACTAACTCCATAAAGCATAATTTTTTCTTAAAAATTGTAGATTAATTATATTACAAGTGACAGATATGCTTCATTGTCACACATCTCACGAGCTTACAATGGCATTTCGGTCACGTGTAAGATACGATTTTATGCCCGACGTGTAATTTCTTGTAAAGCGCTAAAAATAAAAAATAATGAAATTGTCAAAATGACCTTTAAAAAGATAATGAATATTTTACCATTGTGTAACCATAGTAATTCACCCATTTTAACATTTTAACATCACTTTTGAGTAAAATTACTACATTATACCTTCCATTTGCTTGGAATAATAAGTCATCTAGACGTTGGGAAGTCATAATAGTATACTATGATACGAGTTTTATAAGAAACATTTTGTCGCACACACAGGTTTGCACATGTGCGACAAAATGCCTTATAAACGAGTTATCATACAGTATGTTTTCTACTTTGCCACTTTTTATACAAAATAATCAAATTTTACAATCTAGGGAATTCCGCGGCGGTTGGCTACGTTTGCTAGGTGCATTAACGGCGGCTATGAAAAATAATTAATTTGAAACGTCAATACTCGTATGTGACTCGTATTTTTGTTTATCCTTTTAACATGTATCAAAAACGTGGTAGTGAATTTTAACCCATCCCGAACGACCTCCAAAAACGTTGGACTCAGCTGTAACTGAAGCCCTTAACCTCACAATAACCTCCGTGACAAACGCCCCCATACCACAAACAACTCGCACAGGCCCGTTCTTTTTCTTTGTGATCCGCGGTGTGGACATTGACAAGGATGTACGCGATTTCCTGGCTCTGGAAACTCCCGATCTCCCCATCCACAAAATATCTAAAATCAAATCGCGTCACCCTCAAGCATTTCCTGACCCACAGTTTTCTTCAAGCGCCATCATTGCTTTTGTTTGAATGGCTGAAACCGCTAAAATCCCAATTCACATTGACAGCCTCTGAAATCGACTTGGACTTGACATAGCGAAGTAAGGTTAGGATCATGTTAGGACTGCCAAGATTCCAATATTAAAGTAATTAATTATACTGTTTTTAGTGTAATTATTATAACACCGCTTTTGTCTATTATTACACGCAGAAGCGTATCGTAATAGCCTTAGTACAAACACAAAGTAGAAAAAAATCTTATAGAGCACTTTAAATAAACTTGCCTTGAACGCAAGAGTGGGAGAAGGGGGGGGGGGGTGGACGTGGCAGGAAGAAAAAGAAGAGAGGGTACCAAAAAAGAGGACAACAAGAGTTAGAATTGTCAACAAAGAAGGGAAAGAATTGCTAAAAATGGTAGAGAAAAATTGCTGGAGCATCGCAAATGGAAAGGGGGATGAGAAAGGAAATCATACGTACGTGGTATATAATAGGGGAGCAACAGTAATAGATTATGTGATAACCAATTCAATAAGATAGAGCACATGACAGTACAGCAGAGAACAGAATCAGATCACATCCCAATAGAGATAAGATTGAAAGGAAGAAAAAAGAGGGAAGAGAAAACAGGGTAAAGACAGTACGGGAGAGCTGGACAAAAAAAAGCATTGAAGAATATAGAGAAAACTTAAGAAGGAAACAGCTAAAGGAAAGAGAGGCCAGGAAAAAATGGCAGAGTTAAAAAGAACGATAGAAGCCGCAATAGTAAGAAAAGAGAACATAACCACACGACGAAACTATAGGAATAGAGAATGTCGCGATTTGAAGAAAGAAGTGAAGAGGGAAGAGCATATGGAGCGAGAAAGAAAGGGAAAGATTGAAGCACTAACCTGCCAGAAAGAAAGATGGAGATATACAAACCAGGCAACAAAGGTATAGAAATACGCACATTGAAGAAACATTCCTGAAACTATTAAACGAAAAAAACCACGCAACAGAAAAGAAGATAAAAATAACGACAAAACAAGAAGGAGAGACAAAAACAAGCGAAGGAGTCAAGAAAAAAATAGAGAAACTCAAGAAAGGAAACGCGCCAGGAGAAGACGGTATAATAAACGAGGCATGGATTTATGGCACAGAAGAAGTATGGGAGAGGCTGACAGAGATACTGAATGAGATATGGAAGGGAAAACATTTCGCGAGTAAATGGAGGGAGGGGCTTATATGTCCTATCTACAGCATGACGTTGCAGGAGAGATTAGCGAGAGAATGTGAAGAGAGAAAGACACTACCGGAGGCGCAGGCAGGATTCAGAGAAGGCAGAGGCACAATGGACAACGTATACGTTCTGAACCATTTGGCAAAAAAAAACAACTGGCGAAAAAAGGGGGGAAATTCCTGGATTTGAAAGCAGCGTTTGATAGTTTGGAAAGAAGAGAGAAACGAGTGGACGAGAGGTTAGTAAGAAGAATCGAAGAAATATATGCGGAAACAAGAAACAGGGTGAAAGTGGGAGAGGAATTGAGTGAATGCTTCTACACGAACAAGGGACTAAGACAAGGATGCCCTCTCAGCTCAACCCTACTCGCCATGTATAAGTGAGTTAGATGAAACACTACGGAAAGCGCAAGAGGAGAAAATAGTAGTAGGTGTGGTCGCTAGTTTTCGCGGGTGATAGTGAAGGAAGAGAAGGAAATAAAAGGGATGATTAGATGCCCAGAAAAGTACACGAAGAAAAGGAATTTAGAGGTGAACGTAGAAAAGATCAAAATGATGGTATTGAAGAAAGCAGGCGAAAAAAGAGCGAAGAAAAGGGAGTGGAAATTGGGAAACAAAGAAATAGAGGAAGTGAGTGAGTTCAAGTACCTGGGATACTACTTTAACCAAAGACACAACACATTAAAGAGCTGAGCAAGAAAGGAAAGAAATGTTGTTCGAAGGGATTTTGAAAAGAGGGTGAAGCTATTTGAAAGCCTAGTGAAGAGCGCAGGGCTGTATGGAGCGGAGATTTGGGGCTGGAAGGAACAAGAGAAAATAGAGAGGGTGTAACAAAAATACTACAGATGGGTGTTGGGACTAGACAAGGTTACGTGAGAGTATATGGTGCTAGAGGAGTGCAAGAGGGAGAAAATAAGACTAGAAGCGGACAAGAGAGCAAGTAAATTCGAAAAAAAGCAGTGGGAAAGAAAGGAAAAAAAAATGCATAAAAGAAAGAATAGCAGGAGAAAAGAAAGAAAGACGAAAGTATTATGAGAGGAATGGGCTGGGAAGAAAGGAAGTGGAAAACAGAAGATACAGAGGAGAAAGTCTATGAACAGAGACAAGAGGGAGGGATAGGGACAGTGTACCTAAAAAAGAAAATGAAAAAGAGGGATAGATGTATGATAGCAGGATTTAGGTGCGGAAACGAAACGAAAGAGAATGAATATTGGATGGAAGAGGAGGAAAGGGAAACTATGGAACATATGAGAAAGTGCAACAAGATGGAAGAAACAGAGAAAAAAGCACGAGAGTTGTTGAATGAGGATGGACGAGGACGAGAATGGATGAAGAGAGTGATACGAAGAAAGAATGGAAAGGAGCAGCAGTAGAGAAAGCGGAAGAGGACAAGTGTAGAGAAATGGAGAGTGAATAAGAGAAAAGAGGTTGATTTAATTAACCATGGAATATAGATTTATTTTTATTATATTTTATTTTTCTATCTATGTATCGATATTATATTCGACCTCGAAAGAGTGAACAAAGTTGTATTATGATTACTTTAAATAAACCGTTGAATTCAGAATTTTGTTATTTCTTACCGCTGTAACAAACCCAACTTGACTTCCTCAATACTTTGTCTTAAAATACCACATATTTTCAAGTTCACTTTTTCAAACAAAACCAGCTTCTGAATAACAACCGGAATGAGTCGTTAAATTTGTATCTTGTTTGAAATATGTAAACCCTTAGAAATATATATCCTTGTCAGAGAGTCATTAGAGAACGAATATTACAGTGTAACTAAATAGATTATGCACATATTTATATCCCGACACCGTATAAAATGCGGCTACGTTTATTGTACAATTTTGATTTTTCCACCATCGTTCTTTCACCAAATTAGGTAGTTCTTGAATGATCAACCGCGAAGGTCACACAAAGCAGGAACCTGTCCATTGTTGATGTTGGTTTATTTTTTCCACTACGAACGGCAGTTTTGTGAATCGGAGGAATCATCCCGGTACAAATTTGTGTTTATTTCCGTCAGCGTAGAATAAGCAGAAACTAATAGTTGTTTGTGTATTCACAATGTTTTAATAGCTTGTCCTGTCGAGACACGATCATAAACGGAAAAACATTTAACTGAGAAGGTATAATAACACGAAACGTTTACGCAGATAACATTGTAACGATTTCGTTCACGATAATTTTAAATCCAATAATCATAAATTTTGAGATCTCATCTGTTTTAAGTGGCTCTTAATTTAATTAATGTATAAGTCGTGCTAAATGATAACCGTAAAATGAAATTTAAGTTAGTAAGTTATTTATTACAACATGCACACAGCTTATTGGTAATTTTGGAAGAAAGTAGAAACGTAATTTTATTTTAATTTAGACTGGAATGCGTTTTTCCAGATTTTCTCGATTTTTACATTCAACTGAAAAAAATTCAATTGAGTTATTTCCATCCCGAGAGCATAACGAAAAAAAAAAAAAAAAAAAGGATCGAGAAATTATGTGGTTTGTCCGAATTTCCCGACTTTCTTTTGTAATTGTAATTTTATTTTCCTGAAAACTTTTCCAGTACAATAATTGAATTTTTTATGCGTTATAGCTTTGTTGATATATTTGTATATTTGCAATAGGTTACAAATTTGTAACGACTTCAAACAGATCAGTAAGTAGCATATGTAATAATACATGTATTCAGTTATTTTTCGCTTTTTTGAAGTCGGTTTAATTTTTTTAAGTTAATAATTTGAGGATTTCTCTGGATTTCCATGGGATCCCTTAATAAGATCCTTACTTGGTAACAATGACCCCCTCACGAGTATACCCTTTCAAATAAAAAATTCAAAATCGGTCCACAATTGTGAAGAAATCGAACTGATAAAAGGAAAAAAAATACATACAGTCGAACATCCTCCGTTTTTGAAGTCGATAAAAAAACAACGAAATATATCTATCGCCAATTGTCTAGAATTTTCTTTTCCTGAAAACTTTTCCAGGACCATAACAAACAAACCAAAAAAAAATTCGTATACATCGTTCTAATCGTGAATGGTCTTCCACAGAAGAAAGATCTTTCAGTTTTTCCCGAATTTTGCAATTTTCCGGACAACTTTTCCAATTTTTCTTTCCGTAAGAACCTTATTATTATAGCCAAATAGCTCCAGCCGTTCTCAAGTGATGCGCTTACCAAGGAACCGCATTTTCCAGTTTTCCAATCTTTCTTTCCGCAGTAACCTTACCTGGATCATTAGGAATATTAAAAAAAAAATAGCATGATCAGTCCAGCCGCTCTCAAGTGATGCACTTACCATGGTACGGTATTTCATTTTTATTATAATTATAGAGTACCTGGCGACGGAGTGGTCCGAGAGCCTTTGAAACAGGGGAGCTCGAGGGACCCCCCCAAAAAGGGAGCCCGAGGGGGCCCCCCGAAACTGACGGGTCCGAGGGGGCCTCATCGGTTTTTATTATCAA
The DNA here is from genome assembly GCA_963583935.1 of Diaperis boleti. Classification (NCBI taxonomy): domain Eukaryota; kingdom Metazoa; phylum Arthropoda; class Insecta; order Coleoptera; family Tenebrionidae; genus Diaperis; species Diaperis boleti. The sequence continues at coordinate 20,376,976 of OY757247.1, read as the reverse complement.
CATAATAGAAGTCGAAAGTTGAATTTGTTTAGTTCTAAAATAGGAATTATGTATGAGACAAATTTAATTGACTTCAAGTCTTTCAGGCAGGGGGGCCCGAGGGGGCCCCGTTGAGACATTGAGACATCCTTGGGACAGGGGGGCGTAGCTACCATCTGATGCCTACTACGGAAACGCGTGTGAATGAAATGACTACGCTAGTCGCAGTCATTTCATTCACACGCGTTTCCGCTCTCACTCATCCCCACCACCAGTGTTTAAAATTGTCAGTATGACAGCGGATAAAGGGTCTTTTTTTGTAAAATTGCGTTTCTACAAGAAATACAACTACATAGGTAGACTTATAAAGCAAAACGCAATCTATCTAAATGCAAAATTTCATCCAAATCGTTAGAGCCGTTTCCGAGATCCGCGAAATATAGATATATACAAGAATTGTTGTTGTCAATATTCGTTGTTCACCAATATTTTAAATTTCTTCTGTATCATTCACCATCCAGTTTTTCTTCTTGAATATTGTTGTTAGATTTAAGAAACCAAAGAGACAAAGAAGATTATATTGGCGAAAACTAACAAGATTGAAAGAACCCAAACAAACCAATAAGACGAAAGAAATAAATAAATGAGAAGGAAGACACGAAAATACCAAAAGATAGTATGTACCACAGATAGTAAAGATACTGTAACGAACGTCGACCCGAGATGACTCATAGTTGTAGCGGCTTGAGATTATCACGACATCAATTACTAGAACGTGCTGGATTTATACTACAACGTACTCGAGTATGACATCATTCTTTGGAATATCCGGTACGCATCGAGAGCGCCATAGAACATCTGGACACGTCTATAAAGATTTAGGCGCCGGTATATTTATTGGAGGACGTTGCAGTCTTGTCGTATCGTAGAGTCTAGTTGCATCAGTCAGTCGAACCAGAAGTCGAAGATCAGTGGGTTGAGTCGGACAGTTGCTTTTATCTATCCGAAGTGCCGCGCCATGTGTAAATAAATAATACGTGAAGTAGTAAATTGTAGTAGTAAATCTTTATTTGCCCTACGAGCTTTTTGATTCCTATACATATACAAGTAAACTTAACAATTATAATAATAAAAAAACTAAATAAAATTCTCTATTTCTTCTTCCCTGCCCTTTCCTCTTCTCCCTTCTCCCTCCTCTTCCATACCTCTTTCATCCATTTAATTTCCCTTCCATCTACATTCAGTATTTCCTCTCTTTCTTTCCTCTCTCTTTGTTTCATCTCACTGCACTCGTTCCACATATGCTCAATCGTCTCTCTTTCCTCATAGCACATTCTAGACATTCTTCCTCCATCTTCTGCCCAATACCTATTTTCCCTCTCTTCATTTCCGCACCTAAACCTCGCCATCATCTTTCTTTCTTTCTCGCTCTCCCTCCCCAAATATTTCGGTACTTCCTCGATCATGCATCTTCCGTACTTCCCGTTGTATCTGGATTCTCTAATTCTTTCTCTCCTCTCTTGTCTATCCGTATCCTTATCTCTTTCACTTAGTTCTACATTCATCCATACGCCTCTTTCTCTCAGTCTCTCTATTTCTTTGCTTGCATACCCATTCCTCCTGAAGTAAATCTCCTTATCATTCTCTTCTGAATTCTTCTTTTTTTCTCTCCAGCACTCCTTTAGAATCCTACATTCTTTCCTCCCTTCCATCCTGTCTTCGGACTTGACCGCTCTTTTTCCCGCTTTCACTCTCAACCTATTCCTCTTGCATTCTTCTCTCACTATGTACCCTGGCGTTTCTCTCTCCACCCCTAGCACCCACCTCAGATATTTCTCTTGCACCCTCTCTATCTCCTCTTGTTCTTTCCATCCCCAGACCTCTGCTCCGTACAACAACACACTTTCAATAAGACTTTCAAACATCATCATTCTCCTCTTTAACTCGCCTCCCCACCTTCTCTCTCCTATTCCCCATACACATCCCATCACCTTGTTTGCTTTTCTTGCCAGTTCTCTAATATGTGCCTTTTCTGTGGCTCTTTCATTGAACACATACCCTAAGTATTTGAATTCTTTTACTTGTTCTATTACTTCTCCCTCCCACCTCCAATCACTCTCTTCGTTCTTCCTCTTTCTCTTATTGAACACCAGCATTTTTGTTTTCTCTACATTCACTTCTAGTCTTTTCTTCTTCACATATTTTCCTAAACTCTTTATCATTTCCTTCATTTCTCTTTCACTCTTTGCCACCATTACCACATCATCCGCAAACGCCAGGCTCCACACTTTTTTTCTACCTAATGCATACACCCTCCCCCCTTTCTTCTTTAAATCACTCTTCGTCAAATGGTCCAGGATGTAGTTCCCCTCCCCTCTCTAAATCATGCTTGGCTGTCTAGTAATGCTCCCTTTTCCTCTATCTCTCTGCTCATCCTTTCATTCAGATTTGATGCATACAACTTGTACCCTGTGTTTAGGAGAGTTATCCCTCGGTAATTTTCTACTTTATTTTTCTCCCCTTTTTTGTAAATGTGGTAAATTACCCCCTCTCTCCAACCTACCGGGAATCCTTCTCCTCTCCACACCCAATTTATTACCTCCACCAGTTTTTCTAGCACTCTTCTCGTCCCATACATCCACGACTCATTCTGCATTTTATCCCTCTCTGGTGCCTTCCCTTTCCTCAGTTTCTTCACATGCCTCTCCACCTCTTCCATTGTAATTTCTTCTCCTTCAGGTTCTACTCGGTTTCTCTTCGTCTCTATTTCCGTTTTCTTTTTTCCTTTTCTCCCTCCAGCAGCCTCATGAAGTACTCCTCCCACTCATTCATCGTTATCTCCTCGCTCCCATTTTCTTTTTTCTTTCTCTCTCTATTAATATAGTTCCATACGTTCTTCCCTGTTCTTATTGCTTTTATCTCTTCCTCCTCTCTCTCCTTCTTCTGCCTCTTCTTCTTCCTGCATGTCTCTCTGTATCTTCTTTTCGCTTCTAAAAAGCCACTTCTGTTCCCTTTAGTCTTTCTACACTTTCTTAGTTCTTTTATTGCTTCCTTTTTACGTTGCTCACATTCTTTTTCCCACCATTTATTCTTTCTTTTTGTTCCTCCACCTCTTACTGTTATTTCTCTTTTTGTCGCTGCTTTTTCTAATATTTCTACCAATACTTTCTCCATTTTCCCTACTTCTTGTTCTTTAAATCTTGCTTTTTCCAGTCTTCTCTTATACTCTTCCACCCCATGCTCGTCCCATACTTTAATTATCACCTTCCGCATTTCCTCTATTTTTTCTACTCCTCCTCTCTTCTCTCTCCCCCTTCCTATACTTATCTCTATAGGCAGATGGTCTGACTCTACTCTTTCCCCTATTCTGAATTCTTCGACTTCTTGCCATGCTTCTTCGTTTACTATTCCGTAGTCTATCACCGTCTCTCCTCTACCGCCTATGTAGGCCCATTCTCTTTCTTCGTCCCCTTGTTTATTTCCATTCAGCACTTCCCATCCTTTTTCTTCTATCCATTCCATCAACTTCTTCCCTTCCGCGTTTTCTTTCTTGTCTTTGGATTTTCTTTTTCCCTCTCCTCTCTCTTCTTCCCAATCCCTGGCTCCTCTTTCCCCAATTCTCCCGTTAAAATCCCCTCCCAGAAACAGACATTCTTCCCTGTTGGCTTTTAATGTTTCTTCTATCTTGCTTATTGTTTCTTTTATTTCTTTGCTGTACACTGTCACTATTTTCCACCATTTACTGTCTATTTTAACGTTTTTCAGCATGTGACCTTCCTCTTCTCCCTTCTTTTTAGTATTCTCTTTTATTCCTTTTTTTATCCCTGTTATTATTCCTCCTGTTGCTCTTCCTTTTTTCTTTCCCCTTCTCGCCCCTTGCTATTCCCACTTGAACTCCTTTGGTAACAGTTTTTCTATTTTTTCCCAGCTTTCGGACCATGTTTCTGTTAATCCAACAATATCGAACTCCTTCACATAGTCCCAAAAATCTTCTTCTTTTTTCCCGCTACATTCCAAAATAGTGCCCTCACCACTGTTTTTCTCGTTACCTTCTTTGATTTCTCCCTTCCTTCCTTAGTTTCCCTCCTACTTCCTTCTTTGTTTCTTTTTTCCCGTTTCATTGTCCTTTTTACTTTGCCGTTGTCCCCCTTTTCCCCTCCTCCCCTTCTTCTTCTTATTGGAAAACCTCTAGGCTCTCTCTCTTTTCATTCCATCTCCATTGCTCCCCGTCCAGTAGTAAATTGTAAATATGTAGTAATACAAATATTGTAAAATAGTGTAATATTAGAAGTGTAAATAATAATTTGTACATAGTGTTAAATAAATAAATAAATGAAACTCAGAAAAGCGACATTGGTGTCAGAAGTGGAATACGAAGATTTGTAAGAAATAAATAAATCGATATGAAGGTTAAGAAGCAAAGAAGACATACCAAGCTGAGCACGAATAAAGAATAAAGTGTGTAAGGTTACTTGAGAGATAGTTGGAGCAACGTGAGTTATAGAAATAACTGGAATAAAATCGGGGCTCTAGAGAAGGCTGCTTAAGAGGGTTCTCCAGTGGCAGGTACATTTCTGCCTTTCGAAGTACATTTTTCCGCAATATCTTTTTTTTAATTTACAAATTGCAAAAAATCGCTCTGTAGCTGCAAAGATTTATATTTTATCAACACGCCCACAAAATTTCAACGAAAAATCTTCAAACATAAAAAAGTTACATTCAACGCCGCACATTGTTGTACATTTTTGCACGCCGTTGGAATGCCGCGCGATGTGTAAATAAATAGTACGTGAAAGTAGTAAATTGTAAATAGTGTAAATAATGTAAATAGTGTAATATAAGAAGTGTAAATAAATTGTACAGAGTCTTTAAATAAATAATTGAGCCCACAATCGCAACAATACTAAATGGACTAAATAAACTAAAGAAATAATAAACCAAAGAGACTAAAGAGACAAAAGCGAGCTAAGACACCAAAGAGAGTAACGAGACTAAAGAAACTAAGTGGCTAAAGAGACTAAAGAGACAAAACAGATCAAAGAAACTGAGGGAGATCCAAGAGAGAAAGGTACCAAAGAGACTAAAGAGGCTAAAGAAACCAATGAAACCAGAGAGAGAAAAGTGGGTAAAAGGACTAATTAAAGGGACAATGTGAAAGACTAGGGAGATCAATAAACCAAGAAGACCAAAGAAACTAAGTAGGCTAAACTGACCAAAGAGGCAAAAATATATAAAAAATAAAAAACACGAAAAAGCATAAAAGGACAAGATTACTAAAAGACATAAAAAACAAAAAAGAGGCAAGATGACACTCTTGCCAAAAGAAGACAAAAAGGACCAAAAAGACCAAAGAGATCAAAGACACTAAAGAAACAACACAGAATAAGGAGACAAAAAGTAAAAAACAGACAAGATACACCCAACAGATAGATACAAAAAGAGACAAAAAAGACGGAAGGCACCAAAAAGAGCAAAGGTCAAAGGACAAAATAAAATAGCAACGAAAGAGACCAAATAATTATTAAAGAGAGTAAAGAGGTAAAAATAGGAAGACGACAAAAATATAAGAAGAAAAATATAGAAATAAAACAAAAGCACCAAAGAGTCCATAGACTCAAGAGAGAAATAGACAAATGGATAAAACAGGAAAAAGGTAAAAAAGTGCCAAACAACAACAATCAATCAGAGACAAAAGAACCTATAAAGACTAAAATAATCAAGAGACAAAAAAGACATGAATGAAATATAAGAGACCAAAGTGACTACTGGGACAACCGATACTAAAGTGAGTAAAATACGAAATAGACAAAATAGAAAACTCAATTTTGACGTGCGAAGCCTACTAAATGTATGAATCTGTTCACATTTAATACTGTGGACTTCATATTTTATGTTTCGCATTTTGCATTTCAAGTTTCATATTTCTTATTGTATTTTGTAATTTGCATGTTGTTTTATATGTCACCTCTCATATTTCAGAATGTACATATTTCGTCATTCACAGCTCAAATTTCATATTTCAAGTTTCATTATTTTCATTTCATGATTTGTATCTTCTAAGTTATCAGGGGAGATTTTTATATTATCTACCTAGCCATAAAGGAAAAGAGTTAGAAGAAAAGTAATATTTTATTTTTCGATATTAGATCCAAGAAAAATTCTTTCGGAAGGTCTTCACCTCCACCGCTTCTTTCAGGCATTCATCCGAAGAAAAGCGACGTCCGCGAAACTGCTTTTTTAATTTAGGAAAGAGATGTTCCAACTGAGTTTCACTCATTTTTTATTAGCGAAACCTTCATAAAAATAAGACACTTTGCAGTAAAAGACAGTATGCAATAAAATGTCACAGATACTTGATAGCAAAAAGTTGCGATCGTGCGTTGTTTTCTTCATGGCTAGGTAGATAATATAAAAATCGCCCCTCGTATATTCATGATTTAAATCTTATGTTTGGTATTCCTACATTTGATAGGTAATATGTACTATAGTGTAGGTATGTACTTCCTATTAAATTTCACCATTCATATTTCATATTGCCTTTCGCTATTTACATCTAATATTTCTTTTAGCACTCAGGATTTTTAGGATTTTCAATTTTTTTCATTCTAGTGCCCCTCAGTATTTTATTACATTCGAATTATCAAAGAATTAAATATCCGGACTGTAAAATTGATAATAGTAGCAAATCCTGAATCCGGATTGGGAGCATCCGGATTACCGCAAGCTCGGATAATCACGACACATCTGTATATGTGTTTGTGGTTCAATTTATTAATTAAAATTAAAAGTAAAATATTGCAGAACATACCTATTTTAGGTGCTGACTAGTTTTGACCGGTATATCCTCTTAGGCCTGTTTCAACTTGTGGACAAAGCGAACTTTGCCAGGTTACTGAACCGTCTGACTTTGACGGAATATTGTTTACGTTTATCTTTCAGGAAAAGTGGTAGAAAAAACAAGAATTTCTATAGCTATATCATCTCTTGAAATGGATTTTTGCCAGTTTTGGCCTCCACCGGATTTTGCTATCAAGTGATTGGTAGTCAATTCTGTTGTTGCTGCATATTGATGAGTCACATCCGGATTTGTAGTCAAAACGTAGGTATCATTTGCAAACATTAGTAAATCATCGATTGAGAAACTATTTGTTTACTTGTATTTGTGCCTCGTTGTCTTTTTTTGCGTTTGTCTTACACTGAATATGTAATTACAATATTAACTGAATATTAACTGAATATTATATTAATTAATGTAATAACAAGTAATTACAATATTATCTATTCTTTATTGGAAGGGGTCGAGAATTTATAAATCAAAACAAAATTACCATTAGTTGCAAAGCTCTGGTTTTATCTTTTTCACATTCAGTTCAAACTCACAAATGTTTATTCAGCTCAGGTGGTATAAGCAGACGTCTTAGTAATTTTCGCTCTAGATGCATTCATTTGCAAATATAAACTTTAAATATATTGTCAGCAACTACTTTTATGAGTAATGCGCCTTAAATACAGAAAAAATGACAACAAAGACACTAAAAATATAGTACACGGTTTAAATAATCCGTGTTATTTGAGTAAACATCGAGTAGATAAAACTGATGTATATTTTAATAGTCAACCTAAATAGTCAAAATGGTGGTTGTAAGTACCATGAGGAAGGTTTTATAAAAATAAATTCCAATATTTGTATCAGGTACTTGTAAAATCATGTGTGAGATGATCTTTCGCAATCTTTATTTATTTAACACCTGATGGTGCGGGCTTTTCAACTGTTCATGTTTGTCCGTCTAATCAACAACGTACATTTATGTTCCAAATAAAATAATTTTGAAATATTATTTATTGTTATTTTAGTTGTAATTTTGGGGCGCGGTTCGTTTTTCTACCACTTTTAAAAATATTTGCATTTAAGGCGACTGGCCCGCTTTTGTTTACTTTACTTTTTTGTTATCTTTTTAAGAACGAGCTGCGGCACACACGACATAATACGGTCAGCCGTCGACACGTCTGCCTGCCGCTGAGGGGCGGGGCCTGTGTTACCTTGAACCACGCCAACATTGCTTAAAACTAGCGAACTTTGGGGACAATTTGCAAATTTATTTTTCAATATTTGTAAAAACACCTTGCATTTACCGAATACTGAGATCAGTAAAAATCAAGCACCAACAAGTTTGTTAAAAAAAAAAAAATTTGCTTCTCATTTTGGCAATAAATTTTTTTCTGAACAAACAACGTTTTGCCGTGATAAAGGTTTTTTTTTTACTAATTTTGATGCCCAATACGTTAAGATAGCCTAACAATGAAAGCCGTAATTCGGTTCCAAAGTTGAGGCGACTGAGCGTTTCGCCTTAAAGAAGATGCGTGGTATCCACCTTGTAATAATATTTGTACATATCTCTTTGATAAGAAAACGTCTTTATCATCATTCTTATCAATCAATTTAACCAGTGCAATTTAAATATGTAAATTTTGATTTTTATGTGTACTTAGATAATTCTGTAATTCTACTAGTAGTAGCAAATCTGGGCCGACGAACTACAATGTTCTCTGACTGGAATAATGAAGAATTCCATTTAAAAACGTGGGTTTTACCAAATTACCATCACTTAGAAACAATAAAAACAAGCGTAATGTCAAGTACCTCTTATTTACTATACAAGTATGAATAATTGTAATGATTTTAAAAATCCATGATTATGTGACCACAAACAAGTTGTTTACATCTTAAACAATAATATTTAATACAATTGAGAAAACTTTGGTCTTTATAGTAAACAATGTGATAAGAATAAGTAAAAGTTATTATTATTATGTATAGGACAAATTTTGTATTTTTAATTTCATTCTATGCAGTAAAAACTATCAAATTATACATAAATCCAAAAGAATCTTTCAGTTTTCAAAGAAACAATGAGAAACATCTAAAGTATTTCTGAAAGCTTTAATTTTTATCGTAGCGTCTTTAATTAAATACAAGACGAAGATTGTTGATGCGGACTTTGTGTTAAAATAATTTTTATTTTATTTAGGTTATCGAATTTTCTTGTTTATTTTTACGATGGGTTATAGAACTGAAATCAATTCCTCTAAAATATCGTTATTTATTTGCGAATAGGGTTTGTCAGTGTGTATTTTCAAAGAAGTTACAAATATTTACTTACTACTCATGAGTTCAAATTGTAAATTTGTGCTATACAATTTCCAAATAGACTTTAGTAGCAAATAACTGAAGCAAATTTATTTAGAACTAGCAGTTACACGCGGCTTTGCCAAGTGCCAATAATTCTCATGCCTGTAACATTGTGGATCTTTAAGTTATAAGAATTTTTAGAAAAATCTGTCCCAAATCCACCGTCCCCTTTTTTCGCACTGGGTAATTAGTCCAGTAAATCTAGTTTTTTTTTCCCAGGAACCCCAAATTTGGATTCAGCGACCCAAAAAACATCTAAACCGTTGAGAAAAAGACTACGGGCTTATCGAACCTTGATTTACTGGACTAAATTATTTTTAATGTGTAGCATCTATAACCGCGATTTGGGAGGAGCTCGTGTCTAAGTCATTTCCGAAACTTTTACTTATCCGATTTCAAAAATTCTTTCGCCAGTAGATATAGGCTGTATATTATCTCGTTAAAATAAAAAGACTTTTCGTGAAGATCACTTTTTCAAAATTAGTCGAAGAAAAAACGTTTGAGCGACGAACGCTGCCTTAACGATAAGATATATACGAATGCTTTCTATAGAAAAATTGTAGAGCTTAAAAAAGCCTATAAAAAGGTTAAATCACAAATTGATAAAATATGACTATTCCTATGTGATATTCGTTTTCATACAATGCGCGCGTGAGAAGCCGAATGTTCGAAATCTTCTATTGTCATTTTCAATAGAACATTGTTTGAAGTGCTTAAAGATTTTAAATCAGTGACGGTATTTTTGAGTTTAAATATGAGTGATGGTGACGATCAAGCGGCCAATCATTTCATTAATACCGTCTAATACACCTTCAACAACACTATTATAGAAATTACAGATCATACATCAAACAATATTCCGTAACTCCATTGTAAAATAGTCGATATTGTAACGGACGTGGACCCGAGATGACTCATCGCTGTAGCGGCGTCATCAATTACTAGAATGTGCTGGATTAATACTACAACGTACTCGAGGTAGTATGACATTATCTTTTGGAATATTCGGTATAGTTCCTTCAAGACTTATATTGTTCGAGAGGAGGTGCAAAAAAACTGGTTTTACTGGCCCCGCACGTGCAGATGAAACAAGCCCGTTTTCGATATTTTGTTTTATTACAATTTTGATCGAATATGCAGTTTTACACCTACACTTTAACTTAAGTATCGCCCAAATTAAGACTTAATAAAACAACGTTCAATGGCACTGGATAAATCGAAAGTGTTATTACTAGAATCGAGCATGTCTTTTACCGAAGCCTTAAATTCTGGAGTTCGTCTCTGTCGACCAAATGCTGGCACGCGACGAAACCGGTGCGGCTACCTTTGAGCAACTTTTTTACGTACCTCGAAACTCCACCTTCGTACGATATATCTCTTGATCGTGAACGCGTTGATGTCATCCATGGAACTCTCTAGGGGCCCCTAAAAGGATTTAGGTACATTAATTTATTAAAGGTTGAATTTATCGGCAACCAGTCTAGTGAGTCAGTCGTATCATAGAAGATCAGTGGGTCGAGTCGGACAGTTGTTTTTATCTCTCCGGAGTGCCGCGTGGTGTGTAAATAAATAATACGAGACGTGCCGGTAAAGTAGTAAATTGTAAATAGTGTAAATAATGTAAAATGTTGTAATATTAAAAGTATAAATAATTTGTACATAGTGTTCAAATAAATAAATAAATAAATAACTGGAACCCACAAACGCTACATTGGTGTCAGGAGGAATACGAAGATTTGTAAGAAATAAATAAATCAATATGAAGTGAAGGTTAGCTTTTTTAAAAAAAGAAACCGACTTCAAAAAGCGAGAAATAAGTCAGTACATGTATCATTACATGTGCTACCTACTGATCTGTTTGAAATCGGTGCCAAGCCAAAGCGGTTAACAAATTTGTAACTTATTGTCATTATACAAATATATCAACAACGTTATAGCGCATCAAAAATTCAATATCAGGCCGACAACGACGTCTGCCCCGCACGTGTCTGCCCGTTTGGGATGTTTTGCTCAGCGCGAGCCCCCCACCCACGCTCACGCATTCCGGCGCACGTGCGGTGGGACTTGCGATGTGACGGGAGCGGACAGCCTATCTATCTACTACCTATTATTTTGGCTTGGCACCGACTTCAACCAAATCAGTAGGTAGCACATGTAATAATACATGTACTGACTTATTTCTCGCTTTCTTTTTTTTAAAAAGCTAATTATTTTACAATTTTAAGTGATGGGTTGCCTAGTAAGGACGCTGCTCGAATGTGGAAACGACGGCTGGTTGAAAATGAAGATGAAAGACGCAGACTATAAAAAATTAGAACCATTACTGAAACAATGATGAATTAATATTACTACCTGAAAAATCTAAGGCAATGATGACTTCCAGACGCAAAGACATGCATAATTATTATTAAACGACTACATTTGAGAGAGTTCATAATAATTATAAAATGTGAGGTTTTCGCCCGATTCCCATGCGATCTCCTCATCAGATCCGGACTTGCTGACAATGGGACTACCTCCGGAGTGTACCTTTTCAAATAAAAGAAGAATTTTCGAAATCGATCTACAATTGACGAAGAAATCTGTGAACATACATAAAAGGAAAAATTTGAGAATTTTCCTCGATTTCCATGGGATCTCCTCATCAGATCCGGACTTGCTGTCAATGGGACTACCTCCGGAGTATACCCTTTCAAATAAAAGAAGAATTCTCAAAATCGATCCACAGTTGACGAAGAAATCGGTGAACATACATAGAAGGAAACATTTGACAATTTTCCTCGATTTCCATGAGAGCCCTTTATCAGATCCGGACTTGGTGACAATGGGACCACCTCTGGAGTATACCCTTTCAAATAAAAGAAGAATTTTCAAAATCGGTCCACAATTAACGGAGATATCGGTGAACATACATAAAAGGGAAAAAAAACATACATACAGCCAAACATAGAACCTCCTCATTTTTTGAAGTCGGTAAAAAGAAGAAAAACGAAGCTGGGCCCGAAGAAAGAAGAAAGAGTGTAAAATTACTTGAGAGATAGTTGGAGCAACGTGAGTTATAGAAATAACTGGAATAAAATCGGGGCTCCAGAGAAGGCTGTTTAAGGACCTGGAAGCTGGTGTCACTCATCATCGGATTGAGACAGAAAAAAAGTTTCTATGGAATGAAAATTGGAGGAAAAGTTCTACTTCGACGTAGAAATAAATCATGCTGGTATGAAGCGCTGAGACTGTGCCCGGAAGATTTGACTTGAAGACTGCAGCCACTATTGTAGTTGTAAAGGACGAGAGTTAAACTGAAAGTTGGAGAGACCCGAAGAACGACCTGGATTTGCGATTGGTGCTTGGATGGAAGAATGCAGACCACGGAAGTATGGGAATGCAAGTTGCACGGTAATGACCTTAAGGAAAATCCTGCTGGGCCCAATGGGATTCCATGGATGTGGAGATGGAGTCTGGACACGTGTGCTGAAGAAGCGTGTGGAAAGTGAGCAGCTGATGGCTCCCATGGTTAGAATTCCGAAAGTTCTGGAGGAACTCCACCTGGGAGTCTCGACGATGTGTGGGGACCTGCGTGAGAGGTATTATTTGGTCCCCATGGTGAATGGATAGAATTCCGGAAGTTCTGGAGGCAGTCGATTGCGGAGTACCTCGTGGACACTTGGAAGTGTCTAAGAAGTTTGGGAAGCTGCGAGAGAAGTTTTCCTTAGAGAATTGGAGGAAACTGGAGGAAACTGAGAAGTGGAGCAGGAAGTGTGTAACTTGCGCTGCAAGCAAGAGTCCATCAAATTGTCGAGGGGCACCGATACGTCAACACAGTGTGGTAGTCCATGTGGTAGTTGAAAGCGTACTCCTTCTGGCAGACACCCGACAGGAACTACGAAGAGACTTGTGTACAAGAAGGCCACCTACCAGAGTGCTTGGGATACTTTATGGGAGTCAAAGTAGACTGTTATGTCCCAGGGTATCAGGAACTTGGCAATCGTGAAGTTCGCCTGAGAATTCGACTATTGGGTATCGCGAACAGTCAGAAGCATGTTGGAAGGAGTCTTCCGTTTCACTTGGCTTAAGCAACCAAAAAGGACATCGGAAGGAAGATGTATACATCGGTAAAATGTTTTGTGACGTTTCGGGACGAAACATCTTTAAGGAGGGGTCGTCATCAATTACTAGAATACTCGAGGTAGTATGACATCATCTTTTGGAATATTCGGTACAGACCGAGAACGCGATGATGTCATCCATGGAACTCTCTGGGGCCGCCTATAAGGATTTAGGCGCCGGAATATTTATTAAAGGACGTATCATCGAAGATCAGTGGGTCGAGTCGGACAGTTGCTTTTATCTATCTGGAGTGCCGCGTAAATAAATAATACGATAATAAATTGTAAATAGTTCAATATTAGAAATATAAATAAATTGTACATAGTGTTCAAATAAATAAATAAATGGAACCCGTAAACGCTACAATATTAATAGTATATTTCAAACCAAGGTAAGAAAGTGCTCTCTTGCAAGGGCACTTTCTTAACAAGGTTTGAATACTATTTTTTCCCTACCGGCACAACTTTGTTGTAAAAAAAGTAAAAAAAATGTCACATAAACTTCACAAAATGAAATTGGCTAGAAATAGCACCAAAGTACTAAAAGCGGTCCACTGTCTTCAATCTGCCGCAATTGTGGTTCTTTAGCCATCGCTGAGTAATTCTGGCATAATAACACAATGCCAAATCAGGCCAAAAGATGACATCATCATTCCTGTGATTGTGATTCTGTTAATGAATTGATCCAATTTATGCAAACATTTGAAGAAATTAATATTTTGTTTTTCCAGGGATTAGGGCAAGAAGTAAAATATAATAAAAGTAATTGCTTTTTAATGTGTAATATATGTGAATTTTAACTTGTTAGAGAACCCCTGAGGAAGTTGACGAAAAATGGTCAATGAAACGTCGGCAATTTAATTTAGTTTATTTTACTTATTGCCCTATTCCCTGGAAAAACAAAATATTTATTCAATAACAATAGGGTGAAAAGAATATAACAATTTGAAGAAATGGCACATCATACCAAAATTTTGTCGGAAAAAATTTTTCTTAAATTTTACGTGATCCGGAGTGGCTTCTATGTCGTTCGTATAGAATCCCTCATTACCTTTCATCTCCGAATTTGCAAAAGTGAAATACTTTTCATCATCTAAGATGATCACACGATCATCTTTTTATCCTTTCGAGTTATGCTGCTGAGTATTTGGGACACTTTTTTCTTTTTTGGTATTTTAAATTATATTTCTTTATTTCCCGACATATGATGGTGTGAGAAACACCAAACTGACACTGACTTTGGGTAAGTTAACACACTCCACCCCATTTTCGCAATCTTTTATGGTTGACAAACTGATGTTTTTATTCCGAAAAATATTTATAATATCGCGATTTGGAACACTTCCAACTAGGTTGTAAATACTTTTTCGCAAATCGATTTTATACGCCATGATTGATAAGCAAATTGACATAATTGACATTAACACAATTCAGCAGGCTTACTTGATTTCAATGGCCCATGTTTACTTGATGTGTTTTATTTTATTTAAAATAATTTATTTATTATTTATTATTTGTCATTACCTATTGGCGTATACAATGTCACGTTTTTCTGACGTTTTGAAGAAAAAATATGGTATATGTTTAAAATTGGTGCGTTGTTAATTTATTGTAAAAATTGGTGCTGGATGATGATCGTCAATTTCTCCTATCACTACATGATTAAATTAATCTCTTCTATTATCATCATTTTTCTTTGTTTCTGATATAAAACGATTTAATTTTTAGATTCCTGAAGCCACTGTAGATTCCTTGTCACCGTTATCGAACAAAATAATAATTAATTTTTTTTTGTATTATGTATCAGTGCAACGTGGATTTGTTATTATTGCTATGTCGTGAGCGTAAGCAATTTGTCCTGCTCTTATTCTTATGGTTTATTTATTTTTCTCAGTATGCCCTGGTTAACTTCAATTACTATTACTATAACTGTTCTTTCTTTCATTGTTAGATGCATCTCAACCTCCATTAATAAATAATGTTTCTGTCCTTTGTTAGTTATACATCGGCTCCATTGGAAACGCTTGATAAATTCATTCTTCGAAATCTTAGATTTAAAGCATTGACGTTCTGAATTTCTGAATTCAATCATCGTCTTTACAATTTGGAGTTTTTTTTTCAACTGTCTATGTACAGAGAACAAATATGAATGAATGATTCTAACAAAAAGATAGATAAGTATTTATTCATTCTAAATTAATAGTAGTTTATTATACAATGTGTCCCTGGATGGGGTGCCCATGAGGTGATTTTTTCTAGTAAGTTGTTTGGAGAAGAATATTTTTGGTCTACCATAGAATAAAGTTGTACTACCTCTACTTGTATCTAACGAATAACCATTAATATTATTAATATGTACCTATAAGAGAATAGCATATTATTATACATACGTTCCTTTGTAAATTGGGCGCTTTCTGCCACAAGGGGTTTAAAAAGCATGAATGAAACTAGTGCCGCAAAGTACCCAATTTACACACGAACGAGTGTAATACCCCGTTTTATCGTTCGATACAATCCCGGAAAGCCTTTAAAATCCATAAAAATAGTGTGACGTTTATCTGACATTTTCATTACTTCATGATAGAAGATGTTTACACAAGCGCAAATTTGAAAATTCTGACAGTGTCGAACGATAATAGTAGATTATATTACAAGTGACAGAAATGCTTCATTGTGAGCGAGTGAGATCTTTGAATC
Organism: Diaperis boleti; assembly: GCA_963583935.1. Lineage (NCBI taxonomy): Eukaryota > Metazoa > Arthropoda > Insecta > Coleoptera > Tenebrionidae > Diaperis > Diaperis boleti. The sequence continues at coordinate 20,361,007 of OY757247.1, read as the reverse complement.
ACGAGTGCGATAGCTCGAGTGATACACATCTCACGAGCTTACAATGTCATTTCGGTCACGTTACAAGCGGAATCCAAAATACTACCATCGAAATCAAAAGACCCATACCTGAAGGAATATGAAAAGTTTTCAAATTTACTGAAGTTATAATGATACCTATATTTCCTTGACAACCTTTAAAGCTCGCCGTGCTTTAATCGCCTGTATTCGCACGCTCAGGCGTGCTTTAAACGGCGATTCTGATGCAGGTATAATAAAAAACATTTTTACTAATTTCTACAGTGTTATTATTTAACTCTAGGGGCAGTCAGTCAGGTATAAATAGACACACTTTCCTTGTGTTTTGATAATCACAGCGTCGGCTTACAACCTTTTACCATGACCTCCTCCATATACCTATCTGGTTTTAACTGTTTCGGCCACTTTAAATTCCTTAATTTCTCTGCCTATAAAAAATGACCCATGTCTTTTCTTATCAAAGTATAGTAACATGCATTAAAATTGGATTCAATCGTGACTATAGAAAAAATTGACCCAAGCACGTCCTCTCTGAAAATTTGAAACATGGATGTTCTTCTTCCGGTATCCGAAATCGTTATTACTTCCGGCTAGATCCTGACCTGGACCTGATGATTTAGGAAGGGCGCTATTATGTGCTAACAGCATCTGCTAATCTGCTAAGGTTACGGTGTTTTTTTCTCAAATAAGCGATCTTGTACGGGTCCTTTGCCGAAAGCCATTATGAAACCATCCCTCAAAATCACATCCGGGACCTTGGAATTTCACACCTAACTGCCAAACCGCGAAGTCGGGCAAACTTTATTGGATCCCAATTGTGAGCTTTTGTGTGATAAAATCGGCCAAAAATATTTTAATATTTATGTATATTGTACCATTTATGTATATATTAAAAAAGTCAATTCTAATCTAAAAGAATTTTAAAAACATTAATTATTGTTTGTTATCTTTTTGTTTTTGACTTTTGTCCGCATTTCATTTAGGTACTAAATGATACATAATGATGATGATAATAAATACTCCTGTGTGCGTCGAATAAAATTTGATGGCTATAAAACAAAAATGCTGGCAGAATTCTTTGTCTTCAAGGGATGTGGGTCACGGGTAAGTTGAAAATTAATTCGTCGGCTTTTTCTCCAAGAGCGTGAGGGCGTGAGTCACAATAAGCGCTTGGTGAGTCATCTCTTTACTCGGGCTGTTTCCTCACATTATTTTGTATTATTCCCCCACAATATGTTGTTTGACATTGTTATACTAGGTCGTTTTGACATTTTTGTTATGCCCTTTTTATGCGTCAGATTTCCGGCGTGCTTCTTTTGTGTATTTCCCAAAGACCTTAATACTTGACAGTATTTTTTTCTTGTTGTTTCCTCCGTAGACTTTTCTTTAGATTTTTGTCCTGCTATCAGTTTCTCTTTATCCCATATAAATTAGTTAGTAAAGAGTCTTAAGACAGCAAAGGGTCTTACTAATAATAATTTGTTTTAGTTGGTTCAAGTCTTATTTTATTTGTAATATTTATTATGTATTATTATTATACCTACAAATATGGATTTTTTGAATGCGTTTTTCATTCCTAAAAACATTTGTGTTAGTGTTAAATTTTTTCAGATTTTCCCTCGTTTCTAGTTTTCCTTTAATTTTTAACTTTAAATTTCGCAGTTTTTCAGCTTTTGTAGTTGAGCACGTGCTCTGCGGTCCCAAATAGTTCTTCTTGTTTCCGATTTAATTGATCTAACAGTTTTATTTTCGTTCATTCACATCGTTTTTTTTCTATTTTTGGACTTTTTAGAAATCCATTTTCAAAAAGTGAAAGAATCATGGAAGAATATAGTTAAGTATTAACAAAACTGAATAGCGAAAGAAATAGATGGCAAGATGACTAAGTATGTAGTGACAAAATTAAAAGGACAATTAACGAACATCATAGATAGTGATAAAACGAAGAGTGTTATAACCTTTTGCCCAAATAGTGAAGCATAAATATTACAATAGTGAAACTGAAATAACAACATAATTATCGAATAGTGAAATGGCTCAATGACATAATAGCGAACTTATATGCCTTTCTACTTCTCCGTGTAAGGCCTGAGTGGAGTCAAGTTTCTTGTATTCTTTCTCTGGTGTGCTTCTTAATTCCTTCCCACTCTATCTCTATTCTTTCCGGTGCTTTCTTGAAGTTGTCATTCCATTTCCTTCTTGGTCTTTACGCTTTTACCATTTTTGGAGTCTATCGTCACTCATGATCGAAAGAAATCTTATATGGCATTCACATGTGTTTTGCCCTTTCTTTTATTTGTCCATATCTCACTACTGTACATTATTAACAAGAAGAATATTCTTAAATCCAAGTGGAGTAAATTTAAATTAAAAAATTTAAATATATCTAAGTCGAACTCCACAAACTTTAATCAGCGTAAAATTATAAATGGTACATGTTTCGGCAGAACACTTCTGCCATCATCAGCCCTTAAAGAATATAAAAAATTATGATAATTTTTACATTATTGTTGGTCTTTTTTCACTATTTCTGCTTTGAAATGCTTTGGTATTTCCCTTTTTCCTATAAACGTTGTTCTAATCATAGAATTTTTATTTTTATTTTCCCACTTCTTTGATTTCTTTTTTGATCTATTTTCCGTTCCCATTGTATTTATATTGTTTCTAGATATTTGTAATTGTCTACCTGCTCTAATGTTGTATTTTGATATTAGGCTTTTTTTTTCTCTATTATCATTGTTTCGGTCTATTCAACGTTGATATTTATCTTCATGATTTCCGTATACAAGCAGCAGTATATATATTTATTACCTTTACAGGTTTATAAAGTATCCGATTAATACATTTCCTATAACTCAAATAAAATAAAATATAATATAATAAATAAAACTAAATAAATCAATAATTCAACACAATAACTAGCAGCTTTTTATCCCTTCCCACTTATTGTCCCTCTTCTCCACTCAACCTTCTTCATCCATTCGATCCATCTTCCGTGCTCTTCAAAATTTCTTCTCTACAACAACAACAAATGCTCTATCATCTCCTTTTTTTCTCCACACATCCTGCATACTCTATTATTATCCTCACTCCAATATTTATTCTCTCTCTCCTCATTTCCACATCTAAATCTTGCTATTATCACTGTCTCTTTTCTACTCTCTCTTCCTAGGTAGTTTGGCATTTCTTCCGTTATTATTTTTTCATTGTACCTAGACTCCCTAATTCTCGTTCTTCTTTCCTGCACTTGCACATCTCTATCTCTCTGCACTAATTTATCTGTCATTACTCTGCCTCTCTCTCGCATTCTTTCTATCTCCGCACCTGCATACCCATTTCTTTCGAAATATGCCTTCCTCTCTTTCCATATCCCTTTTCCTATTTCTTTCCTTTTTTCTTTCAAACACTCTTGCAAAATTCTGCCCCCCCTCTCTATCACTCTCCTCAAATCTTATTGCCCTTTTTCCTGCTTCTATTCTTATTCCATCTCTCTTTGTTTCCTCCATCACTATATACCCCGGTGTCTCTCTCTCGACTCCTAGCACCCATTTCAAATATTTTTCTTGCACCCCTTCCAATCCTTCTTGCTCTCTCCATCCCTATATTTCCGCCCCATACATCATCACGCTTTTCACCAAACTATCAAACATCATTACTCTCTTTCTAAAATCATGTCCAAATTTTCTCTCTCCTATTCCCCATACAGCTCCTATCATCTTATCTGCTTTTTTCACTAACTCTCTCACATGTGCTGTTGCTGTGTTTCTTTCATTCATCACATAACCTAAATACTTAAATTCTTTCACTTCTTCAATTTTCTCTTTCTCCCATCTCCACTCATTTACTTTTCTCCCACCACCCCCTTTTCTGAACACCATCATCTTGGATTTCTTTACATTCACCGTGAACTTTTTCCTCCTCATATATTTCTCCATGCATCCTGTCATTTCTTTCATACCTTTCTCCTCTCTCGCTAGCACCACCAAATCATCCGCATATGCTAAAGACCACACTTTTTCTTTGCCCACCACAACCACCCCTGCCTGCCCCTTCCTGAACATCTCCTCTATATCTCCAATAAAAGCTGCAAACAGGCTGGGGCTTAGCGGGCAACCTTGTCTTACTCTCTTATAAGTCTTGAAACATTCACTCCTCTTCCATCCACTCTCACTCTACTTATCGTCTCTTCATATATCTCTTCTATTTTTGTCACCAGATGCTCATTTATCCCTCTCTTTCTCAAGAATTCCCACAGTAAATCTCTTTCCACATTATCAAAAGCCGCCTTCAGGTCCGCAAAGAATGCATATATCTTGCCACCCCTCTTTTTTATCTCATTTCTTGCTATGTGATTCAAGATATATACATTATCCATGGTCCCTCTACCTTTCTTAAATCCCGCCTGTCCGTCTGGTAACACCCCCCTCTCATTCATTTCCTTCATCAGCCTCTCTTCCACAATCATCGCGTACACCTTATAATATGCTGTATTTAGGAGAGTGATCCCCCTATAATTACTGACTGTATCCTTTTCTCCTTTCTTATATATGGGGCATATTATCCCCTCCTTCCACTCCTGGGGGAATCCCTCTCACTTCCACACTCCATTCATTATCTCTAACAACCTGTCAACTTCCCTTTCCGTTCCATATATCTACGCTTCATTCTGTATACAATTCCTCCCCGGTGTCTTTTTTCTTTTCAGTTTTCTTAGTTGTTGCTCTGGTTCTTCTCTTGTTATCTCTACTATTTCTTCCACTCTTTGTTGTCTCTTTTCCTTTTCTTGTCTGTTTTCATCACCCCCCAGCAGCTCACTGAAGTAATCTCTCCATTCCTCCACAGTAATTCCATCACTCACTCTCTCTCTCTTTTTCTTTCTTCCTTTATTTATGTATGTCCATACCTCTTCTTCCATGCGTTTCTTTTGCTTCTTCTTCTTTCTCTTCTGCATACTAAATTGTACCTCTTGCGTGCTCTCTTGTACTCTTCCTTAGTTGCTTTTTCTTTTTTCCAATTTGTTAGTTTCCTTCTTGCTTCCTGCTCCTTTCCCTGCATTCTTTATCCCACCACTCGTTCTTCCACAGCCCCATCTTCTCTCTTATCTCTATCTCTTTTTTTTCTGTTGCGTTTCTTATGTTGTCGCTCAGTTCCCTCACCTTTTCGTTTATATCTGTTTCTTCGTATTTTGCCTCCCTAAATCTTGCTCTATAATTTTCTTTTCCTTCTTCCGTCCAAATATTCTTCACAATTTTTCTTCTAAACTCATTCACACTTCCTTTATCTTTCTCTCTTCTTTTTGTCTTCACTTCTAAAGGGACATGGTCCGACTCCATTCTTTCTCCCACCTTGAATTGCTTTATTTCATCCCATGCTTCTTCATTCACCATAACATAATCAATAACTGTCTCCCCTCTTGATCCAATATACGTGCACTCCTCTTTCTCATCTCCTGTGCAGTTCCCATTAAGTATGTCCCAGCCTCTTTCTTCTACTAAGCTGATCAGTACTCTTCCTTCTGCGTTTTCTGTTCCATCTTTTATTGATCTTCCTTCTATTGTTTCTTGTTCCTCTTCTATCCGTCTTCCTTTTTCCCCAATTTTTGCATTAAAATTCCCCCCAATCACCAAATTTCCTTCTTCTTGCTCTTTTACTCGTTCTTCTATTATTCTCTTCGTTTCCTTCATACTTCTGCTGTACACTGTTACAATTCTCCATTTTCTCTGCTTACTTTTCACCGTTCTTTCCATAATCCCTCTTTGCTCTTTTGCTTCAGTTCCATTTTCTCCTTCCAGTTCCTCTTTCAGTTCCATTATTATCCCACCTTTAGCTCTCCCTTTCTTGCTTTCCCTCTCTGCATATTGACGACACTTCCACTTAAACTCTTTCGGCATTCTCTTTTCCAATTTTTTCCACCCCTTTTCTTCCACCCACGTTTCTACCATTCCCACTACGTCAAATTCTCTCAAATACTCCCAAAATTCATTCTCTTTGTTTTTTATTCCCGCTACGTTCCAGAATACTTATTTGCTCCTTTTCTCCTTTATTCCTCTCCGTATTCGTTTTCCCTTTTCTGCCATTTCGTCTTTTTCTTGTGCTCTTATTCAAAAATTTTGTGTATCTAACTCCCCCTTTTCTTCGTCCCACCTAAGCCCTTTCCCTCTGTCCATATCTTTATATAACCCACTTTCACCGGCTGTCCTTTTAGTCGCTCTTCTTTGGCTATCGCTCTTAATTCCTTCTGTATATCTCTTTTCTTCTTTGTCAGATCATCTTCTATCTATACTCTCTTTCCTTTTTTTTCTCATAGTTTTCTTTTATTTTCCATAACTTTCTTCTTTTCCCTCCAGCTCCCAAGTTCCGCCACAATCATTTTTCCTCCATTTATTTTATACATCTCTCTCACCGTCACTTCTACCTCTAATTCAACCTTCATCCATTTTTCCAGTTTCTTCTCGTTCTCGCATTTCTCTTTGTCCAATTCCGTTACTACAATATTCTTTTTTCTCACTCTTTTTTCCTGGTCTTCCACTTTCTCCTCATTTTTTTTCATTTTTTATTTTAGTTCCATCTTTTCTCTTTCCCATTTTTCTTCCTTTTCACGCATCATAATTTTCAACTGTTCCTGTTAGCGCTTGTACCTAATCTGGTAGGGGGGTGTACCACCCCCACCCCTTGCGGCAACTGCACCACTGCTACTTGTCTCACTGCAGTCTTGTCACCAACACTCAGTACTCAATATACCTTAGAACTAAAAGGTGGTCTTCTCTCTTATTTGGGAGCCCTTTCCCTGGTCCTTCGACATGACACTAGTCACAACAGTTCCAGTTCCCGGCTCATCTTCCGATTCCCTTCATTTTCCCTTCCCATTGTATTTGTATTGTTTCTAGATTTTTGTAATTGTCTACCTGTTCTAATGTTGTATTTTGATGTTAGGTTTTTTTTCTCTATTATCATTGTTTCGGTCTATTCAAGGTTGATATTTATCTTCATGATTTCCTTATACAAGATTTCTAGGATTCATTGTAGTGCTTCTTTTGGCTCGGCTAGTATGGCCATGTTATCCACAAACATCATTTCACACAAATAGGCGGTTTTTTAGCGATTATTTACTCCTATCTGTTGTAAACTCTTTAGACTCTTGTTTTAAACTGGTATATGGCTAATAGATTGATTTAGCATCAAACATTTTTTTTTACATCAACTCAAAAAAATATGCACGGCCGAAAACTTTTGATGGGCACTGGAATAATGACTCGAACAAAAAAACAAGTGTAGGTTCTTAGTAGCTCCATAAAACCTTGATGTTTACGCATCCCCATTGTCAATGCAGGCACGGGAGCGACGTATCCAGGACTCACTCGCTCAAAAATATCTGGCATTTCTCGAATTGTTCTGGTCCTATTTTCATCCGGCATTTACTGTATCCACAAGTTCCGCGTACACATGTAAGTCCACACGAAATAACCGCATTGATTTAAATCTGTAGAACGTGGGGCCATCCTTTCCTATTCACCTTGGTATCGATGAGGAGGAGCTGTTTTCCGATGTTCAGAGGCACGAAATATTCTACATTCTTTAACCCTCGTGGTAAAATTGTCAGCAAATTTATCTTGGAATTTCCTTTCGACAACAAAAAGTTCTCATGAGTGCTCAAAACAGTAGTTAGAAAGAGGTGTTGTGAGTTGTTGTTGTTGCTCCCGTAACCCTTACAGCAGGCAGCACACTGTCGCGGAACGGAACGGAACTTTTTAAACGCATACATTTAAATGAAAGTCCGCACACTATCGCGGATCGGAACAGCGCGGAATGGGTCGTATGCTTTTCAAAAATTCCGTTCCGTTCCATTCCGTTCCGTTCCGTTCCGCGATAGTGTGCTGGGTGCTGTACGGGATTCTGGAAAATATGTCTATTCGGAAATCGTACACTGTACAACTCCTGAGCCGCAAGAGCGTTACCACGTGTTTCACCGTAGGTCATAATTTGAAAATAAAGGCATTTTAAGAAAATTTAGTGCTCAAAGTGAAATTAATTAATTGGCAATCGTCATTTATTTTCATAAAGTCGCCTTCATAAGCTACCAGTTTTTCTTTTTCCTTATCCCATCTTTCTCTTTGATACTTTTTTGTTTTTTGTTGTTTACGTAGATTTCTTCCGGGTATTCTTTTAGTTTATTTTTACTCCGCATGACTTCACACTTCGGTTGCAACGTTTCTAGTTCCACTGTGTATGTTGCGTTTCATTTCAACAACATCTCTGACTTGTATCTTTTTCAGAATATATTTGTTATCCGTGCCCAAGTTTAATCCGGTAACTACTATATTGTTTTTTTATTCTTTTTCTTTCCTTATCTTTTTCTTTCATATTTTTTAATAATTGGAGCTTGTGTCAAACAAAAAAACCCAAATGGTATATTTCAAGGAATGGCTTTGATACAATCGCTCACAGAGTAGTCGAGTTGTAGACCCCAGAAAGATCACATTGACCTGAAGGAAGGTTCATCGCATTCGCCACCATCAATGAAGTATTAGTGGCTTTAACCGCTACTCCTCGTGCAGATATTCTGATAGACGGTACCTTCACCGTAACTTACAGAGTGCATATAAACTCAAATATTCCTTTCTATCATTAAATTATTTGCAGTATGCCTAAGCACACAAGGGATTATAGAAACAGTGATATGGTGGTAGATATAATCTCTTATCATTTGTATGTTATGATTGTGTAATGTTTTATTGTCATATATTCCATTCCACACATTTTGGCAATCCTCACATGAAAACATACATTTTATTTAAATAGTTATTTAATTTTCTCCCACTACTCTTCATGTTTGATTGTTCACACATCAGATTTGTACTCACAAAACGGAAGTACCAAATGGAAATGCTTCACTTTGGGTGAAACCGAATGTGGCGTTTAGATTCGTCATTTTTCACGGATTTTACGCTGATATATTTTTTTCTTTAAAATTTAAATATATCTAAGTCGAACTCCACAAACTTTAATAACTGTAAAATTACTAATAGAACATGTTTCGGCAGAACACTTAAAATATTATTATTATTAAGAATATGAATATTCTTTAAGGGCTGATGATGGCAGAAGTGTTCTGCCGAAACATGTTCCATTAGTAATTTTACAGTTATTAAAGTTTGTGGAGTTCGACTTAGATATATTTAAATTTTAATTTAAATTTACTCCACCTGGATTTAAGAACATTCTTCTGGTTTATATTTTTTTCTGTTTATTTATTAGTACATTTTGTGTTTTTACCTCAATTATAAATGGATGTAAATAATCAGAAATGCAATTTTTAAATAAAAAAATTAACCGGTTCTCAGTCTAATAAATCGCTCCAGTAAATGCTTTTGATTTATTACTCTTGGAAAGAGCGTAATTTGGTATTTCGAAATGATATTCAAGGTTTAGTAACTATAAAAGAACCCAGAGAACTGCTTTTTCCTTATGTAAAAGTGGTAAATTCCCTTTTAGATCAACAAACAGTATGACTAAAAATTAAAACTGTAATAATGGCCTTTAAATGAAGATATGATTCTCATTCCTGGAAACACTTAGTGTTTGAATTCATTATTAGTCACTTGAGGACGCATAATGATGCCTCCTTTACATACAAAGTTGACTATTATGAAGCGCTGGCCAAGGTTTTGGATGAAAATGGAGAACGTTTCCAGATTACTTTTAGCCATTCTGTAGGATGCGTGGACCGTAAACCATTTTTATAAATCTCATCTAAAAATACAAAGCTAGCATCATCCTTAACATTCATATATTTTTTAAGACCCTGAATATTTTTTTTTAGTCGTCCTCGGTTTTATATTATTAGGTAGATTTTATATTTTTTGATAGGACAGCTCAATTGACAGCTGTCAAATTAAATACATTTATGCGGGAATATTTATATCTATATTTAGTTATTTTAACCACTTTCTCCATTATGTATTTCACAAAACGAATACAAAAATAATTAACTCTAGCGAACTAAGGTTTATTTATTCATAGCTGCACCGGCAATGAGACCAATTTTACATAATTCTTTTTTATTATTACAGTATTATTACGAAATTATTATATGAACTGATGATACACGACTAAGTATTCATTTAGTTTTTCACTTTGTAAAAAAGATCAATACATTATTAAATACGACGGACTGAAATGTCATCGTTTAATGTTACAGGAAGTAAAAAGAAGGAAAATGTAGGTAGCAAATCATATCTGTTTTTTCTTTAGATTTTCAAATAAGAATTATGTGTTTTCCTTAAGATATATGCGTGTTGTGTCAATATTGAATCCTCAAATTTTCGCTCCATTTTTAACCGACTTATCATGTATGTTCACCGATTTCTTTGTCAATTGTGGACCGATTTACAAAATTGTTCTTTTATTTGAAAGGGTATACTCTTGAGGTGGTTCCATTGTCAAAAAATCAGGATCTGATCAGGGAATCCCATGGAAATCGAGAAAAATCCTCAAATTTTTTCTTCATTTTATGTATATTTATGTTCACCGGTTTCTTCGTCAACTTTATTGAGGACCTCGTTATTGGAGAAGCGTCTTTACTAGGTATCACTAACTTATCACTAAAAATTGTAAAACAATTTGCTTTTAAAAAAAAGAGAACCGACTTCAAAAAGTGAAAAATAATTGAATACATGTATTATTACATGTACTACCCAATCATCTGTCTGAAGTCGGTGCTATATATTCAATTATTTTTCACTTTTTAAAGTCGGTTCTCTTTTTTTACTTATAATATACATACTTGTTGCGGAAATTATATTACGATTTAAATAAATCTACCAAGTTTTATTTTGTCAGTTTACTGCTAATCCGTTAATAGCTATTTATTATACTAGTGTCTTATAAGGCAAATAACTCACGAAAGAAATGTTTAGCCACGAGAGCTTGCTCGCTTCTTTGTACTTCCTGTAACATTAAATACCAAAGTAATACGTATCAAATAAAAAAAACCAAAAGCAGTTGTATAATAAGTTCCATTGTGCAACTACTTTTAGTATCACAATGAACACTTTGTGACACCAAAGTAGAAATAGTATATTTTATTACAAGGCTAGAAAATGTCATTTTGCAAGTGCGAGCACAGTTTGTGGAGCCGAGGCGTAGCCGAGACTTCACAAGTGCAAGCACTTGCAAAACAGTTTCGGGCCGTGTGATAAACGAAACTTTTTCGGCCGACAAAAGATTTTCATTGCTCACTTTTGTAGGGGGGCCTCATACCTCGTGTCTCAAAGAGCCCCCTTGGGCCCCCATTTTGCAAAGGCCCCACATGTCTAAGGGGGGCCTGATAACGCATGGGGGCCCTCGTGTTTCAAACAGCCCCCTTGGGCCCCCTTGTTTCAAAGGCTCCACATGCCGAAAGTGCCCCCCCATGTCTTAAAGGGCCCCCTTGGGCCCCCCTGTTTAAGGGGGCTTTTTTATTGTCGTTGCCTTATACCAAGGGGCCCCCCTGTAATTTTTCCGATGTTTTAATAGTAGTTGTTATTCTGCCATTCGGGGCGGTGACAAATCCAACAAACATAAAAGCTTGCATTGAAAAATCCCTAGTTTCCATTTTCTAGCCTAGGCTGGCAAATAGCGTTTTCAAGCCGATTTGGATGACTGGAAAATAACTAAATTGAGACGGAGGCTGAAAAAACAATATTTTTCTACTTTGCGTTCGTTAGGCTATTACGATATGCTTTATAGCGGTGTTATAATAATTACACTAAAAACAATGTAATTTATTTTTTTAATATTGGAGTCTTGGCAATTCTAACATGATCCTAACCTTACTTCGCTGTGTCCAACTCGATTTCAACGGCTGTCAATGTGAATTGGGATTTTTGTGGTTTGAGCCATTCAAACAAAAGCACTGATTGCGCTGAAGAAGACTGTGGGTCAGGAATTGCTTGAGTGTCTCTCCGGTGATCACGCGGATAAGGAGGTTCCTCTTGTTTGTGCGGCGGGATTTGATTCTAGACATTTTGTGGATGGAGAGATTGAGAGTTTCCAGGGTTTAGCTCATACGGGAGCGTCCATTAATTACGTGAGTCGATTTTGGCGATTTTTCGATCCCCCCTTCCCTCTTGGTGAGATGTCCTGAGATTTGGATCGACCGCCTCCCTCCCCCCTAATCTCACGTGAGATTTTTCAAAATGCGTATTTTTAGTGTAACGTTAAACGCTGATTGCGTCGGATTTATTAAAAAAAATTTTTTTTCTTAATTGTTTTTAATTTAAGACTAGTTAAGACCAGTACATATTTAAGACTACTATTATGACCGTAGTCTAGAATCACAGTGAGAAAATCGAACAATAAAATACTAGAAGGAACTACTAAAATTCTTGGTGGCGTTCGCGATATTAGTAGATTGTAAAAGTGGGGCTTTTCAAGTCTGTAGGTTTGACGGCCGAGCGCGCAAGGTCTCACTTTTACTCCTAATAAAACAATCTAGTCTTATCACGGTTATGCGAACGCGAATATTTCACGTTGCTTCACGACATTTCAAGTCATTTCAAATCGCTTCAAGTTTCTTCAAGTGGGTTCAAGTCGTTTCAAAACATTTCAAGTTCTTTCAAGTCGCTTTTTAAGGTATTTCAAGGCTTCCAGTCCTTTCAAGATATTATTTGAAGTGTTCCCAGGTCGCTTCAAGACTCTTCAAGTCTTTTCAAGACTTTTCCAGTCCCTTCAAAATATTTGAAGTCTTCCCAGGTCGCTTTAAGATTCTTCAAGAGATTTCAAGTTTTTCCATGTCTCTTCAAATTCAAATTCGCTCTAAATCTTTTCAAGTCGCTTCAAGTCCTTTTAACATATTTCACGTCGCTTCAAGACATTTCAAGTCCTTCTAAATCGCTTCAAGTTTCTCAAAGTCGCTTCATATCTCTTCAAGTCGTTTCAAGACTCTTCAAGACATTTCAAGACTTTTCAGGTCGCTTCAATTTCCTTCAAAACATTTCAAGTCACCTCAAGTCCTTTCAAAACATCTCAAGTCTTTCAAGTTGTTTCAATTCAAGACATTTCAAATCCTTTCAAGTCGCTTCAAGGTATTTTAAGTCTTTTCAAGTGGCTTCCAGTCCCTTCAAGATATTATTTGAAATCTTGCCAGATCGCTCCAAGACTCAAGCATTTTGTTCCATTAGTAATTTTACAGTTATTAAAGTTTGTGCAGTTCGACTTAGATATATTTAAATTTTAATTTAAATTTACTCTACCTGGATTTAAGAACATTCTTCTGGTTTATATTTTTTTCTGTTTATTTATTAGTACATTTTGTGTTTTTACCTCAATTATAAATGGATGTAAATAATCAGAAATGCAATTTTTAAATAAAAAAATTAACCGGTTCTCAGTCTAATAAATCGCTCCAGCAAATGCTTTTGATTTATTACTCTTGGAAAGAGCGTAATTTGGTATTTTGAAATGATATTCAAGGTTTAGTAACTATAAAAGGACCCAGAGAACTGCTTTTTCCTTATGTAAAAGTGGTAAATTCCCTTTTAGATCAACAAACAGTATGACTAAAAATTAAAACTGTAATAATGGCCTTTAAATGAAGATATGATTCGTATTCCTGGAAACACATAGTGTTTGAATTCACTATTAGTCACTTGAGGACGCATAATGATGCCTCCTTTACATACAAAGTTGGCTATTATGAAGCGCTTCGCCAAGTTTTTGGATAAAAATGGAGAACGTTTCCAGATTACTTTTAGCCATTCTGTAGGATGCGTGGACCGTAAACCATCATTGCAAAATTTTTATAAATCTCATCTAAAAATACAAAGCTAGCATCATCCTTAACATTCATATATTTTTTAATACCCTGAATATTTTTTTTAGTCGTCCTCGGTTTTATATTATTAGCTAGATTTTATATTTTTTGATAGGACAGCTCGTGAGTCAATAGCTCAACAGGTGTTGAATCTACAAAGTAGACGTCCGATTAATGACATGGGAATGCAGTAAGTTCCTGAATTTTGAATAAAGATGAGCTTGATTTGAATGATGAATTAATTACTGGCAAGGAAACCATTTGCATTTGTCACGTGTTAGCAACCACAATTTAAATTTTAAAATTCTGTAAAATGGCTTTGCAGGAACATAACGGGTATCTTTTTAAATTTCTCGTCGAAGTTGGCCATGAATGTTTTAACTGTGAACGTACTAGTCACGTACCATCGAAGTGACAATTATTAATTTGACATCTGAACCTATGTCTAACCCCACTTTTAATTTAATTAATCGACAGTTCAACACGCTAATGCGATTAAAAGCAGTTGTAGTGTTATAACAAACGAAAAAATAAACTTAAAAATAGTATATTATGATACGAGTTTTATAAGAAGCATTTTGTCGCACGCACGAATTTAGGGCACTCCTCCCTACTGTTGTTCCCTCTGCCAGCCACTTGGAGTTGACACCTTGACAGCAAAGTATTATAGGTTAGAATCGCCCTGGGCTTGCCAAGTTTGCCAATATTAAAAAAAATTATACTATTGTTAGTGGAATTATTATAACACCATTTTTGTCTATTATGACACTCAAAAAAAAAAATGTTTTTTCGAATTTGGTTTCATAATTTGCAAATTATAACACCACTCATAATGATCTAAATTATAATTCTGTTTTTGGTAACTTTTCTTGTCTTAATGTTACCTGCAACTTTGCAACTGTACTGCAATGGGACCGCGACAACGACGTTATAAACGTCAACTAATCGCGCCATATGACAGATGTGAACCAGATGTGAATGAAAATAAAGTAAATGACTTTCGTTCCATGATTAGATGTAAACATTGGTAAAAACAAGAATTGAAAAAATGGCAATCAAACGTGAGGTACAGCTTGTGTCTGCATAATCAAAAGTTTCCAAATCTAACCTCCAAATCAAAAACGTCATTTAGCAGAAATACCAATTATACTGAAATACCACTCATGTTATTCAAAAGTTCCAAAGTCATTAATTTAGCACAAATTTTCAGTTTTTCTTAATTAAATAAAGCCAAATTCGAAAAAATAGTATATTACACGCGTTTCACAAGCCGAAATTGTCGCACTCACATACTCGTGCTACAATCAACCATCT
Source organism: Diaperis boleti (assembly GCA_963583935.1). Lineage (NCBI taxonomy): Eukaryota > Metazoa > Arthropoda > Insecta > Coleoptera > Tenebrionidae > Diaperis > Diaperis boleti. Next base: position 20,345,883 of record OY757247.1, on the reverse strand, counting down.
TGTGAAAGTTGCTTAATAAAATACTATTATGTAACAAATAATCAAAATGTGCTCCATCGACTTCAAGGTTTTTGCGGACTGTTTACAACAAAATTGTAAGAGAACCATTTAAAATTCAAAAATAAAGAAATTGAGAAATTTAGTAATTATTTTGACATTTGAAGCAATTGTTTAAAAAATTGTGGCCTGTTCACACAAACTCATAGTGACTGCCAACTATGACGCCAAATTTATAAAAACACCCGTTACAATGTTCTCTATATACTTTATCATGCGTCAGTAAGATAACTCCAAAATCGAACTACATAGTTAATTAAAAGAAATCAAGGATACATTTCCTTCAGTGAATATGATCGAAATATAACTATTGAATTCTTTATTCCATAATATTTAAAGCAAAATCAGTCCAGAGTGCATTGTTATTTTGGTTTTCTAAGCTGGTCACAATTTTTGCAGTCAAAATGAACATACGCTCGTATCAATTATAATAAATGTGTTAAAATATATTTCACATTTCCGGTGGAATGTTCACGTGCAGGAAATGAGGCTATTTTCGTACACTTTTAGTAACAGGTAGAAAATAGACATAGGTAAATTAAGTAAATGTATTGAGGCTGGTATGTATAGCAATAACATACATAAATTGCATGAAAACAGTTAAACTAAACTTAAAGAACATTTTTCTTGGAGAAATTGTATGACATATTGGTATAAAGAAAAAACAACTTAGCTAAACCGGATATCATAGAAAAACAGTGCATAATTAATCAAAACTTTGTAACCCTAATTTATTACAAACCGCGTGCATTTACGTGAAAACAAAAGGATGTCTACTCTTCAAACGTTATCTCATTATTATTATTACACGCTTTTCACACATGTACAAGCCCTGAAGATAATATTAATTCATGTAGTAGTAATTTATAAGTGAATGGATAAATCATTGAGGTTATCTCACCCTGACTTACCCCTGTATATGTACTTTAATTAATCATGCAAGTGTAGAATTTCATTTACGATAAAAATGTACAAAAAAAATGTAAATTTGTGATATCGTTGTGCAATATGGTTTTAAAATTTAAATATTATTTGTAGATATGATTAATACCTTAAAACATTGAATTATTATCATAAATAGTCCTTCCTCCGTTCCAAAATACTTGCTACATTTCCTTTAAACATAAAAGTACTCGCTTTGTTTCCACATCAATTTTGTGATAAAATATGGTTAAATTACGGTGTTCAGTCGAATTTGTGTACAAGATTGGTTGGGTAAGTCATGTCTAGCAAGTTCTTGTCACAGTCTTATCATTACTGTCAGAAACAGTAATTTCAGAATCTCAGAAATAGATTGTCTTTTGAGTTTAGATTTAATTTTTTGCTTTAATTGCTACTTTGATTTCTCGTTTATTTCTCTCTCTTGTCTATTTATTCGCGTCTCTCTCTTTTACCCCGAGTCTCACGATCTTTCTTTTACTCTTTATCATCTTACGTTTGGTGTTGTAACGGAAGTGGATCGATCGCCAATGACGTTATCAATGACTGCTCGAAATAGTGTGACATCATCTTCTGGACTATTCTATACACATCGAGGAAATGGAAGCCTGCAATGATTTTCGAGAAAGTATTATATTTATATGTATCGAGTGTTCAATTTTATATCATCGATGGAACCGCCTAGAATTATAGAGGCGATATATGTATTTATTGGAGGACTTTGCAGTCGGGGACTATTCGCATCACAGTCACAGTCGGAGTCGAAGATCAGTTGCCTTTATGTGTTTAAGTGTTTAATTTATTACGGCATCACCATTTTACAAATAATTGGTACAATATAAAACAGAAATCGGTGAAGATATACATAAAAGGAAGGCAAAATTTGAGAATTTCTCTCTATTTCCATGGGATTCCCTGATCAGATCCTGACTTTTTGACAATGGAACCACTTAAGAGTATACCCTTTCAAATAAAAGAAGAATTTTGAAAATCGGTCCACAATTGACGAAGAAATTGGTGAACATACATGAAGTCGATTAATAAAAGGGAGCGAAGATTTAAGGATTTTTCGCGATTTCCATGAGACCCCCTTATCAGATCCTGAAATGATGACAATGGGACCAATCTGTAAGTATATTATTTCAAATCAAAAAATAATTTTACAAATCGGTTTATAAATGACTGAGTACTGAGGTAACAAACATAAAAAAACATACAACCGAATTGATCTTTACATTTTGCTCGCAAAGTAGCAAAATAAGTATATAGTCTTGTAATCTTCCAGTTCTTTTAAACTTAAAATGTGCTTTTCTTTTTTAACCGACTTCAAAAAAAGGAGGAGGTTCTCTATTCGATTGTCTATATATATTTTTGTTGACATAAATTAATTAGCTCCTTATGAAACCAAGATGGATACTGTTTATGTGATCTTATGACCTTTTGGGATACGTACTTTAAAACTCCTTCAAAAAGAATTTCATGTAACTACAATTTATTATACAAGTGTCTTATAAGGCAAATATGTCACGAAAGAAATGTTCGAGCAAGCTCTCGTGGCTAATTTTTCTTGAGTGACTTATTTGCTGTTAAGACACGTGTGTAATACATAGTTTTATCCAACACCTCCTAACAGTTCTTAAAACATTCATCAAAACCCAAAAAATTTTGACGTTCTATGACTGCTTGCTATGACAAATTAGAAAACCGTTGAATTATTTTTTCATAAGTCATATGTGTCTTATAGACCTCCAAATTATGACTACGGCGTTATTATGACTACATAATAAACAAGTGTTGGATAAAATAATTAAAGCTTTGGTTTCAACATCAGAGGATTTAGAGAAAAATAATTCCCAGTCGATAGATTGCAAGAAGTTTAAAAGATCTTAATTGTCCTGCATTAATAAAATCAAACAATACAGAGTTTATAATGAGTGAAGAATTTGCATCATTAAATAAAACTTCCCAAGAATAACCTTTGTTGTGATGAATGAATAAATAGAGGAGCCCGTTTACGTGATTTGTAAATAGTGTAAATGTTGTAATATAAGAAATCGAAAATAATTTGTACATATTGTGTAAATAAGTCGAAGCAAGAAACGCAACAGTATCTTCGTTTTAAATCTGTTTCTCACGTCTCTTGCGAGTGTTCGTTTTATGGATTATCTAATTTATTATCTCATTAAATTTGCATTTGTTTTTTCGTCTCCATCTGTCCACCTCGAGTTTCGTTCGACCCAATCTCTTTTGTTTTATTTTTTTGTTTCTGTTCTCGCAGCGAACGTTCAATTTTCAAAATCAAAAAACCACCAACACTGCATTTTACCTTGAAAATACAACTGGCAACATCGTATTGACGTTTGACATTGGGTAAAAAGACAGGTTATAGAAGCCCACATCTCATTGCCGCCAACCTTTCAAGTTTTGTTGTTTCAAAACACGTTTACCTTTTGGCGTCATTTTCACATTCGTCTTTGATAATTATCCGTTGAACAATGCCAATCCAAAGATATGAACTGTGGTGTTTTTTATTGTTAGCAACTATCCCGTGTCTTTGTGCCAGATCTCGCTTTCTTTAGTCTTTTTGTCACATATTTTTCTTCTAGGTTTTCTTTCTTGAAGTTCTATTTGTTCTCCTTCTTTTTGTAATGTCTCTTTGCTTGCATTTTCTGTCTTACGTATTTCTTTGAAATTATGATATCCCTTATTTAAGCATTTTCCTCCCACGCCTCTCTCTTTCGATTCTCTTTATCTTTTGGTGTTGCCTCCCTTCTCTTGCTTTTCTTTTGATTTCGTCTTTCTTTTTCTTGCTATTATAGACCTTCTATCTTTTCTTTTCCCCGAGTCTGTTTGTTTCTTCCTCTTTTTTTTCGTATAAGGTCTTTGTCATTTATTTTAAGTTCTTCTCGTCTCTTTCATATAGGTCTCCTTCTTCTCGCCTCTTTGATACGTTACACTCTCAATCTTTTCTCGTTTTCTTTATGTCTATGTCTTGAACATTGGGTGTCTCAATTAGTTCCTTCACTCAGGATGGGGAACGAATGGGAGATCTTAGCACCAGAAGGAAGTCATCTAAGAGCTTGCATACTTGCAAAGACTAAAACGGACACACTTCCACTGTGGGGGCTTAGTGGTCAGGACCTCATGGCAGGAAGATAAAAATCACTATGACAACGATCAAATCATGGAGGATACACTAAATCGAATGGAACTCCTTCTAGAGACACACTGTCCGGGGAGTGTATCCTCAGCAAACGCAACACACACTCCAAACTTAGACATACCTATTCATCGGGCGTCCAGGGAGAAGTGGAGACTAGCCGATAAGCTGGATAACAAAACAAAACTTGGATGGATTGTGAAATCTTTCAAACCATTCAAGTCTCCAGGAATCGACGGAATTCTTCCGCTGATGCTTCAACGGGGATTCGAGGAATTAGCCTCCTCCCTTTGCACATTACTCAGGGCCAGCCTGGTCTTGAAGTATGTGCCAACAGGTTGGAAAAAAGGGAAAGTGTTATTTATACCAAAACCAGAGCGAGAATCATACGCCCGGGCGAAATCCTTTCGACCATTAAGCCTAAAATCATTTCTCCTTAAGACCTTGGAGAAACTGATTGACAGGTATATCAAGGACGATGTTCCATTAAACGCGCCTTTACATCAATACCAGTTTGCCTATCAATCTGGAACATCATGCGAGATGAGCATTCACGAGCTAACTCGCAGGATAGAAGGAACCCTGGAAAATTGAGAGATTGCGATGGGGGCCTTTCTAGACATAGAGGGTGCTTTCGACCACACCTCATTCAACTAAGAGGCGGGGTATAATAGCCCCTGTGGTAGTGGAATGGATCGATTCTGACTTAAAATGCAGAGAGATTTCATGTATCGTCAGCCCGATGACTAGGAGGGTGGTGGCGGCCAAAGGGTGCCCACAGGGAGGCTTCTTGTCGCCTTTACTGTGGTCACTCGTGGTGGACGACCTCGTGCGGAACCTGGAGCAGACAGGAGTTCGCGCACGATATCACCATTTTCGTAAGCGGCAAGGTCGGAGGGGCTGTATCAGAAATGATGCAGCGGGCTCTGACAGTCGTCGAGAAATGGTGCACTGAGAAACAGCTGTCGGTTAACCCCGATAAGACTGAGGTTATGGTCATCACAAGAAGGAGGAATCTCAACGATTTGAGGAGGCTCCGACTGTGGGGAAAAGAACTGCGGATAGGGAAAAAAGTACTTGAGACTAATGCTAGATATCAAACTTGACTTCAAACCCCATCTAGAATACATCACCACTAAGGCTACTCGGGCCCTATGGGTCTGTAGAGACATGGTGGGAAAGACGTGGGGATTAAAACCAGAAATGATTCTCTACACCAAGGTCATAATTCCCACGGTAACATACTTTTCGATGATTTGGTGGCATAAGGCCTCTGGAATCTGCAAAGACTTGCCTGCCTTGGAATAACGGGAGCAATGAATACAACGTCTACCGCAGTCATGGAAGTGCTCCTGAACCTGCCTCTGCTACACCTGGTGGTGAAATCGGAGGCAATGAATGATCATTATGATCTTTTTATCTTCCACTCGAAAGCCACCTTTCTCTCCCTCTCTTCTTATCGGATCTTTATTTTTCTTCCTTTCTTATGCTTCGGATTGCTCGTCCTCTTCTTTCTTTTTTCTGTAGAGGTTTGTATGTATAGTTTCTTTACTAGAAGAATGTTTGGAAATGTAAAATTATACATACTATACTGTTTTATCCGAGTTTTATCTTAAAATGTGCTAATAAGTACATATCAGATTGTCGAAATCTGTCAACTTTAGAATATGTACAGCAATTTGTGATGTTGGAATTCCGAAATAGGTATAATTTTCCTATCTAATGATCGCAGCGGTTGAGGTCATCATTCCAGAGCTTTCTGGAGACAGAAGAGTCTAGAAATACTTGGAGGGATATAAAAAGGGGTAAACGACGTGACAAGTCAGTGGTGATGCTGTGGTGGTGTGTCAGTCACCAAAGAAATCGGAGCCAGATAGCGACTAACCAGATGTTCTTTAAATCTACGAACCCGCCCGGCTCAGGCGACGTTACATTATGAAATTCTTGAGTTTTCGAATCTGTAATAGAGTCTGGGAATCTTGACGTCGCAGACTCCCAATTTCAAAATTTTAAAACTTGAATACAAATCTGGAATCTTTTAAAGGCTTGGAATCTTAAAAAAATTTTATTCTCGGATTCTCAAAATTCTCAAATTCTAAAACTTCAAATATTTAAATTTTTGCAACGATATGAAAACAGAAAGAGACTGAAAATAAGTTAATTATTAAAATTATAAAAGTTATATCGTAGCTATTAGTAAGCTTGAATTTTTATCATAAGTATGTATGTATGTAAATTATTATAATTAGAAGGATACAGTTATCAATTGCTTAATTTTTAGCAGTAATATGTATAAGATAAAATCCTGTAATCTTTGTTGCTATCGTAAAATCATTCGACTTTTAAATTTAATTTTTTTAGTAATACTTAAAAACCAAGAAAATCATCATAAATTAAAGAATAACATTTCAGATGTAGTCTTGGAATTAAACATCACTCATAAAATTCATAAAATGTTATTGTGCATGTAATTTTTTTTGCTGATTCATCCCATATACGGAGATGCATGATAAAAGGCCATGTGTTTGTCACATGATTGTGTAATATGAGTTAATATAATACCTTCAAGCCCCAAGAACTGTAGCGTCGCTTCGCCAATTAGAAACATTTTAAAAATGCGGGTATCAACAATACATGTTTCGCGGTATGCAAAATGTGGCAACATTCTCTAGAAATCCTAATCAGCATGACAACAGTGCCTTCCTGTTGTTTATCAGTGATTTAACTTAACCCAAAAATACACAGTTCGCTAACCCTTAAAAATGGTTCCACACACAACTGGATCGATTGCGCAATGCGACAATATTATTCATTGCCAATCCGCTAATAAGTTAATTAAATTTTAGGCGTTATTTTACCAATAATATTTGCTGCATGTTAGCAGCTACGCAAATCCATCCGTAAAATGAATAGGTAAGGTGTCCTTACCAGCCTAGAACTTGTGGACGTGATCGCCAACAGCTCTCACATTAATTTGCGTATGGTTTATCAATCTTGCGCCATTGATCACACTATGGTACTAAGGAGGAGGATATGGGGCGAAACGCACGTTTACTGTGCCCTTGGATCTCATTGCATGTAATCATTTGTCAAGATTAACAGAAACAAAGAAGATTACACATGATAAATTTGATACTTTTTCGAATATGATGAAAAGCCGATCAATAAATGGTGATTCAACAGAAAATGTGTAATTTGGTTCTTTAAAAATTATATTTACAAGAACAGGTGTAAAGTCCAATATTCATAAGAATATAAAACAATCCATAACTGCACCATCAGTTTTCGAACGAAACATTTATATGTAACAACAAACAATAAATCAACCTCGAATTAAATTTTGTAAATTTCCAGTAAATTATCCAGTCATTCTTTAAATTTTTATCTCAAAGGGTTCGTCACCATTGCATGTTATTGTGTACTATATTCATACAAACTTACCAGGAAAATCTATAATAAGAATAATAATGTTATTCAGTCAAAAGCGACGTAAGATAGTCTAAATGAAGTTATGTAATTTCAAATTATACCCCCAACCTATAGCTGTTTCTTTACCCCCAAGCACTAGTCATTATCGGATGGCATTTTAATTTCGCAATATTGCCCAAAAGATTTCCACAATCACGTAGAAAAATAATGATAATACATAATTGCAATTGTTTATCACACCGTAGGGTAAATTTACAGATTACAAAAGAGCTTTTGTTCGTCTCATGTGTTATAATATGCATTATTCATATTCTTGATGTTTATACGCGCTGTTCTCTGGGTATGTAAAACACCTTTTTATTGTTAATCAATCAGAATGTTCAACAAAAACCAATCAGAGCTCTATATTTTTTACTTGTCCTTGCTTTTGTTTTAATTGAATTAATTTCATAATCAAACGATGATCTACCATATTTTTTCACACCACCAGAAAATGTATGAAAAAAATAAAAAAATAAAAGAGAAATATAAACTTTTTGAAGTGACGATACGTGTCTTCCAGTTTGGGATCATTGGTTATTAGATAAAATTTGGATTAGAAACAGTTATTTGAATTAGTGATTGAAAAGGAAATTTTCAATTGGATTTAAAGCGTAATAAAAACTCATGCTCCCTTATTTCGTTAAAACCACAAACCGGTAAATAGAAAAACAGAAAAATAAAATTCTAAAAATTACTTAAATACTGTGCATTTCAGTACAACACCTCAGCAATTATTTCGCGACACTTATAGACACTAATTGCTCTATAGCTATTTATGTTATCTTCATAGCATTTCGGTTAGTTCGTCATTATTGTGTCGTTTCTGATAGCGCTTTTTAAATATGTACTTAAAAAATATGCTTACGTATAGCATTGTATAAAGAAACAGTTGACTGGAATTTTAGAAAGCACCAGCTCTCAGTTCGTAACATCAACATTCGTTATGCCAGATTCGATACTGATATTTTAAAACCTTATGAATACAAAAGTAAAATAAAATTCTTTACATATTTAATATTGATATTATATACTTACCCATAAACAAGATATTAAACTATGAAATCAATTTTTTCCTCACTTACTTAATATCCCTTGTTTTCTACAGAATATGATTGCCATCTATCACGCCCCTTTCGCCATTTCTTCTTATTAAACATATCTTCTTCGTTTAGTTTTCTGTGTATCATTGCTACTTCGATCTATGTACTCCATTCAATACATATTGAAGCCCCCTTTTCTTCCTTCTATTATATGGTTTCCATTTTCACATTGGTGTCCTTGTTTCTTCGATTTTTTGCATATGTCCAAATACGATTAATTTTCATCTTTCTATCTTGATATATGGTGTTTCTTTTGCATCCATTAGTTCTCCTATCCGTGTATGTATTTGTAACTTTGTTTCTTAGTGTTAGTTGGCAGCTTCTGCTCCAGAACATCATTTCCATAGCATTAATTTTATTCTCCATGTTTTTGTTTGCTACCCATTAGTCCAAGCAAATTAGACTTTTTAGAAGAAATAATTTAAAAGGTTTTGAAATTTTTGTTATGATATCCCAGCAGGGACCCAAATAAAGATCCGTTTACGAGAAAAATACAGAAAAGCTTCATGAGGTCACGGATTTTTATTTGGGACCCTGCTGGGAGTTCATACCAAAATTTCAAACCTTTATAGATTATTTCCTCTAAAAAGTCTAATTGGGGGACAGATGGGCCTTGTCCCTCTTACACCTGTGTCCTTCCGCCTTTACCGATGTTTGACAACTAGGGACGAGTTCTCCCAATGAAATCGCAAACAACCTCTTGAATGATATGATCATAATAATAATTAATGCATATTTACTAAGTTTAGTTAATTGGGGTCCAAAAAAGAAAATGCACAGGTATAAGCCATGTTTCTTGACCAATAACAATTTATTGCAAATTAATGTTTTATTCAATTTGGACCTTGTACAGAATAAACTGCTCTACAATTTTGTTTCTAAACATTTTTTGCCTCCACTAATGGTTTTCGAAATAATCGCTGCAAAAAAAACGGGGGTGGACTATTTTTTGCCTTCGCACTGAAAACTATACTCATTAATTATTTGTAACGTTATTTATGAGCGTTGAGTGGGAGGCAAAAATTTCATGAAAAAATTTTATACAGAATTTAATGGAGAATATAATAAGTCAGATAACATTTTCTCGTCGGAGTAACTCTTTTTTCGAAAAAAATGCAGAAAAGCTTTATGACGTCACGCTCAGGAGCGGTTTATCTGGGCAAAAGGGCATGAAGCTCCCCCAGTGGAGTGGGAACTCATCGGATCTTTATTTGGGTCTCTGCTGGGAGTTCATAACCAAAATTTCAAAATTTTATCAATTATTTCTTCTATTCGTCGTTTTTTCGTCTAATTTACTTGGAATACCATGTTTCTGAACTATACAAAGAGAAACTAGAATTTTATTGTATCAAAGATCTGGTGATTGATCTTTCTTGCAATGTCCCTCCAAATAATTGAATGTAGCTCGAGAGTAATAAATTGTTTTAACTTTTTTATTTTATTTGGTTCGTGACTTTGTCAGATATTTATATTCCTTATGTTGATTTGATGGAACCGTTTTCCATATCCAGATCCTCGTCTCCATTTTCAGGACCTCTAGCACTTTTCAGGTTTTTCAAGATTTTAGTGCTTCTGATTGTTTTATTAAATTCGGATTATGAAATCATTAAATATCCGGACTAAAAGCTCAAAGGTGTCGACAATAAGTTTTTTGTATTCATTTTGTGAAATACAAATGGCAGAAAATAGTATATGAATAAATATATAAATATATCACCATCGGTATTTAATTTGACAGTTGTCAAAGCTAACCTCAAAATTTGATGCTAATTAGTTTTTTTCTCATTTTGCGTCAGCGAAAACAATAAACAATTGTTTAATACTGCGCTGTCACTTTTCAGAGGCCCGACTTCGGCTTTAAAAATTTGCCCTCGCCCCTGAAAAGTGTCTTAACCAGGCACTTGTGTCAAACATAACTATTAGATATCTCATTTCAAAGATAAAGATTTCAAGATCTATATTTCGTAACCAATCCTGGATTCTTAGAATTCCGGCGGAATCTAAGAATTTCTAATTTTCAAAAGTTCAAAACCCCGGAAACTCTAACTTTATGAACGTGGGAGATTCAGAATCTGGAAATATAGAAAAAATTAATCTATGATGTTTTCAATTTTAAATTTTTACTTTTTAATATTTACATAGATATACTGATTTGAGGAAAAATGCAACACTTAAGCTTGATTCATACTGTCGGTTCCGTACCGTTCCGCGGTCACGCTCCAGTAAATTGGTATACCATTAACACTGTACGATATACCAACGGTCTTGTTTCGGTCAGGTGGCATAAATTTTAATCTCAAAACTATTTATCATCAGTAACAACACAGCCGTGTGTAACTATGTTTAAGAAATTTTCAATGACGGATTTAGCTGTGTTGGCATATATTCTTGACGACGAGGAAACCCAAAGAAAAATAGCGATACCGGGTTAGTTCCCTGGCAAATGAATCGAATCTCATATGACAAATTGTAGAGCTTTTCATAACAACGCACCAATTTTATAAATTTTTTAAACGCTAGTGCAGTGATTTTTTATACAGTGTGGAAACTAAGTAAGGAATAAATTCAGTAACTCCGTTAGTATTTGCACTAGAAATAGAAAGCATGTGATAGGGCTAATTATAGCGCATCCGAGGAACGTATACTAATTTTTTTTTAAACAAGAAGAATGTCCTTAAATCCAAGTGGAGTAAATTTAAATTAAAATTTAAATATATCTATGTCGAACTCCACAAACTTTAATAACTGAAGGATTACTAATGGTACATGTTTCGGCAGAATGCTTCTGCCATCATCAGCCCTAATTTAACAAGAGATTAATGATACAATTGATGAATTACAAGAGGGGTTCCTACCTTAAAGAATATAAAAAATTATGACATTGACGTAATTTTGAATTAAATTTGACGTTTTCAAAGGGTTACATGATTTTTAAAAGATTTCGTAAAAACAACATTTTATAAATGTAAAAATTAAAAATGGATCAAAGAGAATCTGGTAAGTTTGTTTGAGTGAAAAATTAAAATAGTGAATTAATAATGGGATTATTGAAGTTATTCTGTTCATTTAAACAAGATCTGTTTTCCAGTTTCAAGGCTTTCCTTATTTCCAAAGTCTCGAGAAAATCTAATTTCCGGCCTTTATTGCATTTATGAATCAATTTGGAATTTGATGGTGAAAAACTATGTTTCGTTATTAATATATGATTGGCGAAAGAAGAAGGTGTTGATGGTGGAGGATCAAGATCTGTGTTGTTATAGATGTGCCTGAAATGTCTACCTAAAATACATAAAACTCAACCTTTTCCCATTAGACCAGTAGTTTCGTTTGTTAATTCACCTGTATCAATACTTTCAAAATGGCTTAATACAATTCTTAGACAACATTTAGATTTTAATAACAAATTTGCAATAAAAAACTCAATAGATCTTTGCTCCAAAATTAGAAATTTCCAAATTCCATCAGACACTAGACTTGTTTCATTTGACGTAGTTAATTTATTCCCCAGCATCCCACCCAAATCTTGCTTATTAATTTTAAAAAACCTACTATTTAATTCTAATATGCCAACCATACATGCACTAAATTTACATTCACTTTGTGAGACTGTCCTAGATCAAAATTTCTTTCAATTTAATAATAATTTTTATTCACAAGACTCAGGCTTAGCAATGGGCTCTAATTTGTCACCTCTTTTAGCAGAAATATTCATGAATAACTTGGAAGATCAGTTTTTAACTTCTTCACCTTTTAAAGATCATTTTCTCTTTTGGTACAGATATGTAGATGACATAATTGTTTTATTCAAAGGATCTGATTCTGAACTTGATAACGCACTCAGCAACTTAAATTCTTTAAACCAATCCATTAAATTCACCGTTGAAATTGAAATCAATTCCCAAATCCCCTTTTTAGACTTGTTAATCACTAGAAATAATAATAGTTTTGAATTTGACATTTATAGAAAACCTAGTATCACAGATTGCGTAATACCTTCTGACTCTTGTCACCCTGTTTCCCATAAATTTGCAGCTTTTCATTCCTTTTTCCACCGATTATTTTCTATACCACTATCAGATTCATCTTTTCAAACAGAACTTAATAACATTAAACAAATCGCTTCAAATAATGGATATTCTTTAAAAACTATAAATAAATTATACTATAGATACTGTAACAAATTCAAGTACACACACTACTTGGTTAAAAATCCTTCAGAAACAATTTCCTTTTCAAATTCATTAACATATTTTGGCGTCGTCTCAGAGAAATGTTCTAAAATACTTAAGAAAAACGGTTTTAAAGTTTCATTTAAAACAGATAACAACTTATCCAGATTTTTTATTAAAAATAAAGATCCATTAGATTACAAATCATCATCAGGTGTATACAAATTAAGCTGCTCTACTTGTGAGTCATTCTACATAGGTCAGACAGGTCGCAAAATATCAGACCGTATTAAAGAACATTTCAGGCACATCTATAACAACACAGATCTTGATCCTCCACCATCAACACCTTCTTCTTTCGCCAATCATATATTAATAACGAAACATAGTTTTTCACCATCAAATTCCAAATTGATTCATAAATGCAATAAAGGCCGGAAATTAGATTTTCTCGAGACTTTGGAAATAAGGAAAGCCTTGAAACTGGAAAACAGATCTTGTTTAAATGAACAGAATAACTTCAATAATCCCATTATTAATTCACTATTTTAATTTTTCACTCAAACAAACTTACCAGATTCTCTTTGATCCATTTTTAATTTTTACATTTATAAAATGTTGTTTTTACGAAATCTTTTAAAAATCATGTAACCCTTTGAAAACGTCAAATTTAATTCAAAATTACGTCAATGTCATAATTTTTTATATTCTTTAAGGTAGGAACCCCTCTTGTAATTCATCAATTGTATCATTAATCTCTTGTTAAATTAGGGCTGATGATGGCAGAAGCATTCTGCCGAAACATGTACCATTAGTAATCCTTCAGTTATTAAAGTTTGTGGAGTTCGACATAGATATATTTAAATTTTAATTTTTTTTTCATCAGTTTTTTTTTATAGTTATGACGTCATTAATATTTTTTTAATGGCAACCAATGCTTTTTATTTTACATTTGGATAGAGTTTTTTATTCTGTTTTCAACGTTATCAAATACTTAATAGGTTAGATAAGAAAAAAAAGAATTAAAACGGCACTAAAGTTCAAATTAGTAAAATTTCAAAAAATTAACAGAACTGTCTAATGTTACCGGAATTTAAGAGATAATCAGAGATACCAATACAATGTTGACAAGTTCTGAATTGGTACAAAATAATTATTGTGGATGGACTGTTTTCTCTATTAAATAATAAATGAACTTCTAAATAATAATATCTGGTTGCAACAGGATGGTGCTCCAACACACTAAGCCAAGTGCAGCGTTATTTGGACGAAGTGTTCCCAAGAAGATGGAAAAAGAAGTCCAATAGAATTACAGGCTAGGTCCCCAGATCGAACCCCATTAGATTTTTTTCTATGGAGGCACGTAAAAAGCAAGGTGTATCAAAACCGAGTCAACAATTTGGATGATCTTGAAGGAAGAATTCGAAATGAGTGCAGTTTAATAACTCGCCAAACCATTCAAGACATATTGGCTGTTTTTTATGATCGTCTTTGATTTTGTCAGATGATGCAGGGTCAGTTTGAACATTTGGTGTAATATCTCTAATTTATAACTCTCACATCAATTGTCTTTTTGTTAATTTGGTTAATTTGTTAGCCCTACTTTGAAATTTAGGGTTGTTTTCTTATTTTTTCTCATTGATTGTTTTAGGGAACTTTGTTTTGTTTGGATTTCTATCGTTTTTACCTTAAATTCTGATAACATTAGACACCTCTGTTTTTTGAAATTTCACTAATTTGAAATTTAGTGCCGTTTTTATTTATTTTTTCCTTATGTAACCTATTGAGTATTTGATAACGTTGAAATCAGAATAAAAAACTCTATCCGAATGTAAAATCAAAAACATAGGTTGCCATTTAAAAAAAAATATTGCTGACGTCATAACTGTCAAAAGAAAATGATGAAAAAAAAATTGTATACGTTCGTCGGACGGGGTATAATTAGCCCTACCTCACGATTTTTAAGTTTTATTTCTAGCGCAAATACTAACGGAGTTATTGAATTTATTCCTTACTTAATTTCCACACTGTATATAGACACTATACTAGAGCTATACGGGTCGAAAACTGTAGTCTGGATAGATCGCAAAACAAAAGTAAGTAAAAAGTAAAAACAAATGTGGTTTTCCAGATCATCCCGATCTTGCTTTTCAATTGAAATTATTCAATTGCGTTACATATTTATATCTAGGGAGCATAATGAACAAAACAAAAAAAGAATCAACCAAATATGTGGTTTCTATCGTCAGTTATGATCGAGCGTGCATATAAATATTATGATTTTTGCACTTTTGAATTTTTTAATTTTTCTTTGTAATTGTCTGCAATTTTATTTTCCTGAAAACTTTTCCAGGACTACAATGAACAAAACAAAAAAGAAGGACACATATCCATTGAGTTCATACAAAAATCCCATAGAAAAAAGCATAGCATAGCATAGAAGGACCAATACTATAGCTAAACGGGTCGAAAACTGACTGCGAACTGTTCATTGGGACGGTCCGTTCTCGATCTATTGTGTATTGTGGCAAAGAATCACCACGGTCAATTTACCGAAGCGTTGGTGGAGCGTGAGCGGAGCGTCACCGAACAGACAGTATAAAGCAAGCTTTAGAATTTGCGCTCCGATTTTAAATAAATTAATACAGAAGTTGTATTACAAGGAACCATTAAACCGATTAATATTTCAATAAAAAAACATATATATGTTAGCGTGGTTGATATATCGCGCATGCCGGAGGTGGTCAAGAGTGGTGAAGTACTGAGCGGTATTCCCCCGGGCAGACCGAGACGAGCTGCCTTGAGTGCTATTCAGGTCATATTGTTGTCTATTTATAGTTTGTTAATGGTGTTTAAGATAAATTAGTATTATGAAGTCTTAGAAGCTGTTATATATATTTAATGTGTGGGTCCTACGCGATTTCTTATGCATTCGTTTACTTTGTTGGGCATGTGGTCAATGAAGTGGTCTTTGGCCGGTTGTGGTATCTCATCCCAAGCTTCTTGAATTTGAATTTGAATATCATTTAAATTGATTGGAGGATGAAGTAAATTATTCGTCTGAAAATCCGGACACCGTGAGGGCCAATATACTGTCAAGGATAAAAACTACTTACTTCCATATAAGTAATGCCACCCCAAAACCTAACTTGTTATATATAGAAGCGCGATTCATGCACGTTGCCATTTTCCCCCCAGTTTACCCTCTTGTTATAAATGATGTGATGTAAGTGGTAGGCATAGAAATAAATGATAACTGCGAAGTCCAAAACTACGAATGCAGATATATACGGATGCCATTGATAGCCTGTGACATTAAACTTGACGCCAATCGTTTCCGATGGCCCTTGTCGTAGACAACTTGCAAGTACCGTTGATGACGATCTTCTTGCCACATAAATTCCCGTGGGATAGATTCGTCTTTGTTTTTCACAGAGCAAGGGATCGATATGATTTTTTGCATAGTGTATCATAAATGAATGCGAATGAATGAGAGTAGTAGGTGTATTACGGCGCCGGCGGTTCAGCTGGTAGCTAAGCCCCCTTGTCGCAAGGGGGGCCCAATTGTAGCTACGCTCCATTCTCCCAAGCAGGCCCCCGATGGTAGCTACGCCCCTCTGTCCCAAGGAGGTCTTGATGGTAGCTATGCCCCCTGTCCCAAGGGGGCTTCCAAGGGGAACCCCGATTGTAACTATACGTATTCTGCTTGTAACTTATATAAGGAAAAGGAACAGTTGGAGCTTTTTGTTGAAATTTTAATCATTTCTTGTTTAGGCAAAAAAAAACATTTGGGCAGAAAACTAACCAAATTGGACAACTATTTCGGAGTGTTGCATTTTTTCCAGATTTACAAGCAATTTCCGTGATTACAGTCTCGTAATGTTAAACCTGAAATCTTTGGGAATCTTATAATATAATATAACCAACAACAAATTACAATAATAATTAGTCACTGGTACTACATGGTTATAGACGTTATTTAAGCAGATAGTATTAAAGAAAGTGTCTTTTCAAAAAAGAAGATCCAAAATTTTGGTATTACCTTCTAAAATAATCGTATATAATACAAGATCACGAATATAGTTGTTGTGACGAAAATCGTGGCGATTTTCTAAAGACAACAACTATGAGTGGAACTGACGGACAAAAATTACCAAAAGATTTTGGAGGTTTTATCGCTGTAATCAGCTGCTCCTAAGTATGGAAAGATTGCCAGTGTAATCAGTACCCAATTGGCTCAAATTAAAAAAAATTGACTGTTTTTATTGGATGTCGAATTTTGAGTTGGATTGTCTATGAAATAACTTTATTAATTGTGGCCGAATTATCTGAAAATTAGCCTCAAATATGAAAAGTTCAAAAGTGAAGAAACCAATTTAGCATCCAAGTGCTATTTAAAAAACCTTTCAAAATAGTGTCACTAAAAGTGATAGGAAGCCCCTGTATGTTTTGACAATAATTCAATAATATTCAAGCATGCCTAAACCATGATGCAGGTGTGTACAAACATCTTGTATTGATTGAACTTCTTCCGTAAGTGTTTAGTTGTGAAGCCTATTGTTCTCTTCTCATTAATGACCATTATTAATAAACGTTGTAGTTAACATATCTCCTTATTGTGAGAACAATACGTCCATATCTCGTGTTTTCCTGTTATGGCTATGTTCTGGTTGTTATGAAACACTTTTAGACCTCCTTATGACTACGGTTATCATATCACTAATAAGCAAACCTTTGACATATATATGTGGTTTTATTTACGTTACGGCCGTCCTTAAAATGATTGTGATGAATTCAAAGGTTAAACTATTGCTAAACGTTTATCATTCGCAAGAATTTTGCAATAGCACGCGTCTTTATCAAAAACTTGAAAAACCATTGTTTGAAAGATTAAATTTATTTGAGAGAATATACGTCTAAACCCACCATTAATTGAATTTCGTAACAGCATCATTTTATCTCGTTTAGCAATAAATAAAAGATGCTTAACGAACCCAGGAGAGGCCAATTATTATTTTTTCCTTGTAAAAACTTCTGATAGTCTTGCGTCTTCCAAATATTTGGAAAATTACGTCAGGGATAATGTGTCGAAGGGTAATTACCCTTTTAGAGCTTATGTGATTCTTATTGTGAAACTTCTGATAAATAACAACATTTTAAATACAGGGATTTCATATTTTTTTATAACACCTGCCAAACTTTAAATACCACTGTTTTGCGAATTTGTTAATTAATTTGAAAACTAATAAATAGCAACCATTTTCATGTTCACATGTCAGTGTTAGCCGTGAATGTCAAAAATTTTACTCATCAAAAGGTATGTAGTGTTAAATATTGTACGATGGTACGCAACCCTGTTTTTTTTTTTAACAAATATGAGTACCTAAATTTATTACAGTTTTTATTAGGTACAATGTTCAAGAGGAGACACCCAAATTCGAAAAAGAACTCCTTCCGACAATTTTTAAATTAGTAAAATACTATACCATAAATTTACAACCGTCTACAAATGGTCCACATTTTGTTGAGGACACTTACAATATCATAAATTTAAAGCCTTTGCGATGCATGCTCCCGACGATTTATTCCATCCATAAAACAACTAAATTACCGCCTTTTTCGGTCATAATATTGACCACTAAAACGAACACACATTTGTTGCTCCAGAAGTAACAGCCAAAACAAGCAAATTCAGATGTAATCGGAACCAAATTTAAAAATAATTAAACCAATTATGTATTAAATTAATATCGAAATAATATTTGTGTTTATTCTACATTGAAGGTTCCAGTAATCGTCAATAAAATTTGCGTAATATTTTATCATGATATGACGTCATCACAAAGCTTTCGTTGAAATAAGAAAATGCAGTTTAATATCTTTAGAACAGTCATAACAAATGACGAATGAATTGGCAACATACTGAATGAAGCAAATATCTTTCTACCTTCGGGTGTACATGTATTGAAGAGAAAAAAATATTTCTGGGCACATGAGTGCACTTCATTCCATTCACTTACCCTTGAAGATTTGTCTTACATTTATCAACAAGTGCGGAAAAATGACAAAACTAAAAAAAGGTTACAATTCTTAAAAAATGTCAACATTTGCTGTCCGCGACTGTAGATAATAAAAAGATAATCTTTCGTTTTAATGACAATATAAATAAAATAAATGAACCAATGGATTTAAAAAAAAGATTTTAACACAAAGCATTTCTAAGGTATTAATTATTAATACAGGGTCTTCACAAATGATTTATACATCCAGTTAAAACTCTCTTGCCTTCCCGCTTTGAAAAGGATTCCATTATAAATAAAACTAACATAAAAATAAATAAATTTTAATACTCCTTTTATCCAGCTTAGTCCTTTCCTTTTTTCTCCTAACAGCACTTTCCAGTCTTCTCTCTCCTCTCCCATCTCATCACATTCTTTCACCATGTTGTGCTCTATCGTTTCTGCTGCTTCTCTGCACAATCCGCACATTCTCTCGTCTCTTTTTTCCAGTAGTAGTTCTTCGTTCCCACATATAAACCTTGCGATTAATCTCTTTCTCTCCTCAGGTATGCGTGCAGGTCCCCTGTAATTAGTGTACTATACTTTCCATTATACCTTGACCCTTTTATCCTTGTTCTTCTTTCCTGCTTCTTGTACGCCTCGATCCTACTCGATTACTTCAGTACATTTGTTCATTTGCTTTACTCATATAGTATTTTCTTCTCTATTCTCCTTCTCTTTCCGCTTTCTCATTTTTTATCTCTTTTCAACACTCTTATAAGATCTTACATTCCGTTCTTTCCTTTGACCACCCTTCAAATCTTACTGCTCTTTTTCCTGATTCCAACTCTTATCTTATCTCTTTCCAATCCTAGTATCCATCTCTACTACTTAGCTTGGATTGCTTCCAGCTTTTCCTGCTCTCTCCATCCTCATATTTTTTCTCCGTACATTAGTACATCAGGACACTTTGCACTAGCCTTTTGGACATCAGCCCTCTCTTTCTTATGTCGGGACCGAATATTCTCTCGCCTATTTCCCATACTTGTCCTGCCACCCCGTTCGCTTTTCCTTCGAGCTCTTTTATATATCTTTTCTCGTTATTGCTCTCGTTAACGATGTAGCTCAAGTATTTAAATTCTTTAACTTTTTCTCCCCACTTCCATCCCCCTTTCTTTCTTCTGCCTCCTTTCTGAAAAATCATATTTTTTTTCTTTTCTCCACGTTTAATTCTAGACGTATCTTCCTAATAAGTATCTTATGTATCTTATCATTCCCTTCATTTCTTTGGCCTCTTTCGCTATTAGCAACATATCATCTGATCTATATTCCAGTTATAGTACGGCGGCCGGTGGACCAAATTCGTTCAACCACCCACTACTTTGGTATAACTCAATGAGACCTATATTGTATATATTAAAGAGTAACCCACTACTTTGGTATAACTCAATAAGACATATATAGATTTGTTCGTTAAGAAATTCTGCATTTAGAATGGAAATTGACGACAGTGTGGGTTAGTCACGAGAAAAGTTATTCCAAGAAAAGAGTGAAAATTGGCAAAAATTATTCCAATAAAATAAATGCTCATATCTTTGGCTAAATAAAAGGTAATTCACCTCAACTCATAGTGTATCTATCTACAATAATAAATTCGCTACAATTGTGTTTCTGGGAAAATGTAACTTGCTCAGGCTACACTCTCGATCACCCGCCCGCGCCTGTCTCCCACCGCATACGCCTATATGCTATTCATAAAGCTTCTAAAATTAACAATAATTCTTCTTAGTCCCTGCATGCAATTGAAATGCATCTTCGGTTGAAGGAATTTCTTTTGCAGACTTTTTAGTGTTTAGTGTTAACTTTAACCTAGCCTCATTCAGATTCTTTGATTTTTCTTGTTTATATAAAAGCAAAATATGCTTATGTGCCTCTGTTGTTCAAAATAGAGGTTGCTGAAAAATTAGTCAATTGGATGTCATCACCCTTTTTCAACAAAGTGCTTAGTGCAGATTTTTTACCAATTTTGAATAAGGCATTAGTTGTATCACCTCCTGTTAAAATATGAAACGCTGGTAAGCTTCTGCAGAAATCCCCAACTACAACAACAACAAAGTCTTCTTTTATTTGTCGAAACTGAATCATGGCCTTTTTAACCGACTTCAAAAAAGGAGGAGGGTATCAATTCGGTTCTATTTTTTTTTTGTTTTTTTTTTAGTGTTTGTTACCTCAGAACTCCGTCATTTATAAACCGATTTGTAAAATTCTTCTCTTATTTGAAAGAGTATACTTACAGATTGTCACCATTGTCACCATTTCAGGATATGATGAGGCATCTCATGGAAATCGAGAAAAATCCTCAAATTTGCGCTCCCTTTTATTAACGGACTTCATGTATGTTCACCGATTTCTTCGTCAATTGTGGACCGATTTACAAAATTCTTCTTTTATTTGAAAGGGTATACTCTTGAGGTGGTCCCATTGTCAAAAAGTTAGGATCTGATCAGGGACCCCCATGGAAATCGAGAAAAATCCTCAAATTTTTACTCCCTTTCATTAACCGACCTCATGTTTGTTCACCGATTTCTTCGTCAATTGTGGACCGATTTACAAAATTCTTCTTTTATTTGAAAGGGTATACTCTTGAGGTGGTTCCATTGTCAAAAAGTCAGGGTCTGATCGGAGAATCCCATGGAAATCGAGGGAAATTCTCAAATTTTTCCTTCCTTTTATGTATATGTTCATCGATTTCTTCGTCAATTTTATTGTGGACCTAATTACTGGAGAAGCGTCTTTACTTGGTCTATACATATCGCTTAAAATTTTGTTTCCAAATGCTATTATCAAGTCCAGATATGGATAAACAGTAAGATTCAACACATTGAACCGTTGAATCCTTTGGAATTTGGCTGGATCAAAGTTGGTTCCAATTTAACCTCAAAATTAATTAATAGAAGATTTGTTCTTCGAGCAAATGTGCATGTAAACGTGAGGGTTATGTTTTGTTCTATAGTGTAGATATCAAATATAGTGTATAAATAAGGATATAGTTAGAGACATAAGTGACGATGAAGAATTATTGTTAATTTTAAAAACTTTATGTATTTGGTTAAAAATAAAAATTAATTTAAGTTTGATTCATTGCGCTCGGTGGTAGTATAGCGTATAGCATATAGGCGTTTGCGGCGGGAGACGGGTGCGGACGGGTGATCGAGAGTGTAGCCTGAGCAAGTTACATTTTCCCAGAGACACGATTGTAGCTAATTTATTATTATAGATAGATACATTACTAGTTGAGGTGAATTATATACAACAATATTCTGCAGTTTTTGATGTGAAAATTTTTACTACAAAGACTACACTATACGAGTTATAGCAACCTAAATATAGAAAATTTATGAATAAATCATGCGCGGTCGCATTAAATAATAGAATTTGGTCGAAAAGCATAAGTTCGCGCCATTTTCCAATCAGCCATTTTAAAGTAAATATTCTGGGCTTCATAATGAAACAAACCGCATATTTTTACCTTTTATTGAGCCAAAGATATGAGCATTTATTTTATTGGAATAATTTTTGCCAATTTTCACGGTTTTCTTGGAATAACTTTTCTCGTGACTAACCCACACTGTCGTCAATTTCCATTCTAAATGCAGAATTTTTTAACAAACAAATCTATATATGTCTTATTGAGTTATACCAAAGTAGTGGGTTACTCTTTAATATGAACGATTTTGCTCTCTCCGCCACCGTACTATTAGTGTACTTTCGTGTTTTCTACCACCCCTGCCTACGCGAGTTTTAGTATGTCTTTTAGGAGTGGGCATCTTTTCATCGTCCAGAATCTTTCGCTCATTTTTTATTCCATTTACATTTACCCTGTTCTCCGTTTCTAGATAGTTTTCTTCGTTGTCGATGGTGGGTCTCCCTTTTCTGAAGCCCCCTTGTCCATCTGGTAACACTTCTTTCTTTTCTAATTCTTCGTTCAATTTATCTTCTAGTATCATTACGTTGGTCTTGTCTCCCGTGCTCAGCAAACTTATTCCTCGGTAGTTCTCCATCTTTTCTCTTTTCCCTTATTTGTGTATCGTACATATTAGACCCATCCTCCATTATTATTTCTTCTGTTGCATACACCCACGCTTCGTTTTGTATAATTCCTCTTTTCCTGCCGCTTTTCCTTTATTAATTCTTCCTATTATCCCCTTAATCATTTCCTTCGTAATTTCTACCACTTTCTCTCGTTCTCTTGCTTCTTCTTTCTTCTGTCTTCTTCTTTCTTCTGTCTTCTTTCCGTTTCTTCCTTTCCGTCTAGTAATTCTATTTTCTCCATTCTTCTATAAATATATTCTCATCTGCCCTCTTTTTCACCTTTCGTTCTCCGTCTATGTACATATTTCCAGACTTGATTGATTGATCTAATTTCCTTTTATTCTTATCTCTTCTTTTCTTCCTTCTTCTTCTCGCAAGGGTCTTTGTATTTCTTTAGTTGTGGCCGGTATTCTTCTCTCGATTCCTTCCCATTTCTCCATTTCCTCATTTGCTGGCTGATCTTTTCATTTCTTTACATCCTTTGCTGCATCATCTGTTTCTTGCCATTCTTTCTCCTACTTCAACTTCTATTTTTTTGGTTTTGGTATCTTTTTGTTTTCAATGTATTGTAGTGCATTTCTGTTCTTTTGTATACTTTCTTCTTCCCAGTTTGTTTTTAGGCAGTGAATAGGTGCACTCCAGAGTGCACCCAATTTTTATTTTTGCGTGCACATCAAAATATGCAAGTCGTTATGTTTTGACAGAAATAAATGTTTCGAAAGATATACAAAATCTAAAATACGAAACTAGTATCAACGGATGAACCTGCATTGAATACAATTCTATGAAATTGCCTTATAAGCACAATTTTTAGATCAGAAGATATTTGAGCGAGCCCCTATCTGATTCTCCTCTAGGCCACACGTACGTAAATTCTCCTGCATCGTCCTCCCAGTTCCCATTTAGTGGCTCATAATATCCTCTTAATAATAATAATATTTTCTATAAACTCTATAAAATTTTATCCTTCAATATTCTTCTCGCTTCTTCTGTCCCATTATTTTATCTTCCTAATCTAGTCCCAGTTCTCGCACTGAAATCCCCCAATTATGACATTTCTTTTTTCTGTCTTACTTATGATCTGTTCTTAAACATACATATTTGTTTTGTTTCCTCATCTGTTACTGTATACTATAACTATTTTAACTTTTTTTGTTCATAGTTTTAGATTCCTCTCTTTTATTTAAGTTCTCTGTAGTTCTTGTTTCGTTAATATTTATTCTTCAATTTCTTTCCTTGTTCTTTTCTGCTGCTTGACATCTTCATACGTAGTTCTCGGCATTGTGTCTTTTATCTTCTTCTGTCCACGAATCTTGTCCTTTGTTTCTTTGTTCTGTCTTTTCCTTCTCAGTTTTTTCCTTAATTTCCATTCGCCCGGTGTCGTCATTCTATCTCTGCCAATTTCCCTCTACCTGAAGTTTGCAATAGCTTATTCTTTCCACTTTTCATTTCCTTTTCATTCTTCATCTAACTACATGGAAATTTTGTTTTTCAGAAGCAACATGATGTATGAATCATTGATGAAGACTCGATATAACAATATAACCTAACTGCCCTGTCACAATAATGTTAGTGTTAATGTTAAGGAGAATGTTAACGTCCAGAAGATGCAACCGTTCACAATCATAGTAATGGTAATGTTAATATTAGACGTCCAGAAAAATTCCGGGTTTCTTAACATTCCCCTTAACATCTACCAATCAGATTTGAACATTTCACACATGCGCAGTGTTGTATTGAATGACATTTGAGGTTAATGACCTTCACATTCTTCCTTTGCTTTTAGCAGCATTAACAATTTAAATTTTTTAATGTTGTAATTCGATTCCATTTTCCGTATGAAACAAATTTTGAATACAATACAACTAACAATAAGAAGTTTCTTAAGTTTTTTTTTGATTTTTGAAATCTCTGCTGTCGTAAGTTAGCTCCGCCTATAAGAAGGCGCGAATTTTAAATGTTAAATGTTTTGGTTTCAAAATATGATTATTTTTTCGTTAAAAGTGTTCCGTTAGAAACAATTTATAAAGTGATCAATTGAGTTCTTCGTCTAATAGGTTGTTACTTCACATTCTTTATAATTTTAAAATCACTCAAACGAAACAAACAATTTCATTTTGCAACTATGTAACAACTCTTTACGCTGTTCGTAGAATGAGTCCATATTTTGTGGATTTGTGCACGACATAATGGAGTTGTCGAGAAAAATCTGTTCACACTCGGGTTACAGGCATGGAGGATGTAATTCGGTTTTTCCAATGATAAGGGCTGGTTTACGACACTTTTAGTGTGCAATTTCTAGACCAATCGTAGGGGTGGGGCGGTAGGACATTTCCAGGCGGTATTAAATTTCTCTACAAAATGAATAGCATAAGTAATTCGGTATTTCCCAATTTGAGGGGCTGGTTTAACAGCTTGTAATAATAATAAAAGTGTTTCTTTAGTATTTATTATTTTATAATCTGATCCACCCTCCGTTATTCTTCTTTTGAAAATTTACAATCTTTTTCAGGATATTTTGGATTCAGAGATATTACACCCACAAAATAGTCGTAAAATCATGTGAGTGTGAAGTTTGTTGAACGAGGCGAAGCCGAGTGAGGAAAATCACACGATCAATAACATTTCCACTTTCGAACGAGTTTATGTGAACACTGTTTTTAGTTGATTGCGAACATTATGCAAATACCTGTGTATAGTCAGTTTATTAATTAACATTAACTAAAAGCAACAATAATGCTATAAGTCACACCCCAAACAAATGTCAAAAGATTTTTTCACTGTTTTTGCAAAATTTTGTAATTTACCATTACAATTTACGACTTTTACTACTGAAATTCGTTTCAAATTCAACTTTCGTTTTATGTGCAATTTATATTTTATTTGAAAACATTTAGCTTAACATACCCCACTAAAATATAAGCTTTTACCCACTTTTCTCTCTTAAATTTACGTGTCATTTCCATTTAAAATTTCGTAGAAATCCAACGTACCTATATTTATTAATTCATTACATTCTGTTGTGATCGAGGTTGTGATATAGAACCGCAAGGGTTGTGATATGGAACCGGAAGCGTCGTGATATATTTCACATTGTAACTGTGGTGATAACGTGAACTTTCGACAAGTAGATTACTTTCACATACAGTCGTTTAAAAAATTGTTTTATATCGAAATACAAACAAATTTGTCTTATCTATAAGAATGATGAAATTCTGATTTAATATATAATTAAATTATCTCATATGACTTGTCTATTTACTATTCCATTAATCGTATGCTTTTGTACTGTATAAAACTTGTTTTTGCACTTTAATTGATTAACCATAAGATTTTATTTTCCTTAACACCCACTTTACTAAGTTTATTTATCAGACATCCGTAAGTTCCGCCAGAAACTTTTAAACTTCCATTAACGGCACTGTTAAAATCAATTTCATGAATTGTTTAGACGTTTGAGTCGTTCAGTCAAAGGTATAATTATTATTATTCCTCAGGAATTTTCACGCATAGGTTTATTATTTTATTAACCAATGTTACTATTAATTTTTCCACAAATTTGAGTTACCCTTACTTAGCGAGATTCCGAGTATTACAGATAAAGTGACAATACATCAATATTTCGCCCCTTAAATTAGTGCCTGTAATTCAAATTAAAAACATGTTAATTTAACATTAATTAACATTAACAAGATTCTCTCTCCTGGCAGTTAATAAAACACGAAGTCACAGAGAGATTACAAAATATTTCTCAAGACCATATGGTGACCATTGTCAACAAGATTAATCAGCCTTAAGCTTTAAGAACTTGGGAACAACGATTTAACCCTTGTTTTTGCCAAAAGGGTACATAAATTAATACACTGTTTCCATTGTCCTCTGCAAGGAGACAAAGAATTAAATAATATTTTATAATAAAAACTAGTTATTTTCCACACGTTACAACTTTTTCTTTAAATGTCCCTTAGCGTGTGGTATTGGATAATAAAAGATAGTTTAATTTATGAAGTAGAATTAATGACTAAAGATGATATAGCTTTATATCTAGAATTTACATCCATCTCTACTGCAATAAACGTGTGACATTACAAATTAAAGCAATATGATATACGTTACAACAATAACAAATGATAAATTAAAACTGGCTACTCCTCCATCGAAAGTGTCCACTAATATTGATCAGTAATTTTCGTAATATTTACATCTTTATCTTTATTTACATCATCCACAGCCACTACTGATCCTTTTTTCTTCGACACGCTTATCACGTATCTTATTCAAATATAAATAATTATGGATACCCAAGTTTTATTTCCCTTTATACTATAGTACCATTTTGTTACTCAAACAACTGTTATCACGATACATCCATGAGACGGGTGCTCCGTATTGATTATAACACTGTGTATTTATTTCTTTATTGCGTAGAACACCATTTCGTTTATTTATTGCAACATGTTCCTTCATAAAAATTCAATAGATAAAACGAGTGATTTCAACAGAAGATTTTAGTTGGGAAATATTAGGTCAATTTTAAGTGGTGAACTCCACGAGTGTAAAATATTGCAAGGGGAACTTGGCATTTTTTATTGCTTTGTTATTATGGGATGCAGGTTTCAACCCCTAAGATAAATTCAAACAAGGGTTGCACACAATGGCAATAAGAATTTACCACTACGGAGTTTTTCTGTTTACATGGAATATTTACTCAGACGGAGATATGTACTATATATTTTGCTTATTTTTATTTTTAGTAGAAGCCAACATTATTTGTCGTTATGTTGTCTCAAATTGCTCAATTGTTGTCACAGATGTATCAGGAATCTCTGTCTATTGACATTACCACATCGTACCGTATTCTATTTTAAGTGAACAGTTTGTGTTGATTTATTATCTAACATTGCTCTACATTTCGTTGAGCAATGATATATTTGGCATCGTGTCGGTGTCACCAAATTTAAATAAATCGATTTCGTCCCTCCTTTTGGAAGTTTCCAATAGGCAGAAACTATATATTTTATGCCCGACCAACATCTAGATGAGTATTTTTGCCACCCAGAAGGAGGGTATAATCGGGTATAATGGAGTATTTCTCTCACAAATGATAAAAGGGGTGAATTACTATGGTTACACAATGGTAAGACATTAATAATTTTTTGAAACGTCATCTTGATAATTTCATTAAATTTTTTTGTCCCACAGTTGCATATTTTAGGTGTTTTTTTCGTTGAAATACCATGATTGCTTGACTATGTTTTAAATGTCATTGTCAAGCAGATTCTTTTTTGTTGAAAAAATACAACACGTGGTATATCACACGTGACCGAAATGCTATTGTAAGCTCGTGAAATGTGTATCACTCGCAGACAATGAAGAATTTCTGTCACTTGTAATATAATCTACTATTATTTTAACGTTTTACAAGAAGTTACACGTCGGGCATAAGTCGTCTTATCTCACACGTGACCGAAATGCCACTGTAAGCTCGTGAAATGTGTATCACTCGTGCTATCGCACTCGTCATTAAAAAATCCCATTCGCTGACAACGAAGCATTTCTGTCACTTATAATATAATCTACTACTATCTGGACAGCCTTTAATCTACTTGAATGTTACAAAATCGTTATTTTTTTTAATTATGAAAATACATTTTATCTCGTCCTTACATGTACACAAAGAATTGTTTGACAGGTAGTATGCTTAGTAACTGCGATTTTTCGATCCGTCAGCAACTTTCCCGCACCCGGGTGCCGTAATATTGGTTAATATTTTAGTCTTAAAAAAATTGCTTTGTAAATAATAAAGGGATGCTTGTCAAAAACGGTTTTTTACTTAAACCACTGCTCAATTCAATGTTGATCAAATAGAATCTAGAATGATTAAATGCTTACTTGCTACAGTTGTTGTAAATGTTAACATTAATTGGACAATTCTCAAGCCCTGAAATAATTTTTTTTTACGGTCCTGTCAGAAATGAAATTAAAGTATAGAAACAAGCTTTCAGTCATGAAAGTGGATTGCAGTGAATTAAACACTAAAATTTCTGGTCAGGGACCTGATTTATAAAGATTTTGATATGTTCATCTAAAAATTTACCTTTCTTTGGTATATAATTTGCAGTCTTCCTTTTTAGATAGGTTATCAGCTTAGGACTTTATATTTGGAGGATTCTTATATTTGGATTCTTGTGGATCATATGGCAGGATTACAACATTGAATAATAATAATTTGCCCACAAGGATAGTCGGTTTTGTGAAACTAGTTCCATAAAGTTTAGTTGGCGATCAATAGTATTTTTCGATACGAGTGCGCTGTCATGACAGTTTTCAGGGTCGAGAGCGAATTTTTGCAGCCGAGGGTTGCAAATGAGCCCGAGCCCCTGAAAAGTGACAGCGCACGAATATTGAACAGCGCTTTTTGTATTCGTTTACGCAAAATGGGAAAAGACACGAATTTACATAAAATTTTGAGGTTAGATTGACAGCTGTCAAATTAAATAACTAATGCTATAATATTTATGTATGTAGTTATGTATTTCATTATACATTATGTGTTTTGGCATATTTTACTTCCTTCCATTTTATGAATTTTTCATATTGGCCTTCATATTCAGTTCAGTTTCGGTTCAGTCCCGACATTTTTTATTATTACTTTTTTTCTTTGATGCAAAGCCTACTAAGTTTATTTTAGAGAGGTTGCTCAATAAAAGTCTATCGACAAAAAAACCTTACCCTGTAAAATGATACCGCACTCATATTGTAAATAACAATATTACTCGTGCCTAGCATCAGAAGATGAATATTGTGGTCCATTATTATAAATAAGATGAGAAATTGGTAATAAATTACTATTAGTTGATTATTCCACATTAATGGGGAACTAACAAGGTACGTATTACAAAAAAGATATTTTATAGTTACTATGCTGCAAGCAGCACTTCGGCACGGTGCATAGCAGATGTTATCAAGACAAACCATGTAATATTTACCAGAATGACTAAAAGTCACTAACCTTTGAACAGGGGTTAACAATGAAGGAATTTACATTAAATTTCGGATTTATTCGCAAAACTCAAGAGGTAATGAACTTCAATAGCCTCAATGCGAGACGGCAATATGGGCAGAAGAACTGAGAGCCAACACCTTTATGATATGGTAACTTAAGCCCTTTTGGTCGAGGCCAGACCAACCCTACATCAAGCTTGTTTTCATAATTCTAAAGAAACCACTCCCACGACAGTCATGGAAGAGATAGGACAGCCTCATTTAGAGTTTTCCAAAAAATCAATCGATAAACTCAAGAGTCCTGAAAACAAAGTTCGGTCGTTATATCGGGCTGATATTTCGAGGGCGTTTCGTCCGACTGTACTTATCTACGAAATATGTATGTATACTTAATTTCGGCTGACTATTATCATACACAATGAATAATTCTCGGGATCATCTACATAAATTATGAAAGCGTCACATAACGACACGAAACCACATTACAATTTTGGAAATTCCAAATTCGAACAGAACTGTGATTTCAACATTTTATTTGAGAAAAATTATGGAACTCAAAAATTGCCATCAAATGTATGAAAAAAAGTATTCACACAAAGAATATTCGTGTTGAGAAACGAGAGAAAGTTTAGAGAGTCTAATGGGCCCCAGTAGGTACTCATCAGAAAGGTAATCCGCCAATTATAATCTCGGTTGGCGACACTCGTCTTTAAAATAAACCAAATAGAATAATAATTACCGTGATGAAGAGATCTTAATTTTCTCTCTAAGATAAGTCACGTTAATGTTCTTATAATACACTTTTCCACATTACTTGCGGCCTACTCTGCTTTCTTTTTTCACTAAATGCACGATAAATTTGTATTTCTTTCTCGCTATTGTTATTGCGATTGGCTCTTTGTTATTCTCTCTGGTAGAGATCTTCAATATTTGGGTACTCCGTTATTGTTCATGCTTTCCTGCATTTGATAAAATACTCGTGACATTTGTATGATTAAAATATTTTTTTAATTTTTTTTTGTTGTCTTCATTCTTCTTATTCTTTTTTCTGAAACCGGATGTCAGCTGCTAGGTCAAGATCTTCTAATAAACCAAATCCCATCTTCCTCTGTTAGTACCTTCATGCTCATTCGTATTAGCTGCAAGAAATATTTTTCATGTACATCATATTTTTCGAAAAAGGATTTTATTATTCTGACATAATTATTTTCCTCTTCACTTTGTCAAATGCTTTGTCGAAGACAATAATAAGTAATTATAAATTTTATTCTTCCACTTTATACTTTGCTCTATGAAAATTCTTAATGTGTTTTGCGAGGTGTTTTGCAACCAAAAAGGACTCTTCGATTTAGTTCCAAACCCACGTATTTGAAATAAAATAAAAATTTGCAGTTTAAATCAATCGAGTGGATTTTGATATAATAATAATGATATTCTTCCTCTTTTTCTTTTCGATGTTGTTTTTAATTTTACACGTGTTCATTAATAGACTATTTTTTTTAATACTTGGAGTGTCCCCATAACATTTAAGTCGATTATCATTGATCTGTTTTACGTATGTATGTCACGTAGCATTATCATTCTACACATTGAGATACATCTTGACTTGGCACAAAGATTTTTTTATATAATGTTTCAAAATCTTTATATCTAGTTTTTTTGCGTTTTTTAACTTCTTTCTTTGTCTCAATATTTTTACTTACCGTTACTTGTCTATTTGTTTTACTTTTATAATGTCCAAGTTTAAATTGTACATATTTTGTATTCTTCTTCTGTTTCTTTGTCATTATGATGTATTTGTGCTTCTGCATCTTTTCCATATGTAGTTCTTTTGTACCTACTATTTTTTTAGGTAATGTTGGTTTTGTTATACAATTCTCTTAGTTTTGCTCTATATAGTCTTTTATACCATCGCTATCATCCTTTACCCACTGGAGATATACATCTCTCTTACCGCACAGTATTAATTTTGGCTTTCACGTGCATGTGGCCTGATCCTATCTCTGATCCCCCCTCATTGCGTGGACATCCAGCATTGAATATTTCCATTTTTAGTCTATCGCTATATGATCTATCTGGTTTCCTGTCTGCCCATCTGTTGATGTCTGCAGAAGTCTTCAAATGGCTTTATCTATTTTGCAATCTGTCGTAAATGTGTGGGTAAAAACTTTTATGCAAACAGTAGTAAGCATTTAAGTCGTAATATTTTTGGTTTTATAATGAATATTATGACACTCAAATTGACATTCTTAAAACATTATAAAATTAGTATTATTATAAAACCCATATTGGTTTTAATAATAATAATATGAACGCAATATGAAAAAAAAAATGAAGGGGTAAGTGAATGGGGGTGGATTGTCACAAATGTCACCACATTGAAACTTTGGGAACATTGAAAAATCGATAAACCCATTCACTTACCCATTCAATTTACAACGATTCTACTTTTATTATCTGAGGCTCTAGAAATAAAAAAAATTAAACAAATTCAGGTTCTGGTAAACTCGCAGAAATCACAAATTTTCTATAATTAATTTTTTCATAATTATTAAATTTGTAATCCATTGAGGAGCGGATTAATATCATACGCAGTGCGTACGATATTAATAAACCTGTGGGTAATTATCACTTTTTGAGGACCACTAAATAATTTTCATGCATTAAAATTTCTTCTAAAACACCATTGTTATCACGCTTATCGAAATCGTTGTAACATAAGTTTTTATATTTAGGTATGTAAATGTCGTAAAAAAAATTACATAGTTGGACCATAATAATAATAATCAGTAATCAGCTTTCAATTGATAATGATGTAGTTATAGATAGACTGCCATTTATTATGCTATACTGCATTGGCACCCGTTGTTGTTGGAAGCTGTGGGTGCTAAAGTTGCCGGCCCCCAAATTAAAATTTAAACAGGTATAGCAATTCTCATCAGCTTCTTATAATGCTAACAGGGGAGCATAGTTAAGTTTTGTTTCTTTCTTGTGTTCCCCCTGCCGAGTAGTAAACAAAGTCATGTATTGGCGTTCAGGTCATTTTGACAAGCTTCTAACCGCCCTGATATTTATTGGTCGAGCGGTGAATTTCCACCTTTCCGTTCCATAATGGTGGAGGTACATGTTGCTCGAGGAAGCCAGATTAAATGAAGACAAATATGTAATCATCGGCGACGGGGCGACCGGTCCAACAGAAATCCTAGGCAGATGCACCCAATCTCAAAGAAGAATCGGGAAAAAAATCATCGCCATCTGCTGTGTCTTTTGTTGATGGCATTTTTTTCAATGGAGTTAAAGAGTGGGTGGCAAGCTGCACCACGCAGCACCTTATGTGTTTGGAAGTTCAGGTAGATTTGTCCCAAGAAATACAAAAGCACACCCTCCTGGCAAAAGCTCTAGGTTGTACGCCTGCGCGAGTCCCCTCCGAACTTGCGTGAGGTAGTGCTTCGCTAGAATGGATTTCAGATTTTCAGACAGTAGCGCGATGATTGTTGCCGGTTGTGCACTCGTTGTGGCAACTTTAGTTTTGTGTTAATCCATCGTTTTATTATTTAGTTGTTTATTTTTTATTTCCATTACTTTGGTTGCACCTTAGATTTCGTTACGGACTCGAAATCATCAAGGTCAGTATTATTTTATTATTGCCCTTCAATGTCACTAGTTTGTTTCTTTTGACCTTTATTGTTTACAAAACACTGGATAAATGTTTTTCATACCTGCAGAAGTTGTTTGGTTTTTGTGTCGATGTCCCGAGGGCATGTCGATAACGTTTTATCATTGATTTTTGCGGAGTCTTTGTTCTTCTCCAGTCGGGTCGGCTCCTTTGCGCAAAAGGATTCTGAGAGCAGCGACGTAATTTTTTTTTTGTTTGTTTCAGGTGGACTAGTATCGGACCTTAGGATAACAAATTGACTCTTTAACAAATTTAATTTATTTAGTGTGGTGTGGTGAAGTGTTAAAATGCAAAACGTGCAGGATGTGGTGTCGAGTGTTAGACTGGGGGTGGACAAAATCGTGGAGGCCTCGGCTTCCCCGGGGGAGATACCCAAGAAGTACCGGGTGTGCCAACCACGTGAGGAGTGCCGCAGGCCCAAACCAACCGCGGATCGGGACCAAAGTGCACCCCCGACGTCGAATCAAAGTGATAAACATTTTCAAACCTCGGTTGTTGCGGATAAGTACCTTCTTCTGGATCAAGCGGAGGGTAGTTCTTTGTACCGGTGTGTGGACGTCAACACCCAGGAGGAGTTGGTCTGCAAGGTGAGACAATCGTCCGATTTACTACTTTCTATGCGACAGTGACGTCATGGGCCCTTATTGAATACCAATCCAATCATTCTTTACCTGCCCTTTTGTGTAGTACTCCCCTTTAAATGTCGAATTCGGGGAATCGTGTAATAGGTAGCCAAGGTTACGTTGAGATTTTGTTTATTTAATTAGTAGCGTGAGGGTTTTTTCCGTCACACGTGACATTGACGGTTGGGGACCGCTGTTTCATCATCTAATGCAAGAATTTTTTTCTGTTTTTTGGCTACTTTTCATCTTATTGTTTTTAAAACTTTTCCTCCAGTGGTTTGAATAATAAGGAGTTTTAAACTTCTCCACTGTCATGGAATTTTTGTAATTTTACCATTGTTTAGAGCAAAATTGTGTTAATTTGGCGAACAATAAGATGTTTCTCATATCACAGGAGTGTTTCGTCATTTTTCTCAATATGATACTAGAGTCGTTCAATGTGTCAGCGGAGAAACAAAATCGGGTGAATCAGTATCTCACATTGTGAAAAATTCTCATGGTCACCCCAACTACATCCCATTAATAGCGAAATTAATTCATGTAAATGCAAACCCGTTTGGTTAGATGGTCCGGCCAAGAAACTGGTCCATCGCAGTATTCGCGTGGTCATCCGATGTGAGAACCTATTCTGTCTGGGGAGATCACCCTTCACCTCATCCGCGCATTTTATAACCAGATGTTGATTAATTGGTGATGCATGTGGGAAATAAGGGAAAAATCTGTCGCACCCTTACCCCCAAATTCTATTTAAATCGCTCGAAAGGGTTCAATTCGATATTTGCATATCATCGATTCTACAAAGCTCTTCAGATTTTGGTGCTTTTTACGGTGGTAGCATTTGTGGAATGCAGGTAGTTTTTTTACCCTCCGGTTGCCCAATCAGACCCGGGTCCGAATGACCCAACTGTAACCTTCTGTTCGACATCGTACGATTTCATTGACGACCAGCACGTGCCTCGTTGTGTCTCATTACACGTAAATACCTAATTGTCCTTCTACGTAAAGCTCCACGTGGCCGCGAAATACGTTACGATTGAATACTTCCGAAGGTCATTGTTTAGTAGTCTAGAGTATTAATTTTACAATTGGGTGCTTAGATACATAATTGTACGTATATGAAACTACTAGAATCGATAGTTAGGTCTGTATTATTGTACAATTGTTTTTGTTAGTTTAAATATTGATACTGACACCATAATTGCGTAATAAAATTAAGTTCTTAATTATACAAGGTTTGTGCTTCAGTAAATTCAAATAATTTTCCATTAAAAGTTTCCCGGCATTCCCTTGGCTCTTATAATATTATACAGGTACGCCAATCTGGACGACCGGTTTGCTATTTTGCTTCATTTTTATGTGTTGGGTACTGACAGAGCAAGAATGCAAGCGGTCATGTGTATGAGTGTGCCATCGTCTCCTCTGCGAATTATTTTCTCTGGTCTCATAATTTTAAATTGTGAGAATACATTTCACAGACAAATATCGTTTATCTGGAAGGTTATATTGCCACATTCAAACTAATACATAGTTGAATTTTTCCCCTCATTAAGCCACTTTCATGTTTCCAACAATAACACACATCATTTTTGTCGACATTGCAAATCACCCTGTATGAACCGCTGCAACCATCCTTCCGTAATTTTATTCTTCATCTTCGCACCTTGATAGCTGACGCAGCATGTCGTAAAGTTAATCGCAAAAGCGAATAGGTAATTTGTTTTTATCTGTAGTTGGAAACGTTGCTGCAATAAATTGCTATTTTGAGGGTTTACCGTTTCTATCGCACGAATAGTCGAGGTTATCTATCAATGTCATCTTCTATTGCAGTTAGTCTCCTTAATGAATGTACTTTCCGCGAACGTAATTATTGTGTGTAGGTGTGAGTGCATTCAGTTCACACCAAGCCATACAGTGAAATTCAGCCAATCGAATTTTACACATTTACACATTTCCAATCAAGATATAAGAGAGATAAGATACATCGGCAGCAAAAGAGTTTGTAGGTGTCGTTGCCACAATCAAAGACGTGCCTTCCCAGGTTGCTCATCCAAATATTTCAATGTCAACAAATCGTGTTTTGAGCTATATGTTATTATCCACTTTTTGTGGTAAAAATAAATATAAATGGGCGTTATTGGCCTCAGGTGCACCATACCGCGTCCTTCTGGATGTTGGCTGCACTTGTTAAAAAATTCCAGTAGTCTGGTAACGACTCGTTACGGTAGATTAACGTCACGTAAACAAATCACGTCAGACACGTTGTAGCACAATAGCGTTTTATAAGTTATCACACGGATTTTACATTTCTAAGCAAATTAATTTTATACAGAGACTTGCAGTTGACCATGCGATTCTGCTGCAAAGCTCAAGTCGTAAAAATGACATCGCGGCCTTTGAAGTCGCCCGAACTTGACAGACGACTGGTTATTTTGTCGATGACCACCGCAAAACAGTTGTGTGATATCGTTTCGGCATCAAAGAAGCCGACTTTTTTGAATCAATTGCAGAAGTGGTAGTGCTAAAAACTGTTCTACTCAAATAACGCCGCCTTGTTTACACGATTTGTAAAAAAAAGGTGTTTTTAATAACACTCCTTGGGGGACATTTTAGTGCTCGGCAAAACCCAACTGCACCAGATTGAAGGGCGTTCATTTACATATGTCACACCTCATCAACGAGTGGGTATTTTATAAACAAACGTTTAACGTTCAACACTTTTTATGTTTATAGGTTTGCGGCTACTACAAATTTGGCAGTTTAACACGATTCCGGAACTTTTTTACCAGAAACTTGTTTTCCTTATCCGCTATATGTAGCGTCATATTCTTTGGGTCAAGCCATGTCCATACGCCCCACCTGTGCCGGTTGACGAAATACAGTGTTTGTCAAGTCGAAGGTCAGTTTTTATTGCTACGTCGATAAGCAATCGTAAACCTGGTTAAAGTTACAAGGAGAATATTCACATCTAATGCCACATCAACTGTGTTAGAAGTCGTTCTACTGATACCTGTGGTTATAGTAGATACAAATTGATTTTTGATGACATGGGTTGGTACGTTTTGGCATAAAACATCAGATTAAAATTTACTTAGTGGGCCAAAATCCTCTAATTGGTTTGCTCTTCTCTAGAAGAATTAAGACCCTCAGCTGTAGAAAACACTTTCTTTAAAATTGTTTGACATTGAAATGAACATGATAGTCTTTCGTAATACATGCAGATTATTCCTTGAGTTAGTCACTCAGCTCTGTTTGGGAACGCACCTATTTTGTACACAGACAAGGATATAGAACCATCCAAGTTCAAAATTTAAAAAAAGATAAATATACAACTGCATAATTTATTTCAGTTTAGACATATACTATGTGGACTGAATATTTTTTCTTCAGGTTCATCCGAGTTTCAGCTTGTTCCTCTTAACCGCTATTAAAGTGACAGTACTTTTGTTTTATTTGAGAGCATGCTGTCGACTTTTTGTAAAGTAACAGCGCGAATAATTGGAGAGAAATTACACTTTCAGCAAAATTAATGGTACTTTGATAGCTCGTAACTACATAACAATGAAGCAATTTGTATTGAGCAATTTGCAAGAGTGCCATTACGTTAATGGTTCAAGTGTTGAGATACTTCTTCAGGATCTCTCATTCATTTTCTCGTCCTTGATTTCATGAAGTACAAGGTGTTTCATTATTGTTAAGAGCCGTGTCCACGTCTGATTCGTCTGGAAGGTTAAGTCAACGAGACAAAAATGAACGGAAGTCAGATAAAGTGTTTCCCAAATGGTAATTAATTTTGACCATGAAACGTCTGTAAAATCCGTATTTAAGCAAGTGACACCATTCACCCAATGTAAATAAGGTCGCGTATTTCGATAAAAATAAAATGAGATGATACTCGCTGGTGGCAATTTCGTCATATTTGAATAAATAGAGACGACGCAAGGCGATAAACTTTCGTAAGTGGGGGGTGTATGAAAAATCCCAAACAACGATAAATGTGTTGAGTTATGCACTTTAGCCTTGCCGGTTATGTATAGAAATGTCAGACGAATTCGTGATTAAATTAACATTAAAGTCTCACGAGATCGAACCACATTTTATAGTAATCTTTTTTTCTGCAGGCGTAGATCACCCGGTGAGTTTCCCAGAGGGCTAACCCTCCAGGTCCGTGAAGTGATCGATGATACCTGATTATGGGAATCTTTGTTGTGATTGATTCAATTTTGGGGACCCTGACATAGAAACGACGTAAATATGCACATTAATAAATGGCAATACGTTTTATAAAGTCAATTACTCAATACAAATGATGTAAGATTGCAAGGTAAAATGTTAGTTATGGGACGAAAAATGAATAAACTGTTAATTAAATTCAAAAAGGCGTTCAGAATTTACGAGACCTGTTCATAACTCAGCTGGATATGATCTAATGATACAGATGGAGAAATTGTGAGACGCATTGTTAATTTAATTGCTATTAAAGAAACACCGTTCAATTACAAGTGGCACTATGTATGATTATAAATTAATCGATCCAGTTTGTACTTGGCAAGGCTGGAGCCGAAATGCATAAATTTCAAGGCTAGAGAATCCTTAAAGGTCTCGCCTCATCTTGCAAATTCATTTAAAACTTATTTATGTCGCTAAACAGGTCTGTGAAACAACAAGGTTGTCAGTTACCAAACGAATTTGTAAATACTGGGTTGCTCAGCAACATTACGACAAAATGTGCAATGTCTCTTGCCGCAACCAGTACATAAATATGAGATATGAAATAAATGGGCCGACTCTCGGCAGGCGGTAGATATAATACAAAAGAAATATTTGCAGGACGATAATCATAGAAAATTTCTTTTCCAGATTGTCTCAAAGGACTGCCATTCTCTGGTCTCTGCCCACTATCGTCTGGACTCACATCCAAGAGTTTCTTCCTTACACGAAGTGGTGGTCGGAAATCGGTACTTATATTTAGTTTACCCCAAGGCTCACGGTGATTTACATTCGTATGTGAGATCAAGAAAAAGACTGAGAGAATCCGAAGCCAAGAGACTCTTTAAACAAATAGCCGAAACAGTACAAGTTTGTCATCATAACGGAATAGTATTAAGGGACCTTAAACTCAGAAAATTCGTCTTTTCGGACGCTCAAAGGTGAGTTCCAAACTTTTATCTCTTAGAAATGTTGCAACCACTCCGGATGTCAGAATTTAGCCGCGATAATAATCTTATTAATCATTGTACCTAACATCCTCGACGGAAAAGGATGATTTGATGAAACACATGTTTCTGATTGAGAAAGCTTTTGTTCTATTGCTGTCTGGTGTTGCGTTTTTGCAAAGATTTCGGTCGTTCTCACGAAGACTTATCATTATTAAAGAGGTGCCGTGTAATGAAATAATGATAAAGGAGAATTGTTTACACGTGTCTATCGTAAGAACTGGGATTGGGCAAGAGTTTGAACCTCAGTGTCCCGTTTACGATTACCTCATCACAATGTAGGCTTGAATGTCTGTAATCTATTAATACCTCTTATTACATTCCGGTCCAAGTGCTAGTTGCGGGTGTGGTTAGAATATAACGTTACTGTTCCGTTGCGAAAGGGATCAAACAGGAAATTGCATCGATCGACAGGATGTGCCGAAAAGCGCAGCTGCGGTGCATCCGATTTTGTTGAGAAAAACTCCACCCACTACGGACGGTTTTCACATCAGCCCATTCATCGCACCCATACCCTTACCTGGACGAAATGTTATTAACAGGAAACCATTTGCGAAAGGTGAACTCGGCGAAACAATGCCAGCTCATGGTAATGATAAAGTAGTCAATTCAAGGAGGAGCATCCACTAATTCCTCACCAGCCGAAATTTGCAATGACGTGACGTGTTATGTAAACCGTCAGAGATATTATGAAAATTATGTGTTTGCAATACGGTGTGCAACATTTAATTGTGCAAGTATTACAGGTATTAAGAGATTGCTTTGCCCTTCTATCTCCTGCTTTGTGTTGATTCAAAGTTGGAAACAAAGTGAATGAACATTTTTGAAAAATTACCCACACGTTGGGAAAGATAATAAGATGGCACCGGTAATAAAAAGATTTGTTTTCTCCAAAATGAAATTTGCTAGCATAGTAGATTCCAACTTGGAAAACGTATACACCTGGCTGATACAGCCAGCTATATAAATTTGGAAAGAAGATGTACCGGTTTTAATTCCCATTGTAGCAAGCGAGGAATATCTGATGCAAAGTCGTCACACATTCAGCGCACTAACAGACGACAATGTAGAATCCCGACTGATAGTACTGAGACCAGCGAGTTCGTGTCGCAGATTGTTTTCTCACCGGTTATCGAAAGGAGAGTCCTACAGATAAATCTGTCCACAATTTTGATAAAAAACGGTCATTCTGGAACGCCCAAATTACAAATATGAACAAATTGAGGTTAAATCCAACTACATATTAATAAACCTCGGTTTTGAACAGTGTGTGATTGTCTTCCTCCAAGATCAACCTCATTGTTCAGTCCTTTGATCGCACGCTTTCAAAATGAGACCGGAACCGTGTTCCTCACGAAACTTCAGTAGGTCAGAGACATGGGTGACACGGATATCGCTACTAGCCGGATCGGAGAGCTTTTGCCAACCGGAAACAATGTTGACGTCAAAGGGTGCGTTCACGGTCTAAAAATATTGTCTCCGTTTAGGACACGTGCCTCCTGTCTATGAATGGCCTGAACGGAAATAACTAAAAGTGTCGATGTTGGGGGCAAAATTTGCGATGCGTGAAGTAGGAGTACACCCGATACTCGGTGTCATGTGACCGCAAGAACGATCTGCAAATTTTTAGAGATTACTAGATCAGTACACTGTACCGCAAGTATGTGAAAAAGCAGTAAGAAGACGGCCGGAATTGTTCTGTATATTATTGCCAGTGACCTTTACACTTGACTTTTGACCTAGTGTTGCAAAACCTGGCACAGGACCAAGTATAATAGATTGATTCGCAGGCTTGTCG